>CM035836.1:188100256-190682298 GCA_020510985.1 Pholidichthys leucotaenia
ACCTTTTATCTATGGCTAGGTTAGACCGTTTTTATGGTTTTAAACATCAAATGAGTGTTTTTAAAAATAGTTGTATCTGTCCTGTTGGTTTCACTGATCACTGCCTGCTGTTTTGTTCTGTGTTTATTGAAAATGTAAAGTGTAAGAGTGCTTTTTGGCATTTTAACAATACACTTTTAAATGATGTGTTTTTTAAAGAGGTTTTTCATGATGTTTGGAAGTCACACAGGGAACAAAAACCCTCTTTTAGTTCTCTCCAATTGTGGTGGGATTTTGGTAAGGCCCAGATAAAACAACTCTGCCAACAGTACACTCAAAATGTCACTCGTAGCTTGACCCAATCCTTGAAAGTTCTGGAGACTGAGGTGGTAGAACTAGAGGAGTTGCTCAGTTCTACAGGAAAACAGGAGCACTTAGAGGCTCTCAAGTCAAAAAGGTCAGCCTTGGCTAGCTTGCTAGGGGTCACCGCACAGGGTGCTCTGGTCCGCTCACGCTACATGGATGTAGCTCTGATGGACTCGCCCTCCCAGTACTTTTTTGGACTGGAGGGGAAAAATGGACAGAGAAAGCTCATTCACTCCTTGTTGGGCGATGACGGGAGAACAATCTCCACAGCAGCAGAGATCAGGAAACACGCTGCTAGCTTTTACAGTGAATTGTTTAGAGCAGAGTGGAGGGAGGACACGTCACTGGGCCAGGTTTTCCTTGATGGTCTTCCAGTGCTCTCAGAGGACCTTGTTGCCGGCTTGGATGCTCCACTGTCTCTGTCTGAGCTGCATACGGCGCTAATGAGCCTCCAGAATGGAAAATCACCAGGCATAGATGGTCTCTCTGTGGACTTTTTTAAGGAATTCTGGCCCCTGCTTGGTCCAGACCTGCTGGAGGTTCTCCAAGATAGCTTGGAAAGGGGGACCCTACCCACGACCTGCAGGAGGGCCATCATCACACTGTTGCCGAAAAAGGGGGACCTCCAGAGCCTAAAGAACTGGAGGCCAGTCTCTCTGCTCTGCACAGACTACAAGATTCTCTCAAAAGCTCTGGCCCGAAGACTGAGAAAGGTGATGAGCGAGCTCATTCATGTAGACCAGACTTACTGTGTGCCTGGCAGGCTGATTAGTGACAACGTCACTTTAATTCGGGATATTTTGGAGGTCTCTGGTTCATTGGCGGTAGAAACTGGTTTGATTTCAATTGACCAGGAAAAGGCGTTTGATCGGGTTGAACACCAATATTTATGGACAGTTTTAACAGCTTTTGGGTTCAGCCCAGGCTTCATAGCCAGGATACGGGTCTTGTACAGTGACATTGAGAGTGTGCTGAAGATAAATGGGGGCCTGTCTGCCCCTTTAAAAGTCCAGAGGGGGGTTCGGCAGGGCTGCCCTCTCTCAGGGATGCTGTACTCCCTCGCCATAGAGCCTTTGCTTCACTGCCTGAGAAGGGATCTATCAGGAGTTACTTTTCCTGGCTGTGACACCACGTTCAAGCTGTCGGCCTATGCAGATGATGTAGTCATTCTGCTAAACAAGCAGAGTGACATTGACGTTCTGGTTAGGAGTGTCAATCTTTTTGGCCAACTTTCCTCTGCAAAGATAAACTGGGGAAAAAGCGAGGCTCTGATGGTGGGGGAGAAACTAGAAAATCAGCTTACGCTGCCGGGTGGGTTGATTTGGAAAAAAGGAGGTTTTAAGTATCTTGGTGTCTTTATTGGAAATCAGCAGTTTGAGCAAAAAAATTGGGATGGGGTCATAGAGAAGATTAACGGGAGACTAAACAAGTGGAAGTGGCTAATGCCAAGAATATCTTTTAGAGGAAGAGTGCTCATTTTAAATAATCTTGTTTCCTCATCCCTGTGGCACCGCCTCATGTGCATGGACCCCCCTGCTGGTTTGTTGTCCAAAATTCAGTCTGTTTTGGTGGACTTTTTTTGGGGGGGTGGACTCCACTGGGTTCCTCAAGCCCTGTTATTTCTTCCCAAAGAGGAGGGGGGGCAAGGAGTGATTCATTTAGCTAGTAGAGGTGCTGCTTTTAGACTGACTTTCATACAGAGACTGCTGACGGGCCCCCAGGACCTGGTATGGAGGCCTTTGGCCTGTGTTATTTTACAGAGAGTCCTTGGGCTTGGGCTAGACCTCCCTGTGTTTTTAATGGATTTTAAGAACTCTAATGCACTGTCTTTACCCAGTTTTTACCGCAGTCTCTTTTCAGTGTGGACTCTTTTTAAAAAACAAAGAGGGCCATGCGATTCCCTCTACTGGTTGTTGAGGGAGCCGCTGGTTTTTGGTGGTCGCCTTGGTGTCCTGCCGGGAGTTGGAAGGACCTTCCTTGATAGGCTGTGTTCCAGGAACGTTCTCACTCTGAAGCAAGTGGTGGAACTGGCTGGTCCTGGCCTCAACAACGCCTCAGCTTTAGCAGCTCATCTTGGTGTCAGGTCGAATCGTTTCATCGATGGTCTTCTTGCACACTGGAAACAGGAGCTTCATGGACTTGAGCACTCCCTACTCTTGGACTTTAGCAATGGCACGCTGCAGCCAGAAAGCACTGACCCCTTTCCCTCTCTCACGCTCTATATGGACTTTGACGTCGCTCCTTGCTCCTTACTGGCATTCTGTGCTCCCACTGGTGTGGACTTTGGAGGAGCCAGTGGTAAGGCACTCTACAGACTGGTGGTGATGGCACTCAACAAGGACCGATTGAACACCTGTGTGGACACTCCTTGGAGAGCCTATTTTAAACTAGGAAAAGGGCATCGGCCTGCCTGGAGGGCTCTTTACAAAGCCCCTCTCCCTAAGAGGCATGGAGACTTACAGTGGAGGGTCCTGCATGGTATTATAGCTGTCAATGCTTTTGTTTCTGTGATTAACAGCAGTGTCAGTGATCAGTGTGTTTTTTGTTCCTCTAGGGAGACTGTTTTTCATTGTTTTATTGAATGTCAGCGCCTGAGTGGCCTCTTTGAACTTCTCACAAAACTTTTTCATATTTTTAAGGAAGTTTTCTCTAAGCAGGTTTTCATTTGTGGTTTTATGTACAATCGTCGTTTTAAGCAGAAGTGTCAACTACTGAACTTTGTTTTAGGGCAGGCAAAGTTGGCTATCTATGTAAGCCGGAGAAGAAAACTTGAAAATGTTGAGAATGATGTTGATGTCAAAATTTTATTTGTGAGGCTACTTAAAGCCAGAATCAGGCTGGACTTTCAGTTTTTTATGGGGAATGGGGATGTGGAAGGTTTCAGGACCCTCTGGTCCCTGGAGAATGTCCTCTGTTCAGTTCATGATGGACAGCTTTTTTGGGGGCGTTTTTTGGGGGATTAATTTTCTGTGTAACATAGCATGATATAGAAATTGTATTGACTGATGGACAAGTGTGTTTATTAAAGATCTTTTAAAAATCAAAATCTCTCTCTCTCTCTCTCTCTCTCTCTCTCTCTCTCTCCGAGTGGGTGTGGTCGTGAGTGCGAGCTGAGAGCGTGTGACAGCATGAGTGAATTATTTCAAACTTTTCTCTATCTTTTGGTGTTTAAGGTGTTTTTTTGTTAAATAATCTTAATTTTTGTTGTCTTCTGTAGCTGGGGTGGGGTAGGCGTTTTGGGAGGGGGGTTTCTGCTGCCAGCTCTGCTGGTCAGCATGGTTTTGGAGCGAGGCTCCGGTTTTGAGCAGCTGACACGCCGCCATGCTGTCAAACTGACACCGGCTGTCAGCTGCTCGGTGGAGGAGTGTAGTCTGGCTGTGGGGGAGCTGGTCAGTTATGAAAGCATTAGATCAGCTTCTAGAATGAATAGTGCCGTGGTGATTTTCCTGGATAGTATTGAAAAAGTTAACCGGGTAGTGGAGAGCGGGGTTGTGATTAAAGACACACTGGTTCCTGTTCTGTCTCTGGTGAATCCCACGAAGAGAATTACCATCTCAAATGTCCCACCATTTTTAAAGAATGAGCTGTTGGAGAAGGAGCTGTCGAGACACGGGCAGCTTTTGTCCCCGATTAAGCACATCCCTCTCGGTTGTAAGTCCCCGCGTTTAAAGCATGTCATGTCTTTTAGGCGACAGGTGCTCATGATTTTAAAGAATAGCGAGGAAAGCCTCAACCTCGTGTTTAAATACCGGATTGACGGCTTTGATTATACCATCCACGTCACCTCCGATAATATGAAGTGTTTCGGCTGCGGAATGGAGGGACATTTGATTCGATCATGCCCTCAGGGAGTGGGGGGTGATCACTTGGGGGAGGCCGCTAGTGCGGCCTCGGGGCCGTCTGGTGACGGAGCGGCTTTGCTGCCTTCCGAGGCTGACGGCGCTGCCGCGCCGTCGGGCGTTTTGGCCGAAGCCGCGGGGCCGTCTGGCGGCGGCGCTTCGGCCGAGGCCGCGAGGCTGTCTGGCGGCGGGGCGGCTTTGCCGCCCTCCGCAGCCGGCCTGTCGATCATAACTGAAACAGCAACAACAGTTAAAGCACATCGCGGGGCTGCTGCACAGACCAACATTGCAGACAAGGGTGAGATTACCGAGAGGGATCGCGCTGAGGATCAGACAGAGGAGCCAAATGAGGCCCAGGTAGATGGTGGGACCAGAAAGATAAATATAAAAGCACAGCACAGGGTGAGCGAGAAGCAGGAAGAGACAGCTACCAGGGTGGCTGAGTCAGTGTTGGAGGATGAGGATGACATCGAAATAGATGAAGAGTTATGTAAAATCCCCATCAAGCGGAAGAATTTGGAAACCAAACAGCAGAGGGTCAAAGTAAAAAGGGTTGTCAAAGACAGTTCTGAGGTTTCTCTATCTCAGCCAGATTCTTATGCTGGGTCTGAGATAGAGAGTGATGGTGAAAGCAGTGATGATGTGGCCAGTGGAGGCGGTTACCCCTTCACAAAAATACAGAAGTTTTTGCAGGACACTAAGGGGGTCAGAATGGTTAAAGTTGAAAGCTTCTTCCCCGATCTAAAACGCTTTGTTGACTCTGCTCGGGCCTACATGAAAAATAGGGGAGAGCTTGAGCAGGAAAGTTTTACTGATCAGGAGATCTACAGACTAAAAAAGCTTGTACTAAAAGTTAAGAACCAAATTGCCCAGGATGATTAGTCTTTTATCGCTCATTCTTTCTTTTCTGTTTTTGTATTGGCTTTGCCCTCTTATACACATGTGTAGTTTTAATTTTGGCACGCTCAACATCAATGGAGCAAGAGAAATGTCCAAGCGAGCGAGTGTTTTTACTCTTGCAGAATGCAAGAAAATTAATGTTCTGTTTGTTCAGGAGACTCATAGTTCTGAGGACAATGCTGCTGACTGGAGGAGGGAATTTCGGGGTGAAATTATTCTTAGTCATAGAAGCAGCAAATGTGGTGGGGTGGGTATTTTATTTTCTCGAGATTTTATTCCACTTTCTTATGACATTGATGAGATAATTGCAGGCCACATTTTAAAAGTTCGAGCTGTTTTTGAGAATGTGAAAGTTGTTTTTATAAATGTGTATGCTCCAACCGTAGGCACAGAAAGATTGGCCTTTTTAAATATTTTAGATGATACGATCAAAAATTGCAGTAATGATGACTTTTTATTTGTGGGAGGTGATTTTAATTGTACAGAAAATCCTCTTATGGATAGGAATCACCCAGAGCCACATGCTGCATCCCAAAGAGTTTTAAAAGGTTTCATAGAAGCTCATGATCTGTGTGATGTGTGGAGAAATTTTCATGGCAAGGCTAGACAGTACACGTGGAGCCATAGAAAGGACAATATTTTGTCCTTAGCTAGACTGGATAGGGTTTACAGTTTTAAGCACCATTTTAGCATTTTTAAAAGTGCTTTTATAGTCCCTGTTGGCTTCACAGATCATTCCCTGGTTCAGTGTTGTGTTTTTATCAAGAATATAAAGTGCAGTAGTGCATACTGGCATTTTAACACGTCACTTTTATCGGATAACAGTTTTAAAACTGCTTTTATGTTTTTTTGGAGTAATTTTAAATTGACAAAATCAAATTTTAGTTCTTTGCAGCAGTGGTGGGATGTAGGGAAGAGCCAAATAAAGAATCTGTGCCTACAGTATACTCGCAATGTCTCTGGAGACTTGGCCAGGTCTGTCAGGGACCTGGAGAGAGAAGTAGTGGAGCTGCAGTCTTTGGCAGGCTCCACAGGAGAAAGAGGACATTTTGAGGCCCTCAATGGCAAAAAGTCTGTTTTAACTGACCTACTGGGTGTGGCTGCCAGGGGCGCTGTGGTACGCAGTAGGTTCCAGAACATCGCACTAATGGACGCTCCATCTCATTTTTTCTTTGGTCTGGAGAGGAAGAATGGTCAGAGGAGGATGATCCACTCTCTTAGCTCCGAGGACGGGCGGCCGATCCATGAGTCTGCGGAGATCCGTCGCTTTGCAGTTGCTTTCTACAAGGATCTCTTTAAGAAAGAATTTGTTGAGAATCCACATGCACTGAGTCATTTTTTGACGGACTTGCCAAAAGTGATGGCTAGCGTGAATGCGGAGCTGGGGAGCGGGATCACTCTGCAAGAACTGGCAGTGGCTGTCCAGTCTCTTCAGTGTGGAAAAGCCCCAGGGATAGATGGCCTACCAGCGGAGTTCTACAAGGCGTTCTGGTCTGAGATCTGTGAGGACTTGCTGGAAGTACTGTCTGACAGTCTGCGGAAGGGTCACCTGCCCCTAAGTTGTAGGAGAGCAGTCCTCACCCTCCTTCCAAAAAAAGGCGACTTGAAAGACATTAAGAACTGGCGTCCGGTGGCCCTCCTCTGTACTGACTACAAAATTCTCTCCAAAGTGTTGGCTACCAGACTGAGGAAGGCGATGGAGCAGGTCATCCATGTAGACCAGACCTACTGTGTACCTGGTAGGTTGGTTACAGACAACATTTTTTTAATTCGTGATGTTTTGGACCTCTCCAGCTCATTGGTCAAAGAACTTGGTCTTATTTCAATAGACCAAGAAAAGGCGTTTGACCGAGTTGAACATCCATACCTTTGGCAGACATTAGAGGCCTTTGGTTTCAGCTCAGGGTTCATCGCCATGATCCAGGCTTTGTATAGAGACATTGAGAGTATTCTTAAGATTAATGGTGGTTTGAGTGCTCCTTTCAAAGTTGAGAGGGGTGTCCGACAGGGCTGCCCCCTCTCAGGTATGCTGTACTCTCTTGCCATTGAGCCCCTCCTTTGTAAACTAAGGCAAGGCCTCACTGGTTTTAAAGTCCCCAACTCTGACTCTGTTTTTAAAGTGTCTGCCTATGCTGATGACGTTGTTGTTTTTACAAGAAATCAAAATGATGTAGACTACCTTTTAAGAACTGTTAATCTTTTTGGTGAGTGCTCCTCAGCGAGAGTGAATTGGGGTAAGAGTGAAGCTGTTGTGGTGGGGGGGGAGACCACAAAAAATTGCCCTACCTGGTGGCCTCTCGTGGACACAAGGTGGTTTTAAATATCTTGGTGTGTTTTTAGGAAATCAGACTTTTACTGAGAAAAATTGGGAGTGTTTTTTAGAAAAAACTGAAGGAAGACTAAAAAAATGGAAATGGATTCTGCCAAACTTGTCCTTCAGAGGTCGTGTTTTAATTATCAACAACTTGATTGCTTCAATGCTGTGGCATCGACTGTCTTGTCTGGACCCTCCACCCAATTTGCTGGCCAGAGTGCAATCTATAGTCGTGGACTTTTTCTGGGACCGTCTTCACTGGGTTCCACAGAGTATCCTGTTTTTACCGAGGGAAGAAGGTGGTCAAGGGCTCATCCATCTGGCCAGCAGGGGAGCTGTCTTTCGCCTGCAGTTCATTCAGCGACTGCTGAGTGGCCCCCTTGACCTTGTGTGGAGACCTATTGCCAGGGCTGTCCTGGCTCGCTGTGGAGGGCTTGGACTAGAGGAGTCGCTGCTTTTAATGGATTTAAGGGGCCAAAAACTCCCAGAACTTCCCCAGTTTTACCAAAGTGCTTTTAAAATCTGGGGACTTTTTAAAAAGAACTCTCCCCAGGCTTCCTTGTCGCCTTTCTGGCTTTTAAAGGAACCACTTGTGTTCGGGACCCGTTTTGATGTGGGCAATGTTTTAGGACCTTCTGTTTTAAAAAAGTTTATTTTTGCAAAGGTTACAACGCTGGGACATTTGGTGAATTTATGTGGTCCTAACTTGGACAATGCTGTTGCCCTGTGCTCGGCTCTTGGCGTCTCTTCAGTCAGAGTTATAATGAACTTGTTGAAAGATTGGAGAGACTGCCTGTCTGCAGAAGAACACTCTGCTATTGTTTTACACTGCGAAAACTCTGTACAAACTGCTGATGAACCTTTTCCTTTTAGTATTTTATCTCCTGATTTTAAAGATGGCACTGGTGTGTTTTTAAACTCTGAGCACATTAACATTTGTGACTCTCTTGGTAAAAAAATGTATGGACTTTTGGTGAAAATTCTAAATGTGAATAAGTTAAAAGGTCGAGCTGATACACCATGGAGGAAACACTTGGGTCTGGGTCCTGAGGTGAGGCCTGCCTGGAGAGCACTCTATAAACCACCGTTAACTAAGAAGGTTGGAGACCTACAATGGCGAGTTTTACATGGTGCTGTGGCTGTAAATGCTTTTATCTCTCTTTTAAACCCAAATGTTGTTGAGGTTTGTCCATTTTGTCCTCAGAAAGAAACTGTGTTCCATTGTTTTCTGGACTGTAACAGACTGCAATTGTTGTTTGTTTTTTTGGGGGAAGCTGTTTTATCTGTTTGGAGAAGTCTTTTCCCAGCAGATTTTTATCTTGGGCTTTCCATATAGACAGAGGACTAAGAAAAAGAGTGAACTCTTAAATTTCATCCTGGGTCAGGCTAAAATGGCTATTTATGTTAGTAGGAAAAGAAAAATTGAACAACTGCTGGATTGTAATGTAAAAGACATGCTGGTTGGCATGATTAAGGCTCGAATAGTGATTGATTACAATTACTATCATCTGATGCAGAATGTTGAAACCTTTGAGGCTATGTGGTGCTTTAAGCACATCCTGTGTTGTGTTAAGGAGGGGAAAATTATCTATGGTATAATCCTGATGTAAGAAGCAAGTTTTTTGTTTTAGTTTTCCTTGTTTGGTTACTTGTGTCTTTGATTTCTTGTCAGTGAGACATTTTTCTTTTCCATTGCTTCTTTTAGTTGTTTTAGTTGTTGTTTTTCTGTTGAATTTGTGACAATAAAGGTGTGTTGAAAAATCAAATCAAAAATCTCTCTCTCTCTCTCTCTCTCTCTCTCTCTCTCTCTCATGCGCATGCGTGAGCGTTTGTGGGAGCAGGTGTGTGGAGTGGTGTCGAGTGAGTACTCTAAGCTTTGTTTTTCTAACTTTTTGCTATCTTGTGTGTTGAGGTGTGTGTGTTTATTATATAGCGGTTTGAGTGTGTGTGTGCTGGGGTGTGAGTTTTGGAGTGAGTGTGCCGGGGAACGGTAGCTTCTGCTGCCCGTTTTTTCCCGGCCGGCATCATGCCAGTGTTTGACAGTGGTGTTGGAGTTTGAGCGCTTGACCCGGAGGCATGGCGTGAGAATCCTCCCGACAGTTTCCTGTTCTGTGGAGGATGCTGGCCTCGCTATAGGACAGGTGGTTGGGCATGACAGTATAAAATCAGCATCAAGGATGAACAGTGCAATTGTCATTTTTCTGGATTCTACTGATAAAGCTGATCAGGTGGTGGAACAGGGAGGTGTCATAAATGACACTTTTACTCCTGTTTTACCGCTGGTGAACCCTTCTAGGAGGATCACCATCTCTAATGCTCCTCCTTTCATTAAAAATGATCAGCTGATAAGAGAGTTGTCCTGTTTTGGCCAAGTTGATTCCCCCATTAGAATGGTCTCTCTGGATAGTAAATCACTCCTGCTGAAGCATGTCGTGTGTCACAGGAGGCAGTGTTTCATGGTGTTAAAAGACAGCTCTGCAGAACTGAACGTGTCTTTTAACTTCAGGATTGACGGCTTTAGCTACTTAGCTTTTGCAACATCTGAAACTATGAAGTGTTTTGCGTGTGGTGCAGAGGGCCATCTCATTAGATCATGTCCTGAAAAGGTGAACACAAAGAACACTGGGAGTAAGAAAGGTGACGCTGGTGTTTCTGGTGGTCCGGAGGGTAGCGCTACATGTGGTGCAGCAGATGCTGCGGCAGGGAACACCACGGCGGGCGCGGTGGTTGCCGCTCCAAACAGTGATGGTGGGGAGTTTCTGTCTGGCGGCAGCTCTGATCATTGTGATGAGCCTGTCACCCGGAGTAAAGAGGTGAAGGGCAAGTTCAGTGCAGTTAAAGGAAAAAACATGAAGGAACAGACTTTGCAGGCAGGGGAGAAGCGGACTGAGGCTGTGGCGGACACACAGAGTAAACACTGCATGACAAACATTGCAGTTGATGAAGAAATGCAGGAATGTAATTTTGTTGAGGAGGATCCTTTTAAAGCTGCACAAAAAAGAAAAAGTGCTGAAAACTTGCAGAGCTCTGCTAAATCTAGTAGGGTGGGGAGTGTGGAAGTACTGGATGAGAGCGCCTCTGATGACAGTGAAGGTGAGTCTGAGCTGATGCAGACGCAGGAGGAGCAAAGCTCCTATTCTTTTACAAAGATCAGGAAGTTTCTTCAAGTGACTAAGGGGAGCAGAGCTGTGAAGGTGGAAAATTACTTTCCAGATCTGGAATTATTCGTGGCATCAGCTCGCAAGTTTATGAAACTGAATGATGGGAATGCGACTTTCACTGATCAGGAAATATATCGTTTAAAGAAACTTGTTCTTAAATTGAAATCACAAATCACTAACAGTCATGTCGACTCTCAGTTTGTTTCTTACCTTTGCTGCTACATGTGTGTTCTTTTACTGTACCTTATTTTTATCCTTTTTAATGCCCCACCTTAGAATTGGCACTCTTAATATTAATGGGGCCAGGGATGATGTAAAAAGGGCCTCTTTATACAAGCTTTTTAGTTTAAAGAAACTTGACGTGCTAATGCTCCAGGAGACTCACAGTACTATAGACGTTGAGAGCCAGTGGAGAAAAAAGTGGGATGGCTGCATTTTTTTAGCCACAAATCTAATAGCAGTGGGGGGGGGGGCTGTACTTTTCTCTAGGGGTTGTGTGCCTGTCTCTTATGAGATAGAAGAGGTGGTGAAAGGACATGTTCTCTTATTAAAGGTACAGTTTGAAAACGTGAACTTGATTTTTATAAACGTGTATGTGCCAACACAGAGAGCAGAGAGGATCAGGGTCTTTGATGTGTTATCGGATACAGTTAGGTCCTGTAATTCAAATAGTTTTTTTATTTCTGGGGGGTGATTTTAACTGTACATTAATCCACAGACTAGACAGGAACCATCAGGAGCCTTACCCTGCTTCTGCCAATAAGCTGAGGGAGCTGGTGAAGACACACGAAATGGCCGATGTGTGGCGATCACATCATGGGGACCAGAGACAATACACCTGGAGCCATGTTAAAGATAACCTTTTATCTATGGCTAGGTTATACTGTTTTTATGGTTTTAAACATCTAATGAGTATTTTTAAAAATAGTTGTATCTGTCCTGTTGGTTTCACTGATTACTGCCTGCTGTTTTGTTCTGTTTTTATTGAAAATGTAAAGTGTAAGAGTGCTTTTTGGCATTTTAATAATACACTTTGAAATGATGTGTCTTTTAAAGGAGTTTTTCATGACATATTTACTAGACCCAGGGAACACGCACACAGGCTCAAGTGAATTCAATAATCTTTATTTGTACCATGTGAGTATATGAGTGCGTGTATGTGTGGTGTATGTAGTGATAGCTGTAAGCAGTGATGTCGTAGCCGGGGGAGAGCAAAGCGCCGTTCAGCCTGGCAAACTTTGTAGGTGGACAAGGAATGCTCAGGTGGGCCCAGAGGCTACAGCCAGGAAGACAGCGTCCACTGCACACACCAGAGATGGACAGGTGGCCCCGTTGGAGCGATGAAGGCACGTTCTGCCGCTGGAGGAATCCACCTGTGCACAGGGGAAGAGGCTGGAAAGGTGAGTAGCAATAATGCTTACTTGAGGTGATGAGACGATCCTAGTCAGGAGAGAAGAGGCCTGGATGTAGGCTGTTAGACGAGAGACGTGATTCTGTAGACAGGACGACAGACGGCTCCATGCCAGATCCCAGGCAGAGCACGCTATAAAGCCCGTGGGTGATTGGGAGCAGGTGTGCGCGCAGCTGTAGCTGGTGATGGCCCAGAGCGAGTCATGACATTTCATGGTGTATGGACATCACACAGGGAACAAAAAAACTCTTTTAAATCTCTCCAGATGTGGTGGGATTTTGGTAAGGCACAAATATAACAACTCTGCCAACAGTACACTCGAAATGTCACTCGTAGCTTGACTCAATCTATGAAAGTTCTGGAGACTGAGATGGTAGAGCTAGAGGAGTTGTTCAGTTCTACAGGAAAACAAGGGCACTTAGAGGCTCTTAAATCAAAAAGGTCAGCCTTGGCTAGCTTGCTAGGGGTCACTGCACAAGGAGCTCTGGTCCACTCGCGCTACATGGATGTAGCTCTGATGGACTCGCCCTCCCAGTACTTTTTTGGACTGGAGTGGAAAAATGGACAGAGAAAGCGCATTCATTCCTTGTTGGACGATGACGGGAGAACAATCTCCACAGCAGCAGAGATCAGGAAATATGCTGCTAGTTTCTACAGCGACTTGTATAAAGCAGAATGGAGGGAAGACACGTCACTGGGCCAGGTTTTCCTTGGTGGTCTGCCAGTGCTCTCAGAGGACCTTGTTGCTGGCTTGGATGCTCCACTGTCTCTGTCTGAGCTGCATACGGCATTAATGAGCCTCCAGAATGGAAAGTCACCAGGCATGGATGGTCTCTCTGTGGACTTTTTTAAGGAATTCTGGCCCCTGCTTGGTCCAGACCTGCTGGAGGTTCTCCAAGATAGTTTGAAAAAGGGGACCCTACCCACGACCTGCAGGAGGGCTGTCATCACACTGTTGCCTAAAAAGGGGACCTACAGAGCCTAAGGAACTGGAGACCAGTCTCTCTGCTCTGCAATGACTATAAAATTCTTTCAAAAGCTCTGGCCTGAAGACTGAAAAAGGTGATGAGTGAGCTCATTCATGTAGACCAGACTTACTGTGTGCCTGGCAGGCTGATTAGTGACATCACTTTAATTCGGGATGTTTTGGAGGTCTCTGGTTCATTGGCTGTGGAAACTGGTTTGATTTCAATAGACCAGGAAAAGGCTTTTGACCGGGTTGAACACCAGTATTTATGGACCGTTTTAGCTGCTTTTGGGTTCAGCCCAGGCTTCATAGCCAGGATATGGGTCTTGTACAGTGACAATGAGAGTGTACTGAAGATAAATGGGGGCCTGTCTGCCCCTTTAAAAGTCCAGAGGGGGGTTCGGCAGGGCTGCCCTCTCTCAGGGATGTTGTACTCCCTCGCCATAGAGCCTTTGCTTCACCCCTTGAGAAGGGACCTATCAGGAGTCACGTTTCCTGGCTGTGAAACCAAGTTTAGGCAGTCGGCCTATGCAGATGATGTAGTCATTTTCTAAACAAGCAGAGTGACATTGATGTTTTGGTTAAGAGTGTTAATCTTTTTGGCCAACTTTCTTCTGCAAAAATAAACTGGGGAAAAAGCGAGGCTCTGATGGTGGGGGAAAAACTAGAAAATCAGCTTACCCTGCCTGGTGGGCTGAATTGGAAAAAAGGCGGATTCAAGTATCTTGGTGTTTTTATCGGAAATCAACAATTTGAGCAAAAAAATTGGGACGGGGTCATAGAGAAAATCAATGGGAGACTAAATAAATGGAAGTGGCTGATGTCAAAAATATCTTTTAGAGGAAGAGTACTCATTTTAAATAATCTTGTTTCCTCATCCCTGTGGCACCGCCTCATGTGCATGGACCCCCCTGCTGGTTTGTTGTCAAAAATTCAGTCTGTTTTGGTGGACTTTTTTGGGGGGGTTGGACTCCACTGGGTCCTTCAAGCCCTGTTATTTCTTCCCAAAGAGGAAGGGGGGCAAGGAGTGATTCATTTAGCTAGCAGAGGTGCTGCTTTTAGACTGGCTTTCATACAGAGCCTGCTGACGGGCCCCCAGGACCTGGTATGGAGGCCTTTGGCCTGTGTTATTTTACAAAGAGTCCTTGGGCTTGGGCTAGACCTCCCTGTGTTTTTAATGGATTTTAAGAACTCTAGTGCACTGTCTTTACCCAGTTTTTACTGCAGTCTGTTTTCAGTGTGGACTCTTTTTAAAAAACAAAGAGGGTCATGCGATTCCCTCCACTGGTTGTTGAGGGAGCCTCTGGTTTCTGGTGGTCGCCTTGGTGTCCTGTCGGGAGTTGGAAGGACCTTCCTTGATAGGCTGTGTTCCAGGAATGTTCTCACTCTGAAGCAAGTAGTGGAACTGGCTGGTCCTGGCCTCAACAACACCTCAGCTTTAGCAGCACATCTTGGTTTTAGATCAAATCATTTCATCGGCGGTCTTCTTGCACACTGGAAACAGGAGCTTCATGGACTTGAGCGCTCCCTACTCATGGACTTTAGTAAAGGCACGCTGCAGCCGGAAAGCACCGACCCTTTTCCCTCCCTCACGCTTTATATGGACTTTGACGTTTCTGCTAGCTCCTTACTGGCATTCTGTGCTCCCACCGGAGTGGACTTTGGAGGAGCCAGTGGTAAGGCACTCTGCAGACTGGTGGTGATGGCACTCAACAAAGACAGATTGAACACCTGTGTGGACACTCCATGGAGAGCCTACTTTAGACTGGAAAAAGGGCATCGGCCTGCCTGGAGGGCTCTTTCTAAAGCCCCTCTTCCTAAGAGGCATGGAGATTTGCAGTGGGGGATCCTGCATGGCATTATAGCTGTCAGTGCTTTTGTTTCTGTGATTAACAGCAGTGTCAGTGATCAGTGTGTTTTCTGTTCCTCTAGGGAGACAGTTTTTCATTGTTCTACTGAATGTCAACGTCTAAATGGTCTCTTTGAACTTCTCACAAAACTTTTTCACACTTTTAAGGACATTTTCTCCAAGCAGGTTT
The DNA here is from genome assembly GCA_020510985.1 of Pholidichthys leucotaenia. Lineage (NCBI taxonomy): Eukaryota > Metazoa > Chordata > Actinopteri > Cichliformes > Pholidichthyidae > Pholidichthys > Pholidichthys leucotaenia. The sequence goes on from CM035836.1 coordinate 188,115,233, forward strand.
TCATTTGTGGTTTTATGTACAATCATTGTTTTAAGCAGAAATGTCAACTACTGAACTTTGTGTTAGGGCAGGCAAAGTTGGCTATCTATGTAAGCAGGAGAAGAAAACTTGAAAATGTTGAGAACGATGTTGATGTTAAAATTTTATTCGTGAGGCTACTTATAGCCAGAACCAGGCTGGATTTTGAGTTTTTTTATTGGGAATGGGGATGTGGACGGTTTTAGGACCCTCTGGTCCCTGGAAGATGTCCTTTGTTTAGTCCGTGATGGGCAGCTTTTATTTCGGGTGTTTTTTGGGGGAATAAATTTCCTTGTAATATAGTATGGTACAGAAATTGTACTGAATGATGGACAAGTGTGTTTATTAAAGACCATTTAAAAATCAAAATATCTCTGTCTCTCTCGGCGGCCGAAGGAGGAGGGCGGAAATAGGGAACTCCATGGTTTTTTGGCCTTTTTTTCGCTTTTCTATCACTGCCCGCATATTCAATTTTGGTTTTTTTGGGTGGAGGATGGCGACCTTGGAAATGCCATCTCCATCTATCCGCCAGGGGGTGCGGATCGTTCCCCCAGACAGCACTGTTACTGTGGAGGAGGTCCTTATGGCTGTGGGCGAGCAGGTGGGCCATGCTGCGATCTACTATGCGTCCAGGATGAATAGAGCTGTAGTTGTGTTTCTGGCTGCTGAGGAGAATGTCCACGCTCTCATTGCGAGCGGTGTTGTGATCGGGGAAACGTATGTACAGGTGTCCCCCTTATCTGTCCCATCAACGCGTATCACCATCTCAGGTGTTCCACCTTTCATCACTGACGAGCAGTTGGCAACGGAGCTCTGCAGATTTGGGAAGTTTGCGGGCCCGTTTAGACGTGTGAGTTTGGGATGCAGGGGAGCCCAGTTAAAACCTGTGAGATCACTCAGGCGACAGGTGTTCATGTATCTAGACTCGCCCACACAAACTCTGGAAGTGTCCTTCCGGGTCAAACACGGGGACTGCTACTATATGGTGTATGCGAGCTCGGGACAGATGAAGTGTTTTGAATGTGGGGACGTGGGCCATAAACGGTTCGCCTGCCCGCACAGGCAGCCGCCGGGGGGCTCTGATGGAGCCGCGGCCGAAGCCAGCAGTGCGGCTTCCGCTCGCGCCGCTGCTGCGGACGGCGTGGCGGGGGCTTCCGCCGCGGCTGAGCCCGACGGGGGCACAGAGTCCAGCGCCGAGGCCTCCGCCCCCGCAGCTACTGCGGCCGACTTTGCGGGACATTCCGCCGGTCCTGCTCTGGAGCCTGCCGCTGTGTCTGTGGACAGCCCACCTGTGGCGCCCGCAGCGCAGCTTGCAGCTGGGAGCGTCGCTGGTGATGGCGCCCAAATAGTCACTGACGGTGACATCAGCGGCTGTGCTTCCGGAGGCTGCTGCACCTTCAGAGCAGCAGACGGAACAATGCCGGTCGGCTGCTGTAGGTGCCGCCCAGGAAAATGCGGCTAATGATGAATCAGCTGGGCCAGCTGAAATGCCAGCTGAATTCAACAGTCAGCTGAGTTGTGCTGCCGAGGAAATGGATTGGGATTCTGACGCTGTGTCTGCTAAAACTGAGTCTATTGGGGCAACTTGCAATACAACCGCGGGTTTGTATTCACTGGAAGAAATAAATGCTTTTCTGGATGAAACCTATAATAACAGAGCCGTTAAAGTCACTGATTACTTCAGTGACACTGATAAATTCATTCGGTCTGTTAATGTGCTGAAAAGGCAGGTTGGTGTTGACCTCCTGGATGAAAGAAAACGTTTCCGCCTCAAGAAGCACCTCACAGCCCTGCGTAAATCAGCAGGGGAACAAAAGGTCAAGCGCGCGAAGATGGAATGATTTCCATGGCAACAGCACGGTGTTCCTTAGATCATTTGCCTTATGCAAAACATAAAATTAGGATCCTTAAACATCAATGGTGGGAGGGGCAATCATAAGAGGGGATTAATTAGTGACCTGTTCCGACGGAAAGATCTCAACATTTTGTTTTTGCAGGAAACTCATACCACTTCGCCAGATGAAGTGGACTGGGAATTGTGGTGGAAGGGCCCTTTTTCGCTCAGTCACGGTACCAATCTTAGTGCAGGAGTGGCCATTTTGTTTGGGGAATCTGCAAATGCAACAGTTTTATCGGTGGTGGAGATAGTGAGGGGCAGGCTGCTTCTTGTTAGGGCCGAAATAGGGAATTCCGTGTTTTGCCTGGTCAACGTTTACGCTCCAAACCACGGTTCTGAGAGGGTTGCTCTTTTCAATAGACTGACAAATGAATTGCAGAGCTATCACCAAGACCAACTTATTGTTGCTGGTGATTTCAACTGTACCTTGAACTTCACTGTGGATCGCACTAATGCAGAACCCCATCTACAGTCTTCTCGACTCTTAGAAAATTTCACTGTACAGTTCGACTTATTGGACACATGGAGGTCTAAACATGCAAACGCTAGACAGTATACCTGGGTCAGGGTCACTGACGGTGTTGTCAGTGCTGCTAGATTAGACAGGATATATGTTTCTAAAACCTTTGGCCCCGGAATCCTCCACAGTAACATAAGTCCCGTTGGTTTCACGGATCATCACCTGGCCACTGCGGTGTTACTTAACTCACCGGGGGAAGGGGCTAAATCTTACTGGCACTTCAATAACAAGCTCCTTCAGGACAACACCTTTTGTCAATATTTTGTGAGTTTCTGGGAACACTGGAGGACCACAAAGGCTCGTTTTAGTTCCCTGGAACAGTGGTGGGAGGTTGGCAAAGTGCAAATTCACCTTTTTTGTCAACGGTACACTGCGAACTCCACTTCCATCATCAAGGCCAAGGTCAGTGAACTTGAGGACACTGTGAAGAGGCTGGAGGACAGTTTGGTTACGGGTCAGGATTCTACCGCTGATCCTTTGCTGCAGGAGAAGAGATCGGCCTTGCGCACATTCATGCAGGAAAGAGTGAAGGGGGCGCCAGTGAGGTCACGCTTCACTCGCCTGCAGGACATGGATGCCCCAACGTCTTTTTTCTTCAATCTGGAGAAGTCTGCTGCGAAAAAGAAGTTGATGGCTTGCTTGACGCTCCCAGATGGCCGAGTGACTACAAATCCATCCGAGATGCAGCGCCATGCAGTGGATTACTACGGGGCCCTGTTTGCTGCGGGACCGTGTTGCATGGAATCTCAAAACCAGCTCTTCGAAGGTCTTCCGGTGCTCAGCCCGGAGGACAGGGCCGTTCTAGACTGTGCCCTGAAATTTGGATGAGTTAACTGTGGCTGTTAATCAGATGGCTCTGGGACGTGCACCTGGACTTGATGGTCTTTCTTCTGACTTCTTTAAGCATTTTTGGAATATTATTGGATCAGACTTCTATGACGTTCTAACTGCCTGTTACAGAAGGGGAACCTTACTTGTCTCCTGCCGCCATGCAGTGCTATCTCTGTTGCCTAAGCAGGGGGACCTGGCCCTGCCGAAAAACTGGAGGCCCGTGGCTCTTCTTTGCACGGACTACAAGGTGCCTTCGAAAGCCCTGGCAAACAGACTGAACAATGTCTTGGGTTTGATCGTAGATAGGGATCAAACATATTGTATTCCTGACCGAACCATTATGGACAATATTTTTCTCATACGTGACGTTCTCCAGCTCAGTAAATGTTATGACTTACAGTTCAGTATTATGTCTTTGGACCAAGAAAAGGCTTTTGATAGGGTTGACCATTCCTATTTATTTATTTTTTTTTTAGATTTAGTATACTTTATTGATCCCCAGAGGGAAAATTGAGGGCATCCACCACCTGGATGGATGAAGCAGCCATGATACGGCGCTATCCCTTAACCATTCACACACACACTCACACCTAGGGCCACTTTAGAGTCTCCAATTAACCTAACCTGCATGGGGTTTTTTTTGGCATGTGGGAGGAAACCGGAGAAATCCCGGAGTAAACCCATGCAAACACGGGGAGAACATGCAAACTCCACACAGATCACTGTTGGTCGGGGGCTGGGATCGAACCCACAATCCCACGAGCCCCACAATCCCCCGGCCAAGGGTAAACTGTGCTGCCGCAGTGCTAACCACTGTGCCACCGTGCAGCCCTTTTCCACACTGAAGGGGTTCGGTTTTGGCAATATGTTGTAGCATCATCGTCTACTCAAACCAAGACAGAAGATCACTTCTCTTCAGTTTACAGGAATTTCATTTTATTCATTACACAGGAATATCACTTTTCTGCCTTTGCAGGAATATCACTGGCTTTTATGTCGACTCATGCAGGCTTCTTCCAGGCCTGACCAAAGATGCTTGCTTTCCCAGGACCCCAAGGTAAACAGTTGCTTCTTGCAGAGATTGTAAGGATCAGAATTTGCTTTTAAAGGCTCAAAGGAACATAAAACTCAGGAGACCAGACCTCTCAACGTGAACACTGCATTTGATAACGTACCTTTTCACAGGAAACCAATGTTCTTAAAATATAAACCACTTAATCTGACGGGTTTATAGCCGATGCTGTCCAGGTACCTTCGCCCAGATACTAAAGGAAATCATCTACAGCTCAACAGTACCTCCTAGCGGATACCTACGGAATGTGTTTTCAGTATGTAGGATGACTTTTAATTTGTTCTAAATATTAAGTTTCTTTCAGCTTATCCTCTGGATCCTAAGGACACTGAAAATCATCCCTCTTTTATCACCAACCATGGTTTGCTGCATGTTTTGCTGCATTTTGGATCTAAATGTGAATGCATGTATTATAATTATGTATAAGAAATGTTATATTCATGAGTGTTATTCAAACACATATTGGAGTAATGGTATAAATGCATGATCACCATATATTAGCCAAGTCATTTAATTTAGTTAGATTTTATATTGAGCATTTATTTCATAAGAACTGACTGAGTGTTGATTTTCCCTCTGAAATTTCATGGGATGGTGTCTTCATTTGATTGGCTGCTCTCAAACAAAGAACTGTTCTCACATTGGATAGCAGCCATTTCAAACTGCTTCTGAGAAAGCCGATCGGTCAGTCTTGCGACTACATCATCAGTTTTACGACCCGGCGAGGTAACTTTAAAAGAGAAGTTAGATTTGAGTTTAGTCAGAGATCAGCGAAGTAGAAAAAGAGTAGATGGAGAGAACAGATCAGACAAAGAACAGGCAGGAAGATTAGCTAGAAATAGAATTAAGAATTAGAAACACAGAAAGAAGAAAGAAAAAGATTTTGAGAAGGATTAGGAACTAAATTAAGATTAAGGAAGCAGAATAGTAATCTAGATCTCAGAAGAAGATTTTATTCCACCGTTTCAAGGCCCTGTGAAGTTTTATTTTATTCTCTTGTGTGTTTGTCAAGTCTTTCCTTATATTCTGGTCACTGAGGAGAAACAATTTTTCTTTAGAGCTCGTCCCTTTTAGAGAATCAAATTCTCAAACTTTTTCCTTCACCTCAGAAGCCATTCTTATCCTAGTAAATGTTTTTCTAATATTTTTTTATGACTTTTCACGCCATTAAAGTGGACCTTTAATTTGCCTAGTTTAAAGTGAACAGAGACTGAGAAGATTTTCCTTCAGTTTTTGGGTCGATCCCGCTACAAGAGACCCCAAATTTGGACTCTTTTTTTTTTCAAAGGACTTTTCACGCCACCCTGAGACAAACTATCCACGGCTGCAACTGTCTGCTTGAAGGGCCCCCAGCTGAGTTATCACCTCCACGGCTGTGAGTGAGGACAGCAGCCGCTTCCTCCGACGTCCTAACTTCAAAACCCAGCGGTACCGACCCGCTGAAACGTGGACCAACGGCCGTTGTGTGAGTGAAACTCTTATTTCTCCTATCTCCTGGGTTAAAACGTGATGTCCTAACAATTAAATTACAATTGAATATGGCCCGTATTTCAGGCCTCAATTAGTCTCTCAGCCGCAGGATGGAACTGTAAACTGAAGGAAAACTCTTAGTCATTTTTAAGTAACTGCCCTTAAAGTTTTGTAGATTAATTCAGGAGTCATTTTTTTTTTATAATTAGCTTATGAATTTTCCCCATAAAATTGCGTTTTGTTAAAACATTCCAGCCTCATTTACCATTGGAACATAAGCCTAGTTTCTCCTTGGTTCTGCAGAGGTGTAACGCTGGATTTTATGTTCAGGAACCCAATATCAGTTGATGTGATATTTTACGCTGTCATCATCTGAATCTGTTTATTCATCATTTGAACGCTATGCCATGTAAACTGAATGAGTTTAATAAAAGAGTGAATAAGAGCAGTTGAAGCGTTTTCCTTTCACATATACAGGTTTCCTAATCACGGCAGGACAAAAACTCACTGAAACTTTGAGACTGATTCATTAAGTAATTTAAGGTACAAAGTTAATTAAAATTAAAAGTTAATATTATTGTCCGTTAGGACTGGTGCCCCTTTTACGAGTGCTTTTATTTAATTTAGCGGGTGTAGAAGTGATGGTTTAACTCCGCCCCCTTTCACACCCACTATTAAATAAAATAAATAATTCCTGTACCTTATGACAAATAATTTTATAGGCAATTCACCCTACAATGTTTTTGAGGTGGGTCAATCTGTTATATACTGGAGCTGAGTGTTTGGTAAAGATGGGGGCGGGGCTGAGTCGGCCAATCCCTGTACACCGAGGAATACGCCAGGGTTGTCCAATCTCGGGTCAACTGTACAGCTTGGCTATTGAGCCTTTGCTGTGCAGGTTGCACACTCAGCTGGATGGTCTGGTTCTGCCGAGGCCCTCCAACAGTTGCCGCCCGATCATCTTGTCTGCTTACGCGGATGACGTCAGCGTTTTCATCACGTCCCACGGTGATGTACAGCGTCTGGTGGACACTTTGTCTGTTTATGAAAGGGCATCTTCTGCCCACGTGAATTGGGCCAAGAGTGAGGGTCTATTGGTGGGCCAGTGGTCGCATCAGGACGTTCCTCAGCTACCCGGCGGTCTTCAGTGGGGGACGGCCGGTCTCAAAGTGTTGGGGGGTTTTCTGGGTTCGGAGGCATTTGAACGCAAGAACTAGGTGGGTGTTAAGGACAAGGTGTGTGCTCGCTTTTCTAAATGGAAATGGTTGCTACCACAGCTGTCATATAGGGGCAGGGTTCTGGTTGCCAATAATCTGGTCACTTCGTCTCTTTGGCATAAGCTTGTTGCTTTGACACCGCCCAGGAGCCTCGTGGAGGAGGTTCAGAAGATCATCGTGGATTTCTTTTGGTCTGGTCAGCATTGGGTCCGTGCGCCTGTTCTCTACCTGCCTGTTGCCGAGGGGGGACAGGGCCTGGTGGACATACACTCCAAGATCGCCTGCTTTAGGCTTCAGACTGCACAACGCCTCCTTTACGGATGCGGCCCCTGCTGGATGGACACTGCAAAACTGCTCCTGAGGAGAGTTGGCCGCTTGGGCTATGATAAGCAGCTCTTCCTCGTGACATCTGGGGCGGTGGACCTTACTGGACTTTCTGCTTTTTACACATCCGTCTTGCATGCATGGCGAGTCTTCACCGTAGCCCGCTTCCCTGACGAGACACCGGGCATGTGGCTGTTCGACGAACCACTGTTTTTCAATCAATTCATCGACACTCAGGTGCTGCAGTCAGTCAGTCTGCGGACTTCTTTACGTGAGGCACGCTGTACCAAGCTTGGTCATCTTATGAAGATGTCGACCACATCGATGGAAATGCTGAGGCGGAGTGCCAACATTACATCTGTCAGACTGCTGCAGAGGGTAGTGGGGGAAGTGTGCGCCGCCCTGCCACAACCACTTTGAGCGTTTGCGACAAACCGGACTCTTTCCACTCAATGGGATGACGACACTGTGTCCAACTTTCCTGCCATTTCCATAAGTCCAGCTGTGGGGGAGTGGCGGGGGGAGAGGATCACCTGCTGGCCTTCAGAAATCCTCGTCTGGGCAGGTTCCAGTTTGTGGGGAAGAAGACGGTGTATCACATCTGTGTGAAGGTTCTGAATCTGTGCTCTCTGATGGACGTCACAGAGTCGAAGTGGGAGGTTTTTTTGGGGCCAGAGGTCTCCCCGAAAGGCAGCTGGCGGTGCATGTACAAGCTCCATATTGAGAAATGGACGGCAGATCTCCAGTGGAGGATTGTTCATGGGGCAATAGCTACGAATAAATACAGAGCACGCCTGGATCCAACTGTGGGGGGGGGGAATGTTTGTTTTGTTCCCAAGTTGAGACCCTGGAGCATTTGTTTGTTCAATGTTTTCGTTTATCTGGCCTTTTTGATCTTTTGCAAATGTGGTTTCAGGCTTTGGGTGAATATTTCTCTTTTGGTTTGTTCATTTACGGTCAAAGTATAAAGTGGCAAAGAAGTCTGCGCACACTTTGATGAACTTCTTATCTGGTACTGCTAAACTTGCCATCTGGCTGACAAGGAAAAATCGGACTACCAACGCTGGCAATGTGGATCCTGTGTCTGCTTTCAAGGCCTTGTTGAAAGTCAAACTCCAGGTGGAGTTCTCTTACTATCAAATGGTGGACAATTTGGAGGCATTCACCAATAGATGGACTGTAGGGAATGTTTTGTGTTCTGTGGGACAGGGGGATGAGTTATGTTTGCACTTTTGAGATGTGACACACTTGGGAGCATGATGTTGGTGTTCTTACATTTTTGAATTGTACAATAAAGCCTTTTTTTAAAACTCAAACTCTCTCTCTCTCTCTCTCTCTCTCTCTCTCTCTCTCTCTCGTGCGCATGCGTGAGCGTTTGTGGGAGCAGGGGTGTGGAGTGGTGTCGAGTGAGTACTTTAAACTTTGTTTTTTCTAACTTTTCTCTATCGTGTGTGTTTGAGGTGTGTGTGTTTAATATAGTGGGTTGAGTGTGTGTGTGTGCTGGGGTGTGAGTGTTGGTGTGTGTGTGTCGGGGAACGGTAGCTTCTGCTGCCGGTTTTTCCCGGCCGGCATTATGCCGGTGATTGATGGTGGTGTGGAGTTTGAGCGCTTAACCCGGCGTCATGGCGTGAGAATCCTCCCGACAGTTCCCTGTTCTGTGGAGGAGGCCAGCCTCGCTGTAGGACAGGTGGTTGGGCATGGCAGCATAAAATCAGCATCGAGGATGAACAGCGCAATTGTGATCTTTCTGGATTCGACTGAAAAAGCTGATCAGGTGGTGGCACAGGGAGTGGTCATAGGTGACACTTTTACTCCCGTTTTACCGCTGGCGAACCCGTCTAGGAGGATCACCATCTCAAACGCTCCTCCTTTCGTTAAAAATGATCAGCTCATAAGAGAGTTGTCCCGTTTTGGCCAGGTTGTGTCCCCTATCAGAATGGTCTCTCTGGGTAGTAAATCACCCCTGCTGAAGCATGTTGTATGTCACAGGAGGCAGTGTTTCATGGTGTTGAAAGACAGCTCTGCTGAACTGAACGCGTCTTTTAATTTCAGGATTGACGGCTTTAGCTACTTGGTGTTTGCAACATCTGAAACCATGAAGTGTTTTGCGTGTGGCGCAGAAGGCCATCTTATTAGGTCATGTCCTGAAAAGGCGAACACAAAGAGCACTGGCGGTAAGAAAGGTGACGCCGCTGTTTCTGGTGGTCCGGAGGGTAGCGCTACATGTGGTGCGGCGGATGCCGCTGCGGCGCCCGCTCGTGTGGGGGCGGTTGCGGCCGCAACCGCGGCCGCGTCCGCTTCTACTTCTGCGGGGGCGTCCGCGTCCGCGTCCGCGTCCGCATCCGCGCAGTGCAGTTAAACGAAGGAACGTGAATGAACAGACTTTGCAGGCGGGGGAGGAGCGGTTTGAGGCTGTAGCGGACAGACAGAGCAAACACTGCATGACAAACATTGCAGTTTATGAAGAAATGCAGGAATGTAGTTTTGTTGAAGAGGATCCTTTTAAAGCTGCACAAAAAAGGAAAAGTGCTGAAAACTTGCAGAGCTCTGCTAAATCTAGTAGGGTTGGGAATTTAGATTTACTGAATGAGAGCGCTTCTGACGAAAGTGGAGATGAGTCTGAACTGATGCAGACGCAGACGCAGGAGGAGCAAAGCTCCTATTGTTTTACTAAAATTAGGCAATTTCTCCAGGTGACTAAGGGGAGCAGAGCTGTGAAAGTGGAAAATTACTTTCCAGATCTGGAGTTATTCGTGGCATCAGCTCGCAAATTTATGAACCTGAATGATGGGAATGAGACTTTCACTGATCAGGAAATTTATCGTTTAAAGAAACTGGTTGCTAAACTGAAATCGCAAATTACTAACAGTCATGTTGACCCTTAGTTTGTTTCTTCCCTTTTATGCTATGTGTGTGTTTTTTTACTGTACCCTATTTTTATCCTTTTTAATGCCCCACCTTAGAATTGGCACTCTCAATATTAATGGGGCCAGGGATGATGTAAAAAGGGCCTCTTTATACAAGCTTTTTAATTTAAAGAAACTTGACGTGCTGATGGTCCAGGAGACTCACAGCACTGTGGACATTGAGAGCCATTGGACAAAAGAGTGGGATGGTTTTTTAGCCAGTAGCAGTGGGGGGGGGTGGCTGTACTTTTCTCTAGGGGTTGTGTGCCTGTCTCTTATGAGGTAGAAGAGGTGGTGAGAGGTCATTTCCTCTTATTAAAGGTACAGTTTGAAAACGTGAACTTCGTTTTTATAAACGTGTATGTGCCAACACAGAGAGCAGAGAGGATCAGGGTCTTTGACGTGCTTTCGGATGCGGTTAGGTCCTGTGATCCAAATAGTTTTTTATTTCTGGGGGGTGATTTTAACTGTACATTAAACCACAGACTAGACAGGAACCATCAGGAGCCTCACCCTGCTTCTGCCAATAGGCTGAGAGAACTGGTGAAAACACATGAAATGGCCGATGTGTGGAGATCACATCATGGGGACCAGAGGCAGTACACCTGGAGCCATGTCAAAGATAACCTTTTATCTATGGCTAGGTTAGACCGTTTTTATGGTTTTAAACATCAAATGAGTGTCTTTAAAAATAGTTGTATCTGTCCTGTTGGTTTCACTGATCACTGCCTGCTGTTTTGTTCTGTGTTTATTGAAAATGTAAAGTGTAAGAGTGCTTTTTGGCATTTTAACAATACACTTTTAAATGATGTGTTTTTTAAAGAGGTTTTTCATGATGTATGGAAGTCACACAGGGAACAAAAACCCTCTTTTAGTTCTCTCCAATTGTGGTGGGATTTTGGTAAGGCCCAGATAAAACAACTCTGCCAACAGTACACTCAAAATGTCACTCGTAGCTTGACCCAATCCTTGAAAGTTCTGGAGACTGAGGTGGTAGAACTAGAGGAATTGCTCAGTTCTACAGGAAAACAGGAGCACTTAGAGGCTCTCAAGTCAAAAAGGTCAGCCTTGGCTAGCTTGCTAGAGGTCACCGCACAGGGTGCTCTGGTCCGCTCACGCTACATGGATGTAGCTCTGATGGACTCGCCCTCCCAGTACTTTTTTGGACTGGAGGGGAAAAATGGACAGAGAAAGCTTATTCACTCCTTGTTGGGCGATGACGGGAGAACAATCTCCACAGCAGCAGAGATCAGGAAACACGCTGCTAGCTTTTACAGTGAATTGTTTAGAGCAGAGTGGAGGGAGGACACGTCACTGGGCCAGGTTTTCCTTGATGGTCTTCCAGTGTTCACAGAGGACCTTGTTGCCGGCTTGGATGCTCCACTGTCTCTGTCTGAGCTGCATACGGCGCTAATGAGCCTCCAGAATGGAAAATCACCAGGCATAGATGGTCTCTCTGTGGACTTTTTTAAGGAATTCTGGCCCCTGCTTGGTCCAGACCTGCTGGAGGTTCTCCAAGATAGCTTGGAAAGGGGGACCCTACCCACGACCTGCAGGAGGGCCATCATCACACTGTTGCCGAAAAAGGGGGACCTCCAGAGCCTAAAGAACTGGAGGCCAGTCTCTCTGCTCTGCACAGACTATAAGATTCTCTCAAAAGCTCTGGCCTGAAGACTGAGAAAGGTGATGAGCGAGCTCATTCATGTAGACCAGACTTACTGTGTGCCTGGCAGGCTGATTAGTGACAACGTCACTTTAATTCGGGATATTTTGGAGGTCTCTGGTTCATTGGCGGTAGAAACTGGTTTGATTTCAATTGACCAGGAAAAGGCGTTTGATCGGGTTGAACACCAATATTTATGGACAGTTTTAACAGCTTTTGGGTTCAGCCCAGGCTTCATAGCCAGGATACGGGTCTTGTACAGTGACATTGAGAGTGTGCTGAAGATAAATGGGGGCCTGTCTGCCCCTTTAAAAGTCCAGAGGGGGGTTCGGCAGGGCTGCCCTCTCTCAGGGATGCTGTACTCCCTCGCCATAGAGCCTTTGCTCCACTGCCTGAGAAGGGATCTATCAGGAGTTACTTTTCCTGGCTGTGACACCACGTTCAAGCTGTCGGCCTATGCAGATGATGTAGTCATTCTGCTAAATAAGCAGAGTGACATTGACGTTCTGGTTAGGAGTGTCAATCTTTTGGGCCAACTTTCCTCTGCAAAAATAAACTGGGGAAAAAGCGAGGCTCTGATGGTGGGGGAGAAACTAGAAAATCAGCTTACGCTGCCTGGTGGGTTGATTTGGAAAAAAGGAGGTTTTAAGTATCTTGGTGTCTTTATTGGAAATCAGCAGTTTGAGCAAAAAAATTGGGATGGGGTCATAGAGAAAATTAACGGGAGACTAAACAAGTGGAAGTGGCTAATGCCAAGAATATCTTTTAGAGGAAGAGTGCTCATTTTAAATAATCTTGTTTCCTCATCCCTGTGGCACCGCCTCATGTGCATGGACCCCCCTGCTGGTTTGTTGTCCAAAATTCAGTCTGTTTTGGTGGACTTTTTTTTGGGGGGTGGACTCCACTGGGTTCCTCAAGCCCTGTTATTTCTTCCCAAAGAGGAGGGGGGGCAAGGAGTGATTCATTTAGCTAGTAGAGGTGCTGCTTTTAGACTGACTTTCATACAGAGACTGCTGACGGGCCCCCAGGACCTGGTATGGAGGCCTTCGGCCTGTGTTATTTTACAGAGAGTCCTTGGGCTTGGGCTAGACCTCCCTGTGTTTTTAATGGATTTTAAGAACTCTAATGCACTGTCTTTACCCAGTTTTTACCGCAGTCTCTTTTCAGTGTGGACTCTTTTTAAAAAACAAAGAGGGCCATGCGATTCCCTCTACTGGTTGTTGAGGGAGCCGCTGGTTTTTGGTGGTCGCCTTGGTGTCCTGCCGGGAGTTGGAAGGACCTTCCTTGATAGGCTGTGTTCCAGGAACGTTCTCACTCTGAAGCAAGTGGTGGAACTGGCTGGTCCTGGCCTCAACAATGCCTCAGCTTTAGCAGCTCATCTTGGTGTCAGGTCGAATCGTTTCATCGATGGTCTTCTTGCACACTGGAAACAGGAGCTTCATGGACTTGAGCACTCCCTACTCTTGGACTTTAGCAATGGCACGCTGCAGCCGGAAAGCACAGACCCCTTTCCCTCTCTCACGCTCTATATGGACTTTGACGTCGCTCCTTGCTCCTTATTGGCATTCTGTGCTCCCACTGGTGTGGACTTTGGAGGAGCCAGTGGTAAGGCACTCTACAGACTGGTGGTGATGGCACTCAACAAGGACAGATTGAACACCTGTGTGGACACTCCTTGGAGAGCCTATTTTAAACTAGGAAAAGGGCATCGGCCTGCCTGGAGGGCTCTTTATAAAGCCCCTCTCCCTAAGAGGCATGGAGACTTACAGTGGCGGGTCCTGCATGGTATTATAGCTGTCAATGCTTTTGTTTCTGTGATTAACAGCAGTGTCAGTGATCAGTGTGTTTTTTGTTCCTCTAGGGAGACTGTTTTTCATTGTTTTATTGAATGTCAGCGCCTGAGTGGCCTCTTTGAACTTCTCACAGAACTTTTTCATATTTTTAAGGAAGTTTTCTCTAAGCAGGTTTTCATTTGTGGTTTTATGTACAATCGTCATTTTAAGCAGAAGTGTCAACTACTGAACTTTGTTTTAGGGCAGGCAAAGTTGGCTATCTATGTAAGCCGGAGAAGAAAACTTGAAAATGTTGAGAATGATGTTGATGTCAAAATTTTATTTGTGAGGCTACTTAAAGCCAGAATCAGGCTGGACTTTCAGTTTTTTATGGGGAATGGGGATGTGGAAGGTTTCAGGACCCTCTGGTCCCTGGAGAATGTCCTCTGTTCAGTTCATGATGGACAGCTTTTTTTGGGGCGTTTTTTGGGGGAATAATTTTTCTGTGTAATATAGCATGATATAGAAATTGTATTGACTGATGGACAAGTGTGTTTATTAAAGATCTTTTAAAAATCAAAATCTCTCTCACACACACACACACACACACACAATTCTTCACACCATCTATCCACCTGAGGGATGGTAAAACTCTTTTTTTTCCCCCAACAGACTCCGGCAGTAGTGCACTCAAAAAGTAGTTTCTGGAAATCCTCCGGGGCCCCACTGGGGCCAATGCCAGCCCCTGCGCCCCAGGCACCAGAAGGCTAATGCCCTCCCCCTCGGGTCGGAAACCAGCCCGCGCTCCTGGCACGGGTCCCCCAGCCCCCCCCCCCCCCACACACACACACACAGTGGACCAGCGCCCCCCCCCCCAAGCACCCCCAGCTCATGCCCTGGGAGCCCCCAGGCCCCCACGCCCAGGGAAGGTGGCAGAAAGGCACGGGGAGCCCCACAGGGGGCCAGCCCCCCAGTCCAAGGGAGCCCACGTGGCCAGGAGCTACCAAGAGGCGCCATCTCCTCAGTCCAGCACCCTCAAACAGCATATATACTCACTGTCACACACTCACACCCTCATGCTCTCACACACATGCACTCACTCGTACTCACATGCACTTGCTCACTTACTCTCACTCACACTCTCACTCACCCTCTCCTTCACAAAATCTTACACTCGCACTCACACACTCACACTCATTCATTCTCCCCACTCCCATACTTGTTGAGTCTCGCTCCCATTCCCACTCACCCTCACAGTCGCTTGCACTCAAGCATGCTTCCTTCCACTCATGCTCAGTCATATATACACTCTCATTCAAGCTCTGACTTACTCACATTTACTCGTGCTCTCTCTTACACACTCACACTTATTGACCCTTAAAACTTGGGGCGGCCACGGCGCTGATGCAGTGGACATGAATGTGCACCAATGCCCGGCAGCAGCCGGAGAGGCTGCCGGCGCGGACCAGCAGCCACCACCCCCCCGCCAACCCGCCCAGGGCAGCTGCGGCCACAGAAGCAGCCCACCGCCACCAATGCCCACCTGAAGCAAACAACCAATGGACCCACTGCAAGCTCCCAGAGATGCCACTCAACATGTAAAGCACCACACAAATCCAACCCACCACCAACATCACCATCACTCCCTCACTCTCACTTATTCACTTGCTCTGACTTGCTCACTCACTCTCTCTCTCACTCACTCCCCTGCTCGGGCCTATTCACTCATGGCAGCGCCTTGGGATGATGACAGCATGATGGGCCCCAGGTCATCAGCCAGGCCCCAGGCCCTGGGCAGAAGCAGGGCAGCAGGGGTGGAGGAAGATCCCCCACCAACCCCATGCGCGAATCGTGACGGGTGAATGTTATTTGTGTGGTGTCATTGGGTGCAGGTGTGTGAACTACCAAAGTGCAGTTAAAACTGGGGGATAGTGTGATAGAGCACTGCTACCCATTGCTATCGGCAGCAGAGCTCCCATCCCCCCCAAGCCCTTAATGTCTACAGTGCAATTAATTGAGTTGAGGACGGCCCCACGGCGCAGTAGTAGACAGAGGGATCCTCTTCACCGACACCATACGGCACACCCTCACCCCAAAAGCTTAAGTTTATCCAATAAGATGTATGATCCACCCAGAATTGGGGATGAGTGAAGGGTAGACTGGGAGGTGGCGGTCCCAGAGAGAGCCCATGCCCCCCAGAAGCCAGCTCCCAAATTGGCTCTGGAAGTCACCCCCCACCCCCCCCAGATCCCATCCCAGGGTGAGGGGCGCCAGGCCGTGCAACCCAGAACCCGAAAATGTCGTACCCCAGTGCTCGGTTTCATGGTGTGGTACCTAAGATGTCAAAGATTGCAAAAATTATCCCAGAATTTAAGTCTGGAGATAAGAACATCATGCACAGTTACCAACTGTCCACTCTTTCCAAAGCATTGGAGAAAATTGTCCATTGTAGGCTAAGCGATTACTTAAACAAACTGAATATCCTTAGCCCATTACAATATGGCTTTAAGAAGAAGAACACCACATGTGTAGCAATTCTTGATCTTACTGAAAAAAATCAAAGATGCTATTGATAAAGGTGAGAGTGGGTTTGAAGTTTTTCTCGATTTATCAAAAGCATTTGATACCATTGATTTTAAAATCCTTCTTGACAAGTTGCATCATTATGGTGTCCGAGGAACAGCACTCAGTTGGTTTAAAAGTTACATATATGGAAGGGATCAGTATGTACATTAAACAGTGGGAAATCACAGTGTCTGATTATTAAATATGGGTTCCCACAGGGATCGATATTGGGCCCACTTCTTTTCATTTTATACATAAGTGATTTTGTCAATGCCTCTACTATTCTACATAAAGTAAATTTTGCTGATGATACAAATTTATTGTGGTCTCACAAAAACTTGGAACATCTTCAAAATATTATAAATGCAGAATTAATTTTCCTTAAATATAAACAAAACTCGGGCTTGTTGTTACGAGCTATTCGGTCTCTGTACGACCGTTGTGAGAGTTTGGTTTGTATTGCCAACACTCGATCGGAGTCATTCCCAGTGAGAGTTGGACTCCGCCTGGGCTGCCCTTTGTCACCGATCCTGTTCATAATTTTTATGGACAGGATTTCTAGGCGCAGCCAGGGAATGGAGGGTGTCATGCATGGTGACCACAGGATCTCATCTCTGTTGTTTGCAGATGATGTTGTCCTGTTGGCTTCATCCAGCAATGACCTACAGCTCTTGCTGGGACGGTTTGCCGCTGAGTGTGAAGCGGCTGGGATGAGAATCAGCACCTCCAAGTCCGAGTCCATGGTCCTCAGCCGGAAAAAGGTGGATTGTCCTCTTCGGGTTGGGGACAGGCTCCTGCCCCAAGTGGAGGAGTTTAAGTATCTTGGGGTCTTGTTCACGAGTGAGGGGAAAATGGAGCGAGAGATCAACAGACGGATTGGAGCAGCATCTGCAGTGATGCGGACGTTGTACCGGTCTGTTGTGGTGAAGAGGGAGCTTAGTTCTAAGGCAAAGCTGTCGATTTACCAGTCAATCTACGTTCCTACTCTCACCTATGGTCACGAGCTTTGGGTAATGACCGAAAGAACGAGATCGCGGATACAAGCGGCTGAAATGAGCTTTCTCCGTAGGATTGCTGGACTCACCCTCAGAGATAGGGTGAGGAGCTCAGTCATCCGGGAGAGGCTCAGAGTAGAACTGCTGCTCCTCCACATTGAAAGGAGTCAGTTGAGGTGGTATGGGCATCTGATTAGGATGCCTCCTGGACGCCTCCCACTTGAGGTGTTTCAGGCACGTCCCACTGGGAGGAGACCCCGGGGCAGACCCAGGACTCGGTGGAGAGACTATGTCTCCCAGCTGGTCTGGGAACGCCTTGGTATCCCCTCTGAAGAGCTGGAGCAGGTGGCTGGGGAGAGGGAAGTCTGGGCTTCTCTGCTTGAACTGCTGCCTCCGCGACCCGGACCTCCGGAAAAGCGGTAGAAGATGGATGGATGGATGGATGGATAAACAAAACTAAATTCATGGTATTTAAGTTGAACACAAACCAAAATAATGTTGAATATGTATAGTACATATCAAGATAAATGGCAGAGCTATTGAGAGGGTCGAATTTATTAAATTTGGAGGGATTTATGTTGATGAATTTGTGAATTTTAAAAAGCACATTGATGAACTGACAAAGAAACTATCGAAATATGTTGGCTTACTTTTCAGGTTGAGACATTTCCTCCCTCTAGAAGCTCTTCTTACTCTGTACTGGTCTCTATTTGACGCTCACTTAAATTAGTGTAATATTGTATGGTGTAATACATATCCTAGTTATCTTGAAAAATTACAGATTTTACAAAAGAAAGTTATACGAGCTATTTCATGGAGTGAGATAAATGCCCCTTCTGATCCTCTTTTTATGGTTACCATAAAAAAGATCACTGAGTGCAACACTTTTCACAATGCTTGTGTCATGTATAATGTAGTATTTAGACTCAATAACAGATTCTGTGAACTCATTCCAATTTATTTTCCCACCCATGGCCACAACACAAGGGGAAAACAAATTCTAAGGGGCAAGAAATGCAATCTTAAATGCACAAGTTTTAGTGTAAGTTGCAAAGGTCTACAGATTTGGAATGAGATTGACTGTACTATAAACGTGTCCACATCACTGTCTGTCTTTAAAAAGAAGATAAAACAACAGCTACTATCTAATTGTGTTTAGTTTTAAACCTTTTTTGGCTGAGGACAAAAATCATGACTGTTTTGTACTTGTATGTTTGCTTTGAATTCTTGGGTATTATTTTATATACCAATGTCTGACATTTTGTAACGATATTATTGTTCCTTTTTATGAGGAAATCTTAGGTTGCTCTTACGGTTTTTATGATAGAATTAGGGAATGACAGGATTTGCTTTTTAAATTGTTCTGTTATTTTGATGACAGGGCCCCTGTTTATAAGCTATGGATAGCTTCTGGGGAGTCCCATTTCACAAAGGTTTTATTTTTGCATGAGAATGTGAATTGTATATGTATTTTAAATAATTTGTGAAATAAACTTGAAACTTGAAACAGGCACGATGGGGCAGCCACACTCACACTTACTGTCACGCATCTTGTACACACCTTGTATGCACGTACACAAACATATATAATAATAATACGGTGATCCACATGTCAAGCGACATCCCAAAGCACCCCCCATGAGCCCACTCACTATCCACGACAGACAGAAATCGCCAGTAGTAGGCAACTCCTGCAGCCACAGCCACCCCAGGGCCAACCGATGAAAATGCAGCCACCTCCCCGCACCAACGACTCCCCGACCGCCACTGAACACCCACCCACACTTGAAATTATTTTTGTTTAAATTACATAATCTAGTAATCCCAGGTAGAAGTTAGTAGACCAACTTCAAAAAGCTGTATACCCCCTGCTGCACGCTACAAGCAAATCTAGTAACTACTGGGTAAGGGATTACGTATTCAGTCTTGGTAAAAAAAAAAAAAAAATGAAATTGAAATTATGATGTCACAAAATACTTAAACTCACTGGTTACTTTATTTTGGTTGATCTTATACCCTCTGTACAACTATTTGTTCAACCAACTCAAGGGGGCAATCACCCTAAAATACTGTTTGCACAATCTTTTTTAATGTACATCAGTAATTAACAAGGTGAACATTACCTCTGCCATAACCTGATCAGGTAAATATTGTTTGCGGTCAACCAGTGAAACTACAGTATGGCACGTGCGAAAACTGGATAAATAAATCCCCCAAAAATCAGAAAATTAAACAATAAGAAAGACAGAAAAAAGCTCACCATGACTCAGGGGTCTAGCAAGCTTCATCTGATCAGCGAGACACCTGCCTCCAGCTTGTGTCTGGAGGCAGGTGTCTCGCTTGTGTCCTGCTTCAGGATTAAACTCAAGAAAAGCGGACTGTCTGTGGTGCACTCAGATCCATATGCCAGCCAGGACCTCCCACAACTAATCCTGCCGCCCCACCCACCCTCCCTCCTCCCTACATGCTTTAAAAACTCATCCTCCAGTGCAGATATAAACCACCATCGAAAAGACAATTAGTAAAACCATGAGCAACCCAAAGAGAAAATACACCACCAGACATGTCGTGCTTACCTCTGTGAAGCCAGACTGGGACCCTTCAAAGTTTTGGGGTCCTTATTCCAAAATCAAAACTTTGGACGTTGGACCAACAGAGAAGCAGCTTGCTCCAGTCCCGCAATCCTAACAACCCTTGCAGACCCTGGAGATCCTACCGCCTGAGCAGACCCTAGAGGCCCTGGGCCCCATGCAACCCGTACAACGCACGGAGACCCCGGAGACCCCACTGCCCATGGAGATCCTGGAGAGCCAATACCCTCTACAACCCATAGATCTTCCAAACACGCCGGATCAGGACTCTGTCAATGCAGCTATTTCCCTCTCTCAGGCTCTGGAACTGAACACCAATGATATCAACCTTCCTAAAGCTCAGAATTTGACAGACACTGAATGTGACTGTGGGAGGTGTTTGATCCCGCCCCCTTCACCTACATTATTGAACCCTATCTCCCCAACACCGTTGATAACATCTGCAGAAGACCACCCTGATGGGTGGACGAGCAACATGTTCTTCAGAGCTGTAAAATCAGCCATGCTCCATCTGCTCAGCAAAATTCTGGAGGAGTACCAGCATGAGAAATGCATGGGGTGTCATATTAATCTCCCCAGTCAGAGGCAGCATCAGTGCTTGGATGTGATCACCAAGGGTTTCTACCAGGAAAACATTTACTGGTTGATGGGAAGACTCTACACACCAGGGTTTATACCCACCATCCGACACCTCTTACAGCTCCATAACATTCAGACTGATGACCAACAAATCAAAACTACAGCCCAGACTTTTCTGCTATAGCTACAATCAGCCAGAGCCATCCACGAGCCTATCCATGATATGTACAAGAAGCTGATTGGAGAAGATAAGATCAAGCCAGTGCATCTTCAGAAAGTGACAGAGCTGTGGCTGAATCCATTGTTTTGGAGTATGTAAAATAAAACGTGGGGAATGGAGAGTTTCACTGGGATACTTTGGAACAAGTTTAAGAGCTATCTTAACTCTCTTTACTAAGCAAATCTCTTGTTCCGTGTTATTGATAACAGAGTAAATAAAACCTAATCGATGTAAGGGGTGACATAGACTTTGAGAAACTGGAAAACCTGTTACAAAAAGTATGTACTCTCCCTGTTGATATAGTACCCTGGAAAAGACTGAAACGGATCTGTGTGACTGAGTCCAACTCTAACTTCTCCCACAGTTTTAGAGAGATCATTAAAGGAATGGGAAATGGCCCTTTCAAACCTAGTCATCAACTTGCTTTCTATGCTTTGTTTGTTGATGTTACCACTGAACTTTTGCAAAACAGACACCCTATCGCTGTCTTTGGCGAACTCATGAAAATACACAGCATTATTTGTAGTCCTGTAGATCATTCTGTCCTAGTTCAAACTTTATCTATTATAAAAGGTGGGGCTAAGTTTCTGTTACATTTTGTAGCGCTAGAGTTATGACAGATTTTTTTTGATTGTTTTCTTTTCACACATTTTATCATATGTAGATGGAAAATGTTTTAGGTTATTCTTAAGAAATTGTTTTTTCCCTCATGGTTATTTTTTAAATCTTTAATCAAAAGTGTTTTTTACTCATCCATTGCTATGATATAATGCAATGGATGGATGATGCTATATATATGTTTAATAAAAAATGTGAATAAAAAACCTCTGTCCAGTCTTTTTTTTCTCATTCTGGTTTTATCATGTCAGAGACACACTTCATGAAAATGGCGTATTACAACCCTGCACAGCCAGGTAGTTTCGGAGGTGTAGAACAACTCCGCAGGAGTGTGCAAGATGAAACAGGGAAGAAGGTCGCGGTTGAAAGTGTCAAAAAGTTTTTATCTGAGTAGGATGTTTACACTTTACACAAACCTGCCAAACTATATTTTCCTAAACACAAAGTTTTTGTCCCATGACTGTTAAACCAATTTCAAGCCGATCTATGTGATATGCAGGCTTTAACCAAATATAACAATGGATACAATTATTTATTAATGGTCACAGATATATTTTCCAAGAAGGCATATGTACTGGCTCTGAAGAGAAAGACAGCTGCTGAGGTGGTACGGGCCTTTGAATGCATTTTCAAAGAAAGCCAAACACCCGTCAAACTCCAAACCGACACGGGAAAAGCATTTTTCAACAAAAGTTTTGAAGCTTTAATGGAAAAACATGGCATAACACATTTTTCAATGGACAGCGATCTCAAGGCCTTTGTAATTGAAAGGTTTAATCTTACATTAAAAGGCAGAATGTGGAGGTCTTTAACAACCAACAACACACTGCAATATCTCTTACAAGACTTGGTGATGGGCTACAATCGAGGCTATCACAGCAGTTTTAAAATGGTGCCTATGCAGGTGACTGCAGAGAACATGAGGCAAGTGTTTCAAAACCTGGAGGGTACACCCGCTGCTCAACAGAGTGGTGAATTAAAGATGAATTTTAAAAAGGGAGACCTGGTCAGAATATCAAAGTTGAGGAGGGTGTTTGATAAGAATATGAACAGAGTTTAATGGATGAAGTGTTTACAGTGTCTGAGTGCATCTCTTGCAACCCCCCTGTCTACAAACTGAAAGATTATGATACAGAATTGATTCAAGATTCATTTTATGAGGCGGAATTGCAAAAAGTAACGCTGGATAATGTCAGAATCTACCATGTGGAGAAGGTTCTAAAACAATGTACCGTCAAAGGTGAAAAGCAGGTGTTGGTACACTGGAAAAATTGGCCCAAGAAATTTAACAGTTTGGTCAAGGCCTCTGATTTAAAAAAAAAAAACATATAGACATTCCGCAGTGCTTACAGTCATTCTGTCATGTACGGATCTAAGGATGAGGGGTTTTTCATCACCCTACCTTCCAATGCCTGTTTTGATGTTTTTAAAGACAACACAAGTTCCAGTTTTTGTGTGGATTTAGCACGACATATCAATTTAGAAGGACCTTGGGAGGTTGCTTTGATGGAAATTTTATACCCACACACTTGGTATAACCTAGCTCAAAAAGATGCCTACTTTTATTGGAGGGCAAAACCGCAAGAACCAGAAACAGAGACTAAGGTGCATTATCAAAGGATTACAGGTGGTTATTACAGTGGTATAAATTGGTTCAGGGAAGAGCTGGAGGGGTTCTTCAGAAAAAAATAATTCTGATATTTATATGGTCTATTCATCATCATCATCATCATCATCATCATCATCATCATAGCAGTCTGTCGTGGGTGACAATGACTGTTTCATTTAGGTCTAATCAGATTCCTCCACACAGCTCTGTCCTTAGCCTTCTGCTGCCAGGAACTCCTGTCTATGTCCAACTTCTCCAAGTTTCTTTTTACAGTGTCTTTAAATCTGAGCCTTGGTCTACCCTGATTGCGTTTGCCCTCGCATAACTGTGAGTAGAGTAACTGCCGAGGGAGACGCTGGTGGTCCATCCTGTCAACATGTCCGAGCCATCTCAGGTTCATCTGTATTAGCATGTCCTCCATTGATGGTAGACCAGCTCGTTTCAACACTTCTGTGTTGGTTATCTTGTCTTTCCATGAGATGTTCATTATGGCTTGAAGGTGTCTCATCATGTACGCTTGGAGTTTCTTCACCTGCACTCTGTAGACAGTCCAAGTTTCAGTACCATACAATATTCAGGAAAGAATGGGTTTCCAGAGCGTAGGTTAAACTCACATACACTTTGACATGCCTTACATGCTGGGTGTCAAACCGGGAGACTGGTTCAAGTTTGATTGGAAGTTGGGGCCCTATCCTGCGACTTTGAAGGCCAAATTTTATCACATGTACTGTTACAGCGATGCGGTGCGTCTTCAATTAGTGGGCGACTCTTATGCACCGCTCTTGAGAATGATCAGTATTGAAGGAACATATGGCGACTTTATCACAAAGTATTTCAACCCACCTTATTATTTACCTGTAGCCAAACAGCACATTGAAACTATGCACGTTGAGATAAAAACGGATGAAAGCAAACCGGTAAAATTTACCGACGGGAAGACTATAGTGACACTTCATTTTAGACCTAAACCTTAAATAAACAATGTATATAACTCTTCTGTCCACACACACGCACATCATTCAGTCTACAACCACCATCGTGCAGTGGGTATCGGTGTGTGATAAGGCGCATTAAGTTACAACACTACAGCGTCTCAACAAAAAAAAAAAAAATGGCTCTTGCAGGTCTGAGAGGGGATCCCCATCATTTTGTACATTATTATGAGAGTCAAGTAGGGGGGCTTTACCGGGATTTTATAGAGCACCCGTCATGTACAGACGCGGTATTGGCTCACTGTTTTCAAGATTGTTCCGTTTTGTAGCCACTCTGATGACAAAAGGTTTTACCATTGCAAAGCCTCATCTTACAACAGCCACCAGCAGCATCACATCAGGCATGTTTAACCAAGCAGTGGGAAAAATGACGAACAAAGATCAGAGACAAGAGGGTTCGGGATGTATTGTGGTCTTGTCACACAGATCGAGGAAGCAACCTCCCAGCGAGCGTGTCTTAGCACTCTCCCACAAATGCTGGAGTGCTAAAAAGAGGAAATCAGCTGGGAAAAGCAAGCGGGTTATGAGGAAGTCCGGAACTCAGAGCTCGGATATATTTTTAGCAAAAGTTTTTTTATAAAATAAAATAACTGAAAAATCATGGCCCTGTCACATCGAAAATCTCCCGAATGTATTCTGGCTGAGCTGGATTTATTTTCAGCACATATGGTGCAGCTCTCTGTGGAGGATAAAATCTACACAGAAATTTCCCCGTGTCAGCCATTGCCAACGGGGGCCCCCATAGTGTTTTTTCATCCCCGGCGATGGGGAAAAGAGTATCTGGAATTGAACGGTATCCTGTTGCACCACTTTGTGAAAATTAGCAACGTAGACGGTAGAGACCTGGGAAGACGATGCTGCGGTGGGACCTCGTTATTCATTCATTCATTCATTCATTCATTCATTCATTCATCTTCTTCCGCTTAATCCTTTAGGGTCGCGGGGGGGCTGGAGCCCCTCCCAGCATCTTTGGGCGGGAGACAGGGTACACCCCTGGACAGATCGCCAGTCCATTGCAGGGCCAACACAGAGAGACAGACAACCATTCACCCTCACATTCATACCTAAGGACAATTTAGAATCCCCAGTTTTGATGCCAATTAACCTAATTGGGCCTCATTAATTACCCGCTAAATACAATTTTCAGTCAATATGCTGTGATCCTGGGTGATAGATTGATTTCCCAATCCAGCGCTACACATTCCCTACCAAGCCTTAATTGAAATGTTACTGAACTATTCCGAAGGAAATCTGTCAAGAGCCAATTTAGCGCTGGTCTTTTTTACAGAGATATAGCCGGAGCTGTAAACTCTATCAGGATCATGGATGGCCCTAATGCGGGCTTAAGTAAAAGAGGCCCGTTTCACCGCCAATTCTTGTGAAGTGCACCTGCTCGGTCCTCTTCACGGGGACATATTTTTTTGTAAGAGACTCTTGTTGAACTCTGTTGATTTGAGAATTACCTACGACAATGATGCTTTCTGTCTCAGGGGACCCTGTGATTCCACTTTCCGTTTGAAAGTATTGGAGGTTTCTCTATTTGTTAAAAAAGTGTCCACTTCCCCTGTGATAAGATTAGGCCACGCCACAGCCCTAATGAAAGGCAATGCACTCTACCCCCTCTATTGTGTCAATGTAAAAACATACTCCATCCCACAAAATTCCAGGAAGTGCATTGAGGAGAATACGTTTCTGGGTGCCATCCCTAAATACATGGTTTTGGACATGGTGCATCACGAGGCTTTCACAGGGAGAAAAGACCTATCACCTTTCAATTTTTCTCACAATGATGTGGAATATCTAGCTCTCTGTCAGGGTGATCGACAGATTCCTGCCAAGCTTTCCAACCTCAGTTTAATAACCAGCAGTCTGTTAGGGAATTTTACAACATGTTCCTGGCAAAAGGGCAGACATCTTAAAGATTTACCTCTCAGTATTGACTAGAGGGAATTTAACAGATGGGTAGGCCCTGTTTGTGGGGTTTAATCTCATCCCGGGGGATGACAACAATGCCCTGTCCCACTGTCTCAATGGTAATTAAGACTGGAGATGAGGTTTAGAGCAGCCCTGCCCCACACCACAACTTGATAACACAGGTTACAAAAATGATTTTTTGTAAGTTGTCTGTGTTTTTTCAACTGATTTAAGACATTTTGCGTTGATCAGTGCTAAGTAAAAACTGTACTTACTTAGTACTTACTTAGTACTGTGCATGTACTTACCTTTATATAAAGGTAAGTACATGTAAATTGAATGTTACCATCATCATTGTTCAAGAAGTTCAGAGAATTTCAAGACAGACTAAATCAGCTAAAAAAAACCTTAGACAAATAAATTTGGTGTTGACCTGCGTAATCCAACGGACTGCTACGATTCTATTCTGGAAATTAACTCTAAAAGAGAAGTGCTGGTGGACAATTATTAGGACATGGATATATTCAACTGGAGAGTCTTCTGCATCTCCTGCTGGGAGATGTTTTTGTGAGGTGTGGGCCTCTGATCAGCGTGCCGTGTTGACTCCGACCATTAGACCCCATACCACATCGTCATCAACACACACCCCACACACGGGCCTGGGAGCACTGGTTTGCTCTTACCCTGTTAAAAGGGACGGCCACTTTTTCATTTTTACTATCCCTACCAGCATCTTAAAGTTCTTGGAGAAGCATTCACAATACATCAAGTGCCACATTGCTCTTGACAGCTTCAGCTATTATAGACTTGGTGGTCAACACTGTGTCACATCAGACCTGCGGAGTATCTTTTGCAATAGTACTGTATTGTACGACGAGATGTGATGAAAAATGACGTGATGGTGTACACTTTTGTGAGAAAATATCAAGTTATATAAAAATAAAATCAGTACAATCCCTAAACAGGGGTGTTGTTCTTTACAACTATTTTAAAAAACTGCCTCATGTAGAACCTTGAATTAAAGTCTAGAGTGTATGTTGTGTACAAATGTGTTACTAATATAGCTCAATAATTACCCTTTTGTGTTTGTTTTATATGAAGAAAAAAGGGGGTCAAGATATGCTTGAACAGTATGATTAATAAATGTTTTTGTTAAAAGACAAAAAAGTTGTGTGGTTTTCAATTATTTCATATCTCATCTCAAATTCCAAATTTCTCTTCTACTTCTTCCTCGGATGTGATCCAATGTGGGGAGAGTTGCATTTGTTCCTATTCCACCGCGTTCTAGTCTCTAATTCAGACTCTTCTTTTTCACGGGGTGTGAGCCAACATGGGGAAAGTAGAAGTTTCTTTTTGTTCTGTCCAGTACAATGTGCATCTCAGGTTTTTCAGAAGCAACATCGGTGGTGTTGGTCGCATTTGTCTTAAGAAGTCAATATTGATCGCATGCTGACGGGTTGCTCACCGCTGATGAAGGAATATTGAGCTCTGACAGGGTGTTTAAAAATTTTGGCCACGCTGCAAGCACCGGGGCTTGGCATTTTTTGAATTCCAGCCCCCATAGCTTTGGGGCAATTTCCTGAGGATGTATTTGACGCTCTTAGATCACGTGTGGGTTTTGCTTAACCTCTTCAACTGTATTGTCAAAATCTAAACCACCACGCATACAGGGGGGTGATGCAGGAACACCCGCGGGGGGGGTAATGCACGGCTACCACCGGGATATTACGCACGAACATGTTCACTCTCACTAGCTCACTAGCTCCGCCGATACCAGATAGGGATAGATGGTCAGGCTCCTCCTGTAGAGTCAGTGTTACTCGCCGTTGTTCGTTCTGGTCCTGTTTCACGAGTGTTGGGTATCTTTGCAATAAAGCGTTGTAGTTTTATGTTCTTTCATACTACTCAATCCCATTCATTTATTATAGCTCTCATTCTAGAGTCTAAAACATCCTATACATTTTCTCTGATGGTTGTCGGTACGGTCAGATGGTTTAACTGTTGGGGTATGAGCAGAACATCTTCTTAGCCTTCTTAAGTCATCTTTTTTAAATTTCTTCTCACCATCCACCGATAAATCCCCGATCATAGGCACCACAGCGGAGAGCAGAGGCATAGAAAAACCACTGGACTGTTTTTTCAGAACCTGGTTGTTCCGCGTTTTTAAAGTAGTTTTCTTATCAACCAACAGTCTGATAATTTTTTTTTCCGCTTTTAGTTTCTTGAATTGACAATCGGACCACAGAATGCTTCCTTTTAAAAGATTCAGAGCAGTCCTCGCACAATGTCTGAATAAAGTCCAGAGAGCTGTGAATGAGAAATATCGCCTGCGCTTTTTGGGCGAGGCATGGTACAGTACTGTAAGCAAGATTGCGTTCCTCTTTATACGCGCAGCCATGATAAACTAGGCAGATGTTTTGGGCACATAGACAGTCAATCTCTGAAGAGGAAGTATACCCGTCATCAAAGCTCTCTAGGAAGAAGGCCTTTTGTGATGGAAAGATTTGATGAGCTAATATATCTATTTCTACTTTATCCCATGGGTTTTTAAACATCACCAGATAATTGCTGTTCAGACTAATGGTGTGACTGTATTTACCCCGTGGAATACATTTTGAGTCATCATCATGACACTCATATTTCTATGATGCCAATACTGAGTAAAAAATTTTACTACTTCAGGATGGTCGGAGGCTTGAAAAATAACATTGTCCAGAATGATCAAGTGTTTCTGATCAGGAGGGAACAGGTTTTCATCTTCAGAAGAATCAGGGAGTCCTTCAACAAATTTCATTCTTTTATTCATCTTCTGCAGTTCACTGTGTATAGATTGATAAGACATATAAATCCATACAATATTTTCAGGAACAGTGTTTACAATATGTTTACAGTCTTCTAGTACCTTTGAAACAAGATAATTCTAGGCCACTACCACTTGGTCCTGTCCACCAAATATGAAATGGGAAAGGTGAACCTCGGGTCAAAATCATTCTCTCCTCCATCTGGACAAGATGTGACATTTTTTTCTCAAAGAATCTAATAACCAAAAGGCAGAGTGGTTCCGTTGCTAAGAGATATCGTTTATCATACACAAACCCTGAACTTTTTCTGAAATGACAACGTTTCTCAGTACAAAACTCTTTTATTCACGTCCTATTGCTGTTATCGTGGCATCTCAATAACTCTCGCTCATGAATTTGTCAGGTAACCATCCACCAACTCTCTGACACTGTAAAAATTGACCCACTCACAGCACTCCTGGGTTTGTGTAATACCTTTGACGCACATGACTACTTTCTTTTTGTCCATTCTTTGATAGGCATAACTCTTGGGTCTGGCAGATACAAATTCCTGAATGCTGTCACCGTCCAATTCATCTGTCAAATCCCCCAGATAATTACCCAACTACAGAGGTGTCTCACCATTCTTTACCACATAAATTGAACTATCCATGTTGATGTAAAGAGCCCTCTCCCGCAGTTTCTCCAGATAACCGTACAGCTTCAGACACGTGTGGGCTGTGGTAAACGTGGCTATAAAGATGTTATTAGTTTTATCGGGGGATTGGATGCAATGATCATTATATTTCCACCTAAGCAGAACTTTGTCATCGTCCAGAACATTAAAGTATTCCACCTTGTATTTACCTGAAAACAAGTAGGTGAAAAACTCTTCAGGTTCTTAGACCACAGCTGTGTGAATAAGTTTATCTCTCTGTGCAAATTTCCCCAGAGGCTGTTCAAAATCAATTTTGAAGCACGGTGACAGGTTGGATTCACCTGTATTTTATCAGCATCTAACAGAATGCCCTGATGACGGTGATAGTCCCTGATGTATCTGTCCTTGTTCTCCTGATCGGTGACATCTGCGGGGTTACCTGATGCTTCCCATTTTTCTTTTAGAAATTTATGTATGTAATCTACAAACACTGTGTTGCTACTTTGATCAAAATGCCACACTTTTGTGATTTTACCCATCCTGTACCCCAGCTCTAGGGCTTTGTTAAACTCCACAGTGACCCAGACCCCTGTCAACGCACTTGCTTCATCACCATGCATGCAAACACCATCTTGATGGTTGGTTTCTCCACATGTCCGGCACAGTGGGAAGGTTAATTTACCTCCTGAACTTTTGTAGGGTTGCTTTCTGATTGACCATTTCATGAAACTGCTTGCAAAGTATTTGAGTACTGCTAGCTTTTGCTGGACTAGCAGCACATTCTTGGCAGATAAAGGTATTATCAGTGGCAAGGACAAGCCAAGACAAACTGACTCCAGTATCTGTTGCAGTGACTGACCAGATGATAGGTTTGTTTATCTCTGCTCTTTGTGTAGTGCATGTCACAATGCACCAACTGGCACAGTCCACCACAGACCTTGCAACAGATGTGTTTATCTGCCAGGATCTCCAGTCTCACCCCATGTAACTGGGAGTGGTCCACCACAGACCTGTGGCAGCTCGGATGTCGCCCAGGCTTACAAGGTCCGGGCTGATCTATACACACTCCGACAGGCAGCGAAAAGTATGTTAGGAGCAGGAAGACAAAAGAAGAGGAAAACAGCAGCCTTGTGTGTAGCAGAATGGAATGTACGCACTCTGTTGGACAGAACAACATCATCGCGCCCAGAAAGACAGACCACGCTTGTGGCCCTGGAAATGAACAGGTACAATGTAGACATAGCTGTGTCACGACTCGCCGCTCATCATCGGCCTCAGCTGCGCGCACACCTGCGCCTCGTCAGCCACAGGCTATTTAGCCCACTCAGCCCTGTGCAGCGGTCTGGAGGTGTCTGTTCGCATCGGCACTTCTTCGCAGCTGCGTCGTCCTCCAAACAACAGCAAAGCTACGCTTCTATGTAAGCATTCCTTCTCTCAACTTTTGCAAGTCTTCTCCCCTGTGCACAGGTGGATTCCCTGGCGGCGGATCCCCGTCATCCCCTGTACGGCACACTCTGTTTCCTGAACCGGACATTATGTCAGTACGGCTCCAGCAAAGCGGCTCAGCAGACAGCGGGCTCGAACGCCGTCTTTCCACCCTTGAGGCTCGGGTGGATTCAATAGCCCACCAACAGCAGGTGATATTGATTCAACTGACTAATATCACTCACCGGTTAGACCGCTTGGACCCCCAGCAAGCGTTCCCCCTGGCTCGTCAGGGAGGGGTAGCTCCTGCCGCTCCGGTGGCCTGCCAGTCTGTCTCGGGATCACCAACCCGACTCATGCCAATCCCAACCCCTGCCCGCTTCAGCGGGAAGCTCGGCGGAGCGCGGGGGTTTATCATGCAGTGTGAGTCGGTGTTTCTGCGCGTTCCCGGGGATTTTCCCTCAGACCACAGCCGAATTGGCTACATAGGTAATCTCCTGGAGGGGCGAGCGTTAACTTGGGCTTACGCCGTCATGGCGAAGCCCAGTTACGCAAACCTCTCCTACAGCCAGTTCGTGCAGAGCTTTCTCGAGGTATTTGATCATTCCCGGCGTGATAGCGTCCTCGCTGACCGTCTCCTTGGCCTCCAACAGGGAAGCCGGTCAGCGGCGGATTACGCTATCGACTTCCAGGTCGCAGCGGAGGAGGTAGGTTGGGGAGAGGCGTCACTCTGTAGTATTTTCCGCCGCAGCCTCTGCTCTGGTCTGAGGGATGAGCTGGCCGGCTGGGATCTTCCAGAGACGCTCTCGGAGCTAATCTCCGTAACTATTAGCTTGGATAACAGGCTGCGTGAACGGTCCGCCGAGCGGAAGTTAATCGGCTGCTCGCGTGGAGGCTCCGTCCGCACGCCTCAAGCTCGCCCCCTGGCGTTACCTCCTCCGGAGTCTTCCAAGGAATCGGAGGCAAAGGTGGTAGGTCGGTCAAAGCTCCCTCTAGCGGAGAAACAGTGCTGCCGGGAGTTGGGCCTCTGCATATATTGCGGAGGTAATCAACATACCGTGGAGCATTGCCCGGAGAAGCCAAACGGGGAGGTTCGCGAGTCACTGTAGGGGGCCTCGCGGACTCTAACCAGTCAAATCCCCTCACTAGTCTATCACTGCCCATTCGATTCTGTCACAATGCCAAGGGGCACCTCACACACGCACTGGTGGACTCAGGAGCAGAGCAAAGCTTCATTTCAAAGAGCCTGGCAACCCAATTGGGCATCCCCTGCCATCCTCTGCCCGCTCCTCTCAGCCTGGTCACCCTCTCCCGTGCACCCCTTGGACAAGTGACTCATCGCACCCAGCCGGTCCCTGTTATCATCTCAGGTAATCACCGGGAGGATCTCACCCTGTATGTCCTGTCCTCCTCTGTGTCGCCTGTCATCCTAGGCTACCCCGGTTGCGCCTGCACAACCCTGTGTTGGATTGGCAGACAGGAAGAATCGCTGCCTGGAGCTCCTTCTGTATGGGAACCTGCCTACAGTCCGCAGCCTGCGCCCCGTCCTCTCCCCCTCCGGCCAAGGACGCCGCTCCTCCGGATCTCACTCTGGTGCCCTTGGAGTTCCACGACCTGGGTCTCGTGTTTAGTAAGTCCAGGGCGATGTCTCTCCCTCCTCACCGGCCCTACGACTGCGCCATCAACATCTGCCCGGGGGCGCCCCTGCCATCCGGACGCCTCTACAGCCTGTCAGCGCCGGAGCAAGAGGCCATGGATAGTTACATCAAGGAGTCGCTCAATGCGGGAATCATCCGTCCCTCCTCGTCTCCGCTCGGCGCAGGGTTCTTCTTTGTCTCCAAGAAAGATGGGTCACTCCGCCCCGTATTGATTTTCGGGCCTTGAATGACATCACGGAGAAGGACCATTACACCCTGCCTTTAATGGACACTGCCTTCCACTCCCTCCAGGGGGCGACCTGGTTCACCAAGTTGGATCTCCGCAGTGCTTACCACCTCGTCCGGATCCGGGAGGGGGATGAGTGGAAGATGGCCTTTCGAACGCCTAGTGGTCACTTCGAGTATCTAGTGATGCCTGTTTGGGCTGACCAACGCCCCCGCTGTGTTTCAACGCCTCATCAACGATGTCCTATATGATTTCCTCGGCCTCTTCGTTTTCGTGTACCTGGATGACATCCTTATCTTCTCCAGGTCACGGGAGGAACACCAGGTCCACGTGAGGCGGGTCTTACAGCGGCTGCTGGAGAACAGGCTTTACGTCAAGGCCGAAAAATGTGAGTTTTATGCCAAGACCACCTCCTTCTTAGGATTCATAATCTCACACAACCAAGTCCTTCCCGACCCCGCGAAGGTCAAAGCGGTGGTTGAGTGGCCCACGCCGACCTCCAGGAAGCAGGTACAACAGTTTATTGGGTTTGCCAACTTCTACCGCCATTTTGTGCCCAATTTCAGTGCCATCGTTGCCCCGTTGACCCGCCTCACTTCCCCCAAAAACCCCTTCCGGTGGACCCGAAGAGGTTGCAGCAGCGTTCCAGGCATTGAAGACGGAGTTCTCCTGCTCCCGAGTCCTGACCCAGGTTGACCCCGCGCTGCAGTGTTTGCCGGAAGTCGTTGCGTCTGATACGGGAGTGGGGGCGGTGTTGTCCCAGCGATCACCCACCGACGGGGTCAAGCAACCCTGCGCCTTCTTCTCTCGCCGCCTGTCTCCGGCCGAGCGTAACTACGACGTCGGGGACAGGGAGCTTCTCGCCATCAAGCTCACCCTGCAGGAGTGGCGCCACTGGCTGGAGGGGGCTGCGTTGCCATTCGTGGTGCTGATGGACCACAAGAACCTGGAATATCTTAGATCTGCCAGACGACTGAATGCCCGCCAGGCGCGCTGGTCCTTGTTCTTTGGCCGGTTCCGTTTTACCATCACCTACCGCCCTGGTTCTAAGAACGGCCTGCCCGATGCCCTGTCCAGGCAGTTTGCTCCCGAGACGTCGGAGGAGCCGGGTCATACCATTCTGCCCAGCTCGTGTGTGGTGGGGGCGATTTCCTGGTCCATCGGGACAAGATCCGGAGGGCGCAGGAGACCAAACCAGACCCTGGCGGTGGACCGGAGGGGAGGCTGTTTGTTCCATCTACTGTCCGGGGGGAGGTCATCCATTGGGTTCACACCTCCAAACTCGCCTGTCACCCTGGTGTCTTCCGGCTAGTGGATCTCCTCCAACATTCCTTCTGGTGGCCGGGTCTTCAGAAGGACGCCGCCAACTACATCCGGGCGTGCCCTGTGTGTGCCACCGGCAAGTCAGGTAACTCTCCCCCCACGGGTCTGCTCCAGCCCCTGCCGGTCCCTGGCAGGCTCTGGTCCCATATAGCCCTCGACTTCGTCACCGGTCTCCCGGTATCCAACACCTATGACGCTGTGCTGACCATCGTGGATCGGTTCTCCAAGGCTGCCCACTTCGTGCCGCTCCGGGGCCTCCCTACGGCACGGGAGACAGCGGACCTTCTGGTTCAACACGTGGTCAGGCTGCATTGGATACCGGTGGACGTCGTTTCTGATCGGGGGCCCCAATTCATCTCAGAAGTATGGAAGTGTTTCTGCAACGCCCTGGGGGCCACGGTATGCCTCTCCTCCAGCCACCACCCGCAGTCCAACGGGCAGTGTGAACGGGCCAACCAGGAGCTGGAAGCTGCCTTACGCTGCGTCACCTCCTCCAACCCGTCGTCCTGAAGCACGCACCTGGCCTGGGTAGAGTACGCCTACAACACAGCACGGTCTTCTGCCACAGGGATGTCCCCCTTCAAGGCGTCCTTGGGATATGACCCACCTTTGTTCCCGGAGCAGGAGGGTGAGCTGGCCGTTCCATCCATCCAGGCGCACCTGAGACGTTGTTGGAGTCTGTGGACCAGGGCGCGCGATGCACTTTTACGCACGGCGATGCGCAACAGCACCACAGCGAATCGCCACAGGAGGCCGGCCCCTGCCTACCAGGTGGGCCAACGAGTCTGGTTAGCCTCTCAGGACATCCACCTCAAGGCTGAGAAGAGGAAGCTGGCCCCACGCTTCATTGGTCCCTTCACTATCTCTAAAATCATTAACCCGGTGGCTGTGCGTCTGGCCCTCCCCCCCTCCCTCCGCATATGTCCCACCTTCCACGTGTCTAAGATCAAGCCCGTGGTCTCCGATCCCCTCTGTCCCCCGCCCGCGGCGCCGCCCGCGCCTCTGATGATCGACGGCCACCCGGCCTGGAGAGTCGCTTCCATCATGGACTCCCGGCGCCGAGGTCGCGGGCTGCAGTACTTGGTGGACTGGGAGGGATTCGGTCCTGAGTGGAGGTCCTGGGTGCGCTCTTCCTTGGTGTTGGACAGAAGTCTCATCACGGAGTTCCACCGGGCGCATCCAGACAAACCAGTGCCAGGAGGCGCTGCTGGGGGGGGAGTACTGTCACGACTCGCCGCTCATCATCGGCCTCAGCTGCGCGCACACCTGCGCCTCGTCAGCCACAGGCTATTTAGCCCACTCAGCCCTGTGCAGCGGTCTGGAGCCGTCTGTTCGCATCGGCACTTCTTCGCAGCTGCATCGTCCTCCAAACGACAGCAAAGCTACGCTTCTACGTAAGCATTCCTTCTCTCACCGTTTACAAGTCTTCTCCCCTGTGCACAGGTGAATTCCCTGGTGGCGGATCCCCGTCATCGCCATCCAACCCTCACCGTCGTCACAGGCTCTGCAGGACGCTGTCTTCCGGGCTTCTCCCTTGGCCAACGCCAGCCACCTGTCAGCCACAAGTAAGCAGCACACTGCTCATTATCCCTGTTTAGGTGTGGTGCCCTTTACCCCTGTCCTCTGCTCTCTCCATAGGGTTGCCTGGCTGTACAGCGCACCGCTCTGCTTCCTGTGCATTGGCGTTCACCCTCATCACATATACATATCACACACATCCATCCATACACGCCTGCTTGTTGAATAAAGCTGCTGAATCTATCCTGAGCCTGCGTGCGTGTTTCCTGAGCCGGACATTATGTCAAGCTGCACTTAGTGAAACAAGATTGCCTGGATATGACAGCTTGGAAGACCATGGGTACATCTTCTTTTGGAGTGGGAGATCAACTTAAGAAAGGAGAGAAACAGAAAGTGGGCTTTGCAGTTAGAAAGGAGATAGCAGCAATGCTTGATGAGGAACCGGTGCCAATCAATGACAGGATAATGACTATGAGACTCCCACTACAGCGGAAGATGTATGCCACACTCATCAGTGTATATGCCCCAACAATGACCAACACAGAGGAGGTGAAGGAAGAGTTCTACAGAGATTTACGTGAGACTATCAGGCATGTACCAACTGATGACAGGCTGATTCTTGTTGGAGATTTTAATGCCAGAGTTGGTTCGGACACTGAGAAATGGAAAGGAGTGCTAGGCAGTCCTGGAGTAGGCAAGTGCAATGCTAAAGGAGAACTTCTACTTGCACTGTGTTCAGAGTACAACCTTGTGATAACCGACACCCTATTTAAACACAAGGACACACACAAGAAGACATGGATGCACCCAAGATCTAAGCACTGGCACTGATTAGACTACATCATAGTCAGGCAGAGAGACATAAGGGATGTATTGGACACCAGAGTAATGAGAGGTGCGGACTGTGGTACTGATCATGTTATGCTGAGATCTAGATTAAGGATTTGGAGATGAAAACAGCACTGCAGGACGGGTGCAAAGCCACCACAGAAGCTAAACACTAGTGCACTGAAAGGCCAAAAGAAGCAGGAAGAACTTACACAGGAAATGGATGAAAACTTGAAAGACTGGGACA
Organism: Pholidichthys leucotaenia; assembly: GCA_020510985.1. Classification (NCBI taxonomy): domain Eukaryota; kingdom Metazoa; phylum Chordata; class Actinopteri; order Cichliformes; family Pholidichthyidae; genus Pholidichthys; species Pholidichthys leucotaenia. Next base: position 188,151,669 of record CM035836.1, read on the forward strand.
GCAACAACTCAGAGAATGACATAGAAGAGAAATGGGCAACACTGAAGGATACGGTGTATCAGACTGCAAGTGATGTATTAGGCCACCCTGAGAGAAAACATCAAGATTGGTTTGATGAGCATGATGAACACCTGAAGAAACTACTAGAAGCGAGGAATACAGCTAGGCAGGAAAACTTACAGTGTAACACAAGGTTGAAGAGGAAGAAATACTCAAAGGTTCAGCATGAGCTACTGAAGTACACCAGAGAGATGAAGTCCAACTGGTGGGATGAAAAAGTGGAGGAACTTCAAACTGCAGCAGACAGGAGGGACATGAAAACATTCTTCACAGGTTTGAGAGAAATCTACGGCCCTAAACCAAGAGGATTGATCCAACTAAAGGCTATGGATGGTGAAACGGTTTTGCAGGAGAAAGACAAGATCCTGGACAGATTTGCAGACCACTTTGACCAACTACTAAACAACCCTGAAGATCTCACTGAAGAGACTAAAGAAGCTCTAGTGTAGCGACCAGCTGTATCAAGTCTGGATGAACCACCAAATTTTGATGAACTAATGGCAGCTATCAGGACAACACAGGATAGTAAAGCTCCAGGACGGGATGGAATTCCAGCAGAAGTGTGGAAATTTGGTGGTGTTCAGCTGACCAACTGCCTGCACAAGCTCATCCAAGAGATATGGGATGCCCAGAAAGTACCTCAAAACTGGAAGGATGCAAGCATTGTGCCTTTGTTCAAGAAAGGTGACAGGAAAGATTGTGGAAATTACCGAGGTATATCACTGCTAGCCACTGTTGGTAAGATTCTCTCACGTGAACTACTGAACAGACTCAATGAACACATCTCACAGAATGTACTACCAGAAACCCAGTGCGGCTTTAGAAGTGGAAGAAGCACAGTGGACATGATTTTCTGCTTGAAACAGGTTCAAAAAAAGTATATCGAACAGAGCATGCCGCTTTATGTAGTCTTCATAGACTTCAATAAAGCCTTTGATACTGTCTCATGACAAGGACTTTGGCAGGTACTCAAGAAATATGGCTGTACAGAGAAGTTTCTCAGCCTGATCGAGGCACTCCATACAGGTATGCAAGCAAACGTGGCAATGAGTGGTTCAGTATCTAAAGACTTTTCAGTAAGCAACGGGGTGAAACAAGGGTGTGTGCTGGCACCTACACTCTTCTCGCTATATCTGGCAGCCATGCTTGAGGTGGCCTTCAAAGACACTTCAGAAGGAGTATACATTCAAACAAGGAAAGAAGCAGACTTGTTCAATGTGGCACAGTTTAAAGCCAAGAGTAAGACATTGATAAAGGTAGTAAGAGAAATACTCTTTGCCGACGACAGTGCTCTAGTTCAGGGGTGTCCAACCATGTGCCATGGAGAGCCAAGACCCTGCAGGTTTTCTCTTCTACCCAGTCTCTTCAGCAGGTGTTTTCACTTATCAGCAATCAGTGGGAAGAAGTTCACTGAAATCTGCTGTTGAAGACACTGGTTGGAGGTAAAACCTGCAGGGTCTTGGCTCTCCATGGCACATGGTTGGACACCCCTGCTCTAGTTGCACACAGTGTGGAAGATATGCAATCTTTAGTGGAGAAATTTGCAAGAGCAGCTAGCCAATTCAGCCTCAAAGCAACATCAAGAAGACAGAGTGCTTTTATCGACCACCAAAGTTTCAATTATCAACATCACTACCAGAAGAGATCAGCATTGGTACACAGCCACTAGTCAAGTGCAAGACTTTCAAGTATCTAGGGAGTACTGTTTCAGAGAATGCTAGGCTGGAGGATGAACTAACTCTCAGAATGGGAGCACTGTGTTTGGAAACTTGAGGGAGAGACTGTGGAACAATCGACATGCGTCTATCCATGTGAAATGCAAAGTGTACAGAGCGACAGTACTGGCTACTCTATTGTACGGTGCTGAAACTTGGACTGTCTACACTGTAGACAGTCCAAGTTTACACCTGCACCAAGAGTGCAGGTGAAGAAACTCCACACATACATGATGAGACACCTTCGAGCCATCATGAACATCTCATGGAAAGACAAGATAACCAACATAGAAGTGTTGAAATGAGCTGGTCTACCATCAATGGAGGACATGCTAATGCAGACGAACCTGAGATGGCTTGGACATGTTGAGAGGATGGACCACTAGCATCTCCCTCGGCAGTTACTCTACTCACAGTTATGCGAGGGCAAACGCAATCAGGGTAGACCAAGGCTCAGATTTAAAGACACTGTAAAAAGAAATTTGAAGAAGTTGGACATAGACAGGAGTTCCTGGTAGCGGAAGGCTAAGGACAGAGCTGTGTGGAGGAATGTGATCAGACCTAAATGAAACAGTCATTGTCGCCCACGACAGACTGCTATGATAATGATGATGAACTTTTGTAGGGTAGAATAGGGAAAAAGAGACCGCATTGTGGGTAGACGGTAGCTCTGATTAACCCAAAATAGCTTTGAGGATCCCCAAAATCTTTGTAAATGATGGTGGGATGTCTTAAAGGGTAAGAGCACGTACTGTTAACATAGGGGTACAGAGAAGTGACATCTACATAGTACACTGTTTCATCAGACCCTGCAGTGTGTCTCAGTTTTAAAGTGCTTGTCCTGCCCCCTTAAAGGGCCTGGCGTAGTAAGAGATTCTCGGGTGGGTTGAAAATTTTCAGAAACTGTTTCTCGCATGATTTTTTCATCTCATCCCACTCATGCTCTCTCATCTGTATAGAGCGTAACACCTGCAACTTTCTCCTCACTGTTCAAATGCAGTTCCCCAAAGGCAACGCCCCTCAGAGGGCGTGTCCCTGTGCTTTTAAAACACAGAACACAACCATGGAAATAACAACTGTTGAACTCACAGAAGAGCTTCACACCATCAATATCTGTGTAACCATCTATAAAAAAAAAGGCCTGCTCTGTTTTTCTCCCTTGTTTAAAGCATGCTCGATGAGTATTTTCTGACTGAGCATAACCCATTCTAACCACTGGATTGAAGTGTTAGAAAATCTTTTACACTGATGTCTGTAGTTGTCAGGGCATGGAATGGCGTGGGTTTTAGGGGTCAGATAATTGGTGAGAAACACTTTCATGCAGGCCGAGGCTATTGTGATACTGGTGAAAGGATCCCCACCTGTGTCATTGAGAAACTGCTCCCTAAATTTAATGCAGCCCTCGGCAAGAATGTCCACATCATTTTTACAATAACGCAGAGCCTCCTGTTTAACATTACTGTAAACGTGCCATTTTTGACCCTGTTGTACCATTCATGGAACTCCAGCTGCTCAGCAACTGTCATACCTTCTATGCCTTAGTCAGATGGTGGTGGGTAAGGACCTACATAATTTAGATGCCCCTCCACAGAATAGGCATGGGGAAACAGCCTCTTTCTTGCCTCACTAAAACCTAAAGCTTTAGGCATCGACCCACCGGGGTCAGGCCAGCGCCGGTGCATAGCAGCTCTGCCACCATCAGTGTGTGAATGTGTATGTGAATGGGTAGATAGCAGGATCTGTAAAGCGCTTTTGTCATGGTTTATTAAGCAGACAGCTCACGTGCATGATGCAACAGCACAGGAAAGTAGCCACACGAAGGGGCACGTTTGAAAGTTTATTAATTTGCAAAACAAGCGCACAGCTAGGGAAACAGTCACTCGCCAGAGGAACCACCCTGTGGAGAGAAGACGAGAGCTGTGAGTGGAGGAACAGAGTAAGGGGAAATGGGTGAGCCAAATTGCCACTTACTTGGGTATCCAGGGAGAACCGACAGGGCCCCAGCAGAGAATAGATGAACCAGTAGGGTGTGGGGGATGAGCTGGTGGTGCCTGACCAGGTAGAGATAGGAAGCTGAGGAAATGGTGAGATGTGGCAGGAGAGCATGCGCAGTCCTGGAGACACACACCTGCACGGTGGCAGCAACCTGAGGAGAGAAGAGCAACAAGGTAAGACGGCGTGTCTACGCTTGTCAAATAATACTTGCTTGTCTTGGCAGTATACCCAGACGAGCCAGCGTTGAATGTGCGGCGAGAGCCTCCTTAAGTACGCTAGCTGATGAGCGGGCGCAGGTGCGTCTTCTGCCTCAGGTGCAGTGATGAGTTGACAAAGGTGAGGCAGGATGGGAGGGGCGCGCTCTCGCTGCCCATGACAGCTTTGGTCATCTAGAGATGAGAAAAAGTGCTATATAAGTGAACGCCATTTAACATTTACCATTTATGAATACATTACGCCTGTACTTTTCAAGCCTGAAATGCAGAAGAAACTGTTTTACGCAGTCTGTACCATAACCCACTTTTCTTCACCTTTCACTCTTTTAGTATACACAAGAAAGGGTGCATGTTCCCCTTTGTCATTGACGAATGTTTCTGTACCAAAAAAAAAAAAACAACTTGGGGTGTTTCTTCTGTGGGGACAGTGGTTGAATGTAGCATTGGTGATAATAAGTTTCAGAACCTGGATGTAATTTCATCCCACAAATTTTACATTTTAACCGGCTACAACGATGCGTGATTGTATCTGTGGTGTTACTAACATAATAGCAAAGGTTGCAGCGAGGACATTTTTTTAATCATGTCATAGATACTCTTGCAGGGCATGATTACAGCATCTTGTTTAGCCTCTTTGAGTCTAGCAAAACAAGCTGGTGAGCGACACTTTCTATGACAGTCTAAACATTCTACAGGTCTGACCTCTTCTGTGGGGCAGAGAGGATTGTTGCAAACCTCACAGTAACCTGTCATGAACTGGGCTGGTTTGTCCTTTTAGGCCTGGTCCCATGACTCTTCTCTGTGTGTCATTATTATTTGTGTATGTTGTCTGATCTGCTATGTCTTGCTGTGTGTTTTGGTTCTCTGACTGATGGGCCGCCAGGCAGCTCGTTTAGCCTACACTTTCTGTGGGCGGGCCCGTCAGTCTGCCAGCCAGACCACACCTCCCTCTCTTGACAGTCAGCTGGTTCCACTCCCTGTAATTACTTTTCCCGCTCCGCGCTCAGGTGCACCCAATTATTCAGTCCTCAGTGCTTGTATTTAAGCAGTTCATTTTCTGTCTAGCATTGCTGGATTATTGTTTCTGTTATGGCCACGCTACGCCGTGGTCTGCTTGGTCTCACGCCACCTTATTCTGTGGTAAGCCTTTTGCACATCACGTTGTGTGTTTCTTGTAAGTGCATACCCTTTTGTATTTTCTGTATGCCTGCTCAGACTCTTGTGAGACTTTATGTTAATAAATCTGTCTGTGGTGTATCCTGTGCGTGAATCCGTCTTCTCTCCTCCGTGCACTGCGTAAAAGCGCATAGGATTCATGACAGTAACCATTACAATAGTGCGCATGCGAGTTATTAAAACCCTTGTAACAGTAGTTACAAATGAATGTTGTACCTGTGCAAGCTTTGAGATTTTTTTATACCATAGTAATGGTTTTGCAATAAGAACAGAAACAACGGTCTGGAACAATCGCTATAGTTGGTCTCAAAACGCAAGAAGGGCTGATTGTGAGATGTTCTGTGAAACACCACAATTTTACGTCCTACAATCTGTTCAAATTTAGCTATGTTGCTAAAAATGACGGGTGTCTAGTCATCCAGACCAGCCTGATTTTGCAACACCCTTCCCAAAGCCTTACTTTTGCTGTTGTCAAAATGGGGGCTCATTAGGTGTGCTAAGCTAGTGGCAAAACAGAGTTGATCATTCCTACTGTGTGTAACATACAAGTGATGCCTTTTTTATTAATAATTTCACAGTCTAGCATTTTCTCCATCTTACGTTTACCACCACCTCTGCCTCTGGGGTTATGCACCACCTGTAGGATTAATTCTAAACCTTCATCCGCAGTGATGTTATTATTGAACTGTACTAATCGATCGAGGAAAACTTTCAAAAGCTGGTAAAATATTACCCCCGTTGTCATCCACCGTGATGCTGATGTGGTCTCTCACACTTTCATCAACCACTTCCAGCTGAATTACATCATTGTGTTCCACATGTGATTGGGCATCGTCAGCCAATTCTCTGATGATACCTGTCACATCTTGGTAAAATGCTGCAATGTTAGGCACGTCACGCTGTATAGGAACGAGGAAGAGATGCATCATTCTTACTGTGTTAAAAGGTGAGAATATTCTGGCTTCTCTGTACCTAGTGGACATCCCCTGTCGGTCATGAGTGGAAGGGCGCCCACCCCTAAACCCCCACCCTGTTGCAAACCAGAGGGGATCTCTAGCTGTCCAGAGGAGGTTGAAGCTTTTGTGAGTGATTGATGAATTGCAGGTGAGGGAGGTGATTGATTTAGATTCTCAAATATATTTTCTAGATGATGAAGAGCATTGTTGTTTTTGTTGTTACTGTTGTTGTTTGGCTGTATTTCTACATTTTCATCTATTTCATCCATTCTATCCTATAAATCAACCTGAAAGGATGTGAGGATATGATTTAATTCTTCCACACAGCACTCTTTTAGTATTACTGTTGTGTCCATAATGCTGGGAATGACGAGTGAGACTAAACTTGGTTAACAGGGTTTATTCAGGATATCAAACAACTATATACAAAAGGCTTACGGCACTCGCCTGCATGCCAGGTGGCTCCACAAGGAAAGAGGCAGAGCCTCCTCCACCCACACCCTTTATACCCCGGGTGGCGTCACTACCAGAAACCAGCAGTCAGCCACTCTGGGCCGCCCAAGTCCAACCCGGCTGCTATCTTACTAGTACCAGCCAGTTTCTATACATAACAATTACAACTCTGGAAAAGATGTAACACTAAAAGAACTTCTACAGAAATCAAACAACAGCGATTCAGATGGCTAGGGCACATGCTAAGAATGTCAAATAACCGAATACCAAAAGTTGCTCTAAACTGGACAACATCAGGGAAAAGAAAGCCAGGCAGACCACGAATCACCTGGAGAAGAACAGTCCAAGCCGAACTACAGGAGATGGAATACACCTGGGGACAAGCTCAACATGTTGCAAAGGACAGGGCAAAGTGGGGGTTGCTTGTAGTGGCCTTATGTCCCACCTGAGACGAAGAGAATAAGTAAATAAGTAAGTACTCTCTAACTCAACCATTCGAATTAGAGACTGTTGTAAAAGGGTTAAATCTTCTGTGGTGTGATCATAATTGGAATGATGGTGTTTGTTGTTTTTCTCTGTTCTGTTTGGTGTTTCTCTACGGCAGTGAGTCATCTTCTGCATAGAGGATCTTTGCCAGCGCAGCACGCCACAGCTGGGCAGAAGTCGCTGGGGATTGGCTGAAACTGGCGCCAACGCTAATTTAAAACCTCTGGCCGGACTGGGTGACGGTTGGCAGCCTGACAGCAGCAGCATCTCATTTCGGCCTCCAAAAGAGTGTGCTTCGATTAGTTTGATTAATTCATTGTTAGTTACTTTGTGACCTTTTTCTAAAGGACTTGTAAATACTAGTGTATATAAATTGATAAGACCACATCCTTGTATGTATTTCCAGAGCAAAAAGGGTGAGCTTGTGGGAATGTGCAATTGATGAGACAGGTTTGTCTCAAGTCAGCTTTATTACACATTCACCAACATCTCAAAGTAGAAAGAGAGCATCTCAGAAAAACTCGTTCCATATATACCCCAGTCCCCCACAGTTCACAAGTCACATTCATTCACATCAAAAGAAACAATGCATTTCCTCTTAAATCCTTTAGCATCCCCCCTCACAGACTTTGGCCCCCAAAGGCTCTTCCAAGCAGTCTCTCAGCACACAAAGGATTACGTTTTCACAGCTTCCTGTTATCTCCAAGGGAACTCTGCACTCTGTTCTATCTAAGATGTGGAGTACACTGTAAGGCATTAAAGTAGACGGACAGACGAAAATTCAATATCGCTAATTCATATCTCAAATTGTTGTCTGAGACGGGCTAAAGCGAACCGCACATGTTTTGGTGTCAACGAATGTCGCATAAGGTGACAATGCGCTCTTGAAGTATGCTGCCCTGGAGAGCTGGCGGACCCAGCCAAGCAATCAGCGGCTAAGATGGCCACTGACTGTGTGACATCACCACCGGCAAACACACGCACACGGTCGCGGCCATTGCTGTGTTTTGCTTCATGCAACACTTGATGTTTACGTTTTAAAATCGGCGATTACGGATATTTCTCGGAACACTTGTGGATTACAAATAGATTATTTATTAAGTTTAGGATTTCAGACATATCTCACACCTAAAATTTTTATATTTCAGGCACAAAGGGCTGTGAAAAATTTGTTGATATGATCAACAACACACGGGTCCTCAGGGATGTGCGAAAGCTGAGTCCAGGGCAGCAAACTTCAAATGTGGAGGCTTTCCACAGTCTGATTATTCTGTTTGCACCAAAGAGTGTACACTTCTCATTCCTCAGTCTTCATCATCAGTTACCCAAAATTCAAAGAAGGTGGCTATACACTGCAAGCAAAGAAAGTTGATCCAACTTTTGGTGAGTATAACAAATATTAATATCATTTTCTAGGCTTGTATATGATATTTACAGTGGGTGGAGGGTTGGTCTTCATTCAAGTTTCACATTTCATAGCTTTTATCAAATTTTGTTAATTTGGGTCAAATTTTTATTTCATACTCTAGCCAAATGGATGTCTAATTTTTATTGAATATATTTTTTTCAGAATATGTGGATGATCTGATGAATACCCTGTTCAACAAAACCTTGGTTGATCCAGCCCACTTATGGGAGCAGTGGCACTCTGTACAAGCCAGAGTTCCCGCCACATTGAGTGCCAAATTTCAGCGTCCCATCAAAGCTGATGCTGTTGAGCAACATGTATCTAGATTTTCAAAATCAAACATGTAAAAGTAGAAGAAATTAACAATTACCAATGACAGTTCAGCTTTCAATTTTTAGGGAAGAAACATATTTGCTAAGAAAAAAAACTACAAACCTAAGATTGTAAGAGAAATGTCCTTTTAAAAATGGAACCCCAATTTTTGACCATAAAATGGTACCCATTATAAATGTGAAATTTTATTAAGTGGAATATAATAATTGCTATATCTGGAAACTAGTTATTTTCTTAATCTGTTGTGATACTACATTGATTTTTGTATTTCTTTGTATATTTCTGCTGTTTTCAAACATTCATACAAAGGTGGTATAGTATGTAATATTTCGTTTCAAATTGAGAAGAATTTAGTGTGTTCAAATTATTCAAATGTATAAGAAATGCGACTTTAATGAATGCTGAACTATGAGAATTATAACATTGACATGAACATTAATAAACTCAATATATGGTTTTACCAAACTTTATTTACATATCATTCTTCACAAATCTAATCTTGGTAGACAAAATCCCTTGTATTGATCCGATGGGAATGTTTCTCTGATGAGGGTCACCGCACAGGCAGGCAACATAACCCTCACTTCTTTCCCAAGATATCCCCAACACCACCGTACCAGTTGCCTGTAGGCTGTGAATCTGTATCGCCTGAAAAATATGGGGTTTCATTATTAAATTTATCATTTGCATTGATTATTAAATGTATTGAATGATTTGTTCATAATTCATCTGGAAAAGTAAATCACATGAATAAATATTGTTTATAAACTCACTCGTGTTGACTTGGGTCATGATCACCATATTGCTGTCTGTAGGCCAGATAAGCTGTCTGTAAAACCCAGATGTCAAGACAGACAGAGCGAAAACCTGGGTGATCAGTGATACACTTTGGTAGATTATCATCGGTGTATCCACAGCCCTTCAGTTCTTTTATTTTCTCCTTCACCTTCAATATCTCCTGGCAGCACCGACATTCACTTGATGTTGGCATAATGTTACATTTCTCACAAGTGCACCTGTGCAAAAAAATGGTATAATCAGATGCTTATAATAAACTAATGGCTCGTGGGAGTGCTATATTAATTGGTCTATGAAGTTTGATTAGAAAAAATTAAAAACATGTAAAAAATTTTGACCGGAAAGAAAACTTATAGTAAAAAAATAATGAATCACAATAATTCTTAAACATGATCCATCATTCTCTTAGAGAATTATGTTGCTTTTGAGACGATGATGATGATTAAAAACATGTCATGACAAACTCGTAAAGTACACCTATTATCGCTCACATAGATTATCCATTTCATTTCGAATGAAAATGTTTCTAAGTCGCCAAATAAGGCAGCGATTTTTTTGTTTGAAAATTAAGTGTGTGAGCGTGCATGTCGCTAAAAAAAAATATTTCTAAGCATCTTTTACCAAGATAAATCTTCAAGCCGATCCTTGTCAACGTGGTCTGTTCCCGTCACTGTTGTGTCTTCCTCCTCTCCCTCTGGCTGGAACAAATAAGGCTGAATACCCCCCTCCGCACCACCCAAAACTTCTTCATCATCCGATTCCTCATTTTCAGTGTCATCATTTATATTGTGGTCGTCAAACTCGACAAAATAATCGCTGTCCGAACCACTTTGTTCTCGTTCTGCCATTTTCTTTGTATTGCTGTGGTGACGTCACTAATGCCCGCACCTATCGAGAGATGACGGTACTGCAGCCTCACTAAGTGAAGGCTGGGTTATGAGCAAATAAGGTCATTTATGGAAGCTGGTGACACATATTAAATCGCGGGAATAGACAGAATAGAATATTTTCATACAATCAGTTGATTGGTTCAATAAAAATATGTCACTGTCCGTCTGCTTTAAGTAAGACACGTGTGGCTAGTGTGGCTACAAGCTGCCTATTTCTTTGTGTCCGTTTTTTCTCTTGTTTTTTTAGTGTAGGGAGTCAGGTGTAGGATTGTCTTTTTGTTTCACAAAAGGACTAGGTAGCACTAATCTGGGAAAAGATAGATTTTTTTTTTTTTTTAAATTTTGGCATTGGTTCTTCCCAGAGACAGGCTCACTGGTTTATAAATAATTCACGTGTAAATAAAGCACACTGAACTTATTATAAATCTCCGGTTTTAGGGATGGGGCTTTTCCCATTCTGTTATGGAGCAGTCCTTTTCCCCTAGACAAGGGCGTAACATAAAGTGGGGGCTCGGCCGCTTGTTTTCTACCGCTGTGGAGAAAGGAGGCAGGCGAGGCAATGAGCTGAAAGACACAGAAACTTTATTCTTTCTCCAACATAACTTACTGCAAAAAAAGATCCCGGGTCTCTGTGCATTCCTCTTTTATATCTTTAAAACCATGCACCAAGACCCGGACCTTCTGACCATCATGCATTATGCTTAGAACAAAGCCTGTGTGGCACATTAACATGACATGGTGCTGCTCTCACGCCCTTCTTCTCCCAGCAGCTCCGGCATTTACTCCTCTCCCCGGGGGGCGCATAGTACTTACTGTCCCTTCTGATACCCCCGGTGACACCTCCTCTTTCGGTCCATTGTTCCCTGTATGAAGAAGTCCAACACCATGCCCCCACACCATGACTTTTTTTTTGTAGGGTGGTCTTTTGCCCTTTTTTTTTTTTTTTCCTTTTTGGTGCATGTGTAGCAGTGTCAATAAAAAACATTCCTACTTGCCTTGCCATGTGGGATTACCCTCTTGATGACACAGGTAGAGCGCTGGACTCTGAAGCTGGACATCACAAGATCAAATCCCGTGGTTGGATGTTGCCAGTTGGGGCTTGTCTGTCCACTTGGTTACACATGGTAATATTTTCCAGCATGTCTTTTGATACGGATGATTTTGCACAGTGACCTACCCTGAATAAATTGGACAGATTCACAAAAGCGGATTTGATGTTGGTGGCACAGTTCTTTGATGCTGCAGTCCCGCTTAATGCTTGCAAAGTGGAAATGAAAGTGTGTTTGGGAGAACAGCTTGTTAAGAAGGGCATTGCTAGGGGAGCTAGACCCAAAACCGGAATATGCAGAATGGCGTGATTCAATAATTGGTTTAAATCTGCAAACCAGGATAAAAGGGTAAATAAAGCAACGTCACTTAGTGCTATTCTGTAGGTACATATATTTTAAGTCATGTCGAGGTTAACCAAAGTTTATTTCGATAGCACATTTAAAACAACCTCGGTTGGTCAAAGTGCTGAATAGATACCAAGAACATACAATTAACCAAAAAAACAGGTTAAAAGTAATAAAATACAACCATATGAATATAAAATGATTAAAATACTAACCCTCTAAAATACTTTGCAACCCAAATAAAATTATTTCAGTTTTATTCTTATTTAGGGATGGGAAATTATCTTCCAACCAAGACAGTCATTTAAAAATATATTTTTAAATACACATACCTTTAAAGAGTTCATGACATAATTCAACCAAGACATCATTAGAAAGAACTACTGTGTTTTTATTCTGTGTAGACAAAAAAAATCAATAAAATTTTGTTTCCATATACTACCATAAATTACATCGTGATGCAGACAATTGCGATGTTCGTTTGTCGAAAATGGGTCAAACACTGTCACCATTTTGTGACGTAATGAGGTGAACCAAAGATGTAAACAAGCATGGCTGAGTACACCGAAGGGGAGGAAGTTGTGAGTGATTTCAGCAAAGATTTGAGCAATTTGTCAATAGTTTTTGAGGAAGAAGCAGGATCGAGTGATGAAGAAGAGCGAGTTGGTTCTAACAAAGGACTGCAACCCTATTTATTTGAACCATGTCATTCAGGAAGCGAAGATAACTCGCACGTTTCAGAGGGTGAAGGGTCCCACGGTGAAGGGTTAGAGATGGACATCGGTCGCCTCCAAAACACTGAATGGTAATATACAGGTAGGTCTAAATTTCCTCGATCGGGTGGTCAGGGAAATAAAAAAAAAATGCTCAGATATTCAGTTTCAGTAGGAAATGAGATTTATAAAAATGAAAACTGAAAGAAGTAATATAACGTTTAACACAAAGTCGTTGCATTTGCAGTAAAGTCAACACTCAGCTTCAAAATTCAAAGGGGAGGATTTTACTTTCGGCATAAAAAATATAATAAAATCACGATCACCTTATGTGGAAAAAAAAATCAATTACACAAACTCTTTTCCAGACGAGTTTCAACACTGTTGCTTCTCTGCACTGTTTTGATATGTTGATATCGTCTTGAGCTGTGGGTTTTTGTTTGAAAACCGGAGGTATGGCAGTCGGTTTTAGAACCTGTTTGTAACAAACTTTCAAGCCTAAAGATTCCTGTATACAGTAGCAAGCGCCTCCTCAAAACTGTCTGCAGTGAAATGATCGCTACAGAGTACAGAAGATGGTGTTGGCTGTCATTTGTCCCTTGTTCTCTGTACTTGCTTCGCCCATTTTTTAAGAAGATCTGGATCTTTTGTGAATGAGAACAGGCTTATATATTCATTGGAGCAATTAGAACACCCAGCCGCCACGCAACATTTCGGCATTTCTTTGCTGATATAGAAGCTAAACAGCTTGTTTACACTGACAGCACATGGTTCAGCTGAGAGGAAACTATCCTCATGACATCATATCCGGAAACGAGGCGTGTCTCAGGATATCGCATTAGTGCAACAAGGCGCTAAAATTGAATTCACTTACAAAAATATTTTTCCACTTATTTAGCGTTCGAAGTCAACAGAACCAACAATGTGGACGACTGAAGATAAATTCATACTGAATATTGATCCATAGTTCCTACATCGTGTCACAGACACTTTAAGCATTCGTCTCACATCAGCTGTCAGCGTGGTCCTCCTCTTCCTCCGTGTCAAGATCACCACAACATGGCACCAGCCACTGATATATGAACCCGGTCGGGACCTTCTACATCGGGGATGGGCAACTTTTGTGGTAGTGAGGGCCACAAACTTTTTCGCCACTTCCCGAGGGCCAGATGTACATGCAAACCTTGGGGGGAGGGGGGCTGTATTTTCTTCAAAGTCAAAAGTTTCACAATTAAAACTGAAAATGCAAACGAAAATAAAAGCTACTCAGTGTTTTATCATATTGGAATTAAAATTACTGATAAAATTATATCAAGACCTAATTTTTAAAACTCTCTCCATCAAAATGATGAGCAAAGACAAATTCTGGACAGTAATTAACAACAAAGCCAAGAAGAAAAGGAAATAGGAATAGAAGGAAAGGAAACGACAGTGAAACCTGGAGGGGGGTGACTGGGAGGAATGGCCTGCCCGATCTGAACCCGAGTGGTGTTCAGTTATTGGACTTCTGTGCTAACCACAGTCTGTCCATAACGAACACCATGTTCAAGCATAAGGGTGTCCATATGTGCACCTGGCACCAGGACACCCTAGGTCGCAGGTCGATGATCGATTTTGTTATCGTATCATCAGACCTGCGACCGTATGTCTTGGGCACCCGAGTAAAGAGAGGTGCAGAGCTGTCAACTGATCACCACCTGGTGGTGAGTTGGATCCGATGGCAGGGGAGGAAGCCATTCAGACCTGGTAGACCCAAACGTATAGTGAAGGTGTGCTGGGAGCGTCTGGCTGAGGCCCCTGTCCGGGAGGTCTTCAACTCCCACCTCCGGAAGAACTTCAACCACATTCCGAGTGAGTCTGGAGACATGGAGTCTGAATGGGCCATGTTCTCCACCTCTGTTGTTGAAGCGGCGGCCCAGAGCTGCGGCCGCAAGGTGGTCGGTGCATCTCATGGTGGCAACCCCCGAACCAAGTGGTGGACACCAGTGGTGAGGGGGGCCATTAAGCTGAAGAAGGAGTCCTATCAAGCTTGGTTGGCTTGTGGGACTCCCGAAGCAGCTGAGGTGTACCGGCAGGCCAAGCGGAGTGCAGCTCGGGTGGTTGCTGAAGCAAAAACCCGGGTATGGGAGGAGTTCGGTGAGGCCATGAAACAAGATTTTCGGTCTTCCTCAAAGAGATTCTGGCAAACTGTCCGGCAGCTCAGGAGGGGAAAGCAGCTCCCCGTCCACACTGTGTATGGTGCGGATGGGACACTGTTGACTTCGACTGGGGATATCGTCGGGCGGTGGAAGGAATAATTCGAGGATCTCCTCAATCCCACTGATACGCCTTCCACAGAGGAAGCAGGGTTTGGGGACGAGGGGGATGACTCGCCTATCACAGGGGCTGAGGTCGCCAAGGTGGTTAAAAATCTCCTTGGTGGCCGGGCCCCGGGGGTGGACGAGATTCGCCCTGAGTACCTCAAGGCCCTGAATGTTGTTGGGTTGTCATGGTTGACATGCCTCTGCAACATTGCGTGGAGGTCGGGGGCAGTGCCTTTGGCATGGCAAACCGGGGTGGTGGTTCCTCTCTTCAAAAAAGGGGACCGGAGGGTGTGCTCCAGCTTTAGAGGGATCACACTCCTCAGCCTCCCTGGAAAGGTCTATGCCAAGGTACTGGAGAGGAGAGTCAGGCCATTGGTCGAACCTCGGATTCAGGAGGAGCAATGTGGTTTTCGTCCTGGCCGTGGCACATCGGACCAGCTCTTTACCCTCTCGAGAATTCTCCAGGGTTCGTGGGAGTTTGCCCAACCAGTTTACATGTGTTTTGTGGACTTGGAGAAGGCATTTGACCGCTTCCCTCATGGATTTTTGTGGGGGGTGCTTCGGGAGTATGGGGTATCGGGCTTGTTGTTACGAGCTATTCGGTCTCTGTACGACTGTTGTGAGAGTTTGGTTCGTATTGCCAACACTCGGTTGGAGTCATTCCCAGTGGGAGTTGGACTCCGCCAGGGCTGTCCTTTGTCACCGATCCTGTTCATAATTTTTATGGACAGGATTTCTAGGCGCAGCCAGGGAATGGAGGGTGTCATGCTTGGTGACCACAGGATCTCATCTCTGTTGTTTGCAGATGATGTTGTCCTGTTGGCTTCATCCAGCAATGACCTACAGCTCTTGCTGGGACGGTTTACCGCTGAGTGTGAAGCGGCTGGGATGAGAATCAGCACCTCCAAGTCCGAGTCCATGGTCCTCAGCCGGAAGAAGGTGGATTGTCCTCTCCGGGTTGGGGACAGGCTCCTGCCCCAAGTGGAGGAGTTTAAGTATCTTGGGGTCTTGTTCACGAGTGAGGGGAAAATGGAGCGAGAGATTGACAGACGGATTGGAGCAGCATCTGCAGTGATGCGGACGTTGTACCGGTCTGTTGTGGTGAAGAGGGAGCTTAGTTCTAAGGCAAAGCTGTCGATTTACCAGTCAATCTACGTTCCTACTCTCACCTATGGTCACGAGCTTTGGGTAATGACCGAAAGAACGAGATCGCGGATACAAGCGGCTGAAATGAGCTTTCGCCGTAGGATTGCTGGACTCACCCTCAGAGATAGGGTGAGGAGCTCAGTCATCCGGGAGAGGCTCAGAGTAGAACCGCTGCTCCTCCACATTGAAAGGAGTCAGTTGAGGTGGTATGGGCATCTGATTAGGATGCCTCCTGGACACCTCCCACTTGAGGTGTTTCAGGCACATCCCACTGGGAGGAGACCCCGGGGCAGACCCAGGACTCGGTGGAGAGACTATGTCTCCCAGCTGGTCTGGGAACGCCTTGGTATCCTCTCTGAAGAGCTGCAGCAGGTGGCTGGGGAGAGGGAAGTCTGGGCTTCTCTGCTTGAACTGCTGCCTCCGCGACCCGGACCTCCGGAAAAGAGGTAGAAGATGGATGGATGGATGGATGGATGGATAACTTTTTAGTTGTACTCAGGTTTTTTTTCTAAATTAGTGTTTTTCTGTTGTAAGTTTGCCATTTCTTATATAAATTTGCCTTTCAGTTTGAAACTTGTTTCTGTATATACTCCTCAGTGAGGATCTGTAGCATTTGTTTAATTAAAAGCAGCCTACTCTGTACATTAATTGCTGTTCACAGACTATTAATGTGGTCTCAGCATGCAACACATACATACCTTAAAAGACGTACTCCGTATCTGTGGCTCTCTCACTCTTGCTTGACCACTCATGGAGTGGCATCTAGGTTTCAATTAGAGCTCCCTCTGCTGGCGGACTCTATAACTGCATATTGCCCATCCCTATTCCACGTCAACACCCTGGGACATTGTGAGAGGGCCATTGGAAACCTGCCACGTCATCGAAAGGGTGACGTTATCACCCATGGACAGTGTAACGCTCATTTAAACGCTACACTGGGGAAACAGCATTCATGTCGATTGAGAATTATGCGCTGTATCGTTGGTTGGTACCAGATGTTTCTCTCTCTGCCTTGCTGTGGACTCTTTAGCCTCAGCTGTAGTTGTAGCTCAACCCACTGTTGCTCAGTTGGCTCTCTTCTTTTAATCATTGGGGAGGGCAGGGTCAGTTGTGGGAGGTCCTGGCTGGCACAGGGGTCTGAGTACACCACAGACAGTCCTCTTTTTTTGAGTTTAATCCTGAAGCAGTCTGCAGCAAGCTGGAGGCAGGTGTCTCACTGATGAGATGAAGCTCGCTAGACCCCTTTATTATCTGATTTTTGGGGTATTTATTTATCCAATTTTTGTACGTGCCACACTGTAGTTTCATTGGTTGACTGCAAGCCATATTTTTTTTATATACTTTATTAATCCCCAGAGGGAATTTCAGGACATCCACTTGGATGGATGAGGCAGCCACAGTATGGCGAAAATCCCTTCACCATTCACACCTAGGGCCACTTAAGAGTCTCCAATAAACCTAACCTGCATGTTTTTGGCCTGTGGGAGGAAACCGGAGTACCCGGGGTAAACCCACACAGACACGGGGAGAACACGCAAACTCCACACAGAAGGGTCACCGATGGTCAGGTGGTGGGATCGATCCCGTGACCTTCTTGCTGTGCTGCCACTGTGCTAACCACTGCGTCACCGAGCTGCCCAGTGCCTGCTCAGGTTATGGTAGAGGTGACGTTCACCCCGTTAATTATTGATGTACATTAAAAAAGATTTTGCAAACGGTATTTTAAGGTGAAAATACCCCCTTGTGTTGGTTAAACAAATAGTTGTGCAGAGGGTATAAGATTAACCAAATAAAGTGACCAGTGAGTTTATGTATTTTGTAATGTCATAATTTGAATTTCAATTATTTTTTTCCAAGATTGAATATCCCTTACCCAGTTGTTACTAGATTTGTTTGTAGCATGCAGCAGGGGGTATCCAGCCTTTTGAAGTTGGTCTACTATCTTCTACCTGGGATTAATAGATTATGTAATTTAAACAAAAATAATTTCAAGTGAGTGGTGACTACAGTTGCGCTACACAGTTTAATTCACTTGCTACAAAGAGGTGAGCTGTTATAAGATAAGATAAGATAAGATAAGCCTTTATTAGTCCCACAATGGGGAAATTCCAGGATTGCAACAGCACAGGGATAGCAACACTCAGAGCAACAATCAGAAGGCAAGAAAAAAAAAAAAAAAAAAAAACAAGAGCAGCGAGTATAAATATGTACATGTAAATATAAATATATAGACACACAGTACGGAGCATTGTAGCTAGATGGAATAAATATATAAATACCGTATTTTTTGGACTATAAGGCGCACTTAAAATCCTTTAATTTTCTCAAAAATCGACAGTGCGTTTTATAATCCGGTGCGCCTTATGTATTAATTCTGGTTGTGCTTACTGACCTCAAACTGATTTTATGTAGTACACAGCGCTCAAAAATCTGTCAAAAATGTTTTAGTACGACTTTGGTAAGCTACGAAGCCAAACCGCTTGATGGATTGTCGGAGCATTACGGTAGTCAGGAGCCTCGCGGAGTAATATGTGCTTCAACATAATGGCCGGATGGCTTTTTCCACAAATTTCCATCCCTATTGATCTGCCACTCCATGCACGCCCATCTCACCGATACTGACAAAACCCAAGTGAAGCAAACTAATTCGGAGCTTGCCATCATTTTGGGTGGATTAACCAAAGAACTCCAACCGCTATATTGGTGTCAACAGGTCGTTCAAAGTTAAATTGCTAGCGAGTTACGTCACTATCTGCCAATGGATCGTGGCTCGAAACTGCTCCTGTTTAGCTGTAATTAATATTCAAAAATGATATTTTCAGGACGAAAGAATTCAAGCGTCCCGGCATTTGTTTGCATTGTTTACTTCTCGGGGCTGCCGCCAGAGAGCGAGCCGTGTCGAGTACTGAGCGAGTATCCTGGCAATGTAAACAGCCACGGACCAAAAACATACATTTGCTCGTGGAACAGATCATTCACACTCGCAGACAATCGCGCTATATGTGTCTATAATGACTATATATAGGATTTTCTTTCCATGCATGCAAAAAAAAAAATAAATTCCCAGATCTGACTACCTCGCAAGGTAGTCGATACCCAAAAGCCGATGGTGTATAGATGGTGTATCGCTCGCGAGTACCGAGTGAGTATTCTGGCCAATATGGCGATGTAAACAGCCATGGACTAAAAACGTTCCGCCTGCTCGTGGAACAGGTCCTTCACACTAGCAGACAATCGCGCTATATGTGTCTATAATGACTATAGATAGGATTTTCTTTCCATGCACGCAATTTTTTTTTTTCCCGGCTCCGACTACTTCGCTTTAATGCACCTTATAATCCAGTGCGCCTTATGTATGAAATTAGACCATCAAATAGACCGTTCTTTGATAGTGCGCCTTATAATCTGGTGCGCCTTATAGTCCCAAAAATACGGTATATAAACACACAGTGCGGAGCATTGTAGCTAGATGGAATAAATATATGAATATATAAACACATGCAGTGCGGCGCATTGTAGCTAGATGGAATAAATATGTAAATATATAAATACACACAGTGTGGAGCATTGTAGCTAGATGGAATAAATATATAAATATATAAACACACACAGTACGGAGCATTGTAGCTAGATGGAATGAAACAGCATAACCGTCTACTTAGTTATCCTACATGGTATGATTATGTACCCATACATATTGTCACCCTCCGTAGCGACCGGTATTTTCCTAGTTGTATACCGGAGGGGACCATTGTGTAAGTCTATTGCGTCTTTTGCATTCAATACTATTAGGTTGTCATGTCTTTTTGCTATCTCTGCGAGCAGCCCTGCTTAGGTTGTACAGTCTGACAGCCGTAGGTAGGAAGGACCTGCGAAACCTCTCGGTTGTGCACCTAGGATGATGTAGTCTGCTGCTAAATGAGCTCCTCAGTGCATTCAGTATGTCCTGCATAGGGTGGAACTCGGACTCCAGCAGAGATGACAGTTTAGCCACCATCCTTCTCTCTCCCATCTCCTCCACTGGGTCAAGGCGCTGCCCCAGGACAGAGCTAGCTTTCTTGATCAGTTTATTCAGTCTCTTCCTATCGGCTGCTGTAATGCCACTGCCCCAGCAGACCACTCCAAAAGTGATGGCTGATGCCACCACCATGTCGTAGAATGACTTCAGCAGTGCCCCTTGTACACCAAAAGACCTGAGTCTCCTCAGTAGGAACAGCCTGCGCTGTCCCTTCTTGTAGAGTGCGTCAGTATTGTGTGACCAGTCTAGTTTATTGTTCAGATGAACACCCAGGTACTTGTAGGATGTCACCATCTCGATGTCAGTTCCCTGTATATTTACTGGTGCTGTGAGGGGTTGTCCTTGCCTGCGGCAGTCCACCACCAGCTCCTTAGTTTTCCTCGCGTTGATCTGGAGGCAGTTCCAATGGCACCAGTCCACAAAGTCCTGGATAAGCCCTCTGTACTCAGCTTCATCTCCGTTGGAGATGAGGCCAACGATCGCAGAGTTGTCAGAGAACTTCTGTAGATTGCAGTGTGTTGTGTTGTGGGAGAAATCCGCAGTATAAAGGGTGAACAGGAAGGGAGCCAAAACCGTTCCCTGGGGGGCCCCCGTGCTACCGATGATCGTGTCGGACACACAGTCCCGGGTTCTCACAAACTGTGGCCGGTTAGTGAGGTAGTCCAGGATCCATGATGACAGGTGCTGGTCCACCCCTGCGCACAGCAGCTTGTCCTTCAGGATCATCAGTTGGATGGTGTTGAAAGCACTGGAGAAGTCAAAGAACATGATCCTCACCGCATTCCTGGGCTTCTCCAGGTGGGACAGAGAACGGTGAAGGAGGAAGATCACCGCATCCTCCACCCCAATGCCATGCTGGTAGGTGAACTGGAGTGGATCCATCGCTGGTCCCACCAGGGGGCGGAGGTGAGCAAGGAGCAGTCTCTCCAGGGTCTTCAACATGTGGGACGTCAGGGCCACTGGTCTGTAGCTGTTCAGATCTTTGGGGTGGGAAGTCTTTGGTACAGGTACCACACAAGATGTTTTCCACAACTGTGGTACCCTCCCCAGCTTCAGGCTCAGGTTATAGTCATTGGGAATGAAAGGAATGATCTCCAGAAACTATTTTTTGGGTGCATGACTGCTGGAGTCTGTTGGGTGAAAAAAGAGTTTTACGGTCCCTCAGGTGGATAGGTGGTGTGAAGAATGGTGTGGTATGCAGGTCCTGTTGGACAACAGATGTTTGAAAGAGGCTTTCGTTTGGTATGAATTGGGGGTCTCTGGGTAATCAATACTAGGTCCATGGTACTACTTGTGTGTGTGTGTGGGGGGGGTGGTGGGGGTTGCAGAGGGGAGGTGGAATGTAGATTCCCACATTGCATCCATGCTATGGGTTAGGGTGTATAAACAATGCAGATTTTTTCCCATAATATATATTAAATTTCCGTTCTGCCACTTCAACATTCCGTTCTCATGCCACCCCCTAGAACACGGGTCAGAGGTCACACACCTTTGATCTTGATAAACAATACAGAGGATTTTTTCCCATACATTAAATTTTCATTCTCATGCCCTCCCCCCCAGGTCACGGGTCAAAGGTCATGGGTCAAACATCACACGCCTTTGACCCTGATAACAATACACCTGTCAAACCATAGACCTGCCAAATTTAGTTTGATGAAAGTATATAGATCCATCTCTGGCTGTATATATCTCTGTGAGCGCAACAGGTGCAGCTGGGTTGTAAGGCTTCACTCCAGTGGTTAGCACAGCAGCTAACTCCAAACTAATGACTTGATCAAATAGCAGCTTGCCAGGGATGTGGGACTGTTTTCCACCATGCTCAGAGAGGATAGTCTGCCAACACCATTTTAATTGGAGGTAAATAACGTTAACACCATCTCACTCTTATTATTGTAATTCAGCAAATGCTAAATGATGATGCTAAGTCATTGCTAATAGGAAACAATGTATCAGACCATCATTTATTTGCTTTAAATTAACTGCTGAGTTTCTTAGTTTTGTCTGAAAAAATTATATTAAAGCTGCAAAAATCTATGATAGTGACACATACACACAAAATAAATAATAAATAAAATGTCTCAGAGGAACAAATTGGCTCTTAATGTAACTTACTCAATTTCTAATAATTTTAATTCGGCAAGTATGCAAGAATGACTAAAGTTGAAGTTACCAGTTGTATTTTATTACATTACCTTCTGTGCCTTTGATTTGGATATCATGGCCAATCTGAAATATTTTTACAAAGAAGGAAACATTCAGGCCAGAATGGCAGTCTGCAGCCTGTGGAGCTACACTTAAATTTTTAATTGTTTTTTTGTTTGTTTTTTTGTTTCAGTTAATTTTTTATTTATTGATATTTTCCAGGCATGATGCTTAATAAAGGTAATTGCACCAAGGTAAACTAACAGCAAATTTATATCCATAGATGGCAGTGATGGGTAATTTTCTCATTTTCAAACTGACATTTGTTTTTGTTATTGCTAATCTCCTCTAGCTCAGGAAATATTTAACTTAACAATGTTTACTTTTTACTCATATGATATGATTTAGAAGAAAACCTCAAATTTATGAGAATCAAGTCTGAAATGCACATTAAAAATGTAATTGTATAAAAACATTGCAAAATTATGAGGGAAAAAGTTACATAAAATTATCCATCTTCTACCACTTAATCCTTTGGGCGAGAGGCAGGGTACACCCTGGACAGATTGCCAGTCCATCCCAGGGCCAACACAGAGAGACAGACAACCATTCACTCTCACAGTCATACCTAAGGACAATTTAGAATCCCCAGTTTGATGCCAATTAACTTAACCTACTGTACATGTCTTTGGCCTGTGGGAGGAAACCGGAGCACCCAGAGTAAACCCACACAGACACGGGCAGAATATGCAAACTCCACACAGAAGGGCCACTGATGGTCTGGGGTGGGATTGAACCCACAATGGTCAGGGGTGGAATCGATCCCGTGACCTTCTTGCTGTGCTGCCACAGTGCTAATCACTGCGAAATACATACAATTAATGATAGATGAATTTGTACAATTGATTTTTTTTCCAGTATGTAATTTAAAATGTAAAAATAAGAGATGGTCCTTTTATGTTGTTATTATATGTAAACTTTAGAATGTACAGAAAATGTATATTAGGATACATGTCGTTATCAGGATATAAGATCACTTATATCAGGATATGAAATTTTGGTCATATCGCACAGCCCTAAGTATATGTTGTGGCGGCATGAAATAATAAGGGCGAACTGTGTGTTTTTGAGGAAGTTTATTAATCATACCGCCATCACAGAACTCACCCCGGCGCCGTGCATGCGCGCCAGAGCGAGCCAGGAGGCTCTCCAGCAGATAGGCAATGCGTGCAGTCAGACGAGCAGAGAGAGAGAGTTACAGAGCAATGCAGTTTTTATACCCAGTTACAGACAATACATGAAAGGCATGGGACATTTGCATCACAGTGAGATCAGGAAGCATGAACGTTTGCATTTGAGTCATACATATCAACAGCGGGAACTGACAGGAAGAAGCTAGACAAAGAGCGCTCTGCCTATTGATCTCCGTCATTGTTCTGCTAATTGCCCCAGCTGAGCGCTCTGCTTGTCCGTAGGCCGTGGGGGTCGCCCACCAGTACTCCCCCCAGAGGAGCTCAAGCAGGAAGCTGAGGCCTCGATAGTCCGGCTTTGGGAGCAAGCTAGCGAGGGAAAGCTCGCTGCAGGCGGCAGTGGAGGTAGGGGGCGGTCGGGGGGGTAGGAAGCAAGTCGCCGGCCCGGGACGGCGAATTTGTCTGGGCCCGCGCCAAAAATTGCCTGTGGATCCGCGATGTGAGGGGGCTGTCCCGTATGAACGTGCGGAGGTCCCACAGGCAGCTGTAAGAAGAAAAATTAGTCTCTGACTCCTCTCTGCGGGTCATGAAGAAAAAAAAAGGAGCTGCCAGCAGTGAGGGACTTGGCGTTTTGACTTTAGGTTGCGCGCGCAGTCCGTAAGTCCTCGGGGACAGCCCTGACGGCTGAATTCCTTGTGCGAGTGGCTGAGACCATTACAAATCCTAGTGAGAGCGAGCTGCGTGCGTGCTTCAGGTGTGTGACGTAAGCCCTGAAGGTTCTGTGTGCAGCGGCGAAGGACGATGGCTGTCTGTGTGGAGCCGGTATTGTCCTGTGCGTGGTGCGCTGTCCTCGGAACCCCCCTGCGTGCGTGCGGGGTTAGGTGCATGGCAGGACCGCTGTTAGAGGCGAGTCAGGGTCAGGGAGCTTGATGGAGATCACGCGGTCGTCGGTGCTGATGGTCATCCCTGTTGAGCTGTTGCTGTAGATTGGTCAATGGTGCGTTCAGGTCCACGCGCTGCGTTCTCCGTCAGCCCTGGAGGTCGCCGTCGTGGAGAGAGGACGAGGTGCGTGCGCTCTCGTGTGGAGGAGCTGTGAGAGCGGCCGGTCCCAGCGTGGATGTGCAGATCTCAGGCGTGCAGATCTCACCATGAAGCTTCCTGCAGCTTTCCCGGTCGTGGGTGATCTCCGGAGAGTTTCGCCTGGTGGTGGCTTTGCGTCGAGGTCTCCCTGTAGCAGAAGGGAGGGCAGATCATTTGCGTCAGGCTGCTGCGTTCGCTTGTCGTCGGAGAGTCACCGCCGGGGGCTGCCAGCGTGTTCTTTTCTTGGCCGGGTCACCAGTGTGTCTGTCCAGACCAGAAGGTTGCGTTGCACAAAGCGTGTGCTTTCTCGGGGTCACCAGTGTGGCGATATGAAATAAAAAGGAGCGAACTGTGTATTTTTGAGGAAGTTTATTAATCATACCGCCATCACAGAACTCACCCCGGTGCCGTGCATGCACGCCAGAGCGAGCCAGGAGGCTCTCCAGCAGATAGGCAATGCGTGCAGTCAGACGAGCAGAGAGAGAGAGTTACAGAGCAATGCAGTTTTTATACCCAGTTACAGACAATACATGAAAGGCATGGGACATTTGCATCACAGTGAGAGCAGGAAGCATGAACGTTTGCATTTGAGTCATACATATCAACAGCGGAACTGGCAGGAAGAAGCTAGACAAAGAGCGGCTGCCTATTGATCTCCGTCATTGTTCTGCTAATTGCCCCAGCTGAGCGCTCTGCTTGTCCGTAGGCTGTGGGGGTTGCCCACAATGTATGCATGAAATTAAAATGAAACTCGTCAGTTATAATTCTGACAACTTTCTCACTTAAATAATATCAGTTAATAAGGATCCAAATAGTCCTCTGGGTCCAGGAAATTTTCAGCTTTTAAATTTGTGTTCATCCTATTTTTTCCAAGCAAAATTATCATCTTTAGCGTTCTTACATGTTCTGCATAACTGCCCAGGCACATAATCTCAGTATTCCTCCACTATGTGGAGAGCAGTACATGGCACTGCTCCTCTTCAGTAGACATACAGTAGCTGAGAACATTATGTTACGTCTGTAAAACGTAGACCAATGATGAGGCGAGTGGTGAACTACACACTACACGGTGTGGTGAACTACACACGGTCAAGAGACCGCCCCTCTACCGCACAGCCCTCTTATACCCTGGGTGATGTCACTGCCCGTGTAACACCAAGACATGTCCCACGAACAACATTACACCCTCCCCCCCTTAAAAAATGGGCAAGCACACATAATTGAAACCCTCCCAAATTTGGAACCCGAATCACACTCTAAAGTGAACAGAAAATCATTAGGGCCTACCTCATTCACACAAACAACTAAGGCTGGGGGGGACAGGTGGACTACTGTCCCACCCCTACACGGCTAGACAGATTATTCTGCCGTCTCTGCTACGAAATAGTGCATAAAATAAAACCTGCCGTGTTCCTAATATAAGGCATAAAACAATCCCGTTATCACAACAAACATATATACAAACAAACTATCAGAATAATATTCATTTCAACACCACACATAGGAACTAAACTCTGAGCAATTTATATAATAACATATATTGGACACATTGCCCCCCCCATTACCAGTCAGTCCTGGTGAAGAAACCACCCCCCGGAGACCCGTCAGGCGGGTCCAAACCCGAGCATCTTCTTCTCTTGGCGCCCGGAGGAGACCCACGTCGACACCAAGACACCTCCCCCTCTTCATTGGTGCGCCGCAGCTCGTTGGGATGTCTCCATGTACCATCAGACAGCTGAAGGTAGCCATCCTCCTGAACAGCTACTACCTGCAGCCGCCCCCTGATCCTCCTGGCATTTTCTCTTCCTGCGAACCCCTCTCAACCGGGCCCTCTTCCTGGGCTGGACCACATCAGCAACCCCCAGAGAAGCCCGACTTCCAGTGTTCCTGTGTGGCACATCGTTTTATCGTGCCAGCCGGTGCTGCCCTGCTCGCTTCCATTTCAGACGCTGGCGAAGCCGTTGTGACCCCCTGCTTCTCAGTACCTCCCAGCCGAACTCCGGAGGCAGGTTGGGCCAGCCACTCGGCTCCATCCGCCATCACGGGCATCCCACCGCACCACCCAGTTCCCTCAACTAGGGTAACTTGGACCCTGGCGCAGGCACCCTCCCGCGATGGCCCTGGATGGGGTTGGTCCTGCTCATCTTCCAGAATACTAGGCCAAGGTTCATCCCATATTGCGTCGTCCAACACTCGCGGAACCAGCCGGTTCCACAAGCTACAGCCCGACCACTCCTCTCCACCACCGCTGGTGATTGTGAAGCCAAGTCACTCCACTGGCAGTCGCCACAAACTGCATATTGGCTACCTCCACTGCCTTGTATCTAGCCGTCAGCTCCAGTGAACCCACAATGGGCAGTCTATTCCCGCCATATCCACAAAATGGCATTGAAAGACCTCTCACTCCGTGATATAGGAAAAAACTCCTCACAGTAGGCCAATTCAGCATGGACCTCACCGCGCCCGTGTCCACCAGTAACGGCACCTCCTCGCCGTCCAACTTCACCATACAGTATGCACGGCCATCTGTGCTCGGGGAGACGGTGTGAATCACCGTAGGAGTTGGAGCAGGGGTATCCACTTTGTGTCGCTGTGCCCCTCGCTCGAACCTATTACAGGCCCTGGCAAAATGATGCAGGTATCCACGCTTGCCACAGCATTTACCTCTCGCTGGACACTCTCTAGCCTTATCTCGGTGCTTAGTGGACCCACAACCCGAACATTTGGGTGATCCCAGGGCGGACCTCATCTTCACAGGTGCTGCGCATTCCCCTTGCTCGCTGTCTTTGCTGTCTGGATCCATAGCCTGCGCCACCGATTGTGAGTCATAGCGGTGCAGTGTAGCTCTTTCATTGAGGTTGTGTGATAACTTGTCTGCTGCTTCACACTGTTGAGCTATTTCCACAGCCATTGCTAGAGTCAATTTGCCGGCTTGTGTTAATAGTTTCGACCGTGCTGACAAGCACAGCATGTGCTCCGCCAGCTGGTCGCGGACCATTTCTTCCTCCAAATCACCAAATTGGGAGTCTCCAGCCAGCTGCCGCAGGTCCACAACATAGTGCTGCATTGACTCACAGATCCGCTGGTGGCGCTGCCCAAACTGGATCCGCCTGATGATAATGTTTACAGATGTCAAATGTTGCACCATTAGCTCAACCACGTCCTCGAAGCTATCGCTAGCCCCAAAGTAGCAAGGATACACTGTTCTTCCATACCTAAATTGTGGACTAAAATCACCCATGTTCATACCTTCTTCAATTCGCCGAGGTTCAGTGCCACCAAGTAATTCTGAAAAGCGGCAAACCACCTCGCCCAACGCACCAGAGGCTCCAAAAATGCCGAAAAGAAGACACGCCCAGCATCCCATACTTTATCCTTCTCGCCAAATGTTATGTCTGTAAAATGTGACCAATGATGAGGCGAGTGGTGAACTACACCAGGACTTTATTAGATGCTCACAGTATCCAGACCAGACACTCCCGTTAAGCAGAGAGGTGGTCAAGAGACCGCCCTCTACCGCACGGCCCTCTTATACCCTGGGCAACTGTCACACCGCCCATGTAACACCATAACATGTCCCTGACAACACTACACATTACCTCATAGGATAATCTAAATAAATTTACCATAAACCATAACGTGGCTTAATGAAACTTAAGTTGTTTATGATGTGCATGATACAAGGGTGTCTCCTCTTTAGAGCAACAGGGCTTTAAGTCATTTGAAGCAGGAACTGATCACACAGTGGACATTCAAATAAGCATAAGGGGACCAATCTATCATGGTGTGGAGATGAAATAACCAGACCGAACCTTTCCGAGCCAGATGAACTTTATTTCACTCTCACATCTTCCAGAATCAGAACATTAAACATGTGTAGCAGGGACTCTTTTATATCCCAAAACTCACACCTCCCTGCTACCTGAGGTCCTGCATTCACCATTCACTCTCCCAAGACAATTCCCCTTACCCCCCAGCCCTTTGATCTCCATGCTCTCTCAGTCTGAGAGGAAAACTACTGAACTCTACAGCATGAGTCCCCCACACTGGCACCATTTTTTTGTTGTTTTTGTTTATGCTGCTTTAAAAAAAAATATCAAATTATCCTCC
Source organism: Pholidichthys leucotaenia (assembly GCA_020510985.1). Classification (NCBI taxonomy): domain Eukaryota; kingdom Metazoa; phylum Chordata; class Actinopteri; order Cichliformes; family Pholidichthyidae; genus Pholidichthys; species Pholidichthys leucotaenia. Next base: position 188,180,253 of record CM035836.1, read on the forward strand.
TTCAGAATACTCATAATTATACTGTCAGCAATATACATAGTTCAAACAGGAACATCAGGCATGAGGATTGCAGCACTGAAAGGAACAACATTAGAGAAATGGATTGTTCGGAATACTAAAGTCTGTGAGAGCGTTCATTGTGTCCTCTGGCAAAATGTCAGTCAAACGCTCATACAAGCAGAGCTGTTCATGCAAATACATGAGGAGAGGGGAAGATGATGGACAATACAACTTATATAAGCATGCATGATCTGTTTAAACAAGTGTTATTGATAAAGTAGACTTGGCACTTTTATTTGATCAAACAATAGTAGAAATCACACACACTAGTTTGTAAAAATGGCCAAAAAAATAAGAGCAATTCCCACGTCGACCTTGCATTCAAGGCTGGACTCAGGTACAACATATTAGCAGTGCTGCTTCTGTTTACACAAGCTCATCACCCTCGTGCCGTGTACACTCACACATGCATTTCTTCATGCTGCATGACGACAAAAACGAAGGAAGCTGAAGAGGTAAAGACCACACAGTTAAAGCCGCTCGAGGGAGTAGGCAGTGCTAATCCACGGTTATCAACACTTTTAAGCCTGCAGACTTCTGAAGCATTCTCAGAAACCCTCCTGCCTCTCCCCGCATTCCATTTTTCACATGAAGCATGCTGTGTTTCCACCTGAATCGTGACAGACTGGCAGCAAGTGGCAGCGCAATAATGGTTTCCAAGGAAACGGCAACAAGCGAACCCTCCTAGAAAGCGGCGGATACAATGTGTCACACCACATTTCTGCTCCCAGGCAAAGCCGCTAAGTCCTCGATCCAGAAGCTCCTCTTGAAATAAATCGGGAAATAAATCGAGGACGGGGTTGCAGTGGCTCATGTTCTTATGGTAATTCTACCCTTTTACAGCCTTTAAAGAATGTTCCAATATGGGTTGTAAAATGGGATTATTACATGTCTTTGGTTGGTAACCATGACTAATATTTGAGAAACTGTAGCAAAAGATAAGATTAAAATAGTAGTTCCAAAAATATATATTTATTCACAAACACTCATGTAATATAAAGCTTATGATACTGTTAATATGTCATTACACTTTCCAGCAACCTTTATTAGGCACCTTGGCTTTACTGGGTGTCACCCCCATTTACCTTCAGTCCTGCTTTATTCCTTCTGGCCTAGACTCAACAAGGTGCTGGAAACATACCTGGAGATAATGGTGCACATAAATATGATAGCATGACAACTTGCTTGCAGATTTGTGTTGATGCACAAGCATGCACCCGTTGAGTTTTAGACCCAGTAGCATTTTTCCAATCTTCTATTGTCCCATTTTGGTAAGCCTGTGTGAACAGTAGCCCTCAGTCTTTTGTTCTTAGCTGACGGAGAGTGCACTTGCTTGAGGTCTTCTGCTGCTGTAGCAGGGTAGTCTTAGTGGCAGCAGCTATTGATATTTTTTACTAATCAACTACTCGGTTCACCCTAATTGATCGATTAAACAAAAATCTGATACTTTCTTTTTTTTTTGCCATTGAAGGAAACTCATTGACCAATATGTTGTTGAACTATCATAAAGACCAAGTAGCAATTGTACCAAACACTCAATACACAGAATACACATTATTGCAATGCATATTTGCAGTGTTTATTACATATAACCCCATTTGCAAATGCTGCATTATATTTTGCCTTTAAACTGTGATAACTGTTGCTGTATACCATTAGGTGCCTAGTATTAATGTAGTATTACCAGATAAAATAAAACAAACTTTTAAAGGAGCATGTGATGGTTTCCATGAGGAAAAGTCAGCATATCAACATGCTCAGAACTAAGGCTTGTCCTGCACTTTGAAGTGATGTTACCTGCTGCAGAAAATAGCTGCTCTGACGGTGTAGATGCTGCTGGAATACGCAGCAATGGCTTTGCCAGTTCTGACAGTGTAGGACACCGTGCTGCATCTCTTTCCCACCATGGCAATGGATTCTCCTTCTTGGACAGTGGATGTTCTCCAAAGTACACAAGGACCTCACTCTTCACAGCTTGATTTAACTGCTGCTCTTCATCCTGCTCATCAATGAAAGACAGAGAGAGAAGACGTTGTAAGGACACAACCAGGAAAGAACAGAGAATATGCAAATATACAAATGCACAAATTCTTAAATTTCAAGTTGTAAGATACCTGGCACTGGAGTCCGATGAAGCCAGATTGTGCTGGAGGAATGAAGTTTTTTGAATATGAATAATGTTTTTTTTTAATGCTCTTTAAAGGAAGCCTCCAGCTCCCATCTTTAACTTAAAATGGCTGCATGCCAAAAAGATTTGAATTCAGTTTTTGACTAGAACTGATAGCATGATCCTGCTGTACTTTATACAACACTATGACTTATTTTTCTTAATCACACCCTTTTGCACTTTTTCCCCCTTTTGTACCACGAAGAAGAACAAAGACATTTTGCTGTGTGGATATAAAATGACAAAGGCTTTCTCACGTTACATTACACCATAAAGTTCAGTTTTGTAGCGTTAGCACTGGCTGGCTATTAGCAGTAGCTGCTATATGTTCTTTGGCCATATAAGCATAATCAGTGTACATAATTACATTCTATTCATCTTAATTTAAAATCTCAATCAGGTACCTTGTCTCAGTCCGCTGCTCGTGCATGATGTGGCTGGATACCTTCTGCCGAAATGCTGTAACATCGAAGTTGTGCTGTTGTGGTGTACTAGTTCGGCTTTACAGTGCACACACTGCAAAATGTTTTCCTTCAATTTGAGATTGAAATGATCCCAGACTTGAGATACTTTTTGTCATTTTCTCTGACTTTTGCCCTTTTTTCCGTCGCTCTGTTGCTTTTCTCCCTGCTCCACTGTAGACATGATATTGCGCCATTAAACAAACTTGCATTTTGTTTATATAGCATGACCAGAAGAAGGTCATGTAGACCAGAAGTGCTACGTTAAACAAAGCCTCAAATCACAGATTTTAAATCAAGGATTTTTTTTGTAATCGAGTTACCCGAATTATTCAAGTAATCGTTGCAGCCCAAGTCAGTCTGTTGTGCCTTTACAGTTGCTCTTCTGTATTCCTCAGTTGTTATGGACCTGAGACCTTGTTCTTGAGTTCAAAGTCACCCAATTAGAACTTGTATGAGATTATTCATACCACATATATGGTATTAGTATGAAAAGCCTACATATTTTATTATTTAGTAAACCAAATTTGAACTCATCTAAGATTTCTCAAAGATACAACTATGGTATCAATATCAAAATGCCCTCTCATTTCCTTCTCAAGTTATCATGTTTACAAGGGTGATGGGAAATCTGACCTTGCGGTCAAGGTCACCCAAATTTGAGCTCATCTGAGATTTTTCATAGATTTGTCTATGGCATGAGTATGAAAAACCTATATCATTTCTTTCTCTAGTTATTGTGTTTACAAGGTTTATGTTGATACTGCTGCCACCCATCCGCACATTAAGGTGGCAACAATACCCCATCAGCTTTGTAAATGTAAAAGGTTGGCCATTATTGAGGCTTTTTGTTAGATTTTCTGGTACACTGTGCATTGTCTGAAATATCACATTATTGTGTGCATGCTGGGCTGCATTGTCACATTTGAGTAGTTAAAATGGGCCCTATTTAAAAAGGAGCCATGCAGATGTAAAGGTTTAGAGAAACCCAAGTGTTATTCATGAATAACAAGGTTCTTAAGGTTTGATATTCACTATGATTTCATGCAATTATGTATGCCTATTTGAAAAAGTGTTACCGAGCCCCACAAGTCACACTTTGAGAGCCCTGCCTCTGTGCCTTATGAAACAAAAAGGGGCATGATATTGGTATACAGTGCTTTGGAAAAAGTATTTCCCCCCTTCCTGATTTATTATATTTTTGCATATTTGTCACACTTAAATGTTTCTGATCATCAAACAAATGTTAATATTAGACAAAGATGACCTGAGTAAATATAAAATGAAGTTTTTAAATGGTGATTTCATTTATTAAGCGAAAAAAAAAGCTATCCAAACCAACTTGGCAATTATTTTTACCAGCCCTGTTTCACTCCGCTGCGTATGTTGAATGGCTCTGAGACGTTGCCGTCGTGCTGCACTATCCCCTGCATGTTGGTGTGAAATGATTCAATGAGGCTTTGCAACTTTGGTGGGCATCCTATCTTTGGCAGGATCTTGAAAAGGCCCTCTCTGCTGACCAAATCGAACGCTTTGGTGAGGTCGATGAAGGGGCAGGGGCATGTTCTGTTCTCTGCATTTCTCCTGGAGTTGGCAGATGGAGAATATCATGTCTACCGTCAATCGCTCGGCGCAGAAGCCACACTGAGACTCAGGGTAGACACGTTCGGCAAGCTTCTGTAGACGAACGAGAACAACTCGTGCATAGACTTTGCCAACAACGCTGAGGAGGGAGATGCCCCTGTAATTGTTGCAGTCACTTCTCTCCCCTTTGTTTTTGTAGAGGGTGATGATCTTGGCGTCCCTCATGTCCTGTGGTACGGCACCTTCCTTCCAACACTGGCAGAGGACGTCATGCAATGGCAGCAGTAGGGTGGTCTTGCAGTGCTTGATCAGGTCGGGGGGTATGCCGTCGTTGCTGGGTGCCCTTGCCAGCGGCCAAGCTATCAATGGCCTTGCTGAGTTCATCAATGGTTGGCTCGGGCGTCAAGTTCGTCCATGGAAGACAGGCAGTCGATGGCATCAAGGGCTGACGGTGTCACGGTGTTCTGTCTGGAATAGAAGTCGGAGTAGTGTTCCACCCATCTCTCCATCTGCTTGTTCTTTTCTGTGATCATCTCCCCAGTGTAGGATTTGAGGGGGGCCGTCTTGCTCTGAGCCGGACCAAGTGCTTTCTTGATGCCATCGTACATACCACGGATGTTCCCTGTTATGGCAGCGGTTTGAACGTCTTGGCTGAGCTGAGTCCAGTACTCGTTGGCACAGCGCCGAGCAGTCTGCTGAACTTTGCTTCTCGCAGCCCTGAGACTCTGGAGATTCTTCTCATTTGGGTACTTCTTGTACTCAGCAAGTGCTGAGCGCTTGGCTTCAATGACGGGGGTCATCTCGGTCAACTTGGCATCAAACCAGTCCTGTGACTTCGAGGTCTTCCTGCCAAAGGTAGCCAAGGCTGTGCAGTGGATGGTGTTTCGCAGCTCTTCCCACTTCTGCTTTGCAGATTCTCCTTCTTGTGGTACACCAAGTTCCTTCTCAAAGGTGGAGGCAAACTGCTCAACAAGTTCTGGTTGGGCCATCTTGCTGGTGTCAATCCATGCCTTTCCAGGCTGTCTAGCACGATGGAATTTCTTCAGCTACAGCTTGACCTTGCAACACACCAATGAATGGTCTGTGTCGCAATCTGCACTCTGGAACGAACAGGTGATTAGCACGTTCTTCAGTGAGGTGCGCCTGGTCAGGATCAAGTCCAGCTGGTGCCAGTGCTTTGAGCACGGATGTCACCAGGAAACCTTGTGTTGGGGCTTGGTCTTGAAGAACGAGTTTGTGATGCACAGATCGTGATATGTGCAGAACTCAAGCAGCCGCTGTCTGTTGTCATTCATTCTGCCCACCCCAAATGGTCCAAGACAGGAGGGCCAGGAGTCGTGGTCAGCACCCACTCTGGCATTGAAGTCTCCAAGGGGAATGAATTGTTCAGAGTTGGGGATGATCCTGACAGTTGTAGCGAGATTCTCGTAGAACTTGTCTTTTGCCTCTGGTGTGGCTGTCAGTGTTGGGGCATACACAATGACGAGGGTGACTGGGCCTTGAGTGGTGTTGAGGCAGAGGGTGAGGAGTCATGCAGAGCCATTGCTGCCCGGTTCCACCATCTTCAGCAAGGTGTTCTTCACTGCAAAGCCCACTCCGTGTTCCCTGTGTTCGTCACTGCCCTTTCCCTGCCAGTAGAACGTGTAGTCCTTCTCGCTCAGTGTGCTTGCATCAGCCATCCGTGTTTCCTGGAGAGTGGCGATATCCACTTCCAGTCTCTTCAGCTCATTATTGATGATGGCAGTCTTCCTGGTGTCATTGATGTCCTTGAGGTTAGCAGCAAGTCCTGTCATCATAGTGCGCACATTCCAAGTTCCCAGTTTTAGAGTTGGTCTCTTTTGTTTTTTTTGTCTTGCCTGGTGCGAAGGTTCTTAGCTGTCCAGTGAGATCCGATGATCCCTCCCACCGTCAGGAACAACCCCTGGCGCTACGCTCTACGCCAATTGAGCGGTGGCTTATAACCGGTAACTGTCATTCCCTGTGTTTTGTCTACGCCAAAGGCGAAGCTGGAGTGTCCTCTCCAGTGATCCGGTGTTCTACCTTCCAGCGTTGGGCGTTAGTAGGATTCAAGCCTGGGCAGGAAGATATGGAGGACAAGATGTTGCCCATGCAGCATGTCCCCCCTCTCCACGTCACTGATGAATCCAAAGGAACAGCAGGGCTGCTACAGTTTGGCACCAGCACCGTCGCAGGAGCTGCCAGAACGATGTTGAGCACAACAGAGAACTGCCTTAGGGACTCCGACTCCGGATTTTTCCTCGGGGTTGACTCCGAAAGCCTTTTCCGTGACCGGGTGTGCTGCAAGGCAGCGGAGGTTTGAAATTAGGGTTTACCTTCCCCTAGATAGGCTACCTTCCCAGGTTGACGAGCCACCATCTACCCGAAGCATCTGGTTTTAAGGTGCCAGAGATCCACCCTCGCCCCTTCTCCTATTAGTAAAAGCAGTTCCGCCGGGCTTACAGACGAAACCACACGGGCAGGCTAGGAGTTGGACTTGGTTGTCAGAGGCTTTTCGAGACGCACGCCATAAGGAGCATTTTATGAGCACTGGGAGCTTAACCCCAGTGTCGCTTCTGGCTATGACAACCTTGGAACCATGGATGTTTGGGTATATCAGATCAAAAGCAAGACAAGTGACAGTGCTTTTAGAAAGGCCAACTCTAATTAAGCTGTTTCTATTATGGCCGCTATTTTATTTTTTTTGTCACTGCATACAGTACATAGTACACTACTGTTTACATACAATTTAGGGCTGCACCAATTTATCAACTTAATATCTGTAAATTATCAGCTGATATTCACCTTGTTAACTGATACCAGCCTAATATCAGATTCAATCAATCAGTCAGGCCATCAGTCAAATTATCATTTTAACAATCAGTATTAGTATTGGCTCACAGTTTTACAATTGGTGCATCCCTTATGCAAACAGCAAGAGTTCATTGGCTATGGCTGCAATTTTTCTACTACATTTATAGCTACCTGTCTATTCTATCCACTGGACTGTACCTTTACTATGCTTCCTCTGTTTCCATCCATCCATCCATCCATCTTCTACAGCTATTCCGGAGGTCCGGGTCGCGGAGGCAGCAGTTCAAGCAGAGAAGCCCAGACTTCCCTCTTCCCCGCCACCTGCTCCAGCTCTTCAGAGAGGATACCAAGGCATTCCCAGACCAGCTGGGAGACATAGTCTCTCCACCAAGTCCTCAAGTCCTGGGTCTGCCCCGGGGTTTCCTCCCAATGGGACGTGCCCGAAACACCTCAAGTGGGAGGCGTCCAGGAGGCATCCTAATCAGATGCCCATACCACCTCAACTGACTCCTTTCAATGTGGAGAAGCAGCGGTTCTACTCTGAGCCTCTCCCGGATGACTGAGCTCCTCACCCTATCTCTGAGGGTGAGTCCAGCAATCCTACGGAGAAAGCTCATTTCAGCCGCTTGTATCCGCGATCTTGTTCTTTCGGTCATTACCCAAAGCTCGTGACCATAGGTGAGAGTAGGAACGTAGACTGACTGGTAAATCGACAGCTTTGCCTTAGAACTCAGCTCCCTCTTCACCACAACAGACCTTTACAATGTCTGCATCACTGCAGATGCTCCTCCAACCCATCTGTCAATCTCTTGCTCCATTTTCCCCTCACTCGTGAATAAGACCCCAAGATACTTAAACTCCTCCACTTGGGGCAGGAGCCTGTCCCCAACCCAAAGAGGACAATCCACCTTTTTCCGGCTGAGGACCATGGACTCGGACTTCGAGGTGCTGATTCTCATCCCAGCTGCTTCACACTCAGCAGCAAACCATCCCAGCAAGAGCTGTAGGTCATTGCTGGATGAAGCCAACAGGACAACATCATCTGCAAACAACAGAGATGAGAGCCTGTGGTCACCAAGCATGACGCCCTCCATTCCCTGGCTGCGTCTAGAAATCCTCTCCATAAAAATTATGAACAGGTTCGGTGACCAAGGGCAGCCCTGGCGGAGTCCAACTCTCACTGGGAATGAGTCCGACCGAGTGTTGGCAATACGAACCAAATTCTTACAACGGTCGTACAGAGACCGAATAGCTCATAACAACAAGCCCGATACCCCATACTCCTGAAGCACCCCCCACAAAAAACCACAAGGGACGTGGTCAAATGCCTTCTCCAAGTCCACAAAACACATGTAAACTGGTTGGGCAAACTCCCACAAACCCTCGAGAATTCTCGAGAGGGTAAAGAGCTGGTCCGATGTGCCACGGCCAGGACGAAAACCACAGTGCTCCTCCTGAATCCGAGGTTCGACCAACGGCCGGACTCTCCTCTCCAGTACCTTGGCATAGACCTTCCCAGGGAGGCTGAGGAGTGTGATCCCTCTAAAGTTGAAGCACACCCTCCGGTCCCCTTTTTTGAAGAGAGGAACCACCACCCCGGTTTGCCATGCCAAAGGCACTGCCCCCGACCTCCATGCAATGTTGCAGAGGCATGTCAACCATGACAGCCCTACAACATCCAGGGCCTTGAGGTACTCAGGGCAAATCTCGTCCACCCCTGGGGCCCGGCCACCAAGGAGTTTTTTAACCACCTTGGCAACCTCAGCCCCTGTGATAGGCAAGTCATCCCCCTCATCCACAAACCCTGCTTCCTCTGTGGAAGGCGTATCAGTGGGATTGAGGAGATCCTCGAAGTATTCCTTTTCTCCACCCGACGATATCCCCAGTCGAAGTCAACAGCGCCCCATCCGCACCATATACAATGTGGACAGGGAGCTGCTTTCCCCTCCTGAGCCGCCAGATAGTTTGCCAGAATCTCTGCGAGGCCGACCGAAAGTCTTGTTCCATAGCCTCACCAAACTCCTCCCATACCCGGGTTTTTGCTTCAGCAACCACCCGAGCTGCACTCCGCTTGGCCTGCCGGTACACCTCAGCTGCTTCGGGAGTCCCACAAGCCAACCAAGCTTGATAGGACTCCTTCTTCTGATCCCAAGCTTACTCTGTTTTACCTTTTTAACTTATTTTAACTCTTTAAGGTCAGAGATTGCCAGCATATTATCACCATGTTGTTAGCATTACTTGTCTTTATTGTTTCTTGCAATGTTTTTTTTTTTAAGAAAGCCAATAAGATGACGACAAATTGTCCATAGCATCAAACTTTTAATTCAATTTACAAACTTAGATTGTATACCAGAGTGGTGGCCTAGTGGTAGAGCATCCGCCCTACAGCCGAGAGGTTGTGGGTTAACACTCCAGTCAGGCCATACCAAAGACCATATCAAAATGGTACTTCCTGCTTTCTAGCTTGGTGCTCAGCATAATATAGAATGGGGGAAGGAAAGCACAGGGCGTAGCACAAACTACTGCATTCCTTGCACCGGTCCCAAGCTCGGGTAAATGGGGAGGGTTGCATCAGGAAGGGAATCCGGTGTAAAATTCATGCCAAATCATCCTGGAAGGGGGCAGCTGAAAGAAGAAACTTAGATTATATCCCTTCTTTGACATGAAAATTGATGTCAATTAAGGTGCCACCACCATTTTCTGAGTTTCCTATAAAGCTCTTCATGGGTTAAAGCAATAACATGTAATCAGTGAGATTTCTGTACAAAAAATATCAAGATTAGGGAAGGCACAAAAAAAAAACTTTTTTCAGCAAATGAAGGGATTAAATAATTACAACTGAAATTAAATGATTCGAAACTCACTAGATGGAAAAAGCTAACAGCAAGTCTTATGAATAAAAGACACGGGTTAAGTTTGGTGTTGTCTCCCTCTTGAGCAGCACATTTTCTCATCATTCTAATCCTTGTTCCAGCTTTCAGCACACTGCAGAGCATGAGCGTCCTCCTTGCATGATATCGATTTGTTGCAGGTTAGAAAAGCCGATGGCATTTGTTGCAGGTTCAGAGGAACAACCATCATGCCCAGAGAAGGCAATGAAAGCAAACGCAGACAAAAGAGAGCAGCAAGATGGCGTCATCTGGGGTTGAATTTTACACACAAGATGTTAAAAATAATAGAAAATATGAGCAGAAAGCTGGGAAAAGATGAAGAGGAAGAGTATTGCAAAAAAAATTATCTTTATTAAAAACACCATAAAAATAACATGCAAGAAAAGGGGAACACAGGAGAAAAAGGCACAACTTTTTCCTCTGACTCGTTCTGTAACCCATCACCACAGTCATGTCCTCCATGAAGGAAGTGAACTGTCTTCAAACAAAGCAATGTTTCACTGCCCCCTAGTGATGAAACACCATAATACCACTGCACGTACCCCACAGAAAATATTAAACCTTTAACATAGCAGATTCTGATTTCACACCAGTGTTTTTTTAAACCAAAATACCCTCATGCAACAAAAACATCTTCTTTCAAGTAAGCATTACCAGCCTAGCAACAGCAGACTTGAGAAGTTACACCCAGGAGAGGCATTTCTACCTACACGCGCCCCGCCACTGCTTCTCCCTGTCCTCTATTAAACCACCCTCTCAAGTTTGAAAATTTGCCAAATCCCCGGAACAGACTACACCCAGCCGCTACACTTCTCCAACCTGCTCATATTTAGGATTCCAACGACCTTACAGGGTCCTTTTTTTTTTTTAAATCTTCCAAAGCAATCAGATTTCGCACTTCCTTCTGCCCCAAGAGGGCCTCTACCTATAATCCTGTTCGTACTGCTTGTCAGGATGACAGCAAGAACAGAAGCCCCGTGGGCTGTGTGCGCTTGTGTACACACTTGTACACAGCTGGGAACACAGTGGTCTGCTGAAGAAGAAATACACAGACAAGACAGGGGAAATCTGGAAGAGGGGAAAACAGCTGCAGAACAAACTTGGCAAAAGAAAACAAAGCATCTGAGAAGACAGAGGAAATTAGGATACTCATGTGGCACATCAAGTTCAGCACAAGCCAAGATGTCTGACATAAAGATGAATTAACAAGCTAGTTTGGGAGCATTTGAGGCCCCCCTCACAACCAGAGAGCAGCTTGTTAGTATCCATAATTTCACTGCTGCTATGAAACTATTTTATCTCTAAACGTGCAGGCATGTTTGACAAGATCAAAAATAAACCGTGTGAGTGAATAACATCTGAAATTGTCTCAAGTGCATTTATATAAATCATCTATTTAAGTTTTGTTGTTTTTGATCAGAGTTCTTCCTTTTGCATCACAAAAGTTTTATTGCAAGTTGAACCTTCTACTAGATGGGGGAAAAAATAGATAAGCAAAGCTTTGACCTGCACCCAAAAAAAGAACTAGGGTTATTGTTCACTTTACATTCATGATACTATTTAATTTGACCTAAAATATACATGTTTTCTCACTTGAAATGTATTTTCTAATAAAGTTAATGTAATTATGGCTGATGTTAACTGTACATAATGACAGTGCATTGTTCAATCACAAACCTTTTAAGTCACCAAGCCTAAACACACCACTCACATCCAGACAATGGCAGTAATGAAACTCAAGCCACCATAAAACAACAATGAAGAAGAGAAAGCAGCAGCAGACAGCATGTGCAGTGTCAACAGTCTCAAAGCCAGATCAGAGTCCCTGGAAGGGGAAAAATGTATGCGCTCTGTAGACTGCGTTTGTTTACACAGCACTGCTCAGAGTAGTTTTTGAGGCGCTACAGCGGCCATTCAGCAACCATGCTTCACGCGTGCACATTGAATATAATCTGCAGTTCACACGGCCATGCTGTCAGTAGCTGCCAAGAGCCACCAAACTGATTTGAACAGCTGCAATGCAGACACAAAAGAAGAGCACAGTGGTAGACATTTTAAATGCCAGAGGTGATGAAGGTACGTGAACATGATGACAATCAAGACAAACAAGAGCTTTTGCTGTTAGTGGCAGAGGAAGAAAATAGACAGGCAAAAAGATGAACATATGTTCTCCCAGTTTTAGCGGATTGCTCAGTACTTTCCCCTGGCGGGAGTTTCATGGTGCATGCGCAGTTCACTGTGACCACTTGTCTACTTGTACATGCCTTAACGTTTTGGGGCTGCATGTGCTTGGTCAGCACTTCTATCTCTGTGTAGGGCTTGCGCACGAATGCATCCACTGTGTTTGCTCATGTACCAACACGTTTTTGCCACCATGAATTGGGCTTAAGAGCTCACCTTTTTTTCTTTGACTGTTTGACTTGCTGGCAAATGCAGCAACACCTCCATTGTCCTTAAACAGGTTGCTTGTATTCCACAGTAATAATTTCATACATGCAGTGGTCACACAATGATGCCAGTGTACCAATGTGTCAAGGAGAATGTTCTCTTAGGGTGCATTCAGATGGCTACTGTTTGATCCAGACAAAAGGACCAAACAGTGGCTTTCCTGGATAGTTTGGTTTGTTTGGTGCAGTCTGAACACGCATTGGAACTCTGGTGTGCACTAAACAAGCGAAGCCTGGTCCCCCTGAAAACAGGGGTCTCAGTTCTCTTGCAAACAAAGTCTGGTGCGCTCCGCTTGCAGTGTGAATCCAAACGAAGTATCCAGCAGATCAAAGGTCGGAAGTGTCCCTCAGCGTTTGTGTAGCCATTGCAACACATAGTCTGAGAAGAGGAAGTGGCGTTTACCGTAGTACATTTTGGGTAGAAAATAATAAAGACAACCGCGTGAATCCGAGAAATTGTTTTACTGGTGAAAGCCAAGGAGAAAAGTTAAAAAATGTCTCATTTGTGGTGGACAAACAACCCGGCAAAAAGGAACGGATTTCCATTTTCGGTCCTGGCCAATCAACGAGCCTGGTTTTTCTTCTTCGCCGAGATTTAGGCTTAGGCTGCATTCAGACCAGAATAGTCCAGGGGTCTCAGTTCAACTGGGTGGGGAATGCCAAGAATTTTCACACCTTTGTTTGGTTTGGTTTGCATTCACACTGCAGCGGACCAAACTGCCTGGACAACATCACGCAGTTACAATAACTGCTCGTCTGGGACACTGTAGCCAAAATCACCGCTGACCAGGAAGAAAAAATCCTGGTATCCTCCCAGTTACCTCACTGTGTCCTCCCTCCTAGCTGTTCGAGCTAACATTTAATAAAGCTAACCTCAACACATGGACCTGTCTGCATCCATTATCTCCAAACACAACATTGGCAACGAGGAAAAACTTGGACAACATCAAAATGGAAAGGCTGCTGACACCTCTACCACCGTTTCTCACTTCGCCCGTTGAGCCGCCCATTCCTTGGCAATGTTGGCATGAGTCAGTTGAAACGTTTGTCTGCCATTGACCTAACTAAAGCTAGCAAGCCAAGGCTGCACATCATGCCAATCCACTGCCTTGACAGCGAGTAGGGTTGCCAACTGTCCCATTTTAGCCGGGACATCCTGTTTATTGGGCTAAATATGTTTGTCCCAAGCGGGATGTGCGTTGTCCCATATATTCAAGGTTGCCAGTGTTGCCAGATGGGAAATGAAAAAATATCATATTCTCACTTTAAAAATTATCGTATTTTGACCCAAACAATTGTACGTACTAAAATAGCTTGAAAAAAATCACAGGCTAGGACAGTGCATTTAAAAACAAACCTGTTCTGTACCAGAGTGGTGGCCTAGTTGGTAGAGCATCCGCCCCACAACCGGGAGGTCGTGGGTTCAAATCCCAGTTGGGTCATACCAAAGACCATATAAAAATGGTGCTTTCCATCATCTAGCTTGGTGCTCAGCATAACAGAACAGGGAAAGGAAAATTAATGCACAGAACTACAAGAGGACTGACTCCCCACTGTAGCTTTCACTGCTCACAGTAGCTGTGTGGCCTAGGGTCAGTAAAATGGAGATAGGTGCCACTCCATACACCACATGGTGTCCCACATGCTGTAGAAAGGATAAACTTAACTATTCTTCTATATATGAATGGAAGTGCAGTAACCTAAGGAATAAAGCAGAGTTGCTTGAAATGAACAACTGTTGTATGTATTGTCACACACACCAGTCCACACAGTGAACTGCACCTTTTTGCACAACCACTGCTTTTATCCTTAAACGTAGGGTCTAACTCCAGGTAAAGTGATAAAGCTGCTTTGATCAGTGGAGGTGCTTTGTTTTCTTACCAGTATCTGTGCTGCTGGACTCTTTTCTTTTAGTACTTTTTTCCTGAGTACCAACTCATGTTCACTATTTTTTTTTTAAATTTGCTGCAGTGTCAGTACAGCTGCCCAAACAAACGTGAGCTAAGGGCTGCTGATGTGACATTTGGCGGCGAGGAGGAGCCAGCCAGGTATGAACTGATCAGCTATGAGCATCAGTTTGTGGTGATGTGTGGGTGTTCACATAAATAAAAATGATGTTTGGTTTTTTGTTGTTTTTTTTGGGGGGGGGGGCAGAAATGCCAAAACTTCCATATATTTCACCTTTTTTAAAACTACTGATCGTATAGGCCCTAAAACTATCGTATGAATACGATAATAATCGTATATCTGGCAACACTGAAGGCCGCCTTAATGAAAGGGCTAGGCTGGGCTGAAGCCTGGGGGCCTATGAAGATCAGGGCCTATCATGAGCCAATGAAAAAGATCACATTGTTGTTAACTGGTCAAATTCTATGTCCATCACTTGATATTCATGTGTGGCTGCTGATTGGTCTAATTTATAAGTGCCTCACTGGGTACCATGTAACAATAGCATATCAGATTAATTGTTTTGACATGTGACTAAGCAAGCACCAGTGAGAGGTAAGAAGTAATTAGCTTGGTCAAAATGTCCGGGAAAAAAAATGTTTGAAAGTGGCACTCATAAAATTATTCAGAGGAAAAGAGCTTAAGGAAAATTAATTGCTCAAAAAATCCCAAATCGTAAACGATTTCTCTAAGCTGGAACATCAAGTGGAGGCGGAGCTGCTAAATGCTGCATGGAGGAGGCAGGTGAGCCATTAAAGCACTCCCCTGGAGGAGAAGGGCGAAGGGAGAAGAAAGGTCATGACTGCTTACATCAGACAGCTGTGTGCAGGACAGTGGACTCCGAACTTGGCAAAAAGTAGACTGGATCAAGCATGCACCCATATGACGATATTTGTGAGCTGGACTTAAAGAACATAATGAAGAATTTTTCTTTAAAGGAGGCCAGAAGAATGCACTTCTAAAAAGGCAAGACATGCTATATTTTGTTTCAAGATATTGAAGTATTCATTTTTTTCCCGATAGATATGTTGATACCAGCTGCAGCTTTCAAGGTGTTTTCTGTCAGTAAGTTGACACATGGGCCTTATAATAAAAATCTGAAATTTCTAGGTATGCAGTGTGGTATTTTTTTCCCTTGTAGTATTAAACATGACTTTGAATATCAGTATTTTTAAGGTATTATCAAGGTAAAAAATCCCAGTATTATGACAATACTAATGTCCACAACATTGTGGCACCGAGCAATAGTTAAAACCCTCTGTCCCTTATTTGGCTGTGAGAAAGTTGGCAACCCTAGCAGCAAGGGACAGCGTGTCTTTAGGAGGCTTGGACCTGCAGATAGCTACGATGAGTTTGTCGCTTTGTTAGCCGGACACTTCGCCACCCCCGAGAGCATGTTGGTCAGGAGGGTTAGATTTCGGCAATGCTGACAGTGTGTAGGTGAGTTGGTCCAGCAATATGTCGCCAACCTCCGCTATTTGGCCAGCACATGTAGGTTTGCACAACTGGAAGACGAGATGGTGCCAGACCAGTTAGCGGAGCGCACCACCAACCCAAAGCTGTGGGAGAAGCTGCTAATGGCGCCGGACAACCTGTCACTCTCCAGGGTGGTGGAGCTGGTGTTCTAGCTAGAGGCCACAGCTCAGCCAACCATCCAGCTAGGAGCCTCCAACCCATGCTCCCCACACTTTGCTCCAATAGCACAAGCTGTTACCCTGGCTGCTGAGCCTGCCGACCCAGGAGTCCTCCCAGGAGGACCCCAAAGTTAACATTGCGGGATGACAGGACACCACAGCACGCCAACTATGTGGTAACTGTGGCTCTCCCTAGCACCGGACACATGCACCTCCTGCCCCACCAAAGGACACAAGTGCCAGTGCTGCAGTAAGCTGAACCATTTCGCCAAAGTGTGAGTGTTCCATCACAGATCACATCGGATTCTGTTTGACCGCTGACGGGCCGAGTCCACTTCGCCCAGACATACGTAGGTATAGCCGCTTCTTATTTCACACCGCACATTGACCGGAGCACAGAAGACTGGGGACTGATCCTCGCATAGCATAAGCCTCTCAGAGTCATCGCTTCACTGCAGGAGTTCCAGTCTGTGACAACCAGTGTTGGGAGTAACGCATTAACGCACTACTGTAATGCCACTACTTTTGCTGTAACATGCTTTGTAACAAAATTACTGTTTAAAAATTCTGTGATGTGTTACAGTTACTGAAATTTCATCAGATGCGTTACTCGCGTTACTCGTTTTATTAATATGGATAGATATTTTAGTTGTTATGTTGTATATAAAGTTATCTAAGCATTTTTACTTTACTTCCCTAGGTAACTCCTTTTTCTATTATGCAGTGTGTATTTCTGTCGGTTGGGTAGTCTGTGTCATGCTGCTATTGCACTGTTATTTCCCAGTTTGGGATCAATAAAGTACATATATCTATTAAGCATATGCTAATAGTCATATCAGCCCCTTTGGCCACATCTTATGTGTGTTTAACTTCACATCAGCTAACATGCCAGTTTGTCTTAATGTTTACTTGCTCCCCTTGCTAAAGCTACCCACAGACATAGCTGGGTGCTCCAGAGGAGCAAGGAGGCAGGTAATAATGAATCATAGAAAACTCTTATGAGTGAGAGCAGAGAGCCCAAAGAGGAACCCAGAGAGGCACGGATGAACTGAAACAAGAGCTGCGGGTGAGTATGGCTGTTGAGATGTCTGACCGGGTGGAGAAGGTGATCTGGACTGAAGATGATGATGGAGGAGCAGGTGAGTGCACAACAAACCCCTGGGGACACACCGCAGAGATGGCAGCAACCTGAGAGAGAGGAAGAGAGAGATGGATTAATTTCTGGGTTCCAAAACAATAAATACTTCATTTACTTAATACTTTTGTGGCAGTATAGATAGATAGATAGATAGTTTATTTCGAACACAAAAAATATAACAAAAAACAAGCAAATAGCAAATGCAATAAAGTTACAGTATACACTGTTCGAAAGGGAGAAGGAAGAAGTGAACACTTATTAATTCCAACTCCTCTTTTCCATCGATACACCCATGTGAATTTTATACAAATTACTACCTTTAATACCCCAAGTAAACTATTTACTGTATTTTTTACAGATCAACATTAACACCTGTCCATTCTAACATACAATGAAGTCTATATTTCAAAACCAGTCTCAAACGACACAGATACACACAGTGCTGTCCCACCCACCATTCCATAGTGTCCCATAATGTCCCAGAGTGAACATAATGAATCGTACATATAAATTCTACCCTTCTAACATATATCCTTTCAACAAATGGTGCTTATACCTCTTTTTAAATTGATTTCTGTTTGTACATAGTTTCAGTTCCGGCTCCAGACTGTTCCACAAATCCACCCCACAGACAGATATGCACATACTTTTCTTGGTTGTACGTATCTTGGGTTTTGTGAAGTTTAAGTCTCCTCTCAAATTATGATCATTGTCTCTTTTTTTTAAATATTTTTTGTATATTAGTTGGGAGTTGATTGTTAATTGCCCTGTACATTACTTGTGCTGTCTTAAATTTAACTAAATCGATGAACTTTATGACATGTGAATTCAAGAACAACGAATTGGTATGGTCTCTATATCCTGCATTGTTTATTATCCTTATAGCTCTTTTTTGTAATGTGCATATTGCTTGTAGGTTGGTCTTGTAGGTGTTTCCCCAGACTTCTACACAGTAGTTAAGATAAGGTAAAAACAATGAATTGTACAATAAGACCAATGATTTATAGTCCACGATGTGTCTTGTCTTCCCCAGTATGCCTATACATTTTGCTAATTTAGCCCGGATGTGACTGATGTGAGGTTTCCAGCAGATTTTACTGTCTAGCGTCACCCCCAGAAACTTATTTTCCTGTACTGTTTGTATTCTGGTATCATCTATCGTTATCATTATTTCATGATTTATTTTATAATTTCCAAACAACATAATCTTTGTTTTTTTTAGATTTAGAGATAATTTATTTTTGTTGAACCACTGCGTTAATTTTTCCATTTCAGTTGTGACCACCTCTAAAACCTGCTGCAAATTCTCACCAGTGCAAAGGATATTTGTGTCATCCGCAAACAAAATAAATTTCAGAATTTTTGATACTTGGCATATGTCATTTATATACAAGATAAAGAGTTTGGGTCCCAAAACTGACCCCTGGGGCACACCACAAGTGATGTCCATGCAGGGTGATTTGTGCTCTCCAATTTGTACAAATTGTTGTCTGTTACTTAAATAACTTTCCACCCAACTCAGTCCTACCCCTCTTATCCCATACCTTTCCAGTTTCCTTAGAAGTATTCTGTGGTCAATGGTGTCAAAAGCTTTCTTTAAGTCTATAAATACTCCTACAGCAACCTTTTTTTTGTCTATACAACTAGTAATTTCTTCTATAAGTTCGATCAGTGCCAAAGATGTAAATTTATCTGCTCTAAAACCATACTGGCTATCTTTAAGGAGGTTGTGTTTTTCAATGAAATCATCCAGTCTCTTAGTGAATATTTTTTCAAGTATTTTGGAGAATTGTGAGAGTAAAGAGACTGGCCTGTAATTTGTGAAACGATGACTGTCTCCTGTTTTGTAAAGAGGTGTTACTTTTGCTATTTTCATTTTGTCTGGAAATGTACCAGTTTGAAATGACAGGTTACAGATGTGGGTGAGTGGCTTAACAATTCCCTCAATTACTTTTTTCACTATTGTCATGTCAATTTCATTCCAGTCCGTTGATTTTTTGTTCTTAAATTTACTCACAGTCTCGATAATTTCCTTTTCAGTAACTGCACCCAAAAAGATTGTGTTTGGGTTTCTATCCTCTATTTCATTCACAGAACCACTGTAGTTTGTTTCTGGTGTCACTATTGATTTTGCTAATTCAGGACCAACGTTTACAAAAAATTTATTGAAACCACTGACCACATCTTCCATATTATTAATCAAACTGTCGTTTTCGATAAAATATTCTGGATAATTTGCATACTTAGGACGATTACTAATAATCCCCTTGAGTACTTGCCATATTCTTCTTATGTTATTTTTGTTATCCTCTAGTATTCTGTTGTAATATTCTTTCTTACAGGTCCTCATTATAGTGGTAAGCTTATTTTTATATCTTTTATATTTGATCTCAGCTTCCACTGTTCTGCATTTAATGAATTGTTTATATAATGTATTCTTCTTTTTACATGCATTTATTAACCCCTTGGTGATCCAAGGAATATTTTTTTGTTGTTGTCTGTCACTGTATTGTTTTATAGGACAGTATTTATTGTACAATGATTGAAATATTTGTAAAAATTTATCATATGCTCCATTTATGTCATTTTCATCATAAACTATCTTCCAATCTTGTATTAATAATTCCTTTGTCAGTAAATACATTGATTCTTCGGTTCTTATTCTTTTATATTTAATATTTTTGGTATACTTTTTCTTCCTATAATCACATTGATAGACAACAAAAATTGGCAGGTGGTCGCTGATATCATTCAATAAAAGCCCACTCCTGATATTATTTTCCATAATGTTTGTGAATATGTTATCTATTAGTGTGGCACTGTGCGATGTGATTCTGCTGGGTCCTGTAATTGTTGAATGTAAGCCCATACTGTACATTGTGTTGATAAATTCTTCTGTCAAACTATGTTGTTTTGAGTTCATCAGATCCATATTTAAATCACCACAGATGAACATAACTTTATGAGTTAGTTTTGCGTACATTTTTTCCATCCAGTCCTTAAATAAGTCAATGTTTGATCCAGGTGTTCTATATACACAGCTCACTACTACATTCTTCACATTGTCCAGACAGATTTCTATTATAATACATTCAAATAAATCATCCACAGTTACTGACAGATTTTCAACAACCTTGTATTGCAAGCTCTTGTCAACATAAATTGCAACTCCTCCTCCTTTTTTCACTTTTCTATTTATATAATTTAATTCATAGCCATCCATGGTAAAATCCACTCCTTTCTCTTCACTGAGCCACGTCTTTGATATTGCCACAATATTGAAGGGCTCTTTAAACTGATTTAAATAATCTTTAATGTTATTAAAGTTTGCATAGAGACTTCTGCTGTTGAAGTGGATCATAGAAATATTGAAATCAGATGTGACCATTGTGTTAAACTGTTCATCTGTGTAATAATTACAGTCATTATTGATTGAGTTAGCGCTGGAGCATTCACAGACTGGTCCTTTTAAGTGCTGGCAGCGAGAAGACAGCTGGTACGTCCACTCACGCAGGTGTACTGATTACCTGTGGAGCTGGGGACCCTCCCACAGGACGGGAGGGGGAGTGCGCTCACCAGATCATAACAGCAGATATAATAGCCGGCTACCCAAGGCTCGCCAGTTTCTTGTGGGCTCTGTCTTGCTCTCCACCTTTGGTGTACCACCTCCCAGTTACCTCACTGTGTGCTCCCTCCTAGCTGTCCAAGCTAACATTTAATAAAGCTAACCTCAACACGTGGACCTGTCTGCATCCATTATTTCCAAACACAACAGTGCCCTTACTCATTGTGCTACAATATCAGCCGTACTGTTGTTCCGAAGGCTGCAGCACATCGGAATGTGACGTCATCGCGTGTTGTTGTCTCCGTGAGTAGCTCATCTGACCAGCAACCAGGAGTGATGTCTGTATATGAGGCTGAGAAGGTTATTGGCCCAGGAAAAGTTGAATGCATTAGCTCTCTGTTAGAAGTTTGAGTACGAAGTATAAGGCGGGACTTTGAAAAGCTAAGTAGCAAAGTTTACAGCCTGGGCATGAATGAAGTAGCTTTATAAGAAATGCATTAGGCTAGAAGCTAAATGAACCAACATGGGGATAAGTGAAGCAGTTTTACATGCAGCCGGTTAAGATGACAAAATAAGCAAATACAGCATGTTAGCATGATTGCAAATATAGAGCAATGGCAGTTCCAACACAGCAGCTTTTATTTGACAGATCTGAAGATAAGTATGACCAGGGCTTGACATTTTTTGCTCACCAGCCACTGTGGCTAGTGATTTTCCAAAGTTACTAGCCACAATTTTGTGGTTTGAAAATTATGTTTAATATGATCAAATTTAACTATTGCATACTAAAATTTACTTCAACTATATTTACAACCTTTTTAAATGTAAATGAAAACTAGAAAAACTAGAAAAGCACTCAGAGAGCGCATACCTCTATCAAGTCTCCTTCCGTCCCTCATGGATCACCTCCAAAATGTAATGGGTTTGTTTTTGAGTATTCTTGCTAACACAGTATGAGACGATAAGAGCCTTGGTGGAGATATGCGTTCTCGGATCATCACTAAAATATTATGGGTTCCTCTCTAGCCCAAGGACCATCTCTGGTAAAAATTTCACCCAAATCCATCCAATATTTTTTGTCAGAGTCTGGACATTGCTGTGCTCAGATCCTTGCTTTATGTTATTTGTTTCTCTGTTATCTTCATGATATGAGTTCAGCCATGCCCTTGCCCTCTGTGTGTTATGTTTATCTGTGTTTTAAGATAAGATAAGATAAGATAAGATAAGCCTTTATTAGTCCCACAACGGGGAAATTCCAGGATTGCAACAGCACAGGGATAGCAACACTCAGAGCAACAATCAGAAGGCAAGAAAAAAAAAAAAAAAAAAAAAGCAAGAGCAGCTAATATACATATGTACATATTACTATAAAATATACTGTATATATACACACACACACACACACAGACACACAGTGCAGAGCATTGTAGCTGGATGGAATAAATATATGAATATATGAACACACAGTGCAGAGCATTGTAGCTAGATGGAATAAATATGTAAATATATAAACACCCACAGTACGGAGCATTGCAGCTAGGTGGAATAAATATGCAAGTATATAAACACACACAGTGCGGAGCAATGTAGCTAGATGGAATAATATGTAGATATATAAAAACACAGTGCGGAGCATTGTAGCTAGATGGAATAAATATATAGATATATAAATATAAACACACCCAGTGCAGAGCATTGTAGCTAGATGGAATAAATATGTAAATATATAAACACACACAGTGCAGAGCATTGTTGCTAGGTGGGATGAAACAGCATAACCGTCTATTTAGTTATCCTACATGGTATGATTATGTGCCCATACATATTCTCACCCTCCATTTTATTTTCATCCCTGCCATTGCCTCAGTTTGTTTTTCATTTGGTCTTTATTATTATCATCATCATTATTATTATTATTACTATTATCATTATGTGCCACGGTCTTGTCTCCCCTCTCACTGTTGTGCATCCTCTGTCTGTGATTATCTGTTTAGTCCCGCCTGCCCTGTCTTCTGTGACCATTCCCTGCTTGTTCCCTGATTGTGTCCACCTGTTCTGTGTTTTGTTGATTGCCTGTGTATTTATATATGTCAGCCCCAATCTGTGTTCCGTATGGGTGTCATCGTCATACCTGCGTGAACAACATACTTCTCGTCTGCTTTATTATCCAGCCTTGTATCCTGTCCAGTTTAGTGAGTTTTTTGTTACAGCTCCCAAGCTGCTTATTACTTTGTGGTTTTTCTCAAGAGGCACCCATTCGACCAACTCTAAATAAATCAAACCGTGAACTTTAAGTACTACATTTAAGATAAGATAAGATAAGATAAGATAAGCCTTTATTAGTCCCACAACGGGGAAATTCCAGGATTGCAACAGCACAGGGATAGCAACACTCAGAGCAACAATCAGAAGGCAAGAAAAAAAAAAACAAAAAAAAAAACAAGCAAGCAAGAGCAGCTAATATACATATGTACATATTACTATAAAATATATATACACACACACACACACACACACAGACACACAGTGCAGAGCATTGTAGCTGGATGGAATAAATATATGAATATATGAACACACAGTGCAGAGCATTGTAGCTAGATGGAATAAATATGTAAATATATAAACACCCACAGTACGGAGCATTGCAGCTAGGTGGAATAAATATGAAAGTATATAAACACACACAGTGCGGAGCAATGTAGCTAGATGGAATAATATGTAGATATATAAAAACACAGTGCGGAGCATTGTAGCTAGATGGAATAAATATATAGATATATAAATATAAACACACCCAGTGCTGAGCATTGTAGCTAGATGGAATAAATATGTAAATATATAAACACACACAGTGCAGAGGATTGTTGCTAGGTGGGATGAAACAGCATAACCGTCTATTTAGTTATCCTACATGGTATGATTATGTGCCCATACATATTCTCACCCTCCATAGCGACCGGTATGTTCCTAGTTGTATGCCGGAGAGGACCATTGTGTAAGTCTATTGCATCTTTTGCATTCAAAAAAACTATTAGTTTGTTACGTCTTTTTGCTATCTCTGCGAGCAGCCCTGCTTAGGTTGTACAGTCTGACAGCCGTTGGTAGGAAGGACCTACGAAACCTCTCGGTTGTGCACCTGGGATGATGTAGTCTGCTGCTAAATGAGCTCCTCAGTGCATCCAGTATGTCCTGCATAGGGTGGAACTCGGACTCCAGCAGAGATGACAGTTTAGCCACCGTCCTTCTCTCTCCTATCTCCTCCATCGGATCAAGGCGTTGCCCCAGGACAGAGCTAGCTTTCTTAATCAGTTTGTTCAGTCTCTTCCTATCGGCTGCAGTAATGCCACTGCCCCAGCAGACCACTCCAAAAGTGATGGCTGATGCCACCACCGTGTCATAGAATGACTTCAGCAGCGCCCCTTGTACACCAAAAGACCTGAGTCTCCTCAGCAGGAACAGCCTGCGCTGTCCCTTCTTGTAGAGTGCGTCAGTATTGTGTGACCAGTCTAGTTTATTGTTCAGATGAATACCCAGGTACTTATAGGATGTCACCATCTCGATGTCTGTTCCCTGTATATTTACTGGTGCTGTGAGGGGCTGCCCATGCCTGCGGCAGTCCACCACCAGCTCCTTAGTTTTCCTCGCGTTGATCTGGAGGCAGTTCCGATGGCACCAGTCCACAAAGTCCTGGATAAGCCCTCTGTACTCAGCTTCATCTCCGTTGGAGATGAGACCAACGATCGCAGGGTCATCAGAGAACTTCTGTAGATGGCAATGTGTTGTGTTGTGTGAGAAGTCCGCAGTATAAAGAGTGAACAGGAAGGGAGCCAGCACCGTTCCCTGGGGGGCCCCCGTGCTACTGATGATCGTGTCGGAAACACAGTCCCGGGTTCTCACAAACTGAGGCCGGTTCGTGAGGTAGTCCAGGATCCATGATGACAGGTGCTGGTCCACCCCTGCGCGCAGCAGCTTGTCCTTCAGGATCATCGGTTGGATGGTGTTGAAAGCACTGGAGAAGTCAAAGAACATGATCCTCACCATATTCCCGGGCTTCTCCAGGTGGGACAGAGAACGGTGAAGGAGGAAGATCACCGCATCCTCCACCCCAATGCCATGCTGGTAGGCGAACTGGAGTGGATCCATCGCTGGTTCCACCAGGGGGCGGAGATGAGCAAGGAGCAGGCTCTCCAGGGTCTTCATCAAGTGGGACGTCAAGGCCACCGGTCTGTAGCTGTTCAGGTCTTTGGGGTGGGAAGTTTTTGGTACAGGTACCACACAAGATGTTTTCCACAGCTGTGGTACCCTCCCCAGTTTCAGGCTCATGTTGAAGATATACGTCACAATCCCACACAGCTGGTCTGCACAGGACTTGAGGAGCTTTGCGCTGATGCCGTCCGGTCCCGACGCCTTCCTCGCCTTGATCTTCCTCAGCTCCGTCCTCACCTGGGTCTTGGTCAGGGTCAGGATGGGGGGCTGTGTGTTGGGAGTGGGGGGGGTGTCGGTGGAGTGGGGAGTGGGCAGCAGGACTTGATTTCTTAGAGGCAGCAGTGGTTGTTGTGCAGACAGGGGGGAGGGCGGTTGGTCAAATCTATTGAAAAACAGATTCAGGTTGTTCGCCCACTCCCTGCCCCCCGTGGCCTGGGGGGAGGTATTCTGGAGCCCCGAGATGGTTTTGAGGTTTCTCCAGACCCCGCTGATGTCGCTCTGTTGCAGCTTGTCCTCCATCTTCTTCCTGAAGCTGTCCTTGCCTTCTCTGATCTTTCTCCTCAGCTCCCTCTGTACGGACTTCAGCATCTCCCTGTTCCCCGACCTGAAGATCCTCTTCTTCTCTCTCAGAAGTGTTTTTATCTCAGGGTTGATCCAGGGTTTGTTGTTTGAGTGACGCCGTATGGTCTTGGTGGGAACGGATTTGTCCACACAGAAGCTGAGGTAGCCCGTGAAGGTGTGAATGAGGCCATCGATGTCCTCACCATGTGGATCGCAGAGCTGCTTCCAGGCAGTGGCTTCAAAACAGTCCTTTAGAGTGTCCATTGTCTCCTCAGACCATAACTCCACAGTGTGCATGGCCGGAGGTTGTCTGTGCACTAGGGGTTTGTACACCGGTCGGAGATGAACCAAGTTGTGATCCGATCTCCCAAGTGGGGGGAGTTGTGATGAGGTGTACGCCTCCTTAGTGTTTGCGTAGAACAAATCCAGTGTTTTATTGTCTCTAGTGTGGCATGTGACATACTGGGTGAAAGTGGGCAGAATGGGAGACAGTGAAACGTGGTTGAAATCGCCTGAGATGAGGAGAAGAGCATCTGGGTGTTCTGTCTGCAGCCTGCTGGTTACTGAATGGATGACGTCACGCGCTGTCCCAGCGTTCGCCGTCGGATTTGCATAAACAACAATGCAGATCACGTGTGAGTGTTCTCTCGGGAGATATGTAGGCCTCATGCTAACAGCTAGCAACTCAATGTCTTTGCTGCAGTGTCGTTGTTTAACAGTGATATGTCCCGGTCTGCACCAGTTGTTGTTAACATACATTATCACTCCACCGCCCCTAGCTTTGCCACTCTCTGGTGTTCGGTCAGCTCGTATCATGTGAAAACCCTCCAGCTCAATGTTAGCATCTGCTGCTAGTTCAGTTAGCCACGTTTCAGTAAACAAAAGGAGAGAGCACTCCCGGTAAGTGCTATCATAATGGGAGATAGCCGCTAGCTCATCTAACTTTCCCAGTATCGACCGTACGTTTCCCATGACAACAGATGGAAGGGAGGGTCTGTACCTTATATTTTTTGTCCTCCGCCTTACTCCAGCCCGGCAGCCGCGATGCTTCCGCCTCAATTCTCTCGGTATGTCGAGTTTTTCCAGTGGGACCGGGTGGCGGTTAAATGCTAGCAGCTCTTCCCTGTTGTATCGTATCCTGCTATAAACAGTGGCTCCGTCCACCGGCTCAGGAGACATTTGGGACGATCTGTGTGTCCGTGATATAAGTGGGGTGAAAAAAAAAGTGATCAAAAGAGAGAGGGAGGGAAAAAAAACTCGGAATCGAGCCGCTGTTGCAAAAAGCAGCCTACTGGTGTGGCGCCAAGAGGAGGAGTCAGTTCCATTTGGATCCAGTTCCACCTCCCGTGACAATTTTGGAGTATTCTTGCTAACACACTGTGAGAAGATAAGTGCCTTGGTGGAGGTATGCATTCTGGGATCATCACCAGAATGGTATGGGTTCCTCTCTAGCCCAAAGACCACCTCTGGTGAAAATTTCATCCAAATACATGCAGTAGTTTTTGTATAATCCTGCTGCACATATAAAAACAAGGTCCTTGGTGGAGATATGCACTATCAGATCATCACCAAAATTTAATGGGTTCATCCTTGACCCAAGTGCTACCTCTGGTGAAAATTTCATCAAAATCCATTTAGTAGTTTTTGCGTAATCTTGTTAACAAATAGACAAACAGACGGACAGACGGACAAACCACCCCGATTACATTATTTTTACCTCCTTGACAGAGGTAAAAATAGCAACTCCAATATGCCTTTTTAACAGTTTAATAAGAAATTTCAGGACAGATGAATACATTCAGATGACAGTGAATTCAATATGTATCATGAACACATTAACTGTTAATGGATTACTGAGCACAAGTTATTTTATCAAACATTTGTGGAACCAAAGAAAAACAGCTTAAATTGGTGCTGTAATGGAAAATGAAAAACCATAAAATAGCTGTAAGCAGAATGGTTTGGAAAAATGGACGCAATTTTATGAAGAAAATGATGATTAAACTAGTTCATAAAAAGGAACATTTGTGTTACTCTGAAAAAGAACGGAGATTAATGAAAAGATAAATATATTTGAAGTTCTAAAAGGAGTTCCAAGATGGTAGGTTTGTAGAACTTGTACAAGGAATATTCTGAAGAATTAAATTTAATTTGGACAACAGACCTTAAGCACAGCAGAGTCAGATTGTGTCTCTTGGTGGTAGCAGGCCTTCAGGTACAAACCTTAGTCCTGATGAATGTGCGCTGATGAAGCTGAGAGAAAAGGGAGGCAGGTTCTGCCACAAAACGGTACTGGCACTGCTCCTTTGTATCACAACCGTAGAAGCTGGATGATCATCACACTGGTCGCCATCTCAGTTTATACACAGAAAAAGGAATTTGACATTTGGCCAGGCTGTGAAATCCCAGATAATATTTGTTTATCATTCAAAGTCTGATCAGAAAATCAAACTTGATAAATAAAAAAAAAACAAAACACAAATTTGTTTCTTCCAATGTGTTGTGATCAGAACAAAGTTGACTTAAGTTGGTGAAAATCAAGACAAAACCTTACCACGGTAATTTAAGAAAAAGGAGTAAAAACATTACACAGAGCTTACA
Source organism: Pholidichthys leucotaenia (assembly GCA_020510985.1). Classification (NCBI taxonomy): domain Eukaryota; kingdom Metazoa; phylum Chordata; class Actinopteri; order Cichliformes; family Pholidichthyidae; genus Pholidichthys; species Pholidichthys leucotaenia. The sequence continues at coordinate 188,208,326 of CM035836.1, forward strand.
CTCTGGGCCTGCTTAGGAAGGTGGGCTAAACTTGACTTTCCCCGGACTTCTTCAAGACTCATTTGGGAAAAACAGAGGGAAAGTTTTCGAACTTGATAGATAGCCCAGTAATTTTGAATGACAACTGAGCTTGACCAATTATATTCAAAGATCAGGATTGGCTCTGCCCATTAGCGTACACTTTTGACCAATTGCACAGAACAGGCTTTATTGTCATTGTACAGTAGTACAGTACAACAAAATTGTGGATTGGGCCACTAGTGCTATTGCCATAATTTGCATGAACATCCTGTGCCGCCATCATGTCACTGAATGTTTTAAAAACCTCGGTATTCTTGTGTGTAGCCACAAGCAGCTGAGAAATCTGGTCCTCAGACCAAATATCTATCAGAGCCTGCATCTCCTCATTATCCCAAGTCTGTCCATGAGACATCTTCTTCTTCTTCGTCGATCGCTAGATGGTCACACCAGCTGCCTTGACGAATGCTGCCATCCTGCGGAGGTCCCCGAGGTCCCCGTGCAGCTTTTGGTTCAGCGATGTGGAGTCAGGCCACGTAGCTCGTCTGAGTGCAGCGTGGTCTGGGCAGTCTTGGAGGAGGTGTTCACTGGTCGTTTGGGCGGTATCACATGGGCATCTGTCTGATTGTCCAACTTTAAATTTCTGGTGCATGTGAGTATGCATTCTGTTATGTCCAGTTCGGAGTCTGAACAGAACGACTTGGTCAGCCCTGCTCAGACTGTAGTAGTTGTCATCCTTGCAGAAGTTTGGGTGTTGCTGCTGCCACTTCTTGTGATACAGGGCCTTAATATTGGTTTTCTCCTCACTGTAAGAGACCTGTCTGTCTTCCTGGTCTTGCTCTGAGACATTTTTTTTTAACTGTTCTCCTCGGCTTTCTCCGGTAAAATGATCCGTGCGGTTGTCTTTATTGTTATTTTCTGCCCAATATGGAGGCAGAAGGACCTGGAGTTTTTCAGCTTAATTGGGATGTCAGAATTATTTACCCACAGATTCCTGCCATGGACGTATTAACAAGGCTAGCAAGCTAGCAACAGAAACACCCATCAAGTTTTCGGAAAATGTAAACCTAAGCATGATGTTATTTTGAGGATTTCCACAGCAGGTTGAACACTGCTGCAGAAGTGGCAACTTCGCCTGTCTGCATCTCACCCAGATGGTGAACCCAGACGTGTTGCTGTGGTTACACAAACGCTGAGGGGCACTTCCGCCCTTTGGTCCAATGGATACTCTGTTTGGATTCATATGCAAGCGAAACACACCAGACTTTGTTTGCAAGCAAACTGAGACCCCCATTTTCAGGGGGACCAGACTTTGCTTGCTTGGTGCGCATCAGAGTTCAAACACACTTTCAGATGGCACCAAACAAACCGAAGTATACACAGAATACACTCTTTGGTCCTTTCATCCGGCAGCAGAGGGAGAGAGCCAGGAAGAGAACAGCATTTATTGCTAACCCCTTTGGGTTTTCTAAACAACTCTTAGGGGAGAAGCGCAGTGGACAACTGACTTGCTCAAAGGAGGAAGTTGATAGTTCCTTGCATAATACACTAAGCAATTCACAGAGGGAAAAAGACTTAGGACCTCTCTGCCTTCAAGCCATATTGGATGTACCTTCTCCATCAGTGGAGTTTACCATCAGTGAGCCTTCATGGGAGGTACAAGAGATGGTGAAAGCAGCCAGATCCTGCTCTGCACCAGGACCAAGTCGTGTACCTTATAAGGTGTATAAGCGCTGTCCAGAACTTCTCAGAGTTCTCTGGAAGATGCTACGATCAGTGTGGTACAGGGGAAGAGTGGCAGCTCAGTGGAGGCAAGCAGAGGGAGTCTGGATTCCAAAGGAGGAAAAGTCTACCAAACTAGAGCAGTTCAGAGTCATCTCACTTCTTAGTGTGGAGGGCAAGATCTTTTTCAGTGTTTAGCTAGACGGATGACAGTCTTTCTCTTAAAAAATCCTGAACTACTATGGGAGTTTCAAGCTTAGAGTTACTGCTGGGAACTTTTCATCAGAATGGCATCGGCTAGAGAAGGAGATTATAGCAAATGGGCACTGACGTCATGCCGCGCTGCATTCTGGACTATTGCTTTCATCATCATGGTCCGGCTTCTTTGTTTACCTGTTGTCTAGGCAGTGGCTAACATGGACAGACATACGTTTGATGGAACGCAGCAAACAGAAAATTAAAATTCCTTATTCAGAGAAGCTGAATAAGGAAGCAAAGGAGCGCTACCTCTAAAAACTTAAGAAATAAACGGGATGATCGATATGAGCACAAGAAATGGACCACGGATCTTGACCAACTGCCTCAAGTCATGCTGTCAGATGTGTTTGCTTGCCTGGTTTGTGGGGTGAGCGCATAAACCCTTGAACCATTTAAAAACTATAAATCATTAGAGGCTCATGTTCAAGTCACCAATGGATGGGTCCAGCTGCCTCAAATATTTTGGGTGAATGACCAGAAAACCATCATTTAACACAAAGGTAAGCAGTCTTTGATTCTACAAAGTCGAAATATGTTGCGATTAATGTCTAGCTTACCCATAAATTATTTCTAACATATGAGCAATGCTCTTTGAACCCACGTGTAACTTATTGAACAGGTTTCTAACTTGCAGCTACCATATAATAGTGTATTTGCAGCATACAGAGCTCTGCAGCTGCCTGCAGCATATACACACACATACACAGAGCTAAACACACGTACTTGTAAGTATAATGGAAACTGTCGGGAAATGTGTCTGAGCACTTTCAAGCTACAGGATAAAGATTTTGACCTTCTACTGCAGTCTGTAACATCAGCTGTCCAGTGTTGTTCAGATAAATATGTCAAAATGTCAGAACACCGGAGGAGGTGGCTCCAATCAGCTGATCGCGCTGGTGCACAGAAAAAAATTACTGGTATAATTAGCTGCTATAAAAACATACTAAATCAGGACAGTGTAGGACTCGCAGGAATAAAGAGACTGGCGATTTCTTACTTTTTCTTGCACGAGCAAGCGTGCCATTTTATTCCTCGCAGCAGAAAAAAAAAGCAATAGCTAAAAACCGCTAACTCTGAACCGGGGTCCTTTCAAGGCTGCCTAGAAAGGTGCCTGACTAGAAATCCTGAGATCATAACTATCACTCCTAAAGAGATCATTCTTTACATGAACACGCATTGTGGTGAATTATGTCCTTAGAGTCCGCAGCACATGTCCCCCCAGAATTTACCACAATGAAAGAAAACAAAGTCAACGTGGGGGTGGAGGGTGAACCGCCCGGCCGTAATGGCTCCACCGAACAAGAGGGGGAGCAGGGCCACCCACGTGAGGGGTCGCTGAAACTGATTTAGTTGGGAGAGGGGGGCGCCCCCGACGAGGGGGTTGTGCAAGAGTGACAGGTCTGTCCACAGCCAGGTGGGCTGGCTTTAAGTGGTCCACCTAAATCTTCTCTGGCTTGCTTCCAACCTCCATGACAAAGTGTTTCTCTCCCGGTGTCAATACACAGAATGGACCATCATACGGAGGTTTCAAAGGGCCACGGTGAGCATCATGGTGGTCAAAAACAAAATCTGCCAACTGCAGACTCCTAGGAAAGTGAGATTGAGGGAACCCGTGTTGTGAAGTGGGGACAGGTACAAAAGCTTTGGCATTGTCGAGGAGCGTCTGGTGTTGAGCAACCGCAGACCAAGGGCTTGTCGTGTTGGGGACAAAATCTCCTGGGGCACGTAGCAGTTGACCATAAAACAACTCAGCAAAAGAGGCTTGGAGATCCTCCTTATGAGCAGTTCTAAGTCCCAGCATGACCCATGGAAGCCTATCTTTCCAACTGCTGTCTGTGAAGCTAGCCCGCAGAGCGGCCTTCATAGAACGGTGTAAGCATTCGCATAGCCCGTTAGCCTGTGGGTGGTATGCCACAGTACGGTGGAGCTTTACCCCCAGGCTCTCTGCGACAGCATTCCATAGTTCCGAGGTGAATTGAGACCCACGGTTGGGAGAGATGTCAGATGGGGTGCCAAAGCGGACAACCCATGTCCCGATAAAAGCACGAGCCACCTCATCGGATGTAGCAGACACCAACATGACAGCCTCTGGCCATCGAGTCATCCTGTCCACCATGGTGAGCAAGTACATGAAGCCGTGAGAGAGGGGCATGGGGCCAACAATGTCCACATTAACATAGTCAAAACGCCTTTCTGGCACTTGAAACTCTATCGGTGGGGCCTTGACATGACGTTGCACCTTGGAGCGCTGACATTCGATGCAAGTATTAGCCCAATCCCTCACATCCTTCTTGAGCTCACGCCAGACAAAGTTTGTAGCCACCAGTCTCTGGGATGGCTTCCGTCCAGGATGGGAGAGGCCATGGATGGTGTCAAAAACTTGCCGTCTCCAAATGTTGGGAACAGTGGGCCTGGGTTTGCCAGTGGAAACGTCGCAGAGGAGTGTTGTTCTTGTATCGTCAAAACATACATCTTATAAACGGAGCCCGGTGACCGCCGTTCTGAATGCCTGCACCTCTGGGTCAGCTGCCTGGTGCTCCGCCATACGGGTGTAGACCAGTCCTAAGTGAACTGCTGACATGACAGCCCGGGAAAGGCAATCAGCTACAAGGTTGGTCTTGCCAGTGACGTGCTGTATGTCTGTGGTGAACTCTGAGATGTAGGAGAGTTGTCTCTGTTGGCGGCTTGACCATGGCTCGGCCGCTTTAGCCATGACAAATGCCAGCGGTATATGGTCCATGAACGCCGTGAACTTGCGGCCTTCCAGCAGGGTACGGAAGTGACGGATGGCCAGGTAGAGGCCAAGCAGTTCGCGATCAAAGGTGGAATATTTCCGCTCACTGGGGCGTAACTGTCAGCTGAAAAATGCCAGGGGCTGCCACATGCCGTTGACCCACTGTTCATGAACTGCCCCAATGGCATAGTCAGAAGTATCCGTGGTGATAGCTGTGGGGGCATTGGGTGATGGGTGGGCAAGCATTGTTGCACTAGCCAGGGCCAACTTGGTATCTTCAAATGCTTTTTCTCTTTCGGCTGACCACTCCACTGTGTGGCAAGGGCTCTTGCCTTTGAGGGCCTCATACAAGGGATGCATGAGTTGTGCAGCATGGGGAATGAAGCGATGATAAAAATTAACCATGGTGCGGAATTCCTGCAGGGACTTGACTGTGAGGGGGCGTGGGAAATTTGTAACCACTGTTACTTTTGACTGGAGGGGGACTGCGCCATTGTTAGTGACTCTGTGTCCCAAGAAATCGATGGTTGACACCCTGAACTGGCACTTGGCCAGACTGACAATCAATCCGTGCTGACTGAGCCGCTCAAACAAGGTCCGTAAGTGAGACAGGTGTTCTGCCTTGGACATGCTGGTGACTAGAATATCGTCTAAATAGACGAAAAGAAAAGGGAGGTCACATAGCACCGAGTCCATCAGGCACTGGAATGTCTGTGCAGCATTTTTGAGGCCAAAGGGCATACGTGAAAGTCAAAGAGCCCGAATGGGGTGATTATCGCAGTCTTAGGAATGTCTTGTGGGTGGACGGGTACCTGATGGTATCCCCGGACCAGATCTACCTTGGAAAAGATCACCTTTCCTGCGAGGTGGGCAGAAAAATCCTGAACGTGTGGGGCCGGGTAGCGGTCAGGGGTCGTAGCATCATTGAGCTGGTGGTAATTACCACATGGGCACCATCCACCCCCTGGCTTCGGGACGAGGTGGAGCGGCGATGCCCAGGGACTGTTGGAGCAGCAGATGACACCAAGGCGCTCCATATTTTCAAATTTTGCTTTGGCTACTGCTAATTTAGCAGCATCTAGGTGCCAGAAACATGCATGAACTGGTGGGCCCGTGGTGGCAATGTGGCACTCCATCCCATGCTTTGCAGCTTTAGATGAGAAGGTAGGCTGTGTGAGTGTAGGAAAAGTAGCAAGCAGCCGGAGAAAATCGTCGGGTGCAGAGAGAGAACTAGACAATGCACTGGAAGTTGGGCCACCTGATGTGTATGCATATGAGCAGAACATGGTGGCATCGATCAAACGGTGGTTTTTGACATCAACCAGCAAACCATAGGCACACAAAAAATCTGCTCCAAGGAGGGGTACAGCGACATCACCCATGACGAAGTCCCAGCCAAACTGCTGTCCGCCAAAACACAACTGGACATATCTGGTGCCATAAGTGCGTATGGGGCTTCCATTTGCTGCTTTCATAGGGGGGCCAGGATGTCCAGCTTAGATGCGGGAAGGACACTCTTCTGTGCACCTGTGTCACACAGGAAATGGCGGATACAGTTGGTGTCATGAATAAGAAGCAGCTTTCCATTTCGGCCAACAGTCATGGCCACTACTGACTGCCGGCCCCGGTGTTTCCTGCCATATTGAAATCACATGGAGGGCAGCAGCGCTTGGCTTTAGCTCCAAATCTTGCATGGTAAAAACACCGACCAGATTCATGTTGCCACTTGGGGGGCGCAGTGACTGCAACAGCCGTCCCGTCCCTGGGCAGCAGTGGAGGGTGTGTGGTGGGCAATAAAGCGGCTGCACAATGTTGCTGCCCGGCCAGGAAAAATTTATCAGCTTCCTCAACCAGAGCACGACAGTCAGTGATGATGGTATTAGTTAAAGCAGCTTGTACTTGTGAGGGTAGCTGTCACAGAAAAAGCTGAACGAAGAGGAAACCTGGCTCATGCTCACCCAAGAGATCCAGCATCCTGTCCATCAATTCAGATGGTTTACTGTCGCTGAGGCCTTTTAGCGAGAAGAGGCAGCTGGCTCACTCTGCATCAGAGAGTTCAAAAGTTTTAAGCAGGTGGGTTTTGAGTGTCACATATTTGTCCTGCTGTGGGGGATTTTTGATCAAGCTCACCACCCTGGCTGCTGTAGAACGCCCAAGGGCAGAAACTACATAATAATACTTCATGTCATCTGCCATGATCTCTCGAGGGCAAACTGAGCCTCTGGGTGAACCACGCTGAAGCAGATGACTCCCAGAACTCCGGTAGCTTAAGAGAAACCGCGTTAGCCGCCATGTCCATTCAAAGCTGTCCGTGAATACGATTGACAGACTGTCGTCGGGGTCACCAATGTAGAACTTGCAGGAATAAAGAGACTGGGGATTTCTTACTTTTTCTTGCCCGACCAAGTGTGCCGTTTTATTTCTCGCAGCAGAAAAAAAACAATAGCTAAAAACCGCCAACTCTGAACCGAGGTCCTTCCGAGGCTGCCTAGAGAGGTGCCTGACTAGAAAGCCTGAGGTCAAAACTATCACGCCTAAACAGATCATTCTTTACATGAACATGCATTGTGGTGAATTATGTCCTTAGAGTCCGCTACAACAGTGACATTTTTATAGTCACCTGAAAGAAGAGATTCTGCTTAATTTAACGATACCAAACAGTCTATGGACTTCAGTCACCAGATGATATTAAATCCATGCATAACGAAAGCAACAAGTAATCACAACTTCAAGGAAAAATCAAAGAAAATCAGCAACACCGAAAAGCTCCCATTAAAAAACAAAACAAAACACTGATCCAGATTAGCAAGAGCAATTCAAAACAGCAAAGATGATGTGGGGAAATTATTTGATTCTGCCCTGTGTGTTTTTACACATTATTGAGAGATGACAGAGAGCCATGGCTGAGGCGCAGCCAAAGGCACGGCACACAAGACAGCTGCTCTGGAGAAGGGATGTCTTTCTGCACTTCTAAATAGTTTTTAAATCACAACTTGCCTTGGTGAAAATGCCATGAACACACGACCATGTGTGCAGGAATATTGTCAAAGCTGATGTCTTTCCTTCTGACCACTGCAATCCATTCCATCCCATGCCTCTTTTTTAGCTCAGAGACCCATTCTCTCCACTTTTCTTCCAAGTCGGGAAGTTAAAAAAAAGTGTACATCAATCTTGAGAGCACTTGTTGTATTTGATAATGCAGCAAAACTTCCCCATTCTAACATTGTGTGGTATTCAGAGGAATAATAATTTGACTGAAAGGACCACATTGGAAATAAGTGTTACAATAAGTAATAAGTGATACATGCAGTCTTTGATGTTCTTCTCAGCCCTACAAATCTTTACATCTTGGGGAAGGACTCACCAACTTGTCCTTTGTGCAAAGGGAGGGGTTCCCTAGAGCATATTCTAAGTAGTTGCCCAACAGCCCTAAGTGATGGCCGCTACTGCTGGTGGAACGACCAGGTCCTCAATTCGAAAGCAGAAACCATCTCAAATGCTGTGGCTAACAACTAGCCGGTCCACCAGTGAGAAAACATCAGCTTTGTCAAAGCCGGAGAGCAGCCACATATTCAGCCCAAACCTGCACATACTGTACATTGCGGAACTTGGCGTTGGACTGGGAGCTTCGAGTAGCTCTAGGGAGACAGCTTAAGTTCCCAGACCACGTCACAACAACTTCCTTGAGACCAGACATGGTATTGACATGTATCGCCTCAAACCACGTTTTGCTGCTAGAGCTTACAATTCCATGGGAGGACTGAATTGGAGAGGCAAATTAATGCAAACAGGCCAAGTACCAGAAGCTGGTGGAGCAATGCAGGAGGGCAGGCTGGAAGACATGCTGTGAGCCCAATGAAGTGGGTTGCGGAGGCTTTGCTGGTCGATCACTGCATAAGGTGTACACATTGTTTCGTATCACTGGGGTCGCCAGAAGAAAAGCCATCAAATCAACCATGGAGGGAGCAGAAAGGGACTCCAGATGGCTGTGGCTCAAAAGGAGTGATTCGTGGGCCAGTACTGCTGCTGGGACACAAGCCAGGGCCCGATCAACCCTGACTGGATTGCCGGAGTGAGGGTGTATGGCGGGGCTATTTAATTACAAAATCAGTTGGGTCAAAATTTGAAATCAAGACATGTAACTGGGCCACACATGTTCAGTGATCCATTGAATATGACAAATTTCAAACCAACATAGATCAATATGATGAAAAATATGCACTTTTATTCATTGTCTTGGTTTTAAATATGCGCTTGGCACATGACAAAGGCACATCAAATTTGCATAAAAACACAATAACAGTGCTGGGGTTGAGCAGAACTGAAGTAGTAGAAATATTTTTTCTCTTTGTGATGACCGGGCGAGTGAGTGCCTCCCTCCCTTTCTGTGGGAGGTTGTCCATCAGGCTCCCAACACTGCAGGTCATCAGCGCACTTGTGTGAGTGGACACACCTGCTGCCTCTTCTCTGCCAGCGCTTAAAAGGACCTGCTTGTGAACACTTCGGCACTGGCTCATTGGGTATAGCTGCCTAGAACGAGAACAAGAATAGAACGTTGTTTGGAACTCACCTTAACTCTCCTTTTCCTCCTCTCTCCCCAGGTTGCTGCCATCTCTGTGGTGTGTCTCCGGGGTTGCAGTGCGTTCACCTGTCCCATCATCATCTTTGCCTCAGATTGCCTTCTCCACCCGGTCAGACTCACTCCCCAGCTCCACTCCTCTCCCACTTCCCCGCCAGCTCTGCCCTGCTGGTTCCTCCACCTTCCTGCTGGGTTCCTCTGCCAGGCTCTCTGCTCACTTACAGTAAGATCTACCCCTGCTTATCCATTATTCCTAGCCTCCCTCCTCATTCCTAGTCTGCTCTCATTTCCCTCTCTCCACAGGCTGTGTGTCCCTCGGTGTGCGCTGCTTTCTTTTCTGTTGAGAGAGTTTTTCAGTAAAGTTGTGTTTAACGTTACCCCTCTGCGTTTGTGTGCTTTCTCTGGTGTTAGCAGCCTGCACATGAGCTTTTCTACTTGCAGTAATGACAGAATGAGCCAGCCATGACTTAAGCTCAGCAGGTGCTGCATCAGCGGAGCACTCCGCCCTTTACCGTTTGGATGTCACAGAGCGGCAGGTGGCCGTGCTCATGGAGCAGCTGCAAACAATCACTCAGCAGCTGACCACAGTCACCGACCACCTCTGTCATGTCTCATCCGGGCCCTTCCTCTCCACCTGCCATCTCAGCAGCTACTACCATCTGCCGTACCACTTCAGTTCCCTCACTGTCCCCGTATGCGGGGTAGGTGGGGGAATGTAAGGGGGTTTTGCTCCATGTTTGGCTTTATCTGCGGCAGGTGGGCGAGGAGTACCCAGACAACACTACTAAAATCCACTTTTTGACCCTCCTGCTTCGAGACTGGCCTCTCAGTTGGGCTCAGTCCGTTTTCAATAGCGCCGAGGGCCCTAATTACACCTTTCATCAGTTCATTAGCGAGTTTTCCCAGGCTTTTGACTGTTCGGAGAGTGAGGGGAACATTATGAGCCACCTAATGTCTCTCTGCCAGGGGAGTCGGTCTGCGGCCAACTTCTCTGTGGAGTTCCGGGTCACCGCAGCGGACTCTGGGTGGAACAATGTTGCCTTATGCAGCGCCTTCCTCCAGGGTCTGAACACCAACCTCCACAACGACCTGGCGGTTCATGCGATCCCCTCCTCTCTGGAAGAGTTCATCGATCAGGCCGTCAGTTTGGACAACTGGTACCGCGAGTGCGCGAAGGAGCAGAAGACTTTCTCCAGTCTGCCCGTTTCACGTACACCCCTCCGTCTACCAGCGCAGGCGAATCCGACTCTTCCTCCAAAGCTATGGTGCTAGACCAAGCCCATTTGACTCCGGAGGAGCACTAGTGATGAAGAAAAGCTGGTGCGTGTATGTACTGCGGCTCATTGGAGCATAAATTGTTTAACTGTCATCTGAAGCTAAAAGACGTGGCCCATCAGTCGCCATGGGGGGGTCTGGCGGGCAGTAATTCTACTTATCCCACCGGTAACTTTTCAATCCCGGCTCTCATCCAGTAACAGGGGGTCGAGAAGAAGGTTTCAGCTCTAATTGATTCAGGGGCGGAACAGAATTTTATTTCTTCGCGGCTCATGCGGGAGATAGGCATTTCCACTTCTAAATTGCCGGTTTCATTAAATGTTGCGGCATTATCTGGCCGCAGCCTAGCTTCCATCACCGAGCGCACGGTGCCGATCTCCGTCCTTCTTTCCATGAACCACCGGGAGTCTCTATCGTGCTTTATTCTCCCTAGCTCATCCTCCCCAGTGGTCCTGGGTTACCCTTGGCTCCAGAAGCACAACCCTATTATCAATTGGGCACAAAATTCGATGTCCTTCTGGAGTCCCTTTTGTCTAGCATTCTGCCTCTGTTCGACCACGTGTTCGCTGTCCCTTGCCATTTCCTCTCTTCCGGCAGAGCCGCCGGATATCAGCCTCGTACCCGAGGCCTACCATGATCTTGGGGAGGTCTTTAGCAATGTCGAGAGCTCTCACTTTGCCACCTCACCACTCTTACGACTGTGCTATCAACCTCCTCCCGGGTGTGCAGTTGCAGTCGGCTCTACAGCCTCTCTGGGCCGGAAAGGGAGGCAATGGAAAGCTACATTAAGGACTTCCTGAACACCGGCGTCATTTGGCCCTCTTCGGCTCCTCTTGGGGCGGGGTTCTTTTTTGTCGGGAAGAAGGACGGATCTCTGCGCCCGTGCATCGATTACCGTGAACTCACTGCGATTACTGTTAAGGATAAATACCCTCTGCCTCTGATCAATTCCGCGTTCGAGCTCATTCAGTGCACGCGGGTGTTTTCCAAACTAGACTTGCGCAACGCATATCATCTGGTCCGCATACGCAAAGGGGACGAATGGAAGATGGCCTTCAAAACACATCTGGGGCACTTCGAATATCTAGTGATGCCGTTTGGGCTCACTAATGCCCCAGCTGTCTTCCAGCGCATCATCAACGACATCCTCCGCGACATGGTCAATTCGTTTTTGTTTAGCTTGATGATATTTTGATTTTTTTCCCGCACGGTGGAGAAGCCGTAGTCCACGTCCGGGCTGTGTTACAGCGGCTCCTGGAAAACCAGCTGTTTGTGAAGGCCGCAAAGTGTGAGTTTTCCACCCACTCCACTTCCTTCCTGGGTTTTGTTGTAGCTGAAGGGGAACTGAGGGCCAACCCAGCCAAGGTGAAGGCTGTGCTCAATTGGCCTACCCCACAGTCTCGTAAAGAGCTCCAACACTTTTTGGGCTTTGCAAATTTTTATTGCAGGTTCATCAGGAATTATAGTAGGGTTGCACAGCCTCTCACCCAGCTGACCTCAATCAAGGTACCTTTTTGTTGTTCTGAGGCAGCGAAGCAGGCTTTCATTGAATTGAAAGCTCTGTTTTCCAACACTCCCATCTTGGCCCAGGTTGACCCCTAGCTCCAGTTCATAATGGAGGTGAATGCTTCTGATTCTGGGGTGGGCGCTGTCCTCTCACAACGTTCAGCCTCCGATCAGAAGCTCTACCCATGCGCATATTTCTCTCGGCAATTAACACCAGCCAAGAGGAGCTACGACGTAGGGAACTGAGAGCTCCTAGCCATTAAATTGGCCCTTGAGGAGTGGAGGCACTGGCTGGAGGGAGCCATCCATCCCATCATAGTGTGGCCCGACCACAAAAATTTAGAGTATCTTAGGTCGGCCCGCAGATTGAATGCCAGGCAGGCCCGCTGGGCCTTATTCTTTCTCAGATTTAATCTCTATCACCTACCAGCCTGGGTCTCGTAACATCAAGCTGGATGCTCTCTCCCGTCAGTTCACCCCCAACCAATCATCCTCCTCTTCACCTCCTGAACCCATAGTGCCCTCCTCCTGTATACTTGGCACCCTGTTGTGGGAGATCGAGCAGAGCGTCCAGCAGGCCCAGTCTATTGAGCCCAAACCCGAGGGGGGTCCCGACGATCGTCTGTTTGTCCCGGCTGGCCTCCACAGTGACGTCATCTGGTGGGGGCACACCAGCCACTTTGCCTGCCACATGAGGATTTCCCGAACTATCAATCTGGTACAACAAGCGTTCTGGTGGCCTACGCTGTGGATGGACGTCTGGGACTATGTCAAAGCCTGTCAAGTGTGTGTCAGGAATAAATCAGTCTCTTCACCTCCTCCCAGTCGCCTGCATCCCCTGCTGGTTCCCAGTCACCCTTGGCCACACGTAGCGTTGGACTTTGTCACGGGTCTCCCCCCTTGCAGGGCAATACAGTCATCCTCACTATCATTGACCGCTTCTCGAAGGCCATCCATTTGGTGCCCTTCCCCAGTTGTCCTCCGCCTCCAAGACTGCCAACCTTTTGACTTCTCATGTTTTCTGCCGGAATGGCATCCCCTTGGACATCGTGTCTGACCAGGGCCCGCAACTCATCTCTCAAGATTAGAAGTCCTTCTGCCACCTTTGGAGGGCTACCCGGGCTGCCCTTCTTCGTTCAGCAGGGCGGAATCACCAATACACGGACCACAGGTGGGTCCTAGCACCCAAATATGCAGTTGGTCAGAGCGTGTGGTTGTTGGCGGACCAGGTCCCTCTGAAGTCGGAGTCCAGAAAGCTGTCACCTTGCTTCCTTGGTCTTTTTCCCATCTCCAGGATCATCAACAATGTGACGGTCTATTTGAAACTGCCGCCGACACGCTGCATCCACCCCACAATCCATGTTTCTAAGATCAAGCCCCTCTCCATCAGTCCTCTCTGCCCCCCCCCCCCAAAAGCCGCCTCCTCCTCCTCGGATCCTCGATGGCCAGACCGCCTACTCCGATCAAAGGATTCTGGACGTCCGCCGTCGGGGCCGGGGATTACAGTATCTAGTCCACTGGAAAAGCTATGGACCAGAGGAGAGATCATGGATCCCCGGCTCCTACTTTCTGGACAAGGGGATGGTCCAATCCTTTCATTGGGCTCACCCCAACAAGCCCGGTGGGCCACCAGGAGGTGCCCCTTGAGGGGGAGGCCACTGTGATAACCGGGTGAGTGGACTCTCCTCCCTTTATGTAGGAGGTTCTCCATCAGGCTCTTGGCTCCGCAGGTCATCAACGCACCTGCGTGAGTGAATGCACCTGCTTCCTCTTCTCTGCCAGCGCTTTAATGGACATGCTCGTGAACACTTCGGCGTTGGCTCGTTGGGTATAGCTGCCTAGAACGAGGACAAGAATAGAACATTGTTTGGAACTCAGCTTAACTCTCCTTTTCCTCCTCTCTCCCCAGGTTGCTGCCATCTCTGCGGTGCATCTCCAGGGTTGTAGCACATTCACCTCTCCCATCATCATCTTCACCTCAGATCGCCTTCTCCACCCGGTCAGACTCACCCCCCAGCTCCACTCCACTCCCACTTCCCCGCCAGCTCTGCCCTGCTGGGTTCCTCTGCCAGGCTCTCTGCTCACCTACAGTAAAATCTACCCCTGCTTATCCATTACTCCTAGCCTCCCTCCTCATTCATAAGCTGTGTGTCCCTCGCCGTGCTCCACTTTCTTTTCTGTTGAGAGAGTTTTTTCAGTAGAGTTGTGTTTAATGTTACCCCTCTGCGTTTATGTGCCTTCTCTGGTGTTAGCAGCCTGCAGTGAGCTTTTCTACTCGCAGTCATGACACTCTTGAACAACAAATAAATAGAATGAAAAAAAATAAAATTCTGTAAATAACCATTTTGGTCACATCTTACTCAATTCTCAAAGTGCATAAATTCTCAAAGTGCATAAAAACTCAATGTGCACTGTTAGTAGCATTAACATTTGTTTCTCTTTTGAAATAAAATATACTACATCCTGGTCATAACTGACCTTGGCACATCACAAAGTGCATTTAGCTGAATAAAAAAAAACCAAAAACTGTCAAACACTTCAGTGCACAAACCCCTCAAAAAACGATTGATAACATTAACAAACATTGCACATCCACTATTGTGGTTTGTTTTGTTTCAAATCCCCACATGTGTGAGTAGGAACTTCATTTTATAACTACGCATTACATTACACACACATATCAGTAAACCAAAAATTTCTAATGGAGTTAAGGATGCAAAAAGCACCCACTTAAAAACTTGAGTAATGACTTCTGTCTTGAAGGTTTGAGGTTTTTCTTCAAAATTTATAACAATTTTCTGATAGTTTTCTATTTTTTTTCTGTAAATTTATCTAAATTTGAAACCATTTTCCTCAAATTTGTAATTTCCTCTTGTAAAATTGACTTTTCCTGTACATTTGAGACTTCATTATACATTTGTAGATTACTTTATGGCTAATTTTTGTCTATTTTTTAAATAAAATTACTGGGGTTTTTTTATAAATTTGAAACAAATTGTGGTAAAATTTTGACTTTTTTTCCTTATACAATTTACATTTTTGACCATAAATTTGCAGAGCCAGAACAGAACAATAATTTTCCTCTGATTTCAAAGAAAACATATTTATAAAATTACATTTAATGAAATAAATTAACTTAAACTACATAAGATGCAGTTATTTCTATTAAAATATTTCTATATATCTATACTTTTTTTAGAACTCTCCTCACCACCACAGACAACAGGAAAAAACTCCCTTATTTTGAAATCCAGATGTTGGCACATTTAGTTTGTCTGAAGGCTGCTGTCAGA
Organism: Pholidichthys leucotaenia; assembly: GCA_020510985.1. NCBI lineage: Eukaryota > Metazoa > Chordata > Actinopteri > Cichliformes > Pholidichthyidae > Pholidichthys > Pholidichthys leucotaenia. The sequence continues at coordinate 188,223,711 of CM035836.1, forward strand.
TTAAAGTAATTGACTTCATGAATTTCGGTCATCTTAACTTGCCAGGTACATAATAATGAACATAAATTATTGTAATGGCTGGTGTCGTAAATCCTCAGCAATTCAGTCACTCTTGCTTCTTTCCCTGCATATGAAGTCTGACCACACCCATTTGCTGAGCGACTCATTATTGCTCCTGTTACCAGAGGGTTAAAACCACCATAAATTCCTCCACTGCTTACATACCTCTTCTGATTTTTTCCGTGTTTAAAGTACTTTAATAAGCTGATGTTTCTCTCGGACAATGAGCAAGATGCTCTGCTTGCCGACTGGAACTGTCACGCAGGCAGGGCTCTTCTGAGCTAGGTGACAGTCACGCACGTTGTTCGTGTGTGCTCTTGTGGACCGTCATTCCTTCATATTTTTTTTCTTAAATTTATGTTTCCTTGGCGTGGCCTGGGCCCACGGGCCACTCGGAGGTTGCTTCTGGGCTGCATGTGGCCCGTGGACCGCTAATTGAATAGGCCTGGTGTATGATGTTGAAAGACCCGAAACACCCAATGAGCTCAGGTACATCACTGATGATGTGTACCAGTGCACCTATAGGTGTGTCTTAAACATTGGACAAAATATCTACTATCACACAGTATCATGCCCTGTTTTATATAAGACAAAAACAAAAAAGCGATAATGATTACATATATTTTATTGAATTTGAAAATGGCATGAACATTCTGAAACTGCTGTAATTTATAATATAACCATATAACCTTAAATGCTGTCCACACTGCTATATCATAAGAAATCATAATTATCAATATTAATTCAACACCTAACCCTTAGAACACAAAACATTAAAATAAAATGCTTATTTCAAACTAGTCTCTACATTCAAAGCAGTGGTAGGAACTGTGTGTGGGAATGTGCACATTTTCCATATTTGCAGGAGGTTGTCCCTGTTTTGCAGTCCTTTGCAGGACAGAAGTTGCATCTCCTTCTATTCTGTCATAGTGTTGGCTTCTTATGTGACTTTTTGATTAGTTCCAGGTTTACTTTGAGCAGCACGTTGGTACAGTGTTTAGCACTGTTGTCTCACAGCTAGAAGGTTCTAGGTTCAAATTCCCGAACAGGCAGGGGTGGAAACCTTTCTGTGTGGAGTTTGCATGTTCTTCCTATGCTTTGTGGTTTTACTCTGGGACCTCCAGTTTCCTCCCGTCATACATGTTAGGTTAACTGGTGATTCTAAATTATCCCTAGGTATCTGACAGGCCCTTAGAATAGAGGGTTAGCATAGGTACTAGTGAAGCACTTTGAGTGGTTTTTGTCACTAGAAAAAGCGCTTTACAAGAACAGGTCTTTATCCTTCAGATCGCTGCACTGCCCTTACCAATGCTGCTGAATGGAATAGAATAGAATAGAATAGGCTTTATTGTTATTGTACAGTACAATGAAATTGTGGGTGCTCCACCAGGCTACTGCACAATAAAGTAAGAGAGAAGGATTAGATAAAACACAGTTACAGAACACACGATTAAACACACGACTGAAATAAAAATAGCTCAGGATTATGGAAATATACACAAGTATAGTAGTGGCTTTACAGATGGAACTATGTACATAAGAGTTCGGAGTACAGAACACAATTGAACATACAGTTGAGTAAAATGGCCCAAAGATTATGGAAAATTTACATAGTAGTGGTTTCACGGATGGGTCAATATACACGAAAGTGCGCAGTGCAAAGACAGGTGTGTTATTGTGATAATTAAAAAGGTCCTCAGTTCTGTGCATGTGAGCGTTCGGAAGGAGGGGGGTGGGGCCCCTGACTGTTTGCAGTTCAGATGTCCCAGGGGAAGAAACTGTCAGTCTGGAGGTGTGGGACCTAATTGATCTGAACCGTCGACCAGAGGGAAGCAGGTCAAACAGGTGGTGGGCAAGATGTGAGGGGTCTCCTGTGATGGCCTTGATCTTTCTGAGACAAGAGGATCTGGAGATGTCCTCCAGGGAGGGCGAAGGGCCACTGATGATTTTTTGGGTGGTGTTCATGACCCTCTGCACAGCCTTCCTGTTCTCGGCCGTGGAGTCGGCCTCCCACACACCCAGACAGTAGGTCAGCATGCTCTCCACTGAGCAGCGGTAGAAGCTGCCGGTAGCAGCTTCTGGTCCAGGTTGTTCTTCCTCAGGATACGGAGGAAATGCAGCCGCTGCTGGGCTTTCTTCACCAGGGCCTTGGTTGTTGGCAGTCCAGGAGAGGTCATAGGAGATGTGGGTGCCCAGGAACCTGAAGGTGGGGACGGTTTCCACGTGGTCAACATTTATGAGGAGGGGAAGGGGTGGTCCTGTCTGTTCTTTCTGAAGTCCAGTTTAAATTCTTTGGTTTTTGGGACATTCAGTTTCAGATCGTTTGCTTGGCACCACAGCAGCAGATTCTGTACCTTCACCCTGTATGCCTTCTAATTATTGTCAGTGATGAGCCCAACCAAGGTGGTATCGTCTGCGTACTTCACAATGATGGTGGTCGGGTGGGTTGGAATACAGTCAAAGGTATACAGGGAGTACAGTAGAGGGCTTAGCACGCAACCCTGGGGGGAGCCAGTGTGGAGGAGTGTGGAGGAGTGGTGGGGACCAAATCTGACTGTTTGTGGGCAGTTGGTGAGAAAGCTGCTGTGTGGAGAAGGTGGTGTCACTTTTGTATACAAGGAGTCACAAGGGCCTTTCTACGCTCCTCCAAAAAGAACCACCTCCAGTTTTATTACATTGCAGGTGCAGCTCTTGTGTCTGTGTCAAGGTGCACCCTCTGAACTCTGAATGACTTCTGTTTTTCTGTTTCTTATGTGCACCCTACATATGATCACTTCTATGCTGTTTTACTATTTCAGTGTTTCAAGATTCTCCCCTGCCTATTCAGAGACTCGCAGGTGTCTGTCTCTGCTGGAACCCTGGCAAATGTGGTGGGAACACAGACAGTCCTCGCGACAGTGTCCACCTTGAACTCTGTCACCACTGTCTCATAAAAAAATACACATAAAAAGGGCCTGTATAATTTCACAGTTTCAAGATTCCCTAAGACCACCATTTTCTTGATTTGATCCATACTGGTAGATCTAAAATCCATCTCAGTAGATACAGGTCAAATTAGTCCTTATTCATTGCGTTACATTATCAGCCATACTGTGGTTCCCAGTGTTACAGCATATCGAAATGTGATGTCATCACGCATTGTCAGGGCCACCTTAACTTGCCATTAGGTTTTGTTGCCGCCCCCCACCCCCAACAGGATCTTAGTTTAAAAATATGTAATAGCTACGCTTTTAATAATGGATTGTATTTATATAGCACTTTTCATGACACCCAACACTTTAAACACTCCACAGACACTACTGATAGTGGTAAGCTACTTCTGTAGCCACAGCTGCCCTGGGACAGACTGTCAAAAATGTGGCTGCCAATCCACGCCAACTGAACATTTATACACATTCATACACCAGTGTCATGAACCGTGAACACACTGGAGGCAAGGTAGGTGAAGTGTCTTGCCCAAGTACACAACGGCAAGGTGGGGGGAGCGAGATTCAAACCACCAACCGGTTATTGAGCGACCTGCTCTACCTTCTGAGCCACTACAGCCTCGTTTTTGTTTCTCTTTGAGAAATAATACAACTGTGACCTAGAAAACACCACTACACTGCAAAAAGTCAAATATAAGTAAAATGAAATAAATTAAGGCTGCTTATGCTTGTTTTTCCCTGACAAGATATTTATTCTTGCTGTGCAGTTTCTGTGTGAATTTTTTTTTACATGCTTTCAGATAGTTTTAACTTGTTTTAAGCAATTTGATTAGTTAAATCTTCTTGCTCTGTTGCAGATCATTTTATTTAAAATAAGCAAAGAATTCTGTCAATAGATAATTTTAGTTAAAATTAGAAAAAATATCTGCCAACAAAGTAAGATTAAATTTCTTAAAACAGGTAAAAACTATCTTAAAGCAAGTAAAATCTTACAGAAAACTGCATAACAAAAAGAAATTTTTGACTTGTCAGAATTATCTTGTGAGAGAAAAACAAACAGCCTTGATTTGGGATATTTTATCTTACTAAGATTTTCATTTTTACAGTGACAGATACTACTGCCTTCAGCATAAACACAAATTAGCCTAATCTCTCCCTCTCCCTCTCCCTCCCTTTCCCTCAGACACAGACACAAGCAGCACCATGGCGTAAACAATACCGGGTAATTAAAAACCTGCACAGGTGACTTGAAAACTACAAATAGCTGGTCTTACCTTTTTTGAAAAGTGCTTTTTTCTGGCCTTCTTTATTGAAAAATCCTTCATTATGTCCTTTAAGTCCAGCTCACAAATAATGTCATACTCTATGTATTATGTATTTGTTCAGTGCTCATATACTGTTATTATTGGAGCTTTATTTGTCTACTACGGGATGGCGGCCCCAGTTTCCAGTCCCACCATCTCTGGTGGTATAAGAGGGACTGCTGGTAGAGGGACGGGTTGTCCACCTTTCCCCTGCAAAGCAGCTGTACAGAGTCCAGTTTATTAATAAACAAGTGTTCAGCTCCACTCCTGGCTTCATCCTTGTCTCCAAGTTACGACATAACATTTGGCGACGAGAGGTAAACTCATGGAAGCGTATGGGCTACCTCAACCTCTGACACAGTTCCTGGAGTACATGGGAGAGCCGGTGATGCTGCGGCTGCAGTGGCAGGCCATGTTCAAGGGTTACATCGGGGAACTGGGCCTAAGCAGACTCGACGGGAGGCGACGATAAGCACTTTTGGCTCACCATCTCGGCGCAGAGGGCCAAAGAACGACTGGCCGGATTCTTCACCAGGAAGACGAGGACCACAAAGCTGTGGGTGGCGGGAGTATTGGCACCAGGGGCGGTGCTAAGCTAGCTAGCTTGGAGAAGCTAACAGCCCATTCGGTGATTATGGACAGGTTAGCCACTAAGCTAACTGCATGCCAAAAGAGGGCTCCAAGCTACCAGCTGGGCATCGAGGTGGGACCGGGGGAGTCCCCGGTCACTGAAGACGGCAGGCCAGCCGCAAAGCGCAGAAAGGTGGAGGACTGGAGCACTATGAGTTGGACGGTGCGGTGTGCAACGACAGCGGAGAGGGAGAGCAGCAGGAGTCATCCCTGCAGCTGGAAGCTAGGCAGTGGGTGAGTGGGAGCATGGAGGCTGAGAGTCCTGGGGAAGAGCAGCAACAGCCAGGCATGGAGACGAAGCAACGGAGCGCCTGGGACAAGGGTGTCAAGAGCAGTGACGAAATGCCCGGGTCGGAGAGTGACGCCGACGAGAGTGACGCCGACGAGAGTGAGGCTGAGAGCCCCGAGGGAGAGCAGCTGATGACATGGCGTCGATGCAGCAGAGCGCTTGGAATGAGGGTGCTGAGGGCAGCGACGAGACGCATGGGTCGGAGAGTGACGCCGACGAGAGTGACGCCGACGAGAGTGACGCCGACGAGAGTGACGCCGACGAGAGTGAGGCTGAGAGCCCCGAGGGAGAGCAGCTGATGACATGGCGTCGATGCAGCAGAGCGCTTGGAATGAGGGTGCTGAGGGCAGCGACGAGACGCATGGGTCGGAGAGTGGCGCCGACCAGAGCGAAGCTGAGAGTCCCGGGAGAGAGCAGCTATGACTGGGCATGGTGACAGCGCAGCGGAGTGCCTGGAACGAGGGTGCTGAGAGCAGCAGCAAGGTGCCTGGGTCGGAAAACAACGCTGGGGAAGGCGATGCTGTGAGCCCCAGGAGTGAGCAGCAGCAGCCAGACATAGAGGTAGCGCAGCGGCACACCCTTGATGAGGCTGCTGGGTGTTACGGCGAGGTGCCTGAGACAGTGAGCGGCGCCGAAGAGCAGGCTTTGGGTCTCTCCAGAGTTCGGCCACGGGGGGCCGGAGTGTTTGGAGCCACGACGATGGTATTGAAGGCAATCGGGAGCGGGCCGACAAGCACGGAAGGACGGTGTGCCAGACAGCAGCACGGCAGGTCCTGAGGAGTGACGCAGTCGGCGGTGAAGAGGGACGTTATGGTGGGAGAGATTGTTTTGATCCCGGAGGCAGACGGCGGCCACGAGTGCACATGTTGTGGGCTGCCCGGGGCCTCCGAGCTGGTCTTATCTTCAGCGGCCAGGGGAGAGGATGGTTTGGGGCTGTCCTGGGCTTCTGGGTCTGTTTTACCCCTGGCTGCCAACGGACATTGGTGTTACTTAAGTGTTATAATGGTTTATTTATTCTGAGTTAATAGTTTGGGGGATTATGTTAGTATGGTATATAGGAGACACGCAGCATTTTTTTTTTGTGGACTTTAATAGTATAGGTGGCACAATAACCCGCCTCGCCATGTGGGGGGTAGGACGGCAGTCTATCCATCTCCCCTAATTTTAGTTTTTGGTGTGAATGTCATAGGCCCCTTTTGGTGATTTTAGTTTGTCTATGCTTAGTGGATGATTCAAGTTCCAAACTGGGGTGGGTTGATTGTGCGTGTTTTAGATTTTTTTCTAGGGGTGGGGGGGGTGATATTATGTATTTGTTCAATGCTCATATACTGTTATTACTGGAGCTTTATTTGTGTAGTACGGGATAGCGGCCCTGGTTTCTGGTCACGCCATCTCCGGTGGTATAACAGGGACTGCTGGTAGAGGGACAGGTTGTCTGCCTTTCCTCTGCCAAGCAGCTGCATGTACGGTCGGGTGTACAGAGTCCAGTTTATTAATAAACAAGTGTTCAGCTCCCCTCCTGACTTCATCCTTGTCTACAAGTTACGACATAACACTATGGACATAAATGTGAGGTTACAGTCTGTTTAAGCAACATACTTGATGTAGTCTTCTTTTTACCAAGCTGCAAGTCTACTGTCCCACATACAGCTGTCTGATGTAAGCAATGAGGGCCTTTCCAAGTGACCTTGGGCCTCATGTACAAAGGGTACTTACGCACAAAAACATGGCGTACTTTCTTTTCCACGGAAAATTTCAGATGTATCAAGAATGAAATAGCCGTGGAAATATGTGCAGCCCCACACCAACTTCATGGCTGGCGTATGTGTTATGTATGAATATGGAGCCAAAGACGAGGCCAGGTGTCGAACTGAAGACAGGTTTATTAAAGAGGCTCTTTACAGCACGGCACAACCGTTAGGCAGAAGAGGTGGCCAAGAGACCGCCCTTCTTGCCTGCTGCCCTCTTATAGCCCCGGGTGGTGGCGGAACCGGAAGATGGAGCCACCACCCATACCACACAAATAAGAGTCCAAACTATACACAAACACCCCCCCCCCCTTCAGAAAAGTCCAAAACACACACAATTGAGACCCTCCCCAATTTAGAACCTGAATCACACACTAAGAAAACTAAACTGAGGTTCCTAAAAGGGGCCTAGCTCAGTCACATAAAACAACTAAAAACTAGGGGAGGACAGGCGGACTGCCATCCCACCCCCACACGGCAAGACAGATTATTCTGCCGTCTATACTAAAAGAAACAATCCAACTAAAGAAAATAACTGCCATGTTCCTAAATTAAAAGAAAATGCACAATATAATCCCCAGAAATATATACAGTAAACAATAAAACAAACTGTATACACACAGCATGGGAAGATGACCCTGTGGGCCCCCTGGACCGTCCTTTCATTAGTCCACCCTGGAAGCGGACCACCTCCCGGGTCGCAGCAGGTTGCCTTGGCACCGGTGCGCCTCCTCTTCTTCACTCTCGGATGTCTCACTCGTCCAGTCTCACCACTCACAGTCTCCTCCACCTGCCGGAGTTTCACCACCCCCCTAGCCCAAATCCAATCCGCGGCTCCCAGAGGGGTTCTGTTCGGCTTGCAGTGTCTCTGCTTGGCACTCGCTCCCTCAGTGCCAATCGGTCCTGCCCCGGCAGTCCTTGTGGAACGCGCCCGTGCACCCGCAAATATCATCCTGTCTTCAAGACTTCGTTACAAACACAGTGATTTGAGTAAGTGACTTCCTTTTTTTTGCTGATTAAACTATAGTTTCACAGCGTTCTACCAAGCCCCCAATTGCCTCTGTGTGTACAGTAGTTATGTCAATAAACGCATAAAGTTTGAAATGCAACAGTCTCACCAGTTCCCAGGCACGCTTCATTCTTTTACAATAGTGTGTGTGTAATCCATGCAAGTTGTATATAACTATAAAGGATGAGATTTGCATTTTGAACATAAAATATATACTTGCCGAGTCTAATATGATCTGCTTTCAACTGACAGGTGACCGTGGCTACCCACTAAATAGGTTCATATTGTCTTCTTTTTCGTGACTGTTTTCCTTTATTCAACCAGCTGATCAACCTGGCTGGCCACAAATTGATTGATTGATTTATTCATCATTTAAAATAACGTTGTGTAAAAGATACAACATACATCTAAAAACAATAGGATGGCACAAGAAAGTGCACACACTTATTTCCATTGTGGCCCCTAAAAAAAGAGCACAACTGGTCTCATACCTGCAAACTTTTGCTTTGAAATCTGGCACTATAATCACTGAGCTATACATGCTCTAAATTACAGTGATCAGCTGATGCTTCTGAGGACGACTGCAGACGTCAGTCTAAATATGTCAAAGTTAAATAAACTTCTCCTTATCCCTGTCTGAATAAATGACACAATCAACTAATCTTATAGGGCTGTGAGCAGGCTATTGAATTACCTGTATCCAGCGCTAATGCCAGAGGACAGCGTGCCAAACAAAACGTTTTTACATGCCCCTACCTCATTCAGAAGCACCTCCAACTCACATTCTGTGAAATTCCATTAAATCCATTATTTTTGATCGTGGATACAGGAGAATCAAATGTGCTGGGGTTGAATATATCTATTTGCATACCTATTTGCATATTCAAATGAAGGCATGTCAAGGGAGGAGTCCAGTATTTCCTCGTGTGTGTTCAATTTCAAGCAGATCGGTATGTACAAAGGAAATGTGCTTGGATTCCTGCTTACGGAGGGTTTCATACATCTGGATTTTTATTTTTTTTGCTTATGGCATTTTCTTGATTTAAACGTACATCATCTTTCAGTAGAAAATCCACTTAAGTCTTTGCACATGAGGGCCCTGGGTTTTCTTGTGCTGGTCTCCATCTCTCAGCTTGCCTCCTCCACTGGCCTGCTCTCTTTCGGCATGATCTGGTGGTCTTCTCCTCCAGGTGAGTGCTTTAATAGCCCACCTGTCTCCTTGGTGCAGTAATTAGCAGCCCCGCCTCCACTCATTGCTCCAGTTTAGAAAAATCCTTTACTCTTTGGGATTTCTCTGCTGAAAAAAAAACAGCATAGACCAGCATAGAAAACGCAGCATAGATCAGCTGGTCTGCCCTGGTTTATGCTGGTACCAGCATTGCAATGCTGGTCCACCAGCTAAACCAACACCAAACCAGCATAGTATGCTGGTATGACCAGCTTCAAAACATAACAAATCATGCTGGTTTTTCCAGCAGGGTTTTTTGAGCAATTCATTTTCCTTAAGCTCTTTTCCTCTCAATTTTATAAGTGCCACTCACAAACTTTTTCCAGACATTTTGACCAAGCTAATTATTTCTAACCTCTCACTGGCGATTGCATAGTCACATGTCAGTTCAATTCCTCTGATAGGCTATTGTAACCCACATGGACCACATGTAAATTGTACCAATAAGCAGCCAGCCACACCCGAATATCAAGTGATGGACATAGAATTTGACCAATTAACAACAATGTCATCTTTTTTTACTGGCTCATGATAGGCCCCTGATCTTCATAGGCCCCTGGGCTTCAGCCCAGCCTAGGCCGTTCATTAAGGCAGCCTTCCGTATTGTTGTTGTCTCTGTGGCTTAGAGAGAGAACCGAGTCAAGCTTTGCTTGTCCTCTTCATACCAGAAGACTGTGCAACTCAGCTGTATAAAAACTATAAAAATATATATGTATCTTCAAAGGTTTCAGTCCCCACACACAATAATATGTTCTCTTAAAGTGTACCTGTGGTGGTCGTGAAAAAAAAGATATTATATTGAGCCCCTGTCTCAAGTTCTAGTTCAAGTTTAAGTTGAAATTCATGTTCAAAGCAATTTGATATAAATCCATTGCTGATGTGCTGGTTCAGCTATGTCAGCAAAACATGGGTACAGCCATACTAGCGGCTACATGGCCTGCCAGGACGCTTCCTGTGATGTATTAGCGTGGCTACCGCGATCTGGATCAGTATTGGCTGAGCCTGCAGTACCCGGATGTGCAGCGGCTTTTGGGATATTCAAATTCAAACATTTATTTCAAACTCAGGGTTCATATTAAATGCAGAACTAAAACGAGTAGAAAATAAATAAATAAATGCTTAAATTCGGCGGGTCCTGTCATCTGATCTGAGGTCGTTAACAGCCGCAACAAGATAATTCGGCTCCTCCCTCGCCGCTATAAAGAGCGACAGACACTCGGCGCGTTGCGTTGTGTGAGGACCAAAATTCAAACGTTTATTTCAAACTCAGGGTTCATATTAAATGCAGAACTAAAACGAGTAGAAAATAAATAAATTCAATTCAATTCAATTCAATTCAACTTTATTTATATAGCGCCATTTCACAACAACAGTCATCTCATAGCACTATCAACTGTAGGGAGGACCCCCACAGTTGCAGAAAGACCCCAGCAATCAGGCGATCCCCTGTGAGCAAGCACTTGGCGACGGTGGAGAGGAAAAACTCCCTTTTAACAGGAAGAAACCTCCAGCAGAACCAGGCTCAGGGAGGGGCAGTCATCTGCTGCGACTGGCTGGGGGGTGAGGGGATAGAGAAGAAGAAAAGAACAGACATGTAGAGAGCAAACAGCACGATGGGGACTCAATCTATGGGAGAGAACAAACAAATGTTAATGACCAGCAAAAAAAAAATATTTCATAGAGAGTGAGGAAAGGAGTGAGGCCCAGTGCATTACTGGAGGTCCCCCGGCTGACTAAACCTATTAGCAGCATAACTAAGGGAGGGTTCAGAAAACACATGATCCCTCCCTAATTGTAGGCTATATCAAAAAGGTAGGTTTTAGCCCTATTCTTAAAAACAGAGATCGAGTCTGACTCCCGAATCCAGATTGGCAGCTGATTCCACAGGAGAGGAGCTTGATAACTGAAGGCTCTGCCTCCCATTGTACTTTTGGAGATTCTAGGTATTACAAGTAAACCTGCATTTTGGGAGCGTAGTGCTCTGTTAGGATGATACGGTAGTATCAGATCTTTTAAATAAAAAGGAGCCTGATTGTTTAGAGCTTTGTAAGTAAGAAGAAGGATTTTAAACTTAATTCTAAACTCTATGGGAAGCCAATGAAGGGAGGCCAGAACCGGAGAGATATGATCTCTCTTTCTAGTACTTGTTAAAACTCTTGCTGCAGCATTTTGGATCAGCTGAAGACTTTTTAAAGATGTTTTAGGACAACCTGATAATAAAGAATTACAATAATCTAATCTCGAGCTAACAAAAGCGTGGATCAGCTTCTCAGCATCACTCTGAGACAAGATGCTCCTAATCTTGGCAATATTACGCAAATGATAGAAGGCAGTCTTAGAAACAAATTTAATATGTGAATTGAAGGACAAATCCTGATCAAAAATAACTCCAAGGTTCCTCACAGAGCTATTAAGAGAAAGAGTAACTGCATCCAAACTGAAAGTTTGATTTGGAAAGGAATTTCTAAGGTTTTTTTGGACCAACAAGAATGACTTCAGTCTTATCTGAATTTAATAGCAGGAAATTACAAGTCATCCAAACTTTGATTTCCTTAAGACAGGCTTCTAACTTGGCTAATTGATTAGTATCATCTGGCTTCATTGACAGGTATAATTGTGTGTCATCTGCATAACAGTGAAAATGTATACAGTGCTTTCTAATAATGTTGCCTAACAGAAGCATATATAAACTAAAAAGAGTAGGGCCAAGCACAGATCCCTGTGGAACTCCATGACTAAGCTTTGAGCTGAGAGAAAACTCATCATTTACATGAACAAACTGGAACCTATCAGATAAATAAGATCTAAACCACTGCAACGAAGTTCCATTAAGTCCAACATAGTGTTCTAATCTATCAAGTAGAATATTATGATCAATAGTATCAAAAGCTGCACTAAGATCTAAAAGGACAAGTACAGAAACTAGTCCATTATCAGATGCAATGAGGAGGTCGTTAGTGACCTTCGCTAAGGCTGTTTCAGTGCTATGATGGATTCTAAACCCAGATTGAAACTCCTCAAATAAACCATTTCCCTGCAGGTGGTCAAATAATTGCATAGCAACAACTCTTTCTAAGATTTTTGAAATGAAAGGGAGATTAGAGATTGGTCTATAGTTAGCTAAAGCTCCTGGATCTAGCGTTGGCTTTTTGAGTAAGGGTTTAATTACAGCCGTTTTAAAAGCCTGCGGTACATGGCCTAAAGTTAATGAAGAATTGATTATATGAAGAATAAAGCTACCAATAAGTGGGAAGACTTCTTTAAATAACCTGGTAGGAATAGGGTCTAAAAGACAAGTTGAAGGTTTGGATGAGGAAACTATTTTGTCTAACTCACAAAGGTCGATTGGAGTAAACTCATCAAGACAGACATCAATAGAAGGAGTTGTAGTAGTTACAGTATTTAAGTTAACTGTGGGAAGAATCTGATTGATTTTATCTCTGATGGATGAAATTTTATTATTGAAAAAGTTCATAAAGTCCTGACTAGTAAGCTCTAAGGGGATGCTAGGATTGACAGAGTCCTGACTCTTTGTCAACCTGGCTACAGTACTGAAAAGAAACCTGGGATTATTCTTGTTCTCTTCTATTAATGCAGAGTAATAACTCGTTCTAGCTTTTCTAAGAGATTTTTTATAAATTAAAAGATGATTTCTCCAAGCTAAATAGATTTCATCTAAATTAGTAGAGCGCCATTTTCTTTCTAATTGACGAGTCTTCTGTTTTAAGCTACGAGTTTCTGTGTTGAACCAAGGAGTTAAAAATCTCTGATTAGACTTTTTCTTTTTTAAGGGGGCCACCAAGTCTAGAGCCTGATGTAGAGAAGCTGAAACACTATCCACCATGTTATCAATTACAGAAGGAGCAAGCTGTCTATAGCTTATTTCCGTTGTGTTGACACATGGCATAGAGGAAACAATCTGCATAAATTTGGAAACAGCATCATCTGAGAGGCATCTACTGTGATAATATTTTTCTTTAGGAGCCAAATAGTCAGAAATAGTAAAATCAAAGGTTAACAGACAATGGTCTGACAGTACAGGGTTATGAGGAGACACTACCAGATTTTCTATTTCTATGCCATATGTCAGAACAAGGTCCAATGTATGGTGGAGGTAATGAGTAGAATTTCCTACTTTCTGAGAAAACCCAATCGAGTCTAATATTGAATTAAAAGCCACATTAAGGCAGTCACTATCTACATCCACATGTATATTAAAGTCCCCTACTATAATTATTCTATCAGATTTCAGCACTAAATCAGCTAAGAAATCAGGAAATTCGGATAAAAATTCTGAATAGGTTGATGGGGGACGATAAACTATGGCAAATAAAATTGGGTTTAACCTGGAATTGCTAAAGTGCCCAATACTGAGGACCAGGCCCTCAAAGGAATTATAACATGTTTTTTTGCTTTACATTAACTAGTAATTTGGAATGGTAAATTGTTGCTACTCCTCCTCCACGACCAGAACTTCTGGGATTTTGACAGTTTAAATAACCAGAGGGAGTTGATTCATTTAAACCAACATAATCCTCTTGTCCTAACCAAGTCTCTGTAAGGGAAATTAAATCAATCTGATGATCAATTAACAGATCATGGACTAACAGAGACTTGGGAGTTAGAGACCTAATATTTAATAAACCACATTTAATTTTTAAATTATGAGGAGGAACAGAGGCCAAATCATTCAATTTAGAGGCTTTATGTTTAATTTGAGTTTTACCAATATTTTGCTTTATCACTTTGGGATGCTTATACATTATATTTTTATTTACTTTGGAGGGAGCAGACAACGATTCTCTGATGGGGAAGACAGGGGCTAAGCTGAGGGGTGGCGGATGAAGAGGAGCTGCAGAGAGGCGTGTAAGACTGAGACTCTGCTTCCTGGTCCCAACTCTGAGTAGTCATGGTTTTGGAAATTTGGATAAAAAAGATGCCAGATTGTTAGATAAATGAGAAGCACCATCCAAAGTGGGATGAATGCTGTCTCGTCTCATAAGACCAGGTTTTCCCCAAAAAGAGCTCCAATTGTCAATGTAGCCCACGTCATTTTTAGGACACCACACAGACAGCCAGCGGTTCAAGGATGACGAGCGACTAAACATGTCATCACTGGTCAGATTGGGGAGGGGTCCAGAGAATACTACAGTGGCAGACATCGTTTTTGCAAAGTCACACACCGATTCTACATTAAGTTTCGTGACTTCCGACTGCCGGAGACGGATGTCATTAATGCCGGCGTGAATAACAATTGTGGAATATTTACAGTTACTTTTAGCCAGCATTTTCAAATTTGACTCGATGTCGCCTGCTCTGGCCCCAGGAATGCATGTGACTATGGCCGCTGGAGTCTCTAGGTTCACGTTTCTGACTACAGAGTCGCCAATGATCAGAGTTTTTTCCTCAGCGGGTGTGTCGCTGAGCGGGGAAAAACGATTAGAAACGTGAACAGGTTGGTGGTGAACCGGGGCTTTGCGACTAGGCTTCCTTCTCACCGTCACCCACCCAGTCTCCTCGCTGCTGAGGAGAGCCGGGGAACCGGTGACAGGGGGACCTAAGCTAGCTAGCTCCGCTGCAGCTAAGGGGCGTCCGTCGAGATTAACTGGCGCAGACGGTGTTTCAATGCAGCGGAGCCGGGATTCCAAATCAGACAACCTCGCCTCGAGCGCCTCAAAAAGACAACATTTATTACATTTACCGTTATCACTAAAAGAGGCAGAGGTGTAGCTAAACATCTGACAGAGAGAGCACACCAAAGGAGGAGAGGAAAGAGAGCTAGTAGCCATAGCTAGTGGCTCGAGAGCTGGAGAGCAAACCACACAGGCAGACAGCAAAACAGGAAGTGACGATACGTTACCACAAGGAAGTGACGATCTCAGCCGATCATATAAATGAATCATATAAATAAATGCTTAAATTCGGCGGGTCCTCTAGCGGAAAAGTAATCTCGGAACAGGGCACAGACGAATCCTTTCAGACGAAATTGCGTTGTGTGTGAGGACCACTTCGTCACTTTAACCCTCAGAAGACCTTTCTGGCTCAAACCTGTAGCCATGTTGGAAGAATTCTTCCTCAGAGTCCGACAATTCAGCCATAATAGAATAAAAACACTCACAGCAGCACCCTAGTCTGTCATACAGGCGGAGTATGTATGTACGCTATGACGTCACATCCGCATGTGTCATGGCTGCGCTCAGAGTTTTCATAGGCTGGCCATGCCTGCGGTCGTATTTGCATATTTCTCTCGTGGTATATGGCTGGCAATAATTATTTAACCAAAAAAAGAATAATTTGCCTAATGTTTTCAAGTTGAATTCGTTTAGACGACCACCACAGGTACCCTTTAACTTACAGAATTTGCTATATATAAACCTGAGAAGCTGGTTGAGCACAGTGTTTTTCACCGCAATTATTCAGTCTCTGTCTTTACAAAAAGAATAAGAGTTTTTCTCAACCACTTTTAACTCAATACATGGAAAACTGTTAGTTAAAGGTCTGATGACACGTTTTTGACCTTTTTTAGCATGTTGTGTAAACCCAAAAGTCATTGTCAATGATCAATATAACACTTACAACCGCGCCTGCATAAACTAGTTATCATCAAAAAACAGCAGCCACTGACTAGACTGTGGAGCCGTCCACCGAATTAAGGGCGGCACCCCCAAGACATAATCGACAGAACGGACTCCGGTCTCGTTGACTGGAATGACAGTAGCTTTGTGGCTCACAGTTTCTCTGGTTTCTTGTTTTAATTTTACGGCTATGCCTTCACGTTGTGTCGCAGGCTTAGATAAACAGCAAACTGTGAAAGACCACAGCATATGCTTCAGCTCCAACTGTCTGAGCCTGCTCTCCTTCTGCACTTTTATGCAGGAGGAGCACGAGGAGGGGAAGGATTAATGGATTTACACGCAGCTTTGACCTACTTTCTCTGATCGCACGCCGGTCCAGGCACATCCCCTCTCTCATTATCAACAGGTGATTCCGCTCCGCTGATCATGTTTCCCGATCCTCGCTCAGGTGCTTGTCATCACACCATCACCAGCAGTGTGTTAATGACAAACAGCCGCCAAAATGTACACGCACTGCTGGTCAATAGTATAGTCATCTGTGCTGTTAGTCTGCCAGTATTTTCAGCGATCTCACGACGTGTTAGCCACTCCACACAGCTGTGGTTCTCATGCGTCCTTGAAGCGATATCGGCTCTGGTGCGCAACCGTGGTTAATACGTCTCCTTTCCATGTCCGCTGAGCGATGTCGGCCCTGAACGCCTACTGTTTGTGTTTCTGTATATTATTTGTAAGTCTTCACCTTTTTGGGAATTGTCTGTCATTGTATATTAAATGTGCTGTGGTGAATCCTGCGCTTAAATCCTCATTATTGCATGTGCCCTCTCCCTGCCCTGCGTAAGGACGCACGGAGAGGGATGATTTACGCGTAAAAACAGTAGGTATGGAGATGAAAGAGATTATGGTGAGGTAGCAGGAAGAAGGAGTTGGGGGAGAAGGGATGAATGTATTGTGATGCGAGATGTCATGCAGATGTGAGATGAGCGGTTGATATAAAAGGAGAGACCCTGGTGTATTGAGATATGCTTTTTCTGTGTATGACTGATGTAAGAGTGAATAAAGTCGTCTGCTGCATAAAGCTGTCTCCGTTATTTACACTCTCCACACTGGTGACCCCTTGACGAATTATGGAACACGAGGCAAGAACCCTGGAGTCAGCCCGGATGGGAAGCCCCAGCAATGCGACAAGCATCCCAGAGATAGCCCGGACGGGAACCCCCAGCAACGTGTGCGCTGTTTCGGTCAAACTACCGGACTTTTGGCTGCAAGACCTGCGGTCTTGGTTCCTCCACACCGAGGCTCAGTTCGCCCTCCAGGGAATAACGGCAAATGACACCAGATATTACTATGTGGTCGCAGCGCTGGACGCTCGCACATCTCAGCAAGTAGCGAGCCTGCTCCAACAGCCTCCAGCCCAAGACAAATACGGGGCTCTCAAGGCCGCGCTGACCCGCCGCTACACGCTCTCGGACTGTGAGAGAGCAGAGAGGCTTCTGAGGCGCTCTGAGTTAGGAGATGGGTCGGCGGTCGAACTGATGGAGAAGATGTTGGCGTTGATGGGCACGGACGACGGGCATTTTCTGTTTGCCCACCTTTTCCTCCGGAACCTCCCAACAGAGGCGAGAGCGGTTCTTGCCAATTCGCCATTGCTGGCCGCGCGCGACTACCGGGCGCTAGCCCGGGAGGCAGATCAGATCATCCTCACCACCAGAGCCCTCACAGTGAACGCGGCGGCGTCGGAATCCAGCGAGACGACCAGCAGAGGCGAGAAGCCGGCGACGGTAGCGGCAGCAGGGGCCAGGAAGCGCCAGAGAGACACGCTCTGCTTCTACCACCGCCGCTTTGGAGAGAACGCACGCAGATGCGTGCCACCGTGCCAATTCAAGCGTTCGGGAAACGCCAAGGCCGGCAGTCAGTAGCAGCTGCGACCGCTGGTGAAGAAAACAAGCTGCTCTACGTGACGGACTCGCGCTCGGGGAGACGGTTCCTCGTAGACACCGGCTCCCAGAAGAGCCTCATCCTGCCATCCTATGCCGACCGGCTAGCGGGAGCTAGCAGCTCCCAGCTGGTAGCCGTAAACAGCTCAGACATTAAGACTTTTGGTGAGAGGACACTGACTTTATCCCTACACGGCCGTATGTACGAATGGACTTTTGTCATAGCGGCATTGAGTTTCCCAATCCTGGGAGCTGATTTTCTGTGTGCACACGGGTTGCTAGTCGATGTTGCTAATAGACGCCTGGTTAATGCAATGTCTTTTGATTCTCTCCCCTGTACAGCTCGAGGGGCCGGGCCAATAACACAAGCCAGCATCACATCTCCAGGCGGTAAGTTCCACACACTGCTCACTCAGTTCCCAGCACTCACAGTCCCGACGTTTTTGGCGGCCGCCCGTTTTCGCACAACCTCAGCGCCTGGACGCAGTTAAACTGGCCATAGCGCGCGAGGAGTTTGCCAACTTGGAAAGGATGGGCATCATCAGGCGCTCAAACAGCCCATGGGCATCCCCGCTACACATGGTCCCTAAGGCCAAGGGATCGTGGCGACCGTGCAGAGATTTCTGCAGGTTGAATAACGCCACAGCGCACGACCGCTACCCGATTCCCCATATTCAGGATTTTTCCATTCACCTCGCCAGGGCACGCATTTTTTCTAAAATAGACCTGGTCCGCGGTTACCATCAGGTCCCGGTGCGCGCGGAGGACATACCCAAAACAGCGGTAATAACTCCGTTTGGCTTGTTTGAATTTTTACGCATGCCCTTCGGATTAAAAGGCGCGGCACAGACATTCCACCGCATGATGGATGCGGTGTTGCACGATCTGCCGTTTGTGTTCGTCTACCTGGATGACATCCTAGTGGCCAGTGTGTCCGAGGACGAGCACGTAGCCCACCTCAGGACGGTTTTCCGGAGGTTGGAGGAACACGGGTTAATAATCAACCCGGCGAAATGCCAGTTCGGCGTGACGGGGATTGATTTTTTGGGGCACCGCGTCTCACCGGAGGGAGCGATACCCTTGCCCAACAAGGTGCGCGCCATGGTGAATTTTCCCCGGCCTCAGATGGTCAGGGCGCTGTAAGAGTTTTTGGGGATGGTTAACTTTTATAACCAGTTCCTCCCCCGCGCAGCTCAGCTCATGCAGTCATTGTACGCCGCGCTCAAGAAATAGAAAACCGCGGACAGAGTCAAATGGACTCCGGAGCAGGATCAGGCATTCTCTGAGGTTAAAACAGCCCTGGCAAACGCCACACTGTTGGCACACCCGGACCCGGCGGCCCGGATAGCATTCACTACCGACGCCTCGGACGTGGCCATAGGGGCCATCGTGGAGCAACGCGTCGCTGGTTCTTGGCAGCCGCTGGCTTTTTTCAGCAGGGCTTTGCATGACAGTGAGTGTAAATACAGCGCATTCAACAGAGAGTTGCTGGCTCTCCACCTGGCCATACGCCACTTCCAGTTCTGGCTGGTAGGGCGCAGCTTCACCGTGTTCGTGGACCACAAGCCGCTAACGTTCGCAATGGCCAAGGTTTCGGAACCATGGTCGGGCCGGCAGCAGAGACAGCTGGCCGCGATCTCGGAGTTTATGACTGATATTCAGCATGTGTCGGGTAAACTGAATGTGGTGGCGGACTGCCTCTCGCACGCAGTAGTGGCCCCGGTCTGCGTGGGGATAGATTACACAGCCATAGCCGCAGAGCAGATTGTCAATGCGTACGTGTGCGTGCTCCAGTCTGGACCAACAGTGTTAAGGCTGGAGAGCAGAGTACTGCAAGATGGCAGCCCCCCCCCCCTCCCCAATCTGCGACGTCTCCACGGGATGCCCGCGCCCGGTGGTCCCAGTTGCTTGGCGCCGCCGAGTGTTTTAGTCAGTTCACGCTCTGGCGCACCCAGGAGTGCGCGCGTCAGTCAAAATGGTGGGAGTGAAGTTCGTATGGCCAGGCCTGTGCAAACAAGTGAAAGAGTGGGCGGCAGCCTGCGTAGCGTGCCAACGAGCCAAAGTACACAGACACACGAAGGCTCCTTTGGAGCCGTTTCGTATACCGGCTAAGAGGTTCGACCATGTTCACGTGGACCTCGTGGGCCCCCTCCCGCCATCGCAGGGGTGTACGCACCTTCTGACAGTGGTGGACCGCACCACACCCTGGCCAGAAGCAGTCCTGCTGGCGGCAACCACATCCGCGGACGTGGCGCAAGCTTTTTTGACGACATGGGAGGCACGTTTTGGCATCCCGTCGGACATCACGTCCGATAGGGGCCCTCAGTTTGTTTCCGACCTCTGGTCTGCGATGGCCCGTAGCCTGGGTGTTGCAATTCATCGCACAACCGCGTACAACCCACAGGCCAATGGGTTATGCGAGCGTTTCCATAGATCACTGAAAGCAGCGCTCAGGGCTTCGTTGACAGATGCAAATTGGGTAGACCGGTTGCCGTGGGTTTTATCGGGGTTGCGTTCCGCACCGAAAGAGGATTTGGAGGCTTCCCCGGCGGAGCTTGTTTTTTCTCAGCCACTGCGGCTGCCCGGGGAATTTTTGCCAGATAATCCCGCGCCGGACAACTGCCCATCTCAGCATTTGCGGCATAGCGCAGACACAGGCACGCTGCCCGGCCTGGCCCACCACTGTTTTCCACGCGCTTTTGTGCCAAAAACTTTGAAGAACGCGGCGTTCGTGTTTGTCAGGCACAATGCCCACCGCCCTCCATTGCGCCCACCCTATGATGGCCCGTTCAGAGTGCTGGAAACAGGGGACAAACATTTTTTGTTAGACTTGGGGGGGTCGTTGGGAGAAAATATGTATAGACAGACTTAAGCCCGCCTTTGTGGTGGCGGACGAGCAAGTGATGTTGGCTCGGGCCCCTTGGCGTGGAAGACCCCCACTGAGAACTCCCCAGGTAAACGATTCATCAGAGCAGCCACACGGGCAAGTCGAAGGTCCCCCCCCCCTCGCCATGGCCCACCCGCAGACAGACACACCCTCCCAGGAGCCCCCCACCGGCACAGCCGCACCACAGAGGCGGAGAACCCCCGTCACAGCAGATATGGGAGGAGAGCCAAAAGGATGTGAGGACTGAAACTCGGTCTGAGATTCTGGGGGGGGTGGCGGTTTAGAGGCTGGGTTAATCATCTCAGACTAGATGCAGAGGGTAAACAGAGAAGGACAATATGTATGGAGATGAGAGATATTATGGTGAGGTAGCAGGAAGAAGGAGTTAGGGGAGAAGGGATGACTGTATTGTGATGTGAGATGTCATGCTGATGTGAGATGGGCGGTTGATATAAAAGGAGAGACCCTGGTGTATTGAGATATTGTGGTACACCCAAATAGGGCACCACATTTGGAAATAATACAGAGAGACTGTCATTTTATTTTTATTTTAAGAGTATCTAAATATATTTTGAGATTGTGGACGATCAAAAATATTAACATTTGATATGTAGCCCTGTATAAATATTTAAGAGTAAGCAGCGGAACCTTAGGCACTGCGGTCGTTCCACCCCAGGTAAACAAATAGGGTGCACTTCCGGCCCCCCCCTTTAGTACTATCTGGAGAAAGACACGAGTGGTCCTGTGTTCTGTCTTTCAAAGACTCTTTTTGTATTTTACAGGTCAGTATTTGGTTAAAAATGCCATAAATAAGAGCCTTAAGCTCCGTGTTATTTCTGTGTGTCGCGACGAGTAATACTGTGATGTTGGTGTGGCGTTTTGATAAGTTTTATACAAGTTCAGGCTGCAGTTGGCGCCGGAGATCAAAGGCGAGCCGCATTGCGGTAGCGGTTTCGCGCCAGTCAAATTTAGCTTTGGGAAAGACGGTTAGCTCACATAAAATGTTTTACTCAATACAAGTATATTTTGCTCCGTGTGAATGTAAAAGTCTCCTGATGCTAATTAATAGTCAGAGTGTGTCCCGTGTATATTTGCCTACTGTCAAGTTTGTAAAATAATTTGTTAAGTCCAGGTCAGCTAATCTAAGTGCAATGTCTAAACTAGCCTAAGGTCATAGTTAAGTCCTATGTTTTGTCCTAATTAATGGGAGTCAGTCTAGTAATTGAAGGTCCTGTATAAGTAAATTGTGATTTGTGAAGTATGTAAATTTGAGATGTCAGATGTAGTGTAGTTTATGCACTGTGTGACTGAGGGAAAAAGAACATTATTTACAGTATGTAAAAGAAGATGACATATAAAGCACAAAATGTGATGCTGCCTGTAAATGAAAATGAAAATGAAATAAGAGTACTATCTGGAGAAAGACACGAGTGGTCCTGTGTTCTGTCTTTCAAAGACTCTTTTTGTATTTTACAGACCCAAGAGCAGACGCGAAGGATCACGTCTTTTCACGCTTTAAAATTATTTCTTTTTGTTATTGTGGTCACCTTCCCGGGACCCGTAACAAACTGTGGGGGCTCGTCCGGGATCTCTCCTCTACAGTCATCGAGGGAAGATCCAGTGATACCAGAACTACGAGACAACGGTTGCCAAGCTGCTACATCAGACACGTCAGTCAGTGGGTGTCCAAGGAGGAAGATCAAAGAGAAAGAAAGGATCTTCAACCAAAAGTGGAACTGCACTGCTGTCAAGAAGGTAAAACGCAGCCTAGTCACTGTACAAATAATACAACACTCGAACTACAGATAGCTAAAGTACCATGTCGACAGCACGAAAAGAACTGATATGGAGCATCAGAGGACGCTTGTTTGCCCTCTCAAGTAAGGATCTTTTCGAGCTAACAAAGAGCCTAGCAGCTGGAGACAAAGACACACAGTTCAGTGAAGACGATAATGAGAGCTGTATGGACTATGTCAATGCATATCTACGGTCCCCAACTCTGCTGAAACTTGAAGATGAGGGAATGAGTCAGTTGCTGAGGTTGGATGACCTGCTCACTAAAGTGATACAAACGAGTGGCCCCACCACGCATTCAGCTGATCAGGCTGCAATACCAACCAAGTCAAGTCCTCATCCATCCAAGATGTTGCCAGATCCACCATCACCATCTGCTGTTCCACCAGGCACCCAAGTTAGTGTGAACGCAAACGCAGAGTCTGTAGAGGAACTGAGGAAAGCATATGAGACACTGGGAGAAAGACTAAGACTGTGTGAAGTTGTGACACTCCAACCACCTGTAGCACCCAGTCGTCAGAGCCACTCACAACCGCAGCCAAGGGAACAAGGAAGTCCAGAAAGGCATGTCACTCTCAAAGACCTTTCCTACCTGCCTCGGAGAGAATTCAAGGCTTTTGGAGGACAAATTGGAGACAACAGCTCTGAAATCAATTATAACAGTCTCATGAGACAGATCAATGAAGGATTAAAAGAAGGATTTTCTGAAGCAGAGGTCATGAGGGGGGTACTGAGAATTGTAAAGCCTGGCACGTTCAGGGACATGCTCATGCTCAAAGATGAACTGGTTCTTTCTGAACTTCAGGGCTTTCTCCGATCCCACCTTGGAGAAAAGGCAACAACAGAGATGTTCCAGGAGTTAATGTGCGCCCGACAAACTGAGCAGGAGTCCCCTCAGCAATTCCTATATCGCATGATTGGGCTCAAACAGAAACTCATCTTTCAGTCAAAACAAGCCACTGCAGACATCTCGTATGACCCAAGGACAATCCAGGAAGTGTTTCTGCACACAGTCTATCAAGGTCTGGGAGTGAAGTATGCAGACTTGCGGCAACGACTAAGACCTCTTACATCAAACAACAATGTAACAGATGAAGAGATTCTTAGTGAGGTCACAAAGATTATCAGTGATGAGAATGAGCACCAGCGAAGGTTAGGGCAAACCCCTCGTCAGAAGTCAGCACATAGCGCTGTGATTGCAACAAGGGACACGACAGCCAAAGACCAACAAGCCTCACAGACAATCAAACAACTCGCTGCACAAGTAGAGACTCTAACCAAGATGGTGGCAACTTTCATGGAACAGAAAGCTGTAAACTCCTCCCCTCAGCATTCTCAGCCTCCAGCTAACCAAAAGAAAACCTATCTCTGTCCGAAATGTACTGAACAAAGCTTACAGGAGTGCAGTCATTGCTTTGTATGCAGTGAGTCGGGACACAGAGCAGTCGGATGTCTGAAGCGACCCAAGAATCAGGGAAACGGGAATCGGTCTCTGTCAAGGGACAGCCAGAGATCGGTACAGAGCCAAAGTCCCAGCCAGTAAACTCTTCCTCTACCGAAGCTTCAACTCCGTGCCCCAGGCACCAGAGCAAGCAGCCGAGAAAGCAGGTCAAATGCAACAGAAGGAAAGGTCAGATTCCCTCCTGTCAGAGTGCCACCAAATACCAAGCTCCCCTTGTCGGTAAGAAAAGTCTGCTGAAATGTCTAATCGGTGGTTACCCTGCGACAGTGCTGTTTGACTCTGGCTCACAAGTGAGTATAGTTGACAGGCAATGGGTCAAAAAGCACATACCCAACACTGTGGTAAGACCACTCCAAGATCTGCTGAACGACGAGCTTGAGGTTTATGCAGTTAATGGCCAAGCAGTCCCATATGACGGATGGGTCGAGCTTACAGTCACTTTAGCGGGTCACGAAGATCCCAATCTCACTGCACAAGCGCCATTCCTAGTCAGTAAGCTGTCACTGAACCAACCACTAGTTGGAGCTAATGTGCTGGGAGCGATTATACAAGGCCAAGGGACAGATGAGGAAGCCAGTACAGTACTATATAGTCTACTGCGCAGAGCTCTTGGAATGGACGAAGACCAGGTAGTGGCCATGGTAAACTTCATTCAAGTGCCGCAAAGAACTGACTGTGATCCTGTTACACTCAGAGTCGGTAAAGACAACATGATTATCCCAGCTGGCAAAGCAGTACAAATATGTTGCAGGGTGCCCCAGAACTTTGACATCTCTGACCCTCTTGTACTTTACGAACCTGCTGAAGAGAACATTGCTTTGAGAAATTTGAGTGTGGGGGAAGGACTTTTGGAGATTAACAATTCCCAAAGACCTTTTGTAAAGGTCCCCATCTCCAACCATTCCAAACATGAAGTAATCCTGCCGAAAAGAACAGCCCTAGGCACCATCGAACATGTCGCCAAAGTCATTGAAACTGATACACTAGAGCCACCAGAAACCCAGCCCATACTGACATCAGCAACTACAGCAGAGGTACTAAGTAAGACCGCCCAAGGTGACTCTCCTGCCGAGCCTTGGTTGCCACCGGTCGATCTCAGTCATCTAAGCCCAGATCAGCAAAAGTCAGTCGAAAAGGTTCTGATGGAAGAGTGCGAGGCATTCTCTCGCGATAGCACTGATATTGGCTGTATCCCTTCTTTGCAAATGGAAATCAGACTCAAAGATGACACGCCAGTTCAGAGAGCTTACGCCTCCATCCCCAAGCCCCTGTATAGGGAAGTAAAAGAGTACATTCAGGAACTGATAGTGAAGGGATGGATCGTAAAGTCTCAGTCACCCTACGCAGCCCCAGTTATCTGTGTCAGGAAGAAGGACGGATCTTTACGTCTGTGTATTGATTACCGCCTCCTAAACAACAAAACAGTGCCCGACAGACACCCGCTTCCCCGGATCCAGGACCTCACCGACTCCCTCGGTGGTTACAGCTGGTTCTCGATCCTGGACCAGGGTAAAGCTTACCATCAAGGTTTCATCGCAGAGGGCTCAAGGTACCTGACTGCATTCACCACCCCGTGGGGTCTCTACGAATGGGTGAGAATACCCTTCGGGCTGTCCAACGCACCCGCAGCCTTTCAGCGGAGCATGGAAGAAATGCTGGACACGCTCCGTGATGAGTGCTGCATACCCTACCTTGATGATGTGCTCTGTTTTTCCAAGTCATTTAATGAACATGTCCAAGTGCTGAGGAAAGTTCTCCAAGCTTTGCAACGCCACGGGGCGAAGCTGAAGCCTGAGAAGTGTGAGTTGTTCCGCAGAGAGGTTCGGTATGTCGGTCGCCTGGTGTCAGAAGATGGAGTGAGGGTGGACCCCAAGGACATCGAAGCTGTGCAGGCACTCAAACACAGAAGGCCACAAATAGTTGGAGAAGTCAGACAACTTTTGGGGTTCCTGAGCTATTATCGGACGTATGTGCAGGACTTCTCGCGCATTGCCAAACCCCTGTACGACTTGCTCCAGGTAAAGTCTGACACACTGCCGTCCAAGCCATCCAAGGGCAGAGCAAAGTACCCACAGCAGTCTTCCCGAGCTCCAGTGAAATGGGACAAGGAACACCAAGAGACCCTTGAGCGCTTGATTGACATGTTGACCCAGCCACCTGTGTTAGCGTATCCTGACTTCACCCAGCCCTTCGTACTCCACACGGACGCGTCCCAGAAAGGCCTTGGCGCGGTCCTGTATCAAAACCAAGACAATCAGATGAGAGTGATTGGGTACGGGTCACGCACACTAACACCTGCCGAGCAAAACTACCACTTGCACAGTGGAAAACTAGAGTTTCTCGCCCTCAAGTGGGCAGTTTGCGACAAGTTCAGAGACTATCTCTATTATGCCCCAAGTTTCACAGTTTTTACGGACAATAACCCCTTGACGTATGTCCTCAGCACTGCAAAGCTCAACGCCGTAGGGCATCGTTGGGTGGGACAGCTCGCAGATTTCCACTTTGACATAAAATATCGCCCCGGAAAAACAAACATTGACGCTGATGTATTATCCCGTTGTCCACTCAACATTGAAGCCTTCATGCAAGAGTGTACAGGAGAACTGTCAGAGGAAGCCGTTGGTGCAGTATGGGAAGGGAGCAGAAGAGCCAAGCAAGGTGATGTAGCATGGGTTGCAGCCCTCAGCCTTGCTTCACCAAGTTCACCCCTCAAGGAGCCACTGCATTTCATCGGCCACGATAAACTAGTCCAAGAACAAAGAGCAGATCCAGCCATCGGGAAAGTCATGGAGATGAAAGAAAAAGATATGACACCAACTGAAGACGACAAAGCCAAGCTTGACATAAGCACAAAGAGACTGTTGAGAGAGTGGAGTCGGATGCGCATTGAAAATGGCCTTCTCTATAGGAAAACCGCAGAACGCAAGCAGCTAGTTCTGCCCGCTGTCTACAGACAAGTAGCTCTCACCCATCTCCATAACAACATGGGCCATGTCGGTGTGGAGAAAGTCTTGAGCTTAGCCCGTGAGCGATTCTACTGGCCTTTCATGAAGCGAGAGATCGAGGAGTATGTCACCAGGAAGTGCCCATGCATAAAACAGAAAAAGCCAGCAACGCATGAGAGAGCACCCATGGGCAGTATAACATCCAACTTCCCACTCGAGTTAGTATGCATCGATTTCCTGCACCTAGAGTCCTGTAAAGGCGGGTTTGAATACATCTTGGTGGTAGTCGACCATTTCACCAGGTTTGCACAAGCCTACCCCACCAAGAACAAGGCCGCAAAGACAGCAGCAGACCGCCTCTTCAATGATTTCATTCCAAGATTCGGCTACCCCTCCAAGCTTCATCACGATCAGGGTCGGGAATTTGAGAACGAGTTATTCAAGTCCCTCAGAGAGCTAGCAGGTGTTGGCCACTCAAGGACTTCTCCCTACCACCCCCAAGGTAACCCGGTCGAAAGGCTGAATCGGACCTTGTTGCAGATGCTACGTACATTGAGAGAGAAAGAGAAACTAAACTGGAAGGAACACTTACCTCACACCATCCATGCTTACAACTGCACTAAGCATGAGGCCACTGGTTTTTCTCCATACTTCCTGTTGTACGGCAGACATCCTCGCCTCCCAGTAGACCTTCTCTTTGGCCTCATGACAGAAGAAGACACAGAGACAGCCCATGGATACGCTCAGAAATGGAAAGGGAAAATGACAGAGGCGTACAGGATCGCAAGTGCAAACAGTCAACAGTCAAGCTCTAAAGGAAAGACAAACTATGACAAACGATGTAGAGGTGTAGTCCTGCAAGTAGGAGACAGAGTGCTTGTGCGGAACCTGGGTGAAAGAGGTGGACCTGGCAAGCTAAGGCCCTACTGGGAACAAACAGTCTACATCGTGAGGGAGCAGGTTGGAGACAACCCCGTCTACAAAGTAAGTCCAGAGACAGGAAGTCGTCCCATCCGTACCCTGCACAGAAACTTGCTTCTCCAAGTCAACGACTTACCAGTCGACATCGTTCAAAGTCCAGTTGCCAAGTCACAAAAGAGAAACAACAGACCTACCGATATAAGACAAAACACACTGGAAAAGTCAAACAGTCCTGAGGCGAGTGATTCGGAAGAAGACGAACCCCTCTATTGGTTTTGTGTTCCTAGACACCTGCAAGAAAGTCAACGTCCAGTTGACCAAGTCCAATGTGAGTCACAAAGAAGACGGGGAACAACACAGCAAAGACAAGTACAAGTTCCTATTCAACCTGAACAAGAAAGAGACAATATTACGGAAGAAGGACAAGAAATACAAAGGGAAAGCGAACAAAACGTGGACCAACTTCAACCAGACGACGACGGGGAAGTGCTTCATATCCACCAAGATGTTCCTGCTCCTAGTCCCGGACCTGCAGCTCATCCTGAGCTGGTGCCCAGTCCAGAGCCAGACCGTCGTCCTGAGTCACCACCACGTCTGAGGCAGTCCACCAGACAGAGACGACCCAACATGGTGTTCACCTATCCGTCCCTGGGCCAGCCAGCCTTCCAGACTCGTCCGTCGGTGAACACTGTCAGTGTCCAGCAGTCAACACCATATCCTTTTATGTGCTACCCTCCTTTCTATCCTCAACCTTTTTATCTTCCTTCTTTCACCTCTAACTACTTGCCATGTCAGTATGCTATTCCTTGCTATTAAACTAATCAGATCTTGGATAATACCTGAAGATGAAAAGAAAGACGTTCCAGAGACTTTTGAATAGAGACTTTAATAGTGTTGAGATTTTGATTTGTTACTGTTAAGTGTCAGGAGCCACTTTTGTTGTTGGGGAGCGTGTGGTACACCCAAATAGGGCACCACATTTGGAAATAATACAGAGAGACTGTCATTTTATTTTTATTTTAAGAGTATCTAAATATATTTTGAGATTGTGGACGATCAAAAATATTAACATTTGATATGTAGCCCTGTATAAATATTTAAGAGTAAGCAGCGGAACCTTAGGCACTGCGGTCGTTCCACCCCAGGTAAACAAATAGGGTGCACTTCCGGCCCCCCCCTTTAGTACTATCTGGAGAAAGACACGAGTGGTCCTGTGTTCTGTCTTTCAAAGACTCTTTTTGTATTTTACAGGTCAGTATTTGGTTAAAAATGCCATAAATAAGAGCCTTAAGCTCCGTGTTATTTCTGTGTGTCGCGACGAGTAATACTGTGATGTTGGTGTGGCGTTTTGATAAGTTTTATACAAGTTCAGGCTGCAGTTGGCGCCGGAGATCAAAGGCGAGCCGCATTGCGGTAGCGGTTTCGCGCCAGTCAAATTTAGCTTTGGGAAAGACGGTTAGCTCACATAAAATGTTTTACTCAATACAAGTATATTTTGCTCCGTGTGAATGTAAAAGTCTCCTGATGCTAATTAATAGTCAGAGTGTGTCCCGTGTATATTTGCCTACTGTCAAGTTTGTAAAATAATTTGTTAAGTCCAGGTCAGCTAATCTAAGTGCAATGTCTAAACTAGCCTAAGGTCATAGTTAAGTCCTATGTTTTGTCCTAATTAATGGGAGTCAGTCTAGTAATTGAAGGTCCTGTATAAGTAAATTGTGATTTGTGAAGTATGTAAATTTGAGATGTCAGATGTAGTGTAGTTTATGCACTGTGTGACTGAGGGAAAAAGAACATTATTTACAGTATGTAAAAGAAGATGACATATAAAGCACAAAATGTGATGCTGCCTGTAAATGAAAATGAAAATGAAATAAGAGTACTATCTGGAGAAAGACACGAGTGGTCCTGTGTTCTGTCTTTCAAAGACTCTTTTTGTATTTTACAGACCCAAGAGCAGACGCGAAGGATCACGTCTTTTCACGCTTTAAAATTATTTCTTTTTGTTATTGTGGTCACCTTCCCGGGACCCGTAACAATATGCTTTTTCTGTGTATGACTGATGTGAGAGTGAATAAAGTCGTCTGCTGCATAAATCTGCCTCTGTTATTTACACTCTCCACAATAATAACATTAGCAATACATAAAAGTTAGGATCACTTTATCAGGTCACTTTGTTTTTCCTCCCAGTGGAAGCCAGGGAAGAGGTGGGGCAGAGTTGGCAGATCTCCAGAGAGATAAATGATGGAGTTTTGTGGATAACGTGTTTATAATGAGTTGGTTGATATTAACAAAACGGGCCTTAAAAACGATGATATTTACACAGCCACTCCGCTGTCTACATGTAGCAGTGCTATTGTATCTGTGTTTTTGAAATTTACCAAGTTACTGTCAGATAAACTGCAGTAATGCTACTGAATCATTGTATAAATATAATTACTTTATTGAAGCAGCATCAGTTTTGATATTTTCTGAATATATATAATTGTAATAATAATTTGCCATGTTTTTAAAAGCTGGAGAGCCTCTAATTCCTTATGTTCAGTGGTCTTGCCAATACAATTTCATGTAATTTACAAAGCCTTTTCCTTGTTTTATTTCTTCAGAGGCCAATTCTAATCATGATCCTGGAGGAGGTGACCACACAGCTGATCAAAGACGGTCAGGACACATTTTATCTTTGACACAGAAGAACTGACTTTTTCTACTTAATCCTGGAAGACATTTATAGTTTAAAATGCATTTTATGCCCTTTATCAAGATAATTTATTCATTATATTATTATTGTTTTATTTGCTATCACCCTGTCCAAGCTCCAGCGTTCCCCCATAGGGAGCCCTCCCACTGGGAACTGTGACTGTTTTCTGGCTGCAGGGTGCTGGCCTGTGATTGCCCTGGTCTACTGGGCTGAGGGGGTCATACACTGCAGCCTTACACCTGCAGTGTCGACCCCTCAGATTGGACTTGGGTGGTCTCAGGGGTGATGTCCCTGTAGCCGTGGACTCGGCCCTTTCCCTACTGGTGATGGCTCCCTATTGATGGTTCTTCCACACCTGGATCTTCGGTGTGCAGCCACAAGCATCACACAGCCGAAAGTTTCTTTGTGTGTGTGTGTGGGGGGGGGGGGGGGTGAATTGTGTTTTATTACAGTTTGTGAAGCACTTTGTGCTACAAATTTTTCTATGAAAACTGCTATATAAATGAAATTTTGATTGATTGGCTTTGATTTTCTGTTTCATTTAATAAAAAAGTCACAAAATTTACATGCTCTTGTTTATTGTAGTGATATATTCATATTGGTTTGATGATAATGGCATTAAAAAAAACAGGTAAAAATGTTCAGAAATGTACTATTGTGTCTTTACATTTTTAAGCCATAACTGTGTTGTATACACTGTAACTTAATGTTAAATATTGTCGTGACTTGGTTCGTGATGTGGATCTCAAACTGAGCAGTTTATTTGCACAGCAGACCAGTGATCAAAAAGCCTGAGAATGGTACAAATGAAAATTTGACCATCCCTGACAAACAACATAATTGGTGATTTTTTTAAATTGTTATGTGTTTAAGTGAGTATAGGGACGCAGATGTTTGCACATTTACAGTTTTTCAATTTGATATAAAAAGTAACAATGCATTAATGTTTATTGGTAATGTAGTTTTTCACATGATCTACAGAGACAGTATTTATATCTTTCCAATTAAAAAAACGTGGGGTGGTCCGGTTATGGCTGCCACGTAGGACGGACGTGTCTCGCTCTGCTCTGCTCCTGGAGAAAAAAAATCGGCAAATAACTCTCTCATTTGGGACAGAACGTATCCCAGCATTTGGGCGAGGATATGTCGGCGAAGCCTAAGGCTGGAAAACCAGGAAAAGGAAAAAGCGAGCCGCCGAAACAGTCCAAATTAACGGACTTTCAGGTCTGTGACGCAGCAAACAAAACTCCATATATGGCAGAGGAGGCTGGCAACGGTGCGATATCTGCGGGGAATGGCGCAGATGCGCTGATGGCTGCCATGAGTTCAATGAGAGCGGACTTCTCCTCTAGATTTGATGGGATTATGACAGCGTTGGAAGGAATAAGAAAGGAATTGGGTGACTGTGTAGAACGAACGGCGCAGATGGAGCTCCGTCTCGCTAGTGCTGAAGATGACGTCACCCGTCTTCAATTAAAGGTGCGCACTTTGGAAAAAAAAAAATAAATCTCTGGAAGATAATATTTTGGATTTGGAATCTCGGTCGAGACAGAATAATTTGAGGCTGGTGGGTCTTCCAGAGGAATCAGAAGGTCGGGACGTATGTTCCTTTCTGGAAAAGTGGATTCCGGAGGTGCTGGGCAGCGAGGAGTTGCAATCAGCAGTGGTTCTGGAAAAAGCACATCGTATTGGCCCACGGAGAGATAAGGGACCGCCGAGGACCTTAATTATGAAGTTTCTTAGCAACAGAGACAGGATGAAGATCTTCAACGCTGCACGTGCTAAAGGAGAGATTAAACACCAGGACCAGCAGGTGCGGTTCTACCCAGATTTGGCCACAGGAATCCAGCAATTGAGGAAGCAGTTTGATCCCGTACGTAAGGAGCTGCGCAACCTTGGGATTCGTCATGGTGTAATCTATCCTGCGAGACTGCTGACCACGTATGAGGGCAGAACCCACATCTTCAAGACCCCAGAGGAGGCGCAGGAGTTCATCAAGAAGATCAAAGAAGAAGAAGAGACTGGTGGGAGCTAAGCATGAACAAAATATAAGGTAGAATAATTAAGCATTTGCACAGG
The DNA here is from genome assembly GCA_020510985.1 of Pholidichthys leucotaenia. Lineage (NCBI taxonomy): Eukaryota > Metazoa > Chordata > Actinopteri > Cichliformes > Pholidichthyidae > Pholidichthys > Pholidichthys leucotaenia. The sequence goes on from CM035836.1 coordinate 188,256,198, forward strand.
CATCTGACTGACTTGAAGTAAATAGTAAGTTTACAAAATATAGATTGTATTATATATTAAAAAAACAAAACAAAAACAAAACAAACAAAAAAAAAACTATGATGTACAAAGTTGTTAAAAATTTTGGAGTTAAGTTGGAAAACTACAGAGGAGAGTTAATGTTATGTCATTAAAAGCAGTAGAGTTAGGGTGATTGGGAGGATGAAGAAGGAGTGGCTTAGGCTGTTCCCCGTGGATGTGGAACGGTCGATGGCTATATCGGGAGACAGAATTTTTCTTTTGATTTTGGGGGGTTTGCCACAAGTGTGGGAAGGGGAAATTTGTTTGTGTGTAGTTTGTAGGATGAATGTTCAACCACTCATGTTTTTGCTTCTCTGTATGAGCATGTTTACACTGCAAGGTAATCCCAAACTCTCTATTGATCATGGACCAAAGTGTTAATCTTAATTTAACCTCATGGAATTGCAGAGGTCTACAAAATTTAAAAAAACTTAAACAAGTTATGAATAAAATAAAGGACATGGGTTCAAGAATTGTGTTTTTACAAGAAACTCATCTGATAGAGGAGGATGTTAAAAGAATTAGGAGTAGATGGCAGGGAAGTGTATTCACCTCTTCATTTTCATCCCGAGCCAGGGGAGTTATGACTCTCATACATAAATCAGTTCCTTTTCAAGTGAAAAATGTAATTGGAGACAAATTTGGAAGATATGTAATCATTCAAGGTTCTTTGCTATTAAAAAATATAAATCTTGTGAACTTATATGGTCCCAATATAGATGATCAGAAGTTCTTTGCTAATTTATTTCTCATCTTATCATCACTTACAGGGCAACATATAATAGCAGGGGATTTTAATTGTGCATTGAATCCAGGTGTGGATAGATCAACAGGACTGGATTGTACGCACATTGGATGTAGGATGACTATTAATCATTTTATGAAAGAATTGAGATTGTTAGATATATGGAGAGAAATGAAACCACAAGTTAAAGCCTATTCTTGTTATTCCAGTACCTACAAGACATTCTCACGTATTGATTATTTTTTGATTTCCACAGAATTAAGGTCCAAGATTCAAAACTGCTTTTATGATAACATCGTGATCTCTGATCATGCACCCTGTTGTCTAATATATGTAGATAAAAAATTGACAAAGGAATCAGGTAGATGGCAATTTCAGCATAAATGGCTTCAGGATGAGGAATTTGTCAAGTATATAGAAAAACAGATAGACGAGTTCTTTGACATCAATACTACACAAACATCAGCATGTGTAAAGTGGGAGGCTTTCAAAGCTTTTATTAGGGGACATATTATTAGTTATACAGGATCAAAATCTAAGAAGACTCGAGAGGAGAGAGCTAAATTGGAACATAAAATAAAAAGTCTTCAGGAAAAAGTGTATGCAGGAAGTGACCCAAGGTTGGAGAATGAATTACTGATTTTGAGAGCTGAATACGACAAAAAATCAGCGAATAGAGCTGCCTCGAGTCTTCTAAGATTGAAACAATCATTTTATGAACAAGGTGAAAAATCAGGAAAATTATTAGCATGGCAGATTAAACAATTGGAAATTAAAACACCAATTACCAGTATTATAAGTAACGGACAGGTAGTTATAGATCCTTTAGAAATTAATAGAGCCTTTAGAGATTACTATGAAAAATTATATGATACCAAAAATGAACCTGATTTAACAAAACTAAATGGGTTTTTGAACGAACTATCTATACCGTGTATTCCAAATGAAAACAGGGAGATATTGGAGTCTAAAATTAGTCAAGAAGAAGTTGGGCTAGCCATTGATAATATGAAATCAGGAAAAAGTGCAGGACCAGATGGTCTTCCAGTTGACCTTTATAAAAAATTTAAGAATAAATTAATAAAACCTTTTTTGGAAATGGTTTTAGAAGCATTTCAAAATAATAATTTACCATCATACATAAATAATGCCTTAATTATACTGCTGCCAAAACCAGGTAAGCCCTCTAATAAATGTGAAAATATGAGACCAATAAGCCTATTAAACGCCGACCTTAAGATAATCTGTAAAATTTTAGCAAGACGAATACAAGAAATTTTACCAAATATTATTAATCGAGATCAGAATGGCTTTATAAAGGGTAGACAAGGCTTCCATAATGTAAGAAGACTATTTAATATTATTTATTTTAATAAAGAAGCACCGGATACAGCTCTCCTATCATTGGACGCCGAAAAGGCCTTTGATAGAGTTGAATGGCCCTTTCTTTTTGAAGTCCTACAAAGGTTTGGACTTGGAAATAATTTCATAAAATGGGTTCAAATAATATACAATAATGCTACAGCAGAAATCCTAACAAATAACAATATTTCAAAACCAATAAAAATCAATAGAGGATGTCGACAAGGCTGTCCACTTTCACCTTTACTGTTTACTATGGCAATTGAACCTTTAGCGATAGCGATACGTTTACATTCACAAATATATGGAATTAAAGTTGGACCAACAGAACATAAAATCTCCCTGTACGCCGATGATATAATTTTGTTTATGTCGAATCTAAAAAAATCAATTCCAACCTTGTTGAATTTAATAAAGAATTTTGGGGAAATATCAGGATATAAAATAAATAAAACTAAATCTTCAATATTAATGCTAAATGAGACCCAGAGAAATTACCCAGCCCCTGAGGTAAATCAATTCAATGTTGTAAATCAGTTTAAATATTTAGGAATCCAAATTATCTGGAGACATGGAGTCTGAATGGGCCATGTTCTCCACCTCTGTTGTTGAAGCGGCGGCCCAGAGCTGCGGCCGCAAGGTGGTCGGTGCATCTCGTGGTGGCAACCCCCGAACCAAGTGGTGGACACCAGTGGTGAGGGGGGCCATTAAGCTGAAGAAGGAGTCCTATCAAGCTTGGTTGGCTTGTGGGACTCCCGAAGCAGCTGAGGTGTACCGGCAGGCCAAGCGGAGTGCAGCTCGGGTGGTTGCTGAAGCAAAAACCCGGGTATGGGAGGAGTTCGGTGAGGCCATGGAACAAGACTTTCGGTCGGCTTCAAAGAGATTCTGGCAAACTGTTCGGCGGCTCGGGAGGGGAAAGCAGCTCCCCGTCCACACTGTGTATGGTGCGGATGGGACACTGTTGACTTCAACTGGGGATATCGTCGGGCGGTGGAAGGAATACTTCGAGGATCTCCTCAATCCCACTGATACGCCTTCCACAGAGGAAGCAGGGTTTGGGGACAAGGGGGATGACTCGCCTATCACAGGGGCTGAGGTCGCCAAGGTGGTTAAAAATCTCCTTGGTGGCCGGGCCCCGGGGGTGGACGAGATTCGCCCCGAGTACCTCAAGGCCCTGGATGTTGTTGGGTTGTCATGGTTGACACGCCTCTGCAACATTGCGTGGAGGTCGGGGGCAGTGCCTTTGGCATGGCAAACCGGGGTGGTGGTTCCTCTCTTCAAAAAAGGGGACCGGAGGGTGTGCTCCAACTTTAGAGGGATCACACTCCTCAGCCTCCCTGGGAAGGTCTATGCCAAGGTACTGGAGAGGAGAGTCCGGCCGTTGGTCGAACCTCGGATTCAGGAGGAGCAATGTGGTTTTCGTCCTGGCCGTGGCACATCGGACCAGCTCTTTACCCTCTCGAGAATTCTTGAGGGTTCGTGGGAGTTTGCCCAACCAGTTTACATGTGTTTTGTGGACTTGGAGAAGGCATTTGACCGCGTCCCTCGTGGATTTTTGTGGGGGGTGCTTCGGGAGTATGGGGTATCGGGCTTGTTGTTACGAGCTATTCGGTCTCTGTACGACCGTTGTGAGAGTTTAGTTCGTATTGCCAACACTCGGTCGGAGTCATTCCCAGTGCGAGTTGGACTCCGCCAGGGCTGCCCTTTGTCACCGGTCCTGTTCATAATTTTTATGGACAGGATTTCTAGGCGCAGCCAGGGAATGGAAGGTGTCATGCTTGGTGACCACAGGATCTCATCTCTGTTGTTTGCAGATGATGTTGTCCTGTTGGCTTCATCCAGCAATGACCTACAGCTCTTGCTGGGACGGTTTGCCGCTGAGTGTGAAGCGGCTGGGATGAGAATCAGCACCTCCAAGTCCGAGTCCATGGTCCTCAGCCGGAAAAAGGTGGATTGTCCTCTCCGGGTTGGGGACAGGCTCCTGCCCCAAGTGGAGGAGTTTAAGTATCTTGGGGTCTTGTTCACGAGTGAGGGGAAAATGGAGCGAGAGATCGACAGACGGATTGGAGCAGCATCTGCAGTGATGCGGACGTTGTACCGGTCTGTTGTTGTGAAGAGGGAGCTTAGTTCTAAGGCAAAGCTGTCGATTTACCAGTCAATCTACGTTCCTACTCTCACCTATGGTCACGAGCTTTGGGTAATGACCGAAAGAACGAGATCGCGGATACAAGCGGCTGAAATGAGCTTTCTCCGTAAGATTGCTGGACTCACCCTCAGAGATAGGGTGAGGAGCTCAGTCATCCGGGAGAGGCTCAGAGTAGAACCGCTGCTCCTCCACATTGAAAGGAGTCAGTTGAGGTGGTATGGGCATCTGATTAGGATGCCTCCTGGACGTCTCCCACTTGAGGTGTTTCAGGCACGTCCCACTGGGAGGAGACCCCGGGGCAGACCCAGGACTCGGTGGAGAGACTATGTCTCCCAGCTAGTCTGGGAACGCCTTGGTATCCCCTCTGAAGAGCTGGAGCAGGTGGCTGGGGAGAGGGAAGTCTGGGCTTCTCTGCTTGAACTGCTGCCTCCGCGACCCGGACCTCCGGAAAAGCGGTAGAAGATGGATGGATGGATGGATGGATGGAATCCAAATTATGCCTAAGCTAGAATCAGTCGCCAGTGTCAACTATGAAGCCTTAATGTCAGATATCAATGAGTTAACTCAGAGATGGATGTCACTACCAATGTCGATGATCGGGAGAATCAATATACTTAAAAGTAATATTTTACCTAAAATACTTTATTTATTTCAATACATTCCCTTATCACCACCTTTAGATCTATTCTCAAGAATAAAAAAAAAGTTAGTGGAATTTATATGGAACAACAGGAGGGCTAGATTACGTTTGTCTTTATTATATTTACCATTTGATCGTGGAGGTCTGAAATGTCCAAATTTTATGTTGTATTATTGGTCGGCACAACTGAGGTCTATGACATATTATTTTTCATCAAATGATCTCCCTCACTGGACTGAAATGGAATCATACAATTTACCTTTACCTCTTCCCATATTCATATACTCAGATTTGGCAAAAAAATTACAAAAACAAGTTAAAAATCCATTTGTAAAGCATATGATCAAAATATGGTGTGAAGCTAAAAACTATTTAAAAGAACCACAGTTATTGTCACAATTTAGTCCAATATGGGGTAATCAATATTTTAAACCAGGGAGAGCGGACGCTGTATTTAAAGTATGGAATTTAAAAGGGATACAAAAGATTCAGGATTTATATTTGCCATGTGCAGACAACATAATGTCTTTTGAAGAGCTGAGGATCAAATTTAATCTCAATAGAATACATTTTTTTAAATATCTTCAACTTAGAAACTTTATTCGATCAAATCAAAATAAAGCTCTCACTCGACCTATTTATTCATCCTTGGAAAAAATGATGATGAAAGATAGTAAAAGAAAGGGTATTATTTCAGAGTTTTATAACTCATTGACACTATCTTCAAGTGAAAATTCACTGAAAAGATTAAACTACTGGAAAGAAGATCTGCAAATTGAAATTTCAGAGGAACAATGGGAATTGGCTTGTACAGAAGCTCAAACCAAATCAATAAATGCACGCCTTAAATTGATACATTTCAAATGGTTAATGCGGATGTATGTTACACCGGAGGAGTTAAATAGATATAACAAAAATATACCAGATACATGCACAAAATGCATGGAAAGTAAAGGAACCCTATTTCATTGTTTATGGGAATGTAGATTAATAAGAATGTTTTGGGAAGAGGTGAGGGTAACAATTGAAAACATAATCTCAAAACAAATCATATTGAATCCTAAACTGTTTTTGTTGGGTCTGTACCCAGAAAAGCATAATTTTAATAAAAGTGAAAGAACATTCATAGACCTCAGTTTGCTTAATGCCAAAAAATGTATTGCACTATTATGGAAAAAGACTCATAGACCAGATGTGACTCAGTGGTTAAGACAGATGTTAACAAACCTTCCATTAGAAAGAATAACATATATACTGAAATCAAAGGAAATTGTGTTTGAGAATATATGGAGACCTTTTATTGATTATGTAAAAAATTTAAACATAACTCTTGAAGAAGAAGGTGAATGATGTGTGTGGACCTTGTAAATTCCAAACTGGTGAACATAATATGTATACTTATGTATTGGATTGTCTAGACTAAACAGAGGAGCATTGTTGAAGACTTGATTTTGTTGGTGGTTGTTGGTGTTTTTAGTGCATTTTTTTTTTTTGTAGTACTTTAGTGTTAGTGTTTGATTGTTTGTATCATGTTTGTTAAAAAAAAAAAAAGGTTCAATAAAGATATTGTGGAAAAAAGAAAAAAAAAAAAACGTGGGGTGGCCAATTTTTTTTCATCTAAAATGTAGACAGTTGTCTCAAGCATTCCTTGTCCTCTTCAGAAACAGCCTGATGAGAGTCAGTGACAACAGGAAGAGCTGATCAGGAGGGTCTTCTGGAGCTGGAAGGTTCTGCACAGTCTACGAGTCCATAACTGGGAGCTCTTCAGTAGATGGCTTCTTCTTCAGTGCTCCATCCAGTCTGTGTAGACATCATCTATATTAAAACTATAACCAGCGCATGTCAAAGAGGAGTTGCAGATAAGGGAAAAGCAGATAACACACCTTAGAAAAACTGGTGGGAGAAACTCTTCAGAGCTGTTCTTCATCAGCACTATGTGAAAAAGTGAAATGATCCTTCTGCCCAGTCTGTTCTGTTAGGGACAAAATGATTAGACAAAATAATTAGACATTAATAAAAACTAAATGGGTCATAAGGTTTTCCTGTATGTCCCCCACCACAATGTTTATGTCCTAAAAGCTTTAGAAATACTTAAAAAGATAACAAAAACATAAAACAGACAATGAGTATTGAAAAAGATTAAAGAGTTGTTCCCTTTGTTGAAGGAACCTGAATTTCTGTTGCTTATTGAATGACAGAAGGTCTCTCCCATCAGTAAAGGTGTTTCTGATTAAATATATCAAACCAGTCCTAATATTTCAAATTAATCACTTGCCTGTCCCTCCAACTAGGAGTTGTAACTTGAAATTTTCCTTCACAGAAGCAGGAGCTCGTCATGGCTAAAAACAGATCAACAACAATTTAGGCTTCTAATTTATTTATTTACATTACAAAAATTTACATTGGCCTTATTGGTCAATAAGAAAAATTATCATGAACATGTACACTCACCGGCCACTTTATTAGGTACACCATGCTAGTAACGGTTTGGACCCCCTTTTGCCTTCAGAACTGCCTCAATTCTTCGTGGCATAGATTCAACAAGGTGCTGGAAGCATTCCTCAGAGAGTTTGGTCCATATTGACATGATGGCATCACACAGTTGGCGCAGATTTGTCGGCTGCACATCCATGATGCCAATCTCCCGTTCCACCACATCCCAAAGATGCTCTATTGGATTGAGATCTGGTGACTGTGGAGGCCATTTGGGTACAGTGAACTCATTGTCATGTTCAAGAAACCAGTCTGAGATGATTCCAGCTTTATGACATGGCGCATTATCCTGCTGAAAGTAGCCATCAGAAGTTGGGTACATTGTGGTCATAAAGGGATGGACATGGTCAGCAACAATACTCAGGTAGGCTGTAACGTTGCAACGATGCTCAATTGGTACCAAGGGGCCCAAAGAGTGCCAAGAAAATATTCCCCACACCATTACACCACCACCACCAGCCTGAACCATTGATACAAGGCAAGATGGATCCATGCTTTCATGTTGTTGACGCCAAATTCTGACCCTACCATCCGAATGTCGCAGCAGAAATCGAGACTCATCAGACCAGGCAACGTTTTTCCAATCTTCTATTGTCCAATTTCGATGAGCTTGTGCAAATTGTAGCCTCAGTTTCCTGTTCTTAGCTGAAAGGAGTGGCACCCGGCGTGGTCTTCTGCTGCTGTAGCCCATCTGCCTCAAAGTTCGACGTACTGTGCATTCAGAGATGCTCTTCTGCCTACCTTGGTTGTAACGGGTGGTTATTTGAGTCACTGTTGCCTTTCTATCAGCTCGAACCAGTCTGGCCATTCTCCTCTGACCTCTGGCATCAACAAGGCATTTCCGCCCACAGAACTGCCGCTCACTGGATATTTTTTCTTTTTCGGACCATTCTCTGTAAACCCTAGAGATGGTTGTGCGTGAAAATCCCAGTAGATCAGCAGTTTCTGAAATACTCAGACCAGCCCTTCTGGCACCAACAACCATGCCACGTTCAAAGTCACTCAAATCACCTTTCTTCCCCATACTGATGCTCGGTTTGAACTGCAGGAGATTGTCTTGACCATGTCTACATGCCTAAATGCACTGAGTTGCCGCCATGTGATTGGCTGATTAGAAATTAAGTGTTAACGAGCAGTTGGACAGGTGTACCTAATAAAGTGGCCGGTGAGTGTATGTCACATGTGGGTTTGGCCCTTGGGGCTTGCTGTAGCCGACGTTGGGCATCACATGGGATGATGTCAGGCGGGCTGCAGCCACTGTATATATTCTGGTGTTCCTGCAATAAAGGTCAGTATGTTGCTCTGCATAAGATGGCTCACTGCTCGCTCATTTCATACATAACATTTGGCAACTGAGGATTAACTCATGGAGGTGTGCGGAACACCACTACGGCTGTTTCTTGAGTACCCAGGAGAACCAGCAGTCCTGTGGCCTCGTTGGCCGGTTGCGTTCGAGATGTACGTTGCAGCTTTGGGCCTGGGAACTCAACGGGGTAAGGAAACGAGCACTTCTTGTTTGCAAACTTGGTGTAGAATTTTCCACACGTTAGGACCAACGGAGTCATATGAGGATGCTGTCAAACTTCTTGCTAGCTACTTTGCCGAACACACACATAGCACGAAGCTGTGGGTTGAGATGCTAATGGCACCAAAAGACACAAAGTTAGCTAGCATGATGGAGCTAACATCCCAGCTAGGAATGACAGAGAAATTAGCCACGGAGCTAAATGGGCACCAAACACAGAGGCTACCCGGACAGTCAATGCTAGCTAACGTGGTGGACATGGAGAACGAGGGGTGCACGGCAGAAGAGTACGAGGCGAATGCAGTGAGCCGAAGGTCTGATCCGAGAGGCCCTGTCTGTGGGGGTTGTGGGTCCCCAACGCACCGGGACGGAGCACGAGTTTGCCCGGCAAGAGGAAAACGGTGTAACAAATGCGGGCACATGAACCATTTCGTCAGAATATGCCGGTTGTCAGCGCCATGGGGCCCACCAGGGGAGGCTGCCCACCCGCCAACACCACCATTCATTCGGTAAGCCCCGGCATCAGTAGTTATTTGTACAGCATGGTTGAATTAGACGAAGTAGCTGTACCACTTCTGCTCGACACGGCAGCGGTGCGGCTGATGTTAAACTCTGCCAGGGTGAAAAAGTTTTTCCCCAACCACAAAATCAAGAAGAACCAAATGCTGCTGTATGGTTATGGTGGTCACAGACTGCGCAATGTTGGAACAGTAAAATTGACTGTTTGCTGCAAAACCAAGATTGTGTGCAACTTCACGTTCCAGGTGACAGCGCGTGGTGACAACATTATTGGATGTGACCTTTTCTACAGACTGTGTTTTGCTATCAGAGACAGTGCTGGGTTTAAATGGTCCGGGTGCGGCAGTTGGGGCACAGCAGACCTGGATAACATCGTGGTGTGGGATGAGGTAATATGGATCAGCACCAGCAATGCTCCATCCACCCTGTGCACTCAGGAGGAGAGGGAGCCCATGCCCATCTGGAAAGACACCGGCGAGATAATTATGAACAGTACTGATACCAAAGTGCACACTCCGTGCTCTCAGGAGGAGAGCCACACGGAGAGAGAGCCCGAGCACACAGAGATCCCTGAAGAACGGCGGCAGTGGCCGGGCACAGGCGCAATGCACAGTGCGGCACAGCGGGGCACTTCAGACGACAAAGCGGTAGAACCAGACTGCTCCCGTACACGCGCTCAACAAGCAATGGAGGTTACGACCGAGTTGATGGGTGAAGAGTCCGACACCGGAGAGGCACTGGACACCTTCTGTACCCACAATGAGCCGCAGTCGACAACGGAGACAGCAGGTCAAGCGTCCGCAGTGAACACGGTGACAACGGAACTGCCGCAGCACGGCGGAGGTCTCAAGCTGAACAAGCACACAGAGCCACCAGGAGCGTAATGACAGTGCATGAAAACAAGTAAGGCGCCACTCCATGTCATGGACTGGGTTCAGGTTCGCACCAGCAAGAGACCGGAACGGCGACTGACCGGGCCGCAGCCAGCGAAGCGACGGGTGCTGCTGAGGATCGTGGTGAGGCTGAGAACAATGTGCTATCAGCTGACAGACGATTTGGTTCAGCATGCGAACAGACTACGGTGTGTCCGGGTGGTGGCTCCAGACGGCGAGACTTCGTGGGAGTCGGCTGCAGCAGTGTGAGACCTGGGCCCTGGCGTCATGAAGATTGGCCCGGGGGGTCTGGCAAATCCAGGGAGGAGGCCGCCACGAGCCCGCTTCAGTGCTCCAGGGGCGCGTCCACCGCGAGGCTAATGCGCCCCCCTCCCCCCAATGGAACTACTCTTAACATGGAAGATTGTGGAAAAAAAAGACTGGAAGACTTCGTTGTGGGACTTGCTCAATGTACTGGGAACATTTGCATTTCACACTTCAGTCTTTGTTTTAACCTTTCATGCAACTGTGTTCTGTTTTCACCACACACATACACCATGGAAATTTCACCTCCTAACGTACTCAGGATCCTCTGGCCCTCCATTCCCAGGTTGTGGACCAGAATTGCCCTCGCACGCAGCTTTTCGAGCTCGCCGAGGTCCTGAGCGATGAGATCATTCTCGAAGGCTGCATACCACCTGGCCCAGGGGATGAGCGGTTCTCCTGGAGCCTCCAAGAATGGTCGGAAAGAGGTAGCAGCTCGCTCCATACCCTTTTGTCCTCGTCGCCAAATGTTACGTCTGTAAAATGATGAGGAAGCGAGGTGACAGTTTGTATTTTATTAATAGAATAAGAACTAAACAGGAGTCACTCCGAACAGGTAGAGTCCGCAGCAAAGAGACAGAGGGTCTCCCGCCGTGACCTCTTATACTCCCCGTGACACCACCACCGGAAAGGAGGGGCGTCGCCTCCCACAACACCCAGGGCACCGACATATTGGTACACTCAACTACGTACATAATATTCATATCTAACAATAAGATGGCTCACTGCTCATTCATTTCATACATAACAATGTACAGTCACTTTTTTCTCTGTTTGGGTTTGCGCTCACATTCTCTTTCGGTGTTAATAGTAATTAGTAAAAATTAGCAGCAGCTGTGGGCTGATCTTAGCAACTATACCGGGTTTTTGCACATCAATATTTTTTAAAAAGTTGAAAATAATTATGCCCGTGGCCATTACACTACATAACGATCTTCCATCAAACTGCATTCATTATGTAAGCTTACGTAGGTAACAGGTGATGGGTCAGATCAACATTACCTGCTGAGAACGAAATGTTAAACTTCAACATAGATCTGTGATCTTCATCTGTGATGTCCATATAGAAAAACGCCACACTAGTGTTAATTGATGTTTTTTTTTATCCTTGTTCATCTCGATTTCTCAAATATTTATGATGAAAAGTCTCATAAAAAAAAACAAAAAAAAAACAGATCGACCACATTCTTCTTCTACTAGTCTTAGAGTAGGATTTCTTTCAAACGGCGCATGGCGCCATTCTGAAGCCCGGCACAGCACTGTTTGACCATTCTGAGCTACTGTAGAAACATGGCGGGGAAAAATGGCGGTCTCCATGGAGGCGTGGGTCCAGCACCATGTAAATATAAACAGCTTATTCTAAGGTAACAAAAATCAAACGAATTTTTTTTATCATTTATGATTATACACCACTGAAAACATGTTTATATTTGATTTTCTTAAGTTTTGCTAAAAGATTATCCAAAATTCTGCACAGTGCACCTTTAAACACTGTCATAAATGTGTTGCAATTTTTGAAGCGTGTTTTCACAGATTCGCAGACGTGTGGGTCTTTAAATGTGTCTCATCTGCTACATAGCTGGAAATACGACTTTTGTAGTGATTGCCTTTTCATGTCCCACTGTGTAAATGCTGACAGAACTAATGCTATAGATGGTTTATGCACACTACGCCAAATGTGAGATTTTTCTGACATTTAAAGGGAACATCTGAGCTGTTATGGAAATTAATTATTTCTGTGGCACAACATGAAACATTTCAATTTCTTCATGTCTTGAAGTCTGCATCTATGCTGCTGTTTTTACTGTGCAAGAAAAATCCCCTGGTTTGCAGTGAAGGACTTAAAAAAAAAAAAAACAGGGTTTATATGCAGAAATAAAATCAGAGAAAGCTGAGCGGATCAAGAGCAGGTGGATTTGGCAGGTTGACAGAGGGAAAAATCAGGAGGATGGATTAAGATGGAGGATGCAAGTGAACTTGAGGGACAGTCTGCAACAAGGATGGGTGGGCAGAAACTCGGAAAGAGGAAGAAATTCCAAAAAGGAGGAGAAAACAGAAGCCTGATTCTGACAGTGGAGCACTGAGCTCAGCTGATGGCCTCTAATGAAGTACGGCAGCTGCAGAGGAGGAGCCCGCGCTGACAGCCCGAGTCCCACTCTGACGGATGGTGGAGAAAACACGCACGCGCACACACCGGAAGACAGCTAAAATTTAAGCATACCAAAAGTGTGATAGACATCCCATGCAAGAAGGAGCAGGGTAGTGAGTGAATGAGCATTGTCAAGATTCTCTGAATTCATTCCACAGGATGAATTCACCCTTTCTTGTCCACCAGTGAAAATCAGATCTGCTCCCGGGCTGTCCTTTATATTGGAGGATACTGCGAGGAAATGTACATGCATGCATTATAATTAGGGATTCACCGATTGTGAAATTTTGAGCTCATACCGATGATTAGAACAATAATTTTGCCAATAAGCACAATACATTCTTTATTTTGTTTTTATTGTCATTTATTCCTCCATTTACTACCAGGGGGAAAAAATAAATGTGAATTTTAAAAGATAACTGAACCGTTTTAAAGTCGTTCAGCCCTTTATTATGCTATATTTGAATGAGCACAAATGGAACAGCCTTTGTGATAACCTTTCACACAAAGGACACACAGGTAAACATAAGCCGCTGCCATCAGTGAGTTTATTTGCTTCTTGGTTGGATCCATTCCATCCTAATGTAAATTGGATGAGATATAGAAGGTTATTGATTGACTGTTTTCTTTGCCACCAGAATTTTAAGTTTTAAATGTAGATACAGTATCTCCAACACCAAGAACAAGCCATTAAAATCCCGAAACACCGATAATGAATAACCTTCACTGTTAGTTACTGCTGACATGTTGCGGTCATTGTGCTCACTGTTATGTCTGCATATGGAGCCAAGGACGAGACCAGGTTTCAAACTGAACACATGTTTATTAGTAAGGCACTAGATCACACAGGTACAGCCGTCGGGCAGAAGAGGTGGCAAAAAGACCGGCCCTCCTGCCCACTGCCCTCTTATAGCCACGGGTGGTGGCGGAACCGGAAGATCGAGCCACCACCCGGACCTCACAAATAAAAGTCTAAACTATACACAACACTCACCAATAGAAACGCTTCACCAGTACAGCTCACAATCCCTTAAAAAAGGTACCAGCCAGTCTAGTGATATACAGTATGTGGCTCGGGGGCAATTAAATGCAATGAAGCTCTGAGTACAGATGTGGCTTGTGCCCAAGAATTTTTGTTGTCAAGTCCTCTACTCCCCTCTCCAGGATGAAAAACGTAAGTTCATGTCTTATAAGAAAAACAAGTACCTCTGGAGGATTTTTAACTATAATGTTATAAATGAGCTCAGTTAGCAACTGCACAGATCCAAACTCAAAGAAAAAAAAAATCCTGATGAGAGAGAATATTCACAAACTCCAACAGCAAATCTGTTAAAATTTGTTGTACTGCAGGAAGGTGGCCTCTTTATTCAACTTTGACTCCAAACTTTTGTTTGTTTAGGTGTATTAATTGTAGAACAAGTTTTAACGAGAGGGCATTCAGAGAGCATATACCTCCACCAAGGCTCTGTTCATCTTTCCCTCACCCCCTCCCATCATTGTGAGATAGGGCGGTGATGGAGATATGCACTCATACATCATTCACCCCCAAAATGTGGTGGGTTCATCTGTAGCCCAAGGGCCACCTCTGGTGAGAATTTCATCAAAATCCGTCCAGTAGTTTTTGCATAACCAAGCCGACAACTTTAACAAAACCCAATGAACAATGTCCTGATGTGTTCCCTTTATCTGGGTCCGTCAGCATAAAAAAAAGTTCCACCTGCACACGCTGGGAAGACTACAGCCAATGGCAAAAGGCATACGTTCAGCACCTGCAGTCACTCATTTACTATGCTTAACAGTTAATCAGACTGCTCCGTTTCACCGACAAGTCCGACACCAATTCAACATGTTGACCCCCCCCCCCAAAAAAAAGACACAGACAATGTTTGTTTTGTGTTGACAAACCAAGCAACAAGGATCACTGACGGCTCGAACTTACCAAATAGCCAATCATTGGCTTGCATCTTTGGCTTAGCATGTTGTGAGAAGATGGGGCCTTGGCAGAAGTATACACTCTCAGACCACCTCTAAAATCTAATAGGTTTATCCATAGGCCAGAGGCCACATCTGGTGAAAGTTTCATCAAAATCCATTGAGTAGTTTTTGCGTAATCCTGCTAATACATTGCAAGAAGATAGGGCTTTTAGTGAAGGTATGCACTCTCAGATCGCTTCCAAAATCTAATGGGTTCATCTGTAGGTCAAGGGCCATGGTGAAAATGTCATCAAAATCCACTGAGTAGTTTTTGTGTAATCCTTCTAACAGACAAACGGACTGCCCTGATCACATTACCTCCTTGGTGGAGGTAATTAAAATGGCTTTCTAAATACAGTGGGGAAAATAAGTATTGAATATGCTGTGGTGACACAACAGGTGGTCATACTCCACCCAGGGTCTTTGGGGAATGGGGGGAAGGAGGTGAGAGATGGGAATGAGGAGAAGAAAAGGAGAGGGGGCGACACTAGGCACCAGAGCACCAGGGGGTAGAAAACCAAATTAAGATGCACCTTCATACCTGGCAATGCCAGGCGTGACTGTATTGTGTAAAATGAAGATGTGCCTCCACACCTCAGATGCCAGGTGTGGAAGTTTTGTGTGGTGTGATGCTCTTTTGTGTGTATGTTAATATGTATACTTCAGGTACCAAAGAATAGAATAGAATTTCTGGCGCCTGAACAACATCACCAAACACAACCGTTACCCCATCCCGCACATCCAGGACTTTTCCATGCACCTGGTTAGGACGCGCATTTTTTCAAAAGTGGACCTGGTCCACGGTTACCACCAGGTCCTGGATCGCGCCGAGGACGCCCCAAAAACTGCGATGACAACCCCTTTCAGCCTTTTTGAATTTTTACGAATGCTGTTCCGGTTAAAGGGCACAGCCCAAACTTTTCAAAGAATGATGGACGCGGTGCTCCGTGATTTGCCTTTCATTTTCGTCTACTTAGACGACATTTTGGTGGCTAGCGCGTCAGAGGAGGGGCACCTCGCCCATCTCAAACAAGTTTTTAGATGGTTGGAAGCACACAGGTTGATAATGAATCTGGCGAAGTGTCAGTTTGCGCTGTCGATGATTGATTTCTTGGGCCACTGCATCTCGCTGGAGGGCACGATTCCTCTGCCAGATAAGATTCGTGCAGTGTCAGATTTTTCGTGTCCGCAGACCATGAGGGCTGACTGCCTGTCACGTGCACTAGTCTCTCCAGTCTACGTGGGTATTGATTTTTCTGCCATGACTGCCAACCAAACCAAGGATGCGGACAATCGCACGCTTCAATCCGCAGGTACCGCACTAAAATTGGAGAGCAGGGAGGTACAAGAGGGGTGCCCCCCCACTCTGTGACATCTCCACCGACTGGCCTCGCCCAATGGTCCCAAACTCTTGGCGCCACCACATTTTCGAGTCTGTCCACTCCCTTTCACATCCTGGCGTACGGGCTTCAGTTAAGCTAGTGGGGCCCAAATTCGTCTGGCCTTGCATACGCAGGAATGTGAAGGAGTGGGCCACAGCGTGCATTGTGTGCAACGGGCTAAGCTTTAGAGGCACACCAAAGCCCCTCTCGAGCCTTTTCAAATTCCAAGCATGAGGTTCGACCACGTACACATGGATTTAGTGGGTCCCTTTCCGCCGTTGCTGGGGTTCGCCCACCTTTTGACAATAATGGACCACACTACACGTTGGCCTAAGGCAGTTCCGCTAGCTGCCACCACATCTGCCGATGTGGCCCACGCGTTTTTGTCATCCTGGGTTGCATGGTTCGGATCCCCATCGGACATCACTTCCGACAGAGGTCCACAGTTCGTTTCAGAACTCTGGTTCACAATGGCTGAAAAACTGGGGGTCAAAATCCACTGCACCAACACGTACAACCCCCAGGCTAATGATTTGTGCGAGAGGTTTCATAGATCACTTAAAGCAGTGCTCAGAGCCTCGTTAACGGATGCAAATTGGGTCAACTGCTTGCCTTTGATCCAACTGGGGTTGCGCTCTGCGCCCAAAGAAGATTTAGCAGCTTCCCCGGTGGAGCTCGTTTTTTGTCAGCCGTTGCGGGTCCCGGGTGAATTTTTGCCGGAGAGCCCCACACCTGGTACCAACTCGTCTGTGCGCCTTTTGTCTGGGGCTGAGGCTGGCCATGTTCCGGGACCTGTGCACCATTGTTTTCCCCGCACTTTTGTTCCAAAGAGTTTGGAGAACGCCAAATTTGTTTTCGCCAGACATGACGCGCGCAGAACCCTGCTGCATTCACCTTACAATGGCCCGTTCAGGGTTTTGGAAACAGGAGCAAAATATTTTGTGTTAAACTTGGGGGGGCGTAAGGAAACTATATGCATAGACAGGCTCAAACCCACTTATGTTTTGGCAGAGGAGCAGGTGGTGCTGGCTCAGGCTCCCCGGCACAGACGGCCACCTACAGGGGGCCCGCAGGTTGGTGTTTCTCCTTCAGAGAACTGTTTTCAGGAAACTAAATCTTTCCCCTCCCCACTCTTTCCCCCTCCAGAAGAATGTCCACCAAGAACCGAGTTTTTCTCCGACCCACCTCGACAGGAAGGCACTTCGACTGGCCCGACGCCTCCACGTTACAGCCGCTACAGGTGCTTGCTCAAGCCCAAAGGATCGGAGGATTAAAGCCCCTTCTGGGTGTTCGGGGGGAGGGGCTGTGTGATGACACAACGGGTGGTCATACTCCACCCAGGATCTTTGGGGAATGGGGAGAAGGAGATGAGAGATGGAGATGAGGAGAAGAAAAGAAGAGGGGACAACAGTAGGTGCCAGAGCACCAGGGGGTAGAAAACCAAATTAAGATGTGCCTTTATACCTGGCAATGCCAGGCATGAATGTATTGTGTAAAGTGAAGATGCGCCTCCACACCTCAGATGCCAAGCGTGGAAGTTTTGTGTGGTGTGATGCTCTTTTGTGTGTGTGTTAATGTGTGTACTCCAGGCGCCAAAGAATGGAGTGAAACTGTATAAAAGAGATCCACTTTGGCTCCTGGGTCATTCTGTTCTTTGTGGTAGAGGAAATAAAGTTGTGTGCTGCAGCTGCTTGTGTCTCGCCTGATTCATCCTCTACAACATCAGCATTCTCATTAACATATATCTGATGGAGCCATTGACCTGAGATTTTCACCAGATATCAGTAACAACCCAAGTAATCCATACATACAAAGAAATCAAGGCAACTGTCGTCACAAAACAAGTTATATTTAATAAAGTGGGATGACACAGGAAATAAATATTGAACATGCTTGGTGAAATTCATTTAATATTTAGTAGAAAAGCCTTTGTTGGTAATAGCAGCATCCAGACACCTCCTGTATGGAGAAACTAGGCGCAGGCATTACTCAGGAGTGATTAAATTTTGAAGGTTCCGTGATGTCTTCTGGGGACTCTGATCTTCAGTTCATTCCATAGATTTTCAATTGGATTCAGGTCAGGTGACTGACTGGACCATTCTAGCAGCTTTATTTTCCTTCACTGGAGCCAATTGAGAGTTTCCTTGGCGGTGTGTCTGGGATCATTGTTTTGCTGAAATGTCCCCCCTTGTTTCATCTTCAGCATCTTGTCAGATGGCAACAGATTCTTATCAAGGATGTCTCTGTACATTTGTCCATTCATCTTTCCATCAATTATATGAAGTCTGCTTGTACCATGTGGTGAAAAACACCCCCACACCATGACGGAATGTGCAGTGCCATTTCTTGTCCAAACATGCTGTGTGTTGTGGCATCTAAAAAGTTCAATTTTAGTCTCATCTGACAAGACTATCTTTTCCCAGTATTTTACTGGCTTGCCCAAATGTGCAGCAAACTTTAAGCAAGCTTCAGCATGCTTTTTCTTCAGCAATGGAGTCTTGCAAGGTGAGCAGGCATAGAGATCATGTTGGTTGAGTGCATTACTTATTTTCTTTGAAACGGCAGTACCTGCTAACTCCAGGTCTTTCTGGAGCTCTCCACAAGTGGTCTTTGGATCTTGGATAACTCTTCTGGTAATTCTTTTGACTCCTCTGTCAGAAATCTTGTGAGGAGCTCCTGGTTGTGGCTGGTTTATGGTAAAATTATGTTCTTTCCACTTCCAAATGATGGCTCCAAAAGTGCTCACTGGAACATTCAGCAGTTTAGAAATGCACCTAACCAATGCCATCATTATGTTTTGCAACAATAAGGTTGCAAAGGTTTTTGCTTCTACCCATCACAAGTTCTTTGTGGTGTGACAATCTAATATTCACAAACCTTTTTAAAGGCTATCAGTCAGGACTTAACCAGCTGAAATTAATTTGCACTGAAGGGGGATGGGATGGTTTCCTAAATTCTGATGGATTTCAGCGCGTTTCTTGGCTTTCTATGCCTTTTTGCACCTCTTTTTCTTCATGTGTTCAATGCTTATTCCCTGTGACTTTCCACTTTATTAAAGTGTCGGACGATTCCTGTGGTAACGTATCGTCACTTCCTGTGTTGCTGGCTGTTGTTGTGGTTTGCTCTGTGGTTCACTCTCTTGAGAATTATTGCCTTTAATTGTATTTTAATCGTTTTTTTTCTGTCTACCGTCACCTCTCACTTCTGTTTAACAAGCCTCTTGCACCTGTGTGCGCACTCAGTGTCACCTAATCACCCTCTTTTTCCTTTTGTTCACCTTTCATTGGTGTTTGTGTTAGCTTTGGGTTAGCCTCTAGCTATGGCTACGAGCTCTCCTTCCCCTTCTCCTCTGGTGTACTGTCTCTGTCAGATGTTTAGCTACACCTCTGCCTCTTTTAGTGTTAATGGTACTGTAAATGTAATAAATGTTGTCTTTTTGAGGTGCTCGAGGCGAGGTTGTGTGATTTGCAATCCCGGCTTCGCTGCATTGAAACACCGTCAGTGCCAGTTAATAATGACAGACTCCCCTTAGCTGCAGCGGAGCACCCTAGCTTAGGGCCTGCTAGCCGTCCCCCGGCTTCCACCTCTCCTGAGCAGCCAGGTGAGAATGGGTGGGTGACGGTGAGAAGGAAGCATAGTTGCAAGCCCCTGGTTCACCACCAACCTGTTCATGTTTCTAATCACTTTTCCCCGCTTAGCGACACACCCACTGAGGAAAAAACTCTGATCATTGGTGACTCTATAGTCAGAAACGTGAACCTAGAGACTCCAGTGGCCATAGTCAAATGCATTCCTGGGGCCAGAGCAGGTGACATCAAGTCAAATTTGAAAATGCTGGCTAAAAGTAACTGTAAATACTCCACAATTATCCATGCTAGCATTAACAACATCCGACTCTGGCAGTCGGAAATCACAAAACTTAGTGTGGAATCGGTGTGTAACTTTGCCAAAACAATGTCTGCCTCTGTAGTATTCTCTGGGCCCCTCCCCAATCTGACCAATGATGACATGTTTAGCCGCGTGTCATCCTTCAGTTGCAGGCTATGTGTGTGGTGTCCTGCAAACGATGTGGGCAACATAGACAATTGGAACTTCTTTTGGGGAAAACCTGGTCTTACTAGACGAGACGGCATCCACTCCACTTTGGATGGTGTGTCTCTTTTATCTAACAATCTGGCATCATTTTTATCCAAATTTCCAAAACCTTGACAACTCAGAGTTGGGACCAGGAAGCACAGTCGCAGTCTTACATGCCTCTCTGCAGTTCCACTTCATCTGCCACCCCTCACCTTAGCCCCTGTCTTCCCCATCAGAGAATCATTGCCTGCTCCCTCCAAAGTAAATAAAAATATAATGTATAAGCATCCCAAAGTGATTAAACAAAAAGTTGGTAAAACTCAAATTAAAAATGAAGCCTCTAAATTTAATGACCTGGCCTCTGTTCCTCCTCATAATTTAAAAATTAAATGTGGTTTATTAAATATTAGGTCTCTAACTCCAAAGTCTCTGCTCGTCCATGATCTGTTAATTGGGCATCAGATTGATTTAATATCCCTTACAGAGACTTGGTTAGGGCAAGAGGATTGTTGGTTTAAACAAATCAACTCCCTCTGGTTATTTAAACTGTCAAAATCCCAGAAGTTCTGGTCGTGGAGGAGGAGTAGCGACAATTTACCATTCCAGATTACTAGTTATGTAAAGCAAAAAACATGTTATAATTCCTTTGGGGGCCTGGTCCTCAGTATTGGGCATGTTAGCAATTTTAGGTTAAACCCAATTTTATTTGCCATAATTTATCGTCCTCCCTCAGCCTACTCAGAGTTTTTATCTGAATTTGTTGAATTCTTAGCAGATTTAGTGCTGAAATCAGATAGAATAATTATAGTAGGGGACTTTAATATACATGTGTATGTAGATAGTGATTGCCTTGATATGGCATTTAATTCAATATTAGACTCAATGGGTTGGGGGTTTTTTTTCAGATAGTAGGAAATTCTACCCATTATCTCCACCACACGTTGGACCTTGTTCTGACATATGGCACAGAAATAGAAAATCTTGTAGTGTCTCCTCATAACCCTGTACTGTCAGACCATTGTCTGTTAACCTTTGATTTTACTATGTCTGACTATAGGGCTCCTAAAGAAAAATATTACTACAGTAGATGCCTCTCAGATGATGCTGTTACCAAATTTAAGCAGATTGTTTCCTCTGTGCCACGTGTCAACACAACGGAGATAAGCTATGGAGAGCTTGCCCCTTCTGTAATTGATAGCATGGTAGATAGTGTTTCAGTTTCTCTGCATCGGGCTTGAGACATGGTGGCCCCTTTAAAAAAGAAAAAGTCTAATCAGAGATTTCTAACTCCTTGGTTCAACACAGAAACTCATAGCTTAAAACAGAAGACTCGTCAATTAAAAAGAAAATGGCACTCCACTAAATTAGATAAAATCTATTTAGCTTGGAGAAATCATCTTCTAATTTATAAAAAATCTCTGAGAAAAGCTAGAACAAGTTATTATTCTGCATTAATAGAAGAGAACAAGAATAATCCTAGGTTTCTTTTTAGCACTGTAGCCAGGCTGACAAAGAGCCAGGACTCTGTCAGTCCTAGCATTCCCTTAGAGCAGGGGTCACCAACGCGGTGCCCGCGGGCACCATGTCGCCTGCAGGGACCACATGAGTCGCCCGCAGGCCTGTTCTAAAAATAGCACAACTCGCAAGTGAGCTGCGTCTAAGATGTAATTTTTTCTGCCGCTATTTTTTAAAATCACACTTGCATTTATATAGATTTTAAAATGACAATGTCTTAAAAATAAAAAAAAAATGAAAATATGTTTATTACACGTAAAGTTAATGTGAACTCTGACCTAGTTCAAAGGTCAGTATTGTGCGCATGACAAAACCTTCGCGCTTGTGGAGAGTCAGCTAGCGGCCAGTGAAGATGTGAATGGAGCGCAGTTTCCTACACAGTTCTTTTTCCAAAAAAAAAAGACAGAAAATTTATCATTTTCAAAGTGAGCGGGAGGAAGAGTTCTTTTTTACTACCGTGAAAGGAAGCTGCGTGTGTTTAATTTGCGGGGCGACTGTGGCCCACTGCTGCCCACTCTTTTTTTTTTTGACGGAAGGTAGATTTCTTCTGCAGTCCGGTGACAAGCCACCAGCTACCGGTTGCTGTGTGCGCAAGCGCCCCTTAACTCCCTAACCTGCATGTTTTTGGCATGTGGAAGGAAACCGGAGAAATCTCCGGCCGAGGGTAAATTGTGCTGCCGCGGTGCCACCGTGCATATAAGCACTCTCAGTGCTGTTTAGCGTCTTCTCAAGCATAATTCTTGGCAAGAACTGTATGGATATAATTCCAGTGAAGAAGAACACACAAAAGTGTGTTTATTAAATGTAACAGATTTTGAGCAGAATTGCAGCAGATTTGTTCAGTTAAAAATGTGATAAGATTTATTTAATATGAAAGTTGATTTTTCTTAAATGTTGCATAACTTTTTCAAACATGGTTCAACATAGTTCATGAATTAACAGGGTTTAGTTTTTTATGGTTAAAAGGGACTGGTGAAAACTGGACATTTTTTTAATGTAGAAGTGATCATCTGAACAATTGCTGAGAGTAATAAAAATAAAGTGTTGAATATTGATCTTGTCTGTTACCCACTCTAAGTTATTGATAATTATATACTGTGTATATATATATATATATATATATATATATATATATATATATATATATATATATATACACACACACACACAATTTGTTATTTTAGAGGAGTGTGTCAAGCTGGTGCCCTTCACATGACTCGATACCCATGAAGTAGCTCTTGGTTTCAAAAAGGTTGGTGACCCCTGCCTTAGAGCCTACTAGTCAGGACTTAATGAACTTTTTCAATTATAAAATTTCATCTGTCAGAGATAAAATCAGTCAGATTCTTCCCACCGTTAACTTACTACAACTCCTTCAATTGATATCTGTTTGGATGAGTTTACTCCAATTGACCTTTTAGAGTTAGATCAAATAATTTCCTCATCCAAGCCTTCAACTTGTCTTTTAGACCCTATTCCTACCAGGTTATTTAAAGAAGACTTCCCATTTATTGGTAGCTCTATTCTTCAAATAATCAATTCTTCATTAACATTAGGCCATGTACCGCAGGCTTTTAAAACTGCTGTAATTAAACCCTTACTAAAAAAGCCAATGCTGGATCCTGGAGTTTTAGCTAACTATAGACCAATCTCTAATCTGCCTTTCATTTCAGAAATCTTAGAAAGAGTTGTTGCTATTATTTGATGACTTGCAGGGAAATGGTTTATTTGAAGAGTTTCAGTCTGGGTTTAGAATCCATCATAGTACTGAAACAGCTTTAGTGACAGTCACTAATGACTTCCTTATCGCATCTGATAATGGACTTGATTCTGTACTTGTGCTTTTAGACCTTAGTGCAGCTTTTGATACTATTGATCATAATATTCTATTTGATAGATTAGAACATCACGTTGAACTTATTGGAACTTTGTTGCAGTGGTTTAGATCTTATTTATCTGATAGGTTCCAGTTTGTTCATGTCAATAATGAGTTTTCTTCCTACTCAAAGGTCAGTCACGGAGTTCCACAGGGATCTGTGCTAGGCCCTATTCTTTTTACTTTATATAGTTATAAATTATATAGCTTCCGCTAGGCAACATTATTAGAAAGGCAACATTCCGTTAGGCAACATTATTAGAAAGCACTGTATACATTTTCATTGTTATGCAGATGACACACAATTATACCTGTCAATGAAGCCAGATGATAGTAATCAATTAGCCAGGTTAGAGGCCTGTCTTAAGGAAATCAAAGCTTGGATGACTTGTAATTTTTCTGCTATTAAATTCAGATAAGATTGAAGTCATTCTAGTTGGTCTAAAAAAAACCTTAGAAATACCTTTCCAAATCAAACTCTTAGTTTGGATGTGGTTACTCTCTCTTAATAGCTCTGTGAGGAACCTTGGAGTTATTTTTTATCAAGATCTGTTTTTTAATTCACATATTAAATTTGTTTCTAAGACTGCCTTCTATCATTTGCGTAATCTTGCCAAGATTAGGAGCATCTTGTCTCAGAGTGATGCTGAGAAACTAATCCACGCTTTTGTTCGCTCTAGATTAGACTATTGTAACTCTTTATTATCAGGTTGTCCTAAGACATCTTTAAAAAGTCTTCAGCTGATCCAAAATGCTGCAGCAAGAGTTTTAACAGGTACTAGAAAGAGAGATCATATCTCTTCGGTTTTGTCCTCCCTTCATTGGCTTCCCATACAGTTTAAAATTAAGTTTAAAATCCTTCTCACTTCCAAAGCTCTAAATAATCAGGCCCCTTTTTATTTAAAAGATCTGATACTACCCTATTATCCTAACAGAGCACTACACTCCCAAAACGCAGGATTACTTGTAATATCTAGAATCTCCAAAAGTACAATGGGAGACAGAGCCTTAAGTTATCAAACTCCTCTCCTGTGGAACCAGCTGCCAATCTGGATTCGGGAGTCAGACTCTCTGTTTTTTAAGAATAGGGTTAAAACCTTCCTTTTTAATATAGCCTATAATTAGGGAGGGATCATGTGCCTATGAACCCTCCCTTAGTTATGCTGCTAATAGGTTTAGACACGGGCTGCACGGTGGCGCAGTGGTTTAGCACTGTGGCAGCACAGTTTTACCCTCGGCCGGGGGACCGCGGGGATCATGAGATCGTGGGTTCGATCCCAGCCCCCGACCAACAGTGAGCTGTGTGGAGTTTGCATGTTCTCCCCGTGTTGCGCGGGTTTACTCCGGGATTTCTCCAGTTTCCTCCCGCATACCAAAAACATGTAGGTTTAGGGCGCTCGCGCACGCAGCGACCAGCAGCGGTGGCTTGTCACCAGACTGCAAACCAAGTCTACCTACGGGTACAAATAAGTAACAAAACAAAACAAAAAAAAAAAAAAAGACAGTCGGGGGACCTCCAACAATGCACTGGGCTTCACTCCTTTCTTCACTCTTAATGAAATATTTTTGCTGGTCATTAACGTTTGTTCTCTCCCATAGATTGAGTCCCCATAGTGCTGTTTGCTCTCTACATACAGTATCTGTTCTTTTCTTCTTCTTCTCTATCCCCTCACCCCCCCCAGCCAGTCGCAGCAGATGACTGCCCCTCCCTGAGCCTGGGTCAGCTGGAGGTTTCTTCCTGTTAAAAGGGAGTTTTTCCTCTCCACCGTCACCAAGCGCTTGCTCACAGGGGATCACCTAATTGCTGGGGTCTTTCTGCAATTGCGGGGGTTTCCCCTACAGTTGAAAGTGCTATGAGATGACTGTTGTGAAATGGTGCAATATAAATAAAGCTGAATTGAATTAAATATAGCCTGTTTTGTGAACACAGTTGCCTTGATTTTTTTGTATGTATGGATTACTTGGGTTGTTACTGATATCTAATGAAAATCTCAGGTCAATACCTCCATCAGAAATATGTTTGAGAAAAATGTTGACATGTTCAATACTTATTTTCCCTGCTGTATGTGAACAGTTACTGCATTTAGAGGGATTAATACATGCATACCAGCCCAACTCTACAGCCCCAGACCATGTAAAGGTTTAAGAATCAAGAAATGTTCAACTCGCTTTGTATAGAGAGCTATTTGAGTATTTCTTTCACATCCTTGCTGTAAACATGTATTTTCTTCAGGCATATTGTAAGGGATTCACATCAAGGACTTAAGAATTAAATTTTTTTATTTTTTATGTAAAGATGACATGAGAAGTTGTTTATGCAAATGTAAGACAAGGACTGAATGGTAACTTGTATTTTTAGGAAGTTTGGGGTCCATAACCATGAAGGGGTGTTATCTCTGCAATATTTTTTGTCATGCCATAATGCACCAAAATTATGAGACTGCAGGGGGCAGTAAAACATTACATTTTACAGCCTTTGCTACACAGAATGATCTGCGGGTGCAAAGTTAATGTGAATAGTCACAATAATTTGTATTTACTTTGTGGGCGAACCTTACAGGTACAGCTCAAAAAATTAGAATATCATGAAAAGTTCAATATTTTTTGTCACTCATTTATATTATATAGATTCATTAAGCAGAGAGTGATATATTTCAAGTGTTTATTTCAATTTTGATGATTATGGCTTACAGCCCATGAAAACCCCAAATTCAGTTTCTCAAAAATTTAGAATATTACATAAAATTAATTTTTAAAAAATAGTTTGGTTTTTTTTAATAGAAATGTTGGCCAACTGAAAAGTATGTCCATGTACACACTCAATACTTGGTCGGGGCTCCTTTTGGATTAATTACGGTATCAATGTGGCGTGGCATGGAGGTGATCAGCCTGTGGCACTGCTGGTCAGGTGTAGGTCAGGAGAGTTTGCTGGCCAATCAAACACAGTGATGTCATGGTCATTAAACCAGATTTTGATACTTTTGGCAGTGTAGGGGGGTGCCAAGTCCTGATGGAAAATGAAATCAGCTTCTCCATAAAGCTTGTCAGCAGAGGGAAGCATTAAGGGCTCTTAAATTTCCTGGTAGACGACTGCGCTACTTTGGTCTTGATAAAACACAGTGGACCAACACCAGCAGATGACATGGTTCCTCAAATCATCACTGACTGTGGAAACTTCACACTAAACCTCAAGCAACTTAGATTCTGTGCCTCTCCACTCTTTCTCCAGACTCTGCGACTTTGATTTCCAAATGAAATGCAAAATTTACTTTTATCTTAACAGAGGTCATCTGCTGGTGTTGGTCCACTGTGTTTTATCAAGACCAAAGTCAGCACAGTCGTCTACCAGGAAATTTTAGAGCACTTCATGCTTCCCTCTGCTGACAAGCTTTATGGAGAAGCTGATTTCATTTTACAGCAGGACTTGCCCCCCCCCCACACACACACACACACACTGCCAAAAGTATCAAAATCAGGTTCAATGACCATGGCATCACTGTGTTTGATTGGCCAGCAAACACTCCTGACCTAAACCCCATAGAGAATCTATGGAGTATTGTCAAGAGGAAGATGAGAGACACCAGACCCAACAATGCAGATGAGCTGAAGGTCACTATCAAAGCAACCTGGACCTTCATAACACCTCAGCAGTGCCACAGGCTGATCACCTCCATGCCACGCCACATTGATACTGTAATGAATCCATAAGGAGCCCTGACCAAGTATTGAGTGTGTACACGGACATACTTTTCAGTCGGTCTACATTTGTATTAAACTATTTTTTTAATTAATTTTATGTAATATTCTAATTTTTTGAGAAACTGAATTTGGGGTTTTCATGGGCTGTAAGCCATAACGATCAAAATTAAAATAAATGAACACTTGAAATATATCACTCTCTGTGTAATTAATCTATATAATATATGGGTTTCACCTTCTGAAATGAGTGACAAAAAATATTGAACGTTTTCGTGATATTCTAATTTTTTGAGATGTACCTGTACTTTACCTTGACAAATACTTAACACTGAAAATCTTCATGCTCTTAAACTAAAACACCCTGAAACACAAACAACCATTAACACATTTTTATTTATCAATCATTAGTTAAAAATAAAATTAAATGTTACAAAAATTCTTTAAAATCAAAAGATTTATACAAACTATGGCTCCAATTTAATCTCACCTGGACAGAAAAGTACAAAAGGCACTGTGCATTAGTCTGCTGCATATATACAGTATATAAGACATCTGGACCAAAATGGTGAACTACAGAAAGGTACAACATATTATTAATAATTTCCCTCAAAACACAAGGCCTGTCTAATCTGCAGAGGACACACTTCTTTAATGTCAATGTACAAGTTCATGCTCACGGCTATTAGGGGCAAATTCAGCATCAGCTGACTCACATCTGAGAGACAGCTCACCTAAAAAGACAAATAATAATAATATAACCAAGGAATGTGAAATCAAAATAAACAAGGAAAAAAGTGCAATGACATAAAAACAATAAATGAGGAGTGGGGATCTACTACAAAGATTAAAAAAAAACAAAAACAATTTCACATATGTACCCATTACCATAAAACCCCCTGGACACCCTGTCTGGAAGTCTGAGTTCAACTCGGTGTACAAACAAAACTTTGTCTGTTTTCTATTGTGCATTGATGTCTCATCAGCTATTGACAACGTGAGTCACATTCACACAGATCCTTGGGATCCATTATAAGACAGGTCCAAAAGTGTGCCCATGATGTCAAGTTATGAAAAAAAATTACAAAAAAACATCCCCAGACTATACTAAAGCTACAACTCCATAGCTTTTAAGAACTAAAAGGCATTTGTTGAACTGACAACAAACAAGGGCAGTCACCTCATAACACTGGTTTAAGACAAAACTAGAAGGACCCAAGAAAGAAGGAAAGAAATCTCTTAATCTCTCGAGTATTAAAGTGGCTTTACGTGAGACATTCTTTACCAACCTAACCCTTCACTTTTGCACTTCAGAAGTCCGGTTGTGTTTTTGGTACCTTACCAGCACACTCTACTGTGCAAACTCACAATTGAAAGCTTTAAGTAGCCAGATAGCCAATTGAAGACACCCTCCTTTCTTTTTGTACAGTCTCTTTGGCATCTGGTTTCATATCCAACATTCTGTTATGACAAGCAGATGAGAATTTATGCACTCCAGGTCAGAGTCGGACTACGTAGCAGTCACGATGCACAATGACTCCTTGTAGGCATCCAGTCAGAGGGTCAACGTCCATCAGCGCTTTAGCTGAAATCATAGGAAACCATGCTCGTCCAGTGTTTTTGGAGTAACTGGATTCCACTTTGCAACAGTCTTGGCTGTTGAAAAGGCTGCAAAACAAAAGGAGAGCAATAAATCAAACATTTAAATCTAAGAAGTGTGTTTATATTACGGATAAAAAATGTCCACACTGATCGATACCTGACTCTGCTCTGCTTTTGGAAGGCTCTAGTGGCTGAACATCAGGCAAAGGGAGCCCCTTCCCCTCGAGATCACTCTCCCCAGATGATGTATGATCCTCCGTCCTAATAATCAAAGCAGGCCTTCTATGGTATTTGGCCCGGTAAGTGTCAGTCATACAGTTATCCACAGAAAAGTAAGTGGTGGGAAGAACCCTTTCTGAGTCTGTACCATCATG
The DNA here is from genome assembly GCA_020510985.1 of Pholidichthys leucotaenia. Taxonomy (NCBI): domain Eukaryota; kingdom Metazoa; phylum Chordata; class Actinopteri; order Cichliformes; family Pholidichthyidae; genus Pholidichthys; species Pholidichthys leucotaenia. The sequence continues at coordinate 188,285,529 of CM035836.1, forward strand.
TTTGGGATTTGGACTGGGAAACCTCTCTTCACTCTCGCTGGCTGACAGATCGTTCCTGTCCTGGTCTGATGACCCTGACTTGGAGCTGGCATCAGATGAAAGTCTGTGCTCGGCAGGTGTCTCAATCCATCGGCGAAGGGTGGTGTGTGACAGGGGTGAGACACCGTTTTTGGGGTGGTTGTGGGGGCTTGTCCGTATCAGGAACTCCGGTAGTAAGGAGGGGATGCCAGAAAGTTCAGTGTGAGAGTTGCCTAAAGTCTTGGGGGGTAAAGGTGGGGGGTATTTGTGTGTGAAATGATCTATGTGGGTAGTGGCAGCCTCATCTTGTTCGGATAAGGGTCCTGCGAGGTCATCTGAGCTGTTCCACTCAGAACTGCTGGTCTTTGCTAAATAAGGGGGTCCGGGGCTGACCGGGGTGCCACCTACATTCTCCTCTTGTTCACTGTCCAGGGCATCGTTCTTTTCCAAGATACCATGTTTGTATCGGACGGCTCTTGTTCTGTCAGAGTGCCCAAAAAATAGATAAATATTTCACTTCAACATGAGACAAGCTAAATATAACATTTCATTAACACTAAAGGTATTTTTTTTAACCTGTGCATGGGTACACCAGACAGGGAGTTGGAGTCTAGTAGATCTGGAGATGTTCTTCCTTCTTCTCCTAAAAAAAAAAAAAAGTGTAATATCACAAGAAAGTAATATAAAATCATTAATTATCCCTACAATATAGACTGTTTTTTTCCGACTGCTGCAACAATATGTTTTTCTACGTCTCACCAGCAAAGACGTTATCTAACATGGGTCATGTTGGGGCTCTTAGCCTGGTGCTGAGAGAGGAAGTATCAAAGCAGCCAGTCTGGCAGAGCGCCCTCAGGCCTCCTGTGTACCACCCTGACTGTCTGATCCAGCCAAAGAACACAGCCCTCAAAGGGAATGCGAGTTCATAACCGGGCACTGCTAACTTTGAGCCAACAGTTCTAATAAAACAATAAGGACCCCGCCTGAACTCTGATGGGTTTACAAATTGAGATCAGACGCTATTGAAGAGAGTGTAAATGGAAAAATAATAAGCTATTGAGGGCAAACTTGTGTTCAAGAAATACAACTGAATTATGTGGCTACGAGTTGGGGATATGCCAATTAACCTACCTAACTTGCATGTTTTTGGCATGTTAGGTATGAATGTGAGAGTGAATGGTTGTCTGTCTCTCTGTGTTGGCCCTGCGATGGACTGGCGATCTGTCCAGGTGTACCCTGCCTCTCGCCCAAAGATGCTGGGATAGGCTCCAGCCCCCCCGCAACCCGAAAAGGATTAAGCGGAAGAAGATGAATGAATGAAGTTGGGGATAACAGCTGATTTCACAGATGACATTAGTTTGGAAACAGGTCCCTGTATGTGTGTGGGATGGTGTGGCACTTAAGCCAAGTTGTTCTTTGGGGTTTTTTTTGAATCCTCAGACAGATAACAGTTGACCAGTAGGACAAGGAGGAGAATGAGTGACTAAGGACCATCTGTGATGTGTCAGCATACTCTTTTTCTCCCTCCTCCCCAGTGCTCTCAAAGCATTAGCGGATAAATCCTTTGTGCTGGCATGCAATTACACCGGGGTCAGTCTCCAGACTTCAGATCCCCTACACAACACTATTGCATTTTTAAGCTGCTAAGTCCATGTGGCAATTCACAATTCAGTGCCACTGATCTGCAATGTTGGCAAGCAACTATAACAATATGATTCTCAACAGCAAAAGAAAAAAAAAAAAAAAGGGATGCAGCTGACAATGTGTTCTCAATCCTCCCACCCCCTTACGCTTATGATCATACACACTGTTAACAAGGGAAAGGTTGAAGGAGAGAGCAGCTGCACAGCCGTGCAGAGTCGGCTGTGCCGCTGGCTTGAAGGCTGTCTGGTAAAGTTTTTTTTTTTGTTTTTTTTTTTAAGACAACTGCCTAGTCATCGCTCCATGTTATTGTAGATCGGTTCTTCGGGTTTAAGGGCGTGGCTGCATACTGAGAACAAGAAAACAGATGTAGTGGAAGTGTCCTGTTTTAACATGTCTGTTGCACTTGGGTGGTAATCTCTCCATGTGTTGTGAGCGATTACATGGATTACACAGTTTGAGTGGAATCTAAACATGACCATTTTCAATTAGAGAAAAGAAAGATATTCCAACTTTATCTAAAAGTACAAGTTAAGCTGCTACATGCAGTAGATGTAAAAAGTGTATACACACACACCTGTTAAAATGTCAGGTTTTGGGGATGTAAAAAAGAGGTCATGATAAATCATTTCCAAACTTCTTCTACCTTTGATGAGACCTATAACCTGTACAATCCAACTGAAAAACAAGTCTATGAGGTGGAAAAATATACTAAACAAAATATGTAGTAATAAGCTGGTTGCATAAGTTCACTCACCCTTACACTAATACTGTGTTGAAGCACCTTTTACTTTTGAAGCAGCATTCATCTTTTGGGGTACACACCTGCCATCAATTAAAGTGACTGATTCAAGTAGCTGTCAGGATCTTTATTCACCACTGGATGTTGCACTACAGCTCAGCTCTCAAATCAAACAAACAAAGCTAACCTCCTAACACCCACCATCATGCATTCCCTGTGCTTGTCTGTTGAATTATACCAATAAAAAGTCTTCCGTCCCTGCCCAGGAGTCTCTCGGGTTCTTGGGGAAGACAGCGGTGAGAAAGGAACCTTAACAAACCAGTGAGATGAGACTTGAGATGGCAGAGGCAGGAAAGGAAAGGAACAATCAAGTGAGCTCCCAGTGGATGCCTCCGAAGCCCTGTCTGGCAGCCGCCAGAGAGGGCTGAGGAACGCTGACACATAAGGGAATAACAAGATAAACCAGGTAACAACTGGGTGCAAGTTTTATGTTTCTGTGTCTCACATTTTCATTAGAATCCATGAGGACAGCCTTTTCACATAATATGGTGACTCGCTCCCATAAGCCTCTGCGACACAACAGAGTGATGTCATGTTGCCAGGCAACAGAGGCGGGCTAAAGGATTTGAGGGGAGGACACTTGAAAAGTGGGTAGCTGGGCTCGCTTGGGACAAAATAAAAGAGGAGCCAGTGAAAGCCAGCGCTCAGCGGTGGCTGATAGCACTCAGCTACTGTTGAAGATTTGAGTTGTTTATTTTTAAGTACAAAATCTCACAGAGCATCTTTAACCAAAAAAAAAGTTCAGCTTTTCTGGTACATTAAAAGGTGGTTCAACAAGTATTAATTTAAGGATGTGCAACATTTATACATGTATTTTATCTTACTTTTTTTTTATTTGTACCACTAACAAGTGGACTATATACGTAGATTATAGTTCATATTGAAGGTGGGGAATATTTTTTGAAAATATTTACAAAAACCTGGCAACTTAACAAGGGAAGGTGCACTTTTTACATCTTCTGGATTTGCATGCTATTCTTTCTTTTTTTTGGGGGGGGGGGCGCAAAATAAAAAGGCTGAACATTTGACTCTCCACCCCTCCTATTAAAAAAAAAAAAGTCCAAAACACCATTTCATGAGCTCCTACAATATTATTCCACAAATACTGTATATTCGGGACATCCAAAGAAGAGAACAGGATATCATCTGACATCTTTTCAATTATTCCAACAGCCAAAGTGTGACAGTCCCACAGGAAATAGAAAATGGTCCTCAGTGTAGGCCATGAAAGCCAATCTAACTGGGAGAACTTGGTGAACTGGACATGAAAAAAAAAATCCATGAAAAAAAAAAAAAATCCCTGGCAGCCCTTTAAAGTTCTGCTGACTTGACGGAAAAACCCTAACGCGACACATTATAGCTCTAAGGCAGACGACTCTAGATTTGTAACTCTCTCCACTCATCTGCCTGGGGTACTTAAAATTCTTGACCCTCTATCAAAAGAGTGTGCATGTTTTCAACCACTTCAGATTCTATCTACTTTTAGTCAGAGGGCCAAAGAATCTCAACAAATTTTTATAACATCAATATAAAGTAGGTTGTTTTTTTTATTTTTTTTTTTTAGTTAAACTGAGCAGGACAGGAGTATATACCATAAATGCTTACTAGTTATCACATCATCACTCTATTAAAGCAAAAAATCTGTGTGACAGCCTACGATCTCTGCCTGAACATCATAGGACGTCCTATTAACTCAGACATCATAGGACTCGTGTCTTCATGATGTCATATAGACCGTCACTCACAATGCCTAGACTAATGTGTCTTTATGATGTCATATACAGTTAGGCCCAGAAATATTTGGACAGTGACACAAGTTTTGTTATTTTAGCTGTTTACGAAAACATATTCAGGATACAATTATATAATCAATATGGGCTTAAAGTGCAGACTCTCAGCTGTAATTTGAGAGTGTTCACATCCAAATTGGAGCAAGGGTTTAGGAATTACAGCTCTTTAATACGTAGCCGCCTCTTTTTCAAGGGACCAAAAGTAATTGGACAATTGACTCAGAAGGCCGCAAAAAAAAAAAACAAGGCTGCATGGGCTCTTCCCTCGTTAACCTGTCATCAATTAAGCAGTTAAAAGGTCTGGAGTTGATTCCAGGTGTGGCGTTTGCATTTGGAAGCTGTTGCTGTGAACACACAACATGCGGTCAAAGGAGCTCTCAATGGAGGTGAAACAGACCATCCTGAGGCTGAAAAAAAAGAAGAAATCCATCAGAGAGATAGCAGAAATGTTAGGAGTGGCCAAATCAACTGTTTGGTACATTCTGAGAAAAAAAGAGTGCACTGGTGAGCTTGGGAACTCAAAAAGGCCTGGACGTCCACAGAAGACAACAGTGGTGGATGATCACAGAATCCTTTCCATGGTGAAGAACAACCCTTCACAACATCCACTCAAGTGAAGAACACTCTCCAGGAAGTAGGTGTATCAGTATCTAAGTCTACCATAAAGAGAAGACGTCATGAGAGTAAATACAAAGGATTCACCACAAGGTGCAAACCATGAATCAGAATCAAAAATAGAAAGGCCAGAATTGACTTTGCCAAAAAACACCTGAAGAAGCCAGCCCAGTTCTGGAACAGCATTCTTTGGACAGATGAGACTAAGATCAACCTGTACCAGAATGATGGGAAGAAGAAAGTTTGGAGAAGAACTGGAACAGCTCATGATCCAAAGCACTACATCTTCTGTAAAACATGGTGGAGGCAGTGTGATGGCATGGGCATGCATGGTTTCCAATGGCACTGGGTCACTTGTGTTTATTGATGATGTGACAAAAGACAGAAGCAGCCAGATGAATTCTGAAGTGTATAGGGATATACTTTTTGCTCAGATTCAGCCAAATGCAGCAAAGTTGATTGGACGGCACTTCACCAATGATCCAAAACATACTGCAAAAGCAACCCAGGAGTTTTTTAAAGCAGCGAAGTGGAATATTCTGCAATGGCCGAGTCAATCACCAGATCTCAACCCAATCAAGCATGCATTTCACTTGCTCAAGACAAAACTTAAGGCAGAAAGACCCACAAACAAGCAACAACTGAAGACGGCTGCAGTAAAGGCCTGGCAAAGCATCACAAAGGAGGAAACCCAGCGTTTGGTGATGTCCATGGGTTCCAGACTTCAGGCAGTCATTGCCTGCAAAGGATTCTCAACAAAATATTGAAAAGTAACATTTTACTTAGGGTTATGTTTATTTGTCCAATTACTTTTGAGCCCCTGAAATGAGGAGCGTTTGTATAAAAATAGCTACAATTCCTACATGTTTAATCATATATTTTTGTTCAACCCCTTGAATTAAACCTTAAAGTCTGCACTTCAATTCTGTTGTAGTTGTTTCATTTCAAATCCAATGTGGTGGCATGCAGAGCCCAAATCATTAAGATTGTGTCACTGTCCAAATATTTCTGGGCCTAACTGTAGCTCAAAATTGGCAAGGTGAATAAGTCACAGGGCCAGTCTTTACGGCGCGTTCGTGTTTTCTGCACAACAGATTTCTGCAGCCATGGCCAATTTTACATTGCCGCAAGCAGAGTTGCCAGATCAAGCAGTCTTTGTGTTGTTGCTCAAGATGAAGAAACTAAGCAAAAGCGTCGCTTTCTCAGCAATGTCGTTTTTAAAGAGGTGCTGACACAGTAAAAATGTGTAACCTTGAAGAATGCCAGTCTACACTACAAATGTGTAAAATGCCAAGCAAAGCGCTGATTTTCTCTGGGTGCTCCGGTTTCTTGGTTTCTACGGGCATGCACGGGCCTTCCTGAACAGGGTCAAAAGCCACCTTTTGCTCAGATCTATTTTCATGATCCTGCCCATGAACTGGAATTATGACGCACCTATCCCTCAACCAGTGGTCTGAACGAAGAAGAAGAAGACCCACCAGATGGACAGCAATAGAATGAGGAGAACTGCTGCACGTCAGAAAAGATGCCGTGAACATGAAACACCTCAGGTTCCAGCAGTACGCCGCAGGCATGACTGTGAACAACACAGCCGTCTGAGACAGAAGGAGACTCTTCAGCAATGAGCATGCAGAAATACTTGCTTATACTTGGTTTCTGCGGGCATGGACAGGTATGCACGGGTATGTACTAGTCATTCATAAATTAAAAAAGCAATGTCATGCAGGGGAAGATGCATCCAGAACACATCAACTCAGTGCAGCACTATGGAAGTGACAGTTACCTGGACAAAGGTTGATGTACCATTAAAATTATTTTGGAAACATTATTTTAAAGGTGAAAATATTATCGTGCCATTTTAACTGGATGAGATGATCCATTCATGACCACTCTGTTTTGAATTTGAACACACCTGTTACTGTTAATGTAATCAGAGAAGTATGTGGTCATGTACAAATGCCTATGACAGAGTTTTGGGAGTGTTTCTATAAACATGTGACAAAGTTTGCAAGAAAGCACAAAAAAGGGAGAAAGGATTTCAAAAACCCCTCATAATCCTGGCAGTGTGACGTCTCAAACATGATCAAAAGACTGTGATCAAATAAAGCCAATACAGGCAACACAGTGGATCAGTGGTTAACATTGCTGGCTCACAGCAAGAGGCCTGGGATTGAACTCACGTTTGAACACAGCGTGCATGTTCTGCTGTGCTGCCTGGGTTTCCTCTGGGTGCTATGGTTTCCTCCCACAATTCCTAAACATGCTCACATCAGCACTCTTTAGACAGAGGCCCCTTTGATTCTAGATGCGGCTAATGTCAATAGAATACATATACTGCTCCTTTTTTTTTTTATTTAAACTTTGTGCGACTCAAAAAACCACTTATGTCGGTGGTCTGTATTCAATCAGTTCATGTATTGTCTCTATACAGGCTACTTAACTATTTAAAAAGTTTCATTTTGTGCAAAAATTGTGTTTTTGGCTTTTCACCTCATGAATTACATTGATGGGTCACATGTACCAAGTTAAAACCTTAATTATTCACTTCATAAAGAAACTGCACTTCCTGAATTTTTTGATGTCCAACCCAACAAGCCCCACCTTCAGCTCTCTGTTAGCAACACAAGCACATCACGACTGCCTCATGACTTGTGACTGACTCAGTTAAAAAAACAAAAAAAAACCCTTACCCAATCAGATTAGAGGGTTATTGATATTAATGAGCAGACTGAACGAAGCCTCCCTCAAACAAAACTTGGATGAGCTGTAAATCACAGAAAGGTTTTTTGGTCTTTAAAACAATAAAAATCCATAATAAGGGACATAAAGGCAAACCATCCTTTACAAACAAATATGAAAAGCATCAACACGTCTAAATGTAGTCCCTCCTTTCTAGCAAGTTTATCAGAAGAAGAATGTGCTCCTTCTAACCACCCTCCCACACACATGCACTCTCTGAAATGATTTTAGGACTTTAATGGACAAACGGAATCAGCTCAAGCGTCTCTGAAACTGCAGCACAGGCCAGACTGCTACTGCTGAACCGGGGCCAAATTGACTCTCGACACATTTACTGCAGCAGGTCAATACAATGTGCAGGCATCAGGAGCTGAATGTCCTATACTGCTTTCAACAAAAATCCACTCTGATTTTTTTTTTCCCCAATTTACAGGTGCAGATTTAGAAATCCTCAACCTAGCACATCAACTTTATTCAATCACTCAACAGTAACTTCGAATATGCCACAGCCTTTATTTATAAGCTTCAGACAGCTTCTTAAGGGCACTGCAGGGAAGTCAGTCTGAGTAAATCAGAATATTAAGTTGCTAACAAGACAGATTTTATTAGATGATGACTTCAGAAATCAGAATGTATATGTCTCCCCATAGTAAACAGTCATGCGCTTCTCTATGTGGTGAATCTCAGTAACAAAACCAGCACTCCTTCTGTTGTTCCACACATTTGTGCTCACGCTATATTTAACTCTGAATAAAGCTTTGGGACAGACACAGAGGCTACTGCCACTTTGGGAACTTTAAATAACAAAATGTTTGAGCCATGTTTGAGTACTGCCTTCTGACAGGTTCAGTGGTGGCGTGTCCTGCATGGCTGAGCACAGCTGGGTGGCCCCTAAAAACTCACTCATCTCCTCCTCTACCTCAGGATTAAGTCAGTGCATTTCCGTTGAGGGAATTAGAAACATTTTTTTTTACTTGATTTCTTTTCATAAAGACGTTTTTTGTCCCTGTTCTGTGTCGATACCGTGTATGAGCAAGCATGTTCTAGATAAAGGATGTGAAGGACGTCCAGCCCTCTAGTGCTGTTCGTGTTGTCTTATCTCTCGCCACATGCTGGGTAAAGATGAAAAAAAATATATATATAGCAACTTTGCAAAATGACTCACATTTGAATCTCACAATTTCTTTTTTTAAACGGCATTTTTTCTCAAATACGGTTTGCACCCTCATGAAAGCGTTAAGGCTCTTATGCTTTACATGAAATGAGACAATCTTCCATCATCTGCTCTGCATTCATTTTAGCTGTTGTATATTTCTGCAAGATTTTTAAAAGCTTACAGATATGGACCAAACATAGCAGTACCAAGGGAAATTGTGGGGTGCAGTGTCGCCAACAGTTCAAGCAGGACCAGCAAAGCACAGTAAAGTGGAAAAAAGCAGAACATTTAGAGAATGGTGTGCAAGCTTGTAAGAAATTATAAACAATTATTATGCTAGCTGTAATTTTGCCTCTTTCTTAATGGAAACTTTGCCAGTATTTCCTCCACTGTTGCCATTTTTGTTTAAAATCCATGCCAAGTATGCGTAAGAAGTGTGAGCGGAGTGATGTTACAATGAACATATCTATTTTTGTACATGTACAAGAGCCTTTACAGTACACATATTCCCAAAATCTATTGTAGTTATTAGTACAAGCTTCTTGAGACTTATATTATTCTGTGTACACAGGAATGATATGATATCACTTAAGTGACCCCCCCCCCAAAAAAAACAAAAAACAATGCAGTGTTAAAACACAAGTTCTGTTCTCTGCACAGTTTGATCCTTCCTTTGGGCCATGTACATTTTCCTGCATGCTGCGCAACATAAACTTTGCTCAGGAAAAAAGGGGTCATGGCCAGTCTGTCTGGAACCAGAGTGCACACTTCCATACAGGATCCCTTCAAACACACTGTAACCTTAGCCCAACTGATGGAACAATAAATCAAGGAAATTGCTCTGTACTATCTTAATGTTTCAGGTTTTTACCACACATGAAGTCTGCTGTGGAGGGGAAATGTCTTCAGTGTCACAGCCAGGCCTTTGTCAAAGGCTGATATTATACACTTTGATCTCTTTCCTTTCATTTGATAGTTTAAATAGCAAAGGAGATTTGCTTTCTGTAAAAAGTAAAACTGAGTTACTTACTTGCAGAAAATGTAGAGTATAACACGTCACCCTTAAAGTCTTTGCTTCTCCTACGAGGGATGGGATCCCTAAAACCACAAAATAATGTTAGTTATTCATGTATTGGTGAGTTGTAAATCTACTATATAATCTTGTGATTAAGCCAAATTATCACAATTACAAAATCTATATTTCTAGGATGTTCTGCGGGGGGCTGAAAAGTTCACAGTCTGAAAAGTTCTTAGTGGTCAAATTTGACCAAATGTGGTTTATTTTTCGGCTGCAGGGATCCACGCGCTGCAACACCGATGGAAGAAGTGTGTGGACTGAAGGGAAGATTATGTTGAAAATAACCCACATTTGATCAGATTTGACCACTATGAACTTTTCAGCCCCACCTCGTATACCTGTAGCGAGTTGACCATCTTAACCATCTATCAGACACATTAAACAGATACAATGACATTTTATATAGTAAAATACTGTCAGACAGCACTTGAATAATGCAGTAGCTGACTATGTGTGTGTTGTCCCCACTGAATACAGGCGTTGTCAACTATTTGGGATCATTATATCCAAACAAGACTTGTACTACAAAGCAAAAAACTGACAGCCCAGCATAATAGGATTTGTGTATCTGCCTTGTGTGCGTTTACATTCACTGGATCTTTCTATTCTTAGCACAGTTTGTTTGTAATGTTTCATTATTTAGAAATGGCAGCACTTTTGAGACTAGTCCTAAAATGAGAAGGCATGAGATGATAAAGCAACAGTCTCACACTGGCATCACAGCAAGTTTTCTGTCAGCTTTGGTTGCATCACACTTTGTAGAGTCAAATGTTTTTCAAGACTGATGTAAAGGTCAGTTTTACCTCATCAGATGGAGCTCTGGTATGGGTCGCAGGTCTTTGGAAGAAAGGTTCTCTACAACAGGTGAGTCTAGATTTGCTGAGCCATTGCTCAGTCTGTCACTGCTTTCATATCCAGATTCAGTTCTCTGGATCGTCCAATTATCATTGCGTACTTTAAGAGTTGTCGTGCCCTTTGACCTGTCCTTGTCACTGTAAACACCTCGACCACTGGACTCCAGCGAGCTTCTGCTCCCGCCCATTTCACTCCTCTGCTCATCCTCATAGATGGTCATCAGGCTCTTTGGTTTTCGGTCATCCCGACCTCCCCTTGTTTGGTCCCTAAGTCGTTCTCTATCTCGGGAGGGCGAATGACTATTGGGTCTCCTCCGAGGGCTGTGCTGCCTTCGCTCTTGGCTTCCTGAATTTTCATCTCCAGCATGCCTTATAACACTGTCCACATTCAGAGCCTCCCTCATGGGTTTCCAGGGCCGACTGGGCCTGCTGCGACTGTTTCCAGAATGTCCTCTTGAATCTTGGCTGCTGTCTGTATCATATCCATTAAAGACAGGGTCTATTCTCCTTCTGTGGTGGCCACTGGGTACACTTGGCAGCACTGGGAGCCTTGAGTGGGAGCGTAAAGTTTCATGAGAAGAATGACCAAACTGTGGCACGCGCTCAGCCCGGATGGGGCCCTTTCCTTGGCTGTTATAAAGTCGAGACTCAAGGTGCATGTTGAAGCCATTCTTTGGAGGGGAAGCCGAGCGGGAATAGGTCCTGTCCTCCCCAGTATCTGAATGAGAACATATTGTTAGAAATTTGTAAGGCAAAGCATGTTCAGAACAGACTTGCAAATATGGATGCATTTAAGCATGCTTCATACAGTCTTAGCAAACTCATTTAGAGGGATTCAGAACCAGTCACTGTTTCTTTAAACACATTTTATGTCAAGGCCAAAAGGTGATACTGACAGTTTGCCATAAGGCCGTGCAAACAGCAGGGTGGGCAGAAAGTGAGGGGAGGGTGTGATGACAACAGAGCTAGTAACATTTATGTCTTCGGGTAACAGAAAGGTGTAAATTATGGCCACTATAAGCCAGTTCTCATCTGCGGTGCATGCACTAATGCTGGCCAGCTGCTATACAGTGGTGTGAAAAAGTCTTTGCCCCTTCCTGATTTCTCATTTTTTTGCATGTTTGTCACACTTAAATGTTTCAGATCAAACAAATTTAAATATTAGACAAAGATAACACAAGTAAACACAAAATGCAGTTTTTAAATAAAGGTTTTTATTATTAAGGAGAAAAAAAATCCAAACCTACATGGCCCTGTGTGAAAAAGTGATTGCCCCTAAACCTAATAACTGGTTGAGCCACCCTTAGCAGCAAGAACTGCAATCAGGCATTTGCAATCACTGGCAATGAGTCTTTTACAGCACTGTGGAGGAATTTTGGCCAACTCATCTTTGCAGAATTGTTGTAATTCAGCCACATAGGAGGTTTTGAGCATGAACCACCATTTTAAGGTCACACCACAGCATCTCAATTGGATTCAGGTCAGGACTTTGACTAGGACACTCCAAAGTCTTCATTTTGTTTTTCTTAAGCCATTCAGAGGTGGATTTGCTGGTGTATTTTGGATCATTGTCCACTGCAGAACCCAAGTGCGCTTCAGCCTGAGGCCACGAACAGATGGCTGGACATTCCCCTTCAGGATTTTTTGGTAGACAGTTGGTATGATGTTCCTTTTCTGAAATGCTGTGTTACTTTTATGCCAGATGTAATGGGGCACACACCTTCCAAAAAGTTCAACTTTTGTCTCGTCAGTTCACAGAGTATTTTCACAAATCATCAAGATGTTTTCTGGCAAAACTGAGACAAGCCTTTATGTTCTTTTTACTCAGCAGTGGTTTTCGTCATGGAACTCTGCCATGCAGGCCATTTTTGCACAGTCTCATGGTGGAGTCATGAATACTGACCTTAAAGGTCTGATGACACGTTCTTGACTTCCTCTAATTTTTCAACACATAATACAATATGACGAAATCAGTTTGTCTGTGCAGTTCTAAGTGAAACAGGCTTTTTTTTTAATGCGAATATCCGACATTTTCATGAGCGCCACGTCTCTCATTGTGTCAGTGGCTGGAAAACCCCCCGGCCATGTTGTAATGTCATTGACGGAACACAGCACTTGGCTACCCTTTGTACACACAGGATGGAAGCAGTTGAAAACATCGACCACGATTCCAGCACATGCAGTCTGGAATTGGTTTGTGTTGTCCAGTCTTCAGACGATTATAGTTCCAAAGAATGGGATGACAATGAAGAATCTGGGGGCATCAAACCGTATAGGTTTGAGCCGTGCCAAGCGGGCATTGTGCCTAGTGAGTCAGACTCAGTGACAGTCAGCTGTTCATGCTTTGTGTGCATCATCTGCCGTGTTGTCAGCCAGCCAATATTGCCAACACTATCACGTCGTGTTAGCCACTCCACACAGCCGTGGTTCTGTTGCGCCCCTTGTAGCGATGTCGGCTCTGGGGCGCAACCGTGGTTAACACATCTCCTCTCCATGTTCGCTGAGCGATGTCGGCCCCGAACGCTTACTGTTTGTGTTTCTGTGTATTTTTGTAAGTCTTCCCCTTTCTGGGAATTGTCTGTCATTCTATATTAATCAAATCAACTTTTATTGTCATGTTGCTGTACATACAACTGTAGTGCAGGCAAGATGAAATTGCGTTTCTCTCGGCATCCATATAAGTAAAAAGAACATAATTTAAGACACACTCACACACACCCTCACCCCAACACAGCCATTCATCCATCCCTGAGACATACTTGAAAACTAACTACAACTATAATATACAAATAATATACATAATGTCCATAAGGTGCAGTAGTATGTATGAAAGATTCCGGATCAACTGTTCAGCATCCTAACAGCTTGTGGAAGGAAGCTGTTAATCAGTCTGGTGGTTCTGCCTCTGATGCTCTGGAATCGTTTACCAGATGGTAGCAGTTCAAAGTGTTTATGGAGAGGGTGAGAGTGGTCCTTAACAATGTTCAGTGCCCTGCTCCTACAACGGTTCTGAAAAAGTTCTTGGACAGAGGGGAGGGAAACTCCAATTACCCTCTCAGCTCCCTTAATCCTCTGCAGGGCTTTTTTGTCTGACATACTGCAGCTGGAGTACCATGTTGCAATGCAGTACGTCAGAACACTCTCCACCACACCTCTGTAGAAGGTCCTGAGGATGCAGATGGGGAGAGAGGCCTGTTTGAGTTTCCTCAAGAAGTGCAGTCTCTGCTGGGCTCGCTTCCTGATCCCCAAGGAATTCTTGCTCCAGGTCAGGGTCTGTGAGATCTGCACTCTGAGGAACTTGATGTTCTCCACTCTCTCCATCAAACGGCCGCCGATGCTGAGAGGGATGTGTTCAGGCCGTGATGGCTGGAAGTTGATAATCATCTCCTTCGTTTTGTCCACGTGGAGCATCAGATTGTTCTCCCTGCACCAGCCCTCCAGGTCTCTAACTTCTTCCCTGTACATTGATTCCTCATCCCTCTGAATAAGTCCCACCACTGTGGTGTCATCTGCAAACTTAATAATCTGGTTCCCCTCATGTCTGGATACACAGTCATGTGTTAGAAGTGTAAACAACAGTGGACTGAGTACACAGCCTTGAGGGGATCCGGTGCTCAGCGTGATAGAGTTGGAGATGTTGTTTCCAACACGGACAGACTGAGGTCTCTTGGTCAGGAAGTCCAGGATCCAGAGACATGTGGCGGTGTTCAGACCGAGAAGGAGTAATTTCTCCATCAGTCTCTGGGGAATAATGGTGTTGAATGCTGAACTGAAATCAATGTACAGGAGTCTGGCGTAGGTGTCTTTCTGATCTAGGTGGGTGATGACAGAGTGCAGGGTGGTAACTATAGCATCCTCCGTGGAGCGGTTTGAACGATACGCAAACTGGAGCGGGTCATGTGATGCAGGGAGGCAGGCTGTGATGTGTGGTTTGACAAGCCGTTCAAAACACTTGGTGTCAGTGCAACAGGACGATAGTCATTCAGACAGGACACAACTGGTTTCTTTGCCACCGGTACTATGGTAGAGGTCTTAAAGCATCTGGGAACGATGGCCTGACTCAGGAAGATGTTATAAATGTCAGTCAGGACATCCGCCAACTCGCTCGCGCAGACTCTGAGCACACGTCCCGGGATGTTGTCCAGAACTGCAGCTTTACGTGGGTTGACCCTGATTGGGGTCCTCCGTGTGTCTGCTGCGTTGATGATGATGGCTGGCCCAACAGATGGTGGAGATGGGCCAGCCCTCCCTCTGACTGTCGGGTTTGATGCTTCAAAATGTGCAAAGAAGTTGTTGAGCCTGTCTGGAAGCGAAGCGTCGTCATCATCGACCCCCTGCCTAGACTTATAATCCATCAGCGCCCAAACTCCCTGCCACATTCGTTTGGTGTTCCTTGTGTCACAGAGGTGTCCCTGGATTTTCTCTGCATAGGCGCGCTTCGCCGTCTTAATTCCCTTTGAGAGCGCAGACCTGGCTGAGCGGAGGGCAATCCTGTCCTTCGCTCTGAAGGCTGCATCTCTGGCTGTGAGCAGCGAGCGCACCTCTGCCATCATCCAGGGTTTATAGTTGCCCCATGCAGTGATAGTCTTCACTATAGTGACATCCTCTGTGCACTTCGCAATGTAGCTGGTGACCATTTCAGCATACTCCTCCACATCTGTCCTGTCTCCCTGGGAGGCTGCTATTTTGAAGACCTCCCAGTCTGTGTGCAGAAAACAGTCCTGAAGTGCCGAGGCTGCACCCTCTGGCCAGATCCTGATTTGTTTCTCTACTGGCCTGCTGCGCTTCAGTAAAGGTTTGTAGGCAGGCACCAGCATCACGGATAGGTGGTCAGAATGGCCGAGGTGGGGGTGAGATGTTGCCTTATAAGCATCTGGGAAATCTGTGTACACCAAGTCCAACATATTCTCTCCTCTGGTCTTAAAGTCCACACATTGTTTAAACTTGGGGAGCTCAGTCTTTAAACTGGTGTGATTAAAATCCCTCGCAACCACCACAAAACCGTCCGGGTGTGAAGTTTGAAATTCACTGATAGCATCGTGCAGCTCTCTGAGTACCTCGTTAGCATTAGCTTTAGCGCTAGGAGCTATGTAAACAACAGCTACAAACACGTTGGTGAATTCCCTCGGCAGATAGAATGGCCGACAATTCACGATAAGGAACTCCGCCAACGGAGAGCAGTGTGTAGATACTAACATGGCGTTAACTTGCTGTGGTGAGTACTACGCTTAAATCCTCGTGTAAATCCTCGTTATTTATGCGTAAATCATCCCTCTCCATGCGCTTTTACGCACGGCAGGGAGAGGGCACATGAAATAACAAGGATTTAAGCACAGAATTTAAGCACAGAATTCACCACAGTGCATTTAATATAGAATGACAGACAATTCCCACAAAGGTGAAGACTTACAAAAATACACAGAAACACAAACAGTAGGCATTGGGGGCCGACATCGGCCAGCGAATATGAAGTGGAGACGTATTAACCACAGTTGCGCACCAGAGCAGACATCGCTTCAAGGACGCACAAGAACCACAGCTGTGTGGAGTGGCTAACACGTCGTGAGGGTGCTGAAAATACTGGCAGACTAACAGCACAGATGACAATACTATTGACCAGCAGTGTGTGTACATTTTGGCAGCAGTTTGCCATTAACACACTGCTAGTGATGGTGTGATGACAAGCACCTGGGCAAGGACCGGGAAACATGATCAGCAGGATGATGATCATGATCACCTGTTGATAATGATTGATGGGACGTGCCCTGACCTGCGTGCGATCAGAGAAAGTAAGCTGCGCATAAATCCATTAATCCTTCCCCTCCTCGCGCTCCTCCTGCATAAATGTACAGAGGAGAGCAGGCTCGAGCTTAAGCATGTGATGTGGTCTTTCACACATCACACGCTTTATCTAAGCCTGCGACACAATGCGAAGGCATAGCCGTAAAATTAAAACAAGAAACCAGAGAAACTGTGAGCCACAAAGCTGCTGTCATTCCAATCAACAACACCGGAGTCTGTTCCTGCGATTATGTCATGGGGGTGCCACCCTTAATTCGGTGGGCAGCTCCACAGTCCAGTCAGCGGCTGCTGTTTTTTGATGATAACTAGTTTATGCAGGCGCTGTTGTAAATATTATATTGATCATTGACAATGACTTTTGGGTTTACACAACATGCTAGAAAAGGTCAAAAACGTGTCACCAGACCTTTAACTGTGGCAAGTGAGACCTGCGGTTCTTTGGCTGTTGCTGTGGGGTCTTTTGTGACCTCTTGGATGAGTCGTCACTACACTCTTGGGGTAATTTTGGTTGGCCGGCCACTCCTGTGAAGGTTCCATGTTTTCACCATTTGTGGATAATGGCTCTCACTGTGGTTCACTGGAGTCCTAAAACTTCAGAAATGGCTTTATAACCTTTTCAAGACTGACAGAGCTCAATTACTTTGTTTCGCATTTGTTCCTGAATTTCTTTGGATCGCAGCATGATGTCTAGCTTTTGAGGAGCTTTTTTCTACTTCACTTTGTCAGGCAGGTCCTATTTAAGTGAGTTCTTGATTGAGAACAGGTGTGGCAGTAATCAGGCCTGGGTGTGGCTAGAGAAATTGAACTCAGCTTTCCAAAGATGTGATAAACCACAGTTACAGTGGGGCAAAAAAGTATTTAGTCAGCCACCAATTGTGCAAGTTCTCCCGCTTAAAAGATGAGAGAGGTCTCCAATTTTCATCATAGGTATACCTCAACTATGAGAGACAAAATGAGAAAAAAAAATCCAGAAAATCACATTGAAGGATTTTTAATGAATTAATTGGTAAATTCCTCAGTAAAATAAGTATTTGGTCACCTACAAACAAGCGAGATTTCTGGCTCTCACAGACCTGTAACTTCTTGTTTAAGAGGCTCCTCTGTCCTCCACTCATTACCTGTATTAATGGCACCTGCTTGAACTCGTTATCAGTATAAAAGACACCTGTCCACAACCTCAAACAGTCAGACTCCAAACTCCACTATGGCCAAGACCAAAGAGCTGTCAAAGGACACCAGAAACAAAATTGTAGACCTGCACCAGGCTGGGAAGACTGAATCTGCAATAGGTAAGCAGCTTGGTGTGAAGAAATCAACTGTGGGAGCAATTATTAGAAAATGGAAGACATACAAGACCACTGATTATCTCCCTCGATCTGGGGCTCCACGCAAGAGCTCACCCCGTGGGGTCAAAATGATCACGAGAACGGTGAGCAAAAATCCCAGAACCACATGGGGGGACCTAGTGAATGACCTGCAGAGAGCTGGGACCAAAGCAACAAAGGCTACATCAGAAACACACTACGCCGCCAGGGACTCAAATCCTGCAGTGCCAGACGTGTCCCCCTGCTTAAGCCAGTACATGTCCAGGCCCGTCTGAAGTTTGCTAGAGAGCATTTGGATGATCCAGAAGAGGATTGGGAGAATGTCATATGGTCAGATGAAATCAAAATAGAACTTTTTGGTAAAAACTCAACTTGTCGTGTTTGGAGGAGAAAGAACACCATACCTACTGTGAAGCATGGGGGTGGAAACATCATACTTTGGGGCTGTTTTTCTGCAAAGGGACCAGGACGACTGATCCATGTAAAGGAAAGAATGAATGGGATAATGTATTGTGAGATTTTGAGTGAAAACCTCCTTCCACCAGCAAGGGCATTGAAGATGAAACGTGGCTGGGTCTTTCAGCATGACAACGATCCCAAACACACCGCCTGGGCAACGAAGGAGTGGCTTTGTAAGAAGCATTTCAAGGTCCTGGAGTGGCCTAGCCAGTCTCCAGATCTCAACCCCATAGAAAATCTTTGGAGGGAGCTGAAAGTCTGTGTTGCCCAGCGACAGCCCCAAAACATCACTGCTCTAGAGGAGATCTGCATGGAGGAATGAGCAAAAATACCAGCAACAGTGTGTGAAAACCTTGTGAAAACTTACAGAAAACGTTTGACCTCTGTCACTGTCAACAAAGGGTATATAATAAAGTATTGAGATGAACTTTTGTTATTGACCAAATACTTATTTTACCGAGGAATTTATCAATTAATTCATTAAAAATCCTTCAATGTGATTTTCTGGATTTTTTTTTTCCCTCATTTTGTCTCTCATAGTTGAGGTATACCTATGATGAAAATTGGAGACCTCTCTCATCTTTTAAGTGGGAGAACTTGCACAAGTGGTGGCTGACTAAATACTTTTTTACCCCACTGTAATTTATGTTTTAACGGGGGGATGGGAATCACTTTTTCCACACAGGGCCATGTAGGTTTGGATTTTTTTATTATTATTATTATTTTTTTTTACCCTTAACAATAAACACATTCATTTAAAAACTGCATTTTGTGTTTACTTGTGTTAGCGTTGTCTAATATTTAAATTTGTTTGATGATCTGAAACATTTAAGTGTGACAAATATACAAAAAAAATGAGAAATCAGGAAGGGGGCAAACACTTTTTCACACCACTGTATACAACCTGGAGATGGTCTGCACAGTTTCAACCATGCTTTTAGTCACGATGACTACTTTAATTACAGTGGATATAGAAAGTGTACACACCACTGTTAAAATGCCAGGTTTGTGTGATGTAAAAAAAAAAAAAAAAAATTAGACCACAATAAATCATTTCCACACTTTTCCTACTTTTAACCAAAAGGGCCTTCAACATAGTATTAGTTTAAGGGGATGCACACTTATTCAACCAGTTTATTGGACATTTTTCCCCTGACAGATTTGTTTTTCAGTTGAATTAGAAAGAAGGTTTTGAAAGGATTTTTCATGGTCTCTCTCTCTGCGTCACAAAACCTTGGCATTTTAACATGGGTGTGTACACTTTTATAGCGACTATTAAGGCTGATGTGGGCCAACCACATTTATTCATTTGTGTGTCATTTTTGAAACTCATTTGCTTTATCATTTGTCGGGTGGAGCACCACAATTTCGTACAACTGTACAATGATAATAAAGCCTATTCTATTCTATTTATCCATTTATTGAAAAAAAGCTGTTTGTGCTAAAAAGGGACTCAAAAAGGGACGCCAAAAGTGACATTTAATCTAAAACTTGTCTGATGTAGTTTTAAAGATCAGCTTGTACTTTTTATTACAGCGATGACAGTGCTGAATACAGATAGTGCATGCTTTGTACAAGAGTTATCATCTAAATGACAACATAAATTGGTTCTAGCATTGTGTTTAAGAGCACAAAAGTGAATTTAATACTACATATAACTGTAATTCTTTGGAAATAAGCCAGCAAGAGATGGAGTTCATATTGCTTTGGATTTTGCTGACAGTGCAGAACACTTAAATTACCTCTAAAATGACTGTCTACATTTTTGCTCATATATACACAGTACTGGTTTGTTTCTGCTGCCAGCTAAATGGTACATAAAGCTGTGTATCATTTTGAACAAGAGCACCCTGAGATGAGTGCACTATCCCCCGCCTCTGTTTTCTTTGAAGATTCCAATACTTACTAACGGAGAGCAGTTTTCAACTTTTCAATATAATTACTGTGACAGAACCAAATTATGATAAGCCCAACATCCACAAATATACAACAAAGTATGCAACCCATAGTTGTAGGTCAGGATCCCAAAGTGAACCTGTGTAGCAAGTATGGTGACTCTAGAGAGCTTTACATGTTCTATAGTAAGCGATCATAGGGAGTGCCAACCTTGACCGTTGGACCCCACACCTGTAGTCAGGGGTTATGGTCTCAGAGTGAACTTGTGTGCCAGGTTTGGTAACCCTAGCTTTTTTTGTTGTTTAGATATAGTTTATAAGCCATGTTGATGTTGACCTTTGACCTTGCGGTCTCAAAACCACAGTCACACTTCAGGGTCATAGGGTGAACCTGTGTACCAAGTTTGGTGGCCCTAGCTTTCTTTGTTGTTTAGATACAGTTTATAAGCCATGTTGATGTTGACCTTTGACCTTGTGACCCCAAAACCATAGTCACACTTCAGGGTCACAGGGTGAACCTATATACCAAGTTTGGTGACCCTAATTTTACTCGTTATACAGTAATAAGGCATAGGGAATGTTAACCTTGACCTTTGACCTCAAACGCACAGTCAGAGGTCAGGATCCCAAGGTGAACTTGTATACCAGGTTTGGTGGCCCTAGGTTTACTTGTTGTACAGTAATAAGGCATAAGAAATGTAGACTTTGACCTTTTGACCCCAAACCCATAGTCAAAGAGGTCAGGATCCCAAGGTGAACCTGTGTATCAAGTTTGGTGACCCTATCCCTATCTTTGTTGTTGAGATATAGTTTATAAGCCATTTTGATGTTGACCTTTGACCTTGTGATCCCAAAACCATAGTCACACTTCAGGGTCACAGGGTAAAGCTGTGTTCCAAGTTTGGTGACCCTAACGTTACTCTTTGTACAGTAATAAGACATAGGGAATGTTAACCTTGACCGTTGACCTTTGGACCCCAAACCCACAGTCAGAGGTCACGATTCCAATGTGAACCTGTGTACCAGGTTTGGTGGCCCTAGCTTTATGTGTTGTACAGTAAGAAGGCATAAGAAATGTTAATCTTGACCTTTAGACCACAAACCCACAGTCAGAGTTCAGGATCCCAAGGTGAACCTGTATACCAGGTTTGGTAGCCCTCGCTTTACTTTTTTTTTATAGTAAATAGTAAATGTAGCATTTACCATAGTGCAACTGCAATGTTAACTTTGACCTCTGACCCCAAACCCATAGTTGGGTGAGGGTGTAAGTTGTCCAAGTTGTGTATTACAACTACTGTATCGATTTGAAAAGCCTACATCATTTCTTTCAGTAGTTACTGTGTTTAGAAGTTTTACGGAAAAATCTGACCAGACCTTTGACCTCAAGGTTATCCGATGAGAGGGAAATTGCAATATGTGCATCATTAGAGTATATCAAACCATGGTACCAAGTTTCAAAACAAACGGAACAAAACTGTAGGACAGGGATGTCCATTCATGTCCCATGGAGGGCCAAGACCCTGCAAGTTTTCTCTTCTACCCAGTCTCTTCAGAAGGTGTTTTCACTTATCAGCAATCAGTGGGAAGAAATTCAGTGGAATCTACTGTTGAAGACACTGGTTGGAGGTAAAGCCTGCAGGGTCTTGGCCCTCCATGGCACATGATTGGACATCCCTGCTGTAGGAGGAATTGATTTCACAAGACAATTACTGTCTATGAAGTGAGGTGAAACAGAAGGTCATAGGTCAGGGGCTACAATTCCCGCAAAAATCACCCAATCAGAACCAAATTGCAGTATGCGCATCCTCAGTGTATATATCAAACCATGGTACCAAGTTTCAAAACAATCGGACCAAAACTGTAGGAGGAGCTGATTTCACAAAAGTGGGACAGATGGACAGACAGACCCATAACAATCCCCCGCCAGTCAAAGGCAAAAGGGGTACCAGAAACATGTTTAACGCAACACACAGGTGCATCTCACTAAATCAGAATATCATCAAAAAGTTGATTTATTTCAGTAATTCAGTTCATAAAATGAAACTCATATTTTATATAGATTCATTACAGACAGAGTGATATATTTCAAGTGTTTATTTCTTTTAATTTTGATGGTTATGGCTTGCAGCTCATGAAAACCCGAAAATCAGTTTCTCAAAAAATTAGAATATTACATAAGATCAATTTTAAAAAATTGATTCTTTTTTAATATAAATGTTGGCCGACAAAGTATTTCCATGCACATGCTCAATACTTGGTCAGGGGTCCTTTTTCATGAATTAATACTGCATCAATGTGGCATGGCATGGAGGTGATCAGCCTGTGTTACTGCTGAGGTGTTATGAAGGCCTAGTTTGCTTTGATAGCGGCCTTCAGCTCATCTGCATTGTTGGGTCTGGAGTCTCTCATCTCCCTGTTGACAATACTTCATAAATTCTGTATGGGATTTAGGTCAGGAGAGTTTGCTGGCCAGTAAAATATGGTGGTACCATGGTCATTAAACCAGGCTTTGGTACTTTTGGCAGCAGTGTGGGCAGGTGTCAAGTCCTGCTGGAAAATGAAATCAGCATCTCCATAAACCTTGTCAGCAGAAGGAAGCATGAAGTGCTCTAAAATGTCCTGATAGACAGCTGCATTGACTTTGGCCTTGATAAAACACAGTGGACTAACACCAGCACATGACATGGCTCCCCAAATCAGATGCCAAGTCCTGTCACTTGAAATCAAGGTCCCAGAGTCTGGAGGAAGAGTAAACAGGCACGGAATCCAAGTTGCTTGAGGTCCAGTGTGAAGTTTCCACAGTCGAGGATATGTGGAGCCATGTCATCTGCTGGTGTTTTTCCACTGTTTAATTAAGTCCAATGTCAGTGCAGCCATCTAACAGGAAATTTTAGAGCACTTCATGCTTCCCTCTGCTGACAAGCTTTATGGAGATGTCCATTTCATTTTCCAGCAGAACATGGCATCTGTCCACACTGCCAAAAGTACAAATACCTGGTTTAATGACCATGGTATCATTGTGCTTGATTAGCCAGCAAACTTTCCTGACCTAAATCCCATAGAGAATCTATGGTGTACTGTCAAGTGGAAGATGAAATACACCAGACCCAATAATGCAGACGAGCTGAACATCACTATCTAAGCAACCTGGGCTTCCATAACACCTCAGCAGTAACACAGGCTGATCGCCTCCATGCCATGCTGCATTGATGCAGTAATTATGAAAAAAGGAGCCCCAACCAAGTACTGAGTGTGTACATAGACATACTTTTCAGTTAGCCAACATTTCTATTAAAAATAATTTTTTAAAATTAATTTTATGTAATATTCTAATTTTTTGAGAAACTGAATTTGGCATTTTCATGAGCTATAAGCCATAACCATCAAAATTAAAAGAAATAAACACTTGAAATATATCACTCTGTGTGTAATGAATCTATATGAGTTTCACTTTTTGAATTGAATTATTGAAATAAATCAACTTTTCGATGACATTCTAATTTATTGAGATGCACCTGTAGTCCGAGAACATGTAGAAAAAGCATTATTTTTACGGTGTCTCTATCAAGTTGTTTTTATTCTACTTTACTGTACAGTGCTTTGTGACTAGATGTCTGTGAAAAGCCCTTTATAAATAAACTTTACCGACTTACCCAGGTTCATGCCTAGGAAAGTTGGGGACACATTAAAGCAAATTGCAAGTCTGTATGTATTATTTACTTATATTAAAGGCAGTGTTAATTCATTCTTGATGCTTTTTTATAATGATCATTTAAAATTAAAGTGACATGAAAAAAAAAGCAGATATATATTCAGAGGTATGCCCAATAGCTTCTATGATCAATTATATGTATTGAAAATCTTCTACCTTTTATTGTGAAAGTAGAGCTTTAATTTTGAAAGTTGTGGCTTCCTGCAGTCAGTTGGGAGCATTATTTCATTTCATCTTCAGCCAGATGCATAGAGTTAATAATTATTTGTAATTTCACAATGTGAAACCAAAGTAACTGTCGCTAACACTGTGTTCCCTGGAAGGAATCATCATCTTCTTTCGGCAGCTCCTTTTAGGGGTCGCCACAGCAGATCATCTGCCTCCACCTCACCCTATCCCTTGCATCTTCCTCTGTAACACCAACCCTCTCCATGTCCTCCTTCACTACATCCATGAATCTTCTCTGTGGTCTTCCTCTTTTCCTCCTGCCTAGCTGTTCCATCTTCAACATCCTTTGTCCAATATATCCACTATCCCTCCTCTGCACATGTCCAAACCAAACCATCTCAGCCTTGCCTCTCTTACTTTGTCTCCAAATCGCTCAACCTGAGCTGTCCCTCTGATATAATCATTTCTACTCCTGTCCCTCCTAGTCACTCCCAATGAGAATCTTAGCATCATCAACTCTGCCACCTCAAGCTCCGGCTCCTCTCTTTCTGTCAGTGCCACTGTCTCCAAACCATACATCATAGCAGATCCCACTACCGTCTTGTAAATCTTCCCTTTCACTCTTGCTGTTATACTTCTGTCACAGATCACCCCGACACTTGTTTTCACCCACTCCACCCTGTATGCACTCTCTTCTTCACCTCTCTTGTGCATTTTCCATTGCTTTGGATGGTTGACCCCAGGTATTTGAACTCATCTACCTTCACTACCTCTACTCCTTGCATCTTCACCATGACACCTGCCTCCCTCTCATTCACACTCATGTATTCTGTCTTGCTTCTACTGACTTTAATTCCTCTTCTCTCCAGAACATACAGTATCTCCACCTACCGAGGTCCTCTTCCACCTGCTCCCTACTCTCACTACAGATCGCAAAGTCATCTGCAAACATCATGGTCTACGAAGACTCCTGCCTGACCTCGTCTGTCAGCCTGTCCATTACCAAGGCAAACAAGAAGGGGCTCAGAGCTGATCCCTGATGTAACCCCACCCCCACCTTGAATCCATCTGTCACTCCTACAGCACACCTCACCATCTTACTGTCTTCATACAGTAGTGTGAAAAAGTGTTTACCCCCTTCCTGATTCCTCATTTTTTTGCATGTTTGTCACACTTACAGTGATGTGAAAAAGTGTTTGCCCCTTCCTGATTTCTCATTTTTTTTGTATGTTTGTCACACTTAAATGTTTCAGATCAAACAAATTTAAATATTAGACAAAGATAACGCAAACACAAAATGCAGTTTTTAAATGAAGGTGTTTATTATTAAGGGGGAAAAAAAATCCAAACCTACATGGCCCTGTGTGAAAAAGTGATTCCCCCCCCCCCCACTGTTAAAACATAAATTAACATCTTTGGAAAGCTGAGTTCAATTTCTCCAGCCACACCCAGGCCTGATTATTACCACACCTGTTCTCAATCAAGAAATCACTTAAATAGGACCTGTCTGGTAAAGTGAAGTAGACCAAAAGATCCTCAAAAGCTAGACATCATGTTGTGATCCAAAGAAATTCAGGAACAAATGAGAAACAAAGTAATTGAGATCCATTAGTCTGGAAAAGGTTATAAAGCCATTTCTAAAGCTTTGGGACTCCAGCGAACCACAGTAAGAGCCATTATCCACAAATGGCAAAAGCATGGAACAGTAGTGAACCTTCCCAGGAGTAGCCGGCCAACCAAAATTACCCCAAGAGCGCAGCGACGACTCATCCAAGAGGTCACAAAAGACCCCACAACATTCAAAGAACTGCAGGCCTCGCTTGCCTCAGGTAAGTTCAGTGTTCATGACTCCACCATATGAAAGATCCTGAGCAAAAATGGCCTGCATGGTAGAGTTCCAAGACGAAAACCAGTACTGAGCAAAAAGAATATAAAGGCTCGTCTTAGTTTTGCCAGAAAACATCTTGTTGATCCCCAAGACTTTTGGGAAAATACTCTGTGGACTGACGAGACAAAAGTTGAACTTTTTGGAAGGTGTGTGTCCCATTACATCTGGCGTAAAAGTAACACAGCATTTCAGATAAGGAACATCATACCAGCAGTAACATATGGTGGTAGTAGTGTGATGGTCTGGGGCTGTTTTGCTGCTTCAGGACGTGGAAGACTTGCTGTGGTAAATGGAACCATGAATTCTGCTGTCTACCAACAAATCCTGAAGGAGAATGTCTGGCCATCTGTTCTTGACCTCAAGCTGAAGCGCACTTGGGTTCTGCAGCAGGACATTGATCCAAAACACACCAGCAAGTCCACCTCTGAAGGGCTTAAGAAAAACAAAATGAAGACTCTGGAGTGTGCCTAGTCAAAGTCCTGACCTGAATCCGATTGTGATGCTGTGGCATGACCTTAAAAAGGCAGTTCATGCTCGAAAACCCTCCATTGTGGCGGAATTACAACAATTCTGCAAAGATGAGTGGGCCAAAATTCCTCCACAGAGCTCTAAAAGACTCATTGCCAGTTATGCTTGTGATTGCAGTTGTTGCTGCTAAGGGTGGCCCAACCAGTTATTAGGTTTAGGGGCAATCACTTTTTCACACAGGGCCATGTAGGTTTGGATTTTTTTCCCTTAATAATAAACACCTTCATTTAAAAGCAGCATTTTGTGTTTACTCATGTTATCTTTGTCTAATATTTAAATTTGTTTGATGATCTGAAACATTTAAGTGTGACAGACATACAAAAAAATGAGAAATCAGGAAGGGGCAAACACTTTTTCACACCACTGTACATGTCCTGCACCACCCTCACATACTTCTCTGCCACTCTTGACTTTCTCATAGAGTACCACACTTCCTCTCTCAGTACCCTATCATATGCTTTCTGTAGATCTACAAAGGCACAGTGCAACTCCTTCTGACCTTCTCTACACTTCTCCATCAGCACTCTTAGAGCAAACATTACATCTGTAATACTCTTTCTTGAAATGAAACCGTACTGCTGCTCACTGATTGTCAGCTCTCCTCTTAACCTGGCTTCAACAACTCTTTCCCATATCTTCATGGTGTGGCTGATCAACTTTATGCCTCTGTAGTTACTATAGCTCTGAGCATCACCCTTGTTCTTGATAATTGGTACCAAAACACGTCTTCTCCATTCCTCAGGCATTCTCTCACTCTCCAAGATTGTGTTAAACAATCTGATTAAAAGGTCCACTGCCATCTCCCCTAAACATCTCCATACCGCCACAGGTATGTTATCTGGACCAACCGCCTTTCCATTCTTAATCCTCTTCAAAGATGCCCTCACTCCCGCCTTGCTAATCCTCGGGACTTCTTTGTTCACCATCTTTCCTTCATCCATCCTCCCCCTCTCTCTCTCATTTTCTTCATTCATCAGCTCCTCAAAGTACTCCTTCCACCTTCAACACACTCATCACTCGTTAGTACATTACCATTTCTGTCCTTAATCAACCTAACCTGCTGCACATATTTTCCGGCTTGATCTCTCTGTCTAGCCTATTGATCCAAGTCCTTTTCTCCTTCCTTAGTGTTTAGCCTCTCATACAACTCACTACAGTGTTTCCTCTGGCTTAAAGACCTTGACGCGGTGGCAACATATTCCCCCCCCCCCCTACCGGAATATGTTAATTTTATACTATTTATTTCTTTTTAAAATTTTACACCGTAGCATTGCATATGGAACTTACCATTTGAAGTACTGTACAACCGAGGCTTGAAAATTTGGCCAGTTGAGGTCCCACCCAGACATCCTGTGTTTAGACTTTTTAGTGGTGTTATCTTTCTCTCCTTCCTCTACCTGAACACTTTCCTCTCCTTGGCTCCTCTCTTCTGTCTCATCTTGCCCTCTCTGAGCTCTGTCTAATTCAGGTTCTCTCTCTGTCTATGGTGGTATACAAACAGGTTAGAAAATATCACGTGTCATGTTTTGTCCTGCAGGATTTTTTTTGTCATGGTTTACATACTGTAAATGGCAAAAATATGTGTATTTTTTTGTATTTTTATTCTAGTGTTTCTTTTTTCCATTGAGAGAGTAGGGAAGGGAAAGAAACATTCATAATAGTAATGTACTATGCATACTTAAATTATATGATCAGGTGGGTATCGTAACCAGAAATTCTACTCATGTAAAAGCAGTGCTTTGAAATTAATAATTAAAAGTAGACAACCAAACATTTCTAGTTGAGTTAAGGGTACAAAGAGCACCCACTTAAAAACTTGAGTAATGACTTCAGTCTTGAAGGTTTGAGGTTTTTCTCAAAAATTTATAACAATTTTCTTAGTT
Source organism: Pholidichthys leucotaenia (assembly GCA_020510985.1). Classification (NCBI taxonomy): domain Eukaryota; kingdom Metazoa; phylum Chordata; class Actinopteri; order Cichliformes; family Pholidichthyidae; genus Pholidichthys; species Pholidichthys leucotaenia. The sequence goes on from CM035836.1 coordinate 188,313,882, forward strand.
TTCTACTTTTCTCTGTAAATCTAAAGTTGAAACCATGTTCCTCAAATTTGTAATTTCCTCTTGTAAAATTGACTTTTCTTGTACATTTGAAACTTTATTATAAATTTGTGGATTATTTTATGACTAGTTTTTGTCTGTTTTTTTTAAATAAAATTACTGGGGGGGGGGGGTTAGATAAATTTGAAATAGACTATGGTAATTTTTTTTACTTTTTCCTTATAACAATTTACATTTTTGACCATAACTTTGCAGTCAGAACAGAACAATAATTTAACTCCGATTACAAAGCAAAAATATTAATAAAATTGTATTTAATGAAATAAATTAACTTAAATGACCAAGGATGCTGTTATTTCTGTTATAATATTTCTTAATATTTATAGTTTTTGGGTTTGTTTTTTTTTTTTTTTTTTAGAAATCTCCTCACCACCCAGACAGCAGGAAAAACCTCCCTTATTTTGAAATCAGATGTTGGCACGTTTAGTTTGTCTGAAGGCTGCTGACAGATTAAAGTCACTGACTTCGTGAATTTCGGTCACCTTAACCTGCCAGGTACATAATAGGGAACTGTAGTGGACTCTGAAGACATAATTCACCATAGTGTGTGTTCATATACAGAATGACCTGTTTAGGCAGTTATAGTTGTGCGCTCAGGCTTTCTCATCAGGCACCTAGGTAGCCGCTGAAGGACCTCAGTTTAGAGCTAGCGTTTTTAGCTGTTGCTTTGTCACTGCCGCTGGAAAATAAAAACAGCATGCCTGCTCGTGCGAGAAAAAAAGATAAATTGCCAGTCTCTTCATTCCTGCAATTCCTACAGAACTTAATATTGTAGTGGCTGGTGAAATATATCCTCAGCAATTCATCAGTCCCCCCTGCCTTTCCCTTCATATGAAGCTGGCTGCATATGAATTCTTACCGTGTCTCCTAGCTAAACGACTCTTCCATTATTGCTCCCGTTAACAGCGGGTTAAAACCATGATAAACGCCTCCAGTGCTTACATGCATACCTCTTCTGATTTTTTCCACATTTAAAGTACTTGATCAAACTCATGTTTTTGTCGACAGTCACGCTTAGTGAGACACTGCCTGCTGACAGAGTCGAAAACTCGTATGAGTGGAGCGCTTCTAAACTCCGTGTGGATGACGGCCACACTCATTGTTCGTGTGTGCGCTTGCGGAAAGTCATTGCTTCATATATTTTTCTTAATAAAATCATATCGGCTTGGTGTGGCGGTATGATTTCTGTGTTAGGCGGCCCGCCATGGAGAAATGTTACCAGATGAAACCCTGCACTATATGCCTTTTCCTTTGCCACCTCCCTCTTTACCATGCGCCTAGATTCCAAATACTCCCATCTACTTTCTTTATCTCCCCGACTATCCCACTTTTTCTTTGCTAACCTCTTCTTTTGAATACTTTCCTGTACCTCATCTTTCCACCAAGTCTCCTTGTCGTCCTCCCTCTGTCGAAAGGATACACCACATTCCTTTCTACCCATTTCCCTCAATAATTTTGCTGTATTTTCCCAGTCATCTAGTAATTCTTCCCTACCACCCAGAGCCTGTATCAACTCCTTCCTGAACTGTGTACGACCTTTTTCCTTCTGTAACTTCCCACACTTAATCTTTGGCACTGCCTTCACTCTCTTTCTCTTCTTGCTTTCCAAAGTCATCCTGCAGACTAATATCCGATGCTGTCTAGCTACATTCTCCCCTGCCACCATTTTGCAGTCTCCTATTTCTTTCAGATTTCTCCTTCTGCATAAGATATAGTCCACCTGTGTGCACCTTCCTCCACTCTTGTAAGTCACCTTATGTTCAACACAGTGGACAAACACCAGAAGATGACATGGCTCCTCAAATCATCACAGACCATGGAAACACCACACTGGACTTCAAGCAACCTGGATTCTGTGCCTCTCCACTCTTCCTCCAGACTCTGGGACCTTGATTTCCAAATGAAATTCAAAATTTAAATAAATCAACTTTTTGACAACATTCTAATTTATTGAGATGCACTGATACATAGACAGGGAGTTAAAGCAGTTTGCTTAAAAGCTAAAAGTCATACTAGGAAGCTTGCATTTATATTATAAGATTTCAGTCACCCTAATAGACATCACTGTTTCCATCTGGTTCACTAATCCACAGTCGACAATATATCTCTCACGTCATTCTGGCTTATTTTGTTATTATATTTTTGCCATGATGCTACATCGAACTGTTAGCACCACCAAGGCGGCTAGCTGAAGCTAGCAGTTTAGCCACTAGTCTTGGCTCATTCATGAATGTTTCTGTGCTTATTGTACTCCAGAGTCCAGTCATGTCCCATCGACCACTGAAACCACACATCCCTCTCCACTAGTGATGTATGATTTCATTAATTCTTTTGAGATAAATTTACATTAGTTGACTCTGAGCAAGGAGCTGGGCTCTGGCTAGATAAGATTAGCAAGAGTGACATAAGAGACCGAGCGGAGTTACAGACGTGGACAAAATTGTTGGTACCCCTCTGTTAATGAAAGAAAAATCCACAATAGTCACAGAAATAACTTGAATCTGACAAAAGTGGTAATAAATAAAAATTTTATGAAAATTAACCATTGAAAATCAGACAATGCTTTTGAATTGTGGTTCAACAGAATTATTTTAAAAAACAAACTCGTGAAACAGGCCTGGACAAAAATGATGGTACCCTCAACTTAATATTTTGTTGCACAACCTTTTGAGGCAATCACTGCAATCAAACGATTTCTGTAACTGTCAATGAGACTTCTGCACCCTCTCAGCAGGTATTTTGGCCCACTCCTCATGAGCAAACTGCTCCAGTTTTCTCAGGTTTGAAGGGTGCCTTCTCCAGACGGCATGTTTCAGCTCCTTCCACAGATGTTTAATAGGATTTAGAGCAGGGCTCATAGAAGGCCACTTTAGAATAGTCCAATGTTTTGCTCTTAGCCCTTCTTGGGTGTTTTTAGCTGTGTGTTTTGGGTCATTATCCTGTTGCAAGACCCATGACCTGCGACTGAGACCAAGCTGTCTGACACTGGGCAGCACATTTCTCTCTAGAATACCTTGATAGTCTTGAGATTTCATTGTACCCTGCACAGATTCAAGACACCCTGTGTCAGATGCAGCAAATCAGCCCCAGAACATAACAGAACCTCCTCCATGTTTCACAGTAGGGACAGTGTTCTTTTCTTGGTATGCTTCATCTTTGCGTCTGTGAACATAGAGCTGATGTGCCTTGCCAAAAAGTTCCAGTTTTGTCTTGTCTGTCCATAGGACATTCTCCCAGAAGCTTTGTGGCTTGTCAACATGCAGTTTGGCAAATTCCAGTCTGGCTTTTTTATGATTTGTTTTCAACAGTGGTGTCCTCCTTGGTCATCTCCCATGAAGTCCACGTTGGCTCAAACAACGACGGATGGCGCGGTCTGACACTGATGTACCTTGACCTTGGAATTCACCATGAATGTGTTTAGAGGTTGTTCTGGGCTCTTTTGTTACCATTCGTATTATCAGTCTCCTCCTGCAGCCACGTCCAGGGAGGTTGGCTACAGTCCTATGGATCTTAAATTTCTGAATAATATGTGCAACTGCTGTCTCAGGAACATCAAGCTGCTTGGAAATGGTCTTATAGCCTTTACCTTTAACATGCTTGTCTATAATTTTCTTTCTAATCTTCTGAGACAACTCTCTCCTCTGCTTCCTCTGGTCTATGTTTAGTGTGATACACACCATGTCAACAAACAGCACAGTAACTACTTGTCACCCTTTAAATAGGCCGACTGACTGATTACAAGTTTGTAGACACCTGTGATGTTAATTAGAGGACACATCTTGGTTGAACATGTCCCTATGGTCACATTATTTTCAATCTTTTCTAGGGGTACCATCATTTTTGTCCAGGCCTGTTTCATGAGTTTGTTTTTTAAAATAATTCTGTTGAACCACAATTCAAAAGCATTGTCTGATTTTCACTGGTTAATTTTCATAGAATTTTTATTTATTACCACTTTTGTCAGATTCAAGTTATTTCTGTGACCATTGTGGATTTTTCTTTCATTAACAGAGGGGTACCAACAATTCTGTCCACGTCTGTAAATGCAGCCTGAGAGATTTAAAGAAACATGCACTGACTTCCGGTCTGGACACCATGGTGATAGCAGCTTAACCCCTTGCACTCCGGGCAATTTTCCTAAAAATGCCACAAAAAAAAAACGTGCCCAAAGTAAATCGAAAGCTGTTATTCAACCCTTTGCAGCATCTTCATGGGGTTGGTCTCATTTAAAAGAAAACACTTTGAATTTTTTTGGCAAAAAAAAACATAATCTCTCTACGTGCTCCAGCCACTGAGTTACAGTCATCTAAACATACTGAACTTGAAGAAAATAAATTTGGACACGGTGTTTTTTTGGATACAAATGCTTGCAAATAACACACAGCTGTCCGATCCGGCTGGAAATGTAACAGAAATGTAGAACCAAGTGTTATCAAGCTGAGATCCAAATTTGGTAACAATACCACAAAAAATGAATATTTTACACAGCTTTGTTCTCAGGCTGTTCCCAGGCGTTTTGGAACTGTGCCAAATTGTGCCAAATGGCACAGTTTGGAAAAACGTCTGTAACTTTTGAATAATTCAATGTAGAATCTTCATTTTGGGCTCTAATGAAAGGTCACATTCAGGGCTGTGTCTGTGTGTGTGTGTGTGGGGGGGGGGGGGTGGTCCCCCCCCCCAGCCACAAAAGATGGAGTTCGGCCCTCTCTACATGACGGATTACACTCCTTGCATGTTTTCACAGCGGCTCCCCCACACACACACAGTAGCGGGGGGGGGGAGCCTATGCAGTGGGGGGGGGGGCATTCACGGTCCGAACACGGCAAATGAACCGTTTATCGCGGCGCACGCACTTCGTGCGCAGTACAGTTGTAATTTACCGATCAGTCAAAAGTCATTTTTGGATTACAGTTTTCAGGAAGAAATAATAATTTAGCTTATAACACCTTACCTCTTCACAGCAGCAGAGTCCTGGCGAACTTCTCTTCCCCATTGTCAGAAGAACGCGACGCTGGTCCGCTCGTGGATCCCGATCAAAACAATTCCAATATTGTGGTTTTGGCGAATGATTTACGACCTTTGTCGTCGGCCTCCGTCGGTCTATGATGACGGAAGAGAATGCTAAACGTCTATTCTGCTGGAATGAGTGCAGGTCCCACTTGTGGGTGTTCTCCATGCTGCTGGGTGAGCCTGGGTCTGTAGCAGGTTCGTCCAGCGTCCTTTGTTTTCATCTGCTGCAACAGTAAATATCTTTTCACCCAGCCCGAATTTCTGTGCTTCAATTGGCTCCTGCATTCACAGTAGGCGGGTCCTCCTTCCTAGGTTTTCATTCATTGGCTCTTCATGGTTTCAGAAACCCAATTCAAGGCTCTTATTAGTCAATGAGAGGTCAATCAGATAAACTAATCTGTTCGCGGCTGTGACTGCAGCTTTTTTTTTTTCCAGTGGCGCTTGGAGGCCAGTACCATCTCCATCTGCACCATCATCAGTATACCATGCGTCATGCGTCCGAGCGCACACGAGGGCACTCTCGTGCGCCCTCGTGCACCTTAGGACGCAGAGACTTGCCCGCCCGCGGAACAACGGAGCGCAAGTGGTTAACGCTGAAGCTCCCAGACCCAATCCAGGAAAATACCTTGAAAATCAGATTTAACGGATTTTTGGAAGAGTGAAAATCAAAAGACAAAGTCATCATGCCTAAAGGAAAACAGAAGAAATCAACATTTACCAGGCCAGCACACGCATCGGCCGAAGAATCTGATCCGGAGGATTTCCATTCAGAAGACGAGGAGCTGAATGAAGCTAGCAAAAAGGTTAGCTTAAAAATGGTACTTAAAGAATTAAGACGATTTCGCCGAGAGTGTTGGGCCGAATTTCGTGAAATCAGAGAAGAATTAAAAAGGGCAAACAGCAGAGTGGACCAGGCCGAGGACCGAATCTTGGAAGCAGAGGAAAGAATAAAAGGGCTGGAAGATACCGTGCTGGATCTACACAAAAGACAGTCAAGACTGGAGGCTAAGCTAACCGACCAAGAAGGAAGACTGAGAAGAGACAACATAAGAATTCATGGTCTGAAAGAAGGAGTCCAGGATGGTTTCACCACAATGACGGCATGCGTGGAATCCTTACTGAGAGAGAAGCTGGATATTCCCCAAACCACCGACTTGAAGATAGAAAGGGCGCACCGTACATTAGCCCCTAGGCCGGCGGCGGAAGCGCCTCCACGATCGGTGGTGGTAAAGTTTTCCAACTCCAAAATAAAAGAAGAGGTTGTAAGACTGGCTTGGCAGAAAAAAGGATTTATGCACCAAGAGAGAAAAGTTTTCGTGGAACTGATTACGCCCCGGAGGTCCTTAAAAAGCGTCGGGAAATACAACGACGCTAAAAAAGGTATTACGAGAGAAAAAACTGCGCTTCCAGACACCATTTCTGGCGAAGCTGCGGTTCTGCTCCGGCGATGAGAACGTGTCTCTACAACTCGGCGGAAGAAGCAACCGCAGATATGGCGAGAAGAGGGCTCCCGGTAACGGTGTTTAAACCCGCAGCAGACCCGATCGAAAGAATCAAGGCTCAAACGTGGTCCACACAGAGACCCTCAAAATCCACGGGCCAGCAGCGGGAAACCCAGCGCCAGAGCTACAAGGAAAAACTGTCCGTTTACAGGAGGGAATAACGATATTTTTAGTCATCTGCACATCCAACCCCCCTCCTACAAGGTAACAAACATTAAAGGAGATGCAGAATCAGCAAGTGGTAAAACATTTCATGGAACAGTCATAATATTAGGAACAAATAAGTCTTAAAAAAAAAAAAAAACTTTTTTTTTTCTATTTTAACAAAAAAAAAAACTTGTTAAAATAGAAATGTGACAATGAACCACATGATCTCTCCACACTAACAAATACTGTATTAACGTGAATGTTTGCTGTGATGGTGGTGGGAGGGTGCACACAATTTCATAGGGTATAGGCCAGGGGTCACCAACGCGGTGCCCGCGGGCACCATGTCGCCCGCAGGGACCACATGTGTCGCCCGCAGGCCTGTTCTAAAAATAGCACAACTTGCAAGTGAGCTGCAGATGTAATTTTTTCTGCCGCTATTTTTTATTTTATATTTTTTATATTTTTTTAAAATCACACCTGCATTTATATAGATTTTAAAATGACAATGTCTTAAAAATTAAAAAAAATGAAAATATGTTTATTATACGTAAAGTTATGGTGAACTCTGACCTAGTTCAAAGGTCAGTATTGTGCGCATGACAAAACCTTCGCGCTTGTGGAGCGTAAGCTTAGCTAGTGGGCAGTTAAGATGGTGGGCGCAGTGCGGTTTCCAAACCCAAAAACATGGCAAAAAAAAGACAGAAAATTTATCATTTTCAAAGTGAGCGGGAGGAAGAGTTCTTTTTTACTACCGTGAAAGGAAGCTGCGTGTATTTCATTTGCGGGGCGATGGCGAAGCGCCACTTCACTACCCACTCTTTTTTTTTTTTTTTTTTTGGACTCATCTTGTACCCGTAGGTTGATTTGTTCTGCAGTCCGGTAACAAGCCACCAGCCGCTGCGTGCGCAAGCGCCCCTTATCTCCCTAGCCTGCATGTTTTTGCATGAAAAACGAGAACATGCAAACTCCACACAGATCACTGTTGGCCGGGGGCAAGGATCGAACCCACGATCCCCGCGCCGAGGGTAAACTGCTGCCGCGGTGCTAACCACTGCGCCACCGTGCATATAAGCACTCTCAGCGCTGTTTAGCTTCTGGTTGCTCAAGCATGATTCTTGGCAAGAACTGTATGGATATAATTCCAGTGAAGAAGAACACACAAAAGTGTGTTTATTAAATGTAACAGATTTTGAGCAGAATTGCAGCAGATTTGTTCAGTTAAAAATGTGATAAGGACTTCCGGTTATGGCTGCCACGTAAGACGGACGTGTCTCACTCTGCTCTGCTCCTGGAGAAAAAAATCGGCAAATAACTCTCTCATTTGGGACAGAACGTATCCCAGCGTTTGGGCGAGGATATGTCGGCGAAGCCTAAAGCTGGAAAACCAGGTAAAGGAAAAAGTGAGCCGCCGAAACAGTCCAAATTAACGGACTTTCAGGTCTGTGACGCAGCAAACAAAACTCCATATATGGCGGAGGAGGCTGGCAACGGTGCGAAATCTGCGGGAAGCGGCGCAGATGCGCTGATGGCTGCCATGAGTTCAATGAGAGCGGACTTTTCCTCTAGATTTGATGGGATTATGACAGCGTTGGAAGGAATAAGAAAGGAATTGGGTGACTGTGTAGAACGAACGGCGCAGATGGAGCTCCGTCTCGCTAGTGCTGAAGATGACGTCCCCCGTCTTCAATTAAAGGTGCGCACTTTGGAAAAAAAAAAATAAACGTCTAGAAGATAATATTTTGGATTTGGAATCTCGGTCGAGACAGAATAACTTGAGGCTGGTGGGTCTTCCAGAGGAATCAGAAGGTCGGGACGTATATTCCTTTCTGGAAAAGTGGATTCCGGAGGTGCTGGGCAGCGAGGAGTTGCAATCAGCAGTGGTTCTGGAAAAAGCATATCGTATTGGCCCACGGAGAGATAAGGGACCGCCGAGGACCTTAATTATGAAGTTTCTTAGCAACAGAGACAGGATGAAGATCTTCAACGCTGCACGAGCTAAAGGAGAGATTAAACACCAGGATCAGCAGGTGCGGTTCTACCCAGATTTGGCCACAGGAATCCAACAAGTGAGGAAGCAGTTTGATCCCATACGTAAGGAGCTGCGCAACCTTGGGATTCGTCATGGTGTAATCTATCCTGCGAGACTGCTGACCACGTATGAGGGCAGAACCCACATCTTCAAGACCCCAGAGGAGGCGCAGGAGTTCATCAAGAAGATCAAAGAAGAAGAAGAGACTGGTGGGAGCTAAGCATGAACAAAATATAAGGTAGAATAATTAAGCATTTGCACAGGCATCTGACTGACTTGAAGTAAATAGCAAGTTTACAAAATATAGATTGTATTATATATTAAAAAAAAACAAAAACAAAACAAACAAAAAAAAACTATGATGTACAAAGTTGTTAAAAATTTTGGAGTTAAGTTGGAAAACTACAGAGGAGAGTTAATGTTACGTCATTAAAAGCAGTAGAGTTAGGGTGATTGGGAGGATGAAGAAGGAGTGGCTTAGGCTGTTCCCCGTGGGTGTGGAGCGGTCGATGGCTATATCGGGAGACGGAATTTTTCTTTTGATTTTGGGGGGTTCGCCACAAGTGTGGGAAGGGGGAATTTGTTTGTGTGTAGTTTGTAGGATGAATGTTCAACCACTCATGTTTTTGCTTCTCTGTATGAGCATGTTTACACTGCAAGGTAATCCCAAACTCTCTATTGATCATAAACCAAAGTGTTAATCTTAATTTAACTTCATGGAATTGCAGAGGTCTACAAAATTTAAAAAAACTTAAACAAGTTATGAATAAAATAAAAGACATGGGTTCAAAAATTGTGTTTTTACAAGAAACTCATCTAATAGAGGAGGATATAAAAAGAATTAGGAGTAGATGGCAAGGAAGTGTCTTCACCTCATCATTCTCATCCCGGGCCAGGGGAGTTATGACTCTCATACATAAATCAGTCCCTTTTCAAGTGAAAAATGTAATTGGAGACAAACTTGGAAGATATGTAGTCATTCAAGGTTCTTTGCTATTAGAAAATATAAATCTTGTGAACTTATATGGTCCCAATATAGATGACCAAAAGTTCTTTGCTAATTTATTTCTTATTTTATCATCACTTACAGGGCAACATATAATAGCAGGGGATTTTAATTGTACATTGAATCCAGGTATAGATAGATCAACAGGACTGGATTGTACGCACAATGGATGTAGGATGACTATTAATCATTTTATGAAAGAACTGAGATTGTTAGATATATGGAGAGAAATGAAACCACAAGTTAAAGCCTATTCTTGTTATTCCAGTACCTACAAGACATTCTCACATATTGACTATTTTTTGATTTCCACAGAATTAAGATCCAAGATTCAAAACTGCTTTTATGATAACATCGTGATCTCTGATCATGCACCCTGTTGTCTAATATATGTAGATAAAAAATTGACAAAGGAATCAGGTAGATGGCAATTTCAGCATAAATGGCTTCAGGATGAGGAATTTGTCAAGTATATAGAAAAACAGATAGACGAGTACTTTGACATCAATACTACACAAACATCAGCATGTGTAAAGTGGGAGGCTTTCAAAGCTTTTATTAGGGGACATATTATTAGTTATACAGGATCAAAATCTAAGAAGACTCGAGAGGAGAGAGCTAAATTGGAACATAAAATGAAAAGTCTTCAGGAAAAAGTGTATGCAGGAAGTGATCCAAGGTTGGAGAATGAATTACTGATTTTGAGAGCTGAATACGACAAAAAATCAGCGAATAGAGCTGCCTCGAGTCTTCTAAGATTGAAACAATCTTTTTATGAACAAGGTGAAAAATCAGGAAAATTATTGGCATGGCAGATTAAACAATTAGAAATTAAAACACCAATTACCAATTACTAGTATTATAAGTAATGGACAAGTAGTTACAGATCCTTTAGAAATTAACAGAGCCTTTAGAGATTACTATGAAAAATTATATGATACTAAAAATGAATTTGATTTAACAAAACTAATGGGTTTTGAACGAACTATCTATACCATGTATTCCAAATGAAAACAGGGAGATATTGGAGTCTAAAATTAGTCAAGAAGAAGTTGGGCTAGCCATTGATAATATGAAATCAGGAAAAAGTGCAGGACCAGATGGTCTTCCAGTTGACCTTTATAAAAAATTTAAGAATAAATTAATAAAACCTTTTTTGGAAATGGTTTTAGAAGTCATTTCAAAATAATAATTTACCATCATACATAAATAATGCCTTTAATTATACTGCTGCAAAACCAGGTAAGCCCTCTAATAAATGTGAAAAATTGAGACCAATAAGGCCTAATTAATCTGCCGACCGTTAAGATATTCTGTAAAATTTTTAGCATAGGACGATACAAGAAATTTTACCAAATATTAATTTAATCGAGATCAGAATGGCTTTAGAAGGGAAGACAAGGGCTCCTCTAATGTAAGAGACTATTTAATAATATTTATTTTAATAAAGAACACCGGATACAGCTCTCCTATCACTGGACGCCGAAATGGCCTGTGATAGAGTTGATGGCCCCTTTCTCTTTTGAAGTCCTACATAGGTTTTGGACTTGAAATAATTTCATAAAAGGGGTTAAATAATATCAATAATGCCTACAGCAGAAATCCTAACAAAATAACAATATTTTCAAAAACCAATTAATATCAATTAGAGGGATGTCGACAAGGCTGTCCCACTTTCACCATTACTGTTTACTATGGCAATTGAACCTTTAGCGATAGCGATACGTTTACATTCACAAATATATGGAATTAAAGTTGGACCAACAGAAACATAAAACTCCCTGTACGCCGATGACATAATTTTGTTTATGTCGAATCTAAAAAAATCAATTCCAACCCTTGTTGAATTAATAAAGAATTTTGGGGAAATATCAGGATATAAAATAAATAAAACTAAATCTTTCCAATTTTAATGCTAAATGAGACCCAGAGAAATTTACCCAGCCCCCTGAGGTAAATCATATTCAATGTTGTAAATCAGTTAAATATTTAGGAATCCAAATTGTGCCTAAGCTAGAATCAGTCGCCAGTGTCAACTATGAAGCCTTAATGTCAGATATCAATGAGTTAACTCAGGAGATGGATGTCACTACCAATGTCGATGATCGGGAGAATTAATATACTTAAAAGTAATATTTTTACCTAAAATACTTTATTTATTTCAATACATTCCCTTATCACCACCTTTAGATTTATTCTCAAGAATAAAAAAAAGTTAGTGGAAATTAATGGAACAACAGGAGGGCTAGATTACGTCTGACTTTATTATATTTACCATTTGATCGTGGAGGTCTGAAATGTCCAAAATTTTATGTTGTACTTATTGGTCGGCACAACTGAGGTCTATGACATATTATTTTTCATCAAATGATCTCCCTCACTGGACTGAAATGGAATCATACATTTACCTTTACCTCATCCCATATTCATATACTCAGATTCGGCAAAATAAATTACAAAAACAAGTATAAAAATCCATTTTGTAAAGCATATGATCAAAATATGGTGTGAAGCTAAAAACTATTAAAAGAACCACCAGTTATTGTCACAATTTAGTCCAATATGGGGTACTCAATATTTAAACCAGGGAGAGCGGACCGCTGTATTTAAAGTATGGAATTTAAAGGGATACAAAAGATTCAGGATTTATATTTGCCATGTGCAGATAACATAATGTCCTTTTGAAGAGCTGAGGATCAAATTTAATCTCAATAGAACAAATTTTTTAAATATCTTCAACTTAGAAACTTTATCGATCAAATCAAAATAAAGCTCTCACTCGGACCTATTTTTCAGGCCTTGGGAAAAAATGATGATGAAAGATAGTAAAAGAAAGGGTATTATTTCAGAGTTTTATAACTCCATTGACACTATCTTCAAGTGAAAATTCACTGAAAAGATTAAACTACTAGAAAGAAGATCTGCAAAACTGAAATTTCAGAGGAACAATGGGGAATTGGCTTGTACAGAAGCTCAAACCAAATCAATAAATGTACGCCTTAAATTGATACATTTCAAATGGTTAATGCGGATGTATGTTACACCGGAGGAGTTAAATAAATATAACAAAAATATACCAGATACATGCACAAAATGCATGGAAAGTAATGGAACTCTATTTCATTGTGTATGGGAATGTAGATTAATAAGAATGTTTTGGGAAGAGGTGAGGGTAACAATTGAAAAAATAATCTCAAAACAAATCATATTGAATCCTAAATGTTTTTTGTTGGGTCTGTACCCAGAAAAGCATAATTTTAATAAAAGTGAAAAGAACATTCATAGACTCTGTTTGCTTAATGCCAAAAAATGTATTGCACTATTATGGAAAAAGACTCATAGACCAGATGTGACTCAGTGGTTAAGACAGATGTTAACAAACCTTCCATTAGAAAGAATAACATATATACTGAAATCAAAGGAAATGTGTTTGAGAATATATGGAGACCTTTTATTGATTATGTAAAAAATTTAAACATAACTTTGAAGAAGAAGGTGAATGATGTGTGTGTGGACCTTGTAAATTTCCAAACTGGTTGACACATAATATGTATACTTATGTATTGGATTGTCTAGACTAAACAGAGGGAGCATTGTTGAAGATCTTGATTTTGCTGGTGGTTGTTGGTGTTTTTAGTGCATCTTTTTTTTTTTTTGGTAGTACTTTAGTGTTAGTGTTTGATTGTTTGTATCATGTTTGTTAAAAAAAAAGGTTCAATAAAGATATTGTGGGGAAAAAAAATGTGATAAGATTTATTTAATATGAAAGTTGATTTTTCTTAAATGTTGCATAACTTTTTCAAACATGGTTCAACATAGTTCATGAATTAAAAGGGTTTAGTTTTTTATGGTTAAAAGGGACTGGTGAAAACTGGACATTTTTTTATGAAATGTAGAAGGGATCATCTGAACAATTGCTGAGATTAATAAAAATAAAGTGTTGAATATTGATCTCGTCTGTTACCCACTCTAAGTTATTGATAATTATTTATTTATGTGTATATTATATATATACACACACACACACACACACACACACACACACAATTTGTTATTTTAGAGGAGTGTGTCAAGCTGGTGCCCTTCACATGACTCGATACCCATGAAGTAGCTCTTGGTTTCAAAAAGGTTGGTGACCCCTGGTATAGGCATTTAAAAAAAAAAAAATCATTACAAGTTCGGATTGGGATCTGAAATTCACATTAAAAACATGGGACAACTTACAGGGGTAAGAGAGGGCCCTCAGCACATAACGGAATCTGAGGAATTCCCCTCAGAGCCAATACGCCAACATGGCTCTTCTAAGGTCACTAAAAAGACCTCAGCTCAGGAAGTTCTTTTGTCATTTTCTTGTTTTAAAGTTTTATATACTATGTTCTTAATGTTTTTTTATGTTCTTAATGTTCTTTCAGTTTCTGAGTAGCATAAAAGAGGGCCACCACACTGTTATACTAAATAAGACAACACAATAGAGAAACAGGGTGTAACCAAAATAATCTCATATAATGTAAAAGGGATCCTGAATCCAGTTAAAAGATCCAAGATTCTAGGCAAAATGAAAAAAGACAAAGCAGGAATAATATTTTTACAAGAAACCCACCTAACAGACGTGGAGCACACTAAACTCAATAGACAAGGGTTTAAAATGATCTCTTCATCTTCATATAAGTCAGGGAGGAGGAGGGGAGTAGCGACATTGATCTCAACCAAAATTATATTTGAAAAAAAATCAGAACACAAAGATAAAGAAGGGAGATACAGTTTGGTAGTTGGGCGGCTAGAGGGAGAAGATATCACCCTGCTGAATGTATATGCACCTCCAGGGGCTAACTGGAAATTTTATAAAAATGTATTTGACCTAATGAAAACTAAAGCCCAAGGTTTAGTGATATGTGGTGGAGACTTCAATCTAAGACTGAATCCATACTGGGATGCATCAGGTAATTCTCTACATCAAAATAACACTCAAAGTAGGAAAACTCGGATGCTACTAAAAGAAATGGGAATCTGTGATGTGTGGAGGGAATTCAACCCCAGTGTAAAAGATTATACATTTTACTCAGCACCACATTCATCATACTCAAGGATTGACTATTTTTTTTCATGTTTAATAGAGACATTGGAAGAGTAAAAACATGTAAAATAGGACTGATGGATCTCTCTGACCACAGTCCGATCTATATGGACTTAAGTATCCAAAAACACACAAATAATAAATTTTCTTGGAGGTTAAATTCAAATGTCCTGAAAGGACCACTGAAAGATGAATTAGAATCAGATATTCTAAGATATTTGGAAGAAAATGATAATGGAGAAGTATCCCCTTTAATACTGTGGGACGTATGCAAAGCTGTAATAAGGGGAAAGATTATTGCAAAACTGGCATTCCAAAAGAAACTGAGACAAGAAAAACTAACCACATTAGACAATGTACACAATAGTCAGAACTTAAGAACCTAGAGAAAGAGCACAAAGACAACACTCATTCTAATGACTCGGTCAAAATTAAGGAAATTAAAAAACAAATAAATGAGATCTACACAATAGAAATCCAGAAGAAACTTACATTTCTGAAACAAAAATACTATGAAGCAGGCAGCAAATCGGCAAAATTACTAGCCTATAAATTGAGGAAACAACAAACGGAGAGAGCAATCTACAAAATCAGAGACCCAGTATCAAAGGAAATAAAATTTAGAATTCAGGATATTCTTAAAAGCTTTGAGAACTACTACAAGAACTTGTACTCCCTCAAAAAACATAAAAACGCATCCGAAACATTCCTAAACACATTAAACCTTCCCCAACTTACTGAGTCACAAAATAAAACACTACTGTCAGAAATACAACCTAAAGAATTAGAAAAAGCAATTATGAAACTTAAAGCTAACAAATCCCCAGGAGCAGATGGCTATACAGCAGTGTGGTACAAAACCTTTAAACAGCAACTATCTCCTCTCCTCCTGAAAACATTTAACTATGTCCTCCACACAGGGGAAATCCCCCCCTCCTGGAGAGAAGGGGTCATTGCAGTCATACCTAAACCTGAAAAGGATAAACTAGACTGCTCCAACTACAGACCAATCAGTGTGTTAAATCAGGACTAGAAGCTTTTTACCACTATCCTTGCCAAAAGGTGAGAAAATATACTGACAGACTTAATTCATTTAGACCAAACAGGTTTTATAAGACAAAGGCAGACACAAGACAACATTAGACGCACTTTACACATAATTCATCATATAAAAAAATATAACTTAAATGCAGCCATATTGGGATTAGATGCTGAAAAAGCATTTGATTTGGTTGACTGGTCTTTCCTATATAGAATCTTATCCAGTTTCAATTTTCATAACAACTTCATTAGAACTATCCAGGCATTATATAAAAAACCAACAGCTAAAATAAGGATTAACGGTAAATTATCATCATCTTTTGAGCTGGAAAGAGGATGTCGTCAGGGCTGCCCCCTGTCTCCACTGCTCTTTGCAATCTTCATAGAACCTCTGAGCCAATGGATAAGACAGAATCAAAAAATTCAAGGTATTACACTTGGTCAGAAGGAACATAAAATAGCACTCTTTGCTGATGACATTTTAATATACCTGGGGCAGCCGGACACCTCTTTTCCAGAACTAATCTCAGTTTTTTCAGAGTATGGAGATTTATCGGGGTACGAATTAAACATGCATAAAACCCAAGTTTTAACATTCAACTATGATCCAAATCAATATTTACTAAGCAAACTCAAAACTAACTGGGAGATGGAATCTATGAAATATCTGGGGGTCAATATCCCGAAACAACTCAACAAAATTATAACACTAAACTATGATCCACTGGTGGCAAAAATAAAATCTGATCTAGCAAGATGGAATATGATAGCATTCTTTGATACTGCACAAAGAATTGAAGCAGTCAAAATGAATATACTTCCACGTCTTCTATACCTTTTCCAAACAATACCGGTAGAACCTCCCAAAAAAACATGGCAAGAACTGGACAGAAGGATCTCAAGATTCATATGGCAGGGCAAGAGACCTAGAATCAAATATAGAACCCTACAGCTAAACAAAGACAAAGGTGGGCTCGCGCTGCCAAATATCAGGGACTATTTTAAAGCCGCACAAATTAAAACTTTAGTAGAGATATGTAACCCAGTCTACACTGCACAATGGAAGGAGATGGAATGCCAAATAACAAGTGACATCCCCCTACAGGTGATAATAGGGAACAATGCCTTACCTAAACTTTTGAATAACACTAACCCGTGGATAGAGACCCCGCTAAAAATTTGGTTTAAGATAGTCAGAGAGAATCAAACTAAAGAACCCTATCGTTTTCTGCAATGGATTGCCTAGGATCAAGACTTTACTCCTAATAAAACAGACACTAGATTTAAAAAGTGGAAAGAGAACGGACTGATAAAATATTACAATTTTTTTAAAGGGCAAATTTTAAGAAGTTTTGAAGATTTGAAAAAACAAGGTCTAATAAATCAAGACCTTTACAGGTTCTTTCAGCTTAGACACCACATAAACAATATACTTAAAAAGGAGGATTTGGAAAGGGCCCAGTCAGGTGTTCTGAAGGTCTTCTTAATGGCATATAAAGGGATCCCAGGGATCAGATACATTTCTAAAATATACCAAGGTCTTCAAGACTTAAAAGGAGACAACACATCATATATAAAAGAGAGATGGGAAAAAGAGGGGAATTTCACTTTACAACTGGAAATATGGGAAAAGCTAAATAAACAACAATGGAAAAGTACCTCATCCCTGCAGTGGAGAGAATTTGGATGGAAAAATTTGTTAAGATTTTTCAGAACACCTGCACAAAACAAATTTACTCGTAAGGGGTTGAATTGTTGGCGCTTGTGTGGTGAAGAGACTGCAAATCATTTTCATGTGTTTTGGTCATGCCCAGTTATCACCAATATTGGACCAATGTACAGACAATATTGGGGAAAATATTCAAAATAACAGTCCCCTTTTCTTTTGTAACTTTGTATTTGGGTTTACTACCGGAATCACTGGAAAGACGAGGAGAAAAATACTTATTCACTGTTTTAATATTGGCAAGTAAAAAAGCCCTAACTAAAAAATGGATGTTGAAGGACTGTCCTACACCTGAAGATTGGATTAACGTGATCCAAGACATTTACTCGATGGAAAAGTTGACATTTGCACTGAGACAGGACATGGATGGGTTCTTGAACTTTTGGCAACCCTGGATCGCATATGGGTGGGGGTTTTTTTTTGGGGGGGGGGGGGTCCAGTGCACTATATCAGGGGTATCCGACTTTCAAGCGCTCTCTCTTTTTCTGTAATTTGCAGATGTCGGTTTCGTTTTTATAATATGCAAGGGAACATAAAAGAGTTTCAGACTTGCATTGCAATTTAAAAAAAAAATCACTGATTTTGCCGTTAGAATCGAAACTATTGGTCGTGTCCCCTCATTTTTCCCAGTTTTTGTGTGACATGAAAATCGCATCAATTTCAAAGTACTGTAACGTGATCTCTGAGTAACTCTTTCTACTCAAAATGCAAGAGATAACAGAGTTGTAATGCAAATTCAAAATAAAACATTCCCCAATGTGATCGGATCTATGGTTTTTGTACGGCGACCCCTGCAAATTTACTCGTACAACGTAAATTTACGTGTCCCCAAATTTACGCAGCAACATGCAAGTTATTTGGTAAAGTAACCAGAAAACAGGAAGTGCTGATGCTTTTCACTTTGCACCTTTCAAATCCCAAACCATACACATAAAAAGGAGATCAGTCTTTGTGAAGCTCAGATGTAGAATATTTCAATAAAATCTCAAACATTTATGACACATCGAATATGGTGTCCTTTAAAAAATTTACGTCTTCGGTCTTGGTCGGCCGCGCGGCAGCCCCCGTCTGGCGAGGGTGAGCGCCCTGGAAAGCACTTTTATTTTCTCTACCCGGATGTGCTCAACCCATGTGGAGAGGATTAAACCGTGGTCACTTTATATTGAAGTTATCGAAGGTCCAAACTTCTGTGTCCCGCATTTACGCCTTTTGTGATTTTACGTCTTATCCAACAAACAGGGAGAATTTGAAGGTATGTATACACGTTATCACATCTTAATATGTCATGAAAATGTAGCTGTTGATGAGTTTTGATGCGTGAAAAATACTGGAAGTGTTGAAGTTGTTTCGTGTAAAACGTGTGCCATTGCAAAGTGCATTGGCACACAGGGAAACAAAAGCCCGAGTGTCCCGTTTACGTCTCCATTTACAAGTAGTTGAAGTGAGCGCTCATCCTCAAGAGTTCCTGAACGCGAATGCCGTTACGAAAATAGTTAATAGTTTCATAAACCTGACACAATTGGATAGTGATTAGTCAATTTCATGTGCAGATTTGATCAATTTTAAATTTTGCCACCAATGTCACACATTGGACCCCTAATAAATAAAAACACCCATATGTGTCTTTCATTAGATCTAATCTTTGACAAATACCATTTCAATATTGTCACCGCTCTTTGTTCCAACACTACTCAGATGCTCTTTTATTTTTATTTTTTTTATTATTATTATTATTTTTTGCTCTTTTATTTTGTTTTTGTTCTTTTTGTATTTTCTTGGGGTTTTTTTTGTTTAATTTCTCTTTCTTTCACTTAAAAAAAGGGGTGTTGTAATAATTATTCTTCCAATGTTGTCAAAAAACAAAAAAAGGGAACGTGATGAAAATGTAAACAATGCAATGCTGTAATGACGTGTATACCCTTTACAAAAACTTAAATAAAAAAAAAACATGCACTGAAATCAGCTGTTCTCAGAAAGACTGCAAAAGACGATTCACACTTATGCAGCAATAATTAAATAATTTAAGAAAATATGGCCAAATTATGTCACAAACATCCCATTAAGACATATGTGAGCTGTTAAAATGTGAAAAAAGTGCAGTCAGTGACCCCTTTAAAATCTCATAACGACCCATGCCTAGTGCTAATACAGGCTAGTGTCACCAACATGTTTAACTCTTATTGGGCTAGTAAAGGTGTGCTAAAATTGTACAACACAAAAAAACAAAAAATAGGCACATTGAATAGAATACACAAACTTACTTAGTATAGAGGACACAAATTTGAATTAAATCAAACAAATTCAAAAGTGTTTAACATACAGTACGTATACGGACCACAGTGAGGGCAACCAATAGCTCCCACTATGAGACAGAGGAATCAAGGAATGCTCGAACAGGCGTCAGCACTTAATCCCCTCTCTGACACATTGCTCCCAAACTGAGGGTTACATAAAGTCCACAAAGCGGAAAGGTAGCCTTTTGTAACATAATGCCTGTCCATTCATATGTGTATATGTGATGTTCCATCTGTAGTCCTATATTTTTTAAGATTCACATAGCTTTCATATGCAACCAACCTCTGGAGCGTGACTCCGGCCTGTGGTGACCAGTCCTATCAGGATCTCTTCTGGGCAAATGATTAGCTTGCATTTCTCTGGCTTTCTGGGCAACTTCTCGAGGTATCTCCTTAAGGCGATTCTTAGGATTGCTTGTCACAGTTTTTGCTTAAAAACACAAGAAGTAAAGACAAGTTGGGTATAAACCACACTTTCCTCCACTGGGATATATGGGTTACACTGAGAATATTTGTTTAGCCAAAAACCATGAGAGAATAGAACTTTGTATGGACTCTGCTTATGTGG
Organism: Pholidichthys leucotaenia; assembly: GCA_020510985.1. Lineage (NCBI taxonomy): Eukaryota > Metazoa > Chordata > Actinopteri > Cichliformes > Pholidichthyidae > Pholidichthys > Pholidichthys leucotaenia. Next base: position 188,334,339 of record CM035836.1, read on the forward strand.
AATTTTCCAGATGATTCAGTAGTTTACCTACAGTGCATCCAGAAAGTATTCACAGCACTTCACTTTTCCACATTTTGTTATGTTACAGCCTTATTCCAAAATGGATTAACTTAATTTTTCCCCTCAAAATTCTACACACAACACCCCATAATGACAACGTGAAAAAGTTTTGAGATTTTTGAAAATTTATTAAAAATAAAAAACTAAGAAATCACATGTACACAAGTATTCCACCGGAATTATGAGCCACCACCAACTGAGCCGCATCCACCCCACACCCGGGAGGCAGGGGTTCAAATCCCAGCCGGGTCATGCCAAAGACCATATAAAAGTGGAACTTCCTGCCGTCCAGCTTGGTGCTCAGCAATAATGGAATGGAGGAGGGAAATTTGTGGCGGCGCCTTGCATGGCAGCGGCCCTCTGATTCTGCACTTGGGGTGTGTGTGATCAACACAGTAGATAGGTAAAACACAATCTCGTTCTACTGTACATGATTGGTTGTACAGTTGAATGACAATAAGGGTGATTTAATTTAATAATTTAATTCACAGTCTTTGCTCAATACTTTGTTGATGCACCTTTGGCAGCAATTATAGCCTCAAGTCTTTTTGAATATGATGCCACAAGCTTGGCACACCTATCTTTGGGCAGTTTCGCCCATTCCTCTTTGCAGCACCTTTCAAGCTCCATCAAGTTGGATGGGAAGTGTTGCTGCACAGCCATTTGCAGATCTCTCCAGAGATGTTCAATTGGATTCAAGTCTGGGCTCTGGCTGGGCCACTCAAGGATATTCAGAGTTGTCCTGAAGCCACTCCTTTGATATCTTGGCTGTGTGCTTAGGGTTGTTGTCCTGCTGAAAGATGAACCGTCGCCCCAGTCTGAGGTCAAGAGCGCTCTGGAGCAGGTTTTTATTCAGGATGTCTCTGTACATTGCTGCATTCATCTTTCCCTCTATCCAGACTAGTCTCCCAGTTCCTGCCACTGAAAAACATCCCCACAGCATGACGCTGCCACCACCATGCTTCACTGTAGGGATGGTATTGGCCTGGTGATGAGCGGTGCCTGGTTTCCTCCAAACATGACGCCTGGCATTCACGCCAAAGAGTTCAATCTTTGTCTCATCAGACAAGAGAATTTTGTTTCTCATGGTCGGTGGCGGAGTGGTTAGCACCGCGGTAGCACAGCAACTCACCCTTGGCTGGGGGATCCTGGGTTCAATCCCAGCCCCCGACCAACAGTGATCTGTGTGGAGTTTGCATGTTCTCCCCGTGTCTGCGTGGGTTTACTCCAGGATTTCTCCGGTTTCCTCCCACATGCCGGAAACATGCAAGTTAGGTTAACTGGCATCAACTGGAGATTCTAAATTGTCCTTAGGTATGACTGTGAGAGTGAATGGTTGTCTGTCTCTCTGTGTTGGCCCTGCGATGGACTGGCGATCTGTCCAGGGTGTACCCTGCCTCTCGCCCAAAGATGCTGGGATAGGCTCCAGCCCCCCTGCGACCCGAAAAGGATTAAGCGGAAGAAGATGGATGGATGGATGGTCTGAGAGTCCTTAAGGTGCCTTTTGGCAAACTCCAGGTGTACCCTTCCCCAAATTTGTGCCACGAGACAATCCTGTCTCAGAGGTCTACAGACAATTCCTTTGACTTCATGTTTGGTTTGTGCTCTGACATGCTCTGTCAACTGTGCGACCTTATATAGACAGGTGTGTGCCTTTACAAATCATGTCCAATCAACTGAATTTACCACAGGTGGACTCCAATTTAAGTTGTAGAAACATTTCAAGGACAAGTGGAAACAGAATGCACCTGAGCTCAATTTTGAGCTTCATGGCAAAGACTGAATACTTATGTACATGTGATTTCTTAGTTTTTTTATTTTTAATAAATTTGCAAAAATCTCAAAAAACAACTTTTCATGTTGTCATTATGGGGTGTTGTATGTAGAATTCTGAGGGAAAAAATGAATTTAATCCATTTTGAAATAAGGCTGTAACATAACAAAATGTGGAAAAAGTGAAGCACTGTGAATACTTTCCGGATGCACTGTATCGTTACGCTGTCATTTTTGCACTGAGGAACATAGAGAAGTAAACTTATAACCCATTGCTATGCTTTTGTATACTTAAGATTTTTTTCTACATGGAGGAAAGGCAGCGGGGACAAAATACAGCCATGCAAATGCTTCTGTGCAGTGCATCTGACAGATATTCACTTTGAAATCAGTGATAAGTCATGATACTGGATTGGCAGTTCCGTTAGCTATCTGGGAATTCTGAAGGAATGGAACCTGGCAAATGTTTCTGAGATTTCACACTTTGCTGTGTCCCAAAAAAAGCAGAACATGTAGCATTTCATTGCATGATGAATCAGTTTCATAATTTGATTTTCCTTAAAGCTGTGAACAGCTGCTGAATTTCACTGTATTGTATGCTTCTCTCCTAAAACTACAATTTAAGGCAAAGAGAAACAATGAAAATAGTTCAAGGACATTTGCAACTTCTTACTTCCAGATGTTGGGGGGAAAAAAAAGGTTGTGATCAAAGTTGTGATTTACTCATTTGGCAACTCGGACCATTATGTCTGCTTGCCGTAAAGCTGGTGAGCCCTGACCAGAACAAAGGTTCTTAATCTCATGTACATTATTAACACAGCCAGATTTACTTTTACAACCAAGATATTTAATTAGCCATTCCTCTGTTTATTAACCAGATCAGTATTTTTCCACCAAGATCCTGTAAAAAGTTTTTATTTTTCTATTTTTTTAAGAATAACATTGGCAATGAACTAGACTGGCATATATAAATAATCATTATGTTTAATATTCCATGAAAATATACTAATTTCTCAGACAACTTTGACTGAAAAACTCAGGACTGGACAGTATTTCTATTTTTTCCCTCTTACCTTCTCTTGATGCCCGTCCCCCGCTGGTCATGCCACTGCCCCTGCTTAAAGTTGAAGGGGTCTTCTGTTTGAAAAGCTCTTGGCTAAACAGAGCATTCAGATTCTCTCGGGTCAGTTCCAGCTTCTTAGTGGATGAAACGGGTGACTCAATCCCTGCATTACAAAGAAGTCTGGTTATCAAAGTTATATTTCTACTGATACACAGGTGTCACCTGAAACTAAGAAAGAGAATTCAATTTATAAATCCATAAAATGTTCATCTCTGTGTTTGGAAGATCACGCAGTTTAGACAGGAGCAGTCTCAGCTATAACAGAAACACAGCAGCTGCCACAGTGTGGACCTGGTGCACAGCCAGCATGGGAAGCTGGAGGAGGATCTTTAAAGGGGATAAAAAACCTCCCCAACCACATAAATCCAAGGATATATCCCAACAGCAGAGATGTTCAGCTGTTGTCATCAACAAATTTTCATTAATTCCTGGCAGTGAAGAAAACTACAGTGTATAAATTTAGGTTTTACATATAAAGATGAAGAATTCACACTGAATTTGTTCAGTGATTTTTTTATTCAAATTCTGATTTCCAGTTTTAAAGCATACAGACAGATTAAAGGTAGTCCTAAACTCAACCACCAGTAATTACACATATAATTACAGAAATCCTGAAATTTCCAGGGGAAAAAAATGCGTGAAGACAAGAAAATCATGATGCATAACAATGAAATTCTAAGCAAATAGAAATTACAATTTAGCTGGAACCTGCTCACAATTACAATATATACTGCTTTGGGGGGGGGGGGGGCACTGCAAAATCTTTCCTAAATTAGCATCTGCACATGTATGGCAGCCATTCAATTTGGGCATCTATTGAATTCCAACACAAAGACATGTCAAGGAGGTACTTAAGGAGTACTGATTTGTTGATCATCTAGGCATGGTAAGATGCATGAAAGCTGTGAATAAAAATCAGAGTTATTACACAAATACAGATTTCTTAAGTTAAAACTTAAGTTCTGTAGTGTTTAAGAATGATCATAAACTTGTTTTCTTTGCATTATTTGATCTAAACGCACATATTGTGTAATTTTAGCCAGTTGTCATTTTCTGTATATAAATGCTCTAAATCATGATATTTAGACTTGGGTTAGAGAATAAAACAAAATTGTTCATTTTACTCAAACCCATATGTATAAATAGTAAAACCAGATAAAGTGATAATTTTGCAGTGTTGCTAGGCTTCTTAATTTTTTCCAAAGTTGAATTCTAGGGGTTTTTTTCCACAATATTTTTTATTGAACTTTTTTTTTTTTTTTTTTTTTTTTTTTTTACAAACATGGCACAAACAATCAGACACTAACACACAAGTAATTTAAAAATTAAAAAGAACAATAACAAAAAAAAACTGTGTAATAAAAACAACAACCACCATTAACAAACAAGTTAACAACAATGCTCCTCTGTTTAGTCTAGGTAATCTATTACATAAGAATACATAATATACATTCAACAGCTTGGAATTTGCAAGGTCCACACATATCATTCACCTTCTTCTTCAGACATTATGTTTAAATTCTTTACATAATCAAACAAAGGTCTCCATATATTCTCAAACACATTTTCCTTTGATTTCAGTATATATGTTATTCTTTCTAGTGGAAGGTTTGTTAACATCTGTCTTAACCACTGAGTCACATCTGGTCTATGAATCTTTTTCCACAGTAGTGCAATACATTTTTTGGCATTAAGCAAACTGAGGTCTATGAATGCTCTTTCACTCTTATTAAAGTTATGTTTTTCTGGATACAGACCCAACAAAAACAGTTTAGGGTTCAATGTGAATTGTTTTGAAATTATTTTTTCAATTGTTACCCTCACCTCTTCCCAAAACATTCTGATTTTTCTACATTCCCATAAACAGTGAAATAGGGTTTCTTTACTTTCCATACATTTTGTTGCATGTATCTGGTATGTTTTTGTTATATCTATTTAATTCCACTGGTGTAACATACATCCGCATTAACCATTTAAAATGTATCAGTTTAAGACGTACATTTATTGATTTGGTTTGAGCTCCTGCACAAGCCATTTCCCATTGTTCCTCTGAAATTTCAATTTGCAGGTCTTCTTTCCAGTAATTCAGTCTTTTCTGAGTTTTCACTTGAGAATAGTGTCAATGAGTTGTAAAACTCTGAAATAATACCCTTTCTCTTACTATCTTTCATCAAAATTTTTTCCAAAAATGAATAAGTAGGTCGGGTGAGAGCATTATTTTGATTTGATCGAATAAAATTTCTAAGATGAAGATATTTAAAAAAGTGTATTCTATTAAGATTGAATTTAGGATTAGGTTAATTGGAGACTCTAAAGTGGCCCTAGGTGTGAATGTGTGTGTGAATGGTTAAGGGATAGCGCCGTATCGTGGCTGCTTCATCCATCCAGGTGGTGGATGACCCTCAATTTCCCCTCTGGGGATCAATAAAGTATACTAAATCTAAAAATCTAAAAAAAAAAAAAAAAAAAAATTAATCCTCAGTTCTTCAAAAGACATTATGTTATCTGAGCGTGACAAATATAAGTCTTGAATCTTTTAAATCCCTTTTAAATTCCATATTTTAAATACAGTATCCGCTCTCCCTGGTGTAAAATATTGATTACCCCATATTGGGATAAATTGTGACAGTGAGTGTGGTTCTTTTAAATATTTTTTGGTTTCACACCATATTTTGATCATGTGCTTTACAATTGGATTTTTAAATTGTTTCTGTCATTTTTTTTAGCCGAGTCTGAGTATATGAATAAGGGAAGAGGTAAAGGTAAATTGTATGATTCCATTTCAGTCCAGTGAGGAAGATCATATGATGAAAAATAATATGTCATAGACCTCAGTTGTGCTGACTAACAATACAACATAAAGTCTGGACATTTCAGACCTCCACGATCAAATGGTAAATATAGTAAGGACAAATGTAATCTAGCCTTCCTATTGTTCAATATAAATTCCACTAACTTTTTTTTAATTCCTGAGAATAGATCTGAAGGTGGTGGTAAAGGAATGTTTTGAAATAAATAAAGTATTTTTGGTAAGATATTACTTTTAAGTATATTAATTCTCCCGATCATCGACATTGGTAGTGGCATCCATCTCTGAAGTAACTCATTAATTTTTTTACTTTTTTACTTTTTTTACTTTTCCAGTTCCGGTTCCGCCAGACCGGTGGCGCCACACGAGTAGGCTGCCCGTTGCAACAGCCTTTTTTTTTTATCTTCCTTCTTCTTTCTACACCTTTCACTCTGTATATATATCACGGACGCACGGATCGCCCCGGGGGTCTCCCGGGTCGGCGGACGGAGCCACGGTTTGCAGCGGGAGACGCTACAGCGGGGAGGAGCTAGTGCTAGCTAGCACTTGGCCACCGCCCGGTGCTAATGGGAAACTCGACATACCGGGAGCTGTAGCGAAAACAACGCGGGTGCCGGGCTGGAGTTTAGGCGGCGTGCAAGAAATATAAGACAGAATAATAAAGAGCGATGGCAAGAACCAAGCAGACCGTCCGTAAAATCTACTGGAGGAAGAAGCCCCCCAGGAGACAGCTAGCCACCAGGGCTGCTCGGAGAGGCGCTCCGGCCACCGGCAGAGTGAAGAGGCCTCGCCGTCACAGGCCTGTGGCTCTGAGAGAGATCCGTCGCTGCCAGAAATCCACGGAGCTGCTTATCCGTAAGCTGCCCGTCCAGCGCCTGGTGAGGGAGATCGCTCAGGACTTCAAGACCGTCCTGCGTTTCCTGAGCTTCGCCGTCATGGCTCTGCAGGAGACCAGCGAGGCCCACCTGGTGGTCTCTTCTTCGCTAAGGGGGTCACCATCATGCCCAAAGACTTCCAGCTGGCCCGCCGCATCCGCGGAGAGAGAGCTTAGACTTTCTGCTGCACATTCACCAACCAACCATAATGCTCTGCACTGTGTGTCTATATATATACATTTATAGTAATATGGACATATGTTTACTAGATGTTGTTTTTTCTTGCCTTCTGATTGTTGCTCTGAGTGTTGCTATCCCTGTGCTGTTGCAATCCTGGAATTTCCCCATTGTGGGACTAATAAAGGCTTATCTTATCTTATCTTATCTTAATATCTGTCATTAAGGCTTCATAGTTGGCATTGGTGACTGATTCTAGCTCAGGCAAAATTTGAATTCCTAAATATTTAAACTGATTTACAACATTGAATTGGTTTACCTCAGGAGATGGATGATTTCTCTGGGTCTCATTTAGCATTAATATTGAAGATTTTGTTTTGTTTATTTTATATCCTGATATATCCCCAAAGTTCTTTATTAAATTTAACAAGGTCGGAATTGATTTTTTAAAATTCGACATAAACAAAATTATGTCATCGGCATACAGGGAGATTTTATGTTCTGTTGGTCCTACTTTAATTCCATACATTTGTGGATGTAAACGTACTGCCCTTGCTAAAGGTTCAATTACCATAGTAAACAATAAGGGTGAAAGTGGACAGCCTTGTTGACATCCTCTATTGATTTTTATTGATTTTGAGATATTGCTGTTTGTTAGGATTTCTGCTGTAGCATTATTGTATATTATCTGGACCCATTTTATGAAATTATTTCCAAGTCCAAACCTTTGTAGGACTTCAAAAAGATAGGGCCATTTGACTCTATCAAAGGCCTTTTCGGCGTCCAATGATAGGAGAGCTGTATCCGGTGCTTCTTTATTGGAATAAATAATATTAAATAGTCTTCTTACATTATGGAAGCCTCGTCTTCCCATTATAAAGCCATTCTGATCTCGATTAATAATATTTGGTTATATTTCTTGTAGTCGTTTTGCTAAAATTTTACAGATTATTTTAAGATCAGCATTTCATAGGCTTATTGGTCTCATGTTTTCACATTTATTAGGGGGTTTACCTGGTTTTGGCAACAGTATAATTAAGGCATTATTCATGTATGGTGGTAAATTACCATTTTGAAATGCTTCTAAAACCATTTCCAACAGTGGTTTTATTAATTTATTCTTAATTTTTTTATAGAGGTCAACTGGAAGACCATCTGGTCCTGCTCTTTTTCCTGATTTCATATTATCAATGGCTTGCCCAACATCTTCTTGACTAATTTTAGACTCCAGTATCTCCCTGTTTTCATTTGGAATACATGGTATAGATAATCCACCCAAAAACCCATTTAGTTTTGTTAAGTCAGTTTCATTTTTTGTATCATATAGTTTTTCATAATAATCTCTAAAGGCACTATTAATTTCTAAAGGATCTATAACTACCTGTCCATTACTTATAATACTGGTAATTGGTGTTTTAGATTCTAATTGTTTAATCTGCCATGCCAATAATTTTCCTGATTTTTCACTTTGTTCATAAAAAGTTTGCTTCAATGTTAGAAGACTCGAGGCAGCTCTATTCGCTGATTTTTTGTCATATTCAGCTCTCAGAATCAGTAATTTGTTCTCTAACTGTGGGTTACTTCCTGCATATACCTTTTCTTGAAGAATTTTTATTTTACGTTCCAATTGGACTCTCTCCTCTCGGGTCTTCTTAGATTTTGAACCTGTATAACTAATAATATGCCCTCTAATAAAAGCTTTGAAAGCCTCCCACTTTATACATGCCGTTGTTTGTGTAGTATTGATATCAAAGAACTCATCTGTTTTTCTATGTACTTAACAAATTCCTCATCCTGAAGCCATTTATGTTGAAAATGCCACCTAACTGGGTCCTTTGTCAGTTTCTTATCTACATATACTAGACAGCAGGGTGCATGATCAGAGATCACAATATTATCATAGAAACAGTTTTGAATCTTGGACCTTAATTCTGTAGAGATAAAAAAAAATAGTCAATACGTGAGAATGTCTTATAGGTATTAGAATAACTAGATTCATTTCTCTCCATATATCTAGCAATCTCAATTCTTTCATAAAATGATTAATGGTCATCCTACATCCATTGTGCGTACAGTACAGTCCTGTTGATCTATCTATACTGGGATTCAATGTACAATAAAATCCCCTGCTATTATATGTTGCCCTGTAAGTGATGATAAAGTGAGGAATAAATTAACAAAGAAGTTTTGATCATCAATATTGGGGCCGTATAAGTTCACCAGATTTATATTTTCTAATAACATAGATCCTTGGATGATTAGATGTCTTCCAAATTTGTCTCTAATTACATTTTTCATTTGAAATGGGACTGTTTTATGTATGAGAATCATAACTCCCCTAGCTCGGGATGAAAATGATGAGGTGAACACATTACCTTGCCATCTTCTCCTAATTCTTTTTACATCCTCCCCTAATAGATGAGTTTCTTGTAAAAATACAATTTTTGAATCTATGTCTTTTATTTTATTCATAACTTGTTTAAGTTTTTAAGATTTTGTAGACCTCTGCAATTCCATGAAGTTAAATTAAGATTAACGCTTTGATCTATGATCAATAAGGAGTTTGAGATCACCTTGCAATATGAACATACTCTTACAGAGAAGCAAAAACATGGATGATAGAACATTCATCCTACAAACTAAACAAAAACAAATTCCCTTTCCCCACATTCGTGGTAATCCCCACAAAATCAAAAAATCCCATCTCCCGTTATAGCTAGTGACTGTTCCACACCTGCGAGGATCAGTCAAACCACTCTCTCTTTCTCCTCTCAATCACCCTGACACTACTACTATTTTATGACATTAACTCTCTTCTGTAGTTTTTTCAACATAACTTCAAAGTTTTATAGCAACTTTGTACATCACAGCTTTTTTTTTTTAATAGTCTGTATTTTGTAGACATGTTATATGTTTCAGATCAATCAGATGCCTGTACAAATGCTTAAATGTTCTAACTTTGTCATGTTCATGCTTAGCTCCCACCAGTCTCCTTTTGGATCTGCTTGATGAGCTCCTGCGCCTCTTGAGGGGTCTTGAAGGTGTGGGTTCTCCCTTTATATGTGACCAGCAATCTTGCCGGATGAATTACTCCATGACGAATCCCTAGGTTGCACAGCTCTTTGCGGGCGGGGTCGAACTGCCTCCTTAATTGTTGAACTCCTGTGGCCAAATCTGGATAGAACCGCACTTGTTGATCCTGGTATTTAATTTCCCCTTTAGCTCGCGCTGCATTGGTGACTGTCATCTTGTCTCTGTAGTTGAGGAACTTCATAATCAGCGTCCTTGGTGGTGTCTTATTATCTCTTGGTGGGCCAATTCGGTGAGCTCTCTCTAAAACGACCAATGACTGCAGATCCGCGTTATTCAGCGCTTCTAGAATCCACTTTTCCAAAAAGGAACATGGGTCCCGTCCCTCCGCTCCTTCCGGGAGGCCCACCAGCCTCAGATTATTCCGTCGCAAGAGGGATTCCAAGTCTAGGACGTTATCTTCCAGACGTTTGCATTTTGATTCCAGTGTTTGCAACTTAGATTGCAGGGTGGTGACGTCATCTTCAGCGCTTGAAATTCGGAGCGCCGCCTGCGACACTCGCTCCATGCAGTCGTTTATTTCTTTTCTCATACCTTCTATCACTGCTATAATCCCATCAAATTTAGACGAAAACTCTGTTCTCCTGGAATTGATGGCAGTGAGCACTGCGTTTGTCCCCTCTTCAGCAGTTCCCGCTCCGCCGCTGGCTCCCTCCTCCGCCATTGCTTCTGGAGTTTTCCCTGTTTCGCCTTGAGCATGGAAGTCTGTTAGCTTGGGTTGTTTTGTCGAATTACCTTTTCCTCCACCTAATTTCCCAACCTTGGTCTTTACCATATCCGCCCCAAAACGCTGGGATGGGTTTTTGTTCCAATTAAGAGAGTTTTAGTAAAAAATTTTATTTTTATGAGCAGAGCAGTGTGAAACACATCTTCCTACGTGGCCGCCATAACCGGAAGTCCTGTATTCTAGTTTTATTATTTTGTTTTTGCTTTTTATTCTGAGCTTTATGATAGGAAAAGAAAGAAATCAATAACAATTTTATAGTTTAACTTGTATAAATCTACCCTTGAACATTCAACTTGAATTGATGCAGTGCAACAAATAAACAGATTGACATGGGTAAACTTGTTTTTAGTGGTGCCAAAGTTATCTCATTAACTTCATGGCAATGCAATGTTCCCCTTAATGCAGACAACTTTTTTGATCATGATTAATCACCTCGAGATGAAAACAGTGGGATGTAATGAAAAAAGTGGAAAAACTTTCAAAACCCTGGTACCGTTTCTGGTCGGACAGGCGACGGTACACCTGAAAATCCTTATTTTACTTAATTTGGGGTTCAAATCAGTTTGATAGAGTATTGCTGTCATAACATGGGGACATATGGTCCGTATCAATGTACAATCTCAGCTTGGACACTGGAGAGAAGAGAAGATGTTAATGGGTTAACGTGGCTAATGAGGACGGCTAACAGCTAAGCTTAAAGTTAACACACAAGATAACAACTGATGTAATAAGTGGTCGCTAGCTGCTTGCAGTATTTCTATAGTACTTTTATTTTTTGGATAATATTCTGGATAGTTGACATTTTTTACATTTTGAAAACTATAAATAGAACTGCAGTTAATAAGATTATGGAAAAAACTTAATCGTGATTAAGAATTTTAATCGTGTGACACCAGTACTTTTTTCCTTCCCCAAAAGCCCAATATCAGTCAGATATTTGGACACATAGGCTTAATCCTAACATCTTATTTAAAATTCAGAATATTTGTATATTTCAAGGCATTTTAAGACAAACCACAAACAACTTAGTGACAAAGATTTTTTTTTGACTCAATGACCAACTGGGATACATTGTACCTTGCACTTCTCCATTGACTGGAGTCTTGAAGTGAGATTGGTTGCTCTTTTGTCTTGAGGCATCATCTACGGTGATAGCACTTCCATCAGGGTTCGCATAAAACAGAAGCACAGGCTGGAAGTGGCCTTTGATACATTTACTGACAACATCTTTCCACCGGGAACCAATCTACAGCAAGAAGAGAATAAACAGTGGGTAAATACACGTCTGCACAGGTGTACCTCAACTGAAGTACAAACCTCAATTCCAATGAAGTTTGAACTTTGTGTAAAATGTAAATAAACTCAGAATACAATGACTTTCAAATCCTTTTCAACCTATATTTAATTGAATACAAAACAAAGATATTTAATGTTCAAACTGATAAGCTTTATTATGTTGTTGCAAATATTCTCTCATTTTGAATTCGATGCCTGCAACGCATTCCCAAAAAACTGGGACAGGGGCATGTTTACCACTGCGTTACATCATCTTTCCTTTTAACAACACTCAATAAGCATTGAGGAACTAAGGACACAGATTTTTCATGCTTTGTAGATGGAATTCTTTCCCGTTCTTGCTTGATGTACAACTTAAGTTGCTCAACAGTCCGGAGTCTACGTTATCATATTTTGCCAAATATTTTCAATAGGAGACCAGTTTGGATTGCAGGCAGACCAGTTTAGCACCCAAACTCTTACTATGAAGCCACACTGTTGTAACACATGCAGAATGTGGCTTGGCATCGTCTTGCTGAAATAAGCAGGGACGTCCTTGACAAAGACGTTGCTTGAATGGCAGCATATGTTGCTCCAAAATCTGTATGTACCATTCAGCATTAATGGTGTCTTCACTGATGTTCAAGTGACCATGCCATGGGCACTAACACATCCCCATACCATCACAGATTCTGGCTATTGAACTTTGCACTGATAACAACCTGGATGGTCCTTTTCCTCTTTAGCCAGGCGGACATAGTCCATGATTTCCAAAATAATTTGAAATGTGGGCAAGTCCACATTTCAAAAAGGTGTGTTTTTTTTTTTTTTTTTAACCATTCCCCAACTTTGCCAGTCTTTTCTTGTCCCTGTCCCAAGATTGTTGGAATGTGTTGCAGGCATCAAATTCAAAATGAATAAATATTTGCAACAAAACAATAATCAGTTTGAACATTAAATGCATTGTCTTTCTAGTGTATTCAATTGAATATAGGTTGAAAAGGATTTGCAAATCATTATACTCTGTTTTTATTTATGTTTTAGACTACACAACATCTCAGCTTCATTGAATCTGGGGTTTGTATTAACTGCCCACTTTCAAGCATGATGTCACAAAGTAAAACAATCCACCTGTGCAAGAAAATCATCCACTGGCTTAACTACAGATGAGTCAATCTAGACATAATTGAGGATTCTTTTTTTCCCTCCCTCTGAGGTGTTGTCATTTGTTTAGGAGACAATGGATGTTTTTAATCAACCAATCTACTGTTGTCCAATTTATTTTAGAAATGCTGACACAATGTGTCTTTCTGACCCCCATCAAATTTCATTTTACAGTGAGGTAGCAAAATAAAACAAATACCAAGCTTCACTGGCATTACCAAGAGGTCACAATCCAAGTTAATCTTTAGAGGAAAATAAATCTGACAGCTTTTAACAAACACACAAGCAACTTCTAAACTAAGCTTCAGCTTTAATATGCATAATTTAATTTATTAGTGAATATAGCACACCATGGGCAAATCACACAATCACATTAGCTGAGCTGTGTAAGGTGTGTGTCTTGCCACAGAGGCAGGCTGCAGGCTAACAGATGCTGGTGTGCTCCTTAATTAAGCAAATGATGGGGAGAGAGGAAGTATGTGGGAAAGTGAAAGAAAAACGAGGGGAAAAAACAAGCTATGCAAATGAAGAAAGAGAAAAATAAATGCACCAAAAAATGCAAAACAGTGAATGCTCAAATACATCACAATATATAACAAGATCACTGTGAGGCGAGTACAATATCCCCTGCCTCTGTTTTCTTTGAAGATCCCAATATGTTACTGAAGGACAGCAAGTTTCAGCTTTTCAATATAATTACTGTGGCAGAACCAAATTATGACAAACCCATCATCCATGAATATATAACAAAGTATACAACCCATAGCTGTAGGGAAGGATCCCAAGGTGAACCTGTGTAGCAAGTTTGGTAACCCTAGAGAGCTTTATGCGTTCTATAGTAAGAGGGTACAGGGAGTGCCAACCTTGACTTTTGACCTTTTGACCCCAAACCTGTAGTCAGAGGTCATGGTCTCAAAGTAAACCTGTGTACTACCAGGTTTGGTGGCCCTAGGTTTCTTTGTTGTTGAGATCTAGTTTATAAGTCATTTTGATGTTGACTTTTGACCTTGTGATCCCAAAACCACAGTCACACTTCTGGGTCACAGGGTGAACTTGTGTAGCAAGTTTGGTGACCCTAGATTTACTTGTTGTACAGGAAGAGGGCATAGGGCATGTTAACCGTGACCTTTGACCTTCTGACCTTCTGACCCCAAACCCAGTCAGGTCAGGATCCCAAGGTGAACCTGTATACCAGGTTTGGTGGCCCTAGCTTTATTTGTTTTATAGTAATAGTAAACTGACCATTTACCATAGTGCAACTGGAATGTTAACTTTGACCTTTTGACCCCAAACCCATAGTCAGGTCACTGTGTAAGTCGTCCAAGATGCATCTTATATACAACTACTGTACTGCTTTGAAAAGCTCATTTCTTTCAGTAGTTATTGCGTTTACAGGATTTAGGGAAATGTGACCTCTGACCTCAAGATCATGCAATAAGAGTCAAATTGCAATTATGTGCATCATCGGTGTATATCAAACCATGGTACCAAGTTTCAAAACATTTGGAACAAAAATGTAGGAGGAGTTGATTTCATAAGACAGTTAACGTCTATGAAGTGAGGTGAAATACAAGATCATAAATCAGGGGCTACAACTGCTGCATAAATCATTTTATCAGAGCCAAATTGCAATATGTACATCATCAGTGTATATGAAACCCTGGTACCAAGTTTCAAAACAATCGGAACAAAACTGTAGGAGGAGTTGATTTCACAATAGTGGGACAGACAGACCCATAACATAATCCCCCTTCAGCTTCACCCAACGTAGAGAAGTCACTATGGGGAAATTGTGTTATTAGAAGACTATATACAGTCATGTGAAAACATTAGGACACCCTGTATAAGACTGTGTTTTGTTTTGTTTTTTACATATTTGGACATATGGTTATTTAATATCAATGTTTAAAAATACTGGGAGATTCATGTAATACAACTAAACAATTAAAAATTAATTAAAGACTCTTCAAATTTTCTGTAAAATGTAATTCTAAACAAATAGTGAAGAATAAATTAGGACACCCCCCCCTTTTTTTAGGACACCTCCACATTCATTTCCACTTAAAATGGCTAAAATAAATGTAAAAAAATGCAAATAAAAACAAAAACAAGGTTAAACATAGATATGTGAACATTTATTAATAAAGAACTGAATATTTAATGGGGTGTCCTAATTTTTCACGATTGTATATCCACCCATCTTCTACCGCTTTTCTGGAGGTCCAGGTCACGGAACAACTCAAGCAGAGAAGCCCATACTTCCATCTCCCTGGCCACCGGCTCCAGCTCTTCAGAGAGGATACCAAGACGTTTCCAGGCAAGCTGGAAGACACAGTCTCTCCAGCACGTGCAGGGTCTGCCCCGGGGTCTCCTCCCAGTGGGACATACCCGAAACACCTCAAGTAGGAGGCATCCTACTCAGATGCCCAAACCACGTCAACTGGCTCCTTTCAATGTGGAGGAGCAGCGGTTCTACTCTGAGCCTCTCCCGGATGACTGAGCTCCTCACCCTATCTCTAAGGGTGAGTCCAGCAATCCTACGGAGAAAGCTCATTTCAGCCGCTTGTATCTGCAATCTCGGTCATTACCCAAAGCTCATGGCCATAGGTGAGGGTGGGAACATAGATTGACCGGTAAATTGACAGCTTTGCTTTAGAGCTCAGCTCCCTCTTCACCACAACAGACTGGTATAGCGTCCGCATCACTGCAGATGCTGCTCCAATCCATCTGTCAATCTCTTGCTCCATTCTCCCCTCACTCGTGAATGAGACCCTGAGATACTTAAACTCCTCCACTTAGGGCAGGAGCTTGTCCCTAACCCAGAGAGGACAATCCACCCTTTTCCAGCTGAGGACCATGGACTCGGAATTGGAGGTGCTTATTCTCATCCCAGCTGCTTCACTCAGAAGCAAACCGTCCCAGCAAGACCTGTAGGTCATTGCTCAATGAAGCCAACAGGACGACGACATCTGCAAACAGCAGAGATGAGATCCTGTGGTCACTGAGTGTGACACCTGCCGTTCCTCCGCTGCGCCTAGAAATCCTGTCCATAATTTTTATTTTTTTATCTTTTTCATTTTATCAGTGACAAAGGGCAGCCCTTGCGGAGTCCAACTCTCACTGGAAACGAGTTCGACTGGGTGCTGGCAATACGAACCAAACTCTTGCAATGGTCCTATAGGGAATGAATAGCTCATAACAACAAGCCCGATTCCCCATACTCCCGCAGCACCCCCCATAACAGACAACGAGGGACGCGGGTGAATGCTTCTCCAAGTCCACAAAACGATGCATCAGAAACTCACTTACTCTAAAAGGATCAAAAACCTTTCTGAATGCCATGATTTTGACACATTTCTCCTATTGCATCTCACGCTGGTTACAACCCAACAGTACGACTCTGAAATCCTTGGAATCCCTGTATAAATAATCCATCAAAATTCTGGATAAGAAGATACGACAGTATCACCATTGTGGTATACTTGCCAAACACAAGATGTTAAGCTTTGGAAATATGATCATGTATGCAAATATACGGTTGGTTTTTAAAATTATCCATGGTTCTGCACCCCACCTCTTAAGACTTTTGTGTACTTAATTTCTGAACAAAATACCAAAATAACAAGAACTTCCTCTAGGTGGCATTGTTGCACCCACTACGTACAACTGCTTTTGGACAATCAGCCTTCTCATACAAAGCTATAACGGAATGGAACAAGCTCCCTACTGCTTTGAAGACCAGAGCATATTACAGAGACTTTTCCACACAGACTAAAAAATGTTAAGTAGTCAAGCCTGCCAGCATTGACACTCTCCCTTAAATGGGATTTGAAATTGTGCTCTTAAATTGTTGTTTTGTGTGCTGGTCTCTTATCTTTTTATCTTTTAAACTTACTCCCTGCTTGTTTCAGGGACAACAGATTTTGAAATCAGACTTGAATTGCTTTCTATATGTGCTGTTATTCTTTTAAAATTTTCTTGCCTGCCACAGGGACTACAGATGGAAATTAGTGAGAACACTCTAATCTGGTACAGAGCATCTTTACCCTGTGTTTAATGTTTTTTTTACTGTACATAGTCCCTGAAAAATAAACCAATAAACTATATATATATTTTTTTAAATCATGAATCTATTGTGCCCAATTACCTTTAGTCCACTTAAGCAGAGTTTTGTGTTTTCAAAAGCCTCCTGCTTTTCCTCATGCCTACACATTTGTTCATAAACCAATAATGCCTCACTGTTGCTTGTTATCAATAATCTAGAACTAGTTTATTCATTCATAACAACATGCAGAAGAGTGTGACAGCCGGGAGTTAATGAGAACTCCCATCAAACCTTTGTGTTTATTATGGTATACATTTCCATGCACTGAAAAAGCACCAATTGAGCTACACTGCAGTAGCCATTTAATGTCTGGGACTTGGGGAGTCACAGTAATGCTGGCAAGTTTCAATCCAGGTACAGACTTGGCAGGCACAGTAGCTCCTCCATCTCAGTCGGGAGGGGTTGCGCACACAGCACAAGCTGCTGATGGATTGATTCAATGCCAGCCAGCCGCTGCACCACAGTCCCCATGAAAATTGTGGGGATTTGTGCAGAAGGCATGCTCACATATACACATAACTTAAACAATATAAAACAATAAGGAAATGGAAGAGAGTATGCCATTTTGAAACTTGTAAAACCACTCCAACTACTCTGCTAAACACAACCACAAAAATAAACAAATGGTTTCTCACAAAGACATACAGCATCTATTTATATGCATACTGTACATTGCAACTGAGCTTTTCTAGTTTAAAATAAATTTTGGCCAGTAAGGAGATCCATAGAAACAGTTTTACTTCTTAAGATACACTAGACTACTGCAGTACTTTGTGATTACAGAGAGGGTAGTTTGAAGCAAAAACTGTGTTAAGGGTTGGAGCTGACTCTTCAGTGTCAAAGATTCATCAGCCCAGAGGCTCATGAAGTGCAATCAATGTGGCCTTTATTGGGCAACAGACAAGAGATTATCAGTCCATGTTGTCACTTAAAACTCAAACAATTTCCTTCAAGTCATACGGTAGAAAAAAAAATACTAAAATGTACATTTGTAACAAGTAGCATGATACCTAGACTGTAAAATGTTTAGAATAACATGAAAATATATTTTGTGGATAGCAATTATATAACCCCATTTTGTTTGTCATGAAAACAGATATTTTATTGTATTTTTACTTCCTCTAAGCATATTGCTGTATATCCATTTTCAATTGACCATAAAATTAACCAATTTCCAGAATCCTGATGAACAGCTGTAATTTATTTTTCCTTATTTTGGGTAAAATTAGGACCAGACAATCCTACGAACTACTGTTAGATCTGCCTCATTTATCCAATTAAAGCTAAACCAGACCTTTGAGTAGCTCATTCCAGCCTGATGGAATCACCTCAAGAAAGCTCAGACCTCCTGACCTTTGACAATGACCCCGAGCACTGTCAAGATGAAGACCCATCTGACGATCATTGTGCATAAGTTTGCCAAACATTGGGGTAATTGCCTACGAGGGGTAATGAGTTTCATAAAATCATAAATGCCCAGACCTGACCTTTGACAATGACCTTGAGACCAACTTGGATGCAGACCCACCTGAGGATCATTGCGAGTTAGTTTGATGAGCATCAAGGCAATTACCTAGGAGAAGACAGACTTCCGGTTCCTGTAAGGTGAGGACGCACATGTAAAGGCTCCCAGTTTGTTTCTGTTTAAAACTCAGTTTAGAGCTAGCGTTTTGAGCTGTTTTGTTTTGGTTTTTTTTCTTGTTACTACCGCTGGAGAATAAACCTGCTTGTGCGAAAAAAGAGAATTTGCCAGTCTCATAACTTAATATTGTAGTGACTGGTGAAGCAATCAGGCCCCTCACGCTCAGGGAGAACAAAGGGATTTCTCCCACGTGGTTTTTTTTTTCCCTACGATCACAATCGACGATCATCGGCCGGGATCATGGGTCCCAAGAAAGCTCAGCAGACTGAAGAAGTGGACGAAATTAAAAAAGCGCTGGATTTCTTGGTGGAAGAGATTTCTGCCGTTAAGCTGCAGCAAAGAAATATCCTGGACCTGGTCGAGGAGGTGAAAGCGCTGCGGATCCAGAACGTTGAGAAGGAAAAGAGGCTGGCGTATCTGGAGAGCAGAGTGTCGGAACTGGAGCAGAACACTCGGGTGAACGACGTGATCCATCACGGGGCTCCACATTAAACCCCGATCATACGCGCGAGCGGTGGCCACGGACAGCAGTGGAAGTGAGCTGGAAGACGAATCCACGGAGCAACAAGTGGCAGCTTTCATGCAGTCCAAAGGAATTCAGCTGGACTGCAACACCATAGAGACCTGCCACCCTCTGTCCAGGAAAAACGGCGACAAACCGGCTGTGATCATGAGGTTTGTCAACAGAAAACACAAGACTGCGCTGTTAAAACAAGGTAGGAAACTGAAAGGAACGAACATTTACATAAACGAGCACCTCACGAAGGAAAACGCAGAAATAGCCAGAAAACCAAGATACATGAAAAAACAGAAAAAGATTCAAAGCACCTGGACATCAAACTGTAAAATATACATCAAATTAAACGGATCACCGTAAGAAGCCAAGGTCATTAACATCCATAATATTATGGAACTGGACAAATATCAATGAATGTTATGAACTGGAGTCACAGCAGCAATCAGACAACTGTAGGACACTGAAGGATCATACTCATCTGCTACAAGACATTTAACAACATGAAACAAAAGATCAACAAACAGGAACTGAAAGTTTTTGAATATACAGATCACAACCCACAGGACGTAGAATATAACATAGACCCTGATAATAATTTAATTAGCTCCATCAATAATGACTGTAGTTACTACACAGATGATCAGTTTAACACAATGGTCACATCTGATTTCAATATTCAGGGATGGCAACAGGAAATTCTGATTTCAGCTGAAATCTAATTTGGTCGATTGACTTACCGGGGGGCCGGGGGGCGCAGCCCCCCTGAAGCTGGGAGGTTTTCAGTAAAACAGAAGTAATTTAGACTGAAAAAAATGATTAAAAAAATGAAATACTAGACTTAGATAAATCATTAAATTTAATGAAAAGTTAACTTACTTTTTCTTCAATGTTGTCTCACTGTCTTTAGTCCAACATATTTAACAGTTCTATTAGAGTTTTTTTTACACTATTTACAATGGTCACCAAGTCACTTCTAATGTGAAACTTTCTTCCTTTTGGCAGCAAGCTGTGTCAGTCTCTGAACTTTGAACTTCATCTCCTTTTCTGGTTTCTTCAGAAACTGTCCGAGTGTTTCTGTTACCTCATTGAACTTTGAGCCAATTTTCACCTTTACTGTCACTTCGCTCCTCGAAGCTCCTGGGTTTTTATGATTTTTAAGTACCAGAACTGTGCTTACATGACATAAAACAAACAGCTGAATGCCACTTATTACTGTATAATATTGACTTATGTTCCAAGAAGATAGCATTCCTAAACTAGAAAAGCACTCAGAGCGCATCCCTCCGCCAAGGCTCCTTCCGTTTGTCATGGATCAACTCCAAAATGTAATGGTTTTGTGTGTAGGCCTATAGCCACTTGTGGTGAAAATTGCATCAAAGTCTGTCCATCAGTTTTGGAGTATTGTTGCTAACACACTGTGAGAAGATAAGCGCCTTGGCTGAGGTATGCATTCTCAGATCATCACCAAAATATAATGGGTTCCTCTCTAGCCCAAGAACCACCTCTGGTGAAAATTTTATCCAAATCCATCCAGTAGTTTTTGTGTAATCCTGCTGCACAAATACAAAAAAGCCCTTGGTGGAGGTATGCACTCTCAGATCAGCACCAAAATCTAATCATCTGTTTCCCATGCCATTGCACACCTTTCCTGAAAATTTCATGAAAATCCGTCCATCACTTTTCCTTGCTAACAAACAGACAGGCAGACAAACCATCCATCCATCTTCTACCGCTTTTCCGGAGGTCCGGGTCGCGGAGGCAGCAGTTCACTGCTGAACTGCAGACAAACCAACGCCGATGAAAACATAACCTCCTTGGCGGAGGTAAATATTCCAACAAGCATTATCCATCACATGCTTTAACACTTGATCAAATCAAAATCAGTTAATTTTATCTATTCCATAATAGAAATAAAATTCCAACATACCATTACTTTTTATAATTTCAGCATTCATTTCAGATCACCAGTTTCAATCTCCATTGAGTCTTGAGCAGCTCATTTTCCTCCCCCGCGCAGCCCAGCTCATACAGCCTTGTACGCTGCACTCAAACGGAAACCGGCGGACAGAGTCGACTGGACTCCTGAACGGGAGCAGGCGTTCTGAGGTTAAAACAGCGCTCATTACCCACGTCTCGGACATGGGCATAGCGGCCATCGTGGAGCAATGCGTTGCCGGTTCTTGGCAGCCGCTCACCTTTTTTTTAAGCAGGTCTTTGCACGACAGTGAGCGTAAATACAGCGTGTTCGACAGAACATGGCTCTCTACCTGGCATACGCCACTTCCGGTTCTGGCTGAAAGGGCACACTTTCACTGCGTTCGTGGACCATAAGCCGCTAACGTACTTAACGTACATATAATATAAAAATAAAGCGGAATTCGGTGAATTACCGGAAAAATCACATCCCTGAGAACAAGCCGAAATGAATTTTTGACAAAGCATACAAGCCATTTGATTGGTCCAATCGTTTGCAACTATCCAATTGCAGGGCTGTTTAAAATACAGCAGTAGCTTGAGTACATCCGGGTTATCGCGAGACTTCGGGGAAGCGCCGAGCGCGTATGTTTTTTTTTTTTCAAACTTTATTGAGAACAAGGTAAAGGTACAAAATTATGACATAGATGATAAAATCGGCGGAAATCCGCGGATCGGCGGAAAATTGCCATCCCTGAATATTTCTATGATCCACTTCAACAGCAGAAGTCTCTATGCCAACTTTAATAACATTAAAGATTATTTACATCAGTTTAAAGAGCCATTCAATATTGTGGCAATATCAGAGACGTGGCTCAGTGAAGAGAAAGGAGTGGATTTTACCATGGATGGCTATGAATTAAATTACATAAATAGAAAAGTGAAAAAAGGAGGAGGAGTTGCAATTTATGTTGACAAGAGCTTGAAATACAAGGTTGTTGAAAATCTGTCAGTAACTGTGGATGATTTATTTGAATGTATTACAATAGAAATCTGTCTGGACAATGTGAAGAATGTAGTAGTGAGCTGTGTTTATAGAACACCTGGATCAAACATTGACTTATTTAAGGACTGGATGGAAAAAATGTATGCAAAACTAACTCAAAGTTATGTTCATCTGTGGGGATTTCAATATAGATCTGATGAACTCAAAACAACATAGTTTGACAGAAGAATTTATCAACACAATGTACAGTATGGGTTTACATCCAACAATTACCGGACCTAGCAGAATCACGTCACACAGTGCCACACTAATAGATAACATATTCACAAACATTATGGAAAATAATATCAGGAGTGGGCTTTTATTGAATGATATCAGTGACCACCTGCCGATTTTTGTTGTCTATCAATGTGATTATAGGAAGAAAAAGTATACCAAAAATATTAAATATAAAAGAATAAGAACCGAAGAATCAATGTATTTACTGACAAAGGAATTATTAATACAAGATTGGAAGATACAACTCTGCTTCTGTCTGGAGAGGCCTACGGAATATCACCAACTACAGGAGACCATCCCCCCACCCTGCGGAAAACCTCCAGCTGGCTAATGACCTAAACAGCTTTTACTGCAGGTTTGAAAAGAACCTACAGTTCTCACCTCCCACCCACACAAAAGGATTATCTGCAGCCCCAGGAACTCCATCCCTCCTCCACTCTGACCTCCCACCAGCACTAATGATCTGTGAAGAGGAGGTGCGCCGGGTCTTTCAGAGACAAAAGATCAAGAAGGCTGCAGGACCTGATGGTGTGTCTCCGTCCTGCCTGAGAGTCTGCTCCAACGAGTTGGCCCCCATCTTCACCCGGATCTTTAACAGATCACTGGAGCTGCATGAAGTGCCTTCCTGCTTCAAACGCTCCATCATCATTCCAGTTCCCAAGAAACCCTCTATTACAGGATTAAACGACTACAGACCTGTTGCCCTGACCTCTGTGGTCATGAAATCCTTGGAGAGATTGGTGCTGAGCCACCTGAAGGTCATCACAGGCCCCCTGATGGACCCACTGCAGTTTGCCTACCGGTCAAACAGGTCAGTGGATGATGCAGTGAATATGGGACTACATTACATCCTGCAACACCTCAACTCCCCAGGGACGTACGCCAGGATCCTGTTTGTCGACTTCAGCTCAGCGTTCAACACCATCATCCCAGGCATTCTTCATCAGAAACTCCTCCAGCTCAAGGTGCCCCCCTCCACCTGCCAGTGGATCTCCAGCTTTCTGACTGACAGGTGGCAACAGGTGAAGCTAGGGAGATTTACATCCAGCTCCCGAAAAATTAGTACTGGCGCCCCCCAAGGATGTGTCCTTTCCCCACTGCTCTTCTCCCTCTACTCCAACGACTGCACCTCAGAGGATCCTTCGGTGAAGCTCCTGAAGTTTGCGGACGACACCACAGTCATCGGTTTGATCCGGGATGATGATGAGTCTGCATACAGGCGGGAGGTGGAGCAGCTGATCCTCTGGTGCAGCCAGAACCATCTTGAACTTAACCCAGCCAAAACGGTGGAGATGACTGTGGATTTCAGGCGACACCCCCCTTCATTCCCCCCACTCACCATCCTCAACAGCACAGTGTCCACTGTGGACTCCTTCAAGTTTCTGGGTACCACAATCTCCCGGAACCTGAAGTGGTCCTCCCATATTGACACTGTCCGGAAAAAGGCCCAGCAGAGGTTGTTTTTTCTGCGTCAGCTCAAGAAGTTTGATTTGCCTCAGGAGCTGCTGGTTGTCTTCTACACCGCCATCATCCAATCTGTCCTCTGCTTTTCCATCACTGTCTGGTTTGGATCTGCCACTAAACAGGACAAGACCAGACTGCAGCGGATCATTAAGTCTGCGGAGAGGATCATTGGTACCGACCTACCCTCCATTGAGAACTTATATCGGTCCATAACCAGGAAACGGGCGGGAAACATCTGTGCTGACCCATCACACCCCGGCCACAAACTGTTTGAACTTCTATCTTCTGGTCGTCGTTACAGATCACTGAAGGTCAAAACCACCCGTCACAGGAACAGTTTCTTTCCTCAAGCCATCACTCTGATGAACTCCTAACATTCACCTAGTCCTACCTGTTGCTGTACTCATGACTTTTCATCCATTATTACATTGCACATAACTCTCACACTGCTTTTTACTTCATTCACATTATATCACTGAATCTGAGTCCACATTGAAATACTGTGTGATTGTATATTTTTTCATATATTTCTGCAAAGTGTGGTTAGTCCGAGTAAATAACTGCATATATTCCTGTATATATTTGCATCCTTTTATAGAAACGTGGACAGACTGTAATTTACTGTACATACTCTGGTTGTCATTGAATCCTTATTTAAATCCTTCACCTGAACAACGAGAGCAAGTTTTTAGCCAAAGTCAAATTCCTTGTATGTGTTGTGCATACTTGGCCAATAAAGCTGATTCTGATTCTGATTCTGATAGTTTATGATGAATCAGGGCAGCACGGTAGCGCAGTGGTTAGCACAGTGGTAGCACAGCAAGAAGGTCATGGGATCGATTCCACCCTTGACCATCGTGGGTTCGATCCCACCCCCAGACCATCAGTGACCCTTCTGTGTGGAGTTTGCATGTTCTCCCCGTGTCTGCGTGGGTTTACTCCGGGCACTCCGGTTTCCTCCCACATGCCAAAAACATGCAAGTTAGGTTAATTGGCATCAAAACTGGGGATTCTAAATTGTCCTTAGGTATGGATGTGAGAGTGAATGGTTGTCTGTCTCTCTGTGTTGGCCCTGTGATAGACTGGCGATCTGTCCAGGGTGTACCCTGCCTCTCGCCCAAAAGATGCTGGGATAGGCTCCAGCCCCCCCCGCGACCCGAAAGGATTAAGCGGTAGAAGATGGATGGATGGATGGATGGATATTTCAATCATTGTACAATAAAAACTGTCCTATAAAACAATACAGTGACAGACAACAAAAAAAAAATATTCCTTGGGTCACCAAGGGGTTAATAAATGCATGTAAAAAGAAGAATACATTATATAAACAATTCATTAAATGCAGAACGGTGGAAGCGGAGATCAAATATAAAAGATATAAAAATAAGCTTACTGCGGCGGCAAAGAAATAATAAACTGCGAACTGAGAGTTTTAAGTAGAGTTTATTAAATCACACCGCCGTCACAGGATCCCCGCTCCCGCCCAAGTGTATGCAGGCTGGAGCGGGATCCTCAGGCTCTCAGAGAAGAGACACAGAGTGCGTGTCTCCAGCAGCAGTTGAAGTGAGAGTGAGACAGTGAGTTACAGAATCGTGCAGCATATATACCCAGTTACAACAATACATGAAAGAGCATTCACAGCAGTTGGTATGGGTATTGATCTCAGTCTCTAGGTCACAGTAAGGACAGGACGCATGAACACAATGCATGAATGGCACATTAACATCACAATGCATGAATGGCACATTACAACACAGTAGTGCAGCGGAAAAAACCAGAAGCAGCGAGCTGTCTGTTCTTAGTCTGTTGTGGGGGTTATCCCAAACCCGCCACACGCTCCCCCCCAGAGGGCTCGGCAGGGGGCCGAGGCCTCGATAGTGCAGTTTTGGCAGCGAGCAGGGAAAACTCTGTGCAGGCGAAGGTGGAGGGGGGTGGGGGTAATAAATGCCGGCCGGAGACGGTGAAATCGTCTGAGCCGCGCAAAAATTGCTTGTTGTTTCGCGACGTCGAGGGGCTGTCCCGTTGCACGTGCGGAGATCACAAGAAGAAAAATTTGTCTCCGACTCCTCTCGTGGCCATGAAGAAAAAAAAAAAAAAAAAAAAAAAGGAGCGGCGAGGCTGCGTAGCGGCTGTAAGAAAAAAATAGAAGCAGAGGGACTTGGCGTGTTGACTTTAGGTGCGGGCGCAGCCCTAAAGCCCTCGGGAAAAGCTGACGGCTGAATTCCCTTATGTGCCGTGGCTGAGACCATTAGAAAATCCTGTGGGCGAGCTGCGTGTGTGCTTCAGGTGTGCGAGCAGCCCTGAAGGTTTTGTGTGCAGCGGCGAAGGATGCTGGCGGTCTGTGGAGCCGTATTTGTCCCGTGCGTGGTGCGCCGTCCTCGTAACTTCCCGGTGCGTGTGCCAGGGTTCCGTGCGTGGGTGGGCCGCTGGAGGGGCGAGTCAGGGTCCAGAATCTTGGTGGAGATCAGCGCAATTGGCGCCGATAATCATCCATGTTTTGCTGTGGCTGTAGGTTAGTCATGGTGCGTTGGAGCGGTGAGAGGGGATAGACAATCTTTGTCCCTCGGGCTCGTGCAGATGCGTTGGAGCGGTGAGAGGGAGGAGACGATCTTTGTCACTCATTCGGCCATGGTGCGTTCAGGTCCACGCGCTGCGTTCTCCGCCGGCCCTTGAGGTCGCCATCGTGGAGAGAGGACGAGGTGCGTGCGCTCTCGTGTGAAGCTGTGAGAGCGGCCGGTCCAGCGTGGATGTGCAGATCTCAGACGTGCAGATCTCACCATGAAGAACGGGTCACCAGTGTAGCTGTCCAGACCAGAAGGTTGCGTCACACAAAACGTGTGCTTTCTATCGGGGTCACCAGTGCAGCGGCAAAGAAATAATAAACTGCGAACTGAGAGTTTTAAGTAGAGTTTATTAAATCACACCGCCGTCACAGGATCCCCGCTCCCGCCCAAGTGTGTGCAGGCTGGAGCGGGATCCTCAGGCTCTCAGAGAATAGACACAGAGTGCGTGTCTCCAGCAGCAGTTGAAGTGAGAGTGAGAGAGTGAGTTACAGAATCGTGCAGCATATATACCCAGTTACAACAATACATGAAAGAGTATTCACAGCAGTTGGTATGGGTATTGATCTCAGTCTCTAGGTCACAGTAAGGACAGGATGCATGAACACAATGCATGAATGGCACATTAACATCACAATGCATGAATGGCACATTACAACACAGCAGTGCAGCGGAAAAAACCAGAAGCAGCGAGCTGTCTGTCCTTAGTCTGTTGTGGGGGTTATCCCAAACCCGCCACATTACTAATATAATGAGGACCTGTAAGAAAGAATATTACAACAGAATATTAGAGGATAACAAAAATAACTTAAGAGGAATTTGGCAAGTACTCAATGGGATTATTAGTAATCGACCTAGGAATGCTAATTATCCAGAATATTTTATTGAAAATGGCAATTTGATAAATAATATGGAGGATGTGGTCAGTGGTTTCAATAAATTTTTTGTAAACGTTGGTCCTGAATTAGCAAAATCAATAGTGACACCAGAAACAAACAACAGTGGTTCTGTGAATGAAATAGAAGATAGAAATCCAAACACAATCTTTTTGGGTCAGTTACTGAAAAGGAAATTATCGAGACTGTGAGCAAATTTAAGAACAAAAAATCAACGGACTGGAATGAAATTGACATGACAATAGTGAAAAAGTAATTGAAGGAATTGTTAAGCCACTCACCCACATCTGTAACCTGTCATTTCAAACGTACATTTCCAGACAAAATGAAAATAGCAAAAGTAATACCTCAATACAAAACAGAAGACAGTCATCGTTTCACAAATTACAGGCCAGTCTCTTTACTCTCACAATTCTCCAAAATACTTGAAAAAATCTTCACTAAGAGACTGGATGGTTTCATTGAAAAACACAACCTCCTTACAGACAGCCAGTATGGTTTTAGAGCAGATAAATCTACATCTGTGGCACTGATCGAACTTATAGAAGAAATTACTAGTTGTATAGATTAAAAAAAAAGGCTGCTGTAGGAGTATTTATAGATTTAAAGAAAGCTTTTGACACCATTGACCACAGAATACTACTAAGGAAACTGGAAAGGTATGGGATAAGAGTGGTAGGACTGAGTTGGGTGGAAAGTTATTTAAGTAACAGACAACAATTTGTACAAATTGGTGAGCACAAATGACCCTTCTTGGACATCACTTGTGGTGTGCCCCAGGGGTCAGTTTTGGGACCCAAACTCTTTATTTTGTATATAAATGACATATGCCAAGTATCAAAAATTCTGAAATTTATTTTGTTTGCGGATGACACAAATATCCTTTGCACTGGTGAGAATTTGCAGCAGGTTTTAGAGGTGGTCACAACTGAAATGAAAAAGTTAACGCAGTGGCTCAACAAAAATAAATTATCTCTAAATCTAAAAAAAACAAAGATTATGTTGTTTGGAAATTATAAAATAAATCATGAAATAATGGTAACGATGGATGATACCAGAATAGAAACAGTACAGGAAAATAAGTTTCTGGGGGTGACGCTAGACAATAAAATCTGCTGGAAACCTCCCATCAGTCACATCCGGGCCAAGTTAGCAAAATGTATAGGCATACTGGGGAAGACAAGACACATCTTGGACTATAAATCATTGGTCTTACTGTACGATTCACTGTTTTTACCTGATCTTAACTACTGTGTAGAAGTCTGGGGAAACACCTACAAGACCAACCTACAGTCAATATGCACATTACAAAAAAGAGCTATAAGGATAATAAACAATGTAGGATATAGAGACCATACCAGTTCGTTGTTTTTAAAGTCACATGTCATAAAGTTCATCGATTTAGTTAAATTTAAGACAGCACAAGTAATGTACAGGGCAATTAATAATCAACTCCCAACTAATATACAAAAAATATTTAAAAAAAGAGACAATGATCATAATTTGAGAGGAGACTTAAACTTTACAAAACCCAAGATACGAACAACCAAGAAAAGTATGTGCATATCTGTCTGTGGGGTGGATTTGTGGAACAGTCTGGAGCCGGAACTGAAACTATGTACAAACAGAAATCAATTCAAAAAGAGGTATAAACATTATTTCCTGAAAGGATATGTGTTAGAAGGGTAGTATTTATATGTACGATTCACTATGCTCACTCTGGGACATTATGGAACACTATGGAATGGTGGGTGGGACAGCACTGTGTATATCTGTGTTGTTTGAGGCTGGTTTTGATGTATGGACATCAATGTATGTTAGGATGGATGGGTGTTAATGTTGATTTGTAAAAAATACAGTAAATTGTTTACTTGGGGTCTTAAAGGTGGTAATTTGTATATAATTCACATGGGTGTATTTATGGAAAAGAGGAGATGGAATTAATAAGTGTTCACTTCTTCCTTCTCCCTTTCGAACAGTGTATACTGTTACTTTATTGCATTTGTCATTTGTTTTGTTTTTGTTATACTTTTTTGTTTGAAATAAAGTATCTATCTATCTATCTATCTATCTAAGCAGCACTTTTTCTGAAATCATATATGTACTCAGATCTTCAGGGGCCTCATGTATAAACTGTGCGCACTCACAAAGACACGGTGTACACTGATTTTCACACACACAGTGGGATATATAAAAATAAACATGACGTGAAAGTCTGCAGGCCGAGCCACAAAGTTTCCACCTGCCGTGAGAAGTTGTGGCTCCATCAGGTGGGTCTGTTAAACTACAAAACAGCTGACACTCACAGAATATGTTCAATTAACATTTCCACTTCAGTTAAAATGCTTTGTCTATGAATTATTCTGTGAAAAACATAATTATGTGATTTATCTCCATAACTTGGCTCACTGAGCACAGTGAAACCCAGATGAATAGTAACTAATTAACCTGCCTCACTCATGAACCAACCAGTGCTGCAATTAACTGGATCCTGTTTCTATAAATGTGTCATTTTGACCCGAAGAAAAAAAAAAGATCCTCTGGGTTAACGTTGAATAAAAGGAAGACCATGGGGAGTTCTGGGCTGCAATTTACCCGGATTTCCATGGACCCTTAGCAAATTCCCCCTGACATGTCGGCCTCCTCAGACCTCAAAAAGTGGGTCGGGGGAAACCGTTATAACACCTGTTGTCTTTGAGTCATTTTGACCTGAAGCCAACAGGAGGATCCCCAGCACAATACGTGCTGTACCTTGGAGGTTATAATTTGGAAATAGAAGGCCTTTATATTGTGCAGCTCCATGTATTCCTGCTGGCTGTCGTGTGTAATTTGGATTTCAACACAGATTTGGTTTGGAACTTGCATAAATTCAGCCGTAAGACTGGAGTGGTAGTCAGTGGTGTTTATTTACTTTATATATTTATTGTTTATTTTACTCAGTAACATCATATCTGCCTGTGCAGGTTACAGAGGGCTTTCTTTCACAGCATTTTTTTCCCCCCGTGTGTCAGCACCACCCGCTCCCCCCGTGTCACCCCAGCAACACTGTCATTGAGTAGTGATCCGTCTGTTGACTAATTTTAATGCCAGACCATTTTATTTCATTTCAATCAGAGCCGGCTGCATCATCTGCCATTGTAACACGATCCACTCGGTAAACTTAGGTTTACTGTTGATTCCAGAGGGTCAGAACAAAAAACATTTTTTCTGACCTTCACCTCCATTATCAACACCTCAGCATCACACTCTGTGAAGTTATTTTTTATGTTGCACTTTCCTGCAGGATTGGCGATCATAATTTGATAGAAGAGTGACTGAAGGGGTGTTTTTCTTCATTTACCTAGTCATTAGTGGGAGAACCGAGGCAGAGTAAAGCGATCGTGCATGTGCGCTAGTTTTCACGTGAGGTAGGATATATAAAGAAAAGGAGCAGAGAATCGGGCGTGCAGTTTTATATATCTAAAAATTTCTGTGCGCACATACTTTTCGAATTTTGTGAGTGCACCATCTTTCAGTATGAAAGCTGCGTAATTCTTTATACATGAGGCCCCAGCTCTTTCACTGTGACCTTGACCTTGGGCAAATCCTGGATATAGATCTACCTGAAGATCATTTTATTGTGTATGAGTTTGTTGAGAATTAGGACCATTGCCTCGAAGGAGTAACGATAGAAAAATTTCATATTTGTGTTATATTTACATATACATTTAACCATTGAACATTGCACGGTAACAAATCCAGCAAGCTTCTTGCCAATCTCAACAGAAGGTGAACTTCATGATTGGTAGAAATTGAGAGTGAAACACTACCACGCCCCGATTTACAAGACACACCTTTGGAGAAGTGTGATCTCACACTGTTGACGGCTCCTCCAAACATGACTGTACTGGTTCAAACTTATCTGGTTTTGCAGTTGTCACCCATGATACTGTTTTAAGAGCACAAAAACTCCCATTACATTACTCTGCACAGGCAGCTGAATTAGTTGCCCTAACTGAAGCTTGTAAATTAGGCCAAGGGAAAGCACTCACGGTGTACACTGACAGTCAGTATGCATTCTCTACTATCCATCACTTTGCACAACAGTGGAAGAAAAGAGGCATGATTACATCGACAGGGAAGCCAATCCAGCATAAAGACCTCATTTTGAAACTGCTGGACTGTGTAAAACTTCCATCTAAATAAGCCATATGCAAATGTGCAGCACACACCAATGGCACAGATCCAATTTCTAAGCGCAATAGCTTTGCAGATCAAACGGCTAAGGCCGCTGCACTCGGCCTGACTGCAAAAGACAGAACACCAGGTTTTCTTTTGACACTGACAGATTTATCACGTGACATTCTCACTGAGGCTCAGAAAACAGCACCACAAGCCAAAATTTACAGATGGATCCGAAAGGGAGCGATTGTTGACAACATCTCCAATCTTTACAAATGCAGCAAAAACAAACCCATTTTACCACGCAAACTGTGCCACCAGGTCTCCACTTTGCTACATGGGGTCTCCCATGTATCAAAGGGGGTATGATCTCTATGCTAAATAAATCTTTTACTGCTCATGGGTTTAGTCAATTTCCTACTCAATTTTGTAAGAAATGCCTAATTTGTGCAGGAAACAATGCTCAAGGGAACTTAAGGCCTGAAAAAGACACCTTTCTGGCATCTACTTATTCATTTCAAAACATTTGCATGGATTTCATTGCGTTAAATAAATGTGAAGGCAAAAAAAAATTGTTTGGTAATTTGTGACATGTTTACCAAATGGACAGAAGTCTTCCCTTACACTCACCCAAATGCTACTACAGTAGCAAAGAAACTGTTAGCAGAAATTGTGCCCAGATTTGGAATACCTGAAAAGATTTACTCAGATAATGAAACACATTTTGTAAATAAGATTATGTCACACTTAGGTACAGTGCTCAACATTAACCTAAAAAAAAAAAAAAAAAACCATTCAGCTTACCACCCACAACCCCTCTTTGGTAGAACACACAAATAGAGCCATTAAAGAGAGGCTCAGAAAAACAATGGCAAAAACAGGACAAAATTGGATATATTGCCTACCCCTAGTTTTGTTTTACATGAGGCTAGTTCCCACCAAAGGGGAGTTATCCCCATTTGAAATATTGTATGGCAAACCCTACCTACTCCCACCATTAAGGCCATTTAATCCAGGTGATGAGGAGGTGTGCTTAGCTGATTACATGCAAAGAATGTTGACTGACAGAGATATTGTTAATGCTGCTCTTCCTAGGAGGGACCATGGGGAAGCACCCATCTTGTCCAAGCCAGGGGATCTGGTCCCTATCAAAGTCATCAAAAAGAAAAACTGGGCCGATGCGCCCTTGCAAGGACCACACAGTCACCCTGGCGACACCAACAGCCGTGAAAGTCAAAGGGCATGACTCCTGGGTGCATTTAACACATTGCACACTATACCCTGCACAAAACCCCCCAGTAACAAACTAATTAATACCCATTCCCTCAGCAAGCCTGTTTCTACTTCAATCTCCATTGCAAACCACATAAAAAAGGGGGATCCTCAACAAGTGACTGTTCAACAAGTGGCCATTTAACTGTTTAACTGCTTAACTTTTTTTCTGTTGTTTATTTAAACAAAGCAGCTTACAGGGAACCAACAAACCCACTTTTTCTCAAACAAAAAACTCTCAAGTTGAAAGATCTGGTTGACTTTAAAACCACAATAATAATGTTCAAAGTGAAGAATTTATCACTGCTCGCAAATATCCAAAAGTTGTTCCAAACAAGGGAGAAACGATATCACTTCAGAGGAACATGTATATTTCAAAAGCCTACAGTGAGAACAACCACCAAGCAACACTGTATTTCAGTGCAAGGAGTCAGATTATGGAACGATTTTGGACCTGAATTAAAATCATGTACAACGCTTGGACAATTTAAACAAAAACTAAAGGAAGAAATACGCCAAACATATTTACAAGACGACATGTACTGTAAACTCACATAAGGATTGACATATCCAGCCTGTGTTGTGTTGTAGCTTAGTTTTTTTTTTGTTTTTTTTTTTTCTTTTTTTTCTCTGTGACATTTTGTCTTAGATTTGTTTTGAATAGTAACCGCTTAACTTAGCTTAGTTTTCTTTATTTTTTCTCTCAGTCACATTTTGTCTTAGCTTTGTTTTAAATTGTAATCGCTCTTGTCTTGTTTTCTCTTTTTTCTCTTTTGAATTCTTGGATGGAATATAGGTGGACAATATAAGCTGCGGCTTCAGCCATCACCCATTTCGGATAACTCACGTGGAATTGTATAGAAGAAGGAGTCTTTGTCTAATTTGACCTTGTTGTTATATTATACAGTTTCTTTTAACCTGTACTGTACTGTCCGAAATAAATTCATTCATTCATTCATTCATTCATTCATTCATTCATATCATGAAGAGACAAAATGCCAGAGAGAGAAGGTTGGCAGCTGAAAGATGTGAATGGTACACCTATTTTTTCATTATCATCATCATCCTTGTGGTAACACTTTTATTTTGGTTATTTTTAGGGACACCACTACCTATCGTAGGGCTAGATACATTACACACACACATGCACACACACCATGACTGGCTAGAACAGGGGTGTCCAATCATGTGCCATGGAGGGCCAAGACCCTGCAGGTTTTCTCTTCTACCCAGTTGCTTCAGCAGGTGTTTTCACTGATCAGCAATCAGTGAGAAGAAGTTCAGTGAAATCTGGTGAACACACTGGTTGGAGGTAAAGCCTGCAGGGTCTTGGCCCTCCATGGCACATGATTGGACACCCCTGGGCTAGAAGGTCCAGGTCATCAGGATCATGTTTATGCTGGTAATGTGTGGTGGAAGTATGCTAATTACACAGCCAAATCAGCTAATCGTTCAAATTGCTATGTGTGTTCTTTGGTCCCACTCTCAGCTGGTCAAATATCTGTCACTGCTAAACTAATAGAACTATCACAAGCTGTTTGTTTCTTGCAATAGACTATGTATAGAAACAGTACAGCAAGCATTACTTTGAATCACACCTGTCACATTGCTTATGACTCCAATGACCGGAGACACGATGACACCCCTTACTTGGTGAAGACAAGGTGAATCTCGCCGGGGAATTTCTCCTTTTGTCTAAAAGGGTGTGGAAACATCTCTCTGGGCAGCTTACCGCTTTCTAAGTGTGCAACAGTGCGTCTCGCCTCTGTACTGGTACCTGCTGGACCAACGAAGTGGGCAAAAGTTGTCCTGAAGATCCTTTTTTGTCAGTCTAGAAGTCTGGAAGGTGATGTCACCCTGCAGGAGCTCTGCAGCACTGCCATTTGTGATTCTTACAAGCATGGCACACATATGGTGACAGGGGGATGGTGGCTGTGTGGCCATCATGCCTACTCACACCTGCCCATGAATTGGGGAGGGATGTGTGCTCCCGTAGTTGTGACTGACCATACCATTATATTGTCAGCAGGACAGGTGGGCAGGGTGAAGAGAGATGTCTCCTTTGCACCACATGATGCCATCTGGGGCACAGATGTGCCCAAGGAATTTAAGTTAGAAACTACAGGGCAGAAGGTACTTCATGCGCCATTTCCCTGGGTGGGAGTGGCTAAAAAACACCTTGTAGATTGAAACAACTAATTATAGATTACAGTCATTTGTGATTTTTTTCTTTATCTGCCTTTTCTGGTATAGATGAGGAATTCATGGTTCTTAGACTTATGCTGACCCAAAATAGAATGGTTCTCGATCAAATAACTGCCACCCGAGGGGGTGTGTGTGCAATTGCAAGTGATTATTGTTGTACTGTTATCTCTGAAAATGATGCAGATGGTCATGTGATTGCCTCAGCCATACGCAACCTCACTGCCTTACAGGCTGCTGCGGCCAAGGATAATGTTGCTGATGAACAAACCTGGTTAAGTTGGTTACTTTCTTCATGGAGAAGTCTCATCATGAACCTGTTAGTGATTTTGGTGGTATTATTTTTGGCCTTTTCTTGTGTCATTCCCTGTATCCATAGTATGATGAGGGGACTTGTTCATGTTAACTTAGTGATGTACCATAAGATAAGATAAGATAAGCCTTTATTAGTCCCACAAAGGGGAAATTCCAGGATTGCAACAGCACAGGGATAGCAACACTCAGAGCAACAATCAGAAGGCAAGAAAAAAAAAACAAAAAAAAAAAAACAAGCAAGCAAGAGCAGCTAATATACATATGTACATATTACTATAAAATATATATATATACACACACACACACACACAGACACACAGTGCAGAGCATTGTAGCTGGATGGAATAAATATATGAATATATGAACACACAGTGCAGAGCATTGTAGCTAGATGGAATAAATATGTAAATATATAAACACCCACAGTACGGAGCATTGCAGCTAGGTGGAATAAATATGCAAGTATATAAACACACACAGTGCGGAGCAATGTAGCTAGATGGAATAAATATATAGATATATAAATATAAACACACCCAGTGCTGAGCATTGTAGCTAGATGGAATAAATATATAGATATATAAATATAAACACACCCAGTGCAGAGCATTGTAGCTAGATGGAATAAATATGTAAATATATAAACACACACAGTGCAGAGCATTGTTGCTAGGTGGGATGAAACAGCATAACCGTCTATTTAGTTATCCTACATGGTATGATTATGTGCCCATACATATTCTCACCCTCCATAGCGACCGGTATGTTCCTAGTTGTATGCCGGAGAGGACCATTGTGTAAGTCTATTGCATCTTTTGCATTCAAAAAAAACTATTAGTTTGTTACGTCTTTTTGCTATCTCTGCGAGCAGCCCTGCTTAGGTTGTACAGTCTGACAGCCGTTGGTAGGAAGGACCTACGAAACCTCTTGGTTGTGCACCTGGGATGATGTAGTCTGCTGCTAAATGAGCTCCTCAGTGCATCCAGTATGTCCTTCATAGGGTGGAACTCGGACTCCAGCAGAGATGACAGTTTAGCCACCGTCCTTCTCTCTCCTATCTCCTCCATCGGATCAAGGCGTTGCCCCAGGACAGAGCTAGCTTTCTTAATCAGTTTGTTCAGTCTCTTCCTATCGGCTGCAGTGATGCCACTGCCCCAGCAGACCACTCCAAAAGTGATGGCTGATGCCACCACCGTGTCATAGAATGACTTCAGCAGCGCCCCTTGTACACCAAAAGACCTGAGTCTCCTCAGCAGGAACAGCCTGCGCTGTCCCTTCTTGTAGAGTGCGTCAGTATTGTGTGACCAGTCTAGTTTATTGTTCAGATGAATACCCAGGTACTTGTAGGATGTCACCATCTCGATGTCTGTTCCCTGTATATTTACTGGTGCTGTGAGGGGCTGTCCATGCCTGCGGCAGTCCACCACCAGCTCCTTAGTTTTCCTCGCGTTGATCTGGAGGCAGTTCCGATGGCACCAGTCCACAAAGTCCTGGATAAGCCCTCTGTACTCAGCTTCATCTCCGCTGGAGATGAGACCAACGATCGCAGAGTCATCAGCATAGTGCAGTTACCGGGAATGGTGGGGATGATGAACAAACAGCGTGAGCTCAAGGTGTCTCTCCATGACCCAAGTACAGAGTAAAAGTATGACTGACATGCAGAAAACCGAAAGGAGTTGCATGATCACGATGTAATGTTGAAATGTGCTACTTGTAAATACATTTATGAAGTTTGAAGCATTACTTTTATTTTATTTT
Source organism: Pholidichthys leucotaenia (assembly GCA_020510985.1). NCBI lineage: Eukaryota > Metazoa > Chordata > Actinopteri > Cichliformes > Pholidichthyidae > Pholidichthys > Pholidichthys leucotaenia. The sequence continues at coordinate 188,371,504 of CM035836.1, forward strand.
AATATTACTCTTATTTCTATTTTTACATTACATCATTACACTTTATTATTATGATTATTGTTTTGTTTTTTATCGTTTTGTTTTATCTTTTATGTTTGTTTTTATATAAGCTGCAATGACACATAACTATAACACACATATACCCTTATTATATCCTTTTATTATCATTTTATCATCATTTTGCTGTCACTGTTTTTACCATTAATGATTTTCTTTATTGATCAATGAGTTTATTGTTTCATTTCTCCTCCTAAAGGACTAAAACGTTTAGTCTGTGCCTGGGGCAGCAGGGCCGATGGCGGCCTTTCCCCATCGATAGCTAGTTAGGATCTGTTGCACACAAATGCATTGGCGCTTAGCATAGCTGCCAGATGGGGTTTTAGATGCCATAAACCGTTCTTTTTTGATGCCTTGCATGACATCAAAGGGGGGAGAATGATAGAAAATTTTCATATTTGTCTTATATTTGTGGCTTGCTTTGTCTCAAAGCCTGTCTCACAGAGTCTTTGTAAAAGTATCAAGGTTGCAGCTGCACTAGTTATCATCTTGTTTTTAGTCCAGCCTGTGTGGCTCCTGTGTGACTGGTACAGAGTGAGCGTCATGGTTCCTGAGAAAAGATAATCTGTACACCAAGTTTTGACCAGATGTACTGGACCAATCATAATGGACAATTTGCCCCTCCATCTTTCAGATAACGGAGGGCTTAAAGAACTGAGTGATGTGTGTTTGAGTCAGAATAATGCACAAATAGGCTCTGAGACTATTTTTGTATTGTTCTCCACTGGCCAGTGTAATTAAATTTGCTGAAACTCTGATCCAGCCTGGTTTTTGACTGAAGGTTTACAAGAATTTTTCTAACAAGTAACAATTTTCATAAAATCATAAATGCTCAGGTCTCCTGACCTTTGACCCTGATCTTGAGCGCAACCTTGATGTGGACCCACCCAAGGATCATTGTGAGGGAGTTTGGTGACCACTGGGGAAACTGCCTAGGAGGAGTAGCAATTTTCGTGAAATCAAGTGCGAGCCCAGATCTGCTAACCTTTGACGATGACCTTGAGCACAACCTTAATGCGGACCCACCTGAGGATCATTGTGAGTGAGTTTGGTGACCATCTGGACAATCGCCTAGGAGGAGGATTCGCGCAAGATGGCGCCCACAGTGGTCGCCATGGTGCTTTGCTGCGCCCTTTGTTTGTTTTTGTTTGTCAATTGTGTGTCTGCCAGCTCTTATACCCGTGAAGAGCTTCTAAATATCAGGACTTTCACTCCCACGGACCTACTCCCAGTTTTTTTTAGCTCCTGCCGTCGATCTGGTTCATTGCTTGGCTCGGAAAGTGAGACGGCGAAAGAGAGGAAGACGAGCGGGCGCTCTCGTCCGGCTCCACAGGAGAGGCACGCGCACGGCTTTGCCTGGCATATTTCTGTCCAATACCAATTCTCTCTTTAACAAGGTAGATGAACTGAGACTGCTGATGCGTTTTAAGGACCTCTCTTCCTCGGCTGCCCTCTGTTTTACCGAGACCTGGCTCAGGGAAAATACACCGGACAGCGCGCTGCGCCTCGAGGGATTTCAGCTGTTTTGTGCTGATCGTGACACAGAGCTCTCCGGTAAATCCTCAGGAGGCGGAGTCTGCTTCTACATCAACAGCAGCTGGTGCTCTGATGTAACGGTAATTTCCAAACACTGTTCTCCCGCCCTGGAATTTCTTTTTATTAACTGCAAGCCATTTTATTCCCCGCGGGAGTTCGCCTCATTCATCCTCGTCGCTGTGTACGTCCCTCCCGACGCGGACACGCGCAAAGCTCAGCGCGTGCTCGCGGATCACATCCAACACACGGAGCGGATTTTTCCAGACTCTCTGGTTATTGTGGTTGGCGACTTTAACCAGAGCAATCTGAGCCACGATCTCCCCCGCTACAAACAGTTTATTAAATGCCCCACCAGAGGAATAAACACGCTGGATCACTGTTACACCACAGTGAAAGACGCATATCGCGCTGTTCCCCGCGCTGCGCTCGGACTATCTGATCACGTGATGGTCCACCTCATTCCCACATACACACAGAGACTGAAGCTCACTAAACCTGTTGTGAGCACTACGAAGAAATGGACCAGTGAAGCTGAGGAGAAGCTGGAAACGTGCATGGAAATAACTGATTGGGGCATGTTTAAAGGAGCCACGCATGATCTGGATGAATACACGGACACTGTGAACTCTTATATCCACTTTTGTGAGGAGAGCATTCTTCCATCGCGCACCAGGGTGAGGTACTCTAATGATAAGCCCTGGTTCACTGCTAAGCTCAGACAGATCAGGAAGGAGAAGGAAGCAGCGCTGAAAAGTAGAGACAGGGTCTGGTACAGGGAGGTTAAACATCGGTTTAACAGAGAGCTGAGGAGAGCTAAATCTGTGTATTCTGAGAGACTCCAGCAGCAGTTCACTGCTAATGACTCGGCTTCTGTGTGGAGAGGACTGAGGCAAATCACCAATTATCGGCCTCAGGCTCCTAAAGGTCAGGATGACAAAGCCCTTTGTCAAAGACTGTCCCAACACTATGCCCGTTTTGACACCTCGTCATCTGTGTCCAACTCCCCCCCTCCCTCCAGCTCCACGATCCCTACTTCATCAAAGGCGCCCCTCCTCCCCCCCTGCCCTTGTCATCAGTGAGCAGGACGTGCTCAAACAGTTCTCCAGACTGAACTCGCGCAAGGCCCCCGGTCCGGACAGCGTGTCTCCCTCCACCCTGAGACACTGTGCGAAAGAGCTGGCTCCTGTCTTCACAGACATTTTTAACACCTCCCTTAAGCTATGCCACGTGCCGTCCTGCCTCAAATCCTCCACCATCATCCCTGTCCCCAAGAAGCCACGGATCACTGGACTTAACGACTACAGACCTGTAGCGCTCACCTCTGTAGTCATGAAGTCCTTTGAGCGCCTGGTCCTGCCCCACCTCAAGTCCATCACCACCCCCCTCCTGGACCCGCTGCAGTTTGCCTACTGAGCCAACAGGTCTGTAGACGACGCAGTCAACCTGGCCCTCCACTCCATCCTGCAGCACCTGGACTCCCCGGGAACCTACGCCAGGATCCTGTTTGTGGACTTCAGCTCCGCATTCAACACCATCCGCCCCGCTCTGCTCCGGGACAAGCTGTCCCTGCTCAACGTGCCTGACTCCCTCTGCAGGTGGATCATCGACTTCCTGACGGACCGGAGGCAGCATGTGCGGCTGGGAAAGACTGTCTCAGACTCTGCTAGCATCAGCACCGGATCACCCCAGGGCTGCGTACTTTCCCCCCTACTCTTCTCCCTTTATACCAACTCCTGTACCTCCAGCCACCAGTCTGTCAAGTTGATCAAGTTTGCGGATGACACCACCCTCATCGGGCTCATCTCCAACGGCGACGAGTCCGCCTACAGGAGAGAGGTGGCCCAGTTGGCGTCCTGGTTCAACAACAACAACCTGCAGCTGAACGCTCTGAAGACAGTGGAGATGATTGTGGACTTCAGGAAAGTCACAACCCCTCTGCCCCCCCTCACCCTCACAGGCTCTCCCATCACCACTGCTGATTCTTTCCGCTTCCTAGGCACTACCATCACCAGGGACCTCAAGTGGAAGCCGACCATCAGCTCCCTCATCAAAAAGGCCCAGCAGAGGATGTTCTTCCTGCGGCAGCTGAGGAAGCTCAAGCTACCCACCAAGATGTTAGTGCAGTTCTACACAGCCATCATCGAGTCCATCCTCACCTCCTCCATAACCGTGTGGTACGCAGGAGCCACTGCCAGGGACAGACTAAGGCTGCAGCGCGTCGTGCGCACTGCTGAGAAGGTGATCGGCTGCAAGCTCCCATCTCTCCAGGATCTGTACATCTCCAGGACCCGGAGGCGTGCTGGCCGGATCATAGCCGATCCCTCACACCCTGGTCACGTACTGTTTGCCCCCCTCCCCTCAGGTAGAAGACTTCGGTCCATCCAGACTAAAACCTCCCGTCACATGAACAGCTTCTTCCCCTCTGCCATCAGACTGCTGAACACTAAGTGACTTATTGTCTCTCGTGCACTATGTACAGCAGCTCAACCAGACTCATGTCAATCATCACTGTTTTCTTCCTGCATTACCGACTGCACTATATGGTTCTCCACATTATCTGCTGCTCGCTAATATATTTTAACTGCTGACTAGTATTACTCACTCTTATTCTACACTTTATTGCATGTATAGTTTATTTCTTTTATTTTATCATGTTTAATGTTGCAGCATTGCACCGAGACAAATTCCTAGTTTGTGTACTACATGAACAATGGCAATAAATCTGATTCTGATTCTGAGCAGCAATTCCTTTGACATGTGAATGGATGGACAGACGCTACACCATTGCATTAGCTTCTTTAGGTTTTGCTGGAATAAGCTTAAAAACCTCAACTAAACCAATCAATGTGTGGAATTTACTTCTTACCAAATTGTAGTTATTCATCTATTTAATCTCATTTCGATCAATATTATCAGGCCAATACTTTCACCACAAGCATACATTTTCTGACCTCTTTGACAGTTGCATCATCAAAGAGGACCCATTTGGCAGATTTGGTGTGGAAGGCAAAGGCACAGTAGTGGCGATTGGAGAAGCAGATCATTCCCACCAGCAACAGCTCTTGCTTCCGGGCATGCTCATCCGTCACCCTGTAGAAAAGCTGTGTTAAAGACATAAAAGCACACATATATGAGCTAACTGTTCAGCATCAATACCACAGTAAATCACAAGACAAGTGACTGATGAATATAGCTCATGGAATCAATTACTCCATTTGTTTACAGATTAGCATCTAAAGGAATGAACCAACACTGACTTGATAATGAGCAACAGTAAGAACTGCTTTGAATCAGAACAAGCACAGCAGATCCTGACATCTTAAGCATAGCATGTCATCCCAAGTGCGAGCATTATTATTAGTTATTGCATAATTTCCACTGCTTTCTTCCACCCATGTTTTCACTTTTCCATCTCCTTCCCACTCCTTCAAACAGGAGATTTCAAAGTACTGTAGATGAAGAGGATGGAAAAAGGCTCTGTTACACCCAAAAACATCACATGAAATGCTTGGTAATGAATCAAGTCTTTATGCCATAGTGGTGGGAGGTTTGGGTGAAATTCTTCTGATGGCCCTATTTTTTCCAAGATGTCAAATAAACAGTCTGACTACTTCAATTAAAGTAATGGAACATGTGGATGATATAAATATGTCCTGATATCAATCACAATCATTGGATTTTATTTATGAAACACCTTCATATAACTATGATGTAAGCAGGGCTGCTGAGGGGAATATATTTTAATAAAAATTGTGTTTTACTAAAGTGAAAATGGCTGGGGAAGACAAAATTGAAAATGAGGAGAAAAAATACAAACTTGGCAACAAAATCAATATTCATACTACAACAAACACACTGTCAAGCCTGTTTTCCTCTCCGTGAATTCCATTCAGCCCACATGCTCCCTCTCCCACACACAAACGCACACATGTAGGCACATAAAGATAAGAGGAGGGGCTTTTAGACAAGCTAACCCAGGCCAGCAGGGGCTTTTGATCAGTAGCAGAGGCCAACCGGGCATTGGGCAGTTACGCAACGCCCCCGACTTACTGAGAAATAAATCCCACTTTATTTCCCACATATGTTTGATTGCACCAAACAAACTGGCAACAAAAACAGCAGAGTGAACTGCTGTTGTATAAAACAGTTGCGTAAACATATACGTTTTAAAGTTTTTACTGATAATTTCAAACTGTTTTCTCCCTTATATATAAACCATTCAATGAGAAGCTAAAAGAGAAACAGGTGAGAAAAGACAATTCAAAGGATGCTCACCGCAGAGAGGCTAAGCAGAGGCCCCATACAGTGAATAACTTCATCACTGTCTTCTGAATACTCATCATCCCATACTAAGCCTATGGTTACAATTTCAGGAGAGTTCATGAGGACCCGTCTGATTTTGTTCTTCTGGTTGCAGTTCTGGGGGGGGGGGGGGGGGGGGGGGAGACAAAGAAAATCACTATTTTCCAAAAGTAAGTTTAACTGCAAAAATATTATGCATTAACAGTGAAGCCTACTAAATCAAAGTTAACATATGATGAAAATTATTTTTTCAGTGCAGTTTGCATATGAATTTGAGTATCTGGGTGGCTACCAAGACAAAAACTGATAAGAAAAAAAATAAAACAAACCTGTTACTTTGTTAATGTCCACTATGTCTCATTCAATGAGCTTGTCTGTGTTTTTTATGGCTATTCTCCATGTATTCTACTCACTCATATAATATAATATAATGTAATATATGCCACAATGGCTCAAAAAAAATCATGCTGTTGGTGGAGTTAACTTAGTGTTTTTGTGCTGAAACCCCAGTGTCTAGTCATATTCTATTGGCCATCAAGCCACATGCCCCTCTTCTCAATGAGACTGTACTTTATTTGGGCTTTTACATTCTCATATTCAGTCATGCTCATGCAAGTTAACAGTAAGGGTAGCCAGCTAACATTAGAATCAATCATATCTGGGGCACATACAGTGGGGCAAAAAAGTATTTAGTCAGCCACCAATTGTGCAAGTTCTCCCACTTAAAAGATGAGAGAGGTCTCCAATTTTCATCATAGGTATACCTCAACTATGAGAGACAAAATAAGAAAAAAAAAATCCAGAAAATCACATTGAAGGATTTTTAATGAATTAATTGGTAAATTCCTCGGTAAAATAAGTATTTGGTCAATAACAAAAGTTCATCTCAATACTTTATGTACCCTTCGTTGGCAATGACAGAGGTCAAACGTTTTCTGTAAGTCTTCACAAGGTTTTCACACACTGTTGCTGGTATTTTGGCCCATTCCTCCATGCACCAGAGCAGTGATGTTTTGGGGCTGTCGCTGGGCAACACGGACTTTCAACTCCCTCCAAAGATTTTCTATGGGGTTGAGATCTGGAGACTGGCTAGGCCACTCCAGGACCTTGAAATGCTTCTTACGAAGCCACTCCTTCGTTGCCCGGGCGGTGTGTTTGGGATCATTGTCATGCTGAAAGATCCAGCCACGTTTCATCTTCAATGCCCTTGCTGATGGAAGAAGGTTTTCACTCAAAATCTCATGATACATGGCCCCATTCATTCTTTCCTTTACACGGATCAGTCGTCCTGGTCCCTTTGCAGAAAAACAGCCCCAAAGCATGATGTTTTCACCCCCATGCTTCACAGTAGGTATGGTGTTCTTTCTCCTCCAAACACGACAAGTTGAGTTTTTATCAAAAAGTTCTATTTTGGTTTCACCTGACCATATGACATTCTCCCAATCCTCTTCTGGATCATCCAAATGCTCTCTAGCAAGCTTCAGACGCGCCTGGACATGTACTGGCTTAAGCAGGGGGACACGTCTGGCACTGCAGGATTTGAGTCCCTGGCGGCGTAATGTGTTACTGATGTAGCCTTTGTTACTTTGGTCCCAGCTCTCTGCAGGTCATTCACTAGGTCCCCCCGTGTGGTTCTGGGATTTTTGCTCACCGTTCTCGTGATCATTTTGACCCCACGGGGTGAGATCTTGCGTGGAGCCCCAGATCAAGGGAGATTATCAGTGGTCTTGTATGTCTTCCATTTTCTAATAATTGCTCCCACAGTTGGTTTCTTCACACCGAGCTGCTTACCTATTGCAGATTCAGTCTTCCCAGCCTGGTGCAGGTCTACAATTTTGTTTCTGGTGTCCTTTGACAGCTCTTTGGTCCTGGCCATAGTGGAGTTTGGAGTCTGACTGTTTGAGGTTGTGGACAGATGTCTTTTATACTGATAACGAGTTCAAACAGGTGCCATTAATACAGGTAACGAGTGGAGGACAGAGGAGCCTCTTAAAGAAGGAGTTAGAGGTCTGTGAGAGCCAGAAATCTCGCTTGTTTGTAGGTGACCAAATACTTATTTTACCAAGGAATTTACCAATTAATTCATTAAAAATCCTTCAATGTGATTTTCTGGATTGTTTTTTTCCTCATTTTGTCTCTCATAGTTGAGGTATACCTATGATGAAAATTGGAGACCTCTCTCATCTTTCAAGTGGGAGAACTTGCACAATTGGTGGCTGACTAAATACTTTTTTGCCCCACTGTATGTGACCCATGCTGGCAAAATGAGTCGGATTGAGGACATTTTCAAAACTGAGGTAACGTTATTTTCATATTTATAAATAAAGCTGAAAATTGAAATTGAATTGAAATATTTTGTTTTGAAAGACCTTCAAAATGATATGTAATCTGTAGGAAGTGGGCAAAAACTGACCCGCAACAAGCCGTTTTGGTTTATACTGTATTTGGCTGGTCTGAAAACTCTCATTTGATTTGTCGTGAGTTACGTCTTCCGGAATTCAAAGTGTATTTTTAGAAAGTAGGAGTTCCAAGGTTTACAACGATACCAGGCACTGACGGGGGTTTTCCCGGGACTTGCCACCACCAAACAAAGAAAGAATCATGATTTATGACTTCTAGTGCCTGTAGCTCATAATCAGCCTGTGCGCATTCCGACTCATTTTGCCAGCACGGGTCACATATAAGCACTGAAATGGGTAATTGTGAAGAAGGGCCTTTAATCTGTGTGGAAAAATGGTGCCACAATAGTTAAAACCTTAAGTATTTTGAACACAGGATGTCACACATTTTATTAAACTGGGAATTGTATCAACATGTGGAAAAAGTACATACTATTTCCCATTTAAAAAGTGAGCCGTCAACCTACTTTACAGTTACGACTGTCTCCAACAGCATTTGCTGCTTGTAACAGTTCCCCAAAAGACTTTTCTTTGCGATGTCCATGATTCTGTTCACTAAAAGAAAAAGTTCAGAGAAAGAAAAAAAAAATTAAATTATCAACATTAGCAAATGGGAAAAGGATTCACGTAAGGATGCTGTACTGCATGTAAAATATCAGTAATTTGTGCCCTTGTTATAATGCAAAATGTAAGCAAAGTAAAAACTTGCTAGAGCAGTTACACCATAAAGGAGCCAAAGTATGCATGCAATGTGCGATTTACCAGAGTGCTGTGGTGTAGACGTAATGCACCAGCTCTATAGAAGGTAGCGGGTCGGAGGATGCCCCACAGCTATGACAAACCACCTGCAAAGAGCAGAGTGTAAGTGTGGGGGTAATCCTGAGTAAGGGCATACGGAGGCTTTCTGGTGTGGTATGGGGAATATCTAAGTCACTGCACTGCCACAATGTTTTCTAGTTTAACCTAGTTCTTGAGAATCACCTTGTGAAACTAAAAGCAATACTATGTAAGATTTTCACTTTAAGATAGTGTTTCCAAAATCATTTTGATGGTACAATAACTTCTGACCGGGTGAATGTCACTTCCACCCGAGCCCGAATGGGCCTACGTCACCTGCAACAGCAATATGACTTTCCTGTTCCTGGTATTTGGTGGTTTGGTGTTTGATATACATTATTAATCCCAGAAAAAAAATTCAAGGGGATCCACCTGGATGAGGCAGCCACAGTGCAGCACCAATCCCTTCACCATTCATACACACATTCACACCTAGGGCCACTTTAGAGTCTCCAGTTAACCTAACAATGTTGTTGGAATCTGGGAGGAAACTGGAACACCTGTGGTAAACCCACGCGAACCCCATGCATATACAGTGGTGTGAAAAAGTGTTTGCCCCCTTCCTGATTTCTCTTTTTTTTTTGTATGTTTGTCACACTTAAATATCTCATATCATCCATCCATCTATCCATCCATTGTTTCAGATCAAACAAATTTAAATACTAGACAAAGATAAAACAAGTAAACACAAAATGCAGTTTTTAAATGAAGGTGTTCATTATTAAGAGGGAAAAAAATCCAAACCTACATGGCCGTGTGTGAAAAAGTGATTGCCCCCTAAACCTAATAACTGGTTGGGCCACCCTTAGCAGCAACAACTGCAATCAAGCGTTTGCGATAACTGGCAACGAGTCTTTTACAGCGTTGTGGAGGAATTTTGGCCCATTCATCTTTGCAGAATTGTTGTAATTCCGCCACATTGGAGGATTTTCGAGCATGAACTGCCCTTTTATGGTAATGCAACAGCATCTCAATTGGATTCAGGTCAGGACTTTGACTAGGCCACTCCAACGTCTTCATTTTGTTTTTCTTAAGCCATTCAGAGGTGGACTTGCTGGTGTGTTTTGGATCATTGTCCTGCTGCAGAACCCAAGTGGGCTTCAGCTTGAGGTCACAAACAGATGGCCGCACATTCTCCTTCAGGATTTTTTGGTATGCAGCAGAATTCATGATTCCATTTACCACAAGTCTTCCAGGTCCTGAAGCAGTAAAACAGCCCCAGATCGTCAGACTACCACCACCATATTTTGCTGTTGGTATGATGTTCCTTTTCCTGAAATGCTGTGTTCCTTTTACGCTGGATGTAATGGGACACTCACCTTCCAAAAAGTTCAACTTTTGTCTCATCAGTCCACAGAGTATTTTCCCAAAAGTCTTGGGGATCATCAAGATGTTTCCTGGTAAAACTGAGATGAGCCTTTATGTTCTTTTTGCTCAGCAGTGGTTTTCATCTTGAAATTCTGCCATGCAGGCCATTTTTGCCCAGTCTTTTTCTTATGGTGAAGTCATGAACACTGACCTTAATTGAGGCAAGTGAAGCCTGCAGTCCTTTGGATGTTGTTGTGGGGTCTTTTGTGACCTCTTGGATGAGTCATCGCTGCGCTCTTGGGGTAATTTTGATAGGCCGGTCACTCCTGGGAAGGTTCACCACTGTTCCATGTTTTTGCCATTTGTGGATAATGGCTCTCACTGTGGTTCGCTGGAGTCCCAAACCTTTAGAAATAGTTTTATAACCTTTTCCAGACTGACAGATCTCAATGACTTTGTTTCTCATTTGTTCCTGAATATCTTTGGATCGCAGCATGATGTTGATCTTTTGAGGATCTTTTGGTCTACTTCACTTTGTCAGGCAGGTCCTACTGAAGTGATTTCTTGATTGAGAACAGGTGTGGCAGTAATCAGGCCTGGGTGTGGCTAGAGAAATTGAACTCAGCTTTCCAAAGATGTGAAAAACCACAGTTAATTTATGTTTTAACAGGGGACACAATCACTTTTTTCACACAGGGCCATGTAGGTTTGGATTTTTTTTACCCTTAATAATAAACACTTTCATTTAAAAACTGCATTTTGTATTTACTTGTGTTATCGTCTAATATTTAAATTTGTTTGATGATCTGAAACATTTAAGTGTGACAAACATACAAAAAAATGAGAACTCAGGCAGGGGGGCAAACACTTTTTCACACTACTGTAGGCCCTGCTGGCTGGTGGATTTGAACCCACTGGTAGGAAACATTATCTTTCTTTTTAGGAGCATGACTTTAGCCACCAACTGCCGGAACAGGTTATGACTGGCTAATTGGACTCAGGCCATGCCATGTGTAGCTTCTTTAAGTGACCCTACCAGGAACAGGAAATTTACATAGAGATGCTTTAAGCCTTATCGCATGAACTCTTAATTTAACAAATGTTACTATATATATATATATATATGGAAATGAACAGCTACAATGTAGACATAGCTGCACTTAGTGAAACAAGATTGCCTGGATATGACAGCTTGGAAGACCATGGGTACATCTTCTTTTGGAGTGGGAGATCAACTCAAGAAAGGAGAGAAGCAGAAATGGGCTTTACAGTTAGAAAGGAGATGACAGCAATGCTTGATGGACTTGATTGGACTCCCACTACAGTGGAAGATGTATGCCACACTCATCAGTGTATATGCCTCAACAATGACCAACACAGAGGAGGTGAAGGAAGAGTTCTACAGTGATTTATGTGAGATTATCAGGCGTGTACTGACTGATGACAGCCTGATACTCGGAGATTTTAATGCCAGAGTTGGTTCGGACACTGAGAAATGGAAAGGAGTGCTAGGCAGTCATGGAGTAAGCAAGTGCAATGCTAATGGAGAACTTCTACTTGTACTATGTTCAGAATACAACCTTGTGATAACCAACACTCTATTTAAGCACAAGGACACACACAAGAAGACATGGATGCACCCAAGATCCAAGCATTGGCACTTGTTAGACTACATCATAGTCAGGCAGAGAGACATAAGTGATGTATTGGACACCAGAGCAATGAGAGACGCGGACTGTGGTACTGATCATGTTATGCTGAGATCTAGATTAAGGATCTGGAGACGAAAACAGCACTGCAGGATGGGTGCGAAGCCACCATGGAAGCTAAACACTAGTGCACTGAAAGGCCAAAAGAAGCAGGAAGAACTTACACAGGAAATGGATGAAAACTTGAAAGACTGGGACAGCAACAACTCAGAGAATGACACAGAAGAGAAATGGGCAACACTGAAGGATACGGTGTATCAGACTGCAAGTGATGTATTAGGCCACACTGAGAGGAAACATCAAGACTGGTTTGATGAGCATGATGAACACCTGAAGAAACTACTAGAAGCGAGGAATACAGCTAGGCAGGAAAACCTACAGTGTAACACAAGGTCAAAGAAGATGAAATACTCAAAGGCTCAGAGTGAGCTACAGAAGTACACCAGAGAGATGAAGTCCAACTGGTGGGATGAAAATGCAGAGGAACTTCAAACTGCAGCAGACAGGAAGGACATGAAAACATTCTTCACAGGTCTGAGAGAAATCTACGGTCCTAAACCAAAAGGATTGATCCAACTAAAGGTTATGGATGGTGAAACGAGTATACATTCAAACAAGGAAAGAAGTAGACTTGTTCAATGTGGCACAGTTTAAAGCCAAGAGTAAGACACTGATAAAGGTAGTAAGAGAAATACTCTTTGCCGACGACAGTGCTCTAGTTGCACACAGTGTGGAAGATATGCAATCTTTAGTGGAGAAATTTGCAAGAGCAGCTCGCCAATTCAGCCTCAAAATCAACATCAAGAAGACAGAGTGCCTTTATCGACCACCAAAGTTCCAATTATCAACATCACTACCAGAAGAGATCAGCATTGGTACAGAGCCACTAGTCAAGTGCAAGACTTTAAAGTATCTAGGGAGTACTGTTTCAGAGAATGCTATGCTGGAGGATGAACTATCTCTCAGAATGGGAAGAGCGAGCACTGTGTTTGGAAACTTGAGGGAGAGACTGTGGAACAATCGACATGTGTCTATCCGTGTGAAATGCAAAGTGTACAGAGCGACAGTACTGGCTACTCTATTGCACGGTGCTGAAACTTGGACTGTCTACAGAGTGCAGGTAAAGAAACTCCACGCGTACATGATGAGACACCTTCGAGCCATAATGAACATCTCATGGAAAGACAAGATAACCAACATAGAAGTGTTGAAACGAGCTGGTCTGCCATCAATGGAGGACATGCTAATACAGACGAACCTGAGATGGCTCGGACATGTTGAGAGGATGGACCACCAGCGTCTCCCTCGGCAGTTACTCTACTCACAGTTATGCGAGGGCAAACGCAATCAGGGTAGACCAAGGCTCAGATTTAAAGACACTGTAAAAAGAAACTTCAAGAAGTTGGATATAGACAGGAGTTCCTGGCAGCGGAAGGCTAAGGACAGAGCTGTGTGGAGGAATGTGATCAGACCTAAATGAAACAGTCATTGTCCCCCACGACAGACTGCTATGATGATGATGATGATGATGTGTGTGTGTGTGTGTGTGTGTGTGTGTGTGTGTGTGTGTGTGTGTGTGTGTGTGTGTGTGTGTGTGTGTGTGTGTGTGTGTACACACTACCGTTCAAAAGTTTGGGGTCACCCAGATAATTATTTTGTGTTTTCCATGAAAAGTCACACTTATTTACCACCATGAGTTGTCAAATGAATAGAAAATATAGTCAAGACATTGACAAGATTAGAAATAATGATTTGTATTTGAAATAATAATTTTTTCCAGATACTCAACCTGCTCAAAGGAAGGTCAGTTTTATAGCTTCTCTAACCAGCTAAACTGTTTTCAGCTGTGCTAACATGATTGCACAAGGGTTTTCTAATCATCCATTAGCCTTCTGACGCAATGAGCAAACACATTGTACCATTAGAACACTGGAGTGATAGTTGCTGGAAATGGGCCTCTATACACCTATGTAGATATTGCACCAAAAACCAGACATTTGTAGCTAGAATAGTCATTTACCACATTAGCAATGTATATTAGATATTAGAGTGTATTTCTGATTAGTTTAAAGTTATCTTCATTGAAAAAAACAGTGCTTTTCTTTCAAAAATAAGGAAATTTCTAAGTGACCCCAAACTTTTGAACGGTAGTGTATATATATATACTATATATACTGTATATATATATATATATATAAAAAGAGAGAACAAGTGAGAGTGAATGAATGAGGTTGGGTTTTTTTATTATTTTTAAGCTATGAAATCATTTAGACCATTTATCTGACTTAGGCAGTTTCATAGTACAGACTATGTATAATATAGATAGATAAATAGATAGATGTACTTTATTGATCCCAAACTGGGAAATTACAGTGTAACAGCAGCATGACAGTTGACAGCCAAACAACAGAACACACACGACAGACAAAGGGATTACCCATGGAAAGTAAAAAAGAAACTAACACGACTATAGAACCTATATACATCATAGCTTAATATATGATGATGACCCGTATAAACACATGAATATATGGGAAGCTGTGTTACGAGTATAAACTATGTCTTTCAAATTGGGCTTACTATAAATCATCAAAGAAGCTGCCAGAGGTTACACTGTGAAACTTTCGAGCAAATTCAAGCACCCAGAATCCTGTAAAAGCTGAGGGATGCTTCTGAACATGCATATTCCTTAAGTTATAGTCGTAGACATTTGTGTCAACAAACTCAACAATACTGCTTTAAAAGTTTCAAAGATAAAGCGGTTTTAAAGAGGGTCCTCCAAAAATGCTGCACAAAACGGGGTGAACAAGAGCACTCTGAGGTGAGTGCAATATCCCCCACCTCTGTTTTCTTTGAAAATCCCAATATCTTACTGAAAGAGCAGTTTTCAACTTTTCCATACAATTACTGGGGTAGAACCAAATTATGATATGTCTATCATCCATGAATCTACAACAAAAATAATTTTACAACATCTGGAATTCAACAGGAGACTTTCATTAGTCAGTACAAGTAGTTTCTGTCAAACAAAGTGAAGTAAGCATATCATGTTATGGAGCAAAATTATTAACTGAGGTAAAAGTATAACACTGGGAATCAGGTGCTGTAACTCCTGCAAAAATCATCCAACCACAGCCAAACTGCAATATGCACATCATCAGTGTATATCAAACCATGGTACCAAGTTTCAAAACATTTGAGGAAAAAAAACTGTAGGAGGAATTGATTTCACAAGACGGTTACTGTCTTTTTATTGAGTTGACAAAAGGACATCATAAGTCAGGGGCTATAACTCCTGCAACAATCATTTGATCAGAGGCAAATTACAATATGCACATCAGTGGATATCACACCATGGTACCAAGTTTCAAAACATTTGGAATAAAACTGTATGAGGAGTTGATTTCACAAACAGGTACCTTTTGTGGGACAGAAAGACAGACATCACCATAAAATAATTCCCCTTTTGTCCTCAACCAGTGGGGAATATAAATGCCCTCAATCCCCCCAAGCTTTATTATGAAAATATTTTTATGGGAAAACTAATGATGATAGAGAGCTAAAATTTACCACTTTTCCAATAAGCGGTGTGTGTACCTCCTGAAAATTCGTTCAGGCAAATCTGAGTGGGTAAAGGGGGAATTTTTCTTAACTTTGGCCATTTGAAATTTCAAAAGCGAAAATACAGAAGGAACCCTTTACACTATAGACTGGAGCAAGTAAAACAGTGCTTTTCCCTTGCTGTTTTAGTTGTAATTAGTTAAAGTCTGTGTCATCAAATCAAATCAGTGACAAACAGGTTATCCAATTTAGTTTCTCAGGTTATCCATGTCTCTGTCCAAGACAGTCCTAAATTAGGCCTTGATAATATTTGCTGAAATGTTTGCCCTCAAGTTGAAATGGAGCAAAAATACACTGGCTGTGCCTCCAAGGGATTATCAATTAGATACAGATACATAACTGGTTTGGGACAAAAATGGAGACTGTGATGGCAATCAGAGATACAGGGTGGGTGATGTGTGTTGTGGAATTTATATGAACCCCACTGCAGCTTTGTCTTGTGGTGGTGCTGCTGCTGCATCTGCAACACTCTGAACTGGAATGCGGGATGTGGAAATCAAAACATGAGTGATTGGATTTCTACCGTCTCGGACAGTGATTCATGTACCCATCTGTGTGTACGTGTGTGTGTGTGTGTGTGCCACTTAATCCCAGTACGTCTGTGTTCGGTTTATACACACGTCATTACAGAAGCTGTGCAAACACAAAGATTAAAATAGTTAACACCTACACAAACCAAACATGCATTAAAAAAGGAAGGGGCAATATTAATTTGAACATCACCTTCTGAAGATTGATTAAGAATAATGAACACATTTATTTCAGATTAATAAAATATTGATTAATGCTTCTGAAATACCCACTGACCTGTTCATAAAGCATCAGAGCAAACTTCTGATGTGTGATACAAGACTTTGAAGTGCAGGCATCGGTGTCCTCACCCACTATTGCCAGGTGGATCTTCTCCAGTATCTCTTCCTGTCACAGAAGAGGAAAAATTTCACATATTGAATAAAATACTAAATACAGGCAATTCTAAAAGCAGAACTCCACTGCAGTGGTGCACAGCATTCCTATATCCACAACGTTTAAAATGTAAGCTAAAAGAAAGCATGTAAAGAACAAGTACTGTAGCACTTCAGTACCATTTCTAGCCCTTTTCAGGTTATAAAATATTAAGGTAGGCCTGCAAAGGTTCCAAGCTCAGTTGCACAACTTATTAATCTGACACTCGCTAAACCATCACATAAATTTACCACCTGCATGCTGTTGCTCATGTATTACAGGGTGAACACTCAAGGGCAAAGATCTGTATGGTATTAGGAAATAACACCGTCGATAAAAGAATGCTCCTCCAATGTCAAAATATTGCCAAACAAAGAACTATATGCCCAGACCATCAAAACGAAGTAGCTCATTCCGGACTGATGAAATCAACCCAAGAATGCTCAGATCTTTTTCTTTTTTTTTTTTAACCTGTCCTGTCCAGCACCTTAGCAAGCAGAAGTGATATCTGCTTGCCTTATTGTGCCACATTTATTTTGCCAAAAGAAACTCTGCTCATATTTGATATATGCAGTATATAAATAGTACTTATTGACTCATCTTGCTATATAATGACTTTAATACTCTCTTTATACTGTCCTACTTATACTGGACCTCAAAGGGGAAAATGGGGGAGGGAATTGAAGGGATATGAAGTAGTCACAAGGGGTGGGGTGAAGGACTAGGGAGGGGAAGAGACAGAAAGAAAACCAAACGAAGAAAAAACACAGCTGCTTCTGAGAAAATCTCAGCACAAGCCTGATATTTGCACCTGAAAGAGAACAGATAGACGTGTGTGTGTGAGTGGGCACGCACGCACACTGCCCCAGATTATCAAGAGGGCTTACCAGGCCAGGAGCCCAGGGGCCCCGGCTTGTTTGGAGCCCCAAAAGAAACACTTTTTTTCCCCCCAATTCTGCCATGCTCAACATTTATTGGAAGGTTTGTTTTGATGTAACAACTTTTTTCTTTGTTGAGGTGTATGTCTGTCCCGCCTGCTTAATTAATTGGTTAAGAGTTGGCATTTGACCTGATTAAGGTTGGACATGGGCCAGTAGTGAATCCGTGGACAAATGAATGAATGAATGAATGAATGTACAATAGTAGCATCCAAAAGAGAAAAAATAAGAAAGAAAAACAGGAACGTGAAAAGGAGGTTTTAAAAAAAGACTCCTAAATAGACAGAATTTTTTTTAAGTTGCGACACAGCTGGACAGTGTCAACTTTACAGTTACAACAAGATGTTTGTCAAACTTAGCATTACAAATGCTAACACGGGACGCACCGGCAGAGCCGCTGTCTGAAGATCCAGGTCATAGAAGTTGTAAAACACCCGTTGGAAGTGTTAAAGATTCATACACACCGAGAATACTGATCCAGAAAAGGACTGAAGAGCTGTCAGAATAAGGACGCTGATATCACGGCATCTGAATGTTTTTTTCTCCAAGTGCCATTTCAATTGCAAACTTCCAAATGGTGAGTACGTTTCAAAATAATGGCTTCTATATTCTCCTTCCATGACTGTTTGTATTGTTTTGCCTGCCGCATATACAGCAATTTTTTTTTTCCCCACTAAGCTGGGTACAGCGTTTGGACCGACTTTTACAGACGTTTTGAAAAATCTGAGAAATTAGTCCAAATGTCGTGAAATTACGTTGGTAAGCAGTTTTTTTTTTTGTTTTTTGTTTTTTTAAATCTAGTGAACATCAACTTTTACAAACATTAAAGGAGCTTTTTAACTCCACAGCCTTGCTTGGCCATGGATGAGAACTGTCTGCTACAATTCAGAGATGATGCCAGTCTCTCTCTTTGTGCAGTAGTTGTAAAATTTCCTTCAGTTATACAGATACATCTCAAAAAATTAGAATATCATGAAAAAGTTCAATATTTTTTGTCACTCATTTCAGAAAGTGAAACCTATATATTATAAGATAAGCCTTTTTAGTCCCACAATGGGGAAATTCCAGGATTGCAACAGCACAGGGATAGCAACGCTCAGAGCAACAATCAGAAGGCAAGAAAAAACAAGATCAGCTAGTATACATATGTACATATTAATATTATATATATATAGACACACAGTGCGGAGCATTGTGGTTGGTGGATGTGCAGCAGAAAGTCTAAGCTCTCTCTCCGCGGATGCGACGGGCCAGCTGGATGTCTTTGGGCATGATGGTGACCCTCTTGGCGTGGATGGCGCACAGGTTGGTGTCCTCGAAGAGACCCACCAGGCAGGCCTCGCTGGCCTCCTGCAGAGCCATGAGGGCGGAGCTCTGGAAGCGCAGGTCGGTCTTGAAGTCCTGAGCGATCTCCCTCACCAGGCGCTGGAAGGGCAGCTTACGGATGAGCAGCTCCGTGGATTTCTGGTAGCAGCGGATCTCTCTCAGAGCCACGGTACCGGGCCTGTAACGGTGAGGCTTCTTCACTCTACCGGTGGCCGAAGCGCTTTTCCGAGCAGCCTTGGTGGCCAGCTGCTTCCTGGGGGCTTTTCCTCCAGTAGATTTACGGGCGGTCTGCTTGGTTCTTGCCATCGCTCTTTATTATTCTGTCTTATATTTCTTGCACGCCGCCTAAACTCCAGCCCGGCACCCGTGTTGTTTTCGCTTCAGTTCTCCCGGTATGTCGAGTTTCTCCGTTAGCACCGGGTGGCGGTTGAGTGCTAGCTAGCTCTTCCCTGCTGTGTCGTCTCCTGCTGTAAACAGAGGCTCCGTCCACCGACTCGGGAGACCTTTGGGGCGATCTGTGTGTCCGTGATATATATAGAGTGAAAGGTGTGCCGGATCAGAAAGTTATCACCGGATCAGAAAGAAGAAGGAAGATAAAAAGACTCAGAATTGAGCCGCTGTTGCAAGTGGCGCCGGAACCGGAAGGAGGAGATATATAGATTCATTACACAGAGAGTGATATATTTCAAGTGTTTATTTTAATTTTGATGATTATGGCTTACAGCCCATGAAAACCCCAAGTTCAGTTTCTCAAAAAATTAGAATATTACATAAAATTAATTTTTAAAAAATAGTTTTTTAATACAAATGTAGACCGACTGGAAAGTATGTCCGTGTACACACTCAATACTTGGTCAGGGCTCCTTTTGGATTCATTACAGTATCATTGTGGCGTGGCATGGAGGTGATCAGCCTGTGGCACTGCTGAGGTGTTATGAAGGTCCAGGTTGCTTTGATAGTGACCTTCAGCTCGTCTGCATTGTTGGGTCTGGTGTCTCTCATCTTCCTCTTGACAATACTCCATAGATTCTCTATGGGGTTTAGGTCAGGAGAGTTTGCTGGCCAATCAAACACAGTGATGCCATGGCCATTAAACCAGGTTTTGATACCTTTGGCAGTGTGTGCGTGTGTGTGTGTGTGGGGGGGGGGGGGGGTGCCAAGTCCTGCTGGAAAATGAAATCAGCTTCTCCATAAAGCTTGTCAGCAGCAGGAAGCATGAAGTGTTCTTAAATCTCCTGGTAGACGGCTGCGCTACTTTGGTCTTGATAAAACACAGTGGACCAACACCAGCAGATGACATGGTTCATCAAATCATCACTGACTGTGGAAACTTCACACTAAACCTCAAACAACTTAGATTCTGCGCCTGTCCACTCTTTCTCCAGACTCTGGGACTTTGATTTCCAAATGAAATGCAAAATTTTCTTTTACCTGAACAGAGGTCATCTGCTGGTGTTTGTCCACTGTGTTTTATCAAGACCAAAGTCAGCGCAGCTGTCTACCAGGAGATTTAAGAACACTTCATGCTTCCCGCTGCTGACAAGCTTTATGGAGAAGCTGATTTCATTTTCCAGCAGGACTTGCCCCCCCCCCCACACACACACACACCACACTGCCAAAAGTATCAAAACCTGGTTTAATGGCCATGGCATCACTGTGTTTGATTGGCCAGCAAACTCTCCTGACCTAAACCCCATAGAGAATCTATGGAGTATTGTCAAGAGGAAGATGAGAGACACCAGACCCAACAATGCAGACGAGCTGAAGGTCACTATCAAAGCAACCTGGACCTTCATAACACCTCAGCAGTGCCACAGGCTGATCACCTCCATGCCACGTCACATTGATAGGGAAATTAATCCAAAAGGAGCCCTGACCAAGTACTGAGTGTGTACATGGACATACTTTCCAGTTGGTCCACATTTGTATTAAAAAAACTATTTTTTTAAAATTAATTTTATGTAATATTCTAATTTTTTGAGAAACTGAATTTGGGGTTTTCATGGGCTGTAAGCCATAATGATCAAAATTAAAATAAATAAACACTTGAAATATTTCACTCTCTGTGTAATTAATCTATATAATATATGGGTTTCACTTTCTGAAATGAGTGACAAAAATATTGAAGTTTTTCATGATATTCTACCTGTATTATCATTCATCTCTGCCGAGAGTTCTATAATCTGCTCTGGTGAATCCCAAAATTGTAGATTTGATTCAAAACAACTGTCGGGATATTTTCATTTCGAATGACAGTGAATGAGGTTAAAATTGTAAAAACTGTCATCATTAGATAATGAATATCTGGTTTGTGCGCACATAACCTGCTCTTCTCCTGGGTCATGGGGAAAAGTAGCTGTTTTCCCAGTAGGACAGACTGGTCAACGTTTTTCTTCCTCTGTGTAGTGAAAAACTCTGTTCTAGCTTCAAATAGCTAATATTTAACCCCTGAATAGAAACCACCGGCTGAGTGTGTTTTTTCATTGTCATAATTAAAGTTGTGGGTTGATACAAGATATTTGTCGGTTGTTAGTCCCGATGGCACTATATTTTCTGCTATTCAAGATAAACTTAGAACTTTGTGGTCATTCACTTTATTTAGTAATTGGCAGTGGCTATGAATATGGAAACTGTATCCCTATATAAAATGTCTATTGGTACAGAAGAGTTGACAATCCGACAAAACCTTTTCAGATCAGCTCCAAGCCAACTGCTGCTGTGGTTTAGGTAGATAGTACACTGGGCCTGTGATCAGAAGGTTGCTAGTTTGTGTCCTGCTATTGGCACCTTGTCCAAACCATTTTACTATGAGATGAAATTTAGACTTAAAATTAAGAGGTTAGCCTTAGGATTTGGGAGTGGGTAAGGTTAAAAGGTAGTAAATACATATTGATTAAAATTTTGAAATAAATAAAATGCCTCAGATTTGTGTACCTGTAGCCTGCTGCTTTTAAGATACACATTAATAGAATGTACTGGCCAATCAGATTTGAGCCGTACCTGTAACAAGAATTCTACGGGTACAGTTCTGTAGCCACAGCCACCGCCTTAGTAATTTAGGACCTTGAAGGTCAAGCTGATCCATCAATGACCCTGGCTACATGGCCACAACAATCTGATAACTAGGAATAATCAGATAATGGTAATCAGATTTCACCCGTTTACATGCACTGAATAAATGGATTATTGGACAATAAACTATGTGTGTTAATGCAGTTTCACTTTATGTAACACAATAATTGCCTTTTATCTGATTACTGTTTTGGTTTAACACTGTGCATGTAAACATGGCCATTTTTTTCCATATCATACTCCCATAAATATGTGGGAGGGCCCCAAAAATTTCTCTAGCCCCAGGGGCCCATAACCTCCTTGATCGGGCCTTGCAGGTGCATGTGTGTGTGCACTGCATGAGAGAGAAAGACGAGAGAGAGAGAGTGGTGTGTGGTGTGGTTTTGTCAGGAAAAATACAAAAAAAGAGGGTAGCAAG
Source organism: Pholidichthys leucotaenia (assembly GCA_020510985.1). NCBI lineage: Eukaryota > Metazoa > Chordata > Actinopteri > Cichliformes > Pholidichthyidae > Pholidichthys > Pholidichthys leucotaenia. Next base: position 188,393,972 of record CM035836.1, read on the forward strand.
CCGCAGCAACGCCCCCCCACCCAATTACAAAGAAAAAGTAAACCTGAAAATTGATGACAATTAAATCCAGTATAAAACAATAAGTTCCCATAAAACTATTGCTTGCCAATCAGACTTATGTTTATCAAATTCACTGCAAGTAGTATGTTAAACTAACAATCGCTGTTTAAAAAGAACAAAAATATTGTGACAAATAAAGTCGTTCAAAGCACAGATGATCACACCCACAACTCTGGCGCTTATATAAGCTGTCATGATGATAGTTTAACACCAGTGTGGCAGGGGGTTGATGGGAGAGGAAGGGAGGGACAGACGCTCTTTCAGTGACCTCGCCGAACAGTTTGTTTGCAGTGCATTACTCGTACTGCTTGGGCAGAATAACACACACAAACAATAAAAATCGTTGCTCGATACACTTGCCTCCCTCCCCTTTGACAGATGAGTTGCCAAGGGAACTTACAAAGCACTCTCTGCAGCATCATCCATGTCTCCCAGCTGGAAGCGCTGCTCATCCTTAAAGGTCTCTGCCATAGCATAGCGCAGGTTGTCAGACGTTAGGGCACGTTCCCGACTGCTCTGGAATTCTCTGAAAATGCCCTGAACAGGAAAGGAAGAAGCTGTTTCAACTTGGACAATGACATATTGCTTTGAGAAAAACCCTTTTGTGTCACACTCACAGCTCGAGTCACACATCCATAATGAGAAAAGGGAATTACACAGCTACTTTTCATCATCTTTTGTTCTTAAATATGTGCATAGTTGACTGATTCTTACTTTTAGTTCACAAAATATGCAGGGGTCTCCCAGACAGAAATGCCCAGGAAGCTGCCTCAAGCTGCGTCTGAAGATGTCCAGATGCCATAGAACCTGGATTAAAGAAGAGAGAAGTTGTTCTGGCATTTGATCTGGCATTTGACCATGTATTACCTATGGGCTAGATGAATCAACACATACAGCAAGTTACAAAGCAGTTTTGCGGCCCCCCCCCCCCCCCCCCCATTTCATCTCATTACGTAAGAAAACTTTACATCCTCGGGCCTTTTGTTATGCATTACATTAAGCTGCCATTATTACATTATACATCTCCAAGGTCAGAAGAATGGGGGGAAACAAAGCCAAAGGTAATGATCATCTTCAACCCAGCTCATCGTCTCAGCCTCTTAGTCACAGTCTATGACTGAACTCTCTGTGTGTTGATAAAAGAATTCCCCATCTGGTATCCCACTGGTCAAAAGCAACCTTGAAATACAAAATTGCTGTGAAAATATGGCAAACTTAGACAATGACTAAGCCTTTTCATTTCTATATAAGTAATGCTTTTAAAACTGTGACACAAGTACAGTTCCCATATGAAGAATGCAACAATAATGTCCAAAGCAACAGTGGTCTTTGTCCTAAAACTGAGAACATACAATGAATAAGAAAGAAAGAAAGTCTACTCACCCCCATTAAAATGTTAGATTTTGGTAATGTAAAAGAGGAGATCATGACAAATAATTTCAAAACTTTTTTTCTACGAATAATGTGACCTGTAATCTGTACAAATCAAATGAAAAAATATATTTCAGTGGAAAACCTGAAAAATAAAATAATGTGGCCATAAAAGAGTGCACACCACTTTTAACTGGGGGTGTGGCTATGCTGAACAATAGCCAATCACATTCAAACATCAAAAGCAATCAGTGCAACTGTCAAATTAAACTGAGTGACTGAGCCCAAATAAAAGTTCAATTGCTCTAGCAGGGTTTTTCTGCCACTGACAAGAGTTGCCTCTTAGTTGATACTGGATCTGGGTGGTAGGGAAGAATTACCAGATGACTGGGGAAGTACAGCAAAAGTAATGGGTAAGGACCTGTACTTATTTAATGCTTTTCTAGTCTCAAGACCATTCAAAGTGCTTCACTAGTACTAACCCTGGGATTTGCAACAGGTTAGGTTGATTAAGGACAGAAATGGTAATCTACTAACGAGTAATGAGAGTGTGTTGAGATGGTGGAGGGAGTACTTTGAGGAACTGATGAATGAAGAAAATGAGAAAGGAGGATGGATGAAGGAAAGATGGTGAACAAGGAAGTCCCGAGGATTAGCAAGGCAGAAATGCTTTGAATAGGATGAAGAATGGAAAGGCGATTGGTCCAGATGACATACCTGTGGAGGTATGGAGATGTTTAGGAAAGATGGCAGTGGACTTTTTAACCAGATTGTTTAACACAATCCTGGAGAGTGAGAGGATACCTGAGGAGTGAAGAAGAGGTGCTGTGGAACCAATTTTGAAGAACAAAGGTGCTGTAGTAACTACAGAGACATTAAGTTGATCAGCCACACTATGAAGATATGGGAAAGAGTTGTTGAAGCCAGGTTAAGAGGAGAGGTGACAATCAGTGAGCAGCAGTGAGTTTCATGCCAAGAAAGAGTACTACAGATGCAATGTTTGCTTTAAGAGTGTTGATGGAGACGTACAGAGAAGGTCAGAAGGAGTTGCACTGTGTCTTTGTGGAATTAGAGAAAGCATATGATAGGGTGCCAAGAGAGCAAGTGTGGTATTGTATGAGAAAGTCAGGAGTGGTAGAGAAGTGTGAGGACAGTGAGACGGTGGTGAGGGTGCTGTAGGAGTGACGGATGAGTTCAAGGTGGGGGTGGGGATTACATCAGGTATCAGCTTTAAGCCCCTTCTGTTTGCCATGGGTGATGGACAGGCTGACAGACGAGGTCAAGCCAGAGTCTCCATGACGAGGATGCTTGCAGATGACATTGTGATCTGTAATGACAGTAGGAGCAGGTGGAGAGAGAGACTTGGCAAGGTGGAGGTATGGTCTGGGAGAGAAGAGGATTAAAGTCAGGTAGAAGCAAGGACAGAATACATGAGTTGTGAATGAAGGGAGGCAGGTGTAATGGTGAAGCTGTAAGGAGGTAGATGAATTGAAATACCCTGGGGTCAACCACCCAAAGCAATGGAAAATGCACAAGAGAGATGAAGAAGAGAGTGCAGGGCAGGGTGGAGTGGGCGGAGACAAGTGTCAGGGGTGATTTGTTGACAGGAAGATAGCAGCTAGCGTGAAAGGGAAGATTACAAGACGGTAGTGAGACCTGCTATGATGTATGGTTTGGAGACGGTGGTGCTGACAAAGACCGGAGGTAGAACTGGAGGTGGCAGAGTTGAAGATGCTAAGATCTCATTGGGAAGTGACTAGAAGGGACAAGATTAGAAATGAGTATATCAGAGGGACAGCTCAGGTTGAGTGGTTTGGAGACAAAGTAAGAGAGGCAAGGCTGAGATGGTTTGGACATGGTGCAGAAGAGGGATAGTGGATATACTGGACAAAGGATGTTGAAGCTGGAGCGCCAGGCAGGAGGAAAAGAAGGAAGACCAGAGAGAAGATTCATGGATGTAGTGAAGGAGGACATAGGGGAGGGCTGGTGTTACAGAGGAAGATGCAAGAGACAGGTGAGATGGAGACAGATGATCCGCTGTGGCAGCCCCTAAAAGGGAGCAGCCAAAAGAAGAAGAAAGAGTTGCTTCTTTCAGCAAAACCTACGTCCACAGAACCTCTACAAGCATCAAAGGGATCTCAGTGTATGAGACATCAAAAGTTGGGGGGGAAAGGTATAAAAGAAAATCCAAAACCATTAGATAAAAATCCTGCCAAGGAACACAAAGAAGGACAGTCATCAACAAAGGGAGGGGGGGGAATGGTACAACAGTGACATTAACAAAAAACATGAAAAAGACAAGAAGAAAACTGGTCTGGAAGGCTGCCAAGAAGCCTATAGCAAGATTAAAGGACCTGGAAGAATTTATGGTTTCTACATCTTTTGTTACTGTACAATGACAATTAAGCCTATTCTTATTCTATCTAACAAAAAAATCCAAGTATCCCCATTATGGCTATGAAAGAATGTGGTCTTTTCTTACAAAGAAAAAACATCCTAGCCCAACTAAATTCTCTCCCGGAAAAAACAAAAAAAACAAAAACAAAACTTTATGGGTCAATGAGTACAAGTTGACCTTTTTCAGTCATAATTTCAAATAGTATGTATATAATGCATTTATTGTGGTAGGTTAGTAACTTAGCATAACCAAACCCGTCTCCCTGCACACCACCACATAGACAAAGTTTTTCTAATCAAAAGCAGTGCTCCAGCCACAGAATAACCACAGACTGCATGTAAGATCAATGACATGCTACCACTGATTTCCATCGTAGAAAACTGAAGCTGTACTTCCTAGATATAGGGCACTGCCATCTTGCACTTTTGACATCATTTCCAGCCAGAGTCTGCACAGTAAAGACAGTGAAGCAGAGCTGTGGTGTCGAGTTCCTGCCACTTGGCTGGCCATCTCAGCCCATGTAGCAGCCCACCATTCCAGCCAATAACAACCACACCCAGTCAGTGGCAACACCCCTGTTTTATAGCCTCAAATAATCAATTAAACCAAAACTGATCGAAAAATGAATACTTGAATATGCATCAGCATGATAAGAAGGATCCATCAGGATAGAAACCATATTTTTTTGTGGAGGGGGGGGGGGGGGATTCAAGGAGCATTTTTAGTTTTCAAGTGGAGCAGGTTGTCATATGAGAAGGTAGTAAGAACACTACAACATCGAACAAGCTGGAAAATCATATCATCCAACCCTCAAGATACAGAAAAAGGAACAAGAAGAAGATTTTTAGTTTTCAGTTTGGCAGAATACTGCACACAATAATGGGATCGAGGGACTTGGCATCTAACTGCACCAGAGGATCACCGAGATGTTACTTCTGAAAAACCCTCATGCCATCTAATTATTTACAGTCTATGTAAATAACTCAAAGGTTAAAGGGTGTTCCCTTAATGCTAAATGGCATGAGTGGAAAAACAGTCAAAATTGTTGAACCAACTAGTATAACATTTCTCTGGCTGTGAGCTTATTACGCAATAGATTTGCATGAGTTCTTTGGTGCCTCATTTCTAATTGAAGGTTCCAGGTGCAGAAACAGCTATTGAAATAAAGTTCACAGTCCCACTACTCAAACAATGTAGCCCATTTTTCTAAATACTATCAGCTGTAGTCATAATGAAGACAATTTAAGCATTTTGTTTTGTTTTACTGTAAATCCTGCAAATAAATTAAAAAAAATTATCTAAGCAACTTTGTAATTTTGAGTACAATAACTTAATTCATTCCTAATTTCAATGTTTTAATTTGTTACAGAAAATTTTATGTGATTACAGTGTACTGTTACATTGGAAAGCATTAATTCCAATACTGGATAAGAGCTTTTTATGTAAATAAAAAGAAAAACATTCAATGCTGAATCCAGATTTCATTTAATTGACAGATACTTTAGCATCAACGATTAAAAGAGGGAGACCCACCTGCACAGCACTGTTGAGGAAGCAGTTGTTCTGGCCCGGCTCATTCAGCAGTCCTTTTGTGGGGGCCAGAGACAGCATGCTCCCCGGCTGGTACGATTTGGCCAGGTTGCCACCGGGTTTCCTGAAGAACTTGGCCCATGCCATTGGTTAGTGGAGTCTATGTTTAGAGGAAATGATAGTCAGATGATGGGGCGAGCAGTTGCCAAGATCAGATCCTAGCGCCCTGATCAACAGTCTAAGGCTAAGTTATTCCACAAGCTGCAGAGGTTGCCCTGACACACATGGGATCCTAGTCCATTTCTGCAGCTCACTGAGAAGATCCTTTCAGGTATGCTGCTTTTAAAGTCCTTTATCTCGTAAAAATTAAAAAAAAAAAAAGTCAACACAAAAAAAATATAATCCAGTTTTTTGTTTTCTCAAGTCTTTGATGAGCAGTGGTCTTCGGATGTGTTCTGGTCACATGAGAACATTCATCAATCATCCTGCGATGTAGCTAGTCAAAGCATCACAGCAGTTTCACAAGGAGTTTTGGATCCATAAGCAAATTCTGCAACATGGTTGTGAGGATTTTCAGCTGTTTCCAAAAAAGCTTCACCCTGGTCAAACAGAAAGACAATGATGTTAAATACCATCTAATGCTCATTATGAAATTTATTATGATTAAATACCATTATACTATTATCTGTGCTTTTTGAACTTTACTGCAGCAGAAAAAAAGACTATAACAAATGTAAAAGCGGCACATCATATATCTCAGTCCATTTGTATGCTTCCAGATTGAGGTCAAACTGGATTTTTATGTATGTCAACAATGCTTATACATTAACTTTTATGAGCAACCTTTGGACCCAAGGTGGACCACATTAAAACTGGCCCTAACTTAGGTTGCCCATTAACATTCAGACAAAGGTAATTTATTATTTCCTTAAAAAAAAAAAATCACAACAAGATAAAGCCTAAACATAAACAACTTCAGTTGTAAAACAGTAAATGCATCCCATCCAATACATTCAGACTTTCTAGTCACTTAAAGATGATTTCCAACACACACATTATTTGAACAACTTTAACTTCCAAAACAACCTATAGGAGCTCCTGAATTACAAACTTTAAACAAACATTGTGTTTCCCATTTAGGAGATGAAATTGGAAAAACAGATTTTAGAAGTCTCTCTGAATAAATACATGAAGTGAAGTAGAGGTGGGGAGGTTTCTTGATTCTTAAATACATCACATGTGAGTGAGGGCCGGTGGCTTGGGCTGTCCGTGTTCGCAAGGTGGTTCCACACCATCAGCCAGCCCGGGGCTGAGTCCCCACAGATGCTGCTCGCCCAGCTCCAGACCTCTCCGCAATTACTGGACAACAAAGACAAGCTGGTCCCATACACTCCACTTTGCATTTGTTCCGTGCATGGTCATTTCTGTATGATTTTCAACATGTTTTAACCATGTTTTGCTTTGCTGCCCTGCATCTGGCCCGGGGCTGTCAGGGGATTGTGCCACTGGCGGGTCCTCCGGGGACCAGGGGTTCCTGCTCAAGCGCAGCAGGAGAGGGGGCCAGGTGCCGGGCCAGCCCTTGTTGAGTTCCTGTCCCCTAAATAAGTAGTCATATAAGCTAAGAAAATGTATTTATAACTTGATCCACACAGCAATTCAGTTTTTTGTCATAAATAAATGCTGAAATCTAAAAAGAGGTATTACATAGAAAAAAATGTAAAAATTGAAGATGCAACATAGAGAGGCATCAAAATGCAACATGAACCATTTTGCATTTGAACTGTTAATGGCTGAATCATAAACAAATCATGAGACCACTGAAGATTCACACCAAAGTCAAATAGTGTCAGGAATCAACCACAACAACTTTTAAATGTGTTAGGAGGAATTGCCAAGATTCATACAGCAGCAAAAGGTTAAAAGTATTTTAGATTACGACATCCTATATAACTCACTACATTTCTAAATGGTATGCAGCTCTGACTCCAGACAAAACCACACACAGAATTTATTCACGCTAGCAAGCTATTTTTGGCCTAAAATAATTCTGCCTTGAATTTCTGTCTTGTCACTTTATTGCTGGCCGACACCATCATTCTTCTATCGAATCAGCTACACAGAAAGACTGCCCTGACCCAATTTTAAAAATGTGTTGAGCAGTAGTGAACACTATAAGGAAACCACTGAAAATAAAACAGTGAGGAAAAAAAAATGTGGAGTCTGCACCCATGAACAAATACAGGGCTACACACAGACTAGAGAGGGAGACAGTGCTAGCTCTCGTTCAATTATTCTTTCAAATAGTTAGAACTTACAGCAATAGGTATGCTGTGATTCAAAAAAGCAATACACCCTGTCCTTCAAACTTAGCTCCAGCACTAAAAAGCAAAAAGAGGCAACACTGCAGCAATGATTCATCCTCTTTTCAGTCCCAAGACCCCAAAAAACAGCCTCAAAGAATAATCCTCAAACATTTTGTTATTCAGTATGAGAACAAAAAGGAAAAAAAATACTGCCCTACTTAGCACAAACAATGAAACTCCCCTCCTGTGACAGTCTCCAGAACCACACAAAGTTTCAACCGAAACCTGCAGGACAACATTGCTACACTGGTATTTTAGGAATCCTCGATGGACGGTGATGTTGCGGCTCAGTAGATTTCAGTAGGTTAAAAAGGTCCAAAAAGTATATTAGTGCTGATGTCTTGGGATTCAATCTGGTCTTCACATGATCCTAAGACATGGCAATATCTCCACCAGGCTCTCACAGAATGCCAAAGCAATCACTTAATCTCTGTGTTTCTTAAGAGCAGAGTGTGTACAGGTTTGCTACAGGAACGATGTGGCAAGCAGAAAATTCAGGATCCACCCAGAGAGTCCACCTTTTAAAAATAACATCACATGTTGCATCACCAACAGCAGCCGTCTGAAGACGAACACACAGACATCAACATTGACATAATTAAGTTTGAATTAAACACAAATCAGCCGTACCATAACTGAATTGTACCCCATTACAGAGGATACTTAACCATAGGAATGTCAAGGAATCATCTACCCAATGTCCACTGAGCACTAAATAAACAACTTGTCATATTTTTTTTATGTCTACATAAATCAATGTCAGACTGACGGCACAGAGAAAGACGCCAATGCATGTGTTGTGTTGTTGACACTGCTGACAGTGGTAAGAGTATGGCTGTGTCTTTCAAGACCCACAGCATGTATTACATTATTGTGGTCCATTTGGAGAAACTGCCAACCTCAGCTAGGTCAAACCATCACTTTTGTCTGCACTAAACTGAAGTCTCTGCTGACTTCCCTTCAGTGATGGTTTGAGAGTTAAGGGTTGAATAATAGAGAAGGGGCATCGATAACCACCAACTCAAAAAGAAGGAGGAAAATAAAAAAAGAAAAACATTTAAGGCCAATCAGGTTGAACGCCGGTTATTATGAGTGTTGTGTCACAGTGACTATGCAGTATCCGCACTACACGATGTACATTTTCAGACAAGACCTGGATGAGTTACAATCCACAAAGGTTAAAGTAGCACAGCACATACTCTACCTAACCACTGAGCTTAGACACAGAAGAAGAAAGAGAGCAGCTGGAAATAATGGGGCACATTGTCCACATAGGTGCCCCTGCTTGCATTCTTCCTGTGTTTCATGTCATTGTCATAGTGTTTAATACTAAAAAGACCTATTCTCAAAAATGTAAAACATTCCTTCAATCAATTGCAACCGAGTTTAGCTATATGAGATAGCTAGCCTTGTTTACAATTTAGCTGGTGGCAATATTATCCAGATGCCAAGTTTACAACGTTGCATCAGAAACAAAGACAGTTGTTGACACCCTTTTGTTTCAAGTCTTATGCTGTGTTCGGAATGTTCACTCACTCATTCCCTCCCTACTCACCATTATAGTGAATTTAGATATAGTGGACTATATAGTAAACTCAATATAACAATAACATTAACAACTTTCGGACACGACTGGGCTTATTTTCACGGCACAGTTAATGACGTCATCACATGGGACAGTAAAACGTAACAGACTGACAGCGGAAAAAAATGAATACCTGCATGTAATTTGTAGTAAATATGTATTAAATCAAATTGTTTTTGCTGAATTAATAAATATAAATACCTTAAGGTAGTTTATGTTGTGATGTGAAGCTCTGCTCTCACTGCTCCATTAGCTGCGCATTGCATTATGGGATATATTGGCTAATGTAGTGACCATCCGTTGTTGTACACTACTTTTCAAAATACATTGTGGGATATTTTGAGTGTACTATATAGTGAATAAAATTTTCAGTTAAGATTTCGAACAGCACCACAAAATGGCTGACTTGTAGAGGATGCCTTTCACAGACGAGACTGAGTTTATTTCTCAGGATAGGTTTATTGAAGGGTTACATCCTCTATCAATCACAGAATCTCGAAAAGAGAGAGAACAGTCGTCCTTCACAGTTCTTATACTCTCCCCAAGTCACACACCCCCAACCTACAGTCCTTTAGCAAACATACAGCCCCCGAGACTCCTTGGCGTCCCCATTGTCTCTTATCCTTCTAGCCTCCGGGGCTCCTGCTGGGACATTCTCTCCAACTTCCCATCTCCTGCCAGACCAACTTCACACCTCCCGTAGGTCTCTGCAGGGTCAGGTCCTCTTTGTCCATTAAGACGTGAAGCTTCCAAAATATGCACCGTCATGCCTACTAGGTATATGTGGGAAATATGGATACAATATATGTGCCCTAAACATGTGCCATATAACCCCCCCCAAACGTCTAAATAAGGACAAAGTACACCCCAATATGCATAGAATCATCTCATATCACACAGAACAGAAAATGGCACAACATATCACACTTCCGACTGCTTGGGCTTCAACCTCCTGCCATATCTGCTGTAAGCAGGTTTCGATCTGACTGTAGCCGTTTCTTGCATCTGTGGATTAGAGTCGTTAGTACATCCTTGTGAAGGCTTAGAACAGTGTCTCCCCGGCGGCCTGCCGCGACGGGGGGCCCTGGCTAACTGCACTTGTTCATCAGCCAAAACAAAAGCGGGTTTGAGTCTGTTAATGCAGACTAATTCCCTCCTGTCACCCAAATCGAGCAAAAAATGTTTTTCCCCAGTTTCCAACACTCTGAATAGTCCATCATAAGGCGGTCTTAAACCTGGCCTCTGAGCGTCGTGTCTGACAAAGACAAATTCTGCGTTCTTTAAGGTCTTAGGCACAAAAACGCGTGGGAAACTGTGATGAGCTGGGCCGGGGAGGGTGTTTGATCCCATGTCGCTCTGCAGCAGCTGAGCGGGTGGGCGATTTGGTGCGGGGTTCTCTGGAAGGAATTCGCCCGGTAACCGGAGGGGTTGGGCAAAAACTAGCTCAGCCGGAGAGGCTTGCAAATCTTCCTTAGGTGCTGAACGCAACCCTAATAAAACCCATGGAAGTTTATCAACCCAATTTGTGTCCGTGAGAGCCGCTCTGAGGGCTGCTTTCAATGACCGGTGAAAGCGTTCGCACAAACCGTTGGCCTGGGGGTTATAAGCGGTAGTGCGGTGAATTTTCACCCCCAGACTGAGTGCCATGGATGACCAGAGCTCGGAAACGAATTGGGGACCCCTGTCAGACGTTATGTCTGACAGGACTCCAAAACGCGCGACCCAAGCCGTTAAAAACGTGCGCACAACGTCTGCTGCTGTAGTTGACGCCAGGGGGACCGCTTCTGGCCAGCGCGTGGTGCGGTCCACCATGGTTAGAAGGTGTGTGAACCCCTGCGACAGCGGGAGGGGTCCCACCAAGTCGATATGCACGTGGTCGAAGCGTTTGGCCGGGATGTGAAAAGGTTCTAAGGGGGCCCATGTGTGCTTGTGTATCTTTGCTCTTTGACACGCTGCGCAGGCTGCGGCCCATTCTTTGACCTGTTTACGCAGCCCCGGCCAAACGAATTTTTCTCCCACCATTTTGATCGACGCGCAAACCCCCGGATGTGCCAGCGAATGGATTAAATCAAAAACGCGGCGGCGCCACGCAGCTGGGACTACGGGGTGGGGGCGCCCCGTGGAGACATCGCAGAATAGAGGGGGCACACCTATCTGCTGCACCCTGTGCTCCAGCCTTAGTCCTGTTGGCCCAGACTGGAGCGCGCGCACATCCGCATCGCTAACCTGCTCGGCGGCCATGGCTGCATAATCTAAGCCCACGCAGACCGGGGCTGCGAGCGCTTCCGCGCCGCAAGTCTGGCCCGCGTCCACAGCCACCGTGTCTGCCCCCTGGGGGCCTGGCATTGCAACTGCGCGCGAGAGGCAATCTGCCACTACATTGTGTTTACCCGCCACGTGTTGAATGTCGGTGGTAAACTCCGAAATCGCGGCCAGCTGTCTCTGCTGTCGGCCCGACCAAGGCTCTGAAATCTTGGCCATTGCAAATGTTAATGGTTTGTGGTCTACAAACGCGGTGAAACAGCGCCCTTCCAGCCAGAACTGGAAGTGGCGGATGGCCAAATGCAGGGCTAAAAGTTCCCTATCGAACGCGCTGTATTTCCGCTCGTTATCGCACAATGTTTTGCTGAAAAACGCAAGCGGTTGCCAGCTCCCTGCTACCAGTTGCTCGACAACTGCCCCAACTGCTACATCGGAAGCGTCCGTGGTTAGCGCCATGCGAGCTGTTGGCACTGGGTGTGCCAATAACACAGCGTTCGCCAGGACCGACTTGACCTGGGAGAAAACGCGCTCCTGTTCCGGGGACCACTCGACCTTATTTGCAGGTTTTTGCTTCTTTAGTGCCGCGTACAGTGGGTGCATGAGCTATGCCGCGCTGGGGAGGAAACGGTTATAAAAATTGACCATCCCCAAAAATTCTTGCAATGCTTTAACTGTCTGCGGTTGGGGAAACTCCGTTATCGCGCGTACTTTATCAGGCAGCGGGACCGCTCCTTCTGGAGAAACGCGGTGGCCCAAAAAATCGATTTGCGCTACCCCGAACTGGCATTTCGCTGGGTTAATTATCAACCCATGCTCTGTCAGCCTCTGAAAAACCACTGTGAGGTGGCGTCCGTGTTAGTCTTCGGATGTACTGGCTACTAAAATATCATCCAAATAGACGAACACGAAAGGGAGGCCGCGCAACACCGCATCCATCATACGTTGGAACGTCTGTGCGCCGCCCTTGAGGCCAAAAGGCATGCACAAAAATTCGAAAAGCCCAAAGGGGGTTATTACTGCCGTTTTGGGTATGTCTTGAGTGCGGACTGGGACTTGGTGATAACCGCGCACCAAATCTATTTTGGAAAAGATGCGCGCCCCCGCCAAATGTGTCGAAAAATCCTGGATGTGCGGAATCAGGTAGCGGTCGTGTGCTGAAGCATTATTTAACCTGCGGAAATCACCGCAAGGCCGCCACGATCCGTCGGCCTTAGGAACCATGTGCAGCGGTGAAGACCAGGGGCTGTTAGAGCGCCTAATGATGCCCAGTTTTTCCAAGTTGGCGAATTCCTCACGCGCGATGGCCAATTTAGCTGGGTCCAAGCGCCGAGCTTTTGCAAAAACAGGGGGGCCAGAGGTAGTTATGAAGTGCTCGACCCCGTGTTTGGCTACTGACGCTGAAAATGTTGGGACCGTGAGTGCTGGGAACTGATTGAGTAGTGCATGAAACTTACCACCCGCAGCTGTGACACTGGGATGTGCAGAAGGCGGGGCCACCCGAGCTGTACAGGAGATAGAGTGGAAAGACAGTGCATTTACCATAGTCTATTAGTAAGATCAACTAATAAACCATTTGAGCACAAAAAATCAGCACCTAGCATGTTATTGCTAAATGCAGCTACGACGAAAGTCCACTCAAAGGTGCGACCGTGGAAGGATAGGAGAAGCGTCTTCTCCCCATAGGTTTAGATCGTCGAGCCGTTTGCCGCTAGCACCAGGGGTCCGCTGGAAGGCCCCAGCAGGTCCGCGTAGGAAGGCTTGACGAAACTCAGCTGGGAGCCTGTGTCCACCAGGAAATCCTTCCCTGATTTCGCGTCCGTCACGAAAAGCAGCTTGTTCTTCACGCCGAGAGCAGCAGCTGCTACCGACTCTCGGTCTTGGCGTTTCCCTGGCGCTTGTATCGGCACGGTGGGATGCATCTGTGCGCCCTCTCGGCGAAACGTTGATGGTAAAAGCAAAGGGTGCCGTCTGCTCCGCTTCTCCTGGTCTCTGCCGCTGCTGACGTCAGTGGATCCGGTGCTGCGGCCTCTGGTCTCCCCTCGTCTTGCGGGGATGCGTTCAGCTCCGTTGCCACCGTCGTGGCTGCGTGTCGTCTATGGGTGTCGACAAGCCGCTGTGCTTCCTGGCCCAGCCCGTGGTAGTCACGGTTGTTGAGCAGCTGTGAGCTGGCCAGGGTGACTCTCACTGCTGGCGGTAGTGTTCTGAGGAAGAGGTGGGCGAAGATAAAATTGTCGTCGTCTTCGCCTCTCAGGTTCATCATCCTCGCCATCAGATCCGCCGGCCTGTCTGCTTCGCCTTCTGTTAGCGCCAGAAGCTTCTCTGCTCGCTCTCCCTGTGAGGGGGTGAAAGCACGAATGAGGGCGGCTTTCAGTGCACCATACTTGTCGTCCTGGGGCGGGTGGTTGGTCAGGCTCTCCACCCGCTGCACTGTGAGGCTGTCCAGCTTCGCGACGACATGGTAGAACCTCGTTGCGTCCGCTGAAATTCCCCGAAGGTGGAACCTGCGCCTCCACAGTGGTAAACCAGGAGCGCGGGTTATGTGCCAGAAATCGGGCAGCGTAGGTGTGGTAGCTGCGGTTAACCCGGTTGCTCCTGAAGAGTCCCGGTGTGGAAGATCGTCGCCACCGGCCATAATTTGTCGTTAGGTCACCAGTGTAGAGGATGCCTTTCACAGACGAGACTGAGTTTATTTCTCAGGATAGGTTTATTGAAGGGTTACATCCTCTATCAATCACCAGAATCTCGAAAAGAGAGAGAACAGTCGTCCTTCACAGTTCTTATACTCTCCCCCAAGTCACACACCCCCAACCTACAGTCCTTTAGCAAACATACAGCCCCCGAGACTCCTTGGCGTCCCCATTGTCTCTTATCCTTCTAGCCTCTGGGGCTCCTGCTGGGACATTCTCTCCAACTTCCCATCTCCTGCCAGACCAACTTCACACCTCCCGTAGGTCTCTGCAGGGTCAGGTCCTCTTTGTCCATTAAGACGTGAAGCCTCCAAAATATGCACCGTCATGCCTACTAGGTATATGTGGGAAATATGGATACAATATATGCGCCCTAAACATGTGCCATAGACTCACTATATAGTACACTATATGGGAAAGGAGTGAGCATTTCAAACACAGCATTAGTGTTGAATGACACCATCTTACTTGAACCAATTTGTCTTTCAGAAAAGTAATCCTCACAAGTTTGTTTAAATTACATTTCTATTCCCCCACCAAACCCTCTGGCGTCATCTAAATATGCAAGCACTATGAGGTCATGTTGATATAATCCTTTTTCTGTTTTTTTACACGTATCTGTCGTGAAACAAGTGGCTGTGATGGTGTCTTTAAATTACCTAGCATCAATAACACTGTTGTTGGTCCTTGAGTCTATGGGCATCTACAGTATAAAGACGACTTTAATTACATGCAACATGGGAAGCTTCAGAACATCATGTTGATAAGTACAGTGCATCCGGAAAGTATTCACAGCGCTTTACTTTTTCCACATTTTGTTATGTTACAGCGTTTTTCCACAAGGGATTAATTTTTTTCCTCAAAATTCTACTCACAATATCCCATAATGACAATGTGAATAAAGTTTTTTTGAGATTTTTGCAAATTTATTAAAAATAAACTAAGAAATCACATGTACATAAGTATTCACAGCCTTTGTCATGAAGCTCAAAATTGAGCTCAGGTCCATCCTGTTTCCACTGATCATTCTTGAGATGTTTCTACAGCTTAATTGAAGTCCACCTGCAGTAAATTCAGGTGATTGGACATGATTTGGAAAGGCACAGACCTGTCTATACAAGGTCCCACAGTTGACAGTGCATGTCAGAGCACAAACCAAGCATGAAGTCAAAGGAATTGTCTGTAGACCTCCGAGACAGGGTTGCCTCGAGGCACAAATCTGGGGAAGGGTACAGAAAAATTTCTGATGCTTTGAAAGACCCAATGAGCACAGTGGCCTCCATCATCCGTAAATGGAAGAAGTTCAGAAACACCAGGACTCTTCCTAGAGCTGGCCTGCAGTCTAAACTGGGTGATCGGGGGAGAAGGGCCTTATTCAGGGAGGTGACCAAGAACCTGATGGTCACTCTGTCAGAGCTCCAGCCCTGCTCTGTGAAGAGAGGAGAACCTTACAGAAGGACAACCATCTCTGCAGCAATCCACCAATCAGGCCTGTATGGTAGAGTGGCCAGATAGAAGCCACTCCTTAGTAAAAGGCACATGGTAGCCCACCTGGTGTTTGCCAAAAGGCACCTGAAGGACTCTCAGACCATGAGAAACTAAATTCTCTGGTCTGATGAGACAAAGACTGAACTCTTTGGCGTGAATGCCAGGGGTCATGTTCAGAGGAAACCAGGCACCGCTCATCACCAGGCTAATACCATCCCTACAGTGAAGCATGGTGATGGCAGCATCATGCTGTAGGGATGTTTTTCAGCAGCAGGAACTGGGAGACTAGTCAGGATAGAGGGAAAGATGAATGCAGCAATGTACAGAGACATCCTGGATGAAAACCTGCTTCAGAGAGCTCTTGATCTCAGACTGGGCGACGGTTCATCTTTCAGCAGGACAACGACCCTAAAGCACACAGCCAAGATATCCAAAGGAGTGGCTTCAAGGACAACTCTGAATATCCTTGAGTGGCCCAGCCAGAGCCCAGACTCTGAATCCAATTGAAATATCTGGAAAGATCTGAAATGGCTGTGCACCAAACGCTTCCCATCCAACCTGATGGAGCTTGAGAGATGCTGCAAAGAGGAATGGGCCAAACTGCCCTTTGTGGAATCCTAATTCAAAAACAACTGAGGCTGTAAACTGTTGCTAAAGGTGCATCAACAAAGTATTGAGCAAAGGCTGTGAATACTTATGTACATGTGATTTCTTAGTTTTTTATTTTTAATAAATTTGCAAAAATCTCAAACTTTTCACGTTGTCATTGTGGGGCATTGTGTGTAGAATTTTGAGGAAAAAATTACTATAATCAATTTCGAATAGCTGTAACATAACAAATGTGGAAAAAAATAAGAAGCACTGTGAATTCTTTTCCAGTTCCGGATGCCACTGTAAGAACAAATTACGGTCACACTTGTATCCAGTTAGGTGGGCCTAATCATGCATTCACAGCGTAACCACACTAAAACAACAAAATCTACAGTAAACGATGACAGAATTGACTTCCGGTTATGGCTGCCACGTAGACGGACGTTTTGTCTCGCTCTGCGATGCTCCTGTGAGAAAAAAATCGACAAATAACTCTCTCATTTTGGGACAGAACGTATCCCAGCATTTGGGCGAAGGATATGTCCAGCGAAGGCCTACGGCTGGAAACCCAGGAAAGACAAACGCCGCAGCCGCCGACAAACATGTCCAAATAAACGGACTTTCAAGGTCTGTGACGCAGGCAAACACAAACTCCATATATGGCGGAGGAGGCTGGCAGCGGTGCGATATCTGCGGGGAATGGCGCAGATGCGCTGATGGCTGCCATGAGTTCAATGAGAGCGGACTTTTCCTCTAGATTTGATGGGATTATGACAGCGTTGGAAGGAATAAGAAAGGAATTGGGTGACTGTGTAGAACGAACGGCGCAGATGGAGCTCCGTCTCGCTAGTGCTGAAGATGACGTCACCCGTCTTCAATTAAAGGTGCGCACTTTGGAAAAAAAAAAATAAATCTCTGGAAGATAATATTTTGGATTTGGAATCTCGGTCGAGACAGAATAATTTGAGGCTGGTGGGTCTTCCAGAGGAATCAGAAGGTCGGGACGTATGTTCCTTTCTGGAAAAGTGGATTCCGGAGGTGCTGGGCAGCGAGGAGTTGCAATCAGCAGTGGTTCTGGAAAAAGCACATCGTATTGGCCCACGGAGAGATAAGGGACCGCCGAGGACCTTAATTATGAAGTTTCTTAGCAACAGAGACAGGATGACGATCTTCAACGCTGCACGTGCTAAAGGACGAGATAAACACCAGGACCAGCAGGTGCGGTTCTACCCAGATTTGGCCACAGGAATCCAGCAATTGAGGAAGCAGTTTGATCCCGTACGTAAGGAGCTGCGCAACCTTGGGATTCGTCATGGATATGTAATCTCTCCTGCGAGACTGTTGACCACGTATGAGGGCAGAACCCACATCTTCAAGACCCCAGAGGAGGCGCAGGAGTTCATCAAGAGATCAAAGAAGAAGAAGAGACTGGTGGGAGCTAAGCATGAACAAAATATAAGGTAGAATAATTAAGCATTTGCACAGGCATCTGACTGACTGCTGAAGTAAATAGTAAGTTTACAAAATATAGATTGTATTATATATTAAAAAAACAAAACAAAAACAAAACAAACAAAAAAAAAAACTATGATGTACAAAGTTGTTAAAAATTTTGGAGTTAAGTTGGGAAAACTACAGAGAGAGTTAATGTTATGTCATTAAAAGCAGTAGAGTTAGGGTGATTGGGGAGGATGAAGAAGGAGTGGCTTAGGCTGTTCCCGTGGGTGTGGAAACGGTCGATGGCTATATCGGGAGACAGGAATTTTTCTTTTGATTTTGGGGGGTTTGCCACAAGTGTGGGAAGGGGAAATTTGTTTGTGTGTAGTTTGTAGGATGAATGTTCAACCACTCATGTTTTTGCTTCTCTGTATGAGCATGTTTACACTGCAAGGTAATCCCAAACTCTCTATTGATCATGGACCAAAGTAGTTAATCTTAATTTAACCTCATGGAATTGCAGAGGTCTACAAAATTTAAAAAAACTTAAACAAGTTATGAATAAAATAAAGGACATGGGTTCAAGAATTGTGTTTTTACAAGAAACTCATCTGATAGAGGAGGATGTTAAAAGAATTAGGAGTAGATGGCAGGGAAGTGTATTCACCTCTTCATTTTCATCCCGAGCCAGGGGAGTTATGACTCTCATACATAAATCAGTTCCTTTTCAAGTGAAAAATGTAATTGGAGACAAATTTGGAAGATATGTAATCATTCAAGGTTCTTTGCTATTAGAAAATATAAATCTTGTGAACTTATATGGTCCCAATATAGATGATCAGAAGTTCTTTGCTAATTTATTTCTCATCTTATCATCACTTACAGGGCAACATATAATAGCAGGGGATTTTAATTGTGCATTGAATCCAGGTGTGGATAGATCAACAGGGACTGGATTGTACGCACATTGGATGTAGGATGACTATTAATCATTTTATGAAAGAATTGAGATTGTTAGATATATGGAGAGAAATGAAACCACAAGTTAAAGCCTATTCTTGTTATTCCAGTACCTACAAGACATTCTCACGTATTGATTATTTTTTGATTTCCACAGAATTAAGGTCCAAGATTCAAAACTGCTTTTATGATAACATCGTGATCTCTGATCATGCACCCTGTTGTCTAATATATGTAGATAAAAAATTGACAAAGGAATCAGGTAGATGGCAATTTCAGCATAAATGGCTTCAGGATGAGGAATTTGTCAAGTATATAGAAAAACAGATAGACGAGTTCTTTGACATCAATACTACACAAACATCAGCATGTGTAAAGTGGGAGGCTTTCAAAGCTTTTATTAGGGGACATATTATTAGTTATACAGGATCAAAATCTAAGAAGACTCGAGAGGAGAGAGCTAAATTGGAACATAAAATAAAAAATCTTCAGGAAAAAGTGTATGCAGGAAGTGACCCAAGGTTGGAGAATGAATTACTGATTTTGAGAGCTGAATACGACAAAAAATCAGCGAATAGAGCTGCCTCGAGTCTTCTAAGATTGAAACAATCTTTTTATGAACAAGGTGAAAAATCAGGAAAATTATTAGCATGGCAGATTAAACAATTGGAAATTAAAACACCAATTACCAGTATTATAAGTAACGGACAGGTAGTTATAGATCCTTAGAAATTAATAGAGCCTTTAGAGATTACTATGAAAAATTATATGATACCAAAAATGAACCTGATTTAACAAAACTAAATGGGTTTTTGAACGAACTATCTATACCGTGTATTCCAAATGAAAACAGGGAGATATTGGAGTCTAAAATTAGTCAAGAAGAAGTTGGCTAGCCATTGATAATATGAAATCAGGAAAAAGTGCAGGACCAGATGGTCTTCCAGTTGACCTTTATAAAAAATTTAAGAATAAATTAATAAAACCTTTTTTGGAAATGGTTTTAGAAGCATTTCAAATAATAATTTACCATCATACATAAATAATGCCTTAATTATACTGCTGCCAAAACCAGGTAAGCCCTCTAATAAATGTGAAAATATGAGACCAATAAGCCTATTAAACGCCGACCTTAAGATAATCTGTAAAATTTTAGCAAGACGAATACAAGAAATTTTACCAAATATTATTAATCGAGATCAGAATGGCTTTATAAAGGGTAGACAAGGCTTCCATAATGTAAGAAGACTATTTAATATTATTTATTTTAATAAAGAAGCACCGGATACAGCTCTCCTATCATTGGACGCCGAAAAGGCCTTTGATAGAGTTGAATGGCCCTTTCTTTTTGAAGTCCTACAAAGGTTTGGACTTGGAAATAATTTCATAAAATGGGTTCAAATAATATACAATAATGCTACAGCAGAAATCCTAACAAATAACAATATTTCAAAACCAATAAAAATCAATAGAGGATGTCGACAAGGCTGTCCACTTTCACCTTTACTGTTTACTATGGCAATTGAACCTTTAGCGATAGCGATACGTTTACATTCACAAATATATGGAATTAAAGTTGGACCAACAGAACATAAAATCTCCCTGTACGCGATGATATAATTTTGTTTATGTCGAATCTAAAAAAATCAATTCCAACCTTGTTGAATTTAATAAAGAATTTTGGGGAAATATCAGGATATAAAATAAATAAAACTAAATCTTCAATATTAATGCTAAATGAGACCCAGAGAAATTACCCAGCCCCTGAGGTAAATCAATTCAATGTTGTAAATCAGTTTAAATATTTAGGAATCCAAATTATGCCTAAGCTAGAATCAGTCGCCAGTGTCAACTATGAAGCCTTAATGTCAGATATCAATGAGTTAACTCAGAGATGGATGTCACTACCAATGTCGATGATCGGGAGAATCAATATACTTAAAAGTAATATTTTACCTAAAATACTTTATTTATTTCAATACATTCCCTTATCACCACCTTTAGATCTATTCTCAAGAATAAAAAAAAAGTTAGTGGAATTTATATGGAACAACAGGAGGGCTAGATTACGTTTGTCTTTATTATATTTACCATTTGATCGTGGAGGTCTGAAATGTCCAAATTTTATGTTGTATTATTGGTCGGCACAACTGAGGTCTATGACATATTATTTTTCATCAAATGATCTCCCTCACTGGACTGAAATGGAATCATACAATTTACCTTTACCTCTTCCCATATTCATATACTCAGATTCGGCAAAAAAATTACAAAAACAAGTTAAAAATCCATTTGTAAAGCATATGATCAAAATATGGTGTGAAGCTAAAAACTATTTAAAAGAACCACAGTTATTGTCACAATTTAGTCCAATATGGGGTAATCAATATTTTAAACCAGGGAGAGCGGACGCTGTATTTAAAGTATGGAATTTAAAAGGGATACAAAAGATTCAGGATTTATATTTGCCATGTGCAGACAACATAATGTCTTTTGAAGAGCTGAGGATCAAATTTAATCTCAATAGAATACATTTTTTTAAATATCTTCAACTTAGAAACTTTATTCGATCAAATCAAAATAAAGCTCTCACTCGACCTATTTATTCATCCTTGGAAAAAATGATGATGAAAGATAGTAAAAGAAAGGGTATTATTTCAGAGTTTTATAACTCATTGACACTATCTTCAAGTGAAAATTCACTGAAAAGATTAAACTACTGGAAAGAAGATCTGCAAATTGAAATTTCAGAGGAACAATGGGAATTGGCTTGTACAGAAGCTCAAACCAAATCAATAAATGCACGCCTTAAATTGATACATTTCAAATGGTTAATGCGGATGTATGTTACACCGGAGGAGTTAAATAGATATAACAAAAATATACCAGATACATGCACAAAATGCATGGAAAGTAAAGGACCCTATTTCATTGTTTATGGGAATGTAGATTAATAAGAATGTTTTGGGAAGAGGTGAGGGTAACAATTGAAAAAATAATCTCAAAACAAATCATATTGAATCCTAAACTGTTTTTGTTGGGTCTGTACCCAGAAAAGCATAATTTTAATAAAAGTGAAAGAACATTCATAGACCTCAGTTTGCTTAATGCCAAAAAATGTATTGCACTATTATGGAAAAAGACTCATAGACCAGATGTGACTCAGTGGTTAAGACAGATGTTAACAAACCTTCCATTAGAAAGAATAACATATATACTGAAATCAAAGGAAATTGTGTTTGAGAATATATGGAGACCTTTTATTGATTATGTAAAAAATTTAAACATAACTCTTGAAGAAGAAGGTGAATGATGTGTGTGGACCTTGTAAATTCCAAACTGGTGAACATAATATGTATACTTATGTATTGGATTGTCTAGACTAAACAGAGGAGCATTGTTGAAGACTTGATTTTGTTGGTGGTTGTTGGTGTTTTTAGTGCATTTTTTTTTTTGTAGTACTTTAGTGTTAGTGTTTGATTGTTTGTATCATGTTTGTTAAAAAAAAAAAGGTTCAATAAAGATATTGTGGAAAAAAAAAAAAGATGACAGAATTGTTTGACCAAAAAGAATACTAGAATAAATAGTGAAAAGTGATATATATACATTATGTATAGATTTGTAAGTGCTTTAGTACATGTGGAGGCGGCTGTGGCGTAGGTGTAGTGTGGCCGACTACTTATTGGAGGGTGAGGGGCTCGAGTTCCACTCTGTCTGCAGTCTGCATGTCAAAGTGTCCTTGAGCAAGACACTGAACCACCAGTTGCTCCTGGTGGGTCAGGCCAGCGCCGGTGTATGGCAGCTCTACCGCCATCAGTGTGTGAATCTGTACGTGAATGGGTGGATAGCAGAATCTGTAAAGTGCTTTGGTCATCCAGAGATGAGTAAAAAGCGCTATACACAGTGGTGTGAAAAAGTGTTTTCCCCCTTCCTGATTTCTCATTTTTTGTATGTTTGTCACATTTAAAAATTTCAGATCATCAAACAAATTTAAATATTAGACAAAGATAACACAAGTAAACACAAAATGCAGCTTTTAAATGAAGGTGTTGATTATTAAGAGGAAAAACAAATCCAAACCTGCATGGCCCTGTGTGAAAAAGTGATTGCCCCCTAAACCTAATAACTGGTTGGGCCACCTTTAGCAGCAACAACTGCAATCAAGTGTTTGCGATAACTGGCAATGAGTCTTTTACAGCGCTGTGGAGGAATTCTGGCCCACTCATCTTTGCAGAATTGTAGTAATTCAGCCACAATGGAGGGTTTTCGAGCATGAACCGCCTTTTTAAGGTCATGCCACAGCATCTCAATTGGATTCAGGTCAGGACTTTGACTAGGCCACTCCAAAGTCTTCATTTTGTTTTTCTTAAGCCATTCAGAGGTGGACTTGCTGGTGTGTTTTGGATCATTGTCCTGCTACAGAACCCAAGTGCACTTCAGCTTGAGGTCACGAACAGATGGCTGCACATTCTCCTTCAGGATTTTCTGGTAGACAGCAGAATTCATGGTTCCATTTATCACAGCAAGTCTTCCAGGTCCTGAAGCAGCAAAACTGCCCCAGACCATCATACTACCCCCACCACTGTATTTTACTGTTGGTATGATGTTCCTTTTCTGAAATGTTGTTACTTTTACGCCAGATGTAATGGGACACACACCTTCCAAAAAGTTCAACTTTTGTCTCGTCAGTCCACAGAGTATTTTCCCAAAAGTCTTGGGGATCATCAAGATGTTTTCTGGCTAAACTGAGACAAGCCTTTGTGTTCTTTTTGCTCAGCAGTGGTTTTCGTCTTGGAACTCTGCCATGCAGGCCATTTTTGCCCAGTCTCTTTCTTATGGTGGAGTCATGAACACTGACCTTAACTGAGGCAAGTGAGGCCTGCAGTTCTCTGGATGTTGTTGTGGGGTCTTTTGTGACCTCTTGGATGAGTCGTTGCTGCGCTCTTGGGGTAATTTTGGTCGGCCGGCCACTCCTGGGAAGGTTCACCACTGTTCCCTGTTTTTGCCATTTATGGGTAATGGCTCTCACTGTGGTTCGCTAGAGTCCCAAAGTTTTAGAAATGGCTTGATAACCGTTTCCAGATTGATAGAGCTCAATTACTTTGTTTCGCATTTGTTCCTGAATTTCTTTCGATCGTAGCATGATGTCTAGCTTTTGAGGATCTTTTGGTCTACTTCACTTTGTCAGGCAGGCCATATTTAACATTTAAGTGTGACAAACATACAAAAAAATGAGAAATCAGGAAGGGGGCAAACACTTTTTCACACCACTGTAAGTGAACGCCACTTACCACGTCAAACATGCTTTAACTGGAATTTAACTAATTTGTAAATATGTGCTAGGAGCTGTTGAGTACTTGATAGCAATTTTATAAAAATACAAGATCCTATATTGCAAATCTGTTGTGTAAACTATATGAATTATTTCTTAAAATTACATTTCATACTCATGTCTGTAGCAATTAAAAACTCCTTACACCCTTATAGTGCAATGAAATCAGACAACAAAGCACACCATGGAAAATGTACATTAACTTCATACTTATAAGATGGTTAACCTGAAAGGCTTAATTAATACACAATGATGTTTACACTGAGCTGAATAATTACTTAACATCTGTCACATTTGATGCAACTGTTGACTCTTGCATCCCAAACATTATTCTTTGATTCATATCCATATAAAAGAAAAGAACTGAGAGGCATAATGCTTTAAAGGCGCCTAAGCCTGTGGTCCCCAACCACCTGGCCATGGACCGGTACCAGTCTGTGGACTACTCGGTACTGGTCTGCACAGAAAAAAGAAATTACTTTTGGGGAAGTAGGAGGAAGATGTGAATGATCGTGAGATGTCACAACACCTGTGCAAGATTCAAGATAGTGGCCACAGGAAGTTAAATCTAAACACAATCGATTTATTAAAAGTATTCTTCTTCCTATTTCATATGACTCTAAATATAGCCGAGGTTCATCCTGGAGGATCTTGAAGACCACAGCATCACATATTTCAATCGATTAAGCACCATGGAGGATGCAAGATCCAGCAATAAGGACAACTTTGCTTCCAGTACAGCAACGCCATCCAGCAAGTCCAAAATCCTGCTCTGGTCAGTGACATTTTAGTTAACAATAAACTCTCTGGACTTGACACAAGCTTGTTGAAATGCTGCACAGGGAATTTAAAACTACCACCCCCTCCCTCAATGCCTAGCAAAAATGTTTAGCATGGATAACATACACACCTCCAATGACTGCAACACCTAGGGATGGGAATTGATCAGACTTTCTCAAAATCAATGACATTGTCGATTTTATTTATCAATTCGATTCTTTAGCGAGTTCCTTATCAATTCTTGATCAGTTTATCCTGTGGAAGAAAGCAGGCTTTCACAGGATTTCAGCATAAATGCAGGAGATTTGTTATTTTTCTGTCTTTAAACAATCCTTCTTCTCTTAAGAAGATATAATAAAATCAAATATAAAAGACAGTAAACATGCTTTTAGAAAAATGGGCATTTATGCCTTGTAACATTTGTAATGTTTAAATGCTGAAAAGCAATATACCGTATTTTGGGGACTATAAGGCGCACCGGATTATAAGGCACACTATCAATGAACGGTCTATTTGATGGTCTAATTTCATACATAAGGTGCACCGGATTATAAGACGCGTTGAAGCGAGGTAGTCGGAGCCGGGAAAAAAAAAAAATTTACGTGCATGGAAAGAAAATCCTATCTATAGTCATTATAGACACATATAGCGCGATTGTCTGCGAGTGTGAATGACCTGTTCCATGAGCAGGCGGAACGTTTTTAGTCCGTGGCTGTTTACATCGCCATATTGGCCAGAATACTCGTTCGGTACTCGCTCGGTAATCGATATGGCTCGCTCTCCGGCGGAGAGCGAGCCATATTTACAGCCGTAAATACGTATTTACAGCCGTATTTACTGCTCCCGTTCACAGCTAAACGGGAGCAGTTTCGATAACGAAATTTCACATACAAATCCTAATATACGTGTTCTATACACCATCGGATTTTGGGTATCAACTACCTCGCAAGGTAGTCGGATCTGGGATTTTTTTTTTTTTGCGTGCATGGAAAGAAAATCCTATCTCTTTTGTGCGGCGCTTTGCATGCCGGGTGGCATCTTGGGGCGCCTGCGGTGGTCTGCTGATTGTTCACTCAGATGGGCGCCGGGGGGTGGGGGTCTGCTTCTGTGGCCTGCGCCGGTGGCCTCCCTGGTCACTGCTGGGCACTGGTGCATGTTCAGGCTCACTGCATCTGCTTCGCAGTCGACTTTTGAAATAAAGGTGAATGAGGAGTGAATTTAAGTGGGTACTGGAGTGAGAGAGAGAATGGGTCGGTCTGGCTGAGTGAGAGGGGTGTGCATGGGAACATGTGGGTGTGAAGGTATGGGGAGGGGTGTGCCTGCGAGTCGGGAGGGGCTGGATTAGGGGGGTAGTGCCTCTCGGCAATGTGGGCTCACCTGGGCGAGGGGACTTCTTTGGACGTGGGGGTCCCCGGGGTGTGTGGCCGAGGCGCTGGGGCGGGACCGCTGTGGGGGTACCTGGGGGGGGCTCGCGCTGGGGGGGGCTCGCGCCGGGGGGCGCTGGCTGGCCTCTGCCCTGGGGGGGTGGGGTCGCTGGCCTCCTGGTGCCTGGGGCCCGGGGGCGGATGTTGGCCCCGCTGGGGGGGTGGGGGTCGGGCGGGTCCAGGGGTGTGGGCTCACCGCGCCGGCCGCCAGGCGGCCTGCCCTCCCTTGATCGTCTCTCCGGGGGTGGATGCTTGGCTTTCCTGGGGCTTGCTGACCTCGGGGCTGGGGGTTGGTGGTGCTGCCTTGCCTGCTCGGGGTCCTCGGGGGGAGGGCTGCTGCGACCAGCCCTCCGCTCGTATGTTTCCTGACAAACCACTCACATGCACACACTTATTTTGCGCGCATTCTCATATATAGGCACACAGACATACATGTACAAGTGTCTCTCCTTTAACAGGTGCAGAAACCAGACTCGTGTTGAGACATCTCCGGTGGAAGAAGCAGTTTGTCTTTTGTTTGTTTTGTTGTTGTTGTTTTTTTTTATTTTATTTTATTTTTTTGTCTGTTCCCCTCCCTTTTCTTTCCCCCCTTCACACACTTCCTTTCCCTCTTCCCCATCCTGTTGGGTCTTCCATGGGTAAAACAATTAAAATAAAGTATTAAAAGTTATTACAGGAGGAGTTTACAACAATATACAGTGCAAAGTTAGGCACTGTATAGGCTCCTCTTGGCAAAGTAAATCTGTTTTGGCACAGTAGGGTGACAGATCCCTGTTCTGTTTGCCTAGCTGCCTGACAGGACAAAAAAAAAAAAGAAAATCCTATCTATAGTCATTACAGACACATATAGCGCGATTGTCTGCGAGTGTGAATGACCTGCTCCATGAGCAAATGTACGTTTTTTGGTCCGTGGCTGTTTACGTCGCCATATTGGCCAGAATACTCGTTCGGTACTCGCTCGGTAATCGATATGGCTCGCTCTCCGGCGGCAGCCCCGAGAAGTAAACAATGCAAACAAATGCCGGGACGCTTGAATTCTTTCATCCCGAAAATATCATTTTTGAATATTAACTACAGCTAAACAGGGGCAGTTTCGATCCACGATCCATTGGCAGATAGTGGCATAACTCGCTAGCAATTTAACTTTGAACGACCTGTTGACACCAATATAGCGGTTGGAGTTCTTTGGTTAATCCACCCGGAATGATGGCAAGCTCCGAATTAGTTTGCTTCACTTGGGTTTTGACAGTATCGGTGAGATAGGCGAGCATGGAGTGGCAGATCAATAGGGATGGAGATTTGTGGAAAAAGCCATCCGGCCATTATGTTGAAGCACATATTACTCCGCGAGGCTCCTGACTACCGTAATGCGCCGACAATCCATCAAGCGGTTCGGCTTCGTAGCTTACCAAAGTCGTACTAAAACATTTTTGACAGATTTTTGAGCGCTGTATGCCACATAAAATCGGTTTGAGGTCAGTAAGCACAACCAGAATTAATACATAAGTCAGAATACATAAGTCAGAACAAATGACAAAAGTATCTCAAGTTTTGGATCATTTCAAGCTCAAATTGAAGGAAAACACTGTGCAGTGTGTAAACAGTAAAGCCGAGCGGCAAGCTAGCATCCTACAATGTCGATGTTACAGTGTCTCGGCAGAAAGCATCCTACATCATGCACAGCCAGCACAACCAAGACAAGGTACATGAATGAGATTTTAAATTAAGATGAATAGAATAGTCAGCTATGCTAATTATGCTTATATGACCAAAGCACATATAGCCACCACTGCTAGCATCGATGCTAGCGGCTAGCAAACAGAACTTTACGGTGTAACATAATGTTTAAAGTTATGTTCTATGCAATAAACATTGCAATAAGCATTGCAATCAATGTGTACTTGTGTTGTTGAGTGTTTGCTACAATTACTACTGCTCTTTAGGAACAAAAGTTCTGCAGATGCTGGTCAGTGCAAGTTTCTAAAAAAAAAGTATCCGATTACTCGAGTAATCGTCGATAAGAGTGGTTGATTACTCAAAGCATAAAACAGTCATTAGCTGCAGCCCTAATACACACATGTGCATAAAATACTCAATTGTATATTAACATACTGGTAAAACATCAAGACACTGCAAGGAGTCTAGTTCAGTATTAATCTGTAACCTACATTACACGTAACACCTACCCAAATTCCAGCTGCTCTACAGTCATGAATGAATACAAGCCTTTCACAACAAACTTCCTCACAGCTCCATGTGCAACTAGCATCAGTGGGTTTTCCTGGCAAGGACTGGAGAGCGAGCAGGTTGGTAAAACCCAAGAGCTACCTGTTGCTGTCATCGTCTAAAAAGAATGAGCTCATATTTAAATATCAGACATTTTTTATTGGGTTTTGTGAGTTAAAATGGATTAAATTTAGCCAGCAAGGCTGCTAGCACTGCACTAATATTCTACTACTAATAATAAGCTAATATTACTGTCACTAACGGAGGTGCTGCTATTTGGGAGTCAAGTGCGGACACACTTCGTAGACTGTCAAACACATTGCAGTCTTTCACTGTATACCATACTGCCACATCAAGAGGTGTTTCAGCTTGTGTTTACTATATGCCATGCTGCTCGTGTTTACATACACTTCCACCATTACCCCGCAGTAGCGACAGTGCCATGGCACTGCTTGGTAACAACAGCATGTGATGTCATGACGCACGCCATTTTAAGGAAAAAAAAAAAAAAAAAAAAAAAGCACATTAGAGGAACTGATAACATCAGCGACATACGATTCCAGGGGCTGGAAAAATTTAGAACAGGAACCAGTTCTCAATTCCCATCCCTAAAAACATCAAAACTAAAGCATGACTAATGGTTTCTTGTCTCCCTTTCACTGATATGATGGATAGAGGAGCTACTATTTCAGACAACAGATGGTTTCATCTCATCTCAACTCATCACAGGTATTCACTTCCTACTTTCTCTATATAAACACACATGTACTTAAACTGTTATCACAGGGCAGCAGTCAGTAGAAATGTATTACTTATACCCATTATATCTGAATGCTAATGTTGACATTATCAGCTTGTAAAATTGGTTGGAAAAAACATTACAGGCTTCCGTATGGATGCTTAAATGCATAATAGATTCAAAGGCTTTATTACTTTCCTCACCGAACAAATGCCAAGGTACAGAAACAGAAACAACAATTCTAATAAGGTAATGACACACTAACACAGTACCTCAATCCTAATACTAATGTATGCTAATAACACACACCAACACACAGTTAAGCAATTAGGACTCCTTAAGTACACCTTGATACTAAATACTAAAACTAATGAGTACTAATAACACACACTAGGCAATTTGGACAGTTTAGGCAGTTAAAGCAGTCAGACAAGAGGAATGAAATTGAAAATTCACTGGATGACTAAAGTGATAGTGGTATTTTGATATCAGAGATGATGTGAACCTAAGATGGCATTAACCTATGTACAGTGTGCAAATGAGCATTGTGCAACAAGCAGTGTAGAATCACAAATTAGCACCCGGTGCTAATTTCTCTGTAACGACAGTACCAGTAGACTGTACATGACAAATAGCAGCAGAGATGATAATTAGCAGCAGAGATGATATGGACATCAGACAGGTAAGACTATATCTACTGTACAGGTGAGCAGTATGCAAATTTAGCAGCCAGTGTGTGAGTTCCTATTTGCAAAGCTGTTTGTGAAGTTTTGGTAGTTGTTATTTGTTCAGGAGTCTGATGACAGTGGGAAAGAAGGAGTTATTTAGTCTGGATGTCCTGCACGTCACACTTCTGCACCTCCGGCCTGAGGGTAGAAGTGTGAACATTTTGTGCTGGGGTGGGTGGGGTCCCGGAGGATGGCGTCAGCTCTCCTTTGGACTCTGCTGTGGTAGATGTTCTGCAGACAAGGGAGCGGAGTCCTAGTGATCTTCTCCGCTGTTTTCACCACTCTCTGTAGGTATTTGCGGTCCAGGGCAGTGGTGTTGCCATACCACACAGTGATGCAGTTGGTCAGGATGATCTCGATGATGCAGCTGTAGAAATTGTTGAGGATCCTGAAGGACATGCCAAACTTCTTCAGCCTCCTCAGAAAGTACAGTCACTGTTGAGCTCTCTTAACCAGCTCTGTGGTGTTGTGTGTCCACTTAAGGTCCTCGGTGATGTGGATGCCCAGGTATAATAACCCACTGAAGGCCTTTTATTTAGTATTAAATATATTATATAGTTTTGACTAGACGCCAAACAGAGTTCTTTCATCCCTCCTCTCATAGGGGATTAGTACAGGAATTTAAAGTTTCTGTCTGAATGAGGTAGACAAAAGTCTTTCTCAGACTTGTCTAGTAAAGTACAGGATTGGGTCATTTTTCCACTTGCCAGCCTACTAGAGTGCAGTCTATCAGTAACTATGATACTCAGACAAGCCCAGGTAATCCTTAGTATTGTGAACGAATACAGTGTGGAGGCATTAGCAGTCAGTCACAATAATTTATCTATGAGTGATAACCTGATAGATGGCCCCATTAAGAAGAAGCCACCAGCTCTCCTTTATATGGTAATGCTGATTAATCTATCAATCTGTGCTAAAACTATGACAGTGTCTTAAAGATGTAAAAATAGAAACCTGTCTCGGCAAAACCACAAAGAGAGAAGCAGCATTTGATACAGAAATAAAGAGAATTTTTGGAGTAATTTAGCTTTCAGGTGCACATCATATCTTTTTAAACACCCAAATGCCTACAATTATTGGCAATTGCTCTGACAATACATGATTTGCCACGGAGCATTGTGCAGCTTTCAACCACTCTTTAAATACTGTGCTTCCTTTATCCTCTATGCAGTTCAATATACAGTATTTCCATTAAGCCAGTGCATTACTCGTATACACCTAAAAGACTTTTGAGAGCATTTTCTCCTGATAGTAAACTGGGACTCGCTCTTGATGAATGCTTTTTCCCTAGTGAAAAAGTAGGTACTATGCTCATGTTTCTTCTATGTGTTATCCATGAAAATGCATTAAACTAAAGAACATGTTTCATAAGGACAAAAAAAATTAAGGACCAAACTAAATCTTACACGTGCAAAATAAAATAAATAAACCAGCTCTATTACAACCACATTTTTTAAAAAAAAATTAAAAAATCAGCACTTATTTTTTTATGTTAACCACAAAAAATACCTACTGGAAACACATCTAGACAACAATAACCACAACTGAAGGGGAAAAGGGTATTTTGAATAATTCTGTGTATGACAAATTTTTGTATATACTTTTTCTTTAACAGATGGCATGTGCTTGATTAGCTACATCTGAAAACCGCACATGGCCTTATGCTCAAGTCTGGGGAGGGGGATACAAAAAAGTCTCCTAAAGAATAGAATAAGAAATGCTGAGCAAGGTGAAACACTGTTGTGTTTGCTATCATAAAGTGCAATTCCAAATGCTGCACTACTCCTTCTGCCAGGTGTACATTTCTGACTTTTTGACAGCTAATGTATGCTGTTGTGTAAACATTCTATAGGACACAGTGGCAGTTACAGTGTATTCTGTTTAGGAGTCTCAGTTCAGGGTTTAAGGGGAAAAAAAAGCTTTCATTTCATATACAGTCATATGCAAACATCTCGGTAGTCTGGCTCAGGCTTACTGTAAGAATGAAGACACTGTTTTGTTTTTACACTACTGTCTATGAGGCATTTTTACATTATCTTTAATTTAACAAGCAATCCTCCCATCAGTTTAGTTCTTAAATATGAGGTAGGAGTGGACAAACAAGGAGGTGCAATAAAAAATGACCCTGCATGCAAACTCAAAAAAAAAACAACAAAACCCTGTGAAACCTGACTAAAAACTCT
This sequence comes from Pholidichthys leucotaenia, assembly GCA_020510985.1. Classification (NCBI taxonomy): domain Eukaryota; kingdom Metazoa; phylum Chordata; class Actinopteri; order Cichliformes; family Pholidichthyidae; genus Pholidichthys; species Pholidichthys leucotaenia. The sequence goes on from CM035836.1 coordinate 188,426,116, forward strand.
CCACAGACTTCAGACGTGGTTTAAGCCTTCAGGCAACAATGAAGGGGTCATTTCCTGCGTCGGCTTCCTGCTCAAAGGCTTGCTGCTTTCCAGCACATGGCAACTGCGCTCAACCCCATAAATCTAAACAGGACATCCACAATGGATTGTGTCACCAATTATTTGTAAAAATAAACTAAAGTTCATCAATGAAAAATTCTTCCTTTAGACATCATTTTGCCCAAAATTAGTGTGCCAATGACCGTCCTTCCTGTATTTTCTGCTTGATACCTTGCTTTTTCACTGTGAAACTAAATTTATACTGTGATGTATCACCAGCCACAATCCTCCGTGAAAGACGATTAGGATGTAGCAGTTGAAAGGGGAAAAAAACTCCCAAGAATACAGTCCTTACAAGATATTTTACCCAGAAACAAAAAGTTGACAAGAGGCGCTGGTAACAAAACAGGTTCTTCAGCATGCCTTTATAATCACTTCACCAGCATAGTCCTAAAGGAAATGTTCCAGTTGCGTCAACATAAGGGATGAGTGTACTGGATGTCTAAAGGGGTGATGATCTCATGCTTCATCACCTCCACTGCTATTAGGGTCACTGGGGTCTATGGCATTGGGACAAGGCTATTATTATTATTTTTATTATTATTGTCATCAACTATTATTTGATGTTATTGTTTCGGCTGTTCTTTTGTGTGTTCTTATTTGTGTGTTCTTATTGTATTGTATGTTTATTATTATTATTACCAAATAAATTCATTCATTCATTCATTGTCATCAAATTAAAATAAATGGATGTACAGTGGAGCTCTGGCAGATTTTGAATGGGATATTGCATACTAGAGTTTCTGTCTACATAGTATAATAAAAAAAGCTGAGCAAATTTACACAGAGGGAAACTAGCTCCAGTAACTTCTCCCCAAAACTGTACTAGACCGAGAAGATTTATTATAGGATGCATTTTAAACTCACTTTTATACATTTAAGTGCACATCCAGTTTCTAAACCATGTTCACTTATGTTCAAAACATCAGCAGAACTGTGACACAGAGTCACTATAGTGTATGCATAATGTACACCAAAATGTTCTGATACTCTTCCTGAATGTTTAGTAATAATTCAGATGTCCATATGAAAATAACACTAAAATTTGACCTTTCCCTCAAAAAATAAATGCTAGACAAAAAACGGATGTGTGCTTGTTTGTACTGTAATAGCTCATTCTTACCTGACTGTATCTTTAGTTATTGTAGTATAATTTCTCTGAAATCAGTGTTAAAATCATTGTTCTATTCTGGCTGGAATGATTTGGATTGTATTAGAAGCTACATTTATTAAGTTTGTAATTTTTCCCTGACCCAAACACTTTATATCTTGTTCATTTCCCCCAAAACAACTTATTTGTTCAAAATTACTTAGGCAGAGTATCCAGAAATTGTATTCAAGTAAGAGTAATGTTACCTCATGATTAAAAGTATTCAAATGGAAGTAAGAATAGTTAAAAAATTACCTCAGTAAAAAAAGTTTCCACTAAAACAATTACTTGAGTAATGACTTTACTCTCACCAGTAAGTTAGATTTTATTTTAAATTTGACACTTTTCTATAAGTTTATAACATTTTCCCATAAATTTGTGATTTTTTATTATAAATTTGTAACTCATTTGTATAAATGTTTAAGTTTTTGCTTGCAATATTTCATGATATATACCTTTGACTTTTTTATGCAAATCTGCAACTTTTTATGTAGAAATTTTAAACATTTTTCACATAAATTTTTGCACATAAATTTTGTATTTTACACAATAATTTGCAAATCTTTTCTTTTAAATCTGCAATTTGAGTTTTTTGTCTATTACACGTGCTAGTCAGAGTAGCATATAAACAAGTCAAAAGTGTCCTGTAAAATAATTCAAATCATACTGTGTAAAGCAACAGCAATATATTACATATAAATATTAAAAAGCCAGAATAATCATTTAAAATATGATGTAATGGAAAACTGATGAGAAATCCTTGACTCATTTCAAATACACAGTTACTCAGAGTATAACTAAATGTACCCGAGGAAAAGGACATTTTGGCAGGCCTACTTTTACATTTTTAGTAAGAAATTGTACTCAAGTACTGTAATAGCACTGATTAATAAGAATAACTCAAGTATAAGTAAGAACAGTGAAAATGCTTAGGAAGAATTTAATAAAAAGATTTCCTGAGTACAGAGTTGTGAAGTAACTAGTTACATTTACTGAAATACATGTACCTAAGAAGGGGCGTGCACAGGTACAGGCTGCAGTTGCCCGTGCAAGAGTCCATTTGAAGTCTTTATCTGAGGTGCCTCTCCACAAGAAAAAAAAATAATTAAAAACAACAAACAGTTGTACCTCAGTAGCCTATAACTGATATTATAACTCAACCCATAACCCAAACTTTTAGGCCAGAAATGGGTTAGAGTTTTCCCCCCTTTTGAATATGCAAGTTTTCTCCAATTATAATTTGTCAGGTTGCAACTATTGTGTGTAAAATTCGGGACATTTTCTTTCCAAAATATGATCATTATTCCCTTAAATGTGTCACTCTACTAGTAAATGTACATGCTTTCTTGATTCTTACATAATTTTTTTATGTAACTTATTATATATTAGCACAGCATTATAGTAAAGGTGGAACTTTTTATTCATGAATTTGTAACAAGCGGCTGTAATAAGCTTTCTCCATAGGGTTGCTGGACTCACCCTTAGAGATAGGATGAGGAGCTCAGTTATCCAGGAGAGGCTCAAAGCAGAGCTGCTGCTCCTCCACATCGAAAGGAGTCAGCTGAGGTGGTTTGGGCATCTTATCAGGATGCCCCCACTTGAGGTGTTTCGGGTATGTCCCACTGGAAGAAGACCCAGGGGCAGACCCAGGACACACTTGTAGAGACTATGTCTCTCAGCCAGCCTGGGAACACCTTGGTGTCCCCTCTGAAGAGCTGGAGGAGGGGGCCAGGGAGAGGGAAGTCTGGGTTTCTCTTCTTGAACTGCTGGCTCTGTGACGCGGATCCCCGTAAAAGCAGTAAAAGATGGGTGGATGGAATGAATTTGCAACTTTTTCTCTAAAATGTGCATGTTTTAGTAAATTAGACGATTTTTCTTGTGAATGTGGAATTCTTATGTGATTTTGGAACATTCTAATAAATTGGATACTTTTTTCTTGTCATTTATCTGATTATTCTTTCTTCATTTTTCTTATAATTGTAGACTTTTTCCACAAAATTTTTGAGCCTGTGTGAAAAATTAAGACTTTTTTCGCTCATGAATTTACATTTATTTCCCTGCAAATTTCTGTCATAAATTTGCATCTTTTTCTTTCACCATTTTATCAGTGCCCCCCCCACACACACACACACACACACGGCTTCCTGGTGATATTAATTTTCTTTAAAGTTTAGATTCCTTGTGAATGTGAATCTCACAAATTTCATACATCTTTTTTTTTTATACATTTCCTGTATTCTTGTGCATCGTTGGTCATCGTTATTGTGCATGGCACTCTCTTCCTCATAAATTTGTGACTTTTCTCATGAATTTGTGACTTGTGCCTCGTAAAGTCACTTTTTGTGATGCAATTTTGCCTTTTTTCCTCAAGATAGAGCAACACCCCTGAAAACACAAATCTACTCAAGTTACTACTTATAGGGACATGTACTTTTGTAAATGTAACTAACTACACATTACTCAGGAAATATTTCATTAGATACTTTTCACTCAAGTTTTGTTGTTGTTGTTTTTTTTTGGGGGGGGGGTGTATTCTTAAAAATCAACAATACTTTCACAATACTTCATAGACTACACTCTCCTGCTACTTTACAAACCTGCGATTACGCAACATGAAACCATACCAAAACAGAAAACCTGAGGAAATGGCTGTTTCACAATATGACACAGAAAAGCAAATTTATGCAACTTCATCGCCATTCCAACACGCTACAGAGGTGTGGAAATAAACGGCAACATGACAGAAGTCGAGGCTTTGGTCTCAATTTCCTGATGGCAGCGGCATATTTTAATATTTAATAAGACACAGCCGCAGCAACGGCGGGCAAGCTGAGAGGCGCTGCTACAAATACCGCGTCAACAAGTTGGACTGGATAAGAATGGTAGGTGGGAAAAGGTGGAAATAAACTCTTGCCGGAACCATTTCTGTGTTGCTTTTCTATGCTAACGAAAAAAGCTACGTTAACCTGGGCCTACCTGGCTCGCGACTCACCTGAGTTCCAGGTGCAGCTTCCGGCTACAAGCACGGCAGCCAGACGGCAACAAGGCAAAACACTGTCAAACTTAGGCAGACACTCACCTGACAGAGAGCGGGGGGGAAAGAGCCCCAATGTGCCGTTATATCCTTTAATGGGAGCGGGAAAGTAGTTTAAAAATACTCCGGTTGAGTTTTGAATGAGGCGAGTAAAAAGAAGCGCTGTTTGGAGACTTAAAAAAAGAAAGGGGACCAAAAAAAAAAAAACGCCACCCGGACATCAAAGTGTAGCTACTTAAACTTCACTCTCGCTGGGTTGTGTTGCTTTTTATTTTTCCTCTCTTTTCTAGTTCCACTTCCCCGGACCGACCGGAGCACTTCTAGCGATAATATGGTCCGCTGTGGGAGGCGGGCGCCCCCGCTGCGTGTTTCGGCTGCGGCTGCGGCTGCGGTGGGGAGCAATGGTCGCTCGGTCCGCCTCGGCACCTGAAATACGCTGGATTAGATGTTTTCAGAGCGGAGTTGTCAAACCCCGCCTCTCCAACAGTGTATTTACTGCAGTCTGCCATCATGCTACCGTACTGCACAGCGGTCCTCACGCACGCACGTTTGATATTTGCAGAGCGCGAGCGCTGCTGCTGCAATAAAAAAAAAAAAAAAAAACAGCACCACGTGCACGCGGCAAATTTACTTTAGAAGACTCCTCTCTCCGAGCGCTTTTTTATTACTGTTACTTGTCTGCAAATGTGAATGCATTATTAAGTTTCGTAGGGCGGCAGTAGTTGATAGTTAAGCGTCTTTACCTGCGGGTTCCAAGCCCAGCGACTCAATGGTGAGAATTCAAACACTGGTGATTATAAACCGGGACGGGAGGGTGGGGTGGGGGAATAGTCATGTAAGGCTGGTGTTACCTAAACCCCATCTGCTTGATCCTGTTATGTAAAGAAATCAAATGAAAGCAGCGCGCAATTGAAGCCCCCCTCTAACCAGAGAGAGAGTAGTAGTAACAGTGCAGGAGCCCTTGATGTTTCACAGCTTTGGCTGGCCACTAAATTATGAGGAATGATATTAATCATCAGCACAAGCAGATTGGACTGAATCCAGATCAGACATTAATATATGGGATATGTGAATTCCAGCTAATAGCTTTATACTCTCGCCACATGTTATCCTAGTTGTTAATATGATTCATTTGAGCATTTTTTTGTCTAAATAAATAAATAAATAAATACTAGTGAATTTTTAAAGTATTTCTTCAGTTACAATTTCAGATTTTGTATATTGATCACACATATAGTTAGCTACTTCAAGTCTTGTTTATAATTTTTGATTATGACTAAGCTCTTTGGACTAAATTACAGAATCATGTTATTTTCATTTCATAGATAGATAGCAATAATTGTCCTGTCCTGTCAGCAATAGTAAAATATTTTTTTTTCTTAACACAAAGCCTCATTTTTTAAGAGAACATCTTTTCCTTAACACTTTTCCTAAAAATAAAAGTGTGCAACTTTATTGCTGTGAATCTATTTGACAGTTTTCCTGTGAATTCTCAAAAATTTCTAACTTTTTTAATGGAACTGCTATAATTTTCTTGTAAATTTCTTGATTTTTCATAACTTTAAGGTTTTTTCCTGGTAAATCAGCAACTTTTTTCTTGTGAATTTATTTTCTTATGAATTGCAAAAAGTTCCTACAGTGAAAAGGGCCTTTTGTGACACTTTCCTGATGAACTTGCTTTTTTGTGACTTTATTATAGGCTTAGCAAAAATATTGCGATCTTTTTTCTCCTAAATTTGTAGTTTCCTCCAAACTTTAAGACTTTCCTGTAAATTTCCTCTTTATCTCATAAGAAAGCACTTTTTCTTGTAAAATTACTCTGGTTTGTCTTAGTAAATATGCTAGTTTCTCTTTGTAGATTTGAATAGTTTTTCTAGAAAATGTATGGGTTTTTACCACTAAAAATATATATGACCCTCAGTAAGACTTTTTAAAATATTGTTGCCTGTATTGGACACATACAGTAAATAGAGGCGTGAAATGGGGTGTAGCACAAGAAAAGACATACAGTAAGGATGGCTCTGGTAAGGAATCAAACATGTCTTTATGATATATTTCATAACCACTAGGGTACTGGGTATGTTTGTCCAACTAACTTTGTCTTTTGAAAGAAAAGAGCTACTTTCCAGTCATTAAAGTGGAGGAAACTCTATGTACTGATGGAGTGTGCGTTCAGGGGTCACAATGTATCGCCGTGGTCCAGCCTTTCCCCAGGAAGTACTTCAACAAGCCCTTGGAGGAGACAATGCCATTTCCCCTTGCACACATTTCCTCAAGGGGCATATAATGCTTCCTCTTACAATATCTAAAAAGCTCAAGAGTGTGCTAATAATTTTTTGTGAGTGATGTGAGCTTTAATGACCATGGAGTAGTGTTTCCCTCGCCTCAGAATGCCATACTGTATTTCTCAGTGGATATTATAATTTAATATATTCTATGGGAAAATCAACCTGGGGTTAGAATTAGAAGATGGTGTTAGGATTACTTTTTAGACAGGATTATAAATTAAAAAATTTATCAGTGAGACGGCAAATTCTGGGGAGCTTCTTATATAAATTGGACATCCTGGCTGTAGTCATGCTTCTGAAGCGCTGCCACTGAATATATTGTGCTTCCGATAAATTGTGGATCAGACAGCCAAAAGATACCAGGTCTTAAACTAGTTCCACAAATGAAACTTTTCTTTTCTGACCTTGGTGGACAGATTGCAGTGCAGCTGTTCATTCTGACTACTTGTCCCCCTTTCAGCATTGTAGCCTTACTTTGACCCAAAAGTCTAAAAGTGACTCCGTCATTGTTGTGACACATCATCACTTGGATGCACACTGAATTCTTCTTTTTTTGTCTTTTGCAATGACAGGAGCAAATTGTTTCTATTGTAATTAGACTGGCATTTGATAGAAATAAAAGCACCACTAGGTTTCCCTGCAGCCGAGTGAGCCACTAATCTTTTGCAGGTTTGATTCTGTTGTGAAGGACATTTAATTCAAAATTAATTACCAACACTTTGCCAGGTCTGCAAGGAGACAGTGCTCACAGCAAATGTCCCACAGAGACCTGGTGCCATTGCTGGGCCGTACAGCAGACCTTGAGAAAGCTCCAGTGAAGAGCAAGAGATTTGCTGAACTGCAGTGATTTTTTTCAAAGCAGCTCATATGGCAAAACTACTGTATGTCTTCACTTTGACCATAGTGAATTTTTTGCAAATATGTCGGCACTACTAATAGCAAAACAAGAGCCAGTTTAAATTGCTTCATTTAACAAACTATATTAAATTCTATTTTAGAATTTAAAATCATCAACATATTAGCTAATGGCCCCTTTGCACAGGGGTGGAGATTGTTCAGAGATTGCTGAATTATGACAAAATGGAAAGATCTCTGAGTCAAAACAAGCTCAACTGTGGTGAACACAGAGATCACCGGAAGATAATTGAGAGATCTTAATGATTGCTGAGAGATCATTCAAAGATCATTGAGAGATCTGGCCATTTCAGTGATCTCTCAGTGATCTCCACCCCTGTATAATGGGGTAGAAGAGCACTAGCAATCTCCCATAGATAGATAGATAGATAGATAGGTAAATACACGTAGATAGATAGATACACGTAGATAAGCTAGTCGTAGCACCTAACACCGATACAAAGGAGCGACTCTGTCCCCAGTTATTGGGGCTCGCCGGAGGAACTAACCGAGGCAACAGTTGGACGGGAGCCGGATCAGAGTTCAAGTACAGCGGTGGTAGGAGATGGGGACCAGTGGAGGAGCAGCCAGGGCCCCAGCTGGATAAGAGCCGGAATCGGAGCCCAGCTACAGCAGCGGGGCTCAGCGGAGGAACTACTGAGGAAGACGGCGGTAGGTGGCGGGGCTCAGTGGAGGATCTACCAGGACCCCAGCTGGACAGGAGCAGGATCGGAGCTCAACTACAGCGGGGGTGGGCGGCAGGATTGGGTGGAGGAGCTGTCGGTACCCTGGCTGGACAGGAGCTCAATTGCAGCGGCGGTAAGCAGCGGGACTAGCAGCGGAGGGGGCTAGCTGAGGCCCAGCTGGATTTGAGGTCGGTCAGGTCGGATACCGGCGACACCAGCAGAGATTGTTTTACTATCAACAGGTCAGTAAAAATGCCACCAAAGACGGAGGAAATGGAAGAGATCAAAAAATCTCTGAACTTCTTGTCAGAAGAACTGACCAAAGTGGCTAGTCAACAGGTTAAACTATTAGGGCTAATAGAAGAAGTCCGAGAATTAAAATTAACAATTAAGGAAAAAGACAAAAAAATTGCAGACTTGGAGCAACGCATCGAGGATCTTGAACAATGTTCTCGTATGGATGATCTAATTATAAGTGGACTAGACATTAAATACCAATCACATGCTCATGCTACAGCAGGAATGAGAGGTGAGGAGGCTCCCCTGAGTGAATCAGTCTCCATGGAAAACCAGGTGCTTCAGTTCCTTGAAAGTAGAAATATAAAGGTTGAAGCAAATGCAATTTCAGCCTGTCATACTTTACCCAGAAAGGATAATAAAACAAAGAAATTAATTGTGATGCGCATTGTGAACAGAAGGGTAAAGAATGACATACTGAGGCAGGCCAGAAAGCTACGGGGAACAGAAGTTTACCTAAATGAACATTTAACAAAGACTAATGCTGAAATAGCATGGCAAGCACGGATGCTGAAAAGACAAAATAAGATACAGGCAACATGGACAAGAAATTGTAGAGTTTGGATCAAACTAAATGGAACACCTGAGGAAGCGAAGACCATAATAATCAGAGATCTTACTGACTTAAATAAATATAGATGAACACTGATTAAGAAAATTAAGAGACTATGATAATCCATATCCACACACACGGCAAGAATAGTTCTTTTGTGACATACCATGTCAATGTATTTTAAAAACAAACAAACAAAAAAAACTAAACAAAAAAAACAAAAAAAACTTATGACTGACTTGAGTAGACATTAATCATCCCCAGTTGGAGGAAGTCATTTGACACAGAGTGAGGAAATTCAAACTCTGAAAATATGCCATTATGCTGAACATAAACTACAAGAGATGGAGAATGATAAGATAAGATAAGATAAGATAAGCCTTTATTAGTCCCACAACGGGGAAATTCCAGGATTGCAACAGCACAGGGATAGCAACACTCAGAGCAACAATCAGAAGGCAAGAAAAAAAAAACAAGCAAGCAAGAGCAGCTAATAAACATAAGTACGTATTACTATAAAATATATATATATACACACACACACAGACACACAGTGCAGAGCATTGTAGCTGGATGGAATAAATATATGAATATATGAACACACAGTGCAGAGCATTGTAGCTAGATGGAATAAATATGTAAATATATAAACACCCACAGTACGGAGCATTGCAGCTAGGTGGAATAAATATGCAAGTATATAAACACACACAGTGCGGAGCAATGTAGCTAGATGGAATAACATGTAGATATATAAATATATAAACACCCACAGTACGGAGCATTGCAGCTAGACGGAACAAATATGCAAATATATAAACACACACAGTGCAGAGCATTGCCGCTAGATGGAATGAAACAGCATAACCGTCTACTTAGTTATCCTGCATGGTATGATTATGTGCCCATACACACTCTCACCCTCCATAGCGACCGGCATGCTCCTAGTTGTATGCCGGAGAGGACCACTGTGTAAGTCTATTGCATCTTCTGCATTCAAAAAACTATTAGTTTGTTACGTCTTTTTTGCTATCTCTGCGAGCAGCCCTGCTTAGGTTGTACAGTCTGACAGCCGTTGGTAGGAAGGACCTACGAAACCTCTCGGTTGTGCACCTGGGATGATGTAGTCTGCTGCTAAATGAGCTCCTCAGTGCATTCAGTATGTCCTGCATAGGGTGGAACTCGGACTCCAGCAGAGATGACAGTTTAGCCACCGTCCTTCTCTCTCCTATCTCCTCCATCGGATCAAGGCGCTGCCCCAGGACAGAGCTAGCTTTCTTAATCAGTTTGTTCAGTCTCTTCCTATCGGCTGCAGTAATGCCACTGCCCCAGCAGACCACTCCAAAAGTGATGGCTGATGCCACCACCGTGTCATAGAATGACTTCAGCAGCGCCCCTTGTACACCAAAAGACCTGAGTCTCCTCAGCAGGAACAGCCTGCGCTGTCCCTTCTTGTAGAGTGCATCAGTATTGTGTGACCAGTCTAGTTTATTGTTCAGATGAATACCCAGGTACTTATAGGATGTCACCATCTCGATGTCTGTTCCCTGTATATTTACTGGTACTGTGAGGGGCTGCCCATGCCTGCGGCAGTCCACCACCAGCTCCTTAGTTTTCCTCGCGTTGATCTGGAGGCAGTTCCGATGGCACCAGTCCACGAAGTCCTGGATAAGCCCTCTGTACTCAGCTTCATCTCCATTGGAGATGAGGCCAACGATCGCAGAGTCATCAGAGAACTTCTGTAGATGGCAGTGTGTTGTGTTGTGTGAGAAGTCCGCAGTATAAAGAGTGAACAGGAAGGGAGCCAGCACCGTTCCCTGGGGGGCCCCCGTGCTACTGATGATCGTGTCGGACACACAGTCCCGGGTTCTCACAAACTGAGGCCGGTTCGTGAGGTAGTCCAGGATCCATGATGACAGGTGCTGGTCCACCCCTGCGCGCAGCAGCTTGTCCTTCAGGATCATCGGTTGGATGGTGTTGAAAGCACTGGAGAAGTCAAAGAACATGATCCTCACCATATTCCCGGGCTTCTCCAGGTGGGACAGAGAACGGTGAAGGAGGAAGATCACCGCATCCTCCACCCCAATGCCATGCTGGTAGGCGAACTGGAGTGGATCCATCGCTGGTTCCACCAGGGGGCGGAGGTGAGCAAGGAGCAGTCTCTCCAGGGTCTTCATCAAGTGGGACGTCAAGGCCACCGGTCTGTAGCTGTTCAGGTCTTTGGGGTGGGAAGTTTTTGGTACAGGTACCACACAAGATGTTTTCCACAGCTGTGGTACCCTCCCCAGTTTCAGGCTCATGTTGAAGATATACGTCACAATCCCACACAGCTGGTCTGCACAGGACTTGAGGAGCTTTGCGCTGATGCCGTCCGGTCCCGGCGCCTTCCTCGCCTTGATCTTCCTCAGCTCCGTCCTCCCCTGGGTCCTGGTCAGGGTCAGGATGGGGGGCTGTGTGTTGGGAGTGGGGGGGTGTTGGTAGAGTGGGGAGTGGGCAGCAGGACTTGATTTCTTTAGAGGCAGCAGTGGTTGTTGTGCAGTCAGGGGGGAGGGCAGTTGGTCAAATCTATTGAAAAACAGATTCAGGTTGTTCGCCCACTCCCTGCCCCCTGTGGCCTGGGGGGAGGTATTCTGGAGCCCCGAGATGGTTTTGAGGTTTCTCCAGACCCCGCTGATGTCGCTCTGTTGCAGCTTGTCCTCCATCTTCTTCCTGAAGCTGTCCTTGCCTTCTCTGATCTTTCTCCTCAGCTCCCTCTGTACGGACTTCAGCATCTCCCTGTTCCCTGACCTGAAGATCCTCTTCTTCTCTCTCAGAAGTGTTTTAATCTCAGGGTTGATCCAGGGTTTGTTGTTTGAGTGACGCCGTATGGTCTTGGTGGGAACGGATTTGTCCACACAGAAGCTGAGGTAGCCCGTGAAGGTGTGAATGAGGCCATCGATGTCCTCACCATGTGGATCGCAGAGCTGCTTCCAGGCGGTGGCTTCAAAACAGCCCTTTAGGGTGTCCATTGTCTCCTCAGACCATAACTCCACAGTGTGCATGGCCGGAGGTTGTCTGTGCACTAGGGGTTTGTACACCGGCCGGAGATGAACCAAGTTGTGATCCGATCTCCCGAGTGGGGGTAGTTGTGATGAGGTGTACGCCTCCTTAGTGTTTGCGTAGAATAAATCCAGTGTTTTATTGTCTCTAGTGTGGCATGTGACATACTGGGTGAACGTGGGTAGAATGGGAGACAGTGAAACATGGTTGAAATCGCCTGAGATGAGGAGAAGAGCATCTGGGTGTTCTGTCTGCAGCCTGCTGGTTACTGAATGGATGACGTCACGTGCTGTCCCAGCGTTCGCCGTCGGATTTGCATAAACAACAATGCAGATCACGTGTGAGTGTTCTCTCGGGAGATATGTAGGCCTCATGCTAACAGCTAGCAACTCAATGTCTTTGCTGCAGTGTCGTTGTTTAACAGTGATATGTCCCGGTCTGCACCAGTTGTTGTTAACATACATGATCACTCCACCGCCCCTAGCCTTGCCACTGTCTGGTGTTCGGTCAGCTCGTATCATGTGAAAACCCTCCAGCTCAATGTTAGCGTCTGCTGCTAGTTCAGTTAGCCACGTCTCAGTAAACAAAAGGAGAGAGCACTCCCGGTATGTGCTATCATAACGGGAGATAGCCGCTAGCTCATCTAACTTTCCCAGTATCGACCGTACATTTCCCATGACAACAGATGGAAGGGAGGGTCTGTACCTTATATTTTTTGTCCTCCGCCTTACTCCAGCCCGGCAGCCGCGGCGTTTTCGCCTCAGTTCTCTCGGTATGTCGAGTATTTCCAATGGGACCGGGTGGCGGTTGAATGCTAGCAGCTGTTCTCTGCTGTATCGTATCCTGCTATAGACAGTGGCTCCGTCCACCGGCTCAGGAGACATTTAGGACGATCTGTGTGTCCGTGATATAAGTGGGGTGAAAAAAAAAGACGGATCAAAAGAGAGAGGAAGGGAAAAAGACTCGGAATCGAGCCGCTGTTGCAAAAGGCAGCCGACTCGTGTGGCGCCGAGAGAAAAAAAAAAAAATATTGGATATAAGGATATTGATCCTGATAACCACTTTTTCAATAATATTCATAATCATTGTGAATATTACACTGAAAAGCAATTCAAAAGTCAAGTGCAACTAGATGGTAAACTATCAATAATACACTTCAACAGCAGAAGTCTTAACAAAAACTTTCCACAGTTTCAGGACTATTTAAAACAGCTAGACAAAAAATTTACAGCTATCGCAGTCTCTGAAACTTGGCTTAATGAAGAGCAGGCTCCCCTGATGGCAATAGAGGGATAATAGATGTTTCATATTAACAGATCTCAAAAAAAGGGTGGTGGTGTTGCACTGTATATTGATGACCTGTATATGTGTAAGCTTGTAAATGGAATGTCCTTTGCACTACCAGGGATTTTGGAACGTGTTACTGTTGAGATCGACCAAGATAAAACAAAAAATCTAATTATAAGTTGTATATATAGAATGCCGGGAACTTGCATTGAGACATTTAGAGATAAGTTAGTCAAGCTGTACAATAATATTACTAGTAAGAAAATGGTTGTAATTTGTGGAGATTTCAATATTCATTTACTAAATCCATTTTAACAAAATGTAATTACAGAGTTCATGAATTCTATGTACAGCATGAGCCTATATCCCACAATAACACATCCCAGTAGAATCACAGTTCACACTGCTACACTTATTGACAGCCTGTTTGTTAATATTATTGATAAGAAAATAGAAAGTGGATTATTGATAAATGATATAAGTGACCATTTGCCAACCTTTGCACTTATCCATGGCCACACGGGGCCAATACAGAAAATTTTTTAAAATCTTTCAGATACAAATCACAAAATGCAATCAGTTCTTTTAAAGAAGACTTGCTGAAGCAAGACTGGACAAAAGTCTATGTATCAGATGTAAATGAAGCCTATGACACATTTATAAACATTGTAACCACTCTTTATGAAAAAAAATGTCCATTAGTAAAGAAAAAGCTTAAACATAAATTTGTCAATAAGCCATGGTTAACCAAAGGATTACAAAAGGCGTGTAAAAAGAAAAATTCATTATATAAAGCTTTTCTAAAGAAAAGGACAAAAGAAGCAGAGCAGCGGTATGAAACATACAAAAAACAAGTTAACATATATAATGAAATGTAGTAAAAGAGACTATTACAGTAAAGAACTGGAGGAAAACAGAGACAATATTAAAAATACATGGACAATACTTAACAATATTCTTGGAAATAAAAACAGAAATACAAGCTACCCAACCAATTTTTCAAAAAATAATAAAACAACTCAGAGTGTGAATGCAGTTTCACCTGCAGATGAATTTAATAACTTTTTTGTTAACATTGGTCCTAATTTGTCTCGAGAAATACCCATTACGGCACCTACGGGTGATACAATAAGCAAAAACACTGCTATAAAAGACCCCATTTTAATAAAGAACACAGACGAGAGAGAGGTCATTGAAATTGTTAAATCGTTTAAAAGTAAAGCATCTACGGACTGTGATGGTATTGACATGCTCTTAGTCAAAACTATTATTGAATGCTTAGTGAAACCACTGACGTATATTTGTAACCTGTCTCTCCAAACAGGTATATTTCCCAATGCAATGAAAATAGCTAAAGTAATTCTGATATACAGGACGGGTGACAGAGGGGAACTTTCAAACTATAGACCAATTTCACTATTGCTGCAATTTTCCAAGATACTTGAAAAAATATTCTGTGAGAGAATTGACAACTTCATACTGAAGAATAATTTATTGTGTGAGCAGCAATATGGGTTCGGACACAAGAGGACAACTGCATTTGCTCAAATGGAATTTATAGAAAAAATATCAACTGCCGTTGACAATAAAGAGTACTCATTTGGGGTATTCCTGGATCTTAAAAAAGCATTTGATACAGTGGATCATAATTTATTATTAAAGAAACTACAAAATTGTGGTATTGGGGGGTAGCACTGTCCTGGTTATGTAGTTACTTAAAGAATAGATATCAGTATGTATGTGTTGGTAACAAAAACCCACAGTTACTGAAGGTTACTTGTGGAGTCCCACAGGGTTCAGTTTTGGGGCCACTGTTATTCAATATGTATATAAATGATATATGTAAAGTTTCGGAAAAAATGGATTTAATATTGTTTGCCAATGACACTAATCTATTATGCAGTGGAAGCAATTTGGAACAACTTTTGGATACACTCAAAAAGGAATTAGGAAAGCTTAAACTGTGGTTTGATTCAAACTAATTAACGCTCAATTTAAGTAAGACAAAATTTATAGTTTTTAACAACCATCACAACAACTTAGTATCTAAACTGGGCTGCACGGTGGAGCAGTGGTTTAGCACTGTGGCAGCACAGTTTTACCCTCGGCCGGGGGATCGCGGGGATCATGAGATCGTGGGTTCGATTCCAGCCCCCGACCAACAGTGAGCTGTGTGGAGTTTGCATGTTCTCCCCGTGTTGCGTGGGTTTACTCCGGGATTTCTCCGGTTTCCTCCCGCATACCAAAAACATGTAGGTTTAGGGCGCTCGCGCATGCAGCGACTGGCAGCCGGTGGCTTGTCACCAGACTGCAAACCAAATCTACCTACGGGTACAAATAAGTAACAAAAAAAAAAAAAAAAAAAAAACTCAGTGTAAATGGTGTAGAGATTGAAAGGGTATCCGAAACTAAATTTCTTGCCAATTTCTTGATAATAAACTGTGTTGGAAGTCACATATTAATTATATTAAAGGTAAAATATCTAAATCAATTGCAATACTACACAGAGTGAAATATTTGCTGAATCAACCCACACTATATACTTTGTATCATTCATTAATACTCCCATACATGACATGCTGTACTGAAGTATGGGGAAATACATATAAAACAAACATATATCCAGTCTTTATGCTTCAGAAGAGAGCTATTAGAATAATAAACAAAGCTGCTTACAGGGAATCAACAAACCCACTTTTTTTTTTAAATTAAAAGCTCTCAAGTTGAAAGATCTGGTTGACTTTAAAACTGCAGTAATAATGTTTAAAGTGAAGAATCTATCACTGCCCGCAAATATCCAAAAGCTGTTCCAAATAAGGGAGAAACAATATCAGTTCAGAGGAACATGTATATTTCAAAAACCTTCAGTGAGAACTACCACCAAGCAACACTGTGTGTCATTTCAAGGAGTCAGATTATGGAACGATTTTGGACCTGAATTAAAATCATGTACAACGCTTGGACAATTCAAAAAACTAAAGGAAAAAATACTCCAAACATATATACAAGATGACATGTAAAATCACATGATTGTCATATCCAGTCTGTGTTGTGTTGTTGCTTAGTTTTTTTTGTCACGTTTTGTCTTAACTTTGTTCCGAATTGTAATCGCTCTTGTTTTGTTTTTCTTTTGAATTCTTGGATGGAATATGGGTGGGCAATACAAGCTGCGACTTCAGCCATCACCCATTTCGGATAACTTATGTTGAACTGTATAATCAGAGGAGTTATTGTTTAATTTGACCTTGTTGGATTTTTTTTCTTTTTTTCCTTTTGTTATATTATTCTGTTTCCTTTTAATCTTTACTTTTAATCTATCCGAAATAAAGATTCATTCATTCATTCATTCAGATAGATAGATAGATAGATAGATAGATAGATATGGTCACTTAACAAACTCTCAATGAGCTCTCAAGGATCTTTCACAGATCTCAATAGATCACTATGAAAACCATACAATGATAACCCAAACATTTACACAGAAACAGCTTTTTTGAGGCTTTATGAGACAGTTGAGAGATTGGGTCAATTTTTGATCTTTCAATGGTCACCCAATAATCTCTTTGTAAGGGCCCCTTTACACAGCATTGAGATTGTTGAGAGATTGGGCCAATTTTTCATCTTTGGGAATGTTTGGGAGATTCTTGTGTGTTTCTGACTGAGTCAAAACTTTGAGAAGACCATGGTGACTGAAGATCATTGATAGGTCAAAAATTGGCCAGATCTCTCAACGATCTCTTGTATTTTTATTTTTATTTTTTTCACCTCAAATGTGCAAACGGTGCATTCATTATTTAAAAATACATGGAAAACATGAAAGGTTTTGTATATAATTGCACTCATGTAATGTCCTACTGCAAGTTTGTATGTGTGGGATATCACAGACAATGTAAATCTAATGAAAAGTATTGCACAGGGACAATGCTTCCCAGTTTTTACATTGTAATACATTGTGTAGCTTGTTGGTTTAAACTTAAATACACCACTTTGTCACATTCCTCAAAAATCTATACTGTGTGTGTAAACTGGCCGAACCAAGCCAAGTTTGTACTTTTTTCTGTGAGCACCATTTATCGCGTTGCTATTGAATTACTGCTAATGAGGAACCACACAGAAGTGAATGTCCTGTTGTTGCGTAAGAAATTAGACATGCTCCAACGCTACAATGCAATGCAGGTCATGGGAGGTAACACTGCCAAAGCAACTTGTACTATATTTAACCAGGGATTAAAATATGGTAATAATTAGTTTTTGGAAGGAAAACTGTAACACTCCCAAAGCTTCCTAAGAATAATCAGGTCGACAGTCCTTGGAAAGGACTTTTTTTTAAATCCCCCTTTTTAATGTCCTTTGGTTGTGACATCTGAAAAAAGTCTTTGGGGCCAAATTTAAAAGTAATATTCTGTGGAAATGACACTTAGATAAGATACAGCAAAGTATCTTGTACTGTTTTTTGTAGGTTGTGGATTTGTCACTGCAATGGCATGTGTGTGCATCACGATGACTGAGCATTAACACAAACATGGCAGGATGTCCCTCCATGGGTATTCTGTAACACACCGAGAGCAATGGAGAGATTTTCAAGCAAGTTTCTTCTAAGCAAACTCACATGCATTTCACTTCCATTTCCCTTTTGATCCTGTGGAAGTCTTTACTCATTGTTTCACCGCAGAAAAGTGGATGAGATGAGAATCATTTCTTGGCCATTGACCATGTTACATTAACTCTGGAGCACAGCCAAAGGGGTGACTGGGATATATTTCCCTGCTGTGTTTGCCGTATCCACGGTAGCTGCAGCAGCCAGGGGAGACACGCTATTGCCTCAGTGATGTTTGTAAAGACAGTAATAGGCTTCATTGGCTAAGATAAGGCACATTAATTATTCTTTCCCCAACACCATCATCAGGAATGTGTGATCCCGTCCCTAACTTCACATTAAGGATGCTTAAAGCGCTTTCTCAGCTATGCTAGGTGAGAAAAGAGCACTTTGTTGTTGCCTGAAGGTTTCTTCTGCACAGTTTGTTTGTTTCTTTTTGTGCTTGCAGCTGCATGCTAATATTTCTTGGCTGAGTGTTAACCAGAGATAGGAGGTTAATGTATATTGACCAGCGAGGAATATAGATGAACCACTTAAGGCACAATGACTTAGGTGGGATTATTGCGGGAGAACACAGAGCTAATTGGTCTCAAGGGCTTTTTGCAAGCAAACAGGAGCACAATTCTGAATGTTCATTTGTCCACACAGGATAATTACTCTGCAAGCTGTGTGCATCCTTCCATATAGTGGAAAATTTCTCTTCTCAAAAAAGTAGCAGATTAAACATTTATTCTGGTGTTTACCTTAATACCAACAAACCTGCGTGCACACCCAGAAGCATCATCATGTTTGTCAGATATAATGTGCACTTAAAGCAAGCATGCACACCCAGCCTGCACTCGATGGATTGGAATTTTTCACAGAGTGAAATGCCACACGGCTCGACCTATCCTGCCGTTCCACCTCATTTCAGGAGCGGTATGTGTGCCCCGTCACCCCTCACCTCACCTCATCTGCAACCCAACACCACCCACACTGACCTCTGGCATGCCCTGTGTCCACTATTATTTATAGATATCCCATTAGGCTTTGCACTTTCTTGTGAGAATTGTCACCTGCCTCACAGTCTGCCGAGGTGTCAAAGGAGAAAGAAATGAAGCGAAATGCTGACGCACTAGATTAGCCGTGCTGCTAATTCATTTGTGGATTTTGAAGTCGGGAGGTCTTTATAAAACAATATTACTAGGTTAATTCCAGATTTCCATTGTGTCTGGTGGAAAGATCTGAGTTTAAATTCTGCTAGAAATATGGTAGCAAACTCCTCAGAAGTGTGCGTGTGTGCTAAAACCTTTGAGAGAACCATATGCCCCCCCCCCATCCCCAGGTCCAAGCTCAGTGCCCTTGCAGTTGTTATTTCACAGCACATTTGTTTTCTCACTCGACCCGTGCGTGCTTAAGAGACATCCTTCAGGGATATTGGCTGGTCAAGTTGCCCAACCTTTTTTTCTGCTGTTGTCTGTGTCAGCAGCGTACCGCACAATCAGTGTTCAGTGCTGTGTGTGCAGATCGAGACCCATGAGGCGGTAGCTTTAAAACTTGACAGCAAATGCAACAGCAGCAGTAGGGGTCAATGTTAATGTTTGCTGATAAAGATACAGGCCAGCTGCTCCAAGTAAGATGGGCCATATAAAATAATAATGATTATAATAACTAGAACAATTTGTCATTGTACCAGAGCACCTACTGCCCTGTATGCCTTGGCATATACTGTACAATATGGCAGGTATGGTAAAATTGTGGAAAAAATGCAACATTTTGGATAATATTTTCAAAACCATGTGAATAATAAAATAACAAGCTTATAATATATTTCCCTTCTTTGAAAGGAGTATGTGGTTGCTGGGAAACAGGACTAAAAAATACACTCCCTCACTAGAGTCGCGAGTTCACATCCCCATCTTGACTTCTAGTCAATGCTGTCTGTGTTTACTTTCACTTTCTTGTTGGAGACTCACTTACAGATTGATGATTTACTTACTGTAGTCATTAAATACGCATTTTCACATGGTTAAGGTAAGCGTAATGGGTAGGATTCTGTGCGTTTACTTTCCTTTCCCCATTCTATTATACTGAGCACCAAGCTAGAAGGCGGGAAGTACCATTTTTTTAATATGGTCTTTGGTATGACCCCCTCAGGCGTGGACCCACAACCTCCCGGCTGTGGGGCGAATGCTCTACCACTAGATCACCACTCCAGTTAACGCGGTGAGCTACCAGAGGACTGACCTCCCACTGTAGCTTTCACTGCTTACAGTAGCTGTGTAGCCTAGGGTCAGAGAAACTGAGATAGGCGCCGCCCCATACACCACATGGTGTCCCACATGCTGTGGAAGGGAATTACCTAACTAACTAATGAGTAGGGTTAGGTAGTAAAATATGGTTAAGTTTAGGGCAATGGTTCGGGTATTAGTTAAGAAAAGATGAGAGTCTAACTTAGATTGATTGTAACTACAGTATAACCCTCTCCCATGTTTCTGCAGGTCATTGTTTCCTCAACCCCTAGAGCAGTGAACCTATCTGGTGGCCCGCGGGCCACATCTGGCCCAACAGAGGTTTTCATCCAGCCTCCAGAATATTACTGAATTCAGGAATAGTTTAGTTGCAAATGAGGCACACAGGTACAGCATAGGGCTGGGTGATTAAATTAATTCAAGCCGAAACAAGGACATAGAACAGACATAATCTTGCTCATATCAGTTATTTCGGTTCTTCCCTTCTTCCTGTTCTGTGCGTGTATATAGTATATGAGAGCTTTCATGTACTGCCCCTTTCAGACATGTCGCGTGCGCACAGTAGTGTGACTCTGCCACCCAGTAGCAGTAGTAGAATAGTCAGTGCTGTCCAGAAGCAGCGAAACACAACTGAAAAAAATGGATTGCACCAAAAAATGTGGTGTCCATCCACATAGTATGAGATGATTGACTTTGTTTCATTTGGAGATGCCGTGAAGGTGCAAGCAGGGTCCACAGAGTGCACTGAGGCTGGGTCCTGTTGGCCTCTAACTTCTGTCCATGTTATCAGCCACTTTGCAGTGGGGGTGGATGAGCTAATCCTGCATTTAAGAACCCAATCGGAAATCTACAGTTCTTATGAGGTAATGGAATAGTCATGGTTGTATGAAGGGATCCGACGGAACAGCTGGCAGCTGGCTGGCCACCAGCACAAGTTGTGTGACCTGCAGGCCCTCAAGAGGTATGTGTGGACACTGACTTCTGCACTGGACAGTATTTAGTTTGGTTGTATGTATGTGTGTGGGATGACAATGATCCTATTCTTATGCGGGGGGAAGGGGGGATCTGAAAAGTTCATAGACTGAAAAGTTCATAGTGGTCAAATTTGACCAAATGTGGTTTATTTTTCAACATAGTCTCCCCTTCAGTCCACACACTTCTTTCGTTGGTGTTGCAGTGTTTGGATCCCTGTGGTTGAAAAATAAACCACATTTTGTCAAATTTGACCACTATGAACTTTTCAGCCTATGAAATTTTCAGACCCCCCTCATATTATGGCACTCTCATGGCTCAATTAACAGTCTTGTCAGCGAACTATAAGGGAGAAGAAAGGTGCGAAAAAAATGAAAAACAAAAAAACTAAACAGACTTGAACGTTTCAAATAACCATAATGCTGATTTAAGGTCAAATTACCCAGCCCTAGTACAGCATTTCTAAAAGTTGGCGCTATGAATGCATACTTATCAGTCCTTTCTTCTGTGGTTTTCTACATCAACTTTCCGCTTAAGGCTCTTGGAGAGTGCTATTTCTCATGCTTGAAATATATTCAGAAGGCCTTTCTCCTGCCAGTGTTCTCCACAAACTATGTCAGCCTCACAATTCCAGTGCATCCAGAAAGTATTCACAGCGCTTCACTTTTTCCACATTTTATATTACAGACTTACTTCAAAATGGATTAAATTCATTTTTTCTTCAAAATTCTACACACAATACCCCATAATGACAATGTGGAAAAAAGGGTTGTTTTTTTTTTAGATTTTTGCAAATTTATTAAAAATAAAAAACTAAGAAATCACACGTACATAAGTATTCACAGCCTTTGCAATGAAGCTCAAAATTGAGCTCAGGTGCATCCTGTTTCCACTGATCATCCTTGAGATGTTTCTACAGCTTAATTGGAGTCCACCTGTAGTAAATTCAGTTGACTGGACATAATTTGGAAAGGCACGCACCTGTCTATATAAGGTCCCACAGTTGACAGTGCATGTCAGATCACAATGGAAATAAGCTATGGAGAGCTTGCTCCTTCTGTATTTGATAGCATGGTGGATTGTGTTACAGCTTCTCTGCATCAGACTCTAGACATGTTGGCCCCTTTAAAAAGAAAAAGTCTAATCAGAGCTTTCTAACTTCTTGATTCAACACAGAAACTCTTAGATTAAAACAGGAGACTCATCAATTAGAAAGAAAATGGCACTCCCCTAAATTAGATGAAATCTATTTAGCTTGGAGAAATCATCTTTTAATTTGTAAAAAAAAATCTCTTAGAAAAGCTAGAACGAGTTATTATTCTGCATTAATAGAAGAGAACAAGAATAATCCTGGGTTTCTTTTCAGCACTGTAGCCAGGCTGACAAAGAGTCAGGACTCTGTCAATCCTAGCATTCCCTTAGCACTTACTAGTCAGGACTTTATGAACTTTTTAATAATAAAACTTCATCTATCAGAGATAAAATCAGTCAGATTCTTCCCACCGTTAACTTAAATACAGCAACTACTACAACTCCTTCAACTGATATCTGTTGGGATAAATTTACTCCAATTGACCTTTTAGAGTTAGATAAAATGATTTCCTCAACCAAGCTTTCAACTTGTCTTTTAGACCCTATTCCTTCCAGGTTATTTAAAGTCTTCCCATTTATTGGTAGCTCTATTCTTCAAATAATCAATTCTTCATTAACATTAGGCCATGTACCACAGGCTTCCTCTTGTGTTAGGGTTGGCACCGACCCGTTTTAGTTTTTAAATGCATAAAAGAATCACTTAAAATGTGTTTATTGCATCAAGGCTTTTTGACTTTGTCAGGAACCTTGATTTCAACAAAATTAAACAATTTTTTTTTCACTACATTATAAAATGCTCTGGTTGAAATTATGTCCTTTGTGGTGTTAGGGTCGGCTTCGACCCAGTTATAAAAATAAGATTATAAAGCAATAACTAGAGCCAAAATTGAAATCATAAGTGCACTGTCAGCCTAACAAGGTAACCAAGAGATGACAAAAAAAATTGGATGATAGGTTATTGTTTTTAGTGTATTTTAAAGCTGATTTAAGACACGGGTCGAAACCGACCCGTTAACACCGGGGATGGTAATAGAAAGCTAACACAGGAGGAGAGTTAAAACTGCTGTAATTAAACCCTTACTCAAAAAGCCAATGCTGGATCCAGGAGTTTTAGCTAACTTTCGACCAATCTCTAATCTGCCTTTCATTTCAAAAATCTTAGAAAGAGTTATTGCTACGCAATTATTTGACCACTTGCAGGGAAATGGTTTATTTGAAGAGTTTCAATCTGGGTTTAGAATCCACCATAGTACTGAAACAGCCTTAGTGAAGGTCACTAATGACCTCCTTATCACATCTGATAATGGACTTGTTTCTGTACTTGTCCTTTTAGACCTTAGTGCAGCCTTTGATACTATTGATCATAATATTATATATTAATATAATAATATATTGTGGGGGACCCAGTCAATATGTTCTCTACTCAGACTGAATGGCACGGCAGGAGGGGATGCGTAAGAGCTGAGAAACGGATATGCAAGGCAGTCTATGGTTTTCGCATGAGAATATGCATTCTCCTCCGGTCTGCATAATAATGCGCATAATAATGCGCCGACAGGCTGGGTGACAAAGGGAATTGTCATTGTAGATGTATGTGTATTAATGCAATCAGTGACAAAGGGAATTGTCATGGTAAATGTATGCATGATAATGCAAACACCCCAGGTCGCCGGTCGAGTTGTATGGTATAAAAAGAGAGGTGTCCGCGGCCTCCTCGTGGAGGCTTCTTATTCTTGTTGATGATAGAGAGATCAATAAAGTCTGCTCTGCTCCAGCTACCGCCTCACCTGATCATTCCTCTCTCTGCAATATAAACCTTAGAAATACCTTTCCAAATCAAACTCTTAGTTTGGATGTGGTTACTCTTTCTCTGAATAGTTCTGTGAGGAACCTTGGAGTTATTTTTGATCAAGATCCGTTTTTCAGTTCACATATTAAACTTGTTTCTAAGACTGCCTTCTCTCATTTGCGTAATATTGCCAAGATTAGGGGCATCTCATCTCAGAGTGATGCTTGATGCTGAGAAACTGATCCAAGCTTTTGTTAGCTCTAGATTAAATTATTGTAACTCTTTATTATCAGGTTGTCCTAAAACATTTTTAAAAAGTCTTCAGAAAGAGAGATCATATCTCTCCGGTTCTGGCCTCCTTTCATTGGCTTCCCATAGAGTTTAGAATTAAAAGTTTAAAATCCTTCTTCGCACTTACAAAGCTCTAAATAATCAGGCCCCTTCCTATTTAAAAGATCTGTTACTACTCTATTATCCTAACAGAGCACTACACTCCCAAAATGCAGGATTACTTGTAATACCTAGAATCTCCAAAAGTACAATGGGAGGCAGAGCCTTCAGTTATCAAGCTCCTCTCCTGTGGAACCAGCTGCCAATCTGGATTCGGGAGTCAGACTCAATCTCTGTTTTTAAGAATAGGGTTAAATCCTTCCTTTTTGATATAGCCAATAATTAGGGAGGGATCATGTGCCTCTGAACCCTCCCTTAGTTATGCTGCTAATAGGTTTAGACAGCCGGGGGACCTCCAACAATGCACTGGGCTTCACTCCTTTCTTCACTCTCAATGCAATATTTTTGCTGGTAATTAACATCTGTTTGTTTTCTCCCATATATTGAGTCCCTGTCATACTGTCTGCCCGCTACATGTCTGTTCTTTTCGTCTTCTCTATCCCCTCACCCCCCAGCTAGTCACAGCAGATGACTGCCCCTCTCTGAGCCTGGTTCTGCTGGAGGTTTCTTCCTGTTAAAAGGGAGTTTTTCCTCTCCACCATCACCAAGTGCTTGCTCACAGGGGATCGCCTAATTGCTGGGGGTTTTCTGCAATTGTGGGGGTTTCCCCTACAGTTGAAAGTGCTATGAGATGACTGTTGTTGTGAAATGGCACTATATAAATAAAGTTGAACTGACTTGAATTGAAGGGCAGCGCGGTGGTGGAGTGGTTAGCACTGCGGCAGCACAGTAACTCACCCTTGGCTGGGGGATCCTGGGTTCGATCCCAGCCCCCAACCAACAGTGATCTGTGTGGAGTTTGTATGTTCTCCCCGTGTCTGCGTGGGTTTACTCCGGGATTTCTCTGGTTTTCTCCCACATGCCAAAAACATGCAAGTTAGGTTAATTGGCATCAAACTGGGGATTCTAAATTGTCCTTAGGTATGAATGTGAGAGTGAATGGTTGTCTGTCTCTCTGTGTTGGCCCTGCGATGGACAGGCAATCTGTCCAGGGTGTACCCTGCCTCTCGCCCAAAGATGCTGGGATAGGCTCCAGCCCCCTCGGGACCCGAAAAGGATTAAGCGGAAGAAGATGGATGGATGGATGAAACCAAGCATGAAGTCAAATGAAGTGTCTGTAGACCTCCGAAACAGGATTGTCTCGAGGCACAAATCTGGGAAAGGATACAGAAAAATTTCTGCTGCTTTAAAGGTCACAGTGAGCACAGTGGCCTCCATCATCCGTAAATGGAAGAAGTTCGGAACCACCAGGACTCTTCCTAGAGCTGGCCAGCCGTCTAAACTGAACAATTGGGGGTAAAGGGCCTTAGTCAGGGAGGTGACCAAGAACCCAATGGTCACTCTGTCACAGCTCCAGCATTCCTCTGTGGAGAGAGGAGAACCTTCCAGAAGGACAACCATCTCTGCAGCAATCCACCAATCAGGCCTGTATGGTAGAGTGGCCAGATGGAAGCCACTCCTTAATAAAAGCACATGGCAGCCCACCTGGAGTTTGCCAAAAGGCACCTGAAGGACTCTCAGACCATGAGAAACAAAATTCTGATGAGACAAAGATTGAACTCTTTGGCATGAATGCCAGATGTCATGTTTGGAGGAAAGCAGGCATCGCTCATCACCAGGCCAATACCATCCCTACAGTGAAGCATGGTGGTGGCAGCATCATGGTGTGGGGATGTTTTTCAGCGGCAGGAATTGGGAGACTAGTCAAGATAGAGGGAAAGATGACTGCAGCAATGTACAGAGACATCCACAATGAAAACCTGCTCCAGAGCGCTCTTGACCTCAGACTGGGGCGACAGTTCATCTTTCAGCAGGACAACAACCCTAAGCACACAGCCAAGATACCAAAGGAGTGGTTCCAGGACAACTCTGTGAATGTCCTTGAGTGGCCCAGCCAGACCCCAGACTTGAATCCAATTGAACATCTCTGGAGAGATCTGAAAATGGCTGTGCACCGATGCTTCCCATAAAACCTGATGGAGCTTGAGAGGTGCTGCAAAGAGGAATGGAAGAACCTGCCCAAAGAGAGGTGTGCCAAGCTTGTGGCATCATATTTAAAAAGATTTGAGGCTGTAATTGCTGCCAAAGGTGCATTAACAAAGTATTGAGCATAGACTGTGAATAATTACGTACATGCGATTTCTTAGTTTTTTATTTTTAATAAATTTGCAAAAATCTAAAAAAAAACAAAACTACTTTTTCATGTTGTCATTATGGGGTATTGTGTGTAGAATTGTAGAAGAAAAAATGAATTTAATCCATTTTGGAATAAGGCTGTAACATAAAATGTAGAAAAAGTGAAGCGCCGTGAATACTTTCCAGATGCACTGTATGAACCCTAAAATATTGCAGTCACCCCACTAGCTTGCTGTAGTACAGGTAATATGAGCCAGTTAACACTGACAAATGCTAAAAAATAACATAAATTTAGAAGGAAAATTAATATATCAAATAATAATATATTACTTAGTATAAGTGGGCATCAACTGTAATTAATGCAAAGTATACAGTAAAAAAGTATACAATATTAAGTTTATTTTATTTTATGAGTAGATCTGGCCCACACAGTGTCTGCCGAGAAAAACTCTGGCCCTTGGACAAATGTAGTTGGTGACCCCTGCCTTAAAGGTCACTTAATATCCACTTAATGTCAAAACGTACACAGGGTTGTAATACCTGCTGAAAAAGAGATTTTCCATTGGAGGACCGTGTCATTGGTGGCATTTAAAATCGACATGCATCTCTCTCATCATAGTTCTTGCATACAGTAAGAAGTGGTCAGTCTAGTTGTGGATGTCTATCAGGAGTAAGGACTGTCCTCTGAGTTTGCTGAGGCATCAACATGTTATTCCTTAATGTTCCCTGATGCTCTTATCTGTAGAGATTTAAAAGGGCTGAGCAGCACAAGTTTAGTCTCTCATTCAAGGGCAGTAGATTGCTGCAAATACTGTCAACCTCTCAGCTTGGGACAATCTCCCTAAACACAGGGACACGGTCACTGTCCCAGACCTAGCCTATAATCCAGTGTCCAGTGCCTGTTGTGCCAGCTCATGCCAAGCACAACATGCCAGAGGGGAGACTGCTGTAGTTACAGAGTAATAATCAAATCGTCTGGCTCCCTTGTCCAGCAGCTTTCCCTACAGCCACTGCCAAAATTATTTCCATTGCTGCATTTTGATAATGGCTACATTCAAAGTTCAAAGCGAGTTCATGCCCACTGCTGATAAACACAGCTCAATATTCACTGTTGTGCTTGGCAGAGCTACTGGCACTGTCAGATGCTGGGCAGCATGCTGTACAAACAGTTCCCCTGAAGGGGCTGGTGAGAGGAATTCAGTAGGACTAAATGGGAGTGGCTGTGGGAGGCTGTGCATTCCAATGGCTTCCCAACAAGAGGCGAGGAATGCCAAAGCTGGTGTTAGTCACATGGATGAGAAATAACACACTTCCTAATTCATTTCTGGCTAAACACACCAACACATGGAGATATACAAATATTTGTATTGTTCCACTGTGTATTCAGGTTTGCATTCAAACCTCTCAAAATTACAGTGGTTTAGATCTTCACCGATACTTATGTCCTTATTCTACCATTTTGGTATTAAATGGAGGCCCTTACAGAGGAACATTTCAAATCATACTCATTCCAAAATGCCATTACATGTCACATAACTGATATTTAATCCGATGCAGTAGTTTTATCTAATTATCCATTTGTTAAAATTTCACATTCATCTCACTTGTGAGGTTAAGAATTGTGATCACAACAGACTCAGTTACAACCATTTTAAACCCCTGAGCTCCAAGACCTTTAGGGATCAGGGTTAGTAACATGTGGCTCTTTTGTCTGTAACCAGTGGCTCCCTAGGGCTTTGACAAAAAAAAAAAAATAAATCATGATTTAAAAAAATGCAAAAATTGTTCAGAACATCTCTTTCAAGAGAATAGGTTGCACAACCCTAGACCTGACCATGATTGTATGTTTAGAAAATTGAAAATGTTTTAAAACAGGGTTTAAACAGGTTTTCATTTAATACTTATCATATTTTTTCCATCCTCCTTGGCAAGAGATGGACTTGGGAGGACATCTGTAATAACTCGAATGATCCCATATCTGACAGTATAATGTACAGGATTACAGGAAGGATCCATGATGCAGTGATGTGACTCATTACACAAATTAAGGACCTACAGTATATCTTAATAATCTTAACTGAACATTCCATTGCCTCATTAGTAACAACCCTTGTGTTTTTGATCTATCTGTCTGTCTGTCTGAATTTAAAGTCAGAAAAGACATGAATTCATATCAGAAGCAGACATTAAATGTATGTTGGTCTAGTCAAATGAGTGAGCTTTTTTCCTATGCACTATTTCTTGATATTACCATCCTGATAAAGCCATCCTGAATAAGCTATTAAAAGTTGGCTTCAGTAGTATCATATAGCCATTATTACACAATAAAAAATATGTCATATGCTCAACAAAACATATTGCAAAACCTCTGTCATTGTATCCATATCTTTCTGGGTAAAATAAAAGCAAACCTTTTCTGTACATATTATAAAATCAATCCAGTTTTGCAAACTTTTTAAAAAAGTTGTTAATGAGCACTTCTGCCAGCTGACAGATGTGTCATATTAAGATGACAGTAAATCAGTGCTGTTGTTAACTTGAACTGGTCTTTATACCGTCATGTGAAAAAATTAAGACATATTCAGTTCTTTAATAAGAAACTAGTGCATTGCCCGTAGAACACAAGTATTCCTGTCTGAAACAAGTTTCCCAGTTAGGATTTATAGGCCCAAATGTAGATTGTGTTTGAAAGTGGAATACAAAGGGGTGTAGCCTATATGTCGGCAATCACATGTTAGACTTTGACAAATATAAAAGGGAGTAAATGGCACAAAGATTTATTTGATTGTGTGAATATTAATTACAGAATACCTAAGTATTGAAAATGAATGGGACATCCAATGTTAGTGACTCTTTCAAATCCCTTGTTTATTTGTTTGTCAGATCACTTATTTGTGTGATCTTTTATCCCTTATATTCATAATAGTGTATCTTTCACTTTGGGAATGGGAGTTGTTCAGTCATCATTATAATTATTTTAGTTTATATCACTGTTCAGTGATGGAATTAAGCGTAGTATTGAATTTCTTCTGTATATCATCAGTAAACTCATGCAGTACTATAACAGGACACATTTGCAAATATTTGAGACCCATTGTAGTGCATCATTTTATACTTTAGCAATATTTTGTTATTAAAAGTTTTTTTTTAAAACTGTAATCAACCGAATTAACTACAAAACACCCATACACAGCAGGACCCATTTGACTGCAACCGTTGCATCAGTGTTGCCCATTTGTCAGTAAATATTTAACTAAAAATGATTTATTTCATTATTGGGGCGTTTTTGTGTCCTACGTTTAGGCCCTGTCACACCTAGATGATTTAGGCAGCGTTTGCAAAACATATGAAAAATTTGGAAAATACGCTGGCGTATGTCGAAAGTTTTGTCTAAGTTAAGAGCACATTGAAGCACCCTGAAGCACGCTGGTATATGGCGTAGTTCACTGAGCTCCTCTGAAAATTTTCAGCTGAAAATTTTCCGATGTATCCAGTGTATGGTTGATATGTCCTGCATTCGCAGAGCAAAGGTTGTAGGGAAGTTATGCATTCGTTTACACACGTTACTTGTAAGTGACTCATAGTAACTCAACAGTAGAAATACGTCGAGATTAATGTCTAGCGTACCCAAAAATTCTTTCTAATATATGAGTAATACTCATTGAACCTACATGTGTAACTTATTGAATGGGTTTCTAACTTGGAGCTACCCTATAATGGCCTATTTGCAGCATTGGCTCACAGGAAAAACCCGTACAGAGCTCTGCTCAGCTGCTGCCTGCAGCGCATACACACACACACACACACAGAGCTAAACACATGTACTTGTTCGTATAACGGGACCTGTCGGGGATGTGTCTGAGCTTTCACTTTATTGAAAATAACTTTTTTTAATTGCCATCAGTTAACATGCCTTTGAGCCAGGTCTTGTCAAGCCGCTGTTTCTCCCAGCATGTTCTGTGTTGATACAATGGTGTTCTTCTGTCAGACCCAGGTCCCCGCTGTCACTCCACCTAGTCTGCTCGACGCTTCATGTTCTCCACATATGTCGAATTATCCTTTAGACCGACGCAATCACGGCAACTTTATGGTATAATTTTTTGTCTGTTCAGCAGGTGTTTTCACTGATCAGCAATCAGTGGAATCTGCTGTTGAAGACACTGGAGGTAAAGCCTGCAGGGTCTTGGCCCTCTATGGCACATGATTGGACACCCCTGCCCAAACCCATTATGATAAAGTACAGATTCTAATATGGCCCAGAATTCCTCCATACACTGGTACTGTCACTAAAATGTGCAGGGTCTTCTGCGGTGGCACATCCAACAATACAGTCTTCAGAAAATAAAGTAATTGTTTTGGTTACTTTTTCTTAAAAATGAGCCATTATTTTCAAAGTCACTGATAAATGGTTTGTACTGTTGACTCTTTTCCCACCGGTGTCTTAACAGACAAAATAGAAAATCATGATGCAAACACATAAGTTACTAAATTGTTTATTACAATCAGCAGCAAATTCCAGATTATTCAGAATGTGCAAAATTCAAACTGTAAAAAAAAACAAAAACAAACTTAGAATGGGTCACACACGCCGGCCACGCTGCCTCACTGAGAAGCAGCTAGGATGTGCCGCTCAAGCTGGTCCCAGTTCAGCAGATCTTCAGCCTGCATCTCTGTAAATAGTGACGCAAGGTCCAGTTTGGGGTGAATCATTTCCCTCTTGCCTAGACAAAAGACAGAAATGGGTGGTGGTATGGCTGTGGATTTGTACATATGTTTAAGCATTAAAGGGATGTATGTAGCGGTGTATTTGTGCATGCATATGTGTAAGCATAAAAGGGATGCTGAGATAACATATGTAGATTGACCTCACGACGAAGAGGACAATAAGTCTGGACCACCTGCGGGGGACAACGAAGAGGACGGGGGTGCGAACAAAGGACTTCCTGACCTTCAGGAGGCAGGTGGAAGACTGAAGGCTGGAGGGGGGAGAAATGTCAATAAGGGTTTTTGACAGGGATATGTGATCCCTCCTGTGTGTGACAAGCCTGTATAGGAAATGGTATAAAATGTGAAGCTTGGATGTAGCTCAGCCTCTTTCTTCCTGCTTATTGGAGAGAGCAGGCTGGGGATGGATGCTTGAATAAATCTGACTTAAACACAATTCAGTCTCTTTATTCCACGCTCCCCACATTGGTGACCCATCGATGTAGAGAATGCCTGGAGAGAATCTCCGCGTTCCGGACTCGCTGGAGTCTGCCCTGGCGAGCGCCGTAGCCGTCAAGCTGCCGGAATTCTGGCAGGACAATCCACGGTCATGGTTCCTACAAGCGGAGTCACACTTCGCGCTCGCAGGGGTATCGGCGGATGACACTAAGTTCCACCATGTCATCGCTAAGCTGGACAACCGCACGGCTCGGTGCGTGCAGAGCTTGGTACAGCAGCCACCCGCCACCGACAGATACGGCAGGTTGAAAGCTACCCTCATCAAGTTTTTCACGCCCTCAGCCGAAGTGAGGGCTAGGAGGCTCCTGGCTTTGCTCAACCAGGGAGGACACAGGCCAAGCGCCCTGATGGAAGACATGCTACAGCTGAGGGGGTCAGACAACGATGGCTTCCTTTTCCAGTATATCTTCCTAACTAACCTCCCGGCGCACATGAGAGGGACGCTGGCCGGCGTACGTTGTGAGACCCAGGAGGATTTCCGGGAGCTGGCCCAGGAGGCAGAGAAGATCCTGGACGCCTGCGGTGAGCAGACGACCGCAGCGGCGACCCAAAGCAGCGGACAGCCAGAGGCAGAAGACCCAACCCTACCGGCAACGGCAGCGGCGCGGCCTCGACACGGTGATCGTGAGGGTTCAGTGGCAGAGGCGCGGCCCCGACGCAGAGGTGGAGATGACCGCTGTTTTTATTGTCAGAGGTTCGCCGAGAGGGCACGCAGGTGTGTGCCGCCCTGCAGCTTCAGGAGTTCGGGAAACGGCAGGACCGAGGGTCGTTAGCAGCTTCGACTCTCGGTGAAAACAGCAAGCTGCTCTACATCACAGATGCGAGCTCCGGACGAGATTTCCTCATAGACACCGGAGCCCAAGTGAGTTTCATCACCCCAACTTATGCTGACCGGTTGGCTGGACCCCGTGGTAGCGGAGCGACTGCGGCAAACGGCTCGAGCATCAACACTTACGGGAAAAGAACTTTGTCTTTATGCTTACATGACCGCACATATGAATGGACTTTTGTCATAGCGGCGGTGAGTTTCAACATGTTAGGCGCTGATTTTCTGTGCTCACATGGTCTGTTAGTTGATCTTGCCAATAGGCGGCTGGTAAATGCACTCTCTTTTTACTCTCTTCCCTGTTCAGCTCGAGTGTCCCCGCCACCAGTACAGACCAACGTCGCCGCAGCAGGTGGTAAGTTCCACACACTCCTCACCCAGTTTCCAGCACTCATGGTACCCACTTTTTCAGCGACGGTTGCAAAACACGGGGTGGAGCATTTTATCACTACATCTGGCCCCCCCGTCTTTGCGAAGGCTCGGCGCTTAGATGCTGCCAAGCTCTCCATAGCGCGCGAAGAGTTCGCCAGCCTAGAGAGGCTGGGCATCATTCACCGTTCGAAAAGCCCATGGGCTTCGCCGCTGCATATGGTCCCGAAAGCTGATGGCTCCTGGAGACCGTGCGGCGATTACCGCAGGCTGAACAACGCCACAGCACACGATCGTTACCCCATTCCACACATCCAGGATTTTTCAGTACACCTAGCGGGGGCGCGCATTTTTTCCAAAATAGACCTGGTTCGCGGCTACCATCAAGTTCCGGTCCGGCCGGAGGACATTCCTAAAACAGCGGTAATAACACCGTTCGGACTTTTTGAGTTTCTACGCATGCCGTTTGGTCTTAAAGGGGCGGCGCAGACGTTCCAACGGATGATGGATGCCGTGTTACGCGATCTCCCTTTTGTGTTTGTGTACCTCGACGACATTTTGGTCGCCAGTATTTCAGAGGAAGAACACGAAAAACACCTCACCGTGGTTTTTAGGAGGTTGGGAGAGCACGGCTTAATAATTAACCCGGCCAAGCGCCAGTTTGGTGTCGCGCAGATCGATTTTTTGGGCCACCGCGTTTCCCCAGAAGGGGCAGTTCCGTTACCGGATAAAGTGCGCGCAGTGGCAGATTTTCCCCGACCACAAACGGTCAAGTCATTGCAGGAATTTTTAGGGATGATGAATTTTTATAACCGTTTCCTGCCCCACGTGGCACAACTCATGCAGCCGCTATATGCCGCGCTCAAGAAACAAAAACCATCCAATGCTGTTGAATGGTCCCCAGAGCGGGAGCGCGCGTTCACAGAGGTGAAAAAAGCCTTGGCTGACGCTGCGCTCCTAGCTCACCCGGACCCAGCGGCACGCATCGCGCTAACGACAGACGCATCAGATGTGGCCATAGGGGCTGTGATAGAGCAGCAGGTTGCCGGAGTTTGGCAGCCGCTGGCTTTTTTCAGCAAATCCTTGAGCGAGGCCGAGCGAAAATACAGCGCGTTTGACAGGGAGCTGTTGGCACTTCATTTGGCGATTCGTCATTTCCAGTTCTGGCTGGAAGGACGACGTTTCACCGCTTTCGTGGACCACAAGCCGCTCACATACGCCATGTCCAAAATTTCAGACCCGTGGTCAGGCAGGCAGCAGAGTCAGCTGGCCACAATTTCGGAATTTACCACTGACATTCGGCACGTAGCGGGTAAACTCAACGTGGTGGCAGACTGCCTCTCGCGCGCGGTCACGGCACCGGCGCGCGCAGAGACGGACCATGCCACCGTGACCGCGCAGCGGAGTAGCAGCGCGGGAGCGCGCGCAGCCCCAGTTCACGTGGGTATAGATTACGCAGCCATGGCGGCAGAGCAGGGTGCAGATGCAGACGTGCGCGCGCTCCAGTCTGGACCAACAGGGTTAAGGCTGGAGAGCAAGTGTTTACAAACCGGCACGCCCCCCCTAATCTGCAATGTGTCGACCGGGCGCCCACGCCCGGTGGTTCCGGCCGCATGGCGCTGCTGTGTTTTTGACTCAGTCCACTCGCTGGCGCACCCGGGAGTGCGCGCTTTGGTGAAAATGGTAGCGGAAAAGTTTGTTTGGCCGAGCCTGCGCAAGCACGTGAAGGAGTGGGCAAAGGCCTGCATGTCCTGTCAACGGGCCAAAATCCACAAGCACACAAGAGCCCCTTTAGAACCGTTTCGCATTCCAGCCAGAAGGTTCGACCACGTGCATGTCGACCTCGTGGGCCCCCTACCGGCGTCACAGGGGTTCACACATCTTTTGACAATGGTGGACTGAACCACGCGTTGGCCAGAAGTGGTCCTACTGGCGACGACCACGGCCGCAGAGGTGGCTTGCGTTTTTTTAACGGCTTGGGTAGCGCGTTTTGGCGTTCCGTCGGATATTACGTCCGATAGAGGGCCTCAATTCGTCTCTGAGCTTTGGTCAGCGATGGCCAACGGATTAGGAGCAAAAATTCACCGCACTACTGCTTATCACTCTCAGGCTAATGGTTTATGCGAGCGCTTTCATAGGTCTTTGAAGGCAGCACTCAGAGCGTCACTCACGGATGCAGATTGGGTAAACAAACTACCATGAGTTTTATTAGGGTTGCATTCTGCTCCCAAGGAGGATTTAGATGCCTCCCCAGCGGAGCTGGTGTTCGCACAACCTCTCAGGCTGCCAGGCGAGTTTTTACCGGAACACCCGGAGCCGGTCCCCCTCCCGGCTCTTGGGCCGCTAGTCGGCACGGGAGCGGACGTGCTCCCGGGCCCCGTTCATCACGCTTTTCCACGCGTTTTTGTTCCCAAAGCTTTAAAAAATGCTGAGTTCGTTTTTGTCAGGCACGAGGCTCTAAGATCAACCCTCAGACCCCCGTACGACGGGCCATATAGAGTGCTGGAGACAGGTGATAAGCATTTTGTGCTGGATTTGGGAGACAGAAAAGAGACAGTTAGTATTGACAGACTAAAACCTGCTTTTGTGATGAATGACGAGTCCGTACCGGTAGCGAGGGCACCTCGACGCGGCAGACCCCCCAGGGGGAGCGTCTCGGAGCCCCCGCAGGGATCAAATAACCACTCTCTTCCTCAGTCAACAGAGCCTGGGCAGAAGGGCGCAGCAGGCAAGGCTGGGCCCGCTTACAGCAGATTCGGGAGACGGTTGAAGCCCAGGCGGCGCACAGACTGAGTGTTTGATGTTGGCTGTACTGTTGATAGTAACATGTTCACAGAATTTTAATGTATTGCCCAGTCTTCATCGTTTGGGGGGGGGGGTTATATGGCTGTGGATTTGTACATATGTTTAAGCATTAAAGGGATGTATGTAGCGGTGTATTTGTGCATGCATATGTGTAAGCATAAAAGGGATGCTGAGATAACATATGTAGATTGACCTCACGACGAAGAGGACAATAAGTCTGGACCACCTGTGGGGGACAACGAAGAGGACGGGGGTGCGAACAAAGGACTTCCTGACCTTCAGGAGGCAGGTGGAAGTCTGAAGGCTGGAGGGGGAAGAAATGTCAATAAGGGGTTTTGATGGGGATATGTGATCCCTCCTGTGTGTGACAAGCCTGTATAGGAAATGGTATAAAATGTGAAGCTTGGATGTAGCTCAGCCTCTTTCTTCCTGCTTATTGGAGAGAGCAGGCTGGGGATGGATGCTTGAATAAATCTGACTTAAACACAATTCAGTCTCTTTATTCCACGCTCCCCACAGGTGGTTAATTAATTTAAAGCGTACCTGTGGTGGTCGTGAAAACGCATTCAACTTGAAAACATTAGGCAAAGTATTCATTATTTGGGTAAATAATTGTTGCCAGCCATCTACCACCAGAGATATATGCAAATACGGCCGCCGGCATGGCCAGCCAATGAAAACTATGCGCGCCGCCCTGACACATGCGGATGTGACGTCACAGCATTGCTACTGAAAAGTCAATACTCAGCGTGTAAGAGCGACTCGGGTGCTTTTGTCTGTTTTTTTTTTTCTATTATGGCTGAATTCTCGGACTCTGAGGAAGAATTAGGGCAACATGGCTACAGGTTTGAGCCAGAAAGGTCTTCTGAGGGGGAAAGTGACATTGATTCGTCGGAATCTTCAGATTCCTCGGAGGAAAATGCTGCTCTAAACTGGCGGGCTGGCCGAGCCAGTATGGCCAATGCAGACTGGTGCAAATGTGGCCATTGTGTTCGGCAAAAAACTGATGTTGAATGTTTCTGTTGCAAGGAATATGAACTGACAGTGAATTTAGTGGAAGAAAACTCTGTCGAATGCGTGACGCTGATCGACCATTTGCCGAGCTATGTCACTCACAGGCCCTCACTGCAGATGATGTTCATCAACAGCATGATACGACGATTTGTGAGGGGCCCCACACCCGATCAGCTGTCAAATCGGTAAGCCTACCATTCATGTATCTAATATACTGTACATATATGTGATTAATTGGCCTTAAATGAGAAATATTTATCCATTGAATATTCATTGAATCAAATGATATATGATATATTCAATAGATATATTCCTATTTTTTAAAGGCAATACAGGCTAATGGCGTATCGAGCATTCACGTTGTACTTGCACCGTGGACAGACACTGGGGCGACATGTCAGAAAGCCATTGCCTTCATGTTGTGTGGCGTACATCCACCAGCAGTTTCCTGATCCTGGTGGAAGCTACGTTGGCTTCAAAGAACACAGACGCTCTCCCGAGGCTCAACATTGAAGATGCATGTTCAACAAACTTGGTGGGCGAACATATGTTAACAATTACTGTATTGTCAATTTGACACTTGGTCCACTATCAATAGAACATGGATACAGTACAATGATAATTTTGGTCAATATATACAGGAAGACAGTGCATAAGGTTTTTTCATTATACTTCTACAGTATTGTTCATTGTATAATCATTCATTATTCTCCTCTAATAATATATTACGATTTCATATTCAAACTGATTCGTCATCATCGGTTCATATGAAAGCTGGAGTGCATGAAGTGATTTTAGTCATGGCATTGTTCATATTCATGTTATTGTTCATATAGTAAAATTCATAGTGATTCACCAACATGGTCATATCATGATATAGTATTGATAATATTCATCATATTGTTCATTTAGTAGTGTTTACACATTGTGATATGCCACCATCACTTTATACAACAGTAACTAAAATTGGTCATTTGATAGCTACACATGGACAGAAGAAATGTGCATACTGATCTGAATTGTACAATGAAATGTATGTGCTGCATAATGAATTTCCCTGTAAAAATAGCTACCATGTAATAATAAAAATTCTTATCATATCAATATGGTCAAAGTTTCATTTTGATATATATGTATATGCACTACCGCGTCTAAGGGACTGGATGTACTTTTTCACACGGACCATATATGATAATATATAGTAGGCCAAAATAACTGGCACTAGATATTTCTTTTGAAATCACAGACACACTGAAAAACTATGTCTATTTTTGACACCTCATGAACAAGAATAGTTCCCCTATCTGAGCAATGTTAAAAATGAGAAAATCTAATTTGCATTTTTCTTGAATCAAAAAATATTTCTCTTTGGCCCAACATGTTTGGACAACAAAATATGATAAATTTCTAAAATGAGTAATCTATTGTACAATAATGAATTGCTGTAAATTGTTTGCCATAAACACACAAGCTTTATTTTGTTTACATTTGCTGTAATGAACTGTATGCAAAAGTCACATGATTATTGTGTACATTATATATATATATATATACAACTGACAAATGGTCACAATTGTGTAATATCATTGAATGTTATTCATGAATGATGAATGTTTTCAAAGAAAATAAATCTGTCATATGGCAGACAGTCTAATTGAATCTGTCATCATGTTTTTTGATCAGTTCATATTTTTGAGGTGCTGGCACCTTAGCAATATTTTTCGCCTTGGGCCACTCCACCTGTGGCAACTTTTTCCCTTTGGCTCTGGCACGCAGCACTGCTTCTACCATCTCCTGTATATGTGTGTTTGCTGCAGACTCATAGACAGGCCTGATCCGCCATGCACCAGACTGCTTTTTCCATTCAGGTTTGAACCTTGCTTCACCAGCTGGCGTTGAACCTTGGCGTGGCTTCTTCACAATGGCTTGCTTCTGCCCCATATTACTGTTGTGTTGCAGCACTGCAAGCTGGGTTCTTGCCAGCATGCAAGGATAGTCAAACTCTTGTCTCTTGGGGCAGAAGACCAAGAGAGATGAATGGTAGGACTCCAGACTGCCTGTGTGACAAAACAAATGTAGCTGCCTGATATCCCGCAAAAACTTGGGTTCAAACACAATCTCCTTCAATGCCTGAAGTGTGGCTCCCTTTAGCCACTTTTTCTTCTTTTTTTCCTGAGCTGAATATGGCTTATGTAGGCACTTGTTGACATGAGAATACCCACTCCATTCATGCTTGCCAGCTACATGAAAGCAGATGCTGGTGAACAGCTCAACCAATTTGTCTGGGTTCTTGTCACAGTTTCTGCTGCTGAACCACATGATACACGATACTTTTTACCCAAGGTGCCAGGTCTGCATGCCGCCTCTTTTTGCTCAAATCCAGCACCTTCTTGCGGAAGCTGTTGGCTATATGATACACATCAAATTGATGAGCAATTCCCTTCGCTGCATATTCCTTTTTCACAATAGATCTAATGCCAATGTGCCTGTCTGTGGTAACGGTACTGACATTTATTTTATTTTCAAGGAGGCGATCAAGTGTTGCACAAAAGCCGAACTTTTCCATGGCCTGGGAGGAAGTTGTTTGTGTCACTTGCACAAGTTCAAAATCCACAATGCGATTATCTGCTTGATTCATAAATGAATAAGTGCAATATTTGGCTGAAAATCCTGGGCTGTTACAGCGACCATCACCCCCTAGCGTCAAATCTTCTTTCTTTTCTTTCAGTTCATTCTGGATTATGGCACGCTGGTGCAACCATGCCTGGTTAACCACTGGTAGAAGCCACTGTTGCTGGACATCATAAAATGTTTTTTCCGAAATAACCTCCAAGTTCATTACTTGTGCTAGACTAGCAAGTCTTGTATATGTCAATCCAGAAAACAATGTAGATGCACAGAGAAGCATATTTCCAGCAGGCACTTTAGATCGACCTCCACCAATATATGTCTGACCTGACCAGGTTTGTTCTGCATGATTGCACAGGTATTGAATATGGTAGACTATGTTGCTGCCTGTCAATACTTTTCTCACACTACTAACAGGGCTTCGACAGGTACTGCATGATGTCAGGTTAACTAAAGTGTCAAGGCACGTTTCAAACACTATGTATTTCTTGCTTTGTAGGATAGCAGCATAATGACTAACATTATCATTAGCACTATATTCAGATTCTGTACTCGTATCATGTGGGTCTGCACAATTTTCCTCCCGCCATGAAGTATCCTTATCGTGTGGCTCATATGACACAGAAACTTCCTCAACATATGTGATATCCATTTCCGAGGACACCACATCCACCATAGCTTTGGACTTGGCTTTTGAAGGCGTTGATGTGCATATAGGTACAGGGACATCATTTGAGGTCACTACCGTTACTTCCTGTGACGTCCAAGGGTCTACTATGGGGACCACAGCTGGAGTGTTTTCTACAGAACAATGTTCTGTACACATGGCGTGTGCAGACTCTTCTGGAGAATTTTCTGAAGGACAAAGTTCCATACATATGACAGATTCTTCTTCCCCACTTTCTGGCATTGCAGCACAATATGCATGGTCTAGTTTCATGGCGCTTTCATTAGCTGGCTGGTACATATGCACCCTAACTAATGGCGGCACAACAATAACATTTTCTCCTTCATCAAATACTTGCACAGGGTCTGTCTGCACCTCAGCATGGCATACCTGAAAGCACATATTTTGCATTAGAATTACAAAAGCTATTAAAATTTTCATTCAGAATTTACACACTGAACACAAAATTGATAATATAAAGAACACTGACAGTTACACGTTTCAGCATCATACAAAATAGAATAGGTCAGCTCGGTACAAGAACAAATTAAATAACAATACAATTATTACATGTATGGTTGTAGTTTATTTCCAAACAGCATGAACAATATTTGGTACTAATACAATGGAATTTTTCAAAATGACCAGGGAATCCCTCATTTTCGACTGTAGATCTACATGTATATATAAAATTTATGGCAGGGAATTACATGGAACCTACATTTTCTTGATACACTGGATCTGCTGATGATGTGTTCTGATCTGTGCAGTCCATCAGCTCTGTTGAGGGGGGAGGGGAGGATTGGGTTGCTGTAGCATTCGCCTTGTCCTGGAGTACACTCTGTACCCACTGTAAAATAAAATGGCACATGCACTGTTACTCAGATGCATATATAAGGAGCAAAATAACTGCATGTTTGACAAATTTGGTGACAATGACATTATTATTAAATCATAATCAGTTACATCCAGTTGACTCTTACTCTATCAGGTTTTTCTTATGATCTGTAACAAGGTGTCAAAAAGTTTCATATAGGCTGCAGAACGGACAGTACTACATACAATAATACACCTGTATTTGAATCCACATTATGCCATTAATACACACACACATACACACACAGACGGACAGATGCACACACACACAGGCGATCACAATATGCCCTTATATGCCTCCGACTTATATCTACAGGTGCAAAAGTGTCAAAAATATAGTATTTACATTTATTATCGTTCAGATCACAGTTTACCTTGTGATTGTTACGCTTTTCCAGCCGGTCTTGCCGTCCACTAGCAGGCTTGCCTGGTCTGCAAGCAAATAATGAGGGAACAGCATCACTTTTCAGACGAAGTCGACCTTTGTAACCGAGGAGTTTAGCCTGTAAATCTTCCTCATAACACGAGGCTTCGAAGTGGTCCTCACACACAACGGAATTTCGTCCGAAAGGAAACGTCTTCAGTGTGTGCCCTGTTCCGAGATTGTGCAACCACTTTTCAGCGACGTTCTTCCGACAAGGTGTGCTGGGTTTGGGTACACAAAAGAAGTGTTTATTTTTGTTTTTTCGCTTATTATTGAGACATCCAAAGGCTTTACATTCCGCCATTTTGCGATATCAAAATCTAAATAACCACTGCTCAGCCGGGCACTCCAGGCTCAGCCAATATTGATCCAGATCACGGTATCAACGTCTCTACGTCACAGGAAGCGTCCTGGCAGGCCATGTAGCCGCAAGTATGGCTGCGCCCATGTTTTGCTGCCATAGCTGAACAAGCACATCGGCAATGGATTGATATCGCATTGCCGGCGCTCTGTTCAGAAGAAAAACTTGAACTAGAAGTTGAGACGGGGGCTCAATATAATATCTTTATTTCATTTAGGACCATTGGTACCCTTTAAGTTTAAAACATATTTGGGAAATACACTTGTTGCTAAAAGCCAGTGGTGGAATGTGACAATAAAGTACTTTGTTGTTGTATTTAACCACAATTTTCATGTAGCTGCACTTCAGTAAAGTAGATTTTACAAGGGCTGCGTTATGTTTAAAATCATTTGTTTTTACTGTGGCCTCAGCAATCAGAATGAATTAATACATTCACTTGAATGGAATCTAGTACTTTAACTGAGGGTGTGCATCACTGAGTATGGAGTCGCTCAGTCAAAATATGGAATTTTTATCAATAAAAGTTTAGCCACTGCTCTGTCACCGCTGTGTCTCTTCTTGCCCTGGCTTCAAGTGTGGGCGGTGATTTGTACTTGCATTGCTAAAATATAAAAGGATGCACTACAATGGGTCTCAAATATTTGTAATGTGTCCTGCTATTATAATACTGCATTAGTTTATTGCTAGACTAAACTACACATATAAACTAAATTATATTGGTGACTGAGCAACTG
Organism: Pholidichthys leucotaenia; assembly: GCA_020510985.1. Classification (NCBI taxonomy): domain Eukaryota; kingdom Metazoa; phylum Chordata; class Actinopteri; order Cichliformes; family Pholidichthyidae; genus Pholidichthys; species Pholidichthys leucotaenia. Next base: position 188,468,637 of record CM035836.1, read on the forward strand.
CCATTCCCCAAAGTGCAACATACAGTTATGAACATAACTCACAAAGGATCACACAAGTGATCTGACAAAAAAAAAAAAAAATACATTAACAAGCAGTTTGCAGTTGGTTCCGTCTGGGAACCCAACTGTTCCCAGACGGAACTGCAGAACGGTGGGCTAACTGTACTTACAATAGACTCAACAGAGCGATCCTAGCTCTGGAGTAGGGAGACAACCCAATGACAATCCAATGAACTGGTGAGATTCAGATGAACAGACAGGACTTAAATACCATGAAACATAATGAACACAGTGATTGGCGGTGTGAGTAGGTGTGTGCATGTGTGTGGGAATGTATGAGTGTGTGTTGAAAGGAAAAGAGTGGATACAGGTGTGTGAATGTGTACATGTGTGCATGAGTGTGTGTGTGTATGCGGGTTAACGAGCTGAGTGGTAGAGACAAATGATAATGACATGCAGCTGTGAAACGCTGACAGGAGGAGGAGGTGTGGCTGTCAGCTGACAGGGAGCAGGCAAAACCCCGAGGCTCCCTGAGAGCTGCCTGACAACAAATGAGACAAAAAAACTGGCAGACAACAGGCACCAACATAACAGGAGAAAATGCAGTCACAATGCCATGGAGCTGGGTCTGAAAAAGGTCCAAACCCAGTCCATGACAGAGCCCCCCTCCCCAATGGGTGGACACCAGACACCCCCCCCTGAAATCAAAGAACAACAAGGAAAAAGGACCCCCCCCCCAGGAGGAACTACACGACTACCCAGGGCAGGTGGTGGCGGAAACAAGCCAGGAGGGAACAGAAACAATACAGCAAGAATACCACACAGGAACACAAAGCCCCCCCCCTTCACGTTCAGAAACAGGAGGCTCAGGAGGCCACCCAAAGTCCCAGCATCCCAGGCCAGCCGAACAGTCAGGGGGAACGAGTTGGGTGGCCTGCCAGGGAAATTTGGCCACCCAGCCCAATGGCACAGTACACCAGGTGGCTGGCCTGGATCCTTCAGCCACCAGTTCAGGAGAAGAGGCCCGGACGACGGCCTCCACACAGGGAGGCCCCTTCCAGGAGGGGAGAGTCGAGGAGAGGAACCCCAGCGTCGGGCAGAGACAAAGGGGGGACCACGATGCCCTCGGTAGTCTGGAAGAGGGAGATAGCTGCACCCACGATGGTCCCAGTCCGGGACATGGCAGCACCCACAGTGGTCCCAGCTTTGGACTAAGCAGCATCAGCAAGGATCCTGGACTGAAGCTCAGCCACACCTGCGGTGGGCCCGGGCTAAGCCATGGCTGCACCCACAGTGGTCCCGGCTTGAGATTCTGCTGCACCCACAGCGGCTCCGGGCTGGAGCTCAGCTGCACCCATGGTGGCTCTGGGCTATAGCTCAGCTGCACCCGCAGCGGTTCCAAGCTGGAGCTCAGCTGCACCCGCAGTGGCTCTAGGCCAGGTCAACGCTGCACCCCCGGTGGGCCTGGACTGGGCAAACGCTGCACCCTTGGTGGTCCCCAGGCTGAGGCACGGCACCCATGGCAGACCAAAACTGGAGTGCAGCACCCACATGGGACTGTAACTGGGGCATGGCACCCACAATTGTCCCCAGCCGGGACGCAGCACCCACGGAGATTCAGCTCACGGAGGGACCCACACAACAGCCTCAGGTAGAGGAGGAACAGGATATGGGGCAGCCTCAGCGGGAGAAGCTGAAACCATGATGACCTCCGGAATGTCTGGAACATCCCCGGTGACCCTGGAAACAAGCTCAGAAACAGAGGAAGAAAAGGGGTCAGGGTCACCAGCAGCGGCGGAGCCCGGCAGGGCAAGCTCAGATGTAGCAGGTGGCTGCACCTGGCTCTCCTCACCAAGAGTCAGGCAAGATTGCTCTGGAACTGAGAGGAGGAAGACAAAATAGAGCACTTGCCTGAGCTTGAGCTCCACCGCCATCCAGGACTCCAATGATCCAGGCAAAGATGGAGAGCCAGGCTCAGTCCCCAACTCTGCTGCGGCAGCCTCTGCGCAGGCATGATGGTAGTAGCAGTCCTCAAAACCCCAGGCGAGGTATCCCACGCTGGCGACTCCTCCAGTATGGGGGCTGGGGGCAGCCTCACCATCGACCCTGGGACTGGATTTTCCGCAGGCTCCTCCTCTGTCTGGTGGCTTGGTTCGGGAACTGACGAACTCAGAGAAGCACACAGAGACGACATGGAGGAGACTGGTGAGGGGTTGTTGCATGCCGCTGGTGTAGAAAACTCAGGGGACTGCAAAACCTGAGTCTCTAGGCCAGGGATCAGGTAAGACTGTTCATTAATTGTGAAAACAGAATAAGAAAGCACTTGCCTGTTCTCTTGGTCCACGTTGTTTCAAGCGGCGTCAGATGCACTCTCATCCCTCTCCATGTCCATGGTGGCCTTGAGCTCCTCTGTAGGCAGCTGGGATGCTTCCCAAACGTGCACAGAGGCAGGTGAAGCCAGGGAGAAAACTGCCGTCTCCACCTTTGGTGGATGTAAAAATTGAGGATGAGGTGACGGCAGGCGAGGCGGCAGGAGGAAAAAACGGCTCCACTGCAAGTCTTTCCTTCTCCAAACGGCGGTCAATTTCCACCAGTAACGCCAGTCTGTATTCTTCCCAGTCTCTCGCGGAAGGAGCGGACCCAAGCTCTGGAGACGGCGACGGAGCTGGAGTAGAATTCCTGCCTTATCCTTCTCATAAGTCAGGGCGAGGATGGAATGCAAAAAACAGAGAAAAAGCAGAGGTTGGGACACACCACCAGCACCTCCGCTGCGGTGTCCCGAGCAGCTTGGACATTCTCGGGAGTACACGACCTCTGCATCCACGAGAAAGCGTTCTCCAGGAGGTCCAATGCACGCAGCCCCTTGTTGCTCCAGAAGTCCATGGCGACAGCTCAGGTGGGTGAAAAAACACAGACAGATGAAAAAAAATAACGCACACAACACCTCCGCTGGGTTTTCTTAATATGGCCGGTTCATCCTGTCAAATCCGTGCACTATTACACAGTACATGGGAATTAGAGACGAAAACCCAAACGCAGGAGAGTGTTGTGTGAATTTATTAGATAAAAAACAAGCAAACTCCAACGAGCGAACAGAGAAACACAGGAAACAAAACATCTGCACTCTACGGTTCATTGGAGGGTAAATGGAGGAACCCAACGCGCTCTCAGACAGAATTGAGAAGCAGAGGAAAGGGTAGAGAGAGAGGAACCCAACTGTTCCCAGACGGAACTGCAGAACAGTGGGCTAACTGTACTTACAATAGACTCGACAGAGCAATCCTAGCTCTGCAGTAGGGAGACAATCCAATGACAATCCAATGAACCGGTGAGATTCAGATGAACAGACAGGACTTAAATACCATGAAACATAATGAACACAGTGATTGGCGGTGTGAGTAGGTGTGTGCATGTGTGTGGGAATGTATGAGTATGTGTTGAAAGGAATAGAGTGGATACAGGTGTGTGAATGTGTGCATGCGTGCATGAGTGTGTGTATACAGGTGAGCGAGCTGTGTGGTAGAGACAAATGATAATGACATGCAGCTGTCAAACGCTGACAGGAGGAGGGGATGTGGCTGTCAGCTGACAGGGAGCAGGTGAAACCCCGAGGCTCCCTGAGAGCTGCCTGACAACAAATGAGACAAAAAACTGGCAGACAACAGGCACCAACATAACAGGAGAAAATGCAGCCACAATGTCATGGAGCTGGGTCTGGAAAAGGCCCAAACCCAGTCCATGACAGAGACTTCTTTTAGCATCTTGCGGTCTGCTCTTGGGGTGAACTTGCTTGGACAGCCAGACCTGGGCATGTTGGCAGTTGTTTTCCGGACAGCAAAATGGCTGATTTCAAATTCTTTTGAGATCTTTTTAAATCCCTTACCAGACTCATAAGCTGCTACAATCTTCTTTCTGAAGGCCTCACCCAGCAGGCACAAGACATTGATTCAGCGTTGTATTCTGGTTGATCTATGTCATGATGTTGTGCAATGTAACGTCAGCGTTGTTTCAGCGTTGATTTGTTTCGTCTAAACAACATGATGAATCAATGTTGATTCATGGTCAGATGCTCAACCAGCTGTTTTGGTTCTTTGTATCCCATGATTCGCTGCGTCGTTTCGTCAAATAAGCGCCATTTTGGAAACTTGTTCGTCGGGGATAATCCTCTTAGAGGTAAGAAAATCTTGAACTTATGTTTATTAATTCAGCAAAAACGATTTGATTTAATGCATATTTACTACAAATTCCATGCAGGTATTCATTTTTTTACCACTATTAGTCTGTTACATTTTAATGCCTCACCATGGTGATGTCATTAACCGCGCTGTGAAAACAAGCTTCGTAGTGTCTGAAATCTGTTAATTTTATTGTTATATTGAGTTTACTATATAGTCCAGTATATATACACAAAGAGCAGAGATAAACAAACCTATCATCTGGTCAGTCACTGCAACAGATACTGGAGTCAGTTTGTCTTGGCCTGTCCTTGCCGCTGATAATACTTCTATCTGCCAAGAATGTGCCGCTAGTCCAGCAAAAGCTAGCGGTACTCAAATACTTTGCAAGCAGTTTCATGAAATGGTCAGTCAGAAAGCAACTCATACCAGTTCGGACGTATGTACATATGTATACTAGCTGCTCTTGTTTTTTCTTGCCTTCTGATTGTTGCTCTGAGTGTTGCTATCCCTGTGCTGTTGCAATCCTGGAATTTCCCCATTGTGGGACTAATAAAGGCTTATCTTATCTTATCTTATCTTATCTTTAAGTTTACAAACTTGCTCAAAATAAATTATGTTTCCTTTTAGTACAGTAAAGCTGGTGATACAAAAATGAGCTACTACCACAGAAGATGGAGATTCTGTGAAGCTGCTATATGTTCTATGTTAAATGAAAGCGGTGATGAAGATGGGGATACTTATCAAAATGCATCACTAGATTCATTACCTCAGCACAGTCCAAGATCAACAAATTTGCAAGTTGAGGTCCCTTTAGAATCAAAAGGAGTGGCTGCTACCTCGGGCAGTGCGAGTGATTTAAGCGACTATGGATTTGATGCCCATGTATGGTCATCTGATTCCTCAAGTGTGTCAGAAAATGAACATGAAGTGACTGATGAAGAAGAAAGTAACATAACTATTGATCTACAAGCCTGGAGTGTGGAGTGTGATGGGAAAGCTACCACTGAGAAGAGGAAGCCCAAGAAGAGGTCTTTCCCTGATTTTGAAACTGGTAATTTCACAAGAGAAGATGCATTGGTTGAGCTGCAAAGTGAAATATATCCTTATTTTCATAATCTACAATCTACCTTTTTTCTGCAGAAGATGGGAACAGTTCTTTGGATGAGGACGAAGAAGAGACTTTCTACGCAGTGCCATGAACTTCTTCAAAGCCTCAGTAAGATTTCTTCAGGTCTATCAATTTAAGTGGACAATCTTTTCTGCATTAAGTTTTATGGCTTTATTAACTACTTGAAATAACTTATTTGTAACTTTCACAACAGCTCCATGTTTGCCAAGGAACCTGTCATCTGTGCCTCATAGAGGTGCAGAGAGGATAGATCCACACGCAGGTTGTGTTAAAGACATTTATTAACAAAGGCAAAATAAATGTCAAAGGTGCTCACAACACAAAAATGAAAACAGGGATCACTTACACCGGTGCCTCAGAGCAGACGTGCTCTGGAGAAGATAAGGCTTCAGAGGCTGCCAAAGTGTAGCGAGGAGACAAGTACAAAGTGTAGCGAAGACTGGAGACAAGTAGACAAATGTAGACAATGTAATTTAGCTGCCAAACACAGAGTTCACGGCTTAAACACAGGGAGGTGAATTGGGTATTGCGCAGCAGGTGTGGCCAGGAGCGGGCAACGACGTAATTCCAACATCTCTCACAGCTGAGGTGAACTGGGGAAACAGGCTGTGACAGGGTGCGTCTGGGAGCAGAAGAAATAATGGCCCTGTCACAGAGAAAGGTGAAACAGTTTCAAACTACATGAATAGACCATATAAGTCCTGTCCTCAAGTCCTGTGCAGACCAGCTGTGTGGGATTGTGGAGTACATCTTCAATCTGAGCCTGAAGTTGGGGAGGGTACCACAGCTGTGGAAAACATCTTGTGTGGTACCTGTACCAAAGACTTCCCACCCCAAAGAACTGAACAGCTACAGACCAGTGGCCTTGACCTCCCACATGATGAAGACCCTGGAAAGACTGCTCCGTGCTCACCTCCGCCCCCTGGTGGGACCAGCGATGGATCCACTCCAGTTCGCCTACCAGCATGGCATTGGGGTGGAGGATGCGGTGATCTTCTTCCTTCACCGTTCTCTGTCCCACCTGGAGAAGCCCAGGAATGTGGTGAGGATCATGTTCTTTGACTTCTCCAGTGCTTTCAACACCATCCAACCGATGATCCTGAAGGACAAGCTGCTGTGCGCAGGGGTGGACCAGCACCTGTCATCATGGATCCTGGACTACCTCACAAACCGGCTTCAGTTTGTGAGAACCGGGGACTGTGTGTCCGACATGATCATCGGTAGCACGGGGGCCCCCCAGGGAATGGTTTTGGCTCCCTTCCTGTTCACCCTTTATACTGCGGACTTCTCACACAACACAACACACTGCCATCTACAGAAGTTCTCTGATGACTCTGCGATCGTTGACCTCATCTCCAACGGAGATGAAGCTGAGTACAGAGGGCTTATCCAGGACTTTGTGGACTAGTGCCATTGGAACTGCCTCCAGATCAACGCGAGGAAAACTAAGGAGCTGGTGGTGGACTGCCGCAGGCAAGGACAACCCCTCACAGCACCAGTAAATATACAGAGAACAGACATCGAGATGGTGATATCCTATAAGTACCTGGGTGTTCATCTGAACAATAAACTAGACTGGTCACACAATACTGACGCACTCTACAAGAAGGGACAGCGCAGGCTGTTCCTACTGAGGAGACTCAGGTCTTTTGGTGTACAAGGGGCGCTGCTGAAGACATTCTATGACACGGTGGTGGCATCAGCCATCACTTTTGGAGTGGTCTGCTGGGGCAGTGGCATTACAGCAGCCGATAGGAAGAGACTGAACAAACTGATCAAGAAAGCTAGCTCTGTCCTGGGGCAGCGCCTTGACCCAGTGGAGGAGATAGGAGAGAGAAGGATGGTGGCTAAACTGTCATCTCTGCTGGAGTCCGAGTTCCACCATATGCAGGACATACTGAATGCACTGAGGAGCTCATTTAGCAGCAAACTACATCATCCTAGGTGCACAACCGAGAGGTTTCGCAGGTCCTTCCTACCTACGGCTGTCAGACTGTACAACCTAAGCAGGGCTGCTCGCAGACGTGACAACCTAATAGTTTTGAATGCAAAAGACGCAATAGACTTACACAATGGTCCCCTCCGTTATACAACTAGGAAAACACCGGTCGCTATGGAGGGTGAGAATATGTATGGGTACATAATCATACCATGTAAGATAACTAAGTAGACGGTTGTACTGTTTCATTCCATCTAGCTACAATGTTTCGCACTGTGTGTGTTTATATATTTACATATTTATTCCATCTAGCTACAATGCTCTGCACTGTGTGTGTTTATATATATATTTATATATTTATCTAGCAACAATGCTCCACACTGTGTGTGTTTATATATTTACATATTTATTCCATCTAGCTACAATGCTCCGCAATGTGTGTGTTTATATATCTACATATTTATTCCATCTAGCTACAATGCTCCGCACTGTGTGTTTGTATATTCATATATCTATTCCATCTAGCTACAATGCTCCGCACTGTGTGTTTATATATTTACATATTTATTCCATCTAGCTACAGTGCTCCGTACTGTGTGTGTTTATATATCTACATATTTATTCCATCTAGCTACAATGCTCCGCACTGTGTGTTTATATGTATATTCACATATTCATTCCATCTAGCTACAATACTCCGCATTGTGTGTTTATATACTCATACACTACCGTTCAAAAGTTTGGGGTCACCCAGACAATTATTTTGTGTTTTCCATGAAAAGTCACACTTATTTACCACCATGAGTTGTAAAATGTATAGAAAATATAGTCAAGACATTGACAAGGTTAGAAATAATGATTTGTATTTGAAATAATATTTTTTTCCTTCAAACTTTGCTTTTGTCAAAGAACCCTCCATTTGCAGCAATTACAGCATTGCAGACCTAACATGATTGCACAAGGGTTTTCTAATCATCCATTAGCCTTCTGACGCAATGAGCAAACACATTGTACCATTAGAACACTGGAGTGATAGTTGCTGGAAATGGGCCTCTATACACCTATGTAGATATTGCACCAAAAACCAGTCATCTGCAGCTAGAATAGTCATTTACCACATTAGCAATGTATAGAGTGTATTTCTGATTAGTTTAAAGTTATCGTCATTGAAAAAAAGTGCTTTTCTTTCAAAAATAAGGAAATTTCTATGTGACCCCAAACTTTTGAACGGTAGTGTATATTTATTCCATCCAGCTACAATGCTCCGCACTGTGTTTATATATTTATATAGCTATCCCATCTAGCTACAATGCTCCACACTGTGTGTCTATATATATATATATATATATATATATATACACACACAGTATATATATATATATATATATATATGTACATATGTATACTTGCTGCTCTTGTTTTTTCTCTTGCCTTCTGATTGTTGCTCTGAGTGTTGCTATCCCTGTGCTGTTGCAATCCTGGAATTTCCCCATTGTGGGACTAATAAAGGCTTATCTTATCTTATCTTATCTTATCTTATAATACCAATTCTGAAACACAAATAATAAATAGGAGGATAAATCATCAGGAAACAAACACAAAAAGACACCACAAAGCTAGGAGAAAATACAGGGAAAATACATAAATAAATTGAGAGACTGAGCCCGGTAGAACCCATGTTCAGTCCTGTGACAGAGCCCCCCCTTTAAGGGGTGGATTCCAGACACCCCAAGGTAACATCAAAGGAGCCCCCCCCCCAAAAAAAGGTACAGCAAAAAACAAACCAGGGTGGGAGGTGGGGGAAGCAGGTACGGAGGGAGCAAAACTACAAGTCCGCTCAGGACCCACATCTGCAAAACACAGAATTAGCACCCCGCCCAGGGAGCTTAGGAGTTCCGGGGGCTGACCAAAGTCCCAGGACCGGCAGCCGGCTAGGTGGAACAAGTCAGGAGGTCTGCCAAAGTCCCAGACCAACCGGACAGCCAGGTGGTATGAGTCAGGTGGCCTGCTGGAAGATAGGGACCACCTGGCCCGGCGGCCGGCCCTAGTGCTTCAGCCACCTCAACAGAAGAGGTGGCCCAGGAGGTGGCTCCCCCACTGGGAGGCTCACAACTGGTGAGGAGAGCCGTGGAGGGGGAACCATGATGTCGTCAGGCAGAGCAGGAAGGGGAGCCCCGACGGTGTCAGGCAGAAGGAGAAGGGGGGCCACGACAGCATCTGGCTGAAGAGAAGGGGGGACCATGAGGCTCTCAGTGGTCTCGGACAGGGGAAAAGTAGCACCCGCGGTGGCTCTGGAGGGATAACGCCCATGGTGGACCCATACCGGAATGCAGCACCCACATTGGCTTCGAGCTGGGGCGCAGCACCCACGATGGTCCCCGGATGGGACGCAGCACCCACGGAGACCTGGACGGCAGCGGGGGAACCCAGACGACGGCCTCCGGCAGGGGATGAGCTCCACCCACAGAGGACCTGGCCTGGGCCATAGCTGCACCCATGGAGGTCTTGGGCTGGGATGGGATGCCCACGACGACCTCGACAACAGAAGCTGGACCCTGGGCGACCTCCAGCGGCAAACTTAGATCTACAGAGTCATCTGATGGAGAAGGATCCTTTCCGGTGACCCTGAGGGAGAGCTCAGACACAGCACAAAGAGAAGAGGGGTCAGGGTCACCAGCAGCAGTAGCGGCAGTGGCAGCGGCGGAACCCAGCGAGGCAAGCTCAGATGCAGAGGACGGCTGCACCTGGCTTTCCTCACCAAGAGTCAGGCAAGATTGCTCCAAGACAGAAAATAGAAAGACAACAGAGAACACTTGCCTGATCTTGAGCTCCACCGCTGTCCAGGACTCCAACTATCCAGGTGAAGATGACGATTCAGGCTCGGTCTCAGGGAGGTCCAGCTTGGTTGTGGACTCTGCTGCGGGGGCCTCCGCAACAGGCATGATGGTGGTAGCAGTCCTAAGGCCCCCAGGCGATGTTCCCCATGCTGGTAATTCATCCGGCGTGGTGGTTGGGGGCTTCCTCACCAATGGCCCTGGGACTGGATCCTCCAGTGCCACAGGCTCCTCCATTGTCCAGCGGTTCTGCTCTAGGGCTGATGGACACTCAGGAAGAGGTGGAGGAGACACAGAGAGAGGTGGAGAGCAGTTAATTGCTGCAGCAGGTGGGAGAGCTCAGGGGACTGCGTTTCCTGAGCCTCCCTACCAGGAATCAAGCAAGGCATATCATCATAATTTGAAGAGGGAAAAAATGACACTTGCCTGATTTCCTGGTGTAGGATGTGGCCTGCTGCAGTGGGTGAATGGTCATCCCTCTCCGTGGCTCTGGTGGGCATGGGTCCCCCTGAGGATTGTGGAGGAGCCATTTCAGCAGACACGGAGATGGGTAGAGCCAGGGAACCCATGGAGGACCTCTCAGCAGCGGGAGAGAACACCGAGGTTGAGCGGGGAACAGCAGCTGCAGAGTGGAGAGAAGCTGAAGATTCAGCCAGGGGAGAAGGAGCCATAGGCTGCACTGCTGAGGGAGGCTTCAGTTTCAGTGCCATGGAGATGGCTGTCATAGAGGCAGGAGGCTTCCTCCGGCGGTCCACCGCGGGGTGACATGGCTGTGGTGGAGCAGCTGGGGCTGGAACGGGCACCAGAGGCTGGTGCAATATGGAGTTGACTGGGGCCTGGGAACGCCTTACCTTCGGCGTGCGTCCAGGCTTCACCGGAGATTTTCTCTTCATCTCGCCATTCTCGCATTGCAGTACAGCCACCAGAGAAATCCTCTCTTTACCCTCAGCGTGTTCCATCAGCTGAGGGCACCGGCGAGCCGCTGACCATCGACACACCATAGCAGTAGGCCCTCTGACTCTTTGGCCTATTAGGCCCAAAAATACTTAACCTCTTCCCAAACCAGCTGGTTCCCACCCAGTATGGGCAAACTCTCAGAGAAAACAGCAGAGGCGGCAGACAGTGCAGGAGTGATGAGGAAGGAGGGAGGCAGAGCACCGGAGACAGGAGTAGAAGGGGATGATCCAGGCTTGGCTGGACAGAGGTGTCTGGGAAGCACCCTCGCCTGAGCTCATCCCAAAGCTGTGCAGAGTGGGAGGTCTGGTCCATCAAATGGGTGGTATGGGCAAAAACCTCCACCGACTTATTCCAACCCGAGCTCTTCCTTCTTCCAATCTTGCCCGCTGAGTCCTTAATTGGTGGCATCATTCTGTCAAGGGTTTGAAAATGAAAACAAAAGGCAAACAGACCGACTGACAAAACTGGACTAAACTAGAAGATACACTAACATGAGATACTCACAGACCGGACTGACATGAAGACGTTACTGTCACGACCTCTGATAAAGGCCTGGGCACAGACATATATAGGCTGGGAGCAAATCATAGGACCATGACAATGCTAATAATAATAATAATAATAATAATGACAACTAAGAATATGTGGCTGCAAAGAAAACACAGAGAAACACAATAAAAGGTGAGGACATGGCTGAACTCATGCCCTGAAGATAACAGAAAGATCAAGTATGAACATAAAGTGAGGACATGATCACAGCCATGTCCAAACCTTTACACTGATGAGATCATCTTGGAGTTATTTATTACCAAGTCTGAATTGCTAAAATTCAAACTATTACTATATTTGTCCACAGGTAGTGTGAGTGGTTAATCGGCAAAAATACAGGGCTGTTCATTGGCTAAGACAATCTAGTCAACAGTTTATTGTCTAAAGGTGCATTCAGACCAGATGTGAATGGGTGAATTTTTTGTGCAGTAAAATTACATTTTAACTCAATGTAAACACACTAATAGACGTGAACTCACCTTCTGGTGAGTTGCAGACGGGCTGAGTTGCCTTTGCTGCTGGGTTCAACCTGCTGTGGAAATCCCCAAAACACCATCATGCTGAGGTTTATGTTATCCAATGGGGGGGGGGGGGGGGGGAGGTCTCACCTGAAAAAAGTTGTCCCTGCCTCCAAAGTTTCACCTGGATGATGGTTGTTAACACTGCTAGCTTTGTTAGCACATCCATGGCAGGAGTCCATTGGTAAATACAGCGAGGAAAATAAGTATTGAACAAGTCAGCATTTTTCTCATTTTGTGGGAACCCACTCAGTATGTCAGTATGTTTCCTCTCAGACGGAAGGACAAGGGGAATCATCATGGGGGGTTTGTGTGTTGATGCAGGGGTTGGTGTGTTGATGCAAACAGTGACAAAGAGAATGGGAAATGCAAAGGCTTTCATGTTAATGCAGCACCACAGAAAGCTGATCGAGTTGCATGATATAAAAGGAGAGGTGCCTGTGACCTGTGATTCTTTTGATGCTTGTGATTCTGGAAAATGTGAGAGAGAGAGATGAATAAAGGCTGTTCTACTCTGGACCTATCTGCCTGACTATTTCTCTCTCCTCACTGGTGACCCTTGACGCACAATGGAACTCGAGGCGAACACCCTGGTGATGACCAGGACGGGAGGTGCCAGCAATGCGTGCACTGTTTCGGTCAAACTCCCAGACTTTTGGCTACATGACCCGAAGTCTTGGTTCCTCCACACTGAGGCCCAGTTCGCGCTCCAGGGAATAACGGTGGATGACACCACATACTACTACGTGGTTGCAGCACTGGACGCACGCACAACTCAGCAGGTGGTGAGCCTGCTCCAGCTGCCCCCAGCCCATGATAAATACGAGGCTCTCAAAACCACGCTGACCCGGCGCTATACGCTTTCAGACTGCGAGAGAGTGGAAAGGCTCCTGACGCGCTCCGAGTTGGGAGACAGGTCAGCGGTTGAGTTAATGGAGAAGATGCTGGTGTTGATGGGCACAGATGTCGAGCATTTCCACTTTGCCCACCTTTTCCTCCGGAACCTCCCGACGGCGGCCAGTGTGGCCCTTGCCAATTCGCTGCTGCTGGCCGCGCACAACTACCGGGCGCTAGCGCAAGAGGCAGATCGGATTATCCTCACCACCAGAGCCCTCGCAGTGAACGCAGCAGCGTCGGAACCCAGCGAGACAGCCAGCGGGGGTGAGGAGCCAATGACGGTGGCTGCAGCAGACGCCAAGAAGCACCGGAGAGACACACTCTGCTTCTACCACCGCTGTTTTGGAGAGGACGCACACCGATGCGTGCCACTGTGCCAATTCAAGCGCTCGGGAAATGCCAGGGCCGGCAGTCAATAGCAGCTGCGACCGCCGATGAAGCGAGCAAGCTGCTCTATGTGACGACTCACGCTCGGGGAGACGGTTCCTCGTGGACTCCGGCTCCCAAAAGAGTCTCATCCTGCTGTCCTACGCAGACCGGCTGGCGGGAACTAGCGGCCCCGAGCTGACGGCCGCAAACGGCTCAGACATTAAGACTTTTGGTGAGAGGACACTGACTGTATCCTTGCACGGCCGTACATACCAATGGACATTCGTCACAGCGGCATGCAGCTTCCCCATTTTGGGCGCTGATTTTTTGTGTGCACACGGTCTACATACCGGTCTACATACCTAAGACAGCAGTAATAACCCCGTTTGGTCTTTTTGAGTTTTTATGCATGCCTTTCGGGTTAAAAGGCGCGGTGCAGACTTCCGGTCTGGACGCCATGGCGACTGCAGCTTAACACTGAAGCTCTCAGACCCAATCCAGGATAACACCTTGAAAATCAAACTTAACGGATTTTTGGAGGAGTGAAAATCAAAAGACAAAATCATCATGTCTAAAGGAAAACAGAAGAAACTGAAATTCCCCAGGCCAGGACACGTATCGGCCGGAGAATCTGAACTGGAAGATCTCCGTTCAGAAGACGAGGAACTGGTGATAGCTAACAAAAAGGTTAGCCTGAAATCACTATTTGAGGAGCTACGACGATTTCGCCGAGATGTTACGGCCGAATTTCGGGAATTCAGAGAAGAATTGAAAAGGACAAACAGCAGAGTGGACCAGGCCGAGAACCGAACCTTGGAAACAGAGGAACGAATAAAAGTGCTCGAAGATTCTGTGCTGGACCTACGCAAAAGACAAGCATCTATAGAGGCTAAGCTAACCGACCAAGAAGGAAGACAAAGAAGAGACAACATAAGAATTCATGGTCTGATAGAAGGTGCCGAAAACGGTTTTAACTCAATGGCAGAATGCGTGGAATCCTTACTAAGAGAGAAATTGGATATTCCACAAACCACCGACTTGAAGATAGAAAAGGCACATCGTTCATTAGCCGCTAGGCCGGCGGCGGAAGCGCCCCCACGTTCGGTGTTGGTAAGATTTTCCAATTTCAAAATAAAACAAGAGGTTGTAAGACTGGCCTGGCAGAAAAAAGGATTTATGCACCAGGAGAGAAAAGTCTACGTGGAACACGATTACGCCCCGGAGGTCCTTAAAAAGCGCAGGGAATACAATGACGCGAAAAAGGTGTTAAGAGAGAAGAAATTGCGCTTTCAGACTCCATTTCCTGCGAAGTTAAGGGTCTTCTACGGCGATGAAACGTGTCTCTATAATTCGGCGGAAGAAGCAACAGCTGACATGGCGAAAAGAGGGCTCCCGGTAACGGTATTTAAACCCGCAGCAGACCCGAGTGAGAAGATCAAAGCGCAAACATGGACAACACAAAGACCTTCAAAATCCACGGACCAGCAGCGGGAAACCCAGCGCCAGAGCGTCGCGGATAAACTATCTGCTTTCAGGTTGGAATAGCGACCTTTTTTTTTTTTTTCTCTCTTGAATCAATCCGCACATCCAACCCCCCTCATACAAGGTAACAAACATTAAAGGAGATGCGTATTCAGCATGTGGTAAAACATTTCATGGAACAGTCATAATATTTGAAACAAATAAGTCTTTGTAATAAAAAAAAAAAAAAACTTGTTAAAATAGAAATGTGACAATAATCCACATGTTCTCCTCATACTAACAAATACTGTTTTTGCGTGAATGTTTGATGTGATGGGGGTGGGAGGGTGCACACAATTTCACAGGGTTTAGGCATAAAAGGAAAAAAAAAAAAATCATTACAAGTTTGGATTGGGTTCTGAAACTCACGTTAAAAGCATGGGACAACTTACAGTGGTAAGAGAGGGCCCTCAACACGTAACAGAGTTTGAGGAATTTCCCTCAGGGCCTTCACTCCATCAAGGCTCTTCCAGGGTCTTTAAAAAGACCTCTGCTCAGGAAGTTCTTCCGACAGCTTTTTGTTTTAAAGTTTTATACACTATGTTCTTAATGTTTTTCTTGTTTTTAATGTTCTTTCAGTTTCTGAGTAGCACAAATGAGGGCCACCACACAGTTATACTAAACAAAACAACACAATGGAGAAACAGGGTGTAACCAAAATAATTTCATATAATGTAAAAGGAATCCTGAATCCAGTTAAAAGATCCAAGATTCTAGGCAAAATGAAAAAAGACAAAGCAGGAATAATATTTTTACAAGAAACCCACCTAACAGACGTGGAACACAATAAACTCAGTAGACAAGGGTTTAAAATGATCTCTTCATCTTCATATAAGTCAGGGAGGAGGAGGGGAGTAGCTACATTGATATCAACCAAAATTACATTTGAAAAAAAATCAGAACACAAAGATAAAGAAGGGAGATACAGTTTGGTAACTGGGCAGCTAGAGGGAGAAGATATCACCCTGCTGAATGTGTATGCTCCCCCAGGGGCTAACTGGAAATTTTATAAAAATGTATTCGACCTGATGATAACTAAAGCTCAAGGTTTAGTGATATGTGGTGGGGACTTCAATCTTAGACTGAATCCATACTGGGATGCTTCTGGTAATTCTCCACATCAAAATAACACCCAAAACAGGAAGACTCGGATGCTACTAAAAGAAATGGGAATCTGTGACGTGTGGAGGGAACTCAACCCCAGTGTAAAAGACTATACATTTTACTCAACTCCACATTCATCTTACTCAAGGATTGACTATTTTTTTATGTTTAATAGAGACATTGGAAGAGTAAAAACATGTAAAATAGGACTGATGGATCTCTCTGACCACAGTCCGATCTACATGGACTTAAATATCCAAAAATACACAAATAATACATTTTCTTGGAGGTTAAATTCAAATGTCCTGAAAGGACCATTGAAAGATGAATTGGAATCAGATATTCTCAGATATTTGGAAGATAACGATAATGGAGAAGTATCCCCTTTAATACTGTGGGATGCATGCAAAGCTGTAATAAGAGGAAAGATTATTGCAAAACTGGCAACCCAAAAGAAACTAAGACAAGAAAAACTAACCACATTAGAGTCAGAACTTAGGAACCTAGAAAAAGAACACAAAGGCAACACTCATTCTACTGACTCACTCAAGATTAAGGAAATTAAAAACCAAATAAATGAGATCTACACAATAGAAATCCAGAAGAAACTTACATTTTTGAAACAAAAATACTATGAAGCAGGCAGTAAATCGGCAAAATTGCTAGCCTATAAATTGAGGAAACATCAAACAGAAAGAGCAATCTACAAAATCAGAGACCCAGTATCAAAGGAAATAAAATTCAGAATTCAGGATATTCTTAAAAGCTTCGAGAATTACTATAAGAACTTATACTCCCACAAAAAACATAAAAATGCATCCGAGGCATTCCTAAACACATTAAACCTTCCCCAACTTACGGAGTCACAAAATAAAACACTACTGTCAGAAATACATCCTAAAGAATTGGAAAAAGCAATTATGAAACTTAAAGCTAACAAATCCCCAGGAGCTGATGGCTATACAGCAGAGTGGTACAAAACCTTTAAACAGCAACTATCTCCTCTCCTCCTGAAAACATTTAATTATGTCCTCCACACAGGGGAAATCCCCCCCTCCTGGAGAGAAGGGGTCATTGCAGTTATACTTAAACCTGAAAAGGATAAACTAGAGTGCTCCAACTACAGACCAATCAGTGTACTAAATCAGGACTATAAGCTTTTTACCATTATCCTTGCCAAAAGGTTAGAAAATATACTGACAGACCTAATTCATTTAGACCAAACAGGTTTTATAAGACAAAGACAGACACAAGACAACATTCGACGCACTTTACACATAATTCATCATATAAAAAAATATAACTTAAATGCAGTCATATTGGGATTAGATGCTGAAAAAGCATTCGATTCGGTTGACTGGTCTTTTCTATATAGAATCTTATCCAGTTTCAATTTTCATAACAACTTCATTAGAACTATACAGGCATTATATAAAAAACCAACAGCTAAAATAAGGATTAACGGTAATTTATCATCATCTTTTGAACTGGAAAGAGGATGTCGTCAGGGCTGCCCCCTGTCTCCACTGCTCTTTGCAATCTTCATAGAACCTCTGAGCCAATGGATAAGACAAAACCAAAAAATTCAAGGTATTACACTTGGTCAGAAGGAACATAAAATAGCACTCTTTGCTGATGACATTTTAATATACCTAGGGCAGCTGGACACTTCTTTACCAGAACTAACCTCAGTTTCTTCAGAGTATGGAGATTTATCGGGGTACAAATTAAACATGCATAAAACCCAAGTTTTGACATTCAACTATGACCCAAATCATTATTCACTAAGCAAACTCAAAACTAACTGGGAGTCGGAATCTATGAAATATCTGGGGGTCAATATCCCGAAACAACTCAACAAAACTATATCACTAAACTATGATCCACTGGTGACAAAAATAAAATCTGACCTAGCAAGATGGAATATGATACCATTCTTGGGTACTGCACAAAGAATTGAAGCAGTCAAAATGAATATACTTCCACGTCTTCTATACCTTTTCCAAACAATACCGGTAGAACCTCCCAAAAAAACATGGCAGGAGCTGGACAGAAGGATCTCAAGATTCATATGGCAGGGCAAGAGACCTAGAATCAGATATAGAACCCTACAGCTAAACAAAGACAAAGGTGGGCTTGCGCTGCCAAATATCAGGGACTACTTTAAAGCCGCACAAATTAAAACTTTAGTAGAGATATGTAACCCAGTCTACACTGCACAATGGAAGGAGATGGAATGCCAAATAACAAGTGACATCCCCCTACAGGCGATAATAGGGAACAATGCCTTACCTAAGCTTTTGAATAACACTAACCCGTGGATAGAGACCCCGCTAAAAATTTGGTTTAAGATAGTCAGAGAGAATCAAACTAAAGAGCCCTATCGACTTCTGCAATGGATTGCCTATGATCAGGACTTTACTCCTAATAAAACAGACACCAGATTTAAAAAGTGGAAGGAGAAAGGGCTGATAAAATATTACGATTTTTTTAAAGGGCAAATCTTAAGAAGTTTTGAAGATTTGAAAAAACAAGGCCTAATAAATCAAGACCTTTACAGGTTCTTCCAGCTTAGACACCACATAAACAATATACTTAAAAAGGAGGTTTTGGAAAGGGCCCAGTCAGGTGTTCTGAAGGTCTTCTTAATGGCATATAAAGGGATCCCAGGGATCAGATACATTTCTAAAATATACCAAGGTCTTCAAGACTTAAAAGGAGACAACACATCTTATATAAAAGAGAGATGGGAAAAAGAGGGGAATTTCACTTTACAACAGGAAATATGGGAAAAGCTAAATAAACAGCAATGGAAAAGTACCTCATCCCTGCAGTGGAGAGAATTTGGATGGAAAAAACTTGGTAAGATTTTTCAGAACACCTGCACAAAACAAATTTACCCATAAGGGATTGAACTGTTGGCGCTTGTGTGGTGAAAAGACTGCAAATCATTTTCATGTGTTTTGGTCATGCCCAGTTATCCACCAATATTGGACCAATGTACAGACAATACTGGGGAAAATATTCAAAATAACAGTTCCCTTTTCTTTTGTAACTTTGTATTTGGGTTTACTACCGGACTCACTGGAAAGACGAGGAGAAAAATACTTATTCAATGTTTTAATATTGGCAAGCAAAAAAGCTCTAACTAAAAAATGGATGTTGAAGGACTGTCCTACACCTGAAGATTGGACTAACGTGATCCAAGACATTTACTCGATGGAAAAGTTGACATTTGCACTGAGACAGGACATAGATGGGTTCATGAACTTTTGGCAACCCTGGATCGCATATGTGTCTTCCATTAGATCTAATCTTTGACAAATACCATTTCAATAATGGTTCCGCTCTTTGTTCCAATGCTACTCAGATGCTCTTTTATCTTTATTTACTTACTTTTTCTTTTTGTTTGTTTTTTGCTGGTTTGTTTGTTTGTTTTTTTCTCTTTAATTTCACTTTTTCTTTCACTTTAAAAAAAAAAAAGGGGTGTTGTAAGAATTAATCTTCCAATGTTGTCAGATATCAGAAAATAAGGGAACATGTGATGAAAATGTAAACAATGCATTGCTGTAACAACCTGTATACCCTTTACAAAAACTTAAATAAAAAAAAAAAAGGCGCGGTGCAGACTTTCCAACACATGATGGATGCGGTGTTGCGCAATCTGCTCTTTGTGTTTGTCTACCTGGACGACATCCTGGTGGCCAGCACGTCCGAGGACAAACACGTAGCCCACCTCAGGACAGTTTTCCAGAGGTTGGAGGAGCACAGATTAATAATCAACCCGGCGAAGTGCCAGTTCGGGGTGACGGGAATCGATTTTTTGGGCCACCGCATCTCACCGGAGGGCACGATACCCTTATCGGACAAAGTGCACGCAGTGGCAGATTTTCCCCGGCCTCAGATGGTCAGGGCACTGCAGGAGTTTTTGGGGATGGTTAACTTTTACAACTGTTTCCTCCCCCGTGCAGCCCAGCTCATGAGCCATTGTATGCCACGCTTAAGAAACGGAAACCGGCGGACAGAGTCGACTGGACTCCTGAGCGAGAGCAGGCATCTTCCAAGGTTAAAACAGCCCTGGCGAATGCCGCACTGCTGGCGCACCCAGACCCGGCGGCTCGGATGGCGCTCACTACCAACGTGTCGGACGTGGCCATAGGGGCCGTTGTGGAGTAGCGCGTCACAGGTTCTTGGCAGCCGCTTGCTTTTTTTAGCACGTCTTTGCACAACAGTGAGCGTAAATACAGCGCATTTGACAGGGAGTTGCTGGCTCTCCACCTGGCCATACGCCACTTACAGTTCTGGCTGGAAGGGTGCACCTTCACTGTGTTCGTGGACCACAAGCCGCTAACGTACGCTATGGCCAAGGTTTCGGAAACAAGGTCGGGCCGGCAGCAGAGACAGCTGGCCGCGATCTCGGAGTTTACGACCGACATTCAGCATGTGGCCGGTAAATTCAACGTGGTGGCGGACTGCCTCTCGCGCACATTAGTGGCCCCAGTCTACGTGGGGATAGATTGCACGACCATGTGATGCGGACGTTTGCATGCTTCAGTCTGGACCAACAGGGTTAAGGCTGGAGAGCAGAGTACTGCAAGACGCCCCCCCACCCCCACAATCTGTGACGTCTCCATGGGCCGCCTGTGCCTAGTAGTCCCACGTGCTTGGCGCAGCCGCGTTTTTGAGTCAGTTCACTCCGTGGTGCACCCAGGAGTGCACGCGTCAGTCAAAATGGTGGGAGCAAAGTTCGTCTGGCCGAGTCTGCGCAAAAAGGTGAAAGACTGGGCTGCAGCCTGCGTAGCGTGCCAGCGAGCCAAAGTGCACAGGTGCACAAAGGCCCCTTTGGAGCCGTTTCATATCCCGGGTAAGAGGTTTGACCATGTTCACGTGGACCTCGTGGGCCCCTCCCGCCATCGCAGGGGTTCACGCACCTCCTGACAGTGGTGGACCGCACCACACGCTGGCCCGAAGCAGTCCCGCTAGCTTCCACTGCGTCCGCAGACATTGCACGTGCTTTTTTGAAGACATGAGTGGCACGTTTCAGGGCCCCTTCGGATATCACATCCAATTGGGGCCCGCAGTTTGTTTCCGACCTCTGGTCCACCATGGCCCGGAGCCTGGGCGTCACACTTCATCGCACAACTGCGTACAACCAACAGGCCAATGGGTTATGCGAGCGTTTCCATAGGTCGCTTAAAGCAGCGCTCAGGGCTTTGCTTATGGATGCAGATTGGGTGGACCAGTTGCCGTGGGTTCTATTAGGGTTGCATTCAGCACCGAAGAAGGATTTGGCAGCCTCCCCAGCAGAGCTGTTTTTTTCCCAGCCGCTGCGGCTCCCAGGGGAATTTTTGCCGGACAGCCCCGAGCCAAACACCGATCCATCCCCGCTTTCACTGCATAGCGCAGTGGCAGGGATGGTACCCGGTCCGGTCCACCACTGTTTTTCACGCGTTTTTGTGCCAAAGGCCTTGAAGGACACGGCGTTCGTATTTGTCAGGCACGATGCCCACCGGCCCCCTTGCGCCCGCCCTACGATGGCCCGTTCAGAGTGCTGGAACCCGGGGAGAAACATTTTGTGTTAGACTTGGGGGGGACGCAAGGAAACAGTCTATATAGACAGGCTTAAGCCCGCTTTCGTTTTAGCAGACGGGCAGGTGGTGTTGGCCCAAGCTCCTCAGCGCGGACGACCCCCACTGAGAACTCCCCAGGTAAATGACTCGTCAGATCAGTCACAATGGCATGCTAAAGATGTCCCCCCCCCCTCCCAATGTTCCCCCACAGACGGACGTACCCCCAAGAACCCCCCACTGGCACAGCAGCGCCTCGGAGCTGCAGACCCCCCGTTACAGCCGCTATGGATGTAGGCTGAAGCCCAAAGGACATGAGGGTTAAGGCTCAGAGTTTCTGGGGGGGTGGGGGAACCCACTCAGTATGTCAGTATGTTTCCACTCAGATGGAAGGACAATGGGAATCATCAATCATCATGGGGGGTTTGTGTGTTGATGTGGGGTTGGTGTGTTGATGCGAACAGTGACAAAGAGAATGGGAATTGCAAAGGCTTTCATGTTAATTCAGCACCACAGAAGGCTGATCGAGTTGTATGATATAAAAGGAGAGGTGCCTGTGATCTGTGATTCTTTTGATGCTTGTGATTCTGGAGAATGTGAGAGACAGAGATAAATAAAGTCTGTTCTACTCTGGACCTATCTGCCTAATTATTTCTCTCTCCACAATTTAGCATATTTCTGATAGAGCCATTGACCTGTGATTTTCACCAGATATCAGTAACAACCCAAGTAATCCATACATACAAAAAAATCAAGGCAACTGTGTTCACAGAACAAGTTATGTTTAAAAAAGTGGAATGACACAGGGAATAAGTATTGAATACATGAGGAAAAGGAGGTGCAAAATGGCATAGAAAACCGAGAAACCAGCTGAAATCCATCAGAATTTAGGAAGTCATCCCATCCCCCATCAATGCGAATTAAATTTCAGCTGGTTAAGTCCTGACTGATAGCCTTTTGAAAGGTCTGTGAATATCATATTGTCACACCACAAAGAACTCATGATAGGTAGAAGCAAAGAGCTCTCTCTAGACCTTCACAACTTTATTGTTGCAAAACATAATGATGGCATTGGTTACAGGCTCATTTCTAAACTGCTGAATGTTCCAGTGAGCACTGTTGGAACCATCATCTGGAAGTGGAAAGAACATCATTTTACCACATGATTTGGTAAAATGATGCAAGATTTCTGACAGAGGAGTCAAAAGAATTATCAGAAGAGTTATCCAAGAGCCAAAGTCCACTCATGGAGAGCTCCAGAAAGACCTGGAGTTAGCAGGTACTGCTGTTTCAAAGAAAACAATAAGTAATGCACTCAACCAACATGGGCTCTATGCCCGCTCACCTTGCAAGACTCCATTGCTGAAGAAAAAGCATGTTGAAGCTCATTTTAAAGTTTGCTGCACAGCATTTGGGCAAACCAGTAAAATACTGGGACAATATAGTCTGGTCAGATGAGACCAAAATTAAACTTTTTGGATGCCACAACACAAAGCATGTTTGGAGGAGAAATGGCACTGCACTTCAGCCCAAAAACACCATACCAACAGTGAAGTTTGGAGGTGGGAGCATCATGGTGTGACGGTGTTTTTCAGCCCATGGTACAGGCAGACTTCATATAATTGAAGGAAAGATGAATGGACAAATGTACAGAGACATCCTTGATAAGAACCTATTGCCATCTGCCAAAATGCCGAAGAGGAAACAAGGGTGGACATTTCAGCAAGACAATGATCCCAAACACACAGCCAAGGAAACTCTTAACTGGCTCCCAGGAAGGAAAATAAAGCTGCTAGAATGGCCCAGTCACTCACCTGACCTGAATCCAATTGAAAATCTATTGAATGAACTGAAGATCAGAGTTCATAGAAGACACCCACGGAACCCTCAAGATTTGAAGACAGTTTGTGTGGAAGAATGGGCTAAAATCACTCCTGAGCAATGACTGCACCTAGTTTCTCCATACAGGAGGCATCTGGAAGCTGTTGTTACCAACAAAGGCTATTCTACTAAATATTAAAAGAATTTCACCAAGTGTGTTCAATACTTATTCCCTGTGCCATTCCACTTTATTAAATATAATTTGTTTTGTGAATACAGTTGCCTTGATTTCTTTGTATGTATGGATTACTTGGGTTGTTACTGATATCTGGTGAAAATCTCAGGTCAATGGCACCATCAGAAATATGTATAATGAGAAAAATGTTGATGTGTTCAATACTTATTTTCCCCGCTGTAACTCTGACATTCCGATTCAGCTGCAGAGCTCCTGATCCATCTGTCTGTAGGTGAGTGTCTCCTTTTCAAGGTAGTTTACTCTCCAATGCTGATATTTTCACTCCGATGATGGCAGAATCTCAAGGCCATTACTAACTCGCGATATCCCTCGGACACGAATGCACAAATGTGCGTTTTTGCATGTCTTTCACATGTTTACATTGACTTTACATGTATTCACGCCACGCGAAAAATTCACTTCATGTTTGGTCTGAACACACCTTAAGGCACAGAACACATTTATGGGCATGTCCAAGCCCATTTTGTTATCCTGGCAGTGCAATGCAAAATTCCAATCAGGAGCTCTCCTGCCCTTGCCTTTACAGTTTTTCTCAATTGTGTCAGTGGTGAGATGTTGTTTTCAGGACCCAAATGCCAGAGCTCAGTTTGTGAGGATTTATTAACAAAAAGAAACACAGTACACTAAAAATACAATGTACGTGAAAAACTAAATTCAAACAAACAAGATGACTAGACTCGACAAGACTAGAATGAAGACAGGAGGATGCCACACCAAGCTGAAGGACGGCATCCCTTAAGTACACTAGACATAATGAACATAATTACAAACAGGTGTCCACAATCACTAACAAACGGAAACCAATAATCATTGACAGCTGACACATGAGGAAGACAGAGGTAACAGGTGGGACAGGGCTGCACAGACTGTCATGGTCCGTGTGCTGACTCTGTCGGCACTCGGGTTGTGCGGTAGTTCTCCGTTCTCTCCTCTGGCGCACCTCTAGACTTTTATTATGACAGCGTCTCAGCGGGGCTTCCGGCTGTCAATGGAGCCCCGCTGGACGGCCTGATTCCAATCAGCTGATGATCCTTCATCAGCTGATTAACCACCTGCGCTCCGTTGTTCCGCGGGCGGGCAAGTCTCTGCGTCCTAGGACGCACGAGGGCGCACTCCTGCGCCCTCGTGCGCACTCAGACGCATAGTCCAGATTGTGGTGATGTAGGTGGTGTTGGCGTCCAAGCGCCACTAAAAAAAAACTGCAGACACAGCCGCGAACAGATTAGTTCATCTGATTGACCTCTCATTCGACTAATAAGAGCCTTGAATTGGGTTTCTGAAACCTTGAAGAGCCAATGAATGAAAACCTAGGAAGGAGGACCCGCCTACTGTGAATGCAGGAGCCAATTGAAGCACAGAAATTCAGGCTGGGTGAAGAGAGACTTACTGCTGCAGCAGATGAAAACAAAGGACGCTGGACGAATCTGCTACAGACCCCGCAGCATGGAGAACACCCACAAGTGGGACCTGCACTCATTCCAGCAGAATAGACGTTTAGGATTCTCTTCCGTCATCATAGACCGACGGAGGCCGACGACAAAGGTCGTAAATCATTCACCAAAACCGCAATATTGGAATTATGTTTTGATCGGGATCCACGAGCGGACCAGCGTCGCGTTCGTCTGACAATGGGGAAGAGAAGTTCGCCAGGACTCTGCTGCTGTGAAGAGGTAAGGTGTTATAAGTTACATTATTATTTCTCCCTGAAAACTGTAATCCAAAAATGACTTTTGACCGATCGGTAAATTACAACTGTACGGCACACGCACTTCGTACTTCGTGCGCCGCGATAAAGGGTTCATTTGCCGTGTTCGGACCGTGAACGCCCCCCCCACTGCAGAAGAGGAGCGGAGGGGGGGGGCGTTCACGGTCCGAACGCCCCCGGTCCGCGGGGGGAAGCCGCTCTGACTGCGCAGCGGTCGTCACATAGACATATGAGTCTATTCCTTCATGTAGCGATGGCCGTCCTCTGTAGTGGGGGGGGCAACCCTCACACACACACACACACACAGTAGCGAGGGGGGGGGGAGCCACTGTGACAGCGTTGCTGTGGAAACATGCAACCAGTGTAATCCGTCATGTAGCGAGGGCCGAACTCCGTCCTTGGTAGCGGGGGGGGACGACCCCCCCCACACACACACACACAGACACAGCCCTGAGTGTGACCTTTCATTAGAGCCTAAAATGAAGATTCTACATTGAATTATTCAAAAGTTACAGATGTTTTACCAAACTGTGCCATTTGGCACAATTTGGCACAGTTCCAAAACGCCTGGGAACAGCCTGAGAACAAAGCTGTGTAAAATATTCATTTTTTGTGGTATTGTTACCAAATTTGGATCTCAGCTTGATAACACTTGGTTCTACATTTCTGTTGCATTTTCCAGCCGGATCGGACAGCTGTGTGTTATTTGCAAGCATTTGTATCCAAAAAAAAACACCGTGTCCAAATTTATTTTCTTCAAGTTCAGTATGTTTAGATGACTGTAACTCAGTGGCCAGAGCACATAGAGAGATTATGTTTTTTTTGCCAAAAAATTCAAAGTGTTTTCTTTTAAATGAGACCAACCCCATGAAGATGCTGCAAAGGGTTGAATAACAGCTTTCGATTTACTTTGGGCACGTTATTTTTTGGCATTTTTAGGAAAATTGCCCGGAGTGCAAGAGGTTAATCAGTTAAGCACTATTTAAGGGAGCAGCTCTGTTTGCTCGGGGCTGCGACCTTGCCTGCCTTCCAGTCTGGCTTCCCTAACCCCGAAGTCACTTCTTCCCAGCGTTCAGGTTCCGTCCTCGCTGATTATATGTAAGTGTCTTGTCTTTATTTGTGTTTGCCCCGTGAGGCTCATTATTTTGTTATTCTGTCTTTATTTAATAAACGTACAAACTCAACGGCTGCCTGGAGCGTCTCATTGATGGCTCGTGAGAGCCATCCATAACACAGACAAACACCAGCAGGGGAGACATGGAACATGAACAGGAGATCAGGGACAACACAGCCATGACAAATCATTCTATAATTCAAGAAATCTCTGTGTGTCTGTCTGTGTGTCACGATCACAGGACTTGCTAAAAGATCATAGGACCGCCTATGATGTTCTTATGATGTCTACATGATCGCCTACGATGTTCCTATGATCTCTACATGACGTCTATATAGGCATCACTCACGATCATAGGACTCGCTATGACATCATCAAAGATCAAATGCAGGCATCATAGGACTTGCTATGCCATCATCAAAGATCAAAGGCAGGCATCACTCATGATCATAGGATTCACTAGGACATCATCAAAGATCATGGACTTGCCCATGACTAGAATAATGAACATAACTACAATGATGAATTATACCAATAAACTAGACTAAGAAGAAGCCAACAAAGACATAAATACACAAGACAGAATAATCATAATGACAACCCAGGAAAATAATGATAATGATAAACACAGAAAATAAGAATAAACTTAAAGCGTGATCATGGTCCTCCGCCCATACATGAATCCTAACAAGTTGCTTTGGTGCATTTCACTATGTGCATTTCTCAGAACAAAGTGTGTAAACTGCAAAACACAGTAGATGACCTGCAAAAGCGTGTAATTTGCTCAGAATGTTTAGTCTTCTTCTTTTTGATTTGATTGGCAGTTGGCAGCCAGCTTACAGGTACATTACCGCCACTGACTTGATTATCATCACTCTACAGCTCCCATAGTCATCACTCTATATATCTTCTGGCCGGGACAGTACTTTCTTACTCAGTGTCAAAAGCAAATATTTATGTCAATGAAACTGTCACTACTATCAGAATGAAGAGTCTTTATGCCATCTTTATAAACAAGATAATCAAAATGTTTGGCCATACTGTCAATAGAACAGTTAATGCTGTAATTGTTTTCTCATTAAAACTGTGGCTTTTGGTAACAGTGACTGAAAATGAACAAGGCAAGGCTTTTTTTCTGTTTTGCAGAGCAATTTCAAAACTATAAAGTCACATATTACTGTGTGAGGGAAATAGATTGAAAGACACTGGATATGAACAGTTTTTGCTGTACTGATTTTATTGAATTATTCATTTTGATGTATACAGTTACTCTGTATGTTTAAGTTTATTTTGAACCAGTGAAAAAAATACAGTGAAAACAGTAATGAGTTTGTGTTGAATATACACAAACTCATAGTGAGAGACATTCGTCCGAATGGGAGTAGGTAGAAACCAAAGACTTATCAAGACCTACCCCCTTCTATCAAGTCCAAAAAAAAAAAAAACATAAACATGGGCTACAAAGCAGCCAACATTCTATTTTCCTTGTATGGGATCTTAATTTTAACAATGCTTATGTTAACATCTGTGCAACTGGCCGATAGACAATATATAATAAGGAATAAACAAATAGAAGAAAAGGCTAAGAGTAAATTAAAAAAAAGTTTTTAACAAGCAGAATTTAACTCATGTTAACTCATGTTCTTATAGTATCATTTTTTGTTCTTATAGTCATGTGAAAAAATTAGGACACCCCATTAAATATTCAGCTCTTTATCAAGAAATGTTCATGTATTTATGCCTAACCTTGTTTTTGTTTTTATTTGCATTTTTTTAACATTTATTTTAGCCACTGTAAGTCGGAATGAATGTGGGGGTGTCCTAAAAAAGATGGGGGGTGTCCTAATTTATTCCTCATTATTTGTTTATAATTACATTTTCCAGAAAATTTGAAAAAAGTCTTTAATTCATTTTTAATTGTTTAGTTGTATTACATGAATCTCCCAGTATTTTCAACATTGATATTAAATATCCACATGGCCAAATATGTTTAAAACAAACATACAGGCTTATACAGGGTGTCCTAATTTTTTTTCACATGACTGTATGTTTGAATCTAGAAAAGGACAGGCAGTTCTTCATTTCCTCTGAGCAACTGTTCCACAGTGTCACTCACCTGACGAGATGCTGTTGTATTTGGTGTTGGTTCTTACAGTTGGTTTATTGAACATCATTTCCTCACAATGCATGGTGTCTTTGTTGAACTTGGAACAGATTCTGAATGTTGCTGGGCAATGTACAATGTCTTACTTTATACATTATTTGGATTGTTTTGAGGTCAACTAGATGATGAAATTTTAAAGTTTTAAGACTTTAAGATTTTAAAGTTTTAAGAAAAAGTGAATTAGATGATTGACTATATCCTGTTTTGTTTATGATTCTTATTGCTTGTTTTTGGACAAATTGTTTTTGATTAGTGAGGTAACTTTTAACCCAAGACAGTGAAGTCCCTCTGACCCCGTATATGGCTAATTTTTTAAATAATAGTCTGTGGTGAACAGTGTAGAAAGCTTTTTTTTAGATCGAGGAAAACACCAATGGCAAACTCCTTATTTTTAACAGCAGTTGTTACCATATCAAAAAAGTCAATCAGCGCATGTGTAGTTGTTCTATTTCGTCTACAACCATATTGTTGTTCAAGTATGATATTATTTTTTATGATAAATTAATACAACCTCTTAAGAAATAGTTTTTCTAAGATCTTTGAAAACTGGGCCATTAATGAAATGGGTCTGTAGTTTGTGAATTGTTGTACATCTCCAGCCTTGTAGACAATCTTTGCAATTTTAATTTTGTCTGGGAATACACCAGTTTGTAGAGAAAGGTTACAGATATAAGTAAATGGTAACACCACACAGTCTATAATATTTTTCACAAAATCTATATTTATACATCAGAGTCTATTGATTTTTTTCCCTTTGAAAAATTTAACAATGTCTGTTATTTCTTTTACATCTGTTCCCCTTAAACACATAGAGTTGGTAACAGTGTTGTAGTTTGTTAGACTTCCAGCAGGCTCTTCTCCCTCATTTCCTGCGATTTGTCTGGCCAGACCAGGACCAACATGTTGTCGTAACTCGTAGACAAGGATGAGGCCTGGAGTGAAGCTGAACACTACTTTATTAAACAAACTGGACTTTGTACACCGACTGTACATGCAGCCGCTTGGCAGAAGAAAGGTGGAAGAGCCCATCCCTCTACCAGCAGCCCCTCTTATACCACTGGAGATGGTGGAACCGGAAACCGGGGCTGCCATCCCGTACCACACAAATAAGAGCTCCTACATGAAGAATAATAACACAGAATAAATACTTAACACCCCCCCCCCCCCCGCAGAAAGACCAAAACACACACACACAATCAACCCACCCCAATTTGGAACCCGAATCATCCGCTAAACATAAACAAACTAAAATCACCAAAAGCGGCCTATGACATTCACACCAAAAAACTAAAATTAGGGGGGACGGGTAGACTGCTGTCCTACCCCCCACACGGCAAGGCGGGTTATTCTGCCGCCTATGCTAAATAACAGTCCAGTAAAGATAAAAAGAACCTACTCCCATGTCTCCTAATTAAAATACAATACTAAAATAATCCCCAAACTATTAACACAGAACAATTGAACAATAATAGCACGCCCATGACTCGGTGAGGATGACCCGTGCCCACCCCCCACCCCGACCTTCACCATCAGTTCACCCCTGGCAGCAGTCTGCTTCTTGGACCACAGCTGGTCGCCTCCTCCTTGGAGCGTCTTCTCCTCCACACCTTCGAAGCGCTCCAACCGTCTGGAGTTGTGCCCTCCCATCTCCTTCGGAGCACGCCGTAACTCATTGGGATGGCGCCACGAGCCATCCGACAGCAGCAGATATTGATCGTGCCGCTCACCCATCACCTGCAGCTGACCCTGGTACTGCTCCATGTTCCGCTTCTGTCTTACCTGCCTGGACCTCGCCTCCACCCGAGTCCCCAACCCAGTCTGTGATTCCAAGTGGGGCCTTGTATGGCCTGCGGTGTTTCCGCCTGGCACTCACTCTTCCAGTGCCACTCGGTCCTGCCCCGACTACTTGTAGATCCACTGCTGATCCCGCCCCTGTGGTTCTGTGTTCACCAGTCCTCCATGGCCGTGCTCCTGGCACATCTGAGACCATCGTTTGAGCCCCACTTGTCGCCATATGTCCTCCCCCATGCTGCCCGGCGCCCACATCCAGGGCAGCTCGGACATTGGCACCAGGGTCCTCTCGTGGTGACCCTGAGTGTGACGCAGCCTGTCCACTTTCCGGAGTGCCCAGCAATGGTTCATCTCACACCGCATCGCCCCGGACCCTCAGAACCGGTCGGTCCCGCAGTCCACCATCTGACCACTCTTCCCCACCGCCGCTCCTGATGGAGAATCCAAGGCTATAAAACAAGTTGCAGCCCATGATGTTAGAGCCATAGGCCATCACAATGAACTCCACAGCAACCATCATCGCCAACTTGTACCGAGCCATCAACGTGATGGTACCCACCGTGGCCAACCTTCCTCCTCCATAGCCACAAAGCGGCACTGAGAAACTTCCTGTCCTATAGTGGGGAAAACACTGTCTGACTGTAGCCCAATTCAGCACCACTTCCATGTCGACCAACATTGGTACTGGAACTCCATCCAGAATCACCATGCAGCATGTGCGCCCATCGGTACTCGGGGACACCGTGTATACCACCATTGGAGCGGGAGAAGTTGAAGTCTTGCACGGGCTCTATTGTCCATCTGACTGGCACATCCTCGTGAAATGGTGGAGACAGCTACAATTTCCATAGCGCTTCCCTCTTGCCGCACACTCTCTGGCCTTGTGGCGGTGCTTCATGGACCCACAGCCCATACACCTGGGCTTCTCCGGGGCAGACCTTATCCGTACAGCATTGGCCTCTTCCACGTCGTCCGCGACGGTCCCATCGCTGTCCGGGTCCACTACCTGTGTGGCCATGGGGGATCTTGAACCTCCCGGCAAAAGGCGCTCATTCAGCTCTCGAGTTAGCTTATCTGCTGCTTCTTGCTGTAGCGCTAACTCGACAGCCCTTGTCAGCGTCAACTCCCCCGGGAATATGAGCAGCTTGGAGCGGGCTGTGGCACAGTTGGCATGTTCCGTCAACTGGTCACGCACCGTTTCTTCTTTCAAAGGCCCGAACCGGCACATAAGGGCCAACTGCCTTAAGTCCGACACAAACCACTGGATCAGTTCGCCTACCTGTTGGCGGCGCTGTCTGAACTTAATCCACTTAACAATGACGTTGTCCGGTGCTCTGAAATGGTGGGCCATTAACTCAACCACTTCTTCATACGTGTCCGCATCCCCAAGTGTGCCCAAAATTCTTTGTCCCTCCATTCCCAGGTTGTGTACTAATAATGCACAAGCTCATAGTTTCTCTGTTCTTCCCAGGCCCAGCGCTGCCATGTACGTCTGGAAAGCCTCATAACAACGAGGCCGCGCCACAGGCGGCTGCCCCGGGAGCTCCAGGAATGGACGAATTGATGTTCCACATGCCTCCATGAGTTTATTTCTCGTTGCCAAATGTTATGCCATAACTCGTAGACAAGGACGAGGCCAGGAGTGGAGCTGAACACTACTTTATTAAACAAACTGGACTCTGTACACCTGTCCATACATGTAGCCGCTAGGCAGAGGAAGGCAGAAGAGCCCATCCCTCTACCAGCAGCCCCTCTTGTACCACCGGAGATGGCGGAACCAGAAATTGGGGCCGCCATCTCGTACCACACAAATAAGAGCTCCGACATGAACAATAATAACACAGAATAAATACTTAACACAACATTGACAACGTGGTTGTGTTTTGTAACTGAAAAGTATTTGGCTATTCAAACTTTTTGGTTCTGTTATTCAGAATTTCTGCTAATACTTTCCATGTATTATTTTTATTATCTTCTAATAATTTACTATAGTAATCTTTTACAATTTCTCACAATGTCTGTCAACTTATTTTTGTATTTTTTTTATAGATTTTCTCTGCTTCAGTTGTTCTTCTCATTAAAAAATCTTTACATAAAAGATTATTTTTCCTACATGTGTTTAGTATTCCCTTGGTCAGCTATGGTGCACCTTTTTTGGGTTATCTATCGATTCTCCTGATGAAATGTTTGGATGATTGAAGATACAGTGGTTCTCCTATTATTTGATTGCACCCTCCAACTAACCTCAGCCATTTTAAGACCCTGATTTAGAACCTGTTCAATAATTGTGGCCCTAATTTCATTTGGAACAGGCCTATGTGTCATGATCTGGGGCACGGGCGGCGGGGGGGAGGGGGGGGTGCCCAGTCTTTAGTTTTAGTTAGTCTTTTTCTGCTTATTTGTTTCATTTTTTCCCTGTTTGCTACTCTTGGTTCCTGTTTTATCATTGATATTCTGCATTGGTTGTGTCTTTATGGGTTCTGGGTAGTGTTTTGTTTTTGACAGTGCTGCGCAGCTCCCAGCTGTCAAACTGGCTTGCAAGCTGCACAGCTGTCATTAATTGTAATTCTGTTGCCACTTATGTTCCACACCTGCTGTCAGTTTAGTAACGGTATTTAAGGCCACGAGGAACCGTGCTGGTTGTCGTGTCCTTCCATACCGTAGGATGTCCTCAGTGCAAGCTAACTCTGAGTGTTCTGGGCTGCTGTCGAGGAAAACGGGTGTGCTCCGTCCAGGTCAGTGTTTATCTCGGTTTTTGTCCAGCGTTCCCAGGCTACTGCCTGCCTGTGACGTCACGTCCCCGATCTCCTCCAGCGCCATTCCCATTTGTCATTTGTATGTGTTGTTTAGTTACTTGTTTGTCTTCATGTCAATAAATTTGCAAGAACAGTGAGCATTTGGTGCCCCTCAACAGCCATTAAAGGGCAGGTTTATGACACTATGTACTAAGCCTAATCTTTCTTTTCCTCTTATTCTTCCACCTGGTATCCTTACGCGTCTTCTTAGGGGCTGTGACCTTGCTCATTCTCTTGATGTCCTTCCACTTTTGTGTCAGAAATGGCAACTGCTCTGTGAAGGCTTTAGCATCCAATTGAAGGTTCATATGATTCACCTCTGAGCTGTTCTAGAGAACTGGAAGGTCATTGGTTGACCTAATTGTTAACACTTTTGCGCTCATAAGTGAAAGCAAAATTTCACCTAAAAGCAATCAATTTACTACATATTTACAAAAAATGTAATAGAAATGTATAAAATCTACTTGGCATAATGATAACAACTTCAATACTTTTGCATGTAATGACTCAAACAATGAACAAATGCCTAAATGTTTTGGGGTGAAGGACTATTCAACAATGTATTTTGACTGACATGACAATAACAAATGATAATGTAAAAAATAGACAATTCAATTCAACTTTATTTATATAGTGCCATTTCACAACAACTGTCATCTCATAGCACTTTCAACTGTAGGGGAAACCCCCACAATTGCAGAAAGACCCCAGCAATCAAGCGATCCCCTGTGAGCAAACGCTTGGCGACGGTGGAAAGGAAAAACTCCCTTTAAACAGGAAGAAACCTCCAGCAGAACCAGGCTCAGGGAGGGGCAGTAATCTGCTGCAACTGGCTGGGGGGTGAGGGGATAGAGAAGACGAAAAGAACAGACATGTAGAGAGCAAACAGCACTATGGGGACTCAATCTATGGGAGAGAACAAACAGATGTTAATGACCAGCAAAAATATTTCATTGAGAGTGAAGAAAGGAGTGAAGCCCAGTGCATTGTTGGCGGTCCCCCGGCTGTCTAAACCTAATAGCAGCATAACTAAGGGAGGGTTTAGAGACACATGATCCCTCCCTAATTGTAGGCTATATCAAAAAGGAAGGTTTTAACCCTATTCTTAAAAACAGAGATCGAGTCTGACTCCCAAATCCAGATTGGCAGCTGGTTCCACAGGAGAGGAACTTGATAACTGAAGGCTCTGCCTCTCATTGTACTTTTGGAGATTCTAGGTATTACAAGTAATCCAGCATTTTGGGAGTGTAGTGCTCTGTTAGGATAATAGGGTAGTATCAGATCTTTTAAATAAAAAGGGGCCTGATTATTTAGAGCTTTGTAAGTGTACAATTGTACACAAGCAGTATAATGTACAAAAGTATTTGCTCTTTGTATAAAATTATGAGAAATTGCTTTTATGATGAGAAGTGCCGAGGTGATGTGGAGGTTGAACTAGTAGTGTTGAGAATTTCAATTCTATTCAGAGAAATGCACCAAAGCAACTGAGAAAACCTGTGCAAACTGTAATCATGATGGGTGTGTCCCTCAGAGGGAAGATTGGTTTTGCAGTGGCCAAATGTGCATATGAACAAAGAGAAATTGTGCATGATAGTAGCACCAGTTGGCATTAAGCCAAGCATTAATTACAGTTGATGCCCAGTCAGTTATTTTATGGAGGAGGATGAGGAGGATATAACTAAACAACTGAGCTAAATTAAAATTAATTTAGGTTTAATATAGCATACATGGATGCACTCCTGACTTGTTATGCTCCATTGTGCAACAGGCAGACAGGAATGGGTTTGAAACTTCGGCGGTAATAGGAGGATCCGTTGAATAATTTCATAAACCCACACACTATTTATTTTCTCTGTACCATGAAAAACTCTGTCTACTGTTTCTTCAAATGATTTGGAATATACTACAGGGTATATGTGGATAGTTTGTATTTGACTGTCTGCAGATTCATGCATTTAACAGAAAAACAACAGCTGAGTGTGTGTGTTTCTCATTAACTGGGACAGGACACGTGCGATCGAAGGAAAGATCAAAGGAAATGGCAATGAGGACAGATACATGATAGATTGCGACTATGTGGATAAAATAGTTTGTCATAGTGGGTAGGTTTGTAGTTTTAAATCTTCAGATTGAGAGTCCCATCCGTCCCATCAGGGATGAGGATTTAGACATTGCCTCCTTCATTTGCAGGATAGCCTACACACTGGCCACTGCACCCACTGAGTCTCCGGCCACCAGTCTGCCCAGAACCGGTCACAGAGGCTGCACCAGCCCAGGCTCAGTGTAGAGCTGATCCTCCTGTCTTTGCAACTCTCCTGAACATAGTCTGTGGTAAAAAGTGAAACACAGACACTCCCTGTTCATTAATTTATTCATTCCCCTAAAAAATAAATGGATGAATGTCTAATAGGCTATATTTCTATTGTAAGTTTGGATGGAATAAAAACTACTCATCATATTATAACTAAAATGACAACAATGCTAACAATACTTTGATTAGATTATAATTATAATTATTACAACTCAATTCCAGCACATGCTGAGTGTGCCCACATCAGCCCGTGCATGCCATCAATTTTAAAACACACCACTTGAATAGCGCTTAGATGCACTGCTGACTACAGATGCTTTTTGCAGATTAAAAGTGCATTGAGAGAAAATGCACAAAATACCAATGCCCCAAGATGGGCCAATGTCACACCTCTTTTAAATGAGTCCTCTCCTTGCAGCGTAAAGCAGGCACACAGTCTACAACTATTTAGATGGCATGACACAAAGCGTGAAAAACAG
This sequence comes from Pholidichthys leucotaenia, assembly GCA_020510985.1. NCBI lineage: Eukaryota > Metazoa > Chordata > Actinopteri > Cichliformes > Pholidichthyidae > Pholidichthys > Pholidichthys leucotaenia. The sequence continues at coordinate 188,504,635 of CM035836.1, forward strand.
ACTACAGTATGTGCTGAAATAAACTAACAAATCCACCGGAGCAAAATAGAGAGCATGGCACAATTCCGCACTTTAGATTGTTGTGATAGGGCTCATACATTTGAGAGCACATTTGAAATACTACATTAAGAAAACGAAGATAGTGAGACGAGCTCTTCAAACAGCGATCCCATCAATTCCACCCCTTTGACCAGACACAGCCAAAAGGTGAGAGAGACCGCCGTCAAGTCGCTCATGTCAGTGAAGCAGATTTGATTTGTCAAGCAGTGTAACCTTGAGGCATTTTACAGTGGCTTACATGCAACTCTGGTCTCACACAATATGCTAAGTGAGAGATTTGGATGTGAGCATTGCATAAAAGAAAAAGAGACCCTTCATTGAGATTGATCAGATATCAAAACACAGAAATTGCTTTTATTAACAAATGTAAGGCACTTGAATTTCAATTGTTTCTTTAGAAGTTCTACATCACTTTATTGAGATATTATGAACATTATACAACAAGACATGAGTTCCATTGACATGTATGTCAGTGATTTAGTTTATTTTTTCCCCATAGTGTAATAGTTAACATCATTGAAACACCACATGATGTTGCATACATACTAATTTGAACCAGCAACACCCAACGGGATGCTTTCTCTCACCCGCACCCTGTGCTGACACAAGTGACATTCTGCCCACAATAGCCTCAGGGGGAAGGAACTAAGTAGACAGCATCTCTGCATGACTCCATTATGGTTCAGAGGTCTTCAGACTCTGGGATGAGCATGGGCTCGAGGGAGACAGCAGGGAGGGTGATGGGATCACCCGTTGACACCCACCCATGAGCAGATCTGTTGAAGGAAGGTCGGTTTACAGGAGCGTCCCCCTGAAGCTCAGGGAGACACAGGAGCGGGTCCATGGGGAGGGCTTTGATGGGAGCAGGTCTTGGTTCCTTAGTGAAACCACCAAAAGGGGTTGCCACCCTAGAGGTGACAGGAAAGTGGTGTTAGCAGTAGACATTATTTTCATGATGCAACTAATTACAACTAAAGACTTGAACCATGGGACATGAAGGAATACATTGCTAAGCCTGAGAAGTTCTGTGTTACAGTAGGTGAAGGACAATATGTGTTTTGCTCATTGTATCAATCAACTTTATTTATAAAGCACTTTAAAAGCAACACTCGCTACACAAAGTGCTGTACAGCAAGAGAACATAAAAGCAGGGCACTAACACAAAGGGCGCTAACACAAGAACCACAGTAAAAAAAAAAAAATAAAATTCATAAATAAAATAAAAAGTAAAATAAAATAAAAATCCATTTCATTCAATAAAATCAATGTCTTATACTGGGTCGAAGGCCAGGGAGTAAAAGTGTGTTTTAAGACGTGTTTTAAAAATGGACAGTGAAGGTGCTTGTCTGATGTCCTGGGGTAAATCATTCCATAATCTGGGGGCCATGATCGAAAAGCCTCTGTCCCCTCTGAACTTGCGCCTCGCCTTTGTAAGTGCAAACGGTTTCTTGAAGATGGAATAATATAATTTTCAAATAAATAAAAAGCACTAAAAAAAGACTCTGAATACATTATGTGTGTCAAACTCAAAGCTTTTGCCAAGACTGCTTTCCTTGGCCTGGTACGATAAATCTTTTAGAACTGTAATGTCATGGCTGTGATGGTGATGGCGGGGGGGGGGGGGGGGTGTCGCCCGGCATGCTTTATGCCGCGGTGTATTCAAAGACTGTTATAATTCTTGTGTTCTGAGTGTTATTGTTGTACTGTGATGGACACCTGACTCAGCGGGGGGACATCCTCTCACACCCATCAGGGCAGGAGGAAGGGCAGTGCAACAGACATACGGACAAAGAGCCCCGGGGGGCAATCAGACTGGACTGTTAAGTTACGCGCCCCCCGAGGACGGAATGAATAACTGGGAGCCGCTGAGACCAGAAGCAGCGGTCAAAGCAGCACCAGTGTATGTCATGTTAATGATGTGTGTTACTGACAATCAAAATGCTTATGTGCCATACATTCTCTTTGTCTGTACAGCATGTATAAAAATCCTTTCCAGACTAGGCTCTTCACGGCCCCAGTGTCCACGCTGGGGTCACAGGCTGTACATATGATAGAGGGTTCAATAAAGAATCTGTGTCGACCTACGCTCTTGCCTCACCTCCACATCCTTCACTTACATCCTCTACATTGGTGACCTGACATGAGATGGACTGTCTCTCCCTTCCTCCGCGCTGTGGACTCCAGAGTACCAGGGATAGCCCACAACCTTCTCATCCACACTGGAGGGCACGTGCCTGTTCCTCTCTCTATGATGGTGACCTCAAGGGCCGGGGAGAGAGCACGGCACGGGGACTGAGATGCACAAGGATCAGTGAGATGAGCACTGCACAGAAACAGCCTGAATGGGGTAGATTGGCGCCATCTGTGTTGATTCCTGCCAAGCCCCGACCCTGACTTCACCTCCAGACAGCGAAGTTTCAGCGCACAGAAGCCCCGTGCACACACTGCAGGATTACGAGGACAGCGCAACTTCCAGCTATGTGGTCACTGCGCCAGAGCGCGCGCCATGCATCAGGGACAAACCGGCTCCACAGACTAACACATCAGCCTCTGCCGCTGCACATGCCCGGGGAACACGGCTGATCACCATCCTTGGAACCTCTAGGGCTGCCCTTGCATCTAAAGCAGACGTGCAGCCTCGCACACAGGACATGTGTTTGTTTCTCAGCTGCTGCGCACAATAGGGAATTTAGCCGATTGCTTACCCTGAGCCGCTGAGACCAGAAGCAGCGGTCAAAGTGGCACCAGTGTATGTCATGTTAATGATGTGTATTACTGACAATCAAAATGCTAATGTGCCATACATTCTCTTTGTCTGTACAACATGTATAAAAATCCTTTCCAGACTAGGCTCTTCACGGCCCCAGCATCCACGCTGGGGTCACAGGCTGTACATATGATAGAGGGTTCAATAAAGAATCTGTGTCGACCTACGCTCGTGCCTCGCCTCCACATCCTTCCCTTTCACTCTCTACAGTACCATTATAACTGTATTATAAGTCTGGTTGTGATAGTGTCATTTTCCCTGCATGTGAGAGATTATGTGTCTGTGCCATCCTGAGTGAGGTGAGTGTGTGTGTGGATGACCTCCCCTCTGTTCTACATAATTTGTCAGAGTTGAAATAAATTCCTGCTACATCCCAAATCCTCTCTCATTATTGTGTGAACCTTTGAAATGTCACACTGGTGTCAGAAATGGGATAATTGCGAGATGGAAACGAGGATCAAGGCAGAGATTCGACAGCTCAAACAACTGATCGCCCAGATGGAGATGGGCAGCAGAGCAAACACGCCAGTCCCCAGAGCTGCTTGCCGCAAAGAATGGGAAAGTGGGCCAGATGGAGCGAGTGTGTCCTGTATTCCGCTTTTTTCAAGGCAGGACCAGGAGCACCAGTGGGGAAACTATGAGCCAGTGATCCCACTGCAGCCGAGGGCAGTGATCAGCACAGACGTGACGGTCCCAACCTCAGTACGTCTGACCTGCCAACTGGCCAAACTTCCCCACTTTGGTGGCAAAACTTCACTTGACGACTGCCTTGTCCAGGTTGAACTGGCCACCATGCTCAACAGCTGAACACCTGAGGAAATAGCTGTACAGGTCACACTGGCTCTGGAGGGTGCAGCTTTCTGCACGCTGTCTGATCTTTGGCTTGAGGAATGGCACAGCTGGCCAGTGCTACAGGAAGCACTTTGGAGGTGGTTCAGGAGGGCGAGCCACGCTGACCATGCCCAGGAACAGCTGGCCAGCCGCCGGTGATGCGACCGAGAGAGCCTAGGGGCTTATGCAGCAGATGTCTGGCTGCTGACACAGCAAGGCTGCAAAGACTTCGAGCCGGAGGCAGTGAAGAAGCTTGCCCTCCAGAGTTTCATCCAAGGGCTCCGCCCAGCCCAGCTCCTAAAACACATCCGGATTCACGCCACAAGCAGCTGGGAGATGGCTGTGGCAGAGGCAGAGTGGGTGGACCTGACAATGGAGCCAACAGCTGGCGTTTCATCACAGAGGCAGAGAGCTTTCCAGGCCATAGCTGAGAGCGAGGACAAAGAGGAGCTGTGCCAGGCCACAGCTGCACAGCTAGTGAGAGTACAACGGTGGCGTGAGGAGGAATGCTTCTGCTGCGAAAGCCAGGACACGTTGCGTGCCACTGCCCTGCACCTACCCCACGACAACCAGCCCCCTCACCAGCTTTAAACTAGAGTGAGGTGGCATAGATGGGGACCTGCCACCTCTCACGGACATTTTCCCCAATGAACTCACACCATGTCTGGGCTGACTTGAACACTTACCAGAGCTGTACCTGCAGTGCAGCCTGGACAGCACTCCAATTGACTGATTGACACTGGTTCCATCATCTCCCTGGTCCAACCCGGGGTGCTGCCCAGTGCAGATGAATTCAGGCTGCAGGGGTGGGAACCCACCAGGCGCTGTATCACCACAGCCACCAGTGAGTGCGCCAGATTGGGAGTCCTTGTCATGGGAGTGGCTGGTCAGAACATGAACCACCTGTTCTGGCTGGCTGACATCCAAGACCCCTGCATCATTGGACTAGATCTGCTCACAGCATGGGGTGCAAAGATCGACACTGCCAGCTCTTCTCTTCTGCTGGGGGCTAAGACCATCACGCTCTGTGGCAAGAGCCAGACGGGGATCCAGGGGAACCACGTGATCGAGGGGCCGTCAGTGCAGGCCAAGCTGAGGGGATCACCACCAGAGCCGACTGCTGCAGCACCAACAGCACGAGCGGAGGGATTGTCATTGCCGCCAGAGACAGCAGCAAGGGGGCCACCAGCAGAATGAATCACTTTGTCAACAGAAGCCCAGCAGGCGGTCAAGGAGCCGTCGGGGCAGAGACACCAGCTGTGGGAGCTGCTTGACAGCTACATTGACATCTTCACCTCCAGGGATGAGGAGTGCACCCGAACCAGCTTGGTGCAGCACCAGATTAACACCGGTGAGATCAGGCTGATCTGGATTTGCCCCCGCCATCTGCCTTTTTCAAGGTGTGCGGAGGCAGAGCAAAAGATTCAGGAGATGCTGGAGATGGATGTCATTGAGTCCTTCAGCAGCTCCTGGGTGGCGCCGGTGGTTCTGATCAAGAGGAAGGATGGTTCGTGGGGGCTCTGTGTGGACTACCGGTGCCTGAATAACGTCACCGGTAAGAACTCCTACCCTCTGCCCTGCATTGAGTACGTGCTGGATTACATCGCCAATTCCAGCTGGTTCAGCTCACTTGATCTCCGTAGTGGCTATTGGCAGGTGGAGTGGTCACCAAAGGCCCGCCAGAAAACAGCCTTCTCCATCGGGCAGGGATTGTGGCAGTTCAAGGTGATGCCGTTTGGGCTTTGCAATGTCCTAGCCAACTTTGAACGCTTGACGGAGCAAGTGCTGGCTCATGTCCCCCGGAGCCGCTGCATCATTTATCTCGATGACCTGTTGGTTCGCACAGCTGATTTTGGTGGCACCCTGCCCAACCTCTGGGAGGTGCTGGATGCCGTCTGTCAGGCCGGGCTGTGGCTTTACCCTCAGAAATGTCACCTGTATTGGCGAGAAACCACCTTCTTGGGCCACATCGGGAAGTCGCCACTGACCCAGAGAAGGTGACAGTGGTGAGAAACTGGCCAGTCCCACAGGACATAGGAGAGCTGCGGAGCTTCCTCAGAGTGGTCTCCTATTATAGGATGTTTGTGAAGGATTTCCCCACCGTTGCCAGTCTGCTGCATCAGCTGACACAGAAGGCTACATGTTCGAGTGGCGTGAGAACTGTGCTACTGCTTTTTCACGGCTCTGCTCAGTGCTCACCAGAGCCCTCATGCTGCGGTATCTAGACCTGAACTGCCCCTTCATTGTGGACACAGACGCTAGCAACCAGGGCATCTGGGTGGTGCTATCCCAGGAAGGAGAACATGGAGAGCAGGTGGTTGCCTTCTTCACTCTCAGCAAAGCTGAACAGAATAATTGTGTCACCCACCGAGAGCTGCTGGCAATCATCCAAGAGCTTCACCATTTCCATCCGTACAGTTACGGAGGGAGGTTTCAACTCAGGATGGACCATGCTTCCCTGACCTGGCTACTGAACTTTAAAGAGCTGTATGGACAGTTAGCGAGATGGCTGGAGGCACTGCAGGATTCTGACTTTCAGATTGTGTATCGAGCAGGCCGCCTTCATGCCAATGCTGACGCGCTGTCCCAGCACCTGTGTGTCAACACTGCCAGTGGGCAGAGGATTGTGACCTAGCAGTCTCACGGACTGCTGCTGTCCAGACCACTGCGGCCAGGAATAGCACAGCAGTTCCCAGCTCATCCTCAAATTATCATCCAGCTCTCCCCAGTGATGACATCACAGAGGCCCTCGGCACGCAGCAGTTTTGGATCAAGCAGGAGGGAGATCCTGTCATCTTCCAGGTCTGGCAGTGGCTGGACATGGACCAACGGCCCACCTGGGAGGCTCTGTCTGCACTGGACCCAGAGACCAAGGCCCTACATTCCCAGTGGTCCAACCTCTGCTGTCGTGAGGGTGTCATCTACCGGTGGTGGCAGTCTCCAGCTGGGCAGTGTCACATCTGACAGCTGCTGGTCCCCCGATGGCTCCTCCCCAAGGTGCACCAGTTGTTCCACGGGTGGGTGGGGGTGGGCCACTTCGAGGTGACGAAGACCCTGCAACGCCTTCGGGCCTGGTTCTACTGGCCAGGGTGTCGTCAGGACGTGGAGCTCCATGTCCACCGCTGTGACACCAGCATGGCTCAGAAAGGGCCGACTCAGCAATCCCATGCCTCCTTGCAGCAGTATCGGGTAGGGGCACCCATGGAGCGTGTGGGGGTGGACGTTGTGGGCCCTTTCCCAACCACGGATTGGGGAAACCATTACATTCTGGTCGCAGTGGACTACTTCATGAGAATATGAGTCGTATTCTCGCAAAAATCATCATAAACCGATTTAAGGAAGCGTACGAAACACACATTAGTGAAGCCCAATATGGTTTCCGCCTGTATCGATCAACAATAGATGCAATATTTATTTTGAAGTCAGTAATTGACAAGGTCACTTATATTGACCTGAGTTCTGCGTATGACCATGTTCCTCGTGATTTCCTCTTTCAAGTGCTGAGTATACGAACGGGCGCAGCACAGCTCACATCAATATTTCAAGCACAACCACATCTTTGTACTAATAGAGAACAGTGCTGTCGTGGCCAGTTGCAAGGGACGGAAGTTGTGAAGTGGATCTTGTATGCTGATGATGTCGCTCTGTTCTCTACACCGCGTTCCAAATTATTATACAAATTATATTTGTCTCTGATTTGCGACGACGAAACTGGGAATTATTTAATTTAATTAAATTACGATTTGCGAAACTGGGAATTATTTTCAAAAAAATTATATTATAGTTATGTTACTAACATCAAAATAAAGCATATAGAGCTAACATGCCAATATAATCGGAGTTCCTTTTAAGCAGCTATACATGAGAAAAGGTGAAAAAAAACTAACAGACTTCTTTGGGTAGAACTAAACAGTAGATTGCCAGACCGAAAGTGAGAAGAGTGCAGCAATATAAAGGCAGGTGGTGATTAACACAATCAGTAATGGCTGAGAATAATTAACACAAAGGACAACTAATAAGCAGCAGAAATAACTGAAGTGCTGTCACCACAGATAAACTTGAAATAATAAGAAGCAGGAACAATGATAATAATAATATTGACAATGATAATAATGAGTACAAAAGGGAACAAAAGTGTGCACAGAAGCTGCAGCCCTGTTCAGACCATTACAAGAATAGCCTCCCACAGCTGCTGTTTTGATGTGAACTGCCTCCCACCCTCATAGATCTTGTGCTTGAGGATGCTCCAAAGGTTCTCAGTAGGGTTGAGGTCAGTGGAGGATGGGGGCCACACCATGAGTTTCTCTCCTTTTTTGCCCATAGCAGCCAATAACACAGAGGTATTCTTTGCAGCATGAGAAGGTGCATTGTCATGCATGAAGATTATTTAGCTATGGAAGGCACGGTTCTTCTTTTTGTACCATGGAAGAAAGTGGTCAGTCAGAAACTATATACTTTGCCAAGGTTATTTTCACACCTTCGGGGGCCCTAAAGGGGCCTACCAGCTCTCTACCCATGATTCCGTCCCAAAACACTCCTTGCTGATGTCATAGCCTTGATGGGACATGGTGGTCATCCACCAACCATCCACTACACCATCCATCTGGACCATCCAGGGTTGCACAGCACTCATCAGTAAACAAGACTGTTTGAAAATTAGTCTTCATGTATTTCTGGGCCCACTGCAACTGCTTCTGCTTGTGAGCATTTGTTAGGGGTGGCCAAATAGTAGGTTTATGCAAAACTGCAAGCCTTTGGAGGATCCTACACCTTGAGGTGTTGATAATGTTGTTTTTCCTGCGTATGAGATTATGTGTCTGTGTCACCCTGAGTGAGGTGAGTGTGCGTGTGAATGACGTCCCCTGGGCTAAGAGCCATCTCTGATGAAAATGCCATCCAAATCCATCTAGGAGTTTTTGCGTAATCCTGCTAACAGACAGAGAAACAGCAGCAAAAACAATAAGACTACATTATATGACTACATAATAATAATAATAATAATAATAATGACAAGACTGTCATAATTGTGTGTTAACTAACAATACATTGGGGCTGGGCAATTCTACCTTTAATCAATATCAAGGCTTAATGAATCTTTCAGGTCGGTTTTCTTTGTTTTTTCCTCCTCTCTTCTCCCTTAAAGTTTACTGACAAGGTTCATAATTATTAAGCAATATAACCAATAGTGTGGTACCATGTTACTGTGGTGCGTAGTAAACGAGCATAATAGAACAGGCCTATTGGGATTTCACAAACAAAAAAAATAAATATTGTCCAGTGCTAAAGTTTACCGTGTTTCCATACCATGTGGGTCATGTGGCTGCAACGACATCCTTGTCTGCTGGCTGAAGTATTATCTACCGCAACAAACTTGTAAGAAATATGACCATGACAAAGGCATAAATGCTCACCTGGCATGCTGGCAGATGTGGACATGTTCCTCCAAGCGTTTGCGTTCAAATTTTGATCATGACATCCTTTTAGTGTCAGATCAAAGCGTACCGGGTTGTTTGATGCAGAAAAGTTCAGCCTCCCGTTCTCGTCTTCCTATCTTCCGTATCTCGTCTTCCTACTGGCGTCCTATGTCCTTCCCTTCATTAATTCTGACTGGCTGCTTAGAAAGGTCTGACATTGACGAGTGCAGCTGTACAGTAGTCTGAAAAGTTGAACTTTTTTCACTCCAGAGCGCTGCGACAAAAAGCGGCCACTGCTCAAAGCATTTCAGTGCTGAGACACAAACTGCGATCCATCATGGACAATCCTGATCACGCCCTCTACCACACACTGGACAGACAGCGGAGCACTTTCTCCAGTAGACTACTACAGCTTCGCTGTTGAACGACCAGGTACAGGAAATCTTTCCCGCCTCATACCATTTCACCGTACAATAACTCACTCTGATGTTCTATTCTGGTCATAACTATGCTGTCATACTGCACCTTACAGTCTAACTGGTACCTTACATTTCACTCTGCTCCTGATAGTCCTGCATTGTGCAGTAGGTATGATTCATGTGTTTATACGGGTCACCATATATTCAGCTATGATGTATATAGGCTATAGATGTATAGCCGGGTTTCCCAGGCTCAATCTCTTGGGTTTTCTGTTTCCATATTCATTTGTGTATTGTTTTGCCTTTTGAGTTTCATTGTTCTGTGTTACTGCTTAGTTTGCTTTTTCATGCCATGCATTACTTGTTACTTATTTCCAGTCTAGTTCTGAGTTTGTTGTATGACATGGTTCTCTGACTGACAGGCTGTCAGGCAGCTCATTTAGTCCACACTTGGTGTGGGCGGGCCTGTCAGTCTGCCAGCCAGACCACACCTCCCTCTCTTAACACTCAGCTGTTCTCTGTTCTGTGATTTCTCTCCCTGCTTCCTTGCTCAGGTGCACCCAATCACTCATCATCAGTATGTGTATTTAAGTAGCTCATTTCCATTCATGCATTGCTGGATTATTGTATTGTCTATGACACGTTATGCCGTGTCCTCCAATGTGTTTGTCACTGCCACATTACGCTGTGGTTTCTGCTTCGGTGACTCTCTGCCATGTTACGTCATGGCCTCTTCTCAACACGTTACGTCGTGTACAACTGTAAGTCACTCTTCTTGGCATTTTTTGTATGTCTGCACTTTTTGGGACTTTAATAAATGTGTCTGTGGTGTAACCCTGCGCGTGAATCTGTCTCTCTCCTCGCCTCGTTAGGGGCGATTCATGACATATTAATATATAAAAATAATATTCAAGAAATTCCTGCATCCAGATCGTGATCCGAGTCACTACCAAAATCTAATCATCTGTTCCTCATGCCTTTACACACCTTTCCTGAAAATGTCATCAACATCCGTTCACAACTTTTTGAGTAATGTTGCTAACAGGCAAACCAACCAACAGACAAACCAACACCACTAAAAACATTACCTGCGTCTTCCCTTGGCGGAGATACTAATAAGCAGTTCTGAGCAATTCATTTTTAACATTAAAAGTCTGTTACAGTATTGTCTCCAATCAACCCATGAAATATGCCAAAATAATCTCGTGGGAAAGTGTGACATGTGTGGTTGTAGCCTGCTCTCTTTTGTATTAGAGTACCTGTTGAAACTTTTGTACCCTGGTCGGTCTTGTTGGGGCTCCAGCTGAGGCATGCAGGTGATCAGGGTGTCAGCCAAGGCTGGGTCATTGATAATGGCCTGCTCCCAGGGTGAGTGGTAGGACTTTGGCACAGCTGTACTGTTGAATCTTTCTGGGGGGATATCTTTCAAAGGACCTCCATATCCTGGGTAAACAAAACACAGACACGGAATAGAAAAAGGACTGTTCCAGATCACATAAAGAAGATGATTATTTTAGTTGCATAGACATATAGCAAATCTTTATTTTTAATCAGCATATATTTTTGAATCAGATTCTAGTTTGAATTCCTGCTGTTCTTTGTTTTTATACAGTGCATCTTATATAGCCTGTTTTTCTGACTGTATACTGTAGTTGAAACATTATCATGCTTGTTCCATGACATAGAGATGCTCTGCATTTGTTAAGTTTACAATTCATATTTACAGTTTTAGTTGCTGTAATTATATCAGCAAACAACTGTGCAGGATAAGAACAACTTATTTGTTCAACAGTGGGGACATTTTCTATTACAAAAATGTACAAAGACAGACTTGTAATAAATAAATAAATAAATAAATAAATTGTATAATGGAACATAAAAAAAATGAACATTCTGACCAAGTGAATGATATTCTGGTCATTGTAAAGACCTATACCGATGCTTAAAACTATAATTTGGCCAACAGCCAAATTTTTCTTTTTTGTCATCTATTCTCCCTGTAATGCTAGTAGTAACACTTTACAATAAGAGTTACACATACCGTAAATTCCGGACTATTGAGCGCACCTGAATATAAGCCATACCAACTAAATTTAAAAAGAAAAAACAACTTTGTACATATATAGGCCGCACTTGTCTATAAGCCGTAGGTGTCCACGTTGTAATATGAGATATATACACAGAAAGATGATACACAGAAAGATTTTTTTATTTTTTAATTAAATAAATGCTTTTTTCCAAACAGTGCCTCTAACACGGCAGTAACACAGCAGTAAAACGACTGCCGGCAGTAACACGGCTGATTAAAAAAGTAACCAGCCTACCAGAAAAGTAATTGATCGCTATCTTCATCTTCCTCCTGCGCACTAAAACCACTGAAGTCGTCTTCTTCAGTGTCGGAATTGAAAAGCCTCAGAATGACTTCGTCACACACTTTCTCAGTCTCTCTTTCGTTGTCGCTCTCAATGTCACTTTCGTCTCGAGGCGAATTTGTGCTTGTGCTGTCCTCTTCATCACGCAGCAGTCCAGCCTTTCGAAACCCATTGGTGGATTTTTTCACACTGTTCCACGCTGTCAGGATCCACCGGCAGACTTGAGCAAAAGTTGCTCTTCGCATGCGGCCGGTTTTGGTGAATGATTTCTCGCCGCTAATCATCCAAGCCTCCCACTCAACTCGGAGTGCCACTTTAAATGCAAGATTCACACTGATGTCGAGTGGCTGCAAATACTTCGTTGTGCCCCCAGGAATCACAGCCGGAATTGAGTTTGTCCTATTGATGGCTGCTTTCACAGAATCTGTTATATGGGCCCTCATGCTGTCCAAAACGAGCAATGCTTTTTTTTTGTGAAAAAATCCTCCCGGTCGCTTGCCATAGCACTCCGTCAGCCATTCCTTCATTAGGCTTTCTATCATCCACCCTTTCTTGTTGACTTTGACGACAATTTCTTTCGGGAGTTTTTCTTTTGGCATAGTCATCCACTTAAAAATCACCATTGGTGGAAGCTTTTGTCCAGATGCTGTGCAGCTCAGAACACAAGTGAAATGCGTTCTCTCATGGCCAGTTGTTTTCAGCGTGACGGACGACTCACCTTTCTTGTTAACAGTGCTAGTGAGAGGCAGGTCAAATGTCAAAGCTACTTCATCCATATTTATGATCTCGTCTGGTCCGATGGAATTTTCAGCTATCTTTGTTTGAGTGAATTTGCGGAAGTTTGTAAGTTTTTCCTCGTAGTCTGGAGGGAGTTGCTGACACAGAGTCGTCTGTGCTCTGATGGTCAGGATTTTTCGTCTCATAAATCTGACACACCACGATGGTCCACCTGTAAAATCTTCAATCTTCTTTTCAGTGGCAATTGTTTTGGCTTTCAGTCAGATCTGCACAGTGGAAACACCTCGGCCGTCTGTTCTGTGTGTTCATCCAGTCTTCAACAACGTTTTCAAGTTCAGGCCATGTGCTTTTATTACCTCTGAAAGCTTTTGTCGTCTTTTTGTATTGAGTCAGTTCTTCACGCTGCCGTCTCCAACGTCTCACCATCGATTAATTGATGCCAAGCTTACGTGCAGCAGCTCTATTTCCTTCTTTGACAGCCAGATCGATTGCCTTTAACTTAAAAGCTGCATCATATGCATTTCTTTGTGTGTTTTCCATGATGAGGGTGTGTGCATGATGCGCAAATTGACTGTTCAAAACAGTAAAACTAGCGTCTTCCTCGGTGCATCATCTCTTCCACCAGTCTGTCACGCTCTTGCGCTTCCTGCTACAGCACCCCCTGGAGGCCGTTAGCCCGAAAAAATCTATAGATTAGCCGCATCGTTGTTTAGGCTGCAGGGTTCAAAGCGTGGGAAAAAAGTAGCGGCTTATAGTCTGGAATTTACGATACTTTATACATAGGTTTTTAATTAGGGAGTAAATGCATCATAAATCACAAATAAGCTGTTTGTCAGGGTGTGGATTGAGTCTCATATCTTCATTTTCATTCACAGTTTGTATTTCTTTTAAGCATAGAATCAATCCACATCCTTGCCTTGAGTTATTTTGTATTTTCTGTATTAGTCATTATTTGTTGGATTCTCGATTTCTGTCCTCAGTTCTGATTATATTGTGATTATTTATGATGTGAGTTTAGTTCTGTCTTTGTTTATTATAGTCGTGTCTCCCCTGATTCCCTGCTTGTTGTCTCCCTCTGTATGTGCGTAGCCCCACCCCTCCTGTCACTGTCAGCTGCCTCTTGTGTCAGCTGTCAGTGATAATTCTCTCCACCTGTCCCGTTTGTCCTGATTGTGCTCTTTTGATTACTTGAGGCCTGTGTTCACTTTGGTCGTCTCGGGTTCTGTTTTGTCGTGTTGGCGTGATTACACGCTTCAGTCCTGTCCACCTGTCTGTCTTGTTTTTGCCTTTTTGTTGCACTTCTGAGCTGCAGTTTGCTATTTTCTGTTAAAGCCCTCGAGCAGTGTCTGTGCAACCCGCTCTGTAATAAAATCATTTTTGAACTTACATCCAGCGAATGGGTCCAGTTCTTTTTATCTGGGGGTGGCTGTGACGCAGGTGTAGTGTGGCCAACTACTGATCGGAGGGTCAGGGGTTTGATTCCTGCTCTGTCTGCAGTCTACATGTCGAAGTGTCCTTGAGCAAGACACTGAATCCCCAGTTGCTCCTGTTGGGTTAGGCCAGCTCTTGCGTATGGCAGCTCTGCCACCATCAGTGCGTGAATATGGGTGGATAGCAGGATCTGTAAAGCGCTTTGGTCATCCAGAGATGGGAAAAACCACTATATAAGTGAACACCATTTACCATTCATCTTCTGACAGAAAGAACCTGACAATATGGACCCAGCGGACTGTAAGTTTTCTCTCATGGGTCTCGATCAGGAGGACGTTTGGGCTGCTTCCCGTATCAAGGTCCTAGTCAAGGACGCCCATGACGCTGAAACACTGGAAGAAGCTCTCAGACTCCTCAGAGGCGCCATCGAGATGATTGAGGCTTTTTCCACACTGCAGCATCATCCCCAGCATCCCCCAACTTCTGCAGTTGGTTCCGTTCCTGTACCTGTTGGTTGATGAACTGGTGAAGGAGCGGAAGGAGGGGAAGACACAGCGAGCCGAGAGGAGATGCAACTCACGCCGGCGTTATGAGCACAGTGGCCCGGCCCTTCTTCTCCCGTGGAGGTACTCCAAATTTCTGCTTCCTCCTCCCTCGATGCAGCATCATACCACCACGCAATGGCTCCTCGTCGGGGGAATCCTGCCAAATCCCAGGAGGGATCATCTGACTCTTCAGCCCTGGCAGAACAGAAACAGAGGCAAATACCTGTTCATTATTTAACACCATTAAATGAAAGGTCTTGTCTTGTTTCTGGTGAGGAGGGTCAGTGTCAGCCACATCCACCACTAAGCTCTCTCCATCCATCTCTGCTGTTATTTCTGCTGCCACTTCCATCCATCCATCCTCACTTGCTTCGCCAGTTTCCTATTCTGTTTTTTTCTGAGGAACTGGCCGTGCTGGGAGGCAATCTTCTGGTCTGGGATGAGCCGGCTGCCTCTGCTGCTGCGCCTGGACTATGTGAGGATTATCCTGTACCTGCTCCACGTCATTCCTTAGCTCCAATGCCTGCACTATGTCGCTCTCTAGTTCCTGTTCCTGCTCCAGTTCCAGCTCCAGCTGCTCACGATGTGGGCATTACAGCTCCAGCAATCCCCGAGGTTCCTACTACAGTTCCCATTGTCCCCGAGACGAGCACAACAACCCTTGCTGTCTCTGAGGTGCACACAATGGTCTTCGCTGTCCCTGAGGTGCACGCCACAGCTCCAGCTGTTCCTGAGGAGCACATTCCTGTTCCTGTTCTGCCTGAGGTGCATGGTTCGGTTCCTGGTCAGTCCGAGGTGCACGTTCCTGTTCCTGCTAAGCCTGTCATCACCCCTGCCTCATTTGCCAACATGCCTGCTGGTTGGATTGCTGCTGCAGAGTCCCTGGGGTCTTCATCTGCAGTGGAGCAGGAGCTCAGGCAAGTCCTCTTCTTTGTATTGTTAACATCAGTTTTGGAGAGATCTTGCCTAGCTCTTGGTGGTGGTGGTGGTGGGAGGGCGGGGTGCCAGTTGCAGCTGCCACCAGCTTCTGGGCCTCCTCCACCAAGCTCCATTGCTGCCTGTTGTAATGACCCAGGTGTTTTTTCCTCCCTGTCTGAGGTGGCTGTTTCGGGGATGGATTCCCAGATGTCAGGACTTGAGGATCTTCAGCCCTTATTGTCTGGCTTCACCGAGGGTTGGCTCACCTCTGTTGTCCCGGAGACCGAAAATTCTCCGTCATGTGTTCCTGTGGCCGGAGAACCTCCATCATGTGTTCTTGAGACTTGCACTCACCTGTCATCTGCTACTATGGTTAGCGTGCCTCAGTCACCAGTTTTGGGGCAAAAGGCTCTCATGTTATGTTCCCCAAAGCCTGAAGCTCTTCGTGTCCAGAGGTTGGAATGTCTATGCTGTCACCTCCAGAGGTTAAAATGTCCGTGTTATTACCTCCTGAGGTTGAAATGTCCATGTCATCACCTCCTGTGGTTAATATGTCCATGTTATCACCTCCTGAACCGGAGTGGTGGCCTAGTTGGTAGAGCATCCGCCCCACAACCGGGAGATTGTGGGTTCAAATCCCAGCCGGGTCATACCAAAGACCATATAAAAATGGTACTCTCCGCCTTATAGCTTGGTGCTCAGCATAATATAATGGGGAAAGGAAAGTTAACGCACAGAGCTACCAGAGGACTGATCCCCCCCCCCCCCCACCGACTGTAGCTTTCACTACTTACAGTAGCTGTGTGGCCTAGGGTCAGAGAAACAGAGATAGGCGCCACCCCTATACACCACTTGATGTCCCACATGCCGTGAAAGGGAATTATCTAACTAACTATCACGTCCTGAGATTGATGTGTCCATGTTATCTTCCCCCAGAGGTTAAATTGTCCATGTTATCATCTCCAGAGGTTAATATGTCCATGTTATCATCTCCAGAGGTTAATTTGTCCATGTTATCATCTCCAGAGGTTAATATATCCATGCTATCATCTCCAGAGGTTGATATGTCCATGTTATCATCTCCAGAGGTTAAAGTGTCCTTATTATTCTCTCCAGAGGTTCAAGTGTCCAGGTTATCATCTCCAGAGGTTAAAGTGTCCAGGTTATCACCTCCTGAGGTTGAAATGTCCATGTTATCACCTCCTGAGATTAAGGTTTCCATGTTGTCACCTTCTGAGGTTGAAATGTCCATGTTGTCATGTCCTGAGGTTGGCATTTCCATGTTGTCACCTCCTGAGATTAAAATGCCTATATCATCACCCCCTGAGTTTAAGATTCCCATGTTACCATTGGAGTTTAAAACTCCCGAGTTATCCCGTGAGTATAAATAATCTATGTTATCATCACTAGAGAGTAAAGATTCTTTATGTCCAGCTCCTGAGGGTAAAATTTCCATATTATCTCCAGAGCTTAAAAGTTCTTTGGTGTCTTCTCCAGAGGTTGAAGTTTCTGATGGTAAAGCTTTCATGTCACTTTCCCCTGAGTGTGATGCTCATGTGTCATTTTCTGAGCAAAGGGCTCCTGTGTTGGCTTCAGAGCAAAGAACTCTTGTGTTAACTTCAGAGCAAAGAGCTCCTGTGTTAGCTACAGAGCAAAGGGCTCCTGTGTTAGCTTCAGAGCAAAGGGCTCCTGAGTTAGCTTCTGAGCAAAGAACTCCTTTGTCAGTTTCTGAGCAAAGAGCCTCTGTGTTTTCAGAACTTCCACCAGTCTGTCCTGTTGTTTGCCTTTTTGTTGCACTTCTGAACTGTAGTTTGTTATTTTCTGTTAAAGCCCTTGACCAGTGTCTGTGCGACCCGCTCTGTAATAAAATAATTTTTGAATTTACATCCAGCGAATGGGTCCAGTTCCTCTCATCTTCTGACACAGTTGAGTTATACAGCATTTTATATATCGATGCCTCTATGGTAAGATCAACTATACAAAGGGAGCCTTACAGTAAAGTGTGATATAAATTGTAGGATATTCTGAATAAATCAATATACACAACTCACAAAAAGTTAGGGATATTCAGCTTTTAGGTGAAGTTTCAGGATGCACCTAAAATGCATTATAACCTTTACAGGTGAACTAAACTTGACCTTCTCTAACCTTTTGAATGCACATGTGCAACTGTCCAACATTTCAGTACTTTTTGCATAACTTGCTGTTCTCTAACAAGGTGCTTAATGGCTAAATTTACAACAGGTGTTTGATCCATGAATCAACCAATAGATTTTCTGGTTCAATTAGAATTGGTATTTAAACAGTCCTCTTCATCATGCTCTTCACATTTTGACATCATGAGACCAAGACAATACCTCACAATTAATCAACAGTACCTCGCCATTGCGAGGCTTCAAACAGGATGTTCTCAGAGAGAAGTGGCCACTGAGCTAAGCGTGTCACAGAGTGTCATCAGCAGGTTACAACAGAGATACAAAAAGATTGGAAGAGTCACAGAAAGGCAGAGAAGGGGACATCCTTTGGCCACATCCCACGCTGATGACCGCTTCATTGTGAACAGTGCCCTGTGGAACCAGATGATGAATGCCATTCACCTCCAGGCACATTTAAGGGAGGTGAGAGGCACCCAAGTGTTATGTCAGACTGTTCAAAACCATTTACATCAGCGTGGTCTGTGTGCTTGACGACCTGCAAGGGTACATGACCACACCACCTGGCACAGGCGTCATCATCTTGCATGGGCCAGGGAGCATTTACGCTGGATAAGGGACCAGTGATCCTCAGTGCTGTTCTCTGATGAGAGTCGATTCACGTTGAGTAGAAATGATGGCTGCCAACGATGTTGGAAATGTCAAGGAGAGCGCTATGCATCAGCCACTTTTGTGGTGGCATTACACTCTGGGCAGGTGTGTCTAGTCAATACAGAACTGTCCTACACCTTGTAAATGGTACTGTGAAAAGCCGATACTACCTGAATAACACTGTTAATTCAGTCAATGTGCCCCTGCATGAACAACACAGGCCTAATTTCATCTTCATGGATGACAATGCTCCAGCTCATCGAGGTTGCATCATTAGGGAATGGCTGCTGGAGGCAGGGGTACATCAAATGGAGTGGCCTGCAGTTTCTCCAGACCTGAATCCCATAGAAAACCTATGGGATCAGCTGAATCACTGTGTAGAGGCTTGTAACCCTGCACCTCACAACCTCAATGACCTGAGGGCCACCCTTCAAGAAGAGTAGAATGCCTTGCCTCAGCAGACAATAAGCTGACTTGTGAACAGCATGAGACATCGTTGTCAAGCTGTAATTGATGTTCAAGGGCACATGACAGCTTATTGAGATACTGAAATTTTTTGTTGTGGTATACCCACGACTGTTGTTGGCTTTTGTTTCAATAAATTGTTTGAGATGAGGAAATCACCATTGCATGCTTCTACTTAAATACCCTACTTTCATAATATACAGTGGTGTGAAAAAGTATTTGCCCCTTCCTGATTTCTCATTGTTTTGTATGTTTGTCACACTTAAATGTTTCAGATCATCAAACAAATTTAAATATTAGACAAAGATAGCACAAGTAATCACAAAATGCAGTTTTTAAATGAATGTGTTTATTATTAAGGGTAAAAAAAAAATCCAAACCTACATGGCCTTGTGTGAAAAAGTGCCCCCCCCCCCAGCTAAAACATAAATTAACTGTGGTTTATCACATATTTGGAAACCTGAGTTCAATTTCTCTAGCCACACCCAGGCCTGATTATTGCCACACCTGTTCTCAATCAAGAAATCACTTAAACAGGACCTGCCTGTTTAAGTGATTTAAGCAAAAAGAACATAAATGTTCATCTCAGTTTTTGCCAGAAAGCATCTTGATGATTCCCAAGCCTTTTAGGAAAATACTCTGTGGACTGATGAGACAAAAGTTGAACTTTTTGGAAGGTGTGTGTCCCATTACTGTCATGAATGGGCCCCTCCAGGGCAGAAAAAGACAGGTCCACACGCTGGACTGTAGTGTGACATTTATTTCAACAAAAAGACAAACAAAATTCAAACAGTGCATGACATACAGAAAAATTCAACTGAGGATAACTTACAGGCACAAACACTCTGGAATCGGAATCGCCCCGCGAGTGTAGGTAGAAGGAAAAAAGGAATAGTCCAGTAAACATCCATACATGACTGCCGCAAATACAGAGTGGAAAGGCAGTGTTTATAATGAGCAGCAGGTGTGAGAGCTGAGGCTGGCAGGAGGACTAATTGCATGACTGCTCCCAGCTGAGCAGACTGAGAGCAGTGGGAGGGGGAGTAGCGGTGTCCAAAACATAATCACTCATAGCTGGGAACTGTGAGTGAATAGTGGGTGCGTCTGGGAGATGAGGAAGGAGACTCGTGCCATACAACCAAGATAACAGAAACAGACCAGAAAATAATAACAGACATAAAAATGCTCAAAAATACATAGTCTGAGCACAGGCTCAGACACATGACAATTACATCTGGCGTAAAAGTAACAGCATTTCAGAAAAGGAAATCATACTAACAGTAAAATTTGGTGGTGGTAGTGTGATGGTCTGGGGCTGTTTTGCTGTTTCAGAACCTGGAAGACTTGCTGTGGTAAATGAAACCGTGAATTCTGCTGTCTACCAAAAAATCCTGAAGGAGAATGTCCAGCCTTCTGTTCATGACCTCAAGCTGAAGCGCACTTGGGTTCTGCAGCAGGACAATGATCCAAAGCACACCAGCAAGTCCAACGCTGAATGGCTTATGAAAAACAAAATGAAGACTTTGGAGTGGCCTAGTCAAAGCCCTGACCTGAATCTGATTGAGATGCTGTGGCATGACCTTAAAAAGGTGGTTCATGCTCAAAAACCCCCCGATGTGGCTGAATTACAACAATTCTGCAAAGATGAATGGGCCAAAATTCCTCCACAATGCTGTAAAAGACTCATTGCTAGTTATCGCAAATGCTTGATTGTAGTTGTTGCTGCTAAGGGTGGCCCAACCAGAGTTATTTGGTTTAAGGAGCAATCACTTTTTCACACAGGGCATTGTAGGTTTGGATTTTTTTTCCCCTTAATAATAAGCACCTTCATTTAAAAACTGCATTTTGTGTATATTTGTGTTATCTTTGTCTAATGTTTAAATGTGTTTGATGATCTGAAACATTTAAGAGTGACAAACAAAAAATGAGAACTCAGGAAGGGGGCAAACACTTTGTCACACCACTGTAATATCACTGTAGCATGAACTTTTACATTTTCCATTAATTTCACCCGAAAGCCAAATATCTCTAACTTTTTATGAGTAGTGTATGTTGATTGAAGAGACATGATAAAGTAAGCAGAACATCCTGTAAAATCAGATACTTACAAAGTGTTTATAAATCCTTGATAAGGGGACCCTTATTGTATGGCATTACCAAAATACTGTATAAATTATTTAAAAAAAAACAAGTGAACAAGTATTTTAGTTCTTCATCACACCATTTTTAAATGAGCATAATTTCATACAAATGTTTGAAACAACTTTACTGTGACCTTTAACATGACAAAGGACACACCAGATAAACATCAGCTTCTAGCATTGGTGAATTTTATCATACTTGTCAATACATCAATATCAATATACAAGGTGAATATCGGTCGATGCTGATGTTAAGCAGATAAGCTGGTGCAGCCCAAGTTATCACTAATTATGACATTTTATTTTATTTGAGATATTTATTGCACTGATCATGCCTGTTTTATAGGGCCATCACAGCTCACACAACTTTGCTTTAATATCTGTGTAGTGTTACCAGCTGGTTTGGAATTAAAAATTCATCATCTTTCCTTGGAGAGGAACTCAGACCCTCATTGTAAAACCCCCCTTTTTCAAACACACAGGAAGGCCACAGCTTTAAAGCCACATTCCAAGGCCAAATTAACCTTCGTGCCAGGAAAGATCTACCTTCCTAACATAAATCTGACAAACGACATTCCAGACTGACAATTTTATGTTTTGATAGCGCTCTGATATTTGCCAGACATTACCCATCCTCACCAGGGGCCTCATGTACAAAGACTTGTGTGGATTTCCTACTGAAAGATGACGTACGTTTAAATCAAGAAAACTCCATAAGCAAAAAAAAAAATCCAGATGTATGAAACAGTGCGTATGCAGGACTCCAAGCACATTTTCTTTGTACATCCCAATCTACTTGAAATTGAACGCATGTGAGGAAATACTGGACTCCTTCCTTGACATGCCTCCATTTAAATATGGAGCTTGCAGGTGCATTGCCACCACCTGCTTCACTCTATATCATCACTCTGTCTGGTCTGGTTATGTCAGGTCAGGCATTGCTTTGCTTGCTACCGGATAACCATGAAAACCTGCACTACCTGTCTCGTGGGTCGGGCCGTCAGCGACTCAACCGGCAACCCCGCCCTTCCGAGGGTGTGGAAGGTGAAACTGGGCATCCTGGCAGAACTAAAAACAATATCTGTCATAGGTCTATGGTGGACCACTCCCAGTTACACGGGGTGAGACTGGACATCCTGGCAGATAAGCACAGCTGTCACAAGGTCTGTGGTGGACTTTTGCCAGTCAGTGCATCGTGACATGCATTTCACAAAGAGCAGCGATAAACAAACCTATCATCTGGTCAGTCACTGCAACAGATACTGGAGTCAGTTTGTCTTGGCCTGTCCTTGCCACTGATGATACCTCTATCTGCCAAGAATGTGCCGCTAGTCCAGCAAAAGCTAGCGGTACTCAAATATTTTGCAAGTAGTTTCATGAAATGATCAGTCAGAAAGCAACTCATACCGGCTCGGACATCGCCCAGGTTAACAAAGTCAGGAGTTCCTGGCAGTGGAGGGCGTTTTGTCTGGCACGCTGTCCTCCGGCATTAGCGCCGGATACAGGTAATTCAATAGCCTGCTCACAGCCCTATAAGATTAGTTTACTGTTTTCCTTTATTCAGATAGGGATGAGAAGATGTTTATTTAACCTTGACATGTTTTGACTGATGTCTGCAGTCATCCTCAGGAGTGTCAGCTGGTCGCTGTGATTTGTGACCAGCTGGGTGGATCAGCTGGTTGAATAAAGGAAAACAGTAATGAAAAAGAAGACAATATGAAACTATTTAGTGGGTAGCCACGGTCGCCTGACAGTTGAAAGCAGATCATGTTAGACTCAACAAGTACATATTTTATGTCCAAAATGCAAATCTCATCCTTTATAGTTACAGTCATGAAAAAATTAGGACACCCTGTATAAGCCTGTGTTTTTTAACATATTTGGGCATATGGATATTTAATATCAATGTTAAAAAATACTGGGAGATTCATGTAATACAACTAAACAATTAAAAATGAATTAGACTTTTTTATAATTTTCGGTAAAATGTAATTTTAAACAAATACTAAGGAATAAATTAGGACCCCCCATCTTTTTTAGGACACCCCCACATTCATTCCCACTTAAAATGGCTAAAATAAATGTTAAAAAATGCAAATAAAACCAAAAACAAGGTTAGATATAGATATGTGAACATTTCTTAATAAAGAACTGAATATTTAATGTTGTGTCCTAATTTTTTTTACATGACTGTATATACAACTTACATGGATTACACACAGTACTATTGTAAATGAATGAAGTGCACTGTGGAAAGGGTGACACTGTTGCATTTCCAACTTTACGCATGTGTTTATTGACATAACTACTGCACATACAGAGGCAATCGGGGCCTGGTAGAATGCTGTGAAACTGTAGTTTAATCAGCAAAAAATGGAAGTCACTTACTCAACCCACTGACTTGTAATGAAGCCTTGAAGACAGGGTGATATTTGGGGGTGCACAGGTACGTTGCGCATGAGGTGGGTTATTTAGGACAATTATATGAATTTACTCACCAAGAAGCCACCCATCCACACAGTGCCATCTTGTAGTTTGTTCCCAACAATGTTGTTCATTAGAATGAATGAATCGTACGTTGAACCAAGCCACCTTGCAACAATGTTGGTTAGTCGCATTTGCGTATCACATAGAATTTGTATATTAATAGAACAGAAATGTTTCCTGTTAACATACACATATTCATCTTGTGAAAGTGATTTTATAACAATGTGTGTGCAGTCCATAGCTCCGATTGCATCAGGAAAACTGGCTCTTGCTGCAAATTTCACTTTGATGTTGGCCTGTTCAACTGCATTGTATGGGACTATGATGTACCTGCGTGACAGCCGGATAATGCCATCCCACACAGCTGGCATGGTCAGCTCAGGGTCAACTGGGAAATTCCCAATCAGTCTGCCAGCTCCCTCTAGAATGCCCCTGTTGCCAGGAACCCCAGTGTTGTCAGCACCTGCACTGGTACGGGCAGCACACAGCTTCTCGCCGTGCCGCGTTCCAAGAGCGGCTATAGCTCTGAGCACAGTTCCACAAGGACTGCCCATGGAAACCTAAACCAGCTGACTAGCCAGTCATCACTGTGAGCCAGAAAATCTTCTCTGTCTCTAAATAGCCTTTCTCTTCTCACTGCGCGATTTGCAATATCTTCTAATAATGCTAACACCATTGTTGTTAGAGGCATTTTCTGCACTTCTTTGCGCTTGCTTTTATACCCACTCATCTAATTGCCCACATTTGGATGTTTGTTCATCATGTGTCTCTGATGTGTATAATAATTTTCACATCATTATCAGTCTCCCAACATCTCCTTTAAGTGTCGCCAATGGATCAATAACAGTAGAAACATACGTACGTATACCAGCCATGGAGTTGCTGTGGGGCTGCGCATATTTCCATGGTCATTTCATTCTTGATAAATCTGAAATTTTCTGTGGACAAGGACGTGCGCCATGTGTTTGTGCATTAGTACCCTTTGTGCATGAGGCCCCAGATCCCCTCACTTCCTTTCTTTCAAAACTGTGGAAGTCCAACAGTGCCCCCAAATGGACAAGTGAAATATTATGTCTCATCCTCAAATTAGAATAGAATAGAATAGAATAGAATAGAATAGGCTTTATTGTCACTGTACAGTAGTACAGTACAATGAAATTGTGGGTACTCCACCAGGCTACTGCACAATAAAGTAAGAGACAAGGATTAGATAAAACACGGTTATAGAACACACGACTGAAATAAAAATAAAGTAACTGTCATGGGCAGCGAGAGCGCGCCCCCTCCTTCCCATCCATCTCTCCTCAGGTCATCAGCGCACCTGAGTGAGAGGACACACCTGCGGCCTCTCATCAGCCAGCGTTCACAAGGAGGCATCCTTCTGTGACTCAACGCTGGCTCGTCTGGGTATACTGCCGTAAAAGACAGCAAGTCGTATTCACACTGGTGAAGAAAATTATTAACCTGTGTGCTTTCTTTCCTTGTTCAGGTTGCTTCCATCGTGCAGGTATGTCGCTGGGACTGTGTGCACTCTCCTGCCACATTTCCACTCACCTACAGCTAACCTCTACCCGGTCAGGCACTACCAGCTACATTCCCCACACCCTGCTGGTTCGTCTATTCCCCGCTGGAGTCCTGCCGGTGCTCCCTTGGAGCCCACGTAAGTGGTAATTTGGCTTGCCAATTTTCCCTTACTCTATTCCTCCTCTCACAGCTCTTTGTCTTCTCTCCACAGGCTCCTTCCTCTGGCAAGTGACTGTTTCTGTAGCTGTGCAAGGATTTTTTGCTATTTAATAAAGAACCTCAAACGTGTATTATTGTTTGATTGTCTCTTTGTTGCTGCATCTCGCACGTGGGCTTTATTACGATATCAGTCATGACAGAACGAGCCAGCCGTGACCTCGGCTCAGCAGGTGCAGCAGCGGGACAGTCAGCTCTGAACCACTTAGAAGCAACAGAACAACAGATAACTGTGATGGCCCAGCAGCTGCAAACAATGATGCGACAACTGGATACCGTCATACAGCATTTGGCCGGTGCGGCTCCCCCGGCTCCTCCTCCTCAACCTGCTCCTGTTGTTTTACCTCCGGTGCGCCATACCACCTCCGTTCCCACACCTGCCCCATACGCAGGGGAAGTGGGGAGGTATAAGGAGTTTCTCCACCAGGTACGGATGTACTTGGAGCAGGTTGGGGGGGGGGGTACCCAGGGGACGTCACGAAAATTCAATTTTTCACTCTCTTACTACGGGAACGAGCCAGTAGTTGGGCTCATGCCATGGCAGACAGCCCAGAAGGGCGTAACTATACGTTTGAGCAATTTGTGGTCACTTTTTCTCGCACGTTCGACCACACCAAGAGTCAAGGGAACATTATAAGCTGCCTAATTACTCTCCGCCAGGGTGCTCAGTCCATGGTCGAGTATTCGGTGGAGTTTCGGGTCGAAGCGGCAGACTCGGGGTGGAACGAGGTTGCGTTATGCAGCGCATTCCTCCACGGGTTAAATGCCCACCTCCGTGATGACCTGGTGGTTCATGCAGTTCCCGACACTCTCGATGGTCTTATTGATCAGGCTGTGGGGTTGGACAACCACTACCGTGAGCGTGCGAAGGAGCGACAGGCCTCCTCTCGCCTGGCCGCCGAGCAGGTGCCCGCTGCGGGGACTGACACTAGGGGGGGCGGTCCTCCTCCTGAGCTGATGGACTTCAGTAGGTTTCAACTAACCGACGATGAGCGCAGGCAAAGGAGGAGGACTGGCCCGTGTTTGTACTGTGCTTCTCCGAAGCATGGTCGGGACGAGTGCCCCCAGCAGCCAAAAGACATGGCCCGTCAGTAACCATGGGGGGTCTGGCAGGCGGGACCACATTAAACCCCCCCCCCCCCGGCTATTTCTCTATTTTGGTCCTCGTGCAATTGCCAGGGGTCGAGAAGAGGGTGATGGCATTAGTGGATTCAGGGGCTGAGGGCAAGTTTGTGTCAGCCCGGTTTGTTCGGGACATGGGTATTCCCACACTTAAATTGCCCCATCGCCAACCTATTACCACCATATCTGGCTGTGAGGTTGCGGTAGTTGCCGAATGCACGGTGCTGGTCGCCATCCTTATTTCCAGGAATCATCAGGAGGAATTCCCATTCCTAATTCTCCCAAATTCATCATCCCCAATGATTCTAGGGTATCCTTGGCTCCAGAAGCATAGCCCCATTATAAACTGAGGTCAAAATTCCATATCCTCCTGGAGCCCATTTTGTTTGGCAAATTGTCTCCGTTCAGCTGAATGTTCTTATTCTCTCCCTGTCTCACCCCCTCTGGTTGAGCCGCCGGACCTCAGCTTCGTCCCCCAGGCATACCACGATTTGGGAGAGGTCTTCAGTAAGTCAAGATCGCTGTCGCTTCCGTCTCACCGCTCTTATGGCTGTGCTGTGGACCTCATCCCGGGGGCGAAGCTGCCATCTAGCAGGCTCTACAGCGCTTCTGGTCCGGAGAGGGAGGCAGTGGAGAAATATGTTAAGGCGTCACTGAATGCTGGCCTTATTCGTCCATCTTCAGCCCCTCTCGGAGCCGGGTTCTTCTTTGTTGGAAAGAAGGATGGTTCACTGCCCCCGTGTATTGACTACCGGAAGCTCAACACTATAACAGTGAAGAACAAATATCCCTTGCCCTTGATGAACTCCGTGTTTGAACTCCTTCAGCGCTCACGGGTATTCACCAAATTAGACTTAGGCAATGCGTACCATCTTATTCGCATTCATGAGGGGGACGAGTAGAAGACAGCATTTACGACCCATCAGGGGCAGTTTGAGTATTTGGCGATGCTGTTTGGGCTCACCAACGCCCCCGCTGTCTTCCAACGGTTAATTAATGACGTCCTCCGTGATATGCTGTACCAATTTGTGTTTGTCTATTTGGATGACATTTTGATTTTCTCCCGCTCGCCAGAGGAACATGAAGTCCATATAAGAGCTGTCCTACAACGGCTCTTGGAGAACCAGCTCTACGTTAAGGCTGAGAAGTGTGAGTTCTCCACTACATCTACCACCTTCTTGGGCTTCATAGTGGCTGAAGGGAGACTGATTGCCAACCCGGCCAAGGTGAGGGCAGTGCTTGACTGGTCAACTCCCCACTCCCGTAGGGAGCTTCAACGCTTCCTTGGGTTTGCAAACTTTTATCGCCGGTTCATTCGGAACTATAGTGGGGTCGCACTGCCCTTGACACAGCTGACCTCAGTTAAGGTCCCCTTTCGGTGGACCGAGGCAGCTGAACAGGCCTTTTCCAAATTGAAGGTCCTGTTCACTAATACACCCATCTTGGCTCAGGTCGACACGCAGCTCCAATTCGTCCTCGAGGTGGATGCATCTGATTCAGGGGTGGGCACTGTCCTCTCGCAACGCGCATCCTCTGACCAGAAGCTCCAACCAGAAGCTCCACCCGTGCGTGCATTTCCCTCGTCGGCTTACGCTGGCTGAGAGGAATTACGACGTAATTAAGTTGGTGCTGGAGGAATGGATGCATTGGTTAGAAGGGGCTATTCACCCCATTGTTGTGTGGACCGACCACAAAAACCTTGAGTATTTGCGGTCGGCCCGCCGACTCAATGCCAGGCAGTCTCACTGGGCCCTGTTTCTTCAGCTGTTCAATTTCACTATAATTTACTGGCCTGGCTCTCGGAACACCAAACCGGGCACGCTATTGCACCAGTTTGATTCTGAGGAGATAGCGCCCCCTTCCCATCCCCAATCAATTCTTTCCCCTTCATGCGTCTTCAGTGCCCTTATGTGGGATATCGAGCGGAGGGTCCATCAGGCCCAATCTCGGGAGACTGTGCCAGCAAAGTGTCCCCAGAACCGCCTGTTCGTCTCTGCTGCCCTCCACAGTGATGTCATCCAGTGGGGTCACACCAGCCGCTTCGCCTGTCATCCTGGGATCACCCATACCACGGACCTTATCCGGCAGGTGTTCTGGTGGCCCACGCTGCGGCGGGACGTACGGGAGTTTGTGCGGGCCTGTCAGACCTGTGTCTGGGGCAAGTCGGACTCCTCCCCCCCGGCTGGACTTCTCCATCGCTTGCCCATCCCTGGTTGCCCATGGTCGCACATCGCACTGGATTTTGTGACTGGACTTCCCCCCTCCCATGGAAAGAGTAATTCTCACCATTGTGGACCGTTTCTCCAAGGCTGTGCATCTGGTGGCTCTCCCAAACTCCCCTCAGCTTTGGAGACGGCCACCCTCCTCACCAATCACATGATTTGCCTCCATGTGATCCCTGTGGACATCGTGTCTGACCGGGGCCCACAGTTCACATCACAGGTCTGGAGGGCCTTCTGCTGGACCCTGGGCATGACGGTGAGCCTCTCCTCTGGGAATCACCCCCAGAGCAACGGGCAGGCAGAGTGCGCCAATCAGTCTCTGGAGGCCACCCTGCGGTGCATAGCAGCCGAACAGCCATCGTCCAGGAGCACGCACCTGACCTGGGTGGAGTATTCCATAAACTCGGCTATCTCCACGGCAACCGGTCTCACTCCATTTGAAGCATCGCTGGCATACACACCCCCACTCCTGCCGATGGCCAAGAGGGAGGTTGCAGTTCCCTCCATGGAGGCTCATGCTCGCCGCTTGCCTGCTCTGTCGAGCGCAACCGGACCATGGCGGACAGACGACGGGTGCCTGCCCCCAAATATACCGTGGGGCAGCAGGTGTGGCTGGCGGCCAGTCAGGTCCCTTTGAAGACTACCTCTAAGAAACTGTCTCCTCACTTCCTAGGGCCCTTTCCGATCTCCAGAGCTATCAAGGACGCCTCGGTTCAGGGCAAACTCCCACCTACCCTACGGGTGAACCCATCCTTCCATGTTTCCCACATAAAGCCCCTCTCGGTCAGTCCTCTGCTCCCCCCCCCCCCCACCAAGCCGCCTCCTCCTCCATGGATAATCAACGGCCACCCTGCCCACACGGTTTGCCAAATCCTGGATGTTCGCCATCGAGGCCGGGGCCTCTAATACTCGGTGGATTGGGAGGGCTACGGCCCGGAGGAACGTTCCTGGGTTCCCATGTCTCAGATCCTAGACAAAGAGATGCTCCGGTCATACCATCGTGCCCATTCCAACAAACCCAATGGACTGCCATGAGGCGCTCCTAGAAGGGGGGGCCCTGTCATGGGCAGCAAGAGCGCGCCCCCTCCTTCTCGTTTATCTCTCCTCAGGTCATCAGCACACCTAAGTGAGAGGACACACCTGCACCCTCTCATCAGCCAGCGTTCATAAGGAGGCATCCTTCTGTGATTCAACGCTGGCTCTTCTGGGTATACTGTCGTAAAAGACAGCAAGTCGTATTCACACTGGTGATGAAAATTATTAACCTGTGTGCTTTCTTTCCTTGTTCAGGTTGCTGCCATCGTGCGGGTGTGTCACTGGGATTGCACCCACTCTCCTGCCATGTCTCCACTCACCTACAGCTAACCTCCACCCGGTCAGGCACTACCAGCTACATTCCCCAAACCCTGCTGGCTCGTCTATTCCCCGCTGGAGTCCTGCCGGTGCTCCCTTGGAGCCCATGTAAGTGGTAATTTGGCTTGCCCATTTTCCCTTACTCCATTCCTCCTCTCACAGCTCTCGTTTTCTCTCCACAGGCTCCTTCCTCTGGCGAGTGACTGTTTCTGTAGCTGTGCAAGGATTTTTTGCTATTTAATAAAGAATCTCAAACGTGTATTATTGTTTGATTGTCTCTTTGTTGCAGCATCTCACACGTGGGCTGAATTACTATATCAGTCATGACAATAACTAGCTAAAACAAAATAAATTAACAAGAATCCCACAAAAAAGAAATTAACCTTTTATCCCTAAGACTCTTATTTTTCAGAAGATATTTCTCAGGACACAATGGAAGTTAGGAGTGGACTCCGATGGACAATTCTGGTTTGAAGTGTTTCATTAATCATTGATTTGAATGTATTGTATGTTTGAAAAGTATGTCATAAAAAATGATGCTCGCTGCATGTTCCTGTGAAATTGCAATTTTATGGATATGCATGTTTATCATAGTAATAATGAAAAGTAGTCACAAATCACTTAAGCTTTAATTTTAGCTTATATAATGTGAATTCCAGTCAACTCTGTTGTAGACCGTAGGCCATCTGACTTGAAACAGCCAATCACCAACTAGTCCTGTTCATGTTAACACCTCTGTCATGTGCTGGCGAGTGCTCACCCCTTCCTTCCCATTTCACCTGTCTCCTCATCAGACGCACCTGCTGTTTCCTGCTGAGCCAGCGTTTATAAAGAAGTGCTCTTCGGTGATTCAACGCTGGCTTGTTTGGGTATACTGCATCAAGCAGACAGCTCAACAAGTAAGCGGTTGTGTTGTGGGTGACTTTGCCTTACACACGTTCCCTTTCCTTCTCTTCCAGGTTGCTGGCAACATCGCGGTGCATCTTCAGGGATTTGGTGCGCACGCCAGCCTGTTGCTCTTCCACGATGCAGCTCATCTACTCCACCCAGTCAGACGCCACATCTCATTACCCTACCAGCAGTTCCGACCTGCTGGTTCCTCTCCTTCGCTGGGTTCTGTGCCGGTCACTCCTCTCCTCCCACGTAAGTGGTGTAAATTAGACTTCCATTATTCCCCTCCATTCCTCACTAATCAGCCTTGTCTCACCCCCTGCAGGTTTGCTGCTTCTCTGGCGAGTGACTGACTTTTCTCCCAAGTTTGCAGTTTGAAAATTCAATAAAAGGTCAAAAGTTCTTCGTGTGTTCTTTTGGTGATTGCACTTTGCACACACGCTGATTGTCCGGTCAATATGACAACCTCTTTCATTCTATTAGTCAGTTTCAGACAAAGAAACCTTTCCTGATTAGTCCAGAGGTTTGTGAAGTCCATCCCTGTCTCCAGCTCTCAAATGTAATTGGTACTTCTCACTGCCAGTCAAGTTTTTTTTTTCATTTGGAAGGCCCTCACTTTAAAAGCTGAGAAACTCCCAGTTTAGTCAGTGTTAGTTTTTCACGTAGACTTTTCCTTCTTTCTCTGAGGAGAGACTTTTATTCATTCTCATTGAGTTCGAACCTCATCAGACCTGAACAGCTTCAGACCAGGGCTGCACGGTGGCGCAGTGGTTTAGCACTGTGGCAGCACAGTTTTACCCTCGGCCGGGGGACCGCAGGGATCATGAGATCGTGGGTTCGATCCCAGCCCCCGACCAACAGTGAGCTGTGTGGAGTTTGCATGTTCTCCCCGTGTTGCGCGGGTTTACTCCGGGATTTCTCCGGTTTCCTCCCGCACACCAAAAACATGTAGGTTTAGGGCGCTCGCGCACGCAGCGACCAACAGCCGGTGGCTTGTCACCAGACTGCAAACCAAGTCTACCTACGGGTACAAATAAGTAACAAAAAAAAAAAAAAAAAAAAAAAAAAAAAAAAGACCGGTGGCCTTGACGTCCCACTTGATGAAGACCCTGGAGAGACTGCTCCTTGCTCATCTCCGCCCCCTGGTGGAACCAGCGATGGATCCACTCCAGTTCGCCTACCAGCATGGCATTGGGGTGGAGGATGCGGTGATCTTCCTCCTTCACCGTTCTCTGTCCCACCTGGAGAAGCCCGGGAATATGGTGAGGATCATGTTCTTTGACTTCTCCAGTGCTTTCAACACCATCCAACCGATGATCCTGAAGGACAAGCTGCTGCGCGCAGGGGTGGACCAGCACCTGTCATCATGGATCCTGGACTACCTCACGAACCGGCCTCAGTTTGTGAGAACCCGGGACTGTGTGTCCGACACGATCATCAGTAGCACGGGGGCCCCCCAGGGAACGGTGCTGGCTCCCTTCCTGTTCACTCTTTATACTGCGGACTTCTCACACAACACAACACATTGCCATCTACAGAAGTTCTCTGATGACTCTGCGATCGTTGGTCTCATCTCCAGCGGAGATGAAGCTGAGTACAGAGGGCTTATCCAGGACTTTGTGGACTGGTGCCATCGGAACTGCCTCCAGATCAACGCGAGGAAAACTAAGGAGCTGGTGGTGGACTGCCGCAGGCATGGGCAGCCCCTCACAGCACCAGTAAATATACAGGGAACAGACATCGAGATGGTGACATCCTACAAGTACCTGGGTATTCATCTGAACAATAAACTAGACTGGTCACACAATACTGACGCACTCTACAAGAAGGGACAGCGCAGGCTGTTCCTGCTGAGGAGACTCAGGTCTTTTGGTGTACAAGGGGCGCTGCTGAAGTCATTCTATGACACGGTGGTGGCATCAGCCATCACTTTTGGAGTGGTCTGCTGGGGCAGTGGCATTACTGCAGCCGATAGGAAGAGACTGAACAAACTGATTAAGAAAGCTAGCTCTGTCCTGGGGCAACGCCTTGATCCGATGGAGGAGATAGGAGAGAGAAGGACGGTGGCTAAACTGTCATCTCTGCTGGAGTCCGAGTTCCACCCTATGCAGGACATACTGGATGCACTGAGGAGCTCATTTAGCAGCAGACTACATCATCCCAGGTGCACAACCGAGAGGTTTCGTAGGTCCTTCCTACCAACGGCTGTCAGACTGTACAACCTAAGCAGGGCTGCTCGCAGAGATAGCAAAAAGACGTAACAAACTAATAGTTTTTTTTTGTTTTTTTTTTTTGAATGCAAAAGATGCAATAGACTTACACAATGGTCCTCTCCGGCATACAACTAGGAACATACCGGTCGCTATGGAGGGTGAGAATATGTATGGGCACATAATCATACCATGTAGGATAACTAAATAGACGGTTATGCTGTTTCATCCCACCTAGCAACAATGCTCTGCACTGTGTGTGTTTATATATTTACATATTTATTCCATCTAGCTACAATGCTCTGCACTGGGTGTGTTTATATTTATATATCTATATATTTATTCCATCTAGCTACAATGCTCAGCACTGGGTGTGTTTATATTTATATATCTATATATTTATTCCATCTAGCTACAATGCTCCGCACTGTGTTTTTATATATCTACATATTATTCCATCTAGCTACATTGCTCCGCACTGTGTGTGTTTATATACTTGCATATTTATTCCACCTAGCTGCAATGCTCCGTACTGTGGGTGTTTATATATTTACATATTTATTCCATCTAGCTACAATGCTCTGCACTGTGTGTTCATATATTCATATATTTATTCCATCCAGCTACAATGCTCTGCACTGTGTGTCTGTGTGTGTGTGTGTGTGTATATATATATTTTATAGTAATATGTACATATGTATATTAGCTGCTCTTGCTTGCTTGTTTTTTTTCTTGCCTTCTGATTGTTGCTCTGAGTGTTGCTATCCCTGTGCTGTTGCAATCCTGGAATTTCCCCGTTGTGGGACTAATAAAGGCTTATCTTATCTTATCACTTGCCTGGAGTAAAACTCTGTTTTTCTCTCCTCCGACATATTCTTAATAATAATTTTTTAAAAAAGTTTTCTTTTCTTTTCCTTAAATCACTGTGCCAAAAGGACCAATTTTGATTTTCTTCACATTTAATTAGAAGCGTACTCTCACTTAATTACCATGACATCAGAAGAACTCGGATTCTGTGGCTTCAATATTTTTATTCCTTTTCTTCAAGTTTTGTGACTCTGTTTGGACTTTGAATGACCTACAAACTCCTGGGACCCGTTTGATTCCTCTGATATCACGTTTTGATCCATCCCGATGAGATTCAGATCAGCAGAGCCAGCCAAACCTTTCATCCCCCTCCGGGTCGCAGCTTCAAAGGAGCAGCCTGAGGTTTGTAATAAATTATCTGTGGGCAGATAATTTTCACCGTTCCACCTGACAGACCAGTCAGGATCCAACTGAGGTTTCGTCACTACCGGCTGTTACCGAAGTAAGCACAACTCACTTTCTCTCTGCTGTGCTCTGATCTGATCCCAGTCCCAATTTAACCCTCTGAGTGTGTATGTTGCCGAACTGTGACATAACCCCTAGTGGTCAAGAGTGGTAAATATTTTTTTGTCAATAAAATAGTTCAGATTTCCAAGGCTATAACTTGAAAGTGGTAAGAGATAATGGCTTACTGTCAAATAGAAAGATGTAAAATATGATCCAAAGTTTCAGATAGGAATAAATTTAAGCATCTAATTTGCATAATGTCGCGACACCTCTTTAAATTCCATAACTCAGTCAAAACCTGACTTTGGATGTGTTTACACAAAGAATGGTTGTCTTTTGGCACCATTTTTTTTTTTTTTTTTTTTTTACAGAGGTACCTCATCATCTTTTCTTCAAAGTATATGAACAAGAAATCAATACATTTAAAAAAAAATGAAATAAGTCACTTACTGTTGTACAGTCTGTTGACAAAGGGGGACTGGTGTGGTCGCTGTGTTTTCACCCATTATGGTCCTTATTTTGAATTCTGTCAGTAATATAAAATCTCTACCACATCTACAAAGTCTTATGATTATCCCACATAAATTTCGCTTGTATCCCGCGGCTATTTTCGGTGTACAAAGCCAAAAAAGTGACATGACGATCGCAGCCATATTAGCTTTCTGGGCTAAATGCTAAAACAGGAAAAGGAAATGAGTTCTTCTTCTTTGGTGTATTACGTGTCATCCACTGAGTCCTCCAATGGATGTCTGCCACCTTTTGAAACTGGCAAATCAGTACAAATCCCCAAGGCAGGCGATCATGTCAATGAGAAGACTGGCGCAGTGCCATGCTCTGCCACTAGGGGCACGAAAAATCACACACGCAGAGTTACAGTAAGTATATCAAAATTTCTTATGTTCAGATCTAGGTCCAATCATAAACTCCAGCCAGAATTATAAAATTTAGGAAAACTAATATCCATCTTTTCATCAGCCACCATTCCTTTTTAGAGTAACACAAATTTTCCTTTTTTTAAATCAGCTTTTATCATTTTCTTTATAAAATTGCATCAAATTTTCCTAACTACTCTGTTTTACAGCTATTTTATGGTCGTTTTCCATTTTCCATCACAGTGGCAATTTAAGCTATGGTTTTCTTTGGTTCCACAAATGTTTCATAATACACATTATGCAGTAATCCTTCAACAGTTTAATGTGGTGTTTGATACTTGTTGATCATTTCACATTGCCTTAAAAGTCACTTGAATGTAATATCTTATCTAACCTGAGTTTGATCATTAAACTGTTAAAGGTACATTGAAATTTCTGTTTGATTTTCTTTGTGTGTGTGTCCAGTCTCTCAGTTAGCACAGAGAATTCACAAATGTTTGAGACTGATTCATCGCTGGTACAAATATTGAATTATTAATAAAACTGTCCATTCTTCCTGGACTGGTGCCCCACTTATGTGTGCTGGTAATGAAGAGAAACCTCATTCCCACCTGCACATACAGTGCATCCGGAAAGTATTCACAGCTCTTCACTTTTTCCACATTTTGTTATGTTACAGCCTTATTCCAAAAAGGGATTAATTTTTTCCTCAAAATTCTACACACAATACCCCATAATGAGAACATGAATAAAGTTTTTTTGAGATTTTTACAAATTTATTAAAAAAAATTTAAAAAACTAAGAAATCACATGTCCATAAGTATTCACAGCCTTTGCCATGAAGCTCAAAATTGAGCTCAGGTGCATCCTGTTTCCACTGATCATCCTTGAGATGTTTCTACAGCTTAACTGGAGTCCACCTGTGGTAAATTCTGTTGATTGGACATGATTTGGAATGGCACACACCTGTCTATATAAGGTCCCACAGTTGACAGTGCATGTCAGAGCACAAACCAAGCATGAAGTCAAAGGAATTATCTGTAGACCTCCAAGACAGGATTGTCTTGAGGCACAAATCTGGGGAAGGGTACAGAAAAATTTCTGCTGCTTTGAAGGTCCCAATGAGCACAGTGGCCTCCATCATTCGTAAATGGAAGAAGTTCAGAACCACCAGGACTCTTCCTAGAGCTGGCCGGCCGTCTAAACTGAGTGACTGGGAGAGAAGGGCCTTAGTCAGGGAGATGACCAAGAACCCAATGGTCACTCTGTCAGAGCTCCAGAGTTCCTCTGTCAAGAGAGAACCTTCCAGAAGGACAACCATCTCTGCAGCAATCCACCAATCAGGCCTGTAGGGTAGAGTGGCCAGACAGAAGCCTCTCCTTAGTAAAAGGCACATGGCAGCCCACCTGGAGTTTGCCAAAAGGCACATGAAGGACTCTCAGCCCATAAGAAACAAAATTCTCTGATCTGATGAGACAAAGATTGAACTCTTTGGCGTGAATGCCAGGCGTCATGTTTGGAGGAATCCAGGCATCGCTTATAAAAGAAAATAATAAATGATTAAACGTATTCTCTCATTAAAAATGAAAATGACGCTTTGAAGGAAAAAATAATTCCAGTTT
Organism: Pholidichthys leucotaenia; assembly: GCA_020510985.1. NCBI lineage: Eukaryota > Metazoa > Chordata > Actinopteri > Cichliformes > Pholidichthyidae > Pholidichthys > Pholidichthys leucotaenia. The sequence goes on from CM035836.1 coordinate 188,541,373, forward strand.
CACAGAATTTTCTTTTGAACAAGTAACAAATCTTGAATTCTTTTTTCGCCTTTTTAAATTTCACAGCAAAACCATTCTAACAAAAGATAAATAAAAGAGCTTATGTATGTCTGTGTGTGCCTGCATGCATGTCCCCTCACATACTCTGTGTGTGTTGATGGGAGAGGCCAATCCAAAGCACTATCCTTCAAACCCGGCGCTTCACTCAGGGGGGCTGGCGAGCTTGGGCATTACATAACACGGGTGGCCGTGTCACGTCCCAACCTCACAATGAACAATCCCCCTTCCTGAGTTTATGTTTTTGCCCTGAGGAGGAAGCAGGAGAAGCCAAACAGACCTGTGGGGAAGTTTACAGATTTTGGGGGGTGAATCTATTACAAAAACGTGGTGTGAAGGATTTTCTGAGGCCATAGAATATTGTTCCCATGGTTGGCTGTGTTGATATTTTCAAGGGAAAAGGCTATTAGTCACCCAGGTTAATAGAGATGAACGAATTTATAAAAGCACTGGAGCATCTGTGCATTTTAATATGATCTTGTAACTAAAAGCATGTTTCTTTATGTTTTGCAAAAGAGAGAGAGAGAGAGAAAGCTGTTTAAATTTGGAAAATGCTGACTATAGCCTTTAGTACAGGAACATGAAACATGCGCCTCCATCTGGATGAATGTGCTATTTTACCATTTGATCCCTCATGCACTTTGGCCTCATTTCTGCTACAGCTGGAGTGACTTCATTCACTCTTTGGGGTGGTGTCCTGTCCAGAAATAACACCCACACCAGTGTGGACATGTTCACCCCTGAATCCGATCTGGTTTTGTGTCAACTGGGCAACATTAAGACACGAGGAGGGAGGATGTGAGTGCAAAGCGGATGATATCAGTGGCACAAGGGGCAAACAGGAAATGCTTCCCATGGATCAAAATCAACATTTAAAAAAAAAAAAAACGATGGTAAAAGCAGATTAAAACAAGAGTAAAAAGAAAGAAAAGCAGATATAAGAAAAAAAGAGTGGGATGAAGAGCAAAAAACAAAGACAGGCTGAGGAGACATATGTAATCACAGTGTGCCTGAGGCCAGCTGATTGTAGGCTGGAAGAAAACGTCTTCAGTGTGATCAAAGCATGTGTGAGTACAAACAATGAAAAACAGTTGTGTTCTTATCAAAACATGGCACATCAGATACTTGGTGCTTAGCACATCCACACAGTCTCTCCACCAGGAGCTTTTTCCCACCAGCTGGACTGCATATCCAACATGCACAACACTGCACAGCAAAAACATCAGCAGGGCAAAATTATACAGTCTAGCTTTAAAAGGGAAAAAAAAAATTGTGTATAAAAAAACATGTTTTGCAGAATTCGAACAGACCTGCACATATGAACACTTGTGTACACCAGCAAACAAAGATGGAAAAATGCATCTGGATTCACGTCTATGATTTCAGCATTACAGCAGTTCAGGTGGGAATGCTTGCATTGGACTACTGTGTGTCCACATTGGTTCCACATGGACATGCATCTTTGTGCGCTACCGTGTCCATATGTCCATATACTGTACATACTCCAGGAGACTGGTTCCGGAACCGGAGCTGTGTGTTGAGGTGAGGCCGACTATATCTAGCCGGTATCTCTCAACCTCGTACACCAGCTCAGGCTCCTTCCCCACCAGAGAGGTGACATTCCACGTACCAAAAGCCAGTTTAGAAAGCTTGGGATCAGTCCGCCAAGGTCTCCGCCTTTGACCGCCACCTGATCCACATAGCACCGGACCCCCATGATCCCTCCTGCAGGTGGTGAGCCCACTGGAGGGCGGACCCATGTAACTCCTTCGGGCTGAGCCCGGCCGGGTCCCATGGGTGGAAACCCGGCCACCAGACACTAGCCTTCGAGCCCCTCCCCCAGGCCTGGCTCCAGGGTGGGGCCCCGGTAACCCCATACCGGGCGGGGTACACTGAATCCTTGATATACAATTCATGAGAGTCTGTTGGATCGTTCTTAGTCTGGCCCTTCACCCAGGACCAGTTTGTCTTGGGAGACCCTATCAGAGGCAAATTGCCCCGGACAACATAGCTCCTGGGATCACTGGGGCACGCAAACCCCCCCACCACGATAAGGTGACGATCCATGAGGGGGGGTATGTAAATAATGAATCATAAACAATTTACATGGGCCAAACACACCCCACCACCCCAAACTTGGGCACACAAAATGTCATTCTATTAGAATTTCACCCCAAAATTAGCAAAATCACATAATTTATACACATAAACCCCTCAGGTCAAAATCCAATCAATATACACCATAATTATAATAGAAAACTTCCCTCAAATTAGCGCTCACACTCTTCTCTTTTCTGAATTAAACAGGGTACCAAACCAGCAGCAGACAAACGTAAACAAGAAAATAAACATAACATAACATCCGGACTGAGAAGAAAAACACAGACAAAAATTAAAAAAATTTTCTCAGTTCTCTGTCGGGTCTTTCTCCCGACGCTTCCGTCTCTTGACCTCAGGGCTCCCACGGCGCCGCTTCGTCTCCTCCACCCTGCGCAGCTCATTCGGATGCCTCCAGGTCTGGTCAGACAAGCAAAGAAACCCGTCACTCCGAACGGCCTCCACTCCGAATGGCCTCCACTCCGAACCATCTCCTCTCATCGCGCCGCTCACACGAGCCGTGTTCGCCTCTCATCCGGGCCTCAACCCTAGGCCACACTACATCGCCGACCCGCAGGGAAGCCCACGACCTCCTCCTCCAATGGTGTTGGGTCTGACTGGTCTCCATCAACGGTCCGGACGACCCCTGGGCCCAGTCCATGTTTCCCATGGTTGACCGTCTCCCCGAGTGATGAACCAACTCGCACTCTGGTCCCGCTCTTTCTGGATCCAGCGTAGGCACCTCGTCCTTACAGGCTGCCTGCGCGGTCCCATCATGCCATTCCGCGCCCCCAGTTTGGGCATCAAACAGACCGGCATCGGGTCCAACCAGCGGCATCCTCGCATAGTCCTGAACATGCTCTCCTTCTTGACACATGTCCAACCAGTCTGATTCCCTCACCTCCACACCATCCATCAGCGGAGTCGGCCGGCTCCACAGTCCACAGCCCGACCACTCCTCACTCGACACACTGGCGATCAAAAAACCCAGGCTATAAAGTAGGTTACACCCCATGATGTTAAGCCCCGCAGCAGTGACATGGATGTGGGCTTGGGGCACCATGACAGACCCATAACGGGCTTCTTCCTCCATAAAGCCCAGCACAGCCAGCCTGTTTAGTCCATAGCCGTAACAGTCTCTCTCACGTTGCTTAATCTCTCGATGGGGAAACAAACTTTTCACGGTCGCCAGGTTCAACACCGATTAACAGCACCTGTGTCAACCAACAGCGGAACCATGACACCGTTGAGCATGACATCACAGCCGATCCTCCCCGTTGTCGCTGGGGAGACTGTTAAGTACGATGGTCGGAGACTTCAGCGCAGCACCTGGTTCTCTTCCACGGCAAGTGCCGTGGTTCTCTTCTTGCACCGCACTTGCCACACCGCTTTCCTCTCGCTGGGCACACACTGGCTTTATAGCGGTGAACAGGGAACCCACACCCATAACAACGAGGTGTACCAGGGACAGACCGTATCTTCACCACAGTGGCATACGTGTCACCTCCAGCGTCACTGTCATTAGGGTCCCAACTCAGTGCCTTCGTGCGAGAATCATCTTCGCTCTGAAGAGCCTCTTCAGGCAGGCCCCTCGCGATGATCTCCGCTGCCTCAAACCACTGGGCGAGCTCAACAGCCATGGTCAACGTCAGCTCTCCTGGAAATTCCAATAACCTGGACCGGATTGCTTCACTACAAATGTGTTCCGCCAGTTGGTCCCGAATCATCTCTACTACCAGGCATCCAAACTCACACCCCCTTGCCAGCCTACGGAGCTCGGCAACGAATGTTGTCACCGGCTCTCCTAACCACTGGCAGCGCTGTCAAAAATGGATGTGCCGGACCGTGACGCTCTCATCAGTGCAAAAATGGCACGCCATCAATTCCACCACGCCATCAAAACTGTTGGCCCCACTCAAGCTGTCCAACACTCTCTGCCCCTCAGCGCCCAACTTATGAATTAACACCGACCTCGCGCGGAGCCTCTCGTGTGGAGCCTCTCACGCTCGCCGAAGTCCAGGACCACGAGGTAGTTGGTAAAAGCCGAGAACCAACGAGGCCATGGCATGGGCGGCGTGCCCGTCACCTCCAAAAACAGCCAAAATTCAGCAACAAAATTTTCCATTCCCGCTTTTACCTTGTCGTCAAATGTTCTGTCCATAACTGGTACAAAGCAAGCACACGGTTGCTGCAGTTTAACGGAGCTTTATTACATGCAGTGTCATATACATACACAGGCTCACGGCACACGCCCGCTGACCAGGTGGCTTCCACGACGAAAGAGACAGAGCCTCTTCCGCCCACTCCTTTATACCATGGGCAGCATCACCACCGGAAACCGGCAGTAGCCACCCTGGTCTAGCCCATGACCAACCCGGCCGCCATCTTACTACTGCAGCCTATTTACATACACAACAGAGGGGGCGTGACTTAGCCTCTCTATAGCATAACTGGGTTGATGTCATTGTCATGATCCTGAGCACGGAGGGGGCTGTGCTCAGCCTCAGTTCAAGTTTAGTCTTTTTCTATTTGTTGGCTTCTTATGGTCTGTTGTATTTGGTTCCTGTGTAGTTATGAGTTGTCGGTATTCTTAGTCTTGTCCTTATTGTCCTGTCTTGGTATGATCATTTTGTATTTATAGCATTATTTACATCTTGGGGTTGTGTTGTCTTATTCTTGTCTTATTATTTGGTTTCCGGTTTGTGCTTTTACTTTGACAGTGCTGTGCAGCTTCCAGCTGTCAAACTGTTTCGCGGGCTGCACAGCTGTCACTTATTATGCTACGTTCCTCACTCATGTACTCACACCTGTTATACATCAAGGTTGTCTCATTTCACTATTTTAGGGCACGACAACATTCCCCCATTGTCGTATCCTACTGTTACCTTCCTCAGCAGTTCTCTGCCAGACGCTGAGTGTTTTTTGTTTGCTGTAGAGGAGAACAGGAGCGCTCTGACCAGGTAATTTACCCCTTTCCCAAATTCCCTCATCTGTGAGCCCTGCTTCTCTTCAGGTGTGCTCTGGCCGAAGTTGTCTCTTTTCCCCGGCGTCCCTGAACGCCTCAGCCAGTGTTTTTCCCAGGCTGTTCTCACTCCTCCTGGTCTTGAGCCCCGCTCTCCTCCGGCACCCTCATCTCATTATATGAAAGTTTAGTGTTTCGTGTAGTGTTCATCTTTATGTTAATAAATGTGCAACACCACAGTGTGTGTTTGGTGTCCTTCCATAGCCCTTGAAAAGGGCAGTTTATGACAGTCATGTGTCTATCCTAAGCAGTTGGAGGTCCAAATGTTGTCTCTTTCACCTTGAAGTCTCAAATCAGAACATTACAATATTGAGCCTAATCAGAAAATGTGTATAATGTTCATTTTTTTTAGTCCAGGACACATTTAAAGGGCACAGCTCCCTTGAGACCGAGTCACAATGACTTCATTCATCTTTAATATACAGTTTGATTTTTCAGCAAAAAACATGGACCAAGTAACAGCTATGTTATACAAGCAAGGCATGGTTTTGGCTGATAAAGATACATTATTCTTTATCACCAAATGTTACATACCTGGAGCGATACTGGCTGGATCCGGTACCACTGTTGAAACTGTTGTGTTAGAAGTCACTTCAGGTGCATCACTGACACACAGGTTGTTCTCTGTGGCGTTACTGTCTACAATATTTCTGTTCTCAGTGTGAGAATCTGCCAAGTTCTGAAACAAAGTTCAGACAAGTCAAGTCATTCATTGTTTTTTATGTAAACAATTTCATATTGTTTCCAATCACTCAAGTAAAGTAAAATCTGAACTTCGTAAACAGCCCATGATGAGTTACATTGTCATTAGATTTTTTTATTTTTTTTTTGTGAATGATCCAGAAAATATTTAAACATTTAGCTTGCATTCATAGATGCCTACTTAGGGTACCAATTGTGAATATACAGTATGGCCCCAGTATTAGATGAAAATGTATTTTTAAGCAAACAGTTCCATAAAATACAATGCAAGCTGCTTGTACATCAATCTCATCAGTGCTTTGCTGACTGACTGATTCTATTCAACATGTAGAGCAGTTAACAGATCTCAAATTCAAACCTTTTCCGAGAAGTTTCTGTCCACTTCCTAACAACTTATGAGACATTTCTTTCTGGACAGAAAGCACTCAGCTTTCATCCCTCTGAAAGATATTTATGATGATTTACTCCAGAACTTCCTCAGGAAATGTTGGCAACTTGAAACAAAATACTTCCACTGCCCTGAGCGATAAGCAACTCAGATATGTGAGTGTTTCTCACTTCAAAGATGAGGAGGGGAAAAAGTTCCCTGGAGCATAATAATTATTTCATCTATGGACTTGAAGAGAACATTAAAACACACAAGGCTACCATACAACTAAATTAAAGGATGCTAATTAATTAGATATAACAAAGAGAGCGTTTAACTTGATTTGATTTCACTGAGAGGTTTGGGTCATGCAGTAATTTCCTCCATGTGTGTTCAGGTCATCCTAAGATATTGTTAGGGAGAGAAACTGCTTGACTTGGCATGTTGCCTGCCCATACACAAAGGGTCATTAATAAAGTGTCTTATGCGTGGCTGGTAGACTTTCACTATTACTTTTCTATGCTGTCTCGTGTCCACAGAAGTCAAATAAACACTTGGAGTGCCTAAACTCTCTCACATACACTTTTCAGGATGTAATATATTATGTAAATATTTTTATATGATGGAGGAAGATGATGTTGGGGAAGGTGGATGGCTGCATGAAGAAAGCATTCAATGGCAGCGTGTAATTCTCTCAGTAACCCATTAATCAAAGTGGCAGCAGTTGGCTGCATCACTGAAAGTCTAAATAGGAATTTAAAGGAGAAGCTGTAGGTTTTAGGATATCATTGCCTGTCTTGTGAACAGTTTGAAGGAGTGCTGTTGAAATGACAGCCAAATATGAAACTGGGGTTCAGGCAGAGGTGAACATAGCTTAGCATACAGACTTGTTCTCATGGTGACAATCTGCCCATCATCCTTGTAAAGCTTTCCTAATTACATCTGCAAAGGAGGTCATGTTTTCTCCACTTTGGTCTGTCTGTCTGTGACAAGGATAACTCAAAAAGTAGTAGATGGATTTGCATGAAAACAAATTATTCCATGTATAAAATGATTTTATTTTGAATTTGATAGTCAAAAGATTATGGATTTTATTAAAAGGCAAAATCCTTATAATTTGCCATCGTGAGAAGTATCAAAAATAGCTGACACTCCTAATTTAGAGGTGGCTGTGGCACAGGCGTAGTGCGGCCGACTACTGATTGGAGGGTCAGGGGTTCGATTCCCACTCAGTCTGTATGTCAAAGTGTCCTTGAGCAAGACACTGAACCCCCAGTTGCTCCTGGTGGGTCAGGTCAGCGCCGGTGTATGGCAGCTCTGCCGCCATCAGTGTATGAATGTGTGGATAGCAGGATCTGTAAAGCGCTTTGGTCATCCAGAGATGAGAAATAGCGCTATATAAGTGCATGCCATTTACCAATCCTACCATACAAAAAAAGGAATAAAAATAAACTTCCAAATCCAATATTAAACCTTGTCATAAACAGGAACCTTGTCATATCCATATCAACTGTCAGAATTCCTTGGGCCTCAGTGAAGGTATACGCTCTCCTGACTTTTTGAACTTTTTATTAAAAGATTTCTGGAGGATTTGTTAAATTCACGCAAAATGAAAAGCTTAATAGCGCAATACTTTATAATTCTTATAATTCTTAATTTTAAGGTTTCATATGGTTGAGGACTAGCTGCTAGCTAGCATCACACTGACCTCAACTTCCTGAGATCTGTGCGAACCTCACAGTACTTATGAGTGAATGTTGGAGGTAAACTGTTTCATGAATGGTTGCAGAAGAAAAGTGATGCAGCCAACAGTTTTGGTATTTTACCTGTTCTTCACTATTTATAATATAATAGCAGGCCTGTCAGTAGTAGTGTTAATATAAGGAATAGTGCTTCATATTATAACAACTGATATACCGTATGAGATGGGTTTTTTTTTCACATTTGCCTCAGAATTACGAGTGACCTATATTTTTACTATTTTACCCAGCAGAATAGTACAGAACTAGACTTTTCTCAATCTGCCACCCTAGCATTTCAAGTAGTACCTTAGAAGGATCCATTTTCCACATCACTAAAGACCTATGACTGACGGTGGAACTGCACCATTCAGAATAAGGCATGAAGAACATTTTCTTTCTTTTTTTAAATGATAGGTTCACTGTAGCTCCCTTTTTATCCCATTTCTTAGAACTGACGGTGCTGCTAAACTTCTAACAGGTACTGTATCTCCAGCTTTGTCCCTGTAAATACTGACATATTTCTGCTGTTATCACTAGTAAACCATTGTAATGCAAGACATCATCATGGAAAAACTCGAATAAACTCAACAGAGATGCAGACCCTTGGCTTTTGCAGACCTAGATTTACAGAATGTGTAGAATTCAAAAGCATAATTTCTAATCAGTGCCCAAATCTCCTTCTGGTACTTCCTTTGGGTGTGGAAAAAATAATGTTAACCTCAATTTAAAAGCATTTGTTTTTAATTTGCAGCATTTAGAATAATCATGGTAATAAGCCATAGTTATTTTTTAACTTGGTGACCTAGTAACCTAAATTCACACCCAGCAATCTTCAAGGTCAGTCATATGGCTTCCACCAGGTGTCACAAGCCGAATCTAATTTGCATTAAAATTTCTTGACCCCAGAAGCAATAATGAAATATGAGCAAAAGTAGGATTTTGACCTTTTATGACCTTGTGACCTTGACCTTTGACCTTTAGACTGCAAAAAAAAAAAAGCATACATGCTAGTCCCAAAGTCTACCTATGTACCAAGTTTGGTGGCTGTAACCTCATTCCCTGTCGAGTTAGAGCACGTACACGTAGCTGGATGGCTGGCCGGCACCAACCACTCTAATAAAATTTATCTGGGAAAATTAAAGCATGAAAACAAAGTTTACAGAAATGTGATCTAAATGTTGATTTCGTTGTTATGCATTTGTAGTTATACATTTCATTGTAGTTAATTCCCTTATGCACTTTACAAGAAGGGGCAGAGCAGGTTGTGTCCTTCTGAGGAGACTCAGGTGTTCACGAGCGCATGGAGCATGAAGACCTTCTATGACTCTGTGGTGGCATCAGCCATCCTGTGTGCAGCGGTATGAGGCTGCAGCGTCACAGCTGCCGACAGGAAGGGACTGAACAGGCTGATCGAGGCCGGCTCTGTTCTGGGGTGCCACCTCGATCCAGTGGAGGTGATAGGACAGAGGAGGATGGTGGCCAAGCTGCCATCTCTGCTGGAATCCGAGTACCACCTCTTGCAGGACAAGCTCAGTGCACTGAGCAGATCATATATATATATATATATATATATACTTTATATATATAGCTTAATAACTGCTTACTTGTGCTGTAAATACTGTTTTCCTTATTTTTAACTGTAACAACCATTTTACTTCTTTTTCTAACTTTTTGCACGGCATATATACAGTTTGTGCCCTATTTTAGTATTTATTATTACTCTGAGTGCTACTATTGCTCTGCTGTTGTAATACTGTAAATTTCTCTACTGTGGGACTAATAAAGGATTTTCTTATTTTACACAGCATGTGATGTATAGGGGCAGCACCTATCTCTGCTTCTCTGTTTCAATAACCCTAAGCCACACAGCCACTGTAATTAATAATAGGTACAGTGGGGGCTCAGTCCTCCGCTATCTCTGTGTATTATTTTTCCTTTCCCCATTCCATTATGCTGAACAAAAATCTAGAAGGCAGAAAGTACCGCTTTTATCTTGTCTTTGGTATGACCCAGCTGGGGCGGGAACCCACAACCTCCTGGCTGTGGGGCAGATGCTCCACTAGACCACCGCACCAGTTTGAATACAATCTTCCTGGAAAAGTCTGCCTAAAAGCAACCCCCACCCCCCCATCCCCACTCCCATAATAAAAAATAAAAATATGTGATAACTGCTGTACCAAAGTTATTCTTACACTGAGCTGCGTGTTACTCTGATTCTGGATGCTCTCAAAAGTGTATTTTTCTGAGCGTCGCTGGCGCATCTTGAAGAGACGGGAGCCCCGGTTGGAGGCAAATGACAGCTCCTCCAGCATGATGTCTTTAGGAACACTCACTTTCTTCCCAAGGTCCATTTCAATATCTGAACAGAGAGAGACACAAAAGGCTAAAGATCTTAAGTAAAGCGTATCTGGTAGTGATCTTCTGACAAGATTTATTTTCCTAATTCCCATCTACTCCCAACTATGCTGAACGCAAATTTAATTCACAGCCTAATGCAAACAAGCCCTATACGTGGATTGCTGACTCAGTACTTTTGCTAATATGATGAATGAGGAATTATTGGCCCTTGTAATCAACTCATCTCCAGCGCTTGTTTTGTGGTTTGCACTGCATGCTAGCTGCTGCATGCTGATCATGGAGATGTCACAGGCTTACGTATACATCCAAGGGTGAGATGCATGATTTGCCAGAATATCTTTCAGCTGTCAGCAGCCTTCAGACCCTCCCTTTCCCAGAGGAACAAAGTTGTCCACGCCCTGAAATAGTGTGTTCAAAGGATGACTGGCGAATGGATTAGTTACTTTGGGCCTTAAAAAATGTCCATTTGCTTATTTATAGTTGGGTCCATGATGAAGAGGGTTGGCAACTGCTGCATGACAGTGGTGACCTCATGATTTCTATGAAACAAATATCTCTATGCCGAGAAATTAAATGCATGTTGCAACTTATAGCATATGAGAAGGTGATGTGTGAAGGACGAGCACTGAAAGGATGTAGCAAGGGGAAAAGAGGTAGAGGGATTAGGAAAACAGAAGTGAAGAGGGCTACCTTCTCCGGCTTGAACCTCCCTGCAGATTGCTGCCGCCTGCATTTTCCTTTCCCTGGTTGTCATGGTGGAGAACTGTGACATGGCTGCCCCTGGGGGGTTCGGTGCAATGTAAGAAAGGCACAGGAGACAGTGATGTTTCAGTACAAGCTGCTCAAATGAATAACAAGACAAAAGAAAGGCTGCGTGTTGGCCATTGATTGTCTGACATCAGGCATCAACAACTCGCACCAAAACCCACTGAAGCAGTCAGAATTCAATGGGCCTGTGAAAAGGGCAAAGTTAGCACATCCCTTTAAATAACCTTGGGCTGTTAAACGCCAAGCACATGCTCTCCAGACATAGCAACCAGCTGCGTCAGGGGGTCCGGGACTCAATATGTTTGAAATTACACAAGTGAGCTGAAGGGACACAGCCACAGAAAGTGGTGCTGTCACTTCAGACGTGTGAGGTTTTGGATCAAATACCAGAGTGGATAGTTTACGCCAAGATGTCTGTGGTGTGACAATCCAATCTAAAATATATTATTACACAAGGTTTCTTGGACAAGGAAGCATTTTGTGAGAATCATGCTTAATTCAAAGTGCAAATGCCACATCAGAAACAGATAGCACACCTGTGGAGAGGCCCAAGTGATGGCTTACCTGTCCTGAAGGGCCCTCAGGGGGGTTGTCTCAAGTTGTGCTTGTCTCCTCGGGGGAAGAAAGGTGAGACGCAAGGGGGTCAGAACAGGTAGTGCAGCCTGTGTGGGTGCTCACACCTCCAGGCACTGGGGCTTGTTGTGAGTAGGGTGAGCCCGATGGAAGGGGGCTGCAGTCTGACCCCGACAACTGAGTGACTGAATGAGTGGGTATGTGAGTGTCACTTCGTCTGTTGTCATCGGTATTTGGTTCATGATGGGTGACTAAATTTAGACCAGTGCCACTGCTGCTTTCTTTGCCCTCCCTTGCTCACTTGCCAGAGTATGAATCTGTGCTTGTTTCAGAATAGTTACATGCACCACTGGGGCTTCTTTTTCATTCATTAGCAGTTAAAACAACACTATGTAAGATTTTCATCTTAAAATAATGCTTCCAAAATCATTTTGATGGTACATATACCTTTGACTGGGTGAATATCACTTTCACCATAGCCTAAGTAAGCATGCGTCAGTTGCAATAGTACTTTCCTGTTCCTGGAAGGAACACTGAAAAGACTACTACTGGAATGTTTTATGGTGCGAGTCCCAACAGCCAAACATAGCATGCTCTGTTGGTCAAAAGTTAAAGTTGAGCCCTAAAGAATGTGATTAAATAACAATGATATGTAAATCAAAATCCATGTTTCTTACTTTCACTTAAAACAATTGAAATAAGTTAAAATAAATGAATCATGTATAGCCATTGAAACACTGTTTAAATATGAAAGCACCAAGGTGCTGTGCCTCGGTGCCTCTGGCGTGGTAGCATGACTGGCTGTAAAAAAAGGGACATTCCGACCTCTACTGGCCTGGGATAGCTATTACAATACCTTTTTTTCCACTGCGCCATTGACAGAAATGGTGAGTTAAATTTGTGTTTATTTCAAAAACAAAGTGTTATTTTGAAATTCTGGCAAATTAAAAGTCAAGAAAATATGGTGATACAATGGTACAAGCCTTTAGTTCCACTTAATTTTGACCGGGCGAGCTGAAACAGAGAGGCAGACAGACAGACAGATACACACAGCCACAAACAGATGCACTAACCCATTACTATATGCCTCTGTTTCACCGAGGCATAATGAAAGCTGAGAGAAACTGACACATTTTATTTAGCTACATATCAAGCCGATACAGTAAAAACTCCTTTATACATTTTCCTACTGGTATATTCCAATTCAGGGTTTGGGATGGGCTTGAATCTGACAATTTTTTTAGTCCATCATAGTTTTTTAGATGGATCTGCTTGTAGTTTTTCTACTTTAAAATATTCAGAAATTAACTGTATTGTAACGTCGGGGCCATTTTAAGGGAGCCAGGGATTTCCCAGCATGCTTTGCCAGTTTGAAACATTACTGTGTGTGTTAAATGTGTTACTTCTGAGTTATACTGCTGTGTCATTATAACTGCATTATAATGGCCCAGCAGTGTTTAGCAGGATTAGGGCAAGATGTATCATGTGTGTGTAACCGTGATGTAAACAGAGGTCTGTGGGAATGACCTCCACTGCTCTGGGTACTAAGTTGCAGGTTGGGGGTCGGGGTGTGTGTAAAATAAATCTGGTTGATCACAGCCATCTGCTCCATTGTCTTTTTGTGTGAACCCTTGCAAACGTCACAGTATGATTAGAGTGTTTAGAAACAATAGTTATGACGTTATACCAAATATGCCAAAGTACTGTATTTTAGAGATCGGTACGGAATTCACTGTTAGTCCTATGTCCTGTAATGTCACTGTTTCTCCTGCAGGGGAGCTGTGAGTGTCACTTGCCTCTGCAGCATTTAGAATGACCTTTTTCGCACAGTGCTGCCACCTGGTGTTAATTAATTAAAAACTACAGATAAATCCTTTAAATTTTTGATTAAAATTTAATGCGTGATTCAAATACATAGTTACAAAGTCAAAACTGGAAATTGTTTGCTTCCTTCCAAACTGTATTTGTAACTTGCACCAGAATAAATTTACCTTAAAAAATAGTTAATTTTCTTTAATTAACAGTTGCTTTTATGTCCACGTTTGTGTCACTACAGAAACAACACACAGTTTAAAATGAACTCATATTAATCACTTTGGCACCAAATGCTCTGTGCTGATTAGACACTAAAAATAAACGTTTAGGATAGCTCATGTAACTGTGCCTTGCCCCTCAATACAAGCGGCAGCAATGTTTTGCCAATTTGATAGTGTACATGCGTTTAAAAAAAAAAAACATAAAATAATTGAAAGTCCTCTGGAATCTGCTGACAAAGCCTTAACATCAACAATAAAGCTGTTTCAGCTAAAATAGTCCTGATCAGCATGAAAGAAATTGCGTCCCACAGACAAACATAAACATATTTAGTGACATTCACTACGTGAGCGTTTTCCCTTCCAGGCCTGCAGACCAATTAGATACTATTGTTGTTAATACTATACTCTGTTATTGGAAATTCTAACAGAGTTGTTCACTCTAAAAAAAAAAAAGTCAGGTTTTAACAGGCCTTACTAAATATTATTTACCTGTTATAGTGCATCTCAAAAATGAGAATTTTATGGAAAAAAGTTGTTTTTTTAAATAATTCTATTTTAAAAGTTAATTTTTCATATTTTCTATATTCATTGCACATTAAGTAAGCTATTTCAAGCCTTCTTTGCTTAAAACTTTAATGATTATGACTTAGCTCTTTGACTTAAACTACTGAACCATGATATTCTATTTTTTAGGTACAGTATTTATGGATTCAGGTTCAAACTGTCAGCAATAGAATCTCTCTTTTCAACCCCCTCTTTATTTCAAATAATTATTTGAAGCAGCCTAATATAAAAAAAAAAAAGCTTGACAGGATGATAGAGCAAAGAGAAAATGATCCAAAGTTCTTTAAGCTTAGAGCAAACAGCACAAACAAATGGTGCAACTGTTTGCAGTAGTGCAAATTGTTTGTATTCATTTTATCAGAGAAACAAATATTGTTGGCATTTTAATATGGCATAATATTTTTTTTTTGTTTAAATGGAAGCAATGCAGTGAAGCATTGTAATCAAGTGGCAGGCGGTAGTGAGTCAGAAAACAGCACAGTACTTTGTGATGAATGTTATTTCTGTTTATGAGAATCACATTATGTGCACACACCAACTGCACTTTAATTTTTGAAGTTAATTAGAAGTCTAGCAGAGGCATATAGTAGAAATGCTGTAAGTTAGGAGCTCATTACAGTCTGTCACTAATTCTGCCATTCACTGGAAACAGTCATTCTGCAGCTGTGATTGGGATTCTCTTATCGTCATTTGCAATTCAACTTCTACTCACAGCTGAAGCTCCATTGTCCTGCTTATTACATCTGCATTATTTTTTCTCTCTATAATGTGGATTGAGATGCAGCAAATCGACGTGGGTGGCTAGATGCTGGTGCTATTATAACTAAAATGGCTAATAAGTGAATTTATCTCACCTGTTAGAGATTATGAAACCAACTTGTCCACCCACAACATGCAGAGTTACAGCACTAAACATTCCCCAAGGTTTAAGTCCTCACCATTAATTGCATTCAGACACTTGCATAATTTTCTTATAAGAAAACATCAGAAATCCTGTCATTTTTTTTTTACAGATAATTAAACAAACAAAACCAGAATTAAAATTCTGGAAGAATTACTTAAAGAACCTGAATAGATCCACGGTCTAAAAAAGAAACCACAAACAACATTTTTGCATCTTTTTCAGCCACTGTGTCTCCATCTCTCTATCAGAATCTATTTCCTAATATTTTCCCACTTTTCTTCTAACAAAGTCCAAACATTCAAACAATCTTTTCTAAACTACATACCATCTACTTACATTTCAGTAATTTAAATCCTCCTTTAAAAAAGTCACATACATCAGAGTAATCTCTATTCTTCAATGGTTATGGCATTCAAAAATCAATATATTTTATACAAAGGCAAAGCAGTAAGACAAAAGTGTGCTATTACTGTATCAAAATCAGGAACAACCATTCAACATTTTCCTCATATATATTAGATTTTTTTTTTCTTGCTCACATGCTGTCATTTGTTTAGTTATGTAAACTGCATATGCATGGAATCAGTGGATTATTACTTCACTCATTAGGCTTACAGTACTCGTGTCCTAGTGCTTCCAACTCCAAGTGCCACTGGTGTACACAGGCTTATAAGTTTGTTTTCCTAAAGGCCTCGTACACTCGGAAAGGGACACCGAGGGTCTCGGGTTTGCTTCTGTCATAGACTTGTGAGGCTGCCACTGTCGGGGCAGGGACCTGTAGCCTGCAAGATTCACAGGGGTGGAGATGGGGCTCCTTGTCGGGGACACAAATGACGGAAGAGGAGCACGACTCTGACTTCGGCTGTGGCTCTGGCCCCAAGTCTGGCTGCCTGTTTTCTGCGGGGATTGGTGAGAAACCCTGGATTTCCACTCTGCAGGCAGCCCAGGAAGAATCTTGCGCTGGGCTGCCAAGCGGACATTTGAGGCGAGGGATTGCTGGAGGCTCTGGAAAGCAAAGGCATCATCTACCAAGCCCAGGGGGTGCTTGGAGGCAGCCTCCCAGGGTGTGGGGGCTTTGTGAACTCTTTCCAGCGAGGATGTCTGCCTTGATCGGGGGGTTGTGGAGGCCCAAGCTCCTGGCTTAGGGGAAGAAGAAGATGAAGCTGACTTCTGGCCTGTGGATGCTACCCTGGCTGAAGGGGAAAGGGAGTAGCTCCTGCCAATTGCCTGCAAAGAAGGATTTGAGTTTATTTTAGTAAGAGCTCTTTTTTCTTCTTTTTTTTTTCGTGTGGCTGACTAGCTTGTAGGCCAATCTAGCCACCTTTTCTACCGGCATACTTGCTGCTAGAAAAATTTTACATCATATTTGTGTTTCAAAATATCATTTTTAAAATATTTGTAATTAAATAGGTGAAAATGGTGCTGTAATTGTCAGCAAAAAAAAAAAAAAAAAAATTAAAAAGACCCCACGCCCCCCCCCCAAAAAAAAAACAAAAACAAAAAGAGATTTAAAAAATATTGTGGAGTAGTGTTTTAGCATTTTTCCCCTAACATAGAGGTTCACTATGAGAACAGATGACGCCAAATTCAAATTATTTTGATAGGATATGCTTTGCTAAACAAAGCACTTCATAAGAACAATAACAATAAAGGTCCCACATTGTGCCAAATAGTATTTTTGCAAGCTTTAACCTTATAAAATGTGGCAGTGAGTCATGTCTACTGTCAAAATATTAAAATGTTCACTTCACAAAGAAACACACATTTTGTTTAACACCCTATCTCACGGAGCAGCAAATGCTGAGGAATGTTCAGAACATAGTACTTTTTGGGCTTCCTCAGGGTTCATAAAAGGTTGCCAAACAATTTGCGAACACTTTTTAAAGTCCCAAGCAGTTTTCATGTTCAAAGGTGTTTTTTGGCAACATGTATTTTTTGGTGAACAGTTTCAAATGTTTGTAAAACAGTTGAAAGCGTTTGCAAATGGTTGTAACACATTTGGCTAACGTTCATTTTGGTTCACCCAGTAGTAGACACCAGCAACTGTTTAAGAACCTTTATGACAAAACTGCAACCTTAAAAACTGTGTGCCAACTGTTTTCCAACCTTTTACGAACCCTGATGAAACTCAAAAAGAGCAACTTTTGTGAACGTTCCTCAGCATTTACCGATTCATGAGATACTAGATTGATTTTCACCAACATTGGTCAGAAAAGTTAGTTAGTTAGTTAGTTAATCCCTTCACACCTGAAGGTGTATATGGGCGGCGCCTATCTCCGTTTCTCTGACCCTAGGCCACACAGCTACTGTAAGTAGTGAAAGCTACAGCGGGGGGTCAGTCCTCTGGTAGCTCTGTGTGTAACTTTACTTTCCCCATTCCATTATGCGGAGCACCACGCTAGAAGGCAGAAAGCACCATTTTTATATGGTTTTTGGTATGACCCGGCCGGGATTTGAACCCCTGCCTCCCGGGTGTGGGGCGGATGCTCTACGGTCAGAAAAGTTGGCCAATCCAAAAATCGCTTTGTTCGTCAGCATACTACCCCTAAACGAATGAGTGGATTGTACATCCTAGGTTTTATGACATCACAAATCAAAAAGCCCCATTCCAGGGTGTTGTAGTCGAGCCCTAGATCAGACCGAGACCAGAGTGTAGAAAGATCAGGACTTTAAGGGGTCCAGACCAAGTCAAGACCAAGCCAGACAGAGACCAAGTTGAGACCAAGACCACTGTGTATGTACATGTACAGTACAAGATCTTGGTCTTGACTTGGTCATGCTGAGGTCTTGATTGCAACACTAGATCAGGGTGTCTAAGGGCCTCTTTACACAGCACAGAGATCGTTAAGAGATTGGTAGGCCAATTTTTGACCTTTGGGATCGTTTGGGAGATCCTTGTGAGTTTTGGACTGAATATAAAACTTTGAGGAGACCGTGGCAACTGTGGAAATCACTGAAGATCACTGATAGATCAAAAATTGAACAGAACTCTCAACAATCTCTCAATGATCTCCAGCCCTATGTAAAGGAGGTGTAAGTTAGCAGAACAAAAGCACCCTGACTGCCTTTTTACTTGTGATAGGCCAATCAACAGCTTTACCCAATAGGGGCTCATTAATATTATTAAGCAGGCTGAAAATCTGTTTCAGACTGTTTTAGATGGTTCATCTTTTTTTTTCTTTTTGTCTTTAAAACTATGTACATATGCCCTTGAGGATGTCAGACCTTAATAATTAATCAATGCATGGACAATGCACAGTACAAGACCTTTACTACTGGTAAATGGTGCATACCACTCCACTGCATGGATGTCATAATTTTTTGCCCATTTTATCATATTGTCACTACGTCTTGCAAAACTTGCTGTAGAAAGGTAGACATGCAGATAAAGCAGTGCTGCCATCATCTGGAGAAAGATGTGTACCATCAGCAGATAGCAAAAAAATGACAACATAAAAGAAGACCACATTCACAAAATGATAAATGGATGAAGGGGGAAGTGCATTCTTTGCTGACTCAGCTATCTGGAAGGCTTAAATTACCTGCAGCCGCGCTGTCAAGGGTTAGGACACACTCAAGAATGTATGAGGAGATTAGCATACAATCTTAGGTCATATTTTCAGCAGATTTAAGTAACTGCCTAGACAACTATACATGTGCATATTATTTATGTTTATGTGTCATTTCTGGTGAGTTCAACATACAGTATTTCAGAAGGGGGGCACAGCTCAACAGCTGGTGTTCATAATGGTCTGCAGACATACATCCATTTGGAGACAGATGTTCAAAATAGATTACATATGTAGCTTTATCTCTTTAGGGGACAGAGCAAGAAAGTATTTTCATGAGGCTAGAGATGCTTGTAGTGTTTGTCAGGTCATTTTCTGATTAAAACACATGGCTTGGGCTAATTTACCGCTAACAGTATTTAAAACCTGGAGTAAAGATTGCTATATCCAGTTGTTTCTTTCATAGCAACATGTTTAAGTTAATCAACCATATCAGCCTACAATGCATTGATCGGTGTCTTTCAGCTACAAAGATCTGCTAATGATGATCCTGGTTGATGCTAAAACTCCATTTAATCTGTAACTGACTTGGGTGTACATTGCAACAGGATGCTACTCACCTGACCAGAATTACCCTGCATTTTCAGGTAGCGATTTTGCAGGGATGTGCCTCTCAAATTCTCCCCTGAACTTCTGGATGAGATTATCTCGATAAAGAAGAGTATCTTATTTGCTTGAACCAATAGAAATGACTGATCCCTAGCTGATGAATATTGTAGTTGCAGGTATTTATAGTCCAGGCAAAATTCAGCAACATGTAAGAAAAGCCAAAGATGAAAGCATGCTCAAATGACAAAAGAAAGGAAACCAAACAAGGATAAAAGACAGTTTAATGAAACTGCAGTGAATAGTACAGAAAGTGCACTATGAAGAGGAACGCACAAAGAAAAATGAAAAAACATAGAGAAGAAAAGCAACCCTGTACCAAAAATACTATATTTGTTGTGCACAGTGCTAAGGATGGTTGTCCTTTACTTATTACTTCCTATACAAGTCATCATCTATAAATATTTTTGAAAAATACCAGTAAAAGATTAGAGACCTCTAGATATATTTGTCTGTTATCACGAACAAAAAAAAAAAAACTGTTTTAAAAGATACTAACCTTCACTGGCTTGAGTTGAAATTTAAGCCTACTCTCTGGACCTCAGAACTCCCCATCATGAGGCAGTTTAAATATAGTGCTTACCCTGATGCAACAGCTGGTAAAGGACTTAAAATAAAACAAGCCACTTAAGAAAGTTCTGTGGAAAGGACAGTGGGGAAAGGTACCGAAGAAGGAAAAAAGCTCTTTCCAAATCAAGCATTTCACGTTAAAGCAAGCCAGCGTTAGATGTCACAAGGACCGCTGGTGTATTCTATGGATAAAAGGGGCTGTAAATCTCTGGAGCCGTTACATAACTGCTCCACTTGTCATCCCTGATGTGACCACTTTAGCATTTGCTCGGTGTCATTTCACCTCAGAAAACCTGCAGTTTTCAGTTACCTCATAGCTTTGAATTATTTAATTGTATTGTTTCTTTTTCGTACAATATTAAGACCATTCTTCATTTTCTTCTTCAACTTTCTATTGTTTCCATCTGTTATTTTTCACATTAGATGTGATTCTCTCTTCTATGTCTCCCCTACTTTTCTAAACAATCACCTCAAAATTACTTGCATATGTTTGAAATAATATAAAAATGAGTCCTTTGTGTCACGACGTAGTTACATCCTATTTTTAGTCTCGTGTGCTTTCACATTCATGCTCACATCAATACCATCAAAAATCTCTCCTATGATGATAATTTGAACATAGAGGTGAACACATTCACTCCCAAAGCTATTTAAAGTTTTCCCTTTTACAGCCGCCTGCCAGAGCAGCGACACTTTGACTCAAACTGAGTCTAAAGCATGTCATGGTTTCATAAGGATCACTCTTTATCAACTGCAGTGGGCTTCCACACCTGCGCCGAGCTCTTGTTAGCCGTAAACTTGGGCTTGGGAGCAGCTACAGGGATGCCACCAGATGCAGAATCAGGCCTTGCAGCCAAATGAATGCTAGGAGTGATATAGCTACTGGGAGGCTGAGGTTGGTATGGTACTGAGGGAGCTGCCAGATAGGGAGGGCTATTAGCTGGCTGGTAAGAAGGCTGCATTGCGTGTGGGTAGGGAGAATTTGGAGACTGAGGGGACTGAGGGTGATAAACAGGTGGGACAGGCTGTTGATACTGTTGGTTATATGTTTGCTGATATTGCCCGCCATGAGACTGCTGATAAGGATTAGGAGGGGGATAAATATTAGCTTGGGCTTGCTGATAGTGGCCATCATGCATCATAGGCTGCATGGGCATCCCATAAGGTTGCTGGGGATATGGAGCACTAAATGGTCCAGTTTGATGGACCTGAGCCATCTGCTCGTATAAAACTGGTTGGCTATCACATAGTGGGTTAGGTGGTGGGGAGATGGGTTTAGGTGCAGAAGGCTTGACAGCCTCCACTCCTGGACCAAAAATAAAGAGGGAGGATTTTAATTGGTAGGGCTGATGCTTCATTACATCGATAACATTAAGAGGCTTATTGGCAGGCATCTGTTTTTCTTTTTTCTTTGCTTTGGTCGAAGGGCTACTTGAAGGTGGCTGCTTTGAAGCTGCTGGGGGATATAATGGGGACTGAATGGGATTATATGCCCGTGGTGGTGGAGCACGTACGTTTGGAGTATACTTCCACTCGTTCGGTAAGGAAGCAGCTGGTGATGCTGAGCGGGATGCCTTGTTTGCCTCCACAGTCTCAGAGTCCACAATGAACTTCTCCATACGAGACTGCCTCTTAGCAAACATATCAGCTCCTTTTCCTCTAACGGCTGGCATCTCAAAAGCTGAACCTTGTGAAGACGATGGGTTAAGGACAGTGGCCATTGGGTTGATGGGCGATGAAGCTCTTTGACCAATAATAAAAGAATGCATTCTCTGTGGTGGAGGAGGGGGTGACCGGTGTTGTGCAGCATTTTGTGGCGGCTGCCACGGTTTTGGAGAGGGACGAGTGCTCACTGTTGCTATGGAAATATTCAAAGGTGCTTGCTGTGATTGTGGTGCCCAGGTACTTGTAGGGGCCTGTGGCTGTGCATTAGCTGGAGACCATGTATTCATTGGTGGTTGCAGTGGAGTTTTTGGCATTGACTGCTGCCAGCTTGGTTGTGGTGGAGACTGGGTAGGAACTGGTTGAGCCCATGGAGGCTGCTGTTGAGTCTGATTTTGCTCCTGGGCCCAAGAAGTGGTGTGTTGCTGACCATGTTCTGGAGGGTGCTGGGCCCATGGAGGCTGAGACTGATTCTGGGCAAGCACTGGCATCCATTGGTTCACACTGGCTTGAGGCTGTGCTTGAGGTTGTGCTGGGGCTCTTTCGATCCAAGGAGGTTGAGGTTGGGATTGAGACTGTGGTGTCGTCCATGCATTAGCTGGAGGTTGCTGTTGTGACTGAGTCTGAGCTGATGCCCATGATGGTTGAGGCTGTCCAGGTGCTGGAGCCTCAGACCATGTTTGTTGAGGAGTCTGATATTGTGGTTGCTGAACCCATGGTGGCTGTGGCTGGGATTCCGGTTGAACCCAGGAAGTTTGAGCGTGAGATTTATTTGGGGATTGTTGCAACCATGGAGGTTGTTGTTGAGAATCTGTTTGTGGTGGCTGTGTCCATGGGTTCTGGGGTTGTGTCTGCATTGTCTCTTGGGCTTGGGCCCAGGTTGGGTGCATTTGTTGTATATGCGGCTGCTCGTTTGAGTGTGCCCATGGGGTCTGAACCTGTGGCTGAGATGGAGCTTGCTCTTGATGCTGGACCCAGGGGGGCTGAACATGTTTCTGGGCCTCTTGAGATTGAGCCCATGGTTGCTGAATTTGCGGGTTCCAGGGATGCTGAATTTGTGCTTGATTCTGAGAAGGTTGACGTGTAACCCAAGGTGGCTCTGATGAACAGTGACTTGGAAGTGGTTCCTGGGCCTGCTCTTGGGCTGGAAGCCATGAAGAGGACTGTTGCTGTACTTGTGTTTGAGCTCCACCCCAGCTGGTCATTGGGGATGTCTCAGGCTGTAGTGCAGAACTCATATGACCAGTTGCCTCTGTAGCCGGTGCTTGGAGAGGCTGTTGAGAATCTAACTCTTGAATAGTCCATGCATGTTGTTCCTCTTTGGTAGTGCTGGCTGGGTTATCCTGGGAGGGAGGTGGAGGAGGAGTAGGAGGAGGAGGAGGAGGAGGAGGAGACTCAAGGGCAGGTGCAGGGGTTGGCTCTAGTTCAGGAGCAGGGGTAGTCTCTACAGTGGGGGCTACAGCAGGTGTGGGTATGCTATTTTCAGAACAGTGAGGCATGTCCTGGTTGGTCGCTTCTATCTGTGGAGACCAAGGGGGTGAACTGGGGTTAATAATGGGCTTTGGTGCAACAGGTGGAGGAATTTTGTTTTTTACTCTTTGAGACGGGAGGAAATTACAAGCTTCAGCCCCTAGACTAAGGTAGTCTTCATCTGGCCCTGACTCAAATCCCAATTTCTTATCACCCCGGTTGACAAGGTTCAGCAGTGCAGGATTTGGTGATACTTTTGGGGCTTCCTTAAATGTGAACATAGGCTTGCCAGTACTCCTTCTTTTTGTATCCATCAAAAGTCCTGACCTAATCGCAGGAGTGGAAATGCGCTCATCACGAGAAGCAATCTGCTCTCCTTGACCCATAGAATCTTGACTGGTCCCACTCATTGCATGAGAAAAAGGGGTAGCTGCCATATTTTCAACTGTGAAAGGCTTTGCAGTACGGTTGGTAAGAGAGCTCTGCATTTCGTTTGTTTGATGTTGGATTGACCCATTGAGATTTGCAGTGTAGTGCTGCATTTGCTGTTGTGCTTGATGATATTCTTGCTGCTGCTGATACATTTGCGGTTGCTGGTAATGGCTTTGTTCATGCTGCTGCTGATATTGCTGCGGGTATTGTTGCTGCTGCTGATAGTTCTGCTGTTGCTCATAGTACTGCTGTTCTTGATATTGGTGGTACTGCTGTAGGCTTTGCTGGTGCATATTTACATCCATGTAAGCATGGCCCTCTGTCGTAGACTGCATGTAGGATTGCTCCACCATCTTCTTTTCTGCCTCGTGCACTCCCTCCACCGGGATCCCTTGGCGCCTGAGCTCCTCATGTTCGGCAGAAATCTCATCCATTCTCTGACGCCGTTGCGCGAACATTAGTGCACCTTTGCCTCTTGTTTCAGGCAAAGTTTCCATCTCTGCTTGGTTGCTTAAGTTCTTTTCGATTTCAAGGAGACCTCTGTCCAAGTTAAAAGTTAGTACACCGTTGCTACTTTGTGCATTTGAGGGAACATGTGTGTCTACTTCAGAATTGTTAGGCGTCACAAGGCTAAATTCAACAATAGGTATTCCTTGTTTATTGTCTCCGTTTATCTCCTCCTCTTCGTCGCTGTACTCTGGTTCGTCTTCTCCTGTGCCGTAGCTCACAAGCGTGTATTTCTTGGCCCTCTGGCGATGTTTCTTGAACATCAACAACCCCTTATTATCGGGGTTGGGCGGAGCAGCCGTCAGAAGGAGCGCAATACGTTTACATTTGGACTTGGCCTCCTTTAACTGTTTCTCAGACTGACTCTCATTACGCCTGAGCCCTGCATAGAAAAAGAAAAGGGAAATGGGAAATGTTAGAATGGGCGTAAAATAGAATTGTTAATTGGGTGTTTTTTAAACATGGGTGAACATGAAAGGGGAAAATTAATGCAAAATTTAAGTTAAAGATTTATGATCCTGGCTGCATGTTTTGGTTAAAATAAACATTTTATTTAGCACTTTGAGATGATGCTTGTATGATTAAACACTTTATAAATAGGTATTTGATGACTGACTTTGACACAACTTCAGATTATTCAGAAAAAAAAGCCACAAAGCAGTCAATTTCAGCTTGTAAAATAATATGCAAAAACAAATCCAGAAGTACAAGAACTCTTCAACACATATGTGTGAGAAAATATGTAAACTATGCTATTAACTTACTCCTTTGCATAACTAATGACACAATAAGTATATAATATTTCAGAATATTCTGCTGCACTACATGTGTGATTGCATTTCTCTAAATGGGATCATATAGATGAGAATAAAGCATTCACACATAAAATAATTATGGAATTTCCTCAACCATACCTAATATTTTCGTTCGTTCTCAGATAGTTCACTGCATACATCAGCTATTCATCCCCATGAAGTAGTCAGGAATAGGAGCTGAGAGAGATTAAAGATAGCATGCTGGCAATAAATCCACCAGAGCAGGAACGCCTATACCAACCCTTACATGTACGTTGACAAGCTCTTCCCTAGTAGGAAAAAACCCTCCTTAACATTAAATTTACAGATGTTTGGCCATTCCGACAACAGACAACACATAAAAAACTAGTTAAAAACCAACCAATAATCCAAGCAGGCTTACTTAGTTTATATTCTTGCAAGACTAACCTGAAGGTGGAGGAGACAGCGCGAGTGAGCAACAGTCTCACTTTTTTAGCTCAGTTAAAGCACTCAGTCTGAAAGGATCAGGTAACAGTCTAGGGTAGCACATGCTTGTGTCTGTCAAAGGGCCACTTCTGCAGGCATCATCAGCGTGCTACTGTGATATTTATGTCTCCTACACATGACAGTGGAACGCCTCAGTAGACATCACAGCTCTTTAAAAGGAAAATGAAAGATGTTTCACAGGGCACAGCAGCTTCTTGTATATATATATATATATACACATATATTAGTGGTGTTGGCGTTATCACGTTAATCACCCGTTAACGCATTGATCGTGGTTAACGGTAGTTAACGGCAGAAAAGCACAAACAGTACTTTTTGGCCTAGCCACTCTCCATACCAAGGCCATTGTGGCCACTGACACTGTGTGCGCCATGCAGACAAGCTGGATTACAGCCATGGATAGAAAGTATTCACAGCGCTTCACTTTTTCCACATTTAGTTATGTTACAGCTTTATTCCAAAAGGGATTAAATTAATTTTTTTCTTCAAAATTCTACACACAATACCCCATAATTACAACTTGAGAAAAGTTTTTTTGAGATTTTTGCAAATTTATTAAAAATAAAAAAACTAAGAAATCACATGGACATAAGTATTCACAGTCTTTGCTCAATACTTTGTTGATGCACCTTCGGCAGCAATTACAGCCTCAAGTCTTTTTGAATATGATGCCACAAGTTTAGCACACCTATCTTTGGGTAGTTTCGCCCATTCCTCTTTGCAGCACCTCTCAAGCTCCATCAGGTTGGATGGGAAGCGTCGGTGTACAGCCATTTTCAGATCTTTCCAGAGATGTTCACTTGGATTCAAGTCTGGGCTCTGGCTGGGCCACTCAAGGACATTCACAGAGTTGTCCTGAAGCCACTCCTTTGATACCTTGGCTGTGTGCTTAAGGTCGTTGTCCTGCTGAAAGATGAACCGTCGCCCCAGTCTGAGGTCAAGACCGTTCCAGAGCAGATTTTCATCCAGGATGTCTCTGTACATTGCTGCATTCATCTTTCCCTCTATCCTGACTAGTCTCCCAGTTCCTGCTGCTGAAAAACATCCCCACAGCATGATGCTGCCACCACCACTGGCATGATTATGAGTGGTGCCTGGTTTCCTCCAAACATGACGCCTGGCTTTCATGCCAAAGAGTTCAATCTTTGTCTCATCAGACCAGAGAATTTTGTTTCTCATGGTCTGAGAGTCCTTCGGGTGCCTTCTGACAAACTCCAGGTGGGCTGTCATGTGCCTTTTACTTAGGATTGGCTTCCATCTGGCCACTCTACCCTACAGGCCTGATTGGTGAATTGCTGCATAGATGGTTGTCCTTCTGGAAGGTTCTCCTCCCTTGACAGAGGAACACTGGAGCTCTGACAGAGTGATCATCAGGTTCTTGGTCACCTCCCTGACTAAGGCCCTTCTCTCCCGATTGCTCAGTTTAGACAGCAGGCCAGCTCTAGGAAGAGTCCTGGTGGTCCTGAACTTCTTCCATTTATGGATGATGAAGACCACCGTGCTCATTGGGACCGTCAAAGCAGCAGAAATTTTTCTGCACCCTTCCCCAGATTTGTGCCTCGAGACAATCCTGTCTCAGAGGACAGGAATTCCTTTGACTTCATGCTTGGTTTGTGCTCTGACATGCACTGTCAACTGTGGGACCTTATATAGACAGGTGTGTGCCTTTCCAAATCATGTCCAATCAGCTGAATTTACCATAGGTGGACTCCAATTAAGCTGTAGAAACATCTCAAGGATGATCAGTGGAAACAGGATGCACCTGAGCTCAATTTTGAGCTTCATGGTATAGGCTGTAAATACTTATGTACATGTGATTTCTTAGTTTTTTATTTTTAATAAATTTGCAAAAAGCTCAAAAAAAAAATTCAGATTGCCATTATGGGGTATTGTGTGTAGAATTTTGAGGAAAAAATAAATTTAATCCCTTGTGGAATAAGGCTGTAACATAACAAAATGTAGAAAAAGTGAAGCACTGTGAATACTTTCTGGATCCACTATATATATATATATATATATATATATATATATATATATATATATACAGTATATACTGTATATATATAGTCTAGGTTCCAGTTTTTGTAAAAGGTCTTATCGCCTCACTAATAACGGTGGTTTGAGCATAATTCAAGTTAGACCTGGATGTGTGTGCTTTCTTCGAAGGAATGAGCACCCTGCACCAAAGGCAGTGCAAGACTATTTTGAGGCGCACACACACACACACACACACACACACACACACACACACACGCATCAGGCTATGGATATGGAATACACACGTGTTGACATATTCAATTTTAGTGCTAAAAATTTACGTCTTAAACATGAATCCTTATTAGTCTTACATGCAATAAAGACCGCTTAACAGCACAACATTAAATGGTGTTAATGGCAGTGGTGCAGAGATACTTACTGGCATGTCGTGGCCGGTGCTTGCTGGGTTTGTCCTGGTCCCCCTCCGAATCAGAGTCCTGCTCATCTACAGAAGCTGCCTCTTGTGAGGGAATTTCCACTGACACAGTGACGCCCTCGCGGTGCCCGTCTTCTCCTTCTCCTTCACTTTGGGATCCACCTGCTTCACTGACCCTGGGGCCACCCACGCTCAGGAGGCCCCTCCCTGCTCTCGATGCTGCTGGCTGCTGCAAAGTGACCTCCACTTGCCCCAGCATCGAGGGGGAGCTAAGCACCACTCCATGCTGGCTGAGGGGCTCCCTGACAGAGCCTTCTACACAGTGCGCTGCTGTTGTTCTTGTACTGACAGTCTCAGCCTCTTTGTTTGAGAGATCTCCCTCAACCCCGTGAGCGCTCCCAAGAGAGGTGCAGCCCACATCATGCAAGGTTTGCTGGGACAGGGACACCTGGAGCTCCACTGTGTCCCCGGGCGAGAAGCACCACCTTAGTCTGTCGCTGCTTTTCTCAAAAACGAGATTTCTTCGATCCTCAGATGAATCTGCATCGCTGTCCAGCCCTCTGTTGCTTACATCTTGCCCAGACTCAGAGGCGTAGAGCTCCCTTGGGATTGGGGTCCTGTGCTTTGGGGAGGAGATGAGAAGAGTGGTGCTCTCCGAAGCTTCACCACCGACCATCTCCTCAGGTTGATGGTCTTCAGAAGTAACGGTTGGGTATCTTTCAGAGAAGAGGGAAGATCAGCAATGAAAAGTTTAGCAAATTTAGTGTATTTGTCATTAAAACATTTGAAGATTATACCTCTTGTTCTTCTGTTTGTTCTTTAAATAAAGTAACACTGACTGGCTTTTAAACTGCTTTGTTTTATATTGGGAACAGTATATTATTGTTTCTACATAAAAAAAGACATGCCCATTTTGATCCTTTGCAAACAGTGCTGTTTGAGTAATTATTATCACTGAGGAATTCATTTACAGCCTGTTCACACTCCTAAAGTCAGTCAATTTAATCTTCACGCAGTAAGTTAATCACGAAGGTCGGGCCTGTAAAGTAGAGAGTTATGACATTTTAACATCATTTTGCCTCATATCCACTGTGAAGGTTGGCCTAGAATAACATAACTGAAAGCCATTATCTGTGGTTGAAATTATTGTATGTTAGTCAATTAACGACAAGCCCTTTCTCTTTAAACTGGGGCGGGTGTTGAGATCGTATGAATAATGTCAGTCTCCACAAATATGTTTTGGGTATTCCTTACCTTGTGGGGACTAGAATCTGTCTACATTCACATCATGGGGGAGACTTGCAGACCAAAAAATCAGGCCCCCGTGGTGTAAATCATTACATTTTAGACATTTTGTATCATGTTTGGGTTACAGTTACAATTAGGGTTAATGTTGGGGTTAGCAGTGGTAAAGAAACTATAGTTAAATCCCCAGGATCTGAATGTGGATCGATGTCATGTCCCCTTAAGTTATGGATACCAGATTGTTTGTGTGTGTGTGAGTGAGAGAGTGAGCGAGAGAGAGAGAATATGTCTTCAAAATAGCTGCATGCTACGCTTGGGCTTGTAATATAAAATCCTTGTGACAGTGGATGGAGAGGGACTGGCTAGATGAGACTTGGGGGCAACTGGAAAAAGCCGACTGTCAGCTTAGTCGAGATTCAGTATTGTGCGCTCCGTTTTGCCTCACCTTCAAACCAGTATTGTTCCAGTCCACTCATTATTCATTCAGTTAGGATTTGGTCACAATTTAGGAGACATTTCAAAATTACATTAATTTCAGTGTATTCTCCAATTAAAAATAATCATAATTTCCCACCCTCCGACCGTATGTCTTGGACACCCGAGTAAAGAGAGGTGCAGAGCTGTCAACTGATCACCACCTGGTGGTGAGTTGGATCCGATGGCAGGGGAGGAAGCCATTCAGACCTGGTAGACCCAAACGTATAGTGAGGGTGTGCTGGGAGCGTCTGGCTGAGGCCCCTGTCCGGGAGGTCTTCAACTCCCACCTCCGGAAGAACTTCAACCACATTCCGAGGGAGTCTGGAGACATGGAGTCTGAATGGGCCATGTTCTCCACCTCTGTTGTTGAAGCGGCAGCCCAGAGCTGCGGCCGCAAGGTGGTCGGTGCATCTCGTGGTGGCAACCCCCGAACCAAGTGGTGGACACCAGTGGTGAGGGGGGCCATTAAGCTGAAGAAGGAGTCCTATCAAGCTTGGTTGGCTTGTGGGACTCCCGAAGCAGCTGAGGTGTACCGGCAGGCCAAGCGGAGTGCAGCTCGGGTGGTTGCTGAAGCAAAAACCCGGGTATGGGAGGAGTTCGGTGAGGCCATGGAACAAGACTTTCGGTCGGCTTCAAAGAGATTCTGGCAAACTGTTCGGCGGCTCAGGAGGGGAAAGCAGCTCCCCGTCCACACTGTGTATGGTGCGGATGGGACACTGTTGACTTCAACTGGGGATATCGTCGGGCGGTGGAAGGAATACTTCGAGGATCTCCTCAATCCCACTGATACGCCTTCCACAGAGGAAGCAGGCTTTGGGGACGAGGGGGATGAGGCTGGGGCTGAGGTCGCCAAGGTGGTTAAAAATCTCCTTGGTGGCCGGGCCCCGGGGGTGGACGAGATTCGCCCCGAGTACCTGAAGGCCCTGGATGTTGTTGGGTTGTCATGGTTGACACGCCTCTGCAACATTGCGTGGAGGTCGGGGGCAGTGCCTTTGGCATGGCAAACCGGGGTGGTGGTTCCTCTCTTCAAAAAAGGGGACCGGAGGGTGTGCTCCAACTTTAGAGGGATCACACTCCTCAGCCTCCCTGGGAAGGTCTATGCCAAGGTACTGGAGAGGAGAGTCCGGCCGTTGGTCGAACCTCGGATTCAGGAGGAGCAATGTGGTTTTCGTCCTGGCCGTGGCACATCGGACCAGCTCTTTACCCTCTCGAGAATTCTTGAGGGTTCGTGGGAGTTTGCCCAACCAGTTTACATGTGTTTTGTGGACTTGGAGAAGGCATTTGACCGCGTCCCTCGTGGATTTTTGTGGGGGGTGCTTCGGGAGTATGGGGTATCGGGCTTGTTGTTACGAGCTATTCGGTCTCTGTACGACCGTTGTGAGAGTTTAGTTCGCATTGCCAACACTCGGTCGGAGTCATTCCCAGTGAGAGTTGGACTCCGCCAGGGCTGCCCTTTGTCACCGGTCCTGTTCATAATTTTTATGGACAGGATTTCTAGGCGCAGCCAGGGAATGGAGGGTGTCATGCTTGGTGACCACAGGATCTCATCTCTGTTGTTTGCAGATGATGTTGTCCTGTTGGCTTCATCCAGCAATGACCTACAGCTCTTGCTGGGACGGTTTGCCGCTGAGTGTGAAGCGGCTGGGATGAGAATCAGCACCTCCAAGTCCGAGTCCATGGTCCTCAGCCGGAAAAAGGTGGATTGTCCTCTCCGGGTTGGGGACAGGCTCCTGCCCCAAGTGGAGGAGTTTAAGTATCTTGGGGTCTTGTTCACGAGTGAGGGGAAAATGGAGCGAGAGATCGACAGACGGATTGGAGCAGCATCTGCAGTGATGCGGACGTTGTACCGGTCTGTTGTGGTGAAGAGGGAGCTTAGTTCTAAGGCAAAGCTGTCGATTTACCAGTCAATCTACGTTCCTACTCTCACCTATGGTCACGAGCTTTGGGTAATGACCGAAAGAACGAGATCGCGGATACAAGCGGCTGAAATGAGCTTTCTCCGTAGGATTGCTGGACTCACCCTCAGAGATAGGGTGAGGAGCTCAGTCATCCGGGAGAGGCTCAGAGTAGAACCGCTGCTCCTCCACATTGAAAGGAGTCAGTTGAGGTGGTATGGGCATCTGATTAGGATGCCTCCTGGACGCCTCCCACTTGAGGTGTTTCAGGCACGTCCCACTGGGAGGAGACCCCGGGGCAGACCCAGGACTCGGTGGAGAGACTATGTCTCCCAGCTAGTCTGGGAACGCCTTGGTATCCCCTCTGAAGAGCTGGAGCAGGTGGCTGGGGAGAGGGAAGTCTGGGCTTCTCTGCTTGAACTGCTGCCTCTGCGACCCGGACCTCCGGAAAAGCGGTAGAAGATGGATGGATGGATGGATAATTTCCCACCCTCTCTCTCAGATAATAATTTTAAAATTTGGTATTCTAAGGGCATTAAATCTATCTCTGACTTATTTTTGGATGGCACTAAATCACTTTTTTTCTGATATTTACAATTAAGACATTTTGTTCAGAAAAATTTTACATCATTTCCAGACTTTCCCCAAATCAGTACACTAGATCATAGTTTTTGATTATCCTCGTTTCAAAAATGTTTAAATTCCACTCTTTATAGTGTTATCAATACCACCACTCCTCACTCTTTAGCAGAGGTCAGAATGAACTGGGAGGGCGACTTTGGAAAAGAAATGACTGCTGATCAGTGGGAGACAGCCATTAATTTAATATCCTCATCTTCCCCTTAATTTGATGCAGCTGAAGGTTGTTTTGAGAGTACATCTAATGCAGTTTTGGCCAAAATATTTCCTGATATAGATCCTTTATATCCTTGATGTAAAGGCCAACCTGCAGACCATATTAGACTGGATTAGAGATATTATGTATTTTTTGAAACTTGAGAAAATTAGATATACCTGTAAGAGCACCTTGCAAAATTTTTGGAAAACATGGACCCCTTTTTTAGACTATTATGAGAGCTTACAAGTGTCATTAAACGAGAATTTAAAAATATTAGCAGTGAATTAACTTTTTTCTTTTTTTAAAGAAAGTATGTCTGGTGGTGTCTTTTATAATTACTTCTCTTTTTTGTATACTCAAGGTATGTTTGCGAAATAGGGATTTAAACGGGGCAAGTAGGGACTCAGGAAAGATGGGTGGAAGGGACAAGGAACAGGTTTTGAATATGGCATTAGTATCTATAAAACTGATATTTCTTCCTTTCTCTTATGTATTATTTTTAATGAAAATTGAGTACCGGCCCCTTAAGAAGCATGCCGTATTATCTGAAGACGTGGCGACCTGGTAACTAGACTGGCAATGCCATCTGAGTGATGGCTGAGCAGCTGCATGCCTATCAGAGACACAAATCTGCAACACGACGGCTAGGCCAGCTGGAAGGTCAGCACGGCTGATTAACTCGCTAAGACACACACAGATATGGACGCACATAGGCAGTGCTGTTGCTCTTGATGATATTGCCAGATTGGGGTTCAATGAACTATGTAAAGGGTGCAGGCCATAAAGCACAATGCCATCTAAATGCTAATAAAACAGAGCAACAATCCATCTGAACTCCTCCTGTGAGCACCAGATATGTGCTATACTGTATATGGTTGCATTTTTATGAGATACACAGGCTATACAGGGCTGCTGTATTTATAAGAATTTATATCTGATATAAATTACACCTCATATTCAAGTTAATATTTTAGCTCACCGTGTTAGATTTATTTTAATTTAATGAATTTAATTCTTTCTGTAAATTTGTCACATGATTCCAGCTTATACAGACAAGCACTACCTTTTCACAAGTAACTGCAGGCAGTCGACTGATGTGTCGATTAGAGCAAACGCCCGTAAAAGAGTGAGATCAGCACATGGCTCCCCGTTGATTGACACCACCTCGTCACCATCCTGTACTCCAGCCAGGAAGGCGCAACCACCCTCCACCACCTACGGAAGATAAAATTGTTGAAAGGGAGCAACATCACTTTACATGAGTTCATTGTTACCACCACTAACAGAGTCAGCGAATATAAAGTGATCCAAACTGGGGAAACTGTAAAAACTCTGATAGAGAATTACAGTGAAAGATTTCCCACATGTTACAATAATTTAAAGAAAATGCACCCATGCTATAGATTATCAATTGATATGACAAAAATAACATACATAATCCCAATGTCAGTTTCACAAATCAACCATACATTATTACAGTGGTGTGAAAAAGTGTTTGCCCCCTTCCTGATTTCTCATTTTTTTTGTATGTTTGTCACACTTAAATGTTTCAGATCATCAAACAAATTTAAATATTAGACAAAGATAACACAAGTAAACACAAAACGCAATTTTTAAATGAAGGTGTTTATTATTAAGGGTAAAAAAAAATCCAAACCTACATGGCCCTGTGTGAAAAAGTGATTGCCCTCTAAACTTAACTAGTTGGGCCACCCTTAGCAGCAACAACTGCAATCAAGAGTTTACAATAACTGGCAATGAGTCTTTTACAGTGCTATGGAGGAATTTTGGCCCACTCATCTTTGCAGAATTGTTGTAATTCAGCCACATTGGAGGGTTTT
The DNA here is from genome assembly GCA_020510985.1 of Pholidichthys leucotaenia. Taxonomy (NCBI): domain Eukaryota; kingdom Metazoa; phylum Chordata; class Actinopteri; order Cichliformes; family Pholidichthyidae; genus Pholidichthys; species Pholidichthys leucotaenia. The sequence continues at coordinate 188,575,371 of CM035836.1, forward strand.
CGAGCATGAGCCGCCTTTTTATGGTCATGCCACAGCATCTCAATCAGATTCAGGTCAGGACTTTGACTAGGCCACTCCAGAGTCTTCATTTTGTTTTACTTAAGCCATTCAGAGGTGGATTTGCTGGTGTGTTTTGGATCATTGTCCTGCTGCAGAACCCAAGTGCGCTTCAGCTTGAGGTCACGAACAGATGGTCGGACATTCTCCTTCAGGATTTTTTGGTAGACAGCAGAATTCATGGTTCCATTTACCACAGCAAGACTTCCAGGTCCTGGAGCAGCAAAACAGCCCCAGACCATCACACTACCACCACCATATTTTACTGTTGGTATGATGTTCTTTTTCTGAAATGCTGTTACTTTTATGCCAGATGTAATGGGACACACACCTTCTGAAAAGTTCAACTTTTGTCTCGTCAGTCCACAGAGTATTTTCCCAAAAGTCTTGGAGATCATCAAGATGTTTTCTGACAAAACTGAGACGAGCCTTTAGGTTCTTTTTGCTCAGCAGTGGTTTCCTCTTGGAACTCTGCCATGCAGGCCATTTTTGCCCAGTCTCTTTCTTACGGTGGAGTCATGAACACTGACCTTAACTGAGGTAAGTGAGGCCTGCAGTTCTTTGGATGTTGTTGTGGGGTCTTTTGTGACCTCTTGGATGAGTCATCACTGGGCTCTTGGGGTAATTTTGGTCGGCCGGCCACTCCTGGGATGGTTCACCACTGTTCCGTGTTTTCACCATTTATGGATAATGGCTCTCACTGTGGTTTGCTGGAGTCCCAAACCTTTAGAAATAGTTTTATAACCTTTTCCAGACTGACAGATCTCAATGACTTTGTTTCTCATGTGTTCCTGAATTTCTAAGGATTGAAGCATGATGTCTAGCTTTTGAGGATCTTTGGTCTACTTCACTTTGTCAGACAGGTCCTATTTAAGTGATTTCTTGATTGAGAACAGGTGTGGCAGTAACCGGGCCTTGGTGTGGCTAGAGAAACTGAACTCAGCTTTCCAAAGATGTGATAAACCACAGTTTATTTATGTTTGAATGGTGGGGGAATTACTTTTTCACACAGGGCCATGTAGGTTTGGATTTTTTTTTACCCTTAATAATAAACACCCTCATTTAAAAACTGCATTTTGTGTTTACTTGTGTCATCTTTGTCTAATGTTTAAATTTGTTTGATGATCTGAAACATTTAAGTGTGACAAACATACAAAAAAATGAGAAATCAGGAAGGGGCAAACACTTTTTCACACCACTGTATATTAGAGTGTGTACACTTGAAAAATCTGTTTTCAGGATTTATTTCTATGGCTTTCTATTTCTTCATTCCCAAACAAGCTTAAGCTATACCATAGACATTACAGCTCAGTATAAAAGCCCTATACAGTGATCCCTCGCTACTTTGCGCCTCACCTTTCGCGCCCTCAGTGCATCGCGGATTTTTCAAAAATATTCATCAAAAATTCAAAATTGAGAAAAAATGGGCGGGCGCTAGCAGAAGGCAGGGAGACTATATTAGAACATCAGGTATCAACACGGAGAGCCGCACAACTCAAAATCCACCTCTCTGTTCGCTGTTCTCGTGTTGGCTCGGCTCGGGAATCTCGCAAGCTGATGGGCCGAGACGTTTTACCCAGCTTCTCTCCCTGCCGAGCGCCCATACCCAGCGCATTCATTGTTCTTTATCGCTCGTGTTGCTTAGTCTTGCCGCGTGGAACTTTTCGCTGTTCTCTTGTGCCTTTTTGTGCGAAATAGTCTTCCCGTCGAGCCACTACACCGCCTCCTGCAGCTTCTCCAGCTCTATCGGAAGCTGCCCTCGACTATGCTGCGCCTCTAGCACCTGACGATGAGGCGTCACCTGAGGAGCAGTAAAGCTCTCATTAACCTGTGCAGTAAATCATCTTCATCTTGAGTTACGTATCTTGTTATAAGAATAAAAGAGTTCTAAAATCATATTTATGTACACTTTATTTACATCTACGTATGTATGTACACTTACACACACACACACACACACACACACACGTATCATATGAGAGAGAGTGAGAGAATGAACGTACGTATTATTTATGGGTGACGTCATTAGGGGTGACGCTACTTCGCGGTTTTTCACTTTTCGCGGTCGGTTCTGGAACCCATTAACCGCGATAAGTGAGGGATCACTGTATTGTGCAAAATTGTGCTTTTTGTGGGTTTTAACTTTATAAAATATACATTATATTTAGTTAAATTTTTTGAATAAATAAATACATTGCATTTCCTGGATTTTATGATGTCACAAACCATCAAGCCCTGCCTTTACTTCTAACAAAGCAAATGCAACCTGACTACCTCCTTACTTGTGATTGGCCCACTCAAAAAGCCTTTACCCCATCAGATTGAGGGCTCGTTAATATTAATGAGCAGCCTGAAAATTAACTGTTTCAGACAGAGCTTTACAGACAGCTTTTCTGATAAGTTGTATAACACGTGCATGGCACTACTGAGGCTAGGGAATGCTATAGCCTAGTAGTCACACAGCTGTATAGCCCCCTGCTAATCCTTCCCAAGTCAAAGACTCTAATCATTTCAAGTTTTTTACCTTCTCCTTGGTAAACAGTGTTACGTTTGAAGGTGGGTTGGCCTTTGCACTACAGTAGATGCATGCTAGAAGAGAAACGTGTTTAACTTTTGGGTAAATAAATCCTTTCAGAAAAATCTCTTCAAATGACCAGGAAGCACAACCAATTTAAAAAAGGATTCGGCCTAGATCATTAATACTTCAGAGACTTTCAACAAGCCAATAAGCATTCATAAACAAATCAAAATACTTAAAGTCACTGTACATTCAGTCAACATTCTGTACAATTCACAGTTCAATGCCCCACTATGAACAGCAAAGATTTAAGGTGTTCAGTCATAAAAGTGGCAGTTCCTGCATAAATTTTAACTGCGCTGCTGCATGTTGTAGCTGCAGGCCAGCTCTTTGCTGATAAAGGGCACCTCTTTACACAATTAAATTAATGACTGATGGTTTCATTTCCTTCTAATTGGTTCCCAAAGCCTATAAAATGGTTCATTAATTACAGGACTTCATAAGGAGAAATACCTCATAAATTCTGCACAAAAGTCCACTCACAGATAGGAGGATGAATTAGTACTTTATTTATTAGAGGATTTGGCTTTCAGAAGATACTTAAATATTACATAATTATACTTTGCTGAAGGACAGTCTGATTTTGTGACTGGTAGGTATTTGAAAATGTATAAACCTAGATGCACACAATCACCTTTGTATACGTTTTCCTTTACAGGTTCAGACAACAAGCTATGCAGAGATGTGAAATCTATCAATTTATTCAACACAGTTAAGAAATGTACAATGTATTAATTCACATGACTATTAACTCATGAGGTGGAAGCAGCAATAGGTTGAATTATTGAATTGCGCACCATTTTTAACTTGACAAATTGTTTTTTGTGTCAAAAAATACTTTAAAATTATCCTGGCAAGCATCAGCATGAAGAACTATATATTGGTTTTATTTTATCATTACAGTTACACAGAATTTTAAACTTTGCCTTTCATAAAGTTGTATAAAAACTGAAACAAACAATATGCTGTTTTTCTATACTTTTTTTTAAAATGAAATATAGATTATTCAAAAAATGATACCTCTTTATAACAATTGAGCAGATGTGGCCCAACACTTGCAGTAGAAGAACTGTGTCACTAGATGGCGATATGCACACGCATTTCTCAAAGGTGGGAGAAAACGCTTGAAGTGAGCATTATGCATTCAAGAAACAAAGACGGCTTTTACTACAATTAAAAATGTGCTGTTAAAATGAAACTCATTGTCCTTCTTCACTTAATACCTCTGCCAAGGAGTGGAAGTAATGTTTTTGCCAGCGTTTTCCCATTTGTTTGTCTGTCTGTTAGCAGGATTATGCAAAAAGTACTGGACGGATTTGGATGAAATCTTAACCAGAGGTGACCCTAGGGCTACCAATGAACCCATTATATTTTGGAGGTCATCCATGAGAGCATATAGCCCAAGGACCACATCTGGTGAAAGTTTAATCAAAATCCATCCAGTACTTTTTGGCATAATCCTGCTAACAGACAGACAAGCGAACGCCAGCAAAAACATTACCTCCGCTCTCTGGTGAAGGTAAAAAGAGAAAAATCAGTGCATAAATCTGCCAAGGCTCCATCCCTCCCTCCTTCCCTTTGTCCATCTGTCTGTCCCTCTGTCCTTTTGTCAGTCCGTCCATACCTCCCTATCTCGCAACGTACGTACGGACAAACATTGCGAGATAGGAATGGATGGAGTGGCATGGACAGATGGACAAGGGGATGACGGGACAGACAGATGGATAGACGGTGGGGTGGATGGAGCCTTGACAGAGGTATGCGCTCCCTGAGTGCCCTCTAGTATTGAAAATGCAATGCAAAACCACACCTCTGCACCATCAAATGAAGTAAACTCAAATATAACCCCAGCCACAAATAAATAATCATGGAGATCCATTATAGGGATGGAAACTTTGAGAAAACCCTGCCTGGCTCTGCCCTCACTCCGGTTTTTAAGAAAGTAACAAGCCCTATAAGGCAGCCAGTGTTCCTGTCACTGGGGACTCACACCTCACTACGGCGAGGATGATTTTGTCTGGGATACTACAGCAACCACCCAGGCCCCAAATAAGGAGGGGAAACATACTGCTGCAAAGATATACTGTCAGACATTGTTAAAAGCAGGCAGATACTGTATCTCCTCAACCCTGTCTGTAAAGAAAATCTAAGCATAAGTGCGTATCCAGGAGAGGAGTAAGTGCTGTGTGTCATAACATCGGAGATTAAACTGTTTTACTTTTTTCCAAGTAGTCGCCTTCCTAAAACACTGTCCAAAATGGTATGCGACGTTCAATTATTTGGGGTCATAATAAAACAAGACTTAAGCAAGACTGTATGTCAGTGCCACCAATTTTAAATGGTTTATGTTCAAGTGATTTTAACAGAAAATCACAGGAAATACATGATGATATGAACACCGAGCTGGTTCATGTCTTTCACACCTTTGAACAATTACATTTTTGCATTTCAGGCCAATATTTTCCAGGTGTTTAGCATGTAGCTCACCATGTGGGAACTATCTTCACACACTCATGCATTCCATTTTACTCTCAGATTTGCTGTAGCATATGTGCATGCCTGTTTTGTTTGCTTGTTTTTTTTTGTTTTTTTTTAAGCTATCATTACTGTTATTTGATGCACTAACAGTATGTGTAGCATTACAATATGTTTTTAGAATAGGCTTTTATTGCCATTGCACAGCTGTACAGTACAAAGAAACTGTGGGTGCTCCACCAGGCTACTGCGCAGTTAAGTATGAGAGGAGGATATCAATAAAACAGAGTTACAGAACACACAACTGAGCACGCGATTGAATAAAATTGCCCAGGATTATGGAAATATACACAGGTCTGGTAGTGGCTTCACGGATGGATCAATGTACATGAAAGTGCGGAGTGCAAAGTTATTATGATAATTAAAAAGGTCCTCAGTTCTGTGCATGTGAGCGTTCGGAGGGAGGGGGGGTGGGGCCTCTGACTGTTTGCAGTCCGGATGGCCCAGGGGAAGAAACTGTTTGTCAGTCTGGTGGTGTGGGACCTGACTGAGCTGAACCGTCGTCCAGAGGGAAGCAGGTGAAACAGGTGGTGGGCGGGATGTGAGGGGTCACCTGTGATGGCCAGTGGCTTGTCCTTATTATGCATCATGCACAAAACTTCACAGTCTTACACTGTAATCGGCAGGTGCGGTCCTGGCCTGTGTGACGCCCTGGGTGGACCGTCTCCCTGGCGCCCCTCCCTCCCCAGCTTCAGTCTAAAGACTGACCTTTCTTGTTTTCCTTGATACAAAGTTGTCAATGACATCACCATATGAAAGTTGCTCAGCCATGCTGTTGTTAATACTGATGACTGCAAAACCAGTTCTTCATCAATCAATCAATATCATGGTTTCTAATTTAAATTTTATCATAATCATCAATATGACATCAGAACAGTTTAAAATGTTTCATTCAGCTTGTAATATGCAATATTTCTGTTTAGCTTATTACAGCTTACAAAGTAAAAACTGTTAAAAAAAAAACACACACAATCAATAAAAAAAAAAAATTCACCCACTCATTTTCAATTATTGATATTTCAGTCAAATATCAGTTTTGTTTTATTAATTTTGAGTCCAACCCCGTTCTGTCCACGTGAGGTTCTAGAGGTGTGAATCTTCAGTGGTCTCATGATTAGATTACGATTCAGGCATTAACAATTTGAATGTAAAATGATTCACGATGCATCTTGATGTATCGACATTTATCACTGTAATTTATGAAAGGAAAAAGAGACACAATAAAACAGAAATAAAAACAAACTTTACAAAAATACAAAAACCAAGTTAAAGCAAAAGCTTAAAATAAAAATATGAGACCATTAAAAAGCAGCAGATTCGAAACAACAGGAAGCCTGATTAAACACAAATGTTTTTAACTGCTTTTTAACACACACACACACACATACATACAGTGGATATAAAATGTCTACACACCCCTGTTCAAATGCCAGGTTTTTGTGACGTAAAAAAAAAACAAGACCAAGATAAATCATTTCATAACTTGACCAAGACAATGCACAAAGCAAGGTCTGCAAAGGCATGGTTGGATGAGTCGCATGGAAGAACTTAGCCCGCACAGAACTCTGACCTCAAAAACCTTTGGGATGAACTAGAATAGAGATTGAGAGCCTGACCCTCTGGTTTGACCTCACAAATGCTCTTCCGGACGAATGGGCAAAATTTCCCACAGACACACTCCAAAAGCTTGAAGAAAGCCTCCCCAGCAGAATGGAAGCTGTTATACAGTTGCTATAAAGTCTACACACCCCTGTTCAAATGGCAGGTTTTTGTGATGTAAAAAAAAATGAGACCAAGATAAATCATTTCAAACCTTTCTTCACCATTAATGTGACCTATAACCTGCATAACCCAATTGAAAAACAAGCTGTAATCTTTTAAGGGGAAAAATAAAAACTTACAATAACCTGGTTGCATAAATATGCACACCCTGTTATAACTGGGGATGTGGCTGTGTTCAGAATTAACCAATCACATTCAAATTCATGTTAAATGGCAGTATGTATAATACTGTCGATAGTATAATATCGATTAATGGTATCAGTTAAATTATACAACATTCATATTTTGCAGCAACATAGGACATAGAATTTGGATGTTAATGATGAAAACGGGAAGCTTCTGTCTATTATTTCTGATAAACTACTTATGCTGTGTTTTTGGAGACCTGGTGCTTCTTCAGTTAGCATGGAGGCCATTCAGTATAGAAAGCCATTCAGGTTTAAAAAAAAAAACAAAAAACAAAACACATTTTATGTCCAAACAATGTATAAACACCACACAAAGAACGTGAAAATTTCCAGCCACTGCTCAAACAACCTGTGGACACAGTGTTAACAGCATGCAGTATTTTTATATAAATGTGCTAATGTCTTAAAAGTTTTGTGACTGTCATGATTGTGACCCTTTAAATGTTTCTTTTAAAACTCTAAAAACCCATGTATAATATTTAAACTGCACTTAAGGTGGACTATGCTTTTCGCTAAAGACCACTACGACATTATCAGACAAAATATACAGTGGTGTGAAAAAGTGCTTGCCCCCTTCTGATTTCTCTTTTTTTGTGTGTTTGTCACACTTAAATGTTTCAGATCATCAAACAAATTTAAATATTAGGCAAAGATAACACAAGTGAGTGAGTGAGTGAGTGAGTGTTCTTGTTTAGTGCCATGTCAGCATTTATGGCTATTTCATGGCAAAATTAGAACTAATAAGAAAATTGAGTTAAAAATTATATAGAGACAGTATGATAAATGAAAGAATAAATAAATAGAGCGAGATACAGATGTAGATACAATAAAATAGAAAAATTAAATAAGATGCTTCAGATGCACATGTGCTAAAAACCCTAAAATTTTCTTTGGTGGTGCCTTATTAAAAATATCCTTCAGTGACTTTTGAGTATAAAAACGTTGTCTTGCTGTCATGAGAGCAGGACAGTCAAGGAAAATGTGCTTTATTGATAAAAAAAAACTGCTGCAAAACTGACAAGATGGTGGGGCTTCATCTTTTAATAAAAAGCTGTGCGTAAGCCATGAGTGGCCAATACGGCATCTAGTGTACACTATCTCATCATGTCTGTTTTGAAAGTGATGCAAGTGTCTATGGTTTATAGCAGGCTTAATATCATGCAGTTTATTTGCAGTACATGTGTCCCATTCAGTCTGCCACTTCTTTAAAATATAGGAGGTTATTAGAGGCCTGAGGTCTGAGGCTGGGATCTGGCATTGAGTGACTTCTTGGGTAAGGGCTCTCTTGGCAGCATTGTCTGCCTGCTCATTACCGGACAGGCCAACATGGCTGGGGATCCAACAGAAGATGATATTAAAATTGTGTTTCTGTAAAAAAACTAGTTTCTCTGAAATCTGGACAATAATGGGGTGATCAGTCTTTAAAAACCCAAGTGCCTGAAGACAGGATCTGAAGTCAGTAAAAATTAAGGAGCTCTGTTGTTTGGTTCTCTCAATGTGTTCCAACGCTAGAAGCAAAGCACGAGCCTCTGCTGTAAAAATTGAACATTGTCTGGGAATCTGCACACCATGCTGATTGTGCCCAGTGACAATTGCAGCAGAGACTGAGCCATCTACTTTAGATCCATCCAAGTATATGGAAATATGGTGAGGAAAACTGCATTTTATGTCCGAGATACACATTTGGGTGAGTGTCTTGCTTTTTGTTTTGGCTCAGATCCAGAATGATATTGGGTTTCCTCAAACTCCATGGAGGAATGGGACAAAACGGTGTCTGTGTTACGTTGCTCATACCAGGGTTTAATTTTACCAGGTGAGGTTCTATACGGAGTCCAAAAGGAGTGATACTCTTAGGTCTGGCCTTATACATCTGCAAAAATCAAGGGTGAAAAACTGCAGAGTAGGCTGGATTTCTATGGTCAGCATTAAGTTTAACCATATACTAGAGAGCCAATTTCAGGCACCTGTTTTGAAGTGAAGGCTTGTTTGCTTCAACATACAAACTTTTAACAGGAGAGGTTCTGAAAACCCCAAGGCAAGCCTTAGCCCCTGGTTATGGACAGTTTCTAGCGTCCTGATGTATGTTTTCCTTGTTGATCCATAAACTATGCTCCCATACTCTAACCGAGATCTTACAAGTGCTCTATAGAGACGCAGCAGCACAGTAGAGTCCACACCCCATTTAGTTTTCGCCAAAACTTTAATAATATCAAGGGCTTTAAAACATCTGATTGGTAGAAATTTTATATGTGGAATAAAAGACAGCTTATTATCAAAAATAAGTCCAAGGAATTTGGTTTCTTTTACCACCTTGACAGCTTCTCCATCTATGAAAAGCTCAGGGTCGAGGTGAAGAGACCACAACAGGTAAAAGTGCATGCACACAGTTTTTGTTTTTGAAAATTTAAAACCATTACTGACTGGCCACCTATTAATCTTGTTTATGCACAGCTGTAGTTGCTTTTTGGTTGTGCTTATGTCTTTCCCCCTGTAACAAATACAGAGGTCATCTACAGTGAGGCAAAAAAGTATTTAGTCAGCCACCAATTGTGCAAGTTCTCCCACTTAAAAAATGAGAGAGGTCTCCAATTTTCATCATAGGTATACCTCAACTATAAGAGACAAAATGAGAAAAAAAAATCCAGAAAATCACATCGAAGGATTTTTAAAGAATTTATTTGCAAATTATGGTGGAAAATAAGTATTTGGTCAATAACAAAAGTTCATCTCAATGCTTTGTTATACAGTGATCCCTCGCTACTTCGCGCTTCACCTTTCGCGCCCTCAGTGCATCGCGGATTTTTCAAAAATATTCATCAAAAATTCAAAATTGAAAAAAAATGGGCGGGCGCTAGCAGAAGGCAGGGAGACTACATTAGAACATCAGGTATCAACACGGAGAGCCGCACAACTCAAAATCCACCTCTCTGACCACCGCTCCACTCCTCTCCGCCCACCTCTTCACCGCTCGGGAATCTCGCAAGCTGACTGGCCGAGATGTTTTACCCAGCTTCTCTCCCTGCCGAGCGCCCATACCCAGCGAAGGAAGACCGCATTCATTGTTCGCTGTTCTCTTGTGCCTTTTTGTGCGAAATAGTCTTCCCGTCGAGCCACTACGCCGCCTCCTGCAGCTTCTCCAGCTCTATCGAAGCTGTCCTCAACGATCCTGCGCCTCTAGCACCTGACAATGAGGCGTCACCTGAGGAGCAGTAAAGCTCTCATTAACCTGTGCAGTAAATCATCTTCATCTTGAGCTACGTATCTTGTTATAAGAATAAAAGAGTTCTAAAAACATATTTATGTACACTTTATTTACATCTACGTATGTATGTATACTTACACACACACACACACGTATCATATGAGAGAGAGAGTGAGAGAATGAACGTATGTATTATTTATGGGTGACGTCATTAGGGGTGACGCTACTTCGCGGTTTTTCACTTTTCGTGGTTGGTTCTGGAACCCATTAACCGCGATAAGTGAGGGATCACTGTATACCCTTTGTTGGCAATGACAGAGGTCAAACGTTTTCTGTAAGTCTTCACAAGGTTTTCACATACTGTTGCTGGTATTTTGGCCCATTCCTCCATGCAGATCTCCTCTAGAGCAGTGATGTTTTGGGGCTGTCGCTGGCCAACATGGATTTTCAACTCCCTCCAAAGATTTTCTATGGGGTTGAGATCTGGAGACTGGCTAGGCCACTCCAGGACCTTGAAATGCTTCTTACAAAGCCACTCCTTCATTGCCCGGGCAGTGTGTTTGGGATCATTGTCATGCTGAAAGACCCAGCCACGTTTCATCTTCAATGCCCTTGCTGATGGAAGGAGGTTTTCACTCAAAATCTCACGATACATGGCCCCATTCATTCTTTCCTTTACACGGATCAGTCGTCCTGGTCCCTTTGCAGAAAAACAGCCCCAAAGCATGATGTTTCCACCCCCATGCTTCACAGTAGGTATGGTGTTCTTGGGATGCAACTCAGCATTCTTTCTCCTCCAAACACGACAAGTTGAGTTTTTACCAAAAAGTTCTATTTTGGTTTCATCTGACCATATGACATTCTCCCAGTCCTCTTCTGGATCATCCAGATGCTCTCTAGCAAACTTCAGACAGGCCTGGACATGTACTGGCTTAAGCAGGGGGATACATCTGGCACTGCAGGATTTGAGTCCCTGGCGGTGTAGTGTGTTACTGATGATAGCCTTTGTTACTTTGGTCCCAGCTCTCTGCAGGTCATTCACTAGGTCCCCCCGTGTGGTTCTGGGATTTTTGCTCACTGTTCTCGTGATCATTTTGACCCCACGGGGTGAGATCTTGCGTGGAGCCCCAGATCGAGACCATTGATCGATTATCAGTGGTCTCGTATGTCTTCCATTTTCTAATAATTGCTCCCACAGTTGATTTCTTCACACCAAGCTGCTTACCTATTGCAGATTCAGTCTTCCCAGCCTGGTGCAGGTCTACAATTTTGTTTCTGGTGTCCTTTGACAGCTCTTGGTCTTGGCCATAGTGGAGTTTGGAGTCTGACTGTTTGAGGTTGTGGACAGGTGTCTTTTATACTGATAACGAGTTCAAACAGGTGCCATTAATACAGGTAACGAGTGGAGGACAGAGAAGCCTCTTAAAGAAGAAGTTACAGGTCTGTGAGAGCCAGAAATCTTGCTTGTTTGTAGGTGACCAAATACTTATTTTACCGAGGAATTTACCAATTAATTCATTAAAAATCCTTCAATGTGATTTTCTGGATTTTTTTTTTCATTTTGTCTCTCATAGTTGAGGTATACCTATGATGAAAATTGGAGACCTCTCTCATCTTTTAAGTGGGAGAACTTGCACAATTGGTGGCTGACTAAATACTTTTTTGCACCACTGTACATAAAGACTACAAAAGGTATTTGGTCTAAGAGCACCAACTACGCTATTAATCTTAATGCTAAAAAGAGTAACCGAGAGGATGCTTCCCTGGGGGACTCCTTGTTCTTGCACATGGGGCTCTGAAAGGGTATCTCCTACTCGCTGCTCTTTTCCTACTCTGCTTTTTTCCTTGCCTCAATGGCCTTTTTGCAGTCATCATTGAACCATGGGTTGGACCTGTGATGTGGCTTTGCTGATGTTTTTGGGACAGTCTTATCTGCAATTGTAATTAAGGTTTGAGCAAAGCTCTGAACAGAGTGACAGTGTGGTTGAGGTTTTTGGCTGAATTTCTCTTTGCACAGAGAAACAAAGGAAGACCAGTTTGCTTTTTTGAGTTGCCATCGCGGAGTTCTTTATTGCACATCCACTTCTGTAGACGTCAATATTAATGGAAAGTGGTCACTTCCACAAAGATCTTCCAAGACCCGCCACGAGAATTCCAGCACTAACTCAGGATCACATATAGATAGGTCAATTGCAGTATAGGTTCCGTGTCCTGGGTGGAGGTATGTGTGAGACCCATCGTTCCAAAGACATAGATCATTTTTAGCAATAAAATCCCCCAGTATCTTGTGTTTTGCATTTGAGCAAATTCCTCCCCACAGAGGATTATGACCATTAAAATCACCCATAAGGATGTATGGGGATGGCAACTGACTATGAAGGGCATCAAGATTTTTCCAGTGTCACAATCATATCTGGTGGTATATAGACAGAGCATAAGGTTATTGCTTTATGGAAAGTTAGACAAACTGCCACTGCTTGTAAGTTGGAGACTAAAGCCAAGTGGCTGTGAATTAGGTCATTCCTTACTAAAATTGTTGAACCACCAGATGGATGATGCACATTTGGACCATATGTATTATACATAGTATAATGTTTCAGAGACATGGGGTTGGTTGATAGCAGAAGAGTTTCTTGAAGGCAAAAAGCAAGGGGATTAAAACTAGCAGCTAAACACTGCACTTCAGAGAAATTGGCCTTAAAGCCACGACAGTTCCACTGGATAATGTGGCTACCCGCCATCAGGTAGGTAAAACAAAAGCACGCTCCTTATGCTTGCTTTTGGGGGAGGGGCTGCAACTATCACAAGTCGTGACTTCAGACATTTCTGCATCTTCTGGATTCCCATTCTTTTGCAATTTATTTTCTTGGCTTGATTTTGCCTGATTAGAGGAGCTGGATTTTTACTTTTTTTTGATGATTGGTTTTGTTCTGCAGACTTGCTTAGACTTTGACTTAAGGGTTGACTTATTGTAGTCAGGCTTTGAGTGCTCATTTTACTTTTAATTGGGACTCCGGAATTTTTAATACTACTTAATAATGAGGGCTTATCTTTAGTCAACCAGGTCAGATCTGTCTGGCACTCAGCAGGCTGCATCTTAGGTTTCACAACAGAGGAGAAAGTCTGCTGGAATTTGTACTTTGGGAAACCTTCTACGAGTTTACGTGCCTCAGGGTAGCTAATTTTCTTAGTACATTTGACAGTTTGAATTTCTTTTTCCTTGATCCAACAAGGACTTTCCTTCGATGATGCTACATGATTGCCTAAACAGTTACTACATTTGGGAGGTGTTGTGCAGGCCAACTCATGCCTTTTCTCTCCACATTTGCAGCAGACTGGCTTATTCCTACATCCTGCGGAGCCATGGCCAAACTTTTGGCAGTTGAAACATCTCAATGGGTTTGGAATTAAGGTATCAACAGTTACACTCAGATATCCTATTTGGATTCTTTCTGGGAGTTGATGCCAGTTGAACGTCAGAATGTAAGTGCCAGTTTTTACTGTTCGGTCATCTTTTTTAATGGTTATCCTCTTCACATGTGCTACTCCTTGTTGTTGCAGTTCTGAGGCCATTTCATCCTCTTCCATATCATGGAGTTCTCTAGTATGAATTACTCCTTTGCAGCTGTTTAGAGAAGGGTGAGGAAAAGCCTTCATTGGAACACCAGCCAGCACATTACACCGCAATAAATTTTCAGAATGGGATTTCTTTAAGCATTCCACCAAAATCTGGCCAGACCTCAGTTTTTTAACATCCTTAACTGACCCTGCAATACCTGAAATTCCTTTCTGTACAGCAAAAGGGGACAGCTTAGAGGCATATCTGATGAGAGTGACTCTAAAACAATAAGCCTTGGCCAATTATCACCATTTGAAAGACCCATCCTGCTAATTCCTGGGTCATTCACATCGTCTTCCAACATTCGTTTTTAGGGGTTTGTTTGGTCGCCATATTTTATAGAGTATGATTCATCATACATGCTCCTCACCCTCCTCAGAGCCCTACAAGGGGATGAACAGTACCGCGGACTTCCTGCAGGTTATGCGCCAGGGGTACAGGGATGGTATACTTGAGCAATAAAGCACAAAAGTGCAAATTACTCGACTGACCCTCCGCCATAGGCTTCTGGGATTAGGAGATGTTATACTGCCAAAAGACATCCCAGAGTAGATCTTGATAAGCCGATTGATTGGACCGGGCCCTTCCAACCTCCCGTCTAAGTGAAGTAGGAGCCAAAGCACTGTGTTTGGACTTGTGAAAACCGCAGCAAGACACATTCCTCAAGAACCAGGACCTCTTCCTCCACTGACACGGGTCGCAACTCACGGCAAATAAGTTGCCCCATTTGTCACCTCATATGATCAGCAAGGGGGTGCTTGGAAGCACTTTAACCCTTGGTCCCCTTAGGGGATTATAACGCACAAAGCTGTTGGAGAGTTTTACCGTAATCCTGGTAAGGGAGGCTAACAGGTACTAGTACTTGCCCAAGGGACACCTGGGGGTATCAGCGAGGGTTAAGAGGCACTCCATCATCCTCCTAGTCCAACAGACCCCCTCACCCGGATGCAATTTAACGTCATACCCAGGATGCAGATAACACAAGTAAACCCAAAATATAGTTTTAAAATGAAGGTGTTTATTATTAAGGGAAAAAAATCCAAACCTACATGGCCCTGTGTGAAAAAGTGATTGCCCCCTAAACCTAATAACTGGTTGGGCCACCCTTGGCAGCAACAACTGCAATCAAGCATTTCCAATAACTGTCAATGAGTCTTGAACAGCACTGTGGAGGAATTTTGGCCCACACATCTTTGCAGAATTGTTGTAATTCCACCACATTGGAGAGTTTTCGAGCATGAACTGCCTTTTTAAGGTCATGTCACAGCATTTCAATTGGATTCAGGTCAGGACTTTGACTAGGCCACTCCAAAGTCTTCATTTTGTTTTTCTTAAGCCATTCAGAGCTGGATTTGCTGGTGTGTTTTGGATCATTGTCCTGCTGCAGAACCCAAATGCGCTTCAGCTTGAGGCCACGAACAGATGGTTGGACATTCTCCTTCAGGATTTTTTGGTTGACAGCAGAATTCATGGTTCCATTTACCACAGCAAGTCTTCCAGGTCCTGAAGCAGCAAAACTGCCCCAGACAACCACACTACCACCACCATATTTTACTGTTGGTATGATGTTCCTTTTCTGAAATGCTGTGTTACTTTTACGCCGGATGTAATGGGACACACACCTTCCAGAAAGTTAAACTTTTGTCTCGTCGTGGACTCGTCAGTCCACAGAGTATTTTCCCAAAAGTCTTGGGGATCATCAAGATGAGTTTCCTGAAAAACTGAGGCAAGCCTTTATGTTCTTTTTGCTCAGCAGTGGTTTTTCTCTTGGAACTCTGCCATGCAGGCCATTTTTGCCCAGTCTCTTTCTTATGGTGGAGTCATGAACACTGACCGTAACTGAGGTAAGTGCGGCCTGCAGTTCTTTGGATGTTGTTGTGGGGTCTTTTGTGACCTCTTGGATGAGTCGTTGCTGCACTCGGGGTAATTTTGGTAAGCAGGCCATTCCTGGGAAGGTTCACCACAGTTCCATTTTTTTTGCCATTTGTGGATAATGGCTCTCACTGTGGTTTTTTTATCCTTTTTTTTTTTTCCTTTGAAAGACAAAAGTAAAATAGAAAGATGTCTTTACCTTCTTTACATGTTTCAACTGCACTGCAGCCTTCATCAGAAGAGTCAGCTGATTGCTGCCAGGTGACATTTATCAGCTGATTTTCGTAGGCGGGGCCAGCTCAGCAGATCTGTCAGATCCGCTGAGCCGGCCCCGCCTCCCGCCGTCAGATGGTCTCTGGAGAATGTGGTCCCAGGTGTGAGAAAGCATAAAGGCCCCCTCATCTCGGTTCATGGTGTCTTTTCCCCGCTTTCTGATCTCTATTGCCTCCTTGATCCAACGTTTGTGTCTGTTGCTCTCCGATCCAATAATTTTTGTGTTGTCCCAGTCCATGATGTGATTATTTCTTTTGCAGTGGTCCGATATAGCTGATTTTAATGTCTCTTGTTCTGCTTTTTCTTTTTGTGATCTTGTGAGTCGTCCTTGCGTTTCCTTCTCACATTCCTTTTGGCCTTCTGATGAAGGCTGCAGTGCAGTTGAAACATGTAAAGAAGGTAAAGACATCTTTCTATTTTACTTTTGTCTTTCAAAGGAAAAAAAAAAAAAAAAGGATAAATAATTGAAAGAAGACAAAATGAACCTGTTTGACGTCTCACTGTGGTTTGCTGGAGTCCCAAAGCTTTAGAAATGGCTTTACAACCTTTTCCAGACTGAGAGATCTCAATGACTTTGTTTCTCATTTGTTCCTGAATTTCTTTGGATTTCAGCATGCTGTTGAGCTTTTGAGGATCTTTTGGTCTACTTCAATTTGTCAGGCAGGTCCTACTTAAGTGATTTCTTGATTGCGAACAGGTGTGGCAGTAATGAGGCCTGGGTGTGGCTAGAGAAGTTGAACTCAGCTTTCCAAAGATGCGATAAACCACAGTTAATTTATGTTTTAACAGGTAGGGGGCAATCACTTTTTCCACACAGGGCCATGTAGGCTTGGATTTATTTTTTTTTTTACCCTTAATAATAAGCACCTTCATTTAAAAACTGCATTTTGTGTTTACTTGATTTAAAACTTGATCTGAAACATTTAAGTGTGACAAACATACAAAAAATGAGAAATCAGGAAGGGGGCAAACACTTTTTCACACCACTGTACATTTCTCAACAGTACATTTTCATTTTTCATTTCCTTTTTTTTATGCAGCATTGTAGAAATCCACGAGCTACTAAAAAATCTATTATTTCAGACTCCCAAAGAAATGAGCCCCTTGGTTAAAAATTTGTAGAAATAAACCTATACATCACACTTTGCATTAATTTGCTATACTTACACTTATAATTTCAAAAGTTAGAGATGTACGATGATTAAGATTTACTGCAAAAATTCAAAGGTGAGGTTCTGGTTTACAAAGTGGACTTGCTGAAACATCAAATAATTTCTGTTTTGGAATGTCTTCTGTTGATCTTTCAATAAAATATAATAATATAAACAAATATTTAAAATGATACTATTAGAAGCCTGCTGTAAATGGCATTCACTTATATAGCGCTTTTATTCTCATCTCTTGATGACCAAAGCGCTTTACAGATCCTGCTATCCACCCATTCACACACTGATGGCGGCATGCTACCTAACATGGCGCTTCCAGACCCACCAGGAGCAATTGGGGGTGAAGTGTCTTGCCCAGGGACACAATGGCAGAATATCCGGGGAGAGCAGGATTCGAACTGCCAACCATGCGGTTATTGGACAACCTGCTCTACCTCCTGAGCCACTGCAGCCCCAATGTAGTCTATATAGAGTGTAGTCTATATTATGCTTAAAATGAGTTGTTTAAACAGACCTGTGCATTAATCCTCACAGTAAAATGTGACTTTGATAAATAAAACAATATCGTATTACTAGCATGATTTAGTGAACCATAAACACATAGAGCATGTGTGTACAAATAAATAGGTACATACATGTAGTATGTTAAAGAGGTCATTGACTGGACTTTTTCCACATTTTAACATTTCACATAGCTTTTAATGAAATGTCTGTGATATAGTTTTGTCAAATTGTCTTTATTTAATTAATGCAGCATCATTTGTGAATCATCTTTTGCAGCCTTTTCAGAAGGACTGATTTCAGTGCATGTTTCTTTAAAACTCTAAGACCAAAATTTAACCCCACCCTCCTTCTTAAATCACTATTGCTAATCATAGCTGGCTAGTTCCTAGCTCCAAGCTCAGATCTAGCCTGAGCCAACTAAGGTAAATTTGTCTTTATTTCAATGAATGAAATAATGCAGTGGGCAGGGTGTGTGGTTTCATTGGCCAGTAGGATATGACTGGTCGCTGAAATACAATAACCAAAGAAACATCCATGAGTGAGCCAAGACTAATGGCAAAACTTCTAAATTAAGCTAACTGCCTTGGTGTTGCTAACAGTTTGATATAGCATCATGACAAAAATATAACAAAATAAGCCAAAATGGTGCGAGATATTACCGACTGTAGAATTGTGAATCAGGTGGAAACAGTGATGTCAATTTGGGTGACTGAAATCTAAAAATAACAACATAAACATGCGCTTCCTAGTACCACTGTTAGCACTTATGCTAATGCCTTTGGTTCCCCACCCATCTACATGACAAACAGCTAGGCTGGTCAATAATAAAGGAGTGGGCAGATATGAAGACTAGCATTGATTACCTTTTAGGGATGTACAGGAGCAAACACAGAAGAGTTAAAATGGCTTCTTGAAGAGAAAAATTACATAAAGGCTGTGTGTTCTTTTTTTAAGAGATGTGAGTTTTTGGATTTTTTTTTTTTTTCAATAATCACATGACCAATAGATGCATTTTAGAAAGTCAAAACCTGCAAAACACAACTTTTCAGTCAATAATCCCTTTAATGTCCACTAATGCACTATTAATATTTAAACAGCAATTTAGTTAATTTGACAAAATCATCCATCCATCCTCTACTGCTTCCAGGGGCTTGAATCATGGGGGTATCAGTCTAAGCAGACAAGCCCAGACTGTCACCCAATTCACATAGCACCATGACCCCCATGATCCCTCCTGCAGGTGGTGAGCGCACTGGAAGTCAGACCCATGCGGCTTGCTCTCAAGCCCCAGTAACCCCAAAATGGGTCACGCACACTGGATCATTGTTGTAACGTTTTCATCGGGGACCAACTGGACTACTCTTGGTCTGGTCCTTCACCCAGGACCAGTTTGCTTTGGGACACCCTACCAGGAGCAAATTACCTCCTGTAACATAGCTCCAGGGATCATTGGGACATGCAAACCCTGTCATAAGCTCGCCTTTCAAGGCAAGGACGAACAGAAGACACCAAATGCAGGCTATGAGTTTTGCACATTTAATCACACCAAACTAATACATAAACTTACAGAAACATACTGAGAGAAAGGAGGCTACGGTTTCCCAGCTCGGAGGCTGGACTTATGATTACAGCAGGAAAGAAACGGGGACTCCGTCTTGGGACGAGTGAAAGGTAAAATGACATGGCGATGAGAAAACTGAACAACAGTCCTTATATAAGGGAGCGAGAATGATTACACATACAGATCAGGTGTGGGTGGCATGAGTGACGATAATTAACCTAAACAGGTGACAGCTTTGACAGCCCACAAACAGAGTTGATACCTGGAAGTACACAGACAGCTGTCAAAGGAAAAGCACGGCGAGAAAGCAACAGACAATAATACTACAACAGAAACGGACCAAGATACAAAATGAGAAAATAACAACTGCCAAAGCATAAAGAAGAAGGAAAACAAAACCCAAGAAGTACTCATAAAACAATCCTAATGAAAACCGAGGTTACAAAGTGAGAACTGAAGATAAGGACAAATATAAACAGGAAAATAATTACAAGATAATACAGAAATATATAAATAACCAAGCTAGAATAAAATAACAGGAAACTAGGAACAGAAACAAGAGGACAAACTCAGATACCAAAACACACCAAATCACACTTAATACAAAATAACCCAAGATGCAAAAATATAGAAAATGATAAAACAACTTTGAGGCTGAGCACAGCACCCCACCCATGCTCAGAAGCATGACAAACCCTGTCATTACATTAAGGTGGAAATCCATGGAAGGGTTAACAAAATAAATAATTGCTATAAACTATATTATCTTCATTTTTTCTAAAAAAAACAAAAAAACAAAAAAAAAAACAGGCAAGTCATAAAGTCACAAGTTAAAATTCATGATAAAAAGCATTCCCAACCGCAAACTCTTGATGGCTTCATTTGTTTAGGTGATGTGAAACAGAAAAGGAGGGAAATAAATGAGCACCGTCATCATCTAAGGTCACTTCTTTCTCTCAAGATTGGAATAGTAAAGGCATCCTGCAAAGCTCATTGCCAAAACTCCAATAATGGAAGGAGTTGTGGAGCACTTTGTTTACTCTGGGAAAGCAGCAATGAATGACTAAGTAAATGGCATGTTGCTAATTTCTTGGCAGCTTAATAAGGTTCCTATGGTGTTTGGTTAGGACCGAAGCATCAGCAACAAGAGCCCTCTTGACTCTGTAAAAGGGAACACAATCCTGGCACATCTGACTATTAATTTCAGCTGTATTCACAATCTAATGGAAAGGGGATTAGGATATTTACATGTTCATGAAATGTCTAAAAACTTGTGATTACAATTGCTCTGCCATTCGGTGTTCCACATCTGATCTGATACATGTTGACATTCCACATACCAATGGCATACCTCAGTAATTAGACCAAAATGTCTCCTGATCAGGTTGGAAGAATGTAAGCTTTTTTTAAAGGGAAAGGGACAGCAATCCGTTTGCCTTGAGGCCACTGAATTATAGATGAGATGCAATCGTTTGCACTGAGGTGTGTTGGTGTGTGTGACATGCCCTCAGTTTTTTTTTGTGTTTTTTTTTCCTGTACTGTTTCTGCAGCTTTAAAAAAAAAAAATCAAAGTGACCTCATCAACTCTGTACTCCCGCCAGGACTCCAAACAAGAAGAAAAATACGGCCACCCTTATATGGAGAGAACCCTTTTAAGAGTGGATACCCCATGACCCTACTCCGTGCTGCTTGTCAGCACACCGAACAATCACTTTCTCTCAGGAAACAAAACAGTTTCCACTGCATTTAACAGAAGCTTTAAAAAACGCACATTGTTATCAGATGTCGGAGATCGTCTAGCTTCAGAGTATTTGTCATGATCTTGGTATGCTTTTCTGTTCTTTTTTACTTTTAACCAAGAGTCTTGGCTGCCCTACAGGAAGATTTTGAAGGTATGTTTAGGGTTATGCCTTCCAGATGAGGTGGACTAACCCCCCCCAGATGTCTTCAACTAAAGGTACAGATAGTATGGAGTTACTTCACATTAAGACGCCCACATTTTATAGTTTAAGAGTCTTGTGTCACACACAAACACTTTGTAGCCTAGAAAACCTACATTTAAACATCTAAAATTAGATGGTAAAGTTTAAAACCAAATTAAAATTTCAAAAAGGCTTCAAAGTGTGTGTGTGGGGGGGGGGGGCGGGGGCGGGGGGTATGCTTCCCCAAATAAGGAAAGAGGACTGTGAATTTTTATTGTTGTTTATCTTACTAAGCCCAGCAGTAGTTCTTGCTTTGGGTTAAGCATGTCTGTCCATGTGACATTACATTTCTTTAAAACCTTGAAAGCAACTTAACCTACAGCATAAAAAAAGTTAAGTATTTTTAGATGCTTTTATTCTGATGTTGGTCATAATTAAGAAAAATTACAGTTTATGAGATTGTTGCTTCAGAAAGGGTCATATAAGTTTAAAAAAAAAGAAAAAAAAAAGACCTTAGCAAAATTGAAATTAGCATCAATTTCCACAATAAAAGTCACAACACATCTCAGCTGCATGCGGCTCCGGCTGAAGGATTCAGGTTTCATCAACATCTGTCAGGACGATGATGTATTTTGTGCTTTGATGTCACGGGAATGCGGCTTTAAGAATAACATTTACACGCACTGTGTTTGGGTGACAAGCTGAGGGGGGAGCTGCTCAGCCTGAGTGCTTGGGACCATGCATGCCATATATAGCAGGCACCTGGCTTTCTGTGCATGGATTTCTGCATAACTTGCATTTTATTTGAATTTCAAGATGTTTAGATAGTCACGGTGTTTAAATGGGACTGTGTCATTGTAATTCAGCTTGCAAAAAAAAAAAAAAAAAAAAAATTGCACAGATCCTTAACTTGCACAATGCATGAATAGTGATTGCAGATGCTCATGTCTGGACAGTTATCATCAGCATCCAGTCTGTGTTGACTAACTGTTTTGTATGTGGCATCATCCAGATAGGTGCCGACAGATAAACGCATGCACAAGCAAAGGTAGTCTAATTTGCATTTTAAGCTGAGAACTGTTGCACAATGTTGCCTGCACTAATACCACTGATGCAATAGATGGGTAAACGCAAAGCCCAGAATAAAGAGTGCATCTTGCACGTAATTCGAAATAGCCATTACCAGGCATCAGAGATCCATTCACCTGAAAGGTTTATGACCCCCATTACCGCCCTAAAACAAACATCTGCACAAGTGGCCATATAGGAAAACTCACAATTTGCCTACAGTCTCTCCCCTCGCTTATTTGAATGTCCTCAAAGTAATCTGCACGGTAACATTTCACCTCATGTTTAACCGCGCCCCAGTCCTCAGATAAGTGAGCTCTTTAAATAATGCGTGCTGTCTTTGCAGATGTGTTTTCGTGCCACAGAGCAGCTCCCACTCC
The DNA here is from genome assembly GCA_020510985.1 of Pholidichthys leucotaenia. NCBI lineage: Eukaryota > Metazoa > Chordata > Actinopteri > Cichliformes > Pholidichthyidae > Pholidichthys > Pholidichthys leucotaenia. The sequence goes on from CM035836.1 coordinate 188,598,078, forward strand.
CCTCATCCTCACACTCTGCCTTGGCCTTGACCATATAAGGGCGCCGAGGAATCTCTCACCAAAACTCCGCCAACTCACACAAAAATGCAGCAACGGGCAGAATCAGTGCGTTATATCTACTGTGCAAAGCAACGATGGTTTTGCGCCTAGATGGTTATGTGTTATTAAGGGGGGAAAAAAGGAAGGGTAGAAACATATTAAATCCTTCAAACTTTGCTTTTGCGACCTGGATAATGAAATTCAGCTTACGGGAAAACTGTCGTTTACACGAGGGCAGAATGAGACAACACATTATTCAAAATGGACATATATCATATGTGTAATAAAACTGTACAAAGGTAAACAAAAACGTTTAGAAGTTAGTAGATTTAAGACTTGCGGTGTTATTAGGAATCGTGGGATTCACACAACATTAACAGCGAGTGTGCTCAGTTTCATTATTAACATTATGACGGACAAATCCACACACCTGTGAAACAAGCAGCGGTCTGTAGGTGAAGCCCGCTCCCTGCGTCAGCGTGAATCCCCAGGGTGCGCCACCACGCAGAGTTACGCAGATGTAATCCCCCGTGCCCATGCTGCGCACAGCCGATCAGCCGGACTTCCACAGCCCGATCATGGAACCCCGAGCCAGGCCAGCAGCACTTTCACGAAAAACCACCTCCACTGCGCCGCAGCAGCCTATTATCCCCATCATCTACTCTCCCTCAGTCCAACCCGCTGTGGGTACGTCAGTGCGCACCGACCCGCCCTCAGGCGCAACGGGTGGTCTGGGCTGCACTCTTCAGTTTCGGCTCGTTGCAGATTTTATTAACTTTTCTCCAAGAAATCCAAGAATTGATACAAAGTGATCATATTTGTTCATTTTTTTTCAGCATTTATGCTGTTTTGTTAGGGGGATGAAGAGTACAAGAGGATCTAGACATCATGGAACGTACAGTGAATATAAAAAGTCTACACACCCCTGTTCAAATGCCAGGTTTTTGTGATGCAAAAAATGAGACCAAGACAAATCACTTTAAAAAAATAACAAATTAAAAACTTACAATAACCTGGTTGCATAAATATGCACACCCTTAAAGGCCAAATGTCACGTAATTTTTTTTTTCTAAATGACAACGAATTTTGATAAAATACACATAGCTTAAACCAAATATCCATACCGGAGACCATATCACCCACCCGTATTTACATAATTGCACAAAATACACCAGGCGAAGGCCCGCCTTGCTTGCTGGCTTGTGACAGCCAATCCAGACCGCGGCCATGATTTTGACGTCACAAATTTCACCCTGGCTGCCCTGCCTATCTACATTCACACTTATCAACATTGGACAATCATGACGGAAAGTGACAGCGATTGTGAACAAATTAGTTTAGTTTTGTCTTTTTTTTTTTTTGTCTTTCTTTTTGTCTTTTTTTTGTCAGTGGTTCAGACAGTGACAGAGGCATAGAACCTTACAGGTTCGAGCCGTCCGAGACGGAATCAGATGCTTTGTCTGATGACAACAGTTCCGACGATGACCAGAGAGCAGAACCAGTGGAAAATGTCATTGAATTGGACATTAATCGCCTCCAGAATTGGGAAGCCGAAGGGGGTCTGTTGAGGGCGCCCCATAAATATTGATTTTTCAGAAGCCATTATTATTACAGTGGAGGAGAGCCGCTGCTGTCAAGAAATGTACCAGATCAATATGAGAATGGAGGCGCATACCTGTCAAGAGAGACGTTTTTGCCGTATTTTAATACGGGGAAAATGCAATTTTAGCAAATACGGGCGTATTGCCATTTCTGTACGCCCAAAAGAAAAATATACGGGAAAAAAAATTATTGAGTGTGTTGAGGAACACGTCGTGTGTGTGAGACCCCCACAGCTAGGGTGCTGGCAGATCGCTCAGCGGGAGCTATTCTCACTACATTGAGAAGTGTGGACTCAATCATTAGGCTGATGGCCGGGGCGGGCAGATCGATCAGCGTGAGCTATTATCACTACAATGAGAAGTCATTAGGCTGATGGCCTCACACTTTCAGCTGTCCTGCGGCTGTGGAACAGAAAGGAATCGCCTTCCAAATCCAGAATTCTGCTTTTTTTATTTTGAGCCGGACGCTGAGTTGTTGTTATTGTCAAATATCCATGAATCCTTAAAATATTTGACAATAACAACACGAATTACATTTAAATCATTTCCCAGAAAAGTGTTCCTTATTACCCCGCCGTCCCTTATAGCCGCGTTTTACGGTATTAAAATACGGCGAAAACGTATCACTTGACAGGTATGAAAACATTTCCCAGAAAAGTGTCCCTTATTACCCAGCTGTCCCTTATAGCCCCGTTTTAAGGTATGGGTGAAATATCCAATTTTTTCTTTCTTGTTGCTCACTTCAATCTTCCAGTCTCCATATAAACAATCAATCGGGATACCCCAAGCATCAAACTAAGGTACAATCTATTTCGTCACTTCCGCCTTCTTCCCCAGGCGATTCCGGGGGCCGTGAGTAGGAACGTCAGGCCAAGCGCGGCAGTTTTAAATTAACGAATATTCCGGCGTTACTGAAGCATATGCACCAAGACCCGAACGGATCGGTTCCCTTTTATATCTAGTTTCAAGACATTTTAAGGACCCTATTACGTGACATTTGGCCTTTAAACTAATACTTTGTTGCAGCGCTTTTGGCTTTTATTAGAGCACTCAGTCTTTTTGGGTAGGAGTCTATCAACGTGGCATATCAACTTGATGCGGCAATGTTTCCCTACTCTTCTTTGCAAAAATGCTCCAAATCTGTCAGATTGCAAGGGCATCTCCTGTGCACAGCCCTCTTCAGATCACTCCACAGAGGTTCCATCGGATTCAGGTCTGGACATTGGCTGAGCAATTCCAAAACCTTAATCTTCTTCTGGTGAAGCCATTCTTTTGTTGATTTGAATGTGTGCTTTGGGTCATTGCCATGCTGAAAGATGAGATTCAACTTCATCTTCAGCTTTCGAGCAGAAGCCTGAAGGTTTTATGCCATCACTGACTGGTATTTGGAACTGTTCATAATTCCCTCCACCTTGGCCCCTATTCCAGCTGAAGAAAAACAGCCCCAAAGCATAATACTGCTACCACCATGCTTCACTGTAGGTATGGTGCTCTTTTGGTGATAAGTATGGGTAACCCCCACAACAACCACGGACAAGCAGAGTGCTCAGCGGGAGCAATTAACATAGCAGTGTGATCTATGGACTGATAACAATATGTAGTGTGCCTTGTAACCTCTTTTGTCCTACAGCTCCGGAGCAGAGGCGAATTCCGGCCAGTAATCTCCCTGTTGTTATGTGTGACACTCAAATGCAAACATTCATGCTTCCTGCTCTGACTGTGATGCAAATGTCCCATGCCTTTCATGTATTGTCTGTAACTGGGTATAAAAACTGCACATGCTCTGTAACTCACTCTCTCTCTCTCTGACTACTGCTGCTGACACACGCATTCTGTGTCTCCTCACGAGAGCCTGAGGACCCGCTCCAGCCCGCCTGCACAGGGCTGGAGTGAGTTCAATGATGGCGGGATGAATGATAATAAACTCCCTCAAAAACTCACAGTTCGCTGCCTTATTATTCTTCCGCCACATTGGTGACCCCGAGAAAGCACACGCTTTGTGCAACGCAACCTTCTGGTCTGGACAGCTACACTGGTGACCCGACCAAGAAAAGAACACGCTGGCAGCCCCCGGCGGTGACTCTCCGACGACAACGAACGCAGCACCCGGCGGTGATTCTCCGACGACAAGCGAACGCAGCAGCCTGACGCAAATGATCTGCCCTCCCTTCTGCTACAGGGAGACCTCGACGCAGAGCCACCACCAGGCGAAACTCTCCGGAGATCACCCACGACCGGGAAAGCTGCAGAAGCTTCATGGTGAGATCTGCATGCCTGAGATCTGCACCCACAGCTCCTCCACACGAGAGCGCACGCACCTCGTCCTCTCTCCATGACGGCGACCTCCAGGGCCGACGGAGAACGCAGCGCGTGGACCTGAACGCACCATGACCCGACACAGCGAACTACACCAACAACTTCAGCAGGGATGATCATCGGTGCCGACGACACTGATCTCCAGCAAGCTCCCTGACCCTGACTCGCCTCTACAGCGGTCCTGCCAGGCACCGAACCCCACACGCACACCGGGGGGTTACGAGGACGGCGCACCACGCACGGGACAATAACGGCTCCACAGACCGCCATCGTCCTTCGCCGCTGCACACAGAACCTTCAGGGCTGCTCACACACCTGAAGCACGCACGCAGCTCGCTCACAGGATTTTGTACGGGTCTCAGCCACAGCGCACAAGGGAATTCAGCCGTCAGCTGTCCCCGAGGGCTTTAGGGCTGCGCGCGCACCTAAAGCCAACACGCCAAGTCCCTCACTGCTGCAGCTCCCTTTCTCTCACAGCCGCTACGCAGCCTTGCAGCTCCTATTTTTCTTCATGACCGCGAAAGGAGTCAGAGACTAATTTTTCTTCTTACAGCTGCTGTGGACCTCCGCACGTTCAACGGGACAGCCCCTCAACATCGCGGATCCACAGGCAATTTTTGCGCGGCCCAGACAATTTCGCCGTCCCGGGCCGGCACTTGCTACCCCCACCCCCCTCCCTCCACCGCCGCCTGCAGTGAGCTTCCCCCGCAGCTCGCTCCCAAAGCCGGACTATCGAGGCCTCAGCTTCCCACTGAGCCCTCTGGGGGGGAGAGTATGGGTAACCCCCACAACAGCCACGGACAAGCAGAGCGCTCAGCGGGAGCAATTAACATAGCAGTGTGATCTATGGACTGATAACAATATGTAGTGTGCCTTGTAACCTCTTTTGTCCTACAGCTCCGGAGCAGAGGCGAATTCCGGCCAGTAATCTCCCTGTTGTTATGTGTGACACTCAAATGCAAACGTTCATGCTTCCTGCTCTGACTGTGATGCAAAATGTCCCATGCCTTTCATGTATTGTCTGTAACTGGGTATAAAAACTGCACATGCTCTGTAACTCACTCTCTCTCTCTGACTACTGCTGCTGACACACGCATTCTGTGTCTCCTCACGAGAGCCTGAGGACCCGCTCCAGCCCGCCTGCACAGGGCTGGAGTGAGTTCAATGATGGCGGGATGAATGATAATAAACTCCCTCAAAAACTCACAGTTCGCTGCTTATATCTCATGCCGCCACAATAAGCAGTGTTGTGTCTGCGCCAAATACACCTTTTGGAATTATGGCCAAAAAGTTCAACCTTGGTTTCATCAAACCATAATACATTTTCCCACAAGCATTTGGGGGATTTCAAATGTGTTTCTGCAAAATGTAGACAGGCTTGGATGTTTTTTGTTGTAAGATAAGGCTTCCATCTTGCCACCCTACCCCATAGCCCAGAAATATGAAGAAGACGGGAGATTGTTGTCACATGTACTAAACAGCCAGTACTTGCCAGAAATTCCTGCAGCTCCTTCAATGTTGCTGTCGGCCTCTTGGCAGCCTCCCTGACCAGTTTTTTTCTTGTCTTTTTATCAATTTTGGAGGGACGTCTAATTCTTGGTAATGTCACCGTTGTGCCATATTTTCTTCACTTGATGATGACTGTCTTCACTGTGTTCCATGGTATATTTAATGGCTTGGAAATTCTTTTGTACACTTCTCATGACTGATACCTTTGAACAATGAGATCCCTCTGACGCTTCAGAAGCTCTCTGCGGACCATGGCTTGTGTTGTAAGATGTGACTACAAAAATGTCAGGAAAAGCCTACTAGAACAGCTGAACTTTATTTGGTGTTAATCAGAGGCACTTTAAATGGTGGCAGGTGTGTGCTGACTGCCATTTAACATGACTTTGAATGTGATTGGTTAATTCTGAACACAGTCACATCCACAGTTATAACAGGGTGTGCATATTTATGCAACCAGGTTGTTGTAAGTTTTTTTTTATTTTTATTTTGTCCCCTTAAAAGATTACAGTTTGTTTTTCAGTTGGGTTGTACAGGTTATAGGTCCCATTAATGGTGGAAAAAGTTTTGAAATCATTTATCTTGGTCTCATTTTTTACATCATAAAAACCTGGCATGTGAACAGGGGTGTGTAGACTTTTTATATCCACTGTAAATTCTTGTTCTTATCTATTGACCCATCCCTATATTATTGTATTAGCTCCCATTACAGCCAGGTGCCTCTTGATTATTGGGGTCAATATTTAAGTTTTTTGGGGTATCGGACTCATTGTTGTGAGCTAACCAGTCTCCATACAACTGTTGCAAGAGTTTGGTTTGTATTGTCAACACCCAGTCAAACACGTTTTCAGTAAGAGTTGGACTCTGCCAGGGCTGCCCTTTGTCACCGATCCTGTTCATAATTTTTTATGGACAGGATGTCTAGGCACAGTCAAGGATCGGAGGGTGTCATGCTCGGTGACCACAGGATCTCATCTCTGCTGTTTGCAGATGATGTTTTCCTGTTGGTTTCATCCAGCAATGACCTACAGGTCTTACTGGAATGGTTTGCTTCTGAGTGTGAAGTGACTGGGATGAGAATCAGCACCTCCAAGTCCGAGTCCATGGTCCTCAGCTGGAAAAAGGTGGATTGTCCTCTCCGGGTTGGGGACAAGCTCCTGCCCAAAGTAGAGGAGTTTAAATATCTGAGTCTCATTCATGAGTGAGGGGAGAATGGAGCGAGAGATTGACAGAGGGATTGGAGCAGCCTCTGCAGTGATGCGGACGTTGTAGCAGTCTTTTGTGGTAAAGAGGGAGCTGAGCTCTAAGGCAAAGCTGTTGATTTACCGGTCAATCTAGGTTCCTACTCTCACCTATGCTCATGAGCTTTTGGGTAATGACCAAAAGAATGAGATCGTGGATACAAGCGGCTGAAATGACCTTTTCTGTAGGATTGCTGGACTCACCCTTAGAGATAGGGTGAGGACCTCAGTCATCTGGGAGAGACTCAAGAGTAGAACTGCTGCTCCTCCACATCGAAAGGAGCCAGTTGAAGTGGTTTGGGCATCTGATCGGGATGCCTCCTGGATACCTCCCACTTGAGGTGTTTCGAGCATGTCCAATGGAGAGGAGACCCCAGGGCAGACCCAGGACACGCTGGAGAGACTACGTCTCCCAGCTGTCCTGAGAACGTATTGATATCCTCTCTGAAAGAGGTGGAGCAAGTGGCTGGGGAGAGGGAAGTCTGGGCTTCTCTGTTTGAGCTGCTGCCTCCACAACCCGGACCTCCGGAAAAGCGGCAGAAAATGGATGGATGGCTATTGAAGTTTTTCCATTTTAAATGTCTTTATGAATTCAGATTTTTTTTTCATATAGATAAAATAATTTTAAAATGTGGCATGTCTGTTTCTTATGTTTCCATATAGGTCTTCTTTAACCACAGCTCACTGCATGTTGATTTAATTAAAAAAATAATAACAATAATAATAATAAATTATTATTATTATTCAGTCCCTCCAGGATTTTGCAATGTTGCGATTGCACCAATTCATGCGAAATCAGCCAATCAGCACAACTATTGCATGACCTTGCAACTTTGTCCAATCACCGCAACTTTCCCGCAATTTTGGCCAATCCTCGTCAATTTCCGCCAATTTCACCAATCAAATTTGTCTCTAACTGGCGCTGAAACGCTCAGTCTAACCAATCAAGTGCATCGTTGCACCACATTCACTTCTGTGTTTACAGTGAGTAATGAGCTTATAGTTTACAATGAGTATGGGAACACATCTGCAAACAGAGTGTGTGATTTAAAAAAAAACATTCACCCACGAGGTTTTCAACACTGTCCCTTCCTCCATCTCCCCCAGCCTGCCCCTGGACACTGTTATGTCTCAATCTCAGTATAAAGGAGGAGGCCGTGGATATAGTTGAACGTCAATTTATTCAAAGAACCACGCTCACAATAATAGGCGCTCTGTACAGCAAGAGAGTCGACGACTGAAGACAGCCTGTCTCTTCCAGCCGTGCCCTTTATACTCCAGGTGACGCCACCACCGGAAAAGTGGTCCGTCACCTCTTACTATTCCCCGGTTGACCCGGCCACCATATTACAACTTAACCCCCCCCCACCCCCCCACCCCCACAGAAAAATGCCAAGCACACCAATTCAGCCCTCCCAAATTTATACCTGACTCATGCACTAATAAAAAATACATACTGTATGTACAAAAATAAATTTACAATCCTATCCATTCATACAACGCAAACTAGAGGGGGCCAGACAGACTGCTGACCCACCTCAACATGGCTGGACGGGTTACTCTGCCGTCCTAAATTAATACAGTCCAACATAAAATGGCCATGTTTCTAAAATCAAAATAATCCCAAAATACTATATACATATAATCCAAACAGTCATAATACATGAGCATAAACATACAGTTAATATGTACAAGCATATTCCAAATTCAGCCCCCCACCCCAACACATCTACCTCACACTTGGGCAAACCACACAATGCAATTCAAACAACATAAACAGTGTTGAGGGTTTACATCTTCTTCTCGCTCCCTTTTTTTTTTAAACAAACACTGGGCAAAATACAATTACGATTAATACATACTTACCATGAAACTCCGAGGTCAAATGGCATATAACAACAATGCAACACATGCCAATAACCCCCCTTTAAAGACACCACTTAGTCCCTCCTGGAGGCTCACACCCTGGATTTCCGTCTCACAGATCCCACCCCAAATGCCTTCGCCTCTTCTTCACTGGGGACAAGCTGCACTGGCGTCTCCTCTTCTCCACACGCCGCAGCTCATTAAGGTGCCTCCAAGACTCATCAGACAGCCCCAGGTAGCTGTCTTCTGGAGTAGCTACCACTTGCAGCCGCCCCTGGTCATCACGCCGCTTCCGTCTCTCATGTTTTCCTCTTGCCCGAGCCTCCTCCCTGGGTTGAACCTCATCTCCAACCTGCAGGGGAGCTTGTTTCGGCCTTGAGTGAGCACCACGACGTGACCGGGCTTCCTTACTGGATTTAGCCGCACCGCTGCCCCAATCCTAAGCCCTCGATGAATGTTGATGTCCAGCGCTCCATACAATCGCACCTGTTGGTCCTGCCCCTGTTTTCTTCTTCCCGACTCCAGCAGCCGTCCCGAGGGTTCCGCTGTGCCGTCCAGCTCCCATATCCAGGGTCGCTTGGACACTGGCATCGGAACCTTCCCGTGCTGGGTTGTCGCGGTGCCAGTCCTCTTCACCTCCAAAAACGTCAGGCCAATCACTGTCCCAGACTGCATCGTCCTCTACGTGCAGAGCAGGTTGGTCCCACAATCTGCAGCCTGACCACTTTTCTCCAGCACCGGTGGCAATCTTGAACCCCAGGCCATAAAATAAATCACAACCTAAGATGTTCGACCCAGAGGCAGTCACCACGAACAGGACTCCGGTCATCACGCCAACTTGTACCTCGCCTCCAACTCCAACGAACCCACGACATTCATTTTGCTCCCTCGGTAACATGGTGTCGTGAACTCTCTCAATCAGCAATGTGGGCACAACGTCCTCACAGTGGGAAATTTCAGCCCCGATGCCACCGCTCCCGTGTCCACCAGCAACGGCACTTCCATGCCGTCCAGCGACACATTGCAGAAGATGTGTCCGTTTGTGTTTGGGGAAACAGTATGAACAACCGTAGGATTCACAGCGGTGTTGTCCACTCCATGTTTTCTGTCCTCCTGCTCGAAGTTTTTACAGGATCTGGCAAAGTGGTGTAGAAGACCACATTTACCGCACTGCCGGTCACTCTCATGCTCTGTAACAATACTTGGTGGACCCGCAGCCATAGCATCTTGGCGTTCATGGGGCGGACCTTATTCTCACAACGGCGGCGTATTCTTCATCATCCGTGCCAACTTCGTTGTCTGGGTCCACAGTTAGCGCCTTCACTCGTGGTTCAACTTCCCACAGCATGTTTCTCTCACCGAGGTCCTTAGACAGCCTCTCCGCTGCCTCAAACTGTTGTACTATTTCAAAAGCCATGGCCAGTGATAATTCACCTGCGAATGTCAGGAGCCTGGAGCGTGTTGCTGAGCAAAGAGTGTGCTCCGCCAGTTGGTCGCGGACCATCTCCTCTTCAAGGGCTCCAAACTGGCACACCCCCACTGGCTGATGTAAAATGGTAAATGGCATTCACTTATATAGCGCTTTTATTCTCATCTCATGACCAAAGCGCTTTACAGATCCTGCTATCCACCCATTCACACACATTCACACAATGATGGCGGCATGCTACCTAACATGGCGCTTCCAGACCCACCAGGAGCAATTAGGGGTGAAGTGTCTTGCCCAGGGACACAACAGCAGGATATCTGGGGAGAGCAGGATTCGAACCGCAAACCACGTGGTTATTGGACAACCTGCTCTACCTCCTGAGACACTGCCGCCCCTGATGTAAGTCAGCAATGAATCGTTGCACCATCTTTCCAGTCCGCTGGCAGCGCTGCTGAAACTGAATTTGCCTCACTATAATGTCCTCTGGAGTGCGAAAATAGCGTGCCATTAGCTCCACCATGTCCTTGTAGCTATCAGCTAGTCCTAGCGTGTCCAAGATCTTCTGACCTTCCATACCGAGATTGTGAACCAAAATTGCTCTTGTATGCTGCTTTTTGAGCTCGCCAAGGTTAAGAGCCACCAGAAAGTTTTGGAAGGCCACATACCACGTAGGCCAGGGGACCAGCAGCTCGCCCAGAACCTCGAAAAGTGGTCGAAAATCTGAAAAGACGTTTACCTCGTCGCCAAATGTTATGTCTCAATCTCAGTATGAAGGAGGAGGCCGTGGATATAGTTGAATGTCAGTTTATTCAAAGAACCACACTCACAATAATAGGCACTCTGTACAGCAAGAGGGTCGAAGGCTGAAGAGAGCCTGTCTTCTTCTTCTTCTTCTTTTAGATTTGATTGGCGGTTGGCAACCACCTTACAGGTGCATTACTGCCACTGACTTGATTATCATCACTCTATAGCTTTGTATAAGGAGTTCTGAACAACTCCTTATGTGTGAAAAAATTATCTGTCCTTGGACTGTGTCCGAGGTGCGGTGATTTTCTTCTTCTTCTTCTTTTAGATTTGATTGGTGGCTGGCAACCAGCTTACAGGTGCATTACCGCCACATACTTCACTCTGTATCATCACTGTATCTGGTCAGGAGCTGTAGTCCTTCTATCATCATTGCTGTGTCCAATCGAACCTCAACTTTATCTTCAGACATCACTCTTCTTCGTCTCCTCGTGCTTTACTCTATATCATCACTTCACTCTATATCATCACTCTACACATCTTGGCCGTGGCAATGTTGGCCACCCACCAGGTGTGGTGATCTCTTCTGGTCGTGCCCTTTATACTCCAGGTGACGCCACCACCGGAAAAGCGGTCCGTCACCCCTTAAGCTGGATTCATGCTGCACCTCTGCTGTCCATGTACGTGTAACCGGAAACCTTGTGTGATGAAATTTACGTCATCGAATCCACTCCGCTAGTGTCTGCAGTGCTCCACCGTGGACAACCGTGTGCAGCCCAAATTTTGTGACTGCACCACCTGCCCACAACCTGAACGCGTTGAAAAGCGCATGTGCAAGACTGAACATCCCATTCATGAGGTGGCGATATCGGCAAAGAATACCAAGACAAAGTAGATGAAGAAGACAACGAGGAAGCAGAAGACGAGAATAAACATACATGAATCATACATAAATACTTCAGCAGCAGCAGCAGCATCTTCATGGAAAAGGAGTGAAAATGGGCAAATCAAGCAGCAAAAAGCAAGCAGCGTTTTTTTGTTGGTGAAAATCCTGGTGCGTCAGCGCATTGGCGCTACCTATCAGGTGGGAGTGAAACTACAAATGATGGTTGTGCGCACGCATCAACCGCTTGGCCTGGGTAGATGAAAAAAGTGAGCATGAATAGCATTGCGTGTGAGCCGGGCTCGTCCAAAGCGCACGTGGACCAAAGCGGACAAGAGTGGAAATGCAGCATGAATAAGGCTTTACTATACCCTGGCTGACCCGGCCGCCATATTACTACTTAACAGATGCCTGGCCAGGTCTCCGTCCTGACAGCGTGTGCGAAACGCTGGGTTTGTGTTGAAAAACATGCGACTGCCCCAAAAGCACCCCATCGCGGGAGCGCACGTGAGGAGAGTACACTATGCTACAGCCAGTGTTTGAACATTTATACATCTTTAGAGGTAAAATCATTACTGGGTGATTCTCCAACTATCAAAGAATTTGTGTCCCAGGCAGAAATAAGAAAAACAAAAACACGGTTGCCATTTTTTATTCATGCTGCACTTACTAGACACAAAGACGAACTTACAAAAAATTTATGATAGATAAATTACTATTTTTATTACCGTATATAAAATATGGTTTTATGTTGAGTGTTTTTGCTATATGTCCTTTGTCCCTTGGCCAGGTTTTGGACTCTCAGTCCCTCATAAGACTGAAATTAAATTTGATTCAACAGTAACTTTATTGACAAATGGCACAGAAATTCCTTATTTTAATGAAAAATATCATGTGCTTGAAAGATATATTAGTATTTTATTTATTTTTCATAAAAAGAACACCTGTCCCTAGGGATCACTGTCATTTCCACCACCCACCACAAAATGTAACTTTTAACTTTTTTTTTTAACCTTTGTCTTCTTGCAGCCACATCAGTTGTCATGTGACAGCAGAGCTCATGGCAGGATAGCAGCGATAGCTCCATGGAAGGAAGGGAAACAAGAAAAAAAATCAAGGTAAAGTTTTCCAAAACCAAGAGTAGGTTTATTGGCCGTCATTTCCAAACACCTCATATTTCCTTTGAATGTACAAATAGTGAGAAAAACACCATTTTATATTGTGTATTTTGAGTATATTTTATGCTAACTCTAAAACAGAGATTAGCATGCTAATATCATGAGATTTTAAAAGAAATGCTAAACACTGTCATTTCCACAACAGTCATTTCCATCACTTTATTTATTGTGATGGAAAAGACGTGTTGTGATGGAAATGACAATGTTAGTGTTATAAATGCATTTATTTGGCTTATATCACTTAAAATACTGTGTATTCAATTATGCAAAAGACTTTATACACTATTTCATACACAAACTACAAGAAAGAATAGATACTTAAATGTGACACCATCTTGTTTTTTAGATGGCGCGCAAGACCACAGCAGAGAGATCAAAAGCATAAATATGCAAATGAGATCCAAGCAGTACATTTTGGTGATTCCCGCCAACAGGTCACTCTCCATACAGGTGTGGCTCACACCAAAAATGGGGTGGTGTCTCTCTGTTCCATTAGCTCATCAATGCGCCATGACCCATCAGCCATCTGGGCTCATCTGAACACAGTGCTTCCCTACCTCAAAGCGCTGAACTCAGTAGCAGCCACACTGCATGTTATCAGTGATGGGCCAACCACCCAGTACAGGCCCAAGAAAAACTTCTTTTTCTTGAGCAAAATTCCCTTTCAGATTGGATTCAAAAGGATAACTTGGAACTTTCTGGAGGCAGGACATGGAAAAGGCCCTGCTGATGGGATAGGTACAGCTGTTAAACGGCAGGCTGACTCAATAGTGGCAAAAGGCATTGATCTTCCAAATGGAAGGGTGCTGTACGAGCAACTCTCAAAACAGCCATCTACTGCGAAGCTGATGTATGTGACTGAGGAGGAGATTAAAGTAATGGACAGTCTCCTTCCTGTTGGCGTGCAGGCTATCCGAGGCACAATGCAGATACACCAGGTAAATTTCACTGCATCCTGATCAGTGTATATGTGTGTAAAACATTGTGCTTATTTGTGTTTATAATATGTAATCTGATTACTATGTGCTCCCCTAGATAGTCTCTGCAAGACCAGGAGAAATATCTTGGCGTATTCTAAGCTGCTTTTGCTCAGAGCCCCAGCTTTGCAGATGTTTTGGTCCCCAGACAGCAGACATGGAAGTAACAGGTGATACCAAGCCTCCCACATCCACAGGCACACCTATCACCACAGCTCAGCCCATTGCAGACCTTCATGAGGGGCTGATTGGAAAATGGTGTGTGGTCACATACGATGGGGATCCGTATCCAGGCATTATACAGGATGTTGGCTCTGATAGCTGTGCTTTGGTGAAAACCATGAGTCGCATTGGCAAAAACAGGTTTTTCTGGCCAATGAGAGAGGACATAATCTGGTACCGACCTGAAAATATTCTGAGACTGGTCCCAGCGCCTCAACCAGTTACAAAGAGGCACAAGATGGATCCCACAGTTTGGGCAGAAATATGCTCTGCTTTTGATTATCATGGATAAAGGAATGAATCCATATGCAAGTTTGGCAGTTTGTTTAAAAGATTAAATCACTAATTACAGAGAGATTAATGAATGTTTGTTTTGCTTCCAACAGCCAGCCCTAGTTTTGCAACTTGTTTGTAGGTTTCAGCACAAAAAGAGAAGGAACAATGTTCTACCATCTGATTAATGTGCATTATTTTTTAAGTTTAAACAACATTAAATTTCAAAAATGATGTCACTTGATGTCAAGGACAATAAAAGTGACCGATGTTCAGCAATGCTCTGTGTCACACGTCATTTCCAACATGTGCTGTCTTTTCCACCACACAATGTCATGTCCATCACAACACATATTTTTTACACAAAAGTAATAATAATAACACAGCTACACAAATAATATTTAGGAGTTTTGAAAATTATGCAGTTATGGTTGCAATTCATGTCTGGGATTGGAAAACTCATGATTCTGCCATGTAAAAACTTGATTGAAAGACTTCAGTAAGATAGTAAAAAGGTAATTTGTCATCTAGATGATGAGAAAATATTATCTTTTAAATGCTTAAAATAAGTACAGTTATACATTTGGGTACATCTATGTGTGAAATTTCATTAAATGTTTTGAAAACATGGGTTATGCTTGTAATTTTGTTTGAAAAACACCTTTTTTGTGGTGTGATGGAAATGATGCTTTCCTCTGAATGCTAGACTAAAATGGCAAAAAAATATATAATATTTATGTAATTTCATTACAACCACTATCAGTTAATGTTTCTACACATTGTGGTGAAGTGGAACAAATCAAAATAGTTCTAAAAATATGTACTGGATTTTCTGAAAAATATCATGACCAAATTTGACTGTAGTTGGAGAATCACCCTACTACATCTGGTCAATGACCTTTAAAAGTGAATCTCCGGTGTGGACTCTGGACAGACAACACCCCCCCCCCCCCCCGCCGTCCCACTGTAAATGAAAGATGTGTGTGTGTGTGTGTCAAGACCGACATGCAGCAGACAGACAGGTAGGCATGGAAAGAGAGAATATTCTCTGTATTTTTTTTTTCAGAAAAACATATACTCCAATTGCCAATACAGTGCAACAGAATATATTATTTTTTCCTCTCCGCTTGGTACCGAGTGGTTGGAAACCGTAGGGAGTTTTCAAATGAAGGTTCTGCCAATAATTTCCAAATCTCTACTCTTTGCCATGCTTTCAATGCAATTTAGCTGTTGTAATGGATATTGTGTTAATGTTTGTATTTGCTTTCGCACAAGAGTTCTTCTGCACAGCAGAAGTTTCTGCTTAATTTACAAATCACTATAATAGGAAATTTTTGACAATCCTGTGCTTTTCTTGTATTGTTATATAGAATATCATTGCAGGAAACTGGAAAAAAGCATCTGCTTTAAAATTTGGAATTCTTCCCACAACTTTTAGTGCAGAAACCACTCTAAAAGCATTACAACTTTTATCGCAACTTTTTAAAAAAGCTCCCAACAATCATAAAAACATCCTGCGAAATCCTGGAGGGACTGATTATCGTCATTATAACCATCATCATTGTTGAATATTATGCATTTACACCCTTACTCACTGTGCATGGTATCAGTTGTACTGTTGTTGCTGTGGTTACAGCACATGGGAATGTGATGTCATCAGAGGCTGCAGCCACTTTTTTAGCTACTGTGAAAGAAGACATGTCTATGCTGCTGACCTGTTCTGCTCCATGTTATGGTTCAATAAATATGTCTGATCGCTGAATAAGACTTCTCCGTGGATCGCCAATTTATCATGCCTTCATGATCCCAGGAGCTATGATCTCAGGAGCAGCTTGCCCCTAATAGGGTCTCCCATGGCAAACATGTCCTCGGTGAAGGGCCAGACCAATAGTGGTCCAGCATAGCCCCATTAAAATGTTACAACAAGAACCCAGTGAACAGAGCAAGCCACATGGGTCAGCCCTGCAGTGGGCTCACCACCTGCAGGAGGCATCATGGGCATCGTGGTATGAACTGGGCGGCAGTCTGTCTCTGCTTGGACGGCTGCCTCTATGACCCTGACCCCTGGGTAAGCTGTTGAAGAGATGGCTGGCTGGTTGGATGACTAAATAAGAAGCAGTCATCATCACCATCATAACCTTTAACAGAATCATATTTAACAAACAGAGACATTGCCATTGTTGCAAATATGACAGCTTGTACATATTTAGCTTTAGTTTTTACAATACAAAGAAATATCTGTAGTCTGTATGCCTTTATGAGTGCCAAGTTTTTGCATGTGAAATATTTCACTGACTCAAATAAACTTGTATTTTTTCATTCTATTCATTCAATAATGTCAACAAAAGGATTTTCTTCCACTAGATCACTAATAATCCATAATAACCAAATAATCTCCCATGTCAATAATATCAATATAAGGGAAATTCTTCTATTACATTTGTAGCCAATTAAGATCATAAAATTTGACTGAGATGCAATTTCATCTTAACACTTTTTAAAAACTTTATTTAAACAATAATGTACAAGCAATCAGTTATTCAGTTCAATGTAGTACACCAAACATGCAACATTGTAACAAGACAGAAGAGGAATAGTTTGTGGAAAAGGAAAACAGAGGACAAGTACAACAGATTAACAAGATGATAAAATATATAAAAAAATAAATAAACAAATGACAGACTTCACTGGGTCAACATTTCTGAATATACACTACATTAATTAGGCCCAGTTACAATGATTTCTTGTTATTAGTGTGTTGGAAAGACTCGGGGTAGCAATCAGATTCTATCAGGATTAAAAGGTGATTCGAATTAAGGAATTTAGGAAGGTTTATGATATTTAATAGGTTGTTCATTTTAGTCTTAACACAGCCACCTATAACCCCTATGCTGACGTGTATGGAGTCCCTCTTTTTCACGCATGCGTACACCTCATGCTTCAGCTAAGCCGTCAAGCTCACAAAAAGCACTTCTATCTGCAGAAGTCAAAATAAATTCCTTTGCATAATGTTTAACTATTGTACTCCAAATAAAACTTGTAGAAATACAAAAAAACTTTTATTTTTATCTTATGTTAGTAACTAATGAATATAATTTTAAAATATGTCATCAACATCGCTTAAGAACGATATAAATAGTTAATGCTTTCGTTTATTTTGAAGTGTAAAACCGGAAGTTGTGCTTATTTCCACGTAACGGCGACGGTAGAGACTAGCGGTGCCGTGGAGTTTGACGTGGCACAGTTTCTACACAGAAGTGTACACAGCGAAGAGGACTCTGCCCTATAAACAGGTAAATACCAACAGCACATCATCACGCGGCCGCCATATCCCCATCTTTAGCTAGTTTTTAACTTGAACGACTTTAAGTTTTTAAACTGTTCTGTCTCTATTCTGGAGGAAAACTTTGTTGTGATCTCTGTGGCTAGCAAGATGCTTTCTGTCAGCAGTTGCTGCCACCTTACTCCCTCCTTTATTAAATACCGCGTTAATCCGGGATGTATGGCTCAGCTATAAATAGGTGTTTTCCTCTACGTTTCTGCATAAAGAGACAAACGTGTGTACAGCTGTGGACGAGACGAGGGGAGCGATGCTCGGTCTTTTAGCCGTCATCATAACGGTCTTTGACGTGGCAGCTCTCGGAAGTGTCGGTTACAGCAATTTTAAATCACGATTATCTCATCAGCACTTTATATTTTGGTTGTCATTTTAGTTATTTTTTTTTGTTAATATAAAGTGTTTATTAAAGAGTTTAAAGAGGATGCCAAATTGCCGACGCGCAGCTGGTGCTTGCCGGCCCAGCTGTTCATTTTATTTAAAGCGGCGTTGTGCCAGAAAAGAAACCAAAGGCCAGTTAAATGCAGCAACGTATAAACAGCCTTTCTTGAAAGTGGACTTGTGTTTTAGCAGAATCAGTAGCCACTCAGCCCTTTCACTAGCCAAGGCCTCATTAACCTCACTGTAGGAAAAAAAAGCTGCATGGAGCTACAAATATGCAAGTAAATGTAAAATAATTATACATTTCAAGGCAATGAATATAGTTGTACTGTAACAATGAGCTGTCAGCGCATTTACAGTAAGTTTTTTCTCATAAATTTGAACATTTTTTCCTCCTAAATTTGCAGATTTTTTCATATTTTCTTTATTTTGTGTCAGATAAATCTGCAACTATTTCTTGCAAATGTGTTTTTCCCCTAATATTTCAACCATTTCATCATAGATTTGCAACATGTTAAAATCATAACTTCAATTGTATTTCATAAATTTATGAGTTTTTTTTCTCACAAATGTGAATAATCTGGGGTTTTTCTTCAAATTTGTGACATGCTTGCTGTAAATTTATGGTTCCATCGTTGATTTCTTATTGCACTTTTATCCTTGCTACTGTAATGTTTTTCCTGTTAACTTTCCATCTTACCTATGCAAATTTGGGACTTTTTTAAAATAAACTGGTGACTTTATTTAACTGTACTATTTTTATGTATTTATTACTGTAGTTGATGTTTGGAGACATAAGAGCGCTGCCAAATATTTGATTATCCAGTTATTCATTTATGACATTGGTATTTAGTTTTCAAATTTCACAGTTTCTTCCCTAAACTGCTTAATTTTTTGAAGGTAAACTGCAAATTTAGATTTACCATATTTACAAAAAAAATGCAAATTTGGGAAAAAAAATTCTCACATTTATCAGAAGAATGTGCACTTTGACAATAAAGTCACAGAATTACCAAAAAGGTCACATTTACATGAATAAATGTGCAAATATACAGGAAAAAAAATCTAATTTATGTGACAAAAATTGCAAACTTATGTGAAAAAAGCCTTAAAATTTACAAGAAAAGTTGCAAGGTGAGCTAAAAAAAACCACTTTCAATTTGCAAGGAATAAAAATGCATATTTAAAATAAAAAAGTAAGCTATGAGGAAAAAAATATCTTAAATTTACATGAAAAGCTGCAAAGTTATGAATTAAAAGTTGCACATTTACATTAAAAAAGTTAATTGACACTGCTTTACTGAGACTGAAGAAATACAAAATGTTCAGATATTCACTTTGGATTGCTTCCAGAGTTGCTTTTAAAGTACTGAGCCACAAGCCACTTCCGAATCCTACCAGCATTTGGCTGGTGGGTCAGTGTTAATGTCGGTCCTGGCTAGCAGACAGCTGCTGAAGTGCCTGTAAGTTAGTTCAAGACAATCAAAGATCAGTTTCATTATCTCTCAATGTCAAAAGTCCACGTCACAGTGTGATTGCATTAGGTCATTCATCAGCTGTTGGTGTGGCATGTAAACAGACTTAATTTGTGCTTCATGTAAGCAATCCAAGAAAGACTGCTTTATTTCAGGTTGCATAGAAACAGGTGATTCTCCATCCTGTTTTAAATCTCACCATTTCTATTTTTTTAGGTTTATTTTGGCATGAAAAGACAGTGACAGCCATCCTGTGGAGATGAATCAACAGGGTTATGTCGCTGCTCCGCCGTACTCCCAGGCTCAGCCAGGGATGGGGGGCTATCAAGCTGGATATGGTGCTAGTCCTACACAGCCTCTCTACGGGCATTACGGGGGGCCACCTCAGGTGTTTAATGCTCCACCACCAGGTAAAGTGTTTCTGTTCATACTACCAACCTGTTTCTTAAAATTGTTGTACATAATCGTTCAATTCAATGGATTCAAGGTGGGGGTGGGATTACATCAGGGATCAGCCCTGAGCCCCTTCTTATTTGCTGTGGTGATGGACAGGCTGACAGACGAGGTCAGGCAGGAGTGTCTGTGGACCATGATGTTTGCAGATGACATTGTGATCTGTAGTGAGAGTAGGGAGCAGGTGGAAAAGAACCTGGAGAGGTAGAGGTATGCACTAGAGAGAAGAGGAATGAAAGTCAGTAGAAACGAGACAGAATACATGAGTGTGAATGAGAGGGAGGCAGGTGGAACAGTGAAGATGCAAGGAGTAGAGGTAGTGATGGTAGATGAGTTTAAATATCTGGGGTCAACCATCCAAAGCAATGGAAAATGCACAAGAGAGGTGAAGAAGAGAGCGCAGACAGGGTGGAGTGGGTGGAGACGAGTGTCAGGGGTGATTTGTGACAGAGTGAAAGGGAAGCTTTACGAGACAGTAGTGAGACCTGCTATGATGTATGGTTTGCAGACGGTGGTGCTGACAAAAAGACAGGAGACAGAGCTGGAGGTGGCAGAGTTGAAGATGCTACGATTCTCATTGGGAGTGACTAGGAGGGACAAGATTAGAAATGAGTATATCAGAGGGACAGCTCAGGTTGAGCAGTTTGGAGACAAATTAAGAGAGGCAAGGCTGAAATGGTCTGGACATGTGCAGAGGAGGGATAGTGGATGTACTGGACAAAGGATGTTGAAGATGGAGCTGCCAGGCAGGAGGAAAAGGAGAACTTTTTGCTTTTCATTTTTAATATAAAATACCTCCACACTTCTGACATTTCTCCTATAATACTTTACTAAACAGTCAAGGGGCGATGAAGTTACTGAATTTGTTACCGTACTGTTCTGTTTAAATATGTGCACCATAGACCTATTCATAGTGGGCATCAGTGCGGTATCTCAATAGAGTATTGGTGTAGATTTATGAGTACTGGTAAAGCAGCACAGATACCACATTACTGATACTGATGCGTCCCTATTATATTATAAAATGTCCTGTTACAATGTAGTAATGTATAAATGAAGTGCAAAATATTTTTCCCAAGTCATATTTTGAGAAAAGGAGGCCAAAACAACATAAAAAAAATCTGTGGATTCCTGCTTCTGTTTGACCCATCACAGTCTCATTACAGCCAAACTCTTAAAAGTGTAATGGAAGTTTTTGACAGACTTTTTTTTCATACTCATAATATCTGTTTATTGCTACAGGCATGCTGAAGTCGCCAGTTTCTTTAGCTGCTGGTATGCCTTCCCCTCCAGTGTCCACTCAGTACAACACAAATGCCCATCAAAACGGGGCTCATCCACAAAGGTAACACGCTCAGAAAATGTCTCTTAATAGCAATGCAATGTTACAATTAATAGTAACTGTTACGTTGTTGGACGTACTGAACTTTTTGTTAAAAGAAGTTTACTGGGTCCGTAAAAAGTCTTATATTTATCCAAAATTAAGGCCTTAATTATCCTTATAAATTACAATTAATTCTTAAATTGGTCTTTCAAAGGTCTTAATACCACATACATGTAAACATGATGGTTTTTTGCATTGTGGCGTGAAATCCTTGTATTCAGTTTTGGGAATTTGTCGTTACTGTTTTTGCCTTTTACTGTAATGGAATGTAAAATGAGAAGAAAGAACATCAGTCACTTCTCATGAATTTGTCATTTTTCCTTTTTTCTGGGAATTTTGCAACTTTTTTACCTCAGAAATTTGTGACTTTTTTTCTTTGGACTTTACAAGCCTTTTTTTTTTTTTTTGGTGGTCTTAAAAAAGTCTTTAGTCTTAAGGTTTGTCTTCCTCATATACCATGACTATAGCATGTCAGTGACCACGCTGAACTTGCTGTAACATTCCTTAGACACCCTGCTCCACCAACTGCCGCTGCTCCATACGGACAGCCTCCACAGTCGGTGTACAACAGCGTGGCCTCACCCGGACCTCCCCCAGCACAGCAGCTCACCAATCAGATGAGTGCGATGAACTTGGGCAGTTATGGTAAGTATTCTGTTTACTAAATTATACTTAATACTGATGATAGTCTTCTTGATTATAGTGATTCAGTAGAAGGGATTAGACAGAGCTAAGATAAAATAAACCACACACTCTGCTGACTAGATTAAATGGCTTTATTTAATGTCTTAATTGTGTAGCCCAGGGGTCCATGCAGAGCTCTCCTGCAACAAACTCCATGGCCCAGCAGCCTTTCCAGGCAGCCCCTCCTCCAGCAGTGGGTCAGCCGCAGATGCCCCAGAGCCCACAGTCACCGTACATGTCCCCAACACAGCCACCCCACATGTCCCCAACACAGCCACCCCACATGTCCCCAACACAGCCACCCCACATGTCCCCAACACAGCCACCCCACATGTCTCCAACACAGCCACCCCCAGCCTCCATGCCAATAGCAAGTCCACCAATGGCAGCCATGGGTAGACCCTTTCCTGGGCCGCCTCCTCCTGGCCCTGGAGGTTTCCAGCAACCTGGTCCTGGACCTGCTGGTCAACCTGGATTCCCACAGCAAGCAGGTAACTTTGTACTCAGCAACGACTAGTGGTGGCAATTTTACTGCCTAATTTGACACACTGGTCAGGTTAGGGGGTACAGCAGCACTGGTAGTCTGTAATTTGTCTGTGAATGTACAGGCCAGTTTGGGGGATACATGTCTGGGCCCCAGCCAAACATGCCCGGGGCCTTCCCTGGAGCCCCAGCAGCAATGGGAGGCCCCCCACAGAAGAAACTGGACCCAGACTCCATTCCAAGCATAGTGAGTGGGCACTTCTTGAACTACCTTTGTTTATATATCAGTGTCAATGAATAGGTCCCCATATGTTTAATTCACCTCAATGTTACTGAATATTTTTATTTTTTAATCATGTATAAAAACATTGCTAACTCACTGGCCATGTTTACATGTGCACTAATAAACCATTGTAATCAGCCTTCTGGAGTTATCTGATAATTCAAGTAGTCATGGAAATGGAATAATCAGATAAAGACTATTATCAGGTTATGAAAAATCACATTAACTCAGATAGTTTACCACCCAATAATCCATTTATTCAATGCATGTAAACACGTCAGATTGGATTATTACCATTATCTGTTTATTCCCAGTTATCGGATTATTGTGACCATGTAAACCGGGGTCACTGGTCACAGATTTTAGTGCTTCAGATGTGGATGTATAGCCAAAAGCAAGTGTAACTGCCTAAATATATAATGGCACCGTTCTAGCAGTTAAGGAGTGTCACATTGTACACTAAAGCATGCTTTGTCTGTTTTAGACCCAAGTAATCGAGTATGATCAGGTAAACCGAGGAGGGCAGAGTTTCAGCACCAACATCAGAGGGCAGGTCCCACCTCTAGTCACTTCTGACTTCACAGTAGAGGATCAAGGTAACCCAGTATAACCTTTGCACTGTCCTCAGAGCACAAAATATCTGTTTTCCTTTTTATTTTGGAAAGATAATACATTCAGTGAGCTGAAGTTTGTATGTGTTACATTTAATCCAATTCAATTTAAAGGGATTTCCAAACAAATGGAATATTTCTGAAATAATTTAGAGACTAAATGTTTAAGGTAAAGGCAATTTACCTCTGTACATAAAACAAAACCAATCACAGAAATATTAAATAAAAATAATACTTGCAAAACAGTAAATAGCCAATAGTAGATAATGGTGTATAATTATAATGCTGTTAAAGCTCATTAGAAGGAAGTAATGTTTTATTGATGTTAGGTTTTGCTAATTTCAGGTAATGCCAGTCCCAGGTTCATCCGCTGCACCACCTACTCACTGCCTTGCACCTCTGAGCTGGCCAAACAGTGCCAGGTTCCCCTTGCTGCCATCATTAAACCCTTTGCCACTTTGCCAAAGAGTGAGGTAAGTTAATTTCAAAAAATAAATAACACATTCTGGTTTACATTACTTCACTCACAACAATAGAGTAGCTTGCTGAAATACACCCCGGGGATCCTCACGAATTCTTAAAGTTTTAAAAAGCTGTAATTTCTTTATCTAAAATCAGTGCCTTAATTATATTTTAAAAAGACATTTAGAATTAAATCTCCCTTTAATGTTGTAAAAATACTACAGATATGACAAACACCGTAAGTATTTTCTTGCACTGTGGGGTGAAATCCTCATAGTCAATGTTGGGAATTTGTAATCGCTGTTTTTGCCACTTAACATAATGAGCAGCAAAATAAGTGTAATGAAGATCAGTTATTTATCATAAAAGAGCTATTTTTTTCATGAGTTTATGATTTTTTTGGTAAACTTTTATTTTTCCCATAATTTTACATATTTTTTTCCTTGTCAGTTTGTGACTTTTTCCTCATAGGTTTACAACTTTTTTTCCCTTATAAAACTGACTTGTTTGTCTCATGAATTTGCAACTTTTTTAACACTTGTGAGCATTTTTCTCTTAAATTTGTGTCTTTGTGACCCCTTGTAACTTTTCGTTGTATTAATAGGGGCAGTATCAAGTGTTTTACTTGAATGATCTGATTGTCTCATGGCATCATTGATCCTGGGAACATCTAAATTTAATGAGAGCTGTATTAATTTATTTAATTTGCAGTAATTTCAGTTCAGGTGAATAATCGGACAAGGATAACAAGTGTAGTTTCGTGATACTTTGTGTCCACGATACTGTATTGATTCAGAGAAACCAGTATTATGATACTTAAAAGTATTAATAAATGTTGCAAATACAAATTCAGTTTTTCGGTTACCAGAGGAATGAAAAACAGTTGACATTTCAGTCCATTAGATGGTGCTAAATGCTCACTGTCTAATTAGGTCATTATAGCAAAGGAGCGACTCCTGAGATCAGGCCAGCAGTTGAACAAAGCAGAGATTTGGATGGGAAATCACAATATATGACATTGCAATACACAGCCTACTGCAAGATTTTGATAGTATCATATCGCAGCCCAAGTATTGGGATAATAACGTATCACGGGGCTTCTGGTGATTGCCACCCCTTAGGAAAACTGTAATGTGGTCACATAGTTGTTGTTTTTTTTTTTTTTTTTTTTTTAAGAATACGAGGGCTCAAATTTGATTGAATCCTTAAAAAAGGCCTTCATTAACTCATTTAAAATGTATCGTGTTTATAGTTGTGGGTACCAGGCAAACCAAACAAAAAATCCAAAACAAAAGTCTTTTCTAATGGGCTAGTGTCCAGCTTTTGCAAGGCTGATGAATGCTTGCATTTCTCAATGTCTTTATTATCAGACTGAGAAAAAAAACCAAAACATTTTTGATCATTTTATTGCAGCATAGAGCTAAAAATGTCCACATTTCAGTTTCACAAAAAAACTTTGTTAAACGTAGCTTTGAGGGTTATACTGTATATGTTGTTAGTTTTTTGTGGTTTCCATTGAGCTATAAGAAGAGGGTGGCAAGTCTCTGGTGGATGACCTATGTTCCTTAACACTAGAAGACCCAGACATTAGCCCTCTTGTGGCCACTTGATGGTCCCCCTATAGGTTTTCTAGCCAAAAAGGCCAAATGGCCCCTCTCTGGGACTGGAACTCAAGGGTTAAATGATGAATGAACTACAAAAGATCATTTACCCAATGAGTGACCTCCCTCTGGATCATGTGTGGTCCAAGAATCCTGCCTCAGATATGTTTCCGCCACACTTGCATTGTCCCAGACAGTGACTGTCCTTTTTAGGCAATGTTAGTGTTCACTCTTTTGGCGTTTGGCTAATTGGCTAATGTCAGATCTCTTGGGAAAACACATTTTCACAAATGGAATGAAGCATGAGTGCTGCACGTTCTGATTTGATTCAGCTAGCATATCAAGCAACTGATCTTAATCGGAGCCCTGAGTTTGTTTGCTGCTGTGACTAAGCATTGTTTGATCCTGTAATCATCCAGCATTTTCTGTCCAGTTACTGTAAACCCACCACTCTCCTCCAAGTCTCTGGTCTAATAATAAACCTCAGTGCTGTCTTGTCTGGAAGTATTTTATAGGAGTCGAGTTCATTTGACGCAAACATTTTCAGTTTATGTTCTGTCAGAGCTTGAAGAGGGCTTTAAATAAACAGTGCAGAGACAGACTCTGACAGATGCAGTGTGATGTGTGTACTAAACGGATTCATGTTTGCCATTTACACTCCACCATAAAAAAACCTGTTCTGTGTATAACTACTGTACTGTTTATTGTTTGGGTGCCATGGAACCACTGATGCTTCAGGCTGAACAGATAAATAGTGAACAGAATTTAAGCATAGAAACACAGGGACATGCTTTTTTCTGATGCTCATTACAGTCGGTTTCCTTCTGTAGAGCAGTTTTGTGTGAATTTTGCAATATTTCAGTAATGGGATAAAGTAAATACAAGAAGAGTTAATGGGAAACAAACCTCACTCCCATCTTAAGAATCAATAGAAGTGTTAAAATGGTGTAACAGCAGCAGAAGCAGCAGCAGCAGAAGATTCTGATCTATTCCTAGAATTTCCCCATTGTGGGACTAATAAAGGCTTATCTTATTCAGTTAAAGTAAATAAAGTACAAATAAATCCCCCAAAACATGAGTGATGTGACATGACTTTGATGCTGTCACTTCTTTAAAGCAACACTATGTAAGATTTTTACCTTAAAATAATGTTTCCAAAATTATTTTGATGGTACACCAACATCTTTGTGGGTGAATGTCACTTCCTCCATAGCCTGAGTCGGCCCACATTGGCTGCAGCAGCTCTGTTCTTGGTAGGAACACTGAAAAGACTACAACTATGGTGGCTGTGACCTCAGTCCCAATCACAGGGCACAGATTCAGCCAACAACTAAGCATCCTGTGATTGGCTGTTGGGACTGAGGTCATGGCCATCATATACAGTAGTAGTTGTAGTATTTTCAGTGTTCCTGCCCGGTACAAGAAAGTTGCATAGTGCTGCTTTAAGAGAAGATAGGATAAAGGCTGATTTCCACTGACTGCAGTTGCGTTCATTTGCAGCTGTGATGCAGTTTGAGTGTTGCGGCACTTCCCACTAGCTACATTTGTGCTTTGAAGCAGCAAAGATCAGAACAAGATTCACATGACAAAATCACGCAAGAATTATATAAAATAACCTAAGAGCTCGAGCCAGATCAAGAGAGATCAATCGTGATCACAGGATAACAACAAGGAAGCAAAAGTGCTGACCGTCCAATCATCTGTATAACGGGTGATCCATATATTGTTCATTAAAAAAGAACAAACCGTGATACTCCCTTTACACAGGGGTGGAGCTCACTGAGAGATCGTTGAGAGGTTTGGCCAGTTTTTGATTGTGCAATGATCTTCAGTGATCTCCACAGTCCCCTCAAAGTTTTGACTCAGTCCAAAGCACACAAGGATCTCCCAAACAATCCCAAAGAGCAAAAATTGACCCAATCTTTTAAAGATCTCCATGCTGTGTAAAGCGGCCCTTATTAAATACAGTAGATACTACGGCATTTCCTTGCGTACTGGATGTGGCGTCCATTGAAAATAGACTTGTTACGTATTTTTAGCAATCCGTTGTGGCAAGCTCGATCTGTTCCACAACGTACCGTGGAGGGTAGAACATTGACTAGAATGGGACGTATTTGCTGCAGCAACCATATCACAGCTGTAACGGACCACAACTGGAGTTAGTGGAAATTGTGGTAAGGGGGTTGTAGGGTTGAAGAAAAATAAGAATTATCGCAAAAGACTTGTAATGAACTTAGCCCAAAGGTTCCCAACCATTTCTGAGGTGTTACAAACTAAAGGTAAGAATTAATTATAAGTCATACACTCCTGATTAAATTCTTAAGGCCAGGTGAAATATTACAAGTATTGTTATTTCATCTCAACCAGGTTCATCAGCTGATCAAAAGTTTAAGATCATAGCCCCCCCCAAAAAAACAAAAAACAAAACAGAACTAAAAGTGTCAAAAAAGGACCCAGTAGTGAGTAGCCCCCAGAGGTTGCGTTAAATGAAAATCATCCTTCATTGGCAGATTTTTTTCAGCAACGACTGAAAATTCTGAAAGTTGCCTGTCACTTGACAGATTACACTGATGGTGATCTAATTAAAGTCAATTAAAGTGACAGATAATAATAGATTATGACAGAATTTGTACAAGCCTGTCTGTTAAAATGACAGCTAAAAAAGTCTAGGGCAACCTCTAGAGTAGCCCCACCATTCTTGCTGATCACTTCAAAAATTCGTTCTGGCACGGTTGGTGCGAGCGTTTCCAGAAGGCTGGTGAGAACGTTGCTCCATGTGTTGAAGATGGCTTCATGAAGGGCATCCACGGTCTGGAACTGACATCCATTTTTGTAAACTTCCCTTGCCATCCATCACCAAACGTTCTCAATGGGATTTAGATCAGGGGAACTCGCAGGAGGGTCCAAAAGAGCTGAGCTGGAAGATCCAACAGGCTGTGAAGACACACGCCAATCCTCGACCCAAATTAAGGCCCTTACTGATGCTGATTGTAGCCTAATAAGACGGCATCTACAAAAGAAGAGCTTAAAGAACAAAAAAAACTTCTTCAGAAGTCACATCTCCTTCCACACCACAAGCTTGCCCATTTGGACTTTGCAAGGGAACACAAAACATGGGACACTGAAAAGTGGAAGAAAGCTTTATTCCTTGATGAGAAGAAATGTAATCCGGACAGTCCTGATGGTTTCCACTGTTACTGGCATGACAAGGAGATCCCACTGGAGATATTTTCTATGCTGCACAATGGAGGAGGCTCCATCATGATCTGGGATTTCCTTCAATGGAACAATGGTGCTGCAGGTTGTGCAGGGCCATCAAACAACGGCTGGCTGTGTGGAGATGCTGCATTAGGCATCCCTGTAGACCGAGGGCCCTCGTCTGTGCGGTAATGACCGGGTCTTTCAGCAGGACAACGCTACAGTCCGTAATGCCCACCTGATGGATGAAGGACTTCTTCCAGGAGAATAACCTCGCTCTTTTTGACCATCTTCTATGTTCCCCTGACCTAAATCCCATTGAAAATGTTTGGGGATTTAGAATAAAACAGACGTCAGTTACAGAGCGTGGATGCCCTTCTTGAAGCCATCTTCACCTCATGGAGCAGCGTCCCCCCCCCCCTCCCCTCCCCTCCCCCCAGCCTCCTGGAAACACTTGCATCAAGCATGCCTAAACAAATTTTTGAAGTTATCAACAAGAACGGTGGTGCTACTCACTACTGAGCCCGTTTTTGATACTTTTAGCTCTGTTTTGGGGGTTTGGGGACTATGGTCTTAAACTTCTGATTAGCTGATGAACAGCCTGTTTGAATTTAAATGTAATTTTCAATAAATTGTCTACTCTCTCTTTTTTGTTGCTTGTTCCCGTGTCTTCTTTTTGAATTTTGAAGCTCTACTTACAATCTGGTTATGATTCACTAGCATGGAATGTGAATACTTGTAATTTTTCCCATCTTAAGATTTCAATCAGAAGTGTATTGACGCATTTAATCTAGTCCTAATTATTATCAATTTTCAATAACAACCATTCCAAGTGTAAGAAAATATTTTTGAGTGCACAAAAAACAAGCAAATCTGTGCAAAATAGGTGACTTTTGAAGGGGGTTGGTAACCCTAAAAATCAATTTAAAAATCACATGACTTGATCTCTAAAGGAACTTTGATTCACTTCAGGTGGTCAGCTTGTCAAAAAAAAAATCAAGATGTTATTTAAGTTTGACACAGCTTTTAATAACTGTTCTTTTCAAAGTTTTTAATTCAAGCTTGTTTTCTTTCTCTGTCATTTTCAGAGACCTCTATATGTCGTGAACCATGGTGACACAGGACCAGTGCGTTGCAATCGATGCAAAGCCTATATGTGTCCCTACATGCAGTTTATTGATGGGGGGCGTCGCTTCCATTGTGGCTTCTGCAACTGTGTCAATGAAGGTACAGAACGATGCAGAAAGATCAGACACAGGCTGCTAATATTTGAGACCAAAGAAAATGTTACGTTTTAAATTTAAATACAAATGTCCACTTCCAGGTTCATTTAATTTTCCTCTTTTATTCCAGTGCCGGTTTTTTACTTCCAGCATCTTGACCATGTGGGCAGAAGGGTAGACTTCTATGAGAGGCCTGAACTGTCTTTGGGATCCTATGAGTTTATAGCCACAATGGACTACTGTAAGGTACAGGACCGTTGATTCAAATGTTTACTGTTGACCGTTAAATGCTGAAAGAGATTTGTTTCAAGAGAAATGCATTGCAGTTTTATGTAAAGACCACTTGGCAGACACTCCACATTATTCAGCACTGGCTGCTTTTATCAGAGCAGGACTGAACAGTGATCAGCTGAGCATTTTTGAGCAACACACACACACACACACACGTAAAAAACCCCAAAACAAACTGTCATGCTATTCAAGTTTATGTCATTGTGAAGACTGTTGCTGCCGAGAACAAAATTAGCAGATTAAAGTAGGAAAAGCTGAGTCACTCCACTGACCCACTTCTGTTTATCAGGACTTCTAAACAACCAGGCCAGCTAATAAACAAAAGCCTGCAAGGTGAAAGCCCTGTCATGCGTTGTAACTTGGAGAAGATAATAACTTACTGACAAGCCAGTCATACGCTTCCTAACTGGCTGATTCAGAAGTTCATGCAAACCACATAGCTACAGTGTAAAACAAACACCAATCAAGTATTTGACAGCAGGAACTTGAAGGGAAGGCAGTGTCATTTAGCGGACCCTTAAGGTTCCCAGACCCTCTTTTGAGGACCGCCGGAATAGGGAACTTTATTTTTCCGAGCTCATTTTTCATTTTCTGTTTCATGTCTTATCAGAGATTCCAATATAGCGTTTGAATCATGACGCCTACTGACTTTTTCTCTGCAGAACAACAAGCCTCCCAATCCTCCTGCCTACATCTTCATGATCGACGTGTCCTACAGCAACATTAAAAGTGGCCTGGTCAAACTGATATGCGATGAGTTGAAGACCCTTTTGGAGAAGTTGCCCAGGTATGAACAATTAAAAGGAATCTACATTCAAGCAGAATAGGTAGGACTTGTAACGTGTATGTGCATGCTGCAGGAATCAGTAGTGTCACTTTGCCAGCTGCAGTAATTTTAAACTGTAGACATTGCATTCTACAATTTATATATTTTTTTTTATAAAGGTTTGAAATGATAGGTAATAGAAAATGCTGGAAAGGAATGTTATACAATGCATGCCCTCATCTCAAAAAGAATTCAAGCAACATTCCTTACACAGGAGAAGATGGTTACTTCACCTGGTTACTCCTAAAATAACCGAGTTCTTTGCTCACTATATTATCAGTGCCAATAACAATATATCCATATCTGTCTTCTGCCATGGCACCATCCTTAAATCACAGTAGTGTATTCAAGATAAGCTCTAGTTCAGCTGTGTTTAAGCTTTACTGTTGGTTTCACTACGTTTAAGCCTCAGCCTTCTTACATTTCGTGCAAGATGCAGTTAAAGCATGGTTTAAATAAATCCACATGCTGAACAAGCCTTTATCATCTCTTATCACCCCTAATATTTTTTTTAAATCACTTTGACTATCTGGTATGAGGAGGAGCAGCATAAATAATGTACCTAACAGCGCCTGTAGCTCATGGTCAGAGGTGACATCCCACATATATGTGGGTATCTTCTGATTTAAGAACTGAGGCCTACAGACTGCAGTGTCGGTGAGGAACACCTTTAAATTCCCCTGATAGTGGAAGGTTTTGATTTATAAGCAAGTCCAGTTCATCCAAACGCCATAGTGCTATGGTGAATGTCTACGACTTTTTGTCTTTAACCCTTTAAGTATCAGCTCAATCTAAAATGTTTCTTATTACTGGTGAAACTGTACTGATGAGCTACAGCAAGGAAGAAATAAACTTGCTGTAAGGTCTTTATTTTTCTGTGAATTCCTGCTGGATGAAAATTCTGGGTGATTCTCCTCCTTTGGAAGGCTGTTTTTGCTTAACACGGATGAACAAAGATCATTTATGGAGTGCTTGAAAGAGACAAGAAATATGTTCCTGTCTTTTTTGGGTTTAATCATCTCAAATTTATAAATTGTTGAAGGCCAGATAGTGAAAGTTTTACTGTAAGCACACACCTAACTACTATAGTTTTGACTGTATGTATTTTTTAGTTTTTATTTTACCTTTATTTAACCAGGAAAGTCAACAGAGAACCAACAGGAACTAAGATGTTACAAGGTACTAAAAATATAAATGCATGTATGACAGGGACACAAAAATCATCCAGATGCGTACTGAATGTCACAATATCATAACAGTGCTGATCCAGGAAAACATTATAAACAGATGCAACAATCACAGAATATTGTTTGCAATAAACTCTTAAAGAAGGAGAACGTGATGAGGGTGTTGAGGTTTTGAATTCCCCAACAAATATAACTCGTTTAATCTCCTCCACCAGAGAAGAAGGTATGGAGAACTCCGCTATAAAAGTGGGGTTCATCACCTACAACAAGGTCCTTCACTTCTACAACGTGAAGAGCGCTTTGGCCCAGCCTCAGATGATGGTGGTGTCAGACACGGCTGAGATGTTTGTTCCGCTGCTCGATGGATTCCTGGTCAACTATCAGGAGTCGAGGGCCGTCATCTACAAGTAGGGTGCTTCTTTATTTCTCTGTCCCATCAAAATACAGGAGATGTTTCTGTATCAGCTGACTGTACCAAAGCGTAATCCTGCCCTCTTTTCTCTCCAGCCTCCTGGACCAGATCCCTGACATGTTTGCAGACACCACGGAGAGTGAAACGGTCTTTGCTCCCGTCATCCAAGCCGGCGTTGAGGCTTTTAAGGTTAGCCACAGGGCCACATCTGTCAACATCAAGTTAGACTCAGTGTTCCTTCCTTTGCAAATGTATTGCTGGTATAGTTTTGCCTGAATGCTAAGATCTGTATCTACGAAGTTACAGTTAAAATGTCCTTGACATGCAGGCTTCCTTTTAGAATAGCAACAGTCTGATTTCTCAATTGAGTTCTTTTAAACAGTTTTTTGAATATATTTAGAACAGCTAAAACACAAAGTTTAGTCAGTTTATCTCTGACCTTGGCACTCCCCCCACCCCCCACGTCAGTCTTATTTTGTCACCACTCTCACAGGTCCAAACTCACTGCACCGTTTATTTCAATGAAGCAACACTTTCTTTTTTCTCTTCCTGATATGTTTGTGTTTAAGTCCAACAAACGTTACCAGTAATATGAGGTCAGTGTTGGCACATGGCAAAGGAAAAGTTCCACACTGTCTTTGATTGGAAGCAGTTGAGATATTACCAAACAGCTAAGAGTCAGTGACTTATTTAAATTGGTGTTATATAAACAAGGCTGAAATGAATTATTTTTGTCATGCAATTTTACGGTATGCTCACTTTTTGGAGGTTAATTTATAAATGGAGCTAAACCCTATAAATAAGGTTTAGTACTACTGTATTGTAGCTCCCAACTTTACTTTAGCAGGTAACATTTTACACACCTGAGAGCTTTTTGAGACTCTCCCCCCCCCCCCAACCCACCTCTCTCCAGGCAGCAGAATGCAGTGGAAAGCTTTTCATCTTTCACTCGTCCATGCCCACTGCTGAGGCTCCCGGCAAACTGAAGAACAGAGATGACAAAAAGCTGGTCAACACTGAAAAAGAGAAAGTGAGTAGCTTCTTGTATCTGATAAAATTATTTTTGGTAATCAGAAAAAGTGAACATTGTGGACGGATGAAAAGCAGGGCGTTTGCCTCTGCTCGGTATTTTTATTGCAAATAGGATGTGATTATTTCTAGAAAACTCTGAAGAACAGTTGTAACAAAATATTCTTCTTTTATTAAATATCTGACACAGTATTGACCTCTGAGCTTTGTTTAGAACGGCTCTTTTACCCTGGAGGTTTGTCTTTTTTTCCGCAGACCCTGTTCCAGCCTCAGAAAGGAGTGTATGAGCAGCTGTCTAAAGAGTGTGTAACTCATGGCTGCTGCGTGGATCTCTTCCTTTTCCCCAGCCAGTACGTGGACCTGGCAACCATGGCTGATGTGCCTTCACACACCGGAGGCTCCGTCTACAAGTACAACAACTTCCAGGTACAGTACCCATCAAGCCTTACAGGGCCTGTAATTGCACTAAGAAGTTAGAATGTAACACAACAAGAAGACATTTTTAATCCAGTAAGAACAACTGGCACACATAATGACTTTGGCAGTGGAACCAGAACTTCCCCACGGGGAATTGAGCATCACAAACAGGATGTTGTTCCAAAGTGTACTACAAGTACATCACACATTAAAACAGTGCTGAAAAATGTGCTTTTACAAACCTATAAGAAAAATATATTACAATAAATGCATTACCTTATTTACTCTACAGAAATCTCATTTAAATGTGTCCCACTCTCATTCTCCAACTGCACAAGTTCAAATACTGATAACATTGCCATCTGCTGGTTGAAGTTTGCCATAACATAACATTTCCTGCTGCATTGCTGATAGTTGGAGAGGGATGGGGAGCATTTCCTCCGAGACCTAAGGAAAGACGTACAGAAGAACATTGGGTTTGATGGCATTATGCGTGTTCGTACCAGCACAGGTAACAGTACCTTTTCCTTTAGTATATTCTGATTTATCATTCAGACTTCCTGTCTGGCTCAATAATTCACATTCTTCCTTTAGGTTTCAGAGCCACAGACTTCTTTGGTGCCATTTACATGAATAACACCACAGATATCGAGATGGCAGCTGTGGACAGTAGCAAGGCCGTGACCGTAGAGTTCAAGCATGACGACACACTCAACGAGGAGACCGGAGCACTCGTGCAGGTGTACTTCTTTAAAAAGTTTGCTCTATTTATTTTAATATAAGAAATCAGCAATTGCAGTTTTAATCTTATGGTTTTGTTGAAAGCTTTTTTGGACTGTGTTTCCCAGTGTGCCTTGCTGTACACGACCATCAGTGGACAGCGGCGTCTCCGTGTCCACAACCTCAGTCTGAACTGCAGCTCGCAGCTCTCAGAGATGTACAAGAGCTGTGAGACTGACTCACTCATCAACTTCTTCGCCAAATCAGGTTAGTTTCCTTTTATGTTTGTAATACAATAAATGAGCTAATTCCATGGCGCTGCATCCATCCATAAATTGTGAGAATCACTATTCATACAATGATCCTTACCCAGGATTTCCAGTCACTCCGGATCTGGTCCTTTACAGTTGCGATCCGGTCTCGGCAGCAAATAGTTTCCATTCTAATTAATGTTCTAATCCTCACCTGGTCCCGACCACTGCAGATCGCTAATGAAACACAACAAGTCTATTTTTGGTTGATGCCGGATCCAATCCACAAGGAAAAGCCCCAGTATCTACTGTATTTAGTAACTGTTCATTAAAAACTATTTAAGGATCATCCGTTATTTTCTGAGGTCTATTCCTCCACCACTGTGTCAGAGAAGATGAAAACTTTGACATAACATACAAACACTTCACACAATTAAAATTAATGGGTTACATACATATTATTAGATCACACAAATCTAAGTGGAGAGCCGGTACGTCACGCTTCCTTATTGTTATCATGTGATCGCAATCGGTCCTTCTCCGGTCTTTCTCGAGATCTCGTGTTATTTTATATAATTCTCCTGCAATCTTGTATTTCGAACCCTGTTCTTACCCATGCCGCTTCAAAACACAAACAGAGCTGGTAGGGATGGACGCAGGGCTCCATCCACACTGCATCTGCAACAGACTGCATCCGGAGTTGGGTGTAAATCCAGCATTAGAGGTGGGGATTACCAGAAGCCTTATGACAGGATATTATCCTGATACCTGAGCCACAAGACAATATCACAATACTGTGATACTTCAATTGAGCATTGTGATATTTCATTTTTCCATCCCACACTTTTGTCTCGACCAGCCCTGGCTTGTCTTTTACTGCGCTGATCTTACCAGACAGTGAGCAGTTGGCCCCATCTAGTGGACTGAAAAATGAATGTTTTTATTACTCTGGTACCCAAAAAGTTGTATTTGCAACATTTATTAATATTTTTTTAGTAAAATATCTTAATACTGCTGTCTCAGAAAGGGTGTCAGATAGGGGTGGGCAGTATGGCCTAAAAATTATATCACAATATTTTTGTAAATTTTCACAATAACTATGTTCCTTGCGATGTCACAGACTTTTATTTTTTTTTCTTTTTAATTAATAAAGAACAGTTTCACAGTCAAATCAAGTTGAGCAACTGAAACGGAATGAAAATAAACCTCTGGACACTTTGGGCAGATGTTATTGGCGTGTTATAGGTGCGGAAGAAAATGCAGGCAGACTATCCGCATTGCTGCACCATTTTTTTAAAACATGGCAGCAGTCTGAAACTGCCTTAAAACTAAAATATTTCAACACGACTTGACGCAGACACGCCGACCATGGAGAGGTAGCTTCCCGCGCCATGTTTGTTTTGTCATTTCTATGGTAGTACACAGCTTTGGTCAGCAGCATAACGGTGTGACGTCATCACGCAGCAAGCTCCAAATATCGTGATATTCATTTTCACACTGGTATCAAAATTGATACCGGTATTATTGTGAACGATACGATATGGTACACCACCCCTAGTATCAGAATATGTATATTTTGCAATATTTTGTGATGTAATCCACCTACCCCAACATTCACGTTGTGCTTAAGGTTCAAGTCAAGGTCAAAGTGAGGAGAACTAGGCACTTAAATTACTGCTTCTCCTTGGTAATTGCCTGGATCCTCGCTAAACTTGGATACAATGACCCTTAGGTGGGTCTGCATCAAGATTATGCTTAAGGTCAAAGGTCAAAAACACCAGTAAGTGCAGGGCTGTACGTTTACTTTTTTGCTTATAGCACTGGTGCTACAGAGGTTCATAGTCATGTAGCACAAGACAAAAACTTGTAGCATGATAAAAACATCTGTTACTTCTCCAAAACTGACTGCAAGGATAAGGACCTGTACTTATATAGTGCTTTTCTAGTCTCAAAGGGTTTGGCCACTCAAAGTGCTTCACTAGTACCAACCCTCTACTCTGCGAGCCTATCAGAGACTGATGTACACCGCATTCCAACTTATTATGCAAATAGGATTTTAGTGTCATAAACATTCAATTTTTTGATTTTCAATTAAACTCATGGATGGTATTGTGTCTCAGGGCTTTTTGGATCACTGATATCAATCTCAGACAGCTGTCATAATTAGTTTGCCAAGTGAGCCCAATTAAAGGAAAACTATTTAAGAAGGGATGTTCCACATTATTAAGCATGCCACAGGTTTCAAGCAACATGGGAAAGAAAAAGGATCTCTTTGCTGCCGCAAAGCGTCAAATAGTGCAATGCCTTGGACATGGTATGAAAACATTAGATATTTCACAAAAACTTAAGTGTGATCACCGTACTGTGAAGAAATTTGTGGCTGATTCAGAGCACAGATGGGCTTGTGCAGATAAAGGCACAATGAGAACGGTTTCTGCCAGACAAACTCATCGGACTAAGAGAGCAGCTGCTAAAATGCCATTGCAAAGCAGTAAACAGGTATATGAAGCTGCTGGTGCCTCTGGAGTCCCATGGACCTCAAGGTGTAGGATCCTCTAGAGGCTTGCAGTTGTGCATAAACCTACTATTTGGCCACCCCTAACCAATGCTCACAAGCAGAAACAGCTGCAGTGGGCCCAAAAATACATGACTAATTTTTAAACAGTCTTGTTGTTTTGTGCTGTGCAACCCTGGATGGTCCAGGTGGATGGAGTAGTGGATGGTTGGTGGATGGCCACCATGTCCCAACAAGGCTGCAACATCAGCAAGGAGGTGGCGGAATGATGTTTTGAGCCGGAATCATGGGAAGAGAGCTGGTAGGCTGCTTTAGGGTCCCTGAAGGTGTGAAAATGACCTCGGAAAGTATAGAGTTTCTGACTAAGAACTTTCTTCCATGGTACAAAAAGAAGAACTGTGCCTTCCGTAGCAAAATTATCTTCATCCATGACAATGCACCATCTCATGCTGCAAAGAATACCTCTGTATCATTGGCTACTACAGTGCATCCGGAAAGTACTCACAGCGCTTCACTTTTTCCACATTTTGTTATGTTACATCCTTATTACAAAAGGGATTAAATTCATTTTTTCCTCAAAATTCTACACACAATACCCCATAATGACAATGTGAAAAAGTTTTTTTTTTTTTTAGATTTTTGCAAATTTATTAAAAATAAAAAACTAAGAAATCACATGTACATAAGTATTCACAGCCTTTGCCATGAAGCTCAAAATTGTGCTCAGGTGCATCCTGTTTCCACTGATCATCCTTGAGATGTTTCTACAGCTTAATTGGAGTCCACCTGTGGTATATTCAGTTGATTGGACATGATTTGGAAAGGCACGCACCTGTCTATATAAGGTCCCACAGTTGACAGTGCATGTCAGAGCACAAACCAAGCATGAAGTCAAAGGAATTGTCTGTAGACCTCCGAGACAGGATTGTCTCAAGGCACAAATCTGGGGAAGGGTACAGAAAAATTTTTGCTGCTTTGAAGGTCCCAATGAGCACAGTGGCCTCCATTATCTGTAAATGGAAGAAGTTCAGAACCGCCAGGACTCTTCCTAGAGCTGGCCGGCCATCTAAACTGAGCGATCGGGGGAGAAGGGCCTTAGTCAGAGAGAAGAACCCGATGGTCACTCTGTCAGAGCTCCAGTGTTTCTCTGTGGGGAGAGGAGAACCTTCCAGAAAGACAACCATCTCAGCAGCAATCCACCAATCAGGCCTGTATGGTAGAGTGGCCAGATTGAAGCCACTCCTTAGGAAAAGGCACATGGTAGCCCTCCTGGAGTTTGCCAAAAGGCACCTGAAGGACTCTCAGACCATGAGAAACATAATTCTCTGATCTAATGAGACAAAGATTGAACTCTTTGGTGTGAATACCAGACATCATATATGGAGGAAACCAGGCATCGCGCATAACCACGCGAATGGTGGTGGCAGCATCATGCTGTAGGGATATTTTTCAGCAGCAGGAACTGGGAAACTAGTCAGGATCGAGAGAAAGATGAATGCAGCAATGTACAGAGACATCCTGGATGAAAACCTGCTCCAGAGTGCTCTTGACCTCAGACTGGGGTGACGGTTCATCTTTCAGCAGGACAACGACCCAAAGCACACAGCCAGGATATCAAAGGAGTGGCTTCAGGACAACTCTGTGAATGTCCTTGAGTGGCCCAGCCAGAGCCCAGACTTGAATCCAATTGAACATCTCTGGAGAGATCTGAAAATGGCTGTGCACTGACACTTCCAATCCACCCTGATGTAGCTTGAGAGGTGCTGCAAAGAAGAATGGGCGAAACTGCCCAAAGATAGGTGTGTCAAGCTTGTGGCATCATATTCAAAAAGACTTGAGGCTGTAACTGCTGCCCAAGGTGCATCAGCAAAGTATTGAGCAAAGGCTGTGAATACTTATGTACATGTGATTTAAATTTTTTATTTTTAATAAATTTGCAAAAATCTAAAAAAAAAAACAACCCTTTTTTCACATTTTCATTATGGGGTATTGTGTGTAGAATTTTGAGGAAAAAATGAATTTGATCCCTTTTGGAGTAAGGCTGTAACATAACAAAATGTTGAAAAAATGAAGTGCTGTGAATACTTTCCGGATGCACTGTATGGGCATAAAAGGAGAGAAATTTATGGTGTGTGGCCCCCATCCTCCCCTGACCTCAACCCTATTTAGAACCTTTGGAGCATTCTCAAGAAAAAGATCTATGAGGGTGGGAGGCAGTTCACATCAAAACAGCAGCTGTGGGAGGCTATTCTGACATCTTGCAAAGAAATTCAAGCAGAAACTCTCCAAAAACTCACAAGTTCAATGGATGAATTATGAAGGTTATATCAAAGAAGGGGTCCTATGTTCACATGTAATTTGGCCTGTTAAGATGTTTTTGATTGAAATAGTTTTTGATTTCAGTAAATATGACCTGCTAATGCTGCAAATTCAACAAATGACCATTTTCAGTTCTTTATATCCAATAAAATGTTTTGAAACTCTGTTGTGCATAATAATTTGGAACAGTGCATTTTGAGTTTTTTATTTTTGCAAAAAAATAGTTATCATTGAGAGGTTTGTTCAATAAAAATTTGAATTATGCTCTAATGGTTGATGACTTGAAAATTGTACTGACTGTCATTTGAGATGCATTGACTATTTAGGAAAATCAGAGACAAATATCATTTGCATAATAATTTGGAATGCAGTGTAGGGAGTGACCATTTAGACTCACCAATTAACCTAACATGCATGTCTCTGGATTGTGGGAAGAAACTAGAACATCTGGAGTAAACCCACACAGTACAGGGAGAACATGCAAACTCCACTCACCAAGGTTCCTACTGCTGCCAGCCTGGGGATTCAAACCTGGAACCTTCTAGCTGTTAGGCAACAGTGCTAACCACTGTACCACAGTGTAAGTAATGCAGTTTAATCATTTAAATATAGTATTTCACTTTATGATTAAAAATAACTTGTCAAAATCTAGAAATTATTTTAAATTTACATACATTTCCACATCAGTCATCAATCCTAACCACCTAAACAGACTACCCACACCACATAAACTAACAGGCCAGTGTTGGTCCACAGGCCATATATTTGACACCCCTAGACTAGACTGTAAAAAAAACAGCCTCTGTCACCCTATGGAGCTTCCTCTTTCTCCGTCGCACTCCTCCTCCAGAGACCCATGCAAAATGGACCTGCTGTGGGCTCAGGAGAAATGGAAGAAATGGGAAAAGGAGGACAAAGAGCAGCAACCACTGAACTCTATATCAGTGTATTCCACCACTAATCTGTGCTGAGTTTGACACAGGGTAACAACATTAAACAACTCATATAGTATGTTGCACTGTACAGCCCTGAAGCGTCATTTCAACTTTCAGTTGTGTGTGTGTTAGTGACCTCAGGGTCATCATCAGTCCAGAACGAGCTACTCCTTCATTGTCAGTGTGGTTACTCCAATTATGTTTAAACTGTACTTTACTGCAGTTATGCCATGCAGTTCTGTTTGTTGGAGGTTGTCATGCATGCAGAGACATATCCTGTAATATCTGACCTTTACTGGATGTACCTTATCTATTACTTCATAATCTACTAATGCTGTGTGACTTATGAGGAATAAAAGAATGATTTGTGGAAATAAAGACCACATGTTTCATATTAGATGAGTCTTTTTGTAATCTGCACATAGCAGAGCGGAGGTCTGGCTGTATCGCTGACCTCCAGTTGCCTTCTTCCTTTTGCTCCTCCTCGGCTCTTCTGTGTGCTTTTTGTCTTCTTATCATCAACTGCCTCTTAGGACTCCACATTCCTCTCATCCTTCCCCACTGTTACACTCCTTCACTAACCTTTTATACCCACTCAGCTTACCGTGCCATATTGAACCAGCCTCTGAAGAATGTGAGGGAGATCTTGGTCAGCCAGACAGCTCACATGCTGGCCTGTTATAGGAAGAACTGTGCCAGTCCCTCTGCCGCCAGTCAGGTCAGAGCAGGAGTGAGTTTTTAATGCTGTTGTATGGATTTTATCATTTGGATCTTGTGGTTAACAGAAGATTTAATGCCTTTTTTTCTGTATACAGCTGATTCTGCCTGATGCCATGAAAGTGTTCCCAGTCTACATCAACAGCTTGATGAAAACTGCTCCCTTAGTAGGCAGTACAGAGCTTTCTACAGATGACAGAGCCCACCAGAGGATGTCAGTCATGGCCATGGGAGTGGAGGACACTCAGCTGTTGCTCTATCCACGCCTCATCCCACTGGTAGGGAAAACAAACACGAGGTACAATAACTTTACATTAAAAACTCTAATACAGTAGCTAATATACCACTGTGTTGTACTTTGTTTTTAGCACAACATGGACATGAGAAGTGAGGCGCCACCTGTTCCAGTGAGATGTTCAGAGGAGCGTCTCACTGACTCTGGCATGTTCCTGCTGGAGAACGGTCACTCCATGTTCCTGTGGCTGGGCGAAGCCAGTCCACCAGATCTCATCCAGGGGCTCTTTAACGTGCCCTCCCTCGCCCACCTGCAAGGACACATGGTTAGAATTAATTTTATCTAAGCACTCTGACCACCATGTTGTCAGAGTCCAGAGTGCTCAGAGTGTGTCTGAGGTATTACTGAAATATTTTACCTCTCTGGTGCCTGGAGGTGTTACATTATGACCACAGATTATCCAGCATGAAACATTTGAACTCAACAAGTTAAGCCTGTAGAAGAGTTAAAATCAGACAAGAATACTGTAAACCACAAACCTTACATGTTGATATTTATGGTAGAATAAACATCTGTAGTATTGCTAATATAATGTTTTTGTTTTTCAGTGTGCGCTGCCAGAGCTGGACAATCCCATGTCTAGGAAGGTCCGATCCATCATCAGTGATCTTCTTGAAAAGAGGCCAAATTCCATGAAGGTAAGATGTATGAAGAAGCAGCAAACTGAGTGAAGTCCCCCCCCACACACACACACACATGCACAAAACTCCCAAAAATATCCTCAGTTGTTTGTGCTTTGTGTTGCTATAATTTTCATTTGTGCTGTTATGGTTATGTAGATATTACAGGTTTTGTGCAGTTGTGCAAAACTACGT
This sequence comes from Pholidichthys leucotaenia, assembly GCA_020510985.1. Taxonomy (NCBI): domain Eukaryota; kingdom Metazoa; phylum Chordata; class Actinopteri; order Cichliformes; family Pholidichthyidae; genus Pholidichthys; species Pholidichthys leucotaenia. Next base: position 188,640,657 of record CM035836.1, read on the forward strand.
TTTTAGGTGCATCCTGATGTACTCAGAATTAGTATGGTGTTCTGTCCACTTTATCTATGTGGAAAGGTAAAGAATTCAATGACTTTTTAAACCAGTTAATACTAATCACCCCTAATAATTACGGTTTAAAAGTACATACAACTAACTGACACAAATAACTTATTTCTGCAGATAACGTGTTTGAAACAGCTGAAAATAAAACTTGTACTATCTTAGAAACTATAGCAGCACAAACAAAACTTTTAACACCACAAACCAGCATGTGGGGGGTGGGGGTGGGTGGGGGGTCACTTAGGTGGAGCAGAATGGTTTAAAAAATTTTTTAAAAAACTGCTTATATGAGGCCAGGCGGTGTAGCGCAGCTGTACAGAACAAAGCCTAAAAACTTAAGGTATATTTTCACATGCCACAATATAAACTGTATCGTCAAAAAGCATTTTAGGACTGTTGACCATAATTCTGTTTTAAGATTAACTCAGGGGTCTGCAACCTTTGCCAACCAAAGAGCCATTTTGCCCATCTCTGACTAAAACATACCTCTGAATACTATGTGGTATTAATGAATTTATACTACAGTGGAAAACTGTCCAGTTATATATAGCTTCATTTATGAACTAAAAGTATTAGAAATTGTTTTGTGCTGAAAAATAAATTTCTGAATATCTGACCATAATTTTTTGTAGTTTTTTAATTATCAGCACACTCATAAATTGTTTAAATGTGAAAAATATCATCCTTCTACTACTTTCAACAGTGATCACACAGCTTTAGTTCCTGATATCATAATGTCTCTGTGTGCATGTCATTGTGTCGTTTTGTCTGTTCCCCACATATCTCCCGAACCATTTGTCAGACTGACCTCAGACGTGATATGTGCTTTGCTGAGGTTACAAGTGTGTGCATCCCCAAAGTTTAGCCTCCTCGGATATGTGGAAGTTGAGGAGGAGAAATCTTTAATGAACGTCCATAGGGGAGCAATTAAATGAACACAGAGATGGAAAAGGCATAACCGCTGGGATTTGGGGGCTGAAATTTTGGATTGAAGACTATAATATTAAGCCCAATAACCCCCGTAAATTTCAACTTCCCCGGATATATGGAAGTTTAGGAGGGGAAATCCTTATTGAACGTCCATAGGGGAGCTGTTAAATAAACACAGAGGTGGAAAAGGTATAACTGCTGGGAGTTGGGGGCTGAAATTCATAGGGCAAGCTTTGGAGGCCGGTAGGATAAAATGTTAAAAATTTATGCCGCGCCAGCTGCTTGATGGCCTGGCCTCCCTTGGCTGTCCCTCCTGGGGTGGATGCCTGGCTGTCCTGGGACTTGTGACCTCGGGACATTTGTGCTTGGTGGGGGTTGGTGGCGCTGTCTTGCTTGCTCTGGGTTTCCGGGGGTGGGGTAGGGTGTTGCTGTGACCTGCCACCCCCTTTGTGTGTTTCCTGGCAAACCACTCACATGCACATTTATTTCGTGTGTGCTTTCACACACACACACACACACACACACACACACACACACACGTCTCTCTTTTAACAGGTGCAGATACCAGACTCGTGATGAGACCTTTTCAGTATAAGAAACAGTTTGTCTTCTGTTTGTTTCAGTTGTGTTAGTATGTTTGTCTTCTTTATCTGTTCTTCTCCCTTTTCTTTCCCCCTCCCCACTCCTCCTTTCCCCGTTACCCCCCGTCGGGTTCTTCATGGGTAAAAAATTTAAATAAAGTATTGAAAGTTATTACAAGAGGAGTTTATAAATAATATACAGTACATACAGTAGTGTGAAAAAGTGTTTGCCCTCTTCCTGATTTCTCATTTTTTTGCATGTTTGTCACATTTAAATGTTTCAGATCATCAAACAAATTTAAATATTAGACAAAGATAACACAAGTAAACACAAAATGCAGTATTTAAATTAAGGTGTTCATTATTAAGGGTAAAAAAAAATTCAAACCTACATGGCCCTGTGTGAAAAAGTGATTGCCCTCCCCCCTTCCCATTAAAACATAAATTAACTGCGGTTTATCACATCTTTGGAAAGCTGAGTTCAATTTCTCTAGCCACACCCAGGCCTGATTACTGCCACAACTGTTCTCAATCAAGAAATCACTTCAATAGGGCCTGCCTGACAAAGTGAAGTAGACCAAAAGATCCTCAAAAGCTAGACATTTTGCTGCGATCACAAAAAATTCAGGAACAGATGAGAAACAAAGTAATTGAGTCATTGTCAGTCTGGGGAAAAGGTTATAAAGCCATTTCTAAAGCTTTGGGACTCCAGCAAACTACAGTGAGAGCCATTATCCACAAATGGCGAACACATGGAACAGTGGTGAACCTTCCCAGGAGTGGCCAGCCAATCAAAATTACCCCAAGAGCACAGCAATGACTCATCTAAGAGGTCACAAAAGACCCCACCACAACATCAGCAGTGAAATCCAGAAGGCTTGCTCGGCTTCGCTGTCTCGCTCGCTCCGCCTCATCTTCTCCTAATTCTGCAGCTGGCCTCTTTCCTGGATCCTGGCCCTCGGGTGTGCCCGGAGTGAGGCCATCATTTCTCCGGCCTGTTTTTCCTGCTCTACCGTGCCAACCGGCCTTCTCCCTGCTCCGAGCCAGCAAATCCCCTGCAGGTAGCCGGTGCCTACGTCAGCTTTCACCAGCCCCCATTCCTGGCGAGGCTGCTGCTGTGACAGAGCCCATCCAGCTGGCGTTACTTAACGCACGTTCCATCGCAAATAAATCATTCTTTTTGAACGATTTATTTATTACTTCAGGGCTGGACTTTTTATTTCTTGTTGAGACCTGGCAGAGAAGTGAGGAATTTACCTCCTTAATTGAACTCTGTCCACCGGATTGTACCTTCTCCTGTGCTCCGAGATTGACAGGCTGCGGCGGTGGTCTGGCCATCGTGAACCGGTGCCGCTTCGTTACAAGGACGGTGAGCCATGGAACATTTTCATCGTTTGAACTGATGATCTTAAAAATTGGCTCCTCAAACCCATTTTATTGTGTTTTAATTTACCGCCCTCCAGGAGTTTATGCCTCTTTTTTATCTGAGTTTAGTGATTTTTTAACTTCTATTATTAAATTTGAGCGGATTTTATTACTTGGAGATTTTAATTTGCATATTAATGATCCCAATGACAGTTTTGCTGTGAATTTCTTGGGTATTATTGAATCTTTTAATTTTGTTTTGTGTCTATCTGGTCCTACGCATATAAAAGGAAATACACTTGATCTTGTTTTTACACTCGGTCTTAATGTGAATAATGTTCAGACTAAGGAGCTTCTTGTGTCAGACCATTTTTGTGTTCTTTTTAATTTATCAGTTAAATCAGTCTGTTACACTGGCAAGCGGGTAAAATGCTCTCGTGTCATTGACCATTTGTCAGCTGTGAAATTATCCTCTGATGACGACACTGAGAGCTTGGTCTGCTCTTTTAACTCACACTGTTCAAGCATCTTAGATGTAGTTGCTCCCTTTAAAACCAGGACTGTCCGTGCTGTTAATTCATCCTCCTGGTTAAATGATGATCTCTGTTGTTTTAGACGTAAATGTCGGAGGGTGGAAAGACTGTGGAAGTCCACTAAACTTGAGGTGCATCGATTGTACCTTAAGGAGCTGTTAATTGAATTTAATAATATGATAAAAATGGCAAGAACTTCTTATTTTTCCAACATCATCTCCTCCAATAGTAACAATTCAAAGATCCTCTTCAGTACAATAGACAGTATAGTTAATCCTGTCATTTCTGCTCCCCCTGTTTATTCATGTAATGACTGTAACAAGTTTCTTTCCTTTTTTGTTGACAAGGTCACTGCTGTTAGGGCTGGTTTTACTCATTCCTTTCCCCTAATCCTTGATTGTCCTAACAGACAGGCCTTTTTAAGTGATTTTACCCCAATTTCTTTTGAGGATTTGTTAGTGTTGGTGAGCTCCATGAAATCCTCCTCTTGCGTTTTAGATATTTTGCCTTCCTCAATGTTAAGAGGTAATTGGCTCAGTGGGTACGTCTTTGGTTTATATTATTAATAGTTCACTTGAATCTGGTTATGTACCCTCGTATTTTAAACATGCAGCCACTTTTAAAAAAAACAAACCTTGATCCATCTGTTTTTTAAAACTTCAGGCCAATTTCTAAGCTTCCTTTTATTTCTAAGCTTTTAGAAAAAGTTGTTGCCAAGCAGCTCACTGACTTTCTGACTGAACATAATATTTTTGACAAATTTCAGTCAGGCTTTCGTCAGAAACACTCGACAGAGACCGCTCTTCTGAGGGTGTCAAATGATATTTTAATGTCATCAGACTCTGGCAAATGCTCTGTTTTAGTGTTATTAGATCTTACTGCAGCATTTGATACTATTGATCATTTTATTTTGTTACAAAGGCTTAGAGATTGGGTAGGTATTTCCGGAAAAGCTCTGGATTGGTTTTTCTCCTACCTTTCTGGTAGGAGCTTTTCCGTGGCTGTTGGCTGTTATTCATCTGACTCTGCTCCTTTAACCTGTGGGGTGCCTCAGGGTTCTATTCTGGGTCCACTTTTATTTGCCCTATATATGTTGCCACTTGGTTCTATTATCAGCAAATTTAAAGGTGTGTCTTATCACTGCTACGCTGATGATTTACAGCTACTTTTCTCTTTTAAGCCTGACCATGTTGACAATTTAAAAATTATTCATGATTGTCTGTCTGCAATCAGGGACTGGATGTCTAGTAACTTTTTGCAACTTAATGCTGATAAAACTGAAGTCCTTATTGTAGCACCTGATAATTTAATTCCTAAGTTGGTTAATAGCATTGGTTCATTAAGCTCTAACGTACAGTCTAATCTAAAAAATCTTGGTGTCATTTTCGATCAATCGATGAGTTTTGATCAGCATGTCAAATCTCTGACCCGGAGTTGTTTTTTCCACCTTAGGAATATATCCAAAATTAGGTCATTGGTTTCCTACACTCAGTTAGAAATCATTATTCATGCCTTTGTGTCTTCACGTTTGGACTATTGTAATGCTCTTTTTACATGTCTTAGCAAATCCTCTTTACACCGCCTACAGTTAGTCCAGAACGCTGCTGCAAGATTACTAACTAGGTCCAGTAGATTCTGTCATATCACTCCTGTTTTGGCCTCCTTGCATTGGCTTCCTGTAAATTATAGAATTGATTTTAAAGTTCTTGTTCTTACTTACAAAGCCATTCATAAAGAGGCACCTTTTTATATTAGTGACCTGCTCTCTCTACACCAGCCCAGCAGGTCTCTCAGGTCTTCTCATCAGAATCTATTGGTAGTTCCTAGTACTAGGCTCAAAACCAAAGGCGATAGAGCCTTTGCTGCTGTTGCTCCCAGACTGTGGAACTCCTTGCCTTTTGAACTTAGATCTGCACCTTCCATTGGTGTTTTTAAGAAGCAACTAAAGACCCACCTTTTTAGCCTGGCTTTTTAACTATGTGCCGATTGTATTTTTATGTGCTTTTACTGTTTTATGTGCCTGTGTTTTTATTTTGTTTTTTACCATGTTAAGCACTTTGTGACTCTGTCTGTGAAAGGTGCTCTATAAATAAACTTATTATTATTATCAAAAAAACTGCAGGCCTCACTTACCTCAGTTAAGGTCAGTGTTCATGACTTCACCATAAGAAAGAGACTGGGCAAAAATGGCCTGCATGGCAGAGTTCCAAGACGGAAACCACTGCTGAGCAAAAAGAACATAAAGGCTCATCTCACTTTTGCCAGAAAACATCTTGATGATCCCCAAGACTTTTGGGAAAATACTCTGTGGACTGACGAGACAAAAGTTGAACTTTTTGGAAGGTGTGTGTCTCATTACATCTGGCGTAAAAGTAACACAGCATTTCAGAAAAGGAACATCATACCAGCAGTAAAATATGGTGGTGGTAGTGTGATGGTCTGGGGCAGTTTTGCTGTTTCAGGACCTGGAAGACTTGCTGTGGTAAATGGAACCATGAATTCTGCTGTCTACCAAAAAATCCTGAAGGAGAATGTCTGGTCATCTGTTTGTGACCTCAAGCTGAAGTGTACTTGGGTTCTGCAGTAGGACAATGATCTAAAACACACCAGCAGTCCCACCTCTGAATGGCTTAAGAAAAACAAAATGAAGACTTTGGAGTGGCCTCATCAAAGTCCTGACCTGAATCCGATTGAGATGCTGTGGCATGACCATAAAAAGGCAGCTCATGCTCGAAAACCCTCCAGTGCGGCTGAATAACAATTCTGCAAAGATGAGTGGGCCAAAATTCCTCCACAGCGCTGTAAAAGACTCATTGACAGTTATTGGAAACGGTTGATTGGAGTTGTTGCTGCTAAGGGTGGCCCAACCAGTTATTAAGTTTAGGGGGCAATCACTTTTTCACACAGGGCCATGTAGGTTTGGATTTTTTTCCCTTAACCACTTGCACTCCGGGCAATTTTCCTAAAAATGCCCAAAAATAACGTGCCCAAAGTAAATCGAAAGCTGTATTCAACCCTTTGCAGCATCTTCATGGGGTTGGTCTCATTTAAAAGAAAACACTTTGAATTTTTTGGCAAAAAAAACATAATCTCTCTACGTGCTCCGGCCACTGAGTTACAGTCATCTAAACATACTGAACTTGAAGAAAAAAAAATTGGACACAGTGTTTTTTTGGATACAAATGCTTGTAAATAACACACAGCTGTCCGATCCGGCTGGAAAATGCAACAGATAAGGCTGTTCCCAGGCGTTATGGAATTGTGCCAAATTGTGCCAAATGGCACAGTTTGGAAAAACGTCTGTAACTTTTGAATAATTCAATGTAGAATCTTCATTTTAGGCTCTAATGAAAGGTCACACTCAGGGCTGTGTCTGTGTGTGTGTGGGTGTGGGCGGGGGGTCGTTCCCCCCCCCCCCCCCCGCTACCAAGGACCAAATTCGGCCCTCGCTACATGACGGAATACACTTTTTTTTTTTTTTTCCTTGCATGTTTTCACAGCGGCTCCCCCCCCCTCGCTACTGTGTGTGTGTGTGTGTGGGGGGAACCGTGAACGGACCGTGAACGCCCCCCCCCCTCGCTACAGAAGAGGGCCATGGCTACATGATGGAATAGACTGATATGCTTCCCCCCCGCGGACCGGGGAGCGTTCGGACCGTGCCCCCCCCCCCCCGCTCCTCTTCTGCAGCGGGGTGGGGGGGCGTTCACGGTCCGAACACGGCAAATGAACCGTCTATCGCGGCGCACGCACTTCGTATTTCGTGCGCAGTACAGTTGTAATTTACCGATCGGTCAAAAGTCATTTTTGGATTACAGTTTTCAGGGATAAATAATAATTTAGCTTATAACACCTTACCTCTTCAAAGCAGCAGAGTCGTGGCAAACAGCTCTTCCCACGCGTCAGACGAACGCGACGCTGCTCCGCTCGTGGATCCCGATCAATATAATTCCATTATTGCCGTTTTGGTGAATGATTTACGACTTTTGTCGTCGGCCTCCGTCTATTCTGCTGGAATGAGTGCAGGTCCCACTTGTGGGTGTTCTCCATGCTGCTGGGTGAGCCTGGGTCTGTAGGAGATTCGTACAGAGTCCTTCTGCAGCAGTAAATATCGCTTCACCCAGCCAGAATTTCTGTGCTTCAATTGGCTCCTGCGTTCACAGTAGGCGGGTCCTCCTTCCTAGATTTTCATTCATTGGTTCTTCAAGGTTTCAGAAACCCAATTCAAGGCTCTTATTAGTCGAATGAGAGGTCAATCAGATGAACTAATCTGTTCGCGGCTGTCTCTGCAGTTTTTTTTTGAGTGGCGCTTGGACGCTACTACATCACCATCACCACCATCATGCGTCATGCGCACGAGGGCGCACAAGCGCGCTCTCGCGCGCCCTCGTGCGTCATAGGACGCAGAGACTTGCCCGCCCACGGAACAACGGAGCGCAAGTGGTTAATAATAAACACCTTCATTTAAAAACTGCATTTTGTGTTTACTTGTGTTGTCTTTGTCTAATATTTAAATTTGTTTGATGATCTGAAACATTTAAGTGTGACAAACATACAAAAAAATGACAAATCATGAAGCGGACAAACACTTTTTCACAACACTGTAAATATGTGCTGTATAAAGCTCCTTTTGGCAAAGTAAATCTGTTTGGCACAATAAGGGAAGCAGATTTCTGTTCTGCTCACCTAGCTGCTTGACAGGACAAGGGAAAAAAAAAAAAATTGCGGTCCGATACAAGCTCAGTTTTCCTTAGAAAACCCAGTTCCTCCTTATATGGTCGTGACCACGTAAGGAGTTAGCCCTCTTGTACAAGCTACATGGCAGGGTGAATGCAAATGTTTATGTGACCCTCCTTCGACAACATGCAATTCCTTCACTGCAGTTGTCTCCCAATCAGCCAGCAATTTTCATGCAAGACTATGCCCCCTGTTAAACAGTTCCTTGGATCTAACAATATTGAAACAATGAAATGGCCAGTCCAGAGTGCAGATCTAAACCCCATAGAGAATCTCTGGAAAATCCTTGGCGATAGTAATGGCTAAGAAACCCACTACAGTTACTGAACTGTGGAGAAGACTGCAAGAAGAATGAACCAAGATCAGACCAGAACAGTGTGAGAAACTAGTGATGTCCTGTGGGCGCAGATATGCTGAAGTCATTCAAAGCAAGGGCCTCTACACGTCCTATTATTTTTTTTTTTAATCCTATAGCCCTAAAAAACATTGTTAAAATGGCTACTGTTCTCTAATTTTGCTGACTTTTTTTTTTTCTTTTACAAAATAAATGTTTGTGTTGAAGTGCCTTCGTTATTTAAAAAAAAAACATGCTAGTACAGCAGTGGATGAACTGCTGACTGTGTTATGGCCCTGTATCCAATAAAGGAGGATCATTCTGTGTTGTAAAGTTTTTCTTGTAGAATTCCTGGATAAAAAAATATGCTGCTACCAAACAAGCATGGCAGTTCCACTATACGTAAATACATTTAACAAGAAGGCACTTATAAATGAGAATCATTTTAAACAAGTAAAACATTATTGAACAACAATCTTTGCTTTTTCACTCCACACAGCTACAAATTGTGAGGCAGAGAGACAAACCCGAGATGTTGTTCCGTCAGTTCCTGGTGGAAGACAAAGGCTTGCACGGCGGGGCTTCCTACGTGGACTTCCTTTGCTACGTTCACAGAGAGATCAGGCAGCTGCTAACCTAACACCTCCCTCACTGGCCTGGGAGAAGCGTAATGGACCATGCACAAAACTCAAAGGGGTCAGTCTCAGTAGGTTCCATTTGAGTCTTTAAGGTGATCCTCAGAAACTGGAGTCCTGAAGAAGAAACAAAGGAACCAGTGGAGTCCAAAGCCACTTTTGTCATTGTTTAATTTACACACAGTACAATCTTCAAATAACCACTTGTCACTTGATCAGCTTTCAAGTACATCTGGGGAAATAAAATGGAGTACACATCCAGCACTTCCTTCAGAGCTACTTAATGTGATGGACCGACATCGGAGCCAAAGGCTCTAATGCATTCTGGCACAACGCCTGGTGGTATAGTAATAAAACATCCACTGTGTATTTCACTTTGCTGAAGCATTTTTCCATTTTATTTTCTAGATGTATAGGGTTTGATTAAAAAGACAAGGGGCTATTTGTTGGCCATACTGTAAGCAAGTGTGATTTTTTTTTTTTTTTTTTTTTAGGATGCTGAAATATTTAAACTGCTTACAGAGGTGTCTTTACATTTTATCACACATCAGTCACTGTCTGACTGGAAATGCTTCACAGTACATGATTAACCAGTATCCAGTCTACAGTACATGATGATTCTCAATTTAACAGAAACAATGCTGCAAAATGTTGGAGGACTGGAAAGTGGTCCAGTTCTTACACCATGAGTGATTCAGTGCATCCAGTTCACACTTTTCCTCCCATCCCCCCAAAAAAATCTCATTCTCATTTATAGCTGACGATGTATCGTAAATCTGTGCAGTGATGAATGTAACGTGTGGGGTGCAATGAAACGATCACAGCTGTGGCTCAGCATACAGGACAGCTCATGTGTCCTGATGAAAAATGACACTTTATTCTCCAGGCATACATGAGTCAGAGTTGGGACCAACAAAGGAAAATATTAAACAACAAAGTAAAAAAGGCATCAAAAGGAAACAAGTTTAGGGACCAAATATGAAGCGAGGAGAAACGTTTGTGTGCGAGTAATTCATTTCACTCCCAAACAACTTCAAAGATTCCATATTGCACTCATGAAAATGATCTTCACAGGAAACGTACAACAGTTCTTCAATTCAGTTCCATCCCTGTCAGCTGATGTTGTGTGTAAGAGACTGCTTCTTTAATCTGTCCATATTCTGCATTTCACTTTTGAGTGTAAGCAGTTATATCATCTTACTGTATCAAATTGCTTGATTTTATACACTTAACTTCTGTCTGTAATTCATGTTACCCATTCATAAGTATCGTACTGTCCAGTGTATGTACTGTACGAACTACAAAATATTTTTTAAAGTGTACAAAATATTACCACCTGCCTTATGTTGATACAATGTTGGCACAATGTCAAAGGTATACGGCTAAGATTTCATCCTATATCTCAGGTAATTTCAACATGTTGAAAGCAGATATTTGAACCCAATAACAAAGACAGATGAGAATTTTGTGCAAAAGTTAAACTTATGTGCCAGGTACATTTCATTCCTACACAACCTTTTATCCAATTAAACTCATAGCTTTAAATATTGCTCCTCTTTTTTAACACTTTTTTTCTTACAAGTGCAATTCATCGCTTTCTTACACTTCATAGTAAGTAAATTCCATCATTTTGTTGACATACTAATTTGTAGACCAGAAGAACAAAATTTGGTGAGCTCTTTGTGTTATTGCTGGGAAATATATAAGATTATATTTTAGATGATAATAAACTACCTTGTTATTGCTGAACATACTCATGTGTCCTCGTGTAATATCCACCTACCGCCACAAAGGGGCAGGGCAAAACTAATAACAACTAGAAGGGACTCTTGAGAGTGAGCACTTCTGCCATGGTTGTTTGCCCACCAAATAAAATGTATTAATTAAAAGCATCAAGAGTAGTAGTACCTGTGTATTTTCAGGTTGATTAGCCCATCGTTTTTCATATTAGCAAGCATCTACATAAACCAGATTCTTCTTGTAAATACAGATCTGCACCAAGATCAGCCACATCCATTTGGTTATTATTTAAAAAAATATGAGAGCTGGGTAAACTCTCTCAACACACCACTAAATACTGTTGTCTCAGCTACGTGTTAGTGGTTGTTTCATGTTTCTGGCCTAATTTGTCACCATAAAGGAGTCTGAAAAGATTACCCATCAACATGCATATTTATAGCCACTAGATCCAGAATTTCATCTGGATCAGCACCAAACTGTACTATTTCATATATACAAACATCCTAAATATGCCTGATTTTTTTTCTTCAAAGTCCATGCAATATTCATTAAAAAAATGAATGGAAGAAGTTCAAAAATCCCACAGGGCTTAAAGTTTTCCTGCATGGTGCTGGATTTCCGGCGTGTGCCGTTTGGCTGCTGGGAAAAATGATACTCCTATAATTGTGGCCCCACTGTTTTCAACTTGGCAACTTTCTTGCTAAATCTGGTGAATTTTCAAGCCCACTTGGCAACTTATTTTGTCAAAAGCGACTAGCGACAAATCTAGCGACTTTTTCTGCCGTTATCAGAGACTTTTCTGGTGTTTTGTAGACTCTGACGTGCAGGGCTCGGCAGGTTGTAGTCCTTTGATGGCTTCTAAAATAAGACCTATCTGTAATGTGAGACTACCAAACTGCAACTCCCAGAAGCACTATCTGCACATAATGTGTACTTATTGGTCCACTGTCACTTGGTTGGTCTCCTGTCCTGCCCCAGTTCACACCGCAGCCCAGTGGGAAGAAATGCTGTGTCTGATCGGTGAGTAGCCCCCAACATCAGCTCCTACCTCCTTGGTTAAACATGAGTATCTTTAGAGCAAGAAGCTCACATTTAATGTCCACAGTTGTGTAAATGTAAGTTTTCTCACCACACAGAGGAAAAAGTGACTGATTTGTTGCTATAAAGAACAAATATGAAGCTTCTTGTAAGGTGAACTTTCATTTATCTGTGCTTTCTATTTTATCTTATTCATTTACATGCTGTTGTGATATGCAGCTACTTCATGGAAGTAAATCCTCTAAATATGCATTTTAATGGGCTGGTCCAGGGGTGTCAAACATATGGCCCGTGGGCCAAAAATGGCACACCAGGGGATCCAAACTTTTCTCTGTGAATTTACAGCTTTATTTCTATTAAATTTCTGACTTTCTACTGATTAGAATAGTTCGTGTAAATTTGAGACATTTTTTCTCTGTAAGATGAGACTTTTTTTTCTCATCAGTTTTCTTTTTCTTCTTTTTTCTGATGAGAACAAGGGGCCCTTGATTTCAAGGGCCAAGGGGTAGGCAAAGGAGAAAGGGTACAATTTAGAATTGGGACAGACCCCAAATCTACCTGTACTTCACTCTCACAGTGCAAATGTTTTTCTCAACTGTTTTACAGTATTTACTGCTGTTAATAACGACTTAAACAGACAGTGTTTCTCTTGCTATTTTTATGTATGTTTAAGGGTCATTGCATTTAAAAAGGTTGTACATTTAATTCAACTACATTTTTGCATGCAAAAATCAAATTTGATCATATTAAACATAATTTTCCAACTACAAAATTGTGGCTAGTGAAAAGGCTGAGTGGCTAGTAACTTTGGAAAATCACTAGCCACAGTGGCCGGTGGGCAAAAAAGTTAATGTCAAGCCCTGCTGACGTGAAAGCACTATTGTTCTGCAGTAACAATCCTCAACAAGCAGCGGGTGCTACTGTAAGCTTCTCCCCATCCCAAAGCACTCACAAGCGGTCAGTCTCACAGTAGCCTCGTGCAGCAGTTAGTTGCAGTCAGAGAGGAGATCCACGCCCATGCCACTCATGTCCAGACTGCAAATGAATTGCGCGTGCACAACCCCCCCACCAATCGATGTAAATGTTTCTTCACTGTCAGTGTCACACTAATAAATCACTGCGTTTGACTAACAGCCTCAGTCACCTCACTTTGTCCATTGTGTGTGTGTGTGTGTCTCTCTGCTAAACATCTAGCAGCTACCGCATTGTGTCGCAGTCTAAACTGTACACTCAAAAATATATAGAAAGGAGTGAGAATCAAACCCTGAATTCAAAGGCTGGTTGAAGCCATTTATTGGAGATGATGCAGAAGTGATGGTGTGGGGGCATGGTGTGGGACTTCTCCACCCAGAGAAGGAGGCAACTGGGGAAGGGGGGAACAATGGACCAAAAGAGGAGGTGTCACCAGGGGGTATCAGACGGGACAGTAAGGACTATGCGCCCCCTGGGGAGAGGAGTAAATGCCGGAGCCGCTGGAAGAAGAAGGTTGTGAGAGCAGCGCCGGCATTATGTCATGTTAATGTGCTACACAGGCTTTGTTATGAACACAATGTATGATGGTCGGAAGTTCTAGGTCTCAATGCATGGTATTAAAAATATAAAAGGAATGCACAGAGACCCGGGAGCTCTTTTACTGTACTGTATGTTGGCGATGAAATAAAGTTTCTGTGTCGTCCAGCTCGTTGCCTCGCCTGCCTCCTTTCTCCGCAATGGCCTATTTAAATGCCAAATTAAAACAAACAAACCAAAAATCAACAGAAGAAAGTTCATTTGTAGTTTTTAACATATTTAGGGTGTTTTTTACTCACTTTTATGTCTCTTCCACAACAACATTCTTCTGTCCTACAGCACCCATTACAATTACATGCAAATGACCGATTATGCAAATTAGACAATGACATCATTTAGCGACTTCTAGGACAGCCAATAGTTACTTTCCTTACTGAGAAGTTGGCAACAGTGGGTGGCCCTCAATAGGTATCCCGCAATCTCCCTATTTGTTGCCCCTGAGCTGCGATTCCTTCGCTCCATGTTTTGGTTAGGTCAGCACCTGTAAACGCAGACTGTTATCTACATGCCAACGATGCACTGACAGCCTGTCAGCGTGCCAGAGGCTGCAGCTGAGCAGCACATTGACTTTCACTTCCGGAGCGGTAGCAGCAGTGGGAGCCTGGATTGAACAAAAATGACATGCTCCAAGTTTGCTGCTAAAAGAAAAGTGGACAGTGAAAATCTGCAGTTCAAAGACGAATGGACTGAGCAATTTGCATTTTTCTCCCTCCTACCAGCACAAGATCACAGCTTAATAAAGATTTACAATTTGAAACGGCATTATGAGAACAAGCATAGGAATTTTGAAGAGATATTTCCTCAAAATTCAGAGGTAAGAACAACAAAAATAAATGCACTGAACTGGTCATATCAAGCTGCAAGCAGGATTCTTGTTACATCTATGAAACAACAGCAAAAGTCAACAGAGGTGTGAAAGTCTGTTGTGAAAGTTGCTGCCTTCAGCAGCTCCTCCCACAGCACAACAGCCTGCTGACATGGGCGTAAATCAAGGGGGCCCGGGGAGGGACAATTTTTTTTCTTTAAAATTTGCAGCTTTTCTCATAAATGTGTAACTTTTTCCTCATTAATTTACTGCATTTATTTGTAAATGTAAAACTTTTTTTGTTGTAAATTTGCCACATTTCCCTCATAAATCTGCTGGTTTTGCATCTTAAATCTGTAATGTTTTCTTGTAAATTTGTAACCTTTTTATAATGTGACTTTTTTTTTTTTTTGTAAATTTACATATTTTTTTTCTCACTAAATTTGCAACTTTTTTTCTAGTAAACTTGTACATTCTTTCTCATAAATTTGTGACTGACAACAATAATACTTAGTGTCCCCTCAATATTTTCTCTGGAGAAAATGTTCTCCCCCTCATGGATCGTCACCTTATCGTGGTGGGGGGGTTTGCGTGCCCCAGTGATCCCAGGAGCTATGTTGTCCGGGGCAATTTGCCTCTGATAGGGTCTCCCAAGACAAACTGGTCCTGGGTGAAGGGCCAGACGAAGAACGATCCAACAGACTCTCATGATAAATTGTATATCAAGGATTCAGTGTACCCCGCCCGGTATGGGGTTACCGGGGCCCCACCCTGGAGCCAGGCCTGGGGGAGGGGCTCGAAGGCTAGCGTCTGGTGGCCGGGTTTCCACCCATGGGACCCGGCCGGGCTCAGCCCGAAGGAGTTACATGGGTCCGCCCTCCAGTAGGTTCACCACCTGCAGGAGGGATCATGGAAGTCCGGTGCTATGTGGATTAGGTGGCAGTCAAAGGCGGAGACCTTGGCGGACTGATCCCAAGCTTTCTAAACTGGCTTTTGGTACGTGGAATGTCACCTCTCTGGTGGGGAAGGAGCCTGAGCTGGTGTACGAGATTGAGCGATACCGGCTAGATATAGTTGGCCTCACCTCAACACACAGCTCCGGTTCCGGAACCAGTCTCCTGGAGAGGGGCTGGAGCTTGGCCTTTTCTGGAGTTGCCCCGGGCGAGAGGCGACGAGCAGGGGTAGGTATTCTTGTATCGCCCCACCTTGCTGCCTCTATATTGGAGTTTTCCCCGGTGGACGAAAGGGTTGCTTCCCTGCGCCTTCGGGTTGGGAAACGGGTCCTGACCATCATTTGTGCCTATGCACCAAATGATGTTTCAGAGTACCCACCCTTTTTGGAGTCTGTGACTGGGGTGCTGGAGGGTGCTCCTCCTGGAGACTCCATTGTCCTACTGGGGGACTTCAATGCGCACGTGGGCAACGACAGTGAAACCTGGAGGGGGGTGATTGGGAGGAACGGCCTGCCCGATCTGAACCCGAGTGGTGTTCAGTTATTGGACTTCTGTGCTAACCACAGTCTGTCTATAACGAACACCATGTTCAAGCATAAGGGTGTCCATATGTGCACCTGGCACCAGGACACCCTAGGCCGCAGGTCGATGATCGATTTTGTTATCGTATCATCAGACCTGCGACCGTATGTCTTGGACACCCGAGTAAAGAGAGGTGCAGAGCTGTCAACTGATCACCACCTGGTGGTGAGTTGGATCCGATGGCAGGGGAGGAAGCCATTCAGACCTGGTAGACCCAAACGTATAGTGAGGGTGTGCTGGGAGCGTCTGGCTGAGGCCCCTGTCCGGGAGGTCTTCAACTCCCACCTCCGGAAGAACTTCAACCACATTCCGAGGGAGTCTGGAGACATGGAGTCTGAATGGGCCATGTTCTCCACCTCTGTTGTTGAAGCGGCAGCCCAGAGCTGCGGCCGCAAGGTGGTCGGTGCATCTCGTGGTGGCAACCCCCGAACCAAGTGGTGGACACCAGTGGTGAGGGGGGCCATTAAGCTGAAGAAGGAGTCCTATCAAGCTTGGTTGGCTTGTGGGACTCCCGAAGCAGCTGAGGTGTACCGGCAGGCCAAGCGGAGTGCAGCTCGGGTGGTTGCTGAAGCAAAAACCCGGGTATGGGAGGAGTTCGGTGAGGCCATGGAACAAGACTTTCGGTCGGCTTCAAAGAGATTCTGGCAAACTGTTCGGCGGCTCAGGAGGGGAAAGCAGCTCCCCGTCCACACTGTGTATGGTGCGGATGGGACACTGTTGACTTCAACTGGGGATATCGTCGGGCGGTGGAAGGAATACTTCGAGGATCTCCTCAATCCCACTGATACGCCTTCCACAGAGGAAGCAGGGTTTGGGGACGAGGGGGATGACTCGCCTATCACAGGGGCTGAGGTCGCCAAGGTGGTTAAAAATCTCCTTGGTGGCCGGGCCCCGGGGGTGGACGAGATTCGCCCCGAGTACCTCAAGGCCCTGGATGTTGTTGGGTTGTCATGGTTGACACGCCTCTGCAACATTGCGTGGAGGTCGGGGGCAGTGCCTTTGGCATGGCAAACCGGGGTGGTGGTTCCTCTCTTCAAAAAAGGGGACCGGAGGGTGTGCTCCAACTTTAGAGGGATCACACTCCTCAGCCTCCCTGGGAAGGTCTATGCCAAGGTATTGGAGAGGAGAGTCCGGCCGTTGGTCGAACCTCGGATTCAGGAGGAGCAATGTGGTTTTCGTCCTGGCCGTGGCACATCGGACCAGCTCTTTACCCTCTCGAGAATTCTTGAGGGTTCGTGGGAGTTTGCCCAACCAGTTTACATGTGTTTTGTGGACTTGGAGAAGGCATTTGACCGCGTCCCTCGTGGATTTTTGTGGGGGGTGCTTCGGGAGTATGGGGAATCGGGCTTGTTGTTACGAGCTATTCGGTCTCTGTACGACCGTTGTGAGAGTTTAGTTCGCATTGCCAACACTCGGTCGGAGTCATTCCCAGTGAGAGTTGGACTCCGCCAGGGCTGCCCTTTGTCACCGGTCCTGTTCATAATTTTTATGGACAGGATTTCTAGGCGCAGCCAGGGAATGGAGGGTGTCATGCTTGGTGACCACAGGATCTCATCTCTGTTGTTTGCAGATGATGTTGTCCTGTTGGCTTCATCCAGCAATGACCTACAGCTCTTGCTGGGACGGTTTGCCGCTGAGTGTGAAGCGGCTGGGATGAGAATAAGCACCTCCAAGTCCGAGTCCATGGTCCTCAGCCGGAAAAAGGTGGATTGTCCTCTCCGGGTTGGGGACAGGCTCCTGCCCCAAGTGGAGGAGTTTAAGTATCTTGGGGTCTTGTTCACGAGTGAGGGGAAAATGGAGCGAGAGATCGACAGACGGATTGGAGCAGCATCTGCAGTGATGCGGACGTTGTACCGGTCTGTTGTGGTGAAGAGGGAGCTTAGTTCTAAGGCAAAGCTGTCGATTTACCAGTCAATCTACGTTCCTACTCTCACCTATGGTCACGAGCTTTGGGTAATGACCGAAAGAACGAGATCGCGGATACAAGCGGCTGAAATGAGCTTTCTCCGTAGGATTGCTGGACTCACCCTCAGAGATAGGGTGAGGAGCTCAGTCATCCGGGAGAGGCTCAGAGTAGAACCGCTGCTCCTCCACATTGAAAGGAGTCAGTTGAGGTGGTATGGGCATCTGATTAGGATGCCTCCTGGACGCCTCCCACTTGAGGTGTTTCAGGCACGTCCCACTGGGAGGAGACCCCGGGGCAGACCCAGGACTCGGTGGAGAGACTATGTCTCCCAGCTAGTCTGGGAACGCCTTGGTATCCCCTCTGAAGAGCTGGAGCAGGTGGCTGGGGAGAGGGAAGTCTGGGCTTCTCTGCTTGAACTGCTGCCTCCGCGACCCGGACCTCCGGAAAAGCGGTAGACGATGGATGGATGGATGGATGGAAAATGTTCTGTTTATTGTCCCTCCCAGCATAAAAATGAAATATCCGCCCATGCAGGATGCCTTCACTGCTCCGGACCTCTGGTCTACTGGAAAAAATAAATGTGGACCCCAGGCAAAAACAGTTGAGGACCCCTGTCCTATAAAAACAAAAGATTTATGTCTTATTCCTATATGCGGAACTACTTTTTGTCCAAGCATTGTTGCCGTATGTAGCGTGACTGGAGGCGCGAGTGCAGACTGGAGTGGCCCAAATCCCAGTGGGCCGCTTCACTGATGGGCCGGTGTTCTAGTTGGACGTAAAATTAATGAACATCAATATAATCTGATAATCTGTGGTAGGCATGTTGTGAGCACTATCCCCATGTTTAATAGCCCTAAATCTGCCTGACTGAACTACACATCAGAGCGTCCCTCTGAATTTGGTGCCAGTAATGATTGGTCCGACTGAAAGACAGACTGACAGCATTCAACAGAGCGCGGCACTCCAGAAGTTGTGTTCACATTTTGGTGGTTAACAAATGACAGAAATTGATAGAAGAGGTGATTTTCCCAAAGAAAAACTAGTCAAACGGCACGTGTGAGGGGAGAGGAGGCTGCAGAGGAGTGTGTTCTGCTACAGCAGCGAGGCCGTGAGATTTTCAGCACCTCAGGTTAGTGAAGTGACTCTCAGGATAAATTCTATAATATTTAGCTGCCATCAAATAGTTCACACTTCTGACGTATTTTTCTCATAACTGAAAAACTAATTAATTCCTCATTACAAAGATTTTTAAATAAAGTTCTAAATTTCCAAGAAATAATTAGCTACATGAACCTACAGTATATGTTAATATGAAAATTTCTAAGCAAAAGCTGCAGTTTTCATGGTTAAAAAGGAAAAAAAATACATTCAAAAAGTTCTAAAAATTAAAAGAATATGATTTTTTATATGAAGAAAATCCCATTTATAGAAAAAGCTGCATATTTATAATAGGCTAAACATTCCTAGTAGTTATGGCCTTTTACCTATTATCTTGATTTTAAGATCAAATATGTAGATTTTTGTGGACACAGTTTGGTGAAAAAGCCTCTTTCCACAGTAGATGCTGCTGAATGAAGAAACAACGTGTTTGTTCTCATGTGATTTGTTATTTTTTAACAAGGGGGATGGTAGTGGTGGTGGACTCACAAACTTAGTGTAAGGTAAAGCCTATACATGTAAATTAAGTATAAATTAGCAAGAATAAAGCTGTAAAATATGACAAAGGAGGCCAATTTACAAGTAAAATAGAAAATTTGTGAGAAACAAGTTACAATTTTGTATGAAAAACATAATGAATACAGGGGAGAAATGGCACATTTCTACAAAAAATAATTATAAATTCACAAGAAGTAAGTAAAAAATTTAAAGAACAAAAGCTGCAGATTAGTATAAATGTTTTAGTTTTTCCCATTTTCTGTGCAATTAGTGAGGTTTTTCTTGTAAACATTCTTGGACATTTTTAACTTTTTTTCTGGTAAATTTGTGACACAGACATGCATATATTGGAACAGGACAAAAAAATCTATATGGGGAAATTACACAATGATATGACATCATTACTGACACTGAACTGACATGACACTGCATATACTATTATTACATACGAGATTAAAGTTGTCTAATGAATAGCTGTTTTGTTTCTGTAGAATTTTTATGCCACTGAACTGAATTGATGTTCCCGTTTGTGATTTATCTTTCAGTTTCTCATTTCTTTCAGCTGGTTTACTGAGGTGAACTAAGTTCTATATTCTTGTCAAAACATGTCTGCAAAAAAAACTAGTGGATAGAAATAGAACTTTTGCTCCAATTTCCGCCACTTGGCAAGAAGTGGGCTGGTCTTGGGCATGAAACTCCCAGGCTGAAAATTGGTTCCACTCCAGCCCTGTGCGAGTGTTTCATCCTTCAACGTACACAAAACCTTTCATACATTCTGTAGGATAGAGAGTAAGTTTTTGAAGCCTAGGGATTATTTCTTTTGAACAAAACAATTATAGAAATGATGCAATTTGGAGTATTATATAAAGTTCACTGTTGCTGTTTATATATATAATGTGTGCGTGTCCACCCCAGTGACCCTGCCCATGGAAAAAAGTTCAGGCTCAAGAAATTTTTTTTGCTTTTACCCCTGATCCCGCCCTCCCTCCAAAATTTCATGGAAATCCATCCTGTAGTTTTTGCATAATCCTGGTAACAAAAAGACAGACCATAGTTCAAGTAGGTTTATTCTGTCTTCTTTTTCAATTTCAATGTTTCCTTTTTATCAGACAAAGATGAGTAGGAGATGTTTGTTTCTGACCTTGACAAAAAAGACCAAATGATGGCAATGCAATCATCTCCTAAACTAGAGCAGTGTTGTGCATGGGTGCATACAGAATCCATGCAAAACAATAGCAAATTATTTGCAATTTTTTGGGAGCAATTAAGAAGTGAAAATAGAAAATTTCCCACAGAAACCTGAATGTTCCAGGGAACCCTGGTTGAAAAACACTGAACGAGAGGGAACTCATTCACCAAGACCCTATCTCTAAGAATGTTCATTTGTTTGTCTGTTAGCAAGCATGAAGAGCTCTAAAAATGTCCTGGTAGATGGCTGTGCTGACTTTGGACTTGTGAAATAAAGTGGACCAACACCAGCAGATGACATGGTTCCCCAAATCATCACTCACTGTGGAAATTCACACTGGAGCTGAAACAACTTAAACAACTTTGATTTTGTGCTTCTCCACTCTTCCTTCAGACTCTGGGACCTAGGCTGTATCTCGCAAATGTTAAAGAAAGTGAAAGTGATCCAGAATCTGCATCCTGACCCAGATCACTCCCAAAATCAACTGGGTTCATCTGTACCACAAGGGCCATATCTGGCGACTACTTTATTAAATTTCGTCATGTAATTTTTGTGTAATCCTGCTAACAGACAGACAAACCAACATGAAAACACTACCTCCTTGGTGGAGGTAACCATCCATCTCCTCTCAGCAAAATCCACATGGTACAGCACATAAAACAGCAGGTTTGATGCTTTTTCTTCAGGGTGATGCTGAAAATGTGCCATTTTCTTTACAAAAAGTAAAAGGTGACCAATAAAAGTCACTGAGATTTTTACATCTTGTATGAGACCCCCATAAACCAACCAAACTACCTGTCTCTAATATTCAGTTCATAGTGAGAACAAAACATGTCAGACTGAAACACTTGCTCACTTCAAACTCTCTCAGTAGTCAAGCATGCCTTGTGTTTGCTAACATTTGGGGCCAGTCAAACTAATCAGGCTGAATAGGTGTGGGCAGATGGATCCCCCAGGATGAAGAGGAGGGAAACAACTAGAGAATCATTAGCTGGAAACCGAAAAATAATGAGTCTAATACAAAGGTTATACCAGCAAACAAAGCCCCGCTACCTTTTGTTATTAAAACCAGTGAATCACATGAAACACCTGAAATTCACCCCAGAGCCACTTCTCATTTAATACTGTACAACTGTCAGTCTTTTGGTACAAGGGCCAGAATACCATATAAATAATCTCCAACACTGCTCTTAGTGTAAAACTAAATCATAACATACTGATAGATGGTCTTCTTTACAAGAAATATACATACATGAGGTTAAATGAAATACATTGAAAGCAGCATTTCTCTCATGACAAACAAATCTAACATCATACTGTAGTAAATAGAGCTACCTGTGTGCTTCTGTAGACAAACCATGGGTATTATGGTCCGATTTTGACATCAGTACAATCTCTGTGTTGTCTCATTCTAATTGGCAAGTAAACATGAATGTAAGTTTCTCATAGAGTTCTTATCTAATAATGCTTTATAGTATATACAGTTTAAAATGGTACAATCTATGTTTCCTCTAAGTCCCCTCAAAGAAACAAAGATGGACCACAACGTTTAACTAAGTCAGGCAGGAACACTCTGGAATCAGGAGCCCATCTGGAATGTAAAATCAAACTGTAGGTGGAGTTACTTCAAATATTTTATCTATTTACTCTTCCAGGTGCTGTAAAAAGTCACAGTGATTTGATTTGGCAGTAAATAGAAGATGTCAAGGCTGCAATTGAGACAGAAGAAAGCTGTTTGAACCTTTTCAATCCATGTGTTGATCATGCTGAAGGCTAAAACACTCTGCTGAAACCTGAGTTCAGCAAACAAGGAGGCACTCCAGAGAAGGATGATGGAAGTCGGCCTTGGACTTGATGATTTCATTTTGAACTTAGCCTGTAGCTTTTTTCTTCCCCGTTAATTCAGCGATTCTATAATCAAATTCTCCTGGTAACTGTTTTCAATAAATGGTTTCAAAGGCGGCTGATTTCAGAGTGTTTGCAACACATTGCCTACTCCTAATTGTGGCCCATACTAATGAACATTATTTTGTCTATGGTCAAAAGTCTGCATAGCACACTGTACACAGTATGAGTCCAAGTCAGTAACTGGGCCGAGCTAAAGATGATGTTCCCTTCCAAAACGTCCACAGTCAGCCAAAAAAGTTAAAGAATATTTTCAAAGAGGTGCATTGATCGCATGATGTTTTCATCCTGAGGATAAAGAGAAACAATGGAGTGAATAGTTGTGTAGTCATGCCAACAGTAGTCAAGCTAACGTGTCAGGGATCAGGCTTACATTTTGGCAACAATCAATGAACTCGTCTATGGTTACCACGCCATCTTTATTCTTATCCATCTTCTGTTGGAAAGAGACAAAAGAAGAATTAACAAAATCAAGTTTTACCAAAGCCTTATGTACAAAAGACACACTAATATTTTTGTTGGACTCTGGCCTATTACAGCATATACAGCTGAAACTATAAGTTTACATATACTGTATAAAAATAACCTTTTTTTTCTCACTGTCTGACATTAAATCAGACTAAACTTTTCCTGTTTTAGGTCAGTTGGGATAACCAAAATTATTTGTATTTGTTAAATCATTTTTTTAGATAATTTTTTGCTTACACACATTTCCTTAGTATTTGGTAGCATTGCCTTTAAGCTGTATAACTTGGGTCAAACATGTCGGGTGTCCTTCCACAAGCTGCTCACAATAGTTTACTTGAATTTTGGTCCATTCCTCCTGACAGAACTGGTCTAACTGAGTCAGGTTTGTAGGCAGTCTTGCTCTCACACGTCTTTTCAGCTCTGCCTACAAATTTTCTATGGAACTGAGATCAGGGCTTTGTGATGGCGACTCCAAAACATTGATTTTGTTATCCTTAAGCCTCTTTGTAACCAGTTTGGTGGTATGCTTAGGCCAAGCTTTAACTTCCTGGCTGATGTCTTGAGATGCTGCTTCAATATTTCCACATAATGTTCTTTCCTCATGATGCCATCTATTTTGTGAAGTGCAGCAGTCCTCCTGCAGCAAAACACCCCCGTACTTCACAGATGGGATGGTGTTCTCAGGCTTGCAAGCTTCTCCCCTTTTTTCCTCCAAATGTAACAATGGTCATTATGGCCAAACAATTCGATTTTAGTTTTATTAGATCACAGGACCTGTCGTCAAAAATTAAAGTCTTTGTCCCTGTGTGAATTTGCAAATTGTAATCTGGCTTTTTAATGTTGCTTTTGGAGTAATGGCTTCTTCTTCGCTGAGTTGCCTTTTAGCCCATGTCGGTACAGGCCTCATTTCACTGTGGATAATGACACTCATTTACCACCTTCAGTCAGCATCTTCATGAGGTCTTTTGTTTTTGTTCTGGGGTTGATACGCAAATTTGGAACCATGACACGTTCATCTCTGGAACACAGAACCCCTCTCCTTCCTGAGCGGTATGATGGCTGGACATTCCCATGGTGTTTATATTTGTATATAATATGGCTGCAACGATTAGTCGACATTGTTGATAATGTCAATCATAAAAATTTGTCGACGCAGATTTTTATTGTCGACGAGTCATTTAATTTTAAAGTTTATGTGCAAGCCACGGGAATGTTCAGTTTAACTGTTCCAGTGAAGAAGAAGACGAACACATTATGGCGACATAGAGAGAAATTCACAGAGAAGGGCACAAGTTTCTAAAGTGTGGGGGATTTTACCGAAAATAAATAAATGAAACAAGTTAAATGTAGACTGTAAAGCAGTGTTGTCATATCACAGCTGCACTACAGCGATGCATCCACTCCCTCCTCCTCTTTGCTCCTCCGTCTCTGACCACCTGTCAGCAGACTGCACAGGTAAGGTTAGCAAGTAACGTTTGCGCTTCTTATTTTCAATGAGCGACTCTCTCAGCTTTAGAAAACTGACCACACTATTAGTACAGGCTGTTTAAATAGTTTACCTGCTGTCGGACAATAATCTCTCTTTGACGATAGTTGCTGACAGTTGAGCTGCTTCCGTTATGCTGGCTAATATGTTAACTGCAGTAAATGAGTGAATTACATGAGCAGCTTACTCCTTTTCGTATTCTCTATTATTGTGGCGGTAATATCAGACCTCATTCTGAATATTAGTGCATCTCAGTAAATTAGAATACCATGATTTGTAATTTAATTAAAAAGGATAACCATAATTACAAATAAATTGTAACATTCCTGCACTGATATTTCAAGTGTTTGTAAATTTATTTTGGACTGCAAGAAGTTATTTTAATTTTGTTTGTTTGTTGGTAAACGTTATGTGGTTGTGTCCATGGAATTTTTAAGATTTCGCTGATGTTGTGTTTTATGTATCAAGTCTGAATGTTTTTTTATGTGACAATGGGATGTGGCACTGAGCCCAAGACAAATTTCCCTTCAGGGACAATAAAGTTTATTCTATTGTATTCTAATTTTCATCTGAAGCCTACTTAAACTTTTAGGGGCAGATTTACTAAGGCAGTGCAAATTAGCAAGTGCACAAACTAGACAGAGCGCCTCAGGGAGTGGCCAATTTTTGCCAGTGATCTACTAACAACACGCAAAATTATGAACACAGACGCAGTCACTTCATTTCAGTAATGCCCACCCATCCGCCCAGAACACCGCAAAACTGCACACAGGCACAGCCAGTTCGTAGGAGCATAATATACAGTGGTGTGATAAAGTGTTTGCCCCCTTCCTGATTTCTCATTTTTTGTATGTTTGTCACACTTAAATGTTTCAGATCATCAAACAAATTTAAATATTAGACAAAGATAACACAAGTAAACACAAAATGCAGTTTTTAAATAAAGGTGTTTATTATTAAGGGGAAAAAAACCTATCCAAACATACATGGCCCTGTGTGAAAAAGTGATTGCCCCCTAAACCTAATAACTGGTTGGGCCACGCTTAGCAGCAACAACTCCAATCAAGGGCTTGCGATAACGTGCAATGAGTCTTTTACAGCGCTGTGGAGGAATTTTGGCCCACTCATCTTTGCAGAATTGTTGTAAGTCAGCTACACTGGACGGTTTTCGAGCATGAACCGCCTTTTTAAGGTCATGCCACAGCATCACAATCAGATTCAGGTCAGGACTTTGACTAGGCCACTCCGAAGTCTTCATTTTGTTTTTCTTAAGCCATTCAGAGGTGGACTTGCTGGTGTGTTTTGGATCATTGTCCTGCTGCAGAACCCAAGTGCACTTCAGCTTGAGGTCACGAACAAATGGCCGGACATTCTCCTTCAGGATTTTTTGGTAGACAGCAGAATTCATGGTTCCATTTACTACAGCCAGCCTTCCAGGTCCTGAAGCAGCAAAACAGCCCCAGACCATCACACTACCACCACCATATTTTACTGTTGGTATGATGTTCCTTTTCTGAAATGCTGTGTTACTTTTACGCCAGATGTAATGGGACACACACATTCCAGAAAGTTATACTTTTGTCTCGTCAGTCCACAGAGTATTTTCCTCAAAGTCTTGGTGATCATCAAAATGTTTTCTGGCAAAAGTGAGATGAGCCTTTATCTTCTTTTTGCTCAGCAGTGGTTTTCGTCTTGGAATTCTGCCATGCAGGCCATTTTTACCCAGTCTCTTTCTTATGGTGGAGTCATGAACACTGACCTTAACTGAGGAAAGCGAGGCCTGCAGTTCTTTTGGATGTTGTTGTGGGGTACTTTTGTGACCTCTTGGATGAGTCCTTGCTGCGCTCTTGGGGTAATTTTGGTTGGCTGGCCACTCCTGGGAAGGTTCACCACTGTTCCATGTTTTTGCTATTTGTGGATAATGGCTCTCACTGTTGTTCGCTGAAGTCCCAAAGCTTTAGAAATGGCTTTATAACTTTTTCCAGACAGATAGGTCTCAATTACTTTGTTTCTCATTTGTTCCTGAATTTCTTTGTATTGCAGCATGATATCTAGTTTTTGAAGATCTTTTGGTCTACTTCACTTTGTCAGGCAGGTCCTAGTTAAGTGATTTGTTGATTGAGAACAAGTGTGGCAGTAATCAGGCCTGGGTGTGGCTAGAGAAATTGAACTCAGCTTCCCAAAGATGTGATAAACCACAGTTAATTTATGTTTTTTTTGGGGGGATCACTTTTTCCCACAGGGCCATGTAGATTTTTTTTACCCTCAATAATAAACACCTTCATTTAAAAACTGCATTTTGTGTTTACTTGTGTTATCTTTTTCTAATACTTAAATTTGTTTGATGATCTGAAACATTTAAGTGTGACAAACACACACACACACACACACAAAAAAAAAGAAATCAGGAAGGGGGCAAACACTTTTTCACAGCACTGTATAAAGCTTTTTTGTAAAGTTTTTGTTTAAGTGCAAACCCCACTAAAATAGCTTATTTTTGTTCATTATATTTCAAAATTTAGATTTTCATTTAACATGGCAGACTTTTTGTTTTCATTCATTCATTCATCTTCTTCCGCTTAATCCTTTTCGGGTCATGGGGAGGCTGGAGCCTATCCCAGCATCTTTGGGCGAGAGGCAGGGTACACCCTGGACAGATCGCCAGTCCATTGCAGGGCCAACACAGAGAGACAGACAACCATTCACTCTTACAGTCATACCTAAGGACAATTTAGAATCCCTAGTTTTGATGCCAATTAGCCTAACTTGCATGTTTTTGGCATGTGGGAGGAAACTGGAGAAATCCCGGAGTAGATTTTTTGTTTAATATGTATAAATGAAGCATTTGTATCTAATTTAATAAAGGACTACTTATGAATAAATTTATTAATTTAACCAACGTGTTTATTTTATTAACACTAGAACCATCAAGATGGTCTAATGGAGACTCTGGGGTTTTATTATGTGAATAACTTTGCTTTAACAAAATCTGCAGGTCTCCCAGTTCACAACTTTTTATAAATGCCATTAAGGTATGGTGTTGCAATTCCGGAGGATGTTGGATCTGTGCGCTCTTTTTGTTAATAATCTCATTGATATTTTCCTCCTATATTGTGTATCCTGAACTGGGAGAGAGAAATAGAGAGAAGAGGGAGCTGAATTACCATTTTATGCACAGCAAAAAGAAATACTGTAAATACAGAAATATGGATAAAGGGGGAAAAACAAAGAAAACTGGCAATGTGGAAGATTTTGCTTCAAGAGTGAGGGAGAGCTGATCTGAGCCTAACCTCCGCAGAAAAGAGAAAAAGAGTCATTATCGGCTGACACCATCTGTATGTCCATTGCGGGTATAAGGGCTCCTACTGTATCCTATTATATGGATACAAATTCATGTAGTAGGCTATATACCATATAAACAAATGAAATTTAAAAAAGAACCTGCCGGATGATGTCCAGTTCAGCATAACACCGATCTCTGTGAGACCGTTGCTATTCATATAATCTATTCTTCTATCATGCCAAATAAAGTCACGGGCAGAGAAGCTTCTGCCATGCGCCCTCGGTTCTTGCCAGTGTCTCCTCCTAGCACCAGCGATCACTATCATCAGGCGCAGATGAATTAAGACAACCTTTTTTGGGGCGTTAAATCCCGGCGCATTTAGCAGGAGACTGACAATCGCAAACCTTAGTAAATCACCTTGCATCAGGCAATTCAATACTCCACTCCCTCAAATTTGCGTGTTGACATGACAACTCCCACAAATACATATGCAATGAGGCCAGGCACAAAATTAGCATAGTCCACGCCTTTCCACTGCAAATTTTGCCCTGTGCCCTTTAGTAAATCTCAACAGTAGTTTTTTTTAATGCCAAAACAGGATTTTGCAATGGTGCAGCACATTAGCAAATCTGTCCCTTAAACTTCTAGACCCAGTAAGGCTTCAAACAGGATGGACTAGCTTGTTATTTTCTTTTTTTACTTTAATGGAATTAAATAGTACTCTAGTTTGTTTTGAACATGCAGCATTACAACAGCCCTTTATACAGTAGCAGAGGCTATTATTTGAGTTTTTGCACTTTATTTTTGGGGTTAAAAGACTGCCCTTTAGCATCTACTATTTAATTGTGTTGCTACAAACACTTTTCATTAAACTGTCAAGTTCAAGTTTCCAACTCATGTTTGATGGGTCATTATTTTATTTAGCTATGGGAACTTGCTATAATAGGCTACATTATATTAAAGCTTGGTTCACACTATAGCGTTTGGACCAACTTTTACTGACGTTTTGAACAATCAGAGAAAGTAGTCCAAACATTGGTGAAATTACGTTTGTGTGCAGGTTTTTTTTTAATCCAGCGCACACTAACTTTTTACAAACTTTTACGAACTTTTGCTGGCATTTGCCAGCGTTGCATTCAGCGTTGGCAAACTTTTGCCAACTTAGGCTAGTGTATGTGTAGCTGTTGCCAACTTATGTTAACTTAAGCAAATGAATACTCAGCGCAGTTCAGCTGACATCAGCATCAGGCGACGCTCATATAAAGATTAGCGTTTGTGGAGGCTTCCTGCCATTCTGGACCTGCTTTTTTTTGGGTGGATTCACACGACAATGTTTGGACCAACTTTTACTGATGGTTTGGCAAACGTCTGGCTCTGCTGGCAAAAGCTGATAAAAGTTATTGACGGTTGGTGTTTGTTGGCAAACGCTGGCGAAAGTTGTATTTCTTGAAAATTTACAGCATGCTGAAAATTTGCCGATGTTTGGGAATAAACGTTGGTGAAAGTTGTGCTCAGTTTGTAAAAGTTCCTGAGCGCTGGGCTAAGTTATGCAGAGTTTACCTAAGTCAGCCTAAGTTAAGCTGCATTGGCAAACATTGATTGAAATGCTGGTGGAAGCAGATATTTTTAGACCGAAACTCAATTCAGACATGCACGGGCAAAAGAGAAATGGAGAGAAGGGGGAATTTAATAAAAGAAAATATATATGTAAGAGGGCAATGTATTTGTCTGGTAACGCTACACATCATACATGATGTGTATGACATGTTTTTTAAAAAATTTTTATGTATGCAAGATATATATATATATGTATATATGGCGGTTCCGCCACAGACCCAGCAGCACGGAGACCACCCACAAGTGCGACCTGTGTGACAGGGACTGCCATTCGCGCATCGGCCTGTTCAGCCACAGGCGGTGCTGTTCCAGCAGAGTAGACGTTTAGGATTCTCTTCCATGGTCATCATAGTCCGACGGAGGCCGACGAGATATATATAATATATACTGTATATATACGTATATATATATATTACGGGCATTTGATTAGTTTTGAGTTGTTTGTGGGTTTGTTTGCTCCAGTTGATTGATGTGGTTTAGGATTTTGTGTCTTTGCAGTGCTATTTTTCTACCACTAGGCTGTGCTGTTGCGCAAATGTGTCTTTTGCCAGTATGCATTACTGGTTGCCTTGGAAACAACAGCTGTTGGAGAGCCCAATCATTTTTTTTTTTTTTTTTGGCTGTCTGAAAAAACATTTTCTTGGTCCGTGGAATGTTTTTTTTTGTGAAATTTTCAGTAACAGTCTGTCTACTGTCTGCCTGCTACAAATAAATATATATAATCTACCAAAAATGTGACAGCCCAAAAGAAAAAAAAATCTCATTGAAAAATTTACTGTTCTTAATTTTCTGCTCCGTGCATAATCATTCTCCAGGATTTATTGGTTCGGCTTCCATTGTGTGGAATCAAACAGGCTGATGTGGTGTCAAAAAGTAAATGACACTTAACGGGATTTAATGTTATTTTAATGGAGAAAGCTGTAACAGTCAAAAGATAATCACCCGTCATTTTGTTTAAATGATGATACCCTAGTTTTTTTTTATTCCATCCACATTCACATTTTAATTGCGGACTTAGTGTTGGAGTCTGTTGCATTATTTTATTATATTTTAGATGAATGAATGAATGAATGAATGAACAGGGAAAAAGGGTATGCAAAAGTAATTACATATGAATATAAAACGGAAATAAATACTGAAACATATGCCCAAAAGAGATGTGTTCACTCAAGAAGCAGGTCCAGAATGGCAAGAAGCCTCCACAAATGCTGATCTTTACATGAGCGTCGCCTGACGCTGATGTCAGCTGACCTGCGCTGAGTATTTCTCTGATTTTTCAAAACGTCTGTAAAAGTCGGTCCAAACGCTATAGTGCGAACCCAGCTTTAACTTAGGCTGACTTAGATGAACTCTGCAAAACTTAGCCCAGTGCTTCAGAACTTTTACAAAATGAGCACAACTTTCACCAGTGTTTATTTCCAAATGCTGCCAAATTTTCAGCATGCTGAAAATTTTCAAAGAACACAATTTTCATCAGCGTCTGCCAACAAACACCAGCAATTAACTTTTGCCAGCAGAGCCAGACATTTGCCTAAACGTCAGTAAAAGTCGGTCCAAACATTGTAGTGTGAATCCACCTTAAGGCAGAGACTGACAACAAAGTGATATTCACAGGTCTGCAGGCTTAAACAGGTGAGGTAAAACATGACCTGGATCCCCAAACTTGAACCGTGCCAACAGGAAGCAGAGATGGTGAACATGAGAGAAATAATTGCGATTAGTCGACTAATCGAAAAAAATAGTTGTTAGATTAGTCGACTACCAAAAGCTGCAGTCCTAGCATATAATTGTCTGAGCAGATGAACATGTCACCTTCAGGTGTCTGGAAATTGTACCCAAGGATGAACCAGACTTGTTGAGGTCCACAATTCTCTTCCTGATATCTTGGCTGATTTCTTTTGATTTTTCCATGATGTCACACAAGGAAGCAGTGTGTTTGAGGTGTGCCTTAAAACAGGGGTCCCCAACCCCTGGTCCCCAGACCGGTACTGGTCCGTGGATCATTTGGTACCGGGCCGCAAAGAAAAAAAAAAATTGTGGGTAATATTAAAGCTATTTTTTTCCATTAGTCTCGCGGAGATTTTATTTTGAAAAACAACTGTTTCCTCCCTCGCCTCACAACCGCTCTTGACTCTGGCGCGAAGTTTCACACATCAGTGACACAAGCTAACTCTTCAAAAAATTAGCCAAAAACAAAATTGTAGTTGCAGGAAAACAAGCCCAGAGTTCCCACTGATTATGGTGAGTTGATATGATGCTGCAGAATCATTGTAATTGCCGAATATAAAGTGTAATTGTATCAGATTACATGCTCTGAACTGACAAAGGTTTTTGTTATTGGAACCCCCGCACCTCTACCCGGTCCGCAGAAAATTTTCATGCATGAAACTGATCCCTAGTACAAAAAAGGTTGGGGACCGCTGCCTTAAAATATATCCACAGGTGTGCCTCCAGTTAACTCAGATGTTGTCAATTAACCTATCAGAAGCTTCTGCAGCCATGACATCATCATCTGGGCATTCCCAAATTGTTTAAACTTTATTTTTATTTATTTATATAGCACCTTTCATACAACAAAGTGCAACTCGAAGTGCTTTACAGTTAAAAACAATTCCAGATAAAACACAAACAAAACAATGAAAAGACAAAGAGAGCCCTCCCCAAGCCCCCCCGTCCCCACTCTCGTCCAAGGCATCAATCCACCTGACCCCCAACCCACCCCAGAGCCCCCCCAAGTAATACTAGGCATAGTTAAAACATGACTGAGGACTGAGGACCAGAGTGAGGAAACGCCATCATAGTGGGACCGTCAGCACAAGAAGCCGGTCTCAGCCCACAGCTGCAGAGACACCGCCACAGGGGCTACCCTAGCCCAGGCAGACAGAGAAGTCCACACCACAACCAACAGGCTGTGACTGGACCCCCCCATCCCACCAAGCCAGGGTCACCACCACAGCAGCATCCCCACCGCCAGAGCCAATTACAGCTCCCAGTGCCGACAGCCCCCCAATGCGGAAACACTAGAGCTAAAAATAACATAAGATAAAATAAAATACAATAAAATACAATAGAATACAATAATAAGCAGAGTAAGATGATGAATAAAAATAAATAAAAAAGAGAATAAAATGGTTAAAGGAATAATTGTCATGGTGCGGTCCTCGTGGACCGCTAATGAGACGCTATAGGCCGTCGATAAGTTTGCATAATTTATTAATGAGTGACAGATGACAAAATAATGAGCCACGGGGGGGCAAAAACACAAATACGGTTTGACTCAGACACAGGAATACAGACTCTCAGGACATACACTTACAGAGACGGATGATAGATGAAGGGATGTTCAACGAGTGAACATCTGACGAGATTGCAGTGAGGAGTAACCCTCAGCTGCTTCCTTAAATCCCCAAGACAACCCAATCAGTGGAGAGAGTAATTAGGAGAGATGCTGAACAGCTGTCACAACATGACCCGGCTTTGACAGCCGGAAGTCCCGCCATGACGCTGTCAGAATAAAAGCCCTGATGGCCAGAGAAGGGGAAACCACCGGACAACCCGAGCGCGGACAAAGTCAGCGCACGGACCATGACAGTAGCCCCCATTCCCGAGGCGGATTCCAGACGCTGTGTAACATTGAGCCCCCCACCACCACCACCACCCAGAAGGTCAACAGGACCGCCTAGGGAGGGGGGTGGGGGAAAACAGGCTCGGAGGGTGAGAGCCAACCAGCAGAATAACAGAAAGAAGAAAAAACAGGCTACAACAGAACACCCTGATAAATCCAGTAAGATCACAGGAAAAGATAAACATCTTCACAACCCACAGGGGAATACAGGAAACTCAAATACAGGCACAACAATCAGAATACCAGAGCGAAAAAAAACCCCCAAACACTTATGCCAAGGGACAGCGAAAAACATACTTCAATGTCGCAAAAATAACACAAGCGAGGAGGAGAGGAGAAAAAAAAATGCACTAAAGAGCGGCGATAAATACAGTTCACAATAGTCCTAATAACAAAACACAAGAGCATCCCTAAAATTCCCGAGGAGAAGGCAGAGGAAAAAAAAAACAAAACAGGGATGACGGCAGACAGAGCACAATAACACAAAACCCAATAGATCGGGGGGGGGGGGTCTTCCTGCGTCCCGCGTCCAGATCACTGGCAGGGAGAAAAGGGAAAGTTCGGGCGGCTTACCCCAGTCCCAGGCCAAGAAAAACAGCACCTCCGGCGGCCGGACCAGGTCGGCGAACAGAAAGTCTAAACGGTCGGGTGGCCAACCCAGAACACCAAACGGGCGAGGCAGTCTCCCAGGCAGCCGACCCGCATCACTCAGCCACCAGGACCACAGGGGAGAACTCGGAGATGGCCCCCCTATAGAGAGGGAAAACGAGGGAGGGCCGGACCGATAACGGAGAACTCCAGCGGCCCCCGATGGAAAGGGAAAAAGAACGGGGGAAGGATGAGGGACCAGTCCGGCGTCGCTCAGCGAAGGATCTGCAGCTCCACCTCCAAACTCCACCAGAACCGGCACTGCCTTCCAGTCGGATCCCAAACGAGACCGCACTGCACCCTCGACGGACCCAGATTGGGTCGCGGCTGCACCCACGACGGACCCAGACTGGGTCGTGGCTGTACCCATGACGGACCCCGACTGGGTCGCGGCTGCACCCACGATGGACCCCGACTGGGCCGGGGCAGCACCAGAGACGACCTCCCAACCTGAACCCGGAACTTCCAGAATGGCAACCGGAATCGACTCCACACCGGTGACCCTGGGAGAAGGCTCAGGAGAAGAAAGAGAACCGGGATCAGGATCACTGGCAGCGACAGAGCCCGGCGAGACAAGCTCGGATGCAGCGGACAGCAGCACCTGGCTCGTCTCCCCGAGAGACAGGCAAAAATGCTCTAGAATTGATAAGAGAAAGACAAAATAGAGCACTTGCCTGATCTTGAGGTCTGTCACCGTCCAGGACTTCGATGATCCAGGTTCAGAAGGAAGAAGGACATCCTCTGGCTCCCACTCGGCTACAGCGGGCCCCGCAGCCGGCATGATGGTTTCTACAGTCTGAGGACCCCCCAACGCTGACATCCACGCTGAGGGCGAACATGGCGTGATGGCAGGGGATCCGTGACCTGCCGGGTCGGACTGTCTCTCCGTGGAGTCCCGGGGATGCTTACTCGTCGGCGCAGGCTCCAAATGATAGTCTGCCCTCCTCCTTTGCCCATGACGTGGCTGCGGGGCCGGAACCAAGTACTCCAGGGCCGCAGGCCCCTTCCTCGTCCGACGGTGTAAACCTGGCGCCGAAGAACGCTCGGGGAAAGGGGACACAAAGGAAGCAGGTTCATGATTAATCACTGCAGCAGATGGAGGGAGCTCAGGGGACTGTCAGCCCCGAGCTCCACCCCCAGCGGTCAGACAAGGAAATTCGCTCAGTGAAGGAAAAGAATGAAAACGCACTTGCCTACTCCGCTGAGGACCGATGGAGACTGCTGCAGAGGGCTTGGTTCTTCCCTTTCCCCACTGGATGGTGACGGAGGGCCCCCTGGGAAGACGAGGAGGAGCTGTTCGACCAGGATCAATGACGGGCTCCACCGAAGCAGGACTCGTGGAGCTCACAGCAGCTGGGGAAAGCGTCGAGGAGGAGGGGGTGACAGCCGAGATGATCCGGGAATAAGGAGCTGATGGGACAGCTAGGACAGATGACCCGGAGGCGGAGGCTGCTAGGTTTTCCTCCTGTTGTGACGCAGGAGAAACAGCTGGCTGGGAGGCAGAGTTCCAATGGTGACCCGGAACTGGATCCAGACAGGGTTCTCGCAGAAGCTTGCCGTGGGCTTTGTGATGACGTCTACCGGCAGAGGGTGAGGAGAAGTCAGGGAAACACTGCACCTGGGCTGGATGGGTGACAAGAGCTGATTCTCGAGGCGAGGAGCAGAGATGCCTCGCCGTCGGCCTCTTGCCGGGGTTTCCCCCCAGTCCCTGGACCTCCTCCCTTGTCGGGAACGCCGTACTCGGGGAAGGCGGTGAAGGTTCCTTGGCTGCCCTCTCGAGCGCTCTCTCTATCAGTCCACGTTGTATCACAATCCATGCCACCTGTTCCTTCCCCTCCGGAAAGGAGGTGAGATGGTATCTTAGCAAAGCCCTCTGAGTGAGGGGCTCGTATGCCAAGTAGGTGGGCATGAGGAGACGGGCTTCTGCCAGGTAGCCATCAATCTCCTCAAACTACTCGGGGCAATACCCACGCTCGAAAGCGGATATACTGAGCAGTACTAGCCCCCAGAGAAGGGAAAAAACTCAAGTCCAATAGCAACTCACGGTGACCGGTGTCTCCTTCTGGCTGCGGTCTACTGTCATGGTGCGGTCCTCGCGGACCGCTAATGAGACACTATAGGCCGTTGATGAGTTTGCATAATTTATTAAAGAGTGACAGATGACAAAATAATGAGCCACGGGGGGCAAAAACACAACTACGGTTTGACTCAGACACAGGAATACAGACTCTCAGGATATACACTTACAGAGACGGATGATAGATGAAGGGATGTTCAACGAGTGAACGTCTGACGAGATCGCAGCGAGGAGTAACCCTCAGCTGCTTCCTTAAAGTAGAACTGAACTCACCTTTTTGCCAAAAAAGTAGAATAGCAGATTAATTCCTTATTACCTATTGTATTTTTCAACACATAAAAGAAATTTTTAGGCCGTGCAATGGCCAAGCTATAAGCCGATAAACTTTTGCCTCTGGCTGGCAGTGCCAAACAAACAGGAAGTAGTGCAGACGACGCTGCGTGACGTCACGAGTGTGACCCTTATCAAAACAACAATGGCAGATGATAGCAGTTCCAGCAGTCAAGAACACCAGAGTTTTCAGAGTGAAGAGGCATTCAGGATCGGTGACAAGACAGAGGAGGATGCAGGAGTGTCAAGTGAACAGGAAGAGAGCGAGGGAGGCATCGAACCGTACAGATTAGAGCCAGAATTTTGGGGGGATTCCGGCACCGACTCAGACTGCAGCAGTGATGGGGAGGAGAGTCGCTTATTGAATACAGAATGGTGAGTCTTTACTTTGGCATGTTTGGGGTGTCAGGATAAGGAAAATTAACAATAAAAAAGAAAGGGAAAAAAAAACCATCAGCATTTTTCCAACTTATTACAGTGATCCCTCACTTATCGCATTTAATGGGGACCAGAACCGACCGCGAAAAGTGAAAAACCGCGAAGTAGCGTCACCCCCCCCCCCCAAGGGCGTCACAAGCACTATTTTGCACAAAAAGGCACAAGAGAACAGCGAAAAGTGCCACTAAGCAACACGAGCGATAAAGAACAATGAATGCAGTCTTCCTTCGCTGGGTATAGGCGCTCGGCAGGGAGCAAAGCTGGGTAAAACGTCTCGGCCAATCAGCTTGCGAGATTCCCGAGCGGTGAAGAGGTGGGCGGAGAGGAGTGGAGCGGTGGTCAGAGAGGTAGATTTTCAGTTTTGCGGGCTCTCCGTGTTGATACCTGATGTTCTAATGTAGAAGGCAGGGAGAAGGCAGGGAGACTACATTAGAACATCAGGTATCAACACGGAGAGCCCGCACAACTGAAAATCTACCTGTCTGACCACCGCTCCACTCCTATCCGCCCACCTCTTCACCGCTCGGGAATCTCGCAAGCTGATTGGCCGAGACGTTTTACCCAGCGAAGGAAGACCGCATTCATTGTTCTTTATCGCTCGTGTTGCTTAGTGGCACTTTTCGCTGTTCTCTTGTGCCTTTTTGTGCAAAATAGTGCTTGTGACGCCCTTGGGGGGGGGGGGGTGACGCTACTTCGCGGTTTTTCACTTTTCGCGGTCGGTTCTGGTCCCCATTAAACGCGATAAGTGAGGGATCACTGTATATCTAGAAACGCATCGCTTCCCGGTCGCTTTTCCTCCCCCTTTCTTTCGTCGCCATGACAGCTTTCCTTGGCCACTGAACAGATCTTCCCAGGTGTTGGAAGTGTTTTGTAGTCGACTATCACGACAAAATGCACCAAAAACAACCAGTGTCGACGTGCTCGCAATGGTAAACATGGAGGACTGTGTCACACTCGTGACGTCACGCGGAACTCCGGCTGCACTTCTGCGGATTTGTCTGATTTTTCAGGGCGGGAAATTCAAAATCGCGATTTTCTCCAAGATTCCGGGATTTGTGGAGGGGGTGCCAATGATAAATTATCTTTATAATTGTATGTACTATCACCCAGTGCCGTTCAATGCCGTTCAGTTCAGTTCTACTTTAAATCCCCAAGACAACCCAGTCAGTGGAGAGAGTAATTAGGAGAGATGCTGAACAGCTGTCACAACGTGACCCGGCTTTGACAGCCGGAAGCCCCGCCGTGACGCTGTCAGAATAAAAGCCCTGATGGCCAGAGAAGGGGAAACCACCGGACAACCCCAGCACGGACAAAGTCAGCGCACGGACCATGACAATAATAAATATACCCATATATAGTATATTGTAATGCAAAACTGAATTGAAATAATCTAAAAACATAAAGATATGTAAATAAATAAATAAAATAGCCAAATAAGTATATAAACTTGAATGATAAAATTAGTTAAAAGCTAAACTAAAAAGATGGGTCTTGAGCCTCCTTTTAAAAATATCAACGGTCTCTACAGCCCTGAGGTCCTATGGCAGGCTGTTCCACAGATGTGGACTGAAAAACTCGGAACGATGTTTCACTGTGCTGCCCTTCAGGCATAGTGTTAGTTTATCTTTTATTTTGAAATAATTTTATTTTGACATTTGTTGACATGCTTAGGTCATATCCTGGCAGCCATCTTGAAGAAAAGCATTTGTTGAATGTCACTACCTGCTACTTAACTGTTCACACCAGAGACACAATGTCGTAAATTAAAACATAAATAATTTCATTGTGAAGTTAATAAGTTAAGGTTAAAAATGTTTGCATTTCATAAATATTTGTGGTTAGTTAAAACTACTTTATTTACATGTGTATGGATGGTTTGGAGAGCTCGTAGCTGTGTAAATGGTGATAATGTGTTTTATATTTTGCAGTTTTCACTCTGCCCTTGTATGAAACTGAAAAGAACTACAGTAAACAGCTAACAGAAGCTTACTACAACTCGTCATTTTTTTCATGTAAGGAAGAGTTTAGCTGGTTGGATAACTATAGCTCCCACGCTGTAGTGAAGACAGCACAATGAAAAGACGAGAAATTTGGTGTTGTGCATCAATGTAAGATGGATGAAACGAAGAGTGATAAGTTTACAGCAGTAAGTGGACGCAGTTCACGGTCATCTTCTTCGTCAGCCAAGTTGTTGACACATGCTCATGCTAAAGCAGAGGCAGCTAAGACGAAAG
Source organism: Pholidichthys leucotaenia (assembly GCA_020510985.1). Classification (NCBI taxonomy): domain Eukaryota; kingdom Metazoa; phylum Chordata; class Actinopteri; order Cichliformes; family Pholidichthyidae; genus Pholidichthys; species Pholidichthys leucotaenia. The sequence goes on from CM035836.1 coordinate 188,679,369, forward strand.
CAACATATGCAGCCTTGGAAGCTAAAGCTAAAGTGGAAAAAGCAGCACAGGAAGCTAAACTGCAAAAGGAAAAAGCTGACATGGAAGCTCAATATCTGCTAGAAAGAGCACGCAAAGATACTGAGTTGGAAGAATTAGCTAGTCGGAAAGAAGCAGCAGCTTAAGCTGAAGTAGTTGTGTGGGAATCAGCAGAGGCAAAAGAAAATTGGATTGTATTAGACAAAACAGGCCCATCAGAGGAAGATAAAATGGAAAGGATAAGTGAGTATGTATATTCTCACTTTGACCCACAAAATGATGAAAGCCATGTAGCTGATGCAGTGCGAGCAAACATTAAAGCTGAAGCCCTGGCACGTCAGCTCACTGCAAATGACCTTTTTCCATTAAGCCCAAACAATCCTCTCACCAGACCGCAACAACCTGTTTACCCTAAAGAGACACAATATGCTGACCATACTAACAACCCTATGTCAGGAAGAAATTACTGTAATGAAGGTTATGTTCCCTCAGAAGCTAAAATGGGGAATCAGGCTCCACCAGGAGAAGGTGTACATCAGAGAGACTCAAAAATATTTTCAGCTCACCTGAACAGCTCAGCTCTGCCTTTTCATCCTCAGTATATGCCAATAGCTAACAATGGAGCATCTTCAACTGAACAGTTAGCCCAGTACTTGGCTCAACGTGACCTGGTGAGCTTGAATTTGTATCAGTTTGACAATAGACCTGAAAACTATTGTGCTTGGCAGTCTTCCTTCCACAATTCCACCCAAGGGTTAGGCCTCACAGCTACTGAGGAATTGGACTTATTAACAAAATGGCTCGGCAAAGAACCATGTAACCAACCAAGCAATTATGTCAAGCATTTCAGGTCAGTGCACATAACTAATCCAGCCTTAGCCCTCAGGAAGGTCTGGGAATGTCTCCAGGAGTGTTATGCAGCATCTGAAATCCTCGAGAGGTCTCCCTTTAACAGACTTGACAGCTTCTTGAGAGTTTCAGTGAAGGATAACATAAAGCTAAAAGAACTAGCTGATTTATTAATGGAACTGCAGGGTGCCAAGGAGGACGGATACCGTCAAGCCCTATCCTATCTGGATACTGCTTGGGGCATCGAGCCAGTAATATCCAAACTGCCCTATGGACTTCAAGACAAGGGGATAGCTACTGGTGCAAAGTACAAAGATGAACATGGAGGACGGTTTCCACCATTTGAATTCTTTGTCAAGTTCTTATACTATGAGGCAAGGAAGAGGAACGATCCAAGTTTCACCTTTTCAAGCATCAACAGCTCAGCCCAAAAATCTGCAAAATCTTTCCTTAGAGGTACAAATGCTGCTGTTATGGTTCAAAAGACAGACATCTCCACAACTAATCCAAGCAAGATCAGCCATGAGAAAGATAACGATCCAAAGAAAAGCTGTCCTAGTCATCATAAACCACACCCCTAAAGAGATGCAAGGCCTTCAGAGCTAAAGCTTTTGATGACAGAAAAAGCTTTCTCAAAGAGAGGGGGATCTTTTAAATGTTGCAGCTCAACTTCTCATCTTGCAAAAGATTGTGCAATGGAAGTAAAGTGTGTAGAGTGTGAGAGTGCTTATCACAACTCTGCCATGCATCCTGGCCCCGCACCTCAAGACAAGGCTCCTTTAACCGCAACACACAATGGCGGGGAGGGAGAAGAAAACAACAACCCCAAAGCTGTGATTAACTCGAGCTGCACTGAAGTCTGTGGCCTAGGACAAGTTGGTAGGTCATGTTCTAAGATCTATCTCGTCAAAGTGTATCCCGCAGGTCAAGCAGATAAAGCTATCAGAGCGTACTTGCAAGGTCAAGTTTCTTCAAGCTGTTCAATGTGAAATGTGAACCATACTCCTATCATCTGAGAACATGTTTGGGCACAACTGAAACAGCTGGTCGAAGGGCCGAAGACTTCGTGGTGGAGTCACTTAATGGAAGGTAACAATCCCACTGCCACCACGTCTGGAGTGTGATGATATACTCAGCAATCATTCCAAAATTCCGACATCTAATGCAGCTTTACACCACCCTCATCTTACTAAAGTAGCAGAACACATTCCAGAGATGGATCCTACAGTTGAAATCCTCTTGCTGCTCGATAGGGATGTCATCAGAGCACACAAGGTACGGGAACAAATAAACAGCCCCCATAATGCACCCTTCACCTAGTGCCTAGACCTAGCCTGGGTACTCATTGGAGAAGTCTGCTTAGGGAATGCACACAAGCCTATTGTCAACACTTTCAAAACAAATGTGCTGGACAGTGGTAGACTTTCACTGCTCCAAAATTGTGCAAGCTTTTTTCACATAAAGGAGAGAATTGTCCATGGTGGATGGCTTCAAAATAAGGTCTCAGGATCACACAGAGCTGCAGAGTACATGCTGGGACGGAATGTGTTTAATCACACAGAATACAACAATAATCTGGCATCTTCAACTGAAGATGAAATTTTCCTAGACTTGATGGACAAAGAAGTCTACAGGAATGAGGAACAAAGTTGGGTTGCCCCACTTCCATTCCAACAACTGAGGAGATGCCTACCTAACAGTCGAGAATGAGCAGAGAAACGATTTGCATCACTCCAACGAACTCTGAAGACGAGGCCAGACATACAAAAACAATATTTGGACTTTATGGGTAGAATATTTGAGAATGATCATGCTGAGGAAGCACCACCTCCAGGAAAAAATTAAGAATACTGGTACTTGCCAACCTTCGGTGTATTTCACCTGCAAAAACCAGGCCAAATTAGAATAGTGTTTGACTCAAGTGCCCAACACTCAGCTGTTTCACTCAACGATGTACTTCTAACTGGTCCTGATCGCAACAACTCTCTCCTTGGGGTCCTGTTGTGGTTCCGCAAAAACAAGGTTACAATCTTGGCGGATATTCAGCAAATGTTTTTTTTTCTTCCAAGTCAAAGAGGACCACAGGAATTACCTGAGATTCCTCTGGTACATGGATAATGACGTTTTGAAGGAAATCACTGACTACAGGATGAAGGTGCATGTCTTTGGAAACAGCCCATCTCCGGCAGTAGCCATCTATTGTCTTAGGAGAGCTATCAGAGAGGGTGCACAAGTACATGAAGTGGACACAGTCTACTTTGTAGAAAGGAACTTCTACGTTGATGATGGTCCACACTCCCTGCCAACAGATGCTTAAGCCATTGACTTGTTACGCAGAACGCAGCTTCACTTGCTGAATCTAACCTTCAGCTTCATAAGTTTGCTTCAAACAGTCCAGATGTGTTAGAAACCTTTTCTCAGGAAGACTGTGCAGCAGTTAGCAAGGACATAGACCTCACCGGAGAACCTGCACCCACTCAACGGAGTCTAGGACTCCTGTGGGAGATATCAATCGACACTTTCACTTTCTCTATGTCAACAGACATTAAGCCATTCACTCGTCGGGGAGTTCTTTCCACAGCGAACAGTGTTTTTGACCCTCTAGGCTTACTAGCCCCAGTCATGATCCAAGGTAGAGCTCTACTCAGAGAATTCACAACACAGAAATCGGAGTGGGACATGTCACTACCTGAGAGCAAGCTCAGCAAATGGGAGGCTTGGCGGGACTCACTTCAGGAACTGAAATATCTGTGTGTGCCCAGAGCATACACAGCAACCTCTCTGACCAAGGCAGTTCACACTGAACTCTGTGTGTTTTCAGATGCATCTGTCAGTGTCATAGGTGCAGTGGCATACCTGAAAGTCACTCAAGAGGATGAACAAATTCACATTGGATTTGTCATGGGCAAAGCAAAACTTACGCCTCAGTCTGAACCTACTATTCCGAGACTGGAACTCTGTGCAGCAGTTTTGGCTGTGGAAATGGCAGAACTGATTCAAGATGAACTGGACCTGAAACTAGATTCCACCAGATTCTACACAGATAGTAAAGTGGTCCTTGGCTACATCTACAATAAATCTAAACACTTCTATGTCTATGTTCTTAATCAGGTGCATCGTATTCTCCAATCCACAAGATCTGAACAGTGGCACTATGTGCACACAAAGGACAACCCTGCAGATCACACATCAAGATTGGTTCCTGCCTCACGCTTAGTGCACACAACATGGTTCACAGGACCTGCATTCCTGTCCAAACCCTTGGAAGAACAAGAATCACCTCAGTCATTTGACTTGGTAGATCCAGAGGTGGATGTCGAGATTCGCCCAGAAGTGTGAAGCTATGCCACACAACTCCAAGAGAACACCTTCAGCACAGAATGTTTTCAAAGGTTCTCCAGCTTTGACTCTCTTGTACGAGCTGTAGCACTCCTGATTTACATTGCAAGTCCTATAAGTCTTCCAACAGTACAAACAAGTGTAAGGGATGGCACAAGTGTGAGCTACCACACACTCCTGATGAACTATCTCAAGCAAGGGAAGTTATTATCAGAGCAGTTCAGAAAAGAGCCTTTAAAAAGGAATTCAAAGCACTGGAGACAAACAAGCTGATTCCTCTGAGCAGTAATCTTCAACGTCTTACACCCATCTTGCAGGACCGTCTCATCTGCCTCAGAGGCAGACCAAAGAATTCTGACCTGGACATTGGAGAAATGCATCCAATCATCTTTCCCAAAGATGACCACATATCCGTATTACTGGTCAGACACTACCATGCTAAGGTAAAACACCAAGACCGTCACCTGACAGAAGGTGCTGTCAGAGCTGCAGGAATCTGGCTCATAGGTGGAAAAAGGCTCATTAGGTCAGTCCAACACAAATGTGTCACCTGTCGTAGGCTAAGAGGAAGAATGCAAGAACAGCAGATGGCAGACTTCCCATCAGAATGTCTTAAGACCTGCCCTTCCTTTACATGTGTGGGGTTAGATGTCTTTGGACCCTGGTCCATAACCACCAGATGTACGAGAGAAGGAGTAGCTGAGAGCAAGTGGTGGGCTATAATCTTCTGCTTCATGAGCTCCAGAGCAGTGCACCTTGAAGTCATCGACTCAATGGATACTTCAAGCTGCATCAACGCCATACGTCGGTTCTTTGCAATAAGAGGACCTGCCAAACAACTGGGATCAGACTGTGGCACCAACTTCATAGGAGCCTGCAAGGAACTCAGAATGAGTAAAGGCCAGTCAGAAACCACCATGCAGAAGTACCTGAACCAACAAGGATGTACCTGGGAATTCAATCCCCCACACGCATCACACACGGGTGGTTAGTGGGAACGGCTGATTGGGATGACAAGAAGAATACTGGATGTAGTGCTCCTTCAACAGCACACCCGTTTGACTCGTGATGTCCTGTGTACATTAATGGCCGAAGTGACCACAATCATGAATGGAAGACCATTAATCCCAGTCATTCATTCTGTCACCTTCTGGGTGTATGGGGGCGGCAGTGGCTCAGGAGGTAGAGCAGGTCATCCAATAACCGCATGGTTGGCGGTTCGAATCCCGCTCTCCCCAGATATCCTGCCGTTGTGTTCCTGGGCAAGACACTTCACCCCTAATTGCTCCTGGTGAGTCTGGAAGTGCCATGTTAGGTAGCATGCCGCCATCAGTGTGTGAATGTGTGTGTGAATGGGTGGATAGCAGGATCTGTAAAGCGCTTTGGTCATCAAGAGATGAGAATAAAAGCGCTATATAAGTGAATGCCATTTACCATTTACCATTCTATACTTCTAACACAAAAGGCTGGACTTCTACCTCCACCAGGTGACTTTACAAACAAGGATCTCCTTGTCAATCAGTTGAGACAAGTTCAAGCTCTAACCAAGAAATTCTGGAGCCACTGGAGCAGAGACTACTTGCCTACTGTACAACCCCGCAAGAAATGGACCAGGTCCATTCCAAACCTGAAAGTGGGAGATGCAGTCATTCTCAAAGACAGTCAAGTTGCTCGTAATCACTGGCCATTGGCCGTAATCATCAAGACCTTTCCTGGGGAAGATAGGAGGGTGAGAATGGCGGTATTGAGGACTACAACCCAAGGACATTCAAAGACTCTTCTCAGACCAGTGACGGAAGTCGTCTTACTTCTAACTAAGACTAAAGTTTGAAACCTCCCCTCAGTTCATAGGTTCATAGCTAGAGTGACCTCACTAAGGTCAGGCGGGGAGTGTACTGCCCTTCAGGCATAGTGTTAGTTTGTTTTTTTATTTTGAAACAATTTTATTTTGACATTTGTTGACATGCTTAGGTCATATCCTGGCAGCCATCTTGAAGAAAAACATTTGTTGACTGTCACTACCTGCTACTTAACTGTTCACACCAGAGGCGCAATGTCGTAAGTTAAAACATAAATAATTTCATTGTGAAGTTAATAAGTTAAGGTTAAAAACGTTTGCATTTCATAAGTATTTGTGGTTAGTTAAAACTACTTTATTTATATGTGTATGGATGGTTTGGAGAGCTCGTAGCTGTGTAAATGGTGATAAGATTGTGTTCTGTATTTTGCAGTTTTCACTTTGCCCTTGTATGAAGCTGAAAAGAGCCACAGTGAACAGCTAACAGAAGCTTACTACAACTCAAGTCATTTTTTTTCATGCAAGGAAGAGTTTAGCTGGTTGGATAACTATAGCTCCCATAGTGTAGTGAAGACAGCACACTTACCATGGTTTTTTGTCCTAACTTCAGGTATCATTAAAAGGCCAATACCAGAGGACCTTAGGGTCCTTGTGGGACAGTATGGTAAAAGCAGATCAAAATAAATAAGAAGGACCAAGACCATTAAGAGTTTTATAAACTAATAAAAGAACTTTAAAAAAATCAATTCTATAACTCAGAGGGAGCCAATGCAGCGATTCTAAAACTGGTGTAATATGCTCTCTCTTTCTGGTCTTTGTCAGCACACAGGCTGCTAAATTCTGTGATAGCTGTAAGTTACTAATCGTCTTTTTAGGAAGACCAGAAAGGAAAGCATTGCAATAATCAATATGACTGGAAATAAAAGCATGCATTAGCATCTCTGTGTTTTCTTGAGAGAGAAATGGGCAGACTCAGGCTATATTCTCTGGCATAGTAATTTTTGTAGTCTGTGTAAACTCAAAAATTATTTAGCAAATATAAAAATTATTTAACAAATAGAAATAATGTTGGTAATCCTAACTGACCTAAAACAGGAAAAGTTTAGTCTGATTTAATGTCAGACTGTGGAAAACGGTTATGTGTCTGTTTATACAGTGTACTGTATGTAAACTTCTGGTTTCATCTGTATTTGCAGTGGCATTTTTTGATGAGCTTATGCAATGTCACAACATTTATTTCTTCCAGAGCTGCATTACATTTTCTCCAGCAGCTTGTGTTGAGAGATAGTAAGAGTTATAATGCCTATTTTAGTTTCAAAAAAAGTAACATCTTTTCAATGAACATAGAATATGTCTTCAAACGTGTTTTTTTTTCCACTATATCAGTTTGCATTACATAACTTGTTGCCAGCTGAAACATAAACCCCGTTTCCACTACCAGGAACCAATTTTGCAGGAAGTTTCCCCATGGTGTATGTCTCCATTACAGGAAGCTCCCCGTAAGGGGAAATTTTCAGGAACCTTTAGCAGGTGAAAGAGGGCCCTGGTGAGGAGGACATACTTCAGAGCAGACCCGAAAACTGCTGGGTGGGGTTTAGGATTGACTCGGTGCTGAATGGATAAAACTCTGCATCATGGCCAGATGATGCAGAGTGCCATAGCGCTCCGTGAGCGAAACACAAGGAAATGAAAAGCAGCAAATTTGACCAGAAAAAGATATTAGTGGAGCTCTAATGGTTAAAAATTTATAATGCTGCCGTGATTATGGAGGGTCTAAACGACTTTTCTAGATGTGTGGAGGACAGCAGCATTACAGCGGAGTGGTATGGCTGCTACTGCTGCTCTTTGCCAGAATTATGAAACAACAATGGTGGCAAGTTGGTCCCATGCACTCCACTCTACAGTGATGTGAAAAAGTGTTTGCCCCTTCCTGATTTCTCATTTTTTGGGATTTGAGTTTGTCACACTTAAATGTTTCAGATCCATCCATCCATCCATCTTCTTCCACTTAATCCTTTTCGGGTCGCGGGGGAGCTGGCACTTATCTCAGCATCTTTGGGCAAGAGACAGGGTACATTCTGGACAGATTGCCAGTCCATCGCAGGGCCAATACACAGAGACAAACAACCATTCACTCTCGCAGTCATACCTAAGGACAATTTAGAACAGTGATCTCTGTGGAGTTTGTATGATCTCCCCATGTCTGCGTGGGTTTACTCTGGGATTTCTCAGGTTTCCTCCCACATGCCAAAAACATGCAAGTTAGGTTAAGTGGCATCAAACTGGGGATGTTTCAGATCATGAAACAAATTTTAATATTAGACAAAGATACTGTAACACAAGTAAACACAAAAAGAAGTTTTTAAATGAAGGTGTTTATTATTAAGGGTAAAAAAAAATCCAAACCTACATGGCCCTGTGTGAAAAAGTGATTGCGCCCCCCCCCCCCCATTAAAACATAAATTAACTGGTTTATCACATCTTTGGAAAGCGGAGTTCAATTTCTCTAGCCACACCGAGGCCTGATTACTGCTACACCTGTTCTCAATCAAGAAATCACTTAAATAGGACCTGCCTGACAAAGTGAAGTAGACCAAAAGATCCTCAAAAGCTAGACATCATGCTGCAATGCAAAGAAACTCAGGAACAAATGAGAAACAAAGTAATTGAGATCTGTCAGTCTGGGAAAAGTTATAAAGCCATTTCTAAAGTTTTGGGACTCCAGTGAACCACAATGAGACCCATTATTCACAAATGGCGAAAACGTGGAACAGTGGTGAACCTTCCCAGGAGTGTCCGGCCAACCAAAATTCCCCCAAGAACACACTGATGACTCTTGGTCACAAAAGACCCAACAACAACATCCAAAGAACTGCAGGCCTCGCTTGCCTCAGTTAAGGTCAGTGTTCATGACTCCACCATAAAGAAAGAGACACAAAAAGAACATAAAGGCTCGTCTCACTTTTGCCAGAAAACATTCTGATGATCCCCAAGACTTTGAGGAAAATACTCTGTGGACTGACGAGACAAAAGCTGAACTTTTTGGAAGGTCTGTGTCCAATTACATCTGGAGTAAAAGTAACACAGTATTTCAGAAAAGGAACGTCATACCAACAGTAAAATATGGTGGTGGTAGTGTGATGGTGTGGGGCTGTTTTGCTGCTTCAGGACCTGGAAGACTTGCTGTGGTAAATGGAACCATGAATTCTGCTGTCTACCAAAAAATCCTGAAGGAGAATGTCCGGCCATCTGTTCGTGACGTCAAGCTGAAGCGCACTTGGGTTCTGCAGCAGAACAACGATCTAAAACACATCAGCAAGTCCACCTCTGAATGGCTGAAGAAAAACAAAATGAAGGCTTTGGAGTGGCCTAGTCAAAGTCCTGGCCTGAATCTCATTGAGATGCTGTGGCATGACCTTAAAAAGGTGGTTCATGCTCGAAAACCCTCCACTGTGGCTGAATTACAACAATTCTGCAAAGATGAGTGGGCCAAAATTCCTCCACAGTGCTGTAAAAGACTCATTGCCAGTTATCGCAAACGCTTGATTGCAGTTGTTGCTGCTAAGGGTGGCCCAACCAGTTATTAGGTTTAGGGGGCAATCACTTTTTCACACAGGGCCATGTAGGTTTGGATTTTTTCCCCTTAATAATAAACGCCTTCATTTAAAAACTGCATTTTGTGTTTACTTGTGTTATCTTTGTCTAATATTTAAATTTGTTTGATGATCCGAAATATTTAAGTATGACAAACATACAAAAAAATGAGAAATCAGGAAAGGGGCAAACACTTTTTCACACCATTGTATATTTTGTGCATAATCCTTTCTGTATGATTTTAATATATTTTACTTTGCTGTGCTGTGTCGGGCCAAAACTGTCAGATGATTATGTCACCAACAAATCCTCCGGATAATGGAGACACGACGGGTGAGAGGGCCAAATACAGTAACAGCCCTTAAGAAGTTCCTGGCTCCCTCAGTTGGTTCCTGGTTCCTGATAGAGGAAACAGGCCTTCAGTAGCTTATTGCTGCCGTATATATTCAGTTTGCTTCATTAAATCCAGGAGGAGACTTTTTTTTGGATGTGTAGTGTAAATCATACAGCTTGCCTGAAAGAATACTTCTACGTGCTGACGAGGTGTTTCCTCTTTAAGGACGGGATATGTGCATTTTCCCATCATGTCGTAGATGGCTTTCATGATGTCCAACATTTCCTGTGACACACACACACAAATTGATTAATTTACACAGTATGTCAAAGATCTAAACCGAAGAGCTGTCTCTGACTGCACCAAAGTATTTATATAAGTACTGTCTCCGGAAAGAAATAATGCACAATAAATCTACCTTTAGAGAAGTCTGTTCCCCAGAGTAAGCACAGTCAGTAAAGGCTAAAATATTACAAAACCTCTCTGAACCATTATGCACACATTCAGTTATTAAAGTATCAGAAAGGTGTTGTCAAGCTCTTTGTTGTGTGACGGGCTACTAACAATCACTGGCATTTCCCTGTGTTTTTACTGTTTGTTGGAACATTGCAGTCTATACAGTACAGTCAGACGTGTTTCTACAGGTGCCAATCAGGCGTGATACAGAGGTGCACTGCGGGAAATGAATATAAGAATTCAAGGTCTCATCAATGTAGGAGCTGTTCCATCTCTGTTTTCAAAGAAATGCAAAGAAAAGCAGTCGTGTTACAAAGTCCATGAAAACAAAAACACTGTATGTACTGTCCTTTACTGTGGAACCTGTAATTCACTAACTGATATCACAGTGAAGCAAAGCTGAGCTTGGTTCATAATCATTTTCTTTTTAAATAGATGTTTTGTTTGTTTCTGTAAACTGGCAAGCTGTCAGGGACAGCAAATGAAAATTATTCTTACAGTATAAATCTGTACCACAAAAGCAATTTACAGTGCTGTAAAAAAATATGTGCCCTGATCCCGCTTTCTTATATTTTTGCATATTTGTCACACTTAAAGTGTTTCCCAAAAGTCTTGGGGATCATCAAAATGTGTTTTGGCAAATATGAGATAAGCCTTTGTGTTCTTATTGGTCAGCAGTGGTTTTCACCTTGGAACTCTTCCATGGATGATATTTTTGCCCAGTCTTTCTTATTGTTCAATCATGGAGCAGTGTCCAAACTGAGGGAACTGAGGCCTGCAGTTCTTTAGATGTTGTTCTGGGTTTTTGTTTCTCATCTGTTGTTGAATTTCTTTGGAATGCAGCATGACATGTTGCTTTTTTAGCTCTTGTAGCCTATTTCACTTTGCCATACAGGCTCTATTTAAGTGATTTATTGATTTAACAGGTCTGGCAGTAATCAGGCCTGGGTGTGGCTTGTGAAATTGAACTCAGCTTTCCAAAAAATTGTGGTTAATCACAGTTAATTTATGATGTAACAAGGGGGGGGCAATTACTTTTTCATACAGGGCCAGGTAGGTTCGGATAGATTTTTTTCTCTTAGTACATGAAATCATCATTTAAAAACCACATTTTGTATTTACTCATGTTATCTTTGTCTAATATTGAAATTAGTTTGATCTGAAACATTTAGGTGTGACAAATATGCAAAAATATAATCAATCAATAAGGGGGAAAATATTTTTTCACAGCACCATATTTCATTACTCAAGAAATATGCAGAAACTTAAAATGAAAAAAAAAATTGTCTCGTTCTAAACTGAGAATTATGTTTTGAAACCTTACATGATGACGAGCAAGTAAGAAACCAAAAAATATCGCACATTTAAACAATAAATTTTTCATTCACATTCTAAAGCAATTTGAAATTTCTGGTCTGTTAATCCGTACACACAAGCATGATTTAATAGATGATGATGATAAGAAATCAGATGCACACATCTGGCTACTAGTGATTTTTGGCATACACTGATCAAAAATGTGTTTACAGAGGTCAGGTCATTTTCCACAAACTTCTATACAACTGAATGCCCCCTTTTCAGTGTTAGAACCCCCCCACACATTTAAGGTATGCCAGCATAGGCTTTTCTTTCCAAACCTGGAGGAACGTACTGTTCTTTAATTCCACCAGTAAGAAATGTTATCTTCAAAATATGTTAAAAAACAGTCTTTCTACTATATAATAAAGCTGACTAAATCCATATCATTACCACACACAAGGGACCAGAGCCACAGTGGATATTTCTGTGTCAGTCTCATCTAAAACTGTCTGTTTTTAAGGTTTGAAATGGAAATTGTTTATTTAGTGTAATAAAAATAATGAATAAGCAATAATTTAATATAGTGTAGAGTGACCATTGCATTCACCTTGTTGACGCAACACCCTCCTCACTCCACTGGTGCTGTTGGTTCTGTAATGTAAATAAATACCTCATGCACGCTTGGGGGCTGGACAGTTTGGCAGAGAGACTCAGAGACTCGGGGTCTCTTCAGGCTGACCATCTCTGCTCATTAAAATACTTAAAATGACCTCGCTGGGATTCTTTGCTTCATCTCTCGCCATACACAATGCATCATACTTCCATGACAGGTTCATACCTCTTTAGTGATGTATCCATCTTTGTTGATGTCGTAAAGGTTGAAAGCCCAGTTGAGTTTTTCCTGGACAGTGCCTCGCAGGAGGATCGAGAGGCCCATAACAAAGTCCTGGAAAGGAAAAATGATTTGCTGAAAACTGTGCAAAATATCACATTTTATTTGTAAACTGCAAATCAAAAAAAAAAAAATTGCAAACTTAATATATGACCAACTTCCTGTCAAAGTTTCTTGAAGCAATTTTGCTTCCATGCCATGTATTAATTAGAGAAAAATGATGAAACGGCAACAGAGAAAACACTATAAATCAAAATTCCCTCATTATTCAGATGATGAGCCGACTCATATTCTGTGTCGGCCCTCGGGGAAGCCCCGTACTTTTGAACAGAATAGACCGCACATTAGCTGGGGAAGCTTTGGCTGTGGCATAATGACAGCTGTTCTGTCCTAATAAGCAAATATCTGCCCTTCATGAATATTAATCAAACGTTGACAGCATCTCAAATAAACTTGGCAGACCTAAGTTAAAACAGTTGGGGTTGCAGGTTATATAATACTCTTGTATAGCGCCGTGCAAGTGTACAGAGTCAGTACTTTGAGGTGTAATTTTACAAGTGGATTCTAGACCTTACTAGGGCTGTATGCAAATATTCAATTAACCAGATATTCATGTATTATACTGCTATTCCTTTTTTTCAAATATGGTATTAAGATATTTGTTTTTTACCAAAATTACAATTCCCATCCTCTAAATTTAGGAGAAAAATCTCACAAATTCACAAGAATTTACAGGTACACATTTACTAAAAAAGTCACAAATCAATATTAATAAATTTGCAAATATATTCAAAAATATATGACAAAAACCCTCTCGAGAATCCTCGATGGTTTGTGGGAGTTTGCCCAACCAGTTTACATGTTTTTTGAGGACTTGGAGAAGGCATTCAACCACATCCCTCGTGGTTTTTTGTGGGGGGTGCTTTGGGAGTATGGGGTATCGGGCTTGTTGCTACGAGCTATCCGGTCTCTATACGACTGTTGTGAGAGTTTGGTTCGTATTGCCAACACTCGGTCTGACCCATTCCCAGTGAGAGTTGGACTCCACCAGGGCTGCCCTTTGTCACCAATTCTGTTCATAATTTTTATGGACAGGATTTCTAGGCGCAGCCAGGGAACGGAGGGTGTGACCACAGGATCTCATCTCTGTTGAATGCAGATGATGTTGTCCTGCTGGCTTCATCCAGCAATGACATACAGGTCTTACTGGGATGGTTTGCCGCTGAGTGTGAAGCGGCTGGGATGAGAATCAGTACCTCTAAGTCCGAGTCCATGGTCCTCAGCCGGAAAAAGGTGGATTGTCCTCTCCGTGTTGGGGACAGGCTCCTGCCCCAGGTGGAGGAGCATAAGTATCTTGGGGTCTCATTCACAAGTGTGGGGAGAATGGAGCGAGAGATTGACAAATGGATCGGAACAGCATCTGCAGTGATGCAGATGTTGTACCGGTCTGTTGTGGTGAAGAGGGAGCTAAGCTCTAAGGCAAAGCTGTTGATTTACCAGTCAATCTACGTTCCTGCCCTCGCCTGTGGTTGTGAGCTTTGGGTGGTGGCCAGGGGGGCAGAATCGCGGATGCAGGTGGCTGAGGTGGGCTTTCTTCGTGAGGTTGCTGAGCTCACCCTTGGGAGTGGGGTGGGGGCCTCAGTCGTCTGGGATTGACTCGGAGTGGAGCTGCTGCTCCTCCGCGTTGAGGGGAGCCAGTTGAGGTGGTGTGGGCATCTGATCAGGATGCCTCCTGGACGCCTCCCACTTGAGGTGTTTCGGGCACGTTCCTCTGGGAGGAGACCACGGGACAGACCCAGGACTTGCTGGAGAGACTATGTCTCCCAGCTGGTCTGGGAACGCCTTAGGCATTGTCTCTGAAGAGCTGGAGCAGGTGGCTGGGGAAAGGGAAGTCTGGGCTTCTCTGCTTGAACTGCTGCCTCCGTGACCCGGACCTCCGGAAAAGCGGTAGAAGATGGACGGATGGATGACAAAAATCTAAAATTTATAAGAAAAAGAAAGTCCTGAAATTTTCAAGAAAAGCTGCAGAATTAATGAAACAAAATCTTTACATTTAGAAGGGAAAAACCGCATATATATAATTAAAAATAAAATGTAGAAAGGAAAAAAGGGTCTTCAATTTTCAAGAAAAACAGTAAATTTATATAAAAAAGGGCTACATGGAAAAGCTCCAATTTTATAAGAAAAGTCACATTTTGAAAAGCAGGTTTACATGCACATTAATAAAACAATTATAATCAGATTTCTGGTGTTATTGGATTATTCAAATAGTCATGTAAACAATAAAATCTAACTATCAGCCATTATTGAATAGTAATAAAATTAAAAAAAAATTGGTTATTGCCCAATAATCTGTTTATTCAGTGCATGTAAAGATGCCAAATCTGATTTTTCAGTTATCAGATAATTGTGGACATGTAAATGGGCACATTGCTGATGCAGTCCACTGAAGGAGAACAAAGACTGTACAGAATATTCAGATATTCGCTCTTGAGTGCTACTAAATATTTGAAGCAGGGACATGCACAGACATTTTGAGGGGCTGTTGCTGTAACCTGAAACAAGGGCAAGATCACAAGGAAGAAAAAGTGAATTTACAGTCGTGAAAAAATTACGACACCCCATTAAATATTCAGTTCTTTATTAAGAAATGTTCACATATCTACAGTATGTCTAACCTTGTTTTTGGTTTTATTTGCATTTTTAATATTTAGCCATTTTAAGTGGGAATGAATGTGATGGTTTCCTAAAAAAGATGGGGGTGTCCTAATTTGTTCCGCACTATTTGTTTAGAATTACATTTTACAGAAAATTTGAAAAAAGTCTTTAATTCATTTTTAATTGTTTAGTTGTATTACATGAATCTCCCAGTATTTTCAACATTGATATTAAATATCCATATGTCCAAATATGTTTAAAAAAAACCACACAGGCTTATACAGGGTGTCCTGTTTTTTTCACATGACTGTATATGACAAAAGTCACAAATTCATGAGGAAAACAATGCTAATTTTTGAAGAAAAGAGTCATATATTATATGTACAATTACAGTCACTGAAAATGTATAATGTAATACAATTTATTCATGTCAATAATGAGTTTTCCTCAAATTCAAAGCTCACAGGGCTCTGTGTTAGGTCCTATTCTTTTTAGATTATATATGCTTCTGCCAGGTAATATTTTTAGAAAGTACTGCATAAATTACCATTGTTATGCAAATGACACACAATTATATTTATCAATGAAGCCAGAGGACAGTTATCAATCAACTCTAATTAGAATATCAGAGTATGGATGACCTGTAATTTTGTACTATTAAATTCAAATAAGATGAAGTCATTCTGGTTGTCCCCAAAAACCTTAGAAATACTATCTTAAATCAGGCAGGTATTATTCTATCTCCAAACATTTCTGTCAGGAACATTTGGATTATTTTTGATCAAGATGTGTCCTTTAATTTGCATGTCCAACTTACTTCTAAGACTAATAGTAAGTTGTCATGAACCTCCTGGTATGCTTTTACGCAGCGCACGGAGGAGGAGAAGGAAGAACGGATTTACAAGCAGGATTTCACCACAACACATTTATTGAACACAAAAACTGACAGTTCCAAAATAGCGACTGACAAAAAGGTAATTTTGTGCATAAAACGGCTGATGCAATGAGTGTGCAGGGGGCTGACCACTGTGCACCGTGGCCACAAACAAATAATACAAAAACACAAGTTTGGGAGAACTGGGAGTCCTCTAGGAGGCTCGACTGCCTAAGGAGGGACAAACTTGGCAACAACCTAAGCGTAGCAGTAGTATTGCACGAGGAAACGCTACCAGTCAAGCATAGCAGCAAAACTGCACAGAGAAATGCTAACAGTTTACTCACGAAGCAGGAGCTGTCCCAGAAGTCCAATTCTCCAGCAAGCAAACACAATCCCTCGTTGACACTGACAGTCATACGGTGATTAATGACCGTATGTTAGCACAATGGTCCAGCAGTGTTTGACTGGCAAAGGCCGCCTAAGTACAAACACTGCTGGCACCACAAACTGGGCACACCTGGGCGAGGTGCAGGAAAGACAATTACTGGGGAGGAATCAGCTGGCTGTCAAGTCAAAGGGGGCGTGGTTGGACCGGCGAATGTTAGATAACGCCCACATGAATGTGGGTCAAAGAGGCTGCCTAACAGTCGCCGGCCAGAGCGGCGGCTACAGGCATGGAAATGAAAAAGAACACAGACATAAAAACAACAAGAACCCAAAAGATAACACAATACATAATAAACCTGATACCTGAGCCACAGAGAACGGTCAGAACCAAGCCTTCAGGAAAACATTGGCTCGGTTCGTGACAGAGCCCCCCCCCCCCCCCCGGGGTGGATTCTTGACACCCACGGTAACATCACAAGGAAAGAACACCCCCCCCCCCCAGCAGGAACAACAACCATGAACCTGGGTGGGAGGTAGGGGGAACAGGAAAAGAGGGAACACAATACCCCGCCCAAGGCCCACAATTACCCCCCCCCAAGTCCAAAGGCGTGGAGGCTCGGGAGGCCGCCCAGAGTCCAAGGCCCAGCAGGCAGTACGACGAACATTGTCCGGTGGTCTGGCGGAAAACATGGTCTACCTGGCCCAGAGACTCAGTCCCTCCGGAGGTCGGCCAGCGCTGTTAAGCCACCAGGGCCGGTGGGATAAAGCAGGAGGCGGCCTGCCAACCGGGAGGCTACCTGGTGGGTGAAACCCCCACGATGTAGGACAGGGAGGAGAAGAAGGCTACGGTGTCCTCAGGCTGACCCACAGCATCCTCGGTGGTCCCGACTTGGGACACCGCTGCACCCTCGGTAGACCCGGACCGGGCCAACGTTGCACCCTCAGTGGACCCCGACTGGGCTTACGCTGCAGCCGCGGTGGACCATGACTGGGCCAACACGGCACCCTCGGTGGCTCCCGGCTGGAGTTCTGCAGCACCCGCGGTGGCTCCCGGCTGGAGTTCTGCAGCACCTGCGGTGGCTCCTGGCTGGAGCTCTACAGCACCCGCAGTGACTCCCGATTGGAGCTCTGCAGCACCCGCGGTGGACTCTAGTTGGAGCTCAGCAGCACCCGCGGTGGGCCCGACTGGGTCAGTGCTGCACCCTCAGTGGACCCCGTGCCGGGGTGTGGCGTCCATGACGGGTCCGAGCAGGAGCACATGACCCATGTTGGGCTGATCCTGGGGCGCAGCCCCCACGAGGGTCCAAAGCCAGCGTGCCGCACCCACAGAGATACAGCCTGCGGAGGGACCCACACAACGGCCTCAGGCAGGAGGGGAGCTGGACCCACAATGTTGTCAGGTGGCGAGCCCAGTTCCAAGGTGTCTCCTGGTGATGATGGCTCTTCTCCGGCGACCCTAGAAGGAAACTCAGGAGTGGGAGAAGAAACCAGGTTATTAGGGTCGCCAGCAGCGGCGGAGCCCAGCGAAGGGAGTTCAGAAGCAACTGTGCACTGCACCTGACTCTCCTCACCTAGAGCCAGACAAGATCTCTCTAAAACTGACATTAGAAACACGAGAGAGAAAACTTGCCTGAGCTCGAGCTCCACCACCATCCAGGACTCCGTTGATCCCGACGATGAAGACTCGGGTCCGGCCTCCAGCAGGTCCAGCTCAGGCTCCCAATCCACTGCGGTTGCCTCCGCAGCTGGCAAGATGGTAGTGGCAGTCCTACAGTCCTCGCATGAAATACCCCCCCCCCCCCCTTCCCGGGCCTCAGGCTCCTCCATCGTCCGGTGCCTAGGTTCCAGGGCCGGTGGACACTCAGGAAAAATTGGAGGAGACACGGAGAGGGGAAGAAAAGAATTAATGTTTGCAGCTGGAGGAGAGGACCCAGCGGACTGCTGAAACTGGGTCTCTCCCTCAGGAGACAGGCAAGATTCAGTGTTATTAAATGGTATAGAATAAAAAAATACTTGCCTGTCATCCCTGTCTCTGATGTTCCCAACTGCAGGCAGCAGACAGTCATCCCTCTCTGTATCAGCAGTGATGTGGGCCCCTTCGAAGGCTTGTGGAGGAGCTGTCTCCACGACGACGGAGGTGGGCGTTCCCGGGGTGACCTCAGCAGACCTCACAGCAGCTGGAGGGAAGAAGGCTGCCGGGGACGAGGAGGGCTTTTCCCGACGTCTGCCCGCAGGATGACTCTGTCCGCCGGAGGCAGGAGCTGGTTTGGCCAGAGCGGGTGTGAGCGTAGTACTCTGGCATGAAGCAGAAAAGCCAGGAGCACGGGAGCGCTTCCCCTTCGGCACGAGACTGGTCTTACTAGGGGACTCTCCCTCCCGCCGTTCTCAAGCCGCAACGCTGCCAACAGGTTAATCCTCTCAATTCCCTCAGCGTGTTCAGAAAGCTGAGGGCATTGCCGGACCTCTGCCTCCGCCAGACCCACGTACCCCAGAATATCCTCCGGGGTAGAGTATTTGCTTGTCGAGGAGATGAGCCCATCAATGTTCATCAGAGCTTGACAGCACATCCACTCCAGACTCAAAGGATAACTCCAGCTTGCAGCTTCCATGACCAACTCCAACACAGATGAGTAGGGGAAAAAAGAAAAAACAGTTCAAAAGAAAAAAAACAAATGTGTGGGTGAACCCGCTACATCGTGGCTGGCTGGACCATTCTGTCATGAGCCTCCCCGTGCGCTTTTACGCAGCGCACGGATGAGGAGAAGGAAGAATGGATTTATGAGCAGGATTTCACCACAACACATTTATTGAACACAAAAACTGACAGTTCCAAAATAACGACTGACAAAAAAGTAACTGTGTGCACAAAACGGCTGACGCGATGAGCATGCAGCGGGCTGACCACTGTGCACCGTGTCCACAAACAAATAATACAAAAACACATATAAGTTTGGGAGAACTGGGAGTCCTCTAGGAGGCTTAAATGCCTAAGGAGGGACAAACTGGGTAACAGCCTAAGCGTAGCAGTAGTACTGCACAAGGGAACGCTACCAATCAAGTATAGCAGCAAAACTGCACAGAGAAATGCTAACAGTTTATTCACGAAGCAGGAAATGTCCCAGAAGTCCAATTCTTCAGCAAGCAAACACAATCCCTCGTTGACACTGACAGTCATACGGCGATTAACGACCATATGATAGCACAGTGGTCCAGCAGTGTTTGATTGGCAAAGGCCGCCTAAGTACAAACACTGCTGGCACCACAAACTGGGCACACCTGGGCGAGGCGTGGGAAAGACAATTACCAGGGAGGAATCAGCTGGCTGTCAAGTCAAAGGGGGCGTGGTTGGACCGGCGAATGTTAGATAACGCCCACATGAATGTGGGTCAAAGAGGCTGCCTAGCAGTCGCCGGCCAGAGCGGCAGCTACAGGCATGGAAAAGAAAAAGAACACAGACATAAAAACAACAAGAACCCAAAAGATAACACAATACATAATAAACCCGATACCTGAGCCACAGAGAACGGTCAGAACCGAGCCTACAGGAAAACACCAGCTTGGTTCATGACAGTAAGTAATATTGCCAAGATTAAGAACATCCTCTCAAAGAGTGATGCTAAGAAACTAGTCCATGCTTTTAGTTCTACATTAGATTATTGTGATTCTTTATTATCAGGCTGTCCTAAAATGTCTCTAGAGTTTTGAGGTGATCCAAAATACTGTAGCTAGAGTTTTAAAAGGTGCAAAAAAGACGTCGTATCTCTCCTGTTTTGGCCTCCCTTCAATGGCTTCTGTAGAATCTAGAATTTAATTTAAAAATTAATTTAAAATCCTTCTTCTTACAAAGCTCTAAATGATCAGGCCCCTAGTTATTTAAAAGACGTTATCGTACCTTATCATCCTAGCAGAGCACTATGTTCCCCAAACTCCCAAAACAGAGTTACTTGTGATACCTAGAATCACTAAGGTGTGTTCAGACCAAATGCGAAAGTACGACGCAAATACATGTAAAGTTAATGAAAACATGCAACTTTAGGCATTTGCGTGTCTAAGGGATTTGATTGTGCTAGCTAGTAATCAGCCTTGAGATGCTGTCATCACCGGAATTAAAATATCAAAACTGGAGAGTAAACTAGTTTAAAAATTAGACTGTCACTCACCTGCAGACAGATGGACCGAGAGCTCTGCAGCTGATGGGATCTGCCACGAATGTGCTAACGAGGGCTAAGAGTGTAAACAACAATAACATAAACCTAAACATGACAGTTTGTTGGGGATTTCCACAGCAGGTAGAACACAGCTGCAGAAGTTATAAAGGCAACTCCGTCTGTCTGCAACTCGCTCAGATGGTGAATTCATGTCTCTTCGCATGTTTACATTGAGTTAAAATGTAATTCCGCCGTTTGGTCTGAATGCACTTTAAGAGCACAATGGGAGGCCGAGATTTTAGTTATCAGGCTCCTCTGCTAGCTGTCAAGACTCGGACTCGGACTAGCTGGACTCGGGAGACAGACTCGATTGCTGTTTTTAAGAATGGGGTTAAAACTTTCTTTTTTGACAAATCTTATAGTTAGGGTTGGATCAATTGACCCTGAACCTTTCCTTAGTTATGCCGCCATAGGTTTAGACAGCTGGGAGACCACCTGTGATGCAGTGGGCTTTCACTTTCTTCTCTCTCAAAGCATGTTGTAAGAATTTTGATGTTACTTAACATGTCTGCTCTCTCTCCTATTGACTGAGTCCCCATTGTGTTGATCATGCTCTACATGTCTCTTCTTTTCTTCTTCTCTATCCCCTCACCCAACAGCCAGTCGCAGCAGATGACTGCCCCTCCCTGAGCCTGGTTCTGCTGGAGGTTTATTTCTGTTAAAAGGGAGTGTTTCCTCTCCACCGTCAACATGAATTGAATATGAAAACAAGAAATGTATTTTTTTTAAAATGCACTAAATTATTTTTGATTTTTGATTTTGTATATTTTATTGATCCCCAGAGGGGAAATTGAAGGCATCCACCTGGATGGATGAAGCAGCCACGGTACGGTGCTATCCCTTAACCATTCACACACACATTCACACCTAGGGCCACTTTAGAGTCTCCAATTAACCTAACCTGCATGTTTTTGGCCTGTGGGAGGAAACCGGAGAAATCCCGGAGTAAACCCACGCAGATACGGGGAGAACATGCAAACTCCACACAGACCACTGTTGGTCAGGGGCTGGGATCGAACCAGGGGTTCCATGGCCAAGGGTGAGTTGCTGTGCTGGCGCAGTGCTAACCACTGTGCCACCGCACCGCCCATTAGTGAGAAACAAAGTTATAATTTTTTATCACAAGACTACAAGAGAAAAATGAAAAATGTATATTCATGGGTGAAGAAAGCCTCACATTTTTAGTCTCCAAATTTTGTGGGAAAAGTTTTTAATCACAAGAAATAAAGAGAGATAATTTCAAACATGACAGAAAACATAACCAATTTAGGGATAAGGGATAAGGACCTGTACTTATATAGCGCTTTTCTAGTCTCAAAGACCACTCAAAGCACTTAACTAGCATTGACCCTCTACTGTAAGGGCCTATAGGAGACAGATATCTATAACAATGCTTCAATATCAAATATAAAGATTCAAATTTTCAAGGAAAAACTAATTAAAAAAAGCAAATTTAAGACAAAAAAGTTGCAAATTTATTATTAAAAAGTTACAGATTTACTATAATACAGTACAAATATAAGAATAAAGTCTCAAAGTTCCATGAAAAAATATGATAGAAGCAACAAAAAAAAAAAGCAAATTTCCAAGTATAAAGTGATGTTTACAAAAAAAGTCACAACTCCTATTTTTTGTTTCCTCTGAAGGGGCAGCTCAAACAAAGACAGCAAATAGGCTGTTGCCCACGCAACAACACATCCTTCATCTGAAGCCCCCCAAATTGGAATTCGGGCCAGCCCTAGACTTTCCTCTAGAAGTTTCTCTCCCAGAAGGTAGATTTTCTTTAACATTTGACAACAACAACCAGATAGAACCTTGCTTACCTCAAAACTCACAGAGCCGTTGTGATCTGTGTCAAAAGCATTGAAGAGGAAATGCGCGTATGTTGAAGCATCTAGAAAGAGAACAAACACGAAATCAGGAAAACATCTATGATGATTACGGCTAAGTTGAAGAACAAGGAAATGGTTCAAAGTAATATTTCTGTAGCTTTTTTTTTGCACAACTTCAAAGAAATGGGCTCATGATGAGAGAGAAGAACAATATGCTTACAGCTAAGGGTTTTATCATTGTTTTCTGTGCACTGTGCCATTATGTTTACTGGCCTGCCTTTCTTCTCTCTCAACAGATATATCAAAGCCTGCTAATGTTTCCCGCTTCGTAGCATCTTTGCATAATGATTAGGGCCAAGAGTGAGAAACTCAAGGCTGCATGAATACAAACTATTTGTCTTCCTGTTTTAAATTGGGAGCCATTTTTAAGTAATTTGGACTTACTGCAAGGTCTGTAAACATGAAAAAGATCATTTGTGTCAGTCTAAAACAAAGGGGTGATAAGAAACTTTAGATACGGCTGAAAAAGGGGACACTGACCTCCTTGTGGGAAGAACTGTGAGTAGATGTCTTTGAAAGTGTCTTCGTTGACGACCCCACTGGGACACTCCTGGAAGACAAAAGAATTAAACAGTTTATTTAATTTCTTGATTCAATTTCTTGATTAATGATTACAACCGAGAGTAACTCCAACTTTAAAATTGCAGTAAGTGTACCAGCAAAAAAAGATGTTTTTAAAGTGAAAGCATTTCATTCTATCACAGATTCATTTTTGCAACCTCCATCCTCCTTCTGAATGTAAAAGAAAATGGTTTGCCCACTTTGGTAGCATTTAGACTGCAGCCATCCAGCACTTAATAGCCGTCTTGACCACAGCCATTCAAAGTCGACCACCTTTGGTTGTCTGATAGCATTCAGTTGAACACCCCCCCCCCCCCCGAAGATTCTTACATAACACCTCTAGGAAGGATGCCTATGTATCTTTTTAGAGAACTAAAGACATAGAAGATGACCTTGTTCAGAGCTGCGTGGTGATAAAGGCTGGTAGTTTTACTGGTTCAATTTCGCTCAGTTGGTGCAGGGCCACACACCATGCACTCTAGCAGGAGATTCAATTTACAAACGGGGGACTATGGCACCCACATGAGCAATTTCCAGAAGACCACATCATTTTTAAAGTTTTCTGTGGAGAAAAATTGGCAGAGAGGAGATTGTTGTAGGAAATAAAAGAAAAAAAATGTGCAAACATTTTTTACACAGAAAGGCAAAGTGAAGATCAGTGCCATTCTGCATAGCCGTAAAGCAATTAATTTGATTTCCTTTGAGAAGCATGTAGCCAGACTTTTCAAAATAAGAACCCCGACTAAATTCAAAGGGCACCCTGGTTTTTCTGCTTCCTGTCTGATCAGCCACTTTAGGAAACCGCACAGTGAGGGTGAGAAAATAAAAATGAAACCTTGTTGTCTGGTCTCAAACAGGCATCTTGTGTTTCAAGTTAGGAGGGTGCTGCAAGGTTGTCTGCACAAGTCCCCAGACGCTCTCTGTCTTTGTCTCAGCAAGTCTGCTGCAAATCTTGTGGGATGAGAAATAAGTTGGGGAGACAGAATGAGCCAAAGTCTGTCTCTCCACGTTGTCATTTGGCAGTCTGTGACCTGATTTGTGAAGGCTCAGAGCCGATGCTTGGACCAGCACTTGAATAATAACGATGTACTGTGGAGTAAATTATTCTCCATCGTGGATGAATAAACAACACCTAATTGCATTCCTTGTAGAGCAATGCATTCAGAAAATTAATAAACCAACTTGTTCTTAATTTTTATGAGCTCCTACTTCTGGTTTTGTTTTAAAAATTGCAAAAGTACACAAACGGCAATACTGTCTAACTTGACAAATGACAAGTTAGATGACAGATGACAGAGCTTCATAGTATGAGGCAGTGGGGATATATGGTAGGTGATCTATTATTTTTAACAAGGGTGGTGGTGGTTGTGGGTATTCACAAATTTAGCATAAGCTACAAATGTATAAATATAAATTAAGTACTAATTTCCATGAATATACATTGTTAGGCAAGTTTATTTACATAGCATATTTCGTGGACAAAACAATTCAAAGTGGTTTACATAAAACATTAAAGCATTACAGCAAGTTGCAAAAGGAATGCATAAGAATTTAAAAGCAAACTAAAAAATAAATTAGTGCTAAACAGAAACAAGTTGAAATAGAACAAGGCAGAAAAAGTGCAAGAAATAAAAGTTACAGTGCATTGTGGGAGACTAACAATTGTTCTACTGAAAGGCAGTAGCAAACAGGAAACTTTTTAACCTCAATTTAAAGCAGTTGAGATGCTTTCTGGGAGTTTGTTCCACATTTGAGGAACATAAAAACTGAACGCTGCCTCACCATGTTTGGTTATAATTCTGGGCACAGATAGTAGGCCTGACCCTGATGACCAGAAGGCTGTGAAAAAGTATTTGCCCCCTTCCTGAGTTCTTATATTTTTGCATATTTGTCACACTTGAATGTTTCAGATCATCAAACAAATTTTAATATTAGATAAAGATAAATCATTTGCCTCAGTTTGAACACTGATCCATGATTCAACAATAAGAGACTTGGCAAAAAAGGTATCCATGGGACAGTTCCAAGGTGAAAACCACTGCTGACCAAAAATACCGCAAAGACTTGTCTCACATTTGCAAAAATAAATAAATAAACATTGGTAACACTTTATAACACAGCCTGTGTTTTGCCTAGTAAAATGGTGCTTTTATACGTTTATACGTTTTATAGACATTTTATCTGTTTTATAGGTGTTTTAACCATGTTTTAACCACATTTTATCTGTTTTATCTGTGTTTTATCCATGTTTTATTTATTTTATCCATGTTTTATAGATGTTTTATCCATGATTTATCTGTTTGATAGGTGTTTTATCTTTGTTTTATCCGCGTTTTATCTGTGTTTTAAGGTGTTTTATCATGTTTATCTGCACGTTATCTGTTTTATAGGTGCTTTATCTGTGTTTTAGCCGCGTTTTATCTGTTTTTTATAGGTGTTTCAGCTGCGCTTTATAGGTGTTTTATAGGTGTTTTAGCCATGTTTTATCTGCATTTTATCTGTGTTTTATAAGCATTTTATTCATGTTTTATCTGTGTTTTATAGGTGTTTGAGCGGTGTTTTATCCGTGCTTTATCTGTGTTTCATAGGTGTTCTATTCGTGTTTTAGCCAGACTTTATCTGTGTTTTAGAGGTGTTTTATCCATGTTTTAGCCACACTTTCTATGTTTTATAGGTGTTTTAACCGTGCTTTATAGATGTTTTAGCTGTGTTTTATAGGTGTTTTAGCTGTATTTTATAGGTGTTTTATCGTGTTTTATCTGTGCTTTATCTACGTTTTATAGGTGTTTTATCCGCGTTTTATGTTTTTTTTTATAGGTGTTTCAGCCGCGCTTTATAGGTGTTTTATGTGATTTATAGGTATTTTAGCCGTGTTTTATCTGCATTTTATCTGTGTTTTATCCGCACTTTATCTGTGTTTTATAGGTGTTTGATCTGTGTTTTATCCGCGCTTTATCTGTGTTTCAAAGGTGTTCTATTCGTGTTTTAGCCAAACTTCAGCTGTGTTTTAGAGGTGTTTTATCCATGTTTTAGCCACACTTTCTATGTTTTATAGGTGTTTTAACCATGCTTTATAGATGTTTTATCCATGTTTTATAGGTGTTTTAGCTGTATTTTATAGGTGTTTTATCTGTATTTTATAGGTGTTTTAGCCGCATATTATCTGTTTTATAGGTGTTTTATCGTGTTTTATCCACGTTTTATAGATGTTTTATAGGTGTTTTTTCCGCGCTTTATAGATGTTTTATCTGTTTTATAGGTGTTTTATCCATGTTTTATAGGTGTTTTATATGCATTTTATCTGTGCTTTATAGGTGTTTTATCCATGTTTTATTTGTTTTATAGGTGTTTTATCTGCATTTTATCTGTGTTTTATAAGCATTTTATTCGCGTTTTATCTGTGTTTTATAGGTGTTTGAGCGGTGTTTTATCCGTGCTTTATCTGTGTTTCATAGGTGTTCTATTCGTGTTTTAGCCAGACTTTATCTGTGTTTTAGAGGTGTTTTATCCATGTTTTAGCCACACTTTCTATGTTTTATAGGTGTTTTAACCGTGCTTTATAGATGTTTTAGCTGTGTTTTATAGGTGTTTTAGCTGTATTTTATAGGTGTTTTATCGTGTTTTATCTGTGCTTTATCTACGTTTTATAGGTGTTTTATCAGCGTTTTATGTTTTTTTTTTATAGGTGTTTCAGCCACGCTTTATAGGTGTTTTATGTGATTTATAGGTATTTTAGCCGTGTTTTATCTGCATTTTATCTGTGTTTTATCCGCGCTTTATCTGTGTTTTATAGGTGTTTGATCTGTGTTTTATCCACGCTTTGTCTGTGTTTCAAAGGTGTTCTATTCTATTGGCTGCACGGTGGCGCAGTGGTTAGCACTGCGGCAGCACAGTTTACCCTTGGCCGGGGGATTGTGGGGATCGTGGGATCGTGGGTTCGATCCCAGCCCCCGACCAACAGTGATCTGTGTGGAGTTTGCATGTTCTCCCCGTGTTGCGTGGGTTTACTCCGGGATTTCTCCGGTTTCCTCCCACATGCCAAAAACATGCATGTTAGGTTAATTGGCTGTTCTAAATTGTCCCTAGATATTTGTTTCCTATAGGCCCTTAGAATAGAGGGTTAGTATTAATGAAAGCGCTTTGAGTGGTCTTTGTGACTAGAAAAGCGCTATATAAGTGCAGGTTAGTTAGTTAGTTAGTTAGTTCTATTCGTGTTTTAGCCAAACTTCAGCTGTGTTTTAGAGGTGTTTTATCCATGTTTTAGCCACACTTTCTATGTTTTATAGGTGTTTTAACCATGCTTTATAGATGTTTTATCCATGTTTTATAGGTGTTTTAGCTGTATTTTATAGGTGTTTTATCTGTATTTTATAGGTGTTTTAGCCGCATATTATCTGTTTTATAGGTGTTTTATCGTGTTTTATCCACGTTTTATAGATGTTTTATAGGTGTTTTTTCCACGCTTTATAGATGTTTTATCTGTTTTATAGGTGTTTTATCCATGTTTTATAGGTGTTTTATATGCATTTTATCTGTGCTTTATAGGTGTTTTATCCATGTTTTATTTGTTTTATAGGTGTTTTATATGCATTTTATCTGTGCTTTATAGGTGTTTTATCCATGTTTTATTTGTTTTATAGGTGTTTTATATGCATTTTATCTGTGCTTTATAGGTGTTTTATCCATGTTTTATTTGTTTTATAGGTGTTTTATATGCAGTTTATAGGTGTTTTATCCATGTTTCATTTGTTTTATAGATGTTCTAGCCGTTTTATAGATGTTTTATCTGTGTTTTATAGGTGTTTTAGCTGCATTTTATAGGTGTTTTATTGGCATTTTATCTGTGTTTTATAGGTGTTTTATTGTGTTTTACCTGCACTTTAGTTGTGTTTTATAGGTGTTTTATCTGTGTTTTATAGGCATTTTATCTGTGTTTTATCCACATTTTATCTGGTTTATAGGTGTTTTATCCATGTTTTATAGGTGTTTTATTGTGTTTTATCCACGTTTTAGCTGTGTTTTATAGGCATTTTATCTGTGTTTTACAAGTGTTCTATCCGTGTTTTAGCCAGACTTTATCTGTGTTTTACAGGTGTTTTATCTCCATTTTACCCACATTTCATAGGTGTTTTATTGTGTTTTATCTGCGCTTTATGTGTTTTATAGGTGTTTTATCATGTTTTATCTGTGTTTTATCCTTATTTTATCAGTGTTTTTTAAGTGCTTTAGCCGTGTTTTGGGGGTGTACGGAGTGTCGGGGAGGGATAGTACCTCTGACGAGGCAACAGTCGCACCTCCGGGTGGTCGGTCCGCTTTGGTTCCCACTTGGCACTCAACTCTCACCTGTGGCTCCAAGTAGCTATCTGCATGCAACAGCGGCCACACCCCAGTAAACTGCTTTGACTGGGAGGCGAAACCAGGTGAGGGTAGCTGACGGGTTTGAAACCCGTGGTGAGGTAGGACGTGTCTACCTATGCATGTGTAGACTGGACCCGGCAGACTACACAGAGGAAACCAGATGGGCTCAACGGGGAGGAAGGCATCTAGGGCACAGTGAGACACGTAGGACATTGTTGGACATCCACTGCATCCTAACCTATCTCCAGCCGTCTTGACTATGTCTCGCCACTGGATCTAGATAGGCTGGGATGAGAAAGTGAGGCTGATGACCCTGCGCAACTCTCTCTGTCACTTAAATCAAATTCACACGCAAGTCATCCCCCCCCCAATTTCCTTCTCACCCTCCCCCCAAAGTCCTGTGGCGATGGGCAAGTGACGAAGCAGCAGGTGTGGATACACTGGAAGCTGTAGCCACAATCCCACACACAGGCAGCCCAGGGCATTGGGACGCTCTCTACTGGACCGAAGCAGCAGTGGAGTTCGGCAGCCCCCTGGGTGTCTGAGCAGCCCTCTTTAGGATTCACTCTGCTCACCTCCAAGGTCTGGGGAAGGGGCTAGAAAAGGTGCCCTAAACATAGCCTGCTTTGCTACACCCTGGCCAGTAAGCCACGGCTGGCGGGGATCCCACCCTAGCAGTCGAAATTCTCAGAAGAAATCAACTAAGGTGTCATCACTCACCATTCAATTCAAATCAGTTCAATTTTATTTATATAGCACCAAATCACAACACAGGTCATCTCAAGGCACTTTACAGAAAAGAGTGGATTTAGGCCACGCTCTAATTGGAACTTGGAATGTGCAAATGCTCATGGACAGCTCCAAATTGGACAGACCTGAGAGACGGACAGCACTTTTCACAAGAGAACTCAGCAGGTACAACATCCACACTGCAGCTCTGAGTGAGACCAGGTTTGCAGACGAAGGTCAGCTGACAGAAGTCAAAGCTGGCTACACCTTTTTCTGGAGCGGCCGAGGCAGCGAAGAACACTGTGAAGCAGGAGTGGGTTTTGCGATCAGATCCAATCTAATCAGCAAGCTTACCAGCCTCCCCAAAGGAACTAATGACCACCTCATGACCCTGCGACTCCCCCTCCGAGGAAAATGCCATGCCACATTCATCAGTGCATATGCCCCCACCATGACGAACCCAGATGAGATCAAAGACAAGTTTTACGAGGACTTAGAGACTCTCATTGAAGGTGTACTGAAGGAGGACAAACTCATTGTTCTTGGAGACTTTAATGCCAGAGTTGGTACAGACTACCAGACATGGGAGGGGGTCCTTGGGAGAAATGGAGTTGGAAAGTACAACAGCAACGGTCTTCTCCTGTTGAAGACGTGCGCCTCTCATGACCTTCTGATCACTAATACCGTCTACCACTTGCCAAACTGCAACAAGACCTTCTGGATGTATCCACGCAGCAAGCATTGGCATCTGATTGATTACATCATTGTGAGAAGGAGAGACAGGCAGGACGTTAGAGTGGTGAAGGTGATGTGTGGCGCAGACTGCTGTACAGATCACAGACTCATTCTCTCAAAGCTCAACATGTACATCCAGCCTAAATGGCATCCACAGGGGGAAAAGGCAAACAAGCGACTCGGTGTCAACAAGCTGGAACAGCACTCTGTGCGACAGAACCTCAGTGAGGACTTGGATAGCAAGCTTAGTCAGTTCGACCTCAGGGTGTACGGAGCAGAAGACTGGGCAGCTTTCAGAGACGTGGTGTACGACACCTTACTCACTCATCTGGGCCAGAACACGGACAAACACCAAGACTGGTTTGATCAAAACAATGAGGACATCCAAAAGCTGCTTGATGAGAAGCGTGAAGCTCACAGAGCGTACCAGCAAGACAGCAGATCTGCCTCTAAGAAGGCAACCTTCACCTCCATCAAAGGAATGGTGCAGGCAAAGCTCAGTGAGATGCAGGACTTCTGGGTCAGCAAAAAGGCAGATTAAATACAGCAGTACGCTGACAGCAACAATTCCAAACACTTCTATGATGCCCTTAAGACCATCAATCTTCTGGAACATCACCACTGCTCCGTGCTGACGGGTCCACTCTCTTCATCGACAAGAACACAATCCTGGAAAGATGGGCAGAACATTTCAGCAGTGTCCTGAACAGACCATCATCCATCAATGCAGAAGCCATCAGTCGCATGCCCCAAGTAGAGGTGAACACATCTCTGACAGAACCTCCAACGGAATCAGAAGTCCAAAAAGCGATCAAACTCCTTTCGAACGGCAAAGCACCAGGCTCTGACTCCATCCCAGCTGAAATCTACAAGGCAGGAGGACCAGTTCTAATACAGAAACTCACCGAGCTCTTTCAGACCATGTGGTAGCAGGAAGTTATCCCCCAGGAGCTCAAGGATGCCTCCATTGTCCATCTTTACAAGAGAAAAGGAAACAGGCAGTCATGCAACAACCACTGTGGGATCTCTCCTCACCATCGCCGGCCAGATCCTTGCAAGAGTCTTTCTCAACCGCCTCATTCAGCACATGGAAGGCAGTCACCTGCCAGAGAGCCAATGTGGCTTCAGAGAGGGTCGTGAAATTGCTGACATGATCTTCGCCACACACCAACTTCAGGAGAAGTGTCAAGAGCAGAACAGGGACCTCTAAACAACTTTTGTAGATCTGACCAAGCCTTTTGATACCATCAGTTGTGAGGGGCTGTGGAAGATCATCGTGAAGTTCGGCTGCCCGGACAGATTCATCAGCATGGAGCGCCAGTTCCACGACAGCATGCTTGCTTGAGTACTGGACAATGGAGACTCCTCCGAAGCTTTCCCAGTCACCAACAGGGTCAAGCAGGGCTATATGCTTGCGCCCACACTTTTCAGCATGATGTTCACAGTCATGCTGTCTGATGCCTTCTGCGATGATGAAGAAAGCGCCATCAGGATAAGGTAAAGGATGGATGACAGGCTCTTCAACCTGTGGAGGCTCCAAGCCAAAACCAAGGTGGAAGGGGACTTGGTGTGCGACTTCCTGTTCGCAGACGACTGCACACTCAATGCCGCTACAGAGACCCAGATGCAGCAGAGCATGAACTGCTTCTCCACTGCTTACGACAACTTTGGGCTCACGATCAGTACGAAGAAAACAGAGGTCCTGCACCAACCCGCACCGCAGAAGACTTATGTGGAACCAGCCATCACTGTCAACGGGGAGACCCTAAAGGCTGTCAACAAGTTCACGTACCTCAGCAGCACACTCTCCAGGTCTGTCAACATCAACGACGAGGTCGATTCGCGCATTGCCAAGGCAAGCTCAGCATTCGGACAGCTACGTGCAACAGTGTGGGAAAGGAGAGGCATCAGGCTGACCACAAAACTGAAGGTGTACAAGGCAGTTGTCCTGCTTTCTCTACTGTATACCTACAAGACCTGGACAGTCTACAAGTGCCAAGCCAGAAAGCTAAACCTCTTCCACCATCTCCTGAAGATCACCTGGCAGGACAAAATCCCTGACACAGAGGTCCTCTCCTGAGCTGAGCTGCCTAGCATCCACACCCTGCTCAAGAGAGCCCAGATTAGGTGGGCTGGCCACCTTGTTCGTATGCCTGACTCACACCTACCAAAGAGACTATTCTACAGCGAACTAGCAGAGGGCAAGCGCTCACAAGGTGGTCAGAAGAAGCGCTACAAAGACACTCTTAAGGCCTGCCTGAAGAGCTTTGACATCAGTCCTGACACCTGGGAGACCCTAGCGCTAGACCGGCCAGACTGGCGTAGCCATATCAGCAAAGGTGCTGCCTCCTTTGAGCTGAACAGGATTGCCAAGGCCCAGAGAAAATGGGAACTTAATAAGTCCAGAGCCACCCGTGTATCTTCTTCCCGTGCAGACCACCTGTGCCCGACCTGCGGCAGAGCCTTCTGTGCCCACATCGGACTGATCAGCCACAGCCGGACACACCGCATCCAGTCCTCTTCCCTGTGATGTCCTTGGTCATTGTTGAGAATGACGGACGAACAACAACATCATCTGTGTTTTATCCGTGTTTTCTCTGTTTTACAGGCATTTTATCCACGTTTTATCTGTTTCATAGGTGTTTTATCCATGTTTTAGCCACATTTTATCTGTTTTATAGGCATTTTATCCATTTTATCTGCATTTTATCTGTTTTATAGGCACTTTATCTGTGTTTTATCCACATTTTATCTGTTTTATAGGTGTTTTATCCACGTTTTATAGGTGTTTTATCTGTGTTTTAGCCGCATTTTATCTGTTTTATAGACATTTTATCTGTGTTTTATAAGTGTTTTTATCTGCACTTTATCTGTGTTTCATAGGTGTTCTATCCGTGTTTTAGCCACACTTTATCGGTTTTATAGGTGTTTTATCCACGCTTTATAGGTGTTTTATCTGTGTTTTATAGATGTTTCATCCGCACTTTATCTGTTTTATAGGTGTTTTATCCATGTTTTATGTGTTTTATCCGTGTTTCATTTGTGTTTAATCCGTGTTTTATCCACATTTTATCTGTTTTATTTGTGTTTTATACATGTTTTATGTGTTTTATCCGTGTTTCATTTGTGTTTTGTCCGTGTTTTATAGATGTTTTATCCATGTTTTATTGTGCTTTATAGGTGTTTTATCCATGTTTTGTGTTTTATAGGTGTTTTATCGTGTTTTATATGTGCTTTATCTGTGTTTTATAGGTGCTTTATCGTGTGTTATCTGTGTTTTATAGGTGATTTATCTGCGTTTTATATGTGTTTTATCTGTGCTTTATCTGTGTACATGTTTTATAAGTGCTTTATCCATGCTTTATCTGTGTTTTATCTGCGCTTTATCTGTGTTTTATAGGTGTTTTATCCACACGTTACCTGTGTTTTATCCATGTTTTTATCAGTGTTTTAGCCATGTTTCATTTCTGTTTTATCTGCATTTTATAGATGTTTTATCTGTTTTATAGATGTTTTATCTATGTTTTATAGGTGTTTTATCCATGTTTTGTCTGTCTTATAGGTGTTTTATCCACATTTTATCAGTGTTTTATCCATGTTTTATCCATTTTTTATCTGTTTCATTTGTGTTGTATCTGCATTTTATAGATGTTTTATCTGTTTTATAGGTGTTTTATCCATTTTTATAGGTGTTTTATCGTATTTTATCTGTGCTTTATCTGTTATATAGGTGTTTTATCGTGTTTTATCTGCACTTTATCTGTGTTTTATAGGTGTTTTATCCATGTTTTATCTGTGTTTTATAGGTGTTTTATCTGTTTTACAGGCATTATATCCATGTTTTATAGGTATTTTATCCGTGTTTTAGCCACATTTTATCTGTGTTTTATAGGCGTTTTATCCATTTTATCTGTGTTTTATAGGTGTTTTATCCATGTTTTATTGTGTTCTATCTGCACTTTATCTGTGTTTTATAGCTGCTTTATCGTGTTTTATCTTTGTTTAGTAGGTGTTTTTTCTGTGTTTTCTTTGTTTTATAAGTGTCTTATTGTGTTTTATAGGTGTTTTGGCCATGTTTTATCTGTTTTATAGCTGTTTCATCTGTGTTTTAGCCATGTTTTATAGGTATTTTATCCACGTTTTATCTGTGTTTTATAGGTGTTTTATCCGTGTTTTAGCCACATTTTATCTGTTTTATAGGCGTTTTATCCGTTTTATCTGTTTTATAGGTGTTTTATCCACGTTTTAGCTTTGTTTTATAGATGTTTTATCATGTTTATAGGTGTTTTATCTGTGTCTTATCCGTGTTTTATAGGTGTTTTATCCGTTTTATCTGTGTTTTATAGGTGTTTTATCCACATTTTAGCTTTGTTTTATAGATGTTTTATCGTGTTTACAGGTCTTTTATCCCCATTTTATCTGTGCTTTATCATGTTTCTTCTGCGCTTTATAGGTGTTTTATCATGTTTTATCTGTGCTCTGTGTTTTATAGGCCTTTTATCTGTGTTTTATCTGCGCTTTATCTGTGTTTTATAGGTGTTTTATCTGCGTTTTATCTGTGTTTTATAGGTGTTTTAGCCGCATTTTATCTGTGCTTTATAGGTGTTTTATCCGTGTTTTAGCCACACTTTATCTGTGTTTTTATAGGTATTTTACCATGTTTTATTCATGTTTTATAGGTCTTTTATCTGTGTTTTATCTCTGTTTTATCCACATTTTATAGGTGTTTTATCTGTTTTGTAGGTGTTTTATCGTGTTTTATCTGCGCTTTATCTGTGTTTTATAGGTATTTTATTGTGTTTTATCCACGTTTTCTGTCATGAACTGGGGTTGATGTTTCAAACCCAGTTCTATGTCGTGGTGGTTGCTTGTTCTTTTGTGTATTTTTGCGTCCTCATTTCCATCAGGCATTTTCAGGGAGCCTCTGGGGTTTGCTCGGCTCCCTGACAGCTCAGCCACGCCTCCCTCTCCTGTCAAGTGTTTTCAGCTGTCATTATTGGTTTACTCTCTCACTCATGCTACACACACCAGCAATCTCTTTCCTCATCAGGTTTGGCATTATTTAAGCCCTGTGTCTGCTGGAAGAGATTGCCGGATTATTGCCCTTCACTGTGATTGTTTAACTCAGTGTTTGTGTTATGTTGCGCATGACTAGATGTGCTGCCTATGTTTTGGTACTGCATCACTCTGTGTGGCGTTTTATCATTTTCTGCCTGGTTTTGTTTCGCTGGGATCATTGCTTGGACTGACTTGGACTGCTCCAGCCTCATGTGTACAATCTCCTTCGCCCCTGCTATCTAGTCCTGCCTGGAGGTTATTCCCCAGGCTCTCTCTGTCTGCGCTTAGGGACATTTCTCCCCAGTTTAGTACTCACCTGTGTCTGCAGAGCGTCCTGGAGGAACTCCCTGATTATCCTGTGCTACTCATGTGTTGCTTTGTTTTGTTTAATCACTCCTTGTCAATAAATTCGCACAACTATCTCCTGCACGTGGGCTTTCTTTCCCTATCCTCCGTGCGCTGTGTAAAAGCGCATGGGGATTCATAACAGAATAATCCGGCCAGTTTAAACCCAGCGAAGGAGTTGTGTGTTTTTGCTTTTGTATTCCCTCATCTTTTCTTTTCTCTTCTCCCTCCATGATGGACTTTTCTGTTTTTGGACTGAGCCCGGAGGAGTGTGCTGCGGCCGAGCATGTTGTGAACTTTGCCTCTAGGGCTCGTGCCACCCACTCTCCGGAGTTTGTTTTGCAGTTATTGGACGGAGATGTCGGGGTGATCCAGGAGTTCCCCAGTTTGTGGAGATGCCCGGGGCTGACGCTGCTCCTCACAATGGTGTGCGAATCTCATCGGCGGCTGGTGGGAGGTTGGAGCGAATCTCTTCCCGGGCAACCCTGTAAGCTGATGAGGTGCACCCAGAAGCCGGGGGCTCGTCATCCTCACCCCAAGCCTGGCCCCTCTCCTCCATGACACATGGAGAAGAGCAACAGCCTACCACCTGCAGTCAACATCCAGACCCGGGTTGCTAGGCAAGTGTTTTTTCATTCTGTTTCTCCTGATAATGATAAACCTTGTCTGTCACCCGGCAGAGAGATGCAGGTTGAGTAATCACCTGTGTTTCCTCCTGAAGCTGCAGCTGTAAAACCCTCTATTTCCTCTGTGTCTCCTCTGTCTATGCCTGAGAGCCCATCAGATCACCAGATGGAGGACCAAGCCTCTCTGACGGCCACAGGCCGTGAGGAGAACTGCCCTGCTTCCCAGCCAGCCGATTTGTGTCTGCCATGTTCAGGAGATGCTCCTAAAGCTCCAGCCCCCAGGGACTTGCTCCGGCTGTCACGTCAGCCTTTTACCCCGGGGCTGTCACAGCTGAGGATCCTTCGCCCATGGTGCATTCATCGTTCGCTGGGAGCACTGCCAGTCCTCCCTTGGCCCTGCCCGTCATCCGGAGGGCAGGGGCGGTTTTCTCAGACTGTTCCGGGGGTTCCAAGTTCACCAGAGAAGTGGCGATAGAGGAGGCTGGGTTGGCTGCAACAGAGACCATCACAACCGAGGAGAGCAGGCAATTGTTCTTTCACCCCTCTTATCTATTAGACAAATTACCTTTCCTGTCTCTCGGGGAGGAGGCCCAGGTTATGCCATCCACTGGGTCCCCACCACCCGTTGCAGCAACTAATGAATGGTCTACCCTGTCCATATCTCTCCCTCTCGTTCCTGAGTGTCCATCGGCCCTAGAGCCTGACCACTGGAGGAGGGAGGAGTCCACGGCGCTGGAGGACACCACCCCAGCCCCGCGGAGTCACATTGGACAGGGAGAGGGTGCTGTGACCGACTCGAAGCCTGTGCTGACCAAGGAGCGTCCCCTGGCTTCGATCTCCATGGGTCCAACGCAGTCAGGAACTGCACCTCCAGATCCCATGCTGGGGGAGTTACCTGCATGGGAGCATTCACTGGAGGTGACTTGGACTGCCATCATCCTCTTGCCTGCTGCGGAGGTCCCCACAGCAGAGTCAGCGCCAGAGTGGGATTACCACCAGACCAGGTCCGAGATGTCGCCACCCGCCAGATTGTCGGAGTCCTGGACAGCGGTGGAGCTTGAGCTCAGGCGAGTGCTCTATTTTGTCTTTCTATTTTCAGTTTTGGAGCAATCTTGCCTGACTCTTGGCGAGGGGAGCCAGGTGCAGCCACCCGCTGCATTTGAGCTTGCCTTGCCGGGCTCCACCGCTGTCAGTGACCTTGACCCCTCTTCCATTTGTATCATCTCTGAGCTTTCTCCTAGGGTTGCCGGAGAGGTGTTGGCGTCGTCAGAGGGTGTTGAGGACCTGGGCATGTTGCCTGAGGCCGGTGAGGATCTGGATTCACCATCTGAGCTCGCTGAGGAGGTCGCCACGGACGCCACTTTTCCCCAGGTGGGGCCCACTACGGATGCAGCAGGGGCCCAGCCGGGTTCCACCGTGGGTGCAACCATGGCTTGGTCGGGGTCCTCCGTGGGTGCTACACAGGCCCAGCCTGGGTCCACTGCAGGAGCAATGAGGTCCCTGATGGGGACCACTGCAGGTGCAACGGTGCTCCAGCCGGAGCCCACCGCGAATGCTACAGAGCTCCGGCCGGAGCCCACCGCGAGTACTACAGAGCTCCAGCCTGAAGCCGCCATGGGTGCAGCTTTGGCCCAGTCAGGGTCCACTGAGGGTGCAGCACGGTACCAAGCCGGGGCCATCAAGGTTGCTGCCATGGCCTGGTCGGGGTCCACCACGGATGCTACGAAGCTTCAGCCTGGAGCCTCCGTGGGTGTAGCTTTGTCCCGGACCAGGACCAACGTGGGTACAGCTGTCCCTCAGTTTGAGGCTACGGGGGATGGGGCAGTCCCCCTCTCGTCGCTGTCCAATGACGTCAGGGTTCCCCCTTCCTGGCTTCCTCTCCCTGTTTTGTGTTTTTCCATCTCCCAGACCACCTCTTTTAGACTGGTGGCTTAAAGACCCAGGCCGTCCACCTGGTGAACGGTGCTATGGGGTTAGGTGGCCCAGTTTCCCTGGCCAGCCACCTGACCCGCTCTCCCGGGCAGTCCGACTGGGTTTGGATGTAGACAGACCAACTGACCGGTCTCCGCTTGCCGCCCTGTGGCCCTGGGACTTGGTCGGCCCCCTGAACTTTTGAACTCTCTGGCCTTGGGGGCTTTGTCCTGGGTTTTTGTGGGACTGGGGAGATTTACTATGCTTTTGTGTATTATACTCCTGTGTTATTTTACTTGTTTACTTTACTTTTCCCCACTTGTCTCCACCTCTCCACCCCCCATCCTGGTTTGTTGTGGTAACTCCCTGGGGGGGAGGGGGTTCCCTTGTTGTGTTTTTGTCTTTTTCTTTTTGATGTTACTGGGGTATCTGGTATCCACCCCTTGAGGGGGAGGCTCTGTCATGAACTGGGGTTGATGTTTCAAACCCAGTTCTGTGACACGGTGGCTGCTTGTTCTTTTGTGTATTTTTGCCTCCTAATTTCCATCAGACGCTTTCGGGGAGCTTCTGGGGTTTGCTCGGCTCCCAGACAGCTCAGCCACGCCTCCCTCTCCTGTCAAGTGTTTTCAGCTGTATGTCATTATTGGTTTACTCTCTCACTCACGCTACACACACCAGCAATCTCTTTCCTCATCAGATTTGGCATTATTTAAGCCCTGTGTCTGCTGGAAGAGATTGCCGGATTATTGCCCTTCACTGTGATTGTTTAACTCAGTGTTTGTGTTACGTCAGGCATGACTAGATGTGCTGCCTATGTTTTGGTACTGCATCACTCTGTGTGGCATTTATCATTTTCTGCCTGGTTTTGTTTCGCCGGGATCATTGCTTGGACTGACTTCGGATCTCCTTCACCCCTGCCATCCAGTCCCCCCTGGAGGTTCTTCCCGGGGCTCTCTCGTCTGTTCCCCCGGTGCAGTTCTGCCTGTCTGCGCTTAGGGACATTTCTCCCCAGTTTAGTACTCACCTGTGTCTGCAGAGCATCCTGGAGGAACTCCCTGTTTATCCTGTGCTACTCATCCATTGTTTTGTATTGTTTAGTCACTCCTTGTCAATAAATTTGCACAACTATCTCCTGCATGTGGGTTTTCATTCCCTATCCTCCGTGCGCTGCATAAAAGCACACGGGGATTCATAACATTTTATAGGTGTTTTATCTGTGTTTCATAGGTGTTTTATCCATGTTTTATCTGTGTTTTATCTGCACTTTATCTGTTTTTTATAGGTATTTTATCGTGTTTCATCCGTGTTGTATAGGTGTTTTATCTGTTTTTTTATCTGTTTTATCTGTGTTTTATCTGTGTTTTATCTGCGTTTTATCTGCGCTTTATAGGCGTTTTATCCGTGTTTTATCTGCACTTTATCTGTTTTTTTTCCGTGTTTTATCCGCATTTTATAGGCGTTTTATCCACATTTTATGTGTTTTATAGGCGTTTTATCTGTTTTATAGGTGTTTTAGCCGTGCTTTAGCAGAACTTTATTTGTGTTTTAACCGGAGTGGTGGCTCAGTTGGTAGAGCATCCGCCCCACACCCGGGAGGCAGGGGTTCAAATCCCGGCCGGGTCATGCCAAAGACCATATAAAAGCGGAACTCCCTGCCATCCAGCGTGGTGCTCAGCAACAATGGAATGGAGGAGGGAAATTTGTGGCGGCGCCTTGCATGGCAGCGGCCCTCTGATTCTGCACTTGGGGTGTGTGTGATTAACACAGTAGATAGGTAAAGC
Source organism: Pholidichthys leucotaenia (assembly GCA_020510985.1). Lineage (NCBI taxonomy): Eukaryota > Metazoa > Chordata > Actinopteri > Cichliformes > Pholidichthyidae > Pholidichthys > Pholidichthys leucotaenia. Next base: position 188,719,074 of record CM035836.1, read on the forward strand.
ACAATCTCGTTCTACTGTACATGATTGGTTGTACAGTTGAATGACAATAAGGGTGATTTAATTTTTTAATTAATTTATAGGCGTTTTATCATGTTTCATCCATGTTTTATAGGTGTTTTATCTGTGTTTTATAGGTGTTTTATCTACATTTTATCTGTGTTTCATAGGTATTTTATCTGCATTTTATTTGTGTTTCATAGGTGTTCTATCCGCTTTTTATCTGTGTTTTTATGTCAGGTCAGGCATTGGTTTGCTTGCTGCCGGATAACCATGAAAACCGGTACTACCTGTCTCATGGGTCGGGCCGTCGGCAACTCAACCGGCAACTCCGCCCTTCTGAGGGCGTGGAGGGTGAAACTGGGCATCCTGGCAGAACTAAAAACAATATCTGTCACAGGTCTGTGGTGGACCACTCCCAGTTACATGGGGTGAGACTGGACATCCTGGCAGATAAGCACATCTGTTGCAAAGGTTTTTAGCAGCACTTAATTTGTGTTTTATAGGCATTTTATCATGTTTCATCCATGTTTTATAGGTGTTTTATCTGTGTTTTATAGGTGTTTTATCTACATTTTATCTGTGTTTCATAGGTATTTTATCTGCATTTTATTTGTGTTTCATAGGTGTTCTATCTGCTTTGCTGCACGGTGACGCAGTGGTTAGCACTGTGGCAGCACAGGTTTACCCTCGGCCGGGGGATCACGGGGACCGTGAGATCGTGGGTTCGATCCCTGCCCCCGGCCAACAGTGATCTGTGTGGAGTTTGCATGTTCTCCCCGTGTTTGCGTGGGTTTACTCCGGGATTTCTCCGGTTTCCTCCCACATGCCAAAAACATGCAGGTTAGGGAGTTATGGGGTGCTTGCGCACGCAGCGACCGGCAGCTGGTGGTTTGTCACCAGACTGCAAAACAAATCTACCTACGGGTACAAAATAAGTAATAAAAAAAAAAAAAAAAGTCTGTGGTGGACTTTTGCCAGTTGGTGTATCGTGACATACAATACACAAAGAGCAGCGATAAACAAACCTATCATGTGGTCAGTCATTGCAACAGATACTGGAGTCAGTTTGTCTTGGCCTGTCCTTGCCATTGATAATACCGCTATCTGCCAAGAATGTGCCGCTAGTCCAGCAAAAGCTAGCGGTACTCAAATACTTTGCAAGCAGTTTCATGAAATGATCAGTCAGAAAGCAACTCATACCGGCTTGGACATCGCTCGGGTTAACAAGGTCAAGAGTTCATGGCAGCGGAAGGCAAAGGACAGAGCTGCGTGCAGGAATCTGATCAGACCTAAATGAAACAGTCATTGTTGCCCCCGACAGACTACTGTGATGATGTGATCTGTGTTGTATAGGTGTTTTATCCGTGTTTTTTTCTGTTTTATAGGTGTTTTATCCACACTTTATAGGTGCTTTATCTGTGCTTTATCTGTGTTTTATAGGTGTTTTATCTGCGCTTTATCTGTTTTATAGGTGTTTTAGCCGTGCTTTATCTGTGTTTTATAGGTGTTTTATCCATGTTTTATAGGTGTTTTATAGGTGTTTTATCTGCGCTTTATATGTTTTATGGGTGTTTTAGCTGTGTTTTAGCCGTGCTTTATCTGTGTTTTATAGGCATTTTATCCAAGTTTTATCTGTGTTTTATAGGTGTTTTATCTGCGCTTTATCTGTTTTATAGGTGTTTTATCCATGTTTTAGCTGTGCTTTATCTGTGTTTTATAGGCGTTTTATCCACGTTTTATCTGTGTTTTATAGGTGCTTTTTCCGTGGTTTATCTGTGTTTTATAGGTGTTTTATCCACGTTTTATCTGTGTTTTATAGGTGTTTTATCCGCGTTTTATCTGTTTTATAGGTGTCTTAGCCATGTGTTGTGTTTTATAGGTGTTTTATCTGAGTTTATCTGAGCAGTTTATTTGACACGATCATCGGCAGCACAGGGGTCCCCCAGGGAACGGTTTTGGCTCCCTTCCTGTTCACCCTTTATACTGCGGACTTCTCACACAACACAACACACTGCCATCTACAGAAGTTCTCTGATGACTCTGTGATCGTCGGCCTCATCTCCAACGAAGATGAAGCTGAGTACAGAGGACTTATCCAGGACTTCGTGGACTGGTGCCATCGGAACTGCCTCCAGATCAACGCGAGGAAAACTAAGGAGCTGGTGGTGGACTGCCGCAGGCAAGGACAACCCCTCACAGCACCAGTAAACATCCAGGGAACAGACATTGAGATGGTGACATCCTACAAGTACCTGGGTGTTCATCTGAACAATAAACTAGACTGGTCACAAAATACCGACGCACTCTACAAGAAGGGACAGCGCAGGCTGTTCCTACTGAGGAGGCTCAGGTCTTTTGGTGTACAAGGGGTGCTCCTGAAGACATTCTACGACACGGTGGTGGCATCGGCCATCACTTTTGGAGTGGTCTGCTGGGGCAATGGCATTACAGCAGCCGATAGGAAGAGACTGAACAAACTGATCAAGAAAGCTAGCTCTGTCCTGGGGCAACGCCTTGACCCAGTGGAGGAGATAGGAGAGAGAAGGATGGTGCTAAACTGTCATCTCTGCTGGAGTCCGAGTCCCACCCTATGCAGGACATACTGAACGCACTGAGGAGCTCATTTAGCAGTAGACTACATCATCCTAGGTGCATGACCGAGAGGTTTCGCAGGTCCTTCCTACCTACGGCTGTCAGACTTTATAACCTAAGCAGGACTGCTCACAGAGATAGCAAAAAAAACAAAACAAAAACGTGACAACCTAATAGTACTGAATGCAAAAGACGCAACAGACTTACACAAATGGTCCCCTCCAGTATACAACTAGGACAATATCAGTCGCTACGGAGGGTGACAATATGTATGGGTACATATTCATACTATGTAGGATAACTAAGTAGACGATTATGCTTTTTATTGCATCTAGCTACAATGCTCCGCACTGTGTATATATTTATATATTTATGAGTACATATGTATATTCACTGCTCTTATTTTCTTATCTTCTAAATTATTGCTCTGAGTGTTGCTATCCCTGTGCTGTTGCAATCCTGGAATTTCCCCATTGTGGGACTAATAAAGGCTTATCTTATCTTATCTTATCTTATCTTTAGCCACACTTTATCTGTGTTTTATAGGTGTTTTATCCATGTTTTAGCCACATTTTATCTGTGTTTTATAGGTGTTTTATCCGTGGTTTAGCCGCACTTTATCTGTGTTTTATAGGTTCTTTATCAAAACACTATAACTACTGAAAGAAATGATGTAGGCTTTTCAAATCATGGCTTGGGTGAAGATTCTGGTAGATTCGGAGTTGGGCCTTTCTGCCTTAGAAGCAGACTGGCAGCCATTACCACTAGGCCTCACAGGCATCTACCACCACCAGGCTCCACGGGCAGCCACCATCATCAGTCTCCATATGCAGTCATCACCACCAGGCCATGCAGTCACCACCACCAGGTTCCAAAGTCATTCATCACCACCTGGTCCTGCAGCCACCACCACCAGGTTCCATGGACAGCTACCACCACCAGGCCCTGTAACCACCACCTTCAGGCCCTATAGCCATCACCACCAGGTCCACCACCAAGCCCTGCAGCCACCACCATCAGGCTCCACTGGCAGTCACTGCCACCAGGCTCCACAGGCAGCCATCACCACCAGGCCTTACATGCATTCCTGTTGTTGTTGCTGCTGGAAATTTTCTCGATGCTGAAATATTCTTGGAAACTGACTCTTGTCTCTTTGTCCACTGCAAATTACTAAGTACTTAGTACTTCCGGTGCCACATGAGTCGGCTGCCTTTTTGCAACAGCGGCTCAATTCTGAGTTCTTCTTCTTATTTCTTATTTACTATCTGGCTTCTCTCGCTAAATTTTCTGATCCGGCGACACGTTATCCATCACGGACACACAGATCACCCCAAACGTCTCCTGAGCCAGCGGACAGAGCCACTTTTTATAGCAGGAGACAGTACAACAGGGACCAGCTGTTACTACTTAACCGGCCCACAGTGCTAACGCAAAAACTCGACATACCGAGAGAAATAAGACGGAAACGGCGTGGATGTAGAGCTGGAGTAAGACGGCGGGCAAGGAATATAAGGTACAGACCCGTCCTCCCATCCGTTATTATGGGGAAGGTTCGATCGCTACTCAATAAAACAGATGAGCTAGCAGCTATGTCCCGCTACGAGAGTGTCTTCAGAGAGATTAGCATGATGTTGTTTACTGAGACATGGCTAACAGAACTAGCAGCAGATGCTAACATCGAACTGGAGGGTTTCCACGCAATACGGGCAGACTGGACACCAGTCAGTGGGAAGGCAAGGGGTGGAGGAGTGATAATGTATGTCAATAACAGCTGGTGTAAACCGGGATATACCACAATTAAAGAGCAACACTGCAGCAAAGACACTGAGTTGCTAGCTGTTAGCATGCGGCCTGTTTATCTCCCGAGGGAATACTCACACATGATCTGCATTGTTATTTATGCAAATCCGACGGTGAATGCTGGTGCAGCGCATGACGCCATCCACTCAGTAACTGGCAGGCTGCTGACACAACACCCTGATGCCCTCCTCCTCATCTCCAGTGATTTTAACAGTATATCACTGTCCTCCATTCTGCCCACGTTCACCCAGTATGTCACATGCCACACTAGAGACAATAAAACACTGGACTTATTCTATGCAAACACTAAGGAGGTGTACACCTCATCACCACTCCCCCCGCTCGGGAGATCGGATCACAACTTGGTTCATCTCCTGCCGGTGTACAAAACCCTAGTACACAGACAACCTCCGGTTATGCGCACATAGAAGATATGGTCTGAGGAGGCAATGGACGCTCTAAAGGACTGTTATGAAATCACTGCTTGGGGGCAGCTCCGCGATCCACATGGTGAGGACATCGATGACCTCCCGCACACCATCATGGACTACATCAGCTTCTGTGTGGACAACACCGTACCCACCACAATCATACACTGTTGCTCAAACAACAAACCCTGGATCAACCCTGAGATAAAAACACTTCTGAGAGAGAAGAGGATCTTCAGGTTGGGGAACAGGGAGATGCTGAAGTCCGTACAGAGGGAGCTAAGGAGGAAGATCACAGAAGGCAAGGACAGCTTCAGGAAGAAGATGGAGGACAAGCTGCAACAGAGCGACATCGGCGGGGTCTGGAGAAACCTCACAACCATCTCTGGGCTCCAGAATACCTCCTCCCAGGCCACTGGGGGCAGGGAGTGGGTGAACAATCTTAATCTGTTTTTTAATAGGTTTGACCTCCCCCTCCCCCCCGCCTGCACAACAACCACTGCTGCCTCTACTGTCATCGAGACCTGCTGTCCACCCCCCCTCCACCAACACCCCCCCCCCACTCCCAGCACACAGCCCCCCAACCTGACCCTCACTAAGACCCAAGTGAGGGCGGAGCTGAGGAAGATCAAGGCGAGGAAGGCCTCGGGTCTGGACTACATCTGTGCGAAGCTCCTCAAGTCCTGCGCAGACCAGCTGTGTGGGATTGTGGAGCACATCTTCAACCTTAGCCTGAAGCTGGGGAGGGTACCACAGTTGTGGAAAACATCTTGTGTGGTACCCGTACCAAAGGCTTCCCACCCCAGAGACCTGAACAGCTACAGACCAGTGGCCCTGACGTCTCACATGATGAAGACCCTGGAGAGACTGCTCCTTGCTCACCTCCACCCCCTGGTAGGACCAGCGATGGATCCACTCCAGTTCGCCTACCAGCATGGCATCAGGGTGGAGGATGCAGTGATCTTCCTCCTTCACTGTTCCCTGCTCCACCTGGAGAAGCCTGGGAACGCAGTGAGGATCATGTTCTTTGACTTCTCCAGTGCTTTCAGCACCTGTCATCGTGGATCCTGGACTATCTCACAAACCGGCCACAGTTTGTGAGAACCCGGGATTGTGTGTCCGACACGATCATCGGCAGCACGGGGGCCCCCCAGGGAACAGTTTTGGCTCCCTTCCTGTTCACCCTTTATACTGCGGACTTCTCACACAACACAACACACTGCCATCTACAGAAGTTCTCTGATGACTCTGTGATCGTCGGCCTCATCTCCAATGGAGATGAAGCTGAGTACAGAAGACTTATCCAGGACTTCGTGGACTGGTGCCATCGGAATTGCCTCCAGATCAACGCGAGAAAAACTAAGGAGCTGGTGGTGGACTGCCGCAAGCAAGGACAACCCCTCACAACACCAGTAAACATCCAGGGAACAGACATTGAGATGGTGACATCCTACAAGTACCTGGGTGTTCATCAGAACAATAAACTAGACTGGTCATACAACACCGACACACTCTACAAGAAGGGACAGCGCAGGCTGTTTCTACTGAGGAGGCTCAGGTCTTTTGGTGTACAAGGGGTGCTCCTGAAGACATTCTACGATTCGGTGGTGGCATCAGCCATCACTTTTGGAGTGGTCTGCTGGGGCAGTGGCATCACAGCAGCCGATAGGAAGAGACTGAACAAACTGATCAAGAAAGCTAGCTCTGTCCTGGGGCAGCGCCTTGACCCAGTGGAGGAGATAAGAGAGAGAAGGATGGTGACTAAGCTGTCATCTCTGCTGGAGTCCAAGTCCCACCCTATGCAGGACATACTGAATGCACTGAGGGGCTCATTTCGCAGTTTTCTACAACATCCTAGGTGCGCGACTGAGAGGTTTCGCAGGTCCTTCCTACCTACGGCTGTCAGACTTTATAACCTAAGCAGGGCTGCTCGCAGAGATAGCAAAAAAACGTGACAACCTAGTAGTATTGAATGCAAAAGATGCAACAGACTTACACAAAATGGTCCCCTCCAGTATACAACTAGGACAATATCAATCGCTACGGAGGTTGACAATATGCATGGGTACATATTCATACTATGTGGGGTAACTAAATAGACGGTTATGCTGTTTATTCCATCTCGCTACAATGCTCTGCACTGTGTATATACATTTACAGTATATATTTATGTGTACATATGTATATTCACTGATCTTATTTTTTTATCTTCTAAATTATTGCTCTGAGTGTTGCTATCCCTGTGCTGTTGCAATCCTGAAATTTCCCCATTGTGGGACTAATAAAGGCTTATCTCTTATTCTTAAATTATTGATTGCAAAATGCCACCAAAGCCAAAAGCAGAGGCCAAATCCGAGGAGGAATATGTGTCCCTCGCACAGGTAAATGACTTACTGCAACAGCAAAAAGAATTGTTTTCTGCATTGTTAAACCAACAACAGGAAACTTTCAAAAGCCTCATCAAAGTGATCCTGGATTCAGCTAATGCTAGAGTGGACGTAATGATTAGAGAGTTGCAGGGCATTAAAACCAGTCTACAGTTCACCCAGAAAGACATAGATGACGTAAAAGCTGATTTATCTAAACAAGCAGACTGCAAAAAAGCACTGCAATTAGATGTTATTAAAGTGTGTGACAGTCTGTTGACTGTCACCGACAAATGTGAATACCTGGAAGGACAATCCCGGAGAAACGATCTGGTATTTGATGGTGTTGTGGAGGCACCAGGAGCAATCTGGGCTAATACAGAGGAGAAGATTAAAAATATTCTTATGGAGAAACTACAGCTACCACCGGGGATCAAGATGGAGAGAGCCCAGCACACCGGGAAACCTGGAGGAAAAAGACCAAGGCCTATTGTGGTCAAATTCCTGTGGCACAAGGACAGGATGACCATTCTTCAAAGAGCCAAGTCCCTCAAAGGAACAAAAATCTTCATCAATGAGAACTTCATTGACACCGTAAGAAGGAAGAGAAAAGAACTAATACCCAAGCTGAAAGCTGCAGGAGCACGGGGGAACATAGCCTATTTAAGGTATGACAGACTCATTATTCACCCATGGCATCCCCGTAACAGTACACCAAAATCAACAAAGCCTAAAATCAACTAGAAATGATTGACATTTTATTATCATCTGAGAAATATAAACTGTGCATTTGTTTCCGTTGACTGGAATAATTAACATACAAACTTTTATAGGAAATGACCCCATTTTTAAAGCCACACAATGTTGAATATGAAACCGATCCCGAAAATCACTTTTTCAACTTTTCAGTATAAAACATCAGTGTAAATACTTTAGCTCACTTGACTTGACTACTCCTGCGGGGTGAGGGCTGGGTGGCCATCACCATGCGTAGAGCCAATCAGGTTAATCAATCCGTGCCAACATTGCCGGTTTTAGGCCAGCTCCTCTGCGTCATCAACAGCGACTCCAGGCTGTCTGAGGTCTCTCTCTACAACATCGAACTATCTGGTGCGTGGCTTGCCCCAAGGTCTTTTCCACCCTGAGGCCCTGGGATCGAGCATGAGGATGGCTTTTGTTGGGTGTTCTGGTGGGAGGGGGAGGACATGGCCAAACCAGCAGATGCGCCACTGTGTAATAAGGTGGGATGTTGCAGGCTGATGTGTGCGGGCTGGGAGCACTTTATTAGAGATTCGCTGGGGCCACCTGATGTTCTCAATGGTTCTGAGGTCCCGACTATCAAACCCATCCACTCTCAAGGCCAGAGTCTTATTCAGTAGCCATGTCTTTGATCCATAGACTAGAATGGAGAGGACTGACGCATTGTATATGTGGAGCTTCGTCTTTCGGGAGATTGAGTGATGGCACCAGAGAGGTTTCCATAGTGTCTGCAGGGCCGATGCAGTGAGGCCATGTCTGTGGTTGATCTCTGGTTTCAGGTCCCCATTGTTGGTCACTGTGGAGCCCAGATACACAAAGGAATTGACAAACTTGACGGCATCATTCCCGAGCTGTAACAGGGGTGGGGCCGGTCCGTCGCGGACATGCATTAGCTTTGTTTTTGTCCAGCTCACCTGAAGGCCCAGCTTCGCTGCCTCTTCGTGGTAGACAACCAGAGCATCTCTCAGGTGACTGTAGGATGAGCTGATCAGGATGGTATCGTCGGCATATTCAAGGTCAGCCAGATGGTAGTTGCCAAACTGCATAGGGACCCGCTTGCAGACCTTGATCATCAGATAGTCTATGACACAACTGAAGAGGACAGGGGTGGCCACATAGCCTTGTTGGACCCCGCTGTTGATGGGAAACCAGCCGGACTCCTTTACGTTCACATGAACACAGCTCTCCATGCTGCTATAGAGCCGCTTGAACAGGGCTACGATCTTGGGTGGGGCGCCGAGGGTCTGCAGGATACTCCAGAGAGAAGCGTCTTCCATGGTGTCGAAGGTAGCTTTAAGACCTATAAAGGCTATATAGAGATGGCAGTCCTTGCGGAATTCATATGCCTTCTCTATTAATAGGCGAACAGCAGAGATGTGGTCTGAGGTCAAGCGGTTGGGCATGAAGCCTGCCTGCTGAGGGCGACGGCAGCCTCTGATGGCTGGAAGAGCACAACTGAGGAGGATCCTGGTGAAGAGTTTACCAGGAATGGGCAGAAGGGTGATGCCTCTGTGGGTGCTGCAGACGAGTTTGTCACCCTTTTGCTTCCAGGAGGGGAGGATAATGCCCCTGGTCCAGTCACTGGGGAGCTGCTCTGTCACCCAAACATAATTGATGATGTGGGTGAGCCACTGGATTGTGCAGTTGCTACCTATCTTCAGCATTTCGGTGGTTATAGCACAAATTCCAGGGGCTTTTCTGTTCTTTATCTTGGTCAGGGCAGCTGTGACTTCTTCGGGGGTGACTAGATTGGTCCTGCAGGAACCACAGGAAGCAGTGGCATTGGCAGTGGCTAGGAGATTAAGGTCAACGGGAATAGTAGGATGATGCAGAAGGTGACTGAAGTGTTCTTTTCAGTGGTCGAGGCAGTCTGTCTCAGTGATGGTGAGATTGCCATTGATGTCCTTCACCTGGGCTGTCTTGGTGTGTGGGCCATTGCGTGCTTGACCAAGCATACTGAACACATGACCCATGTTGTTCTTTCTGGCTACTTACTCAGGGTACTCGGCTTCTTCCTACCAGTAGCTCTCCTTGTCCTCTATGATGGTCACATTGCATAGATGGTTTAATCTGTGGTACTCCATCAAGTCACCTCGGAGGCAGGCCTCTCTGCAACAGTTGATGATGTCCAAAGTTCACCTATAGATCCAAGGCCATTTTGGTGAAGACTGTGAACGTTCCAGGGCATTGTGGGCAGACTGGATGATGTTTTTCTTGAAAATCTCCCAGTTGCCCACTTTGTCCGTGGCCAGAACACTGAAGCGTTTGTTGATAGAACATCAGAACTCAGTGGCGATGATAGCATCATGGAGCTGGAAGGAGTCCAAGTGGGACTGGTACTTGGCAGAAGGATTGATCCGTAGCTTCAGCTTAAGCTGCGCGACCAGCAGGCGATGGCCAGTGTTATCAAGCTCTGTTTCTCTGAACACACAGCATTTTGTCACAAATGACTTCCAGCAGTGGGAGATGATGATGTGGTCGAGGGCCTTTTGGGTTCTGCCATCTGGGCTGTACCAAGTCCAGTGATGGATGAGTTTCCTAGGAAACCAGGTATCGGCTATACAGAGTTTGTGGGAGTGGCAGAGCAGAAGGAGGCGGTTACCATTATTGTTTGTGGATGGGTTGGCAAAGGTGGTGCCAACAGGTGGACCGGGAGATTGGACTGGGAGCAGATCTATGAAGGAGAGGGTAGCATTGGCATCAGTGAGAATGATGATGTCGTGTGGTGGAGCCTGTTCAACAACCTCATGAAGCTGGTCAAAGAAAGCATCCTTCTCTTCCTCATCTGCAACAACGGTGGGGGCATAGGCAACAATGACCATCATCTTTCCGTGCTGGTGGAAAAAGCCAGCCGAAGGTAGTCTGTCGCTCACCGGTGTCCAGCTGATGAGTGACTTGCGGATGGCCTTTGGCGTGGCAAGCGCCACACCATAGAGGCCCATCCGCTTCTCAGGGCCGCTCCAGATGAAACTGTAATAGCCAGCAATGGTTTTACTGTTGCTTTGCCACTGTGATTCGCAAAGACCCGCTAGGGTGATGTTGTAGTGGGCGAGCTCTCAGGACAGCAGTGTGGCTGCTTCAGAGCAAAGGAGTGTCTGACCATTCCACACGGCAACAGGTGCTGTGGCGAAGGTCGATACATACTCGTTGGTCGGGGACATGTTGGGGTCCATTTCCAAGATGGGCAGTCCGGTTTCTTCTAATTGGTTTCATAACAAAGTAGGTTTCTCCTGGGTGGGCTGTTGGCCCTCCGTAGGATAGTTGGATGATGGGGCTGCCATCTACCAGTGTGCTGACATGCTGTGTGTCACAGTTTGTCTGGAGCCTCTCTGAGAGACCGGCCCGCCAAGGGTGACCCTACCAGGAGCGAGCTCCAGACGGTAACGCTCATTGGATCATTGGAACACACAAGCTCCCTCGCTACAACAAGGCCAGACCCAGGAGAGAGACTTTAGCTTAGACCAACTAAAAAATACAATTTCGGACTAATCATCGTCAATAATACACTTTAATAGCAGAAGTCTTATCATGAATTTTTCCAAACTCCAGGACAGTTTGTTGCAGTATAACACAACTTTTTCTACTGTTGCAATTTCTGAGACTTGGCTAAAAAATGACCAACTTCATACAGTGCAAATGAGAAGTTATGATTTATATATCACAAACAGGTCAAAAAAAGGGGTGGTGGTGTTGATTTATATCAGGTCCTATCAGGTCCTGCTACCAAAGCCAGGTTGTAGAGAATATGTCTTTTGAAATGGAAAACATCATGGATTATGTAACTGTGGAATTAATGACAACATCTACAAAAAAACCATCATAATAAGCTGTATTTATAGAGCACCAGGTACTGATATTGACATTTTCAAAGAGAAATTGTCTGAGCTATTCAGTGTAGTAGGTAATAAGAAGCTGGTGTTTATTTGTGGAGGCTTCAATATTGATTTGTTAAATCCAAATGACCATATACAAATAACTGAATTCATAAATTCCATGTTTTTTTATGTTTTTACCCTTCAATAACATACCCCACTAGAATAACAACAAATTCAGAAACACTTACCGATAACATTTTCACAAATGTCACTGAGGGGAACGTAATTGCTGGCCTTATTATTAATGATGTGACTAGGGGTGTGCCATATCGTATCGTTCACGATAATACCAGTATAAATTTTGATACCGGTGTAAAAATAAATATTGCAATATTTGGGGTCCGTTACACTGCCAGCGGACGTTATGCGTTACCATAGAAACTGAAAAAAAAAAACATGACGCGGGAAGCGGCGCTCCGTGCTTGGAACGTCTTCATCTGGCTGTGAGAAAGTAATTTAGTAGTAAGGCCATCTCAGACTGCTGCCATCTTTAAAAAAAAAAACAAAAACAAAACAGTGCAGCGATGCGGCTAATCTGCCCACATTTTTTTCTGCATGTCAACAACGCTGCTTTGGGGAAAAGTTTTACTTCACCCTGAAGTGGCGTTGCCAACGTCTGAAGTGTCCAGAGGTTTATTTTCATTCCATTGTGGCTGCTCCAGCGTGATTTATTCAACCAACCAAAAGAAAAAAAAAAATCTGTTAACAGCCCCAGGATTTGTCTGTGCAACAGAGATTTCTAACGCGGGTAAACTGAGAGAAAAAGAGAGAGACGGGAGGTATTACTAGCAGAAGTGTCTTGGGAAACGACAGATAGGTAGGCCAGCATATATTCAATATGATAAAAATGATGAAATGAAAATAGTTTTAAATAAGCCTATTCCCTCTGTTTTATTTAGGCCCTCTTCCTGACCCAGTGAAATACAAAATTAATTTAATATGTTAAAATGATCAAAACCCCCTCATGCCCCAGAGCACAGAAATGAGATAAAGACAGAAGTAATGTGGTGAAAGTGTGTCTGTGGTTATACTGCTGTAGCTGCTTATACTGTAGTTTAGGGCTTACGTTTTTAAATGTAATAGGATCTATTAACCATAGCAAAATTGCTCTTACATTCATAAGGCAATGTTTTCTGGACTATTCAGATGTTTTAAGAAAAATCTGCAGAATTTTCAAAACTACAGGCTATATATAGTCTGCACTACTAACTTTACTCTCATCGGCTTGTTACCGTTCTCTCCTAAATGCCACCATCAGTGTGTGAATGTGTGCGTGAATGGGTGGATAGCAGGATCTGTAAAGCGCTTTGGTCATCAAGAGATGAGAATAAAAGCGCTATATAAGTGAATGCCATTTACCATTTACCATTTTAAATTTGTTTTTTCTCATTAAACATCTTTTCATCAAGGTACTTTTTTTTAAATTTTGAACATTTTTGGTGACAAATTTGTGACCTTTTTCATGCAGAGTTGCAACTTTTTACCTGAAGCCTCTTACCTTGTGTTTTTATTCTGAAAAGGTGAAGAAATCAGAAGCAGCACCAGATTTAAATTAAGATTAGTCAATCAGTTGTTTTAATAACCAGTAGATCAGTTAACTATTACAATCCAAAGTTATAATTTTCATCCCACCCAAAGGTTATAATTACATTTATAACTAGTTTGATACCTGTTATTTTAAAATATTAACCTACTAAAACTGTAGTGGTTTCTGGTTTCAAACAACAGGGTGGCCTAGGACGAAGTCAAATTCCTGGCCTGAATTTTTGTCCCAGTCCACCCCTCAGTGCGCTTAAGATGTGGTGGTTTATAATATTTTCTGGTAATATTTGATACAGAATTAAAAAAAGTTTTAAATGCATTCTAAACTGCTCTTTATAAACTGGAGAAATAAGAGTTGTTGTTTTGTTTTTACTGAATATGTTGAACATAATTAATGCTGGCCTGTAAAACTGTACTTTATAAATTTAAAAGAAAAAACTGTATTCCTTGATATCGCGAAGAATATCGTTACCGTGAAAATTCACAGAAATATTGTGATATCATTTTTAGGCCATATTGCCCACCCCTAGATGTGACAGATCATCTGCCTGTTTTTGTTTCTTCAGACACTGGTGTAACACATAACGTTGAAATAGATAAGGTTTTTAAACGACTTGTAACAGAAACCGCAATCAACCATCTTAGAAATGATCTAAAAATTCAAGACTGGAGCAGTATTTATGCTGATGACATTGACACAACATATGGAGAATTTGTTTCTCCATCCATCCATCCATCTTCTACCACTTTTCCGGAGGTCCGGGTCACAGAGGCAGCAGTTCAAGCAGAGAAGCCCAGACTTCCCTCTCCCCAGCCACCTTCTCCAGCTCTTTAGAGAGCTGGAGAAGGTGGCTGGTGGTGGCTTTTTTTTGGGTGGGGGGGGGTGCTGCGGGAGAATTTGTTTCTGTTTTATCAAACCTATATAATTAATTGGTATCAAACTGGGGATTCTAAGTTGTCCTTAGGTATGAATATGAGAGTGAATGGTTGTCTGTCTCTCTGTGTTGGCCCTGCGATGGACTGGCAATCTGTCCAGGGTGTGCCCTGCCTCTCGCCCAAAGATGCTAGGATGGATGCTTGGATGGATAATAAACATTGTCCTCTAGTGGTAAAGGAAACTAAAGTTAAATACAGAGATAAGCCTTGGATCACCAAGGCCTGCAAAATGCCTGTAAAAAGAAAAACTTGTAAGACAAAACATTTCTGAAACTAAGAACTGTGGAAGCTGAAAAGAAATACAAGACTTCTAAAAAGTAAACTCATTAATATCTTAAGATCGAGTAAAAAAAAAAGTATTACTGTAAATTATTGGAAAATAACAAAACTAATACATGTAATATATGGAAGGTGTTAAATGATATAATAAAAAAGGAAAACTACATTCCAACCACATTTCTTATTTAAATTCAGAAAATAGAATAAAATAGAAAATAGAATAATCAATGAAAATAACTTGGTCTCAAACACATTTAATGAATATTTTGTTAATATAGGAAAAAAGATCACCAACTCCACTGTATCATCAGCAAATACAATTGGCGTTAACAATGTTGTCAACATAAATGCTTGCTCAATGTTTATTAAAGAAACAGATGAAAAATAAATTCTTGACATTGTTAACAAATTCAAAGACAAAAAATCAACTGACTTAATGATTTCAGTATGTTCTTGGTTAAATGTATTTTTGATTGTATTGTTAAACCCTTCACTTACATATGCAACATATCCCTTACCGCTGGTAAATTTCCAAAGAAAATGAAAATGGCAAGAGTCGTTCCTCTCTATAAGACTGGTGACAAACACTTATTGTCAAACTACAGACCCATCTCCTTGTTATCGCAGTTCTCCAAAATACTGGAAAATATATCTCTTCATTCAGGAAGAATCGGACCACCTCACTGGCACTCACGGACTTTGTTGAACAGATTACGGACACAACAGAAAGAAGAGAATACACAGTTGGAATATTTCTGGACTTACAGAATAAGCACTAGCTTCAGCCTACAACATTTCTGTTGTTCTTTCATGTGTCCGACATACTTTTTATTTTTATTGTATGTTCATTACTGAATAAAATTCACATTCATTCCTTCATTTACACACGTTTCAAGTTTCAAAGATTTCATTTGTCAATACTACTATACATACAGGACATACAGGAGAACTGAAATGCCGTTTCCCTCTTTTCAGTGGGGTACGCAATATAAAAAAGGAATAATGCTGGAAAAACAACAACAGCAGTCTATGTACAGTAACACTACCCAAAGTGCAAATAACAATAAAAGATAAAACCCAGATATCCCATAGTGCAAATAAAGATAAGCAATAAAAGCCAGCAATCCTACATATAGAAAAAGGTAGAGCAAGAACCCTGTAATTATAGACCCATAAGTTTATTAAACGTGGACTGCAAAATTCTTACAAAGATTCTTACCCTTCGCTTAGAGAGAGTACTCCCTAATATAATTCATTCAGACCAGGCCGGATTTATGAAAAATCGATCTTCTACGACCATATGAGAAAATTATTGCATCTGATCTGGCTTAATTGTTCAAACCAGGACCCGATTGTAGCCATTTCACTTGACGCCGAAAAGGCTTTTGATCGAGTGGAATGGGAATTTTTACTTTATACGTTAACACAGTTTGGCTTTGGACCAGTTTTTATTAATTGGATTAAGATAATATACAAAAATCCCAAGGCAGCCTTAACAACTAATGGGACGATTTCATCATTCTTCGACCTTTCGAGAGGTACCAGACAAGGTTGTCCACTGTCCCCCTTACTTTTCAACATTGTACTTGAACCACTTGCTATTGCCATCAGATCAGACGGAAATATTAAGGGAGTGGTGGGAGGGAGGAAAGAACATAAATTATTACTGTATGCGGATGATGTTCTGACACTAATTAGAGATCCTTTGAACTCTTTACCACATTTAATGACAACTATTCAGTCTTATTCTAAACTATCAGGATACAAAATTAACTGGAGGAAATCAGAAGCCATGCCTATTTCTGGTACATGTCATCCTAGCTCAGTGTCTGGCTTTAACTTCAAATGGGTGTCAAATGGAATGTCATACTTAGGTATAAAGCTAAGCCGGAATATCGAACATGTCCCCAGTCTGAATCTTGAGCCTATGTTACAGAAAATTAAAATTAAGTTAGATAAGTGGGGGAAATTAAAACTCTCATTATGGGGCAAGATCAATGTTGTTAAAATGGTTGTTGCACCCCAGCTCAATTATATAACAATGATGTTGCCAATTGCCATATCACCACAGTTTTTTTTAAACAATATGACTTCATAATTAAAGAATTTCTGTGGAAGGGGAAGAGACCAAGGATTGGTATGAACAAACTGTGTTGGCCAAAGGATAAAGGAGGCCTGGGGTTACCAAACCTGAGGCTATATCATATCTCATTTGGAATGACCAAATTAGCAAAACACTTAGGCAGACACAGTAAATTGGATTGGGTTGACATTGAAGCTGAAATGTGCTGTCCATTTACTCCTATAGATAGTTTTTCCCAGTCCCAACATAGATCCCTGAACCCTATCTTATCTCATTCAAAAGAGGTCTGGATCAGAATACATAGGATGTTAAAGATCCCACACCTTAGCCAATCCTACTCATCTTTATGGTATAATCCAGCAATTATTATTGGGAAAACACCATTATACTGGAAAACATGGCACCTTGGCGGCATACGCCAGGTGAATGATTTGTACCAAGATGGTGTGTTTATGTCTTATACAGATTTGCTCAAGAAATATACTCTTACAGGGAAAGGTCACTTTTGGAAGTATCTCCAAATTAGGAGCTGTCTGACATCAATGAATCAGTATAAGGACTGTAACCCTATCATAGATTTTTTTAAATTACCATTGAAATGTCTTCATGCATCTGCTTTTTACAGACTAATTAATGGTCTACTTAGTAACGGATGTGACAGCTTGAGAAGAATATGGCAGGAAGACCTGGATTGTATAATGAGTGAAGAAGAGTGGTTAAACATTTTGTCAGATAGTGGGAAATATGTAAGGGAAGCCTAAACTTATACAGTACAAAATAATGCATAGATACTATTGGACGCCAGCAAGACTACATAGGATGGGTCTGTTAAATAATAATCTATGTTGGAAATGTAAGAAAGAAAAAGGAACTTTTTTGCACTGTATTTGGGATTGCCCACTTGTTCAGCCTTTTTGGACTAAAAATCTCAGGCATATGGAAGAGTGGTTGGGCAAGACACTCCCATTGTCACCAAGAATGTGTCTACTTGGAGACAAATCCCAAGTACCTATTTTATCAAAAGAAGAATTCTCAGTGGTCATGACTGGACTAACTACAGCAGCCAGAACTATACTTTCTCACTGGAAATCAATCGAACCCCCTAGAATGGAAGAATGGGCTAGCTATATGATAAAGACTGCCTCATATGAGTCCATGTTAAATAGGAGGACTGATGGGAATCACACTGAGGGACCAATATGGAGAGACTTTTGGAATTTTATTTCTTTGGCTAACAATTCAATCTCTTAATAAAGGCCTGTCTTTCTCTCTTTCCCTGTTTTTTTTTTTTTTTTTTGGGGGGGGGGGGGGTATTGCCTTCCCTCACTGATATCCTTGCTTTGTAATCAGCCACATATACAGTATATGTATACTGTGGTGTAATCTAAGTATTACATATGTGGAGCCACTAGGGGGCGACACAGACCAGATGTTGTCAGGAGTACAGCATGATGGAGAATAATATGGCGGAGTTCGTGTGTTAATGTGTTGCAGCCAGTCAATAAAGGAGGCTCCGTGTTCACCCAAAGCAGCAGTCTTTATTTATAAAAGAACCCAACACAACATGGTGTCAGAAGTTGGTGCGCTTTGAGGTGAGAAAAGTCAGCTTTGCAACCGGCTAGCGGCTATGCCAGACGAAGTTCAAAGAGCTGCAGCTGCGCCAATTGATCCAGTAATGGCGGCGGCTACTCCAGCGGCAACCTTCACCATTAAACCACCGGAGCCCTTCGACTTTGCGAGACCCCAAGAGTGGGAAAAGTGGATAAGACGTTTTGAGCGTTTTAGACTGGCAAGTAACCTGAATAACTCATCTGAGGCGAACCAAGTAAATACGCTGGTTTATTGCATGGGAGATGAGGCTGACGACGTGCTAAGAGGGCTCGAGCTAACGAGCGTGCAGCGCCAGCAGTACGAGGCCGTTAAAACAGCCTTTGATAGACATTTCGTTCCCAGAAAGAACGTGATTTATGAACGAGCAAAATTCAACAAGCGAGTGCAACAGCCGGCAGAACTAGTAGACTCGTTCATAACAGCACTCTACGCACTGGCAGAAAACTGTGAGTACGGTGCACTTCATGATGACCTTTTGAGAGACAGGCTTGTAGTGGGTCTAAAAGATTCGTCGCTGTCAGAAAGAATGCAGCTTGACAAAGATCTTACCCTAGCTAAAGCTATAACAATGGCAAGACAATCTGAAGAAATAAAACGACAACAAACTGACCTAAGAGGTGAAACTAGCATTAACAGAACAGCCGTGGATGCGGTACACATCAGAAAAGTCAAGCCAAACAAGTTCATAATCAAGGAACAAAAACAGATTAAGTCCTCAAGGCCTCAGCAGACAAAACAAGACAGTAAAGTTTGTTCCAAGTGTGGCAAAGCACCAGCACATGCAGCAGTACAGTGCCCAGCTAAAAACGCGGAATGCCATAACTGTAAAAAACGTGGACACTATAGTAGAGTCTGTAGGTCCAACCCAACTGTGAATGAGGTCGCTGACAATGCAGACGGACTTTTTCTGGGTGAAGTGGATCTAGGAGAGGATCCATGGCTGGCAGACATAAATGTGAGAGGAAATAAAGTGACTTTCAAGTTAGATTCCGGAGCGGACGTCACAGCGGTTTCTGACCAAACATTTGAAATCTTCAAGAAGAAAAATGAACAGTTGGAAAAGGCACAAAAACCATTCTACGGACCGGGTGGAACTGCACTAACCGTGTTGGGGTCTATGACAGAGACTATTACATACGGTGACAAGAGCGCTACTGAGAAAATCTATATTGTCAAAAATCTGCGCATGGCACTACTGAGTAGAACAGCTTCCGTGAGACTGAAACTAATTGCCAGAGTTGACACTATAGACCAAGAGACAGTGAGAAAAGCGTACCCCAAGTTATGCGATGGACTTGGGCTTGTTCAAAAGCCATACACGATTAAACTGAAACCTGATGCTAAGCCCTTTTCGCTCAAGGTGCCAAGGCGTGTGCCACTGCCGCTCATGGGTAAAGTGAAAGAAGAGCTCGAGAGGATGGAAAAGTTGGGAGTCATCAGTCGCGTGGAGCAGCCAACAGATTGGTGCTGTGGCATGGTTGTAGCTCCCAAAAAGGACAAAGAAAAGGTGCGTATCTGTGTGGACATGACACCTTTAAACGAGTCAGTGTGTCGCGAAAGATACATCCTCCCGTCTGTGGACCAAACGCTAGGCATGCTCACAGGTGCTCAGTATTTTTCAAAGCTTGATGCAAATATGGGATTTTGGCAAATACCACTGTCTAAAGAGTCGGCCTTTCTCACCACATTCATTACGCCATTTG
The DNA here is from genome assembly GCA_020510985.1 of Pholidichthys leucotaenia. Lineage (NCBI taxonomy): Eukaryota > Metazoa > Chordata > Actinopteri > Cichliformes > Pholidichthyidae > Pholidichthys > Pholidichthys leucotaenia. The sequence goes on from CM035836.1 coordinate 188,739,048, forward strand.
GCAGACACCACTTCAACCGTTTGCCATTTGGTATTTCCAGTGCTCCTGAACATTTCCAAAACATGATGGTAACAGAGGTTACAGCGGGTCTCGACGGAGTCGTCTGTCACATGGACGATATCCTGGTCTGGGGATCCACCAAGGAGCAGCACGACGCAAGACTGCACGCTGTCTTGAAGCGCGCGGAGAAAGCCGGCGTTACGTTGAATATGTCAAAATGTGAGTTTGGCAAAAGAGAGGTCAAATTTCTTGGGTTTATTGTTTCAGCAGAAGGAATGAGGCCAGATCCAGACAAAACCCAAGCTGTTCAGGGCATGAAAGAGCCAAGCAACGTGAGTGAGCTCAGGAGCTTTCTCGGAATGGTGAACCAGCTGGGGAAGTTCATTCCGAACCTTTCTGAAAAGGACAAACCATTGAGAGACTTGCTTTCAACAAAGAACATGTGGTACTGGGGGCATGAACAACAAAATGAGTTTTGTAATCTCAAACAAGAACTGTCCTCTGCTCCTGTATTGCAGCTCTATGACCCAAACAAACCACAGAAAATATCTGCAGATGCCTCTTCATACGGATTGGGGGCAGTCATGCTACAGAAGGAGAGAGACGTGTGGTCACCAGTTGCTTACGCTTCTCGATCATTGACACCTACAGAGCAGCGCTACGCCCAGCTGGAAAAAGAAGCGCTGGCTCTCCCGTGGGCCTGCGAAAGATTCAATGACTTTATCCTGGGTCTGCACTTTGAACTAGAAACTGATCATAAGCCACTAGTGAGCCTACTGGGGGGACAAGCTTTGGATGCGCTTCCACCGCGTATACAGAGATTTCGTATGCGCCTAATGAGGTACTCATACACTATAAAGCACATCCCTGGCAAAAGTCTCACCACTGCCGACACGCTCTCACGCTTACCGCTCACAAACAGTGTTACTCATACAGACACAGATCTTATGGAGGACACTAACACTTATGTTGACTCTGTGCTAGAGGGACTCCCTACAAGCAGCAAATATCTTGCAGATCTCCAAGAGCAACTGCAGTCCGACAGCATCTGTTCACAAGTCATGAAATACTGCACAGAAGGCTGGCCGGATCGTAACCAGCTACAGGGAGCGGTGAAGCACTACTGGTCTGAGAGAGCCGTTTTGAGTGTGCATAACGGACTACTACTGAGAGGCATGAGGTTAGTTATCCCTGCTAACATGAGAAATGCAGTTTTGGATAAGATACATGAGGGCCACCAGGGGGTGGTTAAATGCAGAGAGCGCGCCCGTCAGGCTGTATGGTGGCCAGGTTTAAGCAACCAGATCAGTGAAGTTGTACTCAAATGCAGAAAGTGCATACAGGAAAGAGTTAATGTGAGAGAGCCTTTAATGCCCACAGATTTACCAGAAAGGCCTTGGCAGAAGTTGGGAGCTGATTTGTTCACGCTACAAGACAAAAACTACCTGTTATTAGTGGACTACTTCTCTAGGTATATAGAGATTGCCCAGCTCAGCCCAACTCGCTCTGCCAATGTCATTGTGCATTTAAAGTCAATGTTTGCACGTCACGGAATACCGGAGATACTGATCACGGATGTAGCATCATCGTCCTCCTCAAAACCAAGACAAGATCACTTCTCTCCAGTTTACAGGAATTTCAATTTATTCATTACACAGGAATATCACCTTTCTGCCTTCTCAGGAATATCACTGGCTTTTTGCTGACTCATGCAGGCTTCTTCCAGACCTGACCAAAGATGCTTGCTTTCCCAGGACCCCAATGTAAACAATTGCCGCTTGCAGAGATTGTAAGGATCAGAGTTTGCTTTTAAAGGCTCAAAGGAACATAAAACTCAGGAGACCAGACCTCTCAACACGAACACTGCATTTGATAACGTACCTTTTCACAGGAAACCAATGTTTTTAAAAGAGTCATAAACCACTTAATCTGACGGTTTTATAGCCTATGCTGTCCAGGCCTTCGCCAGATACTAAGGAAATCATCTACAGCTCAACAGTACCTCCTAGCGGATACCTACGGAATGTGTTTTCAGTACGTAGGATGACTTTTAATTTGTTCTAAATATTAAGTTTCTTTCAGCTTATCCTGGATCCTAAGGACACTGAAAATCATCCCCCTTATCACCAACCATGGTTTGCTGCATGTTCTGCTGTTCTAATCTTGATCTAAATGTGAATGCATGTATTATAATTATGTATAAGAAATGTTATATTCATGAGTGTTATTGGAGTAATGGTATAAATGCATGATCACCATATATTAGCCAAGTCATTTAATTTAGTTAGATTTTATATTGAGCATTTATCTTATAAGAACTGACTGTTGATTTTTCCCTCTGAAAATTCATGGGATGGTGTCTCCATTTGGTTGGCTGCTCTCAAACAAAGAAATGTTTTCACATTGGATAACAGCCATTTCAAACTGATTCTGAAAGAGTAGATTGGTCGTTTGACGACTGACCTCATCAGTTTTACGACCCGGCGAGGTAACTTTAAAAGACAGAAGTTAGATTTGAGTACTCAGGAAAACAGGGTTAACAGTTGAGTCACAGCACAGTTAAGAGTTTTAAAAAAGTCAGAGATCAGACAACAGGCAGGAAGATTAGCTAGAAATAGAATTAAGAATTAGAAACACAGAAGAAGAAAGAGATTTTGAGAAAGATTAGGAACTAAATTCAGATTAAAGAAGCAGAATAGTAATCTAGACCTCAGAAGAAGATCTTATTCCACCGTTTCAAGGCCCTGTGAAGTTTTATTTTATTCTCTGTGTGTTTGTCAAATCTTTTCTTATATTCTGGAAACTGAGGAGAAACCATTTTTCTTTAGAGCTCGTCCCTTTTTAGAGAATCAAATTCTCAAACTTTTTCCTTCACCTCAGAAGCCATTCTTATCCTAGTAAATGTTTTTCTAACACTTTTTTTTAATGACTTTTCACGCCATTAAAGTGGACCTTTAATTTGCCTAGTTAAAGAGAACAGAGACTGAGAAGATTTTTCTTCAGTTTTCGGGTCGATCCCACTACAAGAGACCCCAAATTTGGACTCTTTTTCAAAGGACTTTTCACGCCGCTCTGTGACAGACCACCCACTGCTGCCATTGTCTGGAGAGCCCCCAGCTGAGTTATCACCTCCAAGGCTGTGAGGAGGCATCTTGCAGCAGCTTCCTCCGACGTCCTAACTTCAAAACCCAGCGGTACCGACCCGCGGAACTTGGACCAACGGCCGTGTGTGAGTGAGACTTATTCCTCCTATTTCTGGGTTAAAACGTGATGTCCTAACAATTAAATTACAATTGAATATCGCCCGTATTTCAGGGCTCAATTAGTCTCAGCCACAGGATAGGACTGTAAACTGAACGAAAACTTTCAGTCATTTTTAAGTAACTGCCCTTAAAATTTTGTAGATTAATTCAAGAGTCATTTTTAGATAATTAGCTTATGAATTTTCCCCATAAAATTGCGTTGTTTTGTTAAAACATTCCAGCCTCACTTACCGTTGAAACATAAGTCTAGTTTCTCCTTGGTTCTGCAGAGGTGTAATGCTGGATTTTATGTTCAGGAATCCAATATCAGTTGATGTGATATTTTACGCTGTCATCATCTGAATCTGTTTATTCATCATTTGAACGCCATGCCATGTAACCTGAATGATTTTAATAAACGAGTGAATAAGAGCAGTTGAAGCGTTTTCCTTTCGCATATACAGGTTTCCTAATCACGGCAGGACAAAAACTCACTGAAACTTTGAGACTGATTCATTAAGTAATTTAAGGTACAAAATTAATTAAAATTAAAGTTAATCTTATTGTCCGTTAGGACTGGTGCCCCTTTTACGAGTGCTTTTATTTAATTTAGCGGGTGTAGAAGTGATGGTTCAACTCCGCCCCCTTTCACACCCACTATTAAATAAAATAAATAATTCCTGTACCTTATGACAAATAATTTTATAGGCTCTTCATCCTACATTATTAATGGTGACCCGTTTGTGAGGCCTCTGTAATTGGGAAACGTATATGCAAAAAGAAAATTCATTGAAATCATAATTTTTTCCTGCAAATGTTGATCCACTATTTGGCGAGTCTGTGTGTTTGTTTGAGACTGAGGCCTGCATCTCTCCTCCTGCCTGTGTGTGTATCTGCTGTGTTGCTTACCTAACCTCCCGCTGAGGAGGCTGACTGATAGCAAAGGGGGGGTGAGCAATTCGCCCATTAAAAAGTCAACAGTTTTTGATGCATGCAAAGAAGTTTAAGCAGTATTATTATATGCTGGATTAAGAAACAGAGGCCTAGAGCGACAGAAACGCGAAGAAAACCGTCCTGTCTCTCGCCAGTTTAACCTTTCGGCGATTATCCCGAAAGGAGTAATTAAACTGGCCAGTTCTGTAATTTAATTACCCAAGCGTGGTGACGTCAGATTAAGCTGGACGCGGTTTGATCTGGTCACTGAATAAACCGCTGGGGAAAGTAGCGCTAAGCTATACCCGAAATTAAAGGGGTAACATTATTTGTGAAAGTTGGAGATTAAACTCTCATTTTGGAAAGCAAGGTGTGGCGTTGTCGCTGAGACTCGCGCCGCATCACGTGTCACGTGAACGCGCACAGTCGCGCGCGTGACTGAAAGGCGTGCACGAAAAACTGCGCATGAGCAGAGTAAGCGTGCAGACCCCATCTTGAAGGCGCTAAGAGGGAGTCACCCTAGCCGCCATTTTGAGTGAGACCGGTAAACCCGCCCAGAGCGACGTCACCAGTGTCTCCTCCCCCTGGGAGGGCAGAGACAACTGCCTCCATCGTGTGGTCAACTATAGGAGTTGCATTTCTTGCCTGAATGCACACTCGGATTAAAGCAGAGCAAATCTATTAAGCTGATTTATAATCAAACAGAGCTTCCAAATTGACTTTAAATCAATCCGAATTATCCGGAACAATCTAAATTTAAACCCAAATCAAAGTTTTATCCCAAGAACCAAAAGGAAACTTGTGGGTTTGAAGTTTGTTCTCATCGGTGGAAGAGCTTTTGACTGCACATATACACAGTGAAAGAACATAGAAGCATAGACTTTGTATTTACTCACATATGTTAACCACATATTTTAATCTTTTTAGTTAAAAGCATATATTCACACATCTTACACTAAAAGTCTGCAAACTTTTGAAGCTATATATATGTGTTTTGTTTTAAAGATCACTCTGTGCAATTTCTTTCACAGGAAGCCATTCAACTTAGGGACTCAAATAAATGACAATGTTCATTTAAACTCAAGTTGATGTTACTCCTGTGCATGTTGGTAAAGGATTTAGTGATTTACTAAATATTTAAACAAAATTCTCCAAAATTAGGAAACCACATCCAGCAATTAACACTTGAAAGCTTTAGCTTATTTACAGTCAGTGTTGCTTTTGATTCATATTTCCTCCCCAGGAGAAGGAAAACATTTAACCAGCTCACTATTTCTCACCAGGATTTGAAATAAGTCAAAAGGTGAAAACTTTGACTAGTCTGTAAACATTTTAATTTTTTTTTCTCCTCTTTTTAAATAATCATTAACTTTAATCCTAAGGAAGCCTTAGTGACAATATGCAAAGACAATTCATTTGTTTCCTAACTTGTAAATATTAAAACATTGAAAGGCTTTAAATGAAGATAAGCTCTAACAAATAGAACAAAGCCAGTTCTAACTTTAAAACAAAGTGAAGACTTATACTGTAACCCTAAAGCCTTAAAGCATTTAACCTTTTCTATTTTTGTTGCTTTCTCTTTCTTTTGTAAATAAAATCATTACTTTCAAGTGAGATTCAACAAAAAAAAATTCACAACCTAGTTGAGGACTATTCCAAAACTACACTTTGATAACTGAACTGAAAGAAGTCAATCAACACAATTTTTTTTTTTTGCTTTTGTCTTGTGAAATACAAATCAAAATACAGTGTCAACAAATAAACTAACACCTATTCCACATTTCTAAAGAATTCCAAAAATATTTGCTTTCCTTCTTACAAGCCTGGAAGTTGAAACAAACTCCAAAAAGAAGCTTGTAATTACCCTCACTGTAAGACGACACTCAAGGTTAACTCTTGACGCACAACTTTAGCTATAATCAACGAATTGATTTCAAGCTAAGCGTTACACAAACGGTCAAACATGTCGAATCCACTTGACGAATTAAATGACCTTCAAGCAATATTGGAAGAGTTGGCTTCCGACCTTATACCCGGTTTCTCCAAACAAGTTTGGGATACTCTACCAAAAGATTTGAAGCAAATCACGGAAAAACTTTCGGATGAATGCGAAGCTAACCCACCGAAAGCAAAGGAAATCCCCGGTGTGTTAGGAAAGTTTGCACTAGCATTAGTTGCAAGGCTAAAACGAGCTGAAACCCAAGTACTCTACGCTGAAAAGGAACTGGTGAAACGACAAACAACCATCCTTTCTCTTCAGGAAGAGAACAAATCCCTTGTGAAAAAGCAGGAACAAGCTCGCATAGAGAAAGAAGACACCCAAGCTACGCTCGATCAGACGTTGCTAGATCTGGAACAAGCAGAGGAAGAAAAGCAACGACTAGAAGACAACAATACCTCACTTCAGCAAGAAAACGAGGAATTGAGAACCGCCCTGCTTTACAAAGAGAATCAACTCAAGGAAGTTGAAGGTCAATTGGACGAAACAAGCTCCAATTATGGGAAATGCAAACTGCTCCTACAAGAAGCACAACAAGGTCTTCAGGACGTCCAAGAAGAGCTGGAAGACCACCGCAAACAAAGGGATCTGAGATCAGAATCCATGAACAGGCCGGTTCCCTCGACAAAGGGGGGCATCCCCTCATGGGATGGGGACTCCCCCGGCTCACACTCACCTGACCCGTTCAGACCCGAACGGCAACGTGAAAGACGTGTGCAAATTCCATCCGATGGAGATCTCAATAAGATCGCTCGCCACGTCACGAAATTTGACCCCTCAACCAGTGGGTCACCTGATACCAGGGCTTATTTGCAAGACATCGACTACTACTTGCGTAAATACCCTGATGCTACTATTGACGACCGCATTTATTTGATCAAGTTGACATCCAACAGGTCGGTATCAAAATTCATAGATCGGCAACCATTTGACATCAAGATGAACCGCCGAAAGCTCTATGAAGCCATCGAAAGACAGTTTTCCGACGACTGCTTACAGTCAGGGCTAGCGACAGCCCTAGCTGTGAAACAGGATCGCTTAGAGCCCCCACAGGCATACTACCAGCGACTCCTGCGCGCATATTTCGGATCTCAAAACACGCCTGAGATGGAAGAAGACCACAATTTCAAGGCTCTGTTCATTCAGAATCTCCATCCCACGATTGGACACCACCTTGGAGTCATGGCTAACCCAAAGACAAACTCGATAAACCAACTAAGAGAGTTCGCACATTATGCATTCCAGAAACAGCGACAAAGCAATCAGAAGCATACCGAGTCTACCGCGGTGTTAGCAGTCAACACCGCATCAGACACCCTGGACCTAGAGGGCGCCCCAAGGCCAGCTCCTGTTCCATCATCTCGGTCACAAATAAAACAACGACAGTCCTCTAGTCAAGATAAGTGGAGTCATGACCCGGAAAATTTTTTGACACCAAGTGCCAAGACAACATCACCAAAACCTGACTACCGTCGGAGACTGAGTCCACCAGGTAAGTCACGAGAATACGGTACGGATACCCGGGATGACAGATATCGATTTCAAAACTCGCATAATCGCGGAAAGTGGTCACCTCCTTCGTACCGCCGGAAAAATTTCAACAGGGAAGCAAGACCTCCCCCTGGAAAGTTTAACTCCAAACCCTGGGAGAAGAAAGAAAAGCCCATTTTCAGCCAAGAAGACCTGGAGACTCTCCAACGCATACTTGACGAACTGAAGAGGAAAAAGGAGGCGAAAGAGGACAAGAAACCAGATGTCCTAGCCGTAAATATTGTGACCACCCCAAACGATCCTTTAGGTTTGCCACAAGTCAACCCTGAGGATTCTCCTACTACAAAGGGGAAGGATACCAAAGACCCAATCGAGCATCCTCCACCCGAAACTCAGGAGGAGCTCCAAAATGCAACACCACCCAGTGCCATTTTGGTAGTCCAGCTACCTGGAAAACCTCACTCACCCGAAACTGGTGACTCTTTAATCTGCGTCGAACCACCGGTCCAAGAATTTCTGTGTGATTTAACCGAAAGGGGGGTTGCACGGAAATTTTTCCTGTCATTGACCCTGGAAGATGTGATGACGCACGAAGCCCTACTAGATACCGCCGCGGACATCACACTCATGTCGCGTGACCTTTTTGAACACCTACGTGTCACTGCCAATTATGCGCACAAAGACTTGAAACTGAGACCTTGCTCTTTAGCTATTCAACCTTATGCACCCTCAAACACGACTGTGTCACACATGTCATTGATACAAATCTCAATTGGGCCCATGACCTTGATCCACCCGGTCTATGTGTCCAATCTCAACTCAATTCCATTGCTGATAGGTAAGGATCTACTTAATCGCTTTGAGCCTCTGATAGACTTCAAGAATCTCAAGCTATGGGCTCAAGTTCGACAACCTCTTCCAACCACTCTACCTGAAGCAACCAGATCACAGTGCTACACTCTTGACACCTTGGATGTTCCAGGAGTCAACCCACTCGCACTGCTGACCCAACAAAGTTTGACGGAAAGTGACCCTGGGGACCAGGCTGAAACAGGCACCCCTTTTCAGGTCACCACATCTGACAATCCAACCTTAAATGAACACAGTTCATTTCTTTGCACCCTGAAACCAGGGGCAGTCGATGAAGAGTACTGCCCCCAAGTGGTCAAAGGACTAGCTATCCAAAGCTCCCACGTAGAAGACGTGGTACTGGCTCTCTGGGCTGATAAATCTGCGATCAGCCAGACACTTTTCGACTCTCTACACGAGAAATACCCTGACCTTATGGTCACTAACAAGTCTTTTCATTTCCCTGCTGGGACCAAATCTAACAAAACATTGGTCGCCAGAAGTGTCTGCGCCCTCCACCTTCAGTGGAACCACAGACTGCTAACACATCCCTTCTTGGTCGTTCCCGACCTGCCACATGCAGTCTACATCGGCAGTGATTTTCTTGTGAGACTTGGAACCCAGGTTGATACCATAAACAATGTCTTATGGTCTCTCACCTCAGTTCGAGACGCTCACTCTAAACCAGATCTTGACACTCTAAAGTCAGGCCAGACCATCCCTGAGGCCTGCCAGGTACTGAACACTCAACATTGTCTCATACCTGCTAATGTCACGTGCTACCCGGTCCAACTATGCATTCAAACAGGACAGAAACTTATGCATCCACAAGCATTTTTCCAACCGGCTCCTTTGCTTGACAATCTAGGCTTAACTCTGGAGGCCATGCCCCTTCTAAGCCTAGAATACAGAACCACCACATTACCGGTTAACAAGCCCACGGCAGAGACCATCGTCCTGCCCAAGGCCACGCCTCTTGGCTGGCTCATCACCACAGATTTCCACGATTTTGAATTGACTGTTCCTGTGCTAGGCGGCCTCCCTGATTCTCTTTGGGCCGACTCCCTTGAACCTACAGTCATTTACACTAAGCCTTCTAAGGCCATCGCTCTTGTGTCAATACCAACCCCTGACAAAGAGTCAGTGGGACGAATCGACTTGACTAACAATGACCAAATGCTTGTCCAAGCCATTGAACTCCTTCCCTCGGAGTCCGATCAGCAAACCAATGACAATCCCAGCAATGCTCCGCCGAAACCAGTCCTCACTATCGCTGAAGAGATTGCACAGGTGGTAGCTGATGCTGATGCCCTAACCTCTGACGAAGAATGTGAAAAACTTCACCAAGTTTTTCTTAAGTATGAACAATCCTTCTCCAAAGACTCCTTGGACTGTGGACTGACCACAATCCACTCAGTACGCATTCCTACACCACCTGACGCCCCTCCAACCTACGTCAGGCAGTACAAGATTCCCTTGGCCTCGTACGGCCCAGTACAAGAAATAATCGATGATTTACTGGACCGTGGCATAATCAGGCCATGCAACAGTACCTACTCGGCTCCCTTATGGCCTGTCCTAAAGCCCAATGGTAAGTGGAGACTCACCATTGATTACAGAAAATTGAACACTCAAGTTCCTCTCTCTAGGTGGCCTATGACTCAACTGGAGCAAGAACTCCCTAGAGTCAAAGATGCCAAATACTTCTCAACACTGGACATTGCTTCTGGTTTTTGGACTATTCCTGTCCAAGCTGAAGACCAACACAAACTGGCCTTCACGTTCGCAAATCGCCAATACACATTCACCCGATGCCCTTTCGGTTATGCCAACTCTCCTGCAGAGTTCAACATTTTCTTGAACAAAGCATGTCCAGACGCCCGAGACAGAGGTAACCTCATCTATGTTGACGACATTCTCATTCGGAGTCCAACTCTGGACACCCACCTCACTGAAATTGACCATGTCCTTGGCCAGCTCACGCGAGCTGGAGCCAAAATTTCTCTCTCCAAATGCCAATGGTGCAAAACCAAAGTCAACTATGTCGGTCTCTTGGTAGGATCCAAAGGGGTACTACCACAAACGGCACGAATTCAAGGTGTGTTAAACATCAAAGCCCCTACCAACATCTCCGAACTCCGGAGCTTCCTAGGGGTATGCAATTACTCACATCAGTTCATGGAGGGTTATGCAGACTTGGCAAAACCCCTTACAGACCTCCTACGAAAGGACATCCCTTTCATTTGGTCTGAGGCTCAAGAACAGGCTATGCTAGCGTTGAAGCAAAAGTTATGCACAGCACCATGTTTGGCCTATCCCAACTGCGACCAGCCATTCTTCTTACAAGTGGGATTCTCTGCCAACTGCTTAAGTGCTGGATTATACCAAATCTACGACCACGACAAACAAGTCGTGGCCTATGCCAGCAAAACCCTCTCTGGTCCGGAACTGAAATACTCGGACTGTGAAAAAGCCCTTCTGGCCACTGTATGGGCAGTCAAACATTTCTCCAACTATGTGGGAGGCCAGAGAATCACAGTTGAGACTCACCACCAACCAGTGGTCTTCCTTAACAGTCAACGCATCAGAGAAGGCGTTGTAACAAATGCCAGAATAGCCTCCTGGTTGATGGCCCTACAAAGCTTTGATGTGGAGGTCCGCTACGCACAAAAGTTGAGAAGCCCTCTCAGCACAGACTTGGCTGCCTGCCAACGGTGCTCTGAGGACACTCCAGGACCATCCATTCATGCAGAGCCACCTACATTCACTGAAGACCCAAACCATCACTACTTTGACCAGAACATCTGCCAAGATATGGTCACCGCCTATGTCGATGGTTGTTCTTTTCACCATGAAACTCACATTCGTGCTGGTGTGGGTGTGGCATGGCTGAACAATCAGCCTTGTGAACCCCACAACTATCAACTGGGTTCCCAATCATCTCAGTATGCAGAAATCGCAGGCGTGCTCATTACACTGCAACTTGCTGTAGACCATGGCATTCGCACATTGGTCATCTGCACTGACTCCAACTATGCCCGTCTCAGTTTCACTTGTCATTTAACACTCTGGAAGGCCAAAGGTTTTATAACCTCCAACCGCAAACCGGTTAAACATCAAGACCTTTTCAAGGCATGTGATCACCTGGTCACCTCCAACAACCTCCAAGTGTATTGGAAAAAGGTCAGAGGTCACTCGCGCACACCAGGTCAGGACAAAGAATGGAATGACCTTGTGGACTCACTTGCAAAACAAGGAGCTATACAAGGCACACCCTGGTCCTTTGATTCTGCTCAGGTGCCGACTTCACAGTCCCACCCACCCACCCCTACAGTCTGCGCAGTCACTAGGGCCCAGACTAACAGGGCCCAGGACACGACACAAACCACAGGTCCCCTTGCGGTTGACCCTGTTTTCACTGACGCTGACCTTATCTCTCTTCAAACCCTTGACCCTGCGGTCCATAAAATGATACAATACATCTCAGATCCTGCAGTTAATGCACCATCCGACTCGGATCTCACTGACACTCCAGACTTGAAGCCACTTTTTGCCGCACGATCATCCTTGCAGCTGCGAAATGGCATTCTAGTTCATGTTTCCGATGAACTCCCTACGCCTGCGCTTGTGGTCCCTCGTAACCAGAGGGGGGTGATGATTGTTCATGCCCATGATCTCCCAACTGCAGGACACAAAGGCGTCAAAGCGACATACAACGCGCTCAAACAAGTGGCATATTGGCCATACATGCGAAAGGATGTAGCCGACTACATAAAGGGATGTCTCGTATGTTGCCAGTTTCAACCAACCAACCCGATGCATCGAGCACCCCTACAGAAAAGAGGCATTTCATTCCCATGGTCTGACCTCCAAATTGACTGGGTAGGTCCCCTTCCACGGTCAGCCAGAGGAAACAAATACTTCCTCACAGTCACATGTGCTTTCACCAAATGGGTCGAGTGCCTGCCTGCTCCTAATGACATGGCAGAAACCACGGCCTACTTGTTGATGAACCACGTATTCTCTAGGTTTGGTCTGCCAAGCCGAATCAACTCTGACCGCGGCACTCATTTCACCGCCGAAGTCATGCGACAACTGTGGGAAACCTTGAGAGTTAAAGCTAACTTCCATATTAGTCACCACCCACAATCCTCCGGACAGGTTGAAAGAACCCACCGAACTGTGATCAACATACTGAAGAAGTATATTTCACCACACCAAAAAGACTGGGATGTAAAACTCCCGCTGGTCTTAATGGCCATCCGAGCCACACCCCATGAAGCTACGGGGGTGTCACCTTTTGAAATGATGACAGGCCGGCAAATGACCTTGCCCCTGCATTTACTCTACCAACCTGGAGAAGCCAGTGTTGCTACAGCTTACACTACTCACCAGTACATGACTGACCTGACCAAACATCTCCGACAGACTTTTGCCTTTGCCCAAAAACATTTGGACCGATCAGCTGAAGGACGCAAAGCCTACTACGATCAGAAAGCCTCACATGACGAACTCCAAGTGGGAGACAAGGTTTTCTATTATGCTTTCATTCCTCAGACAGGACAGACCAACGCACGAGCAGGAAAACTCGCTCAGAAGTTCCTCCCCAGGTGGACAGGTCCACACACGATCACAGATAAACTCTCTCCGGTCGTTTACCAAATCAAAATAAGCAAAGGTCGCCAGGACCCCATCTCCAAATGGGTCCATCGTAATCAAATCAAAGCTTACAAAAACCCCATGGGACTTGTCGGGGACAACACTGTTCCATTAAGTCAGTAAAACAAACCTAAATCTTGTTTGCGCCCGATAGATAACTGTTAGCTGACTATCAGCCTCAGACATTCTCGGTCGCATTTCTCTTTCTCAATCAGGTAACTGCATTAAACCTTCAAAAGAAGAAAGTTAACCCAAACTAACTGACTTCCTTAAAATCTAACCTTAAAAGACCCCGCAAAATTTCTTTCAGTATCATCAAGTTACTATTTCAAAGTAGTACAAACAAAATCAACAACATCACTAGCTTAAGGCAATAATCACAAAACCCTCTAAAGGTGATAAACACTAATAGCTTAGAGCTCAGCCTCTAACAAAGTTGTTCCACCTCTAAGAATAACTTTCACCTATCACTCAGGTACCTCAAGAAAAGGAAAACTGACAAGAAGCTCAAGATTAAAATGACTCACTTCTATTCGTTGGCCAGGACGATGACCCTCCTGTTTTTCAGTTTAGCCCTCTACCTAGCACTCTCACCTACTTTCACCCAGTTAGAACTGGACAGAACCCAGACAAGAAGTCAACAATCCTTAAGTAGATTCTCAACCACAGCCTCATCATTAGGGCCCCTTGCTAGCCTTAGCACGTCTACTGTTAAATCAGTCAACACCGCTACACTGAAATGCCAGATAGTTGAACCACCAACTGTTGCCAAAACTTTGCAAGATACTGTGTTGGTTTTGAATGTTTGCTCCAAAGCCTCATTCAAACTCAACAAGGTCTTGGACTTGTCACTCTTCATGTTAGAGGGTGACCCTGCTCACCCACATATAATGCCTGTGTTTCTTCGAAAGGTAGCTAGAAATATTAGACTTTCAGCTAACACTTTGACAACGAGTCTGCCTCCACCGCTTCTTGCCCCTGTTTCAGATGTCACAAAGTTATTCCTCATTGCCACTCAAAGAACAATGATGACTTCCCATGCTCGCTCAGTCTTCCAGAACAAAGGTCTCAAGCACCCTCTGAGTAAGACCTCTGTGGAACCATGGTTTAGTCCAAATAAACCAATTCAATTCGAACCTCCTTGAATTAACTCAATATTGCTTAACCTAAACATCTACCTCAGATAAGCAATACATTTTTGTTTTGCATTCTTTGTTTTGACTTTTATTTTTCTTTATTTTTAGAATTTTTAAAAGTTATATGCATGCTTATATACAAACCTATATTTTTATATATAGCTCTTGCACTCCATTTTGATTTTTGTACCCATTCAAACTATTTTTTTTTTTTTACAACTATGATAGCTATTTCATTGTAGACCAAGATTCCTACCTCAGGTATGTAAGACTACACACTTATTTTTGTAGCTAGAATTTTTGAGTCATTTCAAGACCTATGCCTTAGCTTACTACTCCAAGTCAATTTTATAATCTACATTTGTCCATATTCAAATTATTTTTGGAAATTCATGGAAGTCCTTCCAGTAAACCAAAGTCAAAGATCTGTACTTAGTAATAGATACTGTTTGCATGCTAGTGTGTATGGACATCACACAAACCTTTTAACCCAGTATTTAGGTCAAGTGTTGCCAAGGAGACGAAGCTGCCATGGATGTGTACCGACGCTGACCGATGCTCACCATCGCTACAAAGGGGGGAACTGTAGCATCATCGTCCTCCTCAAAACCAAGACAAGATCACTTCTCTCCAGTTTACAGGAATTTCAATTTATTCATTACACAGGAATATCACCTTTCTGCCTTCTCAGGAATATCACTGGCTTTTTGCTGACTCATGCAGGCTTCTTCCAGACCTGACCAAAGATGCTTGCTTTCCCAGGACCCCAATGTAAACAATTGCCGCTTGCAGAGATTGTAAGGATCAGAGTTTGCTTTTAAAGGCTCAAAGGAACATAAAACTCAGGAGACCAGACCTCTCAACATGAACACTGCATTTGATAACGTACCTTTTCACAGGAAACCAATGTTTTTAAAAGAGTCATAAACCACTTAATCTGACGGTTTTACAGCCTATGCTGTCCAGGCCTTCGCCAGATACTAAGGAAATCATCTACAGCTCAACAGTACCTCCTAGCGGATACCTACGGAATGTGTTTTCAGTACGTAGGATGACTTTTAATTTGTTCTAAATATTAAGTTTCTTTCAGCTTATCCTGGATCCTAAGGACACTGAAAATCATCCCCCTTATCACCAACCATGGTTTGCTGCATGTTCTGCTGTTCTAATCTTGATCTAAATGTGAATGCATGTATTATAATTATGTATAAGAAATGTTATATTCATGAGTGTTATTGGAGTAATGGTATAAATGCATGATCACCATAGCCAAGTCATTTAATTTAGTTAGATTTTATATTGAGCATTTATCTTATAAGAACTGACTGTTGATTTTTCCCTCTGAAAATTCATGGGATGGTGTCTCCATTTGGTTGGCTGCTCTCAAACAAAGAAATGTTTTCACATTGGATAACAGCCATTTCAAACTGATTCTGAAAGAGTAGATTGGTCGTTTGACGACTGACCTCATCAGTTTTACGACCCGGCGAGGTAACTTTAAAAGACAGAAGTTAGATTTGAGTACTCAGGAAAACAGGGTTAACAGTTGAGTCACAGCACAGTTAAGAGTTAGAAAAAGTCAGAGATCAGACAACAGGCAGGAAGATTAGCTAGAAATAGAATTAAGAATTAGAAACACAAAGAAGAAAGAGATTTTGAGAAAGATTAGGAACTAAATTCAGATTAAAGAAGCAGAATAGTAATCTAGACCTCAGAAGAAGATCTTATTCCACCGTTTCAAGGCCCTGTGAAGTTTTATTTTATTCTCTGTGTGTTTGTCAAATCTTTTCTTATATTCTGGAAACTGAGGAGAAACCATTTTTCTTTAGAGCTCGTCCCTTTTTAGAGAATCAAATTCTCAAACTTTTTCCTTCACCTCAGAAGCCATTCTTATCCTAGTAAATGTTTTTCTAACACTTTTTTTTAATGACTTTTCACGCCATTAAAGTGGACCTTTAATTTGCCTAGTTAAAGAGAACAGAGACTGAGAAGATTTTTCTTCAGTTTTCGGGTCGATCCCACTACAAGAGACCCCAAATTTGGACTCTTTTTCAAAGGACTTTTCACGCCGCTCTGTGACAGACCACCCACTGCTGCCATTGTCTGGAGAGCCCCCAGCTGAGTTATCACCTCCAAGGCTGTGAGGAGGCATCTTGCAGCAGCTTCCTCCGACGTCCTAACTTCAAAACCCAGCGGTACCGACCCGCGGAACTTGGACCAACGGCCGTGTGTGAGTGAGACTTATTCCTCCTATTTCTGGGTTAAAACGTGATGTCCTAACAATTAAATTACAATTGAATATCGCCCGTATTTCAGGGCTCAATTAGTCTCAGCCACAGGATAGGACTGTAAACTGAACGAAAACTTTCAGTCATTTTTAAGTAACTGCCCTTAAAATTTTGTAGATTAATTCAAGAGTCATTTTTAGATAATTAGCTTATGAATTTTCCCCATAAAATTGCGTTGTTTTGTTAAAACATTCCAGCCTCACTTACCGTTGAAACATAAGTCTAGTTTCTCCTTGGTTCTGCAGAGGTGTAATGCTGGATTTTATGTTCAGGAATCCAATATCAGTTGATGTGATATTTTACGCTGTCATCATCTGAATCTGTTTATTCATCATTTGAACGCCATGCCATGTAACCTGAATGATTTTAATAAACGAGTGAATAAGAGCAGTTGAAGCGTTTTCCTTTCGCATATACAGGTTTCCTAATCACGGCAGGACAAAAACTCACTGAAACTTTGAGACTGATTCATTAAGTAATTTAAGGTACAAAATTAATTAAAATTAAAGTTAATCTTATTGTCCATTAGGACTGGTGCCCCTTTTACGAGTGCTTTTATTTAATTTAGCGGGTGTAGAAGTGAAGGTTCAACTCCGCCCCCTTTCACACCCACTATTAAATAAAATAAATAATTCCTGTACCTTATGACAAATAATTTTATAGGCTCTTCATCCTACACGGATAACGGCCCGCAGTTCGCAAGTCAGGAAATGGAAGACTTTGCAAAGGAGTACTGTTTTGAGCACGTGACCAGTGGTCCCAGGTACCCCCAAAGTAACGGTGAGGCAGAAAGAGCTGTCAGAACAGTCAAAAACCTAATTAAGAAAGCCAGTGATCCATACCGAGCACTGTTAGCCTACAGAACCACAGCGTTGGCAAATGGCTACAGCCCAGCACAGCTTCTCATGGGGCGTAGACTTTGTACCACCCTGCCAATGCTTCCAGAGGCCTTGCAGCCATGCGTGCCGAATCTGCAACAAATTCGTCACATGGAAAAGGAGAGACGGATGAGGCAAACAGAATGTTTCAACAAAAGACACAGAACGAGAGATTTGGATAAACTGTTACCCGGAAACTCTGTTTGGATTACAGATGCAAAAGCACAGGGCACAGTGACATCTGTCCACAAAACTCCACGGTCCTATGTCATCAGTGGACCACAAGGGACAATCAGGAGGAATCGCACTCATCTTGTGCCTATGTCGATACCAAAGACTGAGATGGAACCACAACGGACCCAGTCAAATGGAAAAGACACTCCTACAGAAACTGTTTCTGAGCCCAATGCACAGGAAACACCAGGTGTTGTTAGAACCAGGTCTGGTAGGGAAGTGATTAAACCAAAGAGACTGGATCTGTAGAGTTACATGTTAATATTTGTGAAAACAGAGTTGAGTTCTAAAAATGCCTTCTTTAAATAGAAAATAAGAGGCCTTTGCATAATATGTTCTTACATGGCAACAGTGTTGAAAAAAAAAAAAGAAATGTTATAGATTTGTAAAAGGGGGTGATGTGTTAAATTTATGCTGTCATAGTTAGTTGACAAAAGGGAACGGAAAAGATCTCATATAAAAATGTATTTTGTGTTTTCAGCTAAAAGGGGTCAGCTTGGCTTCAGTAAGGGGGATGCGGTGTAATCTAAGTATTACATATGTGGAGCCACTAGGGGGCGACACAGACCGGATGTTGTCAGGAGTACAGCATGATGGAGAATAATATGGCGGAGTTCGTGTGTTAATGTGTTGCAGCCAGTCAATAAAGGAGGCTCCGTGTTCACCCAAAGCAGCAGTCTTTATTTATAAAAGAACCCAACACAACATACTGTATACATATATATATATATTTTTTTTTTCCCCTATTTATTTACCCTTTTTGGACACTGATGTGATACTTGGAAGATTAGTATGTGTAGTACCATCTTATATAAAGTCAATAAAAACTTTAATTACAAAAAAAAAAAGAAAAAGGTAGAGCAGTAATACTTGTAGTTGCAAGACCGATGCGGTAATGTAGGTGCAGACAGTGACAGATTGGACTGCACATGATCAATATTGCAATAACAGACAGCAGCAGGTATGGCATTTGTGCAAAGGGTTCCACTAAGGTGCAGAGACATACAGCAGCAGATGCATTACTGTTGGTGTTCCAGTCTTTCTGTGCCAACAGCTGAGGTGGTTATTGTGCGGGTGAGTGTGTTATGGTCGGGGGGGGGCGGGTGGATGGAATTCGGGGTCCTGATCACCTTGTGATCAAAGCTGTTTTGTGGAGTGGGCCTGGAGGCTCTGGTACCTTTTCCCTGAGGGCAGGAGGCTGAAGAGGGAATGTGTGAGGGGTGGGAGATGTTGCCTGCAATGTTGATGGTTCTGCAGGTGAGGTACGTAGATGTTCGAGAGGGGAGGCAGAGGGGCACCGATGATCTTGCTGCCAGCTTTCACTGTGCGTTGTAGTGTCTTCCGACAGGAGGTGGTGCAGCTTCCATACCACACCGTGATGCAGCTGGTGAGAATGCTCTCAATGGTGCACTGGTAGAATGAGCACATGATGGGGGTGGGACTCGTGCTGTCCTCAGTTTGCAGAGGAAACAGAGGTGAGTTTGAGCCTTCTTAGCCAATGATGTAGTGTTGTTGGACCAGGAGAGGTCCTCAGAGATGTGCACCCCCAGGAACTTGGTGCTGCTCACCCTCTCCACAGCTACTCCACTGATGATCAGAGGGGGATGCTGTGTGTGTCCCCTCCTGAAGTCAACCACAATCTCCTTGGTTTTTCCCACTTTCAGGAAGAGATTATTGTCTTTACACCACTGGACCAGTTGGCTCACCTTATTGCTGTAAATGGCCGCCTCATTGTTGGTGATGAGGCCCACCACCACTATGTCGTCCGCAAACTTGATGATGTGGTTGGTGTTGTAGGCTGGTACATGGTCATGGGTCAGCAGGGTGAAGAGCAGCGGGCTGAGCACGCACCCTTGTGGGGCCCCTGTGATCAGTGTGATGGTCTTGGAGGTGTTGCTGCCAACCCGCAAGGGTCAAGGTGTCAAAGGTCAAAGTTCAAAGTTAACATTGGAGTTGCACTATGGTAGATAGATAGATAGATACATACTTTATTTCGAACAAAAAAATATAACAAAAACAAAACAAATGACAAATGCAATAAAGTAACAGTATACAGTGTTCGAAAGGGAGAAGGAAGAAGTGAACACTTATTAATTCCATCTCCTCTTTTCCATAAATACACCCATGTGAATTATATACAAATTACCACATTTAAGATAAGATAAGATAAGCCTTTATTAGTCCCACAACGGGGAAATTCCAGGATTGCAACAGCACAGGGATAGCAACACTCAGAGCAACAATCAGAAGGCATGAAAAAAAAAAAAACAAGCAAGCAAGAGCAGCTAATATACATATGTACATATTACTATAAAATATATATATACACACACACAGACACACAGTGCAGAGCATTGTAGCTGGATGGAATAAATATATGAATATGTAAACACACAGTGCGGAGCAATGTAGCTAGATGGAATAATATGTAGATATATAAACACACAGTGCGGAGCATTGTAGCTAGATGGAATAAATATATAGATATATAAACATAAACACACCCAGTGCGGAGCACTGTAGCTAGATGGAATAAATATGTAAATATATAAACACACACAGTGCAGAGCATTGGGATGAAACAGCACAACCGTCTACTTAGTTATCCTACATGGTATGATTATGTGCCCATACATATTCTCACTCTCCATAGCGACCGGTATTTTCCTAGTTGTATGCCGGAGGGGGACCATTGTGTAAGTCTATTGCATCTTTTGCATTCAAAAAACTATTAGTTTGTTACGTCTTTTTGCTATCTCTGCAAGCAGCCCTGCTTAGGTTGTACAGTCTGACAGCCGTTGGTAGGAAGGACCTGCGAAACCTCTCGGTTGTGCACCTGGGATGATGTAGTCTGCTGCTAAATGAGCTCCTCAGTGCATTCAGTATGTCCTGCATAGGGTGGAACTCGGACTCCAGCAGAGATGACAGTTTAGCCACCGTCCTTCTCTCTCCTATCTCCTCCACCGGATCAAGGCGCTGCCCCAGGACAGAGCTAGCTTTCTTGATCAGTTTGTTCAGTCTCTTCCTATCGGCTGCAGTAATGCCACTGCCCCAGCAGACCACTCCAAAAGTGATGGCTGATGCCACCACCGTGTCATAGAATGTCTTCAGCAGCGCGCCTTGTACACCAAAAGACCTGAGTCTCCTCAGCAGGAACAGCCTGCGCTGTTCCTTCTTGTAGAGTGCATCAGTATTGTGTGACCAGTCTAGTTTATTGTTCAGATGAACACCCAGGTACTTATAGGCTGTCACAGTATATTTACTGGTGCTGTGAGGGGTTGTCCTTGCCTGCGGCAGTCCACCACCAGCTCCTTAGTTTTAATTAATTTAAGACCCCAAGTAAACAATTAACTGTATTTTGTACATATCAACATTAACACCCATCCATCCTAACATACATTGATGTCCATACATCAAAACCAGCCTCAAACAACACAGATATACACAGTGCTGTCCCACCCACCATTCCATAGTGTCCCAGAGTGAGCATAGTGAATCGTACATATAAATACTACCCTTCTAACATATATTCTTTCAGCAAATAATGTTTATACCTCTTTTTGAATTGATTTCTGTTTGTACATAGTTTCAGTTCCGGTTCCAGACTGTTCCACAAATCCACCCCACAGACAGATATGCACATACTTTTCTTGGTTGTTCGTATCTTGGGTTTTGTAAAGTTTAAGCCTCCTCTCAAATTATGATCATTGTCTCTTTTTTTATATATTTTTTGTATATTAGTTGGGAGTTGATTATTAATTGCCCTGTACATTACTTGTGCTGTCTTAAATTTAACTAAATCGATGAACTTTATGACATGTGACTTTAAAAACAACGAATTGGTATGGTCTCTATATCCTACATTATTATCCTTATAGCTCTTTTTTGTAATGTGCATATTGACTGTAGGTTGGTCTTGTAGGTGTTTCCCCAGACTTCTACACAGTAGTTAAGATAAGGTAGAAACAGTTAATTGTACAGCAAGACCAATGATTTATAGTCTAAGATGTGTCTTGTCTTCCCCAGCATCCCTATACATTTTGCCAACTTGGCCCGGATGTGACTGATGTGAGGTTTCCAGCAGATTTTATTGTCTAGCGTCACCCCCAGAAACTTATTTTCCTGTACAGTTTCCATACCTGCCAACTTTTAAAACCTGAAAAGCCTAGTAGCTAGCCGGGGTCCAGGGGCCGCAGGCCCCGGTAGGTCCAGGAGAAAGTCCTGGTGGGGGGTTCAGGGAGGCGAAGCCCCCTGACGGCAAACAAATATTAGCATTAAATCAAGTTAAAATGCGGCTAACAACCTCATATTTCTTCAGTAATCATGTTTCTATTTTTCTTACGAAGAACGTAGAAAGTTTGCCGCTGGTGTCACTGGCATTGGCATTCGACTTGTGTTTTTTTGTTCCCACGTGGTCTTTCACATCGCCGATTCCTCTATGTCTGATCGAAAAATCTTGTCTACACAAAGTGCAGTTGGGATAATTTTCACCCTTTCTTGAGCGAATAACAATTCCTGGAAATGCTTTGGAGTATTCCTCGTGAAAAGACTGTAATTTTCGTTTGTTTTTCACACTCATTTGTGATTTTTCTCCGGCAGATTCCATGATGAAAACGTATACAATGCTGACCTAATTCCTTCGCAATTCCAAATGGAAACAATGGCTCCAGGAATGTGATTTGGGGTTGGGTAAATTATCTGAAAATTTAGCAGGGGGTCTGGGGGGGGGGAGCTCCTGGGTTTTTATGATTTTTAAGTACCAGAACTGTGCTTAAATGACATAAAACAAACAGCTGAATGCCACTTTATTACTGTATAATATTGACTTATGTTCCAAGAAGATAGCATTCCTAAAATATTCCAACAAGCATTATCCATCACATGCTTTAACACCTGATCAAATCAAAATCAGTTAATTTTATCTATTCCATAATAGAAATAAAATTCCAACATACCATTACTTTTTATAATTCCAGCATTCATTTCAGATTACCAGTTTCAATCTCCATTGAGTCTTGAGCAGTTCATTTTGCACAATAACTGATGTAGCTAAGTCTTAGAAATATTCAAAAGTTTTGAGTCAATGTCCACTGTGCACTGTCAATTTCAAACTGTTTGGAATCATAAAAGTAATCTAACTAAATTGTTTTGCTATTTTTTTCTCCTCAACATCAATGTCAGGGCGCTGCAGGAGTTTTTGGGGATGATTAACTTTTATAACCGTTCCCTCCCCCGCGCAGCCCAGCTCATACAGCTGTTGTACGCCGCACTCAAGAAACGGAAACCGGCGGACAGAGTCGACTGGACTCCTGAGCGGGAGCAGGCGTTCTGAGGTTAAAACAGCTCTGGCGAACGCTGAACTACTGGCGCACCCAGACCCGGTGGCTCGGATAGCGCTCACTACCGACGCCTCGGACATGAGCATAGCGGCCGTCGTGGAGCAATGTGTCGCCGGTTCTTGGCAGCCGCTCACCTTTTTAGCAGGTTTTTGCACTACAGTGAACGTAAATACAGCGTGTTCGACAGAGACGCCACTTCCAGTTCTGGCTGAAAGGGCGCACCTTAGGCTCAGACCTCTCGCACATGCGCAATACACCTACAGGAAGCAGTGTTGATTGCCTTTGTTCTAAATTTAGATACGATTCCTAGCGATCTCGTGTTTAGAATTGCTTTCGGGTTTTTTTTTACAATTGAAAATTTTTGACTGAATTTTTAGTGAAAAACCGTAATTTTCATTAATAAAGCCGTAACCCGGAATGGGGTCTTGAAAACCGGAACCATTACGGCAAAACCGGAGTAGTTGGCAGGTATGTGTTTCTATTCTGGTATCATCTATCCATTATTTCATGATTTATTTTATAATTTCCAAACAACATAATCTTTGTTTTTTTAGATTTAGAGAGAATTTATTTTTGTTGAACCACTGCGTTAACTTTTTCATTTCAGTTGTGACCACCTCTAAAACCTGCTGCAAATTCTCACCAGTGCAAAGGATATTTGTGTCATCTGCAAACAAAATAAATTTCAGAATTTTTGATACTTGGCATATGTCATTTATATACAAAATAAAGAGTTTGGGTCCAAAAACTGACCCCTGGGGCACACCACAAGTGATGCCCATGAAGGGTGATTTGTGCTCACCAATTTGTACAAATTGTTGTCTGTTACTTAAATAACTTTCCACCCAACTCAGTCCGACCCCTCTTATCCCATACCTTTCCAGTTTCCTTAGTAGTATTCTGGGGCCAACGGTGTCAAAAACTTTCTTTAAATCTATAAATACTCCTACAGCAAACTTTTTTTTATCTATACAACTAGTAATTTCTTCAATAAGTTCGATCAGTGCCAAAGACGTAGATTTATCTGCTC
Source organism: Pholidichthys leucotaenia (assembly GCA_020510985.1). Classification (NCBI taxonomy): domain Eukaryota; kingdom Metazoa; phylum Chordata; class Actinopteri; order Cichliformes; family Pholidichthyidae; genus Pholidichthys; species Pholidichthys leucotaenia. The sequence goes on from CM035836.1 coordinate 188,763,126, forward strand.
TAAAACCATACTGGCTGTCTGTAAGGAGGTTGTGTTTTTCAATGAAATCATCCAGTCTCTTAGTGAAGATTTTTTCATGTATTTTGGAGAATTGTGAGAGTAAAGAGACTGGCCTGTAATTTGTGAAACAATGACTGTCTCCTGTTTTGTATAGAGGTATTACTTTTGCTATTTTCATTTTGTTTGGAAATTTACCAGTTTGAAATGACAGGTTACAGATGTGGGTGAGTGGCTTAACAATTCCTTCAATTACTTTTTTCACTATTGTCATGTCAATTTCATTCCAGTCCGTTGATTTTTTTGTTCTTAAATTTACTCACAGTCTCAATAATTTCCTTTTCAGTAACTGCACCCAAAAAGATTGTTTGGATTTCTATCTTCTATTTCATTTACAGAACCACTGTTGTTTGTTTCTGTTGTCACTATTGATTTCGCTAATTCAGGACCAACGTTTACAAAAAATTTATTGAAACCACTGACCACATCCTCCATATTATTTATCAAATTGCCATTTTCAATAAAATATTCTGGATAATTAGCATTCTTAGGTCGATTACTAATAATCCCTTTGAGAACTTGCCATATTCCTCTTAAGTTATTTTTATTATCCTCTAATATTCTGTTGTAATATCCTTTCTTACAGGTCCTCATTATATTAGTAAGCTTATTTTTATATCTTTTATATTTGATCTCAGCCTCCACTGTTCTGCACTTAATGAATTGTTTACATAATGTATTCTTCTTTTTACATGCATTTATTAAACCCTTGGTGACCCAAGGAATATTTTTCTTTTGTTGTCTGTCACTGTATTGTTTTATAGGACAGTTTTTATTGTACAATGATTAAAATATTTGTAAAAATTTATCATATGCTTTATTTATATCATTTTCATCATAAACTATCTTCCAGTCTTGTATTAATAATTCCTTTGTTAGTAAATACATAGATTCTTCGGTTCTTATTCTTTTATATTTAATATTTTTGGTATACTTTTTCTTCCTATAATCACACTGACAGACAACAAAAATCGGCAGGTGGTCACTGATATCATTCAATAGAAGCCCACTCCTGATATTATTTTCCATAATGTTTGTGAATATGTTATCTATTAGTGTGGCACTGTGTGACGTGATTCTGCTAGGTCCGGTAATTGTTGGATGTAAACCCATACTGTACATTGTGTTGATAAATTCTTCTGTCAAACTATGTTGTTTTGAATTCATCATATCTATATTGAAATCCCCACAGATGAACATAACTTTATGAGTTAGTTTTGCATACATTTTTTCCATCCAGTCCTTAAATAAGTCAATGTTTGATCCAGGTGTTCTATATACACAGCTCACTACTATATTCTTCACATTGTCCAGACAGATTTCTATTGTAATACATTCAAATAAATCATCCACAGTTACTGACAGATTTTCAACAACCTTGTATTTCAAGCTCTTGTCAACATAAATTGCAACTCCTCCTCCTTTTTTCACTTTTCTATTTATATAATTTAATTCATAGCCATCCATGGTAAAATCCACTCCTTTCTCTTCACTGAGCCACGTCTCTGATATTGCCACAATATTGAATGGCTCTTTAAACTGATGCAAATAATCTTCAATGTTATTAAATTTGGCATAGAGACTTCTGCTGTTGAAGTGGGTCATAGAAATATTGAAATCAGATGTGACCACTGTGTTAAACTGTTCATCCATGTAGTAACTACAGTCACTATTGATGGAGCTAAATAAATTATTATCAGGGTCTATGTTATATTCTACGTCCTGTGGGTTGTGATCTGTATATTCAAAAACTTTCAGTTCCTGTTTGTTAATTTTTTGTTTCATGTTGTTAAATGTCTGGTAAATGCTACATTTACTATTACTATAAAACGGGTAAAGCTAGGGCCACCAAGCCTGGTGTACAGGTTCATCTTGGGATCCTGACCTCTGACTATGGGTTTCTGGTCAAAGGTTAATGTTAACATTCCCTATGCCTTATTACTGTACAATGAGTAAAGGTAGGGTCACCAGACTTGGTACACAGGTTCACCCTGTGACCCTGGAGTGAGACTATGGTTTTGGGATTGCAAGGTCAAAAGTCAACATCATAATGGCTTATAAACTATATCTCAACAACAAAGAAAGCTAGGGTCACCAAACTTACCAGTTTGAAATGACAGGTTACAGATGTGGGTGAGTGGCTTAACAATTCCTTCAATTACTTTTTTCACTATTGTCATGTCAATTTCATTCCAGTCCGTTGATTTTTTTGTTCTTAAATTTACTCACAGTCTCAATAATTTCCTTTTCAGTAACTGCACCCAAAAAGATTGTTTGGATTTCTATCTTCTATTTCATTTACAGAACCACTGTTGTTTGTTTCTGTTGTCACTATTGATTTCGCTAATTCAGGACCAACGTTTACAAAAAATTTATTGAAACCACTGACCACATCCTCCATATTATTTATCAAATTGCCATTTTCAATAAAATATTCTGGATAATTAGCATTCTTAGGTCGATTACTAATAATCCCTTTGAGAACTTGCCATATTCCTCTTAAGTTATTTTTATTATCCTCTAATATTCTGTTGTAATATCCTTTCTTACAGGTCCTCATTATATTAGTAAGCTTATTTTTATATCTTTTATATTTGATCTCAGCCTCCACTGTTCTGCACTTAATGAATTGTTTACATAATGTATTCTTCTTTTTACATGCATTTATTAAACCCTTGGTGACCCAAGGAATATTTTTCTTTTGTTGTCTGTCACTGTATTGTTTTATAGGACAGTTTTTATTGTACAATGATTAAAATATTTGTAAAAATTTATCATATGCTTTATTTATATCATTTTCATCATAAACTATCTTCCAGTCTTGTATTAATAATTCCTTTGTTAGTAAATACATAGATTCTTCGGTTCTTATTCTTTTATATTTAATATTTTTGGTATACTTTTTCTTCCTATAATCACACTGACAGACAACAAAAATCGGCAGGTGGTCACTGATATCATTCAATAGAAGCCCACTCCTGATATTATTTTCCATAATGTTTGTGAATATGTTATCTATTAGTGTGGCACTGTGTGACGTGATTCTGCTAGGTCCGGTAATTGTTGGATGTAAACCCATACTGTACATTGTGTTGATAAATTCTTCTGTCAAACTATGTTGTTTTGAATTCATCATATCTATATTGAAATCCCCACAGATGAACATAACTTTATGAGTTAGTTTTGCATACATTTTTTCCATCCAGTCCTTAAATAAGTCAATGTTTGATCCAGGTGTTCTATATACACAGCTCACTACTATATTCTTCACATTGTCCAGACAGATTTCTATTGTAATACATTCAAATAAATCATCCACAGTTACTGACAGATTTTCAACAACCTTGTATTTCAAGCTCTTGTCAACATAAATTGCAACTCCTCCTCCTTTTTTCACTTTTCTATTTATATAATTTAATTCATAGCCATCCATGGTAAAATCCACTCCTTTCTCTTCACTGAGCCACGTCTCTGATATTGCCACAATATTGAATGGCTCTTTAAACTGATGCAAATAATCTTCAATGTTATTAAATTTGGCATAGAGACTTCTGCTGTTGAAGTGGGTCATAGAAATATTGAAATCAGATGTGACCACTGTGTTAAACTGTTCATCCATGTAGTAACTACAGTCACTATTGATGGAGCTAAATAAATTATTATCAGGGTCTATGTTATATTCTACGTCCTGTGGGTTGTGATCTGTATATTCAAAAACTTTCAGTTCCTGTTTGTTAATTTTTTGTTTCATGTTGTTAAATGTCTGGTAAATGCTACATTTACTATTACTATAAAACGGGTAAAGCTAGGGCCACCAAGCCTGGTGTACAGGTTCATCTTGGGATCCTGACCTCTGACTATGGGTTTCTGGTCAAAGGTTAATGTTAACATTCCCTATGCCTTATTACTGTACAATGAGTAAAGGTAGGGTCACCAGACTTGGTACACAGGTTCACCCTGTGACCCTGGAGTGAGACTATGGTTTTGGGATTGCAAGGTCAAAAGTCAACATCATAATGGCTTATAAACTATATCTCAACAACAAAGAAAGCTAGGGTCACCAAACTTAGTACACAGGTTCACCTTGGGATCATGACCTGTGACTATGGGTTTAGGGACAAAAGGTAAAAGGTCAAGGTTAGCAGTCCTTATGCCTTATTACTGTACAATGAGTAAAGTTAGGGTCACTAATCTTAGTACACAGGTTCACCCTCTGACCCTGAAGAGTGACTATGGTTTTGTGATTGCAAGGTAAAAGGGCAACATCAAAATGGCTTACAAACTGTATCTCAACAACAAAGAAAGCTAGGATCACCAAACCTGGTACACAAGTTCACTCTAAGACCATGACCTCTGAATACAGGTTTGGGGTCAAAAGGTCAAAGGTCAAGGTTGACACTCCCTATGCTCTCTTACTGTAGAATGTGTAAAGCTCTCTAGGGTCACCAAACTTTCTACACAGGTTCACCTCGGGATCCTGCCCTACAACCATGGGTTGTATATTTTGTTGTTTATTTGTAGATGATGGGCTTATTCTAATTTGTTTCCGCCAGAGTAATTATATTGAAAGTTGAAAACTGCTCTCTGTCAGTAAGTATTGGGATCGTCAAAGAAAACCGAGGTGGGGGATATTGCAATTGCCTCAGAGTGCTCTTCTTTAAAATAACAAAGGCACTTATACACAAACATTTAATTTGTAAACAAAATAGTGATCAAACTCAGAGAAAGCAGTGGCTATGGATACAGAAGCTGTATCTTTATATGAAATGTCTATTACTGCGGAAGAGTTGACAATCCAACAGCCTTTTCAGATCAACTCCAAGCCAGCTGCCACAGTGGCTTAGGTAGAGAGTATGGTCGGCCGGTGATCAAAGGTTGCTGGTTCACATCCTGCTAACAGCACTTTGCTGACACCATTTTACTTGATACAGTCATGTGAAAAAATTAGGACACCCTGGAAAAAGCCCGTGTGCTTTTGTTTTTTTTTACATATTTGGACATATGGATATTTAATATCAATGTTAAAAATACAACAATTAAAAATGAATTAAAGACTTTTTTCAAATTTTCTGTAAAATGTAATTCTAAACAAATAGTGAGGAATAAATTAGGGCCCTCCCCATCTTTTTTAGGACACCCCCACATTCATTCCCACTTACAATGGCTAAAATAAATGTAAAAAAAAATGCAAATAAAAATAAAAACAAGGTTAGACATAGATATGTGAACAGTTCTTAATAAAGAACTGAATATTTAAAGGGGTGTCCAAATTTTTTCACATGACTGCATGAGATGAAATTTAGAGTTAAAATTAAGAGGTTACCCTTAGGATTCGGGGGTGGGTAACGTTAAAAAGGTAGTAAATACATATTAATTGAAATTTTGAAAAAAATAAATGCCTCAGATTTCCATACCTGTAGCCTGCTGCTTTTAAGATACACATTAATAGAATATACTGGCCACTCAGATTCCAGCCATATCTGTAGCAAGAAATCTATGGGTACAGTTCAATATCAATAACCACTGCCATTACAGAACAGTGACCACTGTGTCAGAAGAGAAGATTTCATGGTTTTCTTAGGGCTATAGGGCTAATATATCAAAAAAATAATTTGAAGTGTAGAGGACCTTGCTTTGAATGACTTCAGCACATCTGCACCCACAGGACATCATTAGTTTCATTACAGCCCATACTTGTATGTAGGCCAAGATCCTGAGGTGAACCTGTATAGCAAGTTTGGTGACCCTAGAGAGCTTTACACATTCTTCAGTAAGAGAGTATAGGGAGTGTCAACCTTGACCTTTGACCTTTTAACCCCAAACCTATATTCAGAGGTCATGGTCTTAGAGTGAACCTGTGTACCAGGTTTGGTAACCTTAGCTTTCTTTGTTGTTGAGATATATTTTATAAGCCATTTTGATGTTGACCTTTGACCTTGCCATCCGAAAACCACAGTCACACTTCAGGGTCATAGGATGAACCTGTGTACCAAGTTTGGTGGCATTAGCTTTACTGGCTGAACAGTAATAAGGCATAAGGAATGTTAACCTTGGCCTTTGACCTATTGACCCCAAACCCATAGTCACAGGTCATGATCCCAAGGTGAACCTGTGTACTAAATTTGGTGACCCTAGCTTTCTTTGTTGTTGAGATATAGTTTGTAAGCCATTTTGATGTTGACCTTTGACCTTGCAATCCCAAAACTATAGTCTCACTCCAGGGTCACAGGGTGAACCTCTGTACCAAGTTTGGTGACCTAACTTTACTCCCTGTACTGTAATAAGGCATAGGGAATGTTGATGTTAACCTTTGACCCCAAACCCATAGTCAGAGGTCATGATCCCAAGATGAACCTGTATACAAGGTTTGGTGGCCCTAGCTTTACTATACTTTTACTTTATCGTAATAGTAAATGTAGCATTTACCATAGTGCAACTACAATGCTAATTTTGAAGTCTGACCTTTGACCCCTTGAACCTAAACTCATAGTTAGGTCAGGGTGTAAATACTACAGTACTGATTTGAAAAGCCTACATCATTTCTTTCATTAGTTATTGTGTTTTGATAAAACACTGATAAAACATGGATAAAAGACATACAGTGGGGCAAAGAAGTATTTAGTCAGCCACCAATTGTGCAAGTTCTCCCACTTAAAAGATGAGAGAGGTCTCCAATTTTCATCATAGGTATACCTCAACTATGAGAGACAAAATGAGAAAAAAAAAATCCAGAAAATCACACTGAAGGATTTTTAATGAATTAATTGGTAAATTCCTCAGTAAAATAAGTATTTGGTCACCTACAAACAAGCAAGATTTCTGGCTCTCACAGACCTGTAACTTCTTCTTTAAGAGGCTCCTCTGTCCTCCACTCGTTACCTGTATTAATGGCACCTGTTTGAACTCGTTATCAGTATAAAAGACACCTGTCTACAACCTCAAACAGTCAGACTTCAAACTCCACTATGGCCAAGACCAAAGAGCTGTCAAAGGACACCAGAAACAAAATTGTAGGCCTGCACCATGCTGGAAAGACTGAATCCGCAATAGGTAAGCAGCTTGGTGTGAAGAAATCAACTGTGGGAGCAATTATTAGAAAATGGAAGACATACAAGACCACTGATAATCTCCCTCGATCTGGGGCTCCACGCAAGATCTCACCCCGTGGGGTCAAAATTATCATGAGAACGGTGAGCAAAAATCCCAGAACCACACGGGGGGACCTAGTGAATGACCTGCAGAGAGCTGGGACCAAAGTAACAAAGGCTACATCAGAAACACACTACGCCGCCAGGGACTCAAATCCTGCAGTGCCAGACGTGTAACCCTGCTTAAACCAGTACATGTCCAGGCCCGTCTGAAGTTTGCTAGAGAGCATTTGAATGATCCAGAAGAGGATTGGGAGAATGTCATATGGTCAGATGAAACCAAAATAGAACTTTTTGGTAAAAACTCAACTTGTCGTGTTTGGAGGAGAAAGAACACCATACCTACTGTGAAGCATGGGGGTGGAAACATCATACTTTGGGGCTGTTTTTCTGCAAAGGGACCAGGACGACTGATCCGTGTAAAGGAAAGAATGAATGGGGCCATGTATAGTGAGATTTTGAGTGAAAACCACCTTCCACCAGCAAGGGCATTGAAGATGAAACATGGCTGGGTCTTTCAGCATGACAATGATCCCAAACACACTGCCCGGGCAACGAAGGAGTGGCTTCGTAAGAAGCATTTCAAGGTCCTGGAGTGGCCTAGCCAGTCTCCAGATCTCAACCGCATAGAAAATCTTTGGAGGGAGTTGAAAGTCTGTGTTGCCCAGCGACAGCCCCAAAACATCACTGCTCTAGAGGAGATCTGCATGGAGGAATGGGTCAAAATACCAGCAACAGTGTGTGAAAACCTTGTGAAAACTTACAGAAAACGTTTGACCTCTGTCATTGCCAACAAAGGGTATATAACAAAGTATTGAGATGAACTTTTGTTATTGACCAAATACTTATTTTACCGAGGAATTTACCAATTAATTCATTAAAAATCCTTCAATGTGATTTTCTGGATTTTTTTTTCTCATTTTGTCTCTCATAGTTGAGGTATACCTATGATGAAAACTGTAGACCTCTCTCCTCTTTTAAGTGGGATAACTTGCACAATTGGTGGCTGACTAAATACTTTTTTACCCCACTGTAAAACGTGGATAAAACAGACAAAACACCTGTAAAACACAGATAAAATGTGGATAAAACACCTATAAAACAGATAAAACACATATAAAACACCAATAAAACACCAGTAAAATGTGCTAAACACTGATAAGCACCATGTTTTACTAGGTAAAACACAGATAATATGCAGTGTTTTACTAGGTAAAACACAGGCTGTGTTATAAAGTGTTACCAAAACATCTTGATAATCCCCAGGACTTTTGGGAAAACAGCCTGTGGACTGACAAGACAGAAGTTGAACTTTTTGGAAGGCATGCATCCCATTACACCTGGCTTAAAACTAACACAGTATTTCAAAAAAAGAACATCATAGCAACAGTCAAACATGGAGGTGGTAGTGTGATGGTTTGGGGATGCTTTGCTGCTTCGGGACCTGGACGGCTTGCTGTAATTGATGGAACCATGAATTCTGCTCTCTACTAGAATATCCTGAAGGAGAATGTCCACCTATCAGTTCACTATGTCAAGCTCAAGCCCTCCTATGTTGCTGAATTAAAAATATTCTGCAAAGAAGAGTGGGCTAAAATTCCTCAACAGCAATGTGAAAGACTCTGCCAGTTATCGCAAATGCTTGATTGCAGTTGTTGCCACCAAGAATGGCACAACCAGTTATTAGGTTTAGAGGCAACTACTTTTTCACATAGGGCCAGGTAGGTTTGGATAGGTTTTTCTCTTCTTAATAAATGAAATCATTTAAAAACTTCATTTTGTATTTACTCATGTCATCTTTGTCTAATATTAAAATTTGTCTGATGATCTGAAACATTTACGAGTGACAAATATGCAAAAGTATAAGAAATTGGGAAGAAGGGAAGTACCTTTTCAGAAAGGACAGTGACTTTCTCTCCTAAGTACTTTGTGGGGAAGGTTAAAAAAAAGTATTTGAGCAACCATCTCACCTTCATCTGGCCTTCTTTTTAATGGCTTCCACCATGGTGTAAATCTAGATTTTTTTTTCTCTCCAGTCCCCTTAGAGGACATAACAGATTTAGTGAGTAAGACAAAACCTTCATCAAGCCCTTTACACATTTGACTAACTTCTACAGCATGCTTTTAAAAATTTTAGATTCCATAACTTATGATAATTTGATAAATTTGTCACTTTTAACTATATCATCATATTACAATAAGGAAGAGAATGCTTTTGGATTCAGCATCAAGACAAAATTATTTTATTGGACTATATTGATAGATTCTTGGTATTGTATAGGGGTGGGAAAAAAGATCGATTCAGTGATGGATCATGATACTTAGCACTGGGGACGATCCATAAACGCATGGATCGATCTTTTATTAAAACTAGAGGGCACTCAGAGAGTGCATACCTCTGCCAAAGGTCCGTCCCTCCCTCCCTTTGTCCTCCCCTCCATCCCTTTCTTCGGCCACATCGCCATCCATCTGTACATTGCGAGATAGGGCCTTAGCAGAGGTATGTACTCACGGATCACCTCCAACATCTTATGAGTTCATCTTTGGGCCAAGGGCCACCTCTGGTCAATATTTCATCCAAATCCATCCAGTAGTTTTGGAGTATTGTTGCTAACACTCTGTGAGAAGATAAGAGCCTTGGCGGAGGTATGTATTTTGAGCTTATCACCAAACTCTAATCATGTGTTCAGTGTGCCATTACACACCTTTCCTGAAAATTTGAATGAAAGGTGCTCTATATGTAAATGCAATCCATTATTATTATTATTAACAGACAGAAACGACAGCAAAAACAATATGCCTACATTATATGACTATATTATAATAATAACAACAACACTGTCATAATTGTATTGACCATACACTGGGGCTGGGCAATTCCACCTTAAATCAGCATCATGGTTTATTGAATCTTTCAGGTCGGTTTTCGATTTTTTTTTTTCCTCCTCTCTTCTTCATTACAGTTTACTGACACGGTTCATAATTATTAAGCAATATTACACAACATTGCAGTATCATACCTTTTTTTTTTTTCGCAGTTGTCAACTACAGATTCACATTGTTTGATGCAACAAAGTTCAGCCTCCACCTCCTCCCCCGTCACCTCCTGTTCTCGTCTTCCTGTACTGGCGTCCTATGTCCCACCCTTCCTTAATTCTGATTGGCTGCTTAGAAAGGCCTGACATTGATGAGCACAGCTGTACAGTAGTCTGACAAGTTGAACTTTTTTCAGCTCTGAGCGCTGCGACAAAAAGCGGCCATCGCTCAAAGTGTTTCAGCGCCGAGGGCACTCAGTGCTGTAAACGCTGGACTACATAGAGAATGAATAGAAAATAGTCACCCACAGCAGGAAAAATGAGTTTAGTGGACACGCCCCCTAATGCTTTTTCTGCAGTGTTTGGCTTCCGGTTTGCTGAGGTGCGTGGCCCTATGGCGTGACCATGCACGTAACTGAGTGGACACGTCTTAAAGAGGCATTACATAAAAAGTGCCAGATTAATATATAAAATAATATTCAAACAATTCCTGCATCCACATCATGATCCAAATCACCACCAAAATCTAATCATCTGTTCCCCGTGCCATTACACATCTTTCCTGAAAATTTCATCAAAATCCATTCATAACTTTTTGAGTTATGTTACTAACAGTCAAACCAACCAACCAACACTGAACCACCACTGAAAACATTACCTCCGTCCTCCCTTGGCGTAGAAAAAAAAATGTGCACACATATACTTTTGGGTTATCAGTTAATTAAAAGCATTTTCAGTCCACTAGATGGCACAAAGCAAACACCCAGTCAAGTGAAGTATAGCTTGTCTTGGTGATTTGCAGCCAGCAGCTTTGAAAGTTAGGAAGCAGTTAGCTCAAATGTTGGGCCTTTTTTGGATTTTATAACAAAGATGGAAGGAAAGACCTTGACATGACACATAACCTGCAGGAAGCACTGAACGAAAAAAAGAAAAAAACAATTGGAATACGGTGGGCCAGCACATGTCTCGGAGCAGCGTTAGCAATGGCTAAGCTAAAGAGACACTGGCATGGACCTTTTTCTCCAAGTGTCAAGTAAGTAAAGTTTATTTATAAAGCACTTTTCAGAGACATATAGTCACAAGCACTGCACAATAAAATGGATTTGAAGGAAGTTGATAGATAAAAATCATTTCAAAAATACAAAAACAAGTTAAAACACAAGATTAAAATAATTTAAAACTATCAGACTATCATTAAAAAGCAGTTGAAAGTCAATGGAAATCCTCGTTAAACAAAAGTTTTCAGCTGCTTTTTAAAAAAGTCCACAGTCAGCTAGACATATCTGGAGCGGAAGTGTATTCCAAACACCGTCCACCACCCTCCCTGTGTGCAGAGACATGTCTCAGAAAATGAAGCCCCGAGAATAGTTTATTATATGAAAGAGATGTCAACAGTTTTACTTTGGAGCAGGATTTGAGGTTGAATAATGTGAAAAAAATTGAAATATATGGGATCGTGACACTTGATTATTGCGATATCATGATTATCGTTGAATCATGATAGGATCGAATCGTGACCCAAGAATTGCGATCCGAACTGAATCGCATAACACTTGTGGTGCAGGTGTAGTGTGGTCACCTACTTATCAGTGGGTCAGAGGTTCAGTTCCCACTATCTTTACAGACTGCATGTTCAAGTGTCCTTGAGCAAGACACTGAACCCCAAGTTGCTCCTGGTGGGTCAGGCCAGCGCCTCGCATAGCATCAGTGTGTGAATTGGTGGATAGGAGGATCTGTAAAGTGCGTTGGTCATCCAGAGATGAGTAAAGAGTGTTATATAAGTGAATGCCATTTACTATTCTAGAAGAAACTGTGATGTCACTTAGATCAGATCACTGATACAAAACGATGTCTAAAGCTGTGAATGTTGCCAGGAACACAGTAGGTTCATTAATTCAGGGTTTTTTCCAACCTTTTTACATTGAAAAAAAAAATCCCACGGCCCCCCACTAATCTAAAATGGTGTAAAATGACACCTTAAGGCACTACTTTAGGGGCAGTAGTGGTTCAGGAGATTGAGCGGGTTGTCCAATAACCGTAAGGTTGGTGGTTTGACTCCCACTCTCCACAGCCATCCTGCCGTTGTGTCCTTGATCGAAACATGTCACCCACCTTGCTTCCAGCGTCCATGACACTGGTGAATGAATGAGAATAAATGTTTGGTGGTGGTCAGAGAGGCTGCTGGCATGGACTGGAAGCTGTGGTTACAGACTGATGTTTCCCTCAGCCTGTCTCAGGGCAGCTGTGGCTACAGAAATAGCTTACCACTACTAGTAACTGTGTGGAGTGAATGAATAATGGACTCACTGTAAAGTGCTTTGGGTGTCATGAAAGGCACTATATAAATGCATCCATTATAATGTCAACATTGTCTTGTAATTTGTTTCCACTCATTGTGAAACATGGTGCAATTACATACAAAGTCAATGGAAAAAAAACAAAACACATGCATTTGTTTTGGGCGACATGAGTGCATGCAAGTTCGCGTCCATGTGAGTTGATTTTGTTCAACTCAGGCCAGGAGTTTGCTTGATGCTTGGTCACGATGGCCATTAGGAATTGATGTTCTGCCATTGCCTTGAGAGGGAATTAGTTTGAAAATGAGACGGCCACTTACTGGAGATGTCTCTTGCCTGACCTGCAGTCCCGCAAAGGGGGTTCTTTTCATGGTACATGTGCTTTTCTCGGCACAACACCAGTAGACCTCCATGACTGTTGTATCCACTGCTGGTGTAGTGCTGGGAGAGGCCGACGCTGGGATGTTGTTTCTGGGGGAGGTGGTGACACGTTCCCATCCAGGTAGTGTTGTGGGCTCAGACATGGCAATTTTTTTTTTTTTTTTTTGCTGCAGATGCAGGGTGGCTGTGGGAGTTGTGAAAGTAGCCCCGCCTTTGTGGGTGAGTTTCCCATCGAGATGCGGAAGAACAGGAAGAAGAAGAGGAGGAGGGACTGCATTTGGGCTGCTGCCTGCTGACGTGGAGGAGCCACTGCAGGTGCCAATGCACAACAACGGCAAGTTGTTTGCAGTTTTTTGGTTCCGAGGAATCTTGGTTGAAAAACACTGCATTCATTTGTAAAAGTGGGAGATATGCAAGCACCAGCAAGCACTGAGCTGGCCAAGAAAAATGAGCTGTAAATGTTGCTAAAGTCCCCTCAACAAAGTGCAGATTTAAGGATCTGATGATATGTTTTTCTGTATTTTTGATTTTCCCTCAGCCATTACATTTTATTGGATGCAGATTTTTAAAATTTTGCCTATTCTAATCAGCATCTCAAAATGATTAATTCCCTGACTGCATATTATCTGGAAGACATCCTTGGACATCAAAAGGATCCACATTAAAAACCAGAAGCGCTCCATAGCTTTGTGCATTTGACACATATACTGTAGTGCTTCTTTGTTGTTTAAGACTTCTGTTAATTAGTGCTCTGTTTATGTTCACCAGCAGCACAGTGCTCAACGATCAACCTTTTGTTGTAGTTGTGCAATGAAATGCCATATAATTAAGTAAAATGAGGGCCTCACTACCGAGTCTGTGCCCGTCTATGTGTTTAAAGAGACGAACAATTACAGTTGCCAGTATTATAATATTAATAACACTGTGATTAAACAGGACAGTAATAATGAAGAGGCTGTGCTACAGATGGGCTTCTTTTCCTAACCCCTCTGCTGTGAGTCATCATCAAAAATATGAAGGAAAATTAAAGGCCAGTAAAGCTGAATCAAGTCAAATCCTGACGGTAGAATTCATCTGATTGTATTTTATCGCCCTTTCTTGTCTGACAATGACACTGGCAGGGGAGGAGGTTTTTTTTTTTTTTTGATATAGAATGAAGCTTGTGTGTCATTTCATTACAAAGCAGTGCCAAAGGATTCAATTTAAAGTTCAGAGATATGGTTAGTTTCCAATCAAGGTAAAGTTTGATCTTTCCAAGTTTGAAGTCAGAACCACATTTAGATTCTTTGCTCCACATTACTGTTATACTACAGCCATTTTGAAAGCTGTTTTATTATAATACAGTGGTGTGAAAAAGTGTTCGCCCCTTCCCGGTTTCTCTTTTTTTTTTTGTATGTTTGTCACACTTAAATGTTTCAGATCATCAAACAAATTTAAATATTAGACAAAGATAACAAGTAAACACAAAATGCAGTTTTTAAATGAAAGTGTTTACTATTTAGAGAAAAAAAATCCAAACCTACAAGACCCTGTGTGAAAAAGTGATTGCCCCCTAAACCTAATAACTGGTTGGGCCACCCTTAACAGCAACAACTGCAATCAAGCGTTTGTGATAACTGACAATAAGTCTTTTACAGTGCTGTGGAGGAATTTTGGCCCAGTCATCTTTGCAGAATTGTTGTAATTCAGCCACATTGGAGGGTTTTCAAGCATGAACCGCCTTTTTAAGCTCATGCCACAGTATCTCAATCAAATTCAGGTCAGGACTTTGAGTAGGCCACTGTAAGTCTTCATTTTGTTTTTCTTAAGCCATTCAGAGGTGGAATTGCTGGTGTGTTTTGAATCATTGTCCTACTGCAGAACCCAAGTACACTTCAGCTTGAGATCACGAACAGATGACCAGACATTCTCCTTCAGGATTTTTTGGTAGACAGCAGAATTCATGGTTCCATTTACCACAGCAAGTCTTCCAGGTCCCGAAGCAGCAAAACAGCCCCAGACCATCACACTATCACTACCATATTTTACTGTTGGTAGGATGCTCCTTTTCTGAAATGCTGTGTTACTTTGACGCTGGATGTAATGGGACACACACTTTCCAAAAAGTTCAGCTTTTGTCTCGTCAGTCCACAGAGTATCCTCTCAAAAGTCTTGAGGATCATCAAGATGTTTTCTGGCAAAACTGAGACAAGCCTTTATGTTCTTTTTGCTCAGTACTGCTTTTCATCTTGGAACTCTGCCATGCAGGCTATTTTTGCCCAGTCTCTTTCTTATGGTGGAGCCTTAACTGAGGTAAGTGAAGCCTGCAGTTCTTTGGATGTTGTTGTGGAGTCTTTTGTGACCTCTTGGATGAGTCATTGCTGCGCTCTTGGGGTAATTTTGGTCATGAGTGGCCGGCCGACGAAAATTACCCCAAGAGCGCAGCATGTTTTCGCCTTTTGTGGATAATGGCTCTCACTGTGGTTCGCTGGAGTCCCAAAGCTTTAGAAATGGCTTTATAACCTTTTCCAGGCTGATAGATCTCAATTCCTTTTTCTCATTTGTTCCTGAATTTCTTTGGATCGCAGCATGATGTCTAGCTTTTGAGGATCTTTTGGTCTACTTCACTTTGTCAGGCAGGTCCTATTTAAGTGATTTCTTGATTGAGAACAGGTGCGGCAGTAATCATGTCTGGATGTGGCTAGAGAAATTGAACTCAGCTTTCTAAAGATGTGATAAACAGTTAATTTATGTTTTAACAGGAGGGGGCAATCAGTTTTTCATACAGTACGATGTAGGTTTGGATTTTTTTTTTTACCCTTAATAATAAACACCTTCTTTTAAAAACTGTATTTTGTGTTGACTTGTGTTATCTTTGTCTAATATTTAAATTTGTTTGATGATCTGAAACATTTAAGTTTGACAAACATACAAAAAAAAAAGAGAGAAATCAGGAAGGGGGCAAACACTTTTTCACACCACTGTATATGATGCATCAATGAACAATGAATAAATCATCTAAATAGGGAGATACATTTTTTCCCAGATTTTACATACTTTTTAAAATGTTTATATTATATGCTCATCATAACTCAAAAACAAGAGAGTAATTCGAATGATATAAATGGCATGTTGTGTACAATGACAAAGGATGAGGGAAGAATTTGCCACTTGTCTTTGGGTGTCATTTCATTTTGCACATTATTCAGTGCCATTCTTATGAGATGGCATGTGCGAGATCACAAAATGTATTTTGTATTCATTTGATCTGCTTGTAGAATTAGCTCATCCGTGATAACAAAATCACAAATACAATCTGTGAAATGCAAAACTGATCAGGCATGAAATTTCTTTTGTGAAGCGAAGCAGCAATAAACAGAGAGGAGAATGAAATAAACCTGTGAATAGAGGCATCATGACTGACAGAATAGAAAGTATGAGATCTTAATCTGATGCCCAGTCAGTGCCCTGGACTGTGAACTGTGAAAGCCTGGGGAGCTTTAGTCTGACCTGAGGACAATATTGTGTTATTTTCTGTAGCCTGTGGTCAAAGAATTTATGAAATAATAGATCCTCTCACACCTTATGGGTGATCTTTGTTCAAATTCCACCTTAGGAACATGACCCAGAAGCAGAGGTCTTAGTGTAAATGAGTCACTTTTAGAAACCATCCTGAATCTCAGTCAAAGCTCCACTCTGACTACCCACACTACAACTGAATGACTTGTAAGATTTGTCAAGACAAATAGCCCCACCCTGCCACCTGCATCAGATGTATTTGATTTGGAGAACCTGGATTCCAAGGACAAAGGGCCACACTTCTCATCATGGGCAACATGCCAACTTCTATTAGTCTGGCTGGACTAGGAAGATTCACCTTCATACAACCAATGTCAAATGGTACAAAGACAAGGAGCTGACTGATTCCAGCTGCTAAAAACTGAGCTACTCTACTCATACTGTGATGGAGAAAATCAGTTTTTCCCTTAGATGGCCTATTTTGGCATTATTCACCATGAATCCCACATCCGGCACTGATGTGTGCCATGTGTGGTCTAAGGCAGTGTTTTTCAACCAGGGTGACCTGGTATGTTCAGGTTTTTGTGGGAAATTTTCTAATTTCATTTCTTAATTGTTCCAAAAACAAAATGCAAATAATCTGCCATTTTTTGTGCATGGGTGCATGCAAAATCCATGCACAACAATGGCAAATTATTTGTAATTTTTTTTTTGACAAATAAAGAAGTGAAATTAGATGCTTTTCCACAGAAAGGTGAACATACCAGGGCACCCTGGTTGAAAAAAAAAACTGGTGTAAGGGTGTGATTTTCTTTTATGCAGTTTGCCTGTGTGGCAAATAAAATGATTAAATGGTAGATATGAGGAAAAAAGTGAGAGACAAACATCAGTATGTCATCATGACTAAGCTCATAGACTGATGATCACCTGGAATTTTATTTTTATCGCTTTCCACCAGATCTAGTTTGAAGAGCCAAGTGGGTAACGGCAGTCATATGGGAGGGTTGGCAGACTTCCACTACAAGTCAAATCTGCAGCGATCATTTCATCAACGGTAAGTACATGTATGAACACATGGGCCTAGGCTATGAAGGGTGACCCGCGGATAGCGATGGTTGGTCTCAGACTTACATTTAGTGTTTTATTATGCAGCAAAACCTGCTGTCTCCTGACCACATTCCCCCGCCGTTGAAACATACAGATTCACCTCAAAAAAGAAAGCAAGCCTGGCCCTGGGTATTTTTCACAGAAGGACATCAACAAAATGGAGGAGGAGATTAGGTAGGTCATTTTATTGTTTTGGAACTGTGATAGAAGCTGACTGTTTAGGTTAGAGGGGAGAATTCTTTCCCCCTCAAGACCATGTTAAATTTAAATTTATATGCCCGTTTTTTAAATAAATCAACTAAAAAAGTTGGCAAAACTTTTTTCAACTGCACTCCACTTTTCTGCTGGGTGAGAATGCTTGTATCTGTTCATTAAATTTATGATATTTTCCTACTGAATAGTTGAAACAATGGGGCTCTGTTGCTGGAAAATGGAGCAGACAGGCTGTTTTACCATGAGCAACTGACCGGCTGGTAAGCTCTGGTGGTTGCATGAAATCCTCAGAGACACGGGTCTCATCACTGGTTGAGGTTGTGTCGAGAAAAGCCAGTGTTGATATGATCCAGAAACTGTCACCGCTTACTTAAAAAAAAATCTACCAATACAATATAAATGCAATATAAACTTGGGAAGGTGAAAAAATAAAAAGGTGAACACTACCGGGAGGCTGAATAGTTAGCGCTGCCCCAACTATGGAGCCCTGTGGTTTCAACTATTCAATCGGAAGATATCCTCAATATAATTTATAGACTACACTATTTACAAAAAGTTAGGGATATTCGGCCTTGGGGTGAAATTTCAGGATGCACCTAAAATGCACTATAACTTTTACAGGTGAACTTAATTTGACCTTCTCTAACCTTTTGAATGCACATGTCCAGCTGTTCAATGTTTCAGTACTTTTTGCATAACTTGCTGTTCTCTAACGAGGTGCTTAATGGCAAAATTCACAACAGGTGTTTGATCCATGAATCGACCAATAAATTTTCTGGTTCAATTAGAATTGGTATTTAAACAGTCCTCTTCATCATGCTGTTCACATTTTGACATCATACCCAGTGTCACACTGGGTATGAATGTGTATACATGTTCGGTAGTGGTCGGAGAAGCCGTTGGCACAGATTGGCAGCTACGTTTCCATCAGTCTGCCCCAGGGCAGCTGTGGCTACAGCAGTAGCTTACTGCTATCAATGTCTGTCTGGAGTGAATGAATAATGGAACCACTGTAAGTGCTTTGAAATGTCACTTGACATGTAAAGCACCATATAAAAAAATCTAATAAAAATCTAATCATGAGACCAAGACAACACCTCACAATTGATCAACAGTACCTCGCCATTGCGAGGCTTCAAACAGGCTCAACAACATCTACACTTTTTGAGGCTCCTCAAGAGGAATGGCCTGAATGCACAGTTACTGGTTTTATTTTATTGCTCTGCTATTGAGAGCATTTTGTCATATGGCATCACGGTTTGGTATGAGGGCTGTTCAGCCGCAGACTGCAAAGCCTTGCAGAGAGTGATCGAGACTGCGCAAAAAATCACTGGCTGTTCTCTCCCTTCTCTGGAAGAGATTTCCAGGTTTTGGTACCTCAACAGAGCTACTGCCATTATTAAGGACTGCACTCATCCAGGTCAAGATTTCTTTCACTTGCTCCCCTCAGGAAAGCGGTACAGATCCCATAAAACCCGGACTACCAGGTTTAATCATAGTTTTTTCCCAACAGCAGTACGTATTTTGAACGGATTTATGTAACATGTACAGACTGCTGATGTTATTTTAGGTTATTTTGTGGCAATAACCTTGTGTATAAGCTGGTCTTATTTATTTATCACTCAGTATGTTTTTATTATTGCTATGTGCATATTGTATTCAACTTTTTAGGTATTATTGTTTTAAGCATTATTTATTGTTGTAATTACGAGAATGTTAAATGCATGAGTGAACTATGTGTGATAATTTCTTTTAGGGAGCAGTATCTCAGTTTCGTTGTATTGTTTTTTAGCAATGGAATGACAATAAAGGCACTTTGACTTTGAGGATGTTCTCAGAGAGAAGTGGCCACTGAGCTTAAAGTGTCACAGAGTGTCATCAACAGGTTGCAATAGAGATACAGAGAGACTGGAAGAGTCACAGAATGGCATAGAAGTGGACATCCTTTGGCCACATCCCACGCTGATGACCGCTTCACTGAGAACAGTGCCCTGTGGAACCGGATGATGAATGCCACTCAACTCCAGGTACATTTAAGGAAGGTGAGAGGCACCCAAGTGTCATGTCAGACCATTCGAAACCGTTTACATCAGCATGGTCTGTGCGCTAGATGACCTGCAAGGGTACCTGACCACACCACCAGGCACAGGCATCATCGTATTCCATGGGCCAGGGAGCATTTATGCCGAAAAAGGGACCAGTGGGCCTCATTGCTGTTCTCTGGTGAAAATCGATTCACGTTGAGCAGAAATGATGGCCGCCAACGATGTTGGAGACATCAAGGAGAGCGCTATGCATCAGCCACTGTTGTCACCAGAGGAACTTTTCGTGGTGGTGGTGTTACAATCTGGGCAGGTGTGTCTAGTCAATACAGAACTGCCCTACACCTTGTGAATGGTACAGTGACAAGCTGATACTACTTGAATAACATTATTAATCCAGTCATTGTGCCCGTGCATGAACAACACAGGCCTAATTTCATCTTCATGGACAACAATGCTCCACCTCATTAGGGAATGGCTTCTGGAGGCTGGGGCACCTCAAATGGAGTGGCCTGCACTTTCTCCAGACCTGAACCCCATAGAAAACCTATGAGATCAGCTGAGTTGCTGTGTAGAGGCTCATAACCCTGCACCCCACAGCCTCAATGACCTGAGCGCCGCCCTTCAAGAAAAGTGGAATGCCATACCTCAGCAAACAATAAATTGACTTGTGAACAGCATGAGATGTTGTTGTCAAGCTGTAATTGATGCTCAAGGGCACATGACAAGTTATTGAGACACTGACGTTTTGTGTTGTGGTATACCCACCACTGTTGTTGGCTTCTGTTTCAATAAATTGTTTGAGATGAGGAAATCACCATTGCATGCTTCTACTTAAATGTCCTACTTTCATGATATTATATCACTGTA
The DNA here is from genome assembly GCA_020510985.1 of Pholidichthys leucotaenia. Taxonomy (NCBI): domain Eukaryota; kingdom Metazoa; phylum Chordata; class Actinopteri; order Cichliformes; family Pholidichthyidae; genus Pholidichthys; species Pholidichthys leucotaenia. Next base: position 188,783,774 of record CM035836.1, read on the forward strand.
GCACAATTTTTTTACATTTTCCATAAATTTCACCTGAAAGCCAAATATCCCTAACTTTGTGTGAGTAGTGTATCTATTTATGCTCCCAACATCCACCCTGCTTCAAGTTTCTGTGGAGCAAGGCAGTCAGAGCTGCCCTTAATCACACCTATTTTCTTTCTATAACATTCCAGATGATTTTTAGTTAGAGATTTTGTGTATAAAAAATGTTGTCAAATGCCATGATAAACCATTTTCAAAGCTTTCCTTTCAATGTGACAATCCAAACAAACAGCATGTCACCAGTGATGTCACTTACACCTCTTCAGTACTTAAATTTATGCGTCCCCAACTGCAACCCTACATATTCCACCTGCAGGTGAATCACAGGTGGATAGAGGTATTCACAGATGCAGTCTGTGTGACTAAGCCTTAAAGGTGGAGCTATGCATTATATTAAATATTTCCAACTGATTATAGTCAGCTTAAACTGTCATTTGTACACTACATTGCCTAATCTCTAATGCCTTGCAGCCTCCAAATGACCAGTCAAAAAGAAACCTATTAAACATTGTGCACAGTTGGAAATATCATAAAATTAGCATCCTTCATGTGGGAGTTGTACTGTAAGTAGCTATTCGTACCTGTGTGCCAGTCCATCTTGTAAAACTTCTGGGCACTTTTCTAATTAATCCAACAGTTAATAAGGCATTTAGGCTGAACTGTACTGTAAGACCAACTGATTAACTGGTCATTCCTCAATGTGCACTGCTTAGAAATCAAAAATGCTGTATGCTAAAACAAAACTCAGATTATCATTAAACATATGCAAAAATGTCTCCCTGAGCATAGGAGTGAATTGGGAAGTATGTGGCACAAATTATAGGCCTCATTAGCAGACTTCTTACGGCTTACTGTCTCTAGTGGAAGTGGACTAATAGGCAGGCTTTGCAGGGACTTGGCTGGAGCACAATACAGGCTCAACAGGAAACTGAAGCCCCTTGGGAATTCACCATCACAGGACTCTCACTATCCTCTTTCATTGCCAGATAATTTGAGTTGGGTTAATTCTGGGTCATCTCATTATGCCTTATACCAGAGGTGACAATGAAGTGTGGTGGCTGCACTCAAAAACTCTGACATGGACTGCTCGTCAGATATCCTCCATAGTGGACTCCAGGTTTGCCCTAATTATCCCTGGTACACTAAACTGTGTACAGAAATTTCAGTCTTCACTGGCAAGCATTATTAGGCAGTTTGATATTTAAGGGAAGAGGCTGATGATTCAGCAAAGCTGTAGTCTTCAGATGATTACACAAGCAGAGTGAAAAATGATCAGTCAGGAGAACTAAAAGGAGTTTAAGATTTTTAAGGGGCCCTTGATCAGAAACACCCATGCCGTCTTGAGCAGGTTGTGAAAGAATACATCAAAGAAAAAATTTTTTGATGTTGGAAGAGCAAGAGATGTCCAAGAGAGAACAAAGCCCTGTGAGCAGTGCATTATGTATGATGGTGAGGCTGCATGGTGGCCCCATTACTTACATTTTTGAAGCCGCGATAAAGGATCTGTAGCTCCTTTCGGGAGAAACCAGTCTGGGCTTCAAGCTGTTCCAGGCCTTCAGGACGATGCCGAACTGTAAACAGCTCAAGCTCATCTTCAACACTGTCTGGAGAAGAAGAAGAGGAAGGTCAGATGTGGGGAGAGGCTGGAAAGCATCTTTCCAAATTTGCAATGTTTTAAAAAGTAAAATGATATTTGCACCTCCTCTATCAAACATACCCAAAATTAAAGTTCTGTAGAAAGCAATTCTTGAGGAAAAAAAACCAGTTAAAATGAATAAATGTCAAAAGCCTTATTTAATGGGTCCTTTACCTAATCCAAGCAAAAATATCTAAATGTCCATTTCTTCTCTAGAACAAATATGTCACCAGCAGTAATTAGTGTTTTTGAGACCTTAGAAAACAACAAGCACTTGAGGCAGCGAGCATCTTGATAAAGTGGGCAGCTAAACCCTGTGAAATGTTTTAATGGGCCTGTAACAATGGCAGATGCTGTCTGGGCACTATCACTGACTGCACTGTCCTCGCAGCACAGCGTTTAACTTGGTGCTGGCCTCTCATACACCTGAAATGTGACACACTGTCTCAGTGTCTCATTAGCTTCAGTGGTCTTAATGGAGCCCAGAGTCAAAGGCCAAATCTTTTAGTAGACCACAATTAACCCGCTGCCGTGGAACAAATGCTGTGCATTTAAAGGTGATGCTAGCTGGCATATTATAAAGAAATAAAACGGCTGTTATCATGTTAGGCAATATATTTTGTTTAGCCTCCAAGTTATTGTTAAACGTACAGTGCATGTTTTTGTGTTTAATACATAAGGCCAATCTTCAAAATGCAAATATTTCAATGCAATGGTGAAATATAAAAAACGTTGCATAAAACACAGATTTAAAAAAAACACAGTTTCAGCAATCATGTATGACAAAAGCCTACAATGAGTGTATTGTAGCTTCAAATACCCAGAAAAGACACACAAAACACCTTTCAACGAATAAAAAAAAAATCATCAGAGAGAGGGACAGAGAGGGTGAGAGAGCCTTGGAAGAGCCACTTGCTTTGATTAGTGGACGATGGCTTTTTGGTTGTGGAGCATGGAAAGAGCCTCATGAGCCAAGCTCTCACGCCGCGCTTGTGGACAACCTGAGGGTAACCTGGGAAATACAGCATTAGGTTTTATGGGTTACCCAGGCAACTAACAGCCTCAGCACATTCTAGGAAAACATACATGCACGTTTGTGGTTCTTCAGGACAACAGCAAAGCATTTATTTCTTGATACTGATTTTGATTCTAAAGTCACACACAATCTCAAAGCTAAGCAAGATATGGGCTCTTCTGTAAGACTTGAAAGCAACTGAAGTTTCTTATATAAGGCACCAGTAGCTCTATTGTGAATCTGTACCTGGGCACAGGGGTGATTTAAACTTCCCATATTGTGCATTTTCCAGAGGTTAATTTGGGGTATTGACATTCCGTGTTGTTTTCCAGCTAATGAAAAAAAAAGGTGTTGAAACAGTCAATTTTTCAGCCTGCTCGTTAATATTAATGGAGAACTAATTTGAGTGGGTACAGGTTTTCTGAGTAGGCCAATCACAAGAAGGAGGTAGTCATTGTGAAGGTAGTGAAGGTGGGACTTGTTTGCCTGTGATGTCATAAAACCCAGTAAATTTGATCCTCTCCTTTAAAAGTTTAGCTATATAAAGGTAGTTTGTATTTTTTTGTGACGTGAAAGATGAATAAAAAGTTTTAACAGTATACATGTAACCCTATCTGTATTTTATTGGGTTTAAACCTACAAAACCAAAAGTTAATAACGTGGCAACCAAGATCTTCAGCAACAGTTGGACACTAATAAGTTTTGTTATTTTGGCTGTTTACCAAAACATATTCAAGATACAGTTACGTAATCAATATGGGCTTTCAAGTGCAAACTCTGTTTTAATCTGAGGGTATTCACATCCAAATTGGAGTTCCAGTTTAGGAATTACAACCATTTTTATACAAAACCTCCACATTTCAGAGGCTCAAAAATATTTGGACAAATTAACATTACCTTAAATAAAATGTTATTTTTAATACTTTGTTGAGAATCCTTTGCAGGCAATGACTTTCTGAAGTCTGAAAACCACAGACTCACCAAACACTGGGTTTCCCCTTTTATGATGTTTTGCAAGGCCTTTTACTGCAGCCGTCTTCAATTCAATTGTGGCTTGCTAGTGGGTCTTTTTGCCTTAAGGTTTGTCTCACACAAGTCAAATACACGCTCAATTGGGTTGAGATCTGGCAACTGACTTGGCCGTTGCGGAATATTCCAGTTCTTTGCCTTAAAAACTCCTGGGTTGTTTTCACAGTATGTTCTGGGTTATTGTCCATCTGTACTGTGAAACATGTTAATCTTGGTTTCATCTGTCCAAAGAATTCTGTTCCAGAACTGGGCTGGCTTCTTTAAATTTTTTTTGGCAAAGGCCTTTCTATTTTTGAGGCTGATTAATGAGTTGCATCTTGTGGTGAACAGTCTGTATTTGCTCTCATGAATTTTTCTCTTTATGGTCAACTTAGATATGGATACAGCTACTTCCTGGAGCATGTTCTTCATTTGGGTGGATGTTGTGAAGGGGTTTTTCTTCACCATGGAAAGGATCCTGCGATCATCCACTACTGTTGTCTTCCATGGACGTCTAGGCCTTTTTAGTTCCCAAACTCACCAGTGCCCACTCTTTTTTCTTAGAATGTACCAAACTCTTGATTCAGGTTCAGGTTACTTTATTTGTACCCATAGGTAGATTTGTAGATTTGGCCCCTCCTAACATTCCAACTATCTCTCTGATCTGTTTTTCAGCCTATGGTTGGTGTGTTTCACTTCAATTGAAAGCTCCTTTGACCACATATTGTGGGTTCACAGCAACAGCTTTCAAATGTGAATGCCTTTTACCTGGCTGGTTGAATGATGATGGATTAATGAGGGAATAGCCCACGCAGCCCATGAAACAGCTTTTAAGTCAATTGTCCAACTACTTTTGAACCCCTGAAATGAGGAGTTTTTGTATAAAAATGGTTGCAGTTCCTAAATGGTAACTCCAATTTGAATGTGAATACCCTCAAATTAAAGCCGAGACTCTGCACGTTAAGCCTATATTGATTATATAAGTGTATATTGAATATGTTTTGGTAAACAGCTAAAATAACAAAACTTGTGTGAGTGTCCTAACTACATTTTTACACACACTGAAGCCCCAAACTTTTCTTGCATTGGCCATCCAACAGCTTATAACGTGTTTCTTTCACAACAGACATTGTGACCTATCATGGTACTGTCTACACTTTCTGGAGACAAATCAGTTCAGCTGTTACAATTTATCTCTTTGTAAATCTATTTATCTTACTTCACACAATGAAGACCAAAACTGTTACCATCTCCACAATGCATTGGCAATCCATCCATCAGACATTTCATTCTGGCTCAATTGGCAGATCTAAAGACCACATTTTCAACCACACAGAGAAGGTGTGAGAGTAGCTTAAAATATTAAAAAAAAAAATAAATAACTACTAGAATGAAAGGAAACATTCCCCCTGGCACAAATTGGTTGAAAAAATTTTGAAAAGATGGTTTTGCCAAACATCTACAGTGGTGTGAAAAAGTGTTTGTCCCCTTCCTGATTTCTCATGTTTTTGTATGTTTGTCACACTTAAATAGATCATCAAACAAATTTAAATATTAGACAAAGATAACACAAGTAAACACAAAATACAGTTTTTAAAGGAAGGTGTTTATTATTAAGGGGGGAAAAAAATCCAAACTTATATGGCCCTGTGTGAAAAAGTGATTGCCCCTAAACCTAATAACTGGTTGGGCCACCCTTAGCAGCAACAACTGCAATCAAGTGTTTGCAATAACTGGCAATGAGTCTTGAACAGCGCTGTGGAGGAATTTTGGCCCACTCATCTTTGCAGAATTGTTGTAATTCAGCTACATTGGAGGGTTTTCGAGCATGAACTGTTTTTTTAAGCTCATGCCACAGCATCTCAATCGGATTCAGGTCAGGACTTTGACGAGGCCACTCCAAAGTCTTCGTTTTGTTTTTCTTAAGCCATTCAGGGGTGGACTTGCTAGTGTATTTTGGATCATTGTCCTGCTGCAGAACCCAAGTGCGCTTCAGCTTGAGGTCATGAACAAATGGCCAAATATTTTCCTTCAGGATTTTTTGGTAGGCAGCAGAATTCATGGTTCCACTTACCACAGCAAGTCTTCCAGGTCCTGAAGCAGCAAAACAGCCCCACACCATCACACTACCACCACCATATTTTACTGATGGTATGATGTTCCTTTTCTGAAATGCTGTGTTACTTTTACGCTAAATGTAATGGGACACACACCTTCCAAAAAGTTTAACTTTTGTCTCGTCAGTCCACAGAGTATTTTCCCAAAAGTCTTGAGGATCATCAAGATGTTTTCTGGCTAAACTGAGACGAGTATTTATGTTCTTTTTGCTCAGCAGTGTTTTTTTTCTTGGAACTCTGCCACGCAGGCCATTTTTGCCCAGTCTGTTTCTTATGGTGGAGTCATGAACACTGACCTTAACTGAGGCAAGTGAGGTCTGCAGTTCTTTGGATGTTGTTGTGGGGTCTTTTGTGACCTCTTGGATGAGTTGTCACTGGGCTCTTGGGGTAATTTTGGTCGGCTGACCTCTCCTCTCCTGTTCATCCCTCTTCCATGTTTTTACCATTTGAGAATAATGGCTCTCACTGTGGTTCGCTGGAGTCCCAAAGCTTTAGAAATGACTTTATAACCTTTTCCAGACTGATAGATCTCAATTACTTTGTTTCTCATTTGTTCCTGAATTTCTTTGGCTTGCAGCATGTTGTCTAGCTTTTGAGGATCTTTTGGTCTTCTTCACTTTGTCAGGCAGGTCCTATTAAAGTGATTTCTTGATTGAGAACAGGTGTGGCAGTAATCAGGCCTGGGTGTGGCTAGAGAAATTGAACTCAGCTGTCCAAAGATGTGATAAACCACAGTTAATTTATGTTTTAACAGTGGGGGGTGAGTGGGCAATTACTTTTTCACACAGGTCCATGTAGGTTTGGATTATGTTTTTTACTCTTAATAATAAACACCTTCATTTAAAAACTGCAGTTTGTGTTTACTTGTGTTATCTTTGTCTAATATTTAAATTTGTTTGATGAGCTGAAACATTTAAGTGTGACAAACATACAAAAAAATGAGAAATCAGGAAGGGGGCAAACACTTTTTCACACCACTGTATAAAATGTCAGTATTTAGTTGAAAAGTGAAGGGTGAAAAGACATCTCTGTATAGTCTAAACTTGGTTTAAAAAAAAAAAAAAAGCATCTGGTATTCCCAGGCAGTCCTCTATGCAAGTACAAGCCAGAACCTGCTTAACTTCCAAGATCAGATGAGACCAGGGGTATCTCGGGACACCTGGAACCCAAGGGGTTAAAATCAGTAAAGAGGTAAAACAAAGAGAAGTTTGCCAAGCACACTTGTATTGAAACAGTGCTTATTAAGTGTACAGTACAATGACACAAGTTTCAAGTTTTAAAGGTGTTAAAATATGCATTTTATAAGGCACTCTTAACAAATAGTCGTGTAAAGGTGTACTTGACTCTTGAAAGACAGACCTCCACCACAATCACCAAATGTCAAAAACTATTTTGAGGACAAATTTGGGCTGAATCCTGTGGACTAAACAGCCCAATTATTAGACTTTTTTGTTGTTATGGTTATACTATGTATACTATACTATTTTCAGTTTAAAATACAGTGGGGAATATAAATATTGAATACGTCAGCATTTTTCTCATTAAACATATTTCTCATGGAGCCAGTGACCTGAGATTTTCACCAGATATCAGTAACAACCCAAGAAATCCATGCATACAAAGAAATCAAGACAACTATGTTCACAAAACAAGTTATATTTAATAAACTGGAATGACAAAAGGAAAAAGTATTGAACACATGAAGAAAAAGAGGTGCAAAAAGGCATAGAAAGCCAAGAAACCAGCTGAAATCCATCAGAATTTAGGAAGCCATCCCATCCCTCATCAGTGCAAATTAATTTTAGCTGGTTAAGTCTTGACTGATAGCCTCTAAAAAGGTCTGTGAATATCATATTATCACACCACAAAGAACTCATGATGGGTAGAAGCAAAGAGCTCTCTCTAGACCTTCACAACCTTATTGTTGCAAAATATAATGATGGCATTGGTTACAGGTGCATTTCTAAACTGGTGAATGTTCCAATCAGCACTGTTGGAGCCATCATTCAGAAGGGGAAAGAACATCATTTTACTATAAACTCGCCACGACCAGGAGCTCCTCACAAGATTTCTGACAGAGGAGTCAAAAGAATTATCAGAAGAGTTATCCAAGTGCCAAAGACCACTCGTGGAGAGCTCCAGAAAGACCTGGAGTTAGCAGGTACTGCTGTTTCAAAGAAAACAATAAGTAATGCACTCAACCGACATAGGATCTATGCCCGCTCACCTCGCAAGACTCCATTGCTGAAGAAAAAAAACATGCTGAAGCTTGTTTAAAGTTTGCTGTACAACATTTGGGCAAGTCAGTAAAATACTGTGAGAATATAGTCTGATCAGATGAGACCAAAATTCAAAATCAAACTTTTTGGATGCCACAACACACAGCATGTTTGGAGGAGAAATGGCACTGCACATCAGTCCAAAAACACCATACCAACAGTCAAGTTTGAAGGTGGGAGCATCATGGTGTGGGGGTGTTTTTCAGCACATGGTACAGGCAGACTTCATATAACTGAAGGAAAGATAAATGGACAAATGTACAGAGACATCCTTGATAAGAACCTGTTGCCATCTGCCAAGATGCTGAAAATGAAATGAGGGTGGACATTTCAGCAAGACAATGATCCCAAACACACAGCCAGGGAAACTCTCAACTGGCTCCAGAGAGGGAAAATAAAGCTACTAGAATGGCCCAGTCAGTCACCTGACCTGAATCCAATTGAAAATCTATGGAACAAACTGAAGATTAATAATAATTATAGTGCATCAGATTTATATAGCGCTTTTCATAGACATTCAAAGATGCTTTACAATGCATACATTATTCATTCACTCCACAGACAATGGTAGTGGTAAGCTACTACTGTAGCCACAGCTGCCCTGGGGCAGACTGATGGAAACGTGGCTGCCAATCCACGCCAACGACCTCTCCGACCACTACCGAACATTTATACCCATTCATGCCCAGTGTTATGGACACTGGAGGCAAGGTGGGTAAAGTGTCTTGCCCAGGGACACAACAGCAGGATGTTTGGGGAGAGCGGGATTTGAACCGCCAACCCTCCAGTTATTAGATGACCCACTCTACCTCCTGAGCCACTGCCACCCACATTTCCCTCCTCCGTTCCATTTTTGCTGAGCACCAAGCTGGACGGCAGGAAGTTCCATTTTTATATGGTCTTTGGCATGACCTGGCCGGGACTTGAAGCCCGACCTCCCGGTTGTGGGGCGGATGCTCTACCTCTAAGTCACCTCTTTAATCTATGAACTTAGATTCGAGTTCAAAGAAGACACACATGGAACCTTCAAGATCTGAAGACAGTTTATGTGGAAGAATGGGCTAAAATCACTCCTGAGCAATGCCTGCACCTAGTTTCTCCATACAGGATGCGCCTGGAAGCTGTCATTACCAACAAAGGTTTTTCCACTAAATAATAAATAAATTTCACCAAGCATGTTCAATACTTATTCCCTGTGTCATTCTACTTTATTAAATATAACTTGTTTTGTGAACACAGTTGCCTTGATTTCTTTGTATGTATGGATTACTTGGGCTGTTACTGTTATCTGGTGCAAATCTCAGGTCAATTTCTCCATCAGAAATATGTTTAATGTGAAAAATGTTGATGTGTTCAATACTTATTTTCCCCACTGTATGGTCTGTATTAGACAGACTAAATGTATCCCAAATTTCGACAGCTATTTCTGGGCTAAATTAAGGCATGGACTGACAGACCTGATATAGCCCAAAACGCAATGTCTAAATTACGGCTAGTAATGATGAGTAACTCCTCTATGTGATTTGCTGAATCAGTTCAAGTGTATAGTGGAAAATGACAAGTTTGAGGTCACCCAAGTAAAGCCTCATTGCAAGTTATGGGCACAATTTCACAAGGCTGCATTATTTATTGATACATCTCATAGCCCCCTTTACCGAAGGCCATCAGTGTAAGACATGCTCTGAATATGATATGACACATCAGGTGTAAGCCGATAACTCACTAGGTGTAATCTCTTTTCACACACATATTCTGGTCCTCACATTGATACAGTATGAGAAAGGAAGTCAAGTGGTTAGCGGTCTGCCCAAGTCTAAATTGATGACCTCAGCAAACAATAACTTCCTTCTGTGCTATGTATGCAACACCATTCTGTGAGTATGAAACTCATTAGCCTAAAAGTCTAAAATCTTGCCTAAAAGTGCACGTCAATTTCCCCTCCTACTCCAGGCTATTATGAAAAATTTAGTGTGAGGTTTTCTGGCACTAGTGGGTGTTGGGTACTTGGGTCATGCAGACCATCTATCAATAATGTGGAACTTGCAAGACTATGTTCCAGGTTTACACAGATGGGGCCCTTATGTTTATAATTAGTCTGGAAAAGGTCAAGCTAGGTGATAAGCGTTGTGAGAGGCCTCTATAAAACTGGTCTATAAAGGGAACAAGCAGCAAAAGTAACACCATAGAATGGAGACAATAAAAACAGTGCTATAAATTTGCCATGTAGTCTGGTAACTTTATGGAGTTGTGGTAGGAAACTGGCTTGTCTGTAGAGGAGTAGCTTGTGAGCAAGGGATAAATACTACTACCAACATTGTTTACACCAACAAGAAGCTGCAAATGCAGAGCCTAAAATCTTATTTGAAATATCTGAATTGTCCCATTCACAAAAAAATGTATGGTCTTAGGTTTTAAACATTTACATTGCTTTCTTGCATCAAATGATTACTGTAAAATTATAAAAATTTCTTTTCACTTAAAATATTTACTGTATATATACACACTGGCAGATGCAGGTAAAGCTCTTCCAAGACTGTAAGTTCTGACAGTACTAAAAGAAAGCTCCACCTTTCTTATCCCTCATCACAATGCTATTGTGCTGTGATACTGATCCAGTCTACCCCCAGAGTTTTCTCTGCCAGGGGCGTGTTAGTTTAACAACTAACAATATCATTGGCAACACCACCACAACTGGACATAAAACATCATCATAATAAATAAATAAATAAATAAACATGTCTTACTGGAGACAAAATGGTTCTTTATCCACTTCTGTAACATTCTTCATTGATAAATATAGCAGTTCTGTACATGGCAGTTACTGGAAGACAAACACTGAAGAGGCTCTTAGAGCACTGGGCTCATCTAGCTGGAGAAGCCCCACTCAGAGTCAGGGATTAACGAGGCCTGTTAGCATCAGAGCTAATGTTAGCTAATGTAATGATTTTTAAAAAAAAGTTTGGATTTCACAGTGAAGCATTTTCTTTGGAATGCTGTTACCTTCACACTATTAAGTAATCTTTCATAACTACAACCTGTAAATACTCACTGCCAGTGAAACCACAACACTCTAGAAAAGTTTGCTATTTCTACCAATTTGTATGGAAATAGTCAATTAAAGGATGCAAATTATTTTTAGACATCTTCAAAACAATATCAGAGATTGACAACAATTGTCAACAATTTTCAAAATTGAACAAAACAGAAGCACCCTGACTTTCCAAAATCACAAGTTCATTATGGAATATGGCCTCCATTTGCATTATTGCAGGCAGTAATACACCTCACACGAGCCATCTAATGTTGCCCTGGTGGATGTTTAGCCACTCCTCCTCAGATGCCACAACCATTTCCTGTCTGTTCTGTGGCGCCAGTGCTCTGGCTGAAACATGTCGCCCAAGTTGATCCCACAAGGGTTCAATGTGGGATAAATCCTGAGAATAAGAAGACCAAGGAAGGACATAAAAGTTGTGTTTCTGAAGGTACTCCCTGGTGATGGGCGGCATGTGGATGAGCATTGTCCTGCTGCAACACAGCCACATCATGGCATTGTTGAGATTTCACAACATATTGTTATGCATTTTATCCATCTTTATATAGGGAAGATGACTCAGCCACAGGGGTTGCACAAGCCAGTGTACTCCTAGTGCTGGTCCCAAGCCCGGGTAAATGGGGAGGGTTGTGTCAGGAAGGGCATCCGACGTAAAACCTTTGCCAAATAAAACATGCAAAAGTCAGGAGTGGCAGAGAAGTATGTTAGGGTGGTGCAGGACATATATGAGGACAGTGAGACAGTGGTGAAGTGCACTGTAGGAGTGACAGATGGATTCAAGGTGGGAGTGGGATTACATCAGGGAAAGGCTCTGAGCCCCTTCTTGTTTGTCATGGTGATGGACAGGCTGACAGATGAGTTCAGGAAGGAGTCTCTGTGGACCATGATGTCTGCAGACGACACTGTAATATGTAGTGAGAGTAGGAAGCAGGTGGAAGAGAACCTGGAGAGGTGGAGGTATGCTCTGGAGAGAAGAGGAATGAAAGTCAGTAGAAGCAAGACAGAATATATGAGTGTGAATGAGAGGGAGGCAGGTGCAACGGTGATGATGGAAGGAGTAGCAGTAGTGAAAGTAGATGAGTTTAACCTGTTGAACTCTGTTCAACTTCCCTAAAAACGCCTAAAAATAATATGCCCAAAGTAAATCAAAAGCTGTTCTTCAACCCTTTGCAGCATCTTCATGGGGTTAGTCTCATTTAAAAGAAAACACTGAATTTTTTGGCAAAACAGTCATAATCTCTCGAAGTGCTCCTGCCACTGAGTAACAAGAAAGTTCGCCTGGGTGTTTTTTAGATACAAATGCTTGCAAATAACATACAGCTGTCAGATACTGGCTGGAAAACACAACAGAAATGTAGAACCAAGTGTTTTCAAGCTCAGGTCAAAATTTTGTAAAAATACCACAAAAAATGAATATATTACACAGCTTTTTTCTCAGGTTGTAACAAGGCTGTGTCTGTACTGGAAGACCGGAAATACAGCTTTTTTTTCCTCAGTATGCACTGAGACGCACTAAGATGCAGAGACGTGACCGCCCGCGGAATTCACAGAGTTCAAGGGGTTAAATACCTGGAGTCAACCATCCAAAGCAATGGAAAATGCACAAGAGAGGTGAAGAAGAGAGTGCATGCAGGGTGGAGTGGGTGGAGACGAGTGTCAGGGGTGATCTGTGACAGAAGCGTAGCAGCAAGAGTGAAAGGGAAGATTTACAAGACAGTAGTGAGACCTGCTATGATGTATGGTTTGGAGATGGTGGCACTAACAAAAAGACAGGAGGTGGAGCTGGAGGTGGCAGAGTTGAAGATGCTAAGATTTTCATTGGGAGTGACTAGGAGGGACAAGATTAGAAATGAGTATATCAGAGGTACAGCTCACACTGAGTGATATGGAGACAAAGTAAGAGAGGCAAGGCTGAGATGGTTTGGACATGTGCAGAGGAGGGACAGTGGATATATGGACAAAGGATGTTGAAGATGGAGCTGCCAAGCACGAGGAAAAGAAGAAGACCACAGAGAAGATTCATGGATGTAGTGAAGGAGGACATGGAAAGGGTTGGTGTTACGGAGGGAGATACAAGGGATAGGGTGAGATGGAGGCAGATGATCCGCTTTGGTGACCCCTAAAGGGAGCAGCCAGAAGAAGAAGAAGAAGAAGAAGACTCCTTAAAGTCACCCATTTTTGACTTTTGAGTACCCAAAAATAAATAACGAGTTCAAAAAGACTTTGGAGCCAGTGCTCAAAGGCAGTGAGTCATAACAGTGAGTACAGCCACTGAAAACGAGCTCTAGACATATTTTCAGTCAAACAAACACTCAAGTTCAGATAGAATGGACCCAAAAATATTTATACAAAAATTGTTGTGTTTTCATTGGCAGTGAGTATCCATCCATCCATCTTTTTCCGCTTAATCCTTTTCGGGTCGCAGGGGGACTGGAGCCTATCCCAGCATCTTTGAGCGAGAGGCAGGGTCCACCCTGGACAGATCGCCAGTCCATCGCAGGGCCAACACAGAGAGACAGACAACCATTCATTCTCACATCCATACCTAAGAACAATTTAGAATCCCCAGTTTTTGATGCCAATAAACCTAACTTGCATGTTTTTGGCATGTGGGAGGAAACCGGAGAAATCACGGAGTAAACCCACGCAGACACGGGAAGAACATGCAAACTCCACACAGATCACTGCTGGTTGGGGGCTGGGATTGAACCCAGGATCCCCCGGCCAAGGGTTAGTTGCTGTGGTGCCGCAGTGCTAACCACTCCGCCACCGCACTGCCAGTAATATTTAAATATTTTATTGGCAAGGATGAATAACTGGGAGTTTTTTCACTGTCACTGCTGACATTGCTGTTAGCCTAGCAGTGACATGCTGATGAAATGAGGGAAGATGTGTATGTTTTGCTATCTACATTTGTGTTGGTGGAGGTTTGATTTTTTTGCTGGATCTGCTGGTATCATGCTTTTTGTACAAACGTCAGCTGTGGTGAGATGGGCCAATAACCCTTTGTGTTAGTGGTTAGTTTACCAGCTTAGCAGCTTGTTGTCACTTTTTTATGAGCTATAAAACAACACAGGAATGATTTTTGATCTCATGGTGACTCAACTGCTCACCTGCTTGCCTTCTTAATGTTTCTGCTGCCACACAGTTAAGTATAGTAAACCTGCCTGGAGTTGCTAGTCATGCTATACATTGTTTGAAAGCTTCAAATTTCATCTATTTGGTTATTAAACCAGATTTGAGATGCAACTACAACAGCAGAAGTAGAAAGGGCATCAGACAAGCTAGCACAAGAAAGCAACGATGCAGTGACACACCAATTAAACTTAAAAATAAAATAAAATAATATTTAGTTTTTGTGAAACCTCTTAGTGGACTACATCCCCTTGTCTCAGACTATACACCTCACCACACACTGTTATGGCGGTTCCCCTCTCAAAGCTCACCTCCTCTTTTCTGACCGATGAAAGAAGAATCCAAAGAGGAGAAAAACAAGACAAATGTAATGTATTTTGAGAGCTGGAGCTGACCCATGTGTCTAGCAGTAGTTAGTTACTTTCCCCTGGGCACGCTTTGAAAATAATGATGTAACTTATGTGAGTCTGTGTTTGTAGTCTTTCAATTTACGCATTTTCACAACCTTATGCCTTAACAGTTAAACAACCTACACCGTTATTTATGTGGAAAATTATCGTTTAAATTCACAAACATCAGATGTGTAACTCATGGCAAAATTTGATCGAGATCAAAAATAATTTCTCTCTTGCCAATTTCTCACTTCTATAGAGATTTTTTTCCGGTGTAAGGTCCCATATGTGGAAGTAGAGGTGGCGTGACTTAAGCTCTCTATGGAAGCTGAAAAGACACATGTGACTCTCAGGTTTGATTGACACCTCATTTGACCCAATCTGAGCTTCCATTGTGTCAGGAGCTGAGCTGGCTTGGTTACCCCCGGCTCGGTCCTGATCTCTGTGGGTTTAGGTGCCACTATGTATGTGCATGTTATGTATTCTGTGCTTTGCCTTACCCATAGCCACTGCTTTCTGGCCGGCAACGGTGAGGAAGCCCCTTTGGTTCATGCTGGTGTGAGCGCTGTCTGACTGTCTGCCGGTCCGACCACGCCCCCTCTCTTATTACTGTCAGCTGTTCCCACTCCCGTTTGCCATCTCCCCGCTTCTCGCCCAGGTATGACCAATCTTACCATCTCCAGCAATGCGTGTACTTAAGGAGTGCTTTGCCAGTCATGCATTGCTGGGTCATTGCACTACATGCGGTCGTTAAATGCCATATGACAGTCAAGGTCATTGAAGGATTGTGTTTCCCTCGGTGCTTTATTTGGACTTACTCGGTCAGCTCCAGTTCTGTGAGTATTAACTGTGTGCGTTTTTCCCGGTGGTCGTCATCCAAAGACTGTTGAGCGTCCTGGAGGACTCCTTAAGCTTCTGAGGAAATTATAGTTGGAACTGTTTGTCAGTGTCTTTGTGTTTAATAAATGTGTGAGGTGTAACTCTGTGTGTAAATCCTCATCCTTTCACCCCTCGCCGTGCACAATGGAGAGACGCACGGGAGGGTTCATTGTGTTTTCACAGCCTTCAATAGCAACTGAGTGCCACTTATCACAGCACCCTTATACTTGTCACGTTTATAAAATGAACCATTTGCAACCAAGTCTGTTGACGACTGAAGTATCGTGTAGCCAATGAATTTTTGACTGTAACGATGTGCCAGATGACTGGGTTGGTCATGTGCACGCCCTTTAACACATATTCAATGAAAGCGATTTAAAGGGCTGCTATTTAAAAGGCTACCATTTTTAGTAGTGCTGCATCTTTCAAAAATTTTTGAGAAAATTTTCAGATTTAATTTAAAAAAAAAAAAACTCCAGGAAGCTTTCAAAAGTTATAGATGTTTTTCCATGTTATGTAACAGTTTGGCAATTTAAATGCATGGCTGGACCCTTAGAAAAACTACTGTATGTGTTACTGTTACAAAATTTAAACCTGAATTTGGTAACATTTGAGGTGCTACATTCCTATTGTGTTTTCCGGCTAACGTATCACAGCTGTATTTTATTTGCAGGCATGTGTGTTATATATTAAAATAACGTATTATTCTGTGATGAGGGTGGTGGCTTAACCTTTCCGGTTCCACCGCCACCCTGAGTATAAAAGGCTGATGCAGAAGAGGCACAGTCTCTTTTGACCTTCGCCTCTACCTGTATAGGAGCGCCTTGTGTCTGTCAGTCACATAATAAAGTTGAGTTCTATTGCACCTCCAGCCTCGTTATTGGAATACAGATCATGGACATAACATTTGGCGACGAGGATAAAAGAATGGATAAAGGTATTTCGGACATTCTGCCATTTCTGGAGCTTCCTGGTGAGCCACCGGTGCCGTGGGAGAGGTGGTTTGTCGCATTCAAGAACTATCTGGTGGCACTGAACCTTGGTGAGTTAGAGAAATTGCGTGCACGGGCAATATTGGTCCATAATCTTGGCATGGAGGGACAGTGCATTCTTAGTACATTGGGAGTGAGCAACAGTTTTGAGGACGTGGTTGGGCAAATGGCGCGCTACTTTTGTGCCCCTGAGAATGTCATAGTCCGGAGGATCCAGTTCCGACAGCGCCACCAGTGGACTGGAGAGTTGGTGCAACAGTATGTTGCTGACCTGCGCCAACTGGCTGGGTGTTGCCAGTTTGGGACTTTAGAGGAAGAAGTGGCCCGCGATCAGTTGGCGGAGCACACGTTGTGTGCAGTAGCACGGTCAAGACTCCTTACCCATTCCGGTGAACTGACGTTGGCCAAAGCGGTGGAGATAGCCCAGCAGTTCAAAGCAGTGGATAAACTGTCACAGGACCTTGGTGAGAGAACAGTGTTGGGGCAACTCAACTCACAGTCAGCGGTGCAGGCTGTAGACCCGGATAGCGATGATAGCGTGGAAGACAGAGAAGAATACGCGACCGCTATAAAAATTAGGTCCACCCCTGGATTGCCAAAGTGTTTTGGCTGTGGGTCTACCAAGCACCGGTACAAGGCAAGAGAGTGTCCAGCAAAAGGCAAACGCTGTGGCAAGTGTGGACTCCTAAATCATTTCGCCAGGGTCTGTATAAAGTTTGAGCGAGGGGAACGACAAAGTGAAGTGGATTCCCCCACCACGACTAATACGGTTATTCACACTGTATCCCCGAGTACAGAAAGCCGTACATATTTAACAGTTACGTTGGACGGTGGAGGATGTGCCGTTTTTGGTGGACACAGGTGCAATGACGTCCGTGTTGAACTGGTCTACTGTGAGGAGTTTTTTCCCTTACCATCGTATGAGAGGTCTGTCGACAGCATTTTGTGGGTATGGCGGTAATAGGCTTGTACCTTGCCATCGCTGGAGCTGATGGCAAGGTAAAAGACAGCGGTGGTGTCCAACATACAGTTCGTGGTGACTGTGAGTGGGTCGAATGTGGAGGCCCGGTTGAGACATCGTGGACACGGGAAGTTGAGTCAAGTTCCTTTGGGAGTCAGTGATGTGGTTCGACCCAGAGAGGAGGCTGGGCTGAGGGATATCCACAGAAAGAGGAAGCGACGGGAGGACCAGGGGTGGCTGAAGGTGGTGGCTGTTTGGGAGTGCGGATACCTTCGGCTGTCAGATAACTCATGGAGACACCCCAATGAACTGCGGCACGTTATCAAGAAGAAGGAGGTGTCGGGGCCCCGACGTGGCTCATCTCCAGGGAAAACGAGACAAAGGAGCTCTGGGCGGGACCCGCCAGACAAGTCCCCTGGGAGGTGGCTTCTCCGTCGAGGCTGTACGGCAGGGATGTCAAACTCATTCCATGGAGGGCCAAGACCCTGCATGTTTTACTTCCACCCAGTGTCTTCAGCAGGTGTTTTCACTGATTAGCAATCAGTGGGAAGAAATTCAGTGAAATCACCTGCTGAAGACACTGGGTGGAGGTAAAACCTGCAGGGTCTTGGCCCTCCATGGAGTGAGTTTGACACCTGTGCTGTACGGTAACAAGGGGCGATGGGTTGGGCTAAGTGTGAATTGCCTGGGCTATGTAGTTGACATGTTTCTCATAATAGACTGCTATAACAGGTGCCCATGTGAAAAAAAAGTACCCATGTAATGTGTGCGTCACCATGTTTAGGGGTGTGTATTACTGTGGGGTTTGCCTGGGTTGGGGTGGTATAATTGAGAATGTTATGGCAGTGTATGAATGTGCATGTTAACTGGTTGTTTGTTTGTTACATTGAATTCTCACCTTTATGTATATAAGTTGATGGGATTATTTTGTGTTATAATAGGAACATGGCAATTTTTTATTTCATGGACTTTTATCATCAGAGACAGCAGAATAATCTGTCTGGCCATGTGGAGGTGGGACAGCAGTCCACCTGTCCCCCTCTAGTTTTAGTTGTTTGTGTGTATGGATAGGCCTATTTTATTTGTTTGTCAATACAGTGTGACTTGGGTATTAAATTTGGGAGGGTCTAATTAGCGTGCATGTGTTTTGGACTTTTCAAAAATGGGGGAGAATATTATATATTAAAATAATGTATTATTGTGTGATGAGGGTGGTGGCTCAACCTTTCCAGTTCCGCCACCACCCTGAGTATAAAAGGCTGATGTGGAAGAGGCACGGTCTCTTTTGACCTTCGCCTCTGCCTGTACAGGAGCGCCTTGTGTCTGTGAGTCACATAATAAAGTTGAGCTCTACTGCACCTCCGGCCTTGTTATTGGAATACAGATTATGGACATAACAATGTGTATCTAAACAAAACTCAGGTGAATTTTATTTTCAGCATGTTCAGACCACTGTTACTCAGTGGCAGAAGCATTTATGAGTGATACATACACAGTGGTGTGAAAAAGTGTTTGCCCCCTTCCTGAGTTCTCATTTTTTTTGTATGCTTGTCACACTTAAATGTTTCAGATCATCAAACAAATTTAAATATTAGACAAAGATAACACAAGTAAACACAAAATGGAGTTTTTAATTGAAGGTGTTTATTATTAAGGGTTAAAAAAAAATCCAAACCTACATGGCCCTGTGTGAAAAAGTGATTGCCCCCCTGTTGAAACATAAATTAACTGTGGTTTATCACATCTTTGGAAAGCTGAGTTCAATTTTCTAGCCATTTCTAAAGCTTTGGGACTCCAGCGAACCACAGTGAGAGCCATTATCCACAAATGGCAAAAACATGGAACAGTAGTAAACCTTCCCAGGAGTGGCCAGCTGACCAAAATTACCCCAAGAGCCCAGCGACAACTCATCCAAGAGGTCACAAAAGACCCCACAACAACATCCAAAGAACTGCAGGCCTCACTTGCCTCAGTTAAGGTCAATGTTCATGACTCCACCATAAGAAAGAGACTGGGCAAAAATGGCCTGCATGGCAGAGTTCCTAGATGAAAACCACTGCTGAGCAAAAAGAATGTAAAGGCTCTTCTCAGTTTAGCCAGAAAACATCTCAGCTCAGACAGATCAGGAAGGAGAAGGAAGCAGCGCTGAAAAGTGGAGACAGGGACTGCTACAGGGAGGTTAAATACCGGTTTAACAGAGAGCTGAAGAGGGCTAAATCTCTATACTCAGAGAGACTCCAGCAGCAGTTCACTGCTAATGATTCGGCTTCCGTGTGGAGAGGACTGAGGCAAATCACCAACTATCGACCTAAGGCTCCTAAAGGTCAGGATGACAAAGCCCTTTGTCAGAGACTGTCCCAACACTATGCCTGTTTTGACACCTCGTCATCTGTGTCCAACTCCCCCCCTCCCTCCAGCTCCACAGCCTCCACATTCCCTACTTCATTTAAGGCACCCCCCCTCCCCCCCTCCCCTTATCATCAGTGAGCAGGATGTGCTCAAACAGTTCTCCAGACTGAACCCGCACAAGGCCCCCGGCCCAGACGGCGTGTCTCCCTCCACCCTGAGACTCTGTGCAAAACAGCTGGCTCCTGTATTCACAGACATTTTTAACACCTCCCTTAAGCAATGCCACGTGCCGTCCTGCCTCAAATCCTCCACCATCATCCCTGTCCCCAAGAAGCCACGGATCACTGGACTTAATGACTACAGACCTGTAGCGCTCACCTCTGTAGTCATGAAGTCCTTTGAGCGCCTGGTCCTGTCCCACCTCAAGTCCATCACCACCCCTCTCCTGGACCCGCTGCAGTTTGCCTACCGAGCCAACAGGTCTGTAGACGATGCAGTCAACCTGGCCCTCCACTCCATCCTGCAGCACCTGGACTCCCCGGGAACCTACGCCAGGATCCTGTTTGTGGACTTCAGCTCCGCATTCAACACCATCCGCCCCGCTCTGCTCCGGGACAAGCTGTCCCTGCTCAACGTGCCTGACTCCCTCTGCAGGTGGATCATCGACTTCCTGACGGACCGGAGGCAGCATGTGCGGCTGGGAAAGACTGTCTCAGACTCTACTAGCATCAGCACCGGATCACCCCAGGGCTGTGTACTTTCCCCCCTACTCTTCTCCCTTTACACCAACTCCTGCACCTCCAGCCACCAGTCTGTCAAGTTGATCAAGTTTGCGGACGACACCACCCTCATCGGGCTCATCTCCAACGGCGACGAGTCCGCCTACAGGAGAGAGGTGGCCCAGCTGGCGTCCTGGTGCGACAATAACAACCTGCAGCTGAACGCTCTGAAGACAGTGGAGATGATTGTAGACTTCAGGAAAGTCACAACCCCTCTGCCCCCCCTCACCCTCTCAGGCTCTCCCATCACCACTGCTGATTCCTTCCGCTTCCTAGGCACTACCATCACCAGGGACCTCAAATGGGAGCTGACCATCAGCTCACTCATCAAAAAAGCCCAGCAGAGGATGTTCTTCCTGCGGCAGCTGAGGAAGCTCAAGCTACCCACCAAGATGTTAGTGCAGTTCTACACAGCCATCATCGAGTCCATCCTCACCACCTCCATAACCGTGTGGTACGCAGGAGCCACTGCCAGGGACAGACTAAGGCTGCAGCGCGTCGTGCGCACTGCTGAGAAGGTGATCGGCTGCAAGCTCCCATCTCTCCAGGATCTGTACATCTCCAGGACCCGGAGGCGTGCTGGCCGGATCATAGCCGATCCCTCACACCCTGGTCACGTACTGTTTGCCCCCCTCCCCTCTGGTAGAAGACTTCGGTCCATCCAGACTAAAACCTCCCGTCACATGAACAGCTTCTTCCCCTCTGCCATTAGACTGCTGAACACTAAGTGACTCTCGTGCACCATGTACAGCAGCTCAACCAGACTCATGTTAATCATCACTGTTTTCTTCCTGCATTACCGACTGCACTATATAGTTCTCCACAGTATCTGCTGCTGGCTAATATATATTTTAACTGTTGACCAGTATCACTTAATCTTATCCTACACTTTATTACATGTATAGTTTATTTCTCTTATCTTATCATGTTTAATGTTGCAGCACTGTACCGAGACAAATTCCTAGTTTGTGTACTACATGAACAATGGCAATAAACCTGATTCTGATTCTGATTCTGATCTTGATGATCCCCAAGACTTTTGAGAAAATACTCTGTGGACTGACGAGACAAAAGTTGAACTTTTCGGAAGGTGTGTGTCCCATTACATCCAGCGTAAAAGTAACAGCATTTCAGAAAAGGAACATCATACCAACAGTAAAATATGGTGGTGGTAGTGTGATGGTCTGGGGCTGTTTTGCTGCCTCAGGACCTGGAAGACTTGCTGTGGTAAATGGAATCATGAATTCTGCTGTCTACCAAAAAATCCCGAAGGAGAATGTCTGGCCATTTGTTCGTGACCTCAAGCTGAAGCGCACTTGGGTTCTGCAGCAGGACAATGATCCAAAACACACCAGCAAGTCCACCTCTCAATGGCTTAAGAAAAACAAAATGAAGACTTTGGAGAGGCCTAGTCAAAGTCCTGAAATGAATCTGATTGAGATGCTGTGGCATGAGCTTAAAAAGGCGGATCATGCTTGAAAACCCTCCAATGTGCTGAATTACAACAATTCTGCAAAGACGAGTGGGCCAAAATTCCTCCACAGCGCTGTGAAAGACTCATTGACAGTTAATGCAAACACTTGATTGGAGTTTTTGCTGCTCAGGGTGGCCCAACCAGTTATTAGGTTTAGGGGCAATCACTTTTTCACACAGGGCCATGTAGGTTTGGATTTTTTTTTCTCTAAATAATAAACACCTTCATTTAAAAACTGCAGTTTGTGTTTACTTGTGTTATCTTTGTCTAATATTTAAATTTGTTTGATGATCTGAAATATTTAAGTGTGACAAACATACAAAAAAATGAAAAATCAGGAAGGGGGCAAACACTTTTTCCACACCACTGTGTATATATATATATATATATATTTTTTTTTTATTTATTTATTTTTTTTGAAAGAGACCAACCCCATGAATATACTGCAAAGGGTTGAAGAACAGCTTTAGGCATGTTATTTTTAGGCGTTTTTCATGAAATTGGCTGGAATATTTTATACACATGTCATTGAGGATGTCAACATTTAAAATTAATCATTGGAAATGGCAAGAAATGGGATCTTTAAATCTGTTTCCTGCTGGCAGGAAAGGACAAAAATCTGCCAACATCTCTCAGCCTTTTTTGCCCCAAACTGCAAAGAGTGAAACACAGCAAATTAATGGACCTCAGCTACCCACAGAGCAGATGGTTAAAAGTTCTTAGATAAAGCTTAATACTCTATTTATAATGACAAACAGAGATATCATGTATAATAAAGCTAATTTTGAACTTCAGTGGATGATGCTCTCATCCATTCTCATTACCCGCCTGACACACACCTACCTACCTGAGTGGAGCGTAGATGTCACGCTCACTGAGGTCGAACTGGACAGATGTTGCTTTTGTTATAAAGATTTATTGGTTTTGACAGCAGGCTTCCTTTATTTGGACACATAAGTGCATGATAGATACATATTTCTTCTACCTTGGAGCTCAAGGACAACATGGTGTGGAGAGCCGTGCAAACAATAAAACTGAAGGAGCAAAACCTCAAGTTACACATTATAGAAATAAAGCAAGGCTGTGTAAAGCTGAACCAATAAGAAAGCAATAAAGACTGATGTGAAGTGGAATAAAGCGAAGCTTGAGTGGCACAGAGCTTAATCAGGGAAGAAAGAAGCCTGCAGTCATGGCTGTCTGATTAGCGTTTGCCCTTTTATTTTAGTGACAAAAGGGAGCTGACACTTGACCATCTGTGTGGTCGTGTAAAGAGCAGCGCATGCTGTCCACTGCCCCTTCCATAAAGGTTAAAGTTTTCCAATTCACTGGCAGGTGAACACTGTAATTTCTGAAGTATCATGATGGATGTTGTCCTGAAGAATTAAGTCCAATAAAGCAAGCTAATTCAGGAAAGTTCAAACATTTAAATTTTTGCTGATTCAGACAATGCGTGCACACAGTAGTCATGCCGTACTTTTGCCTCCTTGAAAGAAAAAAACAAACAAACTGCCTTTAGCAGGAGTGATAGCAGATGTTAGAGTGCTGTTGACTGTGCAGCTCAACAGAAATCTGATTCACCACCACCTCTGAGTAACAAAGCCACCTTAGCCATTTTGCCCTGCAGCAATGGTCGTAAAATGAGACTGATGTCTGAGCAAAATGCAATTACCACAGAACAAAGTGTAACTACAATTACAGAATATAGGCATTGAATAGTCTTCCAGTTTCTATTGACAAAGTTGTCAATAAAAAAAAATGACCTTAAAATATGTCCAGACAAGCTCCCTCACAGGGTCCATAATTAAGAACTAATTTATTGTCTAGGTGTAAGGTCAAACTGAAGGGCCCACACAACCCACACAACCTTAAATCAATTAGATCCATAAACTACAAAAGGTGTCTTCAAGAAACCAATAAATCTTGGGTTAAATCAGGGCTACTGAACTTGCTGCCTCTGTAGTGAAGTACAAGATTACATGTGCCATTACTCTGGTTACTACATTGGGGCAAATGACTGCTAAAGGGACCGCATATGAATATGAATTCAGCGCAGTAAGAAATGGTAAATGGTATTCACTTATATAGCACTTTTATTCTCATCTCTTGATGACCAAAGTGCTTTACACATCCTGCTATCCACCCATTCACACACTGATGGCGGCAGGAGAAGAAGAAAAGTCCAACAGTGTAGGAATCACATTTAATGATCTTTAACAGAGACAAGATGAGATTTAATCTGTATGAAATTGAAGAAGAGGGTATTTAATTTGAAAAACTGCTAACATTTATTAGTGACTGCATTTTACTTCCTCACTGCTGTGTCCCCCCCTCCCCGGTTAGCAATAACTGCTTATATGATGCCAGTCAAAAATTGAGCAGTGCAATCGCTCTGTGTGTGAACAGGCAGTCTGTGTCTTCTCAAGAGTTTCTGTCCACACAGTTTAGTGTGTTTGTGTGACTAAGATTGAGTTTTATTTATACCGTTTATCTGAAGCCTCTCACTGTTCCTTTAGCACTGTGGTGCCAAGGCGGCTGGTCTCACAGAAGCAGACCACAACTCATCTACCTCCACAAGTGTCTGGGGCAGAAACAACAAGAACGTGAGTCAGTTTCAACAGAGCCTGTACAATACAACAAATCTTTGACAAATATTAAACAAGCTCTTATTTTTTACAGTTCAATAATTATGTTTGTAGTGTGGCACTACAGGGGTTAATGAGCGCTGGCATGGTGACGCAGCCATCAGGGTGACGCCACCACACCGGACAGTTAAATAGGGAGAGTCAGCCATCTTAGGCCTCTCTCGACTCTCAGCAACATAACGCTTAACCATAACAACCCTAAACTGTATGATTAGTTGTTTGTTCTAAAAAGTTCATGTTCCAGCACAGCTCAACTCTCCATTGGTCATTCTGGGTTTCCAGACATAACAGTGGTCACTTGATGTGTCTTTGTTACTGTATGAAAAAGAAACTATCCTCTCAGTTAATGTGTGGGTTTCAATTAATGTCTTATATAAAAAGGTTGTAATTTATGCAAAATCAGAGTGCGGACCACCTGAGGAGCCATGTGTGAGCTTGGTGAGCATCTGTGCATTTGTCTAGGAGTAGTAGCATCCATCCATCTTCTGCCACCTATCTGGGCATCTGGGTTATGGAGGTAGCAGTCCAAGTGGAGTAGCCAAGACTGTCGCCCGGTTCACATAACACTATAATCCCCAAAATTCCTCCTGTGGGTGGTGAGGTCACTGGGGGTGGACCCATGTGGCTCACTCAGGTACACTGGATCCTTGATGTAACTTTTTTTCATAGACTGCTCTTTGTCTGGCCCTTCACCCAGGACCAGTTTGCTTTGGGAGACCCTGCCAAGAACAACCTAGCTCCTGGGATCAATGGGGCATGCAAATCCCTCTACCACAATAAGGTAGCGATCCATGTGGGTGGGAGGTTGGCGGAGTAGCGATTCTCACAAATGGGCAGATGAACAGATGGAAGCAGTGATATGCTATTAGCTCATTTCACCTTTTCCAGAATGCACTAAAAATAATTTGGCCATCTTTTTTCATAGAAAAATTAAAAAGGTTTAATTAGTGGAAAATAAATGAACAAACAGAGAATAAACCTACACATTTAAAAGCTTTTACAAAACCACAAACAGGCAACTCCGTCAGGCAAATGATAATTTGAATACTTTGATTACATCATATGCTATGTTTATACAGTGTTAATGGACATTTTCACTCATACATTTTAGTCTTTTTTTAATTCTGTTGATTCTCTTAAACAGATTTTGTAGGGTGATTGAGTCAACAAAAGCAATAACACAGATATATAAAATCTGCTGATTGTGAAATTAAGTAGGCACACAGATTTTTTTACAAGTCATAGCATATAAAGGAAATGCAAGGACTGAAACTTGATCCTTCCCCAAAGTTTATTAACTAGACCGTCAATGGCTATGTTTACATGCCCAATAATAAACCAATTATAATCAGCTTTCTGGACTTATCTGATTATTCAAGTAGTCATGTAAATAGAATAATCAGATAATATCATGTTAACTGAAGTGGCTTACTGTCCAATAATCCTGGTTATTCAGTGCATGTAAACACGACAAAACTTATTATTGCCATTATCGGTTTATTCCCAGTTATCGAATTACTGTGACCATGTAACCGGGCTCAGTGACGGAATAGCTCATTCCGGCCTGACAAAATCACCCCGAGAGTGCTGAAATCTCTTGATCGTTGATCTTGCTGTCCTGAAGCACAGCTGAGATGCAGACCTATCACCCACATTTCCAATACTCATCCAGCAAATATTTAAAAGTACATCAGACTAAACTGCAGCTTTACATTTCAGTTTTTGCACTCCACCAGACTAACTTTGCATTGTTTAAAACTCCTACATGCCAATGCTGTTCTTGGACTTCAGTTCAGCATTCAACACAATCATCCCCCAGCACCTAATACAAAAACTCAGACACTTGGGACTCAAAACCTCTCTCTGTAACTGGGTGCTGGACTTTCTCACAGGGAGGCCACAGAACGTGCGGGTTGGCAGCAACACCTCCAAGACCATCACACTGAGCACAGGGGCCCCACAAGGGTGCGTGCTCAGCCCGCTGCTCTTCACTCTCCTGACCCTTAACTGTGTACCAGCCTACAGCACCAACCATATCATCAAGTTCATGGATGACACAACGATGGTGGGCCTCATCACCAACAACGAGGAGGTCATCTACAGAAATGAGGTGAGCCAACTGGTCCAGTGGTGTAAAGACAATAATCTCTTACTGAACATGGGAAAGACCAAGGAGATTGTGGTCAACTTGAAGAGGGGACATGCACAGCATCCTAATCATCAATGGTGCAGCTGTGGAGAGGGTGAGCAGCACCAGGTTCCTGGGGGTGCATATCTCTGAAGACCTCTCCTGGTCCAACAACACTACACCACTAGCCAAGAAGGCTCAAACTCGCCTCCATTTTCTCTGCAAACTGAGGAGAGCACGAGTCCCACCCCCCATCATGTGCTCATTCTACTGGGGCACCATTGAGAGCATCTTCACCAGCTGCACCATGGTGTGGTATGGAAGCTGCACCGCCTCCTGCCTGGAGACACTACAACACACAGTGAAAGCAGCCAGCAAGATCACTGGTGCTCCTCTGCCCCCCTCTCGGACATCTACCTCACCCACAGAGCCATCAACATTGCAGTCTTACAGAAAAACCCCCATATGAATCTCACAGGTGCTAAAATGAAACAAATAAAATGAAAAAAACAAACAAACATATTTCCATGCACAAATAACAGGAAACATGCAGCAAACAAGGTTTTTCTGTAAGGGTATAAACAAGTCAAAACCATATTATAATCTCACTTGAAACATAATAAAACATTTTTGGTTCACATGAAAAGATCTGTAGCTGGGAGCTACAGTCTCCCAGCTGGTCTGGGAACGCCTTGGTATCCCCTCTGAAGAGCTGGAGCAGGTGGCTGGGGAGAGGGAAGTCTCGGCTTCTCTGCTTGAACTGCTGCCTCCGCGACCCGGACCTCCGGAAAAGCGGTAGAAGATGGATGGATGGATGGAAAAGATCTGTAAGGACTGCTTTGTTGCGTGTGTTCGGGGCAGTGTGAGGATGGGGGCTTGGCTTATCTTGGACACAATCGGGGGGGGGGGGCATGGAGAGAAAAAGGTTGAGAACCATGCTCATTATAAACTGTTTATTTAACAAGGTGGAGTCTGTGTTATTTTGGTTTATGCCTACAAGACACTTCATGTAAATAAATATACTGGAGATGAGAGAACCTTATTTTACTGGCTCTTTGAGTGATTAAATGAACCTCCTTGACTATATAAATTAATCTGACATCTACACATTTCCCAGCATAACCACTGTGAGACCATAATTTAACCACCTTATCTTGATTTGCACTCTTTCCAAATATAGTGGCAGCTCAGCACAGGAACACCAACCAGCAATATGAGGGCGTCATTTTTTCTGGTCTGTTATTGTCTCTGTCCATTTAAGGACAAAACATGTGAACATGGTCACAAAATAGATGTGGATGAATAGAAAAAAAGACAGCATTAATTAGACATGGTCAGTCACACATCGAGTTTGGAGGCTTTGAGAGCTGAAGCCGGAACTGAAATCTCTGCTGTGATTAAATCATTCCTTGAGGCACACTACAATCACTAGTTATTTTCTTTGATGTTTCAGTCCCATTTCATCTTGCAGTGGACACCAGTGTTATTGTCCAGCTCACTTAAATCTGTGGTTTAAGCTGTGTTTTTAGAAGAAATTGTTAATCACTCTTAATCACTTGTTTTATCAAGCAAGAGAATCAGTTGTAACAACTGATACTATTAGACCTACAGCCCCCACATTTTAATATTAGACATAGATAACCTGAGTAAATACAAAATGTAGTTTTTTTTTAAAAAAAATGATGATTTCATTTACGGGTGTATCTCAATAAATTAGAATATCACTGAAAAGCTGATTTGACTAATTCAGTTTTAAAAAATGAAACTCATATTATATAGATTCATTACACACAGAGTGATATATTTCAAGTGTTTATTTTTTTTAATTTTGATGGTTATGGCTTATAGCTCTTGAAAACCCCAAATTCGGGTTCTCAAAAAAACAAACAAAAAAAACATAAAATTAATTTTTTAAAAAATGGATTTTTAATAGAAATGGCCAACTGAAAAGTATGTCCATGTCCACACTCACTACTTGGTCGGGCCTCCTTTTGCATGAATTACTACATCAATGTGGCATAGCTTGGAGGTGATCAGCCTGTGGTACTGCTGAAGTGTTAGAAAGGCCCAGGTTGCTTTGATAGCGGCCTTCAGCTTGTCTACATTGTTGGGTCTGGTGTCATCATCTTCCTCTTGACAATACTCCATAGATTCTCTATGGGGTTTAGGTCAGAAGAGTTTGCTGGCCAGTCAAGCACAGTGATACCATACTCATTAAGCCAGGCTTTTGTACTTTTGGAAGTGTGGGCAGGTGCCAAGTCCTGCTGGAAAATGAAACCAGCATCTCCATAAAGCTTGTCAGCAGAGGGAAGCATAAAGTTGGATTGGACTTGGGCGGTCTCAGAGGGGGTGTTCCTGTAGCCGTGGACTTGGCACCTTCCCTGCTGGTGATGGCTCCCTAGTGATGGTGCTTCCACACTTGGATCCTCTGTGCCCAGCCATAAGCCATAAGCCAAAAACAAAAACCCAGAACAACATCAATATCTTAAACAAACGAAAGTTTCTTTGAGTGTGTGTGTGTGTGTGTGGGGGGGGGGGGTTAATTATGTTTTATTTCAATATGTGAAGCACTTTGTGTTACAACTTTTTGTATGAAAAGTGCTATATAAATAAAGCTTTGATTGATTTGACTGATTGACTGAAGTGCTCTAAAATTTCATGGTAGATGATTGTGCTGACTTTGGACTTGCTGAAACACAATGGACCAACACTAACAGAAGACAGGGCTCCCTAAATCATCACTGACTGTGGAAACTTAACACTGGACCTCAAGCAACTTGGATTCTGTGCCTCTCCACTCCTTCAGACTCTGGGACCTTGATTTCCAAATGAAATGCAAAATTAATTTTCATCTGAAAAGAGGCCATCTGCTGGTGTTGGTCTACTGTGTTTTATAAAGTCCAACGTCAGCACAGTCGTCTATTACGAAATTTTGAGAGCACTTCATGCTTGAATTACTGAAATAAATCAGCTTTTCAATGACATTGTAATTTGAGATGCACCTGTATAAAGGGAAAAAAGCTATCCTAATCTACCTGGCCCTATGTGAAAAAGTAATTTCCCCCTTTTTATATCATGAATTAACAGTGATAGATCACATTTTTTGGAAAGCTGACTTCAACTTCACTAGCCACGCCCAGGCCTGATTACTGCCAGACTTGTTGAATCAACAAATCAGTTAAATAGAACCTGTCTGACAAAGTGAAGTAGGCTAAAAGATCTCAAAAAGCAACACTTCCTGTTGCAATCGAAAGAATTTCAAGAACAGATGAGAAACAAAAATCCAGAACAACATCAAAAGAACTGCAGGCCTCACTTCCCTCAGTCTGGACATTGGTCCACGGTTCAATGAAAGCACCAAGGTGCTGTGCCTCGGTGCCTCTGGCATGGTAGCATGGACGGCTGTAAAAAAGTGGTACTCCGACCTCTACTGGCCCGGGATAGTTATTACCTTTTTTCACTGCGGCACTGACAGAAATGGTGAGTTAAATTTGTGTTTATTTCAAAAACAAAGTGTTGTTTTGAAATTCTTGCAAATTAAAAGTCGAGAAAATATAGTGATAGATAGATAGATAGATACTTTATTTCGAACAAAAAAGCAAAAAACAAAACAAATGACAAGTGCAATAACTGACAGTATACAGTGTTCGAAAGGGAGAAGGAAGAAGTTAACACTTATTTACTCCAACTCCTCTTTTCCCTAAATACAACCCATGTGAAATATATATCTACTACCTCAATTAAAACCCTAAGTAGACAATTAACAATACTTTATACATATCAACACTGACACCCATCCATCCCTACATACATACAGTCCATACATCTACACCCAGCCCCAAACAACACAAGATACAGTTCAGAATCAGAATCAGATTTATTGCCATTGTTCATGTAGTACACAAACTAGGAATTTGTCTCGGTGCCATGCTGCAACATTAAAAACATGATGAGATAAAGAGATAAACTAAAAAACTAAAAGACTAAAAACATGTAATAAGTGTAGAATAATAAGTAATAATAATAATAATAATAATAATAATAATAATAATGAGTAATACTAGTCAAGGCAGTTTTAAATAAATTAGCAAGTAGCAGATAATATGGGGTACCACAGTGCAGTCGATAATGCAACAGAAAAACAGTGATGAATGACATGAGTCTGGTTGAGCTGCTGTACATAGTGCACGAGAGTCAATAAGTCACTTAATGTTCAGCAGTCTGATGGCAGAGGGGAAAAAGCTGTTCATGTGCCGGGAGGTTTTAGTCTGAATGGACCGAAGTCTTCTACCTGAGGGGAGGGGGGCAAACAGTACGTGACCAGGGTGCAAAGGATCGGCTATGATCCGGCCTGCACGCCTCCGGGTCCTGGAGATGTACAGGTCCTGGAGAGATGGGAGCTTGCAGCCGATCACCTTCTCAGCAGTGCGCACGACGTGCTGCAGCCTTAGTCTGTCCCTGGCAGTGGCTCCTGCGTACCACACGGTTATGGAGGAGGTGAGGATGGACTCGATGTTGGCCGTGTAGAACTGCACTAACATCTTGGTGGGTAGCTTGAGCTTCCTCAGCTGCCGCAGAAAGAACGTCCTCTGCTGGGCCTTTTTGATGAGGAAGCTGATGGTTGGCTCCCATTTGAGGTCCCGGGTGATGGTGGTGCCCAAGAAGCAGAAGGAATCTGCAATGGTGATGGGAGAGCCTGTGATGGTGAGGGGGGGCAGGGGGGTTGTGACTTTCCTGAAGTCCACGATCATCTCCGCTGTCTTCAGAGCGTTCAGCTGCAGGTTGTTGTGGCTGCACCAGGACACCAGCTGGGCCACCTCTTTCCTGTAGACGGACTCGTCGCCGTTGGAGATGAGCCCGATGAGGGTGGTGTCGTCCGCAAACTTGATCAGCTTAACAGACTGGTGGGAGGAGGTGCAGGAGTTGGTATAAAGGGAGAAGAGTAGGGGGGAAAGTACACAGCCCTGGGGTAATCCAATGCTTATGCTAACAGAGTCCGAGACAGACTTCCCCAGCCGCACATGCTGCCTCCGGTCCGTCAGGAAGTCGGTGATCCACCTGCAGAGGGAGTCAGGCACGCCGAGCAGGGACAGCTTGTCCTGGAGCAGAGCGGGGCGGATGGTGTTGAATGCAGAGCTGAAGTCCACAAACAGGATCCTGGCGTAGGTTCCCGGGGAGTCCAGGTGCTGCAGGATGGAGTGGAGGACCAGGTTGACTGCGTCGTCCACAGACCTGTTGGCACGGTAGGCAAACTGCAGCGGGTCCAGGAGGGGAGTGGTGATGGTCTTGAGGTGAGACAGGACCAGGCGCTCAAAGGACTTCATGACTACAGAGGTGAGCGCTACAGGTCTGTAGTCGTTAAGTCCAGTAATCCGTGGCTTCTTGGGGACAGGGATGATGGTGGAGGATTTGAGGCAGGACGGCACGTGGCATTGCTTAAGGGAGGTGTTAAAAATGTCTGTGAAGACAGGAGCCAGCTCTTTCGCACAGTGTCTCAGGGTGGAGGGAGACACACCGTCCGGCCCGGGGGCCTTGCGCGGGTTCAGTCTGGAGAACTGTCTGTGCACGTCCTGCTCACTGATGACAAGGGCAGGGGGGGAGGAGGAGGAGGGGGGGACTGCTTTTGATGAATTAGGGGCCGAGGAGGCAGTGGAGCTGGGTGGAGTGGGGTAGTTGGACACAGCTGACGAGGTGTCAAAACGGGTGTAATGTTGGGACAGTTTTTGACAAAGGGCTTTGTCATCCTGACCTTTGGAAGCCTGAGGCCGATAGTTGGTGATTTGCCTCAGTCCTCTCCACACAGAAGTTGGGCAAAAAAGTATTTAGTCAGCCACCAATTGTGCAAGTTCTCCCACTTAAAAGATGAGAGAGGTCTCCAATTTTCATCATAGGTATACCTCAACTATGAGAGATAAAATGAGAAAAAAAAATCCAGAAAATCACATTGAATGATTTTTAATGAATTAATTGGTAAATTCCTCGGTAAAATAAGTATTTGGTCAATCCCAAAAGTTCATCTCAATACTTTGTTATATACCCTTTGTTGGCAATGACAGAGGTCAAACGTTTTCTGTAAGTCTTCACAAGGTTTTCACACACTGTTGCTGGTATTTTGGCCCATTCCTCCATGCAGATCTCCTCTAGAGCAGTGATGTTTTGGGGCTGTCGCTGGGCAACACAGACTTTCAACTCCCTCCAAAGATTTTCTATGCGGTTGAGATCTGGAGACTGGCTAGGCCACTCCAGGACCTTGAAATGCTTCTTACAAAGCCACTCCTTCGTTGCCCGGGCGGTATGTTTGGGATCATTGTCATGCTGAAAGACCCAGCCACGTTTCATCTTCAGTGCCCTTGCTGATGGAAGGAGGTTTTCACTCAAAATCTCACGATACATGGCCCCATTTATTCTTTCCTTTGCACAGATCAGTCGTCCTGGTCCCTTTGCAGAAAAACAGCCCCAAAGTATGATGTTTCCACCCCCATGCTTCACAGTAGGTATGGTGTTCTTTCTCCTCCAAACACGACAAGTTGAGTTTTCATCAAAAAGTTCTATTTTGGTTTCATCTGACCATATGACATTCTTCCAATCCTCTTCTGGATCATCCAAATGCTCTCTAGCAAACTTCAGACGGGCCTGGACATGTACTGGCTTAAGCAGGGGGACACGTCTGGCACTGCAGGATTTGAGTCCCTGGCGGCGTAGTGTGTTACTGATGGTAGCCTTTGTTACTTTGGTCCCAGCTCTCTGCAGGTCATTCACTAGGTCCCCCCGTGTGGTTCTGGGATTTTTGCTCACCGTTCTTGTGATCATTTTGACCCCACGGGGTGAGATCTTGCGTGGAGCCCCAGATCGAGGGAGATTATCAGTGGTCTTGTATGTCTTCCATTTTCTAATAATTGCTCCCACAGTTGATTTCTTCACACCAAGCTGCTTACCTATTGCAGATTCAGTCTTCCCAGCCTGGTGCAGGTCTACAATTTTGTTTCTGGTGTCCTTTGACAGCTCTTTGGTCTTGGCCATAGTGGAGTTTGGAGTCTGACTGTTTGAGGTTGTGGACAGGTGTCTTTTGTGCTGATAAAGAGTTCAAACAGGTGCCATTAATACAGGTAACGAGTGGAGGACAGAGGAGCCTCTCAAAGAAGAAGTTACAGGTCTGTGAGAGCCAGAAATCTTGCTTGTTTGTAGGTGACCAAATACTTATTTTACCGAGGAATTTACCAATTCATTCATTAAAAATCTTTCAATGTGATTTTCTGGATTTTTTTTTTCTTATTTTGTCCCTCATAGTTGAGGTATACCTATGATGAAAATTGGAGACCTCTCTCATCTTTTAAGTGGGAGAACTTGCACAGTTGGTGGCTGACTAAATACTTTTTTGCCCCATTGTATACACAGTACTGTCCCACCTACCATACCATAGTGTCCCAGACTGAGTTTAGTGCATTGTACATATTAATGTTACACCTCTAACATATACCCTTTTAGCAAATAATGTTTATATCTATTTTTGAATTGATTTCTGTTTGTACGTAGTTTCAGTTCCAGCTCCAGACTGTTCCACAGATCCACCCCACAGACCGATATGCACAGACTTTTCTTAGTTGTTCATACCTTAGGTTTTGTAAAGTTTAAGTCTCCTCTCAAATTATAATCAGTCTCTTTTTTTGAATTTTTTTGTATATTAGTTGGGAGTTGATTACACTGGTCAACACCAAATTTATTGTCTTAAGTTTTTTTTAGCTGATTTAGAACAATTTTGATGTGCTGAATCCAAAAATCACATTGGTTTTGCTCAATCAGGTCAACTTTTTAAACTATGGCCACATATTTTCTTACGTTTTTGTTTACATGTACGGGTATTTTCACTTTATATGATGCAAAATTCTTTTTTATTTCTTGAAATTCTCTGAATTTTGAACAATGATGACATAACATTCAGTTTACATGTACTTACCTTTATCAATGTCTACTATTCAATTTACAGTACAACTGTACAACTGCTTATAACTTAACATAAAAACCTGACCTGATCGAGGGAAACGGATGTCATTTTTGGATTCAGCAGTGCAAAATTGTCTTAAATCAGGAAAAAACACAGACAACTTACAAAAAAAAATTATTTTTGTTATGTTGTGTTATTAATTGCCCTGTACATTACTTGTGCTGTCTTACATTTAACTAAATCAATGAACTTTATGACATGTGACTTTAAAAATGAGTTGGTATGGTCTCTATATCCTACATTATTTATTATCCTTCTAGCTTTTTTTTTGTAATGTGCATATTGGCTGTAGGTTGGTCTTGTAGGTGTTTTCCCCAGACCTCTACTCAGTAGTTAAGATATGGTAAAATCAGTGAATTGTACAGTAAGTATAATGATTTATAGTCCAAAATGTATCTTGTCTTCCCCAGTACCCCTATACATTTTGCCAACTTGGCCCGGATGTGACTGATGTGAGGTTTCCAGCAGATTTTATTGTCTAGCATCTCGCCCAGAAGCTTATTTTCCTGTACTATTTCAATTTTGGTATCATCTATCACTACCTCCGCCAAGAGGAGGAGGTTATGTGATCATCAGCGTTTGTTTGTCTGTTTGTTAGCAAGATAACTGAAAAAGTTATAGACGGATTTTCATGAAATTTTCACAGATTGTCAGAAATGTGGTATCCTACAGATGATTAGATTTTGGTGGTGATCCAGATCACCGTCTGGATCCAGGAATTTTTTAAAGGATTCTTTTTTTTTTTTTTTTTCCAGGTTCTATAATATAAGGTTTTTGTGCAGCTGTAGTGGCTGCGCAAAAACCTGCTCTGCCGGGGAAGCTTCCAAATCCTCTTTCGGCGCGGAGCGCAACCCCAATATAAAACCCATGGCAGCCTGTCTACCCAATTTGCATCCGTCAATGAAGCCCTGAGTGCTGCTTTCAGTGATCTATGAAAACGCTCGCATAACCCATTGGCCTGTGGGTTGTACGCGGTTGTGCGGTGAATTGTAACACCCAGCCAATTTTAGCAAACACGGGCATATTGCCATTTCTGTACGCCAAAAAGAAAAAAAAAATATACGGGAAAAAAAATTGACAGTGTGAAGGAACACCTCGTGTGTGACCCCCACAGCGTACGGGCCTGACAGAGCGCTCAGCGTGAGAAATTATCAGAACAGTGAGAGGTATGGACTGATCATTATGCAGATGCGCCTCCCTCCCTCTTTCGGCCAGTAAATATATATACAACTATATATATATATATATATATATACAGTATATATATATATATATACACAACTAGTAATTTCTTCTATGAGTTCCATCAGTGCCAAAGATGTAGATTTGTCTGCTCTAAAACCATACTGACTGTCTGTAAGGAGGTTGTGTTTTTCAATGAAATCATCCAGTCTCTTAGTGAAACTGATACAATGATACAAGCCTTTAGTTCCACTTAATTTTAACCAGGCGAGCTGAAACAGAGAGGCGGGCGGACAGACAGACAGGCAGACAGATGGACAGATACAGCCACAAACAGACGCACTAACCAATTACTCTATGCCTCAATTTCACCAAGGCATAGCAATTAGAAAGAGACTCGGCAAAAATGGCATCCATAGGAGAGTTCCAAGGCAAAAACCACTGCTGACCAAGAAGAACACAAAGGCTTGATGATCCCCAAAACGTCTGAAAAATATTCTGTGAACTGACGAGACCCAGAAAGTTGAACTCTTTAGAAGGCATGCGTCCCGTTGCATCTGGCGTAAAACTAACACAGCATTTCATATAAAGAAAATCATACCAACAGTCAAACACGGTAGTGGTAGTGTGATGGTCTGGGGCTGCTTTGCTACTTCAGGACCTGGACAACTTGCCATAATTGATGGAACCATGAATTTTGCTCTCTACCAGAAAATCCTGAAGGACAATGTCTGAATTAAAACAATTATGCAAAGAAGAATGGGTTAAAATTCCTCAACAGTGATGTAAAAGACTCACTGCCACTTATCACAAATGTTTGATTGCAGTTGTTGGTACCCAGGGTGACACAACCAGTTATTAGGTTTAGGGGACAATTAATTTTTCACATTGGGCCAAGCAGGTTTGGATAGCTTTTTTCCCCTTTAATTAAATTTTCATTTAAAAACTGCATTTTGTATTTACTCAGGTTACTTTGTCTAATGTTAAAATTTGTTTGATGATCTGAAACAATTAAGTGCAACAGATATGCAAAAATATAAGAAATCAGGAAGGGGGCAAATACTTTTTCATAATGCTGTATAGCTCAAGCAAAATTATAGCACATGAATAATTATATTAACATGATATGGCTGGATTATTATATTTATTAAAGAATGCTGCCAAATATTTTGAAATGTTTGTAGTCCTCACATAAGGATTTAAAGTCAGTGGGGATCCATTCGTTTTAAGGAAGTGTTAATCTCTTAAGACCTTAATCTGTCTCCTGCAGGCCTCCAGGCAGATCAAAGTAAAAATCAACAAACTGCTGCCTGACATTAAAAAGAAACACCACAATCTCAGGGCATCTGGAGAGCAAAGTTAATAATGACTTCATATGTTTTTAGCTTTGATGTTATGTTCACCTGCAGCTCAACATGTAGCATGGTCATGTTCAGTGTCAAACTAAGAACTAACTGTTGAGATGAACTCTTTGTTTTAATTCAAGCTGTTACTTAGAAAATATTTTTGGTTGTATGATATTTAAGTCACAGCTAGCAGATAGTCACTTGTTTCCCTTATGTCAGTACCTCGATTTTTAATTCAAAACTCCTCCATCTTTCTAAAGGTCAACTCCGTTTACACATGAAACATTTACAGAAGGTCATACAGGCAATCGAACAAACTTAGAAGCCTAGTAAAATCTAATCTGATCAAACTGTGAGGAACCCGAGTAAAGCAGGTATCATTTGACTCTAACAGTTCAATTCCAGTGTGTAAGTCTCAAGGCTGTGCGCTGATTTAAAGTGAAACGGGGACCGATGTGACAGACACTTGGCAGCCAGCAATTAACTGAAATTA
Organism: Pholidichthys leucotaenia; assembly: GCA_020510985.1. NCBI lineage: Eukaryota > Metazoa > Chordata > Actinopteri > Cichliformes > Pholidichthyidae > Pholidichthys > Pholidichthys leucotaenia. Next base: position 188,821,677 of record CM035836.1, read on the forward strand.
CACCCAGGACACAGGCAGCAGCTGAGCAGTGTCTGGCGGCCTGTGCTGCCATGAATGGCACAATTTCAAATAAAAAAAAAAAAAAAGGCTAATGTGACACCAAACTGACCTGAAGTTACACCAACTCAACAGTCACAAGTGATTTCTCAGTGGAATACTCAACTGTGAAGTGTGTTGTGAGGCTGTTTTGATGTATTGCCCAAATAATGCATCTGTCAACACTCAGCATCTGCTTGGTCAGGATCCCTCTGGCTCAGATGCTAAACTTAATAAGGGTGCTGATGATGTAATGTTTTCATTGACTATGTTAACACTTGGGGAAGAACCAAAATGGATGTGAAAACTCTGTTTCGTTGATGTTCTGTCTAGGTTGCTCTGAAGGCCGGGGTGGGTTTATAGTCTTTTTTTTTCCTTTTACCTCATGGGTACTCTCAAATCTGGTAGGCTGTCATTCTTCCTTGTAGATTCACATGGATTATTACTGGCAGGCGTGGTGCAACATCAACTTTTGTGTTCATCAGTAGTTTTCCAAAGTTACTAGCTACTCAGCATTTTTACCAGCCAGGGTGTTCACAATTAAGGAGCTACTGTATTTTGAGCAATTTTTGTCCAAAAAAGTTTGCTTGAGCCACAAAATGTTTGGCATTAAATGAAGGTACAAGAGGTTTAAATTGTGTTGTGCACTTTACCAGCACATTCATATTATAGTTCTCCCTGTGCTGCGTGGGTTTACTCCGGGGGCTCCGGTTTCCTCCCACAATCCAAAGACATGCATGTTAGGTTAATTGGTTGTTCTAAATTGTCCCTAGATATCTGTTTCCTATAGGCCCTTAGAATAGAGGGTTAGTACTAGTGAAAGCGCTTTGAGTGGTCTTTGTGACTAGAAAAGCACTATATAAGTGCAGGTTAGTTAGATAGTTAGTAGTTAGTTAGATAAGTATAAGCTGACCTGTGAGCATTAGTGATAAGCTAGTCTTTTTTTTTTTCCACAATATCTTTATTGAACCTTTTTTTTTTTTTTTAACAAGCATGATACAAACAATCAAACACTAACACTAAAGTACTACAAAAAAAAAAAAAATGCACTAAAAACACCAACAACCACCAACAAAATCAAGTCTTCAACAATGCTCCTCTGTTTAGTCTAGACAATCCAATACATAAGTATACATATTATGTTCACCAGTTTGGAATTTACAAGGTCCACACACATCATTCACCTTCTTCTTCAAGAGTTATGTTTAAATTTTTTACATAATCAATAAAAGGTCTCCATATATTCTCAAACACAATTTCCTTTGATTTCAGTATATATGTTATTCTTTCTAATGGAAGGTTTGTTAACATCTGTCTTAACCACTGAGTCACATCTGGTCTATGAGTCTTTTTCCATAATAGTGCAATACATTTTTTGGCATTAAGCAAACTGAGGTCTATGAATGTTCTTTCACTTTTATTAAAATTATGCTTTTCTGGGTACAGACCCAACAAAAACAGTTTAGGATTCAATATGATTTGTTTTGAGATTATTTTTTCAATTGTTACCCTCACCTCTTCCCAAAACATTCTTATTAATCTACATTCCCATAAACAATGAAATAGGGTTCCTTTACTTTCCATGCATTTTGTGCATGTATCTGGTATATTTTTGTTATATCTATTTAACTCCTCCGGTGTAACATACATCCGCATTAACCATTTGAAATGTATCAATTTAAGGCGTACATTTATTGATTTGGTTTGAGCTTCTGTACAAGCCAATTCCCATTGTTCCTCTGAAATTTCAATTTGCAGATCTTCTTTCCAGTAGTTTAATCTTTTCAGTGAATTTTCACTTGAAGATAGTGTCAATGAGTTATAAAACTCTGAAATAATACCCTTTCTTTTACTATCTTTCATCATCATTTTTTCCAAGGATGAATAAATAGGTCGAGTGAGAGCTTTATTTTGATTTGATCGAATAAAGTTTCTAAGTTGAAGATATTTAAAAAAATGTGTTCTATTGAGATTAAATTTGATCCTCAGCTCTTCAAAAGACATTATGTTGTCTGCACATGGCAAATATAAATCCTGAATCTTTTGTATCCCTTTTAAATTCCATACTTTAAATACAGCGTCCGCTCTCCCTGGTTTAAAATATTGATTACCCCATATTGGACTAAATTGTGACAATAACTGTGGTTCTTTTAAATAGTTTTTAGCTTCACACCATATTTTGATCATATGCTTTACAAATGGATTTTTAACTTGTTTTTGTAATTTTTTTGCCGAGTCTGAGTATATGAATATGGGAAGAGGTAAAGGTAAATTGTATGATTCCATTTCAGTCCAGTGAGGGAGATCATTTGATGAAAAATAATATGTCATAGACCTCAGTTGTGCCGACCAATAATACAACATAAAATTTGGACATTTCAGACCTCCACGATCAAATGGTAAATATAATAAAGACAAATGTAATCTAGCCCTCCTGTTGTTCCATATAAATTCCACTAACTTTTTTTTTATTCTTGAGAATAGATCTAAAGGTGGTGATAAGGGAATGTATTGAAATAAATAAAGTATTTTAGGTAAAATATTACTTTTAAGTATATTGATTCTCCCGATCATCGACATTGGTAGTGACATCCATCTCTGAGTTAACTCATTGATATCTGACATTAAGGCTTCATAGTTGACACTGGCGACTGATTCTAGCTTAGGCATAATTTGGATTCCTAAATATTTAAACTGATTTACAACATTGAATTGATTTACCTCAGGGGCTGGGTAATTTCTCTGGGTCTCATTTAGCATTAATATTGAAGATTTAGTTTTATTTATTTTATATCCTGATATTTCCCCAAAATTCTTTATTAAATTCAACAAGGTTGGAATTGATTTTTTTAGATTCGACATAAACAAAATTATATCATCGGCGTACAGGGAGATTTTATGTTCTGTTGGTCCAACTTTAATTCCATATATTTGTGAATGTAAACGTATCGCTATCGCTAAAAGTTCAATTGCCATAGTAAACAGTAAAGGTGAAAGTGGACAGCCTTGTCGACATCCTCTATTGATTTTTATTGGTTTTGAAATATTGTTATTTGTTAGGATTTCTGCTGTAGCATTATTGTATATTATTTGAACCCATTTTATGAAATTATTTCCAAGTCCAAACCTTTGTAGGACTTCAAAAAGAAAGGGCCATTCAACTCTATCAAAGGCCTTTTCGGCGTCCAATGATAGGAGAGCTGTATCCGGTGCTTCTTTATTAAAATAAATAATATTAAATAGTCTTCTTACATTATGGAAGCCTTGTCTACCCTTTATAAAGCCATTCTGATCTCGATTAATAATATTTGGTAAAATTTCTTGTATTCGTCTTGCTAAAATTTTACAGATTATCTTAAGGTCGGCGTTTAATAGGCTTATTGGTCTCATATTTTCACATTTATTAGAGGGCTTACCTGGTTTTGGCAGCAGTATAATTAAGGCATTATTTATGTATGATGGTAAATTATTATTTTGAAATGCTTCTAAAACCATTTCCAAAAAAGGTTTTATTAATTTATTCTTAAATTTTTTATAAAGGTCAACTGGAAGACCATCTGGTCCTGCACTTTTTCCTGATTTCATATTATCAATGGCTAGCCCAACTTCTTCTTGACTAATTTTAGACTCCAATATCTCCCTGTTTTCATTTGGAATACACGGTATAGATAGTTCGTTCAAAAACCCATTTAGTTTTGTTAAATCAGGTTCATTTTTGGTATCATATAATTTTTCATAGTAATCTCTAAAGGCTCTATTAATTTCTAAAGGATCTATAACTACCTGTCCATTACTTATAATACTGGTAATTGGTGTTTTAATTTCCAATTGTTTAATCTGCCATGCTAATAATTTTCCTGATTTTTCACCTTGTTCATAAAAAGATTGTTTCAATCTTAGAAGACTCGAGGCAGCTCTATTCGCTGATTTTTTGTCGTATTCAGCTCTCAAAATCAGTAATTCATTCTCCAACCTTGGGTCACTTCCTGCATACACTTTTTCCTGAAGACTTTTTATTTTATGTTCCAATTTAGCTCTCTCCTCTCGAGTCTTCTTAGATTTTGATCCTGTATAACTAATAATATGTCCCCTAATAAAAGCTTTGAAAGCCTCCCACTTTACACATGCTGATGTTTGTGTAGTATTGATGTCAAAGAACTCGTCTATCTGTTTTTCTATATACTTGACAAATTCCTCATCCTGAAGCCATTTATGCTGAAATTGCCATCTACCTGATTCCTTTGTCAATTTTTTATCTACATATATTAGACAACAGGGTGCATGATCAGAGATCACGATGTTATCATAAAAGCAGTTTTGAATCCATCCATCCATCCATCCATCCATCCATCCATCTTCTACCGCTTTTCCGGAGGTCCGGGTCGCGGAGGCAGCAGTTCAAGCAGAGAAGCCCAGGCTTCCCTCTCCCCAGCCACCTGCTCCAGCTCTTCAGAGGGGATACCAAGGCGTTCCCAGACTAGCTGGGAGACGTAGTCTCTCCACCGAGTCCTGGGTCTGCCCCGGGGTCTCCTCCCAGTGGGACGTGCCTGAAACACCTCAAGTGGGAGGCGTCCAGGAGGCGTCCTAATCAGATGCCCATACCACCTCAACTGACTCCTTTCAATGTGGAGGAGCAGCGGTTCTACTCTGAGCCTCTCCCGGATGACTGAGCTCCTCACCCTATCTCTGAGGGTGAGTCCAGCAATCCTACGGAGAAAGCTCATTTCAGCCGCTTGTATCCGCGATCTCGTTCTTTCGGTCATTACCCAAAGCTCGTGACCATAGGTGAGAGTGGGAACGTAGATTGACTGGTAAATCGACAGCTTTGCCTTAGAACTAAGCTCCCTCTTCACCACAACAGACCGGTACAACGTCCGCATCACTGCAGATGCTGCTCCAATCCGTCTGTCGATCTCTCGCTCCATTTTCCCCTCACTCGTGAACAAGACCCCAAGATACTTAAACTCCTCCACTTGGGGCAGGAGCCTGTCCCCAACCCGGAGAGGACAATCCACCTTTTTCCGGCTGAGGACCATGGACTCGGACTTGGAGGTGCTGATTCTCATCCCAGCCGCTTCACACTCAGCGGCAAACCGTCCCAGCAAGAGCTGTAGGTCATTGCTGGATGAAGCCAACAGGACAACATCATCTGCGAACAACAGAGATGAGATCCTGTGGTCACCAAGCATGACACCCTCCATTCCCTGGCTGCGCCTAGAAATCCTGTCCATAAAAATTATGAACAGGACCGGTGACAAAGGGCAGCCCTGGCGGAGTCCAACTCTCACTGGGAATGACTCCGACCGAGTGTTGGCAATGCGAACTAAACTCTCACAACGGTCGTACAGAGACCGAATAGCTCGTAACAACAAGCCCGATACCCCATACTCCCGAAGCACCCCCCACAAAAATCCACGAGGGACGCGGTCAAATGCCTTCTCCAAGTCCACAAAACACATGTAAACTGGTTGGGCAAACTCCCACGAACCCTCAAGAATTCTCGAGAGGGTAAAGAGCTGGTCCGATGTGCCACGGCCAGGACGAAAACCACATTGCTCCTCCTGAATCCGAGGTTCGACCAACGGCCGGACTCTCCTCTCCAGTACCTTGGCATAGACCTTCCCAGGGAGGCTGAGGAGTGTGATCCCTCTAAAGTTGGAGCACACCCTCCGGTCCCCTTTTTTGAAGAGAGGAACCACCACCCCGGTTTGCCATGCCAAAGGCACTGCCCCCGACCTCCACGCAATGTTGCAGAGGCGTGTCAACCATGACAACCCAACAACATCCAGGGCCTTGAGGTACTCGGGGCGAATCTCGTCCACCCCCGGGGCCAGGCCACCAAGGAGATTTTTAACCACCTTGGCGACCTCAGCCCCTGTGATAGGCGAGTCATCCCCCTCGTCCCCAAACCCTGCTTCCTCTGTGGAAGGCGTATCAGTGGGATTGAGGAGATCCTCGAAGTATTCCTTCCACCGCCCGACGATATCCCCAGTTGAAGTCAACAGTGTCCCATCCGCACCATACACAGTGTGGACGGGGAGCTGCTTTCCCCTCCTGAGCCGCCGAACAGTTTGCCAGAATCTCTTTGAAGCCGACCGAAAGTCTTGTTCCATGGCCTCACCGAACTCCTCCCATACCCGGGTTTTTGCTTCAGCAACCACCCGAGCTGCACTCCGCTTGGCCTGCCGGTACACCTCAGCTGCTTCGGGAGTCCCACAAGCCAACCAAGCTTGATAGGACTCCTTCTTCAGCTTAATGGCCCCCCTCACCACTGGTGTCCACCACTTGGTTCGGGGGTTGCCACCACGAGATGCACCGACCACCTTGCGGCCGCAGCTCTGGGCTGCCGCTTCAACAACAGAGGTGGAGAACATGGCCCATTCAGACTCCATGTCTCCAGACTCCCTCGGAATGTGGTTGAAGTTCTTCCGGAGGTGGGAGTTGAAGACCTCCCGGACAGGGGCCTCAGCCAGACGCTCCCAGCACACCCTCACTATACGTTTGGGTCTACCAGGTCTGAATGGCTTCCTCCCCTGCCATCGGATCCAACTCACCACCAGGTGGTGATCAGTTGACAGCTCTGCACCTCTCTTTACTCGGGTGTCCAAGACATACGGTCGCAGGTCTGATGATACGATAACAAAATCGATCATCGACCTGCGGCCTAGGGTGTCCTGGTGCCAGGTGCACATATGGACACCCTTATGCTTGAACATGGTGTTCGTTATAGACAGACTGTGGTTAGCACAGAAGTCCAATAACTGAACACCACTCGGGTTCAGATCGGGCAGGCCGTTCCTCCCAATCACCCCCCTCCAGGTTTCACTGTCGTTGCCCACGTGCGCATTGAAGTCCCCCAGTAGGACAATGGAGTCTCCAGGAGGAGCACCCTCCAGCACCCCAGTCACAGACTCCAAAAAGGGTGGGTACTCTGAAACATCATTTGGTGCATAGGCACAAATGATGGTCAGGACCCGTTTCCCAACCCGAAGGCGCAGGGAAGCAACCCTTTCGTCCACCGGGGAAAACTCCCAATATAGAGGCAGCAAGGTGGGGCGATACAAGAATACCTACCCCTGCTCGTCGCCTCTCGCCCGGGGCAACTCCAGAAAAGGCCAAGCTCCAGCCCCTCTCCAGGAGACTGGTTCCGGAACCGGAGCTGTGTGTTGAGGTGAGGCCGACTATATCTAGCCGGTATCGCTCAATCTCGTACACCAGCTCAGGCTCCTTCCCCACCAGAGAGGTGACATTCCACGTACCAAAAGCCAGTTTAGAAAGCTTGGGATCAGTCCGCCAAGGTCTCCGCCTTTGACTGCCACCTAATCCACATAGCACCGGACTTCCATGATCCCTCCTGCAGGTGGTGAACCTACTGGAGGGCGGACCCATGTAACTCCTTCGGGCTGAGCCCGGCCGGGTCCCATGGGTGGAAACCCGGCCACCAGACGCTAGCCTTCGAGCCCCTCCCCCAGGCCTGGCTCCAGGGTGGGGCCCCGGTAACCCCATACCGGGCGGGGTACACTGAATCCTTGATATACAATTTATCATGAGAGTCTGTTGGATCGTTCTTCGTCTGGCCCTTCACCCAGGACCAGTTTGTCTTGGGAGACCCTATCAGAGGCAAATTGCCCTGGACAACATAGCTCCTGGGATCACTGGGGCACGCAAACCCCCCCACCACGATAAGGTGACGATCCATGAGGGGGCAGTTTTGAATCTTGAATCTTGGACCTTAATTCTGTGGAAATCAAAAAATAATCAATACGTGAGAATGTCTTGTAGGTACTGGAATAACAAGAATAGGCTTTAACTTGTGGTTTCATTTCTCTCCATATATCTAACAATCTCAATTCTTTCATAAAATGATTAATAGTCATCCTACATCCAATGTGCGTACAATCCAGTCCTGTTGATCTATCCACACCTGGATTCAATGTACAATTAAAATCCCCTGCTATTATATGTTGCCCTGTAAGTGATGATAAGATGAGAAATAAATTAGCAAAGAACTTCTGATCATCTATATTGGGACCATATAAGTTCACAAGATTTATATTTTCTAATAGCAAAGAACCTTGAATGATTACATATCTTCCAAATTTGTCTCCAATTACATTTTTCACTTGAAAAGGAACTGATTTATGTATGAGAGTCATAACTCCCCTGGCTCGGGATGAAAATGAAGAGGTGAATACACTTCCCTGCCATCTACTCCTAATTCTTTTAACATCCTCCTCTATCAGATGAGTTTCTTGTAAAAACACAATTCTTGAACCCATGTCCTTTATTTTATTCATAACTTGTTTAAGTTTTTTTAAATTTTGTAGACCTCTGCAATTCCATGAAGTTAAATTAAGATTAACACTTTGGTCCATGATCAATAGAGAGTTTGGGATTACCTTGCAGTGTAAACATGCTCATACAGAGAAGCAAAAACATGAGTGGTTGAACATTCATCCTACAAACTACACACAAACAAATTTCCCCTTCCCACACTTGTGGCAAACCCCCCAAAATCAAAAGAAAAATTCTGTCTCCCGATATAGCCATCGACCGTTCCACACCCACGGGGAACAGCCTAAGCCACTCCTTCTTCATCCTCCCAATCACCCTAACTCTACTGCTTTTAATGACGTAACATTAACTCTCCTCTGTAGTTTTCCAACTTAACTCCAAAATTTTTAACAACTTTGTACATCATAGTTTTTTTTTTGTTTGTTTGTTTTGTTTTTGTTTTGTTTTTTTAATATATAATACAATCTATATTTTGTAAACTTACTATTTACTTCAAGTCAGTCAGATGCCTGTGCAAATGCTTAATTATTCTACCTTATATTTTGTTCATGCTTAGCTCCCACCAGTCTCTTCTTCTTCTTTGATCTTCTTGATGAACTCCTGCGCCTCCTCTGGGGTCTTGAAGATGTGGGTTCTGCCCTCATACGTGGTCAGCAGTCTCGCAGGATAGATTACACCATGACGAATCCCAAGGTTGCGCAGCTCCTTACGTACGGGATCAAACTGCTTCCTCAATTGCTGGATTCCTGTGGCCAAATCTGGGTAGAACCGCACCTGCTGGTCCTGGTGTTTAATCTCTCCTTTAGCACGTGCAGCGTTGAAGATCTTCATCCTGTCTCTGTTGCTAAGAAACTTCATAATTAAGGTCCTCGGCGGTCCCTTATCTCTCCGTGGGCCAATACGATGTGCTTTTTCCAGAACCACTGCTGATTGCAACTCCTCGCTGCCCAGCACCTCCGGAATCCACTTTTCCAGAAAGGAACATACGTCCCGACCTTCTGATTCCTCTGGAAGACCCACCAGCCTCAAATTATTCTGTCTCGACCGAGATTCCAAATCCAAAATATTATCTTCCAGAGATTTATTTTTTTTTTCCAAAGTGCGCACCTTTAATTGAAGACGGGTGACGTCATCTTCAGCACTAGCGAGACGGAGCTCCATCTGCGCCGTTCGTTCTACACAGTCACCCAATTCCTTTCTTATTCCTTCCAACGCTGTCATAATCCCATCAAATCTAGAGGAAAAGTCCGCTCTCATTGAACTCATGGCAGCCATCAGCGCATCTGCGCCATTCCCCGCAGATATCGCACCGTTGCCAGCCTCCTCCGCCATATATGGAGTTTTGTTTGCTGCGTCACAGACCTGAAAGTCCGTTAATTTGGACTGTTTCGGCGGCTCGCTTTTTCCTTTTCCTGGTTTTCCAGCCTTAGGCTTCGCCGACATATCCTCGCCCAAATGCTGGGATACGTTCTGTCCCAAATGAGAGAGTTATTTGCCGATTTTTTTTTTCTCCAGGAGCAGAGCAGAGCGAGACACGTCCGTCCTACGTGGCAGCCATAACCGGAAGTCGATAAGCTAGTCTTTTGCTAAAATTTACACCTCTTTTTTCTTCTACCTTTTTTCTCATACGTTTTCAACATTTTCCTCACGACTTTGTCACCTTCTCATGAATTTTTGATTTTTTGGGGGGTAAACTTGTGACTTTCTGTCCTTCGTTTTTCGCTCATAAAATCGCCACCTTTTTACAATCTTGTGAGTGAAGTCTTGTGAGTGAAGCCCAGGATGAAACAGTGCAGCAGAGGGTCATCAAGGTGCCCCAAAAGATCATCAGGACGAAGGGTAGTATCTCATGGAGCAGTGAATGCTGACCAACATGGCAATTTTTGAACTTGCCATTTTTTCTGACAAATATCAGCAAATCTCAAGTGAAAATCAAGCTAGTATCTCATGGTGCCTCGAGTGATGAGGAACATTCATGAACACTGTGCTTTTTGGGTTTTGTCAGGGTTCGTTAAAGGTTGGAAAAACAGTCCGAACACAGTTTTTAAGGTCACCAACAGTTTTGTCATAAAGTTGCTAGTGTTCACTACTAGCCGAACCAAAAAACTATTGGCTGTTTGCCACACTTTTATGAACCATGATAAAGCCCCAAAAAGTGCAACGTTTGTATGTGTTTCTCAGCATTTGATGCTCCTTGAAATACGGGGGTAAGCTACCAGCAACTAAGCACACCTGTAAGTCTACAAGTCGAAGTAGAATGTTTAGTAACATTTACAACCAGACCCACTATCCTCACCACCTTTTTCAGCTCCCTCCCTCCGGCAGAAGATATGGGACGAGCACACCATTAGACAGAAAAACAGCTTCTTCCCTGAAGCTGTGAAACTGCTGAGGAAAGCTTGATGTCAGACCTAACCCCCCACAGCACACAATCACACACAGAGCACATCAGTATTACAGCATCACCACCCCACCATTACATCCAATACACAACTGTTTACACATAAATAATTAATATTCCTTTCCTTGTTGCTGCAAATGTTGTTTTCTCTCCCCCTCCTACATATAGAGAAAACAAGTGTTATTGTGCAACAATTTATAGTTTATAGTTTATAACAATTTTTTATTTATAGCTGGAATTTATTTCCATCACATACAGTATATTACATAGTCAATATTTGATTAAATGCCCACTGGTCTACACCTCAAGCACAGTGACAGCTTTCATGCCCTTAAATTTTTTTTACGGTTTTCTTTTAAATTTCAGGTAAACATAATTTTGTCGTATCGCTGTCAGACAGCAGTGCAAAGATGAATGTTTTCTAAAAGAAATTTTCTTATATCTTAGGAGTGATGGACCATGTAAGGTAATGTGAGTAAAAACACTGATGCATAAATGGAACCTTTAATACCATTTTACAAGCCCCAGAGGAAAGCTCAAACTGTTCTTCACAGTAATGCATCACCTCTGTCCAGATAGGAAAATGATGATGACTGAGTTCAGCATCTTTTGGCTCCGATTCACAGCTTTACTTTCTATTTCATTTGGAGATCTGGAGGGCATCTGAGTCTTTGAAAAATCATGAAACTAAAGAAGCATGTAAAATAAAACTAGTGACACTGTGGACTGGATTTATTAAAGGTGCAAAAACCAGATGTCATGAACTGAGGGCTGGAGATTTCCACCAGACTCGGTTTCATGGTGTTTTCCTGTCTTTCATTCATCTGTTGCATTTTGTGCCTTTGGGTTCATGTATTTATGTTCTGCTTGTCATTTTTCTGTTTGTGTCAGTGTTATATTTTTATTTTTCTGTACTTATTTATAATTTTACTGTGGTATGATATTTTATTCCTTTATATCTCTAGTATTGTCCTTTTTCTGTTGACAGCTGTCAGGGGCGTGAAGCTTCGTGTGGGTGTACCCTGTCAGCTGTCAGATTCTGGTTTGCCTCCCTCTCACTGGCCAGCTGATCCTGATTAATTATTATTGCCTTCTCCTGCCCGTTCAGGTCCCCATACCTGTCAGTTATTCTGTGATGGGTTTTGAGCCCTATTTAAGGGCTCTATGTTTCATTTCTGTTTTGTCGCCGCTTTGATTGTACATCCTCGTCTCTGCCAGAGTGATACTTCCCTCTGGTGCACAATCTATAAGTGCATTCCTCCCTTATTGGTATTTTGAGTTTATATACGTTGTTTTACTTTACGTTTGTTGCTTTCAATAAATTTCGCTAGCTCACAGTTCAGCACCTGGGTCTTGTTTCTCTGCCCAGAGAGGACATTTCTTGACACCAGAGCAAAGTGATTACTTATGCAATGAAAACTGTGTACTTCAAATGAGTGAAATAGTGAGCTGGATTTTGCACCTTTTCCCCTGTGAATATGAACAGGTCATTGTTGCTCATGCCAGCAAAATACTGGGTGGAGACAATGCAAATTTAATCAGTTAGCACACACAAAGTGATTAATCATTGGGTAAGCAACTCAAGTGGCTGTTTTTGCATCTGTATTTAAAGCAATAGTATGTAAATTTTTTTACTTTTTAATGTTTCCAAAATTAATCTGGCAAGACATCAACTTTTGACCGGGTGAATGTAACTTCCCTCATGAGGCAATGTGGGCCACAACAGCTCTGTTCTTGGTAGGAACACTGAAAGAACTACAACTATGGCTACTATGACCTCTCCCAACAGCCAATCACAGGGCACAAGTGTAGCCACCAACAACAAAGCACCTTGTGACTGGCTGGGACAGAGGTCATAGTAGCCATAGTGGTACTCTTTTCAGTGTTCCTACCCAGGACAAGAAAGTTACATATTGTTGCTTTAACACATTTCAAAAGCAGGTGTAATATGTTTTGCACACAGGTTGTTCCTGCGATTCTGGTAAGTGCAAAGAAGAAATTAATATGCCTCCAGAAAACTACACTTGTATTAAAGTGCCCCTATTATGCTATATGGATTTTCCCCTGTGTAGAGGATTTCTGTTACACCATCTGGTCTGCAAAGTCAACAAGTTCAAGGTCCACCTGTGCAGGAGTTCTCCTCTCCAACAGAAACTGGGGCTAATCTGTCTAAAACACCTCATTTGGATTTGCTCTCCTCTTCTGTGGTGTTAAAATGTCATAACGCTACAGACCTGATGCAAACATCCTCCCTGGCCAGTCTACCACACCTTCAATGAACACTGGGAGGAGAAGAGGGAGGGACATTTTCCAGTGAGCTTTGGATCTCACACATCTAGTGCAGCTAGTGAGTTACCGCAGTTCTTCTCTGTTAATCATAGTCATCCCAATAAACATCTGTGGTCCCAGTCCATTCATTAATCCACAGCTGATATCCCCACTATATTTCATCTACCAACCCTGGGTCATATATTTTATTCATTATTGTTTAATCCAGACATTATTTTAGCGTATCTTATTATAGGCTAATATATTCTGACTTGGATACAGGTCAGCAATAGTTAGCTTACTGCTAGCAGTCATTCAGGGGTGTTTTTGTGCCTAATATACCCCTTGGATTTGTCGTATCCTATCAACCACTCAAACTACGCACCTCATGTCTTTGATAATGCTTTACTTAGGGTTTTACCTTCTCATATTCATACAATTTTATGTGAGTCCAAGAACCAGAGGTAACAATTAGCCTCCAATGTGATGCTGCTGTCAAGCACAATTAGTTTTCAGAGATGACAAAAGAGGGAAGTTTGGGTAAACTGGGGTTCATTAGCATTTAAAGCAAAATTATATAAAACACAGCAAGCAGGGGCCCTTCCTTTATGCAGAAAATGGTACCGCTATCATTAAACCTAGAGTTGACCTTTTTTTTTTCTTTTTTCTCTTTTCTAAGAAAAAAAGAAAAGGAAAAAAAGAGAAAAAACTTGTTGTTCTGACCACAGCATGCCACAGACATTTTATTGAGACCTTTGGGAACTGTGTCAACATGTGAAAAACATGCATAATAGGGGCAATATATTTTTAATGATGTAAGGAAAAAAAACTTTTACATTTTTTACTCAAGAAGATTGATAGACACAAATAAAACACAATTAAAGAAAGCAAATATTCACAGCCACTGCTGCATACAAGACGTACAAGAGTCTACTTTTTATCCCCCACCACCCCTTTTAAGTTGTTTAAACCTCGCTACTCTAGTGCACCCTTCCCTGCTTGCTCTCCAAGCACTTGCTGCTCAGCTGTTGAACCACATAGACCCTACTGCCAGGTCATTTCTACCTATCGTCAGGGCAGATAAAACAATAATCAGGTGCCTGCTGTGTGACACCAGCTCGAGTGTTGCACCTCAGCATTCTTTTCACTGATGACACAACTGGTCTCTCTTGCACAATGACGATAATTTGCCTTTAAAAGCTGCAGACTGATTTCTTGGTTCTCACAGTGATTCTTAGTTGATGTCAATTTCATTTGGTAAATGCAATAAATTACATTGTGTTATGTGTCTATTTTGTAATTAGCAAGTCAATCTCCACCATTTCACTTCCATACACATTGTAGAAAGGGAACTGTGTTTGCTGTTTTATATTAGAGGCTTCTTATGCATTGCCACACAGTTTTTTTTTTAATTATTTTTCAACGTGCTATTAATAAAAGCTACATTTACTTAATTCGCCACCTTACACCTTGCCAACTTCTCTAATTAAATACATGTAATTGTATTAGCTGTCTTTCCACCTGCATTGAATCTTTCCATATAGATATTTTTTGTATAGCCTACTGAATGTTTCTTTCTGTAGCTCATCAGAGATATTATTGGGCTCGTCATCAAAACCGTTAACTTCCTTTTGTATTTGCACAGGTCAGTCTTTAAACCCTCTGTGGGCATGAAACAAAACATGCTAAATCCTCCAATAAGCCATCGTCCACTTATTTGCACTTGTCATCAAGCACACAATCTTACTTATAAATCACCTGCAAAATGTCCACAAAGGAACAATGCAATTATCAAGGCTGCACATGCAATGTAGTACCTGCTATTTGGGATCATAGTAAATCAGACTCTAGGTGTACTGTGCAAGGAACCTGGTGGTATAGAAACATACAGTAGACTGCCCTTTAACATTTCCAAAGTAATACAAGAAAAAAAGGTGAATGGAACGGTAAATGCGAGCACATGAAATGCCAGCATCTCTAGATATTGTAGACAAAAGCTTTTTCTCTTTTTACCTGAAGCAGAAATAATTCCCTGTTGTGCCACCAAATATTTTCTCCAAAACAAATTACAGCCAGCGCAGCAGAACTGCCAACAGTGGACATCTGCTGATTATAATTCTGTTGCATGTCTTAGATCTGCAGATGTGAGTCAATAAAGAGAAAAGTAATTCAAACACTGTTCCCTCGTGTAATGAGAAAGCTACATTTTATATCTGATAAATCAGATGGGCGATGAGGGAGGTGGATACAGATCAACCATTTGTTTCCATTTGGTGGGCACAAATACAAATTAGCTCTGAGCCTCGAGTTGGCTGGAGCAATATGCCATTGCTGTTATTTAATAAAACATCCTTTAGGTTCTTATGTTGGGAAGGAAAAAGCATTGAAATTGACTTAGGAGTAGGAAGGATAGAAATGCAGAGTCAGTATATAAAAATCCAAACCTGATTGAGCACACTACTGACAACACAAAGAACAAAACCAAACTAGAGGGCACTCAGAGAGCACATACCTCTGCCAAGGCCCTCTCAGAGTGTTTGTTTGTCTGACTGTTATCAGGATTACGCAAAAACTACAGGATGGACTGTGATGAAATTTTTCACCAGAGGTGGCCCTGGGGTTACAGATGAACCCATAGAGTTTGGAGGCAATCTGAGTCAGGACACCGATTCTGGATCACTTTTTCTCCTTCTTTAACACTGGTAGATAGGGCCTTGGCAGAGGTATGTGATCTGTGAGTACCCTCTATTTCTTTACATACCATGAGCGCATATCTCCACCGAGGCCCTATCTCACAATGTTAAAGAAAGTGCAAAAGCGACCCAGAATCCGCATCCTGACACGGATCACCTCCATAATCTAATGGGTTCTTCTGTAGCCCAAGGGCCACCTCTGGTGAAAATTTCCTCAAAATCTGTCTACTAGTTTTTGTGTAATCCTGCTAACAAACAGACAGACAAACAAACCAAAATGAAAACATTATCTCCTTGGCGAAGGTCATAAAATGCCAGATTTGGAAGGACATTTAAAACTTAAATGAATCATCACGTTTTGTGCTGTGCTGCTACTGACCAAAGAATCTAAGCAGGCGGGGAATGGATCTGAACAAACAGCCAAATGGACTGAAGCCTTGAGTATTCCCATCAGGTTAACTACTGCAATACACAAGTAAAAGTAGCAAACATTACAATGGTTTTTTACTGGCAAAAGGAATGCATTAGCTATTCTGTTCCATCATTAGTGCAATCTGCTACTGTTTACATATTGCCTAACAGAATTACAGAAGCTTTAATTAGTTTATCCAGAAAATGTGAGTAAGGAACACAGAAAAATGTTAATGTCCTCAAGTTCTAGGAACTAATTTTTCCTCCTTGGAGCAGACATTATATGAAATTCTGTCCTCTTCTGCCCTGACCCGAGTGTGACTGACTGCCCTGACTGGTGACTGGACACCAAGGCTCTTTATGAGGGAGAGCACAGTCTCACGCTGGCCATAATGACACACCATCACCATTTATTGGAATCTGGGGGAAAGAGCAGTCTATGTTTTTAATTGCGATCATATGTCACTTTGAAGTGCTTCAATAATAGTCTGTCTCGAAGAAAAGCAGCAATGGAAGGAAGAAAACTTTGCCCTTTCTACTCCAGTCATTTTAAAGATTATAAGACAGGACAAGGGAAGGAGGAAGTTTATCACACTTCAGCTCCAAATAATAGAACTTTCATGACAGACAAGGGAAAAGGAGAGAGTCTTTATGACTAACTTTGAAGTGAGCTATTACTGCTCCTGACGGGATACTCACATTGATGCTATAAGTCAGTTAAAAAAACAGTGTATATCTGGATTGGTTAATATTACATAAACTGGTTGGAATTTGGAACAAGCTTTTAAACTTACAGCTCGCCTGCTCAGTCTATAACTCAACCAAGCAAGAAGGCTTTGGAGTTAATTATGCTTTTGTTTCCTTACTCAATTACTTCTTTGGCAGTGAGGCTTGAATTCTGAAGCTATTAATGTGATGGAAAATGTTCAAGCCAGGTATGTGACAATATGATTTACATTTGAGACCAACCGATATAATTAAAATAAGTATGGGTTTCCGTTTGCTTTTTTAACCCAGCTTCTCAGTATCTCTAATCCATCTCTAATCCAGCTACTTCTTAGTGAAGACCATACACTTCAGCCATGCTTGGAATAAAGATAAGTCTTTTCTCAACATTCTTGCATACTGAGTTTATTAAAGCTATAATTAAGCAGTTTATGATCTTAGTAATATGTGCTATCTTGTCATTTTTTTCTACCAGTTCTTTAACTTGCCACTAGTGCTATTTCATTCCTAATTTGCTTGTACAGACTTAATGAGCATTTTCACCAGCAGATGACATTAAGCAACCTTTACTAGACAAGAGGAAACACGGTTGCAATGTGTCTAAACTAGTTCCATACTCTTTTGTAAGATTGTCCCCAATCATTAATCAAGCTTAACCCAAATGTTTTTAGTGCCGAACCTTACCCCAAACCCCAGCCTTAATGACCTAAAAGTATGTATTTAATGCATAATAGAAGGTAATCATTAAACCTGTAGTGAGTCATAACTGAGAAAGTAAAAGTATGCTTGCCATACAGTAACTCATCATGAAGCATAAAAACATGATTTATTTGACTAGCAATTAAAACAAGACTGTAGAAAAATTCAAACAGCATGCATGTAAAGACATGTCTATAAAGCCACGTACATTTAGTCCATCTACACAAAATAATAATTAAATAAAAGCACATACAGTGGTGGGAAAAAAGTATTCACCCCCTTCCTGACTACTTCTTCCTGACATTTTTGCATATTTACCAGACTTAAACGTTTCAGATCATCAAACAAATTTTAATATTAGACAAAGATAACCCGAGTAAATACAAAATGCAGTTTTTAAATTATGATTTTATTTATTAAGGGAAAAGGCTATCCAAACATACCTGGATTTAATCGCAGTTAATTCATGATGTAACAAGGGGGCAATTACTTTTTCACATAGGGCCAGATAGGTTTGGATAGCTTTTTTCCCATTAATATAGTAAATAATTATTTAAAAACTGCATTATGTATTTAGCTTGTTATCTTTGTCTAATATTAAAATTTGTTTGATCTGAAACATTACATTAGAGAAATACACAAAAATATAAGAAATCGGGAAGAGGCAAATACTTTTTCACAGCACTGTAATTCACAGTTGGCAATAAGGTTGTTAGGAAACAACTGCATAATGAATAAGAACTTATGTCCTTGGTTTAATAATGAAAAGTGTTGGTGGATTACAGCAGCAGCATGACTATTTTTCTGACTAATTAATACCATAAACAGTTCACTGGATGCACAGCCTTTTTCAAAAAAGAAGCATGCATATTCCTTCCAAGGTCTAGAGTCAGTTAAAGGTTTATAAATGAAAAAACAAACAAACAAACATTTAAACTAAAGCTATGAGACATCATATAGTGGGAAATCTGAATTCACAAATATCAATACACAAGGTTTTCAAAAACTGTATGCTTAAGGGAGGGTTTGGATACTGCATCTCTGTGCGTGAATAGGATACATAGGTCATTTAATTAAGTCCATATTTAAGAATGTAATCTGCCTCCTGCTCCGTCTTCCTCAGGGAAGAGCCTTTAGCAACACTTCACCCGTCCATATCTGCACTGTAGCTCAGAAGCATCAGTCATGCATCTTCTATCAGGATTTATTATCTGTGATGTTTTTATCAAAACTGATTTCATGTGTGAGGTTACCCTGGCTGTCCTGACTCAACTTGACAGATTGAGATCTTTTAAGTTCAATAAGGTCCTCTGCCATGTCCTCTAAAGGCAGCAGACAGACCAATGACACACAGGCAAAGGTTAAGTCAATCAAGTCAATGTTCTTAACAGGCATCATGGAGAATAAGCAAAGGAACACTGAGCTAGCTGACTGCTGTCCTTTAAATTGTCTGGGGAGTGAACAATTACAGGTTTACAGGGAGCTGCTTGCAAAACATCTCACACTTCACCACATCTGAGTGCCTAATTGCTTTGATTTTTTAATCTTTTAAATGTGTGCTGTTTGAAAAAAAAAAAAAATCAGATTATTTCTTAGGAACAGCCAGCAGTAATTCCTGAACAGATCGTAAATGTCTTCTTCTGAAATAATGAAAAAGATGCTTAACACTTCTCTGACTCAACTCTGATGATGGATGTGTGACTCAACAAAGGAAACAATCCCATAAAGATGGAGTTTATGCCATAAGCATAAAACCGTGTATATGTGTGTGAACTAAAAATATTCACACTGCACTCAACAGGATGAAGAAACACTTTCAGTTTTCAAGTGTTTTCAAATCCCTTATGGGGTCTACTTTACAGACTTCATTTTAAATATAAAAGAAGGAGTAGATACACTCACCAGCAAAGCTTAATACATTTCTAATACAATACACAGATGTGATGGCAGGGCCACCTATTGTACTCAAGTGATGTGATTATCAATGACAGACATGTCAGAACACCCTGATCATAAATAAATGTCAGCTCACAGCAGTAGAAAGGTCATGATTTTGTATCATAAAAATGAACAGGCAGATTTGATGTAATAAACCTTAGCATACAGAATACAAGTGATGTTTCAAATTTATATCTGTGTTTTTCTACTTTAAAATACGATGATTATAAAACATGAACGATGCCAATGTATTGCATTATAGAAGCAACGTACTGAATTTACTGTTAGGGCAAGTCAGTCAGTCAGCCTTATCATAACTTTAGGCCTCATGCATGAATTGTTAGAAAACAGATTTGTTTGTAAATGTGGCATACAATCAATTTACATTAATTTGTATGATTTACCAATTTTTGGTAAATCTGTTAGTATCTTGAAATTTAGTGCAGGTACAAAATTTACGAGTGATCCAGACCAGTTGTAAGAGTTTTGTGTAAATAGTTTGCTGTTATTCTAACATTAGTTTTTACTAAATGGGTCCAACACAAGGTGATGTGATGGTGATGGCTGGTTGACCGGTAAGTGACTTATCAACTGTCACAATGCAAATCATATGGCTATCATTCTGATTTTTACTGCTTTCACATGTCAAAAGCCCATCCCAAGGCTGGACAAAGAAGGGGGACCACACGGAGGTGCCAATTTAAACAATAATTTACTAAAAGAAAATAAACGTGTCTGTAAGTGTCAGTGGTGCATGTGTGTGATGGATGCATGAGACAACCAAGAAAAGATAGACCAGTCATTGGCCATCCCAGCAACGTCTCTGTCGGGGCTGCAAATGCGCCCAACAGAAAACCCAATATCAAAAAGCCCACAGGCCACAAACACAAACAGGGGCCGCCAGTACAGCCCTGACCAAACGACAGACAGCGGGCAGCAGGCAGAGCGCAAACACAACAGAGGCACCCGGCCTCCACCGCAGCAACAAGCGCTGCTGACAGGTGCACAAAGATGGCTAATATAGAGCAGCCCTCAGCCAGGGGTGGTCCTTGGTAGCTCCACCTACAACACAGAAAAAATATACAGAGGTCCCGCTCCGGAGAGCAGTGGGGCTGTAACATACGCGGTGTGGGCTTCATTTTAAGTCTTAGCCCTTAAACTTGGTGCTCTGGACAAGGTCTCCACCACATTCCTGAGCCTCTGCTGCAAAAAACAAAGACAAATGCATCAGTTTGAACCAATACTGTAGTCCACAGAATAATGGGAAACAGATGTCCTTTGGGAGGTAAACTGGACAGAAAGAAAAAACCTGCCAAGACGCCGATCCAAATCCATAGCCAGCCAGACAAAACAGAGGTGTTCATCAGGAGGACGACCACTATCAAAACTCCACAAGATAAACTGAGGTTTCAGCCTAGGAGCAAGGTGGCGCAGCTTAGGAGCAAACCACAGTTCATGCAGGTTTTGCAGCCACTCAGAATTTTCCAGCTCACCCAGCAACCTACACTGATCAGAAGCATCCATGATGTCATCATCTAACACATGTGCATCCACAGACCCTGCAGCAATTGCTAAACCAACCAGATGCTGACACACATCCCCCCCACCCCGGTTCAAAAACCAGCTTTCCCCAGGAGTAATCTGATTTCAGTAGATTAACCTGGCAAAGCTGCATTTCCTCCTTATGCTCAGGTGTAAATGAACAAATTTCAGAAACCAGTATGACAGGCTCTTTAACAGTGTCACCCAGAACCACATGACTGTTAGGGATAACAGCAGGACAAATTGATTGTCCTAGCTGATAGCCTGCCACAGAATCCAGCTTCTTTGACACATCACCTGGTGTTGCTGAAGAGTCACAGTCAGAAAGCACATGAGGAGGCTCCACACACAGGTTTTCAGAATTAACATAATTAATGGGAACAGCCAACACCACAGGTGTCACTGTGCATGCTGAAACCAATTTACAGGCATTGTAATGATGCACCGCATCTGAAACATTGTGATCGTGCATCGTCTCCGAAACATTCTGAGCGTGCACTGTCTCTGAAATAGAGGAAACTGGATGTAAATTAGAGGAAAAAACACCTGAGTGCGCACAGCCAAGAGCACTGCCCAGACCCAAATCAGCACCACCAGCAGCCCCAACTCTCATGCTAAGGCTCGCCAATCGTGTCCGTCTCCATTCTAACTCCCACAGTAAGAACGCTTTCCGTTGTTCAAAAAACAACCTGGCAACATCACCGGTCAAACCCACTCTAGACATCACAACAAGTGTTACGCACGCCAACACGTACAAACAAATTAGACTGATGTGTCAAATTAACACAGGTGCAGCGCTCCGCCCCACAACCTGAAACAATTAATTCACGCTCCAACCCCTAAAAACACCACAAACAGATTTACAAATTAACAGACACTCACCAACCTCCGTATCTCCCCAACAGATGCGTGCAAAGTCAGCAAACGCTGCACAATAATGAGCACTGATGTCACATGGACATCACAGCCACTTGCTCATTCACAAAAATCACCGTCAACACCTCTACTCACACAAGTGAATAAATTGTGCAACCGGACCAAACCAAACTGGATCACAAACAGAAGGAAGTGCTTCCATTCAAAAAAATGACACACTGGAAATTCTCTTCCCTGACTTCCTAGTCACAGAAGCCTATCTACCTAACATAGACCCTAGTCTTTGTGCAGTTACTGGCAGAAGGATCTTTACTCACAAACCCACTGGGCTTCCGAGTAGCTGCTACGCAGCGACTCACAGGAATCCCATGGGAGTGGCCCCAGACCGTGTTCACTGCTGTAATAAACCAAAGATAGACAGTGAACCGCCTAATGGAATCCACTGTTAAGCCTAACAGAAAAAATTTCCAGTGATATCAAAACCAAATGGGAACACACTTAACTGATTTAACCCAGTTAACAAACACACAGACAAACCCACCACACAAACAAATGAGCTCCTATTTCCACACACAGGTCCACTCTAACACAGATGAGCAAACGAGTCCAGATTCACAAATGGATCTAACAGATGAACCGCGTTGAAACAAACGGATGAGCTCCCATTCTGTCACAAATGGGTCCAAGCTCAAAACAGACGAGCCCCCCACTTTGTCCTTTTACAAACGGGTCTAAGGCTCAAACAAACAAACCAGGTTCAACTGGACGAACAAGTACCATCCCGTCACAAACGGACCACAGTGGAAACAGACAGTTCCAAGTTCAAAACGGCCGGATGAGCTCCCATTTTGTCCTATTACAAATGGGCCTATTCCAAAGGCTCAAACAGACCAGGTTCAGACAGATGGACGAGCTCCCATTTGTCACAAGCCTGGCTCAAGGCTGGACAAAGAAGGGAAACCACACGGAGGTGCCAATTTAAACCGTAATTTATTCAAAGGAAATAAACGTGTCTGTAAGTGTCAATGGTGCATGTATGTGTTGGATGCATGAGACGACTAAGAAAAAAACAGACCAGTCATTGGCCATCCCAGTGACCGTATGTCTCTGTCAGGGCTGTAAATGCACCCAGCGACAAACCCAAAACCAAAAAGCCCACAGGCCAGGGGCCACCAGCACAGCCCCGACCAAACGACATACAGTGGGCAGCAGGCAGAGCGCAAATACAGCAGAGAGGCACCTGGCCTCTAACGGGAGCCAAAAGCACTGCTGACAGGTGTGCAAAGGTGGCTTATATAGAGCAACCCTCAGCCAGGGGCAGTCATTCACAGCCCCACCTACAACACAGAAAAAACACACAGAGGTCCCACTCCAGAGAGGAGTGGGGCTGTAACACATGAGGTGTGGGCTTCATCCTTGGGTTAGGGTGCAGAGCAGGGTCCATGTTGATAAATGATTTTGAGGGAAGACTATGCTATATTTTCATATAAACTAACATTACTATGAAAAAGAACAAAAGTCAATTTTTTACCACTTTTCACACATATATTTTAAGCCGAAATTGTTGAAAATGTGTCAGGCTACTCACCAAAGGAGGGCAATTTTGGTACAGTGCACACGGATGGCAGAAATGACCAAAGTGCACTGAGCTCAGCTGTGTTTTCATGTTGGTGGCAGCTCGGTGGCACAGTGGTTAGCACTGTGGCAGCACAGTAAGGTCACGGGATTGATTCCACCCCTGACCATCGTGGGTTCGATTCCACCCCCTGACTCACTTACACACAGGTGAAATCATTTTTAAATGGACTGTTTACACACATTTTGAAGACATGAACATTTGTTGAAGCTGGAGTGGCTCGTTCATACTAACATGGCTCACTAGCAAAGTATACATGATTTACACATACTACTAACATGTTTTTGCATGAGGCCCAGTGTTAACTGACCATTTGAAGGCATCATTTGTTGCTTGTTTATAGTGAATAAAATCCATTACATTTATATTTGTTAAAGTTGTGTATTATGGTTAAATAACACTGTCAACCACTGGCTAATGATGGCACTTAACATTGGGATGTTTATGTACATCCTTGACATGTAGGTGAAGAACTTCATCACTTTGATCAACAAATCTGAAATAAAACATTTTTTTTTGTCTTCATCACCTTTATATATAATGTGTACTTCATCTTTGTCTTTCATGTACTAACTAGCTGACCTAACAAAGTCACAAGTTCTTCATTAACATAAACCAAGCAAAAAAGATAAAAGGGAGGAAAACAGACCCAGGTCAGCACTGACACTAACACTCTCTGCCGGTAGACTTTACATTTGTATCAAGGGCACACACAGAACACTAGAGCATTGTTAGATGAATATCAGCACTGTAATACTCTTTGTGCCTCACACGATAATAACAAGCAGCAGGTTCAAATTGACAGGGTGTTCCATCACTGTTCGGATAATGGTGTGGTTGTGTGTGCAATTGGGGGGCTTTGGGGGTACCACCGAGTGTGTGCAGCTGAACCTGAACATAATTTATCATTGCGTGACATACTGATTAGTCTGCAATCTCTGGGCCTTTGCTCAGCAGTTTGTGCTAATGCATTACATGACTGTAGGTGCAAATATGCTTATGTGTGAAAAGGATCTGAGCATGTGTGTAGTAAATAAATAATTTTATGTTTCCCATATCTTAAAGCATGTCAATGCAGGGGAGAGGCTCCTAAACCATTTCAATACAATTCTTACATCTGTGCAATATAAACAGAGTGTACAAAGCTCCAGAGGTCTGACTTGATTTTTTTTCTTTTTGTTTACAAATGTACAGTTCTTGTTGCTGCCAGCTGACACCATACAGTAAGCAGATCTGGTGTAGCACACCCAGCACATACTATCAGCTCTCATTCTCTCCTGTGACTGGAACACTGCCAGTTTAAATGTGTGGCACACAGCTGAGAAACTCCCACAACATTTACCCCACGCAGACTTTTTCAGTAAGACCTTTATCGCCCAGACGCCCCAGTAGAGCTGCTCAGGTGGAAGGCAGTAGAGGGATGTGATCGTCCAGGGCAGCTCCCAGCTGTGAGCGTGTCTGACTGTATGAATGTTTAGCAGAGCGTGCATTTTTAGTGAAATACTGTCCCTGGGGGATTCTTTAAAAAAAGGCGGGGGGAACTTAAGTCAGTGCAGAGCATGACAGCTGCTACAAAATCATACTCAATATGACTGGGGTATTGCAAAAATAAAGATGGGGAATAACTCAGTGTCACTTCAAGTATTTGTAATGGAGATGTCTAGAAACCTAATGGAAGCACTGGATCTTTTAAAGGGAAATTTATTACATACCCCATTTCCAATTAAGTTGAGACGCTGTGTGAAATGTAAATATAAAGAGAATATAATGATTGGCAAATCCTTTTCAAACTATATTCAACTAAATACACTGCAACTTTTTTCAAATATTTACTCATTTTGAATTTGATGCCTACAACACATTCCAAAAAAGCTGGGACAGGGCCAAGAAAAGACTGTTGAGGAATGCTCAAAAAACACCTTTCTGTAACATTACACAGGTGAACAGGTTAATTGGAAACAGGTGAGTGCTATGATTGTGTAAAAAAGGAAGCATTCTTGAAAGGCCCAGTCGCTCACAAGAAAGGATGGGGCGAGGTTCACCACTTTGTGAACAACTGCATGAGCAAATAGTCCAACTGTTTAAGAAGAATGTTTCGACATAGAGTTGCAATGGATTTAGGGATTTCATCATCTATAGTCCATAATATCATCAAAAGATTCACAGAATCTGGAGAAATTTCTGTGTGTAAGCAGCATGGCCAAATACCAGTACTGAATACCCATGACCTTCGATCCCTCAGGTGGCAGTGCAATAAAAAAAGACTGAGGAACACCTTGGAACACTTCGGAAAACCACTGTCAATTAACACATTTCATTTATACATGTACAAGTGCAAGTTAAAAGTCTACCATGCAAAGCAAAAGCCATATATCAATAACACCTAGAAACGCCACCAGTTGCTCTGGGCCTGAGCTCATTTGAGACGAACTGACGCAAAGTATAAAAGTGTGCTGTGGTCCGATGAGTCCACTTTTCAAATTGTTTTTGAAAATCTTGGACATTGTGTCCTCTGGGCTAAAGAGGAAAAGAACCATCCAGATTGTTATCAGCTCAAAGTTCAAAAGCCAGCATCTGTGATGGTATGGGGGTGTGTTGGTGCCCATGGCATTTGTAACTTGCACATCACTGGCCACAGTTACATGGGCAAAATTTCTTCAATCTGATTACAATTCAAATCAGAATTTTACTGTTTACATGGATCCTGAAAACGCTGATCTGATTAGGACGTGTGTTTCCATGTGTCATACGTTTGAACGGAATAAATCATTTTGACATGTGCACATCGACATTTCGACATTCCGAAATTCCGAAAATAGTAGAAGAAGAAGCAACTTCCTGTGTTAGCAAGCCCCGCTTCATGTCGAAATTGACCTCTATTGTGTTATTCAGACTGTACTTTAGCTTCTGCTGGTCTCCATAATGAAGCTACAAGTACATACTTCTGCATATGACGAACAGAGGGAGACAGCAGGACGACACAGATCAGTTTTGTTTTACTCCTGCTATGTTTTCCGCTAGCTGCTGCTAGGGCGGAAATACGTCACGTCGACGTGTGGCTGGTGTACAGACATGCGCAGTAAACATATTTTCTGCCCTGTGTTCGGAATAGGTGTTTATATGCGCACCATTCCGATTAACAATCGGCATAACCCACCCCTCTCAAACGGAATGAAATTTTGATCCGAATGAGCATGAGGTTAGAATATTCAGATTGCCGTGTTTACATGAAGCATTTTTATTCTGATCAGGCTTTTAATCCGGTTACTTGTGTCCATGTAAACATAGCCAGTGAAGGCAATGCCGAGCAGTACATACAGGTTTTGGAGCAACAAATGCTGCCACCCAAGCAATGTCTTTTTCAGGTACGTCCCTGCTTATTTCAGCAACACAATGCCAAGCCAACGGCAATGCCAATTACAACCGCATGGCTTCGTAGTGAAAGAGTGCGGGTACTAGATTGGCCTGCCGGCAGTCCAGAGCTGTCTCCCAATGAAAATATGTGGCCCATTATGAAGTGCAAAATACAACAATGGAGACTCCGGTCTGTTGAGCAACTGAAGTCATACTCAAGCAAGAATGGGAAAGAATTCCACTGACAAAGCTTCAACAACAATTATGTCCTCAGTTCCTAAACTCTTGAGTGTTGTTAAAAGGTGACGTAACACAGTGGTAAACATGCCCCTGTCCCAGCTTTTTTGGAATTGGGGTTTGTATTTTAATTTTAAGAAATGTATATGGTATAGTAATTAAACAATTACAACCATAGCTCTAAGCTCTTGATTTTATAATAATTATGCCTCAGTGCAAAGCATCATAGGCATACGGTAACGTGTTGATGCATCTATGTGTGTGTCTGTCTGTCTGTCCTTCTGTTACCATAACGTCATAATTGCTCAGCTTTTAATTTGACAGAATTTCAAGATAAGGCTCATTTTCAAAATATACAGAAAAATAACTCATGTTTGCGGTCAATGGAGCTGGGGAAAAGTTATTGTAATAACTATTGCTGGGCCAGCTGAGGTGGCAGTGTGACTTTTTTGCAGCCCCATGGACCACTTTCTGTCAACAATCAATCTCATCCTGAACTTTTATAATAGCCATTGTTACTGAAAACTAAAAACATATTCAGCAACTGCACCACTTATTCACTACATCGATTGTTTTCAGACACGTTTTACTGTTTAATTTTGAAGATAAAGGACAACGTATTTTCTTCCTGTAGTTTCAGCTCATTGGTAGAAACTATAATTCCCACATTGCTCAAATCGCAATACGCCAATCACAGCAGAACTGCCTCTGAAGTCAAAAAGCAACTAAAAGACAACATCAGAAGAGAACAGCAGGTGAAAAAACATGCAGTGGTTTCAATGTTGTAACAACTCCTAAAACAGCAACATTTGATTCTTAAAGCTTATGTTTTAGGACATTATTTTTTCCGATGTGCTCCACTACTGGTGGCTTTGTGGTTCCATTATTCATATGTCAATAAATTGTTAATATGTTAAATTGTTTTCTCGAAAATTCAGTCGATTTTTTTTAAAACTCTTAATTCCAATGTCAGTAATATAAAAGCACCACAGCGTGACGTGGTTGAACCATTTGCCTTAAAATAACTTACAGTCCTGTTATTTGTTTATTGATTTATTTGCTCAAGTTAAGCTGATGTGATGGTGTGAAATATAAAAACTACTTCAGGTTATTTTTAGACAAAACCAAGCAATTTTTTAAGTTGAGAAGGAACATGACATCTGTAATATAATTTATTTGATGACGCTGACTTTAAAAATTTTCTATCACATCTGTAAGAATAATTAGAAATTATTATTTTTTTCTTTCTTTGCATTTGTCTCTATGAAGTCCACAGTGGTGAACCTGAGGGTCAGCAGTCTGAGCAGCTGTGAAGACAAAGGGCTGGAAGCTAAATAACAATATTCCATGTTTACTCTTTACTGTATACAAAAACTGCATTTCAATAAATTATTTTTTGCAAGATAATTCAAGAAGTTTTCTCAATATCCATTACACACAGAGTAAAACATTGCAACTCATTCTGATTTAATATTGATGATTATGATGATGGTTTTTGAAATTGATATTTTTACAGTATCTCACAAAAGTGAGTACACCCCTCACATTTTTGTAAATATTTTATTATATCTTTTAATGGGACGACACTGACGATATGACACTTTGATACAATGTAAAGTAGACAGTGTACAGCTTGTATAACAGTGCAAATTTGCTGTCCCCTGAAAATAACAACACGCAGCCATTAATGTCTAAACCACTGGCAACAAAAGTGAGTACACCCCTAGTGAAAATGTCCAAATGGTGCCCAATTAACCATTTTCCCTCCCCGGCGTCATGTCACTCGTTAGTGTTACAAGGTCTCAGGTGTGAATGGGGAGCAGGTGTGTTAAATTTGGTGCTATCGCTCTCACACTCTCTCATACTGGTCACTGGAAGTTCAACATGACACCTTATGGGAAAGAACTCTCCGAGAATCTGAAAAAAAGAATTGTTGCTCTATATAAAGATGGCCTAGGCTATAAGAAGATTGCCAACACCCTGAAACTGAGCTGCAGCACGGCGGCCAAGACCATACAGCGGTTTAACACGACAGGTTCCACTCAGAACAGGCCTCTCTATAGTCGACCAAAAAGTTGAGTGCATGTGCTCAGCGTCATATCCAGAGGTTGTCTTTTGAAAATAGATGATTTGAGTGAGTGCTGCCAGCATTGCTGCAGAGGTTGAAGGGGTGGGGAGTCAGTCTGTCAGTGATCAGCCCATACGCCATGCACTGCATCAAATTGGTCTGCATGGCTGTCGTCCCCAAAGGAAGCCCCTTTTAAAGATGATGCACAAGAAAGCCTGCAAACAGTTTGCTGAAGCCAAGCAGACTAAGGACATGGATTACTGGAACCATGTCCTGTGGTCTGATGAGACCAAAATAAACTTACTTGGTTCAGATAGTGTCAAGTGTGCTCTCGACAACCAGGTGAGGAGTACAAAGACAAGTGTGTCTTGCCTATAGTCAAGCATGGTGGTGGGAGTGTCATAGTTTGGGGCTGCATGAGTGCTGCCGGCACTGGGAGCTACAGCTCATTGAGGGAACCATAAATGCCAACATGTACTGTGACATACTGAAGCAGAGCATGAGCCCCTCCCCCCGGAAACTGGGCCGCAGTGCAGTACTCCAACATGATTACGACCCCAAACACACCTCCAAGACAACCACCGCCTTGCTAAAGAAACTGAGGGTAAAGGTGATGGACTGGCCAAGCATGTCTCCAGACCTAAACCCTATTGAGCAACTGTTTACCATCCTAAAACGGAAGGTGGAGGAGTCCAAGGTCTCTAACACCATGATGCCGTCATGGAGGAGTGGAAGAGGATTCCAGTGGCAACCTGTGAAGCTCTAGTGAACTCCATGCCCAAGAGAGTTAAGGCAGTGGTGGAAAATAATGGTCACACAAAATATTGACACTTTGGGCACAATTTGGATATTTTCACTAGGGGTGTACTTACTTTTGTTGCCAGCAATTTAGACATTAATGGCTGTGTGTTGAGTTATTTTGAGGGGACAGGAAATTTACACTGTTATACAAGCTGTACACTGACTACTTTACATTGTATCAAAGTGTCATATCTTCAGTGTTGCCCCATAAAAAGATATAATAAAATATTTACAAAACTGTGAGGAGTGTACTCACTTTTGTGAGATACTGTACCTGGTATTGCAAACATACGTGCATTAAATTCATAAAATCTGTTACTCCAGCATTTTTCTTTGTGCTCCTAATTTTATTCTTGTGCTTCTATTTTTTCTTTTATGAGCTCCTTGACAAAAATGCCAGTGTCCAGCCCTGGGAGGATGTACACCTCGTGTGTGTGTTGGGACAGTGACATCAGAATCATACCTGGGTAAACACATACCAAGCATTTCAAAATCGTGCATGGATGGCCTGACACAATACTTGACTATCCCATGCTACCATGTCACAAGCACCAAGGCATCAGCACCGGTGGTGCTTTCATTTACAATTTTTTTTTTTAGTAGAGCCCACTAAAATTTTGTTGTTTAGTCACCATTATAATTTACTTTATATGTGTAGTTTATAGTCTATCGTCAATAATCTCATGCAGTACTATAACAGGACACGTTTACAAATATTTGGCATCCATTGTAGTGCATCTTTTTATATTTTAGCAATATTATAAGTACAAAACACAGAACATTATTATTATTACCTCCGCCAAGGTGGTTATGTTTTTGCCGGCGTTTGTCTATCTGTCTGTTTGTTTGTTAACAACATAACTCAAAAACTTATGGATGGATTTTGATGACATTTTCAGGAAAGGTGTATCGTGGCACGGGAAACAGATGATTAGATTTTGGTGATGATCTGAGAGTGCACACCTCCACCAAGGGCTTTGTTTGCATTTGTGCAGCAGGATTACACAAAAACAACTAGATGGATTTAGATGAAATTTTCACCAGAGTTGGTTCTTGGGCTAGAGGAGAAGCCATAACATTTTCGGAGATGATCTGAGAATGCATACCTCCACCAAGGCTCTTATATCCTCACAGACTGTTAGCAACAATACTCCAAAACTACTGGATGGATTTGGATGAAATTTTCACCAGAAGTGGTTCTTGGCCTACACACAAACACATTACATTTTGGGGGTGATTCATGACTGCATACCTCTGCCAAGGCTCAACCTTCCTGCAGTGGTTTAGTAGGATTATGTAAAAACTACTGCATGGATTTTGCTGAAATTTTAACCACAGATGGTCCTTGGCCTGCAGACGAACCCATTACATTTTGGAGCTGATCTGTAAGTGCATACCTCTACCAAGGCCCAATCTTGCAATGTATGGTGGGATGGAGGCGGGGAGATACAAACAGATGGACGGACAAAGGGAGGGAAGGAAGGAGCCTTGGCGGAGGTATGAACTCTCTGAGTGCTTTTTTAGTTTTTATTATTTTCTTGTATTTGTATCTTAAATACTTTATTGATCCCCATCCATGTACGGTGCTGACCCGTTCAGTAGTCTCACGCGCGCATGCGCGCGCACACACACACACACACACACACACAGAGCAGAATGAGCCATTTGACTGCAACTTCTGCATCAATGTTGCCTATTTGTCTGTAAATATTTAAATAAATATGATTTATTTCGTTAGTTGGACATTTTTGTGTCTTCTTGTCATTTAGTCAAAGCATGCATATGTCCACATGTAATATGCAGTTGATCTGGCCATTCCGCTCCACAATGAAGCAGCAGTCGGGACTTTTGTCTACCACTGACCGGGCAGGCTGAGTGTGCCTCCCCCCGAACGTTCGTGGAGTGCCCAGTGAGACGGGACGGGAGTCTCGGCTGCTGCTTTACCCGTGTGGCAGTGATGTCATTTGCGGCACCACGGGTCCCCGGCAAGCACCCCCCCCCCCCGCACCTCGTGTTCTCTATGCCAAGCCCCCCCTTCCTCCCGCCCCGCACCTCGTGTTCTCAGTGGCGAATATATCCATTAGCCCTATGCAATCACAGCAACTAGTATATGGTCTATATTTTGACTGAGCGGCTCCATACTTGTGGATGCGCACCTCAGCAGCAAAGCACTTCTAAAATCTTTGTTTGCGAAGCACTGTGGTGACTGACAGGTCGTGATGCTGTGTTATTCATTCAGCATGGTCATGATACCACGTATTGTCCAATCAGCATGGCCGTGATGCGACATATTCTCCAATGAGCACGGAGTCAATCCAAAACCCCGCCCACACTTCTTGAAGCCAAGGGTTGAAGACAGAGTGGTCACACTGCGGTGGCTAAACTTTTGATAAAAAATACATATTTTGACTGAGTGACTCCATACTTGGGGATGCACACCCTTGTAGCTTCAGCAAAGCACATTTAAAATCTTAGGTCAGTGTGACGAACATGAGAGATATCTGAGGAACACACACAGACACACAAACAGACAGAGATGTCTTGAATTTATAGATTGTTAATTTAAAAAATAATACTATAACTCCCCTCTGTGGATCGCCACCTTATCGTGGTGAAGGGGTGTGAGTGCCCTAATGATCCCAGGAGCAATGTTATCAGGTGCAACTTGCCCCTGGTAGGGTCTCCAGAGACAATCTCATCATGGGTAAAGGGCCAGACCAAGAGCAGTGCAGCAGATTCCCATGAAAAAAGTTACATCAAGGACCCAGTGTACCAAAAGGAGCCACATGGGTCTGCCTTCCAGTGGGCTCACCACCTGCAGGAGGGACCATGGAGATCATGGTGCTATATGAATCAGGCTGCAGTCTGGGCTACTGTGCTTGGACTGCTGCCCCCATGACCGGATCCCCAGATAAGTGGCAGAAGATAGATGGATGGATACTGTAATTGTTTAGTTGTTCCTGTAGGATCGATGCAATACTTTCAGTACTCCGACCCTCTTTTCGATTGCTACATCTGTGATCACCCTGTTTTGGTTCATTTTCATCATATTTTTTTATTTTATTTTAAACCTTCTGGCAATTTAGCAATTCCACTTATTTTCATTTCTCCTGAACATGACTGCAGTTGCATGCTAGGCTAAATCTAAATGCCTTTAATGGCTGGTGGTTATGTACAGAAAGTGAAGACAACAGTCATTCTGTGAGTAATAATATGTCAAAACAACAGAATGAAATATAAATCTCACCAACAAGCAAGAAGCATTTGACATCTGGATAATTATCAACATCATGGTGGCTGCATTTGGAAATACAGAATAAGGGAAAACCAACACAGTGCCGTTTAGTGAAGCATGTGAAATGCTGTGCTTATGCAGAGCAGGAGGCTCCCTGTTGTCCCAAATGAAAACAACGCTCCCAGGTGCCTTTTAAACTGCACAGCCACAGCCTCCATTCTCCCTCTGAATACTTGTCACAGGTCAGGCCAGGTGAGCTTTATGTTACCTGTTATTACATATCATCACTCTCTATTCGCTTATTGTGTTTCTAAGTACACATGAAGCTTGGGAGACTTCTGATTGATTATTCTAATTAGTAGACAAGGTGTGATTACCAAGCAGTTAGCTGATGTATAAGGTTCTTTTGACTTTAAAACTGCTCAGCACTATTAATGAGGCAACTAGAGTAGGACTAACCTCAACTGTTTATTTGGGCTTGATTCATTTTGTGCCAAGCAAACCATATAGTTCTCTTACTTGGTTTCTCATGAGGGTCTAAAAAGATGAAGGGGGTTTTTGAGTCACAATTAAAAACATATCCACATTGAAAAAAAAGAAAATACAAGAAAGAAAGTCAAGAGAAAGAAAGCAATAGCAGAGCTGACATTTTTGCCACTGAGAACATTCCTCCCTCCAGTCACACCACAAACTCACACATTTCTGACCTCATTAATACTGCAAGTGTGCCTTTTTGTTTTTCTGAGTCATTGAGTATTTCCTGCTTTGATATGATGTTTGTGTCATTCACGTATTTTAGAAACTTTGTCTCATTAAAAATGTAAAATTTTAAAGAAGTTCTATTTACTTCTGACTAGCTGTTTTTTTTCCTCTCTTATTCTCCATTCTTTCCTTCAGGATCTCTGTGAGTGTCTTACCCTCTGAGAAGCTGATGAGCCCCAGAAGGTGCAGCAGCTTGATGGAAGCGAACACCAGCACCACGATTCCTACCGTCTGCAGCCCTTCAGTCTCCCAGATCACGCTCAGCATTGCTCCCCCCTCTGCCCACTCCCCGCCACCATAGCCGGACCCAAACCCGGAGCCCGAGCCAGCTTCTTCCCCTTCTGGACCGCCGCCAGGACCAGGACCCCCACTCCCACCTGGCCCTGCACTCCAGTTCCCCTGCACCCACTCCAGCGCTACACCGACCCAGGCACACGGGCCGGGCGCCCCGCGGCACCCACTTACTGGTCGCTCACCCCTTAAATCCAGTCTGGGTAAGTTTAAGATGTGACGAGGGTCAGAATCAGGAAGAACTGGCCTCAGGTTTGTGAAAAGCCTAAAGTCATGAAGGAAGTCGCTGATCTCGAGGGGTCACTAAGAACACAAAAATCAAAAATAAATCAGAAAGATTACAAAAAAGAAATAAGGTTGGCACATGCTGATCTCCAAGATTTTCTTCTTCCTTTATTCCTCTTCTCACAAATGAGGTGGCATGCAAAATCTGCGGAAAAGTAAGGAGAGCAAACTCTTCTCTGACACTTTGTGGCTTTCTCTCACTCTTTCAGATGCAATGACTGCCTCGCTGCAAAATAAAGGGAGAAGAGATGAGAGGGAGTGGATATGAGGAGGGAGTGAAGAGGGAGGGGAGATGAAAGCAAGGCAGAGAGGGTGTGTGGTGCTAAAAGATACTCAGCTGCTTATGAGCTATACAGTATGTGCTCATAATAATGCCATTAACCATATCCAGAAATGTGAGTGCTCCACTTAAGAAAACAGTTCATGTAAAAAGTCAAAATGATTAAAAAAAAGAAAATAATTATATCAATAAAATTTCACATTTATTTGGTCAGAGCATCATTTTCTTTCAGGCTGTTCAGTTCTGAAAACTTTTAACCATACTTAAAAAGCAAAAAATGTGTGAAAGCTACAAAATAATACAGCCAGTGCAAACTAATATTGATAAGACTGTGATATCAAAAAATGCCCAGTGTGACTGCTGTGGCTGGAAGGTGAAAGTGATCTTGTTGCATAATGTAATTCCAAGCTTTCAACACGAGTTTGATTGCACAGATAGAAATCAATGTCTCTTTATATATGAGAGATGTTGATTCAACTAGTATCTGACATAAATGAGTGGAGACACCACCATCTACTGGCCCAGTGTAGAGCTGAAAAAAAGACGGACAACTATGTGCTGCTTAAAAAGAATAAAAAACATATGATTAACCCATATAACTAAGAGCTCAAAACATGGAAAACCAACATTCACTACTCCGCTATCTCTGTTAGTGTTTGTTTTGTTTGTCTGGCTGTAAACACAATTTCTCTGCACTCTACTTGATTACTCTGACT
The DNA here is from genome assembly GCA_020510985.1 of Pholidichthys leucotaenia. NCBI lineage: Eukaryota > Metazoa > Chordata > Actinopteri > Cichliformes > Pholidichthyidae > Pholidichthys > Pholidichthys leucotaenia. The sequence continues at coordinate 188,857,227 of CM035836.1, forward strand.
GAAATTTCCTGTGCCGTGTTTCCTGAGCTGTAATTCCATTTATGTGAAAGTCAGCCATATATCACTGATGTAAATGCACAAAGCCAACTTAATTACAATCATCACAGCAGGATATTATTTTGGCACTTTGAAAGGAAGCGTGTCTCACTGCTTACTCAACTGCTCTGTGATAAATGGTCACTTTGCTGCAGCGGCTTTATCCAGTGATGGAAAAGCTTCATTCACATTCAGTCCATCTGCTGCTGCTCCTTTATTGACAACACGGAGGACAAAACAGGGACTGTAATTGTGGTTTTTTTTTTTTAATTTCCAAATAATTCAAGATGCTATCTGCAAACAAAAATATTAAAGCACATACACATTCAGCTTTCTCTGATTGGTCTCTGGAAATATCATGAGTTAACATCAATCCTCCACAGAAAGGAAACATGCAGAAAACCAACATGTAAAAGTACTATTGGGCTTATTTTGTAGATTAGAATAATGGAAAATAATGCTTGAATTACACTGAATTACTGGCAAAAGTAGAAAATTTCTAAATGTGTGGACACTACAAAGTTGTCCATTTACATAGGACTATTGAATAATTAAAACTTGAGGAATGCCATCCAATTGCATGCCAGTTTTACTCTAAAATGGCCAAATATAATCCAAACCACAAGTAGGAATCTTGCATGAATTGACACATTTTATTTATATGTTCCATATTTTTTTATATCAACAGTTAATCATTTCACCTGGGTGGACTTTATTATTTGGTGCTATGTTTGACGGGAGTATTTGTCATTATGTCAGTACAGACATGGCAGGAATTAAAGTGTTTCAAAGATGACTATGCCAACATCGTGCTTAATCATATTTTGTTTTTCAAATACTGCACGCTTCCAATAACACTTGTGACACAAACAATAAAAAACATTGCCACTTTAAAGCTGTCCTCGGTCTCCAAACACTCAAAAATCAAGAATACTCTGAACAAATTTTTCAAAAAGTGGTTTGTGTCCTCATAAGTAGTTCTTAATATGCTGATGTATGTTTAAGAGTAGTATTCCATGGTGTGGCAAATGCTGATGAATGTGACAACTTTTGGATTCGCCAACTTTTCTGACGAATGCTGGCCTAAAATCAAGCTAGCATCTCACAGAGCAGCAAACATTAACATTAACAAATGCTGTACCTTTTGGGTTTTGTCAAGGTTCATAAAACGTTGCAAAACAGTTGGCATACAGTTTTTTAGGTCACCAATAGTTTTGTCTTAAAGGGTCTTAAACAGTTGCTAGTGTTCACTACAAGGTGAACCAAAAAGAACTTTAGCGACACCCATTAAAACCATCTAAAAATGTGTTACAACCATCTGCAAATGTTTACACCCATTTGCAAAGGCTTACAACTATTTTGCAACTGTTTGTGGAAAAATACAGTCACAAAAAAAAAATTAAAAAATTAAACGTTCAAAATTTTTTGGCAACAAGAAAAACTGTTGGTGATCTTAAAAACTGTTGGCAACCTTTAATTTTTGGATTGTGGTGGCACTGTGGGGGGGGGGGGGGGGGGTTCTCCACCCAGAGTTGGGAGCCGGGGGGAAGATGGAACAAAGGACTGAAGGAGGAAGTGATACCGGGGGGTCTCAGATGTGACAGAAAGAACTATTCGCCCCCCAGGGAGTTCAGGAGATGCCAGAGCTGCTGGAGGAAGAGAGGGTGTGAGAGGTGGGACTGGCATTATATGATGTTAATGTGCCACGCATGTCTTTGTCCACCGAATGTATTGTTTTTGGCTTCCTGGGTCTCATGGGACAGAAATAAAGGTTATAAAAAGAAAGCGCCCCGAGACCCAGTTAGATTTTTACTGTACTTGATGTTGGAAGGGAAATAAAGTTCATGTGTTGTCTAGCTCATTGCCTTGTCTGCTTTCTTCTTCCACATTGGTGACCCCAAGACGTGCCATGGAGAGCGAGCCGAGCACCGCCCCGGAGACGACCCAGACTGAGAAAACCAGTGCCGCATGTGCTGTCACAGCCAAGCTCCCACACTTCTGGCTTCACAATCTGACCGCGTGGTTCTTGCATGTAGAAGCCCAGTTCACACTCCGTGGGATCACAACGGACGACACGAAGTATTACCATGTGGTCGCTGCGCTGGATGTGCACGCCACACAACAGGTAACGAGCCTGCTCCAGGATCTGCCGGCCCAGGGGAAATATGAAGAGCTCAAATGGATGCTACTCCAGCGTCATACCATCTGACAGTGAGAGGGCAGAGAGACTCCTAACACATTCAGAGTTAGGTGATAGATCAGCTGTGGAGCTCATGGAGAGCATGTTGGCACTGATGGGGAAGAATGACAAATCTTTTCTGTTTGCCCACTTGTTCCTCAGGAACCTACCAGCTACAGCGAGGGCGATCCTGGCCAACTCGCCGCTGCTAGTGACTAAGAACGACTGCGCCCTGGCGCAGGAAGCGGATCACATCATTTTAGCTACCAGGGCTCTCAGCGTGAATGCAGCAGCACTGGCATCCATGAGGGACTCCAGTGAGGTTGAGGAGCTGTTGGTGGTAGCCGGGACAGATGCCAGGAGACGCAGGAATGGGACGATCTGTTTCTATCATCGCCGCTTCGGCTCAAATGCCCAACGCTGCCTGCCGCCATGCCAATTCAAGAAGCCGGGAAACGGCATGGCCAGCAGTCAGTAGCAGCTGTGACCGCTAGTGACAGAAACAAGGTGCTTTTTTATCACGGACACAGGTTCGGGGAGACGTTTCTTGGGGGCTCCAGCTCCCAGAAGAGCCTTATCCTGCCAGCCAGACAGGTGGGCAGAAAGCAGTGGTCTCGAGCTTACGGCAGCCAACGGGTCTACCATCAGGACATTTGGTGAGCAGACGCTGACGATATGCTTACACGGATGCAATTTTCAGTGGGACGCAGCTAAACTGGCCAGCGCACATGAGGAGTTTGGCAACTTGGAGCAGCTGGGCATCGTCAGGCGCTCCAACAGCCCGTGGGCATCCCCACTACACATGGTGCCTAAGGCCGACGGGTCATGGTGACCGTGTGGCGATTTCCGGTGCTTGAACAATGCCACGGAACACGATCGGTATCCCATCTCACACATCCAGGATTTTTCCGTGCACCTGGCTGGGATGCGTGTTTTTTCGAAAGTGGATCTGGTCCGCAGTTACCACCAGGTCCTGGTGTGTGCAGAAGACGTTCCTAAAACAGCGGTAATAACTCCTTCTGGCCTTTTCGAGTTTTTATGTGTGCCATTTGGATTAAAGGGCGCCGCGCAAACCTTCCAGAGAATGATGGACGCAGTGCTCCGTGACTTGTCCTTCGTTTTTGTCTACTTAGACGACATTCTGATGGCTAGCGCGTCCAAGAATCTCAAGATGGTTTTCCAGAGGTTGGAAGCGCATGGGCTTATAGTTAATCTGGCGAAGTACCAGTTCGGTGTGCCAGTGAATGATTTTTTTGGGCCACTGCATTTCGCCGGAGGGCGCGATTCCGCTAACGGATAAGGTGCACGCTGTGTCGGACTTTCCGCGTCCGCAGATCGTGAGGGGCCTACAAGAGGTTTTGGGAATGGTCAACTTTTATTACTGTTTCCTCCCCTGGGCAGCCCAGCTGATGCAGCTGTTGTATGCCGCGCTTAGGAAAAAGAAGCCCACGGAAAACATCGACTGGACCCCCGAACGAGTCCAGGCTTTTGCAGACGCCAAAACAGCACTTGTTGATGCTGCTTTGCTAGCCCACCCTGACCTGACGGTGCGGATAATGCTCACCATGGACGCGTCTGACGTTGCCATAGGGGTGGTGGTGGAGCAGTACAGCTTCGGTTCGTGGCAGCATTTTTCAGTCGTACTTTGCGTGACAATGAACGCAAATACAGCACGTTTGACAGAGAATTGTTGGCTCTCCATCTGGCAACGCACCATTTCCAGTTTTGGCTAGAGGGGCGCGAGTTCACTGCGTTCGTGGATCCGGCAGCAATGGCATTTGGCCGCGATCTAGGAGTTCACGACCGACATTCAACACGTTGCCGGTAAGCTCAACGTCGTGGCCGATTGCCTATCGCACGTGTTAATCTCCCCGGTCTACATGGGAACAGATTTCCCTGCCATGGCCGCAAAGCAAGCCGGGGACGCGGACATTTGCGCACTCCAGTCTACACCTACTGGGTTAAAGGAGGAGAGCAGGGTGGTGCAAAAAGGGTGCCCTCCCTTGCTCTGCGACATCTCCACCGGACGCCAGTTCCTGGTGGTTCTGAGCTCTTGGCACTGCCGCATTTTTGAGTCAGTCCACTCTCTTTTGCATCCTGGCGTGCGCACTTCGGTTAAACTGTTGGGGGCGAAATTTGTCTGGCCGCGCTTGTGCAAGGATGTGAAAGAGTGGGCTGCAGTATGCGTCGCGTGCCAGTGGGCCAAAGTGCACAAGCATACCAGAGCCCCCCTCGAGCCGTTCCAAATCCCGGCCAGGAGGTTCGACCACATCCACGTGGATTTGGTGGGACCCCTCCCGCCGTCGTAAGGTTTCATGCACCTTTTGACAATCGTAGACTGCACCACGCACTGGCCTGAAGTGGTCCTGCTGGCTTCTACCACGTCTGTGGAAGTGGCTCGCGCTTTTTTGTCGGCTTGGGTTGCATGGTTCCGATCCCCATCGGACATCACTTCTGACAGGGGTCCACAATTCATTTCGGAACTCTGGTCCATGATGGACCAGAGATGGTGACCAATTTTTGCACAGTACGGAGGATGTTAACGTGCCGGGCCCAGCCCACCATTGTTTTCCCCGCACCTTCGTCCCAAAAAAGCGTACAGAATGCCAGTTTTGTTTTTGTCAGGCACGATGTACACCAGACCCCGCTGCGCCTACCGTACGACGGACTGTTCAGAGTGCTGGAAACTGGGGCAAAGCATTTTGTGTTAGACTTGGGGGGGTGCAGGGAGACTGTCTGCATCGACAGGTTGAAGCCCGCTTTTGTGTTGGCAGACGAGCAGGTGGTGTTGGCCCAAGCTCCCTGGCGTGGACGCCCTCCTTCGGTGGCTCCGCAAGTTGGCGTTTCCTCAGTAGAGACCTGCGCTCATGAAGCTAACATGTCCCCATCCACCCTGTTTCCCTCCACAGACTAACGTGCCCTCCTGCACACCTCGCCAGCAGGGTGTTTCAACTGGATTGGCGACCCCCGCTACAACCGCTATGGGCGTCGGCTCAAGCCCAAAGGACGGGGGGGAGGTGGGGGGGTTAGTGCCCTTTCTGTGTGATCGGGGAGGGGCTGTGTGGTGGCACTGAGGGGGGTTCTCCACTCAGAGTCGGGGGCCGGGGGGAAGATGGAACAAAGGACTGAAGGAAGAAGTGATACCAGGGGGTCTCAGACATGACAGAAAGAACTATTCCCCCCCCCCCCCCCCGTGGAGTTCAGGAGACGCCAGAGTTGCTGGAGGAAGAGAGGGTGTGAGAGCGGGACTAGCGTTATATGAGGTTAATGTGCCACGTAGTTAGATTTTTACTGTACTTGATGTTGGAAGGGGAATAAAGTTCATGTGTCATCCAGCTCGTTGCTTCGTCTGCTTTCTTCTTCCACAGGATCGGTTTTGGTTTTAGTTATCTGATAAAATAAGAACTGGGGTGCGGTCATGACTGACCGTTGTTGTGATTGATTGTGTGTGAAGTGGCTGCCTATGGGGTGCAGCATTGACTGTAATTGGTGGACTTATTTGCACAAACCTAATTCCAATCACTAATGTGCATTGTGGCTGCAAATTACGTCACCAGTGGAAGATAGCTGTGATCTAAATCCAGGAAGTGGTGCTTCATTTATCTACTGCAGAAACAAGTAGCTGCACATCATCTATATTTATGCACAGTCTGTGATGTTGAAAAGCAGCAGACCTATATGGTTAACAATGTCTCTTAGGTCCAAAGCAGCAAACAGCATACTTGCTAATGTGGTAGATGACTGAATCTCCCTGACGATATCCACTTTTACAAAAAACATGCTTTGGCTTTTCCAATCTATTGCTGCAATCCCAATTCTGGTGAAGTTGGGACATTGTGTTAAACCTAAATAAAAATAAATACAATAATTTAAAAATCTTTTTCAGTCTATATTCAGCTGAATACATCACAATTACAAGATATTTAGGGGCAGATTTACTAACATGCTGCGCCATCGCAAAACCCTGTTTTGGCGTTAAAAAACTACTGTTGAGATTTACTAAAGGGTGCAGGGCAAAATTTGCAGTGGAAAGGCGTGGACTATGTTAATTTTGCGCCTGGCCTCAATGCATATGTATTAGTGGGAGTTGTCATGTCAACACACAAATTTGAGGGAGGGGGGGTATTTAAATGGTGCAAGGTGATTTATTAAGGTTTGCGGTTGTCAGTTTCCTGCTAAATGCGCCAGGATTTAACGCACCAAAAAAGCCTGTCTTAATTCATCTGCGCCTGACACGATAGCGATCGTTGGTGTCAGGAGGAGACACTGGTGAGAACCAAGGGCACATGGCAAAAGCTTCTCTCTGCCCGTGACTTTATTTGGCATGACAGAAGAACAGATTATATGAATATCAATGGTCTCACAGAGATCGGTTTTATACTGAAGTGGACATCAGCCGGCATTTTTTTTAAATTTCATTTGTTTATACTGTATATAGCCTACTGCATGAATTGGATCCATAAAATAGAATACAATAGGAGCCCTTATACCCACAGTGGACATGCACTGGTGGTGTCAGCCGATAATGAATCTTTTTTTGTTTTTCTGCAAAGGTTAGACTCGGATTTGAGTTTCCCGATCAGCTCCCTCTTGCTCTTGAAGTAAAATCTTCCTCATTGCCAATTTTCTTCATTTTTTTTCTCTATCCATATTTCTATATTTACAGTATTTCTTTTTGCTGTGCATAAAATGGTAATTCAGCTCCCTCTTCTCTCTATTTCTTTCTCCCAGTTCAGGATACACAATATAGGAGGAAAACAACGAGATTATTAACAAAAAGAGCACACAGATCCATAGAAACATCCCCCGAAATTGCAACACCATAACTCAATGGCATTTATAAAAAGTTGTGAACAGGGAGACCTGTAGATTTTGTTAAAACAAAGTTATTCACATAATAAAACACCAGAGTCTCCACCAGACCATCTTTTTTTTTTTTTTGTTACTTATTTGTACCCGTAGGTAGACTTGGTTTGCAGTCTGGTGACAAGCCACCGGCTGCTGGTCGCTGCGTGCGCGAGCGCCCTAAACCTACATGTTTTTGGTGTGCGGGAGGAAACCGGAGAAATCCCGGAGTAAACCCGCGCAACACGGGGAGAACATGCAAACTCCACACAGCTCACTGTTGGTCGGGGGCTGGGATCGAACCCACGATCTCATGATCCCCGCGATCCCCCGGCCGAGGGTAAAACTGTGCTGCCACAGTGCTAAACCACTGCGCCACCGTGCAGCCCATCTTGATGGTTCTAGTGTTAATAAAATAAACACGGTTAAATAATCAATTTATTCATGAGTAGCCTTTTTTTAAATTAGAGACAAATGCTTCATTTATACATATCAAAAAGTCTGCCATGTTAAATGAACATCTAAATTTTGAACTACAATGAACAAAAATAAACCATTTTAGTGGGGTTTGCACTTAAACAAAAACATAAAAAAAAAGCTTTATATATTCTGCTCCTCCGAACTGGCTGTGCCTATGTTGATGACCCGCTTCCTCATCAGTTGTGCCTGTGTGCAATTTTGCAGTGCTCTTGGAGGATGGGTGGGCATTACTGAAATGAAGTGACTGAGTCTGTGTTCATAATTTTGCATGTTGTTAGTAGGGATGTAACGATATCAAAATCTCACGGTACGATACAATTTTGATATTGATCTCACGGTACGATATTTGTTGCGATATTGCGGTGAGGCTCACGGTATCGTAAAATAGCTCATAATATTGTGTTTGTGATGATAATAACCAAAAACTGCCATTAAATCTGTTTTTGCCAGTCACCAGGCCATTTATTTTTATATTTATGGATCATGACAACATAAAATGCTGATCACTTAGTGCTTTTAAAGTGCAAGTTCAAGTCAGGAACATCAATATACCATTTGGTAATATTTGGTCACATAACTGATTCTTCTTATGTGCAAGGATCATACTAAGCAGCAACTAGAACAACTGTAAACAACAATAGGGAATTCCCTTTAAGAGCAAACGAAGATCAAGTTAAGCCAGGTTCAATGTGTAAAGTAAAATTAATCATAAATGTGCTAGGCAAATAAAAACAACCTGTTGAAACAATTAAGTCAGACAAAAAGCCTACTGGAAAACACTGACCTATCCTTTAGCTTATGTTCAAGTTTTTCTTCAGAAAGATCAAAAGATCTACATTGCAAGGGAGAAGAAGAGACCTCTGGGCATTTACAATATCCCCTGCTGTAGAAAATACTCTCACTGGGCACTGAGGTAGCGGGTAAACATAGGTAGGCCTTTGCTAATGAGGACATTATCTTTGCTAATGAGGCCATTGTCTGTCCACCACCCTCTCTCCTTTAGTGTTTTTAGACATGGCAAAACCAAAATGCTTCCACACATCTGATTTAAAAGTTGCTGGGGCTTGCACAATCTCAACTTCGGGGGTGTTTTCTTCAGTATTTACGCGAGCCGAACTTTGTCCGCCGCCATGTTTGTTGGGTGGACAGCGTGCAGCATGCACTCCTATTGGCTCAACAACAGTTCTTGTGACGACGCAGCGCAAAGGATCATGGTCTGTGTAGTTTACAATGCTTTGTTGAGCGGGAGCCTGCTTATTTCTTGTTGTTTTTTGACAAATACCCGCCCTCTTAATACCGTAACACGACCACGATGGTATCGAGACACTTTTACTACCGCGATATTGCGATAACGTCAATATCGTTACATCCCTAGTTGTTAGTAGATCACTGGCAAAAATTGGCCACTCTCTGAGGCACTCTGTCTAATTTGTGCACATGCTAATTTGCACTGCCTTAGTAAATCTGCCCCTTAGTGTTTAAAATGAAAAACTTTATTGTTTTGTCACAAATATTCACTCATTTTGAAATTGATGCCGACAACATGTTCCAAAAAAGCTGGGACAGGGGCATGAAAAGACTGGAAAAGATGAGGAATGCTCAAAAAATACCTTTTTGGAACATTCCACAGGTGAACAGGTTAATTGGATAATTGGTTAATTTGTAATTCACAAGCAAGGATGGGGCGAGGTTCACCACTTTGTGAACCACAGCCTGTGCAGATAGTCTAACAGTTTAAGAATGTTTCTCAACACACAATTGCAAGGAATTTAGGGATTTCATCATCTACAGTCCAAAATCATCATCATTATCATCATCATCATCATCATCATCATCAACCCGTGGCTGGAACAACCGTAGGGGTACCAGGCTGTTAGCTGCAGATAGCTCTCCACTTGCTTTGATCGTGGGCTGCCTCTAGTAGGGTGGGGATGTCCATTGCGGTACACTCCTTGATGTTTGCTATCCAAGATTTTCTCTGCCCTCCATGCTTTCTTCCACCCTCCACTGTGCCCCGGAGAATTGTCTTGGAGAGGCTATCATGCCGTGTCACATGCCCAAACCACCGTAGTTGTCTCTGCCTGACCGTTGTTAGCAATGGCTCCTGTTTGCCAGCATGTGTTGTTATTTGCTATCAGACAAATTTGTTGGTCTTTCGGTCTCTATAAGAGATGTTCAGGATTTTCCTGAAACATTTCATCTCAAAAGCCTGGATGCGGTGCTTCGTTTCTGCTACCAGCGTCCAAGCTTCACAGCCGTACAAGGCAATGGAAGCTATAAGGGTCTTGTACGGCCTGACCTTTGTATGGAGCCTGATATTGTGACTTTTCCATAAGCATGCCAACTTTGCCATACAGGATAGTGCGATGGCCAGCCTAGTCTTGATTTCTTGTGTGCTTGTGCCCTCTTTGTTGATGACGACGCCCAGGTACTGAAACGTCTCTACCTCCTCCAGTCTCTGGCCACTCATTGTGATGTTGGTGGGAGTAGTGGGTATGTTGCTGTTCACCAAGATCTTGCTTTTTTTCTGTGCTTATTTCCATTCTATATGCTCTGGCATTTGTCTCCAGTCTGGTGGTGAGTTCCTGGAGTTCGCACTCATTGCGGCCCATGAAGTCAATGTCGTCTGCAAATCTGAGATTGCTTACTGGTCTGCCTCCTATTGTCACTGAGTTCTCAAATTAAAGGAGGGCTTCCTGCATGATGATTTCCAGAAAGAGATTGAATAGCACAGAGGAGAGGAGACACCTTTGGCATACTCCTGCTGATGTCTGGAAAAAGTTGCCATACTGGCCACCCATGAAAACTGAACTACTTCAGTTTTGGTACAGTGCTTGAATGAGTTGTACAAGGTCTCCGTCGACATTATACTGTCGTAGGACATACCACAGGCTGTCGTGTTACATGCGATCAAATGCCTTTTTAAAATCTATAAAACTGTGGTACAGCTGCTGGTGGTGTTGTACAGTAGGTACTTCTTGATGAGTAGCCTGATGTTGAATACCTGCTCGACAGTGCTTCTACCAGGTCTGAATCCTGCCTGTTCTTCTGCAAGAATTTCCTCTGCCATTGGTGTCAATCTGTTGAGTATGACACACAGCATGACTTTACTATTATGGCTTATTAGACTGATTGTGCAGGAGTTTGAGCACTTCTTTAAGTTTCCTTTCTTGGGGAATGGATAGATGATGGATTTGGTCCACTCTTCTGGCCACTGTTTACTTGCCCAGATGCACTGGCAAGATGATTGTGAGTGCCTTGATCATTCCTGGTCCTCCATGTCTGACCATTTCAACTGGGATGTTATCACAGCCCGGGGACTTCCCTCTTTTGAGGCAGCGCACTGCTTCCACTACCTCCTCCCTCAACACTTGGCTACTCTTAGGGACTGTTGTTCTGTCACTAAAGTCTCTCCAAAAGACTGGGGTCCATGTTCAGCTCATGATTATATAGTTCTTGGCAGTATTCTGTCCACCTTCTAAGGACAGCTCCATTTCCTGTTAGCAGCAATCCATTCTTGTCCTCAGTTGCTGTGGACTTTGACTCCTGGGTCTTGGTCAGTTTCTTTATGGTCTGAAATGCTTCCTTATTATTCCTTTTTGCCATGCCTTTTTCCACTTTATTACACTATGCTGAAAACCATTCTTCCTTGGCCTCAGACATTTTCTTTCTTACTGTCTGGTTGATGGTTCTGTATTCTTCTGCTGCTGCTAGAGAGCTATTCTTGCTTGCTTTCAGCTCTCTGCGTTTGTCACAAAGATCAAACACTTCATCTGTTACCCAAAGCTGGTTCTTCTTCCTTTCTTTTCCAAGGACCTCTTGTGTTATCTCATATATGGCTCTGTTGAAGCTGTCAGTAATGCTGTTCACATCCTCTTGGAGGAAATTCAACACTGTGAATCTGCCCCTTATTTGAGCCTGGAATATTTCAGGGAGTCAGTGGGGTCCTTCAGTTTCTCCAAGTTGAAGCAAATGCGGATTGCCTTCTGATTGTTGGTTTTCAGCTTCAGCCTCAGTGTCATAATTACCATGTCGTGGTCACTGCCGATATCAGCACCAGGGAAAGTTTGTGTCTTGGCCTTGTTTATGCTGGATTTAAAGCATCTGAATATGAGGAGGTAATCAATCTGGTTGTGTACATCTCCATTTGGTGAATGCCATGTTGTTCTTCTGGACATCTTGTGGGGGTACAAGGTGTTGGCAATAGTGAGCTTGTGGCTGCTGGCGAATTTGAGAAGATGCAGTCCCCTGTCATTGGTTTCTCCCACACCAAAGCATCCCACTGTTCTGGACCACTGCTCATATGTGTCAGGTCTGATCTTTGCATTCCAGTCACCTTGGACCACAAGGAGATCTTTCTTGGGACTGCCCTGATAGCTTCTTCCAGGTTGTCATAGAATTTTTCAACAACCTCTTCATCATACTCAGATGTGGGGGCATAAACTTGTAAGATGGTGATGTTATGTGGTCTTGCTGCAATTTGGATTGAGATGAATCTTTTTGATATTGGTGTGCAACTGATGACGCTGTTGATACATTGCTTGTTGACACGTTGCTTGTTGACACATTGCTTGTTGACAATGAAACCTACTCCATGTCGGTATTTAAAGTCGTCGCCGCTGTGCCAAATCTTGTGTCCTTCACGTGTAGTGGTCTCACCATAGCTTGTCCAACAGACTTCGCTAAGTCCAAAAATGTCCCATCTGTACCTCTTCAGTTCATGGGTTAGCTCACTGACTTTACCACAGGCATACAAGGTACCGATATTCCATGTACTGATGATGGTCTCTACAGCCTGTAGTCTGATGCTGGTTAGTATCAGCACTCCAGTAGCACACTTGTTGGCTTCATCCTGGAGCATTCCAATGGAAGGCGTGGTTGTTGGTATTCTGGGCCTAGACCGATCCAGCATGTTGAATTTATCTGTAGCTCTATCCATTCTGGTATTTGAGTGGGCGTTGATGCTTGGCAGTGCACATCTCCTCTCCAAGCATGACCACAGCTGATCATCTCCAATCAGGTGGCTCGCCTTGGTCATGAACATGTGGCCATTGTTCCTCTGGGAACTTTCTACCCTGGCTGGTGACCTACATCGAGGAGGTCCTTCACCCACTAGTACCATGTTAACACCACCCTCTCACGTGAGTTTAGCCCACCAGCTGATGCGGTTTATCAGGGCATGGCAACTTGGGGCCACCATGTGAGAGATTAAGAGATGGATGAGGACCAGTGATGCCGGTCCACTCAAAGGCACAACATGCCAGACAACAAAAGTACAACCTCTATCCAGTGCCCCCGTATGCCCAGTCTGTAATATCATCAAAAGGTTCAGAGAATCTGAAGAAATTTCTGCACGTAAGCAACAAGCCCAAAAAAACAACAATATTGAATGCCCGTTACCTTTGATCCCTCAGGCGGCACTTCATTAACAACCAACTTCTTTCTGTAAAGGATATTACCATGTAGGCTCAGGAACACTTCAGAAAACCATGATTTGGAAATCATGGATGTTGTGTCCTCTGGGCTAAAGAGGAAAAAGACCATCCAGATTGTTATCAGCATTAAGTTCAAAAGCCAGTATCTGTGATGGTATTGGGGTGGGTTAGTGCCCATGGCATGAGTAACTTGCATATCTGTGGAGGCCCCATTAATGTTGAATGGTACATGCAGGTTTTGGAGAAACATATGCTGCCAACCAAGCAACGTCTTTTTCAGGGATGTCCCTGCTTATTTCAGCAAGACATGCCAAGCCACATTTTGCACATGTTTCATAGTAAACATGAGTGGTTTCACAGTAAAAGAGTGCAGGAACTAGACTGGTCTGCCTGCAGTCCAGACCTGTCTCCCACTGAAAATGTGTGGTGCATTATGAAGCACAAAATACAGCAATGGAGACCCTGGACTGTTGAGCAACTTAAGTCTTAGATCAAGCAAGAACGGGAAAGAATTCCCTCTACAAAGCTTCAACAATTAGTGCCCTCAGTTCCTAAATCTTTAATGAGTGTTGTTAAAAGGTAATGTAACACAGTGGAAAACATGCCCCTGTCCCAGCTTTTTTTTGGAATGTGTTGCAGGCAACAACTTCAAAATGAGTGAATATTTGAAAAAAAAAATCCAACATAATTTATCAGTTTAAACATTAAATACCTTGTCTTTGTAGTGTATTCAATTGAATATAGGTTGAAAAGGATTTTTAAATCATTGTATTTTGTTTATATTTACATTTTACACAACATCCCAACTTCACAGCAGTTGGGGTTGCTAGTTACTATATTCAAACATTGTGGAACCTGTGAGGGTGGAGGTGAGACAGTCAGATATGTGGGTATTAAAAAAGTGCATGTAGGGATTGTGGGGCAGGGAGTATCCAGCCAGCTTTTATCTGAGTCATGATTCTATAAACACTGCTGACAGATAAATATTACACCCCACATCTTCCTCAATTAGTGTCACACAAATTCAGGACAATCACTGCTCTAAAACTGTTACATCATGGCAGGCCTGACAGATTGAGAACCTTAAAATCCAGCATTTATGGACCTGACAGAGATATTTATCTTCACGGGATTAAAATGTCAAAACTGGAAAATAGCAGTCAACGAAAGATGGCACTTAAATCATTTGAAGAAAAGCTCTGAGTTTGGACAGTTTGTCCCTGAATGAGCAGACATGGTCAACTAGCCCTAGTACTAACGACTAAATATTTACAATTTACTAGATTTTTGAAATGGTACCTCAGAGTTTGAAAAGCTTAAAAGAATACGCATATGGACTGCAGAACTGAGTGCCTTGTGATTATCTATGATGTCCCCAGACAATTTAGTATGGTAACATTAAGATGAAGCTTGTACATACAGTAGAAACTCACACTTTAGAGAAAAATATTTGCTGCACAAATGCAGCACATTGGCACAGTGGTTAGCACTGTGTCAGCACAGCAAGAAGGTCATGGGATCGATTCCACCCCTGACCATCGTGGGTTCGATCCCACTCCCAGACCATCGGCGACCCTTCTGTGTGGAGTTTGCATGTTCTCCCGTGTCTGCGTGGGTTTACTCTGGGTACTCCGGTTTCCTCCCACAGACCAGAGACATGCAGGTTAGGTTAACTGGCATCAACTGGGGATTCTAAATTGTCCTTGGGTAGGAATGTGAGAGTGAATGGTTGTCTGTCTCTCTGTGTTGGCCCTGTGATGGACTGGCGATGTGTCCAGGGTGTACCCTGCCTCTTGCCCAAAAGATGCTGGGATAGGCTCCAGCCCCACCCCCCCCCAACCCAAAAAGGATTAAACAGTAGAAGATGGATGGAAATTTCATCAGAACATTTCTCCAAATCTCTACAGTATATAAAGAAACATCCATCTCTGTAAAAACTGTCTTCTCTAATGTCCACATTTTCTACATGACTAAACATTTCCATGAATATGTAAATTATGAACCATCTATTAAACAAAATTTGATTTCAGTGACTCTTGATGGCTGTAAAAAATGTCCATTTAATTTATGACAACTTCCACCACCTTAAACCATCACATCCATCATGACTTAACTGTGAGCCTTCACTAAGACTTTGTCCAACCTCCATAAACTCTATTCAATAGCATCTCTACAAGAACCAAGTCTGAAATGTCAAGCTGTGTTCAGGTCTGACATGATGTGATCCCAGGAGTATGGCAGTAGTCTGAGTGACAAACCTGCAGGTTTTGTTCATCTGTCTCTGCAGATCGATGAACACTGATATTAGAGAAGATAGCATATTTTTTCATCACTCATTGTTCCCAGATGTCTCACTATTTTCATTGTCAGTATTTACCTGGGGAAGATCTTATCACTTTTTGTCTAGGCAGAACAGGCAGGGCGGGCACAGAAGAGAACAAGTCAATGGACTGGTCTGGCAGACATATTGTTATGATAAATACAAGAAAAACCCCAACCCATATTCATTTCATGCCCAAACTATTCTTTCTAAACCTTTAAGGCTATTTGTAGTGTGACAATAAAATGCACTAAAACCAGACTGAACACCACATGTGCAAGAGTAATTAAGGAGTTAATTTTTATGAGACTGTAAGACCCTTCAGATGTTTATTAGTCACACACAGCAACAGCATGTGCATACAGAACAGCCCTGAAAAACATTTCCATTAACTATTGGACCTGTGTTATCTCTCTTGAAGCACACAGCGAGCCTGTATCAAAGTACAAGAACAGCAGCAGGCGAGCTGGCTTTGATGCAACCATCATCAATCAAGTCGACACCGATCGGTGGATGGGCAAAGAGGCAAAGATGAGATTGTCCTGCTGTTTACAGATCAGTTGAGGGTCCAAGTGGGTGATATAATTAGGCGACACCTGCAGCGCTGTGCTCAGTCATGCAGAGCAGCATTTGTGTTTGGGTTGTGTTGTCCAATGCACATTTAAATGAGACTGTCATATTTACCGAAGCCATGTTTGTGAAAGGGAGGCAATTATGAGCCGTGAACCGGGGGAACCCTGAGTGAAGTGGCACGTGTAATCAACCATGGAATGTAATGGGGTGGCTTTGCTATCAAGGACTTACTTTGTAGAGTCTAGCTTAATATGGAAGATGTGTGAGCATGTGTGCATTTATGAGAATTCACCCTCTGAAGGCATACATAATCAAAGTCTAAAAAATTATGACGCAACAGTATTAGTCCCATAAGTGTAGATGATGCATTCTGTATTCAGATAAATGTGGAATTATGTAGTAGTAGAATGTTGATATAAACTGAATATGTGGAAAAGGTCTGTAAGAACTAACAGACTTTTTATTAAATGTAATCAATACTTTTGTTAGTAGAGTAGTAACAAGAGTAGGAGTAACAAGTTTAAGGTGCATTACATAAAATTTTTCCCCCGAATTTAATTGTGATCAATTGTGAACACACACACGCACACACAAGTGATTAATTGCAATTAAAATTTTTAATCATTGTTCACCACTAATTTCACTGCTTGGCAAGTTGAGATCTTTTGGCTAGAAAGGCTTACAATGCATGCTAGTAACATATTGACAAAGACCTGAAGGTGATGTCTTATACTAGTTTATTGATGGTTACACAAAGTTTATAATCTAATTACTAACTACTTATAAACTGTTTTGGAAAAAGAGGTTGAACGCAAAAAGACATTGCTTGGGAAAAAAAAAAGAAAAGAGTTTGTTTTTGTTTTTGTTTTTTTTACAAAAATGTGTCTTATTAAATAAGATGTAACTTTGAATTAATTCTATCACCAGGTGGCAGCATGACTCCAGACTCACCCTACAGGCAAAACAGTGGTACGGCAGGAAGGAATAGCATGGCCATGATCTCTGAAACTCAATATATTTACATCTTCAATATAATGTCATAACTTTTGTTTTTACAAACTCAATGGTAATTTTTTTTTTTACATTTTGAAGGTAGAAAAACTGCGTATATCTCCTTTTAGTCACATTCAACCTGTAAACCAGGTAGGTAAACTGATCTCAATGAAGACACACTGTTCACCATTCATTTGTCAGTTCCAGTATAACCTTCGCTATTTCAGTTGATCAGCCTGGTCATGCGTTCTGCTGGATCTGCAGGTCCCTTTGTGATTCAACCTGGTCCAAACTCCTTTTAACTTTATCTGTGTCTGATTTAATCAAGGTTATTATATTGTCATTGTTCTCTGCTCATCTTGGCCAACAATGATTGATTTGCTGTCTATGTGATGGTGGGGAAATAAAGGGCTCAGCAACATGCCTGCCTTGTCTTTTCGATGTAATGTTGACATCCTATTATTTAGAGTTTGGATTAATAGAAACCACACAGGCTCATCCTTACTCCTCCTGAATAAGGTCTGCCCACACCACTTCAGTCACTTTTAGAGATGAAAACATCACCCAACTTTTAAAACTTCTGAATTCATCTTTAGGAAATTAATTTTACCTGCATGTAAGGAAGACAGCAATTGATAAACCCAAACTGTACAATTGACAACTGCAGTGAAATCCCCCATTGATCTCTGAACACTGCATTCAAAGACTTAAACACTGTATAATGTATACAAAAAAAAAAAAAAATCAATCTAACTGTTAGGTTTGACAACTAAAACTAATGAAAACATCCACTCTATCTGGTTGTCCAACTCCTGAAGTGAAAAAATAAATAAATAGTAGGAAATGGACCTAAATCAAAATTTCTTTCTCTCGCTCTCTGTTCTCTAAATGATATTTTTGTTCATATTTTGGTTCCTCCGAGTTAGGGTCCGTGGGGTGGTTTTTTACACTCCTCGGGTGGGCAGTGGGGGTTCTTGGGTGGTGTGCTCAGCTTATTGGTTGGGGATTGCTAGGTTCCTCCCTGTGTTACTGCCAATAACACAATAACAATAGGGACAGCTTGGACTTTGTGCATGCAGGCAGAGAACTATTATAAGAGCTATTATATATTCTGTATAGGTGTATGGGAGGGGGCTGAGAAGTTCATAGTGGTCAAATTTGACCAAATGTGATTTATTTTTCAACATAGTCTCCCCTCTGGTGCACACACTTCTTCCATCGGTGTTGCAGCGCTTGGACCCTTGCGGTTGAAAAATAAACCACATCTGGTCAAATTTGACCACGATGAATTTTTCAGCCCCCCCTTGTATGTACATGTATATACTCATTTACAACTGTACAGAAGTTTTGTGTATGTTTATTTGCAAATCCATTCTCCCCACAGGCTCACATGGACTCTAGCACACGCACGCATCCTCACGCACGCACACACACATACTGTTTATGCTTTGTTTGTATGTTGTTATTGACCTAGTCCCAATAAAACTCCTCTGACGGAAATGATGAGTTGTATTCAGCAATGGCCTTATGTTGAACAAGTACCTGTAATTACAAGCTGAACCATCAAAAAAAAGAAAAAAAGAAAAGGAAGGGCATCCAACATGGAATCCTTGCTAAATCAAATCTGCAGATCCATGATCCGCTATGGCATAACATCAAATGTCACTAGTTTGTGGACAGCTAAAACCTCACAGCAAAAAATCATTCACATGAACGTGCATCACTAAGACAATCACAGCTTACACTAGTAACTGATGAGAGGCCTATTCTAAAGACTGGTCTTAAGTAAAACCAACTTAGCACTAAAAGATCAAATATGAAATTGTAAATATAGTCCAGAAATATAGTCTATAATTTTACATCCATCCATTTTCATAAAAAAAGACAGCCAGAACCACTAGATTTTTATCAAACCCCAATCAGTTCCAAATGATTAGTTCTAGTGTAAAAGGCAAAGGTCGATGGCATTGTGTTCAAATGGACACTATTACTAAGCTACAGGCGCTGTGCTGGAGCAGATAACATTGATCTCCGTTTCTTTGTGCCTCAGCCATGTTGGTGCTGCCACAACTCTCTGTGGACAATGCAGAGAGGCAGAGACCAGGCAGTCTTTGCAGTCAGCCCGTCATCTGATTTATAGTGTGCAGCATCAAAGTGCCAGTCAAGTAAACTTCGAGTGCAAAGGTCAGTGGAAAGCATGGATTAGTGAGGAGAGTGCATGAGACAACAAGGATGACATAAAATAGCAGACAGAACACAGGAGGGCTGGAGCCACTGTCCAGAAAATGAGATATGATGGGGATAGTTTAGCAGCAAGAGGAAGCAGAAATCAATGGAGGTTATTTCTGAAATGAATCACAGATATGGATATAACGTGCTAAATTGTAGACGTACATGAGAGCAAGTGTTTCTGGGTGATCATTAGAACTAGTAGGGTACCTTGGGAGTATCAAACAATAATTAGTTGTTTCTTAAACGTGTGAAAACTAATGTAACAAATGCATAATTTTAAAGACGCACTCCAGTGGATATAAATCCCCTATAAAAACAAATCTACATCGTCTAAAATGATATCTTATCCCCTTTTTTCTACAAAAAATTCATTGTCTTACAGTTTCGTGTCAAAATCTTTTCCACCTCCTTCAAATGCCAAGATCTGTGAATAGGCCCACTCACATCCCACAAAGCTAATGGTAGCTAGTGCTACATTGAACAGAATAAATCCTGTCATAAAATGACTTACTGGTTGAAGGACATGCCCAAGACATAGCCCAATATAATGACTGAAACTGCTCAGCCCTTAAAAGCAGTTTAATGGTAAAAGCCATCATAATTAGGGTCAGGTTTTCAAAGCAGCTGTCCAAAAATTCTAACAGGTCCTGTATGCTAAATTTAGTCTTTAGTTCTGCCCTCTTCCCCCGAAAACTGGTTCAATACTATGGACCTGTTATAGTTAGGTCACCAAAAATGCTCTAAACTTGCCTTTTTTCAAGGGGCAGAGCTTAACCAAAAATTCACAGACATGACACATTTGAGTAATTTCGTTCTTGATATGTCTTGTAAAAAACTTGACTTTTGGCGGAGTGTCACTTTAAGATATATAGGTTCCTTTAAGTAGCATTAACTGTATATGCAAGATAAATAAATAAAACTAGAAAAGCACTCGGAGAGCGCAGACCTTTGCCAAGCGCCACAGTTCCCCCCCATACAGTGTTTGTGTGTACGTTTTCAGATTCCTTGACCATGAAAACATATGACTAGCAATTGGATTCACAATGATAGAATTAGTGGTTCATTAGTAAAAGCATTACCTCCTTGGCGGAGGTAATAAACTGAAGTGTTGGTGTTGTGTCCATATCCTGCATCTGCAAACTCCCAGGCTGCGGGCGTTGCAATTGAATGAATGAATGAATTAATCTTTATTTCGAATAGATTAAGAGTACAGGTTAAAAGAAAGTGAATAATATAACAAAGGGGGTAATAAAATCCAACAAGGTCAAATTAGACAATAACTCCTCTGATTATACAGTTCAACATAAGTTATTCGAAATGTGTGATGGGTGAATCCGCAGCTTATATTGGCCACCCATGTTCCATCCAAGAATTCAAAAGAAAAAACAAAAGAAATCATGACACAAGCGCGTACAACCCACAGGCCAATGGGTTATGCGAGTGTTTTCATAGATCACTGAAAGCAGCACTGAGGGCTTCACTGACGGATGCAAATTGGGTAGACAGGTTGGCGTGGGTTTTATTGGGGTTGCGCTCCGCGGCAAATGAGGATTTGGAATCTTCCCCGGCAGAGAGCTTCTTTTTGCGCAGCTACTATGGCTGGCCGGGGAATTTCTGCCAAATAATCCGGCGGCGGACAGCTGGCCATCTGAGCTTTTGCAGCGTAGCGCAGACACAGGCACACAGGCACGCTGCCGAGCCCTGCCCAGCACTGTGTTCGGCGTGCTTTTGTGCCTAAAACTTTGAAGAAGGCGGAGTTTGTGTTCGTCAGACACGACGAGCAGCGCCCTCCATTGGGCCTGCACACATGTTGAAAATGGCCGTATCTGACAATGTTAAAGAATCCTTTAAAAAATTCCTGTATCCAGACGGTGATCCGGATCATCCCCAAAATTTAATCAGTTCTTCCTTGTACCATTTCCAACAACGCCTGAAAGTTTCATTGAAATCCGTCCAAAACTTTTTGAGTTATCTTGCTAACCAACAGACAAACAGACAGACAAACAAACAGACAAACGCTGGCAAAAACATAACCTCCTCCTGGCCTCCGGCCTGGCAGAGGTAACAAGGCTAGAGAAAGCACATAGTATCAGCACTACACTGGGAACTTTACTAATGTGCTTCTGTCTGATGTATTTTCTCGTGTTTCTTATACAATGTTGACAGGCTGAAGCAGTACAACATACTGATATTAGTCTAATTCAATTCACTTTTACTTACTTCAGTAATTAGAAATGTACTGAATGATAAATGAATCAGAATAAATCTCACATCATACATTGCAAAAACGAACAGCATCAATCCCCCAAATGAACTGTTTGAGGAAAAAATGTTGCATGCTCTGCACCACATTGCTATTTCTCCATTTATATTTTTTTCTTCTATGCTTTTTTGTAGTAAAAATTGATTTAGTGAGTCAGTTATTTTATATTCCAAGCTAGGAGCTTTCCTGAGGAAACATTTGGTTGACAGTGTTAATAATCTTTCCCTGCTAAATATTCTGGTCTTTAATTCTGCTTCATCTCTGGTTAATTGAGTGGAGACATCCCTTTCCATAACTGCCAGATAAAAGGAAATAATTTATTGGAGCCATTTGATTATCAGATCCGTGAAGCAGATCAGCTCATCAAACAAAGAGCAGCCAGAAGAATGAAATTAAAGGTTTAATGAACATAAAGGCAAATAACAAATTAAAAGGAAAAAGTGTAAAACACATTTGTTAGGATTTATCACAAACAATATTTTTTTCCTGGAGTCAAAAGCAAAAGTAAAATGACTACATTATTCATATACAGGCATTATGGCAACATCATTTACAGAGAAGATGAACTAAAAGCTTGTAACAATAAATAGCACCATATTTTATATGTGGCATACAGGGAGGCAGGATAATGATGTGAAAATATTGCACAAACATAGAAAGTGAAAATAAGAATAAAACAACTAGACCAAAACATGAAAACTCAGTTAGCTTGAATTTTTTATGAGGAAAAACAAAAAGCCAAAGGCCTAATTCATTCTAGTTGTTTTTTTGTTTTTTTCAAACTGCACTCTGGTATCATGTGCTACATTTGTGTTATGAAGAAATACTATAAAAAATGTAAAAAAAAAAAATCCATACACATGCAATACCATTCAGTTTTCATAGCCCAAGACCTACAATCTTACTTGGTTGCAGAGAAAGCTGGATTTCACCATCTGCCGCAGATGCCAGAGCTGAAGTAAGCTCCAGCTCCTAGGCCTGTAACAACAGCAAATTTTGATGGATGATAAATCCCCCCCCAAATTATTGCAATAAACGATTTTATCATTGACATCATGAAGTCCATTTTATGCCCCGGATATAGTGACATAATGATTATGTTTACATGTACCAGTTATGTTTGGATTTCTGCAGTTATCTGATTATTCAAGTGGCCATGTAAACAGAATAATCTGATAAAGACCATGTAACCAGAATCATTAACTCAAGTGGTTTACCCTCTAGTAATCTGTTTATTCAGTGCATGTAAAAATGAAAAAAACAATTATTGCCATTATCGGTTTATTCACAGTGTAATGCACTGGACAGGGATAGACCCTGTCCACGCCTTATGTTCCCTGATTGGACTCTTTATTATTAGTATCTTTTTTGCCATTCACAATTATCTTTTCTGTATGGACTCTTATTTTGACAATACTCTCTTTACTTCGTGTTAGCATAGCATCTTCCATTTAGCCTCATCCTCTTACGTTCTAATTTGTCACAGCTGCCTGTTGTTTTCCTAATTATTTCCTTCCCTATATATGCTGGCCGTGGGCATTAATCCCCACGGCGTCCTTGTGTTAAATACCTTGTTCTTCACCATGCTGTTTGGGATTATTATTGCAGTTTTTTCATTCCACTTTGTCTGGACTTTTAATATTATTTCAGCCCACGAGCAGTTCCTTATTTTGTATTTCTTTATTAAATCCACACAACTTGGAAGTCTGGCATTTGGGCTCATTTTCTGTGCTCCAGAAGAGCGAACATTATGACACCCAGTAATCGGTTTATTGTGACCATGTAACCGGGGTTAGGGATAACAATCTATGTACAACTTTTCAAAGAGCTTTGAACTTCTATTTATGAACAATAATGCCCGTCCGCTAAAATAGAAATGTGGGAAAAATATTTTCAATAACCTATATAAATAAAACAACAAAAAAATGAATATAATTGTTTTGGCCACTACTGGTTATATGTTGCCATGGATGACAGACATGTAGCTTTACGTCATTGGCAGTGGCAGTTTCAGATATGGGCAATGTGGGCGGGCACCCAAGGTGCCATTCTTTTAGAGGTGCCACAAGAATCAGAAAAATAAAAATAACAATAAAATATTCATAATTATTTGTGCTGAGCATGTATTTGTGGCAAATGGGCGCCCTCTACAGGTGGGATGCCGGTGCCCTCTGTCTGTGGCTGGCAGACTCTGCTTATCAAACTCCAGTATGGCGGACATTCAAAGATGGGGGAAAAAAAGTGTTAATTTTTTTTTTTTGCTTAGATTATGCAGCGGTTTGAATTTTAAAACACTGAGCCCTAAAACCGCAACATTTGGTTATTACAGCTTATGTTATGTGGCGTATTTTTTTTCCAATGTGTTGTAGTCGGCTTCAGTTTACTGGCCACATGAATTAATTTCAGGGCTCTAGCAAAGACCATTTGAGGGGCAGGGGTGCAAATTAATTAAAAAAAAAAGGGGCAAGAGAGATTTGTTAAAAATATATGTCAACTTTGTATCTTACTTAGTTGGTATCTATTTTACTTTGATAACTATACACTCATGGACATATTTAATACCCCAAAGATTTTTACTACTTGTGCCCAAGTAGCCATTTTCCCTCCCCGGTGTCATGTGATTCATTAGCGTTACAAGGTTTCAGGTGTGAAAGGGGAGCAGGTGTGTTAAATTTGGTGTATCGCTCTTACACTCTCTCATACTGGTCACTGGAAGTTCAACATGGCACCTCATGGCAAATAACTCTCTGAGGATCTGAAAAAAAGAATTGTTGCTCTACATAAAGATGGCCTAGGCTATAAGAGGATTGCCAACACCCTGAAACTGAGCTGCAGCACAGTGGCCAAGACCATACAGCCATTTAACAGGACAGGTTCCACTCAGAACAGGCCTCACCATGATTGACCAAAGAAGTTGAGTGTACATGCTTGTTGCTCCCCTGGGTAGCGGCCCAGGAGGAGGAAACGTGCATGTGGAAGTTAACTCTCCAACCTGTGATAGAGAATCAGCAAAACACGTTCGTTATTTCACACAAGGAGTTTTATTCTTCGTTCAAGTCATTCACATGACCAACATCAACTGACTAGTATTTACTATCAAAGTCCATTTATCACAATTTCCGATTTGACATTAACTGTATACTTAACATTCTTAACAAATTACTCTAACATGAAATGAATTATTGGTTTTATCTCCTTCCCATGTATAAATATTTGAACAAGTTAAAAGCTATATACATGGGAAGGAGATAAAACCAATAATTCATTTCATGTTAGAGTAAATTTGTTAAGAATGTTAAGTATACAGTTAATGTCAAATCGGAAATTGTGATAAATGGACTTTGATAGTAAATACTAGTCAGTTGATGTTGGTCATGTGAATACTTGAACGAAGAATAAAAACTCCTTGTGTGAAAATAACGAACGTGTTTTGCTGATTCTCTATCACAGGTTGGAGAGTTAACTTCCACATGCCGTTTCCTCCTCCTGGGCCGCTACCCAGGGGAGCAACAATTTTGGGGGCTCGTCCGGGATTAGCGCCACCTACTGGTCTGGCACTAGACATTGAAGAACCAAGGGATGCTGACGAACCTGTTTCCTGAGCCATTGACCTAGAGCGACTGACTACAGGAGACAACAGCCATGTCTGCTCTACATGACCTGAGATGGGAAATCCAGCAAGAGCTTCGCCAGCTGACCATTGCCCGCTGCAGAAAACGTCCTTTACAAGCTGGCTGAGTCGTTCAAGATGAGGTGGAGAGATTTCCAGGCGCAGAATCGACCGAAGTGAACTCTTCGACTTCATTGTTGACTCGCTGAGAAGTCCACAACTGAAGAGCCTTGAGGACCAGGGGATTCTCGCCTGCTTGCTTTCCGTG
This sequence comes from Pholidichthys leucotaenia, assembly GCA_020510985.1. Taxonomy (NCBI): domain Eukaryota; kingdom Metazoa; phylum Chordata; class Actinopteri; order Cichliformes; family Pholidichthyidae; genus Pholidichthys; species Pholidichthys leucotaenia. Next base: position 188,882,461 of record CM035836.1, read on the forward strand.
ACCTCATCATTGAAGCTACAACGGCCCACAACAGCTGGAGTAAGTGATGCAGAGGTGTCACCCGACGTGATCCGGTCATAGTGTTCTTTGACCACTGGAGCTGCAGCACCATCAGGGAAGAACCATCCAACATCACCATCTGTAGTTCCTGACCCAGGGTTAGTCAAACTGACTGAACTTACGTCACTGTTGCCACGTAGAGAGTACAAGATTTATGGTGGTCAAATCTCTGATTTTGATGCTGATTTGAGTTACAATAACTTGTGCAAAACAGCTTGATGAAGGGCTAAATGAGGGTTCACAGAGGCTGAGATTATCAGAACGGTGTTTAAGATAATTAAGCCTGGTACTTTAAGATATGCTTGTAACCAAGATAGCCTTACTGTAGCTGAGTTAAAACGTCTCTTAAGGACACATCTACGCGAGAAAAGCAGCACTGAATTATTTCAGGGAGCTGAGTAATGCTAAGCAAAATGACAAAGAAAACACCACAACAGTTTTATGTATAGACTAATGGGGCTAAAACAGCGTGTGTTGGTTGCATTTAAAACAGTAGTGGGTTTCATTATGACGACAAGTTGGTACACAAGCTGTTGTTTATCCATTACACTAGTATCAGGGTTATGAATTGAAAAATTACTCTTATGTTATAGGAGAGACCTATAACGATCACATCTCAAACACCAGTGTCACAGATGACTACCCATCCTGGAGCTCATAGCAAAATTTTGTTAGTGAAGAGACAAGAGATTGAGTAGGTTGGGACAAAGCCACAACACAAAGTCACCAGTGTTAATGCAGCCCAGGGTAGAGACAGATCAGAGCTCGATTAAAAATGCACACGATGAAGTCCAAGCTAATCGTGTAGCTATCCAGAGCTAGAGCTGACGGCACAGGTTCTCCTCCCTAACCAATAGTTTAGAAAAGGTCCTAAGCCCCAGGGTAAATACAGTAAACACCAGTCCCACAGCACCTGTCCCTAAACAGCCAGCTACTGAAAACCCGCAGTGAAAGGAAAATGCCAAAAGTGTATCGCCCCAAGACACTGAGCGCTGCACCACACTGTTTTCGATGTGGAGAGGAGGGGCACAGAGCTATAGGGTTGCCTGCAGGAAAAGCAATGTGTCGGGAAACTGGGAGGAGGTCGCTGGGGAGGGACCACAGTGACTGAACCACCGGCAGAGTCCCAACAACACTAAAAGACTGAACTCCGAACAGACTACTGCCAAGTCCCAAAAGTCACCCAACACAAAGCGTGTGGCACAGCTCATTGGCGGTAGGTGTATGATCAGTTGCCAGTTAAATGGAGTAAACCTACAAGATGTTATTGGACAGTGGGGCACAAGTAAGCATTGTTGAAAAGTCATGGGTAACAAGCAGCCTTACCAAATGTGAAAATACAGCCACTCGAGAGCCTACTCCCAGGCCATCCACTCGAAAATCACCGCAGCCAATGGATGAGATGTTCCGTTCGAGGGGTGGATAGATGTCCTGCTCGAGATCACAAGTTCACAGTATGGTTCTGTATCCTTGTATGTTCCAATGCTTGTCAGTCAGCAGCATTTAAGCACTCTCGCTGCTTGGTCTTTAAACGTGATCCAAGAGATAATAATGGGCAACAGTGAACAAAGTGACGATATTAGCTTAGTGGCTTACTGTCGGAGACTTTAAAGGGTCCAGAAAGGTAATGTTGAGTCACTCATACTCTGTTGTCCACACCAAGTCAACAGAAAATGAACCAGAAAGATCCTGTGGTGAGAGTTGGAAAAAAAGGACTCACTGTTCAACAGTAGCCAAATCTGTAATGGTCAAATGTCACGATCAGAGCATTTCCCGGAGGAGGAGGAATGTTTGTTCGAGCCGAGCCTGTGAAATGTAACTTACTGATGGGTTGGAGTTATTCCCAGCTCTTATTGATGTACCCCGGTGGGTGGCTATCAAAACCTGTCAAAAAATCCCAATCCAAAACGTCAACAAGCACAACATTTTTCTAATATCCAAAGACTGGTTTTAGGACTTATTTCAGAGATCATCTGAATACAAACCTGTAATGTTTGTTCCAGTGCTGAAAATGCAGCCAAAACTACAGACAAGCCATTTTGTCACTCTGCTCAAGTGACATGTGACAGTCAAGGTGAGGGGAAGAAACATTAAGCACTGCCCCCCTCACTACCTGAGATGGCACCCTAATGCAATTTAGACCATATCTCAGAGGGTGATCGGGAGGTGGTTCGGCAGATGCTCTATGAACAGTCTGATGTGTTTGCTCATGATGAAGGAGACATTGGATGTAATTCCTGGACTACAGCTAAAAATCATACACCACTGACAAACACACCCGTGCAGAAAAAGTACACTCCCTTCCAAGACCACTGTATAAAGAGGTGAAGGAGTATGTTCAAAAACCTTTTAAGCAGGGCTGGATCAGGAAAATCAGTGTCAAACAACCGTCGCGCAGTAGTGTTTGTGTCGTAAAAAGGACAAATACTTTGCGCTTGTGTGTTTATTTTCCGTGAGCTGAAACCGAAAAAAACCTAAACCTGACAGGCATCCGTTACCACGGATACAAGATCTACTGGACAGTCTTGGGGGTAATTCCTGGTTTTCCATATTGGATCAGGGAAGTGCCTACCATCAGGGTTTTGTAAGTGAGGAGTCAAGGCATTTAACTGCATTTAGCACACCCTGGGGACTATACGAGTGGGTGCGGGTTCCATTCGGGTTGTCAAACGCTCCGGCCGCATTCCAAAGGTGTATGGAGGGGGTGTTAGAAGGGATCAGAGACGAGTGTTGCGTGCCTTACTTGGACGATGTACTGTGTTACTCCAAAACCTTTGATGAGCACGTAGAACACCTTAAACAGGTTTTGTGCAAAATGCGACAACACGGCATAAAACTTCGGCCAGCCAAATGTGAACTGTTCAAAAACCAAGTACGCTACCTGGGTAGGCTAGTGTCGGGAGAAGGAGTCCAGATTGACCCAAAAGACTTGGATGCTGTGTTCGCTCTGAAAGACAAGAACCCTCGCACAGTCGGAGAACTCAGAACGTTACTGGGTTTTCTCAGTTATTACCGATCATTTATTCAAGATTTTTCACGTCTGGCGAGACCCTTGTTCGAACTCCTCCAGAGCACTAATGAAACAAGCAATGACAATAAACCAGCACCAAAAAGGAGTAAAGGACAAACAAAGAAAGGGGACAGAAACCAGCTTCCTTCTCGCACACCAATAATATGGACCAGTGAACATCAGGAAGTTGTGTCAAGATTTGTGGACATTCTGACCAATCCTCCCATTCTAGCCTATCCCAATTTGGACCTTCCATTTGTATTGCATACAGATGCGTCAAACAAAGGCCTGGGAGCCGTCTTGTATCAAAAACAAGAAAACAAACTTAAGGTGATTGGCTATGGATCCAGAACTCTCACACCGGCCGAGAAGAATTATCACTTACATTCCGGTAAACTAGAGTTTCTAGCTCTCAAGTGGGCCATCTGCGACAAATTCCGTGACTATCTGTATTATGCACCGACTTTTACTGTCTATACAGATAACAATCCTTTAACCTATGTCCTCAGTTCAGCCAGGTTGAATGCAGTGGGTCATAGGTGGGTCGGGGAGTTGGCTGACTTCCATTTTGATATCAAGTATAGGCCAGGGAAAAGGAATGCAGATGCAGATATGTTATCCAGGCACCCATTAGATCTGCAAGAGCAAATGAATGAGTTCACAGAGACAGTTTTACCGGAAGTAGTGTCCGCAGTGTGGCAAGGTAGCAAGGCAGCACAAAACAGTGATGTGCCATGGATAGCTGCGTTACAACTGAGTTCTAATGACAACAATGTGCCAACTGACAGTGTTTTGAGCATGACGCCTAAAGACATCAATGCTGCTCAACAAGACGATGAGTCAATTAGAGAAGTAATCTCACTCAAACTCAAAGGATGGACACCAAACGATAAAGATAGACGGACAATGAGTAAACGGACACGGAGACTACTGTATGAGTGGAACAAGTTGGAAGTTGACAATGGATTATTGTACAGAAAGACAGAGCACAGCAAACAACTTGTCCTACCTGAACAGCTAAAGCCGATGGTGTTAAAGAGTTTACACAATGACATGGGTCATATAGGGTGTGATAAGGTGATACATCTGGCCCGTGAGCGTTTCTATTGGCCATGTATGCAACAAGATGTTGAAGATTATGTAACAAAAAAATGTCCGTGCATCAAACAAAAACGCCCAAATGTTCCCCAGAGAGCTCCAATGGGCTCTATCACAACCAGTGCTCCCTTTGAGTTAATCTCCATCGACTACTTACACCTTGAGCCAAGTAAAGGAGGGTATGAGTACATCCTCGTACTAGTGGACCATTTCACTCGTTTCGCACAGGCATACCCTACAAGGAATAAATCAGGCAAAACAGCTGCAGAAAAGATATTTCAGGATTTTATTCCTCGTTTCGGGTACCCTGAGAAGTTGCATCACGATCAGGGACGTGAGTTTGAAAACAGTCTCTTCCACAGATTACAACAACTGTCTGGAATTTCTCACTCACGAACCACTCCATACCATCCGCAGGGCAACCCCGTGGAGCGCCTGAATCGTACACTACTCCAAATGCTTCGTACCCTACAGGAGGAGAAAAAAAGTGAATGGAAGGATCACCTACCCCAAATTGTACATGCTTACAATTGTACAAGACACGAGTCAACAGGCTATTCTCCATTTTTCCTCTTATATGGCAGAGTCCCAAGGTTGCCTGTAGATCTACTATTGAACCAGACAAAAGACACTGACACACACAGCCATCAAACCTACGCTAAAAAATGGGCTGATAGGATGCGTGTTGCTTACAAAATCGCTGCAGAAAACAGTCAAAAGTCTTCAGATAAAGGCAAAAAGCAGTACGACAAACGCTTAAAAGGTGTCACACTCCAACCAGGCGACAGGGTGTTGGTCAGAAACCTCTCTGAAAGAGGAGGCCCAGGGAAACTGCGCGCTTACTGGGAGTCAGCAGTACATCGCGTAGTTGAGAGAGTGGGAGATGGACCAGTCTATAAAGTACAAGCAGAGAGAGGCAGCCAAGTGATGCGAGTGTTACACAGAAACCTGCTGTTGCCTGTAAATGACTTGCCTTTAGAAGAAGAACTGCCTGCAAAAGAAAAGACAAAACAGAAACGGAAGAAGAGGACAGAGACAAATCCTAACAGTGACAACACAGACAATGACAGCTCGGAGGAAGAAGAGGAAAATACTTACCGCTACAACCTCCGTAGCCAAATCCCATGTTACAGACCCGTAAATCGTCAGCAAAATGCCTCAAATCTCCCAGACCAAAACACTCAGCAACCAGTACCTGTCATGCCAGAGCAAAATCCTCAAAATCAGCAAAGGCTTCGAGCGACAGCTAGAGAGTTCTGCCCACCAGTAAGGCAGGAACCGGTCCCCGTTCAGCGGGATGCTGAGGAGCAAATGGATGGACCAGCTTTGCTGCAGGAAGAACGTCAAGGACAAGTGGAGGTGATGGATAGAGAACAGGAGGAACTGAGAAGGTCACAGCGGAGAGCAAGGCCAGTAGAGAGACTGACCTACGACGTCCTGGGACAGCCATCGTACCAGCTTTGGACTGCAGACGTATGACCTGTCCTACTCCCTACCCCTGTGCCGCTAACTCAAAACTATATGCCATTCCACTACCTCATCCAACCTCAGTCCCATGGTTATAATTGGTACACTCTCATGCATTAAGTCACCCTAGAACATGAAATGTCGGGAGACATTTATTTGAAGTGGGGGAGAGTGTAGAGGGTTGGAAATAGTTAATAGTTATGTAAGAGGTGAAAAAGACATTTGGATAAGAAAATTTAAGAAAAACGGGCACCCCTACAATTTTATGTTATTCCTTAATTGTTTATTTTTCTACAATGCATTTGTAATCTACGTGGTTCCATTATAACTCATGTGAGTTGAGTGCAGTTCCATACGCCGACCAATAGATGGCGCATGTCGCACAGTGATAGAGAGTAGACTCACGCACTGGAGGACGAAGAATAAAACTCCTTGTGTGAAATAACGAACGTGTTTTGCTGATTCTCTATCACAGGTTGGTAAATACTAATAATTCAAGAGTGCAATATAAACTGTAAGAGTCCTAGGATGTCCGAGATTATATTGTGATACGTGTGAGGCGAAAAGCGGGGTTGTAAGGGTATTTCTGTTAAAGTTGATGTGTTGTTGTATAAGCTAACCTGCTAATGTTAATGATCGAGTGTGAAATCACAACAGTGAAATCCGCCCACGTTAAGAACCATTTGCTTACTTTATTTAAAGACAGTTATGAAACGGTTTTCATACAGTACGACATTTACTGGTTTGATTTGTCACCAAATGTGCATATTTCGGGTGTATTACCGAATACCAGGAATACTATTGTAAGTGTGTTAGGTACACAGTGGCCAGGTCAGTGAATTGTTAAGAATAACACCACATGCTGTACATTTATGACAGTGCTTAAAATGATTAATGTAAATGTAAGTCCATGGGTGATTGTTAAAATATAAATATTTGAACAAGTTAAAAGCTATATACATAGAGGTGAAAAAGACATTTGGATAAGAAAATTTAAGAAAAACAGGCACCCCTACATGCTCAACGTCATATCCAAAGGTTGTCTTTTGAAAATAGACGTATGAGTGCTGCCAGCATTGCTGCAGAGGTTGAAGGTGTGGGGGGTCAGCCTGTCAGTGCTCAGACCATATGCCGCACATTGCATCAAATTGGTCTGCATGGCTGTCGTCCCACAAGGAAGCCCCTTTTAAAGATGATGCACAAGAAAGCTCGCAAACAGTTTGCTGAAGACAAGCAGATTAAGGACATGGATTACTGGAACCATGACCTGTGGTCTGATGAGACCAAGATAAACTTATTTGGTTCATATGGTGTCAAGCATGTGTGGTGGCAAACAGATGAGGCGTACAAAGACAAATGTGTCTTGCCTATAGTCAAGCATGGTGGTGGGAGTGTCATGGTTTGGGGCTGCATGAGTGCTGCGGGCACTGGGGAGCTACAGTTCACTGAGAGAACCATGAATGCCAACATGTACTGTGACATACTCAAGCAGAGCATGATCCACTCCCGTTGGAAACTGGGCTGCAGGGCAGTATTCCAACATGATAACGACCCCAAACACACCTCCAAGACGACCACTGCCTTGCTAAAGAAACTGAGGGTAAAGGTGATGGACTGGCCAAGGATGTCTCCAGACCTAAACCATATTGAACATCTATTGGGTCTCTAACATCCACCAGCTCCGTGATGTCATCGTGGAAGAGGATTCCAGTGGCAACCTGTGAAGCCCTAGTAAACTCCATGCCCAAGAGAGTTAAGGAAGTGCTGGAAAATAATGGTGGCCACACAAAATATTGACACTTTGGGCACAATTTGGACATTTTCACTAGGGGTGTACTCATTTTTGTTGCCAGTGGTTTAGACATTAATGGCTGTGTGTTGAGTTATTTTGAGGGGACAGCAAATTTACACTGTTATACAAGCTGTACACTGACTACTTTACATTGTATCAAAGTGTCATGTCTTCAGTGTTGTCCCATGAAAAGATATAATAAAATATTTACAAAAATGTGAGGGGTGTACTCACTTTTGTGAGATACTGTAGATTCATTACACAAAGAGTGATATATTTCAAGTGTTTATTTTTTTAATGCTGATGATTATGGCTTACAGCTCATGAAAACCCCAAATTCAGTTTCTCAAAAAAATAGAAATTACATAAAATTAATTTAAAAAAATGTTTTTTCAATAGAAATATTGGCTGACTGAAAAGTTTGTCCATGTACACACTCAATACTTGGTTGGAGCTCCTTTTACATGAATTACTGCATCAATGTAGTGTAGCATGGAGGTGATCAGTCTGTGGTACTGCTGAAGTGTTATGGAAGCCCCGGTTGCTTTGACAGCGGCCTTTAGCTCGTTTGCATTGTTGAATCTAGTATTTTCTCATCTTCCTCTTGACAGTACTCCATAGATTATCTACAGGGTTTAGGTCAGGACAGTTTGTTGGCCAATTAAGTCAGTGATACCATGGTCATTAAACCAGGTTTTGGTATTTTTGGCAGTATGGGCAGGTGTGGTTAAAAAAAACTATCAAAATGTGAAACATGAACTTTACAGTCCCTCCAGGATTTCGCGATGTTGCGATGGCATCAATTCATGCGAAATCAGCCAATCAGCGCAACTACTGCACGACCTTGCAACTTTATCCAAACACCACAACTTTTCCACAATTTTGGCCAATCCTCGTCAACCCCCACCAATTTCACCAATCAAATCTCAGCTGAGTGGAGATGAAACGCTCAGTCTAAACAATCAAATGCATTGCTACATCGCGTTCACTTCCGTGTTTACAGTAAGTATTAACAGAACGCTTCAGCAAAAAACAGTGTGTGATTAAAAAAAAACCCACTCACCCGCAAGGTTTCCAACACCATCCCTTCCTCCGTGTCCCCCAGCCTGCCGGTGGATGTCTTCATCCTGACCGTGTGTACGAAGTGCTGGGTTTGTGTTGAAAAACGTCCGCCTGCCCCAAAAGCACCCCACTGCAGGAGCGCACGTGACAAGAGACTCCACAAAATCACAAACAAGCAAGTCTAACACTACAGCCAGTGTTTGATCATTTCACACATCTTTAGAGGTAAAATCATTACTACATCTTGTCAATGAGCTTTAAAGCTGTGAATCTCTGGTCTGAACACTGACCCCCCTCCCCCCATAAATGAAAGATGTGTGTCTGATGAGACGTGTGTGTGTATGTGTCAAGATGCGCAGCAGATAGATAGACAGGTAGGAGTTAGGCATAGGAATATTGTCTGCATTTTTTTTTTGTCCGGAAAAACAGACTCCAATAGACAGACTAACAGAATAAATTATTTATTTTTTCCTTTCTGCTCAGTACCAAGTGGTTGGAGACCGTAGGGAGTTTTCAGATGAAGGCACTGCAAATAATTTCCACATCTCTGCTCTTTAACATGCATTCAATGCAATTTAGCTGTTGTAATGGATATTGTGTTAAAGTCTGTATTGGCTGTTGCACAAGAGTTTTTCTGTATAGCAGAAGTTTCTTAATGTTTAATTTACAAATCACTGTAATAGAAAATGTTTGACAATCCTGTGCTTTGCTTGTATTGTTATATAGAATATCACTGTAGTAAGCTGGAAAAACCATCTGCTTTAAAAAGTCGCAACTTTTATTGCAACTTTTAAAACAAGCTCCCACAAATTCAGGCTTTTTGGGCCACAACAATCATAAAAACACCCCGCGAAATCCTGGAAGGACTGACGTTATAATGAAAAACAATCTGCTCGCACACTATTTCCAATATGTAAAATGGTAAGTGAAAGTGATAAAACTGATTTATTGATAAGAAAGCACCAGGGAATGGGGAAAAATAATGGAAGTGGAAGTGGAGCAGAATGTGGAAGCAAGTCATTCTACATTGTGCAAGAGGTTTATTGGGGGGGAAAATGAGGGCTTTGCTATGTGAAGTGATCAAGCTGTTAAAAAGGGGAAGACTTTTGGGGCTTTTTCACAACTGAAAGTCCACACCAAAGTCCAGACTAAAGTTTTTATTTTGTTACATTGTATACATTTGGTCTGGTTAGGTTTGGTTTCACATTGCTCTTTATCCAAGCGGACCAAACAACTTTACGCTGTGCACTGACATATCATTGTCATGACGTTTATGTAATTGGCACAGGTGCTGCAATGAGCAAGTGTGCTACTCACCATTGGAGGTGTTTTCTGTGGCTCTGGACACATTGGTAACCACATTTTAACTGGAAACTGGTTCAGATGGTGTCATATTAGTCGGTGAACTAGTTTAGTCAGGCTAGAATATTATCTAGGTATTACATTTGCCCTTCTCACTAGCTGTGATGGTTTTCAGCTGGTATTGCTCCTCCAATCTTTCACTGCTCTCCATCACATCCCCTCTGAAAATATCTGGCAAGTTTGTGCATTTCTATGATTTTATTTTAACTGACTATTTATGCCACTGACAGACCATATTTAAATTAAAATCTGGATCACTTCCTCTCTCCAAGTCATACCGCGGCTCATTTTCCCTCTTATTGGCTGCCATAACTTCCTGTGTTTGGTCCAAAAGTCTGAACCTTTCTGAAAATTGCTTTCATACTCTAAACGAACTGGACCAAGGTTCAGTTTGATTCGGACCGAGACCACCTCTTTTTGCTGAACCAAATTTCAGCTCCTTGGTGCAGACTATGGTTCAAGGGAGCTTTCACACCTAAAATTGAAAAGCCCAGTCTAAACAGGTTAGGTGCGAAAGCCCCCTTAGACTCAGTCAGGACAAACTTTATATTGTGAGCAGATCCCAACTCTCCACTTCATCTTTTCCGGCTGTTTCTGGCTGTCCCCGCTGTGAGCCCTGCCTCACATGGGGAGCGTGCAGACAGAAGCAGTGCAACTGGTGAAACGTTGGTAGATTTTGTAAAGAACAACAAAAACACACACGTAAATGGTGACTTACTGTGGCCAGAAAACTTACTGTGGTGATTTTTACTTATCATACGATTAATCGTTTTAGCTGGTATTGTTACATGCATACCAGTAACTGAAACGTACAGTGAAACCAAATTCCATATAATTTTCATTTTTTAATTTTGTTGCATTTATTTCAGAAATTGCCTTTTCTTAGAGCTGCTACGAAAAAGTGAACCATATATTTTTCTAGAAGTAATGTGTTCCAGAAAGACTTCTAAATTAGAAAGTTCAGATTTCTATAACTGATTCTATCAACTGATGAAAATGTATATAGTCATGTGCAGTAATACTGAAAATTGAAGGTACAACACTTTGTTTTCCAATCACTACAGGTAAATTGCGAATCAAAAGAAAAAAAATCATAAGACTACTTATGATTCACATCAGATGACAGTTGAGTAAAAACAAATCAGCCAAATTACTTGCTGCTGATTTGTGTATACTGTGTGGTGCATGTACCACTCAGCAGCTGTGAGAGTTTATTTTAATCAATACTCCCTCCTAAATGCATTAAAAATCACACATAACTAATCCTGCCTGGAAGTTGTTTGCTGTAACTTTAAAGTCATTTTTACTGGCAGGCTACTGATATTCTCAAACAATACATGAATGATTTTGGTCTTTGCGATGAATGGTGTTCTTGTCACAGGACTGAACACGGGTTGTACCGGGCTCAGTCTCTCGATTCATTTATGAATGTTTTCTGTATGTTTTCCTAGCTTTGTGGTGTCTTTCTGTGTTTTGATTACCTCCGCCAGGCCGAAGGCCAGGAGGAGGTTATGTTTTTGCCGGGGTTTGTCTGTCTGTCTGTTTATCTGTCTGTCTGTTTGTTTGTCTGTCTGTTGGTTAGCAAGATAACTCAAAAAGTTTTGGACGGATTTCGATGAAACTTTCAGGCGTTGTTGGAAATGGTACAAGGAAGAACTGATTAAATTTTGGGGATGATACGGATCACCATCTTGATACAGGAATTTTTAAAAGGATTCTTTAACATTGTGAGATACGGCCATTTTCAACATGTGTGCAGGGGCAATAGAGGGCGCTGGTCATCGTGTCTGACGAACACAAACTCCACCTTCTTCAAACTTTTAGGCACAAAAGCACACGGAAAACTGTGGTGGGCAGGGCCCGCGAGCGTGCCTGTGTTTGCGCCATGCTGCAAAAGCTGTCACGGGCAGCTGTCCGCCGCCGGATTATTTGGCACAAATTCCCCGGCCAGCCATAGGGGCTGCGCAAAAACCAGCTCTCTGCCGGGGAAGCTTCAAATCCACTTTTTTTCCGCGGAGCGCAACCCCAATAAAACCCATGCCAACCTGTCTACCCAATTTGCATCCGTCAAAACAGTGGTGGCCCGGGCCCGCCAGCGTGCCTGTGTTTGCGCTACGCTGCAAAAACTGAGACGAGCAGCTGTCCGCCGCCGGATTATTTGGCAGAAATTCCCCGGCCAGCCATAGGGGCTGTGCAAAAACCAGCTCTCTGCCGGGGAAGATTCAAAAACCTCTTTTTTTCCACGGAGCGCAAACCCAATAAAACCCACGGCAACCTGTCTACGCAATTTGCATCCGTCACTGAAGCCCTGAGTGCTGCTTTCAGTGATCTATGAAAACGCCCGCAGCCTGGGACTTTGCACATGAAGGAGATGGACACAACACCAACACTTCAGTTTATTACCTCTGCCAAGGAGGTAATGCTTTTACTACTGAACCACTAATCCTATCATTGTGAATCCAATTGCTAGTCATATGTTTTCATGGTCAAGGAATCTGAAAACGTACACACAAACACTGTACGGGGGGAACTGTGGCGCTTGGCGGAGGTCTGCGCTCTCCAAGTGCTTTTCTAGTTTCTGATGATTTATCGTTCTATTTACTATTTATACTTCAGTATTGTTACGATGATTGTCTATTTGTGTGGTTTAAGATTGTTTTGTCTTTTCCTGTGACAGGGCCATTATTCCTCCTCTCCCAGACGACGGTTGGCAACCAGCTTACAGGTGCATTACCACCACGTACTCTATATATGTCTGTCTGTCTACGTATGTGGACTGTACATCACTTCACTCGAATAATCTGTAATTAGGTCAGCAGTCCGCTCCTGTTCCCCGCACCTGTGGCTCATTGTGGCATCCCATTTCCCACTATTTAAGCTCTGTTTGTTCAGTTGGTCTTCGCGGCTTTATTGGTTATTCTCTGGATTTGCCCTGTACAATTGTGATTCTCATCTTCTCCAGAGCTAGACGGCTCTGGAGTGCATCACTTTGTAAGTTGTCCTTGTTTTTGCACTATTTTGAACTTTATGTTATTTCTGTTAATAAATGTCACAAACATGACAAACTGTCTCTCTGCCCAATAGCGGTGCACATGACAGAAAAAAGCCACCAGTTAAAAGACCCAGCTGTCGTGTTTGTACCTTTTTTTCCTTTTTTACGCACCTGTCTTGTGGAGCTAATTATGTCCCCAGCGTGCCGACCCCACTCAAGGAGGGTTGGCAGCAAGGTCTCCAACGGTGGAGGAGGAATGAGCAGCGGACTGCATCCAAGACTTTGTGGATGAGGTTCCCGCCGCCCACAGACCCAAGCAGATATGGGACTGTTTGTATGGAGCGGTGGGACTCCTGGAGGCACACCCCGGCCTATGGAGCTATCCACAGTACGCAGAAGTGCTGTCCATGGTCTGCGCGCTCCAGTGGTCATTTCCTGATTTAAGGATGGGAACATTTCCAGCTGAGTCGAGGCGGAGGCGCCCTCCACAGCCAACGTCCTCTTCCCATCTCGTTCCGCCTGCATCACCACCAGCTCCAGCTTCACGACGGTGCCGTTGCCCAGCTCCGGACTGCCAGAAAAACGCCTCCACCACTCAGTCAGCCACTTCCCAAACATCGAGCCAGACTAATCCAGTAGCAGTTTACCCTTCTTGTTCTTCGTCGCCGGCTGTCATGTCAGCCTTCTTCTCTGCCTCTCCTGCTGCAAACCCTGTCTCCTTGGTGTTTCCTGTCTCTGCTGAGGGTCCGGCTGCGTCCTTCCCGGTTCCGTCCACCTCCACGGCTACAGGGGTGGCTCCTCCACGATCCACTGAGGGGCCCAAGTCCATCGTGGCCACGGAGAGGGGCAACGCCACAGCAGGAGACAACACCAGGTCCAGGGAAATCAGGCAAGTGCCTTTTCATTTTATTTCACTAAATGATAATATGCATTGCCTGGATCCCGGTAGAGAGACTCAGGAAGAGCAGTCCCTTGAGCTCTCTCCCCCTGCCAAATTTAATGAATCATCACCTGCCCTCTCCGTGTCCCCTCCTCTCGCCCCTGAGTGTTCTTTGGCCCTGAGACTCAACCACCAGACGGTGGAGGAGCCTGTGGCCCTGGAGGACCCGACTCCAGTGCCAGCAATGAGCAGAACCTCAGTTGCCACGCCAGAGGAGAACACCAGCATGGGTCACGTCGCCTGGGGAGACAAGGACTGCTACCACAATCATGCCTGCTATGGAGGTCGCTGCAGCAGAGTTCAAACCCGAGCTGGACCTCCAGAGGACTGAGCCCGAGTTACCACCATCGCCTGGATCGACGGAGTCCTGGACGGCGGAAGAGCTCAAGCTCAGGCAAGTACTCTTTTGTCTTCCTCCTTTCTGTACTAGAGAAATCTTACCTGGCTCTTGGTGAGGAGAGCCAGGTGCAGCCACCCGCTGCACCTGAGCTCACCTCACCGGGCTCCGCTGCTGCCGGTGACCCTGACCCCCTTCTCTATGTGTGTCCGAGTCTTCTTCAAGAGTCTGCGTAATCAGGGGAATGATCCAGCACAGCTGTAAGTCTCTGTGGGTCCAGGCTCGCCACCCAAGGTCACTGTGGGTCCAGCTTCCACCACTGTGGAGGTCGCCATAGGTGCAGCTTTGGCCCAGGCTGGGCCCACCGTGGGTGTGGCTCCTCCTCTGCCCAAGGCTGTCGTCTGGGTCCTGCCTCCTCGATCGGGGTCTTCGTGGGTGCGTCACTCCAGCCTGAAACCAACGTGGGTGCTATGCTCCAGTTTGGGTCTTGGGCCATGGGCCTTGTGCCCCCGCCCGGGGCCCATCGTGGGTGCAGCATTGGTCCAGTCGGGACCCACCAAGGGTGCTGCAAAGCTCCAGTCTGGAGCCACCACGGGTGCTACGTTGTCTCAATCCGAGACCACCAAGGGTGCTGCCGGCTAGCCCAAGGACACCGAGGCCCCTCTTCTTCTGTTGGATGCCATCGAGATTCCCCATTCTCCTCCGCAACCAGACACCATGGTGGTCCCCCCCCACTCCAGCCCTGCTTCCCTGTGTTACGTCTTCCAGTGGGGGAGCCGCCCCTTGGGTCACCTCTTCGGTCCTGGTGGCTTAAGGACTCGGGCCGGCTGCCTGAAAGACTGAGCTGCCAGGTTGGGTGGTCCTTATTCTCCGGCAGGCCATCTGACTCCTTCCACCTGGCTGTCCGGCTGGCCTGGGACTTCGGCCAGCCACCCAAACTGTCTGGGGGTCCCAGGGCCTTGATGTAGCTTGGGTGCAGGTCCTGTAGTTTTGCTCCCTCCTTACCCGTTTCCCCCACCTCCCACCGTGCTTTGTTTTTTACTGTACCTTTTTTTGTGGGGGTGGGGGGGGGCTCCTTTTGGTGTTACCTTGGGGTGTCTGGGATCCACCCCTTAAAGTGGGGGGCTCTATCATAGGACTGAGCATAGGTTGTACTGGGCTCAGTCTCTCGATTTATTTATGAATATTTTCTGTATGTCTTCCTAGCTTTGTGGTGTCTGTGTTTTGATTTCTGATGATTTATCATTCTATTTATTATTTATACTTCAGTATTGTTATGATGATTGTCTGTTTGTGTGGTTTAAGATTGTTTTGTCTTTTCCTGTGACAGGGCCATTATTCCTCCTCTCCCAGACATCCCCATCTGGTTATTTGCTCTCTGTCTGCTCTCCTAGTCACCTCAGCTGCGAATAATCTGTAATTAGGTCACCAGTCCGCTCCTGTTGCTCATTGTGGTATCCCATTCCTCACTACTTAAGCTCTGTTTGTTCAGTTAGTCTTCACGGCTTTATTGGTTATTCTCTGGATTTGCCCTGTACCATTGCGATTCTCATCTCCTTCAGAGCTAGACGGCTCTAGAGCACATCAGTTTGTATGTTGTCCTTGTTTTTGCATTTTGTGTTTTTGCACTATTTTGGACTTTATGTTATTTCTGTTAATAAATGTCACAAACATGATTCAGCGCTTGGGTCTGTCTCTCTGCCCCGTAGGGGTGCACATGACTGTTCTCTTCACCCAATTCTTCTTCGAACCCTTCTTTTTTTTCATCAGTTCATAGTTCACATTCACGTTTAGACTTCTTTTTAGCCAGTAACTCTATTGTGAGAGAGATCACTGACACTGAAATATGTTCAAATCAAGCTATTAGCGATCACCATTCAGTATCGTTTACACTAGTAAATAGGAAAGCTGTAAGGAAAAGTTATATTTTTATTTTCTGTACTTATTCATAAGTATACTATGCCATGATGTGTTATCCTTTTATCTCCAGAGCCCTGCTTTGCTCTGGTGAGTATTTTGTAAGTAACCTCCCTCTCATTTGCATCTTTGTTTTTTGAGCACTTTAAAGAACTTTGTGTTTATCCTTTGATTCAATAAACTGCACTAACTAACAGTTCAGCGTGTGGGTCTCGCATTCCTGCCTCTGAAGGGCAGTTTATGACAGCACAGAGTTACTTGAGGAACACTTGTTTCTTTACAGTGACATGGATCCTATTACTGAAAGAAAAACTTTTCAAAGAGCCTAAAACAATTTAGAACATCATTTATTCTGAACTTTAGCACTGTAGTCACTAAATGCCCCTTTATCACTGTGTGATTAATGGCTGTGTAAAGCTTAAGCTTTTGGAGAGATAACTAACCAAATTTACTTCAATGGAAAAACACAAAGCACAATAATTTCCCTCTGAGACCTGTCTGAGACTCCAGACTATTACTAAAAATTATAATAAATTGTAGATTTTTAAATATTCCTTCACTGAATAATATGGCTAAACTACATTTGTTATGAAGTGTACAGAGTGTAAGATGAAGGCAATAAAAAACACATTTACTTGTGCTATGAATACAAATCAGAGTGCAAATGTAAAAAAGAGAAAGAAATACAACATATTTCATAAAAGAACACTGCCGTATGTCAAGTATATTCAAATTGCTCTGTGCAAAACCTACCTAGTTTAGATGCAGTCCTTCAGTTTAATGATGGCTATAGGTATACAAAACAGTGGTCATATCACTGAACTGTCAATGATGAAGACTCTTATTCCAACCTAATAAATCCACCTCAAGTTCACCAGAGGCTTCACTTCTCTCTTTATAGATACATAATAGATATGCATATCTTGCTATTTTGGCTGCTCCCCTTAAGGGTTGCTACACCAGAAAGGGTTGGTGAGCATGACCCCTACCTTGCATGTAACAACAACCGTCTCCATGTCCTCCTTCACTACATCCATGAATCTACTCTGTGGTCTTCCTCCTACCTACCAGCTCCATCTTCCAACATCCTTTGTCCAGTATATCCACTATCCTTTCTCTGCACATGTTCAAACCATCTCAACTTTGCCTCTCTTACTTTGTCTCCAAACCACCCAACTTGAGCTGTCCCTCTGATACACTCATTTTTAACCCTAGTCACACCCAGTGAGAATCTTATCATCTTCAACTGTGCCACCTCCAGCTCCACCTCATACATCATAGCAGGTCTCTCTACTGTCTTATAAATATTCTCTTTCACTCTAGCAGTTATACAGGGTTTAAAGTTTTCTGGCACGGTGCCGGATTTCTGGCATGTGCCGTTTGTTGCTGAAAAAAAAAATGACACTCCTATTCACAGTTTTCGATCACGTGACTTCCGGTGGGGTGAAAGAAGATCGGCAACATGTTGAGGGGGATAATTGTAATAACTGTAGAGCATAATGGAGCGAAAAAATGTGAAAATGTCCAAAATTTATTATCAAACTCTTGATAATGACAGACAGCGATATGACGACAAATTATTTAATTGAGAAGCAGGCTCCCAATCTCATTCCAAAGCAAAACTGGCCAAAAGACACAGAGAAGTGGGCTAGCATGACCTATCCAGACATGTACAAAGCTAAATATATTCATCTTCACAACACTTATCATCTATGTTTATCCACATCAGCCCATAAATTATTCACAGAGCCCTCAACTTAATTTCTCCTGTTTGTTTTTCTCTGTTTTTGCTCTCAGTTGTTTTTTTGTTTTTTTAAAATATGTGATCTAATTTGATTTAGCATGAGCTAAAGGCTGGCTTCATTCAGCACACTCACTTGTCCAGGTGCTTTCAGATGAAGTTAGGCATCGCTGTCTTGGTGTCTAACTGTTATCCCTCAATAAGCAGTTGATTTGTAGACTCCCAGCTGCTTGTAATCCTCAAAGTCACAGACTGATTAGCCGGTGTTCTGACATTCTGGCATAAGAACAGCAAAGCTCAGGTTACTACTCCGTCATTTTCTTCAGTTGTACAGAAGAATTAAGACTTCCTAAGCGAGTGACACTCTTGAATGTTGGTGAAGTCTGGAACTCAGCGTCATTCTCGAAAAGCCTTAGGAGCTAAGGTTAGCTTTAGCAGCTAGCTTGATCCAGCACAAACACCGGCTTTGCTGGTTTCCGGCCAGCAGCGTCAAGGATAAAGTTGGTCGTTTTTCCTCTTCTTTGGAGACTTCTTTCATCGGAAAGGAAACAGGAGGTGAGCAGGATTCAGGTGGTCCGTATGGAGATCTAATCAGCTGGAATGATTAGAAGCATCTGCGTTGCTGAGCATGAGACATTTTCTGTCTCGCCTGTGTGGACACAGCTGATTTTACAGACTGCATTCAAAGACAAGAACTTGGCAAGGAGGGCTAGATAGTAATTTGGATCTTCATATTATCCTGTAGCATGAAAGTGTGGTACTTAATGTGCACCGCGTAATGTGCACCGCGTCATTACGAGCGAGGCACGAGAAGTCATAAATCATGACTGTCTTTGTTTGCTAGCGGCAAGTGCTGGGAAAAGCCCCATGAGTGCCTGGTATATTGGAAAGCTTAGAAATCGTACTTTCTAAAAATAAACGTTTTTGCAGAAGACGTAACTCCCGAACTCGAACGTGAGTTTTCAACCTAGCCAAAATCGTCTTTTTCCGGGTCAGTTTTTGCACACTTCCTACAAATTAAATATCATTTTAGTACAGAATATGGAAATAACGTTTATAATTTTTGGCTTTAATGAAATAGAACTCCCTCTCCAGCTTCCCTGCCAACATGGCCGCCCATATAGCAACTAGCAGCCGTGTGACAGCATCTTAAAACTATGAATAGCCGCAAACTCCATATTTGTGGCCCCGGAGCTGCAATTCCTTTACTCCGTGTTTTGGTTAGGTTAGCACCTGTAAACGCAGACTGTTATCTACATGCCAATGATGCACCAACAGCCTGTCAGCGTGCCAGAGGCTGCAGCCGGCGGCACGTTGACTTTCACTTTTGGAGCAATAGAGGCAGTGGGAGCCTAGATTGAATGAAAATGGTATGCTCCAAGTTTGCTGCTAAAAGAAAAGTGGACGGTGAAAATCTGCAATTCAAAGATGAATGGCTGAGCAATTTGCATTTGTTCTCCCTCTACCAGCACAAGACCACAGCTTAATATTTACAATTTGAAACGGCATTATGAGAGCAAGCATAGCAATTTTTAAGAGATATTTTCACAGGTAAGGGCAACAAAAATAAATGCACTGAAATCGTCATATTGTAGTGGCACAGCGGGATGTCTGACTCACACCCAGGACTTTGGGGAACGGGGGGAAGGAAGGAGATATGGTAATGCGGGTGCCTCAGGTGAGAGAGAAGAATACAGGTGCTGTGGCACCCTGGGAGGGAGAGTTGAAAATGATGAGAAGCAGGTTTAGGTGCCAGAGCGCCAGGGGAAGAACAGTTCTAAAGATGTGCCTTCACACTGGGAACTGCAGGTGTGAATGCATTGAGAGGCAATGTATGTTATGATAATGACATGTACTCTCGGTGCCAAAGGAGAGAATGTGAAGAGGTATAAAAGGTTGGCTTTGGCACCGAGAAAGTAGTTCAGTTCTGCTTGTTAGAGGAATAAAGTTGTGTGTCTGCAGCTGTTCGTGTCTCGTCTGATCAATCCTCTACAATATCAAGCTGCAAGCAGGATTCTTGTTACATCTATGAAACAACAGCAAAAAAATCAACAGAGGTGTGAAAGTCTGTTGTGAAAGTGGCTGCCTTCAGCAGCTCCTCCCACAGCACAACAGCCGGGCAACATGGGCTTAAATAAAGGGGGCTCGGGGGGATAAATTTTTCTTTAAAATTTGCAGCTTTTCTCATAAATGTGTAACTTTTTCTTATTAATTTACTACATTTATTTGTAAATGTAAAACTTTTTTGTTGTAAATTTGCCACTTTTCCCTCATAAATCTGCTGGTTTTGCATCTTAAATCTATAATTTTTTTCTTGTAAATTTGTAACCTTTTTATAATGTGACTTTTTTCTTGTAAATTTACATATTTTTTCTCACTAAATTTGCAACTTTTTTCTAGTATACTTGAATTTTTGTAAATATGCAATCGTTTCTTTTAAATTTGAAATTTTCTTATATAAATTTATGACTTTTTTCTTGTAAATTTGCAGCATTTTACCCATAAGTGTATATTTGTACATTCTTTCTCATAAATTTGTGACTGACAATAATACTTAATACTTAATACTTAATAATACTTAAGGCCCTTTTCCACTAGTACCTGTTTGTTCAGTTCAGTTAGGTAGACTTTGTAGGCTTTTCCATTAGGAACTGTAACAGTTTCAGTCCTGAAAAATCGGACCTATTCCAGACTGGTTCTAAGCGTGCCATACTGACCTGAAAATGTGATGTCAAAAGACTGCAGGCCACTGATTGGTCTGGGCGTGACATCATAAGAGTGACGTTTTCAGGCTGAATTACAAAATCTCGAGCCGCCATTTGCAAAGATTCGTCCGTGAGCCAGCAAGCAAGCATCAGTATAAACAACAACGATAGAATGGTTTACAGAAATCAGACGCACAGAAATCAACACCGCGGTCCAGCAGAGTTTTCTGTGCCTTTCGGCTGATGAGAGAATCCAGAGAGAATGAGACTGAGCCACCTGAAATGAATTTAACACCCAACTTCAGCAGTTGAAAGCCGTGATATTAGGATAGAGAGGATGGTGAGTGATGTGATATGATGTGATATTACGCATCTTTTACGTTATTTACCCCAGCAGTGGAAAGTTCACTTTGAACAGATAACAACGTTGTCTCTTGTGTGCAGACAATGAGCTAGCTAATTAGACGTCAATGCTAACTCCGTGCTTCATGCTCTCCTTGCATTTTGCGCTTGTGTCCACAACATCTGATGAAATAAGCTAGTTGTAATCCTGGTTGAAAAGGTATTTTTTTACATGTTGCACATTCATGCTGTGCATGTACTTAAGTTGTGTGTATTTTTGTTCTAGAGTCCGACCAGCATCTGCTGTGACATCGGCAACGTTTAGCAGTACACAGAATGTGTTATGACTGGTAAGTTGCGTATCCCGTTATTTTTTTAGTAGTGGTGGACAAAGTACTCAAATCCTTTGCTTTTTAAGTTAAAACATAGGTAAAGTGCCAAAATTAAAGTAGCCTAATTTCCAGTTAATATGAAAGGGACTGAACTGAGATTTATTTGTGTGAATATTTATTAGAGAATAATTGAAAATAAATGGCACATTCAATATTAGCTACTGTACAATAAACCGCTTGTTTATTTTTTTTTTTTTCAGATCACTTGTGTGATCCTTTGTGAGTTATATTCATAACTAGAAAAGCACTCGGAGAGCACAGACCTCCACCAAGCGCCACAGTTCCCCCCATACAGTGTTTGTGTGTACGTTTTCAGATTCCTTGACCATGAAAACATATGACTAGCAATTGGATTGACAAAGATAGGATTAGTGGTTCAGTAGTTATTCACGAAAATCGCATTTTCCGTAATGGCGGTTTTCTTCTGGACGGTGATCCGGATCACCACCAAAATCTAATCATCTGTAGGATACCCCATTTCTGACAATCTGTGAAAATTTCATGAAAATCCGTCCATAACTTTTTGAGTTATCTTGCTAACAAACAGACAGACAGACAAACAAACAGACAGACAGACAAACCAACGCCGATGAAAACATAACCTCCTTGGTGGAGGTAATAATGTATCTTGCTCTTTGGGGAATGGGAGTTGTTCAGTCACCATTATAATATAGTTTATATGTGTAGTTTATAGTCTATCGTCAATAAACTCATGCAGTACTATAATAACAGGACACATTACAAATATTTGAGACCTACTGTAGTGCTTCCTTTTATATCTTAGCAATATAAGTACAAAACACCACCCACACTTGAAGCCTGGGCAAACACCAGCGGTGACAGTAGCGGTGGCCTAACTTTTATTGATAAAAATTACATATTTTGACTGAGGCACTCCATACTCGGGGATGCACATCCTCAAGTTAAAGTACTAGATTCCATTCCACTGTAATGTATAACCTCATCTGAATTGCTAAGGCCGCAGATAAAACAAATGATTTTCAATTGTAACTCAGCCCTTGTAAAATCTACTGAAGCCGCAAGCTACATGAAATTGTGGTTAATACAACAACAATGTACTTTTTTGTCACTGTCCAACACCTGGCTTTTAGCAACCATGTGTGTTCCACCTAATATGTTTTAAACTTGCATTTAATTAACCACCACCCATTTCTGTCTTTCATCTAGGCAAGCGAAGAATGATCCACCCCACACCGGACCATTGCGACACTAGTTACAGAGATGCAGGCTGAAGAGACTGCTGAACCGGGACCAGCCTTGAGCGGCACATCCAGTTGCTTCTCAGTGAGGCAGCGTGGCTGGCATGTGTGGACCCATATCAATTTTTTTTTTATTTTTAGTTTGAATTTGCACATTCTAATAATCTGGCATTTGCTGGCTGATTGTAATAAACAATTTAGTGACTTACAGTGGTGTGACAAAGTGTTTATTGGTTTATTACATCTTTAGAAAGCCGAGTTCAGTTTTCTAGATATTTCTCAAGCTTTGGGACTCCAGCAAACCACAGTGAGAGCCATTATCCACAAATGGCGACAACATGGAACAGCAGTGAGTCTTCCCAGGGAATGGCTTGTCCGACCAGAATTACCCCAAGAGCACAGTGACGACTCATCCAAGAGGTCACAAAAGACCCCACAACAACATCCAAAGACCTGCAGGCCTCACTTGCCTCAGTTAAGGTCAGTGTTCATGACTCCACCATAAGAAAGAGACTAGGCAAAAATGGCCTGCATGGCAGAGTTTCCAAGACAAAAAACCACTGCTGAGCATAAAGAACAAAGGCTCGTCTCAGTTTTGCCAGAAAACATCTTGATGATCCCCAAGACTTTTTAGAAAATACTCTGTGGACTGACGAGACAAAAGTAACACAGCATTTCAGAAAAGGAACATCATACCAACAGTAAAATATGGTGGTCGTAGTGTGATGGTCTGGGGCTGTTTTGCTGCTTCAGGACCTGGAAGACTTGCTGTGGTAAACGGAATCATGAATTCTGCTGTCTACCAAAAAATTCTGAAGGAGAATGTCCGACCATCTGTTCGTGACCTCGAGCTGAAGCGCACTTGGGTTCTGCAGCAGGACAATGATCCAAAACAAACCAGCAAGTCCGCCTCTGAATGGCTTAAGAAACACAAAATGAAGACTTTGGAGTGGCCTCGTCAAAGTCCTGACCTGACTCTGACTGAAATGCTGTGGCATGATCTTAAAAGGTGATTCATGCTCGAAAACCCCTCCAATGTGGCTGAATTACAACAATTCTGCAAAGATGAGTGGGCCAAATTCCTCCACAGTGCTGTAAAAGACTCAGTACCAGTTATAGTAAACGCTTGATTGCAGTTGTTGCTGCTAAGGGTGGCCCAATCAGTTAATAGGTTTGGGGGGCAATCACTTTTTCACACAGGGACATGTAGGTTTGGATTTTTTCCCTCTTAATCATAAACACCTTCATTTCAAAACTGCATTTTGTGTTTACTTGTGTTATCTTTGTCTAATATTTAAATTCGTTTGATGATCTGAAACATTTAAGTGTGACAAACATACAAAAAAATGAGAAATCAGGAAGGGGCAATATGGTGGAGTCATGATCATGAACACTGACCTTAACTGAGGCACTGAGGCCACACCTGGGCAGATTCACCACTGTTCCATGTTTTCGCCATTTGTGGATAATGGCTCTCACTGTGGTTCACTGGAGACCCAAAGCTTTAGAAATGGCTTTATAACCTTTTCCAGACTGATAGATCTCAGTTACTTTGTTTCTCGTTTGTTCCTGAATTTCTTTGGATCGTAGCATGATATCTAGCTTTTGAGGATCTTTTGGTCTACTTCACTTTGTCAGGCAGGTCCTATTTAAGTGATTTCTTGATTGAGAACAGGTGTGGCAGTAATCAGGCCTGGGTGTGGCTAGAGAAATTGAACTCAGCTTTCCAAAGATGTGATAAACCACAATTAATTTATGTTTTAACAGGGCGGGGCAATCACTTTTTCCACACAGGGCCATGTAGGTTTGGATTTTATTTTACCCTTAACCACTTGCACTCCGTTGTTCCGCGGGCGGGCAAGTCTCTGCGTCCTAGGGCGCACGAGGGCGCACGAGAGCGCACTCGTGCGCCCTCGTGCGCATGACGCATGATAAGGATATTGATGGTGGTGGTGTTGGTGGTGTGGCCTCCAAGCACCACTGAAAAAAAAATCTGCAAACACAGCCGCGAACAGATTAGTTCATCTGATTGACCTCTCATTCGACTAATAAGAGCCTTGAATTGGGTTTCTGAAACCTTGAAGAACCAATGAATGAAAACCTAGGAAGGAGGACCCGCCTCCCAACGCTTTGAATGCAGTGAGCCAATTGAAGCAGAGAAGTTCGTGAGCTGTTTTTTTTTTTAAGGCTGGGTGAAGACTGGCTGCTGCAGCGGATCAAAAAAGGACACAGGAAGAGCTCCACAGACCCAGCAGCATGGAGACCATCCACAAATGCAACCTGTGTGACAGGGAGTGCCATTCGTGGATCGGCATGTTCGGCCACAGGCAGTGCTTATTTTGTATTGGTTCCAGCAGAGTAGACGTTATGATTTCTTCCATGGTCATTATAGACCGACGGAGGCTGACGACGAAGGCTGAGTGAAACACACGCCTTCGCCAGTCTTTTTTTAATTACTACTGTTATTTGTTTTGAAAAATCGTTCGCCAAAAACCGCAATCATGGAAGCACAAAACCGCAATAATGGAATTATGTTTTGATCGAGTCGCGAGACCAGAACCAGAGCGGACCAGCGTCGCGTTCGTCTGACAATGAGGAAGACAAGTTCGCCAAGACTCCGCTGTGAAGAGGTAAGGTGTTATAAGCTAAATTATTCTCTATCCCTGAAAATTGTAATCCAAAATGACTTTTGACCAATCAGTAAATTACAGCTGTGCGGTTCACGAAGTCTGAAGTTCGTGCGCCGCGGTACAAGGGGTTGCTCGCAGTGTACAGGCTGTGAACGCCCCCCCACCCCCGCTATTCTTCTGCAGCGAGGGGGGGGGAGCCGCGGTGACTGCACTGCTGTCCTACATCACCACATAAGGCTAATCCGTTGTGTAGCGATGGCTAAAGTCCATCCTCTGTAGCGAGCGGGCGGGGGGGGTGGACACTGTGACAGCGTTGCTGTGGAAACATGCAACGAGTGTAATCTGTCATGTAGCAAGGGCCAAACTCTGTCCTTGATAGCGGGGGGGGGGACGACCCCCCACACACACACACACACACAGACACAGCCCTGAGTGTAACCTTTCCTTTGAGCCTAAAATGAAGCTTCTACATTGAATCATTCAAAAGTTACAGACGTTTTTCCAAACTGTGCCATTTGGCACAATTTGGCACAGTTCCAAAATGCCTGGGAACAGCCTGAGAACAAAGCTGTGTAAAATATTCATTTTTTGTGGTATTGTTACCAAATTTGGATCTCAGCTGGATAACACTTGGTTCTACATTTCTGCTGCATTTTCCAGCCGGATTGGACAGCTGTGTGTTATTTACAAGCATTTGTATCCAAAAAAACAGTGTCCAAATTTTTTTTCTTCAAGTTCAGTATGTTTAGATGACTGTAACTCAGTGGCCAGAGCATGTAGAGAGATTATGTTTTTTTTGCCAAAAAATTCAAAGTGTTTTCTTTTAAATGAGACCAACCCCATGAAGATGCTGCAAAGGGTTGAAGAACAGCTTTCGATTTACTTTGGGCACGTTATTTTTTGGCATTTTTAGGAAAATTGCCCGGAGTGCAAGTGGTTAATAATGAACACCTTGATTTAAAAACTGCATTTTGTGTTTACTTGTGTTATCTTTGTCTAATATTTAAATTTGTTTGATGATCTGAAACATTTAAGTGTGACAAACATACAAAAAAAAAGAGAAATCAGGAAGGGGGCAAACATTTTTTAACACCACTGTATGTGTTTGCATCATGATTTTCTATTTTGTCTGTTAAGACACCAGTGGGAAAAGAGTCAACTGTGCAAACCATTTAACCGTGATGTTGAAAATAATGGCTCATTTTTAAGAAAAAGTAACCAAAAACAATTATTTTATTTACTGAAGACTGTATTGTTGGATGTGCCAGTGCAGAAGACACTGCACACTTTAGTGATAGTATCAGTATATGGAGGAATTCTGGGCCATATTAGCATCTGTATTTTCTAATAATGAGTTAGGGCAGGGGTGTCCAATCATGTGCCATGGAGGGCCAAGTCCCTGCACGCTTTACCTCCAACCAGTGTCTTCAGCAGCAGATTAAATTGAATTTCTTCCACTGACTGCTGATCAGTGAAAACACCTGCTGAAGAGATTGGGTAGAAGTGAGAACCTGCAGGGTCTTGGCCCTCTATGGCACATGATTGGAACCCTCTGGGTTAGGGTTTAATGGGATTAAACATTTTAACGCAAACTGCTTTATAGCTCATAATTCGGTTGGCAGACTTACACCAAACCAAAAGTGATTTCTCAAACTGCTGGATTGTTCTTAGACGGCTTTTTCAATCTTTTAGTATTTAATTTATGTCACTTGGTGGTAACCTTCACAAATAAAAGAGAAGTGGAGACACATCTGCAAAAGTACAAAGGCTTATTGCCAAAATTCCTAGTGCAATGCTAAATGAATACATGTACTGTATAGTACATTGTTGATGCAGAGAATATATATTTATACAGTATCTACATACATATATCCAGTTAATCCATGTATTTCTCCATGTAACCTTGTGACTGCGTTATTTTAATTGCTGTTAATCCTAGATCCAGTTTGTTTTGGCTTAAAATGATGGATGATAGTCCTCCACAATGGAGTGAGGTTGAGAGGACACTAAAGAAGGCAAGGTCAGCTTTGGCTCCTGGACCCAATGGAATTCCATATTGGCTGTACAAAAATGCTCCTGATGTATTACGGTGTCTCTGGAAGCAAATGAAGATGATGTGGACAAAGCAAACAATCCCAAAAGTATGGCGAAGGGCAGGGGGGGATCATGATACCCAAGGAAAGAGATGCCTCTAACATCAATCAATTCTGGTAGATCAAGCTCCTTAATGTTGAAGGTAAAATATTCTTTAGCATTGTAGCTAAAAAAGAATATCAAACTACCTGAAACAGAAAGGTTTGATTGACACATCAGTGCAGAAGGCGGGTATACCAGGTCTTCCGGGATGCTTGGAACATAGAAGTGTCATATGGCATCAACTACAGTCTGCAAAAAGGGAAGGAAGAAACCTGCATGTCTTATTTCTGGATCTAGCCAATGCTTTTGGTTCTGTCCCCATTCTCTCATTTGGACAGCGTTCAACTTCTTTCTTGTGCCAAAGAACATCATGCACCTGGTCAAAAACTATTTCCAAGATTTGCAGTTTTCTGTAGCAAAATCAGAATATTCAACATCATGGCAATCACTGGAAGTGGGTATAATGCCAGGATGTACCATCTCTCCATTGGCCTTCACAATGGCAATGGAAGTGATTATTCAAGCTTCCAAGTGGGTTGCAGGACAACATGTGCAGGATGGCCAGCAATTACCTCCTATTCGTGCTTACATGGATGTCTTGACCACCCTGACCCACCACTATCCCATGCACCAAGCGCCTGCTGGAAAAGCTTCACCACAACATAACATGGGCTTGGATGAGCTTGAAGCCCAGCAAATCCAGGAGCACATCTATCATCAGAGGAAAAGCTAATGACCAGAGATTCTACATCAACAAAACACCCATTCCACTGGTGTCAGAACAACTGATAAAAAGCTTGGGACAGTGGTACAATGAAAACCTCAAAGACTCAGAGCAGAGTAAACAATTGAAGGAAGAAACCATCAAAGGGCTTAAAACCATAGATAAGACCTTGCTTCCTGGTAAGCTGAAACTGTGGTGTTTGCAGTTTGGACTACTTCCAACTTCCAAACTACTTCCTGTGGCCCCTAATGATCTATGAGGTCCCAATCACCAAAGTTGAGAAACTGGAGAAGACAGTCAGTTCCTATATTAGGAGGTGGATGGGACTTCCATGTTGCCTTAGTAGTAGTGCATTGTATGGACGAGGAGCTCTGGAATTGCCGGTTTCTAGTTTCACGGAAGAGTATAAGTACACCAAAGTGAGACTAAACATGACCCTGAGTGAGTCTCAAGATGCCGCAATACAAGCAGCTACTCCTAGATTGAATGCTGGGAGGAAATGGACACCATCAGAGGCCGTACAGCAGGCAAAATCTGTTCTCCGGCATGCAGATATAGTTGGTCACATTCAGCAGGGAAGAACAGGACTTGGATTTGGGCCAAGTCGGCCAACATGGCATAAGGCTCCAGCCATTCAGAGAGGAAAAATGGTAATTGACAAGTTCGGCACCAGGAGTAGGTAGAAAGGTGCACAAAGGCAATCTCACAGTCCAAGCAGGGCCAGTGGACTAACTGGGAAAACCTAGAACATCGCAAGCTTACCTGGAGGGATCTCTGGGAAATGTAAGGAAGCAGAATCAGTTTCATCATAAGAGCTACCAATGATGTTCTTCCTACACCCCAAAACCTACAGCAGTGGGTGGGAGAAGATCCTACATGTGCTCTATGCCAAAGTTCAGCAACTCTGAAGCACATCCTGACTGCCTGCAAAACCAGCTTGTCCCAAGGCCGCTACACTTTGAGGGACAACCAGATCTTGCGACAACTGGCAATCATTTTAGAAGGAAGGAGAACTGCCACCAATGCCCTTGCTCCCTCATTGACTGGACTACCAAGCAACATTCCTTTTGTAAGAGCAAATGAACGTGTGATAAACTCATCAGCAAGAGTGAACCCGATCCTCCTTGAACCGGCCCGTGACTGGAAGATGCAGGTTGACCTTGATCATAAACTGCTCTTTCCAACTGAGATAATGACAACTAATCTCAGACCAGACCTCATCTTGTGGTCATCGTCGCAGAATTTACTATACATCCTGGAACTAACAGTACCTTGGGAAGCTGCAGTGGGAGAGCCATATGAACAGAAAAGCCTAAAATATGCTGACATAGCAGCCCAGGCAGAACAATATAATTGGCGTACCAAGGTGTTCCCGGTAGAGGTTGGGTGTAGAGGGTTTGTTGCCATGACTACATCTAGACTGCTGAAGAGAATGAAATCACTATCTGAGGCTGCCGAGCAAAGCAGCAATTGGTTGTGGATCAAAAGGAAAGACTCCAATTGGGCTGCAAGATGACCAGAGGGGTAATAACAGAGGGGGGCACACCTGGGATGCCAAGCTGTTGCTGTTGAGCCCTCTGGAGGTGTTGTGGGCATAAATCAATGAAACACTGAGGATGGAGGGTGCCCACCTGATGATCCCAATGAAGCAATTTACCCCTCTCCCACTCAAGACACCAGGCAAGAAGCAATGCTGTTACGTCAAGGGATCGTACCATCAAGTCCTATAGAGTTTTTGCGTATGACGTCAGGGGGCGTGCCGCACTGGCCCGTTAGAGTGTGCCGCCATATTGGATGGCAAGAAACAACAGCAGCAGCAGGGTGAAACAAACCACATAGCTCACGTGTACCTACAAACTCGGCAAAATGGTGTACTCCTGTTGTTCCCGCTGGATAAGGGGATAAGCGGGGAATTAAATGGCCGGTGTGAAATGCAAAAAAAAAAAAAAAAAGTTGGATTTTTGAATAATTACCTTCACTGACGTAATCTCTCGCTTTCTCATAACAGGCTGCACGGTGGCGCAGTGGTTTAGCACTGTGGCAGCACAGTTTACCCTCGGCCGGGGGATCGCAGGGATCATGAGACCGTGGGCTCAATCACAGCCCCCGACCAACAGTGAGCTGTGTGGAGTTTGCATGTTCTCCCCGCGTTGCGTGGGTTTACTCCGGGATTTCTCCGGTTTCCTCCCGCATACCAAAAACATGTAGGTTTAGCTCGCGCACGCAGCGACCAGCAGCCGGTGGCTTGTCACCAGACTGCAAACCAAATCTACCTACGTGTACAAATAAGTAACAA
Source organism: Pholidichthys leucotaenia (assembly GCA_020510985.1). Lineage (NCBI taxonomy): Eukaryota > Metazoa > Chordata > Actinopteri > Cichliformes > Pholidichthyidae > Pholidichthys > Pholidichthys leucotaenia. The sequence goes on from CM035836.1 coordinate 188,912,684, forward strand.
AAAAAAAAAAAAAAAAAAAACTTTCTGAGTCGGGTCTGGTTTGGGGGCGCCTCTCTGCTTGCTACAAAGGACAATGCACACATGAAAGGGGTGAAAACTATTGTAAATGTGCATAAAATCAGGTACGTTTTAACGTGGCGTGCCGTGGAGAGCCTTTAAAAAAAAAAAAAAAACACGCAGCACGCTTCACTCACCTCCGAGTCCGACGAGCTGCTGTTGTTTTCCGACTCATTCACCAGCGAAGACTTCACATCATCCAGATCCCTTTCCGCTGACACGTTTTCCGATATCTTTTCCTCCTGCTCCCCTTCGTCTTTGAAAGATATCATCTCATCGTTTGCCCCCAAATCATCCCCGCTGAGCAGATTACTGGCAGTCATTGTTCTGCTAATTGCTCCAGCTGTGTGCTCTGCTTGTCCGTGGCTGTGGGGGTTACCCCACACCCGCCACCTCCGTCCAACTGAGGCATTTCGGCACACCAGAGGAGCGCACAGGAGCAAGATTAAAAACACTTGTCTGCTGTTATGACTGCTGACAATGACTCCACTGAATCTGACACAGACATCGCAGACACAGTGTCAGAGGCCACTGTGTCAGTTGTTGAAGAGGATGATAGGGATGTTATTATGTCAGACTGTGACTGTGTGTTCTCCTCACTCATTCTGATCGCTAAACAGTACAAGTTACGCCTGGGTTGTCACAGTGCAACTGCTGCTCTTGCCATCCAAGATGGCGGCACCTACGGCGTGTTTATGTTTACCCCCGCGAGTCACGTGAATTTTATGAGCCTACGCAAAAACTCTATAAGCTCTAATGCATCATAATTGTTAAATATATCTTATTATACCTAATTCAGGAATGTTTACCTGTTGAAATATATATTTTATGGCTAATATAACCCCATAACTACAATATGGCACCTGGCGATCAAGTTTTTGGGCAGCTGATCACTTTTTGCCACAACACCACTGGCTGGAGCAGGTACATCCCATGATGTCTCAACAGTCTCTCTGTGATTTTCACACAGATCAGAGCAATTTGTTGCACAGGAAGCTAAACATTTCTACAGACATTCTGAAGTTCTGCAACCACTGTGTGTTCGTGAAGGTGGGGTGACATCTCATCACTGAAAGCCTGTGCTGAACGCCCAGACTGACGGTTTGAAGCAATAATTTTGCCACAAGAGAGCCATCTGAAACACACACACACACACACAGCATACATATTTTAGTGCCTAACAGCGATAACTTGCCTACATTACAATGTAGTATGGCGGACTTAAAGCAAAGTAGCATTCGCAATCATTAGCTTACCTGGGCAGCACAGTGGCGCAGTGGTTAGCACTGTTGCTTTACAGCTAGAAGGTTCCAGGTTCGAATCCCCAGGCTAGCAGGGGTAGGAACCTTTCTGTGTGGAGTTTGCATGTTCTCCCTGTGCTGCGTGGGTCTACTCCGGGGGCTCCGGTTTCCTCCCACAATCCAAAGACATGCATGTTAGGTTAATTGGTTGTTCTAAATTGTCCCTAGATATCTGTTTCCTATTAGAATAGAGGGTTAGTACTAGTGAAGCACTTTGAGTGGTCTTTGAGACTAGAAAAAGCGCTATATAAGTACAGGCCCTTATCCCTTATCCCTTACCTTCATATGTGAAGTAGTTCGTATCCTCATGTCTTCCGCTTTATACTGCTCTATATGGCTTCCTAAACGCTCCAGTACTTTTCCAGAGTGTGCCGTCTCGCTGCCTACAGCCTTCTCTGGCTCTCCTTTTTTGCCTTTACTCTGGCAAAAAAAAAGCCAGAGACCGCAGTCGCCTCGTATCCTGCCATCTTGTGTTTTGCCTGTGTCGCTTGTTTTACGTCACGGGAGGGTTGCGCTGCCTTCCTGTAACAAATCCTACCCACATCAAGCAGTACTCCGGTGCAATGGAAATACAAGTGGGCCGAACTGAACTGAACTGTGCTGTACCGGGCTAAACAGGTACTAGTGGAAAAGGGGCTTTAGTGTCCCCTCAATATTTACTCTGGAGAAAATGTTCTGTTTACTGTCCCTCCCAACATAAAAATGAAATATCTGGCCATGCAGGATGCTTTCACTGCTCCAGACCTCTGGTCCACTGGAAAAAAAAACAAATGTGGACTGTTGTGTATGTAAATAGGCTGTATTACTAAGATGGCGGCCAGGTTGGACATGGGCTAGACCGGGGTGGCTAACTACCAGCTTCCGGTGGTGACGTCGCCTGAGGTATAAAGGAAGTGGGCGGAAAAGGCTCTGCCTCTTTCGCCGTGGAGCCACCTGGCATGCAGGCCAGTGCCGTAAGCCTTTTTATGTATATGACACTCGTTGTAATAAAGCTCCGTAAACTACATTAACTGTGTGTTTGCTTTTACCCAACTATGGACACAACATATGGCGACGAGGTAAAAGCAGGAATGGAAAAGTGTGCTGCTGAGTTTTGGCCGTTTTTGGAGGCCCTGGGCAGGCCGCCCGTGCCATGGTCTCATTGGTTCACTGCTTTTACCAACTACTACTTTTGAGCCTCGGTGAGCATGAGAGGCTTCGCATGAGGGCTGTGTTAGTCCATAAGTTGGGTACCGAAGAGCAGAGAGTGTTGGAGAGCCTGGGGGGGGGGGGGGGGGGTGATAGCTTCGTTGGTGTTGTGGAGTATCCAGAGGAGTTGACATTATCCACGGCTATCGAGCTCACCCAGCGGTTCGAGGCAGCAGAGACCATTGTGAGAGGCCTTCCTTAAGGGGCTTTTCTGGGTGAGGGTGAGTCTTGTGCTAAGGCACTGTTTTGGAACCCTTGTGATGGCGAATGCGGAGAGGAAGATTTTGCCTCCGTGGTCAGGATAAGGTCTGCCCCAGTTAAGCCAAAGTGTTATGGGTGTGGGTCCACTGTTCACCGCTATAAGTCCAGGATGTGCCCGGCGAAAGGAGAGCGTTGTGGCAAGTGCGGTGTTTTGAACCATTTTGCCAGGGTGTGTGAAAACTTTGTACGCAAGAGCCGTAGGGGTAAACCAGGTGCTGCGCAGAAGACTCCAACGGTAGTGCATGCCACCTCTCCAGAGATGACAGGGAGGATCAGCTGCACCGTCACGCTAGATGGTGTTGAGATCCCACTTTTGGTGGATACTGGAGCGGTGATTTCCGTCCTGAATCTGGAAACCATGGGGAGACTGTTTCCCCACCGACAGATTAGAAGGCAACATGAAGAGTATTATGGTTATGGATGGAACAGGTTGGCTATTTTGGGCTATGTGGCAATGGAGGCCCGGTATAAGGACAGTGCGGCACCCAGTGTTCGCATCAATGTTTCAGCATCCGGTGTTAACGTTATGGGTTGTAACCTATTTTACCGTCTTGGGTTCTCCATCGCTAACATGTTGGGTGAAGAATGGTCTGGATGTGGACTGTGGGGCCAACCTGTTCCGGTCGTGGAGGGTGCTGAGATGCGGGATTCAGACTGGTTGGACAGAGTGACAGAGGGAGAGCACACGCCATGCCACACGGAGCCATCTTGGGCTGGACCTGATGGCATCACGCAGGCTGCCCTGGACGAGGGTGCCGGACGGCATGCCAGGACCCCCGATGAGGCTCGTCAGGACGAGGCACCAATGCTGGGAGAAAACGGGGCTAGACCGCAGAGCGTGGTGATCGTAAAGCGCTCCCAGCGACGGCCTGCCAAGAGGAGACCGAGATGAGCCCGCGAGCCAGAGCGATCGGTGATGGAGGCCTGTCGCAGTATTGGTGATCTGGATAAAAGGAAGAAGGTTCCCTCGAAGATCAAGGTTGATGCTTGAGTACGACAAGATCACAGTCCACGCGAGCAGAGGGACGACCAGAGATGGTCTGCCATGGATAACACGGACCGGGTCTACAAGTCAACCGGATTGTTAGTGGAGACCAGTCAGACCCAAAATCACCGGAGGAAAAAGGCATGGGCTTCCCTGCGGGTCGGAGACATGGTGCAGCCCAGGGTTGAGGCCCGGCTGAGAGGTGATCACGGTTCGCGTGAGCGGTGCAATGAGAGGAGACAGTTCTGGGTGGAGACTGCTTGGAGTGACGGGTATCTGCACTTGTCTGACCAGACCTGGAGGCATCCGAACGAGTTGTGCCAAGTGGAGGAGAAGAAGCAGTGGGAGCCCTGAGGTCTAGAGACGGAGGCGGCTGGAGAAGGACCCATCTGAGGACTGAGAGTGTTATGTCTTTATTTTCTGTTTGTGTGCTTTTGCTCTAGTCCTGATATGTTTGTTTTACTGCAGGTATGGTACCCCGACCTAAATTAAAAAAAAAGTGAGAAGTAGGGTGTTTTGTGGCACCTGGGAGTTAAATTTTATTTTAAGAGGCCTGAATTGTGAATGTGGGATCTTATAGGCTCAATGACAGTAATTTAATGGATGTACTGGAATTGGATTTTACTAATGTGCTAGTTTTATACCCAAGTTTGGGGTGGTGGGGTGTGTTTACTCCGTTTAACATGTTTATTTGTGCAAATTTACATACCCAACAGTTGATGTGTGATAAGATGTACCCAGTGTGGGGGGTGAGTGTTTTTTGTTTTTTTATTTTTTTTGGGGGGGGCGCCAGTAGTCCTTATGTATTTTGTAGTTTTGTATGTCTTTTATGTGGAGCTGTTCCCGGATTATTTTAGACACATGGTTTTGTTTTGAGGCAGAATAATCCGCCCAGCCGTGTGGGGGTGCTGGAAGTCTACCTGGCCCCCCAGCCTAGTTGTGTGTATGGATAGGTTGTTTATTTGTTTCTGTAATTGTTTTGTTTTAGTGTGAGAGTCAGGAGGCAAATTGGGGAGGGCCATCTGTGTGCTTGGCATTTTTTTTGAAGAGGGGGCAGAATGTCGTGTATGTAAATAGGCTGTATTACTAAGATGGCGGCCGGGTTGGACATGGGCTAGACCGGGGTGGCCAACTATCGGCTTCCACTGGTGACGCCGCCCAAGGTATAAAAGAAGTGGGCGGAAGAGGCTCTGCCTCTTTCGTTGTGGAACCACCTGGCATGCAGGCGAGTGCCATAAGCCTTTTTATGTATATGATGCTCTTTATAATAAAGCTCCGTAAACTATATTAACTGTGTGTTTGCTTTTACCCAACTATGGACACAACATGGACCCCTGGCAAGAACATTTGAGGACCCCTGTCCTATAAAAACAAAAGATGTACGTCCTATTCCTACACGCAGAACTACTTTTTGTCCAAGCATTGTTGCCGTATGTAGCGTGACTGGAGGCACAAGTGCAGACTGGAATGGCCCATATCCCAGTGGGCCGCTTCACTGATGGGCCAGTGTTCTAGTTGGACGTAAAATTAATGAACATCAATATAATCTGATAATCTGTGGTAGGCATGTTGTGAGCACTATCCCCATGTTTAATAGCCCTAAATCTGCCTGACTGAACTACACATCAGAGCGTCCCTCTGAATTTGGTGCCAGTAATGATTGGTCCGACTGAAAGACAGACTAACAGCATTCAACAGAGCGCGGCACTCCAGAAGTTGTGTTCACATTTTGGTGGTTAACAAATGACAGAAATTGATAGAAGAGGTGATTTTCCCAAAGAAAAATGAGACAAATGGCACGTGTGAGGGGAGAGGAGGCTGCAGAGGAGTGTGTTCTGCTACAGCAGCGAGGCCGTGAGATTTTCAGCACCTCAGGTTAGTGAAGTGACTCTCAGAATAAATTCTATAATATTTAGCTGCCATCAAATAGTTCACACTTCTGACTGCCATATTTTTCTCATAACTGAAAAACTAATTAATTCCTCATTACAAAGATTTTTAAATAAGGTTCTAAATTTCCAACAAAAAATTAGCAACATGAACCTACAGTATATGTTAATATGAAAATTTCTAAGCAAAAGCTGCAGTTTTCATGGTTAAAAAGGAAAAAAAATACATTCAAAAAGTTCTAAAATTAAAAGAATATGATTTTTTTATATGAAGAAAATCCCATTTATAGAAAAAGCTGCATATTTATAATAGCCTAAACATTCTTAGTAGTTATGGCTTTTTACCTATTATCTTGATTTTAAAATCAAATATGCAGATTTTTGTGGACACAGTTTGGTGAAAAAGCCTCTTTCCACAGTAGATGCTGCTGAATGAAGAAACAACGTGTTTGTTCTCATGTGATTTGTTATTTTTTAACAAGGGGGATGGTAGTGGTGGTGGACTCACAAACTTAGTGTAAGGTAAAGCCTATACATGTAAATTAAGTATAAATTAGCAAGAATAAAGCTGTAAAATATGACAAAGGAGGCCAATTTACAAGTAAAATAGAAAATTTGTGAGAAACAAGTTACAATTTTGTATGAAAAACATAATGAATACAGGGGAGAAATGGCACATTTCTACAAAAAATAATTATAAATTCACAAGAATGAAGTCAAAAATTTAAAGAACAAAAGCTGCAGATTAGTATAAATGTTTTAGTTTTTCCCATTTTCTGTGCAATTAGTGAGGTTTTTCTTGCAAACATTCTTGGACATTTTTAACCTTTTTCTGGTAAATTTGTGACACAGACATGCATATATTGGAACAGGACAAAAAAATCTATATGGGGACATCATTACTGACACTGAATTGACATGACACTGTAGTTATTATTACTACATCCGAGGTTAAAGTTGTCTAATGATAGCTATTTTGTTTCTGTAGAATTTTTATGCCACTGATGTTCCCGTTTGTGATTTATCTTTCAGTTTCTCATTTCTTTGTCAGCTGGTTTACTGAGGTGAGCTAAGTTCTATATTCTTGTCAAAACATGTCTGCAATAAAAACTATAGGACAAAAATAGAACTTTTGCTCCAATTTCCTCCACTTGGCAAGAAGTGGACTGGTCTTGGGCATGAAACTCCCAGGCTGAAAATTGGTTCCACTCCGGCCCTGTGCGAGTGTTTCATCCTTCAGCGTACACAAAACCTTTCATACATTCCGTAGGATAGAGAGTAAGTTTTTGAAGCCTAGGGAGAAATAATGCAATTTGGAATATTATATAAAGTTCACTCTTGCGGTCACACACACACACACATATATATATATATATATAAAATACTGTATGTATAGTGTGCGTGTCCACCCTGATGACCTTGCCCCCAGAAAAAAGTTCAGGCTCATGAATTTTTTTTGTTTGCTTTAACCCCTGAGTTATAGCTTCTTTCACAAATCACCCCGACACTCATGTCCACCAACTACACCCTGCCTGCACTCTCTTCTTGACATTTCTTGTGCCTTTTTCATTGCTTTGGATGGCTGACCAAACTCATCCACCTCTTCTACCTTGACCCTTGACTCTTTGCATCTTTACTGTTAACCACTTGCACTCCGTTGTTCCGCGGGCGGGCAAGTCTCTGCGTTCTAGGGCGCATGAGGGCGCACGAGAGCGCCCTCGTGCGCGCTTGGACGCATGACGCATGATGGTGGTGATGGTGATGTAGTGGCGTCCAAGCGCCACTAAAAAAAAAAACTGCAGAGACAGCCGCGAACAGATTAGTTCATCTGATTGACCTCTCATTCGACTAATAAGAGCCTTGAATTGGGTTTCTGAAACTTTGAAGAGCCAATGAATGAAAATCTAGGAAGGAGGACCCGCCTACTGTGAACGCAGGAGCCAATTGAAGCACAGAAATTCAGGCTGGGTGAAGAGAGATTTACTGTTGCAACAGATGAAAACAAAGGACGCTGGACGAATCTACTACAGACCCAGGCTCACCCAGCAGCATGGAGAACACCCACAAGTGGGACCTGCACTCATTCCAGCAGAATAGACGGAGGCCGACGACAAAAGTCGTAAATCATTCACTAAAACGGCAATAATTGAATTATGTTTTGATCGGGATCCACGAGCGGAGCAGCGTCGCGTTCGTCTGACAATGGGGGAAGAGATGTTCGCCACGACTCTGCTGCTTTGAAGAGGTAAGGTGTTATAAGCTAAATTATTATTTATCCCTGAAAACTGTAATCCAAAAATGACTTTTGACCGATCGGTAAATTACAACTGTACTGCGCACGAAGTACGAAGTGCGTGCGCCGCGATAAACGGTTCATTTGCCGTGTTCGGACCGTGAACGCGCCCCCCCCCCCCCGCTGCAGAAGAGGAGCGGGGGGGGGGCGTTCACGGTCCGAACGCCCCCCGGTCTGCGGGGGGAAGCATATGAGTCTATTCCATCATGTAGCGATGGCCCTCTTCTGTAGCGAGGGGGGGGGGGGGCGTTCACGGTCCGTTCACGGTTCCCCCCCCCTCCACACACACACAGTAGCGAGGGGGGGGGGAGCCGCTGTGAAAACATGCAAGGAGTGTAATCCGTCATGTAGCGAGGGCCGAACTCGGTCCTTGGTAGCGGGGGGGGGGAACGACCCCCCGCCCACACACACACACACACACAGACACAGCCCTGAGTGTGACCTTTCATTAGAGCCTAAAATGAAGATTCTACATTGAATTATTCAAAAGTTACAGACGTTTTTCCAAACTGTGCCATTTGGCACAATTTGGCACAGTTCCAAAACGCCTGGGAACAGCCTGAGAACAAAGCTGTGTAAAATATTCATTTTTTGTGGTATTGTTACCAAATTTGGATCTCAGCTGGATAACACTTGGTTCTACATTTCTGTAGCATTTTCCAGCCGGATCGGACAGCTGTGTGTTATTTACAAGCATTTGTATCCAAAAAAACACTGTGTCCAATTTTTTCTTCTTCAAGTTCAGTATGTTTAGATGACTGTAACTCAGTGGCCGGAGCACGTAGAGAGATTATGTTTTTTTTGCCAAAAAATTCAAAGTGTTTTGTTTTAAATGAGACCAACCCCATGAAGATGCTGCAAAGGGTTGAATAACAGCTTTCGATTTACTTTGGGCACGTTATTTTTTGGCATTTTTAGGAAAATTGCCCGGAGTGCAAGTGGTTAAAGCTGCCTCTCTCTCATTTAGACACATGTATTCTGTCTTTGTTCTACTTACTTTAATTCCATTTCCTGACTGGAAGTTGTCATTTCAAAATCCTATCTTGTGTCTTTTGACCTTCAACATAATTTGGTGAAAAATCACCCAGAAATAGAAACAAATTCCATGAAATTACATGTTCAGATCTTTAACCTTTGAGCCTGGCCTTGAGCACAACCGGTATGCAAACCTTGAGCGCAACCGGTATGCAAACCAACCTTACGATTATTGTGTGTGGATTTGATAAGTGTCAAGGCAATTCCCTTGGAAGAGTATCAATTATTGTGAAATATGGATGGATGACTGAACTGATAGACAGATGGTCTGATGACTCACTATCATGCCATTAACTCATTTTGCCTTTGTCGGAATGTGCCAAAAACTGTGACATATTGCATCTTTCATGATTAATGATTGTTGTCAGTGGTGTGAGCTATCTGAAAGCGATGGATCCAGTGCATAATTTAATGTTAAAAATCCTTTTTATCAGTTGTACAAGCAGATGATTTGTCAGTCTGGGGTTCAAGCCCTGATAAACTATTTAAGGTTTAAAAAAAAAACAAAAACACAAATGGTACAAAACTTATTAACATATACACCAGGGACAGTAAGTATTGAACACGTCAACATTTTTCTCATTAAACATATTTCTGATGGAGCCACTGACCTGAGATTTTCACCAGATATCAGTAACAACCGAAGTAATCCATACATACAAAGAAATCAGGGCAACTGTGTTCACAAAAGTTATATTTAATAAAGTGGAATGACACAGGGAATAAATATTAAACACATGAAGAAAAAGAGGTGTAAAAAGGCATAGAAAGCCAAGAAACCAGCTGAAATCCATCAGAATTTGGGAAGCCATCCCATCCCCCATCAGTGCAAATTAATTTCAGCTGGTAAAGTCCTGACTGATAGCTTTTAAAAAGGTCTGTGAATATGAAATTGTCACACCACAAAGAACACATAATGGGATAGATGCAAACAGCTCTTTCTAGACCTTTGCAACGTTGTTGTTGCAAAACGTAATGATGACATCGGTTAAGGGTGCATTTCTAATCTGTTGAATCCCTTTACCAACCATTATTGCATCTTTCTATTCGAGAGCGCATGCGCTGGCGTCTGTTAACACCTGTTAACGTTCGTTGCATCAAAGAGCTATCTTGTTCGCTTTTGTTTGTTTTTATTGATTTCGTTTTTAATTTTTTATTTCTGTTTGCTGATATTAGTTTTTGTTTGGTGTTAGCTTGGTATTGGCCTCGCTGAAAAGCCCGATCGGACGCGCGGGTGGGTCGGACCCCCAACTGGGCTGTTTTTACCGGGCTAGGCTAACCTGCTAACCTGTTTTTAGCCCTTTTAGCTGTTTTTAGCTAACCTGTTTTTAGCTATTTTAGCTGTTTTTGGCTGGCTGGTTGGCTATCCACCTTATCACCTGGAATGCCATGGCTCCATCCCCGATGTGTATCCGCTGTGTATCCCTCTTTAGTAAGGTTTCTGAATTGGAAACGAGACTCTCCAGCCGCTATAACATTCAGGAGGCTGAAGACCATCTCAACACCATTATTCTCGGGCAAACAACAGCCCCGGCAACTGATTCGCAGCTGGCAGAAACGGCTACCTACCTAGGGGAGTTCAGCGCACCTCCGTCCATTTCAACCCCTGCTCCGGCTTCTTCAAATGTCCAGGACCATAGCAATAGACACTGGCTTCATCTCGGGGCTAAACCCAAAGCCCTGGTTGGGTCTTCTCACACTCAATGTGCGCCCTGGACCTTGGTTGGACCAGCCGGCAGTCATCGTCGATTGGCCAGACAGGGCTGCGCCTCTTCTCTTCCCTTGCTCCTGGAAAATAAATTTGACATCCTTTCTCTGGAGGATTTTCCCCACCTGGACACTGGCCGTCCACCCATGGCTGCCCCTCCTCCTCCTTCCTCTCCTTCAGCGGCAGCTCAAACCCGCAAACCCCAGACTAAGACTACTCTAAGTGTGCCAAATTACACACCAGCTCCAAATAGAAGACAGCGCATCACCCCACCTTCACAACAACAACACCATCGACAAAATTATTCACCTTGTCAGAATCCACCGACAAAACCACCCCAGACGACGCTGGTAATTGGTGACTCGATTATGAGGAACGTCAGAAGCAGGTACTGTATCACAAGATTTTTTTCCTGGGGCTAGAGTGTCTGACATTGAGGCTCTTACCCCCGACCTACTAAATGAATTCCCCCACGTTAAAACTGTCATAGTACATGTTGGATGCAATAACATCCCAGATGAAGCGTCAGAGATCTTAAAGAGTGACTTCAGGAGCCTTCTGTCCACTCTTATGAACTGTGGCAGACATGTGTTTATCTCTGGGCCTTTGGCACTTCTCAGACGAGGTTGCAATTATTTTAGCAGAACTCTCAGTCTTAATACTTGGTTGTGTTCTACATGTCCTATTTTTAACATTGGTTTTGTAGACAATTTTAACTTGTTTTGGAACCGCCCATCACTTATGAGGCCTGATGGCATCCACCCTAATAGACTTGGTGCACGTGTTTTAAGGGACAATCTGTTCTATTCCATTCAGTGCTTTTTAGTACAGTAACTGAAAATTGGTGTGTTAACTCACTCTGAAGTTCCTGGGTCTGCCAATCTGCCCTTTTTTTTGTCTTGTTTCCACTTCTCATATTAATCCCATTAATCCTCATTGTTTGGATCAGTCTTCGACTTACAGTATAACCCTACAGAGATTGTGTCTGTCTCCCATTACCCAAAATATTATAACTCAAGACAAATACAACACAACATGATAAATACATGTCTTTCTGCAGCTCCTCCTCATCCACCACCCCCCAACTTTGCCTCTGTCTTCTCCCTTAGAGAACCCTTGTCTGCTCCTCCCAAAGTTAATAAAAATATGGTGCATAAACATCCCAAAGTGATTAAACAAAATGTTGGTAAAATTCAGATCAAACCTCAAGTCTCTAAATTTAACGATTTGGCTTCTGTTCCTCCTCATAATTTAAAAATTAAATGTGGTTTATTAAATATTAGGTCTCTAACTCCCAAGTCTCTTCCAGTCCCTGATCTATTAATTGATCATCAGATCGATTTAATATCCCTCACAGAGACTTGGCTAGGGCAAGATGATTATGTTGGTTTGAATGAATCAACTCCCTCTGGTTATCTAAACTATCATATTCCCAGAAGTTTTGGTCATGTAGGTGGAGTAGCAGCAATTTTCCATTCTAAATTACTAGTTAATATAAAGCAAAAATCATATTTTAATTCCTATGAGGGCCTGGTCCTCAGTGTGGGGCATGTTGGCTATCTTGGCTTGAATCCAATTTTCTTTGCCATAGTTTACCATCATCCCTTGGCCTACTCGGAGTTTTTATCCGAATTTGCTTAATTTTTAGCTGATTTAGTGCTGAAATCAGATAATTATTGTAGGAGACTTTAATATACATGTTGATGTAGATAGTGACTGTCTTAATAAGGCATTCAATTCAATTTTAGACTCAATGGAGTTTTCCCAGAAAGTAGAAAATTCTACCCATTATCTCCACCATACATTGGGCCTCATTTTGACTTATGGTATAGATATAGAAAATCTGGTAGTGTCTCCTCATAATCCTGTACTGTCAGACCATTGTCTGTTAACCTCTGATTTCACCATTTCTGATTATTTGACTCCTAAAGAAAAATATTACTACAGCAGATGTCTTTCAGATGGCGTTGTTACCAAATTTTTGCAGATTGTCTCCTCTATACCATGGGTCAACACAACAGAAATAAAAGATGGAGAGCCTGCTCCTTCCGTAATTGATTGCATGGTAGATAGTGTTACAGCCTCTCTGCATTGGATTTGGTGGCCCCTTTAAAAAAGAAAGTCTAACCAGAGATTTCTAATCCCTTGGTTTAACACAGAAACTCGTAGCTTAAAACTGAAGACTCGTCAATTGGAAAGGAAATGGCGTTCAACAAATTTAGATGAATTCTATTTATTGTGGAGAAATCATCTCTTAATTTATAAAAAATCTCTTAGAAAAGTTAGAACAAGTTATTATTCTGCATTAATAGAAGAGAATAAGAATAACCCCAGATTTCTTTTCAACACTATAGCCAGGCTGACAAAGAGTCAGGACTCAGTCAATCCTCGCATCCCCTTTGAGCTTTCTAGTCAGGACTTTTTGAACTTTTTCAATCATAAAATTTTATCTATTAGAGATAAAATCAGTCAGATTATTTCTACCGTAAACTCAAGTACATTAACTACTACAACTCCCTCAATTGATATTTGTTTAGATAAGTTTACTCCAATTGACCGTTTAGAGTTGGATAAAATAATCTCCTCATCTAAGCCTTCATCTTGTCTTTTGGACCCTATTCCTACCAGGTTATTTAAAATTGTCTCCCCAATTATTGGTAGCCGTATTCTTCACATAATTAATGCTTCTTTAACTCTGGGTTATGTACCACTGGCTTTTAAAATTGCTGTTATTAAACCCTTACTCAAAAAGCCAACGCTCGATCCAGGAGTTTTGACTAACTATCAACCAATTTCTAATCTGCCTTTCATTTCAAAAATCTTAGAAAGAGTTGTTGCTGCGCAATTGTTTGACCACTTGCAAGGAATTGGTTTATTTGAAGAGTTTCAATCTGGGTTCAGAGTTCATCACAGCACTGAAACAGCCTTAGTGAAGGTCACTAATGACCTCCTTATCGCATCTGATAATGGACTTGTTTCTGTTCTTGTCCTTTTAGATCTTAGTGCAGCCTTTGACACTATCGATCATGACATTCTACTTGATAGATTAGAACACTATCTTGGACTAAATGGAACTCCGCTGCAGTGGTTTAGATCTTATTTGTCCGATAGACTTCAGTTTGTTCACATCAATGATGAATTTTCTTCCAACTCTAAGCTCAGTCATGGAGTTACACAGGGATTTGTGTTAGGCCCTACTCTTTTTAGTTTATATATGCTTCTGCTAGGCAATATCATTAGAAAGCACTGTATACATTTTCATTGTTACGCAGACAACACGCAACTATACCTGTTAATGAAGCCCGATGATTGTAATCAATTAGCCAAATGGACTGCCGCAGGCATGGGCAGCCCCTCACAGCACCAGTAAATATACAGGGAACAGACATCGAGATGGTGACATCCTATAAGTACCTGGGTATTCATCTGAACAATAAACTAGACTGGTCACACAATACTGACGCACTCTACAAGAAGGGACAGCGCAGGCTGTTCCTGCTGAGGAGACTCAGGTCTTTTGGTGTACAAGGGGCGCTGCTGAAGTCATTCTATGACACGGTGGTGGCATCAGCCATCACTTTTGGAGTGGTCTGCTGGGGCAGTGGCATTACTGCAGCCGATAGGAAGAGACTGAACAAACTGATTAAGAAAGCTAGCTCTGTCCTGGGGCAGCGCCTTGATCCGATGGAGGAGATAGGAGAGAGAAAGACGGTGGCTAAACTGTCATCTCTGCTGGAGTCCGAGTTCCACCCTATGCAGGACATACTGGATGCACTGAGGAGCTCATTTAGCAGCAGACTACATCATCCCAGGTGCACAACCGAGAGGTTTCGTAGGTCCTTCCTACCAACGGCTGTCAGACTGTACAACCTAAGCAGGGTTGCTCGCAGAGATAGCAAAAAGACGTAACAAACTAATAGTTTTTTGAATGCAAAAGATGCAATAGACTTACACTATGGTCCTCTCCGGCATACAACTAGGAACATACCGGTCGCTATGGAGGGTGAGAATATGTATGGGCACATAATCATACCATGTAGGATAACTAAATAGACGGTTATGCTGTTTCATCCCACCTAGCAACAATGCTCTGCACTGTGTGTGTTTATATATTTACATATTTATTCCATCTAGCTACAATGCTCAGCACTGGGTGTGTTTATATTTATATATCTATATATTTATTCCATCTAGCTACAATGCTCCGCACTGTGTTTTTATATATCTACATATTATTCCATCTAGCTACATTGCTCCGCACTGTGTGTGTTTATATACTTGCATATTTATTCCACCTAGCTGCAATGCTCCGTACTGTGGGTGTTTATATATTTACATTTTTATTCCATCTAGCTACAATGCTCTGCACTGTGTGTTCATATATTCATATATTTATTCCATCCAGCTACAATGCTCTGCACTGTGTGTCTCTGTGTGTGTGTGTATATATATATTTTATAGTAATATGTACATATGTACAGTATATTAGCTGCTCTTGCTTGCTTGTTTTTTTTCTTGCCTTCTGATTGTTGCTCTGAGTGTTGCTATCCCTGTGCTGTTGCAATCCTGGAATTTCCCCGTTGTGGGACTAATAAAGGCTTATCTTATCTTATCTTATCTTAAATTAGATGCCTGTCTTAAGGAAATCAAAGCCTGGATGACTTGTAATTTTCTGCTACTGAACTCAGATAAGACTGAAGTCATTCTTGTTGGCCCAAAAAACCTTAGAAATTCCTTTCCAAATCATACTCTTAATTTGGATGCCGCCACTCTCACTCTGAATAGTTCTGTGAGGAACCTTGGAGTTATTTTTGATCAAGATCTGTCCTTTAATTCACATATTAAATTTGTTTCTAGGACTGCCTTCTATCATCTGCGCAATATTGCCAAGATTAGGAGCATCTTGTCTCTGAATGATGCTGAGAAACTGATCCATGCCTTTGTCAGCTCTCGACTAGATTACTGTAACTCGTTATTATCAGGTTGTCCCAAAATTTCCTTAAAAAGTCTTCAGTTGATCCAAAATGCTGCTGCAAGAGTTTTAACTGGTTCTAGAAAGAGAGATCATATCTCTCCGGTTCTGTCCTCCCTTCATTGGCTTCCCATACAGTTTAGAACTAAGTTTAAAATCCTTCTTCTCACTTTCGAAGCTCTTAATAATCAGGCCCCCTTATATACAGTATAAAAGATCTGATATTACCCTATCATCCTAATAGAGCACTACGCTCCCAAAATGCTGGATTGCTTGTGGTGCCCAGAATCTCCACAAGTACATTGGGAGGCAGAGCCTTCTGCTATCAAGCTCCTTCTCTGTGGAACCAGTTACCACTCTGGGTCCGGGAGTCAGACTCGGTCTCTGTTTTTAAGAACAGGGTAAAATCATTCCTTTTCAATCTAGCCTACGATTAAGGAGGGATTTCGTGTCTCTTAACCCCACTTCTGTTCTGCTGTTAATGGATTCAGACTGCTGGATGACCGCCAATAATGTACTTGGTTTCTCACTGTTTCACGTTGTTTATGTCTGTCCTCTTCGTCCTCTCTATCCCCTCACCCCCAGCCAGTCGCAACAGATGATTGGCCCTCCATGAGCCTGGTTCTGCTAGAGGTTTCTTCCTGTTAAATAGGAGTTTTTTCTCTCCACCGTTGCTAAGTGCTTGCTCACAGGGGATCGTCTGATTGCTGGGTCTTTCTGAAATTGTGGGGTTTTCTCTGCATTTTGTAGCGCTATGAGATGACTTTTGTTGTGATGTGGCACTATATAAATAAAGCTGAATTGAAAATGAAAGCAGTTCAGCAGCAGTTGCTTGAACTGCTGCCTCCGCGACCCGGACCTCCGGAAAAGCGGTAGAAGATGGATGGATGGATGGATGAAAATGAAAGCTTTGCGTTATATGTAATTTTTTTTCAAATTCCCCTTTTTCTATTTTACCTTTTTTAACTAAATTGCCATGCTAAGAAGATTTTGTCTTGATTTTCACCAAGCTTAAGTCAAATTTGTTCTGACCACAACACATCGGAAGAAACCGATTTGTGTTTGGTTTTTTTATTTATCAAGTTTGATTTTCTGATTGACCTTGAAACAAATGTTATCTGGAATTTGACAACCTGGCCAAACGTCAAATTCCTTTTTCTGTGTATAAACTGAGACAATGACCAGTGTGATGAGTATCCAGCTTCTACGATTGTGATCTGAAGGAGCAGTGCCAGTACCGGACCTTTTTTGTGGCAGAACCTGCCCCTTTCTCTCTACTTCACCAACGAACATTCATCTGGACCATGGTTGGTACCTGGAAGGCCTGCTACCAAGGCACAACGTAACTTCATCTGCTGTGCTTAAACTCTGTTGTCCAGATTAAATTTAATTCTTCAGAATAGTCCTTGTAGAAATTCTATAAACCTAACATCTTCAAACTCCTTTCAGAACTTCAAATACATTTATTTTTTCATTAATCTCCATTTCTTTTCAGAGTAACACAAATTCTCCTTTTATAAACCAGTTTTAATCATTTTCTTCAGAAAATTGCATCCATTTTTCTTAACAGTTCTACTTTACAGCTATTTTATGGTTTTCATTTTCCATTACAGTACCAAATTAAGCTATGTTTTTCTTTGGTTCCACAAATGTTTGATAATACAAGTTATCAGTAATCCATTAAAGGTTTAATGTGCTCATGATACATGTTGAATTCACTGTCTTAAAGTCATCTGAATGTGTTCATCCATCCTGAAATTTCTTATTAACCTGTTAAAAAGGCACATTGGAGTTATTGTTTGATTTCATATCCATCTTCTTGATTAAAAGCAGAAAAGAACTCATAGGTTTTTTTTTTTTTTTTAGACTGATTCATCACTGGTACAAATATTGAATTAATAAAATTGTCCATTTTTTTTTACTGGTGCCCCTAACAAGTTAATAGGTGCTGGTAATGA
The DNA here is from genome assembly GCA_020510985.1 of Pholidichthys leucotaenia. Lineage (NCBI taxonomy): Eukaryota > Metazoa > Chordata > Actinopteri > Cichliformes > Pholidichthyidae > Pholidichthys > Pholidichthys leucotaenia. The sequence continues at coordinate 188,930,331 of CM035836.1, forward strand.
AAATAAATCTTCCTTCCTACTCACATGTACACTACCGTTCAAAAGTTTGGGGTCACTTAGAAATTTCCTTGTTTTTGAAAGAAAAGCACTGTTTTTTTCAATGAAGATAACTTTAAACTAATCAGAAATACACTCTAATATCTAATATACATTGCTAATGTGGTAAATGACTATTCTAGCTGCAAATGTCTGGTTTTTGGTGCAATATCTACATAGGTGTATAGAGGCCCATTTCCAGCAACTATCACTCCAGTGTTCTAATGGTACAATGTGTTTGCTCATTGCGTCAGAAGGCTAATGGATGATTAGAAAACCCTTGTGCAATCATGTTAGCACAGCTGAAAACAGTTTAGCTGGTTAGAGAAGCTATAAAACTGACCTTCCTTTGAGCAGGTTGAGTATCTGGAAAAAAATTATTATTTCAAATACAAATCATTATTTCTAACCTTGTCAATGTCTTGACTATATTTTCTATTCATTTTACAACTCATGGTGGTAAATAAGTGTGACTTTTCATGGAAAACACAAAATAATTGTCTGGGTGACCCCAAACTTTTGAACGGTAGTGTATATTTATATTAATGTTTGTACCAACATATAAACCACTACAGATGAAATCAAAATTTAACTTTTTGGATGCCACAACACACAGCATGTTTGGAAGGGAAATGGCACTGCACATCCCATCATGGTATGTGGGTGTTTTTCAGCACATGGTACAGGCAGACTTCATATAATTGAAGGAAAGATGAATGGACAAATGTACAGAGACATCCTTGATAAGAACCTGTTGCCATCTGTCAAGATGCTGAAGATGAAACAAGGGTGGACATTTCAGCAAGACAATAATCCCACACACACAACCAAGGAAACTCAAATGGCTCCAGAGAAGGAAAATAAAGCTGCGAAAATGGCCCAGTCAGTCACCTGACCTGAATCCAATTGAATATCTATGTAACAAACTGAAGATCACAGTTCATAGAAGATACCCACGGAACCTTCAAGATTTGACAGGTTGTGTGGAAGAATGGGCTAAAATCACTCCTGGGCAATGCCTGCACCTAGTTTCTCTATACAGGAGGTGTCTGGAAGCTGTTATTACCAGCAAAAGCTTTTCTACTAAATATTCAAATTAATTTCACCAAGCATGTTCAATATTTATTCCCAGTGTCATTCCACTTTATTAAATATAGCTAGTTTTGTGAACACAGTTGCTTTGATTTCTTTGTATGTATGGATTACTTGGGTTGATACAGTATTTGTTGAAAATCTCAGGTCAATGGCTCCATCAGAAATATGTTTAATGAGAAAAAAGTTGATGTGTTCAATACTTATTTTCCTCGCTGTAAGATATGATAAGATAAGCCTTTATTAGTCCCACAATGGGGAAATTCCAGGATTGCAACAGCACAGGGATAGCAACACTCAGAGCAACAATCAGAAGGCAAGAAAAAAAACAAGCAAACAAGAGCAGCTAATATACATATGTACATATTACTATAAAATATATATATACACACACACACATATGGTACTTATATAGTGCTTTTTCTCATCTCTAGATGCCCAAAGCACTTTACAGATCCTGCTGTCCACACACACACACACACACACACACACACACACACACACACACTGATGATGGCGAAGCCACCATACACAGGCATTGGCCTGACCCACCAGGAGCAACTGGAGGTTCAGTGTCTTGCTCAAGGACACTTCAACATGCAGACTGCAGGCAGATCAGGAATCAAACCCCTGACCCTCCGATCAGTAGCCGGCCACACTACACCTGCACCACAGCTGCATATTATGTTATATACATAAAACATAATATTAATGAATACACATACACGAGAAGACATATTGCGTATACTTTGTATGTTGTTGCAATTGTCCAAACACTTTGTTCATCTAGCATTATGTATACTGTTTGTTTCACTAGGCACTATATATACTCTGTGTGTGTGTGTGTGTGTGTGTGTGTGTGTGTACACACATACATACGTATATAGTCACAGTAAAGCTCTGCTGATGGAAATGAGTTGTATTCAGCAATGACAGCCTCATGCTGAACATGGAGCTGCAATTACAAACTGAACAGTCAAAATAAATAAATAAAGGTAAATGTATGCTTTAGGTTTTTTCTCAACTTATAGCGTGAAGTGATGTTATGCTTGTTATACTGCATTGGCTTCTTGACATTAATAAGACTAATCTGTTGGTGTTTGATTTTTCATTGAGTAAAATAAGTCTAATATGTGTAAATGAATATGATCAGACTTTATGTATGTTTTAATATGTAATCTAGTAAATCATCATTAAACTTTGTAAAATTAACTCACATAGATTGGACAAATATACTCTTCACAATACAGGACTGCAGCGGCTATCTTCAGTTTAGACTCTGGTTCCCTCTGCTGGCGTATTTGCCACATATCACGTATATTTCAAAGAAAAACAATGCTGACTTATTTCACAGTTCAATTTTACACCCATACAGTTAAACAGACATCACTGTAATGACCTCTCATTTTAACAAGATAGACACGAGGTTTTAATAGGCTGTCACATTGTAATATGCACAAAAAATGTAAAATATCTCATACAGTGTTATGTCTGGAGTGAAAGCTGGAGTGGTGGCCTAGTACTAACTAACTAACTAACTAACCTGCACTTATATAGCGCTTTTCTAGTCACAAAGACCACTCAAAGCGCTTTCATTAATACTAACCCTCTATTCTAAGGGCCTATAGGAAACAGATATCTAGGGACAATTTAGAACAGCCAATTAACCTAACATGCATGTTTTTGGCATGTGGGAGGAAACCGGAGAAATCCCGGAGTAAACCCACGCAACACGGGGAGAACATGCAAACTCCACACAGATCACTGTTGGTCGGGGGCTGGGATCGAACCCACGATCCCACGATCCCCACAGAAGAGCATCTGCCCCACAGCCATGGGTTCAAGCTCCGGCCGGGTCATACCAAAGACCATATAAAAATGGTACTTCTAGCTTGGTGCTCAGCATAGTAGAATGGAGGAAGTAAAGGTTGTTTGTGGCGGCGCCTTGCATGGCAGCGGCCCCTCTCATTCTAGATGTGATTAACATTGTAGACAGGAGAAACGGAATTTCGTTCTACTGTACATGATGGACTGAATGACAAAGTTGGCTTCTTCTTCTTTGGAAAAAAAAAATATTTTTGCAAGTAGTCTAATGCACAAAATAATTCTGAAAATATTAGATCAGCTTGACCATTCAAATGTTAACTATATGTAGTTTGCTACATAAATAAAATCAGTAGAAGCAACATTTAGTAGTATGTTTTATTGCTGTTTCTTGGATAATAAAACTTAATTGCAAGCTGACTGCTGATTATTTACAACCATAGTACTTAAATAGCTGTAAAAATAGTACACTGTGTAGCTGTATGTTCTCCTCAACAGGTATCCTGTCTCCTCTTGCTGTAACATTCAGCTGGATGTAGAATTTATTTATTTTTTATTTAGTAAACTGGCAGCTAACATTTGTAATCTAACTGCTGGCAGTGATGAGCTAACCTTGAGCATCCATGAGCCAAGTGTTGGCATCCTTCAGCTAGGTCTAAATGTGTGGGATGCCAATTAAAAAAAACAAACAAAACAAAACATACCTACTTGGCGTATGTTTGGATGGTGGGATGGTGACACCACTATGAAAGGTACCAGACTTCACAAGTAGGGTACCACCAGTTGGGTTTCACCATCCTGTACAATAGCTAGCATTAGTGACGGGCTGCACAGATCATGAAAAGGTGCCGATTCATTTCTGGCTCATTCACCAAAAAAAAAAAAAAAAATCAGTTTTAAACATTCGTTCACCAAATCACTCAGTGCTGGACTGGAGCGCCGACTGCCTACCACTCACTGAACTGAAAAACGCCTCTGAATAGAGCAGGCAGGGTTCGTTCGTTGAACTGAGAGGCAGCTGAACGGAGCAGCATTGAAAATGTGCATCTGTGGTCATTTGGCTTTGTAAAGGTAACCATCTCATATTATCCCCCTACTACAGTAAATATGAGCTCAGGGGAAATTCCCCTAGTCTGCGATTCAGTGCAGAGCAGGCAGCAAATGGGGATGTAGTTTCTTCTTCCCTCTTCCCATCCACTGTCTATTTGAGAAGCTGGGTGTGCTGCAGCAGTTTTTGGCTAAAAACTTTTAAATGAGCAGATGTATGTGTATGTAAAACATTTATTCCCATTTACACACCAGTGTCATAGACACTGGAGGCAAGGCGGGCAAAGTGTCTTGCCCAAGGACACAACGGCAGGGTGGGGGGGGGGGGGGAATGGGATTCAAACAGCCAACCTTCTGGTTATTGGACAACCTGCTCTACCTCCTAAGCCCACCCACCAGAGTTTATTGTCACCATGTTGAATTCATTTACATCCCGCAGGGCAGCCTTTCCTGGATCAGCCATCCAATAGATGCAGCTCCGTGTTTGTGTGGCTGTGAAAGGCTGTAGTTGGGCTAGGAGAGCGGCCAGTCAGTGAAGTGTACAAGACGTAGACAATGCAGATTCAGCACACAGTTGGATATGCCTTTTCGTGAATGATTCAGCACAATTACGGTAAGTGATTCAGCACAGTGCATTCACCCATAAATACTAGTACATACGAACAAATCATTTGCAAACACTAGCTAGCATCCCTGGGGTTATACCCCACATTTCCTCCGCTGAGCAAAGTAAGCAAATACCAAGGGCCCCCCAAGCTATAACATGAATCTCAACATCACAGCGTTAAGAACTGTAGTCAGTGATTTAGTAATATTTCCAAACTCAGACCACCATTCACATTTCTTTAGGGGGCAACACCCATTTCTCACAGTGCTGCAAGGAAAGGGGGGGGGGGGTCTATCCACACCATACACTGATGGTGGTGACAAATATAAAAGTTACAAATATCTCAGTAGAAACAGTTTCGACATGTGCACAGCAGTAACACACAGTAAACTGATGGTCTAAGGAAAACGTGCTTATTTTCTAACATTTATCATTTCCCATCAGCCCATGCTGCTGCGTTCACCCACAAGGCAACAATATTTTTGAAAGTACAGTATCTGTGTTCATTTATTTAAGCTAAGATCCCCATATGCTTAGTGAACCACTTAAAAACTTCATGTAAAACATAAAATACAATCGCAGTGATAATGAAACTTTATCAGGATAATGAACTGATATATGCGCAGAGCTTGAAGTACGTCCGGAATAACAAGGTCACTTCCTCTTTGTGTTTGCTGTGTTTCTGTCACGTTGCTGACATGCCACATAAAAAAAGAAGTTCATACTGCAAAAAACTGAGAGCAACAACTGGAAAAAAAACAACAAAAAAGGAGAAATTAAGTTCAGGGCTCTGTGCATAATTTATGGGCTGATATATGGATGAATAAGTGTGAAGGCAAGAAGAAAATTTACTGTTCTTATAAATATTGCTCTGTTTGTAAAACAGTGTTTGGGTTTATTTAACTGGAAAATTTAGCACTTTGGCTGCCTAATTTATTTTTTCGTGTGTGTGTGTGTGTGTGTGTGTTTCAGCGTGTGTTTACTCAATTTATATCTGCTATTCTGATCAAACAAAATATTGCATAGGGCCCCCCCCCCCAAAAAAAAAAAACCAGGAAATGGCCCTATCTGGGGAAACTGCAGCTAGTAGATGGTATTATTGAGCTAACTGTTAGCATCTCTTGTGCAAGCTAGAGGGATTGTGTCAGCAATATGTATAGACTTTATCTCTTTCTACCATACTGGAAGAAAACAGAGGGGGGCAGAAGGAACCACGGCATGAACCAAGACCCACTGGGAATAAGCTGGGCTAGTGAACACTCCGGATCAAGCAAGTAGAAACAATTACCTAGACTGATAAAAATGCCATTTAATTAAAATGCCATAAAAATTCAACTTTAGTCAGTAATGATTTTATTAAGCCTAAATGTGATTTTTTTTTTCCAAACAAATTTGCTTAATCATTTTCATCAGTTCTTCAGATTTTTGGCTATTCACGGATAATTTCTTACCCTAGCAATGCTTGTATAGATCGTTTTTCTGTTTTTCACACAACACAATTTCACACGGCTGAGCTGATTGGGTCACGCAACATTCTCGTATACAGTAAGCCTGACATTCGTATGTGTGTGGTAACCAGAGTAACATGCAATGTTTTCACTCCAGAGCACCCAGAACACCCTGTGGAAGTCACATGTCTGCAAAACTTCAATACTGTCTTGTTTTCAGCGAGAAAAAAAGTTTCAGCATTTTTTTTTTATCTCATCACAGCACGCATTCATAAATTAAGAGTCTGACCCCTAACTCAGTGCAGTCACATCAGGTAGAATTTGATTTAAAGCAGATAAATTAGAAACGCTATACTTAACCAATACATGTACCGTCATTGTAAGCTGCTGCCTTCCCGATATGACAAAGAATGTAATATGGACACCTTTGTTGATCTTCAGTTGTTTTATCTCCGCACTGCCAATTCACTTCCTCTACTCACAAATATATTTTACACATGTTCAACATTACAGTAGTACTTAAAGTTTGTCACTAAAAACAATTCAGAAAGGGAAAAGGTTAAGTTTAGGAATAAGGGAGGCTGAGGGGACAAGCTCACCCATTTGTAGCGTTCTCCTTCCACCATCTCCCTTCATGCAGTTATTTTTACAACCACTAGAGGATCCTTTTCAAAGATGTAACTATAAGGTGCAATTCCTGCTGATAAGATATATTTTTGGCATGGTCATTTTCTGTTGGAGGACAGCCTCAAGGATACAGCCATGTAGAAACAGTAACCAAGAGTGGGACCTAGATGGAGTGAAAGACGAGACTAATGGTGCATTCCCTTTTTGTCTGAGATTGAAAACCATCTGATGTAATGACATATCTGAGTCTACCATATATACGACAAAACAACATGAAAACAAAGATCCTTTACTAATGTTTTCAGGCAAATTTAATTGACAGTACATCGTCATTAGGCTGAACAAACCTGATGTAAAAAGGAATTTTAATCCTTTAACTTTAAATTAGTGGCTAAATAACTTAAGGGTTGCGCCATTGTCCTAATTTTAAAAGTAAAAGTAACAATAATAGTCATAATAATAATGGCTGGAAAAATATTCCTTGTCAGTTGAATAGTACATAGTTGCAAAGAGATTTTTGTTTGTTCAAACAATTCAAGTGTTTAAAATAACACAGAAAGGTTGATCTTGAATGAGAGAATTCTGCTTATTCTGGGTTAGAAGGGACCTTTACCCCGATGGTTTTTACACTGACATTTCGTGACATATGGGTGTAACCACCCTTCTATCCTACCATGGTCTTATCAAGGTTTGCCTGATTTCAGAAGCTGAATATCTGACTTCACAGCTGGGAGTGCTAGGAGGACACACTACTAAATCCAACCTGTTCAGAGAGAAGGATGGCAGAGTAATGTAATTCAGAGAGCACAGCTCACATAATGCCAAGCACATGAAGATAAATTATGTTTCTGAACTCAGAAAGTGGAGATTACAAGTAACTCTTCACATGATAGTGCGATTGTGACCATTGGCAATTAGACTCATTTGTTTACAAAGCAAACGCTGATAAAAGCTGCACATTCGACAGGATAATTTGAAAAACCCTGCTATATCAAAGGCTGCACTAATCAGCTGTCACATCCCAGTGAACTAGCAGCACAGCACTGTCACTCATTGTCACACCAACTGAAGAGAGGCACGGAGACTGAAAAGAGCCATTTATGTCCGGCTGTGTTGCAAGTCTATTTTTATCCAAAAGCTATCAAGTGGGAGAGTACCACAGAGTGACAATCAGCACTATGAATTCTTGTTTCATTCCTTGGTAAATCGGTAAGCTTTTTTTTTTCATTTCTTTTCATTGGAAGACAGTAATGCACCATAAGTTTAACAAAAAAAAAAATCAAACAATGAATCAGTCATGATCGATGAAAGTTTAAACTGACCTGTGTTAGTAAAATACAAATGTATTGTCCAGTTAGTCCAATGGCTAGAATCCAATTGCACAAAAGGTACAATACCTGAGGAAGCCTGTGTATTTGTCTTTCATTAAACCAGAAATTTAAAAAATAATGCAGCCCTGATTTACAATTGTTTTTAAAATAATATTTTTTATAATTAATATTATGTAAATGTGTCATTCAAACTGTAAATCCAATTGTTTATATCCAAAATTTAATATGCTTTTAAATTAATGGACAAAGCTACAGTTAATAATTTCCAGACCTTGATTTACCCCATTTACCTGGACTTGGGACCGGTACTAGTGTGGGGATCATGAAATGATGAGACTGGATTATTTCTCAGTATGGTTTATTCATCTCACGTCCCCAGCTCTCTCTCTCTCAGTCAGGAAAAAGGAGAGGGAGCTGCGGTAAACCCACAAACATTTATACCCACACATCAAATACAGAATCACACAATCAAGTCAAATCCTTCTATTTACACTTAATCACTTCAAAGTCCTCTTTGCTCTTCTGTCTGACCCCAGGAGGTCAGACACCCCTTTCAGGCTCTTGCCCCAGATCCTCTGACTTCCTTCCAAGTCCGCAGGTGGTCCAGACTCATTGTCCATCTGAGGCGTGATGTCAATACACACCGCAAGCTTAAAGTCCTTCTATGCTCGAGTCTATGCAGTGAAATATGTGAGCTACATAATGTTACCGTTATGGGCGCTACATCACTCCCCCCCAAACGCCAAAGAACGGACACCCCCAATAACCGTATCCTAATGGCAATACAGCATATGTCACCCCCCACCTGCGGAATCTACAGCACAGCCTACACAGTTTGATCGAAACACACATCACTCTGCACGTAGTCTGGGCTTCAACCTCCTCCCAAACCTGCTGTACGCAGGTTTCACAGTCTGTGTTGTGCCGTCCTGCGGCGAATCTGTGGAATGAGGGGGAGAAAAGTTATTTGTCCCCTGCGGGGGCTCCAGGGGCCATTCCCTGGGTGGTCTGCCGCGTCGAGGCTTCCTTGCCGGTCGTAGAGATTCGTCATGCAACACAAAGGCAGGCTTTAATCTATCAATACTGATTGTTTCTTTCCTGCCCCCCAAATCTAGCACAAAATATTTCTCCCCGGTTTCCAGCACTCAAAATGGACCGTCATATGGTGGGCGGAGACTGTGCCGCTGAGAGTCGTGCCTGACAAAAACAAATTCCGCATTTTGTAAAGCCTTGGGAACAAAAACACGCAGAAAAGTGTGATGAGCGGGGCCCGGGAGCATTTCTGCTCCCGTGCCAATCAAAGGTCCCCGCACCGGGGGGCGCCCTGGTGCCGCATGGGCTGGTAGGAACTCGCCGGGCAGCCTGAGAGGTTGCGCAAAAACTAATTCCGCGGGTGAGGCATCTAAGTCCTCTTTGGGTGCCGAACGCAACCCCAATAAAACCCATGGTAGTTTGTTTACCCAATCTGCATCCATGAGCGACGCTCTGAGGGCTGCCTTCAAAGACCTGTGACAACGCTCGCATAAACCGTTGGCCTGGGGGTGATAAGCGGTAGTGCGGTGGACTGTCGCTCCTAAGCCGCTGGCCATTGCTGACCACAGTTCCGACACAAATTGAGGTCCCCTATTGGATGTAATATCTGACGGAACCCCGAACCGCGCTACCCAGGCTGTTAAAAAAGCGCGAGCCACCTCTGCCGCTGTGGTCGATGTTAACAGGACCACTTCCGGCCAACGTGTGGTTCGGTCCACCATTGTCAAGAGATGTGTGAACCCTTGTGACGGCGGTAGGGGGCCCACTAGGTCTACGTGCACATGATCGAATCTCTTACCCGGAATGTGGAACGGTTCTAAAGGGGCTTTCGTGTGCCTGTGGACTTTGGCCCGCTGGCAAGCCATGCAGGCTCTCACCCACTCTTTCACGTGCTTGCGCAGGCTCGGCCAAACAAACTTCTCCGCTACCATTTTCACCGAAGCGCGTACTCCCGGGTGTGCCAGGGAGTGCACCGCGTCAAAAACGTGACGGCGCCACGCGGCCGGTACCACCGGGCGCAGTCACCCGGTGGATACGTCGCAGATTGGGGGGGGCGAACCGGTTTGTAAACTTTTGCTCTCCAGCCTTAACCCTGTTGGTCCAGACAGGAGCGCGCGCACGTCTGCGTCTCCGCTCTGCTCCGCCGCCATGGCTGCATAATCTATCCCCACGTGAACAGGGGCCACGTGCGCGTCCGTGCTGTTACCCCGCCCCGCGTCTGCGGTAGTACCATCCGCTTCCGCGCGGACAGGCGCTATTACCGCGCGTGAGAGATAGTCCGCTACTATGTTGAGTTTACCGGCTACGTGCTGAATATCAGTGGTAAATTCCAAAATTGCGGCCAGCTGTCTCTGCTGCCGTCCTGACCACCGTTCTGAAATTTTGGACATTGCAAAAGTGAGTGGTTTGTGGTCGACAAACGCGGTGAAACGCCGCCCTTCCAGCCAGAACTGGAAATGGCGAATGGCCAGGTGGAGCGCTAGCAGCTCCCTGTCAAACGCGCTGTATTTCCGCTCAGCATTGCACAAGGACCTGCTGAAAAAAGCGAGCGGCTGTCAAACCCCGGCGACATGCTGCTTTACCACGGCCCCTATGGCCACATCTGACGCGTCGGTGGTTAGCGCTATGTGGGCTGATGGGTCTGGGTGAGCCAGCAGTGCTGCGTCTGCCAGTGCTTTTTTAACCTCCGTGAATGCGCGCTCCCGCTCCGGGGACCACTCGATCACATTGGAGGGCTTCTGCTTTTTAAGCGCGGCATATGACGGTTGCATAAGCTGCACTGCGTGGGGTATGAAACGGTTATAAAAATTTACCATTCCTAAAAACTCTTGCAACGCTTTGACCGTTTGTGGCTGGGGAAACTCTGCCACTGCGCGTACTTTGGCCGGCAGAGGGACTGCTCCCTCTGGGGAGACGCGGTGTCCTAAAAAAATCAATTTGCGCTACGCCAAAATGGCACTTGGCCGGGTTGATTATCAACCCGTGCGTTCCCAACCTCTGAAAAACCGTGGTGAGGTGTTTTTCGTGTTCCTCCTCGGAGGCACTGGCAACTAAAATATCGTCCAAGTAGACAAAAACGAAAGGGAGGTCGCGCAACACGGCATCCATCATTCGTTGGAAGGTTTGCACGGCGCCTTTAAGGCCAAAAGGCATGCGTAAAAATTCAAAAAGTCCGAACGGGGTTATTACCGCTGTTTTGGGAATGTCCTCTGGTCGGACCGGGACCTGATGATAACCGCGGACCAGGTCTATTTTAGAAAAAATGCGCGCCTTCGCTAAGTGCACTGAAAAATCCTGGATATGCGGAATTGGGTAGCGGTCCTGCGCTGTGGCATTGTTTAACCTGCGGTAATCACCACAAGGTCTCCACGAGCCGTCAGCCTTAGGCACCATATGCAGCGGGGAGGCCCAAGCGCTCTTCGAGCGGCGAATTATGCCCAACCTTTCCAGGTTGGCGAACTCCTCGCGCGCAATGGAGAGCTTAGCCGCATCCAAGCGCCGAGCTTTCGCAAAAACTGGTGGGCCAACTGTGGTGATAAAGTGCTCCACCCCGTGCTTCGCAACCTTAGCTGAAAACGTGGGAACTGTGAGTGCTGGGAACTGGGTTAGAAGAGTGTGAAACTCACCGCCTGCTGTGGCGACGTTGGTCTGTACTGGCGGCGGGGACACTCGAGCTGCACAAGGGATAGAACAAAAGGAGAGTGCATTTACTAGGAGTCTATTAACCAGATCCACTAACAAGCCATGTGAGCACAAAAAGTCAGCGCCTAACATGTTGAAACTCACCGCCGCTACTATGAAGGTCCATTCATAGGTGCAGCCGTGCAAGGACAGGCGCAGAGTCCTTTCCCCGAAAGTTTTGATCGACGAGCCGTTCGCCGCCGTTGCCCCATCTCCGCGGGGCCCAGCCACACGATCCGCATAGGTCGCGGTGATGAAACTCCTCTGGGCTACGGTGTCCACGAGGAATTGCCGCCCGGAGCCCGCGTCTGTTAGATAAAGCAGCTTGTTCTGTTCACCGAGAGTCGAAGCTGCTAACGACCCCCGGCCCGGGCGTTTCCCTGTCTCTTGAAACTGCATGGCAGAATGCATCTGTACGCCTTCTCAGCAAAGCGTCGATGGTTAAAAACAGAGGCCGTCCCCTCCTCTGCCTCGGGACTGCGCCGCTGCCGTCGTCGCTGGGGTTGCTCCTGCTGCCTCCGGCTCCTCACTGCCTCCGGCCACCGCGCCAAGGTTTGCTGCTGCCACGGAAGTCTCCTGCTCGTCGCAGGCGTCGAGGAGCCGCTGCGCTTCCCTGGCCAGCGCGCGGAAGTCTTGCTGGCTCACACACCTCATGCCAGACAGGGTACCTCTCATGTGTGCTGGGAGGGTCCTCAAGAAGATGTGTTTGAACAGAAACGCATCGTTGTCTGTCCCGATCAGCTGCAGCATGTCCTCCATGAGGTCGGTCGCTCTGCATCCTCCTCTGTCGCGCAGGTCCAGAAGCTGTCTGGCCCTCACCTCGGCTGATGGCACAAAACTCTCGATGAGGGCGGCTTTCAGCGCGTCGTACTTGCCAGCAGCGGGCGGCTGCTGCACCAGGCTCCGCACACATCGAGCTGTGCGGCTGTCGAGTCTTGCGATGACATTATGAAACTTGGTGTCATCTGCTGATATTCCCCCAAGCACGAACCGCGATTCCGCGTGTTGGAACCATGAGTGCGGGTCGTCTTGCCAGAACTCGGGGAGCTTAATCGAGCCTGTGCTCGTGCGGTCGGTCTCCGGTGAATCCGGGTCACGGTAACGATCTCCCGGCATCGTACGTCTTGGTCACCAATGTGGGGATCATGAAATGATGAGACTGGATTATTTCTCAGTATGGTTTATTCATCTCACGTCCCCAGCTCGCTCTCTCTCTCTCAGTCAGGAAAAAGGAGAGGGAGCTGCGGTAAACCCACAAACATTTATACCCACACATCAAATACAGAATCACACAATCAAGTCAAATCCTTCTATTTACACTTAATCACTTCAAAGTCCTCTTTGCTCTTCTGTCTAACCCCAGGAGGTCAGACACCCCTTTCAGGCTCTCGCTCCAGATCCTCTGACTTCCTTCCAAGTCCGCAGGTGGTCCAGACTCATTGTCCATCTTGATGTCAATACACACCGCAAGCTTAAAGTCCTTCTATGCTCGAGTCTATGCAGTGAAATATGTGAGCTTCATAATGTTACCATTATGGGCGCTACACTAGGAGTATACTGGCTTGTGCTTCCCCTGTGGCTGGGTAACCAACTTTCCTTTCCTCATTCTATTACGCAGAGCACAAAGCCAAAAGACAGGAAGTACCATCTTTATATGGCCTTTGGTATAACCCAATCAAGAACCCATGACCTTCTGGCTGTGGGACGGATGTTCAGTGTTCAGTTCAGTTTATTTGGTTCATCCAAATAAACAAGCAAAAGAGAAAAAAAATACAGACAAAATAACCAAAAGGGCGTAGGTAGAAGCTATACAGTTTATTTGGTGCCTACCCCATTTACTTATAATAATCAACATGTTAGAAATTTACATGAATCAGTTCATGTTGATGCAAATCAACATTTTACTTTAAACCAGTGTTTCATAATATTGCGAAATTAAATAATTTCTGTACAGTTTTTTTTAAGTTGCATTAAAGAGTTACACATTCGAATATTTTTAGGACAGGTATTCCATAGGTTCACTCCTTTTACAGACAGTTGTATTTAGCATTTGTTCATGCCTTTGGTTTTTCCAATATAAATGTTCCTCTCACATGATATTTGCCATCTCTTGTCTTGAACAACTTCTGGATACTTATCGGTAATTTTCCAGTTTTAATTTCATACATAAATTGCATGGTAAAATAATCTACTAAATCTTTGAATTTCAATGTATTTAGGTGAATAAAGAGTGGATTTGTGGACTGTCGGTAAGGTTTGTTACAAACAATGTGAATGGCTTTCTTTTGCAGTTAGTAAATATGATTTGTATTTGATTTGTATTGCCCCAAATTTCTATGCAGTAAGTTATGTATGGAACCACCAAGGAATTACATAATATGAACAGGGCTTTCTCACATAGGACATCTTTAGCTCTAAATTGCATTGGATTCGGACATTTTCATTTTGAAATGATTAATGTGTGATTTCCAGCTTACTGTATGATGGATAATAACTCCTCAAAACTTAATTTCTGATACAGTGTCAATGTCAATTTCAATTTTCTAATGCCATCAATTGGGCAATTTCCAAATATTACACATTTTGTCTTTCCTAAGTGTAGTGATAATTTATTTGCATCAAACCATTTTTTATACTGTATAATATCCAGAAGATGATCAAGGTGTTCCGCACTAGAGAAGAGAGTAGTACCATCTGCAAATACAATGGCCTTTAGTGATTTGGTGACTAAACATAAATTATTAGTATACAAAATAAATAATATTGGACCAAGTACAGAACCTTGTGACACCCCACACATTACCTGTAATAATTCTGAATAAGTGTTATTTATATGGACAAACTGATATCTGCTCTCCAAATAACTGGATATTCAGTCATGTGCCAGATCTCTGATGCCATACATCTGTAATTTAGACAGTAGTTGTGATCTATTGTATCGAAAGCTTTTTGTAAGTCCAGAAATAATCCAACTATGTATTCATGTTTATCAGTGGAATTTGTTATCTGTTCTATAAAAACCATTAAAGCTAATGAAGTGGTCCGGTTCTTTCTAAAACCATACTGCTGTTCACAAAGTATCTTATAGTCATTTAACCTTTTTATAGATGCTCTACTACTAGGCCGCCACTCCGGTACGCTTTAATGTGACTACTTAAAGATTTTTTTCTTCAAGATATTCTTTTATTATGAGTATCATTATGGTTATCTTACCACTTATCCAGGGTCTGGGTCACAGGAGCAGCAGTCCAAACAGAATATCCCAGAGTGCCACCCAGTTCACATAGCACCATGATCCCCATGATCCCTCCTGCAGGTGGTGAGCCCACTGGAGGGCGGACCCATATGGCTTACTCAGGTACACTCAGTCCTTGATGTTACATTTTTGATAGAGGTCTACTGGACTGGTCCTTGTCTGGCCCTTCCCCCTGGACCACTTTGCTTTGAGAAACCCTACCAGGGACAAGTTGCCCCTGACAACATAGCTCCGGAATCATTAGGGCATGCAATCCCCTCTACCACAATAAGTTGGTGATCCATGAAGGGGTGTTGTTAAACATTTGTATGAAAAATATGACATGAAATTACATTAATTTATCTAAATTTCAAAGCAGATTTCTTTCTTAAATCCTAATTCCTGTTTCACACATGAAAAACTACTAAAACCACAATTAGAAAACCACCAACATTATAGACCAATTGCATGTGTGTTTGGTGGGATTTTCACAAACCCACGTGTGAATCTGAGTGTCACTGTTGGCATACTTTAAGTGAGAGTTCATATATTTTAGTACATATTGTAAATGATGAAATTCAAGTGAAATAAGGACCTGTACATAGTGCATGTTCTGGTCACAAAGGTAACTCAAAGCGCTTAACTTGTAGCTACACTAACCCTTTATTCTAAGGACTTATTAGAGACGGATACCTAGGGATAATTTAGAGTTACCAATTAAACTAACATGCATGTCTTTGGATTGTGGGAGGAAACTGGAGCCCCTGGAGTTAACCCACACAGCACAAGGAGAACATGCAAACTCCACAAAGAAGGGTTCCCACCCCTGCCAGCCTGGAAATTTGAACCTGGAACCTTCTAGCTGTGAGGCAACAGTGCTAACCACTGCACCACTGTGCTGTCCCAAGCAAACATTTCAGTTTTAAATCCCTAAAGAATCAACAATGACAGTAACTTATTTTATTCTGGCTGTTTAGAAGATGTTTTCCTTTCACTTGTGAAAAAAACACCCATAAGGAAAACAGCTTGACAGCCTGTACAGTAAGTGGAGCTTATAAATAGCAGGTGGTCTTCACTGCCAGAGAGACCAAACTCCTGAATATTAGCTTCACACTTTGGTGGGAAAGATTCAGCGTGGCACCTCGACAAATCTCCAGTGGGCTTGGGTTCAGTCATTGTTCCCTGCTAAGCAGCATGGGAAAAAAAAAACGTGTGGACCAAAATGAAATTAATCACGAAGCAGAACCATATTTCACAGTAGCTGCTACAACATTCACACGAACTCACATTCCTCCTAGTACTTTAAGACAACCATAGCTTTCAGAGAAAACTTTTCTTCATGAAATGACAGCACACTACTGGATTTCTTCTATTTCATTCTAAGCTGGTTAAAGGTAAATGTCACAACGGATGTTTCCCGTCTCACTAAGTTCCTGGTTCTCAGTGTTCCGGCAGCTGCAGTGACACCCAGTCTTCTACTGCCTCGCTCTCATTTGGGTAAACAAGTTAGCCAACCTACAGGTGATGCACAATTCACATCCAATCAAATTTCACTCAGATTTAATAAGCACGGAGAGAAGCGTCAACATCCGAAAAATACTAAAAGTGGCACTACAAAAAAGCTTGAAATGACACTGAGAGACCATAGAAAATATTAAAGCTAGATTATAAGATTTGGCCATATGTGCAATGCGTGAGTCATCAAAGCTGCTGAACCAATTATCAACAGTAGGGCGAGTGAGAGAGCAGGAGGACATGAGGTTAAACTAGTTAAAGGACAGAAGGAGAAAATATAGAATAATTCACTTCGACTGACTAAAAAGTTGATCTTTGAGCATTTATTATTAAAATCTCTAGGCATGTAGCACAAGAACTACTGTAAGACATAGGACCTTCTGACAAACTTAGTACTGTAAAATGCTCACACACAGCTTGCGACATACATTCTCTGAATACTTGCAAAAGCAGTCCAGTGTATTGCCACATAAAAATATCTCAAGAAGGATTTGGTAACACTAAAACTTCCACTGTCGGGACTGCATACAAACTCTTTGTCAATCCCAGCTAACTATGCTTTATGCTCTCCCTTTAAAACCAGCAGCAACAAGTGGCTGATCCCTCCCGAAAGAAGACAAAAATTTCAACAGTTTCCTTACCGTCATAGCCAGCTTCTAACAAACCAAACTGCTCCAGCACCTTTACAAACAGGACCACAACTACCAGCACAGCAATCATTTCCAGTCCCTCCCAGTTCATAGTTAACATGTCAGACAGGTCACCGGGTGCCCATGGCCGACGGCACAGAGATCGGCGTGCAGCTCTGTCAGCAGCCCATTTAACTCCACTTAGGAGCCCTGAATGCCTGTTCCTGAAGAGAAACCAGCACAAGTCAGGGAGGGAGGGGGGACAAGAAATGTGTGGAAGAGAAGGAAGGAGGAGGGGAGAGTGGCAAGGATAAAGATGAAAGGGCAAGAGGAGAGAATGAAAAAAAAAGGTAAAGTGGGAAGGGGGAGTGATGAACCTGATCACAGTGATGAAATACTGTGAACAAGAGACAGAAGGCTGTCGATAAATATAGTGATGATCCACTACTTGCTTAAAGCAACTAGTGTCACCATGATTAGGCAGCAAAATTTCAAAGCTGTTAACACCACTTTTTTCTTTCCTTTCTTCACAATACAGAAAAAAAGTATTTCACATAAATTTCTGCATGCAGTCACATTTAATTATAATTCAAGCATATGACAAAGATTCTCAATCAGACATTTTAGCTAATATTGTTACAGTTACTTAATGGCTTCATAAAACTATTCATAACACATTCATAAACTCCAAAAATATTATTGATTGTGGTGATATTTTGCCTTTTAATATAAACCCACTTCAAGGTTAATTAGTAAAAAAACATAATTAGCAAATAGACAAACAATTATACTGATACGTATTGGTTAGCATTTTGTCAAAGCCGTCTTCAATTTGAAGCCAGACATAGTTTGACAATCTGTGTATTGCTAAGTTATTAGCAAAAATTTGCTAAATTCTAAATAAAACTGCATCCACAGACTGTACAGCTATTAGAAACAAAGATGTGGACACCTGCTAATCAGGGCTAATTAACACATAGCTACATATGCCGCTACTGTATTGTAGGTGCTGTGATATAGAAAGGATGTACGAGCACATGCGTGCACATGCATGACAAATGATCGACGTGATATCAGTCATTTTACAACAAAGAAGGTGTGTGAGAGATCCCTACCAGGAAAAAAATGACTCAAAATAAGCCACAAACTTTCTCAGACCATGTTTCCCATAAACAAAATAGCACTTCAGATGACATAAAACCACCAGTGTCCATCATATTACAATGTGATGATGTATGTACAGTAAAAGCAATAGCTGCACTTCAGCTTGGCTGCTCTACAAACAATACGAGCGCAAAATCGCCATGGACGTGTGGAAATTAACCTCATATGCTGTGAGGGACAGCTAGCCCTAATGTGGGCGTGCCATTCAAGTGGGTTTATGCTCTTTTCTGCTTTGGTGCACCTACACTTTGGATGAGGCCGGTACGTACGCGGCTGTATATGTTGCTCATTTTTTGGGTCCATTGAATGCGAGGTTGGATGTTGCACGTGTGTAGTCAACGCACACAAGCAGCGTGGTGACAAAATTTGGACTGCACGCGCTCAGCCGCAGAAGGGCCCTGCAACTTCTTCTTCTCTCTCTCGGTTACTGGCGGATAGCAAACAACTGAAAGGTGCATATCGCCACCTACTGTACAAGAGTGTGTAACATTATGTCATCTGAGCCCGACCCCTAAATTCTATGACTTAATCCTGTGTTATTTAAAAAAGAGAAAAGAACCCTTCTCGTGATTCTTATTGCCTCTCCATCTGTTCCCAGAATCCCAGTTAAATCCCATTCCCTACCGGCCTCTCGAACTTCATTTTCCATTATCTGTCTTTGATTTCCGTATCTGTGACGGGAGACGATGCCGAAATTTACATCACACAAGCTGAGGTGGATCATAAATCCACCTTCAGAGGAAATAATGTTGACTTGTCACACTTCAGTGTGTGTATTTTTTTTTCTTTTCACTTGCCTGACAGAAGTGACATTAGGGTGGAGCTGTATGGACAGCATAGGTGCAGCATGAATCCAGCTAAAAACAGTGTGTGATAGAAGATATATAGAGTATATATAGAGTAAAGTGATAGGCTATAGAGTGAAGTAAGTGGCGGTGATAGGATACTGCCGAGAAGACAAATAATTTTGTCACACATAAGGAGTTGTTCAGAACTCCTGAGTGTTATATAGACATCATCTAGGCATGGAAATCTCACTGTTTGAAGAAGATTGTTCAGAACGCCTTATAAGAACTCCTTATACAAAGATATAGAGTGATGATAATCAAGTCAGTGGCACCTGTAGGCTGGTTGCCAACCGCCAATCAAATCTAAAAGAAGAAGACATCATTTTGACCTCTATCCAACTAACAATTGAGATTGTGACCCCCCTAATAATCACTTTATTTTTTCAATAATGTTCTTCAACAATTAACTATTAGATAAATTAATTAAATCACGAAGACCATTTTACCAGGAATAAAAGTTATAAAGGGTGTGTAAGGCAAGGGTCAATTGATGTTTTTAAGAACAGGCTCAAGACCCACCTTTTTAATTTGCCTTTTAACAAACCAGTTTAAGTATAATTGAAGTAGTCATTTATGTTCCATTGTCTGACGTTCTTCTTAGCTCCATTTGTTTTTAGATTTTCTCATCTCTTTTTATTTTGATGTGTTTTTAGCTCAGTTTGTAAGCATGGCTTTTTAGTTCCCTTTGTTTTATGTGTTGTTAGTTTCATTTTGCATTTTGTCTATTTTAGCTCCAGTGTTTCTCTCGGTGGAGCCCCCCATGCCGGATGCTGCTTGGCCCATCTGCAGGGGTGTTGGTCTTGTGGGTCGCTCTGGCTCAGGTGGGTGGGGGCCTTACAGCTATGGTGTGGGCCCCGGTCTGTCCTGGATGGGGTGGTCTCTGTGGCACGCCCTGTGATCATGGGCTGTGTGGTCTCCTGGCATGGGGGGGGGGGGGGGGGCTCCACAGGATGGTTGCTCCTTCACAAAGTGCTTCAGTGCTGAGCTATGTCTCTTTTATTTTATATGTGTGTGAGAGAAATAGGGAGTGGTGCATGTGCCTGTGTGTGTGTGTGTGTGTGTGTGCTTGGGAGGGCTGGGATGTATTGTGTAAGTAAGTGTATTTAAATTTGTGTACTGTTTTTATCCATGTAAAGCATTTTGTGCAGCATCCAATGTTGGAAAAGTGCTATACAAATAAAGTTTGATTGCTTGATTGATAAAATACTTGTGATTATGTTGATTTAGGGGTAATATAACTCTGGCACACTGCAAACAGTTTTAAGTTTGGCCATATTCACAATCCACAGTCTAATCCACATATGGGAATGAAATAATAAAATGATAAATACCAAAGACCTACTACTTTACAATCAACATAAAAATAAGCTCCAAAGCTGAACAAAGACATAATAAAATTCAGGAGACTAGAGGCAGGTGTATTATAACTGAAAACAGCACCACAGACTGATTTTTGTTTGAATAACAGCCCCAAAATCAAAATCGCTTTGGTGATTTTTACCGGCAGAATGAACAAAATCATCCCAAGCTGAGGATGTGAAAAGATTTCTAATCCTTCTCACCCCTTTATTATTTGTTCAGTTTTGGAAGTAATAATGGGTATGGCTCAGAAAGCCCATAAAGAGGCAGCCAAGGGAGTGATCAGCCTAAAATGTCAGCTCTAGAAGAAAAAAAAAAAGGCATGTGGCCACACCATCACCTGCACTTTAAATAAAGCACAAGTCCCGGGGGAGGGAGGACAATGGGTAGGTCAGGGAGAAAGACAACACGGTAGAGAAGAGGAGCTTAAGGTTGGGAGGGAAAATGCTAGCAGTCTGCAGCAGGTGGGTGTTCATGGGGACAAAGGAAATCATTTATCTGGCTCACTCTGCACATAGAAGCATCATTTTGTTGTCTTTTTTAAGGTACAAAATAGAATAATCTTAATTTCCTCTTTTATCCCTTTATTCTCTTGCCTCATATTCTCAAGATGCTAAAGTAGATATTTCCAAAATTCATGCTGTGACCTAAACAAAAGGAGCATGTGGTGTTGCATCTTTTTAAGATGCATCAAAACAGCCAAATATTTCTTGCGATGCAGCTCAGTATCCACCACAGCCTGCTGCGCATGGCGAAACATGAACCTTTCAAGATACTTCTTGCATGTTTAATTTTGGAAATGACAATGTAGTCTGTAATTAAAGATGATCAACAGATAATATCCGTCACACACAGGGAGGGAACCAAACATTTCCACATTTGTCTTCATGGTTTGCCAGCTCAAATGAATTGTAAGGATGCCGTCTTGTGATGGAAACAACCTCTCTGCTTTGCACGCTTTTGGGGAGCTCGTTTATCCCTCTGTCACTTACTAGAAAAAGCCAAACATAGCTCTGAAGTCCTGAGTGAGAGAGCTGTGGACATGACAGGACTGTAGCTGTGTGGGAAGTTTCTAAAGAAAAGGGGTTGCAGAAGCGAAAAAAGGTGTGACTGAAGTCTCACTGGAAAAGGATGCAGACAGATTGAGGTAAATGAGAACTTTTAGGTGTCTGAATTCAAAACGACATTAAATTTGACTTTTGCCATTTTATCCTAAAAGGTTTCTTTTGGTATTAAAATCAGTCCATGACCTAATCTAAAAAAGAAACGTCCTGCACTTTACAGCATCTGCTCTACAATCACCGCAGAACTTTGAGCGGGGTGTAATCAAGGTCCTTGGCTAATGGTGATGAAAATAATCAAGGTCTGTGCATGTCATCAGCACACAGTGTGTTGTATCAATCAGTGCATGATTGGTGATGAAGATAATTGCTACTGTGCAGTATTGTGGTGTGTTGGGTGGAGCATGCACTGTATTGCAGTGGCAGAAAACGTCTGCAGCAGCACCTGCACGCTGACAAAAATGCTGCAGCATAAATTACAGATTAGAGAGTGTCATGTGAGCAGCATCAGCCCAAACAACAATCAGGCAGTGCACCCACTGGGAATTGTGATCATTGTAATAATAATTACACTATTACATAACATTATAATTTGAAGTCAAAATAGGTTGCTTTCCCTGTGCTGTGTGTTCACCAGTGTTGGGCAAGTTATTAAAAAATAGTAACTAGTTATAGTTAATAGTTACTTCTTTTCAAAAGTAACTGAGTTACTTTTGAGTTACTGCATGATTAAAGTAACCAGTTACTTGGAAAAGTAACTTTCACGTTACTTTTAAATGCATACTTAAATCATCTTGCACACACAGCAAGCTCAAGGGCCCCTTGTTCTCATCAGAAAAAAGAAAAAGAAAACTGATGAGAAAAAAGTCTCATCTTACAGAGAAAAAATGTCTCAGATTTACACAAACTATTGTAGTCAGTAGAAAGTCAGAAATTTACTAGAAATAAAGCTGTGAATTCACAGAAAATTTTGGGCCTCCTGGTGGGCCGTTTTTGGCCCATGAGCCATATGTTTGACACCCCTGGACCAGCCCATTAAGATAAGATAAGATAAGCCTTTATTAGTCCCACAACGGGGAAATTCCAGGATTGCAACAGCACAGGGATAGCAACACTCAGAGCAACAATCAGAAGGCAAGAAAAAAAAGCAAGCAAGCAAGAGCAGCTAATATACATATGTACATATTACTATAAAATATATATATACACACACACGGACACACAGTGCAGAGCATTAAAAATGCATTAAAAATGCATATTTAGAGGATTTACGTACTTCCATGAAATAGTTGCATATCACAACAGCATGTAAATGAATGAGATAAAATAAAACAGAAAGCACAGATAAATGAAAGTTCACCACTTACAAGAAGCTGTTCTTTACTGCAACAAATCACAGTCACTTTTTCTCTGTGCATAAGAAAACTTTAAATGCATTTAATGTGGACATTAAATGCAAGCTTCTTGCTCAAAAAATACTCATGTTTAACCACAGAGGTAGGTGCTGTTAGGGGCTACTCACCACTCGGACAACAGGTGATCAGGGCTCGATATGAGAAGTCGCCACCGCCACGGCATTTCTTCACCGAGTTGTGATGTGAACTGGGACAGGACAGGAAACGGACCCGCGGAGGAGACTGTGTGACCGCTGCATCAGTTATGGTAGGGTCAGTTTATATTATATTATGTTATCCATCCATCTTCTTCCGCTTAATCCTTTTTCGGGTCGTGCGTTGGGGGGGGGGGGGGGGGGGGTTGGGGGGGGGGGGGGGGCTGGAGCCTATCACAGCATCTTTGGACGAGAGGCAGGGTACACCCTGGACAGATCGCCAGTCCATCACAGGGCCAACACAGAGAGACAAACAACCATTCACTCTCACAGTCATACCTAAGGACAATTTAGAATCCCCAGTTTGATGCCTTATATTATATATTTGCTTATTTATTTGCTTGCCTTTGGCATGACAACCACCAGTGGCTTGAGGCCGGTGGTGGCACTGGGGATGGCAGCTGTCCCGCCCATAGCCACTGAAACTGTGTATTCATCCCCAGTTGGCAGCTGATGAGTAGGGTGTCTAGCAACTGCAAGTTGTATGATCATCTGTTTGCACTAAAATATCTATCCATATTAATAAAATGAGCAACACGAGTAACGCATCTGATCAAATTTCAGTAACTGTAACGCATTACTGAATTTTTAAACAGTAAAATTTCGTTACACAGCACATTACTGCAAAAGCAGTGGCGTTACAGTAATGCGTTACTCCCAACACTGGTGTTCACTTAGGGAAATAACATGCTATTTTCTCTTACAGGTGCTGTTTTTAATTTTTCTTCCAGCACAAAATAAAATTGTAATATCTTATTAATTCCCTTATAACAACAAATATTTTACTAGGTATTCAGTATTTTAGCCCAAGATTTTTTCTTTCAAACACCCAGAACGAAATTCTTATACAGTGACTGGGCTATCAGTGCTTTTGTTGGCATGCTTGTTCAATTTGACTTTTCCCCATTGATTCATCTACTTATGTACTGAATATGCAGACTAGATAAACACATGCATGGTAACATCAACTTAAGTACTCATCACATTTATTAAAAAATGGGCCTCATGTAAGAACATGTTAGTGTGAGTTCCACATATGGTAAATGGCATTCACTTATATAGCGTTTTTACAGATCCTACTATCCACCCATTCATTCACACACTGATGGTGGCGGAGTTGCCATGCACAGGCATTGGCCTGACCCACCAGGAGCAACTGAGGGTTCAGTGTCTTGCTCAAGGACACTTCAACACGCAGACTGCAGACAGGGAGGAAATTGAACCACTGATCCTCTGATCAATACATCAATACAACCACATACATCTGCATTGATGTATGTGGTTATTGTGTATATTTTTTTATCTTGATTCTTTTTTCTAAAGCCCATCCAGGGACAAGAGTTGCAAATTAGCTAATAGCTATACACTCTATGTGCAACACATCAGATTGATTGTCTTTGATTAATTGTCTATGTTTATTGCACTGTCCCTGTCAAATAAACTAATCTACTACTACTACAATAGGCGGCCAGACTACACCTATGCCACAGCCGCCCCCAGATGCAATGTTTGCTTTAAGGTTGTTGATGGAGAAGTATAGAGAAGGTCAGAAGGCTTTGCACTGTGTCATTGTGGATCTAGAGAAAGCATATGATAGGATGCCCAGAGAGAAACTGTGGTAGTGTATGAGGAAGGCAGGTGTGGCAGAGAAGTATGTGAGGGTGGTGCAGGATATGTATGAGGACAGCAAGACGGTGGCGAGATGTGCTGTAGAAGTGCCAGATGGATTCAAGGTGGGGGTGTGATTACATCAGGGATCAACTCTGAGCCCCTTCTTGTTTTCCATGGTGATTAGACAGGCTGACTGATGAGGTCAGGCAGGGGTCTCCATCGATCAGGGATGGGTAACTGGCAGCCCACATACAGCCCCCACGCTGATTTAGTCTGGCCCGCCAGTCCATTTCAAACATCAATTATTTATTTATATCACATTTGACTGTATTTGGAACTGCATTCTTAAATGCTATTATAGTGTCCACCAGCAGAGGGAGCTCTTCTTCTTTTAGATTTGATTGGCGGTTGGCAACCAGCTTACAGGTGCATTACTGCCATGTACTTCACTCTATCTAGTCAGGAGCTGTAGTCCTTACCGCCACGTACTTCACTCAGTAAACATCACTCTACAGAGGGAGCTCTAATCGAAACCTAAGTGCCGCTCTGTGCAAGTGGTCAAGGGAGAGTGAGGGAGAGTTAGGGAAAGTGGTATGTACCAAAGTAATGGAGTCCGTGTTGTAAGGTATGTGTTGCATGCTGAGACTGAAAAAGATAGAGCTGACGATCAGAGCAGGAGTAAAGTTAGCATTAACAGGCTGTAAACAGCAGTAAATATGTAAGCTAGACTTGTCTAACTCCCCGTGCGCTTTTCCACAGCGCACGGAGGAGGAGAAGGAAGGATGGACTTAAGCGCAGGGTTACACCAAACACACATTTATTCATATCAAACAGTTCAAAAGTAAAGACTTACAGAAATGTAACGGTTGTGCACAAAAAGGCTCACACGGATTGCGTGCAGTGGGCAGATCACTGTGCACCGTGGCCACAAAAACAGACAGAACAAAATGCTTGGGTAAACTTAGAGTTCTCCAGGACGCTCAACTAGCACAGGAGAAGAGCCGGGCAACAGTGCCAAAGCGTAGCAGTTGTGCTGCAAGGTGAAATGCTACAGACAAGCATAGCAGCACAACTGCAAACAGAAACGCAGACAGCTCTTACTCACTGTGCAGGAACAGTCCGAGTCGTCCAAGTTCGCCAGCGAGCACAAACACAAACAATCCTTCACGACGTGACGGTCACACGGCGATGAACAACCATATGAGCACGTACAATGGTCCAGCGGTGTTTGACTAGCAAAAAGCTGCTTAAGTACAAACACCGCTGGCATAACAAATTGGGAACACCTGGGCGAGGCGCGGGAAAGATGATTACCGGGGCGCACAGCTGACTGTCAGAGAGGGGGGCGTGGTCGGACCGGTGAATGTTAGACAGTGCCCACCAGGAAGTGGGTCAAACAGCTGCCTAACGATCGCCGGCCAGAGAAGCGGCTACAAGCATGGAAATAAACAATACACTGACGAGAAATCAAAACATAACACAAGACAACCCAAATGCCTGAGCTACCAAGAACGATCAGAACCGAGCCCACAGGAGAACACTGGCTCGGTTCATGACAAGACTGCTTTTAAGCAACAATAAACGCTCCTCAGAGTGAAGGGCAGGTGAAGCCCCAATGAAGTTGGGAAAAAAGTTTTTGAAAGTCTAGTCTTGTTGAGATGTAGTTTATATGGCATTTTGACCTTGACTTCTGACCTTGCAATCCCAAAACCATAGGCAGAGGTCAGGGTGACACGGTGAAATGCACCTGTAACCAATGCCATCATTATGTTTTGCCACAATAAGTTTTTGAAAGTCTAGCTAGAGATCTTTGCTTCTACCCACCATGAGTTCTTTGTAGTGTGACAATCTGATATTCCCAGACCTTTTTAAAGGCTATCAGTCAGAACTTAACCAGCTGAAATTAATTTGCACTGATGGGGGATTGGATGACTTCTGAAATTCTGATGGATTTCAATGGGTTTCTTGGCTTTCTATGCCTTTATGCACCTCTTTTTCTTCATGTGTTCAATACGTATTCCCCGTGTCATTCCACTTTATTAAGTATAACTTGTTTTCTTTATATGTATAGATTACTTGGGTTGTTACTGATATCTGGTGAAAATCTCAGGTCAATGTCAATCGGAAATATGTATAATGAGAAAAATGTTGATGCGTTCAATACTTATTTTCCCTGCTGAATAAATAAAGACATCTAATAAAAACTGGAAACCCTGCCGCTGCCTGATGGTGGATCTCTGACTTTCATTTTGATCGCTGGTCCGTGGAGTGTGGTGGTGCGGGGCACTGTGGCATGGCGCAGGTGGAGACTCTGATTACACAGGGTTACAAAAATAACTTTTTTGTAAGTTGTCTTTGTTTTTTCAACTGATTTTAGACAATTTTGCACCACTGAATCTGAAAATAACATCCGTTTCTCTCGACCAGGTGCTAAGTAAAAACCTGTACTTACTTAGTACTGTGCATGTACTTACCTTTATACAGTATAAAGGTAAGTACATGTAAATTGAATGTTATGTCATCATTGTTCAAAATTCAGAGAATTTCAAGACATAAAAAAGAATTCTGCATCATATAAAGTGAAAATAGCCGTACATGTAAACAAAAACATATAAAACAACGTGGCCATAATTCAAAAAGTTGACCTGACAGCAAAACCAATGTGATTTTTGGATTCTGCACATCAAAATTGTCCTAAATCAGCTAAAAAAACTTAGACAATAAATTTGGTGTTGACCAGTGTTATCAAAAGCGGAACACAGGCGCCCTTTTCAAGTTGTAATTCTCTGTTGACTGTTTTCTTTCTCTCCTCAGGGTGGGGAGCGCGGTGTGATTTCTCATGCTTTCCTGCCTCCACTGAGCATTTTGCCCTGGTTTGATGGAACCTCAGACCTCCATCCAGTTCTAGCCATACGCCATTAACTGTCCAGCTAGCAGCAATTACAGCGTTTCAGTTCTGTTTCTTTTCTTCCATCAAAATGAAACAAGCGTGTGTTTTCCCCCCTAATGGTATCAAAAAGGCTTTGGGTCTGGACGGAAGACCCTCTGGGTCCGGATGCAGACTGGGGTCCACTATTTGAGGAGCCCAGCTTTAGAGGCTGAGGGGTAAAAACAGAAAAAAAAAAAAAAAAAACCACTGAAAAGACGAGTTTTGGCACGGAATGAAAAGCGGTGAAACACACGGCAGCATCCTCTTAGACCAGAAGTGGAGATGCGAACAAGAGCAAAAATAAGAACACAGGTTATTTTGGTCATCTCCATGTGCACACAAGAAATAGAACATTTTCTAGTGCAACTGAAGCATTTTCGATGTCTTTAATCTGCACGATTTAGACCAGTGGGTAAGAGTTGCAATATCAACCTCAAAACCATCACTGCTTAACAAGGTGACAATTTAACTGTGTCCTTACTATTCACAATACATCCATTTGAAACCCGCGGCAGTAACCAAAGGTTTCCCAGATTGTTTTCCATCCTCTTCAGTTCTATTAAAAAGGTTTTAGTTTTGAATTATACACAGGTGTTATAATATCGATATATTTTAAAACAGAATTTTCCCACATACAGTACCTTCCAAAATAATGAACTAATTAATTAAAAAGTTAAAACTGCATTTGGCATCTTTACACATACATCTAACGTGGAACTATCAATACACTTAATATTCCAAATCAGGTACTTTTTTTTTTTTTTTGGAGGCAAGTTATTAAAAACTAGCAGATATAGTGGGGCAAAAAAGTATTTAGTCAGCCGCCAATTGTGCAAGTTCTCCCACTTAAATGATGAGAGAGGTCTCCAATTTTCATCATAGGTATACCTCAACTATGAGAGACAAAATGAGAAAAAAAATCCAGAAAATCACATTGAAGGATTTTTAATGAATTAATTGGTAAATTCCTCGGTAAAATAAGTATTTGGTCAATAACAATAGTTCATCTCAATACTTTGTTATATACCCTTTGTTGGCAAAGACAGAGGTCAAACGTTTTCTGTAAGTCTTCACAAGGTTTTCACACACTGTTGCTGGTATTTTGGCCCATTCCTCCATGCACATCTCCTCTAGAGCAGTGATGTTTTGGGGCTGTCGCTGGGCAACACGGACTTTCAACTCCCTCCAAAGATTTTCTATGGGGTTGAGATCTGGAGACTGGCTAGGCCACTCCAGGACCTTGAAATGCTTCTTACGAAGCCACTCCTTTGTTGCCCGGGCAGTGTGTTTGGGATCATTGTCATGCTGAAAGACCCAGCCACGTTTCATCTTCAATGCCCTTGCTGCTGGAAGGAGGTTTTCACTCAAAATCTCACGATACATGGCCCCATTCATTCTTTCCTTTACATGGATCAGTCGTCCTGGTCCCTTTGCAGAAAAACAGCCCCAAAATATGATGTTTCCACCCCCATGCTTCACAGTAGGTATGGTGTTCTTTCTCCTTCAAACATGACAAGTTGAGTTTTTACAATAAAGTTCTATTTTGGTTTCATCTGACCAGATGACAATCTCCCAATCCTCTTCTGGATCATCCAAATGCTCTCTAGCAAACTTCAGCCGGGCCTGGACATGTATTGGCTTAAGCAGGGGGGCACGTCTGGCACTGCAGGATTTGAGTCCCTGGTGGCGTAGTGTGTTACTGATGGTAGCCTTTGTTACTTTGGTTCCAGCTCTCTGCAGGTCATTCACTAAGTCCCCCCGTGTGGTTCTGAGATTTTTGCTCAAAGTTCTCGTGATAATTTTGACCCCACGGGGTGAGATCTTGCGTGGAGCCTCAGATCGAGGGAGATTATTAGTGGTCTTGGATGTCTTCCATTTTCTAATAATTGCTCCCACAGTTGATTTCTTCACACCAAGCTGCTTACCTATTGCAGATTCAGTCTTCCCAGCCTGGTGCAGGTCTACAATTTTGTTTCTGGTGTCCTTTGACAGCTCTTTGGTCTTGGCCATAGTGGAGTTTGGAGTCTGACTGTTTGAGGTTGTGGACAGGTGTCTTTTATACTGATAACGAGTTCAAACAGGTGCCATTAATACAGGTAACAAGTGGAGGACAGAGGAGCCTCTTAAAGAAGAAGTTACAGGTCTGTGAGAGCCAGAAATCTTGCTTGTTTGTAGGTGACCAAATACTTATTTTACCGAGGAATTTACCAATTAATTAATTAAAAATCCTTCAATGTGATTTTCTGGATTTTTTTTTCTCATTTTGTCTCTCATAGTTGAGGTATACCTATGATGAAAATTGGAGACCTCTCTCATCTTTTAAGTGGGAGAACTTGCACAATTGGTGGCTGACTAAATACTTTTTTTCCCCACTGTATCCTCCTTATTTACTGTATAT
Source organism: Pholidichthys leucotaenia (assembly GCA_020510985.1). NCBI lineage: Eukaryota > Metazoa > Chordata > Actinopteri > Cichliformes > Pholidichthyidae > Pholidichthys > Pholidichthys leucotaenia. Next base: position 188,960,415 of record CM035836.1, read on the forward strand.
AAGACCACATTTTCTAAAGAACAAAATGAACTGAAATATCCTGTTCAAAGGATCTGCCATTGTAAGCCATCCTTTCCATTTCTAGAGTGATTTTAATCAAGTAATTAAGGATGTGATTAGTGGGGTTGCAGGTATAACCTCAATGTAATGAAATGAAAGGAACAAAGTGTTGTTTATGTTAAATTAAATTACCATTGAATTGCTATTTGTACACGGTGCTGCAGCATGGTATTACAACAAATTAAAGTCCATCATTCATTTGAAAAAATTACAGCAGAGGACCCCAGTGGTCTGTAACCTTCAAACAATATGCTTAATTGGAAAATGATGTGATTTGGTCTTAGCAATAGGATGTGATTTGCAATGTCTTTGCTGACAAATTTGCGGTCATTGGCCAGGGTTTCAACATATCATAGGGAATCAAATTAACATTTTTAGTTTGTTCTATAAATTGCAATTGAGAGCCCTGGAATTCCCGACAGGTACGACAAACAGTGGAAGGATGAATGAAATAAAATATAATTGCAGAATCCAAAAATTGATTTGCGTACAGCAAAGTTTGGATTTAACATTACTGATCAAACTAAAATCCCAGCATAAAAACTACCTTCATCAACTGGCACTATGACTGAATAGTTCTTAACCAAAAGAATACCTGCTTCATAATAAATAAATAGTTTTTCTTTTGACGTGCAACTTCAAGAAGGCCGTTTGTTTGGATGTGCTGCCATCAAGTGGAAGAAGCCAGAATCCCCCTGTCAAACCACTTTTCATATCGTGATTACAACACAATGTACTCAAATAGTATTTATTCCTTAAACTTAACATTTGATTTTCTTTCAACATTTTTGGCTCAGTCTTTATGAGCCCTTGTTGCTGGGTTACGTTTGAATTACACTGTTGGTGAATACTATGAATCTGATGTTTTCTACTCCTTGTAAAGCTTGATTTATGCCAAAATAAAACAAAAACTGCACTATCACCAGTTTGTGAGGGTTTTTTTTAATCTTAGATCTGTTATTCTGAAATAAATCAAACACAAACTATCCATATGCACTCTCTAATATAAACCATCCATACGACAAAATAGACAATAATAAACATTTCCTGAACCAACTTAGAAAAACAAATATTTCAAATTTGATGGGAAGACAAACAGAGAAAAAACATGACTCAGATTCAGGTTCAATTAGTGAAATGAAAGGAAATATTTGACCAAATATACTTGATCAAAAGAACAGATTTTTCTTCATAACTGTACTTTAGAGCAGTGTTTTTCAACCATTTTTGAGCCAAGGAACCTTTTTTACATTGAAAAAAATCTTGCGGGACCCCACCAACCAAAAATGTTACAAAAAGACATATTGTAGCCTATTACTAGTATCATCATGGTTTTTATCGATACCAATACTGCTTACTGATACTGATACTTATCAATGCTCATATTCAGGTTCAGGTTACTTTATTTGTACCCGTAGGTAGATTTGTTTTGCAGTCAGGTGACATTGATACTACTCTCCATAATTTGGTACAAAAAATAAAGACATGGCATGCTGCACTGCCTCAGATTTATAGAATGTTGTATTTGTAAGTGTTTCATGAAGTAGCTGGTGTTGCCCCCTTTACTTGTAACTACATTTTTAAACTACCTTTTTGCAGTGGATCCTCTGGCTTGGAGACTTTGGCATTGGGGCAATGTGGTTTGAGCATAGGCCAGTCCGATATTTATTAGTATCGGGGTCGAGCCAGTCATTTTGCCTAGATTGGTATTGGAGAGCAATAAAAAAAAATGTAAAAAAAACCCCCAAAACATTAAGACATAAAATAATCGTCTTTTAAAACTGCACCAACATTCTATAAACATCTCTGCACTCTCACTCTCCCTCACTCTGCAGCTGCAGCTCTGGTCTGTGTCAAGTCTGCATGCAATGATGTAATGTTAGAACCGAGATGGTTTTTACCTTTTTTTTTTTAGGATTAAAAAAAAGAAAAGTAAACAAAATATATCATTGCAAACAAAAAAGTCTTTAAAATAAACGAAATTGAAGACATACTGTATATGAATAGATAACTGATTTGATCTGTTCTGTATATTTAGTTGTTCATAAAATTAGGGGGCACCCCTCCCCCAAGACATTGCATCAGTCATAATTAGATATTATAGAAAATGTCTAAAATATAATTTAGCTTTATGTTAGAGCGGTTACTGTTATTAGGGCTTCATTCCAGACTCATCAAAATCATACAGGACATAAACACAGCTTTTATAAATGTATTTTTCCGATGATATCTTCATAGAGTTCAGACTGTCTTTTGCAATTTATTTACTGATTTTTTAATCATAAAGTTTATTAGATGTTATTTGATATTAATATTAATTATTATCATTATCCAACTTTATGGGTGTTTCATAATAAAAGCACATAACAGAAACATGATTGTTCTAATTGAATCAGTAGAGGGTTTTTATTTTGAAATATTTCAGGAAACGTTAAGTTGTGTACAGTCTATGGAAAAATAGAATTCAGTCCAGTCAGTCCAGTATTTATGGTGTACTAACTTTAAGGTTATTGAGAAGGAATTCAAGGATTGTTTCTCATTGTTAAGGATAATTAAGGTGATGATTTTTAATCATCACATTTAAGACTTTTGCAGATGCTTTCATCACACACAGCATGTCCCTCCCGTAAAGTAAATTGTAAATTTGAAGGCAATTTAAGTGTTAAAACATCTATTTTTAAAACAATGCTTAAAGAGTATTCTCTTTCTGGACTGGCCTAATAAATTAAGAAAATGTATGAGGGATAATTTGATGGTTCGAGTATATGTTTGTTCTTAAATGGTGGTGTTGAAACAAATATGTCATAGTTTTTCCATGTGATTAAAAAACTTGCTGTTTTACTGAAGAGCGACCACAGGATTAAAAAAAGAAGTCTAGCCAAAACAGCTGTTAATCAGCTGACCAGAGGTGTAGCAGCTGCTTGGGGGGGAGGGGGGAAAGTGACCCAGACGTTTCTGCCAACATGAGGGTCTGAACTTCAAAAAGTGAGACAAAATTATCCTCCGTGTCCAGAGCTTTACAGCATGTGTGACGTAATTTATGAAAATTTCCACAAATAAATTCAGAAATTTACAGCAATGTTCTGTGTCTGAGCTTCAGTGTGTGAAGCTGCACACCTCTGGATATGTTTGCACAGAAAGTGGTGCCTTTTCAGACATGATCAGAAATTCATTATCCTGGGAACAGCTGCACATCAGCTCTGAATATTTCTGCATACTGTGCATTTCTGGTGGTGAAAGGACATTTCTAGTGTCCAGAAACTCACTTTTTTTGCCCAGTGGAGGAAGAAGAAAAAGATGCTAGCCATGGGAATTGTGTTCATACTACACCCTTCAGACATGGATGGGCCAACAAAGGCACCCACGCACAACGGAAAAGTATTTGAAATTTTTGGGACAAGTTAAAAAGTGAAATTATTAGACAATTTCCCAAGGATCCCTGAACATTCCATCAAGGACCCCTAGTTGAAAAACACTGCTTCAGTGTAAATAATATCCTTTTTCCTGTTACAGAAGAAGTGCTAAAAAAAAACAACTGGCACTGTTCCCTGTGCTGAACAGTGTTGTTTAGATCTTTGTGCCCTGCCATCACCCGCCGACACCCACGTCACTGCCGGTACACAGTGAAGGACACCTTCCTACACCTGCAGAGGTTCTTTGAAGAGGAAGTCAGTCATTAATCCAGTTCTAAGTGAACCCTCTTAGTGCTGGTCACCATGCCCTTTGGGAATGGAGTGACTCATTTCAGTGAACTGAAGTGCTGCACTGAGATATGAAAGGAAAGCCTAAACAACCTGCAGACCAAAGCCAACTAGTGTGACTCCACTTTTCAATTTAAATGCTAATTTAGAGAACACAAAACCCAACACAGTATAATGGCACAGTGACTTTGAGAAGGACTGAGATTACATGTTACCAATGACAAAAGAAATGCTGCATAAGTGACCCTTCATTTCCTTTTGCAAGAGCAGTCTTTATTCATTTGCATATCAGAAAAAAATTGAGATGAATTATGCATGCCTGTGGCTTAATAAATTAGTAAAACCTTTTGAAGGAGAAATCTGTTCTCTTTTAATTCATATATCTTAATAAAAAGCAAGATACGCTTTACATCCGTGATGGACTGGCAATCTGTCCTGGGTGTGCCCTGCCTCTCACCCAAAGATGCGGTGATAGGTTCCAGCCCCTCACGACCCGAAAAGAATTACAGGGGTTAAAAAAAAAAAAAAAAAAATTACCTGAACTTTTTTCCAGGGGCAGGGTCATCGGGGTGGACATGCGCACACACACACACACACAGACACACAGAGCAACAGTGAACTTTATATAATACTCCAAACTGCATCATTTCTATAATTGTTTAGTTCAAAAGAAATAATCCCTAGGCTTCAAAAACTTACTCTCTACCCTATCCTAATGTATGAAAGGTTTTGTGTACGTTGAAGGATGAAACACTCTCACAGGGCCGGAGTGGAACCAATTTTCAGCCTGGGAGTTTCATGCCCAAGACCAGCCCACTTCTTGCCAAGTGGAGGAAATTGGAGCAAAAGTTCTATTTCTATCCAATAGTTTTTATTGCAGACATGTTTTGACAAGAATATAGAACTTAGTTCACCTCAGTAAACCAGCTGACAAATGAGAAACTGTAAGATAAATCACAAACGGGAACATCAATTCAGTTCAGTGGCATAAAAATTCTACAGAAACAAAAGAGCTATTCATTAGACAACTTTAACCTCATATATAATAATAATATATACGGTGTTATGTCAGTTCAGTGTCAGTAATGATATCATATCATTGTGTAATTTCCCCATATAGGTTTTTGTGTCCTGTTCCAATATATGCATGTCTGTGTCACAAATTTACCAGAAAAAAAGTTAAAAATGTCCAAGAATGTTTACAAAAACCTCACTAATTGCACAGAAAATGGGAAAAACTAAAACATTTACACTAATCTGCAGCTTTTGTTCTTAAAATTTTTGACTTCATTCTTGTGAATTTACTCCCCTGTATTCATTATGTTTTTCATACAAAATTGTAACTTGTTTCTCACAAATTTTCTATTTTACTTGTAAATTGGCCTCCTTTGTCATATTTTACAGCTTTATTCTTGCTAATTTATACTTAATTTACATGTATAGGCTTTACCTTACACTAAGTTTGTGAGTCCACCACCACTACCATCCCCCTTGTTAAAAAGTAACAAATCACATGAGAACAAACACGTTGTTTCTTCATTCAGCAGCATCTACTGTGGAAAGAGGCTTTTTCACCAAGACTGTGTCCACAAAAATCTACATATTTGATCTTAAAATCAAGATAATAGGTAAAAGGCCATAACTACTAGGAATGTTTAGGCTATTATAAATATGCAGCTTCTTCTATAAATGGGATTTTCTTCACATAAAAAAATCATATTCTTTTAATTTTAGAACTTTTTGAATGTATTTTTTTTTCCTTTTTAACCATGAAAACTGCAGCTTTTGCTTAGAAATTTTCATATTAACATATACTGTAGGTTCATGTAGCCTAATTATTTCTTGGAAATTTAGAACTTTATTTAAAAATCTTTGTAATGAGGAATTAATTAGTTTTTCAGTTATGAGAAAAATACGTCAGAAGTGTGAACTATTTGATGGCAGCTAAATATTATAGAATTTATCCTGAGAGTCACTTCACTAACCTGAGGTGCTGAAAATCTCACGGCCTCGCTGCTGTAGCAGAACACACTCCTCTGCGGCCTCCTCTCCCCTCACACGTGCCGTTTGACTAGTTTTTCTTTGGGAAAATCACCTCTTCTATCAATTTCTGTCATTTGTTAACCACCAAAATGTGAACACAACTTCTGGAGTGCCGCGCTCTGTTGAATGCTGTCAGTCTGTCTTTCAGTCGGACCAATCATTACTGGCACCAAATTCAGAGGGACGCTCTGATGTGTAGTTCAGTCAGGCAGGTTTAGGGCTATTAAACATGGGGATAGTGCTCACAACATGCCTACCACAGATTATCAGATTATATTGATGTTCATTAATTTTACGTCCAACTAGAACACCGGCCCATCAGTGAAGCGGCCCACTGGGATATGGGCCACTCCAGTCTGCACTCGTGCCTCCAGTCACGCTACATACGGCAACAATGCTTGGACAAAAAGTAGTTCTGCATATAGGAATAAGACATAAATCTTTTGTTTTTATAGGACAGGGGTCCTCAACTGTTTTTGCCTGGGGTCCACATTTATTTTTTCCAGTAGACCAGAGGTCCGGAGCAGTGAAGGCATCCTGCATGGGCGGATATTTCATTTTTATGCTGGGAGGGACAATAAACAGAACATTTTCTTCAGAGAAAATATTGAGGGGACACTAAGTATTATTGTTGTCAGTCACAAATTTATGAGAAAGAATGTACAAGTTTACTAGAAAAAAAGTTGCAAATTTAGTGAGAAAAAAATATGTAAATTTACAAAAAAAAAAGTCACATTATAAAAAGGTTACAAATTTACAAGAAAACATTACAGATTTAAGATGCAAAACCAGCAGATTTATGAGGGAAAAGTGGCAAATTTACAACAAAAAAGTTTTACATTTACAAATAAATGTAGTAAATTAATGAGAAAAAGTTACACATTTATGAGAAAAGCTGCAAATTTTAAAGAAAAAAAATTGTCCCTCCCCGGGCCCCCTTGATTTACGCCCATGTCAGCAGGCTGTTGTGCTGTGGGAGGAGCTGCTGAAGGCAGCAACTTTCACAACAGACTTTCACACCTCTGTTGACTTTTGCTGTTGTTTCATAGATGCAACAAGAATCCTGCTTGCAGCTTGATATGACCAGTTCAGTGCATTTATTTTTGTTGTTCTTACCTCTGAATTCTGAGGAAATATCTCTTCAAAATTCCTATGCTTGTTCTCATAATGCCGTTTCAAATTGTAAATCTTTATTAAGCTGTGATCTTGTGCTGGTAGGAGGGAGAACAAATGCAAATTGCTCAGTCCATTCGTCTTTGAACTGCAGATTTTCACTGTCCACTTTTCTTTTAGCAGCAAACTTGGAGCATGTCATTTTTGTTCAATCCAGGCTCCCACTGCTGCTACCGCTCCGGAAGTGAAAGTCAATGTGCTGCTCAGCTGCAGCCTCTGGCACGCTGACAGGCTGTCAGTGCATCGTTGGCATGTAGATAACAGTCTGCGTTTACAGGTGCTGACCTAACCAAAACACATAGTAAAGGAATCGCAGTTCGGGGGCCACAAATGGTGAGTTCACAGGCCGCCTATCCACATTATTCCTGGGGGTGCCGCTGTAGGAGCGATTATGGGTGGAGCTTCTGGTTTCGGCTGACCTAGTGTTAAATCAGTCAGTAAGAGTGGAGTAGCAGGGGCATTTAAAATAGCGTTTTTAAAAGTTTTTCAAATTCATTTTAATGTATAGTCCACATACGTGTTTCCCACTCAAGTGGCAGCTAATTTCAGCACTTGTAGTTTTTGTATTTTTGAATGTTTTTGCGTAGCTCTGTACTTGGCTGCTGTTCATGGTGTGAGGCTCCTCACAGATAAGCACAGCTAAATCTGTGGCTTCAACAGCAATGAGTAGCTCATGCACTGAAAACTACAGGATTGTCTGTGTAATTGGCGGTACAGACACAGGACAGACACCAAGACAAGAGCCAGGTATGTTTTCACTTGTATGAATGTCACAGATCTGACGTTTTACCCCAAATTTAAAACGCCCAAGCACGTAGTTGTGGTTCTTTGTGGCTCCGACTAGACTCTACGTCTGCTCTGAGGTAAATTTGAATAGGTCCAACATATTTTAACAAAATACAGCCAACTTTATTGCGGTGGAGACATTGATATATCTCATAGCTTTTATTTGTTTACAGCGTTAGCATGTTAGCAGCGGAGCTAACTAACGGAGCTACTGGACACGTTTTAAGGTCAACTTCTCATCCCTCCATAGTTGTGGGATGTGGTATGATTATATTACTGGCTTTGAGGTGCAAAAGGCTGTGTTCCTGCATTTCTGATGCCGAAGTCATTGGTTTTTTAACAAGGAAAAGTGTCCCGTATCAGTGACAACAATACGTTCTAAACCAATACCGGAAGTTGCTACCATAATTCACGCAAGACATCATGGGGCCTAGGAATAAAGTGGATTGAGGGCCACTGTTATAGGAGTATCATTTTCCCCTGCAGCCAAACGGCACACGTCGGAAATCCGGCACCGTGCCAGAAAACTTTAAGCCCCGAGCTGTAGAAGATGGATGAATGATAAGCTTTACATCGGCTTTGTACACATTATGTGCATATTGTACTATTATATTATTAAGCAGTGAACATTTACTAAAGTTCTCATGAGATTTTGGCAGGCACTTAATGAGGTAAAATAGATCAATAGGCCTGTACCTGCAGTGGGATACGTGCTAAACAACCATGCACCTACCAAATGTTCTCTCAAATCTGTCACATTGTGACATTCACCCAACACTTCTAACAAGATGAGTAGTTCTGTGAAAAGTGGCAGATGGGTTGGAAAATGATGAGATCAACTCAAAGTGTTTTTAGCACACAGTTCATTGTACAGTATTTATTTATTTATTTGTGTTTGCCTTTGACTAAGCTCCATGAATACAGTACAAACAGTTACCCTTTTGGAGATCTAAGAAAGCAAATATTTTTCAACTTTATTCAAACTTTCTCCAATTTGATATTAGGACATACAGGAACATTTTAGTCTAAAGACTAAAGGTGCTGAAACATTGCTTATATAAGACAGAATGCCTTAATTTTCAATGCAAAAAAACCCCCCATTATTTATGTGGCTGGACTGAGATGTGAGGGAATATGGTGACTGGTGGTATGGCTACCCTAAAAATGACATCTGCTCTCGCTGTGGTCGGCCAGAGTCTCCACTCAGTTCTGTAAACACCAGAAGGTCTGAAAAGCGGGGGGGGGGGGGGGGGGGGGGGGGCATACTGGACAACTCTGTCACCTCTTGTGTTAATGCTGCATACATTTAGCATTTGAAACCAATTTCTCTGACTTTATAATGGGTAAAATAAAATGTATTTTACATTGTATAAATCAGCCAGTTGTAGCTTCAGTGTGGTAGCTTGAGTCATAGTAGCTGTTTTTCAGTTTGCAAAGGTACCTACGCCTACACAAACAACAACAACAACAAAAAAAACCCAGAATCCATTTAAAAGACTAAAAACACAAGCCCAAACACAACTGTGAAAATCACTATTATGACAGTGGCTCATCTCTTCTTTTTGGAGCATTTCAAACAACGTGGGAGTACTCACAGCAGTGCGTTTAAAAGGGAGATGAAGGCCAATTACAATGGGTACTTGTTGGACCCATCATCTCTTGTTATGCAGATGAGTGCAGCTATGAAAATTAATGGACAGTGGGTGGTGAAGTGGTACTAAGGTCTCTCAGACAGTGCATTTTTAATTTTGCCCATGCATAAAGAGCTTCAGTTAATATGATTAAATATGCTACGTGATTTGCTAAAAGGTTTCAGCTGGATATCAGAGATAAAAGGTTTCAATTAGTTGAATATGCAAGAATGTTACAGGACATCTGATTTATAAACATCTACAACTACTGAGTACATTTCCAATGAAATAATTCCCTTTTCAGTAAGATGTGACAAATCTTGTAAATTTGAATGACACCTACAGTCATGTGAAAAAAATAGGACACCCCATTAAATATTCAGTTCTTTATTAAGAAATGTTCACATATCTATGTCTAACCTTGTTTTTGTTTTTATTTGCATTTTTTAACAATTGTTTTAGCCATTTTAAGTGGGAATGAATGTGGGGGTGTCCTAAAAAAGATGGGGGGGTCCTAATTTATCCCTCACTATTAGTTTAGAATTATATTTTACAGAAAATTTGAAAAAAAGTCTTTAATTTATTTTTAATTGTTTAGTTGTATTACATGAATCTCCCAGTATTTTAAACACGGATATTAAATATCCATATGTCCAAACATGTTTAAAAAACCCACACAGGCTTATACAGGGTATCCTAATTCTTTCACATGACTGTATACTTACCAGCCAATTTAACAGGTACACCTGTTTAGATATTTGCATCAACAAATAGTTAATCAGCCAATCACATGGCAGCAACTCTATGCATTTAGGTATATAGATATGGTCAAGACGAGCTGCTGAAGTTCAAACCAACCATCAGAATGGGGAAGAAAGGTTATTTATAAGATTCGTGAATGTGGCAGGGTAGTTGGTGCCAGATGGATTGGTGTAAGTATTTCAGAAACTGTTGATCTACTGGGATTTTCATAAACAGCCATCTCTAGGGTTTACAGAGAATGGTCTGAAAAAGAGAATATATCCAGTGCACAGCAGTTCTTTGGGCCTACAGCGGGGAAAGTAAGTATTGAACACGTAAACATTGTTCTCATTAAACATATTTCTGATGGAGCCGCTGACCTGAGATTTTAACCAGATTTCCGTAACATCCCAAATAATCCATACATACAAAGAAATCAAGGCGCCTTGATTTCTTTGTGTTGCCCTGTGTGGAATGACACAGGGAATAAGTATTGGACACACTAGATGAAATTTATTTAATATTTAGTAGAAAAGCCTTTGTTGGTAATAACAGCTTCCAGATGCCTCCTGTATGGAGAAACTCGGCGCAAGCATTGCTCAGGAGTGACTTTAGCCCATTCTTCAACACAAACTCTTCAAATCTTGAAGGTTCCGTGGACGTCTTCTACAAACTCTGATCTTCAGTTCGTTACATACTGTAGATTTTCAATTGAATTCAGGTCAGATGACTGACTGCGCCATTCTAGCAGCATTATTTTCCTTCTCTGGAGCTAGTTTCTCTCTAGAGAGAGTTTCTTTGACTGCGTGTTTGGTATCATTGTCTTGCTGAAATGTCCACCCTCATTTCATCTTCAGCATCTTGTCAGATGGCGACAGGTTCTTATCAAGGATGTCTCTGTACATTTGTCCATTCATCTTTCCTTCAATTATATGAAGTCTGCCTGTATCTTGTGTTGTGTGTTGTTGTGTGTTATGTACCGTCCTGCGGTGTGAGGTCAGGCGGGCTGCAGCCAGAGTATATATTGCTGTGTGTTTTTAATAAAGTCAGTTCGCTGCATGGCATAACTCTGACTCCGACCATCATTTACAGACATAACATTCTGGCAACGAGGAGAAACTATGGGGGTGTATGGGCTACCTCCACCATTATCACCATTTCTGGAATATGTGGGAGAGCCAGCGATCCTGTGGCCGAACTGGGTGGCCATGTTCGAGGGTTACATCGCAGCGCTGGGCCTAAGTAGACTTGACGGAGCATGAAGACAAGCACTTCTGGCCCACCATCTCGGTGTAGAAGGTTGGAAAATTCTCTGTATGTTGGGACAAAATGGAGTCTTATAGGGATGCTATCAGGTGGCTGGCCAACTATTTTGTCAAACATACGAGGACCACGAAACTGCAGGTAATGGAGTTGTTGGCACCAAAAGAAACTAAGCTAGCTAGCTCGGAGAAGCTAGCAGCTTAGTCAGTGTTTATAGGGAAGTTAGCCACGAAGCTTGGTGTGTGCCAAAACCAAGCTACAAGCTACTAGTTAGACTTCGAGGTAGAGCTGGGGCCACAAGTGGGGGAGCCACCGGTCACCGAAGATGGCAAGCCAGCCGAGGAGCTCAGCACACTGGAGTTGGAGGAGCGACAGCCGGGCACAGAGGCAGTGCAGCAGAGTACCTTGGACGACGGTGCTGAGCGCAGTGACGAGGCACCTGGGTCAATGAGTGACACCAGCAAGGGTGATGCTGAAAGTCCCAGGAAGCAGCAGAGACAGCCGGACACAGAGACGGCACAGCGGAACACCTCGGACGACAGAGAGGAGGCACCGGGTGCCACAGAGGTAGGGCAGAACCTCAGTGCCGGTGCTCAAAGCACCTTGGACGAGGGTGGTGGACGTTACGGCGAGGTGCCAGAGCCAATGAGTGACATCGACGAGCGAGTTTTGGTTTTCCCTGGAGTTCGGCCACAGGGGGCCAGAGTGTTTGGGGTTACAACGGCGACAGCTACAGTGATGGTGAAGACAGTCGGGAGCGGACCGACAGGCATGGAGGGACTGCGTGCCTGGCAGCAGCACTACAGGTCCAGATGAGAGAAGCAGTCGAGGGTGAGAAGGGACATTCTTGCCGGGGAGGTCAACTTCGATCCGGGGGGAGGCGGCGGCCAGGGGTATGCATGCCGTGGGGCTACCCTGGGCCTCTGAGCTGGTTTTACCTTTGGCTACCCATGGACATTGGCGTAACGTAAATTTCTTTCAATGTAAATATGTTTGTGCATATATTATATATATGCACAAACCTTGGTTCCAAGGTTGTCATAGCCAGGAGCGACACTGGGGTTAAGCTCCCAGTGCTCATAAAATGCTCCTTATGGCGTGCGTCTCGAAAAGCCTCTGACAACTAAGTCCAACTCCTAGCCTGCCCGTGTGGTTTAGTCTCTAAGCCCGGCGGAACTGCTTTTACTAATAGGAGAAGGGGCGAGGGTGGATCTCTGGCGCCTTAAAACCAGATGCTTCGGGTAGATGGTGGCTCGTCAACCTGGGAAGGTAGCCCATCTAGGGGAAGGCAAACCCTGATTTCAAACCTCTGCTGCCTGTGACCCGGTCACGGGAAAGGCTTCGGGAGTCAACCCTGAGGAAAAATCCGGAGTCGGAGCCCCTAAGGCAGTTCTATGTTGTGCTCAACATCGTTCTGGCAGCTCCTGCAACGGCGCTGGTGCCAAACTGTAGCAGCCCTGCTGTTCCTTTGGATTCATCAGTGACGTGGAGAGGGGGGACATGCTGCATGGGCAACATCTTGTCCTCCATATCTTCCTGCCCAGGCTTGAATCCTACCAACGCCCAACGCTGGAAGGTAGAACACCGGATCACTGGAGAGGACACTCCAGCTTCGCCTTTGGCGTAGACAAAACACGGGGAATGACAGTTACCGGTTATAAGCCACTGCTCAATTGGCGTAGAGCGTGGCGCCAGGGGTTGTTCCCGATGGTGGGAGGGATCATCAGATCTCACTGGACAGCTACCGCCCGCCTCAAGCTGGGCAGCCCCCAGCCAATAAGGTGTTGTCCCGCCACAGCTTGCTTTCCTCATTGGGTGCATGGGGATAAGGAGAAATCCAAACAGCAGGCTGAGAACCTTCGCACCAGGCAAGACAATAAAACAAAAGAGACCAACTCTAAAACTGGGAACTTGGAACGTCCACACTATGATGACAGGACTCGCTGCTAACCTAAAGGACATCAACGACACCAGGAAGACTGCCATCATCAATAATGAGCTGAAGAGACTGGGAGTGGATATCGCCACTCTCCAGGAAACACGGTTAGCTGATGCAGGCACACTGAGAGAGAAGGACTACACGTTCTACTGGCAGGGAAAGGGCAGTGACGAACACAGGGAACACGGAGTGGGCTTCGCAGTGAAGAACACTTTGCTGAAGATGGTGGAACCGGAGAGCACTGGCTCTGCACGACTCCTCACCCTCCGCCTGAACACCACTGAAGGCCCAGTCACCCTCGTCAGTGTGTATGCCCCAACACAGACAGCCACACCAGAGGCAAAAGACGAGTTCTACGAGAATCTCGCAACAACTGTCAGGATCATCCCCAACTCTGAACAACTCATTCTCCTTGGAGACTTCAATGCCAGAGTGGGTGCTGACCACGACTCCTGGCCCTCCTGTCTTGGACCTTTTGGCGTGGGCAGAATGAACGACGATGGACAGCGGCTGCTCGAGTTCTGCACATATCACGATCTGTGCATCACAAACTCGTTCTTCAAGACCAAGCCCCAACACAAGGTTTCCTGGCAACATCCGCGCTCAAAGCACTGGCACCAGCTAGACTTGATCCTGACCAGGCGCACCTCACTGAAGAACGTGCTAATCACCCGTTCGTTCCAGAGTGCAGATTGCGACACAGACCATTCATTGGTGTGTTGCAAGGTCAAGCTGCAGCTGAAGAAATTCCATCGTGCTAGACAACCTGGAAAGGCACGGATTGACACCAGCAAGATGGCCCAACCAGAACTTGTTGAGCAGTTTGCCTCCACCTTTGAGAAGGAACTTGGTGTACCACAAGGAGGAGAATCTGCAGAGCAGAAGTGGGAAGAGCTGCGAAACACCATCTACCGCACAGCCTTGGCTACCTTTGGGAGGAAGACCTCGAAGTCACAGGACTGGTTTGATGCCAAGTTGACCGAGATGACCCCCGTCATTGAAGCCAAGCGCTCAGCACTTGCTGAGTACAAGAAGTACCCAAACGAGAAGAATCTCCAGATTCTCAGGGCTGCGAGAAGCAAAGTTCAGCAGACTGCTCGGCGCTGTGCCAACGAGTACTGGACTGAGCTCAGCCAAGACATTCAAACCGCTGCCATAACAGGGAACATCCATGGTATGTACGATGGCATCAAGAAAGCACTTGGTCCGGCTCAGAGCAAGACGGCCCCCCTCAAATCTTCCACTGGGGAGATGATCACAGAGAAGAACAAGCAGATGGAGAGATGGGTGGAACACTACTCCGACCTCTACTCTAGACAGAACACCGTGACACCGTCAGCCCTTGATGCCATCGACTGCCTGCCATCCATGGACGAACTTGACGCCGAGCCAACCATCGACGAACTCAGTAAGGCCATTGATAGCTTGGCTGCTGGCAAGGCACCCGGCAACGACGGCATACCCCCTGACCTGATCAAGCACTGCAAGACCGCCCTACTGCTGCCATTGCATGACGTCCTCTGCCAGTGCTGGAAGGAAGGTGCCGTACCACAGGACATGAGGGACGCCAAGATCATCACCCTCTACAAAAACAAAGGGGAGAGAAGCGACTGCAACAACTACAGGGGCATTTCCCTCCTCAGCGTTGTTGGCAAAGTCTACGCACGAGTTGTTCTCGTTCGTCTACAGAAGCTTGCCGAACGTGTCTACCCCGAGTCTCAGTGTGGCTTCCGCGCTGAGCGATCAAAGGTAGACATGATATTCTCCATCCGCCAACTCCAGGAGAAATGCAGAGAACAGAACATGCCTCTGTACGTCGCCTTCATCGACCTCACCAAAGCATTCGATCTGGTCAGCAGAGAGGGCCTTTTCAAGATCCTGCCAAAGATAGGATGCCCACCAAAGTTGCAAAGCCTCATCGAATCGTTTCACACCAACATGCAGGGGATAGTGCAGCACGATGGCAACGTCTCAGAGCCATTCAACATACGCAGCGGAGTGAAACAGGGCTGTGTACTTGCGCCAACCCTCTTTGGGATTTTCTTTGCTATGCTCCTGAGGCATGCCTTCAGCACAGCAACAGAGGGAATCTACCTGCACACAAGATCTGACGGCAGGCTTTTCAACCTCGCCCGCCTGAAAGCCAGAACCAAAGTACGCGAGGCTCTAATCAGAGACATGCTGTTCGCAGACGACGCTGTAGTCGCAACCCACACACAGCAGGAGCTTCAGACCCTGATGGACCGCTTCTCCCAGGCATGCAAGGACTTCGGGCTTACCATCAGCCTGAAGAAGACTAACGTCTTGGCGCAAGGCACGGAAGCACCACCAACCATCACCATTGATGACTACAAGCTGGAGGTCGTGAATCAGTTCACGTACCTGGGGTCCACGATCAGCAACAACCTCTCCCTTGATACAGAGATCAACAAGAGGATTGGAAAATCAGCCTTCACACTCGCTCGCCTCACCACACGAGTGTGGGAGAATCCCAAACTCTCTGTCAAGACGAAGATGGCAGTGTACAACGCCTGCGTCATCAGCACACTGCTCTATGGGAGTGAGACGTGGACAACATACGCCCGGCAGGAAAAGAGACTGAACTCCTTCCACTTGCGCTGCATTCGCCACATCCTGGACATATCCTGGCAGGACAAAGTGCCCAACACAGAAGTTCTGTCCCGCGCCGGCCTTCCCTCCATGTTCACTCTACTCAGGCAGCGCAGGCTCCGCTGGCTAGGCCACGTTCACCGTATGGAGGATGGCAGAATCCCCAAAGACGTCCTCTATGGAGAACTGGCAACTGGCAGGAGAGACATTGGCCGCCCACAGCTGCGCTTTAGAGATGTCTGCAAGAGAGACATGAAGGCCCTGGATATCAACACAGAGCGCTGGGAGGACCTTGCAACAGACCGCTCCAAATGGAGAGGCACCCTGACCAGACAGCTCAAGGCGGGTGAAGAGAGACTGACTGCTGCAGCAGATGAAAAAAGGACCCGCAGGAAGAACCGCCACAGACCCAGCAGCACGGAGACCACCCACAAGTGTGACCTGTGTGACAAGGACTGTCATTCGCGCATCGGCCTGTTCAGCCACAGGCGGTGCTGTTCCAGCAGAGTAGACGTTTAGGATTCTCTTCCATGGTCATCATAGACCGACGGAGGCCGACGACAACGATGTTCATGTGCATGTGTTTTGAGAACGTGTGGTGTGCATGTAAATATGTGTTGTTATGGGATTAATTTTATGCATTTTTTTCAGTTAGGAAACACGGCAGTATTTTTGGTTTAAAATATGGACCGTTTTATTTACTACAAGCAGCAGAATAATCCACTTTGCGGTGTGGGGTGGGAGAGCAGTCTACCTGTCTCCCTTAGTTTTTAGTTGTTTTGGGGTGAATGTGCTAGGCCATCATAATTCTTTATTCCCTGTTGTTTTCTTAGCGCATGATTCAGGTCCTAAATTAGGGCGGGTCTGAATTGTATGTGTTTTGGACTTTTGTAAGGGGGGGGGATGTTGTGTGTTATGTATTTGGCTCTCAAGGCTTGCCGTAGCCACCCTGCGGTGTGACGTCAGGCGGGTTGCGGCCAGAGTATATATTACTGTGTGTGTTTAATAAAGTCAGTTCGCTGCATGGCATAACTCTGACTCCGACCATCATTTACAGACATAACACTGTGCTGAAAAACACCCCCACACCATGATGGGATATGCACTGCCATTTCTCCTCCAAACATCCTGTGTTGTGGCATCCAAAAAGATAAATTTTGGTCTCATCTGACCAGACTATATTGTCCCTGTATTTTACTGGCTTGCCCAAATGTTGTGCAGCAAACTTTAAATTAGCTTCAACATGCTTTTTCTTCAATAATGGAGTCTTGCAAGGTGAGTGGGCATAGTGCCCATGTCGGTTGAGTGCATTAGGGATAAGGGATAAGGACCTGTACTTATATAGCGCTTTTCTAGTCTCAAAGACCACTCAAAGCGCTTCACTAGCACTAACCCTCTACTCTAAGGGCCTATAGGAGATAGATATCTAGGGACAATTTAGAACAACCAATTAACCTAACATGCATGTCTTTGGATTGTGGGAGGAAACCGGAGCCCCCGGAGTAAACCCACGCAGCACAGGGAGAACATGCAAACTCCACACAGAAAGGTTATTGTTTTCTTTGAAACAACAGTATCTGCTAACTCCAGGTCTTTGTGGAGCTCTCCATGAGCAGTCTTTGGTCCTTGGTTAACTCTTCTGATAATTCTTTTGATTCCTTTGTCAGAAATCTTGCGAAGAGCTCCTGGTTGTGGCTGGTTAATGGTAAAATGATGTTCTTTCCACTTCTGAATGATGGCTCCAACAGTGCTCACTGGAACATTCAGCAATTTAGAAATGCACCTGTAGCCAATGTCATCATTATATTTTGCAACAATAAGGATGTAAAGGGCTAGAGAGAGCTCTTTGCTTCTACCCATCATGAGTTCTTTGTGGTGTGACAATCTGATATCCACAGACCTTTTAAAAGGCTATAAGTCAGGACGTAACAAGCTGAAATTAATTTGCACTGATAGGGGATGGCTTCCTAAATTCTGATGGATTTCAGTTGGTTTCTTGGCTTTCTGTGCCTTTTTGCACCTCTTTTTCCTTGTATGTTCAATACTTATTCCCTGTGTCATTATACTTTATTAAGTATAATTTGTTTTGTGAACACAGTTGCCTTGATTTTTTTGTATGTATGGATTAATTGGGTTGTTACTGATATCTGGTGAAAATCTCAGATCAATGGCTCCATCAGAAATATGTTTGATGAGAAAAATGTTGACATGTTCAATACTTATTTTCCCCGCTGCATATACCTTGTTGATGTCAGAGCTCAGAGGAGGATGACCAGACTGGATCGACCTGACAGAAAGGCGACAGTAACATGGATAACAACCAACTGAAGACA
Organism: Pholidichthys leucotaenia; assembly: GCA_020510985.1. Lineage (NCBI taxonomy): Eukaryota > Metazoa > Chordata > Actinopteri > Cichliformes > Pholidichthyidae > Pholidichthys > Pholidichthys leucotaenia. The sequence goes on from CM035836.1 coordinate 188,978,695, forward strand.
ATATCTGAAGGAATAATGAATGAGCCTTGAAGCAGATTGGCTACAGCGGCAGACTACAACTGATGTCACTCCTGTCAGCTAATAACAGGAAACTGAGGGTACAATTCAAACAGGCTCAGCAAAATTAAACAATAGAAGATTGGAAAAATATTGCCTAGTCTGAGTCTCAATTTTTGCTGCAACATCCACATGGTAGGGTCAGAATTTGATGTAAAGAACATGAAAGAATTGATGCATGCATGGAGCATTATGGATGTGCAGCAAATAAATCTGTAGCAAATGTGTGATGCTAGCACATCAAAATGGATCAATATCGCAATATCTGGTTGAATCTATGCCATGAAAAAAAACTAGGCAGATCTGAAGTAAATAGTAATCTAAATAGCAAGCCATATCTAACAAAATGGATGGTACATGTACAAAGCAGCATCTTCATATGTTTGCTTTCTTACAGTCCAAGATCCAAAAACATTCATATTACACCAACACAAAATAAAGAAAAGCAGACAATATTCATATTTAAGCAACTTCAGTCATGCCTGTCTTGGTGCATTACAGTTTGCTTTAAATGTCAGTCATTACCAGTATTGGGCAAGTTACTAAAAAATAGTAACTAGTTACAGTTACTTCTTTTCAAAAGTAACTGAGTTACTTACCAGTTACTGCATGATTAACGTAACCAGTTACTTGGAAAAGTAACTTTCATGTTACTTTTAAATGCATACTTAAATCATCTTGCACACACAGCAAGATCAAGGGCCCCTTGTTCTCATCAGAAAAAAAGAAAACTGATGAGAAAAAAAAGTCTCATCTTCCAGAGAAAAAATGTCTCAGATTGACAAACTATTGTAATCAGTAGAAAGTCAGAAATTTACTAGAAATAAAGCTGTGGATTCACAGAAAATTTTTGGACCCCCTGGTGGACTGTTTTTGGCCCACGAGCCATATGTTTGACACCCCTGGACCAACCCATTAAAAATGAATATTTAGAGGATTTACTTCCATGAAATAGTTGCACATCACAACAGCATGTAAATGAATGAGATAAAATAATATAGAAAGCACAGATACAGTGGGGTAAAAAAGTATTTAGTCAGCCACCAATTGTGCAAGTTCTCCCACTTAAAAGATGAGAGAGGTCTCCAATTTTCATCATAGGTATATCTCAACTATGAGAGACAAAATGAGAAAAAAAAATCCAGAAAATCACATTGAAGGATTTTTAATGAATTAATTGGTAAATTCCTCGGTAAAATAAGTATTTGGTCAGTAACAAAAGTTCATCTCAGTACTTTGTTATATACCCTTTGTTGGCAATGACAGAGGTCAAACGTTTTCAAGTTTTCACAAGGTTTTCACACACTGTTGCTGGTATTTTGGCCCATTCCTCCATGCAGATCTCCTCTAGAGCAATGATGTTTTGGGGCTGTCGCTGGGCAACACAGACTTTCAACTCCCTCCAAAGATTTTCTATGGGGTTGAGATCTGGAGACTGGCTAGGCCACTCCAGGACCTTGAAATGCTTCTTACGAAGCCACTCCTCCGTTGCCCGGGCGGTGTGTTTGGGATCATTGTCATGCTGAAAAACCCAACCACGTTTCATCTTCAATGCCCTTGCTGGTGGAAGGAGGTTTTCACTCAAAATCTCACAATACATGACCCCATTCATTCTTTCCTTTACACGGATCAGTCGTCCTGGTCCCTTTGCAGAAAAACAGCCCCAAAGTATGATGTTTCCACCCCCATGCTTCACAGTAGGTATGGTGTTGTTTCTCCTCCAAACACGACAAGTTGAGTTTTTACCAAAAAGTTCTATTTTGGTTTCATCTGACCATATGACACTCTCCCAATCCTCTTCTGGATCATCCAAATGCTCTCTAGCAAACTTCAGACGGGCCTGGACATGTACTGGCTTAAGCAGGGGGGCACGTCTGGCACTGCAGGATTTGAGTCCCTGGCGGCGTAGTGTGTTTCTGATGTAGCCTTTGTTACTTTGGTCCCAGCTCTCTGCAGGTCATTCACTAGGTCCCCCCATGTGGTTCTGGGATTTTTGCTCACCGTTCTCGTGATAATTTTGACCCCACGGGGTGAGATCTTGCGTGGAGCCCCAGATCGAGGGAGATTATCGGTGGTCTTGTATGTCTTCCATTTTCTAATAATTGCTCCCACAGTTGATTTCTTCACACCAAGCTGCTTACCTATTGCAGATTCAGTCTTCCCAGCCTGGTGCAGGTCTACAATTTTGTTTCTGGTGTCCTTTGACAGCTCTTTGGTCTTGGCCATAGTGGAGTTTGGAGTCTGACTGTTTGAGGTTGTGGACAGGTGTCTTTTATACTGATAATGAGTTCAAACAGGTGCCATTAATACAGGTAACGAGTGGAGGACAGAGGAGCCTCTTAAAGAAGAAGTTACAGGTCTGTGAGAGCCAGAAATCTTGCTTGTTTGTAGGTGACCAAATACTTATTTTACTGAGGAATTTACCAATTAATTCATTAAAAATCCTTCAATGTGATTTTCTGGATTTTTTTTCCCTCAATTTGTCTCTCATAGTTGAGGTATACCTATGATGAAAATTGGAGACCTCTGTCATCTTTTAAGTGGGAGAACTTGCACAATTGGTGGCTGACTAAATACTTTTTTGCCCCACTATAAATGAAAGTTACCACTTACTGCAACAAATCAGTCACTTTTTCTCTGTGCGTAAGAAAACTTTAAGTGCATTTAATGCAGACATAAAATGCAAGCTTCTTACTCAAAAAAATACTTATGTTTAACCACAGAGGTAGAAGCTGTTAGGGGCTACTTACCGCTCGGGCAACAGGTGATCAGGGCTCGATATGAGAAGTTGCCACCGCCACGGCACCCCCCCCCCCCGGGGTGTGATGTGAACTGGGGCAGGACAGGAAATGGACCCGCGGAGGAGACTGTGACGGCTGCGTCAGTTACAGTAGGGTCAGTTTATATTTATTTGCTTATTTATTTACTTGCCTTTGGCATGACAACCTCCAGTGGCTTGAGGCCAGTGGTGGCGCTGGGGATGGCAGTCCCACCAATAGCCACCAAAACTGTGTATTTATCCCCAGTTGGCAGCTGATGAGGAGGGTGTTTAGCAACTGCAAGTTGTATGATCATCTGTTTGTGCTAAAATATCTATCCATATTAATAAAACGAGTAACGCGAGTAACACATCTGATCAAATTTCAGTAACTGTAACGCATTATTGAATTTTTAAACAGTAATTTTGTTACACAGCACGTTACTGCAAAAGTAGAGGCGTTACAGTAACGCATTACAAAGTAACGCTTTACTCCCAACACTGGTCATTACTGCTACAAAACAGTTTTAGGTCAGTTAGGATTACCACATTAACTCCTATTACAAGCATTAATTTCTGTTTGCTAAATAATTTTGATAATTGCTAAAAAAACAAAAAAACTTGAGAATATTTTATTGCATTCTTTAAAGCCAGATGTTTACGTACATGCACCAAGATTACTATGACTTTAAACAATTTGGGAATTTCCAAATAATGATGATGTCATGGCTCTGGAAGCTTCTGATAGATTAACTGTGGATGTATTTTTAGGCACACCTCAAACATGCTGCTTCCTTGTGTGACATCATGGGAAAATCAAAAGAAATTAGCCAAGATATCAGGAAGAGAACTGTGGACCTCCACAAATCTGGCTCAGCCTTGGGTACACTTTCCAGATGCCACGTTCATCTGTTCAAATGTCATGTGTCTGGGGGCTTATGTCATTCCAGACCCCAGACACATACTATTGGGTAGTTTGCCTCCTTGTTTTGTTCACTTAATGTCTTGTATTATTTTGTGTTCTGTTCTGCCTCTCCCTCTTCCTCCAGGCACTCCCCATTGGCTGCTCAGCCTGCCGCTGCAGTCAGTAGTCTGTAATCAGTACGCTTGTTGCCGTTACTCACCTGTATTCACTCTGTGTCATTAGTTCACCGTGTATTTATTCCCTATCAGTTTTTTCACTCATTGTCACGGCGTTAGTCTATATTCTGCACGCAGTCAGCCTCGTAGTTCAGTAAATTCTCCGTGTTTGGGCTACTCTCTCTCAGGACTATTCTTGGTGTCGTTTTTCCCAGAGCCCAGTTGCGCTCCGACTCATTCATGTAAGTCCTCCTTTCCCGGTTCACGTTTCTTGTTTCCCCCAGCGGCCAGCTTTCCCCTGGGGCGTAATGTGAACTTTTTCCCCCGTAGCCAACCGGCCTCAACTGAACTGTGTTCATCTACTGTGTTGATTATGATTTGATTACTTATGTAATCTAAATAATGTACGTTTTTATGAAAAAATACATGTTTTTGTATAACTGACTCTTTGCTAATGAGGCACACACTTCACCTGCAAGTGGGCTCATCTCGATTTCATTCATACGTGTGTAAAAGTGCACATACATGACATCAAACAATTATAAGCAAGTATAAACATCATGGGAATGTCCAGCTATCATATAGATGGATTCTGTGTCACAGAGATGAACATATTTTGGTGAGATATGTGCATGCCAACCCCAGAACAAAAGCAAAAAAAAACCTTGTTAAGATGCTGGCTGAAGCTGGTAAAAGAGTGTCATTATTCTCAATGAAATGAGTCCTGTACCAACATGGGCTGAAAGGCCCCTCAGCAAGGAAGACGTCATTAAAAGCAACATAAAAAACCAGATTACACTTTGCAACTGCACTCAGGTACAAAGACCTGAGTTTTTGGAGACATGTCCTGTGATCTAATGAAAATAAAATTGAACTGTTTGGCCATAACGACCATCATTACATTTGGAGGTAAAAGGGGGAACCATGCAACCCTGAGAACACCATCCCAGCTGTGAGGTACGGGGATGGTAACATCATGTTGTGGGGGTGTTTTGCTGCAGGAGGGACTGGTGCACTTCACAAAATAGATGGCATCACGAGGAAAGAACATTGTGTGGAAATATTAAAGCAACATCTCAAGACATCAGCCAGGAAGTTAAAGCTTGGGTGCAAATGGGTCTTCCAAATGGACAATGACCCTAAGCATACCACCAAATTAGTTATAAAGTGGCTTAAGAACAACAAAGTCAGTGTTTTGGAGTGACCATCACAAAGCTCTGATCTCAATCCCATAGAAAATTTGTGGGCAGAGCTGAAAAGATGTGTGAGCAAGGCGGCTTACAAACCTGACTCACAAACCTGAAAGGGCCAAAATTTCTATTGTGGGAAGCTTGTGGAAAGGTACACAAAATGTTTGACCCGCCATACAGTTTAAAGGCAATGCTACTAAGGAAATGTGTGTAAACTTCTGACTTTGAAGAAAGTAATAAACAAATGTCTAAAAAATTATTTAGCAAATACAGAAATTTGCTGTTTACAGAAATTATTTAGCAAATAGAAATAATTTTGGTAATTACAACTGAGCTAAAACAGGAGAAGTTCAGTCTGATTTAATGTCAGACAATGAGGGGAAAAAAGGCTATGTGTATTTTTATACAGTGCATGTAAACATCTGGCTTCAACTGAATTATGTGTGAAAAATTAAATACCTACACTACCGTTCAAAAGTTTGGGGTCACTTAGAAATTTCCTTATTTTTGAAAGAAAAGCCCTTTTTTCAATGAAGATAATTTTAAACTAATCAGAAATACACTCTATACATTGCTAATGTGGTAAATGACTATTCTAGCTGCAAATGTCTGGTTTTTGGTGCAATATCTAGATAGGTGTATAGAGGCTCATTTCCAGCAACTATCACTCCAGTGTTCTAACGGTACAATGTGTTTGCTCATTGTGTCAGAAGGCTAATGGATGATTAGAAAACCCTTGTGCAATCATGTTAGGTCTGCAATGCTGTAATTGCTGCAAATGGAGGATTCTTTTGACGAAAGCAAAGTTTGAAGGAAAAAATTATTATTTCAAATACAAATCATTATTTCTAACCTTGTCAATGTCTTGACTATATTTTCTATTCATTTTACAACTCATGGTGGTACATAAGTGTGACTTTTCATGGAAAACACAAAATAATTGTCTGGGTGACCCCAAACTTTTGAACGGTAGTGTATATAAAAAGTGTATATACTAGTGCATCCCAAAAATTAGAAAATTATGAATCAGTAATTTAAGTCATAGTCATCAAAATGTAGCATATATCAAAAAACACAAAGCTCACTTTATGCGTAGTGAACAGAGAAAAAAAATGAAAGTCTAACTTTTTTAATTTAATTATTGAAAGATCAATCTCACAATATTCAATTTCATTGCGATGCACTAATTCTGTGTATAAAAATACTAATATTGTTCATGAAGGCTATAGCAAGCAAGTTTGGATCCCATGTTCTCCTTTATAGGTCTCCATTAAATGTGCTTACACTGCACACTCTGTGATCTATTACTTCAGTGAGTTACAAAGAGTCTCTCATTCATTTTGCTTTCAGGCTCTCTAACAATACCCAAATGAAACATGACTTTCTGTACTTTAAGTGTCATCCATTCTGTCTTTCTCGCACCATACCACTAAATATAACCTCTGACAGTTATTGTCGGCTGGCCACCCACTAAATATTTAATTGTTCTTTAATAAAGGCTGGACTTTCTTATCTTTTGTTACAATGACAAGCTGTGACAGTGTTGCTGATCAGCACATTACTGGAAAGAGACAAAGATGTAACATAAGCTTGTGCACCAGCACTGGCAGAGAGTCCGTGTTGCATGCTGCGTGCATGTGCTGTCACTGTAAAATCAATATTGCAAAAAGCACATGGAAAAAGTGGCGAAAGTTTGTGGAGTTTGAGCGGAAATGTTTGTCGAAACATGGCAAATTTAAATCTCATTTCATGGATGGCTGCTGTGGCAATACTAATTCAGATCTGATCCCAAAGAAAACAAGATTAACAGAACCTGTCTGGATGTTAAAGTCTATAGCCAACACAGACTACCGTGCACAATATTCTCCAACAGACAATTATCATCAAGCAAAAATCAAAGCATACACTAAAATCTGTAAAAACAAACAAAATACCCTTGTTTTCAATGTCTTTAGTTACCAGAGTGTAACATTGTCTAAATGCCTACCTGTCTTGCGTCTTTGTTTTGGTTGAAGAGAGAAGATGACCATTAGAGCGCCCATGATGCCCTCCAGACTTTCTCACCTATGGTCTGAAGTCCTGTTAGATTTTGCAGAATTTCACTCCCACAATTGAATGGCTTGAGGGCGAAGATGCAGAAAAAAAAAAATACACAGAGATGCTGGAGTCTTAAAAATTAGACTCCTGGTCAAAACTTCTCCTTTATATTCAGCAGGTTTGAGAGCAGACAGTATGAGTGGGAGTAAAACATGCGTGAATCTGTTGATTTTGAATTTTAATGCGCACACTCCCCTCTGTTTTTCCCCCACTCTGAAATAGGAGCTCGCCGGCTGTTCTCGGCTCTGCAAAAGCTACTTTTTACCAGTTGAGCAGCTAGATTAATTGGGCACTCTGAGAGAAAGGCAGCAGCATGCTGTGGAGAGTGCGACTGCCGCTCTTTTCAACAGACCTCTCTTCACATGGGGAGGGAGAAACTAGAGGAAGCCAAGAGAGCTCATAGTGAAGATAACCATTTCTTCTTACTAGCTGCCTTTTACTAACACCTCCTCATAGGAATAGGAGGAGCAAACCAACCGGCTCCTTGACTATAAGTGAGTAAAACTGATTTCAGGCTGGTAGAAGCTGGTGTAAAGATTTAAATTTTGTACAAGGAATTCTGTATGCAATTTATTTCTTCAAATTGCAAGGAGACAACTGCAAACGGCAATTTAATTATGTTATTGGATCCTACAGTATGTGAATGTCACAAATATTTTGCTTTAACTCAAAAACAACAAAATCCCTCATATTTACCATTTATGTATGGCCAATTTATATACTGTAGATAAGTATGGACAACATGAGACCTCTCCAGAAGTGAAGCCCATGTCAATCATGGTGTCCAGCTGCAGATGATACACCCTCCTATTCCCATTATTGCATGTTGCACTTTACCAAACTGAAAACTAAAAATACTAAAAAAAAAATGTTTCTAAAACAGACAGTGGTGTGAAAAAATGTTTGCCGCCTTCCTGATTTCTCATTTTTTTGTATGTTTGTCACACTTAAATGTTTAAGATCATCAAACAAATTTAAATATTAGACAAAGATAACACAAGTAAACACAACATGCAGTTTTAAAATGAAGGTGTTTATTATTAAGAGTAAAATTAAAAAAATCCAAACCTGCATGGACCTGTGTGAAAAAGTGATTGCCCCCTAAACCAAATAACTGGCTGGGCCACCCATAGCAGCAACAACTGCAATTAAGTGTTTGCAATAACTGGCAATGAGTCTTTTACAGCGCTGTGGAGGAATTTTGGCCCACTCATCTTTGCAGAATTGTTGTAATTGGAGGGTGTGAGCATAAACCGCCTTTTTAAGGTCATGCCACAGCATCTCCATCGGATTCGGGTCAGGACTTTGACTAGGCCACTCCAAAGTCTTCAATTTGTTTTTCTTAAGCCATTCAGAGGTGGACTTGCTGGTGTGTTTTGGATCATTGTCATGCTGCAGAACCCAAGTGCGCTTCAGCTTGAGGTCACAAACAGATGGCCGGACATTTTTTCAGGATTTTTTGGTAGACAGCAGAATTCATGGTTCCATTTACCACAGCAAGTCTTCCAGGTCCTGAAGCAGAAAAACTGCCCCAGACCATCACACTACCACCACTATATTTTGCTGTTGGGATGATGTTCCTTTGTTGAAATGCTGTGTTACTTTTACACTGGATGTAATGGGACACACACCTTCCAAAAAGTTCAACTTTTGCCTCATTAGTCCACAGAGTATTTTCCAAAAAGTCTTGGGGATCATCAAGATGTTTTCTGGCAAAACTGAGATGAGCCTTTATGTTCTTTTTGCTCAGCAGTGGTTTTCGACTTGGAACTCTGCCATGCAGACCATTTTTACCCAGTCTCTTTCTTATGGTGGAGTCATGAACACTGACCTTAACTGTGGCAAGCAAGGCCTGCAGTTCTTTGGATGTTATTGTGGGGTGTTTTGGGACCTCTTGGATGAGTCGTCGCTGCGCTCTTGGGGTAATTTTAGTCAGCCGGCCACTCCTGGGAAGGTTCACCACTGTCCCATGTTGTCGCCATTTGTGTGTAATGGCTCTCACTGTGGTTTGCTGAAATCCCAAAGCTTTAGAAATGTCTTTATTACCTTTTCCAGATTGATGGATCTCAATTACTTTGTTTCTCATTTGCTCCTGAATTTCTTTGGATCATAGCATGATGTCAAGCTTTTGAGGATCTTTTGGTCTACTTCACTTTGTCAGGCAGGTCCTATTTAAATGATTTCTTGATTGAGAACAGGTGTGGCGGTAATCAGGCCTGGGTGTGGCTAGACAAATTGAACTCAGTTTTCCAAAGATGTGATAGACCAGTTATTTTATGTTTTTTTTTTGTAACTTAAGATTTTTATTCATTTTTCATTATATATATTGCATTCAGATCACAGTCTACATTTAAAAAAAAAAAACAAAAACAAAGGGGCTAGAGTAAAAAAGAAAAAGGAAAAAAAAAAAGAAAAAAAAAAAAAAAAAAAAAAAGGGGGGGGGGACAAATGTTGGAGCATCAAGTTTTTAATTTCCATCTCTTAATTCTTCTGGTTTTTCCAGCGTCGTTGGTTATTCTTTCAATATCTGTCTCGTTGTTGCACTTTGTAGTGCGTCCATTTCCGCCATTTTTTTTCCCATAGTCCTTCTTGCATTCTTTGTCGATATGTTAGTTTTTCCATCATACGTATGTCCTCAATAATGTCAATCCATTGCTCTTGGTCAGGAAGAACTTCTGATCGCCATTTTTTTGTGATTGTTTTTTTACATGCAATCAACAAGATTTTAACTAGATATCTGTCCTCCGCCTGTATAACATTGTCTCTTTTAAGATCACATAGGTACATCAGGTTACAGTTCATTGGTATATTATATCCTAATATCCTCTGTATTGTCACATGTATAGATTTCCAGAATGATGAGATTTTGCAGCATTTCCAAAACATATGCGAGTGGTCTGCATTTTGAGCCCCACATCCCCTCCAGCATAAAGATTGGGTATTTGTATACTTTCCTTGAATCTGTGGTGTAATGAAAAAGCGAATCAGGTTTTTCCATCCAAATTCCCTCCATGTTCTTGAATTTGTTGATGTGTGTTGTGTTTTCCATATTTCCTGCCAGCTTTCTTCTGTTATGTTTAAATTGAGCTCTTTCTCCCATTTCTCCTTTATATAGTTACTTGAATGATTGTTTGCCATAAGTTTCTGATATAGCTTTGAAATAATTCTTGTTTTATTTCCTGTATATGAGCTTAAAATGAATTGTATAATCTCGCTCACATCTGTTTGGAGGTTATGCCTAATCTTCTTCATATAATAGTCTCTCATCTGCAGATATCTGAAGAATTCCGATCTTTCTAGTTTAAATTTTCTCCTGATGTTTACAAAGCTCCCGAGATCTTTTTTTCCGATATTGCCCCATGCTGTGATTCCCTTGTTCACCAGATTTTTGTATCCCCTATCTTGTTTTGCCGGTTCAAACTGACTGTCAAATGCTACCCATTTCAATAGTTTTATGTCTTCCTTTATATTATACTTTTGTACTATTTTATACCACAGTTCTAAAGTAAATTTAGTGATTGGGTCTATTTGTTTGGTTTGCTTATATGCATCTTTATCTCCTATTATGCTTTGTACTGGGAGTCCCTCAATTTCCTTTTCCATTTCTTTCCATTTTGCCTCATATCCCTCGTCGCACCAACATATGATATATCTTATTTGTGCTGAGTAGTAATATTCCTTTAGACTCGGTAGGCCCATGCCTCCTTTCTCTTTTGGTAATTGGAGAGTTTTATATTTCACTCTTGGTTTTTTACCTCCCCAAACAAATCTCGATATCATCCTGTCCCACTTTGAGAATTGGGCATCTGGAATCTCTGTTGGTAGAGCCTGGAAGAGGTAAAGTAATCTAGGTTGTATGCTGATTTTGACTGTCTCAATTTTTGAATTCAGATCCATATTTAAGATTGACCATCTATCAATATCTTTTTTTATTTCTTGTTCCAACCTATCATAGTTTGCTTTATAGATTTTGCTTAGATCTTTAGGTATGTTCACTCCAAGGTATTTTATTTCTTTTTGTTTCCAGTTTAGTTTGATCTTATCAGTTATCTGGTTTAGAGGGTTATAGTGGAATGTCAGTATTTGTGTTTTTGTTATGTTTATCTTGTATCCTGATAATTTTCCAAAATTTTCTATCAAGTTCATCATTTCCATTATTGATTCATCTGGTTGTTCAAGGTAAACTATAATATCGTCTGCAAATAGCCCAATCTTGTGTTCTGCCCCCTTTATTGTTACACCTTTTAATTTCTTATTTTGTCGTATCGCTTGAGCCAGTGGCTCTATGAACAGAGCAAACAAGGTGGGCGATAAGCAGCATCCCTGCCTAGTTGATCTTTGTATATTTACTTTGTCTGTTAAGCTACCGTTTATCTTGATTCTTGCCACAGGTTCTTGATACAGCGTCCTTATGCATTGTACTGATTTTTCGTTAAATCCAAAGCGTTCCAGCACACTATATAGGAATTTCCAGTTAACCCTGTCAAATGCTTTTTCTGCGTCTAAACTCATTATTACTGCGCTTTTCTTTTCTTTATGTATTTGATTAATTATATGTATTGTTCTCCTGATATTGTCATGTGTTTGGCGTCCCTCTATGAAACCAGTTTGATCATCTTCTATCAATTCCGTCAAGAATGTCTTTATTCGTTTACATATAATTGTTGTATATATTTTATAATCTACATTTAATAAAGAGATTGGTCTATAGTTTCCGCATTGTTCTTTATCTTTCCCTGGTTTTAAAATAACTGAAATGATTGCTTCGTTCCATGTTGGAGGTATTTTGTTGTTGTTCAGCGTCCAATTAAATGACTTTAGGAGTTGTGGCGTGAGTTCTTCTATAAACAGTTTATAAAACTCAGATGGGTATCCATCACTACCTGGTGATTTACCATTTTTAAGTGACTTAATCACATCTCTAATCTCTTGTGTTGTTATTTCTGCTGTTAGCTTTCCATTTTGTTGATTTCCTATTGATGGCAAGTCCAATGTGTATAGAAATTTTTTAATATCTTTAGTATTTGTTTCTTCAGGTTGCGAGTATAGTTCTTGGTAGAAATTATGGAATATTTCTTCGATGTTTTCTGGGTTAACTGTGGTTTTATTTGTGGTGGGGTCTTTAATCTTATATACATTATTCATTGTTTGTTGTTTTCTTAACCGTTTTGCCAGCAGTTTTGTGGCTTTTGGTCCCGTTTCATAATATTTTTGCTTTAGATATCTATTTTTCCTTTCAATTTCATCCATTTGTGTTTCTTTTATCTTTATTTTTTCTTCTTTAATTTCTTGATATATTTTTGGGTCATTTGTGCTTTGATGTTTATGTTCTAATTCCCTCAGTCTCTCACATCTTTGTTCATATGCTTCCAGTTTAGTCTTATTTGCTTTTCCTGTTTCAACAATTAATTTACCTCTTAACACGGCTTTTAGTGCATCCCATAGTATTGTTGGGTCTACTTCTTCATTGTCATTCTCTTGGATATATTCATTTATGTTTACTTTTATTCTTTCTTTCATTTTATCATCATTTAACAGTCCTACATTAAGTTTCCATGTTGTTTGTCGTTTTCTATTGTTTAAATTTATTTCCATGTATATAGGATTATGATCTGATATTTCTGCCCCTCCAATCCAACAATTTCTCACCCTGTGTCTGTCACCTTCATTCATAAGGAAGTAATCTATTCTAGAGTGTATTTTATGGACTGCTGAATAATGTGTATAGTCTTTTTCGAGTGGGTGCAGGTCCCTCCATATGTCTACCATACCCATTTCTGCCAGTGAGGTTCTTATGAATTTTGTTACATGTTTTTTTGTCTTCTTAACACTTGTTGTGTCAACTTCATGATCCATGACAGCATTTAAGTCTCCTCCACAAATCAGGACTCCTTCACTGTGTGTTGCTATGAGATCAAACAGATGTTGAAAAAAACCCTTGTCACTTTCTGGTGGGGCATAGATGTTCACTAACGTGATCTGCATTCCATCTATGCTACCCTTTATTATTACATACCTGCCTTCTTTATCCTGGATTTCCTGTTCACATTCAAATTGTATTTTATTTGAGATTAGTATCATGACCCCCCTTTTAGTTCCTCCCTTAAATGAACTGTAGTAGGAGTTCTTATAGCCAAATCTCTTTAGTTTCACATGTTCTGTCTTGCTCAAATGTGTCTCTTGCATAAATATAATTTCGGCTTTTTCTTTCTTGAATTTTCTTATTATTCTTTCCCTTTTAACAGGTGAGTTCAGACCATTCACGTTTAGTGTTATTATCTTAAGATTTTTACCCATAATCATGTTTTTCCATTTTTTTAACCTGTGCTCCTAGCCCCTTTAACAACAAAAATAACACATATTTATATAAAAACACATTAAAAAATCTCGACCTCCGTACTTTGGGCCTTTCTTCTGCCCACTGGTCCCTGTTGGTGGGTGGAGGGAATGTCCTCACCGAGTGTAGGGCCCTCCCTAGACCTGTATTTACTCTCCAAGTAATAGTCATTAGTCTAGAAATGTCCAACAAATATCACTTAAACCTCTCCTAGCCGTCTGTTTCTCTTTTACCTTGTCTTCTTGGCCTTCATTTCTTCTGTGTCTTTCTTAATCTTTGTTATAATCTAGGCTTTCAGTTGAAAGCCTTGTAGTCTTTCCTGGGCCCGCTGCGCCACGTCTCCCCCCGTCTTTTGCCGTTCACTCGCCTCCACTCCGGCTGTCGTGATGCGTTCAGGGCCTCCGCTGCTCCTACCGTTTCCTCCGGCACGTACACCTCAAGGCCCCGCTCCATCATGTCCTGCGCTGCCTCTCTGGCTGTGTTGTAGGTTCTTACGCCATTCTCCCAATGAATCCTCATCTTCGTTAGCGGCGTTTGGAATCTAATTTTTTTTTCTTTCAGCGTTTTTTTAATGTTGGCATATTTCTTCCGCTGCTGCACAATTTCTGCCGGGTAGTCATGATCAAAGAATATCTGCTTGTCGCCGATTCGTATCTTTTTTTTCCACGCTCGTGTCAGGATTCTTTCCTTTACATCATATTTCAGAAAGTTTACCACAACTGACCTGGGTGTAGAGCGTGGGTTCGGGTTCTGTGCCGAGGCTCTGTGCGCTCGTTGAATCTGCAGATCCGCTTCACCGGGCAGTTCCAGCTCTTTTTTTAAGAACTGATCCATGAATTTCGTCATCGAGTTGCCTTCAATGCCCTCCGGGATCCCGAAGATGCGTATATTGCCCCGTCTGGACCTGCTCTCCAAGTCGGTTACTTTCTCCTGCATCCTCTCCATTTGTGCCGTCAGGGTCTGCAGCTGTTCGCTTGCCTCGCTATTCCAATCTTCCAGCTCTGATATTCGGGCCTGCGCTTCTGTCATACACGCCCGCTGGGAGCGCAGCTCCTCCATGTTTTCTGCTAGCTTGCGCTCCATTTCTCTTCGGAGGCCCATAATTTCCTCCTTAATCTCTTTTTTCAGCTCCTCCTTAAGAGCCGCTAAATCCTGTTGTAGCTGCCGTTTGAAGTCTCTCAACTCTTTACCCAAACTGGCGATGCCAGTGTTCATGGTATCGAGTGTGTCCTCCATTTTGTCTGCTGCGGTCACCTCGTTTTTTTGAGCCCCGTGTTCAGCGGTTTCTCCTGCGTTGTTGAAGAGGAATTCTTTAATTTTACTCTGCTTTTGTCCTTGTGCCCGGCTCCTTCGTGTTTTCATCCCTTAGTTTATTGATCCGCTTATGTCGAGTTGGCCATTTACCGATGATTTTTAATCCGGCTAGGGAGAGCTCTCTGTTTAAGCGTTATGTCTCTCCGCCATCTTCCCGGAAGTCTCAGTTATTTTATGTTTTAATGGGGGGTAATCACTTTTTCACAAAGGGCCATGTAGGTTTGGATTTTTTTTTTTTACCCTTAATAATAAACACCTTCATTTAAAAACTGCATTTTGTGTTTACTTGTGTTATCTTTGTCCAATATTTAAATTTGTTTGATGATCTGAAACATTTAAGTTGTTCTAGGCTAGAGTCGGCCGCACCTCAGACACAGTCCAAGGACGGATAATTTTTTCCACACATAAGGAGTTGTTCAGAACTCCTTATACAAAGATATAGAGTGATGATAATCAAGTCAGTGGTGGTAATGCACCTGTAAGCTGGTTGCCAACCGCCAATGAAATCTAAAAGAAGAAGAAGTGTGACAAACATACAAATGAATAAGAAATCAGGAAGGGGGCAAACACTTTCACACCACTGCAGCTTATAATAATGGTTTGCATTTATATAACACCTTTCACGAAACTCAAAGTGCTTTACAATGACAATCATGCCGCCATCAGTGTGTGAATGTGTGTGTGAATGGGTGGATAGCAGGATCTGTAAAGCACTTTGGTCATCTAGAGATGAGAATAAAAGCGCTATATAAGTGAATGCCATTTACCATTGTACAGACAGACAATGGTAGCGGTAAGCTACTAATGTAGCCACAGTTGCCCTTGGGAAGACTGATGGAAATGTGGCTGCCAATCCACACCAACAGCCTCTCCGACCAGTACCGAACATTTACTGTATGCACATTCATACCCAGTGTCATGGACACTGGAGACAAGGTGGGTAAAGTGTCTTGTCCAGGGACACATCAGCAGGATGTCTGGGGAGAGTGGGACTCGAACCACCAACGCTCTGGTTACTGAATAACCTGCTCTATCGCCTGAGCCACTGCAGCCCAGATTTCCCTCCTCCGTTTAATTTTTGCTGAGCACCAAGCTGGATGGCAGGAAGTTCCACTTTTATATGGTCTTTGGCATGACCCGGCTGGGACTTGAATCCCGACCTCCCGGTTGTGAGCCGGATGCTCTACCCCTAGGCCACCACTCCGGTAAGCTACAAGCTTACAGTGGTGTGAAAAATTGTGTGCCCCCTTCCTGATTTCTCATTTTTTTGTACACACTTAAATATTTCAGATCATCAAACAAATTTAAATATTAGACAAAGATAACACAAGTAAACACAAAATGTGTTTTTTAAATGAAGGTGTTTATCATTAAGGGGAAAAAAATCCAAACTTACATGGCCCTGTGTGAAAAAGTTGATTGCCCTTTCAATCTAATAACTGGTTGGGCCACCCTTAGCAGCAACAACTGCAATCAAGCATTTGTGATAACTGGCAATGAGTCTTGCCAGTGAGGCCTGCAGTTCTTTGGATGTTGTTGTGGGGTCTTTTGTGACCTCTTAGTTCACCACCAACCAACCACAGGTTCACCGCTGTTCCATATTTTCACCATTTGTGGATAATGGCTCTCACTGTAGTTCGCTGGAGTCCCAAAGCTTTAGAAATGGTTTTATAACCTTTTCCAGACTGAAAGATCTCAATTACTTTGTTTCTCATTTGTTCCTGAGTTTCTTTGGATTGCAGCATGATGTCTGGCTTTTGAGGATCTTTTGGTCTAATTCACTTTGTCAGGCAGGTCCTATTTAACTGATTTCTTGGTTCAGAACAGGTGTGGCAGTAATCAGGCCTGGGTGTGGCTAGAGAAATTGAACTCAGCTTTCCAAAGATGTGATAAACCAGTTAATTTATGTTTTAACAGGGTGGTGATCACTTTTTCACACAGGACCATGTAGGTTTGGATGTTTACCCTTAATAATAAACACCTTCATTAAAAAACTGCATTTTGTGTTTACTTGTGTTATCTTTGTCTAATATTTAAATCTGTTTGATGATCTGAAACATTTAAGTGTGACAAACATTGTCACATCGTGTGACAACACTGTATGTCCTTGTAGGCAGTTTTTTTTTAAATAGTTAAATCCAGGAAGCAGAGTTTCCTTTTTTTTAACAAGGGAAGTAAGTCACAGCACACCATCCATATTTTATATATATATAGTTTATGGGACAATTCTGTACAATAGAGCAAGAAACCCAATAATGATAATGAGCTTCAACAAGAATGGAGTCTAATACAATAACGAATGCTGCTATAGTCACCTCTGATAAAATCTCTGGCTTCCATGAGAAGTCTTCCATTTTCTTAATCAACTTTATTTTAAAGTTATCCCCTCCTCGGGGCTGACACTGTGACAGCTGACTCTGAGGAAGAGGCTAACGGATTAGTCAGTGAGAAGGTCAGTGGGACAGAATAATGTTGAGGCTTACATTGTTGTGGCTCTCATTCTTTGCTTAGAATTGGAGAAAAAAATAGCACAGAGATGCTTGCCTGATGTGACACATCAAAAGAGTAAAACAGAATGAGAAATACGCCCACTTGCTATTCTGCCTACACACAAATCATTTCCCGAACTGTGTGACAGCAGTCCAATTCAGAAATGGAACAGCCAACCACTGCAATCAAGCACCAGTTTGCACCCACGCTATTAACCTGTTTCACATGTTTTTGTCCCTCTGCTTCATCCTACGAATGTCAATCCAAAGCACAAGGAACACTAAAATGACAAATGTAACCACTATCAGTGAACCAATATTTACTGATGGGTACATGCTCTGTAAACCGGATATGCATAATAAAACTGCACAAAAACAAACAGGCATACTCACAGAAAGGAAGAACACAGGTATTTCCAAGGGCAACCACCTTTAATTCAACAATGTACCACCTATTTCTTTTATAATTGTGTTTTCCAAAGGAGTCTGACCAGCAATTACTTCAGTATGACACTTGCATTATAACACTAACAGCCACTGTAAAGAAAAGGTTCTTACAGAAGCAAAACACTATTAGTGACCAATACTTTCCTGTTGACACATTTGTATTTTTTAGCTGTATCAGTTATTTGTGTTTGGAAAGTAATTCAAACTCAGCAAGCATAGAGTGCCTATTTTAAACAGCATTTACCGCCCCCCCCCCCCATCTGGGGTTAGACACCCAGGAAAGGGACAGTATGAATTTACCAAAGGGTTCCTATATTGTTGATACATATTGGATGATCGCTGACCTTGACCTTAAACACAGCCTAGATGCAGACCCACTTGAAGATCATTGTACATGAGTTTGCCAAACATTGGCATAATTACTGTGGAGGAGTAATGATTTTTGTGAAATCATAAATGCCCTGACGTTTGAAAATGACCCTGACCTTGAGCACAACCTGAATGCAGACAAACTTGAGGCTCATTGTGTGTGAGTTTGTTGAGAATTAGGGCAACTGCCTATGAGGAGTAACAATTTTCATAAAATAATATAACCTACCCCCTCATGGATCGTCACCTTATCGTGGTGGGGGGGTTTGCGTGCCCCAGTGATCCCAGGAGCTATGTTGTCCGGGGCAATTTGCCTCTGATAGGGTCTCCCAAGACAAACTGGTCCTGGGTGAAGGGCCAGACGAAGAACGATCCAACAGACTCTCATGATAAATTGTATATCAAGGATTCAGTGTACCCCGCCCGGTATGGGGTTACCGGGGCCCCACCCTGGAGCCAGGCCTGGGGGAGGGGCTCGAAGGCTAGCGTCTGGTGGCCGGGTTTCCACCCATGGGACCCGGCCGGGCTCAGCCCGAAGGAGTTACATGGGTCCGCCCTCCAGTAGGTTCACCACCTGCAGGAGGGATCATGGAAGTCCGGTGCTATGTGGATTAGGTGGCAGTCAAAGGCGGAGACCTTGGCGGACTGATCCCAAGCTTTCTAAACTGGCTTTTGGTACGTGGAATGTCACCTCTCTGGTGGGGAAGGAGCCTGAGCTGGTGTACGAGATTGAGCGATACCGGCTAGATATAGTTGGCCTCACCTCAACACACAGCTCCGGTTCCGGAACCAGTCTCCTGGAGAGGGGCTGGAGCTTGGCCTTTTCTGGAGTTGCCCCGGGCGAGAGGCGACGAGCAGGGGTAGGTATTCTTGTATCGCCCCACCTTGCTGCCTCTATATTGGAGTTTTCCCCGGTGGACGAAAGGGTTGCTTCCCTGCGCCTTCGGGTTGGGAAACGGGTCCTGACCATCATTTGTGCCTATGCACCAAATGATGTTTCAGAGTACCCACCCTTTTTGGAGTCTGTGACTGGGGTGCTGGAGGGTGCTCCTCCTGGAGACTCCATTGTCCTACTGGGGGACTTCAATGCGCACGTGGGCAACGACAGTGAAACCTGGAGGGGGGTGATTGGGAGGAACGGCCTGCCCGATCTGAACCCGAGTGGTGTTCAGTTATTGGACTTCTGTGCTAACCACAGTCTGTCTATAACGAACACCATGTTCAAGCATAAGGGTGTCCATATGTGCACCTGGCACCAGGACACCCTAGGCCGCAGGTCGATGATCGATTTTGTTATCGTATCATCAGACCTGCGACCGTATGTCTTGGACACCCGAGTAAAGAGAGGTGCAGAGCTGTCAACTGATCACCACCTGGTGGTGAGTTGGATCCGATGGCAGGGGAGGAAGCCATTCAGACCTGGTAGACCCAAACGTATAGTGAGGGTGTGCTGGGAGCGTCTGGCTGAGGCCCCTGTCCGGGAGGTCTTCAACTCCCACCTCCGGAAGAACTTCAACCACATTCCGAGGGAGTCTGGAGACATGGAGTCTGAATGGGCCATGTTCTCCACCTCTGTTGTTGAAGCGGCAGCCCAGAGCTGCGGCCGCAAGGTGGTCGGTGCATCTCGTGGTGGCAACCCCCGAACCAAGTGGTGGACACCAGTGGTGAGGGGGGCCATTAAGCTGAAGAAGGAGTCCTATCAAGCTTGGTTGGCTTGTGGGACTCCCGAAGCAGCTGAGGTGTACCGGCAGGCCAAGCGGAGTGCAGCTCGGGTGGTTGCTGAAGCAAAAACCCGGGTATGGGAGGAGTTCGGTGAGGCCATGGAACAAGACTTTCGGTCGGCTTCAAAGAGATTCTGGCAAACTGTTCGGCGGCTCAGGAGGGGAAAGCAGCTCCCCGTCCACACTGTGTATGGTGCGGATGGGACACTGTTGACTTCAACTGGGGATATCGTCGGGCGGTGGAAGGAATACTTCGAGGATCTCCTCAATCCCACTGATACGCCTTCCACAGAGGAAGCAGGGTTTGGGGACGAGGGGGATGACTCGCCTATCACAGGGGCTGAGGTCGCCAAGGTGGTTAAAAATCTCCTTGGTGGCCGGGCCCCGGGGGTGGACGAGATTCGCCCCGAGTACCTCAAGGCCCTGGATGTTGTTGGGTTGTCATGGTTGACACGCCTCTGCAACATTGCGTGGAGGTCGGGGGCAGTGCCTTTGGCATGGCAAACCGGGGTGGTGGTTCCTCTCTTCAAAAAAGGGGACCGGAGGGTGTGCTCCAACTTTAGAGGGATCACACTCCTCAGCCTCCCTGGGAAGGTCTATGCCAAGGTACTGGAGAGGAGAGTCCGGCCGTTGGTCGAACCTCGGATTCAGGAGGAGCAATGTGGTTTTCGTCCTGGCCGTGGCACATCGGACCAGCTCTTTACCCTCTCGAGAATTCTTGAGGGTTCGTGGGAGTTTGCCCAACCAGTTTACATGTGTTTTGTGGACTTGGAGAAGGCATTTGACCGCGTCCCTCGTGGATTTTTGTGGGGGGTGCTTCGGGAGTATGGGGTATCGGGCTTGTTGTTACGAGCTATTCGGTCTCTGTACGACCATTGTGAGAGTTTAGTTTGCATTGCCAACACTCGGTCGGAGTCATTCCCAGTGAGAGTTGGACTCCGCCAGGGCTGCCCTTTGTCACCGGTCCTGTTCATAATTTTTATGGACAGGATTTCTAGGCGCAGCCAGGGAATGGAGGGTGTCATGCTTGGTGACCACAGGATCTCATCTCTGTTGTTTGCAGATGATGTTGTCCTGTTGGCTTCATCCAGCAATGACCTACAGCTCTTGCTGGGACGGTTTGCCGCTGAGTGTGAAGCGGCTGGGATGAGAATCAGCACCTCCAAGTCCGAGTCCATGGTCCTCAGCCGGAAAAAGGTGGATTGTCCTCTCCGGGTTGGGGACAGGCTCCTGCCCCAAGTGGAGGAGTTTAAGTATCTTGGGGTCTTGTTCACGAGTGAGGGGAAAATGGAGCGAGAGATCGACAGACGGATTGGAGCAGCATCTGCAGTGATGCGGACGTTGTACCGGTCTGTTGTGGTGAAGAGGGAGCTTAGTTCTAAGGCAAAGCTGTCGATTTACCAGTCAATCTACGTTCCTACTCTCACCTATGGTCACGAGCTTTGGGTAATGACCGAAAGAACGAGATCGCGGATACAAGCGGCTGAAATGAGCTTTCTCCGTAGGATTGCTGGACTCACCCTCAGAGATAGGGTGAGGAGCTCAGTCATCCGGGAGAGGCTCAGAGTAGAACCGCTGCTCCTCCACATTGAAAGGAGTCAGTTGAGGTGGTATGGGCATCTGATTAGGATGCCTCCTGGACGCCTCCCACTTGAGGTGTTTCAGGCACGTCCCACTGGGAGGAGACCCCGGGGCAGACCCAGGACTCGGTGGAGAGACTATGTCTCCCAGCTAGTCTGGGAACGCCTTGGTATCCCCTCTGAAGAGCTGGAGCAGGTGGCTGGGGAGAGGGAAGTCTGGGCTTCTCTGCTTGAACTGCTGCCTCCGCGACCCGGACCTCCGGAAAAGCGGTAGAAGATGGATGGATGGATGGATGGAATATAACCTATGAGATCTCCTGACCTTTTATTCTGACCTTGAGCACAACCATGATGCAGACCCACCTCATGATTATGTTACAAGAGTTTGTTGAGAATTAGGGCAATTGCTTTGGAGGAGTATTGATTTTTCTGAAATCACATAAATGCCCAGATCTCCAGTCCTTTGACAATGACCATGAGCACAACCTGGATGCAGGCCTACCTCAAGATCTTTGTGAGTGAGTTTGGTGACTACTTGGGCAGTTGAATAGGAGGAGTAGTAATGGTCATGAAATCGTGTAAGTACTCAGATCTCCTGACCTTTGACCTTGACTTTGCGAACAACCTGGATGCAGACCTACCTGAGGATCCTTGTGAGTGAGTTTGGTGAGCATCGAGGCAATTGTTTAAGAGGAGTAGCAATTTTTCTGAAATCATACAAGTGCCCAGATCTCCTGACCTTTGACTTTGACCTGGATGAAGACCCACCTGAAGATCAGTGTGAGTGAGCATGGGGACCATCACGGCAAATGCCTACCTAGCAGGAGTAGCAATTCCCATGAAATGTATATGGACAGACGGACAGATGGACTGATGGCCGGACACCCCATCATCATATTAGCTCCTTTAAGCTTTGCCTGAAGGAACTTCAACTTACTTAACTTTACTTAATCCTCACCTGGCCACTTAAGTGACCGTCGTGGTCAATCGTCTGAAGACAAGGCAATTTTGGGCTAGGGCAATGAGGTTGGCCAGAGGTCTTATTGAAAAAAAAATGCAGTGTCTTAGTAGCCACTGCCTACCCCTGACCTCATCCTTAATCAACTCGAGTGAATCATGGACCATACTCGGAACATGTCTTGTTTTTTGGGGAAAGAGTAGTTTTAAACAAACATGTTTGTTTAAATGTTTGTTGAATGTTAAAACAAGGATTCAATGTACCCGGCCCAGTATGGGGTTACCAGGGCCCCACCCTGGAGCCAGGCCTGGGGGAAGGGCTTGATGGCTTGCATGTGGTGGCCGGGTTTCCGGCCATGGGACCCGGGTGGGGTCAGCCCAAAGGAGTTACATGGGTCCGCCCTCCAGTGGGCTCACCACCTGCAGGAGGGACCATAGGGGTCTGGTGCTATTTGGATCAGGTGGCGGCCGAAGGCGGAGACCTTGTTGGTCTGATCCCAAGCTTCCTAAACTGGCTTTTGGGATGTGGAATACCACCTCTCTGGTGGGGAAGGAGCCTGAGCTGGTGCATGAGGTTGAGAGATACCGGCTAGATACAGTCGGCCTCACCTCAACACACAGCTCCGGTTCCAGAACCAGTCTCCTGGAGAGGGGCTGGAACTTGGCCTACTCTGGAGTTGCCCTGGGCAAGAGGCGACAAGCAGAGGTGGGTATTCTTGAATCCCCCCACCTTGCTGCCTCTATATTGGAGTTTTCCCCAGTAGACAAAAGGGTTATTTCCCTGCGCCTTCGGGTTGGCAAATGGGTCCTGACCATCATTTGTGCCTATGCATCAAATGATTGTTCAGAGTACCCACCCTTTTTGGAGTCTCTGACTGGGGTGCTGGAGCGTGCCCCTCTTGGAGACTCCATTGTCCTACTGGGGGACTTCAATGTGCACGTGGGCAATGACAGTGAAACCTGGAGGGGGGTGATTGGGAGGAACGGCCTGCCCAATCTGAACCCGAGTGGTGTTCAGTTATTGGACTTCTGTGCTAACCACAGTTTGTCCATAATGAACACTGGACCTCAGTTTCGGTTACGTAATGCTGCTGAACCGGCGCTATTGTTCTCTGTCATCACATGCAGCTCCATCGATGGCAGACAAAAGTGTACACGCTCCAGACTGTCTTCTCCTGTCACAAAAGGTAAATATTTCCCTTCACAAGCTAAATAATCTCTTTTTTGAATCATAGTTGGCAAATTTGGGAGAAAATGGTCCTCCATCCGCGACCGAGTACGTCCACAGCAATCGGTAATGTCCATTTGTGTTTGACTAAAAATTTCTTCCTCTCTGGTGTAAATAAGGATGCTTCTATGTCGGCCATAATTTCTCCAAGGCAAGAGTAGTAAGTTATACATGTCTGCCACCTTGTGAGGTGGAATTCTTAGTACAACTGGGGAGTGTGGCACGTCACAGTCGCAGGTGCAGTGCATGTTGCAGCACTGCACCTGTCACAGTGGTGGCGCTATCCGTTCATGCAATCAACAATGTTAAAGGGTTAATACGCTGTAAACAGCAGTAAATCTACAAAGTAGGCTGCTTTTAAACAAGAATAAATACTGCTGAGGAGCTGTAGCATTTATTCTTGTTTGGCAGGTGAAGCCTCATGGAGCTCGGAGGCTTTTCTTCTAATTGTCTAATTAACATATATACAAGATGACATGTAAAATCACATAAGGATTGTCATATCCAGTCTGTGTTGTTGCTTAGTTTTTTTTGTCACATTTTGTCTTAGCTTTGTTCCGAAATGTAATCGCTCTTGTTTTGTTTTTCTTTTGAATTCTTGGATGGAATATGGGTGGGCAATATAAGCTGCGGCTTCAGCCATCACCCATTTCAGATAACTTATGTTGAACTGTATAATCAGAGGAGTTATTGTTAATCAGAATCAGAATCAGCTTTATTGGCCAAGTATGCACAACACATACAAGGAATTTGACTTTGGCTAAAAACTTGCTCTCATTGTTCAGGTGGAGGATTTAAATAAGGATTCAATGACAACAGGGTATGTACAGTAAATTACAGTCTGTCCACGTTTCTATAAAAGGATGCAAATATATACAGGAATATATGCAGTTATTTACTCAGACTAACCACACTTTGCAGAAATATATGAAAAAATACACAGTCACACAGTTATTTCAATGTGAACTCAGATTCAGTGATATAATGTGAATGAAGTAAAAAGCAGTGTGAGAGTTATGTGCAATGTAATAATGGATGAAAAGTCATGAGTACAGCAACAGGTAGGACTAGGTGAATGTTAGGAGTTCATCAGAGTGATGGCTTGAGGAAAGAAACTGTTCCTGTGACGGGTGGTTTTGACCTTCAGTGATCTGTAACGACGACCAGAAGATAGAAGTTCAAACAGTTTGTGGCCGGGGTGTGATGGGTCAGCACAGATGTTTCCCGCCCGTTTCCTGGTTATGGACCGATATAAGTTCTCAATGGAGGGTAGGTCAGTACCAATGATCCTCTCCGCAGACTTAATGATCCGCTGCAGTCTGGTCTTGTCCTGTTTAGTGGCAGATCCAAACCAGACAGTGATGGAAAAGCAGAGGACAGATTGGATGATGGCGGTGTAGAAGACAACCAGCAACCTCCTGAGGCAAATCAAACTTCTTGAGCTGACGCAGAAAAAACAACCTCTGCTGGGCCTTTTTCCGGACAGTGTCTATATGGGAGGACCACTTCAGGTTCCGGGAGATTGTGATACCCAGAAACTTGAAGGAGTCCACAGTGGACACTGTGCTGTTGAGGATGGTGAGTGGGGGGAATGAAGGGGGGTGTCGCCTGAAATCCACAATCATCTCCACCGTTTTGGCTGGGTTAAGTTCAAGATGGTTCTGGCTGCACCAGAGGATCAGCTGCTCCACCTCCCGCCTGTATGCAGACTCATCATCAGCCCGGATCAAACCGATGACTGTGGTGTCGTCCGCAAACTTCAGGAGCTTCACCGAAGGGTCCTCTGAGGTGCAGTCATTGGAGTAGAGGGAGAAGAGCAGTGGAGAAAGGACACATCCTTGGGGGGCGCCAGTACTAATTTTTCGGGAGCTGGATGTAAATCTCCCTAGCTTCACCTGTTGCCACCTGTCAGTCAGAAAGCTGGAGATCCACTGGCAGGTGGATCTCCAATTTGACAACAATTGGAGATCCAACAATCCAACAATTTGACCTTGTTGGATTTTTTTCCCCTTTGTTATATTATTCTGTTTCTTTTTAATCTTTACTTTTAATCTTCCGAAATAAATAAAGATTTATTCATTCATTCATTGTGCAGAAAAATATTCAAAGCTTTGAAGTTTCTTTCTCAAGAGCAGACTGAAGCACTGCCAGTTTCAAATCCATGCCAGCAGTAAAAGTTCAGACACTGTGGTTGTTGTAATCTGCTGAATTTGTTTTTGTTCATTTATATCAGTGGCTCTTAAACATTTTTTATTCCCCATTTTGAGGAGCCATTAACAAGCCCACCTACCCACAGCCATTTCTCTGCCCCTCCACACCCACAATGAATCAAAGAGCAAGCTAAGCCTCATCATATTTCCTATTCTTCTTGGCTTTTTTTGTTAATTATCATCCGGAATTTCTCTTTGGTCATCATTTTGATGGAGTTTTAAAAATTAGATCATGATATAATTTTATCACTCTGTTGAGTCTAAAATGCCTTAACCTCCGGTTCTTTTGATACGAAGGCCAAATAAACAGACAGAGAAGTGAAGTATAGTTTCACTTATTTTACTGAAGCTGAGATATCGTACAAGGTACAGCGCTGGAGCACTACTCTCAAGACGTATCAAGAGAGAGCGCTACTTCAACAGTGGGTCCTATGCTTTTTATAGAACTCTGCCACTCCCTCACGCAGGAGGGAGGGCTCCCCTTATGTGCATCAGTGTCCTTCTAGTATGTGCCAACTCAGCTGAGGGCTGAGCTGATTCTATCTGGTTTCAGCGAGTGAATCCTTGGGTGTAATCTACAGGCAGCAGTGTGGCGTGCGTAGCAAGCAGGATGAAGGATGAAACCATAGTTAGAGAATAACTGACATTCTCAAAGCAAGCGGGATGAAGGTTGGAGAAACATAGCTGCAGACTAACCAACATTCTCAGACAGACAAGGGCATCATAGAAATTTACCAAAAATTCCCCCTGTTGAGGTGTCCTAATGGGCACCTCACTAACTTAATAGCAACTTATATTCACGTTTTTGCATCTCCTCCTGTTGAGATGGGCATAAACCCATCTCATAACCCTACTCTAACCCCTGAGTGTAGTGTTTCTAAGTTTCTATATGTAAATGATGTTCCCTTCCAGCAGTCACGTGGACCTGCCCCCCTTCAGGTTGTCATCTCTCCGATGGACATCAGGTGTGGTGCAAACATTGTGGGTCAATATGGCTAAAAATTCTATATGTGTAAAATATATCAAAATAATCTATCCCCCTATACGCGTCTACATCCCATAAATCATATCTCACAAAAGAATCCTGTTGGGCAGAGACACAGCGAAGCAAATGCAAACATCATGCAAGTGTGCA
The DNA here is from genome assembly GCA_020510985.1 of Pholidichthys leucotaenia. NCBI lineage: Eukaryota > Metazoa > Chordata > Actinopteri > Cichliformes > Pholidichthyidae > Pholidichthys > Pholidichthys leucotaenia. The sequence continues at coordinate 189,005,664 of CM035836.1, forward strand.
TTGCAGACCCTATTGCAGACTTGCAGACATCATCCATCTATTTATCCCTCCATCTTCTACTGCTTAATCCTTTTTGGGATGGGGGGAATGGAGCCAATCCCAGCATCTTTGGGTGAGAGGCAGGGTACACACTGGACAGATCGCCAGTCCATTGAAGGGGAGATATACAGTGGTGGGAAAAAGTGTTTGACCCCTTCCTGATTTCTCATTTTTTTGTATGTTTGTCACACTTAAATGTTTCAGATCATTAAACAAATTTAAATATTAGAGAAAGATAACACAAGTAAACACAAAATGCAATTTTTAAATGAAGATGTTCATTATTAAGGGTAAAATAAAATCCAAACCTACATGGCTGTGTGTGAAAAAGTGACTGCCCCCTCCTGTTAAAACATAAGTTAACTGTGATTTATCACATCTTTGGAAAGCTGAGTTCAATTTGTCTAGCCACACCCAGGCCTGATTACTGCCACACCTGTTCTCAATCAATAAATCACTTCAATGGGACCTGCCTGACAAAGTGAAGTAGACCAAAAGATCTTCAAAAGCAAGACATCATGCTATGATCCAAAGAAATTCAGGAACAAATGAGAAATAAAGTAATTGAGATCTATCAGCCCACCATAAGAAAGACTGGGCAAAAATGGCCTGCATGACAGAGTTCCAAGACAAAAACCACTGCTGAACAAAAACACAAAGGCTCATCTCAGTTTTGCCAAAAAGCATCTTGATGATCCAAGACCTTTGGGAAAATACTCTGATGACTGACGAGACAAAAATTGAACTTTATGGAAGGTGTGTGTCCCATTACACCCGGCATAAAAGTAACACATCATTTCAGAAAAGGAACATCATACCAACAGTAAAATATGGTGGTGGTAGTGTAATGTTCTGGGGCTGTTTTGCTACTTCAGGACCTGGAAGGCTTGCAGTGGTAAATGGATCCATGAATTTTGCTGTCTACCAAAAATCTGATCTGTTCGTGACCTCAAGCTGAAGTGCACTTGGGTTCTGCAGCAGGACAATGATCCAAAACACACCAGCAAGTAAACCTCTGAATGGCTTAAGAAAAACAAATTGAAGACTCTGGAGTGGCCTAGTCAAAGTCCTGACCTGAATCCCATTGAGATGCTGTGGCATGACCTTAAAAAGGCGGTTCATGCTTGAAAACCCTCCACTGTGGCTGAATTACAACAATTCTGCAAAGATGAGTGGGCCAAAATTCCTCCACAGCACTGTAAAAGACTCATTGCCAGTTATTGCAAACGTTTGATTGCAGTTGTTGCTGCTAAGGGTGGCCCAACCAGTTATTAGGTTTAGGGGGCAATCACTTTTTCCACACAGGGCCATGTAGGTTTGAATTTTTTCCCCCTTAATGATAAACACCTTCATTTTAAAACTGCATCTTGTGTTTACTTGTGTTATCTTTGTCTAATATTTAAATTTGTTTGATGATCTGAAACATTTAAGTGTGACAAACATACAAAAAATGAGAAATCAGGAAGGGGGCAAACACTTTTTCTTACCACTGTAATTTTATCAGTAATTTTAATTCTAATTTGATAAAACACAGAGTAGCTTTTATTTTCATTTTCAGTTTTAATTGTGAAACTTTTGACTTTGCAGAAAATAATATCCCCCCACCCCCACGGAAGGTTTACATGTCAGTGTGGCCCTCGGGAAGTGAGGAAAAAATTTTGTGGCCCTCACTACCCCCAAAGTTGCCCACCTATGATATAGAGTATGTAGAGCTGTCTCATTTCAATAAAGTTACATTTGCATTGATATGGTGTCAAAGCCATAAGCAGTCAATATTATGTACTGTAGCCTGAGTCTGGAAATTGGTCCAAATCAGCTGAGCATGGATTTTCACAGGGTGGGTTAATTATTTTTGGAGCAGTAATGACTTTTCATTAAATTAAACACTCCAGAGAATAGAGTAGTATAATCAACTGTCTCTGGAGTAAATTAACTCCACATATACTGAGGCATATTCAATGCAACTTGAGAAAAAAAAACCTGATTGGGGAATAAAATACAATAGCAGCCTTAGTGCTCCACAACATTAATGCAGTAAAAATGAACAAAGAAATAAGAGCACCAAGATCTTTAATATCAACTCTGCCTGGGCATTTTAAAGATAAATGCTCAACACATCATGTAATCCTCTTGTTACTTCCAAAAATAAACACTTGCATACCTCAAGATGTAGGTGCTGCACCGCCCACAGTTCCCCTATATACTTTAGAGAGCCGCTTATTATCCTAAGAGGCATGCTTCATCCCTTTTTCACCCTCCAGCCTACATAAACTTTGCCTTGTCTTTTTTTTTCCTTGGTTAATCAACCTCATGCCATATAAAAAAACCCTCTATTTCAGTCTTTTGGCAGATGTGACCAAGCCATTGGTGGGTAGTTACCTCTACTTTACTTGAATTGCTGTGCAAACGGGAATGGAAATGCACTTGAGCCATAGCTGCAGGAAGCTTGTGAGCAGCAGCTGAGGCTGGAGGAGCAAGGATGAATCACACAAGCAGCACAGTGCAGAGGTGGCTCCAGGTGATGGTCAAAACAGGAGGCTTTGGTACACCGCCAACTATGGTTATACTTTCAAACACGACTGGATTTCAGCTACATCTCCCAACTTTCAATGTGTAGAGGTTTTTCAGCTTTCATATGCCTTTCAGAACTTTCTCAGAGGTGGTGAAACTGATAAATACCAGATCTACGTGCTGAAAACTAAGCCCACGCTCAGCTCACATGAGACCTTTCCGCAATACAAAAGTTGACCTAAACTGTTCGTGTCAGTAGTGTATTGATGTACATTACACTCATGGAGGAAAGATGCTTGTTTACACAAGTGAGTAACGAAGAGGGAAAAGGCGAAGACTCAGACTCAGAAAGAGATTATACCCTCAGGCAACTAAAGGCATTCAACAGAAAATGCAATCCACAGACATACATAACAAACATGAACAAACAGCACCACTGCTCACTGTGCACAAACATACAGTACTGCACATACTGTACATATAACACATATTGCATATATTATCAAACACAAGGGAAATGCACTACTTTCCTCAGTTCACCACCTTTTTAAGTTATTACCGTCATAAATTTGTTTGTGTAGATTCTGGGGGTAATGTGAATCCCTAAGAACCTCCAGGTTTTACAGATTCCAAAGAGGAGAATGAATGCTGTGTCTTGGGGGATGTTTTAGTCACCAGCAGAGGACTCCATCTACTGTAAGATAACACGCTGTTGGGAGAAATTAAAGTATTAGTGAGAAAATGAGGTTTGTGCTCAAGTGTTTTCTTTTGTACACTGGCCCTGCACCACCATAGCCAGCCCCCTCACCCCAGCTAGTCCGGCACCGGCAGGGCCACCCCCCCAGCGGGACGCACCCAGGAAGAGAGAGCCAGAGGACAGCCCTCACAAACGGCACCACCGCTGACTCCCCCCCCCCCCCACAGGGAGGGACAGGAGAGGGGAGACCTGCCAGAACACCAGCCAGCCACCGCCCCCCAGCAATGGGCACAGCCACCCCACACCAAACCCAACAGAGTGCGCATCCACCGCCAGCACACATGACACACATGAGGGGAAGGCGAACAAACACACAGCAGGCAAGGCACTGTAGGGGGAGGAGGGGGCCCACCCAGAGGGCCCAGATACTGACCCCCAGCCCAGCCCAGCCCAACCAACCAGCCCCCCGTTTGTGTTCACATAGGTCAGAGGAAAATATATTTTAAGTAGTCAGAGCAGATAGTAAGATGTCAAAATGACTAAAGCTAGCATGTGTGCAACGGGATTATTTTTTTTTTCCACAATATCTTTATTGAACCTTTTTTTTTTTTTAACAAACATGATACAAACAATCAAACACTAACACTAAAGTACTACAAAAAAAAAAAAAAAAAAAGGATGCACTAAAAACACTAACAACCACCAGCAAAATCAAATCTTCAACAATGCTCCTCTGTTTAGTCTAGACAATCCAATACATAAGTATACATATTATGTTCACCAGTTTGGAATTTACAAGGTCCACACACATCATTCACCTTCTTCTTCAAAAGTTATGTTTAAATTTTTTACATAATCAATAAAAGGTCTCCATATATTCTCAAACACAATTTCCTTTGATTTCAGTATATATGTTATTCTTTCTAATGGAAGGTTTGTTAACATCTGTCTTAACCACTGAGTCACATCTGGTCTATGAGTCTTTTTCCATAATAGTGCAATACATTTTTTGGCATTAAGCAAACTGAGGTCTATGAATGTTCTTTCACTTTTATTAAAATTATGCTTTTCTGGGTACAGACCCAACAAAAACAATTTAGGATTCAATATGATTTGTTTTGAGATTATTTTTTCAATTGTTACCCTCACCTCTTCCCAAAACATTCTTATTAATCTACATTCCCATACACAATGAAATAGAGTTCCTTTACTTTCCATGCATTTTGTGCATGTATCTGGTATATTTTTGTTATATTTATTTAACTCCTCAGGTGTAACATACATCCGCATTAACCATTTGAAATGTATCAATTTAAGGCGTACATTTATTGATTTGGTTTGAGCTTCTGTACAAGCCAATTCCCATTGTTCCTCTGAAATTTCAGTTTGCAGATCTTCTTTCCAGTAGTTTAATCTTTTCAGTGAATTTTCACTTGAAGATAGTGTCAATGAGTTATAAAACTCTGAAATAATACCCTTTCTTTTACTATCTTTCATCATCATTTTTTCCAAGGATGAATAAATAGGTCGAGTGAGAGCTTTATTTTGATTTGATCGAATAAAGTTTCTAAGTTGAAGATATTTAAAAAAATGTGTTCTATTGAGATTAAATTTGATCCTCAGCTCTTCAAAAGACATTATGTTATCTGCACATGGCAAATATAAATCCTGAATCTTTTGTATCCCTTTTAAATTCCATACTTTAAATACAGCGTCCGCTCTCCCTGGTTTAAAATATTGATTACCCCATATTGGACTAAATTGTGACAGTAACTGTGGTTCTTTTAAATAGTTTTTAGCTTCACACCATATTTTGATCATATGCTTTACAAATGGATTTTTAACTTGTTTTTGTAATTTTTTTGCCGAATCTGAGTATATGAATATGGGAAGAGGTAAAGGTAAATTGTATGATTCCATTTCAGTCCAGTGAGGGAGATCATTTGATGAAAAATAATATGTCATAGACCTCAGTTGTGCCGACCAATAATACAACATAAAATTTGGACATTTCAGACCTCCACGATCAAATGGTAAATATAATAAAGACAGACGTAATCTAGCCCTCCTGTTGTTCCATATAAATTCCACTAACTTTTTTTTTATTCTTGAGAATAAATCTAAAGGTGGTGATAAGGGAATGTATTGAAATAAATAAAGTATTTTAGGTAAAATATTACTTTTAAGTATATTGATTCTCCCGATCATCGACATTGGTAGTGACATCCATCTCTGAGTTAACTCATTGATATCTGACATTAAGGCTTCATAGTTGACACTGGCGACTAAATTCTAGCTTAGGCACAATTTGGATTCCTAAATATTTAAACTGATTTACAACATTGAATTGATTTACCTCAGGGGCTGGGTAATTTCTCTGGGTCTCATTTAGCATTAATATTGAAGATTTAGTTTTATTTATTTTATATCCTGATATTTCCCCAAAATTCTTTATTAAATTCAACAAGGTTGGAATTGATTTTTTTAGATTCGACATAAACAAAATTATGTCATCGGCGTACAGGGAGATTTTATGTTCTGTTGGTCCAACTTTAATTCCATATATTTGTGAATGTAAACGTATCGCTATCGCTAAAGGTTCAATTGCCATAGTAAACAGTAAAGGTGAAAGTGGACAGCCTTGTCGACATCCTCTATTGATTTTTATTGGTTTTGAAATATTGTTATTTGTTAGGATTTCTGCTGTAGCATTATTGTATATTATTTGAACCCATTTTATGAAATTATTTCCAAGTCCAAACCTTTGTAGGACTTCAAAAAGAAAGGGCCATTCAACTCTATCAAAGGCCTTTTCGGCGTCCAGTGATAGGAGAGCTGTATCCGGTGCTTCTTTATTAGAATAAATAATATTAAATAGTCTTCTTACATTATGGAAGCCTTGTCTTCCCTTTATAAAGCCATTCTGATCTCGATTAATAATATTTGGTAAAATTTCTTGTATTCGTCTTGCTAAAATTTTACAGATTATCTTAAGGTCGGCGTTTGATAGGCTTATTGGTCTCATATTTTCACATTTATTAGAGGGCTTACCTGGTTTTGGCAGCAGTATAATTAAGGCATTATTTATGTATGATGGTAAATTATTATTTTGAAATGCTTCTAAAACCATTTCCAAAAAAGGTTTTATTAATTTATTCTTAAATTTCTTATAAAGGTCAACTGGAAGACCATCTGGTCCTGCACTTTTTCCTGATTTCATATTATCAATGGCTAGCCCAACTTCTTCTTGACTAATTTTAGACTCCAATATCTCCCTGTTTTCATTTGGAATACACGGTATAGATAGTTCGTTCAAAAACCCATTTAGTTTTGTTAAATCAAATTCATTTTTAGTATCATATAATTTTTCATAGTAATCTCTAAAGGCTCTGTTAATTTCTAAAGGATCTATAACTACCTGTCCTTTACTTATAATACTAGTAATTGGTGTTTTAATTTCTAATTGTTTAATCTGCCATGCCAATAATTTTCCTGATTTTTCACCTTGTTCATAAAAGATTGTTTCAATCTTAGAAGACTCGAGGCAGCTCTATTCGCTGATTTTTTGTCGTATTCAGCTCTCAAAATCAGTAATTCATTCTCCAACCTTGGATCACTTCCTGCATACACTTTTTCCTGAAGACTTTTCATTTTATGTTCCAATTTAGCTCTCTCCTCTCGAGTCTTCTTAGATTTTGATCCTGTATAACTAATAATATGTCCCCTAATAAAAGCTTTGAAAGCTTCCCACTTTACACATGCTGATGTTTGTGTAGTATTGATGTCAAAGTACTCGTCTATCTGTTTTTCTATATACTTGACAAATTCCTCATCCTGAAGCCATTTATGCTGAAATTGCCATCTACCTGATTCCTTTGTCAATTTTTTATCTACATATATTAGACAACAGGGTGCATGATCAGAGATCACGATGTTATCATAAAAGCAGTTTTGAATCTTGGATCTTAATTCTGTGGAAATCAAAAAATAATCAATACGTGAGAATGTCTTGTAGGTACTGGAATAACAAGAATAGGCTTTAACTTGTGGTTTCATTTCTCTCCATATATCTAACAATCTCAATTCTTTCATAAAATGATTAATAGTCATCCTACATCCATTGTGCGTACAATCCAGTCCTGTTGATCTATCTATACCTGGATTCAATGTACAATTAAAATCCCCTGCTATTATATGTTGCCCTGTAAGTGATGATAAAATAAGAAATAAATTAGCAAAGAACTTTTGATCATCTATATTGGGACCATATAAGTTCACAAGATTTATATTTTCTAATAGCAAAGAACCTTGAATGATTACATATCTTCCAAGTTTGTCTCCAATTACATTTTTCACTTGAAAAGGGACTGATTTATGTATGAGAGTCATAACTCCCCTGGCCCGGGATGAAAATGATGAGGTGAATACACTTCCTTGCCATCTACTCCTAATTCTTTTTATATCCTCCTCTATTAGATGAGTTTCTTGTAAAAACACAATTTTTGAACCCATGTCTTTTATTTTATTCATAACTTGTTTAAGTTTTTTTAAATTTTGTAGACCTCTGCAATTCCATGAAGTTAAATTAAGATTAACACTTTGGTTTATGATCAATAGAGAGTTTGGGATTACCTTGCAGTGTAAACATGCTCATACAGAGAAGCAAAAACATGAGTGGTTGAACATTCATCCTACAAACTACACACAAACAAATTCCCCCTTCCCACACTTGTGGCGAACCCCCCAAAATCAAAAGAAAAATTCCGTCTCCCGATATAGCCATCGACCGTTCCACACCCACGGGGAACAGCCTAAGCCACTCCTTCTTCATTCTCCCAATCACCCTAACTCTACTGCTTTTAATGACGTAACATTAACTCTCCTCTGTAGTTTTCCAACTTAACTCCAAAATTTTTAACAACTTTGTACATCATAGTTTTTTTTGTTTGTTTTGTTTTTGTTTTTTTGTTTTTGTTTTTTTTTAATATATAATACAATCTATATTTTGTAAACTTGCTGTTTACTTCAAGTCAGTCAGATGCCTGTGCAAATGCTTAATTATTCTACCTTATATTTTGTTCATGCTTAGCTCCCACCAGTCTCTTCTTCTTCTTTGATCTTCTTGATGAACTCCTGCGCCTCCTCTGGGGTCTTGAAGATGTGGGTTCTGCCCTCATACGTGGTCAACAGTCTCGCAGGATAGATTACACCATGACGAATCCCAAGGTTGCGCAGCTCCTTACGTATGGGATCAAACTGCTTCCTCAATTGTTGGATTCCTGTGGCCAAATCTGGGTAGAACCGCACCTGCTGATCCTGGTGTTTAATCTCTCCTTTAGCTCGTGCAGCGTTGAAGATCTTCATCCTGTCTCTGTTGCTAAGAAACTTCATAATTAAGGTCCTCGGCGGTCCCTTATCTCTCCGTGGGCCAATACGATGTGCTTTTTCCAGAACCACTGCTGATTGCAACTCCGCGCTGCCCAGCACCTCCGGAATCCACTTTTCCAGAAAGGAATATACGTCCCGACCTTCTGATTCCTCTGGAAGACCCACCAGCCTCAAGTTATTCTGTCTCGACCGAGATTCCAAATCCAAAATATTATCTTCTAGACATTTATTTTTTTTTTCCAAAGTACGCACCTTTAATTGAAGACGGGTGACGTCATCTTCAGCACTAGCGAGACGGAGCTCCATCTGCGCCGTTCGTTCTACACAGTCACCCAATTCCTTTCTTATTCCTTCCAACGCTGTCATAATCCCATCAAATCTAGAGGAAAAGTTCGCTCTCATTGAACTCATGGCAGCCATCAGCGCATCTGCGCCGCTCCCCGCAGATATCGCACCGTTGCCAGCCTCCTCCGCCATATATGGAGTTTTGTTTGCTGCGTCACAGACCTGAAAGTCCGTTAATTTGGACTGTTTCGGCGGCTCGCTTTTTCCTTTACCTGGTTTTCCAGCCTTAGGCTTCGCCGACATATCCTCGCCCAAACGCTGGGATACGTTCTGTCCCAAATGAGAGAGTTATTTGCCGATTTTTTTCTCCAGGAGCAGAGCAGAGTGAAACACGTCCGTCTTACGTGGCAGCCATAACTGGAAGAGCCGTGCAACGGGATTATTGGGAGTAAATGTGAAGGATAAATGGTTTATACAATATTATAGAGTAAAATTGCAAAACAATTTTCTCTCTGGGTAACTTACTTAATACTAGTCTTATTTTCAGTGGGTGTTAAGCAGTAACACCCACCACCCACTGAAAAGAAGTGAAAGCAAATATTTTACTCAGTCTAGCAAGGTGGAATATGTTATTTTCATTGGTTCCATTTATTCAATGCCGTCATTAGTTTATTCTCTTTCAGACTGAATTTTCCTTGTCCACTAAGTGGCAGCAAAACTATTCGAGCACTACGTCCTTGTACCCTTTGCGGTTGAACAATTACACCAGACACCTTTAGCAATGCACCACTGATCTTAATAAATATCTGAAGCAGAGCAAACAGGAATTAAAAAAAGCATAATCACTGTATTTTAGAGCTTTAGTGCTTCAAGCATGAGATCTTCAACCTTCTTCCCCTGCCCTGCAACTAAGTTAGAGTCTGCGTATATGCTCTATCAGTGTGACTGACACAGACAAACAAGAGAACTGACATCCAATCAGTGAAACTATGTAGGCACCTGCTAATTTAAAACAGCCATCTCTTTAAGGGTTAAGTCTCTTTAAGGGTGTTTCAGTGCAACTGCTGATATGTAATTATGACCAGCCATAGTTTATTAAAACTAGAAAGCAATAAAAGAGGAAAAAAGTGGGGATGTCTGATGTCTAAATCATCATTTATGATCAGTTGCAGTTTTTCACCGTACGCAAAGCTCTTAAAAACTAAACTAATGCTAAATTTTTTGTAAAATAATAACCAATCCATTATATAGATAAAACGAAAATGCTAAAGCGTTTCTACTGCTAAAATAAAAATATGTGAGTGTATGGATTTCTCATATGTGTGGTATGTGTTTTATTAACTTAGTATATTTAATTTTAGGAGAGAGCAGAAAGACTGAAGTGTTTTAGACAGTAGAGGGCACAATTGATCTTGAAACAAAACAGCAGCAGTGTAACTCTAAATGTTGATCTGGACAAGGTATCGTCTCTTGTTCTGTTTACAACAATGTCATATTATCTTGCTTAAAAAAATGTGTCCATTTCTTAAATCAAAACAGTACTTAGAAGAAAAGTACTCACGTCAAAACAATCCCACATGGCATGCGACATGGAGTTTATGAGACAGCTCAGAGGCTCTGGACAAAGTCAACAATGTAAATAACAGAGAGCAGATATCCTTATTTCTTTTCCATGACGCAGCACACTATGTTCTAAAAGCCAAGACGCAAGATGTTAGGACATCATTATCGAACAGTGAATCTTGTTTCAATATACAGTAGTGTGAATAAGTGTTTGTCCCCTTCCCGAGTTCTCATTTTTTTGTATGTTTGTCATGCTTAAATGTTTCAGATCATCAAACAAATTTAAATATTAGAGAAAGATAACACAAGTAAACACAAAATGCAATTTTTAAATGAAGGTGTTTGTTATTAAGGGAGAAAAAAAATCCAAACCCACATGGCCCTGTGTGAAAAAGTGATTGCCCCCTAAACCTAATAACTGGATGGACCACCCTTAGCAGCAACAACTGAAATCAAGCGTTTGCGATAACTGGCAATGAGTCTTTTACAGCGCTGTGGAGGAATTTTGGCCCACTCATCTTTGCAGAATTGTTGTAATTCAGCCACAATGGAGGGTTTTCAAGCATGAACCACCTTTTTAAGGTCATGCCACAGCATCTCAATGGGATTCAGGTCAGGACTTTGACTAGGCCACTCCAAAGTCTTCAATTTGTTTTTCTTAAGCCATTCAGAGGTTTACTTGCTGGTGTGTTTTGGATCATTGTCATGCTGCAGAACCCAAGTGCGCTTCAGCTTGAGGTCACGAACAGATGGCCGGACATTCTCCTTCAGGATTTTTTGGTAGACAGCAAAATCCATGGCTCCATTTACCACAGCAAGTCTTCCAGGTCCTGAAGCAGCAAAACAGCCCCAGACCATTACACTACCACCACCATATTTTACTGTTGGTATTGGGGTAATTTTGGTCGGCCGGCCACTCTTGGGAAGGTTCACCACTGTTCCATGTTGTTGCCATTTGTGGATAATGGCTCTCACTGTGGTTTGCTGGAGTCCCAAAGCTTTAAAAATGGCTTTATAACCTTTTCCAGACTGATAGATCTCAATTACTTTGTTTCTCATTTGTTCCTAAATTTCTTTGGATCGTAACATGATGTCTAGCTTTTGAGGATCTTTTGGTTTACTTCACTTTGTCAGGCAGGACCTATTGAAGTGATTTCTTGATTGAGAACAGGTGTGGCAGTAATCAGGCCTGGTTGTGGCTAGAGAAACTGAACTCAGCTTTCTAAAGATGTGATAAACCACAGCTTATTTATGTTTTAACATGGGGGGGGGGCAATCACTTTTTCACACAGGGCCATGTAGGTTTGGATTTCTCCCCTTAACAATAAACACCTTCATTTAAAAACTGCATTTTGTGTTTACTTGTGTTTGTCTAATATTTAAATTTGTTTGATGATCTGAAACATTTAAGTGTGACAAACATACAAAAGAATAAGAAATCAGGAAGGGGGCAAACACTTTCACACCACTGTATGTGTGAGAATGCTGTGAGTTGGGGTTGAGAATGAAAATGAAAAAAGTCCTATCAGGAGAGTTGTGAACCAGCCTGCTGCTGAGAGAGAGACAACTTTGAGCAGCAGTCAGTACATTTTCCTGAAACTACCGTATACAAAAACTGCAAGAGAAGCAGCACAATTTTAAAAGGAAATTAAATTGAAGTGAACAGGAAATTGGTACACATTAAGCCTTTTCAGCGGCAAATCATTAGCATAAGAGTAACTATGACATTTCTTAATCAGCAATGCATTTTGCCACAGATAAGGGAGAGGGAAAGCCATTAAATAGCAATACAGGAAATTGTCTTCTACGGTATATTGGTAAAACACAAGGAACTGGATTCTGTAAAGATATGAAACAACAAATAAGAGTATTAAAGGCTGGCTCAGATTTCAAACATTTTCACTTTAGAATAACTTGCAATCGGGGATCATTTAAGAATGGTCTTTGAAGGAAGAAACTGTGTGCAGGTAGATACATGAGGCTTATTTTCAAAGTGCAGCAGTAGGAGTTTTAAGCGCGACACTTTGCACATGCAAGCTTTACTGCACAGTTAATGTAACTTTTGAGGGATGGCTTTCCTTCTACACAAATCATAGCAGTGCTCCAGTAAACATGTCTGACACAATATGCGCACTCAGCACTTTAGCTGCCCTGTGCAATGAGTTTATATTTCTTCTACCTAAAATGCTCCATTTGCAAAGCCACTCCTCTATTATCCTGAGACCAGTTTAACTGTAAAAAGTGACTGCAGTCACACTGGGTTGCACTACCTGTCCAGATGGTCTGAATCAGTGGGTGTCGCTGGCCTCGGGCTGCATGCTGCATCCAACTGCCATCAATCACGGCAAATATGTTCGAGACAAAAGGCTACTTCCCTTCAAATGGTGGTGTGAAAACAAAAAAGTCCAATATCCATAACATGACCAAAAGCTGCATCTCAGTCGCTTTAATGTTTAGTGAATCCCAGTGGATCCACAGCTTTTTTGGCACCTCTAGTAAACATTATGTCTTGTCCAAAGAAGTGCTGCTGCTTAAGGATATTTTTAAATAAATACTGATGAAGCCTTCTGTTTTCTCCCTTTTCTGACCACTCTAAACAGACAAGAGGTACACTCAGTGACTCAGCACCACTTTTAATGATGCTTTCAACAGCAGAACTTTCCTCAAGCTATAATAAATGCAGATGAGGTGGTGACAAACTGTCTAGCTGCATTATGAAGCGCAACAACAGGTAGCATGAACATTGCAGAGAAAGTTAAAAACATTTCTATGTACTGCAGTCATCACAGATTTCAACTTCGTTCACTCCCAAAGCCACTGGTTCTACAGAGCTGTTTATCATGGATGCCAGTCCAGCAGTTACGGTTGGGCGTGAGTGAGGCTCAGCGGCCACCAACTCAAGTCGATGTGTCATTAGCCCCACCTGCTGCTGCCCTGCACCTGCACCCTGTGTCACATTCGTTCATTACACCCCGACATGCAGTGGCTGTGAGTGTGACACTGAACCCACTGTTACAGATCTGTGCTCACTGAGGCATTTACTCCATCAAAAACTGTCCAAAACAACACGTGAGAATTACAGAGGGGTTTTCGTAGAGATGTTTCCTAATGCATTCAATCCAAAAATTAAGCAAGACCAGTAAAAACCCAAATATCACTGAGCAGAAACAAATGACAAAAGGACATTACATTTTTTATCACCTTATAACACACTGTTTATTGCTTTGCAACAGCATAATGAGCAGCAGTCACCCAGAATCATAACTCCTTACATCATTTCCAAACAGAAAAACCATGAAACCCCTGCCAAGTTGCCAGAATGAAGCCAATAAAACCCAGTGCAGTGATATGATTTTTCCAGTTATTTGGGGACACAAATATTGCCAAATAAGCAATTCAGGAGCTAGATGAAAACATAATTTAATGCTCCTTTGAACTGATGTGGGCCTAAACCCCAACAGTAATAAACATTTTTCCTCACTTCATTTGAGCAAAATTGAATACTACACCTTAGCATTCAACACACTGTGAACCCAATTGTGCTGCTGCTTAAGATGACAAGCGAGCCGCTTTACACGGCTTTAATACATACTGTACCACTAAATATGCACAACTGAACCACATCAATCTGTTACGCCTAACAAACTCGGCTAAATGTAAAACATCCTTGAGTTTGAACACAGTAGAAGTCACGGCACATAAAGAATTTGTTAAAGGTTCCGACAGCACCTGTACCCACCACAAAGGCAAGACAATCTGCTAAGACATCACCACTGGCTGATATTTCAGGATTATGCAAATCTAATAAGAAAAATTTATATGCAAGAAAACCTTCTTTATGGTTTTGTGATGCTTCTGCTCACTTCACACTTTGACTCAATACATTTAAGGTGTGCTCCAGCCATCTGATACATAATAATGCAGTTATTGTTTCAAAGAGAACAATTCAGTGTGCATAAACAGTCATATCACAATCGCTCTCAGCTGTGGTTCTACTTTTTTACATTAGCAGACAAACAATCCAGAAAGACTATGTGACAGAGAAAATGTGACCAGCATGACAAAGAAAAGAGGCATTGATTTTTCACAATAACTGCATCTACACTTGTATGTTAGACAAGCTTTGTGCTGAAACCAAACAGCAACCTTTGGGCAGCCAACATGAGGCACTGAAGACTGTTTCAAAACTGCCCACAGCCGGCTGCCTCAATTAACACAGCAATAACGTCCTGGGCTTGAACAAGCTGGCCAGCTGGAGCTTTTGTATGTTTTCACATACAACTAAAACGAAAGTGTCACTCTGATTGAAATCAATGAGTTTGCTACTGGCTCACTGAGGCATTGACACTACCAACATGAGCCTGCTGTATGTGTTGCCTCGAACTACGTGCACAGCAGGCTAGACATTTTTTGGACATTACCAGCTAATAACAAATGAAGGATTATTTCCAGTAATGTAAATGTACTTTGACACTTTTCTCATTAGTAACAGTAGATTCAAGATTCAATTCAAGAGTCAAAGATTTTATTTGTCAATACTACTATATGTACAGGACATACAGGAGACTTGAAATAGCATTTCTCTCTCTTCAGTGGTGTGCACAATATACATAAAAAAAGAAAAAGGAATAAGGCTGGAAAAACAACAACAGCAGTCTAGTACAGTAAAGCAATCCATAGTGGAAATGGTGACAAAAGATAGACCCAGACCTCCCATAGTGCAAATAAAGAAACGATTAACAATGATGAAACCCAGCAATCCTATACACAGAAAAGTAGAGCTGTAATACCCGTAGTTGTAAGTTCAATGCAGTAGTGTAGGTGCAGACAGTGACAGATAGGACTGCACATGATCAGTATTGCAATAACAGACAGCAGCAGATATGGCATTTGTGCAAATGGTAGCACAGCAATTCATCCTTGGCCGGGGGATCTTGGGTTCGATCCCAGCCTCTGGCCAACAGTGATCTGTGTGGAGTTTGCATGTTCTCCCCACGTCTGCGTGGGTTTACTCTGGGCTTTCTCCGGTTTCCTCCCACATGCCAGAAACATGCAAGTTAGGTTAACTGGCATCAAACTGGGGATTCTAAATTGTCCTTAGGTATGACTGTGAGAGTGAATGGTTGTCTGTCTCTCTATGTTGGCCCTGCGATGGAATGGCGATCTGTCCAGGGTGTACCCTGCCTCTTGCCCAAAGATGCTGGGATAGGCTCCAGCCCCCCCACCCCACCCCACGACCCGAAAAGGATTAAGCGGAAGAAGATGGATGGATGGCTTGCAGTAAAGTGCAGAGACATATGCAGCAGATGCATTACTGTTGGTGTGCCAGTCTTCCTGTGCCAACAGCTGAGGTAGTTAATGTGCAGGTGAGTGGGTCATGGTCCGGGGGGGGGGGGGGGATTAATAGTAATGTAACATAACTTTTAGTGGCAGTAATCTTGCAATGTAATGCTTATTTTTAAAAGCAGTGTTACTCAATACTGGTCACTGGTACATACAAAGAGTAGTCTAACAGTGTAATGTTTAATTTGTCCTGGTAAAGAGTAAATGTGAGCTAGTGCAGTATTGGGACAAGAGTTGCAAATTAGCTAATAGCTATACACTCTATGTGCAACACATCAGATTGATTGTCTTTGATTAATTGTCTATGTTTATTGCACTGTCCCTGTCAAATAAACTAATCTACTACTACTATTTACCTCTACCTTACTAAAATTAGTAGCCACATCAATCTTATAAAGGAGATGAAGTCTCCAG
The DNA here is from genome assembly GCA_020510985.1 of Pholidichthys leucotaenia. Lineage (NCBI taxonomy): Eukaryota > Metazoa > Chordata > Actinopteri > Cichliformes > Pholidichthyidae > Pholidichthys > Pholidichthys leucotaenia. The sequence goes on from CM035836.1 coordinate 189,021,904, forward strand.
CAGAATTGTTTAGAAATGTGCTTTTGTAGTTCAGGAATTACAGTCAATGGACCGTTTAAATAAATAAGCCACTATGGGAATACTAGAACCACTGCTTGTAATACGTCAAGCATTAATTGCTTTATGACCTCTGTGAGTCCACCGTCCCTTGTGCATGGCTGTTTTTTTTTTTTTTTTTTTTCACCTCATCATTTAAGGGCAAGGTTATAATCTGAGCTGAGAAATGCAATTGTGTATCCCCGGACACACAACCTTGAACAGCCTTTAGCTTGGGTCAGAAAAAGAACCCTGAATGACATGTTCATCAACTTCCTCAGGCCACATTCTCATCTAAAATCTATTAGTCTGGCTCTGATGACAGCTTATCACCCACAGTGACAGGTGAAACACTAACCGTGTCAGCGAGGCTAACACTGCGTCAATGCAGAAGCGCTGCCCGCCATCCACCAGCTCTCTATTAATAAATCACAGACTGGAGAGGAAACCCTTTTTCCCCAGTAAATAAGACATGCAGCACCACCCTCTCATATGCACCAGCATCACCCGTTTCACCACTCTTACGTCTCCCACACTGAGGTCATGTTACACATCGTTCCTGGGTAGCTGCGGCATAGGTTTCCTCATGTTTTGCCGGCATCAGTTCTGTTTCAGGGACTGAGGAAAAAAAGGCGATGATATTTGTTGGAAACAGTCAATTTACTCTGCTGTTATCAGTCTGACAGGGTATAAGACAATAAGACAAGCAAATGGCTGTGAATGTGAAAAGCATCAGTGCAAAAATAGTTTAGAGAAGCAATCCTCACAATCTAATTTAAAAGCTGAACTCAAGCCAACAGCTTTTGGTCATTAATTCTTGCAGTCTGAGAGGGGATATTAAAGTGTGCCTTTGTTTGTTGACTCTCCAAACTACTTAAGTTTTACTGTTATAAAATGCCGTTATTCTGACTGTGGATTCTGCAACTCACCACATCTTCAAATATCGTTGTTCTTAATAATCTATGATATCTTGGGCCCTAGGCCTATTTTTGTAGAGCCTGCTTGAAAACACCATGCCCAAAATTAATTGAGTATATCTCAGCAACCACAAGGTTTATTTGTATAATCTAGGTATCATAATAAAGGCAATACTTGTGAGATTATTTCAGAGGTGTAAGAATCACTGTATATGCTACTGGGTCAGAGCAAATGAAAATGGCACTCAGCAGAAAATGAAAAATTTGATTCTTTCCTAAAAGAAATTGACATTCTTACACTAAATATCCTTTCAGAATGACCCTGTAGTAGCCTAGAACCACTAGCCAATGAAAACAGAGCATGTAACCATCACCTACACCAAAATTCATGCAGAAATAATGAAAAATTGATTTTTTTTTAAAGAGGCATTTATGAAGAAATATTTAGGCATACTCTCCAAATTGGCCATTTTGGCACAGTTGGCACCATTTGTGCTATTTTAGATTTCTCAGGTACCAAACAATAAAGATAACGATATTTCACTTACATATCACTACAGATATCCATTCCATGTAATTCCAACTGTTTTTGGATTTCTTTTGAAAAATCCATCAGACAGATACAGCTACAATCAAAATCATTCAACCCCCACTGCAAATTGGGTTTATTGGCAAAATGTACAAACTAGCAGCTGTTTGCAATAAACAAAAAACGTAGAGGGCATTAGACATATCATACCCGCAGTTGCTATATTCATGATACCGTACTTTGTCTCATGTAATATTGCTTAAATATATTACGTGGTTACAATCTTTGATCAGATAATTCAGATTTGTTGGCTGTCCCAAATGTCAGGACAGGGGTGGGGAAAAAAGTTTTTATGTATTCTGCTCCAGTCACCTGGAATAAGTTACAAAATAATCTTAATTTACACAGTTTAGTAAAGATGTCTGAATTTCAGTCTGTAGTGACCGCACTAATAAATGAGTCCTTCATTGTTTGTGCCATTCATAGTGACCTGATAGATACTTGATATTGTTTTATATTGAGTTATTATCTGTTTATCCTTTTATTTATACAGGGTAGTTCCATTGAGAGGCAACCCCTCTTTTTCAAGGACACCCTGTTCACACTCACATAGGTACACATTCACACTTGGAAGCTGCCCAGTCCAACCACAGACTGACCTGTGGCCACTGGAGCAGTTGGGGTTAAGGACCTTGTTCAAGCGCACCACAGTGGGGTTAAGGAGGGTGGGACAAAAACTGCTGTGTTATCTGTCCCACCCAGATCTGATCCTGCCAGTCCTGGGATTGAACCAGCAACCCTCCACTCACCAGTCCACATCCCTAACCATTATGCCACCACTGTCCCTGTTAAGTATTTTTTTTTTTTTTAATTTTTAACCCCCATTTTGTAATTAGTTGTTTTATAAGTGCTGCCATCTTGGCCAGGGCACCATTGTAAAAGAGGTCCTTACCTCAACGGGTTTATCCCTGGTACAATAAAAATTAAATAAAATTTTAAAAAAGGGAGGTATCAAGGAGCACTCAGTGATCTCATCAATCTCCCAAAGATCGTCCGGTGATCTTTCAATGAATGAAAAATTCGTCCATCCCGAAGGAGGAAATTGTTGACAGGTCAGTGAGGGACTGCTGAGCATTCAATGAAAGACCAATAGAGGTCATCAAAAGACCACAGCATGCAAGTTAGGTTAATTGGCATCAAACTGGGGATTCTAAATTGTCCTTAGGTATGACTGTGAGAGTGAATGGTTGTCTGTCTCTCTGTGTTGGCCCTGCGATGGACTGGCGATCTGTCCAGGGTGTACCCTGCCTCTCGCCCAAAGATGCTGCGATAGGCTCCAGCCCCCCCGCGACCCGAAACGGATTAAGCGGAAGAAGATGAATGAATGAATGAATGAATGAACGAAAAAAGACCACAGCGGAGATCACTGCGCAATCACTGGGAAATCAATGAGCTCGTTGAGCACTCCATGACAGCGCCTTGAGAAATGGCTTCCCTTTGATGACCGTCTGGAGATTGTTTTGGACTGCGTCAAAACTTTAATTAGACCATGGTGACCATTGAGATCACTGGAAGATTATTGAGAGCTCATTGAGAGAGCTTGGCAATTGCTGGGAACTATTCTTTCATCTCTCAGCAATCTTTCAACAATCTACATCCCTGTGTAAAGGGGGCAGAAGAGCACAAGAAACCTTTCAAATATATACATAGAGGCTCCCTGTCAACCAAGAAACTCTCAGCAACTTCTTTGGTCACCGAAGAAACTCTCAATGATTTCTCAGCAATCTCACTTGATCTCTCAATGATCTCTCATGTATTTTCAAAGATCTCATATCAATATGAAATTTGCACAAAAAATGAATTTTTGATCACACAAGGATCTCCCAAACATTTACACAGAAACATATTTTTAAAAACTAGTGCATCTTTTAGTAAAATGCAATGAGGTGTGAAATTGCTTCTTCAGTTAAAATGAATGCATATCAAATCTGCATTACAATAAAAAAGCCATTTATGTATGACTAAACTGAAATGTGCATAAAATCACCAATTTATGAATATCTGATTAAAAAATGAGGAGTGAAAAAGATGGGAGTCTTTAATATTTTAGTCTGCATCAAAAGGATACTGTATACTGCAGCTTAAATGAAGAAAAAAGGCTGTTACAGAAAATTATGCTAAAAGAATCTATCATTTTGTAACTTGTATATTGAACAATAAAATGAACTTAAATAGTTTAACAATAAACTTGACTAAAAATTACCACAGACTCTGTGTGTCATGAATGCTCCGTCAGAGCAGAAGGACAGATCCAAGCGCTGGATTGTGTAGGTGGCATTTATTGACAAAAAATAGCATTAAGTGCAAAATAGTGATGACAGTACAAAAATGCAAACAAGAACAACTTACACGGTTAACCTCAGAGCAAGACACGCTCTGGAGAAGAAAACACTTCAGAGGCTGAAATCCGTGTAGAGAGGAGACGGTTTAACCACAAACACACAGTGAATGAACAGAGCTTAAATACACAGAGGGAATGTGCTTCAGGTGTGAGTCGCTGAGTGAGCTGGTAACCTGATTGATTAATTGCTCCCAGCTGAGCTGACTGAGAGCAGTTAGAGGGAGTGTCTGGGAAAAGGACACACACAGGTGTAAACAAACCCAAAGACCATACAGAAAACTAACAAAATCAAACTAATCAGACAAGCAATACTTAAAATAAAGTGAGGGTCTGAGCTCACTGAAAACATGAGCTCAGACATATGACACTGTGAGGTGAGAAACGTGATACAGCAGGTGAACTAACATATGTAAAGACCCTGTCACACCTTGACGATTTAGGCAGTGTTTGCCAAATATAGAATAATTGGTCTAAAACACTGGCATATGCCAAAATTTTCACTTTTGGCCGTATGCATCGCATATCCATAACGAGTCTGACTTATACATAACGTATTAGTAACTTATATAGAATGTTTCAATAACTTATAAATAACTTAAACCAATGAATGCTTAGTGTGTTGCTGGCGTTCACAACTTATGCCCAACCATAATCTAACTTGTGCATAACTTGTGCATAGCTTATCCTAACTTACACATAGCACAATCATGCCAAACTGCCGTCACCTCCCAGTCCATGAATCCTAGATGTGCAAGAGATCATCTCTGTTCAACCGAGATGATTCTCCCCTCCAAAGACCATTTGCTGTCAAATCTGTCAGGTCGGTCATGTCTAAAACAGCTGATGTGACACTTGACAAACGTCAGATGACAGTTGTCACAACCTGGCTCAAAGGCTAGCGAACTGATGGCAATAAAAAAGTTTATTTTCAATACAGTGGAAAAAAAATAAGCTAATGCATGGAGTGTGTTTTTGTCGGTGTGAACCCAAAAACATCAGCGAGTCGCAGCCAAGGGACTATAAAGTGTGATTTATCATGGAAAACAGCTGAGCTCTGTGCTTCGGGTGATTGGATCCTCCTCCTCTGGTGTTCTGATATTTTGGCATATCTATCAGAACAGCACTGGACAGCTGATGGTACAGACTGCAATCAAAGGTAAAAAAATAAATAAATAAACATGACAAGGAGGGCTAAACAGCAATTTGGATCTTCATCCTGTAGCTTGAAAGTGTTGGCTCGGACACGTCCCCGACAGGTCCTGTTATACGAACAAGTACATGTGTTTAGCTCTTTGTCTGTGTATACACTGCAGGCAGCAGCTGAGCTGATCAGAACAGAGAGCAGGTGGATCAAGTCAGTTCTTTATTAGTAAAGGTGTCGCCCAGTCTATACAGACCATCACAGTCAAAACATGTCAAGGTAGCAAATATCTACTTTGTCTGAATAGAAGAACAAGACCAGTTTATCTGAGCTCCTCCTGTGAACCAACACTGCCAATATGCCTTTATACTGTAAGCGTAAGTTAGAAACCTGTTCAGTAAGTTACCCATAGGTTCAAAGAGCGTTACTCATATGTTAGAAATAAGTTTTGGGTACGCTAGACATTTATTTTGACATATTTCGACTTCTGAGTAACTTATGACTCGCTTACAAGTAACGTGTGTGAACGAACACATAACTCCCCTACAACTTATGCTCCGAATATGTGGGACGTTTCAGTCATACGCTGGATACGTTGGAAATTTTTCAACATGCTGAAAATTTTCAGAGGAGCTCATCGTACGACGACGTATATAAGTGTGCTTCAGCGTGTTCTTAACATATACAAAACTTAACCATAACTGATTCAACGTACGCCAGTGTATTCTCCAAATTTTTCATACGTTTGGCAAATGTTGCCTAAATCATCTAGGTGTGACAGGGCCTTTAGAAAGTTGCACAAAACAAGCCATGCATAACTGAAGATACTCATCCACAAATTAATCACAAAGCAATCTTCAGATGTGTAACAGATGTCTGATACAGCATTTCTCTTCTGCCTCCACCATAAACATTTTAAACAACTTTAATTGCATGCTTTATGTTAAGAAATCTTCTTACTGTACTTCTACCTAAGACTGTACTTTAGTGACCTTTCACCCTATAGGAGATACTTCCAGCTTATTTTCCAGCTCGTCTGTGGTGTACTTAACAGAATTAGGTTGAGTTCCTCCTCATAAAAATTACATGGCATTAACTTGACTGGCAGATATGTGTGGCTAAATAATGCATTACATGGTAAATACTAACTTCCGTGGGGGCTGTTTCCAACTTATGCTTCAGTTCAGCACAAAGTGAACGTATAGCTCTGAACTCACGGTCAGTGGTTAATGGTAGACATGCACCATAAGTTTAAGATGAAAATGAGTTATTTCAAGCTCAGTATTCTTGTCTCTGAATTGCATGCACACAAGCTGACCTCATTAATGGAAGGTCTGGCAATGATTAATCTGAGCATCTGTCACTGGAAAAGTTATATATGACAGAAAATAAGGAAAGGTCCTCCTTAAGCTAAGCATACACTGAACATCTTTTTTGTTTTATATTACTAGTGCAGGCCTGTAGAAAGTAAGCATCCCTGTCTGAAACAGGTATGCCAATTAGGCTTTACATGCCCAAAGTAGGTTGTGCTTGAAACTGGAATACAGAGGTGTAGCCTATATGTAGGCTGTGGTAGACTGCAAGTCTAATTTAAAACATTACTGGCACATGCCTCTAGGGGGAACTACCGGTATTGTTTAGCATTACTACTAAGGGGACACATTAGAACAAGAGTGTGAAAACCCCGCGCAGAAACCATGTTCAGTCATATTATGTGTGTTGCAGAATAAACGGCAGAGTTAGCCAAAGAAATAACTCAAGTGTGATCATTGCTACACGGTAGGATATCACACAATTGGCGACGAGGATTAAAAGAAAAAAATCAGCGGCGAGAAACAGAGAACATTGCAAGTGTGGCGAACTCAAGTGACTCCAGTAGTTCGAGTGCAAGTTCAGAGGAGGAAAAACGAGGTTTCCCCACCACGACGAGCAATGGCGGCTGTAATCGGAACGGTAACCCCTTTTGATAACTCGACTCAGTCATGGGAAGAATATGGTGAAATGTTGGACTTTTTCTTCCAAGCTAATGACATTGAGGAGCCAGACAAAAGGAAGGCTGTACTGTTGAGTGGAGTTGTGCAACTACTTACAGCTTGTTGAGAAATTTAATAAGCCCTGCATTACCGAAAGATAAAACGTACGACCAGCTTACTGCTGAGCTTCAGAAGCACTTCAGCCCCAAACCGAGTGAAATCGTGCAACGATTCAAATTTAATTCACGCATAAGGAGGAACACTGAGTCCATAGCAGAGTATGTGGCAGAATTGAGGAAATTAACACTGCACTGTGATTACAAAGACTCACTGGAAGAAATGTTAAGAGACAGACTTGTGTGTGGAGTGAATGATGACCGAATGCAACGGCGACTTTTATCTGAAACAAAACTCACTTTTGCGAAGGCTTTGGAATTATGCCAAGCGATGGAAACAGCATCTAAAGATGTGAGAGAGATGCAAGGGAAGCTAACAGAGGACACAGCAACGCATGTTCGTGTGCCTAAGACCCAAGTAGGTGTCCACAAAGTGTTGACTGACAAAACTCAGCACAAATTCCCCAGTTGTTATCGCTGCAAAGGCCAGCACAATGCCGCCGAGTGCAAATTTGCCACTGAGCTGTGTCATAATTGTGGCAAGCGAGGGCACATTAAGAAAGCATGTAGAATAAAGGTGGACAGCGCACAGGTGCTGAAAGCGACAGTTAATGGGCAAAAGTATGAAAACAAGGGCCCAGGAAAGGAACAGCAAGCGAATCAACTGAGAGGGGAGGGAGAAAGTGATACAGAAGACATGGATTTTCACACAATTTACAACACGTCAGAGGAGCTGACCAAGGTAGCGCCCATCACGCGTACCATGAATGTTAATGGAATGAAAGTAACATTTGAAGTTGATACAGGCTGTGGAGTAACCATATTAAGTAAACAGCAATATACACAACTGTGGAAGAAAACAGACACAGCAGAATTAAATCCCTGTTCATTAAAATTAAAAACATACACAGGAGAGAAGCTAGACGTGCTAGGCATGGCACAAGTGAAGGTGCAGCACGAAAACAAAGAAAAGGACTTACCTGTAGTAGTAGTTGGGAGCGAAGGACCAAATCTACTAGGGCGAAGTTGGCTACAAGAACTGGCCATGATGGATCAGTTGGTGAATAAAGTGGAATCTCAGCCCAAATTGCAGCTGGAGGAGATCCTCGAAAGACACGCTGAGGTGTTCAAAGAAGGCGTAGGACAGCTAAAAGGTGTCACTGCAAAGATTAATGTGGACAAGGAGGCCCAACCACGATTCTGCAAACCCCGACCGGTACCCTATGCAGTCAAGCCACTGGTTGAAAGCGAGCTACAGAGGCTGCTGGATGACAAGATCATTGAGCCAGTGCAGGTTGCAGAATGGGCGGCGCCCATAGTCCCAGTGAGAAAGCCGGATGGCTCCATTAGAATATGTGGAGATTACAAACTCACTGTCAATCGAGCATCACGGGTGGATCAGTATCCAATTCCTAAAGTGGAGGACCTCTTCGCACAGCTGAACGGCGGCCGACACTTCACGAAATTAGACATGAGTCACGCCTACCAACAAGTAGTCTTGGAAGAAGAATCAAGAAAGTATGTAACCATCAATACACACAAAGGCTTATATACCTACACACGCTTACCATTTGGAGTAGCTTCCAGTCCTGCTATATTCCAGAGAACTATGGAGGGCATCCTAGGTGGAATTCCGAATGTTGCCATTTATTTGGATGACATCCTTTGTACAGGACCAAATGAACAAGAACATCTGAAAACGCTGGAGGAAGTGCTTCAACGGTTGGAGAAAAGCGGTCTGAGGTTGAAAAGAAGCAAGTGTGAGTTCATGGGAAAAGAGGTGGTGTTCCTAGGCCACAAGATCAACGCCAGTGGTCTACACCCTCTAACAGACAAAGTGGAAGCCATTGCGGAGGCACCTCCATCCATCCATCCATCCATCTTCTACCGCTTTTCCGGAGGTCCGGGTCGCGGAGGCAGCAGTTCAAGCAGAGAAGCCCAGACTTCCCTCTCCCCAGCCACCTGCTCCAGCTCTTCAGAGGGGATACCAAGGCGTTCCCAGACTAGCTGGGAGACATAGTCTCTCCACCGAGTCCTGGGTCTGCCCGGGGTCTCCTCCCAGTGGGACGTGCCTGAAACACCTCAAGTGGGAGGCGTCCAGGAGGCATCCTAATCAGATGCCCATACCACCTCAACTGACTCCTTTCAATGTGGAGGAGCAGCGGTTCTACTCTGAGCCTCTCCCGGATGACTGAGCTCCTCACCCTATCTCTGAGGGTGAGTCCAGCAATCCTACGGAGAAAGCTCATTTCAGCCGCTTGTATCCGCGATCTCGTTCTTTCGGTCATTACCCAAAGCTCGTGACCATAGGTGAGAGTAGGAACGTAGATTGACTGGTAAATCGACAGCTTTGCCTTAGAACTAAGCTCCCTCTTCACCACAACAGACCGGTACAACGTCCGCATCACTGCAGATGCTGCTCCAATCCGTCTGTCGATCTCTCGCTCCATTTTCCCCTCACTCGTGAACAAGACCCCAAGATACTTAAACTCCTCCACTTGGGGCAGGAGCCTGTCCCCAACCCGGAGAGGACAATCCACCTTTTTCCGGCTGAGGACCATGGACTCGGACTTGGAGGTGCTGATTCTCATCCCAGCCGCTTCACACTCAGCGGCAAACCGTCCCAGCAAGAGCTGTAGGTCATTGCTGGATGAAGCCAACAGGACAACATCATCTGCAAACAACAGAGATGAGATCCTGTGGTCACCAAGCATGACACCCTCCATTCCCTGGCTGCGCCTAGAAATCCTGTCCATAAAAATTATGAACAGGACCGGTGACAAAGGGCAGCCCTGGCGGAGTCCAACTCTCACTGGGAATGACTCCGACCGAGTGTTGGCAATGCGAACTAAACTCTCACAACGGTCGTACAGAGACCGAATAGCTCGTAACAACAAGCCCGATACCCCATACTCCCGAAGCACCCCCCACAAAAATCCACGAGGGACGCGGTCAAATGCCTTCTCCAAGTCCACAAAACACATGTAAACTGGTTGGGCAAACTCCCACGAACCCTCAAGAATTCTCGAGAGGGTAAAGAGCTGGTCCGATGTGCCACGGCCAGGACGAAAACCACATTGCTCCTCCTGAATCCGAGGTTCGACCAACGGCCGGACTCTCCTCTCCAATACCTTGGCATAGACCTTCCCAGGGAGGCTGAGGAGTGTGATCCCTCTAAAGTTGGAGCACACCCTCCGGTCCCCTTTTTTGAAGAGAGGAACCACCACCCCGGTTTGCCATGCCAAAGGCACTGCCCCCGACCTCCACGCAATGTTGCAGAGGCGTGTCAACCATGACAACCCAACAACATCCAGGGCCTTGAGGTACTCGGGGCGAATCTCGTCCACCCCCGGGGCCCGGCCACCAAGGAGATTTTTAACCACCTTGGCGACCTCAGCCCCTGTGATAGGCGAGTCATCCCCCTCGTCCCCAAACCCTGCTTCCTCTGTGGAAGGCGTATCAGTGGGATTGAGTCCCCCCACCCTCCCCCCACCCTGGAGCCAGGCCTGGGGGAGGGGCTCGAAGGCTAGCGTCTGGTGGCCGGGTTTCCACCCATGGGACCCGGCCGGGCTCAGCCCGAAGGAGTTACATGGGTCCGCCCTCCAGTAGGTTCACCACCTGCAGGAGGGATCATGGAAGTCCGGTGCTATGTGGATTAGGTGGCAGTCAAAGGCGGAGACCTTGGCGGACTGATCCCAAGCTTTCTAAACTGGCTTTTGGTACGTGGAATGTCACCTCTCTGGTGGGGAAGGAGCCTGAGCTGGTGTACGAGATTGAGCGATACCGGCTAGATATAGTTGGCCTCACCTCAACACACAGCTCCGGTTCCGGAACCAGTCTCCTGGAGAGGGGCTGGAGCTTGGCCTTTTCTGGAGTTGCCCCGGGCGAGAGGCGACGAGCAGGGGTAGGTATTCTTGTATCGCCCCACCTTGCTGCCTCTATATTGGAGTTTTCCCCGGTGGACGAAAGGGTTGCTTCCCTGCGCCTTCGGGTTGGGAAACGGGTCCTGACCATCATTTGTGCCTATGCACCAAATGATGTTTCAGAGTACCCACCCTTTTTGGAGTCTGTGACTGGGGTGCTGGAGGGTGCTCCTCCTGGAGACTCCATTGTCCTACTGGGGGACTTCAATGCGCACGTGGGCAACGACAGTGAAACCTGGAGGGGGGTGATTGGGAGGAACGGCCTGCCCGATCTGAACCCGAGTGGTGTTCAGTTATTGGACTTCTGTGCTAACCACAGTCTGTCTATAACGAACACCATGTTCAAGCATAAGGGTGTCCATATGTGCACCTGGCACCAGGACACCCTAGGCCGCAGGTCGATGATCGATTTTGTTATCGTATCATCAGACCTGCGACCGTATGTCTTGGACACCCGAGTAAAGAGAGGTGCAGAGCTGTCAACTGATCACCACCTGGTGGTGAGTTGGATCCGATGGCAGGGGAGGAAGCCATTCAGACCTGGTAGACCCAAACGTATAGTGAGGGTGTGCTGGGAGCGTCTGGCTGAGGCCCCTGTCCGGGAGGTCTTCAACTCCCACCTCCGGAAGAACTTCAACCACATTCCGAGGGAGTCTGGAGACATGGAGTCTGAATGGGCCATGTTCTCCACCTCTGTTGTTGAAGCGGCAGCCCAGAGCTGCGGCCGCAAGGTGGTCGGTGCATCTCGTGGTGGCAACCCCCGAACCAAGTGGTGGACACCAGTGGTGAGGGGGGCCATTAAGCTGAAGAAGGAGTCCTATCAAGCTTGGTTGGCTTGTGGGACTCCCGAAGCAGCTGAGGTGTACCGGCAGGCCAAGCGGAGTGCAGCTCGGGTGGTTGCTGAAGCAAAAACCCGGGTATGGGAGGAGTTCGGTGAGGCCATGGAACAAGACTTTCGGTCGGCTTCAAAGAGATTCTGGCAAACTGTTCGGCGGCTCAGGAGGGGAAAGCAGCTCCCCGTCCACACTGTGTATGGTGCGGATGGGACACTGTTGACTTCAACTGGGGATATCGTCGGGCGGTGGAAGGAATACTTCGAGGATCTCCTCAATCCCACTGATACGCGGAGGCACCTGAGCCACAAAATGTTACTGAGTTAAAAGCCTACCTGGGCTTGTTGAACTATTACCATAGGTTCCTCCCAAAGCTCTCCACGCTGCTGGCACCACTACATACCTTACTTAAGAAGGAAGAAAAATGGTCATGGGGGGTCAAGCAGCAGAAGGCGTTTGAAGAGTCCAAAGCGCTACTTCAGTCCTGTAGTGTGTTAGTGCACTATGATTCAAACAAACCACTCATCCTGGCGTGTGACGCATCACCCTACGGTGTGGGTGCTGTACTCTCTCATCGTATGGAGGATGGCTCAGAGAGACCCATAGGGTTCGTCTCAAGAACTCTTAGTGCAGCTGAGAAAAACTACTCCCAGCTAGACAAGGAGGGCCTTGCAGTAGTATTTGGTGTAAAAAAATTCCACAAATACCTGTACGGGAGACAGTTCGCTATAGTGACTGACCACAAGCCACTAATTTCACTGTTCAGTGAAATGAGAGCCATACCCCAGATGACATCTCAGAGAATTCAGAGATGGGCCGTTACATTAGCAGCGTATGAGTACACCATCGTTTACAAAGCCGGACGGGACCATACGAATGCTGACGCGATGAGTAGGCTACCCTTGGATGGAGGAAGAGACAGCACGCCTGAGGAGGAGGAGAGAGTGCTATTGTTTGAAGATATCGGCGTGCCCCTGGTGAACGCACAACAAATAAAGAAGTGGACAGACAAAGACCCTGTTCTAGCAAGAGTGCGAGAATACATCTTGCGAGGATGGCCGAAGATGAACAGTCCTGAGTTCATTCCCTATGCCCGACGACAGGATGAGCTCAGCACCCAGGAAGGTTGTATCCTGTGGGGAGGACGCGTGGTTGTTCCACCACCTGGTAGGAATGCCTTACTGCAACAACTACACCAAGCACACCCTGGCATCACTCGCATGAAAGCGTTGGCGAGGAGTTACATGTGGTGGCCCAACATGGATGCAGAGGTGGAGGCGCTTGTGAAGTCATGTGCGGCATGCCAGGAGAACAGGAACAGTCCTCCAGCAGCCCCACTACATCCCTGGGAAGTTCCAGATAAACCATGGAGAAGAATTCACATTGACTACGCAGGTCCATGGATGGGAAGAAAGTTGAGGTCAACATTTGACTTAATACATCCAGACTTCAGAAACAAAGTGCATGACAAACAAGAGAAACAAAAAGGTTATCATGACATGCATGCTAGAGAGAGAATACTGAGAGAAGGAGACGTGGTCTACACCCACAATTTTGGCTCAGGACCAGCCTGGGTACCAGGAGAAATAACAGAAAAGACAGGCCCTGTGTCATTCAAGGTGACATTAGGCCATGGACAAGTGGTGAGGCGACACATCGACCAAGTTCATGGTAGGAGCTCCATTCCCCTGCCGATGGCACCAGAGGTGTTGTCTAACAACCATTCTGAGGAGAGCATCAACGAACCACCACTTCAGGTGAAACCTGAGGTAACCGTCTCTGCAGATTCTACGGGCAGCACTGCAGCAGCCGAAATAGTGGAGCAGTCTGAGTCTTCACCTGCAGTTGGCTCACCCGCCGTGAGAAGATCTCAGCGAGCTAGGAAAGCTCCAGACTACTTGAAGGACTATACTTAGTCAGTAGTGAGTTCCCCAGCCACAGGACAAGAATGCGTCCTGGAACCTCACTGGGATGCGGTAGTCAAACCAATTCCCCAGTTAGACTGTTATGTGTGTTATACATGTGAAAAAAAAAAAAAAAAAAAAAGAAAAGAAAAGAGAAAGAAATTATATGTATGGCACATGTGTTTAAGAAGTTAAAAGTAACTGTGATTGTTTAGGATTAAATGGGAGTTCCAGGATGTCTAGCATAATTGGCTAGTGTAATTAAAAGTAGTTTAATCTAGAGGGGAGGGATGTGGTAGACTGCAAGTCTAATTTAAAACATTACTGGCACATGCCTCTAGGGGGAACTACCGGTATTGTTTAGCATTACTACTAAGGGGACACATTAGAACAAGAGTGTGAAAACCCCGCGCAGAATCCATGTTCAGTCATATTATGTGTGTTGCAGAATAAACGGCAGAGTTAGCCAAAGAAATAACTCAAGTGTGATCATTGCTACACGGTAGGATATCACAAGGCAATCACACGTTAGACTTTGACAAATATGAAAGGGACTGAACTGAGATTTGATTGTGTGAATATTAATTACAGAATAACTGAAAATGAACTGGACATCCAATATTAGCGACTGTTTAAGAACCCTTGTTTATTTGTTTGTCTGATCACTTATTTGTGTGATCTTTTATGAGTTATAGTCATAAAAGTGTAACTTGCACTTTGGCGAATGAGAGTTGTTCAATCATCATTATACTGTTTTAGTTTATACGTGTAGTTTATAGTGTATCGTCAATAAACTCATGCAGTACTATAACAGGACACGTTTACAAATATTTGAGACCCATTGTAGTGCATCCTTTTATATTTTAGCAGTATTATAAGTACAAAACACCCAACATTATTAAACACAGCAGAATGACCTGTTTGGCTGCAACTGTTGCATCAGTGTTGCCCATTTGTCTGTAAATATTGAAATAAAAATGATTTATTTTGTTATTTGGGCATTTTTGTGTCCTGTTTGGTCATGGTCATCATTTAGTCAAAGCGTGTATATGTGTCCACATACTGTATGATATGCAATTGATCTGGCCATTCTGCTCCACAATCAGGGCTGTATTATTATTAAGTTTTTAATTTTTAGATACTCGGGCAGGAGGGGGGACTTGCCATCCTGCAAGGGACAGTGATACCACACGGTTGAAGCAGCAATCGGGACTCCTGTCTACCACTTACCGGGCAGGCTGGGCGTACCTCCCCGTGAAGGGCTCGGACACCGGTGTTGGAGAAGCAGCAGATGAACCAGTGGATCGCAGTCCTTTGCAGGGAGCCAAGCCCAGCCTGCCTGGTTAACGGGAGTCTCGGCTGCTGCTTTATTAGTCCAGGAACCAAAGCCCTAAATTTTTGTGAATCTGGTTTTGTCGGATATTCTTTGTTGATTCTTGTAACCTAGGGGTAGCTAAATAAGAATCAGAAGGGTGCCCGGCAGTATCCCTTGGACATCTCTAGATATTAATCCCTTTTTATTGGATACTCTCAAATTCTGAAAAAAATGTGATTTTTTTCCATTTCTCCATGGAGTGTTTTTACCAACAATCTCTCTGTTTACCAAGGGTTTAAATATGCTTGTTTATCATGAATATTCATGCTGTGGAGTATGTTCAAACCATTTTTACGCCAAATATATGACAATTAACCCTTTTCTGGTCATTATTTGGAAGCCTTGTTGATGTCAGCTGAGCATACCAAACAAAGTTCCATAATGCTAGGTTTTGTTGATGATGACATATCAGGGCTGAACACAAGGGTGACTGGCTTCTTCACCTTGCTATATTTCAAAAGATGCTTCCATAATACTTCGCTGCTGGTCATGTAAACTATGCAAGGTGCTTGTACTATGTGTGTTCCATGGAGAAAGTTCCACCTCATGTCCATAGTCTTTTTCTAAAGGGACAACATGTGACACGACACATTCACAGCATATGGAATGGTCTGTGGAATGACCAGTTCATAGAATCCACCTTCATGAGGTTTGGTCATAGTGCTGGGGGAATAAGTAGAATCACACTTGAGTCAAAAACATTGAATATATGGGCTCCCAGCTACCATACCTGCTGCAAGATGGAATCTGATATAGTGTAGATGGAAGAGGAGAAGACAGATGCCATAACAGTTCAACAGTTCAAGCCCAAGTCCTTGCCAGTCCTTTGCTCAGTCACAAACGACACTTGCATAGATCCTACAGATTCCAATGAACATCCAGAAGGCAGCATTGTCAACTATGTCAGCAGGAATACAGCCCCAGCATCTGTCAATGTTGAAAATGCTGTGATGATCAGAGAGGCAATGTTAGCAGATTTTGAGAAGATGTGGCCGGAAGGACTTTACAGCACCATCTCTAAGAAAGTGGAGACCATGGCAGCATCATGCAAATCTGTTCAGATTGGTAACTGCAAAGTCTATGATCTGAATGCAATCTACTCAACGGTCATGCATTGCTTTCCAGTGACTGAAATGTTGCCATGAATGATATCTTTTGTCTTGATCTTACACCAATACAGATTTCTAAAGCTAAGTCCCAAGAGGTCTCAAGAGGTTGCTCCAGATCGAAGTTTCACAGAGGAATGTTGGTGAGGCCCTGCTATGGACTAGACATTGGCCAGGAGATGGTTCTGTTGCAGATTTCACTGTGAATGTCAAGAAACAAATAGCTTCTTATCTGACCAACACTGATGTCATCTTTGACAGGTATCATGATTACAGCATAAAATCCACAACCTGAGATGACAGGGGGACAGGGGTCAATAGGAAACATCACCTACTTCCGACAACAAGGTTGCCTGAACAGAAAGTTGTCTTGTCGTCTTTTGAAAACAAGAAATAGCTGGACCACATCGTGTGTGAAGAGCTGACACAAGACAGGCTTTTTCATCTGTAGTGTACACAGTTTGGTTGTGACAGGGGAGGATCCTTGCCCCATTGAAGTCAGTACCAAAGACAGAAGGACCCATTTCGATCTTAAAATTCACCAGGAAGAAGCTGATATCAGAGTCCAACAAGTCTGGAAATGTGTCAGAAAGGCCAATCAAATTTCTGTAATTTCGGATGTCACAGATGTTTTCATTTGCTGCTACATCACTATCAAATGGAAGGACTTCATGTGCCACTGTCCATTAAATCCCCAAGCAAGGAAAGGGTGATACTTGACATCAAATTGACCAGTGCTAAGCATAAGGAAGTTATAAAGAACCTTCTTTCCGCGCATGCTATATCAGGATACAACACGGTGGCATGCTACTTTGGGATTGGAAAAGGCACATTGATCAAAACCTTGAAATACTGATATGATTTGTCAGCAGTAGGGACTCTGGACGCATCCCTCCAGCAAGTGATTGATCAAGCCACTCATTTCATTTCAGCCTGTTATGGCATGAAGGACAGCACAAACATGTCACACACTAGGAAAGAAGAACAGCAAAGGTCACTCGTCTTCCCCAAACTTGGCTGCTCTTTCACCAACCACAGAGGCTTTCATTGGAAATGTGAAGAGGGCCCATTTTCAGGCACTGTCGTGGCAATCTATTAACATTAACCCAAAGGAATGGAACCCTGAGGAATTTGGTTGGAAGAGGGAGATAGACAACAAGTCACTGACTCTAATTGCTGTACCAGACAACACAAAACCTGCCCCAGACTATATTTTGGAAATGATCAGATGTGGCTGCAAAAATGACCCCCCCCCCCCTCCACCCCGTAACACCAACAGATCAAGTTGTGAGGATAAAGGCTTACCTTGCACCATATGTTGTGCCTGTTGCAGGATAGCATGCTCAAGACCACAATAGCCTGAACAAGCCATCATGCATGACTCGGATTGCCAGGATTTCTCAATCTGTCAGTCTGGCTGCAAATTTCAAGACTTTGCCTGCTTGTCAAGGATTTTTGACGGTGGTAATTCAAATTGTTATGTTTACGTACAGTAATGAATGATGTTACACACACAGAAGTTTCTGAGTGTTATCAAGTAAGGTTAAAAACATATTGCATAGTCTCTTTCACATGAATGCTGCCTGAATGAATGCTATTGCCATTCGTCTACTGTTGGTTAACTATTGTTTGCAAAATTATGAAAGAGCTGTTGAAATTCACTAATTTGAAGTGGCTAGAAAAGGGTTAATAGATTAAGGTTTGATCCATATTTGATTCTGCCTACAGTACTGTGAGAATAAATGTCAGAGAAGACAAACTGGGTGCGACTTTGGTACGACTTTTTACCATGGGGTTATGGGAAGTTTCTGTTTTTTCATGATTCGGCCATGTTGGATATAAAAGGGTTAATACCTAGAGTTGCCCAAGGGCTATCACTGGGCACCCTTCTGATTCTCATTTAGCTACCCCCGACTACAAGAACCAACAGAGAAAAAACTTTATCAGACAAAACCAGGTTCAACCCCATGACTCCTGGACTATATCCGTGTGCCATTGCTGTCTTTTGCAGCACCACGGGTGCCCACCAGTCGCCCCCCCCCCCCCGAGCACACCTACGCACCTCGTGTTCTCCATGCTGAATTATCCATTAGAACTACGCAATCACGGCAACTTTATGGTATAATTTTTTAAGCATTAAATCTTAAGTATTATCTTTTTCTTCCTTGTTTTGCTCACAGAGTGCTTGTGGTTACTGAAGCCGCGTAATGCCACGTAGTATCCAATCGGTACAAAGTCAATCTGAAAGCCCACCCACACTTCTAGAAGCCTGGCATGAGACATAGCGGTGGCTAAACTTTTATTGATAAAAATTACATATTTTGACTGAGGAACTCCATACTTGGGGATGCACACCCTTGTAACCTCAGCAAAGCACTTATAAAATCTGAGGTCAATTTGATGAATGGTTTGAGAGATATGTGAGGAACACTCAGACAGACAGACAGGCAAACAGCGTCATGGTGCTGAGCACAGATGGGGGGGGGGCACCGTGCTCATGCTTTCTGTTGTTCAGATTATTGTCTGCATTTTCTTCATCCTTGTTTCATTTTTGTGTTTTAAGTTGGTTTTGGATGTATGATGTTTATTAGCTGTCTTTTGTCTCCGACTATGTCTTGTTCTCGCCTTGGTGGATGTATTATTTCCTTTTTGTATTTTGGTTTCTTCCCATTTTGTATCTTTGCATATTTGTTTGTCTGTTAGTTATCCTTGTACATTCTGTGTCATGATTCATTATTCACTCTTGGTCTGTGCTCTTAGGTTGACAGTGCCCATTGCTTACTTCCTGGTGTCAAACTGTTTGTGGGCTGTCACACCTGTCATCAGCTCTTTAATCACTCCTCGCTCATGTGATCCACACCTGTAATCACTTGTCATCATTTGTATCATGCCCTGCTTGCCCGATTTAAGGACTGCTGTTCCGTTCACTCCTTGCTGCATCGTTCACCAAGCTCAGATAGGAATCCCCCGTCTGATTCTCTGTTTAGCGTAGTCCTGACGTGCATCCCACGTCTTCCCCGGTGTCCCTATACACCTTAGCCTCCATGCTATTCTGGACTATACTGCTATTCTTCCAACCTTCTCCAAATCTAGTAAGTGTTGTGCTTTTGTTATGTTTTGTGTTTTTTATTATTAAACCCTTGCAAACTCACAGCGGGCATTTGGCGTCCTCAATCCACCCCTCCTCGGGCAATTTATGACAGACAAACACAAAGACAGAGATTCTTTGCATTTATAGATAGATTTAACTGAGTATTGGACATCCAAATCCAATGCAGTATTTTGTTTTCCTTACAGTAGGGTTTCATTTAAAATAATAAGATTTCTTAGATCTCTGGTCCTGCATACTGGAAGAAGAGGGTGCCAATAAAAAAATGGCATAAAACAGATGCTAAATAATTAGTGTTGCACTGATGTAAATGCCTGGTATATTGTAGATTTTTTTTAGTAGCCAGTGCCAGTACACAGATTGTTTCTTTTTTTGTTAGCCTTTCAGCTCTTCATACCCTAAGATTTACACATAAAATAATTAATACAGTGGAATTACATAAACACTGACCACTGGGTTTACTAACTGTTTTATTTGGTGATATTCTGACATCAGTCAGTAAAGCTAATGCTGATGTATAGATCATTTGGGACTATTAAAAAATATGTAATTACAGATAAAAAGTAATGGCATCAATATGCAACAAGAGGAGACACAATAGACAAGTCTGCAGGCTGTAACAGGGGTTTAGGCTGTTTCACATGACTGCACTAGAGCTTGTTGTCCAATCATTAATCCAGCACTCTGCTATGCCATTTTCTCTGCTGTCACATTTACTGTCACTGATGCTTTTCAGGCTGCTGCAGTCGGAATTATGTGTTCGGCCCATTATTACATATGCAACAGACACACTCTACTCTCTTTCACATTCACAGTACTCCCACCCACTGACTCTATATGACAAACACAGCAAGTTCTAGCGTGTCTACACTCACCTGAGGGAGGGATTCATTTTCCCAGCCAGGCTCCTGGACACCATGACAGTAGTTGCTCAATAGCGAGGCTTTTCATGGTTCAGCTATAAATCAGACACAATGTTGGAAAGCAACCAGTCTCTCAGCAATTAAGCAGCCAATTTTGATTATGCCATTGGCAGGAGCCAATTACAGTAACCCACTCTTCAGGTTTACAAGCTTAGTGTGGTTTTAATGCAAGACCCTCCTCACAGCGAGGGCTGTTTAGCATGCATTCGTCGCAGTGTACTCAAGTGTTAATACAGTCATTTTCCAGGCAGAGGAAATTTACTTGGGGTACATTTCAGATGGCAACCACATACAGATCTTAGAGAACACCCTTAAACTAAATACACACACGAACGAGTTAACATGCCCCCCAACAGCTCAAATTTCAAAGAGAAATTGAGCATTTTTTTCATGCAATTAGAACACCACTGCACCATGTTTCCTCTGGGAAGAACAAATCCTTCTGTGAGCCTCTATTACAGCATAAACTCAGTTTCACATCATCCTCTGCTCTTTAAGAAAAAGCGAAGCAAAAATGACCAAGGAGGGTTTAAAGAAGAAGTCATTGCATGTATAGACAGGAAAGAGTTACAGCTGTGTCATTGAGCTTGATACTGATTGAATTAAACTGTCACAGAGTGAAATAGCTTGATATAATCAAACTTAAAGCAGTAACTAATAGAATTACTGAGTGTCCTATTGGGCAGGTTCATTCAGTTAATTTCTTGCTTAGTGTGTAAAACGTCATGCTAATATGACCTTTACTATTCAAGAAAGAAAATGGTATTTACAGTAGAAAACATTACGATGACTGCACAGTACATAGTCAGCAATGTGACCTCAAATCAGCATCGTGATTAACTGAACATTTACCTCAGATTCAATTAGTGAACCTTTTGTTTTTTTTCCCTGAGATCTGTAAAGAGTTATGACTAAGATCACTGAAATTGTTAATTTTTAATCAATTTCCAATCACATTCAATTAATTAATTAATTAATTATATTATGAATATTTTATAAATATAATGATATATCAGTCAGATATTTTATAAATCTTCCTTTTATTGTGAGAGTACAGCTATTATTCTGACAGATTCCATTTCCTGCAGTCGGAGCAGCAGCTGGGTCACTCTCATTTGACCCGCTGCAAACAAGAGATAAGAGGAGAGATGAGAACAGCTGCAGCTATAGGCTACAATAACTTTGTATAGTTTTCCACTGAGAGACCACGGCAGCTCACTTAAATACACGCTGATTATTATTCTGTTAGTCACCATCACAAAGTTGTATTATTTCAAACTTTAATAAAGCCTTTAGCATCCACATATGGAGTATAAGGAGGCAGTGGGGAAACAATTAAAACTAGAAAAGCACTCAGAGAGTGCATACCTCTGCCAAGGCTCCTTCCATCCCTCATGGATCACCTCCAAAATGTAATGGGTTTGTGTGTAGGCTTAGACGCATTTCATCAAAGTCTGTCCATTAGTTTTGGAGTATTGTTGCTAACACTCTGTGAGAAAATAAGAGCCTTGGCGGAGGTATGCATTCTCAGATCATGTCAATGTAATGGCTTTCCCTCTACCCCAAGAACCACCTTTGGTAAAAATTTCATCCAAATCCATCCAATAGTTTTTGTGTAACTGTCATGACCCTCTGTGCGCTCTCCGCAGCGCACGGAGAGGGAGGATGAAGTGACGAGGATTTAAGCGCAGGGTTGCACCACACACATTTATTACAAAAAGACAGACAGTCCAAAAGGTGAAGACTCACAACAAAATACAAGAATACTTATTGTTGGCGTTCGGGGCCAACATCGCCCAGCGAACGCATAGAGAGGGAGAGACGTGTTAGCCACGAATGCGCCCCAGAGCCGGAATCGCTACAAGGGCGCATAAGAACCATAGCAACATGGAGTGGCTAACAGGTGAAAAAATGCTGAAAATACTCAGAGTGCAGCACAGAAGACAATTCTATGAACCAGCAGTGCGTGACTGGCAAACAGCCGCTTAAGTACACGCACTGCTGGTGATGGTGTGATTAGGGGCACCTGGGCGAGGACCGGACAAGATGATTAACGGGGCTGGGAACAGCTGATGGTAATAAGAGAGAGGGGGTTTGATCAGACCTGCAGGCTGTCAGCCAGTAATCACACAAAAGTGAGCCAAAGAGAGCTGATTCACAGCTGCCGGCCGGAGAGCAGTGGCTATGGGTAAGGAAGAACACTGAAATACACACTATACATACACAATGGCACCTAGACCCACAGAGAGATCAGGACCGAGCCGGGGGAAACCAAGCCGGCTCGGTTCCTGACAGTAACACTGCTACACAAATACAAACAAAGTCCTTAGTGGAGGTATGCACTCTCAGATCATCACCAAAATCTAATCATCTGTTCCCCGTGCCATTACACACCTTTTCTGAAAATTTCATCAAAATCTGTTCATAACTTTTTGAGTTATGTTGCTAACAGACAGCCAGACAAACAAACCAACAAACAAACCAATGCTGGCAAAAACATAACCTCCTTGGCGGAGGTAAAAAAAAAAAAAAAAAATTGAAACAGGCAAAATTATGTTGATTAGAGGCTTTGAATGTTGATTGTGGTTATTTTTCAGTTAATGACAAAAAAGGTAGTAAGTGATACAGTAATAAAACAAAACTGCCTCAGCCCGGAGGGAGGCGCACCAACTCAGGTTGCTCCGCTCTGATCCAGTGGCTCACACGCGATCGAATGGCTGCTGCGGGGCCCATATCTAACTAACTAACTAACTAACCTGCACTTATATAGCGCTTTTCTAGTCACAAAGACCACTCAAAGCGCTTTCACTAGTACTAACCCTCTATTCTAAGGGCCTATAGGAAACAGATATCTAGGGACAATTTAGAACAGCCAATTAACCTAACATGCATGTCTTTGGATTGTGGGAGGAAACCGGAGCCCCCGGAGTAAACCCACGCAGCACAGGGAGAACATGCAAACTCCACACAGAAAGGTTCCAACCCCTGCCAACCTGGGGATTCGAACCAGGAACCTTCTAGCTGTAAGGCAACAGTGCTAACCACTGCACCACCGTGCTGCCGTTGGGGTTCAGAGGTGAAGGAGAGACTGCCGGTGGAACTCGGACATCGGTTTTATGGAAGTTTAAAAGCAGCTTCAGCCACTGGCGGCAGTGGGACAATGAGGTGGGATGTGGGACGTGGAGGTGGTTGAGGACTACAAATACCTGGGTGTCATGATCAGCAACGGGCTGGACTGGAGATCCAACACTGATGCTGCGCACAAGAAGAGGATGAGCAGACTACTTCCTGAGGAAGCTGAGATCCTTCAACGTGTGCAGCTGGAGCTTTTCTACCAGACTACTGTCGCCAGCGCCATCTTCTTCGCTGCTGTCTGTTGGGGTAGCAGTACCAGGGCCAGCGACACCAACAGACTTGACAAGATAATCAAGATTATCTGTAACTGGTCTCAGGCTGGAGACCTCTGACACTGTGGTGGAGAGGACACTAAATAAACTGGGATCCATCATGGAGAATCCGGATCACCCTCTCCACCACACACTGGACAGACACCGGATCACTTTCTTTAGCAGACTGCTACTGCTCCGCTGTCAAACGGTTAGGTACAGGAAATCTTTCCTGCCACATGCCAGTTCACTGTACAATAACTCACTATGATGTTGAATTCTGGTCATAACTATGCTGCCATATTGCACCTTACAGTCTAACTGGTACCTCACATTTCACTCTGTTCCTGATAGTCCTGCATTGTGCAGTGGGTATGATTCATGTGTCTATATGGTGCAGGATTGTAAGATGTATATAATATTAGTATGGCGGTGCCCTAGGCTAGGGAGGGGTGATGCCCCACCTGGAGCGGGAGACATATTGTCTCTTCGCTGGGACTCCTGTACTCATGATAGGGTCTCCCCGTGTGTACATAGTTCTTGATAATAATCATTGTAAAACGTCACCTCACCTCCTTGTTTATTTGGACACAACATTTGGCGACGAGGACAAACGGAGATGGAAAGGGCTGCGGCCACATTATATCCTTTTTTGGAGGCTCTGGGTGAGACGTATGCCCCTTGGGCCAGGTGGTTTGCGGCCTTCCAGAACTATCTACTAGCGTTAGACCTCGGAGACCTGGACAAATTGAGAGCGAGGGCGATTCTGGTCCATAACCTGGGCATGGAGGGCCAGAAAATCCTCAGCACCTTTGGAGGAGGTGACAGCTTCGACAACGCCGTGAGGCTTATGGCCGGCTACTTTCATGCCCCAGAAAACATCATAATGCTGCGTATCCAGTTCCGACAACGGCGCGAGTGACCCAGAGAATCAGTCCAGCAGTTTGTGGCAGACCTCCGACAGCTGGCGGGTGAGTGCAGGTTTGGGGCCCTAGAGGAGGAGATGGTCCGAGGCCAGTTGGCCGAGCATGTGGCCTACTCCTCGGCGAGGGTTTGCCTGCTAACTCACACTGGTGAGCTAGCTTTGCTAGTGGCCATGGAGCTAGTGCAACAGCACGAGGCAGCGGAGCGGCTAATGAAACACCTCGGCTGCGATGACGCTCCACAGATGAGCAAGGTACACGGGAAGGCCCTGGCCTTGGATTCGGATGATGGCAGCGATGATGAGTACGTGGCCATTGTCAAGATATGGTCTACACCGGGGACACCACGATGCTACGGCTGCGGATCCAGTAGGCACCGCTATCGAGCCAGGGAGTGTACAGTGAGGGGCAAGCGTTGTGGATGGTGCGGTCTGCTCCATCACTTTACCAGGGTTTGCCGCAATTTTGACAAGGAGGAATGAAAATCAGCAAAAGGGACTGTTAAGAGGAAGATTCCTACGGTGCTCCACACGGTCTCGCCCGACATAGACGGTCGTATCATCTGTGACATTTTGTTGGACGAGACACCGATACCGCTGTTGGTGGACACTGGGTCAGTGGTCTCCATCCTCAACTTGGCAACTGTAAGTCAATGTTTTTCCCACTACAGAGTGAGTAACACTAACATTACCTGTTATGGTTATGGTAGCCACCTGCTGGATGTTGTGGGCTCGGTGTGGCTGTCGGTGAGGTAGAAAAGGGCCTCCATGTGCGACAATGAGTTCATGGTGTCATGGGACGGTAATAACCTAATGGGCTGTGATTTATTCTATGGGCTCGGTTTCACCATCACCTGCGGTGAAGTGGAGGAGTGGTCAGGCAGTGCCTTATGGGACCAGCCTTTCTATGTGGGAAGTGGTGAAGAAGTGTGGGACTTTGGGTGGCCCCTTCCGGGTGAAGAGGGACACCGTCAGCACCTTAGTACGCCGACTAGGCGGGATTCCCGTGCCAGTGTTTGTGGTCCCGTGGATGGTGGAACCGAACGGCATGGTTTGACCTCTGTGGTGGCGGAAAGGTCCGAAGAGCTACAGGGCTCCAGTGGCTGACGAGTTCCGGCTGCTGAGCCAACAGTGACTGGTGCCGCTCTAACGCAACATCATCTGGTATCTGGGGTACCACCAGACGGCACAAACCCTGGCCGTGCAGATACCAAAAGCAAGAGACATGGCTCAAGTCAACTTGGTGGACTGCTGAGGAGTCATAAGGGTGCCAGATCGTGACGCAGATGACAGAGAAAGCCAGTGAGCGCTCCCCTGGGTGAGGGTGACGATGTGCGCCCTAGGGTCAAACCTCAGTTTGGTCAGGTGCACAGTTCCAGGAAACTGACAGCTGGACAGGATAAGCTGCGAGTGGTCCAGTCCAGCAGCGACAGCTACTTGAGTTTGACTGATGGGTCGAGACAGCATGCCAACGAGCTGCAACGTCGGAGCAGAAAAGGGCGTCTATGCAGCCCGTCTTCTGTCACAAATAAACGGAGACTTTCTGGAAGTGGAGAGAGAGAATTGTTCATAGATTTGTGTTGCCACCTCTTTGTAATAGTAACTACTTACAGTATTTTGCAATGTTGTGTTTTATTACTATTTCCAGCACTTGATGCTGTGTTTTAATTTCCCTGTCTGTGGTGTGTCTGTGGTGTGGTCTTAATGGCCGTTTACGTTCTTGAAAGTAAAAGGAATGTCTGCCACTGTAACGGGGTGTTTAAGGGATTTGGGGCACAAGACCACCGTTGTTGTGTGGCTGTTTAGTGAGTGTGAGGTGCAGTAGCACCTAGGTGTGAATGGGTATGTTAATTGCCCTACAGAGTGAATACTTGTGTTTTTTTTTTATTGTGGGGAGTTCTCTGTGTGTACTTATGTGTATTCTGTGAGTTTATGAGATTGGGTACCGCCATTGTGCATATCTATGATTGTTGTGTGTATATGTCTAGCTTTAACGGGATTGATTTAGTTTGGTGAGTGGCCCTTTTTCTTTTCTAGGACTGTTGTTTACATAGCGGAGAGCTCCGCTGGGTCAGTGTGGTGTGTGAATGAGTAGGCCTATACCCTCTTGTATTAGTGTGTGAATCGGGTGTAAATTATTTAGTTGGGTAATTTGTGTGTTTGCATTTTTTCAAAGGAGGGGAATGTAGGATCGTAATATATATATATAATATTAGTATGGCGGTGCCCTAGGCTAGGGAGGGGTGACGCCCCGCCTTTGGGGGGGGGGGGGTGGCATCACCTGGAGTATATAAGCCTGGAGCAGGAGACATACTGTCTCTCCACTGGGATTCCTGTACTCGCAGTAGGGTCTCCCCGTGTGAACATAGTTCTTGATAAAAAACATTGTAAAACGTCACCTCGCCTCCTCGTTTATTGGGACACAACATACGGGTCACCATCTATTCATCTATGATGTAGATAGGATTTTTTAGTAGTTTTTACTTTCAATGGGTAATCCCTTTGTCTCTTATGCTGTGTGTGTTTCTGTCATTTGGTCGTCTACTGTCATGCTGCTGCTACACTACAATTTCCCAGTTTGGGATCAATAAAGTACATCTATCTATCTATGAAGGAGGAGCAGCCGGGCAGGAGGGGAGCTAACGGCTAACAAGGAGCAGCTGGACGGTGAAAAACATCCTCAGGGACAGATTAAAGAGGAACTCACCATCCGGCTGTCTTGGACCCGGTTCATGCAGGTAAGCTGCAGGGAGTCAGGGACTGCAGCCGCAGCATTAGCACTAGCTTTGTTTTCATCGTCAGTTTCAGGGTCAAAATCTCTCAAAACGCCGTCATTATCGCTGTCTGCTAAATCACTTTCTTCACCTTCACCTTCACCTTCCTCTTCATTGGCATCCACTTCAAAACTCAGATCGAGAATGCTTTCTTCCATTTTCCTCAAAATATTCAGATAGCAACAAGACTAGTAATTAATTCATTGTTCAGTTCCTGATGTCACGCATTTCAGACCAACATTCCCAGCGAATTTCAATCATTTGAAACCGTCTTTCGCTGACTTTTTCTCTCCCCGGATCACAATTTATTCCAAAAAATGGTGATGTTCGAGGAAATTATATCATTTCCTGCGTAAACATACCAAATTAAAAAAAAATCAATTTCCCCTGGCAACTGTCCCCAAACAGAAAAGAAACTACAGTATATGAGCATTTTTACCAGCAGGTGATACACCTTATATGTATGTGTTGACATTAAATGACATCTAGTGATTGTGGAAATAGTGAAACATGGAAGAACCGTGGTGGAAGATTACAACTGCAATCTGTGTAAACTAGTCCATCACCCGTTCTAACCCTGTTACTATGTATTACCCTAACCTTGGACACCAAAAAATATGCATTTAATGCATAAAAGAAGTTAAATTCTAAACCGGAAGTGAGTTTCAAATGAAGTGAAAGTAAAACACAGATGGCAGTGACAAAAAGTTAAGACGGAGAATCAACCTAAATTCTCCATGTTAGAAGCCTGTTTTAGTACCGTCTACCTTTTCCCTCCCACCTCTTTTTGAATTGAAGGGTCTTAAAATGATTAGATGCAGTGAAGGTGTATCCTAACATGAAAATCTTAACAAAATAATCTTTTATCTATTAGTTGAAGGACCTGTTGCAATTGTTATACTAATATGCAATAGCTGCTATAATGTAACTATGTATTACTCGTCTGTTTCAAGTATACTGTAACATAAATTGTAAATATATCAAAACAATTAATGCTGCATATAACATTAGCATCATTAACAACTCACAGCCACTTCTCTTCAAATAAGCAAGGTTTATAGTTAGGGTTTAACAATATGTTACAATATACAGCTCTGAAAAAAAAAAAAAAATTAAGAGACCAAAGAGGCCACTGCAAAATTATTACTTTATCTAGTTTTACTACTTTTACATATGAGTTTGAGTAAAATGAACAATTTTGCTTTATTCTCTAACCTACTGAAAACTACTCACCCAAATTGTAAGTCAAATATTGTCATTTAGAGCATTTATTTACAGAAAACAACAAAACAACAAAAAAGATGTTGCTTTTAGATGTGCTTTTAGGTCAAATAATGCAAAGAAATCAAGTTCATGATCATTCTTAAACATTACAGTACTGAAGTTTTATCTTAGGAAGAACTCAAAAATCTGTATTCGTGCAATAACTCTGAATTTTATTCACAGCTTTCATGCATCTTACCGTGCTTAGATGATCACCTAATCAGTAACTCCTTAAGTAGACTGAGGTGTCCTTGTGCTGGAATTCAACAGATACTCAAACTGAATGGCTGCCTTACATGTAGAGATGCTAATTTTGCAAAGATTTTGCAGTGGTCTCTTATTTTTTTCCAGAGCTATATGTTA
The DNA here is from genome assembly GCA_020510985.1 of Pholidichthys leucotaenia. Lineage (NCBI taxonomy): Eukaryota > Metazoa > Chordata > Actinopteri > Cichliformes > Pholidichthyidae > Pholidichthys > Pholidichthys leucotaenia. The sequence continues at coordinate 189,050,898 of CM035836.1, forward strand.
CAATTTTCCAACTGTTCAGACTAAACACTGGTGATTGGCTATTTAGTCACAAATTGTGACCCTTCATACGGTGATAATTTAGGCCAACAAGGCAGCAACAGTGGTAATACAAGTAACCATGCATGCATCAAACAGCGTGTAAAGTTGGTAGGTTAAAATGATTTTAGACAACCCTTGCTGACTTGGCCTCCAAATTCCCCAGATCTCAATCCAATTGAACATTTGTGGGATGTGTTGTACAGACAAATCCATGGAGGCCCCACCATGCAATTTACAGGACTTAAAGGATCTGCTGCTAACATCTTGGTGCCAGATACCACAGCACATCTTCACCATGCCTCGATGGGTTAGAGCTGTTTTGGCAGCAAAAGAGTGGCCAACACAATATTAGGCAGGTGGTTATAATGTTATGCCTGACCGGTGTATTCTAAGCACTTTAGAACAGTAATGTTATATACACAGTCTTTGCTGATCGCTCCAACCTTGCTGGTGTGAGGTGTCAGGAAAAAGATACGCCACACAACTCATGTCACAGATACTTGGAGACATTTGAAGACAGCAGAGTTTGACAGCAGTTCAAAAGCAGTTTAAATTTTTCCAAGTCTGATCATTTCTTTCTGCTATATTGCAGCTGTAAGCAAGCAGTCCTTCAGCTGGATTACATCCCTGTTATGGCAGATGTCTGAATCACTGAAATATCCTTGAGGAAACAAGTGAATCCTGACAGCTACGGTGACATTACTCTACTGCCATCCAGACAACCATAAAACATTATAAAAACTCCGGTGATCAGGTGCGATCTCCATTTCACGATTTCCCAATTGCTAGAACAAGACTGCAAAAGGGTTAAAGTTTGGATGAAGCCATGCAGACTCGACAGGTGTCATAAAATCCCATTTTATGGTCATGCTGTGGCATCACATGTTCTGATCTGTGCTGGGGGGGGTCAATAAAAAATCGATGAATTTCATTTCCCATCTTCAGAGCTCAGCAGCAGAAATCGACCAGATTCATGAGAACCCAACTGCTAGATCTACATGGCTCCTTGGTGGCAAGGATTTAAAGCTGGAAACAATATGCTCATATCATTTATAGATTACCTCTTTTAGGCTAGCACACCTTTGTGTTTAAGAACATATTCTACAACTGGAATGAAGTGACAATTCTGGCTAAAAAAATGCAGAATAACACAGTAAACAAGGGGTCTGTGCAACCTGCACACAACTCCCACAAAAATGTTCCGTATCTACTTATGTCATCTTTTCTCCTGGTATTTCATTGAAAAGTGAAAATAAATTGATACTCATGATTTAGATACATGCTTTGACTTTGAATATTTAGGCCTAATTTTAATTCAATTGTTGGTTTCCCAGAGTTTCTACCAGGTTAGAATTTCTGTGCAGTAAGCATGGATTTACTCCAAATCTCAACCTTTAAAAAGATCCTTCACTGCATGAGCTCTTTCAACGCCTGAAGAATTGTAAACCTTTAAGCTCAGTCAGGAACTTACTCTTATATTCTTGCCTTGAGACACGGCTTACACATCAATTATTCACAGTCTACTGTTTGCCTGAAATAGGGAATTGAACTTAAAGCCAATAAAATCGTGGTCTGAACTTAAATCAGTAATTCAGTGTTTCCAATAGAAGGTGCACAAAGGTAAGGGGCAAAGTCCTCCTACTGTATGAAATTGGCTTCCTATTAATCAAATGAATATAAAAGTGGGCAGAAATATGAATAAATAATGGTAACACAACAGCTTTGATAGTGAACATAAAGTGTTTATATGGATGACTTGATGTGCTTGGCTCAGTGTTAGATATGTGAAGTCATGCTGAGGTCATAAATAAGAAATCATAAAAAGACTCAATGATCCCTAAATGTAACTGGAGAAATGGGCTCAGGAAACCTTGATCTTTACAGTCTGATGAAGACTTGAATGTTATACATGAGTTACATTCACATTAAATCATTTTTGCAAAAACATGCTTGAACTACAAGCTGCACATTAGAAACAGATCTTTTGTGAGTTTTAATGGTGGACAGATGTATTGTGAGAGCCCACACATGCACAGGTACAAGTATTTTCATACTGTTCTGTCAAAGCAGAGGCTGGAGCAGCCCAGCAACTGTGACAAGAACAGACCCACAATATCCCAGAGAGGCACATTTTAGTCACTCAACTGGGTTAGTGTGCTGCACATATTCTGAAATCAAATTTCAGAGCTTTTACAGACATGAACAAAGGGAAAATACCATTTCACTTGCATAAAATGTTTCTGAGCCCCATATTGAGGTTTCTAATCAGTTCAGAGTAAAGAAAAATAAATACTGAACAGCATGTGTATGGTACAATAGGATTATAAGAGTAACGTTAGTCAAAATGACAAGGATTTTTTTTTTATCATTGCTATTATGACCAGTGTTTAGTGTTTTACTTCAATGATTTTAATTCTAACTGTATGAAGTTTAAGAATTGTTTTCCTTGACAAACCCTCATTTTTAGAGCCAAATGGCTACAATTTTCTAATCCGAGCTCACCTCTTCTTTTCTCATCAGTATAGAATTTGTGACAGCACAAGTAATACAGAGATGTGCAATAATTTGGACACCCATTGACAACTAGAATATTTTTAATTGGAAAACACTGCATTACCAGCAAACAATAAAGCATTGCTACTTTTTATTTCACTAAGTGATCAAAAATACAATATGCCTGGGCTCCCTACACAGTTAATTAAATACACCAATTTAAAAAAAAAATCACTCAGACATGCTACTTCTCAAGGGGTGGCCAAATTTTTGCATATCACTGTATGTTAGATAAATAATAACAGGCATTCATTCACTTTATTAAATGCTTAATCCTTTAGGGTCTTGTGGTGTTGGAGCCTATCCCAGCTTCTTTTGGTGAGAGGTAGGGATCACCCTGGACAGTTTTCCAGTCCAATGTAGGGCCAACACTGAGAGACAGACAATCATTCACTCTCATCTAGGGGTAATACATATATAGTAGAATCCTCAGCTAATGCCATTTAATGTGAGTAACGTTGGACTGTGGGAGGAACCTGGAATACTTGGGCAGAATCTATGCAGACACGTATATAAACACCACACAGATAACCTCCAGCTGACTAGTTAATAGACTCAACCCCAGCACCTTCTTGCTGTGAAATGACAGTGCCAACTACTGCCTCACAGTGTCACTTCAGGAAAAGATCGAGTCTAAGGGCTGGGTTGGCTGGACTGGAGTGGAAAGTGGAGCTGGGAGAGAAGCTGTGCTATCGCCCTTCCCTCCCCCCACTGCTGTTAGGAAGCATGGAACACAGCCTGCCTTATGGGGCCAATGACACGATCGCATGTGTCACCCAGCTAAGTTTTTCTGTGAGGTGGAGAATGCGGCCAGAAGGGACAGCGACTTACGATCTGCAGAAATGTATCACTTCAGCTGAAGCACTGAGCAGTGGGTGCACACCAGTGGGTCGCCTTGGCTGGCTCCTAGCTGGTGCAGACCATGGGAATCTGACTCTTTACAGTGGCAGAGTGGTTAGCACTGCGGCAGCATAGCGACTCACCCTTGGCCGGGGGATCCTGGGTTCAATCCCAGCCCCCGACCAACAGTGATCTGTGTGGAGTTTGCATGTTCTCCCCATGTCTGCGTGGGTTTACTCCGGGAATTCTCCGGTTTCCTCCCACATGCCAAAAGCATGCAGGTTAGGTTAACTGGCAACAAACTGGGGGATTCTAAATTGTCCTTAGGTATGGATGTGAGAGTGAATGGTTGTCTGTCTCTCTGTGTTGGTCCTGCAATGGACTGGGGATGGGTCCAGGATGTACCCTGCCTCTCTCCCAAAGATGCTAGGATAGGCTCCAGCCCCCCCGCAACCCGAAAAGGATTAAGTGGAAGAAGATGGATGGATGGATGGAAGATGGATGGATGGATAGTACCAAACATATGCAGCCAAAATAAGAGTCCACTAAACTAGCTTGATAAAAATTACATGTATTCCAAGTATGGGGAACAGTCTCAGTTAAAACAGAAACTTTAAACCATCCATCCATCTTCTACTGCTTCTTATCCAGGGGTCTAGGTCATGGGGGCAGCAGAGAAGCCCATAATGCCAATGGGTTCCCATAGCACCGTGATCCCCATGATCCCTTCTGCAGGTGGTGAGCCCACTGGAGGGCAGACCCATGTGTCTCGTTGTGTACACTGCTGTTAACTTTTTAATGGGGATCTATAGTGGATTGCTCATGGTCTGGCCCTTCACCCACGATCTGCCTGCCATGGGAGACCCTACCAGGGGCAAGTTGCCCTCGACAGCACACAGTACCTCAGGGATCGTTACATCATTGAAACTCCTCCACCATGATAAGGTGGTAATCCACAGAGGGGAACTTAACACCACTTAAAAGTAAAAATTGACCACCACTTGAGGTATTATATATAAATTAAATGTCAAAGTTTATCAATTAATAAATGTTATAAAATGTTAAGCTCTCCATGAGATATGAATGTGCCATACTATTGTGTAAAGCTACTGTATATACACTATGCACATCATAAACAAACACACAGCAAAGTAAACACCTGTGCTATGTTTACATGGAGCAATACAGATACAAATCAACTTCACTGTCCTTATTCTGTATTTTTTTTATGGCACACTGTAACACTGTGGTTGACTGATCTGACTTGCAAAGTGGAGGCAATCAGTATTAGCACAGGTTATAAAACAGTGGTAGGCAATCAGAGCAGCGACGCATGAGGTGACTACATCATGAGGCCACAGGACAATTATGCTTCTTCACATGGAATCAAAACTTCATTTATGGTGGTTTTAATTATTTAACAGCCCAAATTAAGTTAATCTGCCTACTGTATATAAATATTTCACTGCTGTTTCTTATCATCAGGGCTGAAAAAAATCCTAAACCCTTCGGAGCAGAATATAACTCTCAGCTATCCATGGCTATGAGTTTAACAACTTCAAATAAGCCCGAGGGGATTTAAAGAAAAGGAGCAACACCCTTTTCATAAAGAAAACTTCCCTCTGTCTTTCTCATTATCCCAGGGCTTTACCCACCCAGAGAGTCTATTTTAGCATGTCCCAGCTAGCGGCGGTCAAACTTGGTGAGCACATTGATCGTTTTGTTAAAGGACAAGTAATTGTGGGTGAGTGGTGCACTCTGATTGCCTCTGGGCTTCTTCAAGACCAATTTGTCTGCTTGTCACTTAAGGGCTGAGGTTCAGAACTCAGTGTGGGGCAGGGAAGGAGCCTGGCGGGAAATCTAATCTTCTCCTGGTGTGCTGAGAGCTTCTTCCTTGTCTGTGTGTGAGTGCTTTGATGTGTGTATGGTGAGTGCATTTTGTTTGTTTCCAAGCTGATACTCGGATAATTCTTTTAAGATTTTTTTATAGACATGTGACTCACACTCTCACACACACAGTAGTCATTAGAAGCTGTAGTTCTACAAATGACCACTTATGACTTACAACAGCAGTTTAGTCCCAAAGGGCTCTCATGCTAAAATGCCAAAATTGAGAGCAGAATAACAGCAGTGTGTGGTACAAAAAAGGTTTTGCCTCAATAGCCATCAAGGATAAGGATCCTCCTCCTTGTTAGTAGCTTCTATAAATGTTAAAGTTATTGTGAACACAGGAGTAGTTTTTGTCTTTTTTTTAAATAGCAGGTCAGTACAAACAAACACAGCTGCCAAAGCCTCCTGTTTGTTCAGTTAGTGGTCAAGATACTGAAGCAAAGATCTTGACAATATTTGTGGTGAAAGTGCCTTTTGAAGGAGTCGTTTGGAAAAATAATTCTGTGTTTCAGTTTAAGTGATTTAAATTCTCATAGGTATCTCTGTGTCATACAATCAAGGTATCCAGAATCATAAACAGACTATCATGACAGTGGACTCTGGGCACAAACTCGTTATGGGCCCTACTCACACATGCAAACAGCAGACACTGCATGTTCCCTTTCTAAACTCACTCACTTTCTGCATATCCATTTGGAGGTTGCGCCCCTAACAAATCTTCTACAAACCTCCCTATCCTGTACTCATCTGCCTGCTTCTGTGATGCTCATGTCAAGCACATCAGCGATGTCGTCCGCCGATCTTCCTAAACACACAGATAAATCAACAGCGCAAGGAAACCTACACTCATAATGATGCAATACTTTATTTTGATAATTTTAGTGTCCTTCCTATATAAAGTACAGCAAAGCACATGAAGATTTAATCCAACGGAAGGGTCTTCAGGGTGTGCACAACACTGTGAGTAATCTAGCGGTGGCCCCAACAACCGGAAGGTTGTGGGTTTAAGCCCCAGCCGGGTCATGCTAAAAACCATATAAAAATGGTACTTCCTGCCTTCTAGATTGGTCCTCAGCTTAACCTCTTGTACTCCGGTGTACCGCGGGCGGGCATGTCTCTGCGTCCTAGGCCGCCCTCGTGCACCCTAGGACGCACTGAGAAAAAAAAAAAAACCCTGCATTTCCGTTCGTCCACTACAGACACAGCCGCGAACAGAAAGCCAAAGGAGTGCTTTGATTGGTTTAGATGTGATTGACCTCTCATTCGACTATTAAGAGCCTTGAATTGGGTTTCTGAAACCTTGAAGAACCAATGACTGAAAACCTAGCAAGAAGGACCCGCCTACCAACGGCTGCGAATACAGCGAGCCAATTGAAGCACAGTAGTTCGAAAGCATGCCTCCCTTGCAAAATCTGTTTTGTGTAAGCCGCTGGGTGACACACACGCATCCGCCAGTCTTTTTTTCTTACTATTGTTCTTATTTGTTTTGAAAAATTGTTCGCCAAAACCGCAATCATGGAAGCGCAAAACCGCAATAATGGAATTATGGTTTGACCGGGTCGCGTGACCAGAACCACGAGTCCGTAACAAGCGGACCAGCGTCATGTTCATCTGACAATGAGGAAGAGAAGTTCGCCAGCGACACTGCTGTTGTGGACAGGTAAGTGTTATAAGCTAAATTATTCTTTATCCCTGAAAATTGTAATCAAAATGACTTTTGACTGATCGGTAAATTACAACTGTGCATAGTAGACAATCCGCTACTCTTCTGTAGCGGATTGCAGATATTATTGCAGATATTTTAGTACAACTGTGCGTAGTAGACCGCGGCGCACGGACCGTGTACCGCGGCGCACGGACTGGACACGGTTCGTGCGCCGCGTCCGGACCGTGAACGCCCCCCCCCCACTACTCTTTTGTTGTGGATTGCAGATATTATTGCAGATATTTTAGTACAACTGTGCATAGTAGACCGTGGCGCACCGTCCCCGCTTTCCGTCATGTAGCAATGGGCGATGTCCGTCCTCTGTAGCGGGGGGGGGGAGTTGTTATCTTCTACATTACAGATATTTTAGTATAATTTTTAGTGCCATCCATCCATCCATCCATCCATCTTCTACCACTTTTCCGGAGGTCCGGGTCGCGGAGGCAGCAGTTCAAGCAGAGAAGCCCAGACTTCCCTCTCCCCAGCCACCTGCTCCAGCTCTTCAGAGGGGATACCAAGGCGTTCCCAGACCAGCTGGGAGATATAGTCTCTCCACCGAGTCCTGGGTCTGCCCCGGGGTCTCCTCCCAGTGGGACGTGCCTGAAACACCTCAAGTGGGAGGCGTCCAGGAGGCATCCTAATCAGATGCCCATACCACCTCAACTGACTCCTTTCAATGTGGAGGAGCAGCGGTTCTACTCTGAGCCTCTCCCGGATGACTGAGCTCCTCACCCTGTCTCTGAGGGTGAGTCCAGCAATCCTACGGAGAAAGCTCATTTCAGCCGCTTGTATCCGCGATCTCGTTCTTTCGGTCATTACCCAAAGTTCGTGACCATAGGTGAGAGTAGGAACGTAGATTGACTGGTAAATCGACAGCTTTGCCTTAGAACTAAGCTCCCTCTTCACCACAACAGACCGGTACAACTTCTGCATCACTGCAGATGCTGCTCCAATCCGTCTGTTGATCTCTCGCTCCATTTTCCCCTCACTCGTGAACAAGACCCCAAGATACTTAAACTCCTCCACTTGGGGCAGGAGCCTGTCCCCAACCCGGAGAGGACAATCCACCTTTTTCCGGCTGAGGACCATGGACTCGGACTTGGAGGTGCTGATTCTCATCCCAGCCGCTTCACACTCAGCGGAAAACCATCCCAGCAAGAGCTGTAGGTCATTGCTGGATGAAGCCAACAGGACAACATCATCTGCAAACAACAGAGATGAGATCCTGTGGTCACCAAGCATGACACCCTCCATTCCCTGGCTGCGCCTAGAAATCCTGTCCATAAACATTATGAACAGGATCGGTGACAAAGGGCAGCCCTGGCGGAGTCCAACTCTCACTGGGAATGAGTCCGACCGAGTGTTGGCAATACGAACTAAACTCTCACAACGGTTGTACAGAGACCGAATAGCTCGTAACAACAAGCCCGATACCCCATACTCCCGAAGAACCCCCCACAAAAATGCACGAGGGACGCGGTCAAATGCCTTCTCCAAATCCACAAAACACATGTAAACTGGTTGGGCAAACTCCCACGAACCCTCAAGAATTCTCGAGAGAATAAAGAGCTGGTCCGATGTGCCACGGCCAGGACGAAAACCACATTGCTCCTCCTGAATCCGAGGTTCGACCAACGGCCGGACTCTCCTCTCCAGTACCTTGGCATAGACCTTCCCAGGGAGGCTGAGGAGTGTGATCCCTCTAAAGTTGGAGCACACCCTCCGGTCCCCTTTTTTGAAGAGAGGAACCACCACCCTGGTTTGCCATGCCAAAGGCACTGCCCCCGACCTCCACGCAATGTTGCAGAGGCGTGTCAACAATGACAACCCAACAACATCCAGGGCCTTCAGGTACTCGGGGCGAATCTCGTCCACCCCCGGGGCCCGGCCACCAAGATTTTTAACCACCTTGGCGACCTCAGCCCCTGTGATAGGCGAGTCATCCCCCTCGTCCCCAAACCCTGCTTCCTCTGTGGAAGGCGTATCAGTGGGATTGAGGAGATCCTCGAAGTATTCCTTCCACCGCCCGACGATATCCCCAGTTGAAGTCAACAGTGTCCCATCCGCACCATACACAGTGTGGACGGGGAGCTGCTTTCCCCTCCTGAGCCGCCGAACAGTTTGCCAGAATCTCTTTGAAGCCGACCGAAAGTCTTGTTCCATGGCCTCACCGAACTCCTCCCATACCCGGGTTTTTGCTTCAGCAACCACCCGAGCTGCACTCTGCTTGGCCTGCCGGTACACCTCAGCTGCTTCGGGAGTCCCACAAGCCAACCAAGCTTGATAGGACTCCTTCTTCAGCTTAATGGCCCCCCTCACCACTGGTATCCACCACTTGGTTCGGGGGTTGTCACCATGAGATGCACCGACCACCTTGCGGCCACAGCTCTGGGCCGCCGCTTCAACAACAGAGGTGGAGAACATGGCCCATTCAGACTCCATGTCTCCAGACTCCCTCGGAATGTGGTTGAAGTTCTTCCGGAGGTGGGAGTTGAAGACCTCCCGGACAGGGGCCTCAGCCAGACGCTCCCAGCACACCCTCACTATACGTTTGGGTCTACCAGGTCTGAATGGCTTCCTCCCCTGCCATCGGATCCAACTCACCACCAGGTGGTGATCAGTTGACAGCTCTGCACCTCTCTTTACTCGGGTGTCCAAGACATACGGTCGCAGGTCTGATGATACGATAACAAAATCGATCATCGACCTGCGACCTAGGGTGTCCTGGTGCCAGGTGCACATATGGACACCCTTATGCTTGAACATGGAGTTTGTTATGGACAGACTGTGGTTAGCACAGAAGTCCAATAACTGAACACCACTCGGGTTCAGATCGGGCAGGCCGTTCCTCCCAATCACCCCCCTCCAGGTTTCACTGTCGTTGCCCACGTGCGCATTGAAGTCCCCCAGTAGAACAATGGAGTCTCCAGGAGAAGCACCCTCCAGCACCCCAGTCACAGACTCCAAAAAGGGTGGGTACTCTGAAACATCATTTGGTGCATAGGCACAAATGATGGTCAGGACCCGTTTCCCAACCCGAAGGCGCAGGGAAGCAACCCTTTCGTCCACCGGGGAAAACTCCAATATAGAGGCAGCAAGGTGGGGCGATACAAGAATACCCACCCCTGCTCGTCGCCTCTCGCCCGGGGCAACTCCAGAAAAGGCCAAGCTCCAGCCCCTCTCCAGGAGACTGGTTCCGGAACCTGAGCTGTGTGTTGAGGTGAGGCCGACTATATCTAGCCGGTATCGCTCAACCTCGTACACCAGCTCAGGCTCCTTCCCCACCAGAGAGGTGACATTCCACGTACCAAAAGCCAGTTTAGAAAGCTTGGGATCAGTCCACCAAGGTCTCCGCCTTTGACCGCCACCTAATCCACATAGCACCGGACCCCCATGATCCCTCCTGCAGGTGGTGAACCCACTGGAGGGCGGACCCATGTAACTCCTTCGGGCTGAGCCCGGCCGGGTCCCATGGGTGGAAACCCGGCCACCAGACGCTAGCCTTCGAGCCCCTCCCCCAGGCCTGGCTCCAGGGTGGGGCCCCGGTAACCCCATACCGGGCGGGGTACACTGAATCCTTGATATACAATTTATCATGAGAGTCTGTTGGATCGTTCTTAGTCTGGCCCTTCACCCAGGACCAGTTTGTCTTGGGACACCCTATCAGAGGCAAATTGCGCCGGACAACATAGCTCCTGGGATCACTGGGGCACGCAAACTAATTTTTAGTGCACTGTAGGTTATTTTTTCTTGTAAAAAAAAGCCACACATTTTTTACGTGGCATGCTTCTTTGTGTGTGGGGGCTTGTTTATTCATTCATTCATGAATGAATGAACAAACAAGCCCCCCCCCCACACACACACACAGCCCTTTACCTTTCATTAGAGCCCAAGATGAAGCTTCTATATTGAATCATTCAAAAGTTACAGACGTTTTTCCAAACTGTGCCATTTGGCACAATTTGGCACAGTTCAAAAACGCCTGGGAACAACCTAAGAAAAAAGCTGTGTAATATATTCATTTTTTGTGGTATTGTTACAAAATTTGGACCTCAGCTGGATAACACTTGGTTCTACATTTCTGTTGCATTTTCCAGCCCGGATCTGACAGTTGTGTGTTATTTGCAAGCATTTGTATCCAAAAAAACACCCAGGCGAAATTTATTTTCTTCAAGTTCAGTATGTTTAGATGACTGTTACTCAGTGGCAGGAGCACTTAGAGAGATTATGACTGTTTTGCCAAAAAATTCAAAGTGTTTTCTTTTAAATGAGACCAACCCCATGAAGATGCTGCAAAGGGTTGAAGAACAGCTTTTGATTTACTTTGGGTATGTTATTTTTTGGCGTTTTTAGGGAAATTGACCAGAGTGCAAGGGGTTAATAGAATGAGGGAAGGAAAGTTGGTTACCCAGCCTCAGGGGAAGCATAAGCCAGTGTACTTTTTGTGCTGGTCCTCAGCCCAGATAAATGGGGAGGGTTGCATCAGGAAAGGCATCCGGTGTAAAAATCCTTTCCAAATCGACCTGCAGATCATCGTAATATCAGGTGACGATATGCTGTGTAGACCCTGAAAGGAAGCAGCTGAAAGAGGGAGTTTTTATACAATATATAAATAAGTAAAACATGCATTTTACTTAAAACAAGAGCACCGCACATGGTACATTATATGCCCATTCATAGCCATTATCAACAGTGCAGAACTAGCACACCTTCAACTGAAAAATCAATTATAAATGTGAGATTCAATATACTCTAGATCTGTAATAAAACTAATAATCATGTAATTGCAAGGAGTTTCAGGAAAGAAAACAATCTACAATTCAAAGTGGAACAAATTTAGAGAAAATATCAGAAAATCATTTAACCATATAATATGCACAGAGGAGTTAGTCGGACAAACCATGTACCCTCTATTGAAATCATTCATTCATTCATCTTCTTCCGCTTAATCCTTTTCAGGTGGTGGGGGGGGCTGGAGCCTATCCCAGCATCTTTGGCGGGAGGCAGGGTAATTTCATTTAACAAAAAGTGACAACATTCAAAAACCTGTAATTTACTCAGAAATGATCCAAAATCAAAACTCTAGTCATATGCAAGTCTTCAACACCTGTACAAACACTGTGTGAAATTAAAAAAAAAAGTCCTAGCTTGAAAATTGTGGGACGAGTTAGCCAGACAAACCTGTACGGACAAATGGACAGGCAAAACAAGGCAGACACCATCATACCATAATATGTCCCGTCTTTAAAGACCAGTATATAAAAACAGCAATGGTACTACCAACACCAATGACTTTCTTCAGACTTTCTTTGAAGAAAAGTCTCTGATTTTATCATCAAACTCCAAAGCCTGAACAGTTCTGGTTCATAACCCCATGAGACACTTCAGGCAAATCTGTCATCCTTGTTATAAATTTTTGCTTATAGATAGTATCACATACAGTTTTAATGTAATATATACATTAGGAAACATTGACTGGAGAGTCTTTTTCTAAACTTTTTCCTCCAGAAGCAGTGAACTGTCATCTAGACCGAGGTTGACAGTGCTAACACAGTCGAAGGAACCATTGCTTCTTCACCTTCGTTGTCTCTCAATGCTGAGGTCACCTGGTAAATTTGGGTTAGCACCTAGTTAGCATTAGCATTTATGTTGTTTGAGAAAGTTACATATGTAGCACCACCACTGCCAACGGGGAGAACGTCTGCTGTAAAACATGTCAAAATAGAAGGTACTTTAGTGCACCAAAGAGGCATCTTTAATGATCTTTTCTTTTTAGGTTTGGACTTTGTCCACCCACCAATCCAGGCTTTTGTGATACTGACCACTAGATTTTGAATTGACATCTGACCTAAATATTTCCAGCATTGTGCCTAAATTATGTGGTGACTATTTTGAATATGTTTAGCTTTATATAAAAATCATCTATTTTACATTCAACAATTTAACATTACTGTATTTCAATACTTTAACAAATTTAATAAGTTAGATACATAAAAATAATGATAACAATAAGGTTGAACCAAGGCTACTGGCTCTAGGACTTGGGCACATGCCCACTTTGCCCACTGGACAATTCATTAGGATAAAAACCGAATCCAGAAATCACTGTGGGGGTATCACAGTGACTGACTGTATCTGTTTTGAAAAGTTAGATTTTAGTGACAGCCTTGCTATCACAAAAACTTCAAGTAAAAGTTTGCTTTTGTAAGTATAGAGTATTTTCCTTTATTCTTAATTTATCAAATAAAATTATCTCTCAGCTGTAGAATTCTTCATATTTACACATCAAATTCACAGATTAAATACAAAATACACCCAAACAAAAATAACAGATGATCTTGAGTTATCTTTATCCATGATCTATCCATCCATTCATCCATCTTCTACACCTTTTCCGGGTCGCGGAGGCAGCAGTTCAAGCAGAGAAGCCCAGACTTCCCTCTCCCCAGCCATCTGCTCCAGCTCTACAGAGGGGATACCAAGATGTTCCCAGACCAACTGGGAGATGTAGTCTGTCCAGCGAGTCCTGGGTCTGTCCCGGGGTCTCCTCCCAGTGGGACATGCCCGAAACACCTCAAGTGGGAGGCGTCCAGAAGGCATCCTGATCAGATGCCCAAACCACCTCAACTGGCTCCTTTCAGTGTAGAGAAGCAGCGGTTCTACTCTGAGCCTCTCCTGGATGACTGAGCTCCTCACCCTATCTCTAAGGGTGAGTCCAGCAATCCTACGAAGAAAGCTCATTTCAGCCGCTTGTATCCGCAATCTCATTCTTTCGGTCATTACCCAAAGCTCGTGACCATAGGTGAGGGTAGGAATGTAGATTGACCAGTAAATCAACAGATTTGCCTTAGAGCTTAGCTCCCTCTTCACCACAACGGACTGGTACAATGTCTGCATCACTGCAGATGCTGCTCCGATCTCTCACTCCATTCTCCCCTCACTCGTGAATAAGACCCCAAGATACTTAAACTCCTCCACTTGGATAATCCCCTCACGGATTGTCACCTTATCGTGGTGGGGGGTTTCTGTGCCCTAGTGATGCCAGGAGCTATGTTGTCTGGGGCAATTTGCCTCTGGTAGGGTCACCCAAGATAAACTCGTCCTGGGTGAAGGGCCAGACTAAGAACGATCCAACAGACTCTAATGACGAATGTTAGAACAAGGATTCAGTGTACCCCGCCCGGCATGGAGTTACGGGGGCCCCACCCTGGAGGCAGGCGTGGGGGGAGGGGCTTGATGGTTAGTGCCTGGCGGCTGGGTTCTGCCCATGGGACCCAGCTGGGCTCAGCCCAAAGGAGTTACATGGGTCCGCCCTCCAGTGGGCTCACCACCTGTAGGAGGGACCATGGGGGTCTGGTGCTATGTGAATCAGATGGCGGTCGAAGACAGAGACCTTGGCGGTCTGATCCCAGGCTTCTTAAACTGGCTTTGGGGATGTGGAATCCATGCTCTAAAGATGAATTAGTACATTTACTTACCCCCAGCAGATTAATTTTAATTTTTTTTTATTTAACCTTTATTTACCAGGAGGGAAAAAAAAAACTCACTGAGATCAAAGATCTCTTTTACAAGAGGATCCTGGCCAAGACAGCATTATTTAATTATTTAAGTAATCACCATACCCTTCCCAAAGAATCATTGAATATGCTAATAGTATCTTTTTATATACTCTATCATGCTCGGACCATCAATAATCTCTAGCAAGCTATGTGAATGGAATTTCACATATCCCACTGGTGTTAGTCTTCCAATAAAATCGACATGCTGTGAAGATATTCTTCAGCTTGACAACAAGAGCAAACACAGTATCAGGAAAACTCATCTCTCAATATTATGTGGCATCTTTAGAAAAGAATTCATCACTTAAATGTGTCCTCCTTCTTTAGGAGAATTTCTGTGTTTGCTTCATGCTCTAGATCTACCCAGTCATTACAGAACAAGGCCATTTTTTTATGTTTATGGGGTCTTCCATTAAACATGAACCTGGAGGAACTATCATTTAGCTTGGCGCCA
Source organism: Pholidichthys leucotaenia (assembly GCA_020510985.1). NCBI lineage: Eukaryota > Metazoa > Chordata > Actinopteri > Cichliformes > Pholidichthyidae > Pholidichthys > Pholidichthys leucotaenia. The sequence continues at coordinate 189,065,938 of CM035836.1, forward strand.
TCACCACCATAAACCAGCAGCAAGATACATCAAGAGATACAGCTCTGGGACACAGTGGCAAAAGGGCAGAACATTTGCGGGGGGAAAAAATAGAAAATCTGACTGTACTCCCACAGAAAACAACACATAAAGGTCATTTGTTCAAACTTTACTTAGCAACCGTAGTTGGTGTATGTTAAAGTCTGCTATATGAGTAGGAACATGTTAAATTTATAGTTGACATTGGCAAGTTAGAAATTGAGGTGAAAAATTTTTTTGTTTAGTTTTTAAGGATAACAAATTAATGCCCAAATAACATTACTTCTTACTGACTGTACTCCAGCGAAAGAAGTCAGAAAATCCTGACTCTCTTGTTAGGTACTGTTAGTATTGCTGAGCCAGAACAATGTAGTATGCGTTAGAATTTCTGCATAAAAACACTGTAGCACTATGTTAGAGATAGGGGTTTAGAAGTATTGTGTTTACCACAAGAGATATATAATAAAAATAGTACATTTATACAATGCTTGATGAGCAGTGCATGGGTGTAGTCCATCTTGAATCCTACCAGATTTCCCAACTCAGGCATGGCGAGAGATGTCCAAAATGGGGTGGTCTAGTAGCCCAGTGTTATGACACATTGAAATATGGACAGATTAGCTCAAAAAATGTATTGTGATATAATTCTCTATATCACGATACATGATACATATTGTGATATGCATTTTGTGTATGGGAAATGTCCTTTATAATTTGGTTTTACTTACATTTTTACAAGAAATTGTATATATTTATTAATTTTGCTTATGAAAAAGCTGAATAATATAATAAAATGAAAACTTACACTACCGTTCAAAAGTTTTGGGTCACTTAGAAATTTCCTTATTTTTTGAAAGAAAAGCACTTTTTTTCAATGAAGATAACTTTAAACTAATCAGAAATACACTCTATACATGGCTAATGTGGTAAATTGACTATCTAGCTGCAAATGTCTGGTTTTTTGGTGCAATATCTACATAAGTGTATAGAGGCCCATTTCCAGGCAACTATCACTCCAGTGTTCTAATGGTACAATGTGTTTGCTCATTGCGGTCAGAAGGCTAATGGATGATTAGAAAACCCTTGTGCAATCATGTTAGGTCTGCAATGCTGTAATTGCTGGCAAATGGAGGATTCTTTGACGAAAGCAAAGTTTTGAAGGAAAAAATTATTATTTCAAATACAACATTATTTCTAACCTTGTCAATGTCTTGACTATATTTTCTTTCATTTTACAACTCATGGTGGTAAACAAGTGTGACTTTTCATGGAAAACACGAAAATAATTGTCTGGGTGACCCCAAACTTTTGAACGGGGTAGTGTATGTCAGAGAAAATTCTTCAGAATAAAATGTAATCTGAGCAGTGTCTTTTTCCTTTGCTTAACAGAACTCACATTATTAAAGGCCAATGTCACGTAATTTTTTTTTCTAAATGACAACGAATTTAGATAAATACACATAGCTTAAACCAAATATTCATACCGGAGACCATATCACCCACCTGTATTTACATAATTGCACAAAATACACCAGGTGAAGGCCCCCACCTTGCTTGCTGGCTTGTGACAGCCAGTCCAGACCACGCCCATGTTTTTGACATCACCAGTTGTACCCTGGCTGCCCTGCCTATCCACATTCACACTTATCACATTGGACAATCATGACGGAAAGTGACAGCGATTGTGAACAAATTAGGTTTAGTTTTGTCTTTTTTTTTTTGTCAGTGGTTCAGACAGTGACAGAGGCATAGAACCTTACAGGTTCGAGCCGTCCGAGACGGAATCAGATGCTTTGTCTGATGACAACAGTTCCAACGATGACCAGAGAGCAGAACCAGTGAAAATGTCATTGAACTGGACATTAATCGCCTCCAGAATTGCGAAGCCGAAGGTGGTCTGTCGAGGGCACCCCATAAATATTGATTTTTCGGAAGCCATTAGTTATTACAGTGGAGGAGAGCCGCTGCTGTCAAGAAATTGACCAGATCAATATGAAAATGGAGGCGCATACCTGTCAAGTGAGACGTTTTCGCCGTATTTTGGTGCCAAGCGCGGCTGTGGAGACGGCGGAGTGGTTTGGGACACTTTTCTGGGAAATGTTTTAAATGTAGTTCGTGTTGTTATTGTCAAATATTTTAAGGAAAATATGGGGAAAATGCAATTTTAGCAAAAACGGGCGTATTGCCATTTCTGTACGCCCAAAAGAAAAAATATACTGGAAAAAAAAACTGAGTGTGTTGAGGAGCCCGTCCTGTGTGTGGATCCCCCACAGCTGTGCTGTCAGATCGCTCAGGCCTGAGCTATTATCACTTCAATGAGAAGTGTGGAGTAAATCAGTTTGATTGTCTGGGCGGGCTGATTGCTCAGCGTGAGCTATTCGCACTACCATGAGAAGTTGGAGTCACTCATTAGTCCTAATTGTCGGGCGGGCTGATCGCTCAGCTTGAGCTATTCTCACTACAATGAGAAGTCATTAGGACAATGGTTTAACACGTTCAGCTGTGCAGCGGTTGCGGAACAGACAGAGATCGCCTGACAATACAGAATTCTGCTTTTTTTTTTTTATTTTAGCGCCGGACGCTGAGTTGTGTTGTTATTGTCAAATATCCATGAATCCTTAAAATATTTGACAATAACAACACGAGTTGCATTTGGGGCATTTCCCAGAGAGGTGGTCCCTTGTTGCTCCACCGTTCCTTATAGCCGCTTTTACGGTGTTGAAGTACGGCGAAAACGTCTCACTTGACAGGTATGAAAACATTTCCCAGAGAAGTGTCCCTTATACCCAGCTGTCCCTGATAGTCCCGTTTTAAGGTATGGGTGAAATATCCAATTTTTCTTTCTTGTTGCTCACTTCAACCTTCCAGTCTCCATAGAAACAATCAATTGAAATACCCCAAGCATCAAACTAGGGGTACAATCGATTTCGTCACTTCCGCCTTCTTCCCCAGGCGATTCCAGGGCCGTGTCAGGTGGGGGGCCAAGTGCGGGCAGTTTTAAATTAACAATAGTCCGTTGTTACTGAAGCATATGCACCAAGACCCAACGGATCGTTCCCTTTTAGATCTAGTTTCAAGATATTTAAAGTACCTGTTACGTGACAATTTGGCCTTTAAGTAATGAAGTTTATCCACATGGGTAGAAATGTTTCAGTTTACTACACAGTTAATAACTGGCGGTCTAATGAGTGACTTGACGATCCACTCAATCTTATTTTCAAGGGTTGCAAGACCAGATAGGAGCTCTTATTTTGAAAGTTCGTTCGCTAAGTGAGCTTGATTTTTACACATGCAAGTCCTGACTGAAATAGTTTATCTAACCCCCCCCCCCCCCCAGGTTTTCTATGCTTAAGGGTGGGCCTACTTTTATTCTGTTATTTTTCTTTCATTGCTCGCTTGCTTGCCCCCTGCATGGTGCATGCCGGGGGTGGGGGGGGGGGACAGTCACCTGAGCGTCAGCAGCAGCAGCTGGGGAGAGCATGAGAGTCACTGCTCATATCAACATGGCAAATACTTGAATATGCACAATACAATCATTGATGGATCACAGGTGGCCAAATGAACCAATACAATGAATATATTTTGGTATACGCCCAGCCCCTACGACACATACTACAAGAGGATGTTGTCAACCTCATTGATCCCTGTTGGATTACCAGCTTGATCAATCTTTCTTGCTCACCTCTCCCCTCATCACACTATTTCCCATCACTATCGTAACTGACAAATAAATCCAACTTCAGGGTACATTTCATTTAAACTTGCCAGTCAGGGTCTCGTAAATTCTGATCTCTGACAAGCACTGAAATGCCTGTAAAAGGCTTATTTTTGGCAGAAATATTACATTTTAAAACAATCTAAGACCGTTTTTAAAAACATGAAATACAAAATGGGGTTGCTAGAATAAGAAAATACTGGCAGCAGCCAGTGGTGCCCCTCAGCCTGCGGGCATTAAGAGCACTGCTGGCTGAATGTTGTGTGAAGTCACACAAAATTGAAGCTTGTCCCTGATTTGTAATAGATGCAACTATGGGATCAATATGAAAACCCTACATCATTTCATGAACCACTTGCGCTCGTTGTTCCGCGGGCGGGGCAAGTCTCTGCGTCCTATGACGCACGAGGGCGCGCGAGAGCGCGCTCGTGTGCGCTCCTCGTGCGCATGACGCATGATAAGGATATTGATGGTGATGGTGTAGGTGGTGTGCCCTCCAAGCGCCACTGAAAAAAAAATCTGCAAACACAGCCGCGAACAGATTAGTTCATCTGATTGACCTCTCATTCGACTAATAAGAGCCTTGAATTGGGTTTCTGAAACCTTGAGGAGCCAATGAATGAAAATCTAGGAAGGAGGACCCGCCTACTGTGAACGCAGGAGCCAATTGAAGCACAGAAATTCAGGCTGGGTGAAGCGATATTTACTGCTGCAGAAGGACTCTGTAGAATCTCCTACAGACCCAGGCTCACCCAGCAGCATGGAGAACACCCACAAGTGGGACCTGCACTCATTCCAGCAGAATAGACGGAGGCCGACGACAAAAGTCGTAAATCATTCGCCAAAACGGCAATATGTAATGGAATTATGTTGATCGGGATCCACGAGCGGAGCAGCGTCGCGTTCGTCTGACGCGTAGGAAGAGCTGTTCGCCACACTCTGCTGCTTTGAAGAGGTAAGGTGTTATAAGCTAATTATTATTTATCCCTGAAAACTGTAATCCAAAAATGACTTTTTGACCGATCGGTAAATTATAACTGTACTGCACACGAAGTGCGTGCGCCGCGATAAACGGCCAAATGGCACAGTTTGGAAAAAACGTCTGTAACTTTTGACTAATTCAATGTAGAATCTTCATTTTAGGCTCTAATGAAAGGTCACACTCAGGCTGTGTCTGTGTGTGTGTGTGTGGGCGGGGGGTCGTCGTCCCCCCCCGCTACCAAGGACCAAATTCGACCCTCTACATGACGGATTACACTCTTTTTTGTTTTGTTTTTTTTTCCTTGCATGTTTTCACAGCGCCCCCCCCCCCCTCGCTACTGTGTGTGTGTGTGGGTGGGGGGGAACCGTGAACGGACCGTGAACGCCCCTCACGGTCTGCAGAAGAGGAGCGGGGGGGCACGGGGGGGGGGCACGGTCCGAACGCTCCCCCAGTCCGCGGGAGGAAGCCATATCAGTCTATTCCATCATGTAGCGATGGCCCTCTTCTGTAGCGAGGGGGGGGGGCGTTCACGGTCCGTTCACGGTTCCCCCCCCACACACACACACACAGTAGCGAGGGGGGGGGAGCCGCTGTGAAAACCATGCAAGGAAAAAAAAAAAAAAAGAGTGTAATCCGTCTTGTAGAGGGCCGAATTTGGTCCTTGGTCGCGGGGGGGGGGGACGACCCCCCGCCCACACACACACTCACAGACACAGCCCTGAGTGTGACCTTTCATTAGAGCCTAAAATGAAGCTTCTACATTGAATTATTCAAAAGTTACAGACGTTTTTCCAAACTGTGCCATTTGGCACAATTTGGCACAGTTCCATAACGCCTGGGAACAGCCTGAGAACAAAGCTGTGTAAAATATTCATTTTTTGTGGTATTGTTACAAATTTGGATCTCAACTGGATAACACTTGGTTCTACATTTCTGTTGCATTTTCCAGCCGGATCGGACAGCTGTGTGTTATTTACAAGCATTTGTATCCAAAAAAACACTGTGTCCAAATTTTTTTTCTTCAAGTTCAGTATGTTTAGATGACTGTAACTCAGTGGCCGGAGCACGTAGAGAGATTATGTTTTTTTTTGCCAAAAAATTCAAAGTGTTTTCTTTTAATGAGGACCAAACCCCATGAAGATGCTGCAAAGGGTTGAATAACAGCTTTCGATTTACTTTGGGCACGTTTTTTTGGGGCATTTTTAGGAAAATTGCCCGGAGTGCAAGTGGTTAACAAGTTTTCACATTTACAAGGTTTTCTGAAAGTTGACCTCTGACCTTGACCTGAGGTTAAGGTCGTCCAAGCTCAACTCATCCAGATTTTTCAAAGATAGAACTATGGTATCAATGTGAAATATGTACAACCATTTCCTTTGTGAGTTATCATATTTACAATGGTTTGAAATGAAAATCAAAAATCTTGACTTTTGACCTTTTGACCCCAGACCCCATAGTTTGAGGTCAGGGTCCCAGGTGAACCTGCGTGCAAAGTTTGGCAAGTCTAGCTTTACTGGTTCTATAGTAACAGTGAAAAGGGAAGGTTAAGGAGTGGTGGCCTAGAGGTAGAGCATCCGCCCCACAACCTGGATATCGGGGTTCAAGTCCCGGCCAGGTCATGCTAAAAGACCATATAAAAATGGAGCTTCTTGGCGTCCAGCTTGGTGCTAGCAAAATGGAACAGAGGAGGGAAATATGGGCGGCAGTGGCTCAGGAGGTAGAGCGAGTCATCTAATAACTGAAGGGTTGGCGGTTCGAATCCCGCTCTCCCCAGACATCCTGCCATTGTGTCCCTAGACAAGACACTTTACCCACCTTGCCTCCAGTGTCCATGACAGTGGGCATGAATGTGTATAAATGTTCGGTAGTGGACGGAGAGGCCGTTGGTACAGACTGGCAGCCACATTTCCGTCAGCCTGCCAAAGGGCAGCTGTGGCTACAGTAGTAGCTTACCGCTACCATTGTCTGTGGAGTGAATGAATAATGTATCCATTGTAAAGCGTCTTTGAGTGTCTATGAAAAGCACTATATAAATTTGATGAATTATTATTATTACTAAGCTTGATATTTGATCTTTTGACCCCAGACCTATAGTTCAAAAGGCATGATACCAAGGTGAACCTGTGTACCAAGTTTGGTGACCCTAGCTTTCGTTGTTCTTGAGATAGTTTATATGGAATTTTGACCTTGACCTCAAGGTCAGAGGTCACCCAAATTCAAACTCATCCAAGATTTTTTTAAAGATACAACTATGGTATTGAGTTGAAAAGCCTACATCCTTTCTTTCTGTAGTTATGGCATTGACAGGGTAGGTGTTGACACCGCCGCCACTGCTCATCCACCTGGCAAGGTGACAACAATACCCCTTCAGCCTTTTAGAGGCTTAGGAGTAAAAAAGTATTGAGCTGCCTAAACTCTTATTCATGTAGATTCTATTTCTGAAATTGATTAGTTCTATATCTTGATCTCCAACTCCCAATCTAAAAATTGAAAATGTTTTGAACTAATCAGGCAAAAGAGATTTTAAAACAGATGGCTGATAGCAAGTAACCCATTTCATAATGCCAAATCAAATCCTATCAGTATCTGATTACACAGACAATACCAGTGTGAAACATGGCAGAGAAATCTAGTCTCCTCCTCCGCCACACTGAAACCCCACACCACTATCCATGCATGACAGACAATATCAGCCTCCAACAAGAGGACCTCGCCTTTGAAACCACTTTCCATCAGCACATTGTGAAGTGCACTCTTTCAGCTGCAGCTATTGACAGAACATTGGCACTCAATATTTGCCTTTTACGTATGAAGTCATAGCTCATTAGACAGTGAAGTGTCAGTCTAAAGATCAGAATGCTAATGAAAGGCTAAAACAAGACTCCAATTAAAATTGCTGCTGTGCAATTTGAGTTGGGAGAAGTTAGACTGAATTGCACCTTACACAATTAAAGATTTCTCCATATGGAGAGTTTAATAAAATATCCCACTTGATGCTATTACACCCAGACTAATCCCTGCTCAGAGACATCCATTAATGCAATAGCTTACCATGTAGGCATGTGTAATAAAGTAAAGCCTCAGGCAGGCTGTTCTATATAAGAAAAAAGGCAATGAACTTTAAGTGAAATGACAGATGGAAAAAATACAAACTTTGATGAGAGAGAAAAGAGGGATGAACCTGCTCTGGCTCAAACATGATTTAAACTTCCCTTAAATGGAACAGGCGACCAGCTATAAGTACATAATAAACATATATGACACAATCATCCATACAACTGCATGGAATGACTGTCTTCATTTATTATGCAGCACAGCCACCATCACAGCTGGTCATGTATCAAGTTGGTATATAATTTTCAGTATGATAGATACATTCACACAAATTACAACAGCAAAAAGGAATTAAGTAAAACAAAGGGCAAGCATCTCCCATGAACAAATGATGACTTTTGTATGCTACAAAGCACTAATTACAGGTGCTTCTCAATGAATTATTATCATATGTCATCAAAAAGTTGATTTATTTCAGTAATCCAATTCAAAAAGTGAAATTTATATACAGTAGTGTGAAAAAGTGTTTGCCCCTTCCTGATTTCTCATTTTTTGTATGTTTGTCACACTTAAATGTTTCAGATCATCAAACATATTTAAATATTAGACAAAGATAACACAAGTAAACACAAAATGCAGTTTTTAAATGAAGGTGTTTATTATTAAGGGAAAAAATCCAAACCTACATGGCCCTGTGTGAAAAGTGATTGCCCCTTAAACCTAATAACTGGTTAGGCCACCCTTAGCAGCAACAACTGCAATCAAGCATTTGCGATAACTGGCAATGAGTCTTTTACAGCGCTGTGGAGGAATTTTGGCCCACTCATCTTTGCAGAATTGTTGTAATTCAGCCACAGTGGAGGGCTTTCGAGCATGAATCACCTTTTTAAGATCATGCCACAGCATCTTAATCAGATTCAGGTCAGGACTTTGACTAGGACACTCCAGAGTGTTTTATTTTTCTTAAGACATTCAGAGGTGGACTTGCTGGTGTGTTTTGGATCATTGTCCTGCTGCAGAACCCAAGTGCGCTTCAGCTTGAGGTCACGAACAGATGGCCGGACATTCTCCTTCAGGATTTTTTGGTAGAGAGCAGAATTCATGGTTCCATTTACCACAGCAAGTCTTCCAGGTCCTGAAGGAGCAAAACTGCCCCAGACCATCACATGACCACCACCATATTTGACTGTTGGTATGATGTTCCTTTTCTGAAATGCTGTATTACTTTTACACCGGGTGTAATGGGACACACCCCTTCCAAAAAGTTCAGCTTTCGTCTCGTCAGTCCACAGAGTATTTTCCCAAAAGTCTTGGGGATCATCAAGATGTTTCCTGGCAAAACTGAGATGAGCCTGTCTGTTCTTTTTGCTCAGCAGTTATTTTCGTCTTGGAACTCTGTCATGCAGGCCATTTTTGCCCAGTCTCTTTCTCATGGTGGAGTCCTGAACACTGACCTTAACTGAGGCAAGTGAGGGCTGCAGTTCTTTGGATGTTGCTTTGGGGTCTTTTGTGACCTCTTGGATGAGTCGTCGCTGCACTCTTGGGGTAATTTTGGGTGGCCAGCCACTCCTGGGTAGGTTCACCACTGTTCCATGTTTTCGCCATTTGTGGATAATGGCTCTCACTGTGGTTCACTGGAGTCCCAAAGCTTCAGAAATGGCTTTATAACCTTTTCCAGACTGATAGATCTCAGTTGCTTTGTTTCTCATTTGTTCCTGAATTTCTTTGGATCGCATCATGATGTCTAGCTTTTGAGGATCTTTTAGTCTACTTCACTTTGTCAGGCAGGTCCTATTTAAGTGACTTCCTGATTGAGAACAGGTGTGGCAGTAATCAGGCCTGGGTGTGGCTAGAGAAATTGAACTCAGCTTTCCGAAGATGTGACAGACCACAGTTAACTGCATTTTGTGTTTACTTGTGTTATCTTCGTCTAATATTTAAATTTGTTTGATGATCTGAAACATTTAAATGTGACAAACATGCAAAAAAATGAGAAATCAGGAAGGGGGCAAACAATTTTTCACACCACTGTAGATTCGTCACGCACAGAGTGATATATTTCAAACGTTTATTTCTTTTAATTTTGATGATTATGGCTTACAGCTAATGAAAACCCAAAATTCAGTGTGTCAGAAAATTAAAGTATTCAGTAAGACCAATTAAAAACAAAAAATTATTTTTAATAGAAATGTTGGTCTACTGAAATGTATGTCCATGTACGTATTCAATATTTGATTGGGGCTCCTTTTACATGAATTACTGCGTCAGTGCGGCATGGCATGAAGGCGATCAGCCTGTGGTACTATTAAGGTGTTTTGGAAGCCCAGGTTGCTTTGATAGCGGCCTTCAGCTCATCTGTATTGTTGGGTCTGGTGTCTGTCATCTTCCTCTTGATAATACCCCATTGATTCTCTATGGGGTTTAACTCAGGTGAGTTTGCTGGCCAATCAAGCACAGTGATACCACAGACATTAAACCAGGTATTGGTACTTTTGGCAGTCTGGGCAGGTGCCAAGTCGTGTCATTTGGAAATTAAGGTCCCAGAGTCAATAGCTGTAAGCCATAATCATGAAAATTAAAAGAAATAAACACTTTTAAATGAATAAATGAACTTTTCAATGATATTCTAATTCAGCAGCTATAGACCAGTGGCCCTCACATCACACCTGATGAAGACCCTGAAGCGGCTGCTCCTTGCCCATCTCCACCCACTGGTGAGACCAGTGATGAACCCACCCCGATACCAGCATGGCATCCGGATGGAGGATGCAGTGATCTTCCTCCTACATCATGCTCTGTCTCACCTTGAGAAGCCTGGAAGTACTATGAGGATCATGTTCTTCAATTTCTCCAGTGACCAACTCCTGTCATCATGGATCCTGGACTACCTCACAAACCAGCCACAGTTTGGGAGGATCCAGGACTGTGTATGACACCATCATCTACAGTACCCCCCATCCCCCCCCGGGAACAGTCCTGGCTCCCTTAATGTTCACCTGACTTCTCATATAACACACCACACTGCCACCTGCAGAAGTTCTTTAATGACTGTGTGATCGCCAGCTTCATCTCTGATGGGGATGACTCGGAATACAGAGGACTGATCCCTTTGTGGACTGGTGTCTGCGGAGCTGCTTCCAGATCAATGCAGGGCAGAAGAAGAAAGTGGTGGTGGTCTCCCGCAGGTGTGCCCCCCCCCCACACACACACACACAGCACCGGTAAACATCCACGGAACAGACACTGAGATGGTGACATCTTACAAGTACCTGGGGGTTCACCTGAACAATAAACTGGACTGGTCACACAACACCAACGTGCTTTACAAGAAGGGGCAGCACAGGCTGTTCCTTCTGAGGAGACTAAGACATTTTGGAGTGCAGGGGCAGTCCTGAAGACCTTCGACAACTCTGTGGTGTCATCAGTCATCATATATGGAGTGGTCTGCTGGGGCAGCAGCATCACGGCAGCTGACAGGAAGAAAATAAACAGGTAAATCAAGAAGGCCAGCTCTGTTCTGGTATGCTGTCTTGACCCAGTATAGGAGATTGGAGAGAGAAGAATGGTGGCTAAGCTGTCCTCTCTGCTGGTGTCCAAGTCACACCGCAACATGGGATATGTTGAATGCACTGAGGAGCCCAGCTGGCTAACTAGATGTGATATCATGTTTTAACTGGATATCATTCACAAGTGTAGATTGGATTTTGCATGTCATAGTTTTGAATTTTACTATTAATATCTACTATGTCCACTTATATTAAAAACAGTTATTTATGCTCACTGTGCATAGTGTTTGGGCATTACACCACCGAGTCCAGCTACAGATGTGTCTGCTTGCAGTGTTTCCTGAGATTTTTAGCTTAATAAACCTGAAAAAGTCCATAAAAATGCTGTAATCTTAGGTCAAATTAGCTTTGATAGAATTTGCACGTCATATCTGTCTACCTGCATGTTGTTGTTGCAGTGCATCCGGAAAGTATTCACAGCACTTCACTTTTTCCACATTTTATGTTACAGCCTTATCCCAAAAACAATTCAATTCGCTTTTATCCTCAAAATTCTACACACAATACCCCATAATGACAATGTCAAAAAAGTTTTTTTGAATTTTTTGCAAATTTATGAAAAATAAAAAACTAAGAAATCACATGTACATAAGTATTCATAGCCTTTGCTCAATACTTTGTTGATGCACCTTCGGCAGCAATTACAACCTCAAGCCTTTTTGAATATGATGCCACAAGCTTGGCACACCCATCTTTGGGCAGTTTAACCCATTACTCTTTGCAGCACCTCTCAAGTTCCATCAGGTTGGATGGGAAGCATCGGTGCACAGCCATTTTCAGATCTCTCCAGAGATGTTCAATTGGATTCAAGTCTGGGCTCTGACTGGGTCACTCAAGGACATTCACAGAGTTGTCCTGAAGCCACTCCTTCGATATCTTGGCTGCGTGCTTAGGGTTGTTGTTCTGCTGAAAGATGAACAATCGCCACCGTCTGAGGTCAAGAGCACTCTGGAGCAGGTTTTCATCCAGGATGTCTCTGTACATTGCTGCATTCATCTTTCCCTCTATGCTGACTAGTCTCCCAGTTCCTGCCGCTGAAAAATATCCCCACAGCATGATGCTGCCACCACCATTGGCATGGTTATGAGCAGTGCCTGGTTTCCTCCAAACATGACGCCTGGCATTTACCCCAAAGAGTTCAATCTTTGTCTCATCAGACCAGAGAATTTTGTTTCTCATGGTCTGAGAGTCCTTCAGGTGCCTTTTGGCAAACTCCACACGGGCTGCTATGTGCCTTTTACAAAGGAGTGGCTTCCGTCTGGCCACTCTACCATACAAGCCTGATTGGTGGATTGCTGCAGAGATGGTTGTCCTTCTGGAAGGTTCTCCTCTCTCCACAGAGGAACACTGGATCGGGTTCTTGGTCACCTCCCTGAATAAGGCCCTTCTCCCCCGATCGCTCAGTTTAGACGGGCGGCCAGCTCTAAGAAGAGTTCTAGTGGTTTTGAACTTCTTCCATTTACAGATGATGGAGGCCACTGTGCTCAATGGGACCTTCAAACAATTTTGTTGCATTGTTCATTAACAATGGAATGACAATAAAGGCACTTTGACTTTGAAAGCAGCAGAAATTTTTCTGCACCCTTCCCCAGATTTGTGCCTCGAGACAATCCTGTCTCGGAGGTCTCCAGACAATTCCTTTGACTTAATGCTTGGTTTGTGCTCTGACATGCACTGTCAACTGTGGGACCTTATATAGACAGGTGCGTGCCTTTCCAAATCATGTCCAATCAGCTGAATTTACCACAGGTGGACTCCAATTAAACTGTAGAAACATCTCAAAGATGATCAGCGGAAACAAGATGCGCCTGAACTCAATTTTGAGCTTCATGGCAAAGGCTGTGAATACTGATGGACATGTGATTTCTTAGTTTTTTTATTTTTAATAAATTTGCAAAAATCTAAAAAAAAAAAAATTCACATTGTCATTATGGGGTATTGTGTGTAGAATTTTGAGGGAAAAAATGAATTTAATCCCTTTTGGAATAAGGCTGTAACATAATAAAATGTGGAAAAAGTGAAGCGCTGTGAATACTTTCTGGATGCACTGTATGTTATGAATAGTATGCCTCTTCTTTCTTCCTTTCTCCCGTCATCCCCCCAACTAGTCATGGCAGAAGGCTGCTCCTCCCTGAGCCTGGTTCTGCTGGAGGTTTCTTCCCAGAAGGGAGTTTTTCCTTCCCACTGTTGCGTAGTGCTTGCCCATGGGGGATCATTTGATCGTTGGGCTTGTCTCTGAATTATTTATGATTTGCGCTTATGTATCTAGCACCTTGAGATAACTTTTGTTGTGACTAGGCGCTATACAAATAAAGTTGAATTGAACTGAATTTAGCAGCAGGCTGCACCATCCTAAATGCTCGAGGGAGAGGTTCTGCAGGACTTCATAATATCTGCTGCTCATAAAGACTGTGCATAATACTACTACTTCGCACAGTAGGGATCATTCCCTTCCAATACACTAATACAAGTATAACTATTATTGAAGGTGGCAACAACACTGTTCATTCAATCGTGAAAGATTCTCTCTCTCTCTCATATATATATATATATATATATATATATATATATATATATATAAGATAAGATAAGCCTTTATTAGTCCCACAACGGGGAAATTCCAGGATTGCAACAGCACAGGGATAGCAACACTCAGAGCAACAATCAGAAGGCAAGAAAAAAAAACAAGCAAGCAAGAGCAGCTAATAAACATATGTACGTATTACTATAAAATATATATATATACACACACACACAGACACACAGTGCAGAGCATTGTAGCTGGATGGAATAAATATATGAATATATGAACACAGTGCAGAGCATTGTAGCTAGATGGAATAAATATGTAAATATATAAACACCCACAGTACGGAGCATTGCAGCTAGGTGGAATAAATATGCAAGTATATAAACACACACAGTGCGGAGCAATGTAGCTAGATGGAATAACATGTAGATATATAAATATATAAACACCCACAGTACGGAGCATTGCAGCTAGACGGAACAAATATGCAAATATATAAACACACACAGTGCAGAGCATTGCCGCTAGATGGAATGAAACAGCATAACCGTCTACCCAGCTATCCTGCATGGTATGATTATGTGCCCATACACACTCTCACCCTCCATAGCGACCGGCATGCTCCTAGTTGTATGCCGGAGAGGACCACTGTGTAAGTCTATTGCATCTTCTGCATTCAAAAAACTATTAGTTTGTTACGTCTTTTTTGCTATCTCTGCGAGCAGCCCTGCTTAGGTTGTACAGTCTGACAGCCGTTGGTAGGAAGGACCTACGAAACCTCTCGGTTGTGCACCTGGGATGATGTAGTCTGCTGCTAAATGAGCTCCTCAGTGCATTCAGTATGTCCTGCATAGGGTGGAACTCGGACTCCAGCAGAGATGACAGTTTAGCCACCGTCCTTCTCTCTCCTATCTCCTCCATCGGATCAAGGCGCTGCCCCAGGACAGAGCTAGCTTTCTTAATCAGTTTGTTCAGTCTCTTCCTATCGGCTGCAGTAATGCCACTGCCCCAGCAGACCACTCCAAAAGTGATGGCTGATGCCACCACCGTGTCATAGAATGACTTCAGCAGCGCCCCTTGTACACCAAAAGACCTGAGTCTCCTCAGCAGGAACAGCCTGCGCTGTCCCTTCTTGTAGAGTGCATCAGTATTGTGTGACCAGTCTAGTTTATTGTTCAGATGAATACCCAGGTACTTATAGGATGTCACCATCTCGATGTCTGTTCCCTGTATATTTACTGGTACTGTGAGGGGCTGCCCATGCCTGCGGCAGTCCACCACCAGCTCCTTAGTTTTCCTCGCGTTGATCTGGAGGCAGTTCCGATGGCACCAGTCCACGAAGTCCTGGATAAGCCCTCTGTACTCAGCTTCATCTCCATTGGAGATGAGGCCAACGATCGCAGAGTCATCAGAGAACTTCTGTAGATGGCAGTGTGTTGTGTTGTGTGAGAAGTCCGCAGTATAAAGAGTGAACAGGAAGGGAGCCAGCACCGTTCCCTGGGGGGCCCCCGTGCTACTGATGATCGTGTCGGACACACAGTCCCGGGTTCTCACAAACTGAGGCCGGTTCGTGAGGTAGTCCAGGATCCATGATGACAGGTGCTGGTCCACCCCTGCGCGCAGCAGCTTGTCCTTCAGGATCATCGGTTGGATGGTGTTGAAAGCACTGGAGAAGTCAAAGAACATGATCCTCACCATATTCCCGGGCTTCTCCAGGTGGGACAGAGAACGGTGAAGGAGGAAGATCACCGCATCCTCCACCCCAATGCCATGCTGGTAGGCGAACTGGAGTGGATCCATCGCTGGTTCCACCAGGGGGCGGAGGTGAGCAAGGAGCAGTCTCTCCAGGGTCTTCATCAAGTGGGACGTCAAGGCCACCGGTCTGTAGCTGTTCAGGTCTTTGGGGTGGGAAGTTTTTGGTACAGGTACCACACAAGATGTTTTCCACAGCTGTGGTACCCTCCCCAGTTTCAGGCTCATGTTGAAGATATACGTCACAATCCCACACAGCTGGTCTGCACAGGACTTGAGGAGCTTTGCGCTGATGCCGTCCGGTCCCGGCGCCTTCCTCGCCTTGATCTTCCTCAGCTCCGTCCTCACCTGGGTCCTGGTCAGGGTCAGGATGGGGGGCTGTGTGTTGGGAGTGGGGGGGTGTTGGTAGAGTGGGGAGTGGGCAGCAGGACTTGATTTCTTTAGAGGCAGCAGTGGTTGTTGTGCAGTCAGGGGGGAGGGCGGTTGGTCAAATCTATTGAAAAACAGATTCAGGTTGTTCGCCCACTCCCTGCCCCCTGTGGCCTGGGGGGAGGTATTCTGGAGCCCCGAGATGGTTTTGAGGTTTCTCCAGACCCCGCTGATGTCGCTCTGTTGCAGCTTGTCCTCCATCTTCTTCCTGAAGCTGTCCTTGCCTTCTCTGATCTTTCTCCTCAGCTCCCTCTGTACGGACTTCAGCATCTCCCTGTTCCCTGACCTGAAGATCCTCTTCTTCTCTCTCAGAAGTGTTTTAATCTCAGGGTTGATCCAGGGTTTGTTGTTTGAGTGACGCCGTATGGTCTTGGTGGGAACGGATTTGTCCACACAGAAGCTGAGGTAGCCCGTGAAGGTGTGAATGAGGCCATCGATGTCCTCACCATGTGGATCGCAGAGCTGCTTCCAGGCGGTGGCTTCAAAACAGCCCTTTAGGGTGTCCATTGTCTCCTCAGACCATAACTCCACAGTGTGCATGGCCGGAGGTTGTCTGTGCACTAGGGGTTTGTACACCGGCCGGAGATGAACCAAGTTGTGATCCGATCTCCCGAGTGGGGGTAGTTGTGATGAGGTGTACGCCTCCTTAGTGTTTGCGTAGAATAAATCCAGTGTTTTATTGTCTCTAGTGTGGCATGTGACATACTGGGTGAACGTGGGTAGAATGGGAGACAGTGAAACATGGTTGAAATCGCCTGAGATGAGGAGAAGAGCATCTGGGTGTTCTGTCTGCAGCCTGCTGGTTACTGAATGGATGACGTCACGTGCTGTCCCAGCGTTCGCCGTCGGATTTGCATAAACAACAATGCAGATCACGTGTGAGTGTTCTCTCGGGAGATATGTAGGCCTCATGCTAACAGCTAGCAACTCAATGTCTTTGCTGCAGTGTCGTTGTTTAACAGTGATATGTCCCGGTCTGCACCAGTTGTTGTTAACATACATGATCACTCCACCGCCCCTAGCCTTGCCACTGTCTGGTGTTCGGTCAGCTCGTATCATGTGAAAACCCTCCAGCTCAATGTTAGCATCTGCTGCTAGTTCAGTTAGCCACGTCTCAGTAAACAAAAGGAGAGAGCACTCCCGGTATGTGCTATCATAACGGGAGATAGCCGCTAGCTCATCTAACTTTCCCAGTATCGACCGTACATTTCCCATGACAACAGATGGAAGGGAGGGTCTGTACCTTATATTTTTTGTCCTCCGCCTTACTCCAGCCCGGCAGCCGCGGCGTTTTCGCCTCAGTTCTCTCGGTATGTCGAGTATTTCCAATGGGACCGGGTGGCGGTTGAATGCTAGCAGCTGTTCTCTGCTGTATCGTATCCTGCTATAGACAGTGGCTCCGTCCACCGGCTCAGGAGACATTTAGGACGATCTGTGTGTCCGTGATATAAGTGGGGTGAAAAAAAAAGACGGATCAAAAGAGAGAGGAAGGGAAAAAGACTCGGAATCGAGCCGCTGTTGCAAAAGGCAGCCGACTCGTGTGGCGCCGAGAGAAAAGAAAATATATATATATATATACTGTATATATATATATATAGAGAGAGAGAGAGATGGGGTCAGGCTCAAATGACATGTTACACACTCTTGTACAGTAGGTGGCGGTATGCACCTTTCAATTGCTTGCTATCTGCCAGTAACTGAGAGAAGAAGAAGACAGATAGATAGATAGATAGATAGATAGATAGATAGATAGAGTAATTTAATTTAACTGTAATGCTGTAAATGCCATCTAACTGCAATACTCTTGCACTGTGTATATACTGTTTTCTACCCAATTTTTTAATCTTATTTATTATTGCTCTGAGTGCTTCTATTCCTTTGCTGCTGCAATACTGTAATTTCCCTATTGTGGAACGAATAAAGGGTTATCCTATCTTATCTTCTCTATATATATAAAAGAGATTCTGCAGTGTGGGTATGTATGTATGTATGTATGTATGTGGCAAACTTTGTCCCCCTACTAACATTGAAGCCACTTGACCGTGGGCTCTCATCTCCTGCATGGCGATGCTACAATACATGAAGAGAGACCTTGACATGGTTTGGCTGACCACTTGACCATAAAAGAGGTCAAATGTGACTTTTTTAACCAACCTTTACTGGAGCAGGTGTACGCCGAGGGAAGAATCAAGCGTACCTGACACAGTCGGCGGAGTATAGGATCCACGGGTCTCTCTCTACAATACAGGCACTATGAATTGACGGGGAGATGGAAGTACTGGATACCGCTGGTGCTGGGACACCAAAAATATATTTATATTTAACTATATTCACATGTATTTCTTTAATCCGCTCATATGATAAATGGTGTTCACTTATATAGCACCTTTTATTCATCTCTGGATGACCAGAGTGCTTTACAGATCCTGCTAGTCACCCACTCACACACACATTTACACATTGTTGGCAGTGGAGCTGCCATGCAAGGTGCTGGTCTGACCCACTAGGAGCAACTGGGGGTTCAGTGTCTTGCTCAAGGACACTTCGTAATGCAAACTGCAGAGAGAGCAGGAATGGAACCACTGACCCTTTGATTAGTAGTCGGCCACACTACCCCTGCGCCACAGCCGCCCCCGAATAACCCATATTGAGGTGTACGCTGGTGATAGAATTGAGCGCTCCCTGGCCGTTCGTGTCAGCTCTGACTGGAAGCTGGATGTGTTCATGCATTACCAAAATGGCTTTCTGCAGTGTCCAGTAACTTCTGTTCAAATCATGTCAAGAGCAGAGAACAACTTCTAATGCAATCGGTATGTACACCCGCTGCTGTCATATAATTTTAACAGTGTATGTAATTATTAGGGTTAGGATGAGTTGTACAAATATTCTGTGTCTGCTAACTTCCTCAATATTCTTTTGAATTTGGACTGTTGTTTCTTCCACTTGTTTTGTAAGTGCGGGAAATATTAACAGCATACTGATAGAAAGTGTGAATTACTGTGGATTAAAAATGCCCAGGAAAATTTCTTTTTTTGAACATCCATCGATCACCAAAACCTTAAAATAGACCAAAAAAGAAAAATAAAGTTCTCTTCCAACAAAAACATTAATAAAATTGGATCATTCTCCAGATCTGCAAAAATTTAACCAGCATCCCTATGAACATTGCAAATTTACATGAAAAAGTAGATTTATGAGGAAAAAACTGGTAAATTTGACAAAGTTTTTAATTTACAAGAAAAAAAAGCTAATTGGAGAAAAAACTGCAAGTTTATGAGAGAAGTTTCAACTCTCAGAAAAGTTACAAATTTACAAGAAAAAGTCAAATTTGAGGAAAAAATGTTGTACATTCATGACAGACACAAATGTAAATGAGAAAATCACATTTTTGAGACAAAAACAGCAAATTTACAAGAAAGGAGTGGGGAATTTCAGAAAAGAAATTAATGACTAAGCTATTGAGGTTTTGCAGTCACGTCACCTCCGGCAGTGATCTGGGTCCTCAGGAGTGAAACTTCGTAAAAGTGGGTTGTGTGACTTTGTTGGAGCATATGACAACTGTCACTTCAACACAGGTCTACGTACAGAAGTTCCTGGTTGAGGTGATCTGCTGCATTTGGGTTTACTAAAAAAAACTTCTCTGGATAAGCATGAGAAATTCAGAATAGCAGAGAAGATGTGCGGAAATTATTGATTTTGCCCTGTGCGTTTCTACACATTATTGAGAGATGACAGAGAGAGAGAGAGAGAGCTGAGCTAAGCCAAAATGTACAGCACATCATACAGCTGTTTGGGACGTCCTTCTGTGCTTCTAAACCGTAAGTAACAAATTTATGTTGAATCATGTTTGAATATATGCTTAAAAATGACATTCAGTCAAACAGAATGACTAAGATTGACCAGATACACACAGTTTCATAAATACCACAGACTTTTTTGTATGATCATATTTACAGTATACCCAAATGTGTGCTGATTTCAAAGCACTTTTGATAAATGAGGGCTATTGTGCATTCAACTGTTTTTTGCTGTTTTTTTCAGTGCTGAGATCACTTTCAATGTTTGATCGTTTCAGCAGGAAATCTGTAAACGACCCTCATTTGCTCTCTTGTAATTTTGACAGCCTACAGCTGCACAGTTGTGGTCTGTGGTCTACAGTTGTAAATAATCCAGTGCTAACTTCCAACTAAGCCTTATTCACCCAGAAACATTACTGAAATATAGGCTACATTTTACAGCATAGCTCCATGTGTCTTCCTGTGCTTTCACTCCATGAAGCCACACCTTGCTCATGACGTATATGCTAGTGTTGTAGTTCTTGAGATTGGTCTTGGTCTTGAGATCAGTTTTTGAAGGTCTCAGAGTCATTTTCACTCAGTCTTGTCTCGGTCTCGGACAAAACGGTCATGGGATTTTAAATCAAGACAATTACTGGTTTATTGTCCACACAATTGTTATGATTGCAAACAGATATCCCCCTTAAATGTACCAAAAAAGTAATTTGTGAGTTTAATTTTATGTCGCCGCTATTAGTTGCAACCCTGCCCCTTCACACAAGCGGGAGAAGACAAGAGGAAACAGAGACCGGAGACTGCGTGGTCGGAGAAGAAATGTCGGAAAACTCTAAAGTTATTAAGTTCGGTTTTCAACACCACAAAGAATTTGTCTGTAAAAGGACATGCAAACATAAACACTGAGCAGTGTGCAGATTCTGCAGTACACAGCTAACAGAAACAGCTGGAACTACATCCACCTTATACAGGCACCTTGAAAGGAAACATAAAGAAAGGTAAGCTAGTGTTAAGTGTAGGCTGACATTAGCAAAGCTAGCTCCCTGTGCTACAACTCTTAAGAAAGTTCCTCACCTAAAATACATTTAGCATAAATTAGCTTATTGATCCCACAGTACATTAGCTAACTTCTGTAGTTTTACAACACATCCTGTGCTTCAGGGCGTGCTAGTACTTGCTAATAGTAATTTGCCCCCTTGTTAAATGCTTAAACTAACCTAACTAACCCCAGTTTAAACTGAAGTTAGCCATATTGATGACTGTGACTGATGTTAGTGGTTTATTGATGTGACGTTAGTGACCGAGCCGGGGCTCAGCGCTTGTCTATAATTTTATTTATTTATTTGGTTAATAAAATATATAATGGTAGAATGATATATTGTGGCAGCAACAGGCACTCCATTGATCACGAAAATACATTTTCCACTTAAGCTTTACTGTTATTTTTCTGTGCAGGTTATTTTGCCTTAATATGTCTTCATTTAAGTGATATCTAACTGCTACTTGTGTTTAAGTTCACATGATTAACCTTAAAAAAGGCTTTTACTCTGTTACATAAATCTGACAGTTTCAGGTATTTTGATTCCGGATTCCACTAAGCCACATCAACGTCGGTGTCAGCGTCTGTAAACTGTCATGATGCTGTCAAAGCGTTATCTTGTCTGTTTTTAGCCTCTTTTCCACTAGCCCAGCACACCTCGGTACGGCTCGATTCACTTCAGTACGGCTCGGCATGCTTCTGTCTCCATTAGCACGGTGTTTGGCATGGGTGTTGTGCTGGGGTGGGTGAGTTTATAACAGCGAGGCGGTGCCACACTCCCGTGACGTAACGCACGCAACCCAAGCAAAACATTTTTTTTTCCAAAACTTTATTGAGAAGACCCAAGCAAAACATAACACATAACTGTACAAGGCCACTCCTCGGTCTGTGGCTTTTTTCACCGTAAACGCCAAAAAGGACCGCCAGACAAGGGTACAGGCAGCGAGATGAAATATGAATGAATATTTCAATTTAATACTATCCCACTTGTACTTACAAAAATGTGTGAATATTCATAAAAAGCACACACATGAAAGGTAGCACCACAAGCAGTGGGTCACAGCGGTTTTAGGCTACAGCAACACAATTGTGTATCCGTTGCCAATCTGTCTGCTGTTATTTAATGTTTAACAGTTAAGGGACGGATGATTATATGCTCCAAAACTGGAGAAACTCTCTGATAAAAAAGCTGCAACAACACAAGTCACTTTTGTTTTGAATTAACTGCCAAATGACCTAGAAATAATGAGCTGAAACTTGTTTTTATTCGTATTAAATAATGAGACAGTGGCACACTGGCCAACACCAATTTGTATTATTTTTTACATCCTAGGGCATTTTGGATGTACTGAATAAAAAAAATTCATGTTTTTCACCTTCAGGTCAACGTTTGGAACAACAGTATTATTTTCCGTTTAGATGATGCTACACTCCTTCTAAAGTATTGTAATTCTCTGAATTTGGAATGCCGATAGAACATTCAATTTACATATACTTACTTTTTGACTTGTAAGCTTGATCAGTCTCTCCTGCTGCATTTTAAAGTCCAACTGTGCAACTTCTTATAAGTTAACATAAAAAAATTTACCCAAAGTTTAGAACTGTATCATATGGTGCTAATTTTTTATGATATTTCAATAAAAAGAACAGAAAGCTTACAAAAACATTTGTTTTTTGGTCTAGTTAAAAATTACATTACCTTTACAATGGTTGACCCCTGACAGGATGATCAGCATCATTTTCATCAGACTAGGCAATGGAATTTCTATGCAATTATACCGTTTTATAATTCAGTGTTATAACAGACAAACCACACTTTCCAAAACAATTCCATTTTATTATATACAAAATATTAAAATTAAAAAAAAACTTTGCAACACAACATGAAGGTTAATCGACATTTTATATACGCTGACCACTGAGTGCCTCTACACCAGCTTCCCAAACTGGGTCAGGAAGGCTCGGTTGAATGAAGCCGTCTCTGCCAGCTCTGGGTCAGGAAGGCTCGGTTGAATGAAGCCGTCTCTGCCAGGTCCTGGGATACACTCGCGTTTTCTGCAACCTCATTTAAATGTTGCAAATATTTATCATTGAATACATTTTGCGCCTGGTGGCGGGACAGATTCACATTGGAGAATCCGGGCGGGCTGGCACGGCGGACGCGTGCATTCTACAAGGAAAATGCACACAATAAAATACAGCATGAAAGTGCAAGATATACAGAAAAGACAATAGTTTTTAACAAGATTACATAAGCTTATTTCAGCGTATTGTTCACATGAATAATTAAAAGAAAAGCGAGTCCACAGTGTGCTGCGATAAAGCAGCGATCATCATCCACAAATGAACAGCTTTTTTATTGCATAAATAAACTGAGCGTCTTACCGAATATATTTGCGGAAAAACGCACAATAAAAAAAAATTAAAACTCACCGTTAAAGGACTCCGATGTCGAGACCTCCCGGTATATTTTTTCATTCCGGGTGGCTCCGTCTAACTCGCGCTGGATACGTTCGTCTGACAGTGCAGTGAGCAGACACTGCACCTCCTTATTGGTCCATAGTTAGTTAGTTAGTTAGTTAATCCCTTCACACCTGAAGGTGTATATGGGCAGCGCCTATCTCCGTTTCTCTGACCCTAGGCCACACAGCTACTGTAAGTAGTGAAAGCTACAGCGGGGGGTCAGTCCTCTGGTAGCTCTGTGTGTAACTTTACTTTCCCCATTCCATTATGCGGAGCACCACGCTAGAAGGCAGAAAGCACCATTTTTATATGGTCTTTGGTATGACCCGGCCGGGATTTGAACCCCTGCCTCCCGGGTATGGGGCGGATGCTCTACCAACTGAGCCACCACTCCGGTCTTATTGGTCCATGGAACACCCTTATTACGCGAAGCCATTTTTGATAGAGAATAAATGAAAATAGCACAGCAATACACCGAAAAGAAACCGCCAACAGTGGTTGCGCGCTGAGTAATGGCGGTCGTCTAGATTCTTTTTTTTTTTTTTCAAAAACTTTATTGAGAAGGTCGTGAAGATTCGGTAGAAGAGGAGGAGGAGAGGGGCGGTTACAACCTGACCAATCAGCGCCGGTTATGACCTGACCAATCAGCGGCGACCAGTCTGTTAACGTCACAACACGGCCCAGCTCAGCACTGCTGTACCCTGCCCTTCAGCGGGGCTGAGAATCGCAGCTGTTGAACCGTGTTGGGGCTTGTGGAAAAGCGTACAAAGCGTGCTGAGCCATCCCGTGTCGCGCTAAAGCGTGCTAGTGGAAAAGGCCCTTTTGTTTGTTGTGTTAGCTCTGTTTTAAATTTTTATCTCTTTATCTCTTTTACTGATATTAACTTTTTACTTAGTGTTAGTTTAGTAAATACGACAGTCCAATCAGGCACACAGGTGAATCAGACCCCAGGCAGGGCTGTTCACCGGATTAGGCTAACCTGTTTTAGCTAGCCAGCTAGCCACTTCTGGCCTGGAAAGCCATGGCTCCATCCCAAAATTGTGTCAGCTGTGTTTTCCTGTCTATGAAGGTTTCTGAGTTGGAATTGAGACTCTCTAACCTTTATAAGATTCGGGAAGCTGAAAACCACCTGGACACTATTATTTTTGGATGGACACTGGCCCCAGCGACGGACTCACAGCTAGCAAAGACAGCTAATTACCTGGGTGAAATTAGCACATTGCCATCCACTTCTACCCCTGCTCCCGTCATCTCAGCTGTCCAGGACTCCAGCATCAAACACTGGCTTCAGATCGGAGCTAAACCCAAAGCCCCGGATGGTTCGTCACAGCCTCAATGTGCGCCCTGGACCATGGTTGGGCCAAATAGCAAACGTTGGGGATTGACCAGACATGGCCAGGCCTCCTCCCTTCCCGTTTTGCTGGAAAACAGATTCAACATCCTTTTCCTGGAAGATTTCCCCCACCTGGACATTGATAACTCCACGCTAAAACTGTTATTGTGCATGTTGGATGCAACAACATCCCAGATGAAATGTCGGAGATCTTAAAGAGTGACTTCAGGAGCCTTCTGTCCACTCTTATGAACTGTGGCAGACGTGTGTTTATTTCTGAGCGACTTGCTCCTTTTAGAAGAGGCTGGAATTATTTTAGTAGAACTCTCAGCCTTAATACCTGGTTGTGTTCAACATGTCCTACTTTTAACACTGGTTTTATAGACAATTTCAACCTGTTTTGGAACCCCCCATCATTTATGAGGCCAGATGGCATCCATCCAAATAGACTCGGTGCACGTGTTCTAAGGGACAATCTGTTTTATTCCATTCAGCACTTTTTAGTACAGTGACTGAAAGCTGATATGTTAACTCACCCCAAAGTACCTGGGTCTGCCAACCAGCCCTTTTTTGCTTCCACTTCTCATATTAATCCTATTAATCCAAATAATTCTCACTGTTTAGATCAGTCTTCAATTCATAACCCCATAGACTGTGTCGGTCTTCCATTACCCAAAACATTATAACCCAAGACAAATACAACATAACTTGATAAATACACGCCTCTCTGCAGCTCCTCTTCATCTGCCACCCCTCAACTTAGCCTCTGTCTTCCCCATCAGAGAATCATTGTCGAATCCCTCCAAAGTTAATAAAAATATAAGGTATAGGCATCTCAAAGTGATTAAACAAAAGTTAGTAAAACTCAAATTAAACACCAAGTCTCTAAATTTAATGATTTGGTATCCCTTCCTCCTCACAATTTAAAAATTAAATGTGGTTTGTTAAATATTAGGTCTCTAATTCCCAAGTCTCTGCTAGTCCATGATCTGTTAATTGATCATCAGATTGATTTAATATCCCTTACAGAGACTTGGTTAGGGCAAGTGGATTATGTTGGTTTAAATGAATCAACTCCCTCTGGTTATTTAAACTATCAAAATCCCAGAAGTTTTGGTCGTGGGGGAGGAGTAGCAACAATTTACCATTCTAAATTACTAGTTAATGTAAAGCAAAAAACATGTTTTAATTCCTTTGAGGGCCTGGTCCTCAGTATTGGGCATGTTAGCAATTTTAGGTTAAACCCAATTTTCTTTGCCATAGTTTACCGTCCTCCCTCAGCCTACTCAGAGTTTTTATCCAAATTTGCCGAATTCTTAGCTGATTTAGTGCTGAAATCCATCCATCCATCTTCTACCGCTTAATCCTTTCGGGTCGCGGGGGGGCTGGAGCCTATCCCAGCATCTTTGGGCGAGAGGCAGGGTACACCCTGGACAGATCGCCAGTCCATCGCAGGGCCAACACAGAGAGACAGACAACCATTCACTCTCACATCCATACCTAAGGACAATTTAGAATCCCCAGTTTTGATGCCAATTAACCTAACTTGCATGTTTTTGGCATGTGGGAGGAAACTGGAGTGCCCGGAGTAAACCCACGCAGACACGGGGAGAACATGCAAACTCCACACAGAAGGGTCACCGATGGTCTGGGGGTGGGCTTGAACCCACGATGGTCAAGGGTGGAATCGATCCCATGACCTTCTTGCTGTGCTGCCACTGTGCTAACCACTGTGCCACCGTGCTGCCAGTAGGGGATTTTAATATACATATAGATGTTGATAGTGACTATCTTAATATGGCATTTAATTCAATATTAGACTCGATGGGGTTTTCTCAGAAAGTAGGAAATTCTACCCATTATCTCCACCACATATTGGACCTTGTTCTGACATATGGCATAGAAATAGAAAATCTGGTTGTGTCTCCTCATAACCCTGTACTATCAGACCATTGTCTGTTAACCTTTGATTTTACCATTTCTGACTATTTGATTTCTAAAGAAAAATATTACTACAGCAGATGTCTTTCAGATGATGTTGTTACCAAATTTATGCAGAATGTCTCCTCTATGCCATGTGTCAACACAACGGAAATAAGCTATGGAGAGCTTGCTCCTTCTGTAATTGAAAGCATGGTAGATAGTGTTACAGCTTCTCTGCATCAGACTCTAGACTTAATGGCCCCTTTAAAAAAGAAAAAGTCTAATCAGAGATTTCTAATCCCTTGGTTCAACACAGAAACTTGTAGCTTAAAACAGAAGACTCGTCAATTAGAAAGAAAATGGCGTTCCACTAATTTAGATGAAATCTATTCAGCTTGAAGAAGTCATCTTTTAATTTATAAAAAAAAAACCTCTTAGAAAAGCTAGAACGAGTTATTACTCTGCATTAATAGAAGAGAACAAGAATAATCCCAGGTTTCTTTTTAGCACTGTAGCCAGGCTGACAAAGAATCAGGACTCTGCTAATCCTTGCATTCCCTTAGAGCTTACTAGTCAGGACTTTGTGAACTTTTTTAATCATAAAATTTCATCTATTAGAGATAAGATCAGTCAGATTTTTCCCACCATTAACTTAAATACAGTAACTACTACAACTCCTTCAATTGATATCTGTTTGGATACGTTTACTCCAATTGACCTTTCAGAGTTAGATAAAATAATTTCCTCATCCAGGCCTTCAACTTGTCTTTTAGACCCTATTCCTACCAGGTTATTTAAAAAAGTCTTCCCATTTATTGGTAGCCCTCTTCTTCAAATAATCAATTCTTCATTAACACTAGGCCATGTACCGCAGGCTTTTAAAACTGCTGTAATTAAACCCTTACTCAAAAAGCCAATGCTGGATCCAGGAGTTTTGGCTATCGACCAATCTCTAATCTGCCTTTCATTTCAAAAATCTTAGAAAGAGTTGTTGCTACACAACTATTTGACGACTTGCAGGGAAATGGTTTATTTGAAAAGTTTCAGTATGGGTTTAGAATCCATCATAGTACTGAAACAGCCTTAGTGAAGGTCAGTAATGACCTCCTTATCGCATCTGATAATGGACTTGTTTCTGTACTTGTCTTTTTAGACCTTAGTGCAGCTTTTGTTACTATCGACCATAATATTCTACTTGATAGATTAGAACACTATGTTGGACTTAATGGAACTTCACTGCAGTGGTTTAGATCTTATTTGTCTGACAGGCTTCAGTTTGTTCGTGTCAGTAATGAGTGTTCTTCCAACTCAAAGCTTAGTCATGGAGTTCCACAGGGATCTGTGCTAGGCCCTACTCTTTCTAGTTTATATATGCTTCTGTTAGGCAACATTATTAGAAAGCACTGTATACATTTTCATTGTTATGTAGATGACACACAATTACACATGTCAATGAAGCCAGATGATAGTAATCAATTAGCCAAGTTAGAAGCCTGTCTTAAGGAAATCAAAGCTTGGATGACTTGTAATTTCCTGCTATTAAATTCAGATAACACTGAAGTCATTCTTGTTGGTCCAAAAAACCTTAGAAATACCTTTCCAAACCAAACTTTTAGTTTGGATGCGGTTACTCTTCCTCTTAATAGTTCTGTGAGGAACCTTGGAGTTATTTTTGATCAAGATCCATCCATCCATCCATCTTCTTCCGCTTAATCGTTTATAGGGTCGCGGGGGGGCTGGAGATATGTTTTTCAATTCACATATTAAATTTGTTTCTAAGACTGCCTTCTATCATTTGCGTAATATTGCCAAGGATTAGGAGCATCTTGTCTCAGAGTGATGCTGAGAAACTGATCCACGCTTTTGTTAGCTCTAGATTAGATTATTGTAACTCTTTATTATCAGGTTGCCCTAAAATATCTTTAAAAAGTCTTCAGTTGATCCACAATGCTGCTGCAAGAGTTTTAACAGGTTCTAGAAAGAGAGATCATATCTCTCCGGTTCTGGCCTCCCTTCATTGGCTTCCCATAGAGTTCAGAATTAAGTTTAAAATCCTTCTTCTCACTTACAAAGCTCTTAACAATCAGGCCCCTTTTTATTTAAAAGATCTGATACTACCCTATCATCCTAACAGAGCATTACGCTCCCAAAATGCTGGATTACTTGTAATACCTAGAATCTCCAGAAGTACAATGAGAGGCAGAGCCTTCAGTTATCAAGGTTCTTTCCTGTGGAACCAGTTACCTGTCTGGATTTGGGAGTCAGACTCGATCTCTGTTTTTAAGAATAGGGTTAAAACCTTCCTTTTCGATATAGCCTACAATTAGGGAGGAATCATGTGTCTCTGAACCCTCCATTAGTTATGCTGCTAATAGATTTAGACAGCCGGGGGACCTCTAATAATGTTCTGGGCTTCACTCCTTTAATGTTTGCTCTCTACATGTCTATTCTTTTCATTTTCTCTATCCCCTCACCACCCAGCCAGTCGCAGCAGATGACTGCCCCTCCCTGAGCCTGGTTCTGCTAGAGGTTTCTTCCTGTTAAAAGGGAGGTTTTCCTCTCCACCATCGCCAAGTGCTTGCTCACAGGGGATCGTCTGATTGCTGGGGTCTTTCTGCAATTGTGGGGGTTCCCTTACATTTGAAAGTGCTATGAGATGACTTGTTGCGAAATGGCGGTATATAAATAAAGTTGAACTGAATTGGATTGAATTTTGCAGAATCAAAATAAAGATTACTGCTACAAAATAAACTGTACTTTAAACATGTTACAGATTGGTGCTGGATAAACTCAAACACAACCAAATAATTATTACTTGCAGCTTTTTGAAATAATGAATCATGATATTCCAATTCTTTGAGATGCAGTAGTGTACACACACACACACACACACATCACTCGTGTGTCTGTCTGTCTGTGTGTCACAATCATAGGCCGCCTATGATGTTCCTATGACGTCTGCCTGATGTCCTGTGATGTTCCTATGATGTCGCCATGATGTCTATATGACATCAGATAAACCATCGTCTACATGACGTCAGATAAACCGTAAGGCTGATGTTCCTATGATCTCTGAAGGATGTCTATATGACGTCATACAGACACCAGGACTCGCTAAAAGACATATATATAGACACAGGTAAGCAACATAACACAGAACAGTAACAAGCAGGAGAAGTAAAAGCAGGGGAAAACAGAGACGGCAGGACATGGTTACAGAAAACAGCATGCGCGGGGCTGCACAGATAATCACACACAGGGGACCAGAGGGGAGACAAGACCAAGGCAATAATGACAATGATAATGACGATAATAACAAGAATGCTGATAAACTTAAACTCAGAGGAAGACCAATGAAGAAAGAAATATGCAAGACAGAATAATAATAATAACAATAATAGCAACCCAGGATACTAATAATAAGGTGAAATACAGAAAATCCCAACTTAAGGCGAGGATGTGAGCTGGGACCCATGCTCTGGAGACTTCTTCTTCTTCTGTTAGATGCCCTGGAGACGAGGAATATCACGCTATATATAATTCAAGAAATCTCTGTCACGATGTCACGATGTCATGATGTCACGATCATAGGACTCGCAAACAGATCATGGGTCAAAAATCAAAGGCAGCCATTAGTCATGATCATAGCACTCCCTATGACATTATCAAAGATCAAAGACAGCCATCACAGATCAAAGGCAGGTATCAACGAACGAGTGGTAATGTCAAAGATCCAACGCAGGTTTCACCATGGTTGCTTTTACCATGGTAACTAACTTTCTACGGCCATGCAGACTCTCACATTCATACCTAAGGACAATTTAGAATCCCCAGTTGATGCCAGTTAACCTAACCTGCATGTCTTTGGCCTATGGGAGGAAACCGGACTACCCGGAGTAAACCCACGCAGACATGGGGAGAACATGCATACTCCACACAAAAGGGTCATCGATGGTCTGGGGATGGGATTGAACCCACGATGGTCAGGGGTGGAATCGATCCCGTGACCTTCTTGCTGTGCTGCCACTGTGCTAACCACTGTGCCACCATGCTGCCCAAAACACAAAAATCACAAACAATATTTCATCACAGCAGTACACAGAGTGCCTTTTTTTAACTTTAGATGTTAATACCGCACTGTTTTTCTGGACTGTAGTGATGTGTGGGTAAAGAACATGGAGCACATACTGTACTGTAGGGATAATGCATATCTACTTCTAAGTGCTTCTAAAGGCCAGATTTTGCAAAAACTTTACTCCATTCTAGAGAAGACTTTTTTTAAATTTAATTTAATCAATTTGCAGTAACTTGTACATGTAATACAAGTCCGTATAAATACAAAACATTGAAAAATAAATATATTTACTGTACCTACAGTCACATACAATTCTCATTAAGTATGGCTATTTCCCATCTTTGTCTTTGTTAAAAATTGGTCAAGTGCTAATTAAACATCCCTGCAAATTTAAAATTATACGAAGCAAAATTTCTCATTGCTTATCTGTGGGGGTGGAGGCTTTAAGGCAACCAAACACACACATAGGAGAGTTGTTTCTCTGGCTTATCCCCTGGTATCAGGTGATACAAAGGACAAGACTGGAAATACTGGAAGCAAATATTGCTTTGTCTGCATCTCTATTTTCTCCCTCAGCATTTCCATTTCTGCTTCAGTGGCTCCATTCTATTTACTCTAGCAAAGCTCTGATTACATACTAGAAGGTGTTTTTACTGTCAACAGAAGATTAGACCTTCACATTACAAGACAAGAATGCCCCAGCTGACACTAATACCTACACAACTTTTGTTGTTGAGATTCTGTTTGTTTTTAACGAAAATTTTTCAAGACAAGTATGTAACTAGTAAACAAACCTGCAGTGAAACACAGCACCTGGGTTTTGATCTAAATCCCTAGTAATGCAGCAGGCAACAGTATATAGAGGTGTATATGCTACAGAAGGAGATATGTTAGGTAGATCTATAGCAAGGGTCACCAACTAAAACTGCAAGAGGTCCAGTAAGTTGGTCCTCCTCCCCAGCCGAGTTCCGAGCTCGGTGTGGGAGTCTTTAGGCACCTTATGATTCAGAACGCCGATTTGATTCTAAAACCATTCTCAATGCATCTTGATACATTTTTTTCCATTCAGGATTTTCCCCTCCCACTGTGTGACAACTTGGTCCTTTTACAGCAAACTATTTGCAATGACCTATGAATTTACTTCCAACATCTTTTATTAAAACAAATGGAAGAGAAATCTGGCACATGGTCAAATTTATCTCAAAATGTGCTTTTAAAAGCTGCTGTGGAGAGCGTGAAAAGATGAGGCTGAGTTTATTTCTCAAATCAGATTTATTCACTTGTCTCCAACATCCTCCAAACAGAAAAAGAGACCCATCCTCCCACATCTGTCCCTTTTATACCCGGGACATCAAAGTACAGAGTCACATTGTCTTTAAATCCCAAGACACAATACATCGTCCCCCAGGTCTTCTCCCCTCCACCTAAAACCCTGGTGGTCAGGAAGTCTCTCAAGGCCATCTCTAAAGATCACATTTCGCACCCTCCTGTTATCCCTAGGAGACCCAGACTTATTGTTCATTCTGAGACGTGAGGCAACAGTAATATACATATGCTGCCTAAGCAACTCAAATATGTGTGCCACATGACCCCCCCCAAACGTCTAAGATGAAACAATACGACACAGTCTGCATATCATGATAAAATCATAAACATCAGTCCACGTGCTGTTTGGGCTTCAATCGTCTTCCGAACTTGCTGTAAGCGGGCTTTACCATTCTCGCGGCGCCATCCTGCTGTGAATCTGCTATCTGAGGATGAGAACTGTTAGTCAATCCCTGTGGGAGCTCTGGGGCATGCTCCCTGGGAGGTCTGCCGCGTCGAGGAGCCCTCGCCAACTGCACAGCTTTGTCAGCCATCACAAAAGCAGGTTTGAGTCTGTCTATGCCAATTGTTTCCCTTCTGCCCCCCCAAATCTAGCAAAAAGTGCTTATCACCTGTTTCCAGCACTCTAAATGGGCCATCATAAGGCGGTCGCAGGGTTGGGCGATGAGCATCGTGTCTGACAAAAACAAACTCCGCATTTTTTAAAGCCTTAGGTACAAAAACGCGCGGAAAACTGTGATGAACGGGGCCAGGAAGCGTGCTCGCTCCCGTGTCGCTCAGTAACCGCTGAGCAGGGGGCACTCTGGCGCAGGACTATCTGGGAGAAACTCCCCGGGCAGCCGGAGTGGCTGCGCAAACACCAACTCAGCTGGGGAGGCTTTTAAGTCCTCTTTAGGTGCAGAACGCAACCCCAATAAAACCCATGGTAGCCTGTTTACCCAATTTGCATCCGTAAGCGACGCTCTGAGGGCTGCTTTCAATGACCTATGGAAACGTTCACATAAACCATTAGCCTGGAGGCGGTACGCGGTAGTGCGGTGGATTGTTACCCCCAGGCTGCGGGCCATCACTGACCAAAGCTCGGAAACAAATTGAGGACCTCTGTCGGACGTAATATCCGACGGAACTCCGAAATGCGCTACCCAAGCCGTTAAAAACGCGTGCACCACCTCCTCGGCTGTGGTTGATGCCAGTGGGACCACTTCAGGCCAACGCGTGGTGCGGTCCACCATTGTCAAAAGATGTGTGCACCCCTGTGATGGCGGGAGGGGGCCCACGAGGTCGACATGCACATGATTGAACCTCTTAGCCGGGATGTGAAACGGCTCTAAGGGGGCTTTAGTGTGTTTGTGTATTTTGGCTCGCTGGCAAGCCATGCAGGCTCTTGCCCACTCCCTAATGTGCTTGCGCAGACTCGGCCACACAAACTTCTCTCCTACCATTTTGACCGACGCACGCACCCCCAGGTGCGCCAGAGAATGAATCGAGTCAAAAACGCGGCGGCGCCACACAGTCGGCACCACCGGACGCAGTCGTCCGGTGGAGACATTGCAGATTGGGAGGGCATACCATCTTGCAGCACCCTGCTCTCCAGCCTTAACCCTGTTGGTCCAGACTGGAGTGCGCACACGTCCGCATCGCTAACCTGATCCGCGGCCATGGCTGCATAATCTATCCCCACGCGGACTGGGGCCGTGCGTACTTCCGCGCCGCTAGCCTGCTCTGCGGCCATGGCAGTATAATCTACCCCTACACGGACTGGAGCAGTTACGGCGCGCGAGAGACAGTCTGCCACTACATTAAGTTTACCCGCTACGTGTTGAACATCGGTAGTAAACTCTGAGACTGCAGCCAGCTGCCTCTGCTGCCGGCCTGACCACGGCTCCGAAACCTTGGCCATCGTGAAAGTCAGTGGCTTGTGGTCGACGAACGCAGTGAAACGACGACCTTCCAGCCAGAACTGGAAGTGGTGAATGGCCAAGTGGAGCGCTAACAACTCCCTGTCGAACGCGCTGTATTTTCACTCGGTATCGCGCAAAGTCCTGCTGAAAAAGGCAAGCGGCTGCCAAGCCCCGGCAACATGCTGCTCTACTACCGCCCCTATGGCCACGTCTGACGCATCAGTAGTGAGCGCTATGTGGGCCGTTGGGTCTGGATGTGCCAACAACGCAGCGTTTGCCAGGGCTGTTTTGACCTCCGAGAATGCGCGCTCCCGCTCCGGGGACCATTCGATTGTATTTGTGGGTTTTTGTTTTTTAAGCGCGGCATACAGTGGTTGCATGAGTTGCGCTGCGCGGGGGAGGAAACGGTTATAAAAATTCACCAGTCCCAAAAACTCCTGTAATGCTTTGACCGTTTGTGGCTGGGGAAAATTTGTTACTGCGCGCACTTTGTCCGGCAGCGGAACTGCTCCTTCTGGAGAGATGCGGTGCCCCAAAAAATCAATCTGCTTTACCCTGAACTGACACTTCGCCGGGTTGATTATTAACCCGTGCTCTCCCAACTTCCGGAAAACTGCCGTGAGGTGTTTTTCGTGTTCCTCTTCAGACGCGCTGGCTACCAAAATGTCATCCAGGTAGACGAACACAATAGGGAGATCACGCAACACCGCGTCCATCATGCGTTGGAACGTCTGTGCAGCGCCTTTAAGCCCGAATGGCATGCGCAAAAACTCAAAAAGGCCAAACGGAGTTATTACCGCTGTTTTGGGTATGTCCTCAGCGCGTACTGGGACTTGATGGTACCCGCGAACCAAGTCTATTTTAGAAAAAATGCGCGCCCCCTCCAGATGAACGAAAAAATCTTGGATATGCGGGATTGGGTAGCGGTCGTGCGCTGTAGCGTTGTTCAACCTGCGGAAATCACCGCAAGGTCGCCACGAGCCGTCAGCTTTAGGGACCATGTGAAGCGGGGAAGCCCATGGGCTGTTCGAACGCTGGATGATGCCCAACTTTTCAAGGTTGGCGAACTCCTCGCGCGCTATGGTCAGTTTAGCTGCATCCAAGCACCGAGCTTTTGCAAAAACGGGGGGACCGGCGGTAGTAATAAAATGTTCCACTCCGTGTTTAGCGACGGCTGCTGAAAATGTGGGAACCGTGAGTGCTGGAAACTGAGTGAGGAGTGTGTGGAACTTACCACTTGCCGTAGCAACGTTGGCTTGTGCTGTGGGTGGGGTCACTCGGGCTGCACAGGGAATAAAAAGAGAGTGCATTAACCAAGCGTCTATTGGGAAGATCAACCAACAACCCATGTGAGCACAGAAAATCAGCCCCTAACATGTTGAAGCTCACCGCAGCTATAATAAAAGTCCACTCAAAAGTACGGCCTTGCAGGGACAGAAGCAGAGTCTTCTCACCGAAGGTCTTAATGCTCGAGCCGTTTGCTGCCGATGCTCCGTGACTCCCGGGGCCTGCCAGCCGGTCAGCATAAGTTGGCGTGATGAAACTCACTTGGGAGCCTGTGTCCACGAGGAATTGCCTCCCCGAACGCGCATCCGTCAAGTAGAGCAGCTTGTTCTGTTCACCGAGGGCCGCGGCTGCTACCGACCCTCGGCTCTGGCGTTTCCCGAGCTCTTGAACTGACACGGTGGTATACACTTGCGTGCCCTCTCTGCGAAGCAACGATGGTAGAAACAGAGGTCATCTCCTCCGCGATGTTTGGCCTTCACCACCGCCGTTGCCGGTGGTTCTGCTGCCGCCGCTTCTGGCCACCTGCCATCTCCGGCCCTCGCGTCGAGTCCTGTCGCTGCTGAGGTGGCCGCGCGCTGTCTGCTGGCGTTGAGAATCCGCTGTGCCTCCTGGGCCAGCGCGCGAAAGTCCCGCTGGGCCAACAACGGTGAACCGGCCAGGGTCGCCCTCGTTTCTGATGGTAGGGTTCTCAGGAAAATGTGGGTGAAGAGCAGGTCGTCGCCGTCTGAGCCCCTCAGCCTCAGCATGTCTTCCATAAGGTCGACGGGTGTGCTGTCTCCCAAGTCGTTCAGGGCCAGGAGTCTCTCCGCTCTTTCCTGGACTGAGGGAGTGAAACGCTGGATGAGCGCAGCATTCAACCCTCCGTATTTGTCTTCGGCCGGTGAGCGCTGCACCAGGCTCTGCACATGACGAGCCGTGCGGTTGTCGAGCTTGGCGATAACGTGGTAGAATTTCGTGTCATCTGCCGTTATTCCCCGGAGAGCGAACTGAGCTTCGGCCAAGAGGAACCAGGAGTCCGGATTGTCCTGCCAGAAATCTGGTAGTTTGACTGAGACTGCGTTCGCCTGGCTGGTTCCTGGCGAGTCCGGCTCGGGGGAATTTCTTTCGTCCATGATACGTCTTAAGGTCACCAGTGTGGAGAGCGTGAAAAGATGAGGCTGAGTTTATTTCTCAAATCAGATTTATTCACTTATCTCCAACATCCTCCAAAGAGAAAAAGAGACCCATCCTCCCACATCTGTCCCTTTTATACCCGGGACTTCAAAGTACAGAGTCACATTGTCTTTAAATCCCAAGACACAATACATCGTCCCCCAGGTCTTCTCCCCTCCAACTAAAACCCTGGTGGTCAGGAAGTCTCTCAAGGCCATCTCTAAAGATCACATTTCGCACCCTCCTGTTATCCCCAGGAGACCCAGACTTATTGTTCATTCTGAGACGTGAGGCAACAGTAATATACATATGCAGCCTAAGCAACTCAAATATGTGTGCCACACTGCCATCATTTCATGGACATTCTTTCAGAAGACCAGAGCCGTCTACAGACAGGCCAAAAT
The DNA here is from genome assembly GCA_020510985.1 of Pholidichthys leucotaenia. Lineage (NCBI taxonomy): Eukaryota > Metazoa > Chordata > Actinopteri > Cichliformes > Pholidichthyidae > Pholidichthys > Pholidichthys leucotaenia. The sequence continues at coordinate 189,102,675 of CM035836.1, forward strand.
CATTTGACTTGCTTTCACACATTATTTTATTAAGCTCATGTTTTAGCTGTTTTTAGTTCTGTATTAATTTTAAACTAAAAAAATTAAAATGAATCCTTTGTTCAATTTCAAACAAAATATGTAATTTAAAATTTTACAATACAGGAGAACACTAAATGTTTTTGTTGACTCCAAATAAATAGGTGTAAAATTCTAAAATCCACAAATAAAATATTAAAAATGTTTTCCAGGAGAACACACTAAACTGTATTACATTTTTTTAAAAAGATTAATATCTAAAAAACAAAATTTCACAATAAGTCCACCTCTATACAATATTTTCAGTGTAGAAAAAAGAGTTTCACACTAAGACAAAAAAGTCGGACAGAAAATATAATTCCGTACTACAGAATTCCTACCAACATTTTTTTTTTTAATCTCAACAGTAAACTGTGTTAAATGGAGCTATAACTTTGTGATTACAGGCAAAGGGGAGGTGGAACTTTTCCTGTTCAGCAACACACGGAGCTTTTACTGAGTTTTTACGTGTTATTGAAGGCTACAAAAAGGGCCTCCATAACCAGTGACCTCACCTCTGAATCTGAAGCACGGACTACTCTGGGCAGAATAGAGGAAGGAGTACCCCGGACAATACATTCAATTTCACAACAGCTCTTCATTTCGTGGATACAGACCTTAAAACGAAGCATGTCTGTCCGGGGTGGATGTCTTGGCTGTCAGCCTTGTGTCCGGGGTGGGGGTGGGGGCAGTGACCTGTGATTTTACGACCTGCTGCATATATTTTGGAGCAGTTGGAGCCGCAGAGTGAGAGTGACGTTCGTGGGACAGTGGGGGTGGAGGGTGGGGGGGTCTGCAGCAGGACAGCGCCCAAGGGCTCATGTCATAATCTGTCCGGGCGATCGCCAATACAGGAGTTCAGTTCCGCTTTTTTCCCATCAAAACAAAACAGTCTCCCTTTTTCCCCAAATTGTATTAAAAGGCTTTGGGGTCAGGACAGAGGACTCTCGGGATCCGGATCTGGACCGAAGTTCGCCAGTTGGTGACCCCTGCTCTATAGCAACAACTACAAACCCCAATTTCAATGAAGTTGGGATGTTGTGTAAAATGTAAATAAAAACAGAATACAATCATTTGCAAATCCTTTTCAACCTATTCTCAATTGAATACACTACAAAGATAATACATGTAATGTTCAAACTGATAAACTTTATTGTTTTGGGTTTTTTTGCAAATATTCATTCCTTTTGAATTTGATGCCAGCAGCACGTTCGAAAAAAGCTGGAATGGGGCAAGAAAAGACTGGGAAAGTTGAGGAAAGATCTAAAAACACCTTTCAGAGCATCCCACAGGTGACTAGGTTAATTGGAATCAGATGAATGTCATGAATGGGTATAAAAAGAGCATCCCCGAAAGGCTCAGTCGTTCACAAGCAAGGATAGGGCAAGGTTCACACTTTGTAAACAACTGCGTGGGCAAATAGTACAACACTTTCAGAACAATTCTCAATATACAACTGCAAGGAATTTAGGTAATTTTGTCATCTACAACATATAATATCATCAAAAGGAAAAATTTCTGCACGTAAGCGGCAAAGTCGAAAACCAACATTGAATGCCTGTGACCTTCAATCCCTCAGGTGGGACTGCATTAAAATCTGACATCATTCTGTAAAGGATATTACCACACAGGCTCAGGAACACTTCGGAAAACCATTGTCAGCTAACACAATTTTCGTTACATCTACAAGTACAAGTTAAAATTCTTTCATGCAAAGTGAAAGGTCTATATCAACAACACCCAGAAATGATGCTAGTTGCTCTGGGCCTGAGGTCATCTGAGATGGACTGACGCAAAGTGGAAAAGTGTGCTGTGATCCGATGAGTCTAAATTCTTTGAGGAAATCATGGACATTGTGTCCTCCAGGCTAAAGAGGAAAAGGACCATCCAAAGTGTTAAAAGCATAAAGTTCAAAAGCCAGCATCTGTGATGATATGGGGGTATGTTAGTGTCTGTGGCATGGGAAACTTGCACATCTTTGAATGCCCCATTAAGGTTTTGCTGCCATTCAAGCAACCCTTTTTTCAGGGATGTTCCTCTTATTTCAGCAAGACAGTGCCAAGCCACATTCTGCATGTGCTACAACAGCGTGACTTCATAGTGAAACAGTGCAGGTACTAGACTGGCCTGCCTGTGGTCCAGACCTGTTTCCCACTGAAAATGTGTGATGTATTATGAAGCGCAAAATATGACAATAGAGACCCCAGACTGTTGTGCAAGTTAAGTCGTACATCAACTGGGAAAGAATTCCACCTACAAAGCTTCAACAATTAATGTCCTCAGTTCCTAAAGCCTTACTGAGTGTTGTTAAAAGGAAAGGTGATGTAACACAGTGGTAAACATGCCCATGTCCCAGCTTTTTAGGAACGTGTTGCAAGCATCAATTCAAAATGAGTAAATATTTGCAAAAAAAAAAAAAGGTTTATGAGTGTGAACATTAAATATTGTCTTTCTAGTATATTCAATTGAATATATGTGGACAAGGATTTGCAAATCATGGTATTCTGTTTTTATTTACATTTTACACAACTTCCCAACTTCAAAGGAAATGGGGTTTATATTAATTCAATTCAGCTTTATTTATACTGCGTCACATCACAACAGAAGCCGTCTCGTGGCGCCATAGTGCAGAAAAAAACACACAGTCTCAGAAAAACCCAGTAATCAGACGATCCCCTATGAGCAAGCACTTAGCGACAGTGGAGAGGAAAAACTCCCATTTGGCAGGAAGAAACGTCTAGCAGAACCAGGCTCAGGGAGGGGCAGTCACCTGCTGCGACTGGCTGGGGGTGAGGGGATAGGGAAGATGGAGAGGACAGACATAAAGAACATAACAGTAAGATGCCAAGTACATTATTGGAAGTCAACCGGCAGTATGGATCAAATAACAGAACAAAAGTGGGGTTAAGAGACACAAAATCCCTCCTTAAACGTAAGCTATATTAAAAAGGAAGGATTTTACCCTGTTCTTAAAAACAGAGACTGAGTCTGACTGCTGGTTGCTATACTACTGTACTCAAGTAGACCAGGTTCAAGTCATATGTTTGTTATAAAATACCCATGTTTATTCAGTTGACAGTATGTGTAATGGCCAGATGCAGACAAGGAGATACAGTTGCTGACTTGTGACTGAAAAGCAGCTGCAATCTGAGTTTGTCTTTTGTTTCACAGTCAAATCAAACATGGCCACAAGTGAATAATGTAATCAATCATTTTTTGTCATGTGTCAGGCAGAAAACTGCACCCAAGTGAGTAATCCATAAGGTAATTTTATTCAACTGCACAGATTTCCTTTGGGTGTGCGGCATTCCTTATGGGCACAGACTACTGCAATGATGATGGTTACTTTAACAGGTGAATCAATATCATGGCAACTAAACGATGCCTCCATTATACTGAACCTGTGCAATCAATTCTTAGGACAATAAATCATAATTAATCATCTTCAGAAATCCAATACTTAATTTCATTATTGCACATTTGTTTTTAAACTCAAAGTTAAACTAGAACTGGGTTTGACAACAAGACTGGGGAAAAGGGACATGTTTTGATTGCATCCACAGCTTAATCACAGAAGATAGGGAGAGGAAAAAATAGGCCAAAGAAAAGGTGAAGAAAAAGGTCATCCATCCTTATTAGGTACAAATCTAATGCATCAAGGAGCCAGTCGAATTTGATGGAATGGTCAGGGTGATCTGTGACGCAGTGCATAAAAGCAGACAGGCCTGTGCTATGTTGGTCAAAGCTTGCTGATTGCTGAGGCAGAAGTACTGTAAATGACAAATGTAAATACCTTGTCTTCTGTTGCTTTGCATTTAAATTGAATCTGCGACGGTTTCAGTGGTGCATGGAAACTGCAAGACTGACGAGAAACACTAAATGACGGCTTGCTTCCAGGAGGATGCTCTGTTGGATACTCGGCTGTGTGGCGCATCGTACATCACCTCCCTTCCTTGTCTCTACAATCAAGGGTTGAGCAGAACCATTTTACCTGTTTCCAGGGTATTTTTGCAGTGGTATACTGAACGAAAACAGTTTGGCAAGTACTCAAACTGACAAATGTTGGAATTTTTGTGTCAAAAAAGTCTAAAGAAATGTTGTATATCATGTTTAAATAGGCCACTAGATATAAAGAATCACTGTGTGGTATTTAAAACTGGTGCTCAGCAAATTAAGTCCAGGACTCATTCTACACTGAAGTCTGGAGTCTGGGTACCTGCAGTATATCAAAGACTTTACAGACAAAATCTGAGCATGTGGTACAGTGGCAGGGCAGGCAGCTTAAAAACACCAATTACGGTCTAAATGATCAATTTCCACAGGAAATCTTGGAAAGGAGAAGGAAGCTTTTTCCCATTAGGAAACAAAACATCCAAGAAGGTAAATGAGCTATTGTTTCTGTGGATAGACTGTATATAGATGGCAAGCTGTTTATGGATGAAACTATAACACTCTGGTTATTCTAGAGCTTATTTTGTGTATTTTTAGCTACAGGTGGAAAAAGAGTGCGATTGTGCACAGGTCTCTTATTCATCTCAGTTTAATTTGTTAACATTTGTCAAAATGTTTTTTTTTCTTTGTTGCTGAGGTTGTTGTTTGATTGTTTGTCTGTTTTAATTAATTTTGTTGAAGTTGTTAGGTCATTGTTGTATGTTACCTGCATTTTTTCTCTCATACTTCTGGTTTATAGGAAATAACTAAGTACATGCACCCCATTTGCTTATTGCAGGCAAATGGAACAGAGACATGATGTCTGCACACCCAATCATATATATGTAGGTGTATATTTTTCACACAACATATATATATACACACATATGCATACATTACGGACATATAATCACATACGCACATTTAGTTAGCCTTTATCACATAACCAGTTAGTGAAAACATGTCCACATTTAAGTTTGTCACATGGAACATACGTTGAATTGGTACCAGGGAGAAGAGGCTAAAATCTACAGGCAGACTTTGTCTTACTGCAGGAGATGCATGTCTCTAAGTCGTCTGTAGATGCACTCACCTCCCTGGAATTCCCCCACATGTACTCAGCCAGCTTTAATTCTAAACAAAGTGGGGTAGCTATACTGGTAAACAGAAGAATATGCTTTGTTGTGAATAACACCATAACAGACCCGGAAGGTAGATTTTTAATACTAAAAATCTCAGTTCAAAATTTGGATCTATGTATTGCAAGGGTTTATAGCCCAAATGTTTTTTCACTTCTCTTTCTGAGCACTTGGACACTACACTCATAATAGGAGGAGACTTCAACCTGGTATTAAACCCTGCAATCGACAGGCTCAGCACATTGGGGAATTATCAAAAATGACAGGCTACTGACACTCTCAAACAATACATGAATGATTTTGGTCTTTGCGATGAATGCCGTTCTCTTCACCCAACTCTTCAGGAATACACTTTTTTTTCACCAGTTTATAGTTCACATTCACGTCTAGATTTCTTTTTAGCTAGTAACTCTATTGTGAGGGACATCACAGACACTGAAATATGTTCAAATCAAGCCATTAGCGATCACCATCAGGTCTGACACTAGTATCACACCATCTCTGACAGTAGTAAATAGGAAAACTACAAGGGAAACTAGGAGCTGGAAATTTAATATATCACTACTAAAATATATAGACTTTATTAACTACTTTAATAAAGAGTGGGAATCATATCTGGAATATAATGATGTGCCAGGAATATCCCCATGTGTTCTTTGGGAAGCATCAAAAGTGGTAATGCAAGGTAAAATAAGCTCTTACTGTTCATATAAGAATTTTTAAAAAAAAGTACTGGTACTTGAGTTAGAACAGAAAATATAAATCACTGGAGATGACCTGTGCCGTTTCCCCACAGGAACAGACACTTAACGATCTGAGAAAATTAAAGCTGGAATTAAAATAAATTACAAACAAAAGAGCACAGTTTTTAATACAAAGACTGTATCTTGAGAAGTTTGAACACAGTAATAAATCGGGGTGATATCTTGCAAACCAGCTTAGATTGAATAAAGAAAAAACAACTATGCACTCTATTAAGGATATGACTGGAAATATTATCCATGAGCCTGAAGAAATAAATAACTCCTTCAGAAAGTTTTATGAAAACCTCTACTCATCTCAAATTAACCCATCGGGGGGGGGCGTGGCCAGCTGGCTACGCCTCCTGGAGGGGTCTGAGTCTGGCCCTGGGCCCCTGGTGCTGGGGGGGGGGGGCGTTCCCCCCCTCGGCCGGGGTCAGGTGTGCGCTGGTGGTCCGGGTTGGCCCCGGTGCATCCTTGCGCGGTGAGGTCGTGTTCTCCCTAGGGCCCTGGTGGCACCCTAGGGCAGGTGCCTGCATCCTGGGTTGCCTTCCCCGTCCACTGGGGTCTGCAGGTGTGGGTGTGTATGTGTGTGAGAGTGGGTGTGAGTGGGGGCTTGTGTATCAGCGGGTGCGGAAGTGGGTGTGTGTGTTGTGAGCGGGCAGGTGGGGCTATGTGTGGGTGTAGGTGGGCATGTGTGATGGTGGGTGGGGGTACGTGTGTGTATGGGTACGATTACCTGTGAGTGGATGTCTGGGGGTGGAAGATATGTGTATGGGTAGGAGAACTTCGTTGGGTGGCGGGGGTGGGGCAGTCCATCTAGTGGCATGGGGGTTGGCGTTTCGGGGCCTGCTTGTCTCGGCCACCCTGCTGTTGTGTCGCGGGGTGGGGCGCTTTGTCGTATTGCCCCTTGTGTCATTGGCGGCGGGTGTGTGTTGGTGCTCGGGGGTGGTTGGGGGGGCCGTTGGTGCGGGTTGGTGGCCGTGTTTCCGTCAGGTTGCTCCGGGGTGGCTGTGGCTGCAGGGTGGCCTGCCGCTGTCAGTTTGCGTCTGGGATGGGTGGTCGGTGGGCTTGTGTGGGTGCTTGGGGGTGTCGCTTGGCATGTGGGGCGCCGTGTGGGTCTGGCCCATTGTTCACTATTGTGACTATTGTTGTCCATGTGTGTAAGATGAGTGGGAACGGGTATAGCTGCCCCATCATGTTTGTGGTGCTGGAGCGCCAGGGCGCGATGCTGGTGGGTCCTGGGCTGCTCACACTGGCAGCCCTCGCCCTGGGTTGGGATTTGGGGGCAGTGAGTGGCCTCATGAACCAGTTTGCAAACTGGCTTCGGGGGGGGGGGGGGCTCGTTTTTAGACTGCCTCCCTCCCAGTTTTATTTCCCGCCCTCCCCCTCCCTCTGACTCTGGGTGGAATACACATCTTCTTGAATACATTTAGGGCTTTGGGGTGGGGGTGTACCGCGCTGTGTCAGCGAAGGGGACAACTTTGCTGTGCGGTGGGGCTGCTCTCACCTCAATTTTAATTGCATTTTAGACACTGAGGGCTTCGGGGGATGGGAGCCCCACTGCCCATTGCAGTGGCTAGCGGTGCTCCAATCACCATCCCCCCAATTTTAACTGCACTTTGGTAGTCCACACGTTTACACACAATTACATTATATAACCGACATACACCCACCATGTTTTGTGCGGGGGGGGGGTATTCCCCCACCCGTTGCCCTCCTCCTGCTGGGGGTGTGGGGGCCCGGTGGGGAGCCTGGGACCCGTCATGTTGTCAAAATCCCTGGATGTAGCTGAATGTATAGATACAACCAAGGGAGTGAAAGCGGGACTGAATATGAGAGTAAGTGAGAGTGAAGGGGTGATGAATGGAGGTGGTGATGGTGGGTCGGTTTTGTGCAGTGCTTTGTGTGTCAGGTGGCATCTCAGGGTGCCTGCGGTGATCTGCTGATCAGTCGCTCGGGTGGGCGCCGGGGGTGAGGGTCTGCTTCTGTGGCCTGCGCCTGCAGTCTCCCCGGCCGCTGCCGGGCGCTGGTGCGTGTTCAGGCTCGCTGCATCTGCTTTGCAGCCGCCTTATGAGACAAGGGTGAATTTGTGCGGGTACAGGAGTAAGCGCGAATGGGTTGGTCCGGGTGAGTGAGAGTGAGTTAGTGCATATAGGTGCGCATGGAAGCATGTGGGTGTGAAGGTGTGGGGAGGGGTGTGTCTGCGAGTCTGGAGGTGCTGGATTAAGGGGGGTAGTGCTTCTCGGCAATGTAGGCTCCCCTGGGCGGGGGGAATTCTTTGGGCATGGGGGTCCCCGGGGTGTGCGGTGGTGGCCCTGGGGGAGGGGGCCATCTTTGGGGGTGCCTGGGGGGGCTTGCGCCAGGGGGTGCAGGACGGTCTCTGACCCGTGGGTTGGGGTCGCTGGCCTCCTGGCGCCTGGTGCCCGGGGGCGGGTGTTGGCCCCACTGGAGGGGTAGGGGGCTGGCGGGTCCAGGGGTGTGGGCTTGCCGCGCCGGCCGCCTGGCGACCTGGCCTCCCTTGATCGTCCCTCCAGGGGCGGATGCCTGGCTTTCCTGGGGCTTGCTGACCTCGGACGTTTGTGCCCTGTGGGGGGTGGTGGCACTGCCTTGCCTGCTCGGGGTTCCCGGGGGGAGAGCTGCTACGACAGGCCCCCCGCTTCGTATGTTTCCTGACAAACTACTCACATGCACACACTTATTTTGCGCCCGCTTTCATATATATGCACGCAGATGTACATGCACAAGTGTCTCTCTTTTAACAGGTGCAGAAACCAGACTCATGTTGAGACATCTTCAGTGAAAGAAGCAGTTTGTCTTTTGTTTGTTTTAGTTGTTGGTTTGTTTGTCTTTTTGTCTGTTCTCCTCCCTTTTCTTTCCCCTTCCACATAATTCCTTTCCCTCTTCCCCATCCTGTCGGGTTTTCCATGGGTAAAGTAATTAAAATAAAGTATTAAAAGTTATTACAAGAGGAGTTTACAACAATATACAATGCATAGTTAGGTACTGTATAAACTCCTCTTGGCAAAGTAAATCTGTTATGGCACAATAAGGGTGACAGATCCCTGTTTTGCTTACCTAGCTGCCTGACAGAACAAGGGGGAAAAAAATATCTGAGCATGTGTAAAGGCTGTGTCATTGTTTTAACTCAGATAAGTTTTCCAATTGACAGCTGTGATCAGAAAAGGATCCATATTTAGAATTCTGGCAATAAGAAGCATGCAGTGATTTTCTGGACCGTTACTGATGACAGAAGGATGTAATTAATCACAGTTTCCAGGAAAATAGGCTGGTTGGCTTTCAAAGGGAGTGACAACCACAAGAAAATAGAGCAGGTCAAGTATAGTCAGGGAACAGACTTGGCCTTTGCAGGGTCTATTAATGAGAATATATACAATGGATATAAAAGTCTACACACTCCTGTTCAAATGCCAGGTTTTTGTGATGTAAAAAATGAGACCAAGATAAACCATTTCAAAACTTTTTCCACCATTAATGTGACCTCTATGTAGTGTTGGGATCTTATGCCCTTATTGTGAAGTGCGGTGTAGTGGCCGCCGCTTCCTGTTCCACCACTGCACCACCCTATAAATAGCAGAGGGCATCCATTACACCGTCTCTTGACTGGTGCCCCTGCCTGGTGGCTGTTCTGTGTCCAGTACTTTAATAAAGCTGAGTTTGCACGTTCACCTGGCCTCATCATTGTACAAGGTATTTACAGACATAACATTTGGCAATCGAGGATTAACTAATGGAGGCGTGTATTGCACCACTTCACCCGTTCTTGGAGCTCCCGGGCAAGCTGCCTGTGCTCTGGCCAAGATAGTTTGTGGCCTTCCAAAATTACATCGTCATGCTCGACCTGGGTGAGCTAGATAAGCTAAGAGCACATGTGCTCCTGGTACATAATTTGGGAATTGAGGGCCAGCGTATCCTGTGCACACTCGGAGCTTCGGACTCGTGTGAGGACATCATAGAGTTGCTAGCAAGCCATTTTCATACCCCGGACACCATGACTGTCCGGAGGATTCTGTTCCGTCAGCGACACCAATGTGCTGGTCCACCAGTTTGTTGCCGACTTGAGGCAGCTAGCTAGTGACTGTTGTTTTGGGCCACTGGAGGAAGAGATGGTACGCAACCAGCTGGCGGAGCACACAAACAGCACCGCTATACAAGCGAAGTTACTCACGGCGCCAGGTGACCTAATGCTAGCCATGGCTGTCAAGCTAGCTCTCCAAATGGAGACCACGGACAAGCTAACTTCGGAGCTAAATTGGCACCAGTCACAATGGCAGCAGGAGTCTTCTGCCGTCGGACTAGCAGTGGACCCGAATAGCGAGGATAGCATGGACGACGACGTTATGGAAACCAATGCTAAAATCCAAAGGTCTGCCCCGAGAAATCCCCTGTGAATGGGATGTGGGTCCATGAAGCACCAATACAAGGCTAGGGACGGCCCAGCTAAAGGCAATCGTTGTGGCAAGTGTGGACACTTGAACTATTATGCTAGAGTATGCCGTGTATCTGAGCTGGAGAGCCCACAAAAGAAATCACTCCACCCGCCCCCAACAACTATCCACACGGTGTCCCCGAGTACCAACGGGTACACATTTTGCAAGGTAACAGTGGACAGCATGGAGGTGCCACTGCTGCTCGACATGGGGGCAGAGGGATTACTGCTGAATTGGGCCACGGTGAGGAAGTTTTTCTCCCACTACAGGATGAGAGATAACCCAGCACCGCTTTACGGTTATGGAGGTGGCAGGCTGTGTACAGTTAGAACGTTGGAGTAAACGGTTTGGTACAAGTCGGTGGTGATGGCTGACATCACATTCCATGTCACAGCCTGAGGTGACAACATCATGGGCTGTGACTTGTTTTACGGACTGGGTTTCGCCATGAAAGACGGCGCTGAGGGAGAATGGTCTGGTTGTGGCCAGTGAAACCGTCCGGTCCAGGTGGTGGAGGACGTCGCTGTTTGGGACGAAGACCTTATGGACACCACGGCAGTCAAGCAGGACCAGCCTCACTCAGGTTCTACGCAGGAGGGTCTCAGTGCTGGCGCTCGGGGAATAGTAGGAGGGGGTACCGAGCGTGGTGGCGAGATGCCTGCATTGGCGAGTGACACCAGTGTGCTAGCCCCAGACTCCTTCGGAGCTTGGCCACAGAGGGCTGGAGAATCTGCAGCTACAATGGTGACTGCTGCAGCAGCTTTAGAAGAGGTTGGGGCCAGACCGACTGGCATGGTGAAACCGCGTGCCAAGCAACACCATTTCAGGCCGAGCAGAGCCCCTCTTGGGGTTACGGACTTAGTCCAGGTTTGAGGAGAGGAATGTACACAGCAAATACAGGCCAGACGACAACCTGTGAAACAATGGGAGCATCTGTGCATCGCGACTAAGCTGGGCACAGCTTACTTCCAGTTGTTGGACGGCTCGGCGAGACACACCAACGAGCTGAGGCGTGTCTGGGAAGAGGCTTCTGGTGGTGGGGTTAGATGAGAGCGACGGTCAGTGACGATGAGGAGAGGCGCTTTCATCCACGGGGTCAGCCATTATTCTGGGAGCCTGCTGGCTCCAGGGGTGCATCTGCTGAGGGGCTGCCCTGGGCCCCCCAAGCCGGTCCTACCCTTTCCTGGTCATGGGACAGTAATGTAAATTGTGTTAACTAGTTCTAATGTTCATATGTTTGTGCATGCAAAAAAAAAATATTATTGTTCTGGGTGTTTTGTTAGACTAGGAACACGGTAATACTTTTAAGTTATCAATAGACTTTGAGTTTAGACTAACAGCTGGCAGAATAATCCACCTTGCCATGTGGGACAGGATGGTAGTACACCCGTCCTCCCTATTTTAGGTTCTGTTGTGGGAATGTGTTAGGCCATTTAGTGATATCAGTTTCCATTTTGTTAGTGCGTGATTCAGGTCCTAAATTGGGGAGGGTTTTAATTGAGTGAGTGGTTTTGGACTTTCTAAAGCGGGGAGGAATTGTAGTGTTGGGATCTTACGCCCTAATTGTAAAATGCAGTGCGGTGCACCGCCCTATAAATAGCAGAGGGTATCCATTCCACGGTTCTTGACCGGTGCCCCTGCCTGGTAACTGTTCTGTGTCCAGTACTTTAATAAAGCTGAGTTCACACGTTCACCTGGCCTTATCATTGTACAAGGTATTTACAGACATAACACTCTAACCTGTACAACCCAACTGAAAAACAAACTGAAATCTTTTAAGGGGAAAAATAAAAAATAAAAAACTTACAATAACCTGTTTGCATAAATATGCACACCCTTTTAAAACTGGAGATGTGGCTGTGTTCAGAATCAACCAATCACATTCAAACTCATGTTAAATGGGAGTAAGCACACACCTGCGACCATTTAAAGTGCCTCTGATTAACCCCAAATAAAGTTCAGCTGTTCTAGTCAGCTTTTCCTTTCTCATTGTTCAAAAGTATCAGTTAGGAGAAGGGTACAAAAGAATTTCCAAGGCATTAAATATACCATGGAACGATGGAAGACAGTCATCATCAAGTGGAGAAAATATGGCAAAACAGTGACATTACCAAGAACTGGACGTCCCTCCAAAATTGATGAAAAGACAAGAAGAAAACTGGTCAGGGAGGCTGCCAAGAGGCCGACAGCAACACTGAAAGAGCTGCAGGAATTTCTGGCAAGTACTGGCTGTTAAGTACATGTGACAACAATCTCCCATCTAGGGTGGCAAGATGGAAGCGTTATCTTATGAAGAAAAACATCCAAGCCCAGCTACATTTTGCAAAAACACATTTGAAATCTCCCAAACACATGTGGGAAAATGTGTTATGGTCCAATGAAACCAAGGTTGAACTTTTTAGCCATAATTCCAAAAGGTATATTTGCTGCAAACACAACACTGCTCATCACCAAAAGAACACCATTCCTACAGTGAAGCATGGTGGTGGCACCATCATGCTTTGGGGCTGTTTTTCTTCAGCTGGAACTGGGTTAGTCAAGGTGGAGGAAATTATGAACAGTTCCAAATACCAGTCAGTGTTGGCACAAAACCTTCAGGCTTCTGCTAGAAAGCTGAAGATGAAGAGGAACTTCATCTTTCAACACGACAATGACCCAAAGCACACATCCAAATCAACAAAAGAATGCCTTCACCAGAAGAAGATTAAGGTTTTGGAATGGCCCAGCCACAGTCCAGACCTGAATCCGATCAAACATCTGTGGGGTGATCTGAAGAGGGCTGTGCACAGGAAATGCCTTCGCAATCTGACAGATTTGGAGCATTTTTGCAAAGAAGAGTAGGAAAATATTACCACATCAAGTTGTGCCACGCTGATAGACTCCTACCCAAAAAGACTGAGTGCTGTAATAAAAGCCAAAGGTGCTGCAACAAAGTATTAGTCTAAGGATGTGCATATTTATGCAAACAGGTTATTGTAAGTTTTTAATTTTTTATTTTTCCCTTAAAAGATTTCAGTTTGTTTTTCAATTGGGTTGTACAGGTTGTAGATCACATTAATTGTGGAAAAAGTTTTGAAATGATTTATCTTGGTCTATTTTTTTACATCACAAAAACCTGGCATTTGAACAGGGGTGTGTAGATTTTTTAATCCACTGTATATATATGTACAGTCATGTGAAAAAATTAGGACACCTCATTAAATATTCAGTTCTTTATTAATAAATGTTCACATACAGTGGTGTGAAAAAGTGTTTGCCCCCTTCCTGATTTCTCATTTTTTTGTATGTGTCATGAACCTGGGTTTGATGGTTTCAAACCCGGTTCTGACTTATGGTTATTTTGCCCTAAATTCCACCAGACGCTTCAGGGAGCTTTTGGCCTTCGCTCCCTGACAGCTCGGGCACGCCCCCTCCTCCTGTCAAGTGCCGTCAGCTGTGCGTCATTAGGGGTCTTTCCACACACATACACGCACGCTCCATTCATTCCAATTTACATGTTCATTCACGCACTCATACACACCGGGGTTAATTATGTTCAGCCCACGTTTCCTCACACCGGCAATCTCTCTCCTCGTTTGCATCATGATTATAAATATGGTGCATTTGTGGAGAGAGATTGTCGGAGCATTCGCCCTCATTCATGGCAGTGTGTACCTCCATAAGTGTTGGATTACTTCCTTAGTGTTTTCAGCCTGACATTTTAAGACGGAGGATTCCTTGATGTTAGTGTCTGACTCTGCCTTTCGTCCCCATTCACCACACGACACGGACAGCCTCGGATCTTCACAGCCGTAAGTACGTTTGCCTCTCTCTGTGTGCCCAGCGTACGTCGGCACTTGGTATCTCTCCAGGCTGTCGAACATCCGGGTGGCTTCCCTGTTTGTCTGGTGGCCGTTATTCCATCTATACAACTCTCTATATTCTTGTGGGCAACTGGACTAGTTATTTCATTGTGGTTAAGTTAATAAAATGGCACGTTCTACTCCTGCCCTTGGGTTTTTTATTCCGTACTGTCATGAATCCTCGTGCGCCATTCCACGGCACATGAGGATTCATGACAGTATGTTTGTCACACTTAAATGTTTCAGATCATCAAACAAATTTAAATATTAGACAAAGATAACACAAGTAAACACAAAATGCAGTTTTTAATTGAAGGTGTTTATAATTAAGGATAAAAAAAATCCAAACCTACATGGCCCTGTGTGGAAAAAGTGATTGCCCTCCTTGTTAAAACATAAATTAACTGTGGTTTATCACATCTTTGGAAAGCTAAGTTCAATTTTCTAGCCATTTCTAAAGCTTTGGAACTCCAGCGAACTACAGTAAGAGCCATTATTTGATTTTTTTTTTATTTTGATTTTGTATACTTTATTGATCCCCAGAGGGGAAATTGAGGGCATCCACCTGTATGGATGAAGCAGCCACAATACAGCGCTATCCCTTAACCATTCACACACACATTCACACCTAGGGCCACTTTAGAGTCTCCAATTAACCTAACCTGCATGTTTTTGGCCTATGGGAGGAAACCAGAGAAATCCTGGATTAAACCCACGCAGATACGGGGAGAACATGCAAACTCCACACAGATCACTATTGGTCAGGGGCTGGGATCGAACCAGGGATCCCATGGCCAAGGGTGAGTTGCTGTGCTGGTGCAGTGCTAACCACTGCGCCACCGTACTGCCATAATCCTCAAATGGCGAAAACATGAAACAGTGGTGAACCTTCCCAGGAGTGGCTGGCCACCCAAAATTACCCTCCACCCCTACGACTCATCCAAGAGGTCACAAAAGACCCCACAACAACATCCAAAGAACTGCAGCCCTCACTTGCCTCAGTTAAGGTCAGTGTTCATGACTCCACAATAAGAAAGAGACAAAAGTGCAAAAATGGCCTGCATGGCAGAGTTCCAAGACAAAAACAACTGCTGAGCAAAAAGAACATAAAGGCTCGTTTCACTTTTGCCAGAAAACATCTTGATGATCCCCAAGACTTTTTGGAAAATACTCTGTGGACTGACAAGACAAAAGTTGAACTTTTTGGAAGGTGTGTGTCCCATTACATCCAGCGTAAAAGTAACACAGCATTTCAGAAAAGGAACATCATACCAACAGTAAAATATGGTGGTGATTGTGGCTTTTATTAATCATATATTCCATACCTACATATGTATAGACATATTAGAATGTTTAGTGATTACATATGTGGAATGACCTCACTCCTCAGAACAGGACAAGAGGTCTCGACCACCGGCGAAGATTAAAGAACAGACTGAGTCGCAGCGGTGGAGACCGGATCGAACTTCCTGACCACCCAGGGTCAGGTGGAGGAGATACAGGACAATGGAGGAGGATTACGTTAATGCATGATGTCAGCTTTGATATGCAATGTCTTTTGTTGAGTGTGGGTATAAGTATGAAGGTCTGACTGCGCTCGACCTCTTATTCTGCTTCTGCATCGAGATGAGACATGTTAGGGAGGTGAAGCTGATAATAAACTTTGATTTATAAAATCACATCACTTCTTCATTCCAAGCTCCCTACAGTGATAGTGTTATAGTCTGGGGCTGTTTTGCTGCTTCAGGATCTGGAAGACTTGTTTTGGTAAATGGAACCATGAATTCTGCTGTCTACCAAAAAGTCCTGAAGGAGAATGTCCGGCCATCTGTTCATGACTTCAAGCTGAAGCGCACTTGGGTTCTGCAGCAGGACAATGATCCAAAACACACCAGCAAGTCCACCTCTGAATGGCTTAAGAAAAACAAAATGAAGACTGTGGAGTGGCCTCGTCAAAGTCCTGACCTGAATTCGATTGAGATGCTGTGGCATGACCTTAAAAAGGCAGTTCATGCTCAAAAACCCTCCAACGTGGATGAATTATAACAATTCTGCAAAGATGGGCCAAAATTCCTCCACAGCGCTGTAAAAGACTCATTGCCAGTTATCGCAAACGCTTGATTGCAGTTGTTGCTGCTAAGGGTGGCCCAACCAGTTAAGTTTAGGGGCAATCACTTTTTCAGATATGGCCATGTAGGTTTGGATTTCTTCCCCCTTAATGATAAACACCTTCATTTAAAAACTGCATTTTGTGTTTACTTGTGTTATCTTTGTCTAATAGTTAAATTTGTTTGATGATCTGAAACATTTAAGTGTGGCAAGCATACAAAAAAATGAGAAATCAGGAAAGGGCAAACAGTTTTTCACACCACTGCATCTACAGTATGTCTAACCTTGTTTTTGTTTTGTTTGCTGTGTGACTGATCATAATTTTCTGTTGAAAAAGAACATTTTCGACCATTTAATTCATAATTTTTTGTTATGTGACTGTGTGATATTCTAGAATGGATATACCAGGTAGTAAGCGCACTCAGGAAGTCGCAAACGCTCTGAATGATCTGGAATCAGTGGATCTTGTGGGTGCTGTTGGTCAGGCTGATTTTGCTCAACTTATCGATGATTATTTTGGTGGTCAGGGCCCTGTAAGTACCGATAATGAATCAGAAAGTGATGGAAGTGACAGTGAGGAAGCTTCTCCTCTCCTAGGCAATCCTGCCAACGAACGAAATGATGTTTTAGATGGACAAAATGATGATATTGATGATGTTATTCAAGAGGGCAATTTGCATGGTGGAAATATACAGGACGAGGTACGTGGGGCTGACAGTGACTCTGATGATGATGATTTGCAGGGTGAGAGAGGCGTAGGCCTATGCCTGCATGATGATGCAGATGCTGTCTTGGAACGAGCTGCTGACCTATTGTTAGGTCCAAATGAGGAGGTTGAAATTAAAAAAATCAGAGGTTCTGAGTGTAAATGAGCAGCATTCAAAAAGGGACAGTGCATTAAAAAAACTGGATACAGGACTGATACAGTCTGCGAAAAGACATGCAAGAGATGAATGATTTTGAAAAAAAACCTTGTCATCATTGGCAAAATCAGCTCCACTCGAAACTATTCAGAAAAGACCAAGGGTACCAAGCAAAAAGAGATGAAAACCAGAAGCCTTTCTGGTGGCTCCTACTCGGTTGAAGGGACAAGGATGTCACGCGGTGGCCCTCGCGAGCCACCATAAGACACCAAAAGTCGCCAGTGAGGTTTGCATGATGTTTAATTTACGAACACAAGGTAACATACACAAAGCAATGAGCCTCGGTGGGCTAAAACACACTACACAAGACACAAGGGATCGTAAGGCTAACACACAGCTACTTACAATCTTGACCAGGAACAAGGAATAAGTGACGTCTGAGACGAGAACCGCTCGCTCAACGTCTGGCAAGGAATATTGACAAGAATATTGACGAGAATATTGACGAGACTGCTGATGTGAGAACTGACTGTTCTCAGCATCCGCTTAAATGCCGGGCTGCTGATGACCGTAAATGCAGCACAGCTGTTGAGCTTTGACAGCAGGAAGCTCCTCCAAGCACTGTCACAATAAGAGCTCGGGGAGCCAGAAGGTAAACACTGCTGTCAAGCCTGGCGGAGATGATGTATGGCCCGAGCGCGGACGAGATCGGCGCTCGGACCATGACAAAGGATCTGTCGCGAGGCCTTCAAATTCATTCACTGGTAAACTTCTTTAATCGTTTACTTTTTTTTTACTGTTGTTCAGGGTCTTCATCTGAAAATCCTGAAAGGATTGTTGATAACTGTACGGCCAGCTACAGTCATGTGAAAAAATTAGGACACCCCATTAAATATTCAGTTCTTTATTAAGAAATGTTCACATATGTCTAACCTTGTTTTTGTTTACATTTTTTTAACATTTATTTTAGCCATTTTAAGTGGGAATGAATGTGGGGGTGTCCTAAAAATATGGGGGCGTCCTAATTTATTCCTCACTATGTGTTTAGAATTACATTTTACAGAAAATTTGAAAATCGTCTTCAATTTTTAATTGTTCAGTTGTATTACGTGAATCTCCCAGTATTTTTAACATTGATATTAAATATCCATATGTCCAAATACACTCATGTGAACAAATTAGGGCACCCTGTGTGGGTTTTTTTTACATATTTGGACATATGGATATTTAATATCAATGTTAAAAATACTGGGAGATTCATGTAATACAACTAAACAATTAAAAATGAATTAAAGACTTTTTTTTCAAATTTTCTGTAAAATGTAATTCTAAACAAATAGTGTGGAATAAATTAGGACACCCCTCATCTTTTTTATGACACCCCCACATTCATTCCCACTTACAATGGATAAAATAAATGTTAAAAAATGCAAATAAAAACAAAAACAAGGTAAGACATAGATATGTGAACATTTCTTAATAAAGAACTGAATATTTAAAGGGGTGTCCAAATTTTTTCACATGACTATGTTAAAAAAAAACCCACAGGCTTATACAGGGTGTCCTAATTTTTTCACGACTGTATGTATGTATGTAAAGCAATTTTAAAAAGATCCTCCTTCAATTCTTATAGAGTTGTAGAGAGTACATTGCCAGAATAATAGTACAATGTAGACCCAAGTAGCTATATATAAAGTGTAAGACTTGTTGCTGAAAATGTTACCTCACCAATATTCAAGTGATAACATTTTTTTTAAAATGACATACACACTTAAAAACTGATACAGCACCCATGTCACTAAGAGTAATGAGGTAGTTAAAGTTGCATTATTACCACATTATTTAGTTCAGTCCCTCTAATTTATCACCTAATTTGGGTCTTTTCATCTAGGAATCCAAGCTCCCTAATTATGCCTTAACAGTGATGTCATATGGGTGAACCTCTTCTCTGTTTACACCTGTCTTCTGTTGACAGAGAGTTAGCCAGCTAAATAATGGGGCCAAGGATGGATCTGTCTGCAGAATGATGGAGAAGGAGCTCCATTTTCTGCATGGCCATCCACAACGAGCTCTGCCAGCGAGAGTGAGTGATTACATCGGTTTACAACAGAGGTGTGGAGAGTTTGTGTCTGGATAGGGGTGGGGGGGAGGGATCCTAATCTCAATCTTGGCATGAAAACAGCCACCCCCTACACTCTTGCACACCACTGCCTTGATGTCTGCCCTCTGCCAAAGTGTCATCTAGTCTTGGTTTTAGTTTCCTTGACTTGGAGTTAATATGGTCAAGATCAGTGACTGTCTATAGAGGACAGGCACAAGTAGCCTAGTCATTCAGAAATGCTTCATCCGCTGCACCCTACAAAATGTTCAGACCATCTAAAAGACAAAAATATCATTATTTCTTGCTCTGCTTGACCTCTGAAGAAATTGAGGCTATCCATCTATAAATGCAAGATATCTCTGTCTGTGTGTGTGTGTGTCCCTCAGATATCACTCAAACCGTTTGTCAGATTGACCTCAGATTTTATAAGTGCTTTGCTGAGGTTACGAGGGTGTGCATCCCTGAGTATGGAGTTGCTCAGTGAAAATATGTAATTTTTATCAATAAAAGTTTAGCCACTGCTCTGTCACTGCTCTCTCTCTTCATGCCCTGGCTTCAAGAAGTGTGGGCGGGATTTAGCTCTCTGTGTGTGTGTATGCGCTGCAGGCAGCAGTGGAGCACGGCTCTGTTGTACGGGTTTTTCCTGTGAACAACAGCTGGAAATATGCCATTAAAGGGTAGCTCCAAGTTAGAAACCCATTCAATTATTCCCTTTATCACTGGATCGTAATTTTGTCGGCTCCGACTCCACAACTTCAAAATTTCAAGGGGGGGCTGAAACCATCAGACAAGCAGGCACACAGTAACGGTACATTTACTGGATGATGCACATTCCTTTTTCCCTTTAAACGGCACACTGTGAGTCCTGGCCACTGTAATATCGAAAATGTAAAGTTAATACTGACGTGACTGTGGAGGTAATCCCATTGAAACACGGGGTCTCATTTTCAAGACAGCTGTTTCTGAATGATTTTAACATTTTATTTTGCTGGGCTGCATCAAGGTGAAGAAGTTCTGTCCCCCTCAATCATCCGGGACTCAAACACAATGCTGTGTCTGACGTTACATTTTCTTCTGCGCATGTGGGTCACTTCATAGCTGTAGACCAGGCCTATTCAATTAGCGGCCCGCGGGTCACATGTGGCCCAGAACCAACCACCAAGTGGCCCAGGCCATGCCAAGGAAATATAAATTTAAGAATAAAATATGAAGAATGACAGTCTGCAAGCGCGCACATGAACAACGCGTGTGACCGTCATCCGCGCGGCGTTCAGAAGCACCCCACCCACGTGAGCATTCCAGTCAGCAGGTAGAGAGAGTGGTTTTCTAGCATTGCTGTCTAAGAGAAACATGAGCTTATTAAAGTACTTTAAATGTGGAAAAAAGCAGAAGAGATATGTAAGCAGTGGAAGCATTTATGGTGGTTTTAACCCGCTGGAAACAGGAGCAATAATGAAGAGTCGCTTACCAAACATGTGTGGTGAGGCTTCATACTGTATACAGGGAAAGGCAAGAGTGACTGAATCGCTTAGGATTGACTTCCCCAGCTACTACAATAGCCATCCATCCATGAATTATTGTTCTGTTCTGGCTCTGCAAACTTATGGTCAAAAGTGTAAATTGTATAAGGAAAAAAAGTCAAAATTTTACCACAATCAGTTTCAAATTTATTAACAAAACAGTCATTTTAATTAGAAAATAAACAAAAATTAGGCATAAAAAATCCACAAATTTATAATAAAGTCTCAAATGTACAAGAAAAGTCAATTTTACAAGAGGAAATTACAAATTTGAAGAAAATGGTTTCAAATTTAGATAAATTTACAGAGCAAAGTAGAAAACTATAGGAAAATTGTTATAAATTTTGGAGATAAACCTCAAAACTTCAAGACTGAAGTCATTACTCAAGTTTTTAAGTGGGTGCTTTTTGCATCCTTAACTCTACTAGAAATTTTTGGTTGACTGATATGTGTGTGTGATGGAATGTGTAGTTATAAAAAGAGGTTCCTACTCACACATGTGGGGATTTAAAACAAAACAAACCACAGTAGTGGATGTGCAATGTTTGTTAATGTTATCAATCTTTTCTTGGGGGGTTTGTGCACTGAAGTGTTTGACAGTTCTTTTATTATTCAGCTAAATGCACTTCGTGATGTGCCAAGGCCAGTTATGACCAGGATCAGGATGTAGTATATTTTATTTCAAAAGGGAAACAAGCGTTAATGCTACTAACAGTGCACATTGAGTTTTTATGCACTTTGAGATATGCCTGAGTAAGATGTGAACAAAATGGTTATTTACAGAATTTTATTTTTTTCCATTCTATTTATTTAACTGTTGTTCAACAGGAGAAATATTTCTTCTATTTCAAGTTCTGCTCAACCCCAGCACTGTTATTGTGTTTTTATGCACTTTTGATATGCCTTTGTAATGTGCCAAGTGCACATTTAAAACCAAGACAATGAATAAAAAGTGAATATTTTTCGTCATATTGATCTGTGTTGGTTTTAAATGTGTCATATTCAACAGATCGCTGAACATGTGCAGCCCAGTTACATGTCTTGATTTCAAATTATGGCCCAACTGATTTTGTAATGGAATAGCCCTGGGCTACACCTCTTTGTATTCCACTTTCAAACACAGCCTACATTTGGGCCTGTAAAGCCTGATTGGGATACCTGTTTCAGACAGGAATACTTGCGTTCTATGAGCAATGCACTAGTTTAAATAAAACTGAAATGAAAAAGTGAGCAACAGGGATGGGGTTACTTCAGATTTTACAATTCCAACTCCACTTTCAATTTCACTGATATTTAGATGATCAATTCATATTCATGCATATCTTTAAAGCTCAATTACAATTCAATTACAATCCCTAATGCATCAATTCCAATTCAGTTCCACTTCCGAGACTACTGAGTTCTACTGATGGAACCTAATTATAGTTACCATAGATCAGGGGTCACCAACTGGCAGACTCCAGTCCAGATCC
Source organism: Pholidichthys leucotaenia (assembly GCA_020510985.1). Classification (NCBI taxonomy): domain Eukaryota; kingdom Metazoa; phylum Chordata; class Actinopteri; order Cichliformes; family Pholidichthyidae; genus Pholidichthys; species Pholidichthys leucotaenia. The sequence goes on from CM035836.1 coordinate 189,124,899, forward strand.
AGACCTCGAGAGTCCTCCGTCCGTACTCCGAAGCTTTTTAATATAATTTGGGGGAAAAAAAAACTATATTGTTTTGTTTTAACTGAACGAAAAAGCGGAACGCAAGTGCTGTAATGGCAGTGGCCGGCCGGACATTTTATGACGTGGGACCTTGGATGTTCTCTATGGGATATAGCGGGCAGACAGCCACGCTTCCTTCCCAGTGTAACCCGCGGAATGAAACGTTGCTGTGAAACTGTGTCCACTGCCACTCTAGCTGCCTGCAATGGCATGGGTCCACCCGGGGGTTTGTTGATGTAAGGTCCTCGCGGCTACTCCACACCTTCCTGGGACAGCATCCTTGCTGGGCCAGCACAACGTTGGTTATGGAGGTAATTTCCGTGACCCTCTGATATCATGTAAAAACAATAATTTGCTCTGTGTGTTATATGAAAAGTTCCACACACATCCACCTCCTCTCTCCCTGTGTTACCCAGACAGACCCAGACGAGGTTAAAAAGATAAAAACATTGTTGACATTTAAAAATAACTCCAAAGGAATTCTGTACTGTGGAATTAATTATATTTTCTGTCCCTTTTTTAGGCTTATAGTTTGAAACTTTTTAAAATACTGAAAATATAGTATAATGATGGACTTTTGTGAGATTTTGTTCTGTAAATACTAATCTTTTTAAGTGTATGTAATTTGTGTTCTCCTGTAAAACTTTCCATATTTAGGATTTAAGTTGTAGATTTTAGAATTTTAGAGCTATTTATTTGGAGTCAAAAAACACATTTAGTGTTCCCCTGTATTATTATGATTAAATTATTACATTTTATTTGAAATTGAGCAAAGAATTTATTTGATTTTTTTTATTTAAAAAAATACAAAACCAAAAGCAGTTAAAACATCAGCTTAATAAAATAATGTGTAAAAGCAAATTATATTGGCCTACTGGAGACAGCTGTGCTCTTCGTAAAGAATGTCAATGAAAGGATAACAATTCTTAAAAGATTCAGATAAATTTGTCCATGTGACTTGTCACATTTCTCTTCCATTAAATTCCCGGGTCATTGCAAACACTTGGCTTTAAAAGTACCAAGCTGTCACGCAGTGAAAAAGATCCTGAAAACAAAACAAACAAACAAACAAAAAGCATCAAGAATCATTTTAGAATCAAATCAGAGACCCTGAATGATAATTGTATCGTAAGGTGCCTAAAGATCCCCAGCCCTAATTCAAACCTCAGCTGGCGGAGGAGGACTGACTTATCGGACCTCTTGCACTTTTAGTTGGTGACCCCTGACATAGATCAACTCCTGTGACATCTGAGAATTGTAATGAGTGATGCAAAATCCACTGATTATCTATCAACATGTTGAACTACTCATAACATTTGCTCAAAGGGTGACTGGCTAGTGGGAGGGCCTCTAGACACATGTGACAACTATCCCACATAATAAAGACAAAGGTATGTAATTGATGCCAAACAGTCACACCATCAAAGCTTTGAAGGTGTGGCTGCTTCAAAGCTTTCACCAATGAAGCTTACTTAGCAAATCCAAACAAAACTATGGGGTTAGTCTGATGAGATTTTTTTTTTTTTTTCGGGAAGGTTAAATAGAATTCTTTTTCATATTACATCTTGTTTTCAAGCTTTCAAGCTTAGTGTAATGGTACTGTGTGTACTGTTGTACTGCTAGTCGTGTGTGTAGTGTGACGTCCGCATCAATGGGGTCTGTTGCACATGCGTTTGAGCATGTTTGTTTATATAAGCTATGTGACAGCTGACTAGCTAGATGGTGATATCATGTTTTAATTGAACATCATTCACAAGATTAGATTGGATTTTGCATGTCATAGTTTTGAATTATACTATTACTACCTACTACTATGTCCACTAAAAACACTGCTAATTATGCATAGTGGTCATAGTGTTGGGGCATTACACCACTAGATCCAGTTACACATTGCATTTGCTTGTAGTGCTACCTATGAGATTTGTTAGGTATCTTAATAAGCCTGAAAAAAGCCTATAAAAATGCTGTAATCTTAGGTTAACCTAGCTTTGACGCAACATTGCATTTCGTATCTGTACGAACGTTGCTCTACCTGTATGTTATCTGTATGATTTAGGGATGTAAGTTATCAATTAATTCATTAATCATTAATAATTCACCTTATCGCTCGATTAACATTAATTGATAAGCAACAATTTTCCTGAGAATCTGAATTTCCGTTGGTACAATATGGTCTATCTTTAACATATAAAAAGTTAATTACTGTTTTTGATATACTGAATAAAACCTGAACATCATATTCCTCAACGATTTATTGTACCATTTGTATTTTTTTTTTTACTACAGACAATGGCATTTTTTGTAGTTTAACAAATTTTGTACTTATAGCGTGTACTATGTGCTGGTACATCTCAGTAAATTACAAATATCATGATTTTTAATTTATTTTAAAAACTATTACCAATATAAAATTTATCATTTTTAGTTATATTACAAAAAAAAAAAATTTTCATGTTCTGATTTACTGAGATACACTAATAGACTGTTTTAACAGGAAAATAAATTGTGAGCTGCTTCATCTGTTGCATGTTAAACATTTTCACAGTACCCGGCAGTCCAAGCAAACTCAGAACGATCTGGGCTCCTCTGTTGTCTGTTACCTCAGTGGTAACTTGAGTCCGGTCCGCTTTCTTGTCTTGAAGGAAGGGGGGATGGGTTTTTGCGCTCGTGTAGTTTCTTCTTCACTCTGGTCCATTTCTCTGGCCTGCGTATTTGAAGCAGGCGGGTCGATCTTCAAGCTCGTTTGCCAATGGAACTTGTTGCGGCTCTCCAAAGTAACCCGGAAGGGCAATTTTTTTTTGCTCTGCACAGCACATGTGCTCCTGGGGCTTGACGTCTTCTTCTGCTTTTTCTTTAGTTTTGGTTGAAAGGCGAAAGTGGGTGACCACATGTGCCCCCGCCTGGACGGCGACGCCACTACATTTCACAGAATAAGCTCCCATGGAAAAGAACTGCTGAGTTATCAGTTAATTGAGAGCTAATTTAATTTAGTCAGTTAAATTCTTATTGAGAGTTCATCAAAAGTCTTTTTTTTTTTTTTCCTTCTTGCCTTGAGAGAGAGCAGTCGCATTTTTCTTCCCTCCTCCCCTGCCTTCCTGATCTATTCCCAGCTTTTGCAATGTTGCGTTTTTGTCTGTGTTTAGTTGCTCTTCTTCTGCTGAATCTTAATCTAAACGGAAATTATGGATTTGGAAGCAGCTTAAATGTGCTATTGTCACTATTTTCAACAAGAATTGGGCCAAGGGGGAGCCCAAGAATTGGAACCTACGAGAGACTCATGGACATTGGAATCCATGCGTCTATGGCAATATTATTGGCTATGATCTCAGGACTTCTATTTTTGGCTGTGGAGTTCCCTGATGCATCAGAAATTGAAGGAAGGTGAGAGAGCGGATCAAGCGGACCCAGCCAGCTCCTTCATCAAATTCGACCAGTTGGGGAGGGCACGAGTAGCGGCAAACGGTGAACTGAATGACAGTGATTCAGTGAAGGAATACATCTGAAAGCCCTGTGCTCTCTATGGAAAAACAGTTTAAGCCTGCATATATAATGGAAGCACAGAATTACACGGGTGAGGACAAATTCTACTCTCTGAGTGCACTGTGCTGATTTGATTTGATTTGACCTTGTTTGCCCCGTGTTTACATTCCTCCTGACTGAGATTAGCGGAAGAACCGGCTCTTATGTCTACCCATACAATCAACAATCAGTTGTTGTCGTCAGCGGATTGGACTCTCAAGGACAATGCCCATGTGCCTTCTGCAACAAGAGAGAAACAGAGATAGACTCTGAACTCTGGACTTGTTTATAAGTCACATGATTATAACATCTATCCACTGCCAGGAGGCGCCCTCTGCTGCTCACTAACAACTGTTACATTTACACTACACAATGACATGCAAATATACACACACTGCTCTCCCTCCCTCTGCTGTGTGATTGTCCACTACTGCTAAATATGCATTGAGGTTTTTTTTGCCTGCAATCAAAATTTCGCTTACCCATTAAGCGTCAGTTTGATAAAACATGTTTTTTTCTCTCGCCTATTGTGTCATATCATTTCTTTTCTTTTTTTCTTTTCTTCTTTATGACTGGCGCCTAGCGGCTGCCCCGGCCTTGGATGCGCTCTGCAGAGCGTGCCCAAATGCCAAGTCACGTTTCGTTACCTTGTATTCATACATGTGTAATGACAATAAAGTTGAATCTCATCTCATCTCAATTAATCATTAACATCCCTAGAATGAATAGCATATAATTCTTTCTTTCTTTCCCCCCACCCCTCCAACCAGTCATGGCAGATGACTGCCCCTCCCTGAGCCTGGTTCTGCCAGAGGTTTCTTCCTATAAGGGAGTTTTTCCTTCCCACCGTCGCCTAGTGCTTGGTCACAGGGGACTGTTTGATCATAAGGGTTTTTCTCTGAATTACTTATGATTTGTGCTTTTGTATCTAGTGCCTTGAGATGACTTTTGTTGTGATTAGGCCCTATACAACTAAAGTTGAATTTTCATAGCTGTTGTTATTGAAGCATTGTACAAAGTTAATTGTGCTTAATGATGCTGTGGGTGGGCATGGATGCTGCTATGACAATGGTCACATGACTGCAAAGGGTCTATGCATTTTTCACCATCACAGGCAGGCACCACTAAGCAACAAGGCACTAAGAGATCACCGGAATTGAAAATGGAATTGATCAGTTTCACTTACACAGATGACTCAATTCCAGTTGTGACATTTTAAAAACCTTCAATTCCCATTCTGCTAATTTGCCTTCAATTCCAACTCCCATTCAAATTCCACTTAGAAATTACCCTAACCATGGTGAACAAGCTCATATACCCCTGCATCTCCATATCAGAGTTCTTGGTGAACAATGTAATACATGCTTTCATCTGATGCAAATATAAACCTGGCATATAGTCAAAGGAAACGGTGTATTTTTCAATAGAAAAAGTTCACATTCAAGTCCTTTTAGGTGTTTGTTAACCTTGCAGGTTAACCCCTCATTAGATTTGCCTCTGAATCAAACTCATTCAAGGTTCTGATGAGTTAAAGCTTCTGTATAAATTTGAAGTTAACACGAGAAATGTAGAAGCTATACTGGTGACAACAGAAAATGTCAATGGACGGACAAACAGACAGACAAATGGACAGACAGGTCAAAAACATTATACCCTCTGTACCCTTGCTGGATGGGGTATTATTAAGCACATCCTTTAATTATAATGCAAACACCCAGTTCAATTTTGAAAAAAGAAATACAGTGATCCCTCGCTACTTCGCGCTTCACCTTTCGCGCCCTCAGTGCATCGCGGATTTTTCAAAAATATTCATCAAAAATTCAAAGTTGAGAAAAAATGGGCGGGCGCTAGCAGAAGGCAGGGAGACTACATTAGAACATCAGGTATCAACACGGAGAGCCCGCACAACTCAAAATCCACCTCTCTGTTCGCTGTTCTCGTGTTGGCTCGGCTCGGGAATCTCGCAAGCTGATTGGCCGAGACGGTTTTTTTTCCCCAAAACTTTATTGAGAACAAAGTGAAAGTACAGAATTATGACATAGAAAGCGCCCATACCCAGCGAAGGAAGACCGCATTCATTGTTCTTTATCGCTCGTGTTGCTTAGTCTCGCCGCATGGAACTTTTCGCTGTTCTCTTGTGCCTTTTTGTGCGAAATAGTCTTCCTGTCGAGCCACTACGCCGCCTCCTGCAGCTTCTCCAGCTGCCCTCGACGATGCTGCGCCTCTAGCACCTGACGATGAGGCGTCACCTGAGGAGCAGTAAAGCTCTCATTAACCTGTGCAGTAAATCATCTTCATCTTGAGTTACGTATCTTGTTATAAGAATAAAAGAGTTCTAAAAACATATTTATGTACACTTTATTTACATCTACGCATGTATGTACACTTACACACACGTATCATATGAGAGAGAGAGTGAGAGAATGAACGTACGCATTATTTATGGGTGACGTCATTAGGGGTGACGCTACTTCGCGGTTTTTCACTTTTCGCGGTCGGTTCTGGAACCCATTAACCGCGATAAGTGAGGGATCACTGTAAAACAAAAAAGGAACAATACAACAAGAGTATGTATGCAGGACATAAATCTCAATGCACACTCTTCAAAGAATTACACGATGCATTATGTGAGGGGTAATTGTCATGCCATTCAGGGAGACGCGTTTTGTTGTGTGTGTTTGTTTGTTTTACTTAATGGCACAACAGTGCAAATCAAATACCCACAGTGGCAGAATCTACAACGATGTAATTAAGAATTTACACACTTGCTTTGATATACAGTGACCACAAATACTGTTTAGCTCACAGTATGTTATACTTCATTAACTTGAAACAAGTCCACCAAGGCATATAATTAAAATAAGTTTTCTACTACAGCTCTCTTAAATCCTCCAAAATCATAGAAAAAGCACAGTGCAACAAACCTTACAATACTGATAATTTAAACATTATGCCCAGACAGCGAGTTTGATCATGACTCACACAGAGTGAAAATGTCAAAAACTACAGTTTGAGGGGAATAACACCCATCATTTACATCCACATCATCTTTTCATTTCTTCAGTTTATCCAACCATTTGACATTTTGCAAAAACCTCCGCTTTTGTGAGAGAGATTGATCTGTTTGAAATTTCAATCTGCAGCCAATCAAAGAAGACATGGAAACCATTTGAGAGCAGTCCTTTTCATCAATGAATCTGCACCATGCCAGAGGAAAGTGAAATGTGAAAAAGGAAAGACCCCCCCACACACACACAAAAGTCCATATTCCTGAAAAAGACTGTAGCAACAGTCAACTCTGAAACATTCAGTACAAGAGCTTGTCAATTCACTTTCTTGAAAATTCTAAAACACTAACACTAGCATATAGTGGCTGTACATAACACTGGTCAACACCAGATTTATTGTCTAAGTTTTTTTTTAGCTGATTTAGTACAATTTTGATGTGCTGAATCCAAAAATCACATTGGTTTTGCTCAATCAGATCAACTTTTTGAATTATGGCCACATGTTGTTTTATACATTTTTGTTTACATGTACGGGTATTTTTGCTTTATATGATGCAAAATTCTTTTTTATGTCTTGAAATTCTCTGAATTTTGAACAATGACGACGCAACATTCAATTTACATGTACTTACCTTTATATAAAGGTAAGTACATGCACAGTACTAAGTAAGTACTAAGTAAGTACAGGTTTTTACTTAGCACCTGATCGAGAGAAACAGATGTCATTTTTGGATTCAGCAGTGCAAAATTGTCTTAAATCAGTTGAAAAAACACAGACAACTTACAAAAAAAATTATTTTTGTAACCCTGTGTAATTAAATGAATATCTGTTAATAATACTAAGACCCTCTTGTTTCCCCAAAGGCCCCATTCTGATCCTCAAAGGTACATTGATTCTTTTGTCAGTTAGGGATCTGCAGCAGGAGTTCTATAATTGCCAGCAAATGATGCGTGTCGAGGACTTTGTCTCTTCAATTGTAGAATGACTTGTATCCCCTTTACACAGAGGTGGAGCTCATTGAGAGATCATTGAGAGATCTGGCCAATTTTTGATCTATCAATGATCTTCAGTGATCTCCACGGTTGCCACAATCTCCTCAAAGCTTTGACTCAGTCCAAAACATACAATGATTTCCCAAACAGTCTCAAAGATCAAAAATTGGCCCAATCTTTCAACAATCTCAATGATGTGTAAAGGGGCCCGAAGGAAGGGGGTTCACTTTTTATGATCATACAGCCAAGGCCACTGACAATATGTAAAACAAAAACCCTTAATGGTACATTCAAATTAAGAGGTTACAAGTGGGAGAAAGGAAATAAAGTTGAGCAAGAAAGAGGAAATGAGGTCACTAGAAGTGACAACAAAAGGGCAAGCAAAAGGCGCTAGTGTGATAGAAGACATAATGATTACTTGAAAAAGAGTCAGAAGAGGCAGGAGGAATACTGGGGTAATAGAATAATGCTCCTGGGTAATAACAACAAAAGACAAAGAAAACAAATTCACACCAGACAAATTACAACTCCTTAATAGCAAGTGATCCTTAAAGACACAGTCTTGCTTTGGCAGCTCTTTAGTGCCATTTAGCTTTGATGCACAAACACTTCAGCTTTTTACATCAATGTGAGCATCAGCATGAGGGTGATCAGCTAAAGATTTTGTTTTTTTTTTTACTAAACCAAAGTCATGGCAGTGAATTTCACTCACAATTCAGTCAACGCAGTGAGAAAGCACATAAGGAGAAGCACATACACAAGCTTGTTCATCCAACTAAAAATAACCCAGCAATTCCTTCTGCTCGGACAGACCCTCGTTTACAAACATTAGCACTAATGGGGAATCTGATTGCCCTTGGCTAGCTGGGGTGAACTGAAATGTGGTACGGAAAACGGGTAACCATAGGCCAATGTTGAATGCAAATGCAGACAAATGAAGAGAAATGTCATTCAGGATGTAGATATTGTGATGGCAGGTGGCATGGTGTCAATCGATGATCACAAAAACCACAAGTCCTGTGTGAGTATGCCTTCTCAGCTATCAGACACTGACAAACAATATGTACATATTACAAGCCACATTGTTCAATTCTGACTTTTGTCAGATCAAATTTACCTGACGCGAATATGGGTCTATCTGTTCTTTTATAGCATACCAATACAAAACAGTACATATGTACATATCAACACCATAGACTGTAAATGCTATACCACAGTTACTGTACCTAAAACTTCAACTTTATCACCCCCTGGTGGCTGGTTCCAGTAAGCTGATAAATAATAATAATAATAATAATAATGATAATAATAATAATAATAACGCATCTGTTTTATATAACACTTTTCATGGACATTCAAAGACACTTTACAATGGATACATTATTCATTCACTCCACAGTGGTAAGCTACTGCGGTAGCCACAGCTGCCCTGGGGCAGACTGATGGAAACGTGACTGCCAATCCATGCCGACGGCCTCTCCGGCCACTACCAAACATTTATACACATTCATACCCAGTGTCATGGACACTGGAGGTAATGTGGGTAAAGTGTCTTGCCCAGGGACACAACGGCAGGATGGCTGGGGAGAGTGGGATTCAAACCACCAACCCTCCAGTTATTGAATGACCCACTCTACCTCCTGAGCCACTGCAGCACCCGCCTCTCCCCATTATTGTGTGCGCTTTGCGAAACTTAAAACTACAAATGTTTCATGAATCTGTCATGGACTGGATTGGACCTTTTCCAAACCCAGCTCCATGGCATTGTGGCTGCATGTTCTCCTGTGTTATTTTGGTTCCTTATTTGTCCTCAGGCAGCTCTCAGGGAGACTCTGGGGTTTGCTCGGCTCCCTGTCAGCTGACAGCCATGCCTCCCTCTCTTGCCAGTGCCTGCCAGCTGTGTGCTATTATCATTTGTGTCTGCCTCTCTCTACACACAGACATGCATTTGCCCACACCTGCATTCACTGAGTCCTTCCCACACTCACTCACACACCCACTCCTTTGCGCATGCACACATCCACACACACACCTGTCTCCACTCACACTCACACATTCCTACACGCACGTACTCACGCTGTCACATCGGCAATCACTCTGCTCATTAGGCACTGTGCTATTTAAGCTTTTACTGCCCAGTGATGTTTGCCAGATTATTGTACTGCATTGCTTTACGCTGCATATCGTTTTGTGTTCTGCCGGGTTTGTACTTGGATTGGCTCGGACTGCTACAGCCCAGTGAGTACATTTTTGCTTCCCTCCATTGTCCAGTTCCACCTGGAAGCACCCAGGGCCAACCCTTTGCTTTCCCTTGCTGTCAGTTCCGTCTGAAGTGCTCTGGGTCCTCTTCTCCATGTTTAACTCACCTGTGTTCTGTTGAGTGTCCTGGTAGTCATCCCTGTATGCCTTGTGCTATTCATCTGTTTGTTTCTTTGGACTGTTTAGTTATCTTTTGTACAATAAATACACACAACATCCTCCTGCATTTGAGTTTTGTCTCTCCTGCCTCAAATAGGCAGAAATTCATGACAGAATCAGTTTTTACAAATGATGGTTTCTGTCTTCATAAGTAGTTTTTATCATACTGACTTAAGACGACTTATGTGATATCGGAGGCTATGAAAAGGGCCTCCATAACCTGTGACTTCACCTCTGCATCCCAGCACGGACTACTCTTAGCAGAATAGAGGAAGAAGTGCCCTGCAGCCCCAGTAAATATACTTAATTTCACAACAGTGCTTCATTTTGTGGATACAGACTTGAAATGAAGCGTGCCTGTCTGGGATGGATATCTTGGCTGTTGCCCTTGGTGTGTGTGTGGCACTCGCAGCAAACCATGGTTTCGTGACCCGCTGCATATACTCTGGAGCAGTTGGAGCCGCAGAATCAGTGGCATTCGTGGGACAGAGAAGAGGGGAGTCTGCAGCAGGAGAGCGCCCAAGGGCTCATGCCATAATCTGTCCGGGCGGTCCCTGATACAGCAGTTCAGTTCCGCTTTTTTCCCCTGCTTTTTGAGATGAGATGATGAGATGAGATTCAACTTTATTGTCATTACACATGTATGAATACAAGGTAACGAAACGTGACTTGGCATTTGGGCACGCTCTGCAGAGCGCATCCAAGGCCGGGGCAGCCGCTAGGCGCCAGTCATAAAGATGAAAGGAAAAAAAAGAAAAAGGGGAGGGATGACACAGTAGGCGAGAGAAAAAAAAACATGTTTTATCAAAATGGCGCTCAGTGAGTGAGCGAAATTTTGATTGCAGGCAAAAAAAACCCTCAATGCACATTTAGCAGACATTTAGCAGGAGATCACACACAAAAGTTAAGAGAGGCAGAGTATTTGTATGAGTCAATATTTGTATCAGTCATGTAATGTTGTATGCATTGTGTAGTGTAAATGTGACAGTTGTTAGTGAGCAGCAGAGGGCGCCTCCTGGCAGTGGATAGATGTTATAATCATGTGACTTATAAACAAGTCCAGAGTCTATCTCTCTTGCTTGCAGAAGGCATATGGGCACTGTCCTTGAGGGTCCAATCCGCTGATACGACAACAACTGATTGTTGATTGTTTGGGTTAAGAGCCACTCCTTCCGCTTATCTTCATCAGGAGGAATGTAAACACGGGGCACCAAAGACAAGGTCAAATCAAATCAGCACAGTGCACTCAGAGAATAGAATTTTTCCCCACCCGTGCAATTCTGTGCTTTCATATGTGCAGGCTTAAACTTTTTTTCCATGGAGAGCACAGGGCTCCAGATGTATTCCTCCACTGAATCACTGTCATTCAGTTCACCGTTTGCCGCTACTCGTGCCCTCCCCAACTGGTCGAATTTGATGAAGGAGCTTGCCGGGTCCGCTTGATCAGCTCTCTCACCTTCCTTCAATTTCTGATGCATCAGGGAACTTCACAGCCAAAAATAGAAGTCCTGAGATCATAACCAATAATGTTTCCATAGACGCATGAATTCCAATGTCCATGAGTCTCCTCGCAGGTTCCAATTCTTGGGCTCCCCCTTGGCCCGATTCTTGTTGAAAAATAGTGACAATAGCACATTTAAGCCGCTTCCAAATCCATAATTTCCGTTTAGATTAAGATTCAGCAGAAGAAGAGCGACTAAACACAGACAAAAACGCAACATTGCAAAGCTGGGAATAGATCAGGAAGGCAGACGAGAGGAGGGAAGAAAAACGCGACTGCTCTCTCTCAAGGCAAGAAGAGAAAAAAAAACAAACAATCAAAACAAAACAGTCTCCCTTTTTCCCAAATTGTATCAAAAGGCTTCGGGGTCTAGAAAGAGGGCTCTCAGGGTCTGGATCTGGACCGGAGCCCGCCAGTTAGTGATCCCTGCTCTAAATCAACAAAGTAGTGTTCCACCTTTGTACTACAGAACTAAGTGGCGGCACATTGTCCATATATATTGTCTATATACGTACAGTCTATGACTGATACATTTAGTGTCAACAACAATAAAAGATAAACAGAACAATGTTTCTCAGTGTACAATTGCAAGGAATTTAAGGATTTCATCATCTACAGTCCATAATATCATTAAAAGATTCAGAGAATCTGGAGAAATTTCTGCAAATACATAAGCAAGGCCGAAACCATCATTGAATGCCTGTGATCTTTGATCCCTCAGGCAGCACTGCATTAAAAACTCACATCATACTGTAAAAGATAATACCACATGGGCTCAGGAACACATTGGAAAGCCATTGTCAATTAACACAGCTCGTGGCTGCATCTACTAGTGCAAGTCAAAATACCATGCAAAGTTAAAGGCCAAATGTCACGTAATTTTTTTTTCTAAATGACAACGAATTTAGATAAAATACACATAGCTTAAACCAAATATTCATACCGGAGACCATATCACCCACCTGTATTTACATAATTGCACAAAATACACCAGGTGAAGGCCCCACCTTGCTTGCTGGCTTGTGACAGCCAGTCCAGACCACGCCCATGTTTTTGACATCACCAGTTGTACCCTGGCTGCCCTGCCTATCCACATTCACACTTATCAACATTGGACGATCATGACGGAAAGTGACAGCGATTGTAAACAAATTAGTTTAGTTTTGTCTTTTTTTTTTGTCTTTTTTTTTGTCAGTGGTTCAGACAGTGACAGAGGCATTGAACCTTACAGGTTTGAGCCGTCCAAGACAGAATCAGATACTTTGTCTGATGACAACAGTTCCAACGATGACCAGAGAGCAGAACCAGTGGAAAATGTCATTGAACTGGACATTAATCGCCTCCAGAATTGCGAAGCTGAAGGGGGTCTGTCGAGGGCGCCCCATAAATATTGATTTTTCGGAAGCCATTATTATTACAGTGGAGGAGAGCCGCTGCTGTCAAGAAATTGACCAGATCAATATGAAAATGGAGGCGCATACCTGTCAAGTGAGACGTTTTCGCCGTATTTTGGTGCCAAGCGCGGCTGTGGGGGACGGCGGAGTGGTGGGGGACACTTTTCTGGGAAATGTTTTAAATGTAGTTCGTGTTGTTATTGTCAAATATTTTAAGGAAAATACAGGGAAAATGCAATTTTAGCAAAAACGGGCGTATTGCCATTTCTGTACGCCCAAAAGAAAAATACACGGGAAAAAAAATTGAGTGTGTTGCGGAGCACGTCCTGTGTGTGATCCCCCACAGCTGGTGCTGGCAGATGGCTCAGCGGGAGCTATTATCACTACAATGAGAAGTGTGGAGTCAATCATTAGTCAGATTGTCGGGGCGGGCTGATCGCTCAGCGTGAGCTATTCTCACTACAATGAGAAGTCATTAGGACAATGGTTTAACACGTTCAGCTGTGCAGCGGTTGCGGAACAGAGAGAGATCGCCTTACAAATACAGAATTCTGCTTTTTTTTTTATTTTGCGCTGGACGCTGAGTTGTGTTGTTATTGTCAAATATCCATGAATCCTTAAAATATTTGACAATAACAACACGAGTTGCATTTGGGGCATTTCTCAGAGAGGTGTCCCTTGTTGCTCCGCCGTCCCTTATAGCCGCTTTTTACGGTGTTGAAGTACGGCGAAAACGTCTCACTTGACAGGTATGAAAACATTTCCCAGAGAAGTGTCCCTTATTACCCAGCTGTCCCTGATAGTCCCGTTTTAAGGTATGGGTGAAATATCCAATTTTTTCTTTCTTGTTGCTCACTTCAACCTTCCAGTCTCCATATAAACAATCAATTGAAATACCCCAAGCATCAAACTAGGGTACAATCGATTTCGTCACTTCCGCCTTCTTCCCCAGGCGATTCCAGGGGCCGTGTCAGGCCAAGCGCGGCAGTTTTAAATTAACAAATATTCCGTTGTTACTGAAGCATATGCACCAAGACCCGAACGGATCGGTTCCCTTTTATATCTAGTTTCAAGATATTTAAAGTACCCTGTTACGTGACATTTGGCCTTTAAAGCCATATGTCAACAACACCCAGAAATGCTGCCAGCTGCTCTGCGCCCGAGCTCATCTGAGAGGGACTGACACAAAGTGGAAAAGTACGCTGTGGTCTGATGAGTCCACATTTCAAATTCTTTTTGGAAATCATGGACTTCATGTCCTCTGGGCTAAAGAGGAAAAGGGCCATCCAGATTGTTATCACCGCAAAGTTCAAAAGCCAGCATCTTTGATGGTATGGGGATGTGTTAGTGTCCATGACACGGCTAACTTGCACATCTATGAAGGTACCATTAATGCTGAAACAGTACATACAGGTTTTGGAGCAACATATGCTGCCATCCAAGCAACGTCTTTTTTGGCATTATCTTGCTTTTCATTGCTGAAGGCCAGGTTTACCAATGCACTCATTTTTGTGCAGGTGGACCCCAAGCTATAATTCATCATAGAGGTAGATGCTCCTGATATCAGGGCAAGAGCAGTGTTATCCCAGCGATCGGTCACTGACAATAAACTCCATCCGTGTGCGTATTTCTCTCGTGCTTAACCCCTGCTGAGAGAAATTATGATGTTGGCGGCTGTGAGCTGTTGGCTGTCAAACTGGTGCATGAGGAATGGCAGCACTGGCTGGAGGGGACCACCTTCTCATTAGTGGTGTGGACGGACCATAAAAACCTCAAATATCTGAGATTGACCAAAGGGGTTAAACTCCCAACAGGCAAGGTTGGCGCTGTTTTTCAGGCGGTTTCATTTTATCATTACCTACTGGCCAGAGTTCAAGAATACCAAATCTGACTTCCTGTCCAGGCAATTCACCTCTGAGCCCTCCTCCACTGATGAGGAGATCATCGTGTCCATAGACTGCGTCATGGGGGCACTCTACTAGGAGATCGAGCGGAGGCTCAGAGGACCACCCATGATCCTGGAGGGGGTCCCACAGGCCAGCTGTTTGTTCCTTCAGCAAAGGGGAGGATATCCACTGGCTCCACACTGCCAAGTTCACCTGCCACCCTGGGGCTGCCCAGACTCTCACCCATCGCAAGCGCTCATTCTGGTGGCTGTCTATGAACAGGGTCATCCACGATTATGTCAAGGCTTGTCCGCAGTGCTCCACAGGGAAGTCCCTCACCACCACCCCTGCCGGTCTGCTTCAGCCACTCCCAGTTCCCAGCCACCCCTGGTCGAACATTGCCTTAGACTTCATCACTGGGTTACCTCCATCCAATGGACACACAGTCATCTTAACCATTGTTGACAGGCTCTCTAAGGCTGCACACTTCATCCCCCTTCGCAAGTTACCATCTGACAGACAGCTGAGCTCCTGACGACACATGGTAAGACTCCATGGTATACCTACTGACACAGTGACTGATCATGGTTCCCAATTCTCCTCCCAGGTCTGGTGTGCATTTTGCAAGGCCATTAGGGCCACTGTCAGCCTCACTTCCAGCTACCACCCACAGAGTAACGGCCAATGTGAACGGGCTAACCAGGAGCTGGAGGCTGCTCTACGGTGCATCACATCTTCAAACCCTTCTGTGTGATGCACCCACCTGCCTTGGGTAAAGTATGCCCACAATTCCGCAACCTCTGCAGCAATTGGGTTCTCGCCATTCTAGGCATCCCTAGGGTGTAACCTTCCCCTCTTCAACATGTCAGAAGAGGAGATCGCGGTGCCCTCAATCCGCCACCATATCCAGGTGTCGCTGGATCTGGCGAACCATCAAGGTGGCATTACTTCGCACGGCAGATCAAAACTCCAGATGTGCCAAATGATGGAGAAGTGCAGCTCCCACCTACACAGTGGGGCAAAAGGTATGGCTTTCTACCACAAATATTACCCTCAAGACTGAATCCAAGAAACTGTCTCCTTGGTTCATTGGCCCATCAGTCAAATCATTAACCCTTCCTCTGTTAGCCTCAGTCTCCTGCCCTCCTTTTGAATACACCCTACATTTCATGTTTCCCAGGTTAAGCCACTCGCCTCCAGCCCACTCTCCCCTGGCTCTAAGCCACCTCCTCAGCTGAAGACTGTTGATGGGGTCCCGATTTATGCCATAAACCGCATCATCGATGCCTGTCGTCAGGGATGTGACATCCAGTTTTTGGTCGACTGAAAGGGCTACGGTCTGGAGGAATGTTCCTGGGTCCGAAGATCCTTCATTGTGGACAACCATCTCATCAACAACTTTCACAAGCAGCACCCTGACAAGCCTTGGACACCAGGAGGTGCCCCTGGGGGGGGGGGGGAGTACTGTAGTGGTTCAGGCTGCACACTGTGTTTTCTCTCCCCCCCTTAATTAATCACTCTACACAGCTGAGTTGAGGTAATAGCGTAATACATGCCTTACACTAAAATTCTTAAAATTCAAGTTGTTTTGTAATTCAAATTACAAAATGGGACATTAATAAAATATGAGCATCCTCTGAAAGTTGGCCAAACTACTGTCAACAACAAGAAAGCGCTTTATGCATTACTTATTTTTTTTTTTGTTTTGTTTTTTTTTTTTGTTACTTATTTGTACCCGTAGGTAGACTTGGTTTGCAGTCTGGTGACAAGCCACCGGCTGCTGGTCGCTGCGTGCGCGAGCGCCCTAAACCTACATGTTTTTGGTGTGCGGGAGGAAACCGGAGAAATCCCGGAGTAAACCCGCGCAACACGGGGAGAACATGCAAACTCCACACAGCTCACTGTTGGTCGGGGGCTGGGATCGAACCCACGATCTCATGATTACCTACGGGACAGGCCAATTAAACATTATGTAGCATACCCATGAAATCACAGTGAAAAAATAATTCTAGACCCATTGTAAGCTGATTCACATAAGGCGCTTTTCCACTAGCCCCACTCAGCCCCGGTTTGAAAACCCGGCTCTACTCACTTCGGTTCGGTTCAGCCTCAGTTGCTTTTCAACTACTGCTGGCGCACCTGCTGGCACACCTGCTGTGGGTGGGATTTGTTGAACAGCAGGCGGCGCCACACCCTCGTGACGTGAAACACACGCGACTGAATCCTCCACAACAAACATGGCTGATGACGAGGAGAGAAGGAAGGAGGAATGACTGTGACATGAAACTGGTTAAATCTATGGTGCTGACTTGTTGTGCTCTGCACAATCTGTGTGAGTGTCATGGAGAGACGTTTGACACTACATTGGATGATGCAGTAGATGAACCAGTGGTGGCAGCGGCACAGAGAGCAGAGGAGCAGGGTGGTGATATTGTAGCGAACTCAATATAAGCATCCTACTTGGCTTGACAAGTGGGTTGACCCTATTGGCGACACAGGTAGAGTGTGGGACTCCGGAGCGGGAGGCGTGAGTTCAAGCCTCCTGGTAGGACGTCACCATGTCAAGCTGCATGTTACAATACGTGATGCAATACTTGTCTATTTTGTCCACATTTATGTGCATACATATTTCAAAAATGTTTTTTGTAAATAAAATGTTGTGCATGGTCCATCTACCTGTCCTCTTGTTCATAACGCTTATCTGTTAAGAAGGTGCAAAGCCATCAGCCTAATGATGAGTCCACACTTCTCACTGTTGTGATAATTGCTCACACTGAGCGCTCTGCCCGCCCGTACGCTGTGGGGGTCACACACGACGTGTTCCTCCCCACACTCTCAATTTTTTTTCCCGTATATTTTTCTCTTTGGCGTACAGAAATGGCAATATGCCCGTATTTGCTAAAACTGCATTTTCCCCGTATTAAAATACGGCGAAACCGTATCACTTGACAGGTATGTAATTACATGCAGAAACACCGCACAGGCCATCTTCACAAAAATCCAGCTCGACAAGCCACTTTTGCTTAGGTGGAAATGCAAATTGAACTATAAATCATGTGCTGATACATGTCATATTTTCCCATGTAAAGGTCTCCCACTTTTACTTACAAATTGATTTTTAATTTTTGGGAAAAAGGAATATAAATTTTGCACTTGTTGGTAACAACAGTTGTGTGCAACAAAAACACAGTTGTGTATCCTTGTCCGATCTGTCTACTGTTATTAGTGCCAAATTTTTGCTAGATTCCTTCTTAATTTATTAAATTTGGACTGGCGATGTAACATTCAACTTACATGTACTTACCTTTATCAGTGTCTACAAGTTCAAGCACACCTGTACAACTGCTTATAACCTAAAAAATGTACCCGTTCAAGAGAAATGGATTCCGCATTGCAAATGTTTAAAATAAAAAAAAAAACCTACCAAGACATTACGTTTCGTTGTGTTGTTAAAAATTAAATTACCATTAGAAGGCTATACACCTGACCTGATGAACAGCAGCATGTGGAGTGAACAGAGAATGGAATGTGTATGTAATTATTGGCTTTTCTCATACGGTGTCATAACAGATAAACCAGACTTTTGATGCAAACAATACAATTTTATTCCCGAAGCAAAATTTACAAACAAAAAAACAGACTGGGCGATGACATCTCTGCGAGCTCTTCCCTTCATAACGCAGCGTCCTGTTCCAGGGCTTCACGTGCATCTGCCCGCACATCTGCGGCCACCTGTCGCAAATGCTGCATGTACTCCTGATTCTTGCCGCTGGTCATGTTGCCGTTCCAAGAGCCGCATCTCTTCGTCATGCATGTTGACCATCGCTAATGTAAGGTCAGCGATGGGAGTTGTCTGTTTTCGTCTTGCCTAGATGGAAAGACAGAAAGGCATGGTCGTTAAAGCTGGATCACTACATATATTATGGAATTACACAGGTGAAAGTCTGTGGTGGAATGTTATATTATGCTTCATTGCTGTATATAAGCTGAACTGTCATGTTGCTGCCCCTCAGTAGAGCAGATTTTGCAACACGCAGGGTGCTGTCTTCGGCTGCAGCCCCCCTGCAAAACCAAAAAGGATTAAGATTAAGAATATGGATGGATGGATGGGTAATGTTTAAACTAGTTGCTTGTAGTGTGGCCGCAGAAATCTGAATGGGTTAATACAGTCAGCTGACGCAAAGCATTTCAATGAAGCATGTTGATTTCAATGGCAGTTCATGAGCTTTAGTTGTTTGTCTAAAACAGGAGTTACAACAGCACTTCAATCACCACACCTAAAAATGGTTGTGGAACACCGATAAGTGAAGACCAAAGAATAACCTTTTTGTACATTTAAAAAGACATTTTCAATTACTTAATATGCAGCTACAGGAAATTGCATTAATCAATTTGGTACATAACTTGTTAGGCTCCAGCCCCACTGCAACCTGTAAAGGATTAAGCGGTAGAAGATGGATGGATGGATGGATTTTCGACCCTGGTTTCTGCTGCTGGACCTGTTTCAACCCAAAAAAAAAATCGTGGTTATTGTGCCTTACCGGCACTTGAACGTGATCCAGATGGAGCTGGTGATGTGGAGCTGATCCAGCTGGCGCTCAGCCAGACGCACACGCAGACGCAGCGCCAGGAGAGTCCGCTGTGTCAGTCATCTCCACTGAGGTGGACCCCTGTGATATGAAATGAGATTCTAGAAAGAAAATGCACGCAATTTAAAACTTAACACCAAAGTGCAACATGTACACAACACTCAAGTTTTTAACCGGAATACAATAAGCGTAATTCAGCGTTTTGTTCGCGCTAATACTTAACACAAAGCAAGCGTGAATCTGCAGTTGGCTGCAAAACAATACGCGAGCCTCAGTAACAACCATTACCCACAATCTAACAACCTTCCTATTTCTTAAAAACAGTGAGCTTGGCATAGAACGGATCAAGTGGCGAACAGATGCGCGATATCAAATAAACACTCACCATCCACGGTTTCCAAGGGCCGTGACCGTGACGGTGGCCGTGACAGTGACGTGTCGAGCCCAATGTCTCTCAGCGAACCACTTCCACTCCTTCCATCCGCTGAACTTCGAGCAATGTGGTCCTTCACTGCTCGGTAATCGCTTTTCAGCTTTTTCAGCTTCTCTCGACACTGTTTGGCAGTACGGATGTGCCCTTGAGAAGCCATCTGCTCGGACACCTGCATTTCGAGTAGATCCGTCCAACTCGCGCTGGATGCGATCGTTGCCTAATATAGAAAGAAAATTGCGCACCTCCTAATACATAATATTAGGAGTATATTATTATATAAGTATATTATACAGTATATTAATATAATATACCGTATTAAAGGGGCGCACTGTGTTCACTGCTGAACAATTACAAATGGCGGTCTTGGAGTAAGTTCAGCAGAAAAAGTCGCTTTCATGACGTTACAACCTGACCAATCAGCGGCGACCAGTCTCTTAAAGTCATATCACAGCCATACTCAGCCCTACTCGGCCCGGTTGGACCCTGCCCTGGATCAGGTACGAAAAAAGTACCTGCTTAACCGGTGCTGGGGCTAGTAGAAAAGCGCCTAAAGCGGGCTGAGTGGTGCGGTGTAGGGCCAAGTGAGGCTAGTGGAAAAGGGCCTATAGAGTACCTAAAGAGTCACTAACATGCATAGTTACAGCCCTCAGGATCCTGGTAACACAAAGTTACAGCAACACACATGAACCATTACTTACATACCATAAGGGGCATGAACAAAAAGCTTGCATGCACCTTTGATTCAGTAATTGTAAACATGTACTGTATGTACTAGGGATGGGCATAATTTACCGATTAACCGATAATTGATCATTAAGAATTTCACCGAGGAAGTTCATTTTCCTCGACAAACCGTTTTTTTTTTTTTAAACAATCCGAGGTTATTAGGCCTAGTGCACGGCCGTCCTCAAACAATGCAATGGCAAAATTTGGGCCCCAGGGGGCAACATTACACCATCGCCATACCCTGGCGTGCCTCAGTTGATACATGCGCGCTTCCGTAGGGCAATCACCAAATCATGAAGCGGTTACGGCGAAGTGTTGCGTGGGACCATTTCAGTTTAAAAAATGACCAGGTGTACTGCAATCACTGCAATGCAGCATACAAATATACCTCATCGACAGGGTCCATGGAACACCCTTATTACGCGAAGAAACCGCCAACAGTGGTTGCGCACTGAGTAATGGCGGTCGTGAAGATTCTTTTTTTTTTTTTCAGAAACTTTATTGAGAAGGTCATGAAGACTCGGTAGAAGACACACACACACGTGTGTGTGTGTGTGTGTGTGTAAGTGTACATACATACGTAGATGTAAATAAAGTGTACATAAATATGTTTTTAGAACTCTTTTATTCTTATAACAAGATACGTAACTCAAGATGAAAATGATTTACTGCACAGGTTAATGAGAGCTTTACTGCTCCTCAGGTGCTAGAGGCGCAGAATCGTCGAGAGAAGCAGCAGGAGGCGGCGTAGTGGCTCAACGGGAAGACTATTTCGCACAAAATAGCACAAGAGAACAGCAAAAAGTTCCGCGCGGCTAGACTAAGTAACACGAGCGATAGAGCAATGAATGCGGTCTTCGTTTGTTGGGTGGCGAGCCGCACAGAAGCTGGGTAAAACGTCTCGGCCAATCAGCTTGCGAGATTCCCGAGCGAGCCAACACGAGAACAGCGAACAGAGAGAGAGAGATTTGAGAGAGAGAGGTGGATTTGAGTTGTGCGGCTCTCCGTGCACCTGATGTTCTAATGTAGTCTACCTGCCTTGTTACGTACCTAAAAATGTTAATGATTAACCGATTATTAATCATTAATTCTCCCGACGATCGGTGAAGAAAATTTCACCGAATGCCCATCCCTAGTATGTACCCATACATATTGTCACCCTCCGTAGCGACTGATATTGTCCTAGTTGTATACTGGAGGGGACCATTTGTTTAAGTCTGTTGCGTCTTTTGCATTCAATACTATTAGGTCGTCACGTTTTTTTTGCAATCTCTGCGAGCAGTCCTGCTTAGGTTATACAGTCTGACAGCCGTAGGTAGGAAGGTCCTGCGAAACCTCTCGGTTGCGCACCTAGGATGATGTAGTCTACTGCTAAATGAGCTCCTCAGTGCGTTCAATATGTCCTGCATAGGGTGGGACTTGGACTCCAGCAGAGATGACAGTTTAGCCACCATCCTTCTCTCTTCTATCTCCTCCACTGGGTCAAGGCGTTTCCCCAGGACAGATCTAGCTTTCTTGATCAGTTTGTTCAGTCTCTTCCTATCGGCTGCTGTAATGCTGTTGCCCCAGCAGACCACTCCAAAAGTGATGGCTGATGCCACCACCGTGTCGTAGAAGGTCTTCAGCAGCGCCCCTTGTACACCAAAAGACCTGAGCCTCCTCAGTAGGAACAGCCTGCGCTGTCCCTTCTTGTAGAGTGCGTCGGTATTGTGTGACCAGTCTAGTTTATTATTCAGATGAACACCAAGGTACTTGTAGGATGTCACCATCTCAATGTCTGTTCCCTGTATGCATATCAAACCATAGTACCAAGTTTCAAAACATTTGGAACAAAACTGTAGGAAGAGTTGATTTCGCAAGACAGTTATTTATGAAGTGAGGTGAAATAAGAGGTTATAAGTCAGGGTCTACAACTCCTGCAGAAATCATCCAATCAGAACTAAATTACAATATGCGCATCATCAGTGTATATCAGACCTTGGTTCCAAAGTTTCAGAACAATCAGAACAAAACTGTAGGAGGCGCTGATTTCACAAAAGTGGGACAGATGGACAGACGGACAGACAGACGGACTGCCCCATAACATAATATTTCTTCAGTCTTCGCTCAAAGGGGTCGACTAGCAGGGGATAAAAAAATGAGTTAATATTTGAAAAAAAAAAGTGTTTATCAGTTTGAACATTAAGTATATTGTCTTCGTAGTGTATTTAATTGAATATAGGTTGAAAAGGATTTTTAAATCATTGTATTTTGTTTTTATTGGTGATGTCGGGCGAATAAAATTTTAATCGCGATTAATCTTTTGGAATGTTGAGTTAATCACGATAAATAACGTGCTAATCGTGTGTTTTTCCATTCAGATACAGTATACCTTAAGTTGGTAATTTTTCAAGTTTATCATACTGTTATAAACATGGGAGTGGACAAATAAGCTTACTTTCTTCACCTGCAGGTTTATTAAAGCTCTCAACATATCCAAAATGATCAAAACTATCCAGAATATTCTCCAGAAAATTCTCAAAAGTATTACTGCATGTGCAAACAACGGAATGCCAGGGCTCAATAACGTCACTGCAACACAACTCGGCAACACAAATCCCACTCCCATGAAAAACATCCACCGCTTTAAAGCAGCTCAAAACAAAACAATGGACCTTGTGTGTCACAACAGACACAATTTCCCTTTTAGCAGAAAAACTGTAAACATAAACAACTATCTCGCCCGTGACATCACCTACTGTACTGCACCATAAAAACAGGGCGTGGGAGTGAATGGGCATTACAAACACAGCTTGAGAATTTTAGACTGCTACTCACCTACTGACACTTGGACCCAAAGCTATGAGGATGAAACAGGTGAGTGTTTGTCCATGTTAGCTGCTGGCAGCAAGCTACAACCTAGCACACAGCTGTTTATACTGCTAGACAGCTAGCCGGCTTCCAAAGAACAACAACCAACATTCAGGCGAAGTTTTGGAGGAGGCTGTGACAATTATCCAGGTGAGAGCTCTGACAGATAACGTTGTAAACTTAAACATGACAGCATTTTGGGGATTTCCACAGCTGTGATCCAGCTTGTTTGACTCCACAATATTTGTATGGTGTGGCCAGTGTCTACGGCTGCAGAGCGGCTTCGGTACGGAGTGCAGCTAGGCCACAAAAGTACTGTTTGTGTTTTCTGCCGTTAACTGCTGTTAACTACTGTTAACCGCGATCACAAAATTTGTAGCCGTTAATGGGGGCGAAGCATTAACGGGCGATTAACGCGTCCCAGATTCATTGGAATAGGGGTTTGTTATAAAGATATGCTTGAAATTTTGCTGTAGATGACAGCAAGTGGTTAAGGTGTGTTTTTGTGCAGTGTGATTACATGTTAACTCAATGTAAACACACAAATAGATGTGATTTCGTGTTAGACCAAGTTGCAGAGGGGCGGGGTTGCCTTCATAACTTCTGCATCTGTTTTCTACCTGTTGTGGAAATCCCAAAAATGCTGTCATGTCTATGTTTACAACATTATCCAGTTGGGCACACAGCTGGGAAAATGTCACTGCCTCGTCCAGAAACTGCACCTCTATGATGGTTGTTTGCAGTGGTAGCCTGTTATCATATTAGTTGCAGGAGTACATGGGTGGATAAACTCCTGACGCTTCATTTCAGCTGTTGAGCTCCCGGTTTATCTGTCTGCAGATGAGTGGCAGTCTCATTTTCAAACTAGTTTACTCTCTAGTGTTGATATTTTTACTCTGGTGACAGCGGAATCTCAAGGCTGATTAGCTAGCACCACCAGCTCCATCAGACATGAATGTGCAAATTTGTGTGTATTCACATGTTTACATTGAGTTAACATGTAATCGTGGCTGTAATTGCACCTTTAGTTAGCTGTATATGATAAGCTGTTTTAGCAGCAACTGCTAGCACTCGAACAAGTAAGCTAAGTACCCTACACTTGGACAGATGTAAAAAGCTGCATGAATTCCAGTCTCACCATTTTCCATCAGGTTGCATGACCATGCATCAGATAGATATCTGATCTAGGACCACATATGAAAGTGACTCAGATCCATTCTGAAAGATCAGATTCTAGATC
Source organism: Pholidichthys leucotaenia (assembly GCA_020510985.1). Lineage (NCBI taxonomy): Eukaryota > Metazoa > Chordata > Actinopteri > Cichliformes > Pholidichthyidae > Pholidichthys > Pholidichthys leucotaenia. The sequence continues at coordinate 189,149,516 of CM035836.1, forward strand.
AGATTTGAAAGTTCAGAAATGGATGTCTGTCACACTGACCATGTTTACATGTACACATATAAACCAGTTATGATTGGATTTTGGGAGTTATCTGATTATTCAACTGGCCATATAAACAGAATAATCTGATAAAAGCCATGTAACCGGGGTCATTAACTCAAGTGCTTTACCCTCCAATAATCTGTTTATTCAGCCGATTACTGGGAATAATCTGATAATAGCAATAATCAGTTTTGTCGTGTTTACATGCACTGAATAAATTGATTATTGGAGGGTAAACCACTTGAGTTAATGACTGCAGTTACATGGCCTTTATTGGATTATTCTGTTTACGTAGCCACTGGAATAATCAGATATCTCCTGAAATCCAATCATAACCGGTTTATTTGTGTACATGTAAACACGGTCAGTTTTACATGCACTGAATAAACGGATTATTAGAGGGTAAACTACTTGAGTTAATGACTCCAGTTACATGGCTTTTATCAGATTACTCTGTTTAAATGGTCGCTTGAATAATCAGATAACTCCAAAATTTAATCATAACCAGTTTATTTGTGCGCATGTAAACATGGTCAATGTTGTAAAAGAAAAATCAGGTTGGAGTCCCTTCAGGGAAGAAATGTAAACACAGCAAAAACAAAAAGGGAAATGAAATGTTTTTGCTTTCTTTTAATGCTGTTATGTCTTTTAAATGAACTTTGAGCTTTTCCAATAAAGGTGATGATGATGAACCAAACAGTAAATACACAATAATTTGAGCTTTAGCCAGTAAAAATCTGAACAGATTTTCTTCACACATAATTTTAACCTCTTGCACTCCGGGATACCGCGGGCTGTCACGTCTCTGCGTCCTAGCGCGCCCTCGTGCGCTCTAGGACGCACACTGTGCGTCTCAGAGCGCACTGAAAAAAAAAAAAAAAGCTGCATTTCCGTTCTTCCACTACAGACACAGCTGCGAACAGAAAGCCAAAGGAGCGCTTTGATTGGTTTAGATTTGAATGACCTCTCATTCGACTAATAAGAGCCTTGAATTGGGTTTCTGAAGCCTTGAAGAACCAATGACTGAAAACCTAGCAAGAAAGACTCGCCTACCAACGGCTGCGAATACAGCGAGTCAATTGAAGCAGAGAAGTTCGATGATTGAAAAGCGTGCGTCCCGTGCGTAAAATCTGTTTTGTGTAAGCCACTGGGTGACACACACGCGTTCGCCAGTCTTTTTTTCTTACTACTGTTCTTATTTGTTTTGAAAAATCGTTCGCCAAAACCGCAATCATGGAAGCGCAAACCCGCAATAATGGAATCATGGTTTGACCGGGTCGCGTGACCAGAACCATGAGTCGTAACAAGCGGACCAGCGTCATGTTCGTCTGACAATGAAGAACAGAAGTTCGCCAGCGACACTGCTGTTGTGGACAGGTAAGTGTTATAAGCTAAATTATTCTTTATCCCTGAAAATTGTAATCAAAATGACTTTTGACCGATCGGTAAATTACAACTGTGCGTCATCGCCACATGATGGACCGCGGCGCACATGCGCCCCCATGTGCCGCGGTCCGTCATGTGGCGATGGACGATGTCAGTCCTCTGTAGTGGGGGGGGGGGAGTTGTTATCCTCTACATTACAAATATTTTAGTATAATTTTTATTGCACTGTAGGTTATTTTTTCTTGTAAAAAAAAAAAGCCACACATTTTTTACGTGGCATGCTTCTTTGTGTGGGGGGGCTTGTTTGTTCATTCATTCATTCATGAATGAATAAACACCCCCCCCACACACACACACACACAGCCCTGAGTGTCACCTTTCATTAGAGCCCAAGATCAAGCTTCTATATTGAATCATTCAAAAGTTACAGACGTTTTTCCAAACTGTGCCATTTGGCACAATTTGGCACAGTTCAAAAACGCCTGGGAACAACCTGACAAAAGCGCTGTATAATATATTCATTTTTTGTAGTATTGTTACAAAATTTTGACCTCAGCTGGATAACACTTGGTTCTACATTTCTGTTGCATTTTCCAGCCCGGATCTGACAGCTGTGTGTTATTTGCAAGCATTTGTATCCAAAAAAAACACCCAGGCGAACTTTATTTTCTTCAAGTTCATTATGTTTAGATGACTGTTACTCAGTGGCAGGAGCACTTAGAGAAATTATGACTGTTTTGCCAAAAAATTCAAAGTGTTTTCTTTTAAATGAGACCAACCCCATGAAGATGCTGCAAAGGGTTGAAGAACAGCTTTTGATTTACTTTGGGTACGTTATTTTTAGGTGTTTTTAGGGAAACTGACCAGAGCGCTAGGGGTTAATAATCTCCTCTGAGTATATTTGGGATATTTCTAGTGACAAACCTATTCTTACCTTATCAGCTCTAAAGATTTAGTATAAAAACCCACATATCTTGTGAAAAACAGCTGTATTTTCATGGTATTTAAAGGAATGCATCAGCATTAAAATGGTATGGCTTTTATGCACAAATGAACATAGGGCTGGAGGATTTAAAATAGTAATAATTTATTTCCCCACCAGTTTCTAATCATGGCATCAACAATAACAAGGTCAAATACTTTTATAATGGTTTTACAAAGAGTTGTAGCCCATACTCATTCGTGACATTCATTTTCTACTACAATGAACACTCTCCCTCATCTACATTATGTAACAGTATAGAAGATCTTGCAGTACTTTAAACACCCTTCACAACCAGCCAACCATTCATATCCAATCAGGCCCAAGCTGGGAAGTAGCTACTGTTGCACACCAAATATGATGTCCAGAAATACTCTTAATGCTGCCAAAAGCTGTTTGTACTGGCCTAATTACCCAGGGAATCTGTGCTGCTTTGGTGTTGGATGGCAATACAGCAGCAGGCACCAGAAACCAGAGGTACGTAAGCATAGACTGAAACAGTGAGACAATGAGCTGCACCTGCCAGGAAGCTGAAACAGATACATTTATCACAGTCTTACATCTTCATTCTGCCCCAGCCAAAGGGAATGAACCTTGGGAAAGGGGTCATGATGAAAGGTCACAGCAGTGTAAGGCTAAAAGAAACCTGTTACCAAATGACACTGATATCTTGTTCAGCTTTTCCATAGCAAGCTTGGGAGAGACGATTCAAAGATGTGGCTTAAAACACCCTCTTCTACAAGCCCATTAACTAGCTTCATAAAGAAGAAAACGTTAATCTTTTTTCTGACTTAGCAGGAATAAGATTAACAAATTGATTAATAAATTGTTAGTTTCTGTCAACGCATTGTCTGCTTTTTATGCTTTGCATCACACCTTCTAATTCCCAATAGACAGTGTGCTAATTTTGCACTGGAAGGAGTGGGCTCATTTAAAAGAGATGTGACAGTTTGTATGCGCATAGATATTTTGGTGCATTTTATGACAATGGACTTCTGATCAGGAAAAAGAATGTCTATTTCAGTGGTGTGTTTTGAAATTGCACAGCTCCTACTGACAGGAGCAAATGAGGAAACACATCATGCACTGGGACTTTCTGGTACTTTAATGGACAGAGTAATAATCTAATCCTGTCAACCTGCTGTCAACCGGCTGTCAGCTCCTGTCAATTGGTAGATTTGTGTTTTGGTGCTTGGTTTTTGACTACTGTTCTGGCTTCTGATAACTGAGTTTGGATTACGGACTGGACATCCTCGTTTCGACCCTTGCCTGAAAGATGCCGATAACCGTATTTACGGACTGGGAAAACGGGAGCGGAACTGAGTAGCCAGCCACTCAGCTAGCTAAACAGCTGTTCAGTTAGCTGTTTAGTCAACATAAATCACCCGGGATCATGGGTACTAAAAAAGCTCAGCAGGCTGAGGAGGTGGACAATATTAAAAAGTCGCTCGACTTCTTGGCTAAAGAGGTTTCTACTGTTAGGCTGCAGCAGAAAAATATTCTGGACCTGATCGAGGAGGTAAAAGCACTGTGGATCCAGAATGCCGAGAAAGACAAGAGGCTGGCGTATCTGGAGAGCAGAGTGGCTGACCTGGAACAATACACCTGGGTGAACGATGTGATCCTCACAGGGCTCCATATTAAACTCCGATCATATGCTCGGGCAGTGGCCGCGGACAGCGGAGGGGGACTCAGGGAGCTGGAAGCCTAATCCACTGAGCAACAGGTAATGGCCTTCCTGCAGTCCAAAGGAATACAGCTGGACTGTAACACCATTGAGGTCTGCCACCCTCTGCCCAGGAAAAACAACACCAACAAGCAAGCTGTCATCATGAGGTTCGTAAACAGAAAACACAAGACTGCGCTGCTAAAACAAGGTAGAAAACTGAAAGGAACAAACACCTTACAAAAGAAAATGAAGATATAGCTAGAAAAGCAAAATACCCGAGAAAGCAAAAAAAGATTCAAAACACCTGGACATTAAACTGTAAAATATACACCAAATTAAATGGATCACCTGAAGAAGCCAAAGTCATTAACATCCGAAATATTATGGAACTGGATAAATATCAATGAACATTATGAACTGGAGTCGACAGCAAAAAGAAATAACTGTAGGACACTGAAGGATCACACTCATCTGCATCAGGACATATAACTACATGAAACAAAAGATCAACGAACAGGAACAACAGAAACTGAAAGTTTTTGAGTATACCGATCACAATCCACAGGACCTGAAATGTGACATAGACCCTGACAATAATTTATTCACCTCCATCAATAATAACTGTAGTTACTACACAGATGAACAGTTTAACACAATGGTCATATCTGATGTTATGATATCAATGATCCACTTCAACAGCAGAAGCCTCTATGCCAACTTTAATACCATTAAAGACTATTTACATCAGTTTAAAGAGCTGTTCAATATAGTGGCAATATCAGAGACATGGCTCATGAAGAGAAAGGAGTGGACTTTACAATGGAAGGGTACAAATTAAATTATATGAATAGAAAAGTGAAAAAAGGAGGAGGAGTTGCAATTTACAGTATCTCACAAAAGTGAGTACACCCCTCACATTTTTGTAAATATTTTATTATATCTTTTCATGGGACAGCACTGAAGATATGACACTTTGATACAATATAAAGTAGTCAGTGTACAGCTTGTATAACAGTGTAAATTTGCTGTCCCCTCAAAATAACTACACAGCCATTAATGTCTAAACCGCTGGCAACAAAAGTGAGTACACCCCTAGTGAAAATGTCCAAATTGTGCCCCAAGTGTCAATATTTTGTGTGACCACCATTATTTTCCAGCACTGCCTTAACTCTCTTGGGCATGGAGTTCACTAGAGCTTCACAGGTTGCCACTGGAATCCTCTTCCACTCCTCCATGACAACATCATGGTATTAAAGACCTTGCACTCCTCCACCTTCCGTTTGAGGATGCCCCACAGATACTCAATAGGGTTTAGGTCTAGATATGCTTGGCCCAGTCAATCACCTTTACCCTCAGTTTCTTTAGTAAGGCAGTGGTCATCTTGGAGGTGTGTTTGGGTGGTTATCATATTGGAATACTGCCCTGCGGCAGTTTCCAATCATGCTCTGCTTCAGTATGTCACAGTACATGTTGGCATTCATGTTTCCCTTAATGAACTGTAGCTCCCCAGTGCTGGCAGCACTCATGCAGCCCCAAACCATGACACTCCCACCACCATGCTTGACTGTAGGCAAGATGCACCTGTCTTTGTACTCCTCACCTGGTTGCCACCACACACGCTTGACACCATCTGAATCAAATAAGTTTATGTTGGTTTCATCAGACCACAGGACATGGTTCCAGTAATCCATGTCCTTAGTCTGCTTGTCTCCAGCAAACTGTTTGTGGGCTTTCTTGTGCATCATCTTTAAAAGGAGCTTCCTTCTGGGACGACAGCCATGCAGACCAATTTGATGCAGTGCATGGCGTACGGGCTGAGCACTGACAGCCTGACCCCCCACCCCTTCAATCTCTGTAGCAATGCTGGCAGCACTCATACGTCTATTTTCAAAAGACAACCTCTTGATATGACACTGAGCACGTGCACTCAACTTCTTTGGTCAACCATGACGAGGCCTGTTCTGAGTAGAATCTGTCCCGTTAAACTGCTGTATGGTTTCGGTCACCGTGCTGCAGCTCAGTTTCAGGGTGTTGGCAGTCTTCTTATAGCCAAGGCCATCATTATGTAGAGCAACAATTCTTTTTTTCAGAGAGTTCTTTGCCATGAGATGCCATGTTGAACTTCCAGTGATCAGTGTGAGAGAGTGTGAGAGCGATAACACCAAATTTAAAACACCTGCTCCCCATTCACATCTGAGACCTTGTAACACTAACGATTCACATGACAAAGGGGAGGGAAAATGGCTAATTGGGCACAATTTGAACATTTTCAGTAGGGGTGCACTCACTTTTGTTGCCAGCGGTTTACACATTAATGGCTGAGTGTTATTTTTAGGGGACAGCAAATTTACACTGTTATACAAGCTGTACACTGACTACATTGTATCAAAGCGTCATATCTTCAGTGCTATTCCATGAAAAGATATAATAAAATATTTACAAAAATGTGAGGGGTGTACTCACTTCTGTGAAATACTGTATGTTGACAAGTGCTTGCAATACAAGGTTGTCGAAAATTTGTCAGTGACTGTGGATGATTTATTTGAATGTATTACAATAGAAATCTGTTTGGACAATATGAAGAATATAGTAGTGAGCTGTGTATAGCGAACACCTGGATCAAATATTGACTTATTTAAGGACTGGATGGAAAAAAATGTATGCAAAACTTACTCATAAAGTTATGTTCATCCGTGGGGATTTCAATACAGATCTTATGAATTCAAAACAACATAGTATGACAGAAGAATCTATCAACACAATGTACAGTATGGGCTTTCATCCAACAATCGCCAGACCTAGCAGGATTACGTCACACAGTGCCACACTAATAGATAACATTCACAAACATTATGGAAAATAATATCTTGAGTGGGCTTTTATTAAATGATATCAGTGACCACCTGCCAATTTTTGTTGTCTATCACTGTGTCGCGTCAACCCCTTTGGTTCCAATCTATAAAATCACTCTTCACTTTAAACAAATTGTTTCACCCAAAAGTCTGGTCAAGAATTGTTTTCTTCACCTAAACACCACAGTTTGAAAACACATTCCATGGTAAAAGGGACGATAAAGGATTCTGTTCGTGCCAGGAATGGATTAGTCTGCGATCATAGATCCCAGAACTTCCTCACCAACCAGGCAGTTTTATGCTTCAAGAGCAGTTTGAAACATTCCAGGCCTATCAACAAAATCCCTTAAAGTCTCCCAGGAATTATCCAAAGCTCAACATTGCCTCTTTGGACAGCTCAGGAATATGTTTGTATTACTTCTGTCAACTGCTGGACTGTTTTTTGACTGAATATTAACTCTCTTCTAGTTTTCATTCCTCAGGATAATTCTCAGGACACTATTTGAAGAAATGACCAAGTCTGTGATGAACAATCATAGTTTAAAATGTTTCATTAATCACTGATTTGAAATGTGTTGCATGCCTGAAAATATGCTTAAACGAACCTTATTTTAATGCATTCTTAAGGAAGTAGTCATGAAAATTAGTTATGAATCACTAAAGTTAGTTTAGCTTGTGTGTGTGTGTGTGTGTGTGTGTGTGTGTAAGGTGATTATTTGTATTTTTCTTTTAATCAATATGTGTTCTTCATATTCAAAAGCATACACAAGTCATCTGACTGGCTCAGCCAATCACCAGCCAGTCTCTTTTGGACAACGCCCCCTTTCATTCTGTTGGTCGGTTACAGACAAAGGACTGCTTTCTTACTGGACCAGAGGTCCTTCAAATCTCCCGGGATGGGAGACAATTGGTTCCCTTTCATGTCAGTCAAGTTTTTCTCCTTTGAAAGTGCTCAGTTTAAGGGAGAAATGCCCAAGTTTGTCAGTTGTCTTTGTGTTCTGTTCAGTTACGTTCCTGCCTTGAATTCTATTTTTTCTTTAAACGTCTGGGGAAAATACTTTTTCTTCTGTTTTGAGCTCAACCTTCTCTTTTATATGGAGTGAAACTCCGTGTTCTCAGACATTTTTTTCTATTTTATAATTTGTTAAGCTTTTTCTAATTGTTTCTTAACTCACCATGTTTAAAGTAGACTGATCGTTTTTTTCTTTACTCACACTGAAAGCTGCTTTCGCCAATCGCCACGACATCTGAAGAACTCGGATTTCGTGGCTTAAATAATTTTTTCTTTTTTCTCTTCAATTCTGTGACTTTGATCAGACTTTGAACTATCTCCAATTTATTTGGACCTGGGAGAGCCGCTGGAAAAAAAGTCAATGCGACGGGTCACGTGAGCCAGATCCCTTTGTTTCATCTGCTGAGTTAATGCGATGTTCATTGCTTTAAAGTATGTCATAATTTGCCTCAGGTTAAAAACTAGTTCATAACTCTGATTGGAGCTATAGAATTAAAGAGAAATAGTATCCCTCTTTTCATTAAATTCCGTTTTCCCCTTTTTAGAGTAACCCAGCACTTCTTTTTCCATATAATCAGCTTTTATCATTTTCTTCATAAAATTTGTGTCCAATTTTCATCCTATTTTGATTACAGTTATTTCAGTCTCCATTTTCATTACAGTTACAAATTCACACTAAAGTTTTCTTGGTTCCACAAATATGATTGTACTCTTTTTGCTCAGTAATCCGTTACAAGTTAATATGATGGTTGACACTTGTTGATCATTTCACCATGCTTACAAATCAGTTGAACGTAATGTCATTTAATCTAAGTCTGATCATTAAAACTGTAAACGGTATGTGGAAGTTCCTGTTGATTTTTTTTTCCCGGTGTCTGTTTCTGAAGTCACCCAGGAGAATTCATGAATATTTGAGACTGATTGATTGAAGGTATAAAGATTAGTTATTAATAAATTGTCCAGGTTTTGGACTGATGCCCCCCAAAACAAGTTTTTTGTTGTGTGTGCATGGACCCGAAGTAAACCTTCATTTCCACACACACCTATAGATATAAATTAAACAATCTTTGTACCTTATAACCAATTTCTCCTACAACTGTGATTATACGAAGAATAAGTATACCAAAAATATTAAATATAAAAGAATAAGAACTGAAGAATTTATGTATTCACTGGCAAAGGAATTATTAATACAAGACTGGAAGATAGTTTGTGACAAAAATGATATAAATAAAGCATATGATGAATTTTTACAAATATTTCAATCATTGTATAACAAAAACTGTCCTATAAAACAATGCAGTGACAGACAGCAAAACCAACATATTCCATGGGTCACCAAGGGGTTATTAAATGCATGTAAAAAGAAGAATACATTATATAAACAATTCATTAAGTGTAGAACAGAGCCGAGCTCAAATATAAAAGATATAAAAACAAGCTAACTGATATAATGAGGACATGTAAGAAAGAATACCACAACAGAATATTAGAGGATAATAAAAATAACTTAAGAGGAATATGGCAAGTGCTAAATGGGATTATTAGTAACCAATCAAAGAATGCAAATTATCCAGAATATTTTATTGAAAATGACAATTTGATAAATCATATGGAGGATGTGGTTAGTGGTTTTAATAAAGTTTTTGTAAACGTTGGTCCAGAATTAGCAAAAACAATAGTGACACCAGAAACAAACGATGGTGGGTCTGTAAATGAAGTAGAAGATGGAAATTCAAATGCAATCTTTTTGGGTGCAGTGTCTGAAAAGGAAATTACCGAGACTGTAAGTAAATTTAAGAACAAAAAATCAGCTGACTGGAAAGAATTGACATGACAACAGTGAAAAAAGTAACTGAAGGAATTAAACCACTCACCCACATCTGTAACCTGTCATTTCAAACTGGTAATTTTCCAAACAAAATGAAAATAGCAAAAGTAATACCACTATACAAAACAGGAGACAGTCATCATTTTACAAATTACAGGCCCGGTCTCTTTACTCTCATAATTCTCCAAAATACTTGAAAAAAATTTTCACTAAAAGACTGGATAATTTCATTGAAAAACACAACCTCCTTACAGACAGTCAGTATGGTTTTAGAGCAGACAAATCCACATCTTTGGCACTGATTGAACTCGTAGAAGAAATCACTAGTTGTATAGATTAAAAAAGTTTGCTGTAGGAGTATTTATAGATTTAAAGAAAGCTTTTGACACCACTGATCATAGAATTCTATTGAGAAAATTGGAAAGGTATGGGATAAGAGGGGTCGGACTGAGTTGGGTGGAAAGTTATTTAAGTAAAATCACCATTCATGGACATCACTTGTGGTGTGCCCCAGGGGTCAGTTTTGGGACCCAAACTCTTTATCTTCTATACAAATGACATATGCCAAGAATAAAAAATTCTGAAATTTATTTTGTTTGCGGATGACACAAATATCCTTTGCACTGGTGAGAATTTGCAGCAGGTTTTAGTGGTGGTCACAACAGAAATGAAAAGGTTAACGCAGTGGTTCAACAAAAATAAATTATCTCTAAATTTGAAAAAAAAAAAAAAAAGATTATGTTGTTTGGGAATTATAAAATAAATCATGAAATAATGGTAATGATAGATGACACCAGAATTGAAATAGTACAGTAAAATAAGTTTCTGGGGCTGATGCTAGACAATAAAATCTGCTGGAAACCTCACATCAGTCACATTCGGGCCAAGTTAGCAAAATGTATAGGGATACTGGGGAAGACAAGACACATTTTGGACTATAAATCATTATACTTACTGTACAATTCACTGTTTTTACCATATCTTAACTACTGTGTAGAGGTCTGGGGAAACATCTAAAAACCAACCTACAGCCAATATGCACATTACAAAAAAAAGCTATAAGGATAATAAATAATGTAGGGTATAGAGACCACACCAACTCGCTGTTTTTAAAGTCACATGCCATAAAGGATGCTTCCTGGACGCCTCCCACTTGAGGTGTTTTGGGCATGTCCCACTAGGAGGAGACCCCGGGGTAGACCCAGGACTCGCTGGAGAGACTATGTCTCCCAGCTGGTCTGGGAAAGCCTTGGTATCCTCTCTTGAAGAGCTGGAGTAGGTGGCTGGGGAGAGGGAAGTCTGGACTCCTCTGCTTGAACTGCTGCCTCCATGACCCGGACCTCCAGAAAAGCGGTAGGAGATGGATGGATGCATGCATGCATGGATGGATTGATGCCATAAAGTTCATGGATTCATGCCATAAATTTAGTTAAATTTAAGACAGCACAAGTACAGGGCAATTAATAAGCAACTCCCAACTAATACGTATACAAAAAACATATTAAAAAAAAGACAATGATTACAATTTGAGAGGAGACAAACTTTACAAAACCTAAGGTTCGAACAACAAAGAAAAGTATGTGCATATCTGTCTGTGGGGTGGATTTGTGGAACAGTCTGGAGCTGGAACTGAAACTATGTACAAACAGAAACCAGTTTAAAAAGAGGTATAAACATTATTTGCTAAAAGGATATATGTTAGAGGTGTAGTATTAATATGTAAGATGCACTAAACTCATTCTGGGACGCTATGGTATGGTAGGTGGGACGATACTGTGTATATCTGTGTTGCTTTGGGCTGGGTATAGATGTATGTATATGTATGGAATGTATGTATGTAGGGATGGATGGGTGTCATTGTTGATATGTACTGTATAAAATATAGTTAACTGTCTACTTGGGGTTCTTAATAGAGGTAATATGTATATATTTCACATGGGTTGTATTTAGGGAAAAGAGGAGTTGGAGAAAATACGTGTTAACTTCCTTCTCCTTTTTGAGCACTGTACACTGTCACTTTTATTGCAATTGTTATTTGTTTTTGCATTTTTGTTCGAAATAAAGTTTCTCTCATCATCTCTCTCATCAATCACCATCATTTTAATTATAATATGATGCTGCACTTAACCCCTTAAGGCCTAAATATATTTACAATTATATAAAAAAATTATTTTGTGTTTTTGATGTCAAGCAGATGCCAAATTAAATGGAAATTGTATATTTGAATATAGCACATGAAATAAATATGAATTTAGCTATCACACAAGAGAACAACATTAGGCATAATTGGGCATAATAGTAATTACACAAATTTTCCAGTCTCTGGTATGTAGATTATTTTTTTGAACTTGCTATTGCCGAAACGGCTTTGAACTTCAATAATAACATGTTTATGAACAATCATTACTGTTCCATCATCACAGTCACAAAAAAGTCACATGAGGAGGAACTGTTACTTGTGGGTATGTGTTGACTATGCATCAACTGGCATTAGTGGAATACATATTCCACCTGTGCTTCATTCAGACTGGAAGTGGTTTGAGGTGAATTTGCAACAATCGTCCTTAAGGATTGAATAGTTTTTTTATTCCAACCACATTTTCATTTTAATTACGGACTTACAGGTGGAGTATAGCCTACAAATAAGGTATTTAGGGGAATGAATGAATGAACAGCGAGTGTGTGCATGCGATACACAGATAAGGCATGGTGGGATACTGTCAGTCTGTCAATCACTCTGTCAGTCAGTCACTGTCAGCAAGTGAACCTGAAGATGATGCATCGCAGAAGCTAGGAACCCTGGCAGTCAAGCTCAAAGGAAGAAGTGCACCGTAAAGATGCGGTGAAAGGTTCTGTTTTTTCACAATTCCATTGCCTTCTCTCTCTGTTCACCCATAGCAGTGATATAGCATATCTATAAACCCACACATAAGTAGGCTATGCAGTGAATAAATACCTTGCTGTGATTTTGCATAGCAGACATAAATAATATGACATGTGGAATCACGCAAAATAGTTCTTTTAAATATATTGTATTCTCCGTAGCCCCCATTGTACAATGGGGCAAAAAAGTATTTAGTCAGCCACCAATTGTGCAAGTTCTCCCACTTAAAAGATGAGAGAGGTCTCCAATTTTCATCATAGGTATACCTAAACTATGAGAGACAAAATGAGAAAAAAAAAATTTCAGAAAATCACATTGTCTGATTTTTAAAGAATTTATTTGCAAATTATAGTGGAAAAATAAGTATTTGGTCAATAACAAAAGTTCATCTCAATGTTTTGTTATATACCCTTTGTTGGCAATGACAGAGGTCAAACGTTTTCTGTAAGTCTTCACAAGGTTTTCACACACTGTTGCTGGAATTTTGGCCCATTCCTCCATGCAGATCTCCTCTAGAGCAGTGATGTTTTGGGGCTGTCGCTGGGCAGCACGGACTTTCAACTCCCTCCAAAGATTTTCTATGGGGTTGAGATCTGGAGACTGGCTAGGCCACTCCAGGACCTTGAAATGCTTCTTACGAAGCCACTCCTTCGTTGCCCGGGCGGTGTGTTTGGGATCATTGTCATGCTGAAAGACCCAGCCACGTTTCATCTTCAATGCCCTTGTTGATGGAAGGAGGTTTTCACTCAAAATCTCACGATACATGGCCCCATTCATTCTTTCCTTTACACGGATCAGTTGTCCTGGTCTCTTTGTAGAAAAACAGCCCCAAAGCATGATGTTTCCACCCCCATGCTTCACAGTAGGTATGGTGTTCTTTGGATGCAACTCAGCATTCTTTCTCCTCCAAACACAACAATTTGAGTTTTTACAAAAAAGTTCTATTTTGGTTTCATCTGACCATATGACATTCTCCCAATCCTCTTCTGGATCATCCAAATGCTCTCTAGCAAACTTCAGACGGGCCTGGACAAGTACTGTCTTAAGCAGGGGGACACGTCTGGCACTGCAGGATTTGAGTCCCTGGTGGCGTAGTGTGTTACTGATGGTAGCCTTTGTTACTTTGGTCCCAGCTCTCTGCAGGTCATTCACTAGGTCCCCCCGTGTGGTTCTGGGATTTTTGCTCGGCGTTCTCGTGATCATTTTGTGAGTTCTTGCGTGGAGCCCCAGATCGAGGGAGATTATCAGTGGTCTTGTATGTCCTCCATTTTCTAATAATTGCTCCCACAGTTGATTTCTTCACACCAAGCTGCTTACCTATTGCGGATTCAGTCTTCCCAGCCTGGTGCAGGTCTACAATTTTGTTTCTGGTGTCCTTTGACAGCTCTTTGGTCTTGGCCATAGTGGAGTTTGGAGTCTGACTGTTTGAGGTTGTGGACAGATGTCTTTTATACTGATAACGAGTTCAAACAGGTGCCATTAATACAGGCAACGAGTGGAGGACAGAGGAGCCTCTTAAAGAAGAAGTTACAGGTCTGTGAGAGCCAGAAATCTTACTTGTTTGTAGGTGACCAAATACTTATTTTACCGAGGAATTTACCAATTAATTCATTAAAAATCCTTCAATGTGATTTTCTGGATATTTTTTTTTCTCATTTTGTCTCTCATAGTTGAGGTATACCTATGATGAAAATTGGAGACCTCTCTCATCTTTTAAGTGGGAGAGCCTGCACAATTGGTGGCTGACTAAACACTTTTCTGCACCACTGTATATCTAAGAAATCAGCAGCCAATTAAAGTTAAATACTATTAATATGATTTATGTGCAGCAGCTGTCATGACTCATTGTAATAAAAGTATTACAGTTCATTATGACTAGAAACCACAGCCCTCAAAACTAATGTATTCTCCGTAGCCCCTGTATTCTCCATAGCCCTAAAATATTGGTTCCAATAATGATTACTACACAGGTACCTTGATTGACCTGTTCACCACCTATTACCCAAATTTATAGCTTAACTGTGGAGTAAACTCAATATGATGCTTTAAAGGGTTGTTTTGGTTACTCCTGTTCACATTTAAATCATGTTGTGATGTCAGTGTATTGTCCATTGCCCTGTATTTTTATGCATTGGGTTACCTACATTTACTGTAATGTCGTAACTTGAATACTATTCAAGGATACTTCATGAAATTTTCACATCAAACTGCCAAAATTTTATAGGTTTAAAAAAAAACCTTGGTTTTGTTTCTATCTTTATTTAGATTTTTTTTAACCTTTTTGGAAAGCAAACTGACACCTTGAAAGAAAAACTGCAAATACAGTATATCATGTTAAGTAAGCTGAGGCAATCACATCTTGCACAAAAACATCTAACATTAGATCATGGTGTACTCAGATGAATTAAGCATATGACACTTAGTTCACTGGGTATGAAAAAAAAACCCATTATGTAACGTGTTTTTCCCCCCATCTGTTCAAGCAAAAACAGTTCAGGTAAAGTCACTGATTTTTAAAGGGCTACTTTCAACCTACTGCCAAAGAAAAATAAAATAAAATAACCAATATTTCCTGTTCCCTAGGCAGTTATATTCTACAGCCATAAATTTCTATGAAAGCTGCAGAGGTAGCACAGGTCTATAAACGTTGGTAAATTACTCTTCAGGGTTTCTTTCGATTTCTCTTTAATATAGATATGGACTTAAAAACAAGCCAATAATAAATATCTGCATGATCAAGACAAAGTAATTATTGGTCTCTTGCTGTTCAGAGTGGGGACACTGTTGCACAGACATGATCCCACCTCAACCTGATGGTAGGTATCAAATATTCATTATGTTTGGTCAGGGATTATGGGCTTTGAACATGCTGTCCTCGTGGACAGGTGGAACATTACCTGTTAATAGGTATCAGGAATCCAACGAGAGGGAAACAAAGAAGGGCCTTCACGCCACTGGGCACTGCACAGCATCATTGGCACTAGATAAAACTTTTTAACTTATTATTATTGCACTACAAATGTATAAGATGTTTTACTGTAAATATAATACAAAAGTCTGCAAATTATTGTGAGCTACAAATGAAAAGGCTCATTACTGAAGCAATTTCCTCAAGTAGAAGTTTTCAGACCAAATTGTCTCAAAGGACATTATACTCAAGCTACCACTCCTCCAGTGGGATACTATTAGGAAGAATCTGGGGCGTCAGGTGGGGAGTGTCCCTTTGGGAGTACACATGATTGCTGGGGAAATGGAACCCAAGGCTGACCAAAAAGAACCTGGAAAAGAAATTTCTAAACTGAAAACTGTTGTCGACACTTCCAGGGCAAAGGATGTGGGTGCCTCTTAGCTTGCCAGGGTAGTCTCATCATCCAGGACTTTATTTTGTCAAAGTGTGTCTAGTATACTGTAATTACTAAATGTTTAGGGGCACACAAAGTTTGCAAATTACCAAAAATGAGCACAACTCTTTTAAGATAAGATAAGATAAGATAAGCCTTTATTAGTCCCACAACGGGGAAATACCAGGATTGCAACAGCACAGGGATAGCAACACTCAGAGCAACAATCAGAAGGCAAGAAAAAAAACAAGCAAGCAAGAGCAGCTAATATACATATGTACATATTACTATAAAATATACTGTATATATATACACACACACACACACACACAGACACACAGTGCAGAGCATTGTAGCTGGATGGAATAAATATATGAATATATGAACACACAGTGCAGAGCATTGTAGCTAGATGGAATAAATATGTAAATACACAAACACCCACAGTACGGAGCATTGCAGCTAGGTGGAATAAATATGCAAGTATATAAACACACACAGTGCGGAGCAATGTAGCTAGATGGAATAATATGTAGATATATAAAAACACAGAGCGGAGCATTGTAGCTAGATGGAATAAATATATAGATATATAAATATAAACACACCCAGTGCAGAGCATTGTAGCTAGATGGAATAAATATGTAAATATATAAACACACACAGTGCAGAGCATTGTTGCTAGGTGGGATGAAACAGCATAACCGTCTATTTAGTTATCCTACATGGTATGATTATGTGCCCATACATATTCTCACCCTCCATAGCGACCGGTATGTTCCTAGTTGTATGCCGGAGAGGACCATTGTGTAAGTCTATTGCATCTTTTGCATTCAAAAAAAACTATTAGTTTGTTACGTCTTTTTGCTATCTCTGCGAGCAGCCCTGCTTAGGTTGTACAGTCTGACAGCCGTTGGTAGGAAGGACCTACGAAACCTCTCGGTTGTGCACCTGGGATGATGTGCATCCAGTATGTCCTGCATAGGGTGGAACTCGGACTCCAGCAGAGATGACAGTTTAGCCACCGTCCTTCTCTCTCCTATCTCCTCCATCGGATCAAGGCGTTGCCCCAGGACAGAGCTAGCTTTCTTAATCAGTTTGTTCAGTCTCTTCCTATCGGCTGCAGTAATGCCACTGCCCCAGCAGACCACTCCAAAAGTGATGGCTGATGCCACCACCGTGTCATAGAATGACTTCAGCAGCGCCCCTTGTACACCAAAAGACCTGAGACTCCTCAGCAGGAACAGCCTGCGCTGTCCCTTCTTGTAGAGTGCGTCAGTATTGTGTGACCAGTCTAGTTTATTGTTCAGATGAATACCCAGGTACTTGTAGGATGTCACCATCTCGATGTCTGTTCCCTGTATATTTACTGGTGCTGTGAGGGGCTGCCCATGCCTGCGGCAGTCCACCACCAGCTCCTTAGTTTTCCTCGCGTTGATCTGGAGGCAGTTCCGATGGCACCAGTCCACAAAGTCCTGGATAAGCCCTCTGTACTCAGCTTCATCTCCGCTGGAGATGAGACCAACGATCGCAGAGTCATCAGAGAACTTCTGTAGATGGCAATGTGTTGTGTTGTGTGAGAAGTCCGCAGTATAAAGAGTGAACAGGAAGGGAGCCAGCACCGTTCCCTGGGGGGCCCCCGTGCTACTGATGATCGTGTCGGAAACACAGTCCCGGGTTCTCACAAACTGAGGCCGGTTCGTGAGGTAGTCCAGGATCCATGATGACAGGTGCTGGTCCACCCCTGCGCGCAGCAGCTTGTCCTTCAGGATCATCGGTTGGATGGTGTTGAAAGCACTGGAGAAGTCAAAGAACATGATCCTCACCATATTCCCGGGCTTCTCCAGGTGGGACAGAGAACGGTGAAGGAGGAAGATCACCGCATCCTCCACCCCAATGCCATGCTGGTAGGCGAACTGGAGTGGATCCATCGCTGGTTCCACCAGGGGGCGGAGATGAGCAAGGAGCAGTCTCTCCAGGGTCTTCATCAAGTGGGACGTCAAGGCCACCGGTCTGAAGCTGTTCAGGTCTTTGGGGTGGGAAGTTTTTGGTACAGGTACCACACAAGATGTTTTCCACAGCTGTGGTACCCTCCCCAGTTTCAGGCTCATGTTGAAGATATACGTCACAATCCCACACAGCTGGTCTGCACAGGACTTGAGGAGCTTTGCGCTGAT
Organism: Pholidichthys leucotaenia; assembly: GCA_020510985.1. NCBI lineage: Eukaryota > Metazoa > Chordata > Actinopteri > Cichliformes > Pholidichthyidae > Pholidichthys > Pholidichthys leucotaenia. The sequence goes on from CM035836.1 coordinate 189,167,692, forward strand.
GCCGTCCGGTCCCGACGCCTTCCTCGCCTTGATCTTCCTCAGCTCCGTCCTCACCTGGGTCTTGGTCAGGGTCAGGATGGGGGGCTGTGTGTTGGGAGTGGGGGGGGGTGTCGGTGGAGTGGGGAGTGGGCAGCAGGACTTGATTTCTTAGTGGCAGCAGTGGTTGTTGTGCAGACAGGGGGGAGGGCGGTTGGTCAAATCTATTGAAAAACAGATTCAGGTTGTTCGCCCACTCCCTGCCCCCCGTGGCCTGGGGGGAGGTATTCTGGAGCCCCGAGATGGTTTTGAGGTTTCTCCAGACCCCGCTGATGTCGCTCTGTTGCAGCTTGTCCTCCATCTTCTTCCTGAAGCTGTCCTTGCCTTCTCTGATCTTTCTCCTCAGCTCCCTCTGTACGGACTTCAGCATCTCCCTGTTCCCCGACCTGAAGATCCTCTTCTTCTCTCTCAGAAGTGTTTTTATCTCAGGGTTGATCCAGGGTTTGTTGTTTGAGTGACGCCGTATGGTCTTGGTGGGAACGGATTTGTCCACACAGAAGCTGAGGTAGCCCGTGAAGGTGTGAATGAGGCCATCGATGTCCTCACCATGTGGATCGCAGAGCTGCTTCCAGGCAGTGGCTTCAAAACAGTCCTTTAGAGTGTCCATTGTCTCCTCAGACCATAACTCCACAGTGTGCATGGCCAGAGGTTGTCTGTGCACTAGGGGTTTGTACACCGGTCGGAGATGAACCAAGTTGTGATCCGATCTCCCAAGTGGGGGGAGTTGTGATGAGGTGGTCCTTCACACCAATATATACAAGAAAACATCCAGCAGGGTCTACTTCAGATGTGAAGGTAAGAATACAATTAAACACTTCAAACAGTAGCAGAGAAGATAAGAGGTCAGTGTATACAAAAACTCACAAAATGTTTTATTCAGCATCTCTGCTGACATGGTTTCAGCAGATGATGAAATGATGAAATTATTGTATTGTAATAAGTAATTCTAAACCATTTAACATTGTCTTTCAGTTAGGAGTGAAAATCACCAGGTGCCTAAAGATACAATATTATACCAATACTTGGGCTACAATATATTACCATGATCTTGCAATATTGGAGTATTCTGATATCATATATTGCCATTTGCCATCCCGACCTCTGTCTTGTTCAACTCCTGGCTAGATCTCATGTGTCACTTTTTTTGTTGCACAGACCTAACCAGATAGTGAGCATTTGGCACCATCTAATGGATTTAAAAGTCAATTGTCTTTATTACTCTAATACCCAAAAAACTGAATTTGTATTTTTAACATGTATTAATACTTTTGTTTGAGTATTGGGATACTTAAAATATACTTTCTGGAATTTCCCCATTGTTGGACTAATAAAGGCTTATCTTATCTTAGATAATCAATACTGACTTCTCTGAATCAATACAATATCGTCGACACAAAGCATCGAGATACTACACTGTATCGATTTTGCACCCACCCCTACTTCAGCTATGCAATTGCTTTACTACAATGAAATAGCCCTTAATAGTTTTAGTACAACCACAAGTATCAATCACAAGTTGATGGTTCAGTAGTGGTTTAATTTAAAAATCAGACATTAATGTAATTTGTATTTGGGTTTGTATACATCTTAATCTCTCTTGGGAAAAATAAGTGTAATTACAGCTAAATGCAAAATGTTTGCATTTTTGATTTGCAGTCCGGTTTCTATTCACTACCACAAAACCTGCATAAATGGAGCATTTTTTTGAAGCACATTTAGCCCAACAGATGACCACAAGTGCCCCTCATTGGCATATTTTATATGATCCATTCTGACATAAAATGGTGCAATAAAACAGATGACACTAATATTATCATCTGTGTCTAAATACAACAGAACCTCTGTTAATTTCATTAGTAACAACCTGTGTTTGCTCACTGTCACTGGCTGCTGTGAAATATATCTTTGTAACTTGGTGAAAGCTTCACAGGTATCACAAATATATAGTTTTTAAATGGTCAAAGGCTATAAACTTCATTCAACTTTCATTTTTTTCTATAGACACCAGACACGTAATAACTTAAAATAATTACTGCTGTTCTGCTAAAAAAAAAGTAATGAAAATATCCACTAACATCAAAACAGCTGTAGATGCAAGTCTAATAAAAATAAGAAAAATAATTTGGGCTAAATTTTGCTACTGAAATTAAAGCAAACTTTAAAATTCTATGCTATAAAGGTTGGGAGGAGAGCTTTGAAGGGTATGTGCTGTGTTGTCAAACGATATGCTTGGAATCAGTTACAAGCATGTGAGCCTGTCCTGATGAAAAGGAAAAGATGATGCATCGCAGAAGCTAGGAACCCTGGCAGTCAAACTCAAAGGGAAGAGGTGAACCGTAAAGATGTGGTGAAAGGTTCTAAAAAGTATCTGTCTGATCCAGATCAAAGAGCAGATTTAATGTTTTCTGCAAACCCATCTAGCTGAATAGATGGTAAATATGGCTGTGTTGTGAGACATGTATATGTTGGACACTGCATATGTGATTTAACCACGATGAAGGAGAGCCAGCCCCCTGCGGTGCGGAGCCACAGAGCCTGGACCCCCTGCGGAGGACAGGGGACAGAAGACTTCCTGACCACTGAGGCTCGGGAAGAGAGAAGGGGGAGTTATGTAAATAAAAGGCTAATGAATGTGAATAAAGAGACTTTGATATAGATGTGTGATTTCCCCCGCGAGGGAAATGGTTTGATGTGAGAAGGTTTAAATGAGAGAACTTTGGTGTGTTCACTCTCTTTGTTCGCTGCTCAAGAATAAGAGCAGACAGTGGAATGATTTCTTGAATAAACTGAAATGAAAGACAATTCGGTTTCGTTATTCAAGTCTCCCCACATTGGTGACTGACGACGTTGAGAATGAACGAAGAAATTCTCAGGGTCCCGGACTCACAGCGCTCAGAGCTGGCGAGCGCAGTGGCCGTTAAGCTGCCTGATTTCTGGCAGGATAACCCACGGTCGTGGTTTCTGCAAGCAGAGTCGCAGTTCGCGCTCGCAGGAGTAACGGTGGATGACACTGAGTTCCACCATGTCATCGCTAAACTGGACAACAGCACAGCTCGGTGCGTGCAAAGCTTGGTGGAGCAGCCACCCGCGACCGACAGGTACAGCAAGCTGAAATCCACCCTCATCAAGTTTTTCACCCCCTCGGCTGAAGTGAGGGCGAGGAGGATCCTGTCTTTGCTAGACCAAGGTGGACACAGGCCGAGCGCCCTGATGGAGGAGATGATACAGCTGAGAGGGTTGGACAACGATGATTTCATTTTTCAGTTCATCTTCCTCTCCAACCTCCCGGCGCATGCGAGAAGCACGCTGGCCGGCAAAAAGTGTCACACCCTGGAGGAGTTCCGGGAGCTGGCCCAGGAGGCAGACGGGATCCTGGACGCCTGCGGCGGGCAAGCAACCACAGCAGCGACCCGAGACAGCGGGGAGCCAGAGGCGGCAGAACCAGACTGGCCGACGATGGCGGCAACACGGCCGCGACGAGGGGGAGCCAATAGCCCGGCGACAGAGGCGCGGGCACGACACAGCGGAGGAGAAGATCTCTGCTTTTACCATCGGAGGTTCGCAGAGAAGGCACGCAGGTGTGTGCCGCCCTGCATCTTCAGGAGTTCGGGAAACGGCAAGACCGGGGGTCGCTAGCAGCTTCGACCCTCGGAGAACGCAACAAGCTGCTCTACATCACGGATGCGCGCTCCGGACGAGTGTTCCTCATTGACACCGGAGCACAAGTGAGCTTCATCACCCCAACATACGCGGACCGGGTAGCTGGACCCCACGGTGACGGAGCTACAGCGGCAAATGGCTCGAACATCAACACCTACGGGAGAAGGACCTTGCCTTTATGCTTACATGGCCGCACATATGAATGGACTTTTGTAGTAGCGGCGGTGAGTTTCAACATGTTGGGCGCGGATTTTTTGTGTTCACACAATCTGTTAGTTGATCTTGCTAATAGACGGCTGGTAAATGCACTCTCTTTTTACTCTCTCCCCTGTTCAGCTCGAGTGTCCCCGCCACCAGTACAGACCCACGTCGCTACAGCAGGTGGTAAGTTTCACACACTCCTCACCCAATTTCCAGCGCTCACTGTGCCCACTTTTTCAGCGACGGTCGCGAAGCACGGGGTGAAACACTTCATCCCCACTTCTGGTCCTCCCGTGTTTGCAAAAGCTCGGCGCTTGGATGCAGTTAAGCTCGCCATTGCGCGCGAGGAGTTCGCCAGCCTGGAGAGGCTGGGCATCGTTCGTAGGTCGAAGAGCCCGTGGGCTTCGCCGCTGCACATGGTACCGAAAGCCGATGGCTCCTGGAGACCGTGCGGGGATTACCGCAGGCTAAACAACGCTACGGCACACGATCGTTATCCCATCCCGCACATTCAGGATTTTTCGGTGCACCTGGCGGGGGCGCGCATTTTTTCAAAGATTGATCTAGTTCGCGGCTATCACCAAGTCCCGGTCCAACCGGAGGACATTCCTAAAACAGCGGTAATAACCCCGTTCGGACTTTTCGAATTTTTACGCATGCCGTTTGGTCTCAAAGGGGCGGCGCAAACATTTCAGCGGATGATGGATGCCGTGTTACGCGATCTCCCTTTCGTGTTTGTGTACCTCGACGACATTTTGGTCGCGAGTACTTCAGAGGACGAACACGAAATGCACCTCACAGCAGTTTTTAGGAGGCTGGGAGAGCACGGCTTAATAGTTAACCCAGCCAAGTGCCAGTTCGGCGTTGAGCGGATTGATTTTTTGGGTCACCGCGTCTCCCCGGAGGGAGCGGTTCCGTTACCAGAGAAAGTACGCGCGGTAGCGGATTTTCCCCGTCCACAAACGGTCAAATCACTACAGGAATTCTTGGGGATGGTGAATTTGTATAACCGGTTCCTGCCCCACGCAGCTCAAATCATGCAACCGTTATATGCCGCGCTCAAAAAACAAAAGCCGACCCAGGCGGTCGAATGGTCCCCGGAGCGGGAGCGCGCGTTCACAGAGGTTAAAAAAGCCTTGGCTGACGCTGCGCTCCTGGCCCACCCAGACCCTGCAGCACGTATCGCGCTGACGACAGACGCTTCAGATTTAGCCATAGGGGCCGTTATTGAGCAACAGGTAGCCGGAGTTTGGCAGCCTTTGGCTTTCTTTAGCAAATCTTTAAGCGCGGCTGAGCGAAAATACAGCGCGTTTGACAGAGAACTGTTGGCGCTGCATTTGGCTATTCGTCATTTCCAGTTCTGGCTGGAAGGACGGTGCTTCACCGCTTATGTGGACCACAAGCCGCTCACATACGCCATGGCCAAAATTTCAGATCCGTGGTCCGGCAGGCAGCAGAGGCAGCTGGCCGCAATCTCGGAATTTACCACTGACATTAGGCACGTCGCGGGCAAATTCAATGTAGTAGCGGATTGTCTCTCACGCGCGTTCACGACCCCGACACGCGCAGAGGCAGAACGGGCCACCGTGACCGCGCCGCAGGAGAGCGGCACGGTGGCGCGCGCAGCCCCGGTGCACGTGGGTATAGATTACGCAGCCATGGCAGCGGACCAGGGGGCGGACGCAGACGTGCGCGCGCTCCAGTCTGGACCAACAGGGTTGAGGCTGGAGAGCAAGTGTTTACAAACCGGTATGCCCCCCCTGATCTGCGACATGTCGACGGGGCGCCCGCGTCCGGTGGTTCCGGCCACGTGGCGCCGCCGTGTTTTTGACTCGGTCCACTCACTGGCGCACCCGGGGGTGCGCGCGTCGGTGAAACTAGTGGCGGAAAAGTTTGTTTGGCCGTGCCTGCGCAAGCACGTGAAGGAATGGGCAAAAACCTGCATTTCCTGTCAACGGGCCAAAATTCACAGGCACACAAGAGCCCCGTTAGAACCGTTCCGCATTCCGGCCAGAAGGTTCGACCATGTGCACGTCGACCTTGTGGGCCCCCTACCGGCATCACAGGGGTTCACGTATCTTTTGACAATGGTGGACCGCACCACACGTTGGCCGGAAGTGGTCCCACTTGCGACGACCACGGCCGCGGAGGTGGCTCGCGTTTTTTTAACGGCTTGGGTGGCGCGCTTCGGGGTTCCGTCGGACATTACGTCCGATAGAGGACCGCAATTCATCTCTGAGCTGTGGTCAGCGATGGCCAACGGCTTAGGAGCCAAAATTCACCGCACTACGGCTTACCACCCTCAGGCTAATGGTTTATGCGAGCGTTTTCATAGGTCTTTGAAGGCAGCACTCAGAGCGTCGCTCACGGATGCAGATTGGGTAAATAAACTCCCTTGGGTTTTATTAGGGTTGCGTTCTGCGCCTAAAGAGGACTTAGACGCCTCCCCAGCGGAGCTGGTATTCGCACAAACTCTGAGGCTGCCGGGCGAGTTTTTACCAGAGCACCCAGAGCCCCCACCTCTCTCTGCTCTGGGACCGTTAGTTGGCACGGGGGCAGACACGCTCCCGGGTCCGGTTCATCACGCTTTTCCACGAGTTTTCGTCCCCAAGGCTTTGAAAAATGCCGATTTCGTTTTTGTCAGGCGCGAAGCCCTTAAAGCAACGCTCAAACTACCTTACGAAGGGCCATTTCGAGTGCTGGAGGCAGGTGATAAGCAATTTGTGCTAGATTTTGGGGACAGAAAAGAGACAGTCAGTATTGACAGACTAAAACCTGCTTTTGTCATGAAGGACGTGTCTGTACCGGTCGCGGTGGCGCCTCGACGAGGCAGGCCCCCGCAGAGGGCAATTAACCACTCTCTTCCTCAGTCAACAGACCCGGAGCAGAACAGCACCGCAGGCAAGGCGGGGCCAACGCACAGCAGATTCGGCAGACGGCTGAAGCCCAAGCGGCGCACAGACTGAATGTTGGTGTTGATTATTCAGTAGTGAGTAAGGTGCTATTAAATTTTGGGAATTAGTCTGTTCTTCATCGTTTGGGGGGGGGTTATATGGCTGTGTTGTGAGACATGTATATGTTGGACACTGCATATGTGATTTAACCACGATGAAGGAGAGCCAGCCCCCTGCGGTGCGGAGCCACAGAGCCTGGACCCCCTGCGGAGGACAGGGGACAGAAGACTTCCTGACCACTGAGGCTCGGGAAGAGAGAAGGGGGAGTTATGTAAATAAAAGGCTAATGAATGTGAATAAAGAGACTTTGATATAGATGTGTGATTTCCCCCGCGAGGGAAATGGTTTGATGTGAGAAGGTTTAAATGAGAGAACTTTGGTGTGTTCACTCTCTTTGTTCGCTGCTCAAGAATAAGAGCAGACAGTGGAATGATTTCTTGAATAAACTGAAATGAAAGACAATTCGGTTTCGTTATTCAAGTCTCCCCACAGTAAAGATATTTTTGTAAATCATTTCAAGGAGCACCCAAAGATTAGAGATCACATAACAGAGAGATACTAAAAGTATAACCAGAACAAATAACCCAGCTTTAGACATTTAGTAAACTGGTGACTTTAGGAACTGCTCATCTGTCACAGAAGCTGAAATTGAAAAAGTGGAAGAAATGAAGATTTTCCCGAGGGGTAAGCATCTAATAAGTTTCTGCTTTTCACTGTATGGAACATGTGCTGACACTGCAGTTTGGATTTATGACCCAAGAAACTGATTTTTAGAAAATCCAATCACAACATGGCTGTGGTAGAGGCATGGACACATAATTAATGTACTTCCTGTGCTAGATTTTAACAGGTATCATTCACTGAAAAATGGTGTTCAAGGGTTTCAGCCTTCTAAAATGTGTCCATAGAACAGGGGTCACCAACCTTTTTGAAACCAAGAGCTACTCCATGGGTATCGAGTCATGTGAAGGGCACCAACTTGACACACTCCTCTAAAATAACAAATTGTATATATATATATATATATATATACAGTGGGGTAAAAAAGTATTTAGTCAGCCACCAATTGGGCAAGTTCTCCCACTTAAAAGATGAGAGAGGTCTCCAATTTTCATCATAGGTATACCCCAACTATGAGAGACAAAATGAGAAAAAAAAATCCAGAAAATCACATTGAAGGATTTTTAAAGAATTTATTTGCAAATTATGGTGGAAAATAAGTATTTGGTCACCTACAAACAAGCAAGATTTCTGGCTCTCACAGACCTGTAACTTCTTCTTTAAGAGGCTCCTCTGTTCTCCACTCGTTACCTGTATTAATGGCACCTGTTTGAACTCGTTATCAGTATAAAAGACACCTGTCCACAACCTCAAGAAGTCAGACTCCAAACTCCACAATGGCCAAGACCAAAGAGCTGTCAAAGAACACCAGAAACAAAATTGTAGAGCTGCACCAGGCTGGGAAGACTGAATCTGCAATAGGTAAGCAGCTTGGTGTGAAGAAATCAACTGTGGCAGCAATTATTAGAAAATGGAAGACATACAAGGCCACTGATAATCTCCCTCGATCTGGGGCTCCATGCAAGATCTCACTCCGTGGGGTCAAAATGATCACGAGAATGGTGAGCAAAAATCCCAGAACCACATTGGGGGACCTAGTGAATGGCCTGCAGAGAGCTGGGACCAAAGTAACAAAGGCTACCATCAGTAACACACTACGCCGCCAGGGACTCAAATCCTGCAGTGCCAGACGTGTCCCCTTGCTTAAACCAGTACATGTCCAGGCCCGTCTGAAGTTTGCTAGAGAGCATTTGGATGATCCAGAAGAGGATTGGGAGAATGTCATATGGTCAGATGAAACCAAAATAGAACTTTTTGGTAAAAACTCAACTTGTCGTGTTTGGAGGAGAAAGAACACCATACCTACTATGAAGCATGGGGGTGGAAACATCATGCTTTGGGGCTGTTTTTCTGCAAAGGGACCAGGACGACTGATCCGTGTAAAGGAAAGAATGAATGGGGCCATGTATCATGAGATTTTGAGAGAAAACCTCCTTCCATCAGCAAGGGCATTGAAGATGAAACGTGGCTGGGTCTTTCAGCATGACAATGATCCCAAACACACCGCCCGGGCAACGAAGGAGTGGCTTCGTAAGAAGCATTTCAAGGTCCTGGAGTGGCCTAGCCAGTCTCCAGATCTCAACCCCATAGAAAATCTTAGGAGGGAGTTGAAAGTCCGTGTTGCCCAGCGACAGCCCCAAAACATCACTGCTGTAGAGAAGATCTGCATGGAGGAATGGGCCAAAATACCAGCAACAGTGTGTGAAAACCTTGTGAAGACTTACAGAAAACGTTTGACCTCTGTCAAGGGTATATAACAAAGTACTGAGATGAACTTTTGTTATTGACCAAATACTTATTTTCCACCATAATTTGCAAATAAATTCTTTAAAAATCAGACAATGTGATTTTCTGGATTTTTTTTTCTCATTTTGTCTCTCATAGCTGAGGTACACCTATGATAAAAATTGGAGACCTCTCTCTTCTCTTAAGTGGGATAACCTGCACAATTGGTGGCTGACTAAATACTTTTTTACCCCACTGTATATATATATATATATATATATTAGGGATGGGCATTCGGTGAAATTTTCTTCACCGATCGTCGGGAGAATTAATGATTAATAATCGGTTAATCATTAACATTTTTAGGTACGTAACAAGGCAGGTAGACTACATTAGAACATCAGGAATCAGCACGGAGAGCCCTCTCTCTGTTCTCGTGTTGGCTCGGCTCGGGAATCTCGCAAGCTGATTGGCCGAGACGTTTCACCCCGCAAGCTGATTGGCCGAGACGTTTTACCCAGCTTCTGTCCCTGCCGAGCGGCCACCCAACAAACGAAGACCGCATTCATTGCTCTATCGCTCGTGTTACTTAGTCTAGCCACGCAGAACTTTTTGCTGTTCTCTTGTGCCATTTTGTGCGAAATAGTCTTCCCGTCGAGCCACTACGCCGCCTCCTGCAGCTTCCCTCGACGTGTGTACACCGAATCTTCATGACCTTCTCAATAAAGTTTCTGAAAAAAAAAAAAAAAAAGAATCTTCACGACCGCCATTACTCAGCGCGCAACCACTGTTGGCGGTTTCTTCATGTAATAAGGGTGTTCCATGGACCCTGTCGATGAGGTATATTTGTATGCTGCATTGCAGTGATTGCAGTACACCTGGTCATTTTTTAAATTGAAATGGTCCCACGCAACACTTCGCCGTAACCGCTTCATGATTTGGCGATTGCCCTACGGAAGCCCGTATGTATCAACTGAGGCACGCCAAGGTACGGCGATGGTGTAATGTTGCCCCCTGGTGCCCAAATTTTGCCATTGCATTGTTTGAGGACGGCCGTGCACTAGGCCTAATAACGTCGGATTGTTTAAAAAAAAAAAAAACGGTTTGTCGACGAAAATGAACTTCCTCGGTGAAATTCTTAATGATCAATTATCGGTTAATCGGTAAATTATGCCCATCCCTAATATATATATATATACGTACTGTATATACTGTATATATATATATATATATATATATATAATTATCAATAACTTAGAGTGGGTAACAGACAAGATCAATATTCAACACTTTATTTTTATTAATCTCAGCAATTGTTCTGATGATCACTTCTACATTTCATTAAAAAATGTCCAGTTTTCACCAGTCCCTTTTAACCATAAAAACCTAAACCCTTTTAATTCATGAACTATGTTGAACCATGTTTGAAAAAGTTATGCAACATTTAAGAAAAATCAACTTTCATATTAAATAAATCTTATCACATTTTTAACTGAACAAATCTGCTGCAATTCTGCTCAAAATCTGTTACATTTAATAAACACTTTTGTGTGTTCTTCTTCACTGGAATTATATCCATACAGTTCTTGCCAAGAATCATGCTGGAGTAATAACCAGCACCGCGGCAGCAGTTTACCCTCGGCCGCGGGATCGCGGGGATCGTGGGTTCGATCCCTGCCCCCGGCCAACAGTGATCTGTGTGGAGTTTGCATGTCCTCCCCGTGTTTGCGTGGGTTTCCTCCCGCATGCCAAAGACATGCAGGTTAGGGAGTTAAGGCTTGTCACCGGACTGCAGAACAAATCTACCTATGGGTACAAAAAAAAAAAAAGAGTGGGCAGCAGTTTCATGACGCGTATCGAAGGTTTTTTTTTTTTCCAAAACTTTATTGAGAACAAGGTCCACATAGTGCCGCTTCACCGTCGCCCCGCAAATGAAACACACGCAGCTTCCTTTCACGGTAGGAAAAAAGAACTCTTCCTCCTGCTCACTTTGAAAATGATAAATTTTCTGTCTTTTTTTTTTTGCCATGTTTTTGGGCTAGGAAACTGCACTGCGACCACCATCTTCACTGCCCGCTAGCTTACTCTCCACAAGCGCGAAGGTTTTGTCATGCACACAATACTGACCTTTGAACTAGGTCAGAGTTCACCTTAACTTTACGTATAATAAACATATTTTCCTTTTTTTTTTTAAGACATTGTCATTTTAAAATCTATATAAATGCAAGTGTGATTTTAAAAAATAGCGGCAGAAAAAATTACATCTTAGATGCAGCTCACTTGCGAGTTGTGCTATTTTTAGAACAGGCCTGCGGGCGACTCATGTGGTCCTTGCGGGCGACATGGTGCCCGCGGGCACCGCGTTGGTGACCCCTGCCATAGAATATCGCTCTGCATTCAATACAGTCATCCCTGACATTCTTATTAACAAGATGGCTGCAATGGGCCTCCCCCCGCCACCTGTTCCTGGATATACTGTAGGACTCCCTTTCCAACTGTCCACAAACTGTGAAAACTGGAAACACCAGCTCCTCCCATTCGTGCTCAGTATCGGTGCTCCACAGGACTGTGTGCTGAGCCCTCTCCTGTTTGCCATCTACGTTCATGACTGGGCCTCCACCCAACCCACCTACAGAATCATATAATTTGCTGATGACACAAGCTCTGTGGGCCTTATAACTGGAGGAGACAAGACCCCTACAGGGACGAGGTGCAGCGGCTGACAAGAGTGGAAGCAGAAAAAGAAAACCAAGGAGCTCATCAGACTTTGGGAGAAACAAAACTGCCCCACCCCTCTCCACATTAAAGGTGATTATATGGAGAGGGTTTCCTCTTTCAAGTTTTTGGGGACCAAGCTAGGGTCATCAAACTTGCTACACAGGTTCACCTTGGGATCCTGACCTACAACTATGGACTGTATACTACTGTTTTTGTTATGTATTCATGGATAATAGGCTAATCATATTTTGAGTCTGCTCCAATAGCCATATGAAAAAGTTTAAAATTGCTCTCCTTCAGTGACATACTGGCATCTTCAAAGAAAATAGAGGCATATTTTATGTGTGTGTGTGTGTGTGTGTGTACATATGTTGTGTTTTTATATTTAGTTTCTTGTTTTTATATTTGCTTACTTTATATTCAGTTTTATTTAATTCTTTAGGCCTTATTTCTTTTTAAATTTGATGTACAGTATATAGTTTTATCAATTTTGTAAATTTAATAAGTATTAGTGCATACCTGTGCATGCCCGCAGAAACCAAGTATAAGCAAGTATTTCTGCATGCCCGTAGAAAGCAGGTGTAAGCAAGGGTGTAAGCAAGCACGTCAGCACTCATTCAGTGATGCCTTCCTTTGATCTTTGATGATGTCATAGCAAGTCCTATGATCTTTGATGATGTCATCGTGAGTCCTATGATAGTGAGTGATGCCTGCCTTTGATCTTTGATGATGTCATAGCGAGTCCTATCTGAACAAAGGGAAGAAACAAACACGAAAACATGGGCAGAGAGTTCATGACATTGGCCCAGTGTCTCAGGTCATTAAAAAAAAAAAAAATCTGTTTTGCACAACATGGTGTCTGTAAATGTCACAAAGTGGATGAGTTAAAATCTGGGACAAACACCATATGAAAGTGTGCAGAGAGCATCCCAGGGAGAATGGCAGAATTTGTCTGCAGTAAAGCTTGAGTTAATTTGGAAAAATGCACTGGTTATGGATAAAAGAACCAGAGGTTTCAAATTCACAGATTCATGCTTAGTCCACTGTCTCTGTGGCCTTTGAATAAGTTGCTGAAAACAGGAAGGTGGGGTCAAAAAAGGGTTAGGCAAGTGCAAGTAAATCAATATAAGGCAATACAGCAGTACTCCAGGTTTGCACCACTAGCTTATTGTAATGAGCCCCAGATGTGGTCCAATATGCCATATTTTATACTCAACTCATCTTGCTTTTTTAAATATTGTTTTTTTGCACTTGCAGTATATTCAGTATGTGTGGTGCACAGAGTCATGCACTGCCCAGTCTATATACCACACTGGGCTTTACTGACAAGACAAAATGATTTACCTCAAACTGATCAGCGCATAGAGAAATTGGAAACATCAAAATACGAGAGGTGAGAGACAAGCTGCAGGAACTAAAATGTATGGAATGCTTTATATAAAGACTGTTTATTTATCTCACAGGAGATCACCCAGTCTCATATTCAGAGTTGTATACTACAATTGGGAATTCATACTTTACTCTTTAGTTGAGGATGAGTCATTTCATTACCCCCCACACACACACACCCCCGCCCTTCCCCAAGTACAAGCCAAAACCTGGTTGCCAGACTCCCCGCCACTACAATTCACAGTTTATTATTCAATAAAGATCATTTTTTGCACGGTCAACCTTGGTCTCTCTGCTGCCTACTTTTGGGTCTGTTCCCCCCAATCATGTCAAAGGATGCCATAATATCAGTCATTCAGGACAGTGGAAAGAAGCCATGAATGAGACAATTGGAACACTGGAGGGGAATGAGACCTCCAGTCTCACCAAGTTGCAACCAGGAAAAAAGGCAGTGGGGGAAAAAACGGCCTATGGCCTGAAGAAGAACATTGATGGATCGGAAAATATGGGGCAAGATTTGAAACAAATGGTTACAATCAGAAACCAGGCACTGATTATAAAGAGGCTTTTTCAGCCACAGCTGACATAAGTGTAAGAGTGGTCATGCAAATTTGCAGTCCTAGAGATACCCCATGTGAGCCAAAACTTGAATATGAACAAAGTCAAATAAAATAAAAAGTTAAGTGATTAAAATGTTACAGTACATGTGCTGTGTTGCACTGATACAACAAGCCCAAACTTAAAGAGAATAAGTCTTCAACATTCAAATTAATCGGTGTGTACTGGCAGAACTAAAAACAATATCTGTCACAGGTCTGTGGTGGACCACTCCCAGTTACACAGGGTGAGACTGGACATCCTGGCAGATAAGCACATCTGTCACAAGGTCTGTGGTGGACTTTTGCCAGTCAGTGCATCGTGACATGCACTACACAAAGAACAGAGATAAACAAACCTATCATCTGGTCAGTCACTGCAACAGATACTGGAGTCAGTTTGTCTTGGCCTGTCCTTGTCACTGATAATACCTCTATCTGCCAAGAATGTGCCGCTAGTCCAACAAAAGCTAGCGGTACTCAAATACTTTGCAAGCAGTTTCATGAAATGGTCAGTCAGAAAAGCAACTCATACCGGCTCGGATGTCGCCCGAGTTAATGAGGTCAGGAGTTCCTGGCAGCAGAAGACGAAGGACAGAGCTGCGTGGAGGAATGTGATCAGACCTAAATGAAACAGTCATTGTCGCCCCCAACAGACTGCTATGATGATGATGATGATGACATTACTGAGGACCTCTCCTGGTCAGACAACACAACGGCAGTAGTGAGGAAAGCTCAACAGTGACTCCACTTCCTTAGCTTGTTCTTCCTCAGAAAGAACAAGCTGGAGGAGAAGCTGTTGCTGACATTCTACTGCTCCACCATAGAAAGGGTGCTGGCATGCTCAGGTATGTGGTATGCCAGCTGCTCTACAGCGGACAAACACGTGCTGCAGAGGGTAGTAAGGATAGCTGAAAAATCAAAATTCTTAGACATGAATGAGGACAGGTCTCATGGGTTGATTTGTGATGTCACAAAGCCCTACGTTCAGTTACCTTCCCATCACAGTACTATTGGCTGCGATATCAATCCTGTCCATGCCCATGATCTTGCATGTTTTCCCATACTATGCAAAGAGGAGCTTCATGCAGGGATCCAGAACCAGGGATCCAAAGGCCCTATTAGCGTCAGCACTAATGTTTACAGCAGCGGCATGACTAAAACAAATTTGGGCTTCACTATGAAGGTAAGCCTTATGGATACAGCTGTCTCCACACTATCAAATCATTCTTCTAACCCACAACCCCTTAAAGTAGAACTGAACTGAACGGCATTGAACGGCACTGGGTGATAGTACATACAATTATAAAGATAATTTATCATTGGCACCCCCTCCACAAATCCCGGAATCTTGGAGAAAATCGCGATTTTGAATTTCCCGCCCTGAAAAATCAGACAAATCCGCCGAAGTGCAGCCGGAGTTCCGCGTGACGTCACGAGTGTGACCCAGTCCTCATGTTTACCATTGCGAGCACGTCGACACTGGTTGTTTTTGGTGCATTTTGTCGTGATAGTCGACTACAAAACACTTCCAACACCTGGGAAGATCTGTTCAGTGGCCAAGGAAAGCTGTCATGGCGACGAAAGAAAAGAAAGGGGGAGGAAAAGCGACCGGGAAGCGATGCGTTTCTAGATATACAGTGATCCCTCACTTATGGCGTTTAATGGGGACCAGAACCGACCGTGAAAAGTGAAAAACCGCGAAGTAGCGTCACCCCCCCCACCCCAAGGGCGTCACAAGCACTATTTTGCACAAAAAGGCACAAGAGAACAGCGAAAAGTGCCACTAAGCAACACGAGCGATAAAGAACAATGAATGCGGTCTTCCTTCGCTGGGTAAAACGTCTCGGTCAATCAGCTTGCGAGATTTCCGAGCGGTGAAGAGGTGGGCGGAGAGGAGTGGAGCGGTGGTCAGAGAGGTAGATTTTCAGTTGTGCGGGCTCTCCGTGTTGATACCTGATGTTCTAATGTAGTCTCCCTGCCTTCTCCCTGCCTTCTACATTAGAACATCAGGTATCAACACGGAGAGCCCGCACAACTGAAAATCTACCTCTCTGACCACCGCTCCACTCCTCTCCGCCCACCTCTTCACCGCTCGGGAATCTCGCAAGCTGATTGGCCGAGACGTTTTACCCAGCTTCGCTCCCTGCCGAGCGCCTATACCCAGTGAAGGAAGACCGCATTCATTGTTCTTTATCGCTCGTGTTGCTTAGTGGCACTTTTCGCTGTTCTCTTGTGCCTTTTTGTGCAAAATAGTGCTTGTGACGCCCTTGAGGGGGGGGTGACGCTACTTCGCGGTTTTCACTTTTCGCGGTCGGTTCTGGTCCCCATTAAACGCGATAAGTGAGGGATCACTGTAATAAGTTGGAAAAATGCTGATGGGTTTTTTTTCCCCTTTCTTTTTTATTGTTAATTTTCCTTATCCTGACACCCCAAACATGCCAAAGTAAAGACTCACCATTCTGTATTCAATAAGCGACTCTCCTCCCCATCACTGCTGCGGTCTGAGTCGGTGCCGGAATCCCCCGAAAATTCTGGCTCTAATCTGTACGGTTCGATGCCTCCCTCGTTCTCTTCCTGTTCACTTGACACTCCTGCATCCTCCTCTGTCTTGTCACCGATCCTGAATGCCTCTTCACTTTGAAAACTCTGGTGTTCTAGACTGCTGGAACTGCTATCATCTGCCATTGTTGTTTTGATAAGGGTCACACTCGTGACGTCACGCAGCGTCGTCTGCACTACTTCCGGTTTGTTTGGCACTGCCAGCCAGAGGCAAAAGTTTATCGGCTTATAGCTTGGCCATCGCACGGCCTAAAAATTTATTTTATGTGTTGAAAAATACAATAGGTAATAAGGAATTAATCTGCTATTCTACTTTTTTGGCAAAAAGGTGAGTTCAGTTCTACTTTAAATAAATTATTTGAAAAGTTAATTGGCAGAAAATTTGGTTATAGAGTGTGGCTGCTGAAGCTACTGTTAGAATAGTGTTGCTCAAAGAAGAAATGATGTTTGATGTGTATGCTTTGCCATCTATGATTGTATTGTGTCGGTGTTATTGGTACTGATGGAAGTGCTGCTTGTCCTGCCTTTTGTACAAATGCCAGTTTGGGGGGGGATTAAATTATTTTTTAGCGGTTAGCAGTAACATAGCAGTTGGTCATTACGGGTGATCAGCCTTACTGCACCTCACCCAGAAAACCTTTGCTTAATAGGGACCCATGTATAGTAATAAACAGACAGCATATGGAGTGTTTAAGAACTAGAGATAATCATGAAGCGCAAAATCTGCCCTGCCCTGTTCTCTTACATCGTGCACATTCAACCTATGTGTCCGTGATGGCTTGGCAACTAAGTGACCAAATGAAGCAATGACTATGAGGCTCTTCTAGGAGGATGAACATCTGAATTAAAATCCCATGGTCTGTTAACTGACTCCATCTATCATTCTCTTCCCCTAGTCACCTAAATATGGCCCAGTCAGCTTTGCTCCAGTCAAACTCCATTTATATTAATCTGCAGCCCAGGCCTGGTAAGTTGAAATAATACGTGTTTATAGAGAAATGTACCCATCCAAGTGAAAACTGGCTCATAATGACTGGTATTGGGTTTTTATAATGTTCTGCATCTGATGTCTTTTCTCAGAAATTAAGTACTAAAGAACAATTTTATGAATCAATCTTATGTTTACATGTTGACTTTTCTAAAAGGACAAACAAAGGCCTAATCTACCTATAAATGGAAGAAATCTCAGTTTGTGTGTGTGTGTGTGTGTTCCTCAGCTATCTCTCAAACCGGTCGTCAGACTGACCTCAGATTTTATAAGTGCTTTGCTGAGGTTACGAGGGTGTGCATCCCCGAGTATGGAGTTGCACAGTCAAAATATGTCATTTTTATCAAAAAAAGTTTAGCCACCACTCTGTGACCGCTCTGTGTCTTCATGCCTTGTCTTCAAGAAGTGTGGGCGGGGTTTCGGATTGACGCTGTGCTCAATGGATAATACGTTGCATCACAGCCATGCTGATTGGATAACGCACAGAGCCACAACCTGTCAGTCACCACAGCACTTCACAATAAGTGCTTTGCTGAGGTTATGAGGGTGTGCATCCCCAAGTATGAAGTCGCTCAGTCAAAATATATACCATAAAGTTGCTGTGATTGTGTAGGTCTAATGGATAATTCGGCATGCAGAACATGATGTGTGGGTTGAGGCGCTGCCGGGGACCCGTGGTGCCGCAAAGGACATCACTGGCACATGGGTAAAGCAGCAGCCAAGACTCCCGTTAACTGGGCAATACCGGTGTCCGACTGGGCACTCCACGATCATTTGAGGGAGGCATGCTCAGCCTGCCCCATCAGTGGTAGACAACAGTCCTGACTGCTGCTTCATTGTGGAGCGGAATGGCCAGATCAACTGCATATTACATGCGGACACATATGCACGCGTTGACTAAACGACAACAAAAATGCCCAAATAGCAAAATAAATCATTTGTATTTGAATATTTACAGACAAATGGGCAACACTGATGCAAAAGTTGCAGCCAAAAGGTTCATTCTCCTGTGTGTGTGTGTGTGTGTGTGTGTGTGTGTGTGTGCGCGCGCGTGCGTGCGTGCGTGCGTGTAAATGGTGAAGGGATTGGCGCCATAAGTGAAAGCTCTGAATTTCCCTCTGGGGATCAATAAAGTATTCAAGATACAAATACAAAAAAAATAATGTTCAGTGTTTTGTACTTATAATACTGCTAAAATATAAAAGGATGCACTACAATGGGTCTCAAATATTTGTAAACGTATCCTGTTATAGTACTGCATGAGTTTATTGACGATATACTATAAACTACACATATAAACTAAATCATAATGGTGACTGAATAACTCCCGTTCCCCAGTGCAAGATACAACATTTATGAATATAAGTCATAAAAGATCACACAAATAAGTCTGACAAAAAAATAAACAAGCAGTTCTTAAACAGTGGCTAATATTGGATGTCCGATTCATTTTCAATTATTCTGCAATTAATATTTACACAATCAAATAAATCTCAGTTCAGTCCCTTTCATATTTGTCACAGTCTAACGTGTGATTGCCTACATATAGGCTTCACCTCTGTAGTCCACTTTCAAGCACAACCTGCATATGGGCCTGTAAAGCCTGATTGGGATACCCGTTTCAGACAGGAATACTTGCTTTCAACGGACATGCACTAGTAATTCTCAAATACAAAAGTGAACCTAAATTTGTAATTGCATACATTTTAATAAGTTCAGAACTGTTTGGCCTAGTGTAAAGCATATGGGTATGCACATGTCGCGGCTCACTGTTTGAGTGTTGTTTCAGAAAACATCAGTCAAACAAATTTATTTTTGAGAGAATTTGTTTTGTCTCACTCAGCATATTTACAGTGAGAGGCCCTGTCCAAGGGTATGCAATAGTGTGGTGTATTTTACACGATCAATAATTAAAAGTACTCATAGTGACAATGAAGAACAGAATTAAATTCACAAACTTTGACCTGTAGCGCAGTGCAGCGCAAAGCAATGACAGTTTTTATTAACCAAAGCTGTGAGAAAATTAATCACCCCTGAACATACAGTATGGTAATCATATCACTAAATGGCAATTTATTCTGACCTGAAGGACTTACAGGTGGTTATGAAAACTGACAGCCAGCTCCTCTGGGCAAAGAGTGTAGATGAATGTCTTCCAAGCTTACAGACACCTAGAAGCCTATATTCACTGGTATGACTAGAGTCACTGATGAGGTGACTCTTCTGTGGCTGCAACTCCCCCCCCCCCCAACTCCTACTGTCTCTAAGGTCAAGGAGAGTGCAATATGTATGTTATTTTTGCACCATGTCAATGACTTATTTCTTGAACTAAAGCTCCAAGCCACTTAATGAAAGAAAGGAGGAGGCAATGAAACTATAGTCTCAAATATTCATAAGCAGGTTGTAATGCATTAACGTGTCCATAAAGCACCTCTCTTTGGCTTAACGCCATGCAGCATGATAATTAACAACCTACTCGACAGCAGCTCCGTTAATACCAAACTGAGACAGGAGTCACACAAGCAAGAATGTCAATGCATGCTACTAGTATTGTCACATAATCTGCAGCTTGCCAGTGCAAAAATGCACAGCACACCATAAAGTCCAGGAATAAGCAGTTCCTAAATTATATGAATAATTCAAAACACGTTTGTTGCATAATGTGCAATATGTGTAGTGATCAGTATATGCCACTGCTTGTAACCCTTTATCCTTCTCTGAACCTTTCATGAAGTAATCTGGCGTTAAACCACATTAATCCATTATTTAATCTTGTTAATCCCATTGGTTCACTATCCACCTTATTAGAAGGGCTCTTGGTGTGTCTGTGTGTGTGCAAAAAGAACACAAAATATACTGTGTTACAAAAACGGTGATGGATAATACTGTGTGTACACTGCACGCAGCTTCTTATTTAGGTTGATTCTTTAGGAAGGGCTTGACATCAGCCCATTTTCTAAGTGCCTAAAGGATAAATTACAATAAACTCCTGAAGACGGCAAAACAAACGTGCTTAATAAGAAACCGCATTACTCTGGTTGAAGTAGTGAGTCTCATTACTTCAAAAATTAGCTCACTAAACCAGAATGAGTTTGACGCTGTAACAGATGTTGCTTTAACATATGCTGTTCATATATTGCGTGAAACATTTGAACATTCTTTTTCACTGCAAAGACTTCCCCTTTGCCTCTAGATATAGTCTGCATGCAGTGAAACCGTGATGAAAAGCAGACAAAGCTAAATATTCTCTGCGAGTCCTCAAACTGGCTCTGCACATGTACAACTGCAGACTGTATGGTAATGACAGCATGCAAGTTTATTGAGAAAGATGATCACCTAAATGTGTGTAAACATGGGTAAAGTACACACAGAAGTACAAGGAAGACAACATAAAATTGTGGATTCTGGAGGAGCGACTGCATCCAAACGAAGGACAAATCCAGAACTCAAAGTCTTACCAGGATTGAGCGTGCCTGTGATCACTCTGAACAGGTACTGTGCGAACTTGAAGATTTGACGCTTGCACCTTTTCCTGCAGCTCATCTTTGCTCCTCTGAGGAAGTGTTTGAAAAGGTCAGCAAAAAGAAAGACTTCAGGGTTAAAAAAAAAAAAAAAAAAAAGTAAGAAACCCAAGGGCAAGTTTTACTCTGGCAAAGTCCCACAGTAAAGGAAGTGTCCTCTTCTCTCCTTCACTCTCCTGGCAGTGTCAGCGTGGCCCTCGTGTCTGCGTGTGGCAGGCGTAATGATCATGAGTGAGTAGGGGCTCGTCCTGCAGATGTGTGCATATGTATCCAAGAGTGTCTGTTGCACAGCTGCAGGTTTAGGATGATCAGCACAGGGATGTAGTGTGCTCCTCTGTCATGTCATTAATATTTGCTTACCGGCACTTTACCTCTTGCTCTCTGGGAAAGATGAAGGTGACTGTCCCCTGTCTATTCCTCCAACACTCTTCTCAGGACTTTTCCTTCAACTCCAAACCCTCCCCTACTACTCCTCTGTGTTACTATACTGGCCCCACAACACACTGGCTCTCCAGTAGGTCTCTCCCTCTGTCTCACTCAGACACAAACAAACACACGCTCCCACACTGGATCTTGTGCTGTGCCTATTGCTCGCTCTACTCAGCACCATCTGTGGATGTTTTACCCTCACTGACGGTTGCCATGGAGGTGTGGCCTGATTGGCCCATGAAGAAGAGGAGGAGGAGAAGAAGAGAGACAGAAAGCACACGCAAGGAGGAGGAGAGAAATAAAGGAGAATTAAGGGAAAAGTGTCCACCTCAATGAATCAGCAATGGCAGCGCATTATGGCCCTACTGTGTGATTTGCAACTGAACATTATTACACTAAGTGACAGTAATGGAAGATATTAATGGTACACCATGGCCATGAGTCTTGCATATGCACTGTAAAAATTAAAAAAAAAAAAAAAAATCCAGAGGCAGGATGAGGGGGTAGGAAGAAAAACTGTGCAACAAAATGTCAAGGTCAATGTTTATAAAATGACTGACAGTCTATCCAGCGTCTGTGATGACATTACAACCAGTCAAGTGCATCATCTCCTCCGCTAATAAGCCTACACTGTACCTCAATTGCACTCATCTATCAATGCCATACTCTCCCATTTGCAAAAGCAATCTTTCACTCAAGACTTTGTAGATTATTAATGCAGTTACTTTACTTGGGAAAACAGCAGTAGCCACATTGTCTCATTACTATAAGTTCATCAGGTTGACAGGTTTAGGTATGAAATACAAATTTAACTTAAGAATGCAGTGGGATTGGGCTCTGATTCTACAGGTCACTTAACAGAGAAATTGCTCTATTCTGGTGAAACCTGCCCTGAGTAGAGACTGACCTTGGCGATCTTGTTATTGTGTTATTCCACAGACATTCTGCTGATAGGAATGAGGAACAAAGGTTACTTTCCTCGGGCTTGAGTAAGAGAAAAGTGTGTGCTTGGAGAAAAAAAAATAACCATTTCAAGGTCTTAAAAAACTGTGTCAAACTTCTTAGAGGGTCGAAGAGGTTCACAGAACTGGTGCACTGTCTCAATTTGGTGAATAATTTACAAGGTGCCTGTGGGGTGTAACAGTTTCATTGAGACAATACTTCCTTTGCATTACACTGATGGGAGATAATTGTCTCATAAAATGATCAACTGATTTAAAACAGCACTTAATTAATAGGAATACTCTGCCATTTCATATTGCTTTGTTATTGAAACTTTGGAAGATGTTAACAATGTTTGAAATTATTGAAATTCTTATTTTTTTCAATGGGTTCTCAATTTACAGTGAGCAAAAGAAAGTCATACAAGTGGCTGTCATTGTGTTGTAATCATAGAGATGGGTGTAATTATTAATAATCAAATTTTTATTCATTTCTACAGAAGGAAATTCCATTTTGGGGCTCTGATCACTACACAGTGCAGCACAGCTCAGCTCAGCACAAGCTCAACATGCATGTCTCATGCCAGTGGTGTCAATTATTGCATAATGAAAGAACCATCCCCTTTGTGGATCACCACCTTATCATGACCCTAATAATGCTATTAGCTATGTTGTCGGGGGCTAGTTCTCCCTGGTAGGGTTTTCCCAGACAAAAATGGTCCTGGGTGAAGGACCAGAAAAAGGGTGGCCCAGTGGATCCCCATGAAAAAAGCGTTACAACAAAGACCCAGTGTATCCAAAAGAGCCACATGGGTCTGCCCTCCAGTGGGCTCATCACTTTGAGACAACTAAGGAAGCTTAAATTTTTTATTTTTTTTTGCTACATGGGTACGGAACTACAAAATTTGGGTAAAAGAAAAAGAAGGATCAAACATTATACAAACAAGAAAAACAAAAGAATTGGATAAACACAAATGACTTACTTTGTAAAGGGTTATGATTAGCTACTGCTTTTCCTGTTTTTTGTGACCAACATGGCATTTATCAGTTAATTTATTGTGTTCGTTTATGGGGATAATTTACATTTTTAGTTTGTTTTTTTCTTTTCTGTGATGGATAAATTGATTAACACATTTGGAGATAATTTACCACAAAGGATTGTTGATTCTGATAACCTAGAACAGAAAATATCTGAATACACTGAACATAACTCAAAGGACATGAAATGTGATACTGACCCTGAAAACAACTTTTTTTTCCAATTTGAATGATAACTGCTGCTATTATTCAGATTAACAATTCAACAAGGACATCAAGACAGAACACAGACTATCCATTATTCACTTTAACAGTAGAAGTGTGTATGCAAATTTTAATAAAATCAAGGAATATTTAAGACAGTTTTCTCATCAATTTAACATAATCACCATAACGGAAATCTGGAGCAATCCTGAGAAGGGTGTGGACTTTGAATTGAATGGATATGAACTGTACTATAAGAATAGACAGAACAAATGTGGAGGAGGTGTGGCCTTGTACATTGATAAAAATCTTCATTTCAGAGTGTTAGAGATCATGCCAACTTCGTTTGGGGGTTTACTAGAATGTCTGACTATTGAAATTTGTAGGGGAAAAAAGGATGTGTTGGTTAGCTGCATATACAGTGGATATACTGTATATAGTCTACACACCCCTGTTCAAATGCAAGGTTTTTGTGATGTAAAAAATTAGACCAAGATAAATCATTTCAAAACTTTTTCCACCATTATTGTGACCTATAACCTGTACAACCCAATTAAAAAACAAACTGAAATCTTTTAAGGGGAAAAGCTTGGTTGCATAAATATGCACACCCTGTTATAACTGAGGATGTGGCTGTGTTCAGAATTAACCAATCACATTCAAACTCATGTTAAATGTCAGTCAACACATACCTGCCACCATTTAAAGTGCGTCTGATTAACCCCAAATAAAGTTCAGCCGTTCTATAGGCTTTTCCTGCCATTTTTGTAGTCACAGCACAAGCCATGGTCTGCAGAGAGCTTCCAAAGCATCAGAGGGATCTTATTGTTCAAAGCTATCAGTCAGGAGAAGGGTACAAAAGATTTTCCAAGGTATTAAATATACCATGGAACACAGTGAAGATAGTCATCATCAAGTGGAGAAAATATGGTACAACAGTGACATTACCAAGAACTGGTTGTTCCTCCAAAATTGATGAAAAGATGAGAAGAAAACTGGTCAGGGAGGCTGCCAAGAGGCCAACAGCAACATTGAAAGAGCTGCAGGAGTTTCTGGGAAGTACTGGCTGTTTAGTACATGTGACAACAATCTCCCGTCCTCTTCATATGTCTGGGCTATGCAGTACGGTGGCAAGATGGAAGCCTTATCTTGTGAAGAAAAACATCCAAGCCCAGCTACATTTTGCAAAGACATATTTGAAATTTCCCAAACGCATGTGAGAAAATGTGTTTTGGTCCAGTGAAACCAAGGTTGAACTTTTTGGCGATAATTCAAAAAGGTATATTTGGCGCAAACACAACACTGCTCATCACCAAAAGAACACCATACCTACAGTGAAGCATGGTAGTGGCACCATCATGCTTTGGGGCTGTTTTTTTTTTTTTCAGCTGGAACTGGGGCCTTAGTAAAGGTGGACTAAGGCCCTACCCCTAGGGCTCTATCCCTAGGCCACATGAGTGGTGGCCTAGGGGTAGAGCATCCGCTCCACAAGCGGGAGGCCGGGGTTCAAATCCCAGCCGGGTCATGCCAAAGACCAGATAAAAGTGGAACTTTCTGCCATCCTGCTTGGTGCTCAGCGATAAAGGAACGGAGGATGGAAAACCCAACATACTGTTGGCGGGCAGAGAGGCGTGGCGACCCCTGTCCTGTACTAGCTAAAGAAAGGAAGAAATTCCCAAGAAGAGTCAAGGTGGAGGGAATTATGAACAGTTCCAAATACCAGGCTGTGTTGGCACAAAACCTTTAGGCTTCTGCTAGAAAGCTGAAGATGACGAGGAACTTCATCTTTCAGCACGACAATGACCAAAAGCACACATCCAAATCAACAAAAGAATGGCTTCACCAGAAGAAGATTAAGGTTTTGGAATGGCCCAGCCACAGTCCAGACCTGAATCCGATCAAACATCTGTGGGGTGATCTGAAGAGGGCTGTGCCCCAGAGATGCTCTCACAATCTGACAGATTTGGAGCATTTTTGCAAAGAACAGTGGGCAAATATTGCCACATCAAGATGTGCCACGCTAATAGACTCCTACTTAAAAAGACTTAATGCTGTAATAAAAGCCAAAGGTGCTGCAACAAAGTATTAGTTTAAGGATGTGCATATTTATGCTTACAGGTTATTGTAAGTCTTTTATTTTTTATTTTTCCATTTAAAGGATTTCAGTTTGTTTTTCAATTGGGCTGTACAGGTTATAGGTCACATTAATGGTGGAAAAAGTTTTGAAATTATTTATCTTGGTCTCATTTTTTTACATCACAAAAACCTGGCATTTTAACAGGTCTGTAGACTTTTTATATCCACTGTACAGAACACCTGGGTCAAAAATAGAGACTTAAGGACTGGATAGAAGAAACATTCACTGTTTCACATCAAAAGATCATGTTTATATGTGGTGATTTTAATATACTGTAGATCTATTAAATCAAAATAACCATAAACCCACTGAAGAATTTAGTTTAGGTCTTTATCCTAAGATCACCAGACCCAGCAGAATTACAGTACATCTCACTGTGTTACTACTCATTGATAACATCTTTTCAAATAATATGGATAATGACACAAAAAGTGGATTATTAATCAACAACACCAGTGACCACCTGCCAATATTCACAGTTTTTGAAAAAACTGCACTTATGTACAGACGAGTGAGGACTGAAGAATCAATGAATGCTTTAAAAAATGATCTAGCAAAATAGAACTAGGAAGAACTATATCAGAATCAGAATCAGAATCAGAAAAAGATTTATTGCCAAGTACATTAACAGATCACTGATAACATACGAGAGAATTTGACTTGACACAGAAAATGAACCTGCATTTCCAGTGACACGGCTGCATCGGGGACGCGCCTGCCAATAGGATGGTACAGATAAGAAATCATACAATAGGAAGGAGCAAAAAAATCATTGAATTCAGAATATTGACCATAAGTAATCAATATTATGATTACAAAGACAAAAAAAGCCCACGATGCACATTCAAGACCAGAGTCCACAGGACACAAGGAGAGCAGTGAATGTTATCTTGTTGTCAGTTTCTGGGTCAGTGTGGATGTAGTGTTGAAGCAATGTTGTATCAATATGAGCACAAGGACACTTTGGCAGAAGATGTTTTGTCTGGCTGCAGCAATTGTCCTTGGCAATTGTCCCAAGCAGCTACTGTCCAGAGGCCGTGTGCTCAGTGTTTTGAAAAACAAAGACTGGGGATTATCAGGAGGATTTTTGTAAGGGAAATTGAGCCAAATAGACTGAACACAGAGAAAGAACTTTATTTTCTTCTGCAGATTCAGTGCTTAATCCTTCATTGCGAGGGCTTTGAGTCCGTCGTGGATAGACTTAAGCGTAGATGTAATCCACCTTCCGAGACAGTTCTCCATTTGTCGCTATCAAAGTCTCCTCCATTTTTCCAATTTGATGGATGCACCTCGCGTGGCCAGCATTTTGATAGGTTGTATCCATCTTCAGCAATTTGCGGTACACCAGGACAATCCCAGTTCCAATCAGAACGATCCCAGTCACCATTATTACGAAGATATACAAATCTTCAATATCTTCGATAGAGAGATTACTCAGGCACAAGATCCTCCAAACACTTGTCACCCGTAAATAGCCCGCTGGAGCCGTCCCTGCGGGGCAAACAGCTTCCCCCGGAGCACTGTTCCTTGTTGAAAAAATAGTGTCAATTGCGTTCAAAGCCCAGCTTATCAATTCCATAATTTCTTTTCGATAATCAGCAGTAGACGCAGACAGACAACAGCAAGCTGGGATCCAGTTAGTTAGGGAAGTGGGGAGCTAGAGCAGAGAGAAAAGAGAGAAGCGTCTACTCTCCTTGAAGAGCGGAAGTGAAGAGAAGAAGAAGACACGGACAAAGTATATGAAGTATATGAAATATTTTTAAGAATATTTAAATTATTATATGATAAAAAACTGCCCAATTAAAACATCAATAAGAAGCAAAAATATTCAGATAGTCCATAGATCACCAAGGGATTAAAAAATGCCTGCAAAAAATATGTTGTATAGAGAATTCATAAAACATAGAACTAAGGAGGTAGTAAACAGATATAAAAAAATATAAAAATAAGTTAACTAATATTATGAGAACAAGTAAAAAGGAATATTATAGTAAATTAGTAGATAATAAAAATAATATTAAATGTATATGGAATATATTAATGTAATTTGAAATGGAGATGGACAAGATAACTATCCTCAATATTATATAGATAATGACATAAATATTAACAATATAAATTGTCATGCCCTGGCGAGCGTTCACCCCCTCCTTCCCGTTTCATCCTGCGCTCCTAATCAAGTCAGTCGATGCACCTGCTGTTCCTGCTGAGTCAGCGTTTATAAGGAAGCGCTCTTCAGTGATTCAATGCTGGCTCATTTGGGTATACTGCCATGAAGTAGAACTACCTGAATAAGTGGCTACTTCTGTTGTGGTTAACCTCACCTGACACACTTTCTCCTCTTACTTCTCCACAGGCTGCTGCCGACGAAGTGGTGGGTCTTCAGGGGCGTTGGAGCGCTCGCCAGCCTGTTGCTCATCCCCGTTGCAGTCATCCTCTCCACCAGGTCAGACTCTGCTCCTCATTTCCCCACCAGCAGTCCTAACCTGCAGGTTCATCTCCTTCGCTGGGTTCTGTGCTGGGCTCTCTTCTCCTCCCACGTGAGTGGTATTATTTTGGATGTCCACTTCCCCCTTCCATTCCTCCATTAATCAGCCTCGTCTCTCCCTCTGCAGGTTTGCTGCTCCTCTGGCAAGTGACTGGCTTTCTTCAAATTCGTGTTTTTTTTAAATTAAATAAAAGGGTCAAACGTTTCTTGTGTGTTATTCTGTTGGTGTTGCATCTTGCACTTAGGCTGACTGTCCAGTCAATATGACAAATGTCGTAAAAAGAGCCAATGAATTCTTTAACACTGGACCAAAATTAGCAGAAAAAAAAAGAAAGGGAACTCACTGGGATTGTACATAAATTCAAAAATAAAGTTTCAACTGACTGTGATGACATTGACATGGTAGCTGTGGTTATTCAAGGATTCAAAGGCTTTATTATCATGTGCACAGTTAAGAAATGCAACATTTCCTGAGCAATGAAATTCTTACTCTGCTGTCCGCAACGAATGCCAAGGTAATAAATCCACATCAATACTAATACTAATGAAGGTAATAAACACACCTTAATACTAATACTAATAAATACATATTAAAAGCAATTAGGACAGTTAAAGCAGTTAAGACTGGAGAAAGCAAGAAGAATGAAAATTCACTGGGTGACTATAACTTGTCCCTGAGTAAAATAAAAATTTACAGAGTAAGTATGGCTTGTCTCTGATAATACCCAACAGACTGTACAATGGTAATTTTAATATGATATGAACGTAAGATGGCATGAGACTATGAGGAAGGAGTGAGATGGCATGAGTTATTGAGGAAATTGCTAAACCACTGAAACACATTTGTAACTTATCATTCCAAACTGGTACAATTCCAAGTAAAATGAAAATAGCTACAGTTACACCTCTATACAAAACTGGAAACAAACACCACTTCAAAAATTACAAGCCTGTTTCTCTTCTGCCCCAGTTCTCAAAAATACTAGAAAAACTCTTTAATGACACATTAGACAAGTTCATAGCTAAACACAAATTACTCACAGTCAGTATGGATTTAGAACCAACCACTCTACATCATCAGCTTTGATGGATGTTATAGAAGAAATCACTAATTTTATGGACAGAAAGAAATCTGTGGTGGGAGTATTTACTGATTTTAAAAAAGCATTTGACACATTAAATCATGAAATATTATTTAGCAAATTGGAACGGTATGGACTCAGGGTGACAGTATTGAATTGGGTCAGAACTATTTAAAAAACAGGCAACAGTTTGTGAAGATGGGGCAATATGAATCTGATTGTTTGGACATTATATGTGGTGTCCCTCAGGGATCAGTATTGGCACCTAAACTTTTCATTTTATATATCAGTGATATTTGTAATGCAGGGGTGCCCAACCTGGAGCTCCTGGAACGTTCAGGTTTCTGTGCAAATAATTTGCCGTTGTTGTGCATGGGTGCAAGGGTGCCTACAGAACACATGCACAACAACGACAAATTATTTGCAAATCTTTGGAACAATTAAGAAGTGAAATGAGAAAATTTCCCACAGAAACCTGAATGCTCCAGGAGCCGCGGGTTGGGCACCCCTGTTGTGTTTCTGGACTGTTGTGATGTTTGCAGATGGCACAACTGTTCTGGGTACTGGTGAGGATCTACAGCAACTTTTCAACATGATCACTACCAAATTCAGTAAAATAAAAGAAGGGTTTAATAAAAATATATTATAATTAAATTTGAGCAAAACAAAATTTATATTATTTGGAAATGGTAAGGTAAATATTCAATGAAAGATACAGATAGATAATATCAATATTGAAAGAGTTCAAACAATAAATTTCTAGGTGTGATCATAGATGAAAAAATTTGCTGGAAACCTCACATTAAATACGTACAAGCTAAACTATCTAGAAGTATTTCAGTCATGAGCAGAACAAAACACATACTGGATCAGAAATCACTCCATACTTTATATTGCTCACTGGTTTTACAATATTTAAATTACTGTTCAGAAGTTTGGGGAAACACATAAAAGTTAATTACAGGCACTTGTTATTTTACAAGCCTGTTCAAGCCTGTTCTGAAGAGAAATAATTTAGACACTGAAGTACTGAACAATTACAGACCAGTGTCCAACCTGCCATTTTTTTTTTAATTTAAGTTTTTGTAAAGGGTATACATGTCATTACAGCATTGCATTGTTTACATTTTCATCACATGTTCCCTTTTTTTTGTTTTTTGACAACATTGGAAAAATAACTATTACAACACCCTTTTTTTAAGTGAAAGAAAAAGAGAAATTAAAGAAAGAACAAAAAACAAACAAAAAACAAAACAAGAAAAAAAAAAAAAAAAAAAAAAAAATAGGAGTATCTGAGTAGCGTTGGAACAAAGAGAGGTGCCATTATTGAAATGGTATTTGTCAAAGATTAGCTCTAATGGAAGACACATATGCGTTCCAGGGTTGCCAAAAGTTCAAGAACCCATCCATGTCCTGTCTCAGTGCGAATGTCAACTTTTCCATCGAATAAATGTCTTGAATCACGTTAATCCAATCTTCAGGTGTAGGACAATCCTTCAACAACCTGCCATTTTTAAGAAAAATTTTAGAGAAAGTAGTTTTTAACCAGTTAAATTATTTCATGAAAACTCATGATCTGTATGAAACATTTCAATCTGGTTTTCGGTCAAATCACATTACTGAGACAGCCCTGATCAAGGCTTTAAATGATCTTAGGACTAACATGGGCAAGAACATGCTCTCAGTCCTGGTTTTACTGGATCTAAGCGCAGCATTTGACACAGTAGGCCAGGCCTATTCAATTAGCAGCCTGCAGGCCACATGTGGCCCAGAAACAACCTCCGAGTGGCCCAGGCCACACCAAGGAAATATAAATTTAAGAAAAAAATATGAAGGAATGAAGGAACAGTCCGCAAGCGTGCACACAAACAAAGTGCATGACCGTCATCCACGCGGAGTTCAGAAGCGCCCCATCCATGTGAGCGTTGCAGTCGGGCAGGCAGAGGTTTTCTTGCGTTGCTATCTGAGAGAAACATGAGCTTATTAAAGTCCTTTAAATGAGGAAAAAAGCAGAAGAGATATGTAAGCAGTGGAGGCATTTATGGTGGTTTTAACCCACTGGAATAATGAACCTCACCGAACTCCTCCCATACCTGGGTTTTTTCTTCAGCAACCACCCGAGCTGCACTCCACTTGGCCTGCCTTTACACCTCAGCTGCTTCGGGAGTCCAACAAGCCAACCAAGCCTGATAGGACGACTTCTTCAGCTTAATGGCCCCCCGCACCACTGGTGTCCACCACTTGGTTCGGGGGTTGCCACCACGAGATGCACCGACCACCTTGTGGCCGCAGCTCTGGGCCGCCGCTTCAACAACAGAGGTGGAGAACATGGCCCATTCAGACTCCATGTCTCCAGACTCCCTCGGAATGTGGTTGAAGTTCTTCTGGAGGTGGGAGTTGAAGACCTCCCGGACAGGGGCCTCAGCCAGACGTTCCCAGCACACCCTCACTATACGTTTGGGTCTACCAGGTCTGAATGGCATCCTCCCCTGCCATCGGATCCAACTCACCACCAGGTGGTGATCAGTTGACAGCTCTGCACCTCTCTTTACCCGAGTGTCCAAGACATACGGTCACAGGTCTGATGACACAATAACAAAATCGATCATCGACCTGCGACCTAGGGTGTCCTGGTGCCAGGTGCACATATGGACACCCTTATGCTTGAACATGGTGTTCATTATGGACAAACTGTGGTTAGCACAGAAGTCCAATAACTGAACACCACTCGGGTTCAGATCAGCCAGGCCGTTCCTCCCAGTCACCCCCCTCTAGGTTTCACTGTCGTTGCCCACGTGCGCATTGAAGTCCCCCAGTAGGACAATGGAGTCTCCGAGAAGAGTACCCTCCAGCACCCCAGTCACAGACTCCAAAAATGGTGGGTACTCTGAAACATAATTTGGTGCATAGGCACAAATGATGGTCAGGACCTGTTTCCCAACCTGAAGGCACAGGGAAGCAACCCTTTCGTCCACCGGGGAAAACTCCAATATAGAGGCAGCAAGGTGGGGGGGGATACAAGAATACCCACCCCTGCTCGTCGCCTCTCGCCCGGGGCAACTCCAGAAAAGTCCAAGCTCCAGCCCCTCTCCAGGAGACTGGTTCTGGAACCGGAGCTGTGTGTTGAGGTGAGGCCGATTATATCTAGCCGGTATCTCTCAACCTCGTACACCAGCTCAGGCTCCTTCCCCACCAGAGGGATGACATTCCACGTACCAAAAGCCAGTTTAGAAAGCTTGGGATCAGTCCGCCAAGGTCTCCGCCTTTGACCGCCACCTAATCCACATAGCACAAGACCTCCATGATCCCTCCTGCAGGTGGTGAGCCCACTGGAGGGTGGACCCATGTAACTCCTTCGGGCTGAGCCCGGCTGGGTCCCATGGGTGGAAACCCAGCCACCAGACGCTAGCCATCGAGCCCCTCCCCCAGGCCTGGCTCCAGGGCGGGGCCCCGGTAACCCCATACCGGGCCGGGTACACTGAATCCTTGATCTAGAATTTATCATGAGAGTCTGTTGGATCGTTCTTTGTCTGGCCCTTCACCACCAGGACCAGTTTGTCTTGGGTGACCCTATCAGAGGCAAATTGCCCCGGACAACATAGCTCCTAGCATCATTGGGGCACGCAAACCCCCCACCACGACAAGGTGACGATCCATGAGGGGCAGAATTTTTTTCATTTTATTTATTTAATTGTTGTTCAAGAGGAAAAATATTTCTACTACTTCAAGTTCTGCTCAACCCCAGCACTGTTGTTGTGTTTTTATGCACTTTTGATGTGCCTTTGTCATGTGCCAAGCGCACATTTAAAACTGAGACAATGAATAAAAAGTGCATATTTTTCATCATATTGATCTGTGTTGGTCTGAAATTTGTCATTCAACAGATCACTGAACATGTGCGGCCCAGTTACATGTCTTGATTTCAAATTGTGGCCCAACTGATTCTGTAATTGAATAACCTTGCAGAAGACCATGATATTCTTTTAAAACATTCTTTTAAACTGCACAATATGATTGGCCTCTCAGGCACTGTTTTTAGCTGGTTTAAATCCTACCTCAATGGCAGAGAAATTTATGTCACCCTGGGTGAACACTCCTCATCAAAGAGATACAACATGGATTGTGGTGTTCCTCAAGGTTCGACTTTAGGTCCAAATCTTTTTAATTTGTACGTGCTGCCACTAGGCAATGTCATCAGGAGATACAGAATTAGTTTCCACAGTTATGCTGATGATACCCAGATTTACATTTCCGTGTCTCCTGATGACCCAGCACAAATTGATGTCCTTTTTAACTGCATTTTAGGCATTAAGTTCTGGAAGGCAGAGAATTTCCTACAGCTCAACAAGGACAAAACTGAAGTTTTAGTTATCTGTCCTGAAGCTCAGAGAGACAAACTTTTACCAAAATTACAAATACTGTCTCTTATTCCATCAAAACATGTTAAAAACCTGGGTGTTATTTTTGAGTCTGAGCTTAGTTTTATTCCACACATTAATAATATTGTAAAAATTGGATTTTATCATCTAAAGAATATAGCCAGAGTCCGCCCATTTCTCTCTCGAGAAAACACAGACACGCTAATGCATGCTTTTATTTTCAGTCGTACTGATTATTACAACGCTCTCCTTTCCGGTCTTCCTAAAAAGACTAATTCGTATGATGACGAGGACCAGAAAGAGAGAGCATAATACGGCAGTTTTAGAATCACTGCATTGGCTCCCTGTGAGTTATAGAATCGATTTTATAGTTCTTTTATTAGTTTATAAAATTCTTAATGGTCTTGGTCCTTCTTATTTATTTGATCTGCTTTTACCATACCGTTCCTCCCGGACCCTGAGGTCCTCTGGTACTGGCCTTTTGATGATATCTAAAGTTAGGACAAAAACCCATGGGGAGGCATCGTTCGAGTTTTTTGGCCCACATCTGTAGAATTGCCGGCCAGAGGACCTCAGGGCTGCAGAGACCATTGATATTTTTAGAAGGAGGCTCGAGACCCACCTTTTTAGTTAAGCTTTTAACTAATTTTATCATTCATGCTTATATACTTATTAAGCTATTTTATTTATTTATTTATTTATATATCTTTATATTTTTAGATTATTTTAACTCAGTTTTTCATTACAATATACAGTATATATACTGTATATGGGTATATTTATTATTCCTTTAACCATTTTATTCTCTTTTTATTTAAATTAAAATTAAATTAAAAAATTAAATCACCCTTTACTGTCATTCAACTGTACAACCAATCATGTACAGTAGAACGAGATTGTGTTTTACCTATCTACTGTGTTAATCACACACACCCCAAGTGTAGAATCAGAGGGCCGCTGCCATGCAAGGCGCCACCACAAATTTCCCTCCTCCATTCCATTATTGCTGAGCACCAAGCTGGACAGCAGGAAGTTCCACTTTTATATGGTCTTCGGCATGACCCGGCCGGGATTTGAACCCCTGCCTCCCGGGTGTGGGGCGGATGCTCTACCAACTGAGCCACCACTCTGGTATCTTATTTATCTTTATTCATGATCTTACTCTGCTTCTTATTGTATTCTATTGCATTTTATTGTATTTTATTTTATCTTATGTTATTTTTAGCTCTAGTGTTTCCTCAATGGGGGGCTGTCAGCACTGGGAGCTGTAATTGGCTCTGGCGATGGGGATGCTGCTGTGGTGGTGGCCCTGGCTTGGTGGGATGGGGGAGTCCAGTCACAGCCTGTTGGTTGTGGTGTGGATTCCTCCATCTGCCTGGGTCAGGGTGGCCCCTGTGGCAGTGTCTCTGCAGCTGTGGGCTGAGACCGGCTGCTGGTGCTGATGGTCCCCCATAATGGCGTTTCCTCATTCTGGTCCTCAGTCCTCAGCTATTATCAGCTATCAACTATTATTACTTGTGGGTGGGGTGGAACAGTGTGGGAAGAGGTGGGCTCTGGGTGGGTTGGGGGTCAGGTGGATGGATGCCGTGGACAAAAGTGGGGCCGGGGGGAGGGCTTAGGGAGGGCTCTCTTTGTCTTTTTATTGTTTTGTTTGGGTTTTATCTGGAACGGTTTTTAAATGTAAAGCACTTTGAGCTGCACTTTGTTGTATGAAAGGTGCTATATAAATAAATAAAGTTTAAAGTTTACAAAAAAGAGCAAAAAGAATCATCTATAAAGCTGGTTTCTGTGATCATACACATTTTTTATTTTTACAGTCTAAAAGTTTGAAATTATTTGATCGGGTGGAATAAAAAACTGCCATAATAATGTACAAAGTAAGGAAAAATTCACAGCCAGTCAACATCCAAACCATGTTCTTTGAAAGACAAAAGGGTTATTATTTAAGGGGGAGTTACTTTTAAAAACAGTGGGTGTACGAACAACAAAGAGAAGCTTCTGTGTTTTAATCTGTGCGGTTAAATTATGGAATCGATTAAACACGGAGTTAACGGAGTTGGTGACATGGTGTTTACCACACTAAACATGGACCAGAGGAAGCAAAGGAGAGAGTTGTCTCAGGAGATTAGAAAGAAAATTATAAACAAGCATGTTAAAGGTAAAGGCTATAAGACCACCTCCAAGCAGCTTGATGTTCCTGTGACTACAGTTGCACATATTCAGAAATTTAAGATCCACGGGACTGTAGCCAACCTCCCTGGATGTGGCCGCAGGAGGAAACTTGATGAAGAATGGTAACAAAAGAGCCCAGAACAACCTCTAAACACATTCATGGTGAACTCCAAGGTCAAGGCACATCAGTGTCAGATTGCACCATCCGTCGTTGTTTGAGCCAAGGTGGACTTCATGGGAGACGACCAAGGAGGACACCACTGTTGAAAACAAATCATAAAAAAGCCAGACTGGAATTTGTCAAACTGCATGTTGACAAGCCACAAAGCTTCTGGGACAATGTCCTATGGACAGACGAGACAAAACTGGAACTTTTTGGCAAGACACATCATCGCTATGTTCACAGACACAAAAATGAAGCATACCAAGAAAAGAACACTGCCCCTACTGTGAAACATGGAGGAGGTTCTGTTATGTTCTGGGGCTGCTCTGCTGCATCTGGCACAGGGTGTCTTGAATCTGTGCAGGCTACAATGAAATCTCAAGACTACCAAGGTACTCTAGAGAGAAATGTGCTGCCCAGTGTCAGACAGCTTGGTCTCAGTCACAGGTCATGGGTCTTGCAATAGGATAATGACCCAAAACACACAGCTAAAAACACCCAAGAATGGCTAAGAGTGAAACACTGGACTATTCTAAAGTGGCCTTCTATGAGCCCTGCTCTAAATCCTATTGAACATCTGTGGAAGGAGCTGAAACATGCCGTCTGGAGAAGGCACCCTTCAAACCTGAGACAACTGGAGCAGTTTGCTCATGAGGAGTGGGCCAAAATACCTGCTGAGAGGTGCAGAAGTCTCACTGACAGTTACAGAAATCGTTTGATTGCAGTGATTGCCTCAAAAGGTTGTGCAACAAAATATTAAGGGTACCATCATTTTTGTCCAGGCCTGTTTCATGAGTTTGTTTTTTAAAATAATTCTGTTGAACCACAATTCAAAAGCATTGTCTGATTTTCATTGGTTAATTTTCATAGAATTTTTATTTATTACCACTTTTGTCAGATTCAAGTTATTTCTGTGACCATTGTGGGTTTTTCTTTCATTAACAGAGGGGTACCAGCAATTTTGTCCATGGCTGTAATTAGATTTTGAAATGAGTGTTCAGATTTGTTCATTTACTCATTGTGTTTCTATTGCTGTTGTGAGAATGTATGTACGTATGTATGCATGTACGTACGTATGTGTATATATGCATAAAGGTATATAGGTATGTTAATTAGTTAAGGCTGGAATTGGACAAGATAAGCTTTGCTTCAATCCTGTTCCTTTTCGGACAGCACTAAATTTTTTTATTTTTATTCTTGTTTTTATTTTGTTTGTTTGAAATAAATAGTATCAATCAATCAAACACCTGCAAGAGGGATCATGGTGCTAGGTGAACCGGGTGACAGTCTGGGCTGCTTTGTTGGACTGCTGCCCCTGCAACCCAGATCCCTAAATAAGCAGTAGAAGATGGATGGATGGATGGATGGATGAACCTTAGTGAGCAAGCTCACATACCGTATACATACAGTACCTCACACGTCCCCATATCAGCGGCCCATAATGAGAACTCTCATCACCATAAAATGGACTGGAAAAAAAAGTCCCCTTCCCCAAAAGAAGAGCCCCTCATTTGAGTCAAAGCTTCTTAATAAATAAGCAAGTCATTTTGATCAGAAATGTAAAAACTATTGTAGTGACAACATAAAATGGCCTGGAAAAAAGTACAAGTTCCCATGTTTCCCCTACCATTATATTAGAGGGTGCCCCGCCCCCTCAACACCCCCCCCCGCCTTAAAGGTCAAGTTAATTAAATTTTCTTTTATTTTCTATATAGCACCAGATCACAACAGAAGTCCAGATCCCGACCGTGAGGGTCTTCGTCCAGACCCCAAAGCCTTTTCATACAATTTGAAAACCAAACAAACAAACAAAAAAAAACATGCCCGTTTTATTTTGATGGAATGAAAAAAAAAAAAAACGCAACTTAAATGTTGTATTGGCCAACGGCCGGACAGTTTGTGACGAGGTCTTTGATGAGGTCCATCAAACCAGGGCAAAATGTTCAGTGGAGACAGGCAAGAACAGGAAACTACACTGCGCACCTCAGCCAGAGGAAAGAAGAAAACATTTGTGACCGCTGGAGGTGGCGATTGGCGGACCTCGACTCGGAAATAGCACCCACATTCGGCCTTTGATATTCAGGGCCCCCACCCACACCACGCCCCGGCACACCTCACCACCACACTCCATGAACAAGCCACCATCAGACAGCTTGTAGGATCATTTCCAATTTTCATTAGAAGTCTGATATTTTTGTGTTAGAAATTCTGTGTATTTTTGACTGAAGGACTATGTTACTTGTTTATTTTATTTCACCTTTATTTAATATACTGTATGTGCTTACCAACTTTTCTGCGCTGCCTGTGTGTGACTCAGTCAGCATTGTGTACGCGTAATGAATGGCAAGGTCTCACTACAGTCTATGGGTCTCACATGTGTGCTCGTGACCATTATCCGTGTATGTGCGTTCACTCCGTTCCAAACACACCTGCCTGACCGCTACTACCAACTTGGCGCCTTGCTGCCACCATAGCTCGGAGAGCTCGCTCATTGCCCGTGTGTGTCTGCGCGCTCATCACCAGTGCAACTGTGTGCACTAATGTTCAGCTAACTTCTCCTGAAAGTTGCTGCATTTAAGCTGCATGTCCACCAAATGCATTTTTTGTCGCCCGACCGCCCTGAGCATTTTTTTTCAGCGTTTGCGCACAGCGCTCTGGGAAAAAAAAAAAAAAAAATTCTGTGCCCTGTATCCCAGCAACAGCTTGTCACTCTCAGCTCAGCAGTTCCGCTTTTCCTATTGTCAGACTTTCTACTGATCTTTTAATAGCAGTCTCTAAATAACAATGGACAGGAAACGTTTTCTAACAGCTCTGGATGTAAAATATGATGACACGGAAAGCAGGAGTCTGAGTACAGACTAGCACCGGCGCCCTATGTCCCGCCCACGCAGTAGTTCTGATTGGCTGCTTAAGGTCTGACATTGACGAGCTCAGCTGCAGTCTGAAAAGTTGAACTTTTTTCAGCTCAGCGCCCTGAGCACCACGACAAAAGACGGCCACCGCCGAGAGCGTTTCAGCGCCAAGGGCGGTCAGCACTGTAAATGCTAGACTACGTAGCAAATGAATGGAAAATAGCCGCCCAGAGCAGAAAAAACGCGTTTGGTGGACACGCAGCCTTACCCAGCTACTCCCACAGCACCCGTGCATCATGACATAGGCATAAATCAAGGTGTTTCAAGGAGGGACATGTCCCTCCCAAATCAACATAAACTTTTCTACAGTCATGTGAAAAAACTGGGATACCCCATTAAATATGCAGTTCTTTATTAAGAAATGTTCACATGTCTATATCTAACCTTGTTTTTGTTTTTATTTGCATTTTTTTACCATTTATTTTAGCCATTTTAATTGGGAATGAATGTGGGGGTGTCCTAAAAAAGATAGGGGGGTATCTTAACTTATTCCTCACTATTTGTTTAGAATTATATTTTACAAAAAATTAGAAAAAAGTCTTTAATTCATCTTTAATTGTTGTATTACATGAATCTCCCAGTATTCTAAAAAACACTGATATTAAATATTCATATGTCCAAATATGTTAAAAAAACACAGGCTTATACAGGGTATCCTAATTTTTTCACGACTGTATATTATGTTACATAACTGAATAAAATGCATTTGAAGCACCAATGGGAAATATAAATGCAACTTTTTCCTTAAAATTTGAAGTTTTTCTCACAAATTTCAATTTTTTTTTCATTATTTTATTACATTTATTTGAAAATGTAAAACTTTTTTCTTGTAAACTAAGTTTTTTGCATCTTTAAATTGGCAACTTTTCTCATAAATTATTACTTACTTACTTACTATTTTTCCATCATAAATCTGCAGTTTTTTCTTGTAAATTGTAAACATTTTTCCTAAGACATTTGTGAGCTTTTTCAAATAAGATCAAAGATTTTATTTGTCAATACTGCTATACATACAGGACATGCAGGAGAATTGAAATGCCATTTCTCGCTCTTCAGTGGTGTGTGCAATATAAAAAAAAAGGAATTAGGCTGGAAAAACAACAGCAGTCAATATACAGTAATGCTACAAATAGCGCAAATAGCGACAAAAGATAAAACCCAGACATTCCATAGTGCAAATAAAGATAAACAAAACCCAGCAACCCTATATACAGAAAAAGTAGAGCACTCGTAGTTGCAAGTTCGATGCGGTAGTGTAGGTGCAGACAGTGACAGATTGGACTGCACATGATTAGTATTGCAATAACAGACAGCAGCAGATATGGCATTTGTGCAAAAACTTGAGTTTTTGTAAATTTGGAACTTTTTCTTGTAAATTTGCCACTTTCCCCCCATGAGTGTACATTTTTTTCTCATAAATTTGTGACTGACTACAATAACACAATAATACTTCTATTAATAATGTTCCTTTGATATTTACTCTGGAGAAAATGTTCTGTTTATCATAGCTCCCAACATGGAAATGAAATATCCACCCATGCAGCATGGTGGCTCTGATCTGGACCTTGGCCCCACTGAAAAAAACAAATGCGGACCCCTGGCAAAAAAACATTTGAGTACCCCTGCTGTGAGGGTTTGTGTCTGTATCCGTCTGCCCCCACCCAGCCAAACTGTAAATGTAGAAGCTACAACAAAAACACCATACCCTCCATAATTTCATTTTGTGGGGTATAATTACACAATGTCACACAAAAGGGAGTGGTGTGCATGCTGATAACCCGGCACAACATCACAACCTTGACAGTGATATTGCTATTATACACCAGTTCCAAAAGAACAGTATTAACTGGCAACAACACAAGACAAAACATTTTTTCGTTAACTAGTTATTTTGCTTTGCAGAGAAATATAGTTTCAACAGTACCAACAGTTTACTGTTTCATAAGCACTACAGTGAGCATCATACAGAATAAAATAGGATTATTGTTGAGGCCAAGGCCCTCTCTCTCTCTCTGAGAATGTTGGTTGGTCTGTCTGTCTGTCTGCCTGCCTGCCTGTTAGCAGGATTATGCAAAAACTACTGGATGGATTTTGATGAAATTTTTTACCAGAGGTGGCTCTTGGGCTATGAATGAGCCCATTAGATTTTGGAGGTGATCCATATCAGGATGCGGATTCTAGATCACTTTTTTTTTTTTTTACTTTTTTTTTAACATTGTATGAAAAGAAATAGAGGGCACTCAGAGTGCATACCTCTGCCAAGACCCTATCTCGCAACATTAAAGAAAGTTAAAAAGTGATCCAGGATCCGCATCCTGACACGAATCACCTCCAAAAGCTAAGGGGTTCATCCTTAGCCAGAGCCACATCTGGCAAAAATTTCATCACAATCCATGCAGTAATTTTTGTGTAATCCTGCTCAAAAACACACAAACAAACACAGGCAAAAACATGCCCCAATAATAAAATCTTGTGTCAATGTATTATTGGTTAAAAGCATATAATGCAGCTGCAAATCCATTTTTTTTTAAATTGGCTTTTACAAAAGGAGAAAGGACTAAATTTTCACCACTAATA
Source organism: Pholidichthys leucotaenia (assembly GCA_020510985.1). Taxonomy (NCBI): domain Eukaryota; kingdom Metazoa; phylum Chordata; class Actinopteri; order Cichliformes; family Pholidichthyidae; genus Pholidichthys; species Pholidichthys leucotaenia. The sequence goes on from CM035836.1 coordinate 189,209,185, forward strand.
ACCAGTGTTGGGAGTAATGTGTTACAAAGTAACGCATTACTGTAATGCCACTACTTTTACAGTAACGTGCTGTGTAATGAAATTGCTGTTTAAAAATTCAGTAATGCGTTACAGTTACTGAAATTTGATCAGATGTGTTACTCGTTACTCATTTTATTAATATGGATAGATATTTTTAGCGCAAATAAATGAATATACAAACTGACCCTACAGTAGCTGATGCAGTCGTCAGTCAACGTGACCTGTTGGAGAGAGTTGAGTCTTCACTACTGAGCGGAGGAAGAGATGAAGTTACTTTGTTTTTGTGGAAATAGACAAATTATTTTTCCTTTGTCGCGGTCAAGGACAAAAGCATGTTGATGGGTTGCAAACTACAGTGCCAGGTGAGACCTACTGCAATCTTGAGAAGCACTTGTAAACAGCAATAAAGCTCAGATAAAGTTAGCGCTAAGAAACGGATAGCTATGGTAACAACTGTTAATGTTAGTGGATCTAATCTATACAAACAGCCACGGCTGGATGTAAAGTGGAAATACACTTGTCTCAACAGCCACAGCTGGATTTCAGGCACAGGTATGCATCTGGACAATTTGTGACCCAGCAAGAATTAAACCTGATTGCCAGATACGCCGTTCCAGACTGAAGACACGATAACAGTCACTTTCCATCAGACAGCTGGACTGTGATCCACTGAAGTCAAAACACATTTACTTTCTACCGGGATAAAGATTATTCAAAAATGGGTTTTGATCTCCAAAAGGAATTTGAGGGACTGGATCATGTCTCTGTCACAGCAGACATTTGGACTGTGGATAATGGACATTTTCTTTGGACCACTGCACATTGGATTAAATCCATATCATAAACGTAAGCAACATGGACAGCTTTATGCAGTGTTACCAACTCTCACTCCAAAATGAGGAAATTGGCAATATTGTATTGATTTTCTTTGGATTTTTCCCACAATAAGAGCTCTCAAGGCAGGATAAAGCAGACTGAACATGTTCTAAAAGTCTGTTTTCAGCCTGACATTAATAAGCCCGTAATGTAAACCATTAATTAAACTGTGTGCAAGATGATTTAAGTGTGCATTTAAAAGTAATGTGAAAGTTACTTTTCCAAGTAACTAGTTACTTTAATCATGCAGTAATTGTTAAACTCAAAGACTTTTGAAAAGAAATAACTAGTAACTGTAATTAGTCACTATTTTTAGTAACTTGCCCAACACTGCTAATAACTAGTAACCTTGTCTGACCTGTTTTTAGTATTTTGAACATTTTACAACATATACAAGTAACATGCACCTATAAATCTTAATTTCAATATGTGTGAAACACTTGTCACCTTGCCTTCTAGCTTCCAAATCAATCTTTGTTACACAAATCATGCCCCTCAACTTTCTAGAATTTCTGCAGTGCCACGTGGGAGTAAATGCAGTGGGAGTCACAGAATAAACAATCACAAATGTCCATGACAAGAAGACACTGTCACCTCACCATCTCTTAGGCCGACAGATGGCATGCTGCTCATTTAGCAATTAAAAAACCTAACACTCACAAAAGCACAGTATTCAAGTACTCAATGTTGCTGTAAAACATATCCCTAAAGCTTTCCTTACAAGTACCTCACAGATCACTCTCAAGACCTCTAACCCTCTGGTTGAAGTGTGATGTGTGAAACAAATTGCGACATTCCAAGTCCATATACAGTAAGGAAAATCTCAACATGAGTCATGTTTACCTTAATGAGCCTGGTCAAAGCAGAGCAAAGGAAGCTGAGGTTCATGTAATAAATGATAAATGGATGGAGCATAAATGGTGTAAATGTTTTTAGACAAAACTATCTACAGACCAAATCTTTCAGAATATTTATTTAACAGAAAAGTAATGATTTAAACAACATCAGTTTTTCCATTAATTCAGCAATAACTGAATTAACCACAATTCAATAACAGGAACAGAGCTATCTTATAAACAACATTTAATTAAAAAAAAAATAATAAAAACTTGTTCTAGAGATATTTGTTTTTAATTTGTCTTGACCAGGAGAGTGACAAAACAACACATATGAAATGTAGTTATAACATTAACAGGCTCACTATATGTAATCAGGTCCCCAGGAAGAGAAAAATGCTCACGCAACTGTCACCTCATGGATCACTGCTAAGAAAACAATGCTGATTGTCGTCAGAGGCTGTCAAACTAGACAGTAAAGTACAAAAACCTCTGACATGATAGTTTTGCCATGAGGTATTGCAGTACCCTATGATGCTGTTCATGGATTATGGCACACTACAGGGCTGTTTGTCATGTCATACTCTGCACTACTGTATCTGATGCTGTTCAGTGGTTGGTTGCAAAAAATCTGGATTTATACTCGGCTTAATAATTTATGTAGTCTGAACTGGATTTGAGCTGTAGCCTTTAGTGTACTACTCAAAAATTACCTTCATCAACTACACTGGTGGATATACAGTACTTACTGCATCATATCTAGCTTAAAAAGTCTTAGTCTTCACACAAAACTGTTTGGCAAACAGTGTTACTCTGACGTATGCATAAGCCTAGTTTCATTGATAAAACACTCAACTATGATTTAATTTCAAGCAGAACCATCAACTCACTCTCCATTGCTGACTTCTGTCTGACATGCAATACCAACACTATGATACAATTTAGTGTGCCAAAAATAGATTCATACAGCCCCAAAATATATTTGGGTAAAAAATAATGTCTCATTTGTGCCTGTTTTCCAGTAAGCAAGTCAGTATGCCATTCTGGCTTCTCTCAGCCCCATGATAAAGCAACACCTACAGGACTGCTAACTAACAGCCATGATTCAGAGACTTACCCTGGATTTACACTGACTCTGGATGCAGTCTGTTGCGGGTGCAGTGTGGATGGAGCCTTATGGCAGTACCCACCATCTCCGTTTGTGTTTTGATCCAGCATGGATCACAGCAGGGTTCGAAATAAAAGACTGCGCAAGAATTATATAAAATAACGCGAGATCTCAGAAAGACCGGAGAAGGACCGATTGCAATCACATGATAACAACAAGGAAGCGTGATGTACCGGCTCTCTACCTGGATTTCTGTGCTCTAATACTATGTAAGAAGTCTGTTAATTTTAATTCTGTAAAGTGTTTATATTTTGTCAAGTTTTTACCTTCTCTGACACAGTGATGGAGGAGTAGACCTCAGAAAATAATGGACGAGCCTTAAATCAATTTTAATGAATAAACAGCTATTAAATACCGTGAGATAATGCGGCAGATAGATAGATAGATAGATAGATAGAGTGGGGTAATAAAGTATTTAGTCAGCCACCAATTGTGCAAGTTCTCCCACTTAAAAGATGAGAGAGGTCTCCAATTTTCATTATAAGTATACCTCAATTATGAAAGACAAATTAAAAAAAAAAAAAATCCAGAAAATCACATTGTCTGATTTTTAAAGAATTTATTTGCAAATTATGGTGGAAAATAAGTATTTGGTCAATAACAAAAGTTCATCTCAATATTTTGTTATATACCCTTTGTTGGCAATGACAGAGGTCAAACGTTTTCTGTAAGTCTTCACAAGGTTTTCACACACTGTTGCTGGTATTTTGGCCCATTCCTCCATGCAGATCTCCTCTAGAGCAGTGATGTTTTGGGGCTGTCGCTGGGCAACACGGACTTTCAACTCCCTACAGACATTTTCTATGGGGTTGAGATCTGGAGACTGGCTAGGCCACTCCAGGACCTTGAAATGCTTCTTACGAAGCCACTCCTTCGTTGCCCGGGTGGTGTGTTTGAGATCATTGTCATACTGAAAGACCCAGCCACGTTTCATCTTCAATGCCCTTGCTGATGGAAGGAGGTTTTCACTCAAAATCTCACGATACATGGCCCCATTCATTCTTTCCTTTACACGGATCAGTTGTCCTGGTCCCTTTGCAGAAAAACAGCCCCATAGCAGGATGTTTCCACCCCCATGCTTCACAGTAGGTATGGTGTTCTTTAGATGCAACTCAGCATTCTTTCTCCTCCAAACACAACAAGTTGAGCTTTTACCAAAAAGTTCTATTTTGGTTTCATCTGACCATATGACATTCTCCCAATCCTCTTCTGGATCATCCAAATGCTCTCTAGCAAACTTCAGACGGGCCTGGACATGTACTGGCTTAAGCAGGGGGACACGTCTGGCACTGAAGGATTTGAGTCCCTGGCGGCGTAGTGTGTTACTGATAGTAGCCTTTGTTACTTTGGTCCCAGCTCTCTGCAGGTCATTCACTAGGTCCCCCTGTGTGGTTCTGGGATTTTTGCTCAACATTCTCGTGATCATTTTGACCCCATGGGGTGAGATCTTGCGTGGGACCCCAGATCGAGGGATATTATCAGTGGTCTTGTATGTCTTCCATTTTCTAATAATTGCTCCCACAGTTGATTTCTTCACACCAAGCTGCTTACCTATTGCAGATTCAGTCTTTCCAGCCTGGTGCAGGTCTACAATTTTGTTTCTGGTGTCCTTTGACAGCTCTTTGGTCTTGGCCATAGTGGAGTTTGGAGTCTGACTGTTTGAGGTTGTGGACAGGTGTCTTTTATACTGATAACGAGTTCAAACAGGTGCCATTAATACAGGTAACGAGTGGAGGACAGAGGAGCCTCTTAAAGAAGAAGTTACAGGTCTGTGAGAGCCAGAAATCTTGCTTGTTTGTAGGTGACCAAATACTTATTTTCCACCATAATTTGCAAATAAATTCTTTAAAAATCAGACAATGCGATATTCTGGATTTTTTCCCCCTCATTTTGTCTCTCATAGTTGAGGTATGCCTATGATGAAAATTGGAGACCTCTCTCATCTGTTAAGTGGGAGAATGTGCACAATTGGTGGCTGACTAAATACTTTTTTACCCCACTGTAGATAGACAGACAGACAGACAGACAGACAGATAGACTATTGATCCCAAACTGGGAAATTACAGTGTAACAACAGTATGACAGTAGACGACCAAAACGACAGAAACACACACAGCATAATACACAAAGGGATTACCCATGGAAAGTAAAACTGCCTAAATAACTTATATACATCAACAGATGAATAGATGGTGGCCCATATAAATACATGAATCATACCCGCTGTACAATGCAGGACTATCAGGTGCAGGGTGAAATGTGAGGCACCAATCAGATTGTAAGGTGCAGTATGGCAGCATAGTTATGACCATAATTCAACATCAGAGTGAGTTATTGTACAGTGAAATGGCATGTGGCAGGAAAGATTTCCTGTACCTAACCGTTGGGCAGTGAAGCTGTAGCAGTCTGCTGGAGAAAGTGCTCCGCTGTCTGCCCAGTGTGTGGTGGAGTAGGTGATCGGGATTGCACATGATGGATCTTAGTTTGTTCAGTGTCCTCCTCTCCACCGCAGTCTCAAAGCTCTCTGGCCTGAGACCAATCACAGAGCCAGCCCTCTTGATAATCTTGTCAAGTCTGTTGGTGTCGCTGGCTCTGATACTGCTACCCCAACAGACAGCATCAAAGAAGATGGCGCTGGTGACAACAGCCTGCTAGAAAAGCTCCAGCATCCTGTTGCACACATTGAAGGATCTCAGCTTCCTCAGGAAGTAGAGTCTGCTCATCCCCTTTTTTGTATGCAACATCGGTGTTAGATTTCCAGTCCAGTCCATTGCTGATCATGACACCCAGGTATTTGTAGCCCTCCACTACCTCCACATCCTACCCCCTAATCTGCAATGGCTGCAAAGGTGTCCTCTTCTTCCTGAAGTCAATCACCATCTCTCTGGTCTTGCTGACGTTCAGCTTCAGGTGATTCTGCTTGGTCCACTCCACAAATCTGTCTACCAGTGCCCTGTACTCCCCCTCCTCTCCCCCCCTTATACACCCAACAACAGCTGAGTCTGAGAATTTCTGCAGGTAGCATGACTCAGAGTTGTACTGAAAGTTGGTGGTGTATAAGGTGAAGAGAAAAGGAGAAAGCACAGTCCCCTGTGGAGCTCCTGTATTACTAACCACCACATCAGACAAGACACTGCCCAGCTGGCCAAACTGTGGTCTGCCTGTCAGGTAGTCAGTAATCCAGGAGATCAGAATTATGATTTCATTTCAAACAGAAATTAATTTAATTTAATTTAATTTCCTTGCGGATTGGATCTGGCATCCATCAAAAATTGTGTTTCATTAGCGATCCGAAATCGACAAACCGGATTCATTCCGCAGTGGTCCGGACCAGGTGGCAGATTAGAACATGGACGAGAATGGGGAACTATATGCTGCATCAGGAGTCAGTGTAAATCCAGGGTTAATTTTCCAGAATCAGTTACTGAAGACCAATGTATCTTTCTATAAATGCAGCATATCTGTGTGTGTATGTGTCTGTCTGTCTGTCTGTCTGTCTGTGAGTCTGTTCCATGCATATCTCTTGGAACCATTTGTCAGACTGACCTAAGGTTTTATACGTGTTTTGAAGAAGTTACGAGGGTGTGCATCCCCGAGTATGGAGTCGCTCAGTAAAAATATGTAATTTTTATCAATAAAAGTTTAGACACCCCTCTGTGTCTCTTCATGCCCTGGCTTCAAGAAGTGTGGGCAGGGTTTCGGATTGACTCCGTGGTGATTGGATAATACGCGGCATCATGGCCATGCTGATTGGAAAATACACAGCACCACGCCCGTGCTGATTGGATAATGCGTGGCATCACAACCTATCAGTCACCACAGTGTTCCCTGGACAAAACAAAGATATGAAAAATGACAAATCTGACTAGAAAAAGATAATATTGAAGATTTAATGCTTAAAAAATTATACCATAAAGTTGCCATGATTGCGTTGGTCTAAAGGATAGTTCGCTATATGTGGAGAACATGAGGTGCACGAGCAGACTGGGCGGAGCGTCAGCGGGGACCGGGTCTGACAAAGAATACCGGTGTATCAACACAGAACATGCCGAGAGAAGCAGCAGCCAGACCGGGCAGACCACGGTCCTTCGCGGGGAGGCATGCCCAGACTGTCCAGTCGGTAGCAGAAGGGAGTACCTGCTTCTGCTTCACCCGTGTGGTACCACTGTACTTTGCAGCACCGCGAGTCCCCCCTCCCACTCGAGTATCTAAAAATTGCAGATAGTTTATATCACTGAACAGCAATATAAACTAAAATAATTATAATTATGACTGAACAACTCCCACTCCCAAAGTGCAAGATACACTATTATGAATGAAAAATAAAAGATCACACAAATAAGTGATCTGACAAATAAACAAGGGATCTGAAACCGTCACTAATATTGGATATCCCATTCATTTTCAATAATAAGGTATTCTGTAATTAATATTCACACAGTCAAATAAATCTTAGTGCCATTTAGTCCCTTTTATACGTATTTGTCAAAGTCTAACGTGTGATTGCCGACATATAGCCTACACCTCTTGTATTCCACTTTCAAACAGAGCCTATATTTGGACCTGTAAAGCCTAATTGGGATACCTGTTTCAGACAGGATTACTTGCATTCTACGGGCAATGCACTAGTCTACTTTAATTTAATAACAGTTTGAAAGCAGCTATAACCAAAACCCTGATTGGCTCCTGGGACACTCACTAAAGAGATTTTTTTTCCACTAGAGACATACATTCTTCATGTCATAATTACAGACTGTATAATAATTACATCATGTTGGGAATCCTAGATTTTTTAACATTAGCTGCAGGGGATCATTACAAAGAGAAATAATTGTTCAGCTGCCCCCCTGACATATTAACAATGCAACCCAATAAAATGATGTAGTTTAACAGGGTACTAAAATCCTAGACACAAAATCATTCCCTCTGGCCTTTTTCCCATCATCTAGAGTAAAAACTTCCAAAAGAAACTTCAAGTCTCATCAGGCTTGGATAGACCATGAGCTTTTTCCTTTCATCCTCTCCCCTGTAGCAATGAAAGAGCAAAATGAAATACTTTCTTCTTACTTTCTTCTAAGAAACATACACTGATCCATCTAGAAAACAGTAAGTGCAGGTGCCTCGGGGTGAGAGCTAGAATTACTGCAAGACCTTTTTTCCTCTGCTGTGAAAGAGCAATTTTGCGAGCTGAAAAACTGCAGACAGCAGCTTATCAAACATGGGAACATGACGTAAGGCTGCTGTTGTGAATTGCAATTGTGGCAGAATGGTCCATTTGACATACAAACTCTAAGACAGCTCTAATCCTTTAAAGTAAATATGGGTGATCGACTGCTGTCAGACAGTGGGCGCTTCGGAACAAGTGGCCACTAAACTGAACATCAAGAGCTGAGGCACAAAGTAGCCATCTGTCATCAAGATGGAGTATACTTCACTGTGTTGGGTAAGTACTCTACCTTCTCACTTTAGCTTGCTCGACATTGTCCACCAAATAGCACTCAAAGTGGAGCAAAACACTTGTCAACCAGCAATCTGAGGCCCAACTTTACAGATGTCAGAATGGTACAATATGTACCAATAAATCCCTATGAAATACTCCTTCTACAGAGTCCTTTTTCCTTACTTTTTGATACTAATGAATAAGCACTTACCCATAAAACAAAGAATAGCAGCCCTCTCTGCAAAAATGATGTTCTGCCAATGTCCAATCTGATCATCTGTTGACAAGCAAAGAGTGATTTGGTCTCTCCAACAAATGCAGAATCCAACTCTGAACAATCTGACAAGAATTATTGTAGTACATTTACTGTCCATATTCATTACGTCCGCCAAGGAGGTTATGTTTTTACCGGGGTTTGTTTGTCTGTTTGTTTGTCTGTCTGTCTGTTACCAACATAACTCAAAAAGTAATGAACGGATTTTGATGAAATTTTCAGGAAAGGTGTGTAATGGCACGGGGAACAGATGATTACATTTTGGTGATGATCTGAGAGTGCATACCTCCACCAAGAGCTTTGTTTGTATTTGTGCAGCAGGATTACACAAAAACTACTGGATGGATTTTCATGAAATTTTCACCAGAGGTGGTTCTTGGGCTAGAGAGGAACCTATATTTTGGTGATGATCTGAGAATGCATACCTCAGCCAAGGCTCTTATCTTCTCACAGTGTGTTAGCAACAATACTCAAAAAGTTATGAACGGATTTTGATGAAATTTTCAGGAAAGGTGTGTAATGGCACGGGGAACAGATGATTACATTTTGGTGATGATCTGAGAGTGCATACCTCCACCAAGGGCTTTGTTTGTATTTGTGCAGCAGGATTACACAAAAACTACTGGATGGATTTGGATGAAATTTTCACCTGAGGTGGTTCTTGGGCCAGAGAGGAACCCATTATATTTTGGTGATAATCTGAGAATGCATACCTCAGCCAAGGCTCTTATCTTCTCACAGTGTTTTAGCAACAATACTCCAAAACTGATGAACAGACTTCGATGCAATTTTCACCACAAGTGGCTATAGGCCTACACACAAACCCATTACATTTTGGAGGTGATCCATGACAAACGGAAGGAGCCTTGGCGGAGGTATGTGCTCTATGAGTGCTTTTCTAGTTCTGCTCCTGTTTTATTTCACTTGAATGTGGACTGAGGGTGTTAATCACTGCTGATGGCCTTTTTTTTTTTTTCAATAATTAGGTACTAGGCCTCATCACTGCTATTCAATTCTAAAATGTAAAATTAAGCATTGACAGTTCTCCTCCGTGGAATGCCACCTTATCGTGGTGGAGGGGTTTGTGTCTCCTCATGATGCCAAAAGCTATGTTGTCGGGCCCACTTTCCCCTAGTAGGGTCTCCCATGGCAAACAGGTCCTGGGTGAAGGAACAGACCAAGAGTGGTCCAGCAGATCCCTATCAAAAAGTTACAAGGACCACGTGTACAAAATAAGCCACATGAGTCTGCCCTCCAGTGGGCTCACCACCTGCAGAAGGGATCATGGGGATCGTGGGGTTATGTGAACCACATGGCAGTCTGTCTTCTCTGCTTGGACTGCTGCCCCCACGACCCGGACAAGTGGTAGAGGATGGATGGATGGATGGAAGTATTGACAGCTGATACAGAAAAAAAGGAAACTTCACTAGTTTATGGCAGCCAGAGATGGTGAAAGTTAAAAAAATATTTTGAGTCAAATCAAACGGGTGTTGCAGATGAACTGATTGTCCAGTGAACCAACAACCAAAGTGAATGACTGCAGCTGTGATGGAAGACTGTCTATAAATGAGAGTTGAATGATGACAGAAAATTACCCACCTCAACCCTTGTACTAGTGTTGTAGTTGAGACCAAGTCAAGACCAGAGTTGACCAAGACCAAGACTGAGACCAAGTTGAGACTGAAGGCCTATACTAAAGGCCTTTACGTATATACTCTGCAAGAACAGAGACATTTTTTCTTTTTCTTGAGGTCGCAAGAACAAGAACAAAATCTTTCTGGCCAGGACATTTCATAATTCACAAGAAACTCAAGTGCAGAGCTCATGGCTCAGAACTCATGACTTGTGGGAAATGTAGTCCATGGTGTGTGACCAAAGAGGAGAAAGGGGAGAAAAAAAAAAAAGAAAAAAAAAAGCATGGTGTTCCTCAATTAAACTTGGAGTTGCAGCAGGTTCATTTGTCCATAAAGTGCCGAGGAATAGTTTTTAACACAGCATTGTAAGCTGAGGACAGATGGTATCTCAGTCCCCCTCCTCTGTTAAGGGAGGGCTGTTCCACTTTGACAGAGATGGCTCCCTTAACGCCTCTTTCAGAACACTCCTCTTCTCTGTCTAAGATGTGCACATCTTGGTCTTGAAAGGTGTTTTTGTTGCAGGTGAGTACAGACAGCTGAATTTTGTCCAGAGTAATTTCTCTTCTGTGTTGCGACATGTGTTTACAGAGCTGCTGTTTTGTTTCCCCGATATAAAGATTGTCACACTCCTCACTACTTTAATACTTTATTTAAATCATCTTACTTATGCTGGACCTGATGGGGGGAATGAGGGGAGGAACTGAAGGGATATGAAGTGGTCGGAAGGGGTGGGGGGTGAGGGAGTGGGAAGGGGGAGAGAATGAAAGAACGGAGTGAAAACACAAGAAACAACTGCTGCTTCTGAGAAGATCTCAGCATGAGCCTGATACCTGCACCTGAAAGAGAACAGATAAGGATTCAAGGATTCAAAGATTTTATTGTCAATACTACTATATGTGCAGGACATACAGGAGAATTGAAATGGCGTTTCTCTCTCTCTACATTGGTGTGCATTCTATAAAAAGAAGGAAATAAGGCTGGATTAAAAAATAAGAAAAACAAGAACAAACTGACAGCAGCAGTCTATGTACAGTCTATATACAGTGATGCAACCCGTGGTGCCAATGGCAGCCAGAAAGACTCTGACCTCCATAGTGGTAAACGATTAGTTTAGGTAAACAATTAGTGGTAATAAACCCAGCAATCCTATATTCAGACAGCTAGAGATGAATAACCGTAGTGCATTTCAATGCGGTAGTGTAGGTGCAGATAGTGACTGATATAATTGCATATGAACAATATTGCAGTGATATAGAGACAGTAGCAGATATGGCATTTGTGCAAATGGTTGCAGTTAAAGTGCAGAGACATATAGCAGCGAAAGTACAACAGAACAACAGTATTATTGTTGGTGTGCCAGTCTTTCTGTGCCAACATCTGAGGTAGTTATTGTGCAGATGTTACCGTCTGGGAAGCGGTGGGGCGTGAACAGAGTTCGGGGTCCTGATGGTCTGATGAACGAAGCTGTTCAGCAGTCTTGTGGAGTGGGCCGGGAGGCTATGGTACCTATTCTCCGAGGGCAGGGAGCTGAAGAGGGAGTGTAGGGAATGGGAGGTGTCACCTGTGATGTTGGTGGCTCTGCAGGTGAGGCGAGTGGGGTATAGTAGCTGTCCAAGGGGGGGGGGGGCAGGGGGGGGGCAGGGAGGCAGGGGGGCACCGATGAGCTTGCTGGCTGCATACACTATGCGTTGTAATGTCTTTCGGCAGGCGGCAGTGCAGCTTCCATACCACACCGTGATGCAATTGGTGAGGATGCGCTCAATGGTGCCCCGGTAGAAAGGCTGCATGATGGGGGGTGGGACTTGTGCTCTCCTCATTCTGCAGAGGAAATGGAGGTGAGTTTGGGCCTTCTTGGCCCAAATGGGCCTCCTTGGACCAAACACACACACATAAATGTGTGTGTGTGTGTGTGTGTGTGTGTGTGTGTGTGTGTGTGTGTGTGTGTGTGTGCGCACGCGTGTTCTTTCTGTAATTATCGCACTCAAAAGATTTGGGGAAAATTGACCTCTGACCTTGACCTAAAGGTCAGAGGTCACCCAAAGGGTCAGAGGCCACCCAAATTTGAACTCATCTGAGATTGTTCATTTATCCACCTATGGTACCAATTTGAAAAGCTCATGTTATTTCTTTCTCTAGTTATTACGTTCACAAGGTAGGTATTGGCAATGCCACCGCCCATCCCCTCGGCGGGTGATGACAATATGACAATAAAACTAAAATTACTGCTCATGTAAGAGACTTTCTGAAAAAAGCCAAAAGTCACACAGGAAGTAAGCAGAACCTGGCAAGTGTAAAACAATGCTATTAAAATTCAGTGGAAATATTTTGTCCAAGTAAAATTTTTATCTGAATAGCCCAACTCAGCTTGGAATATTCCACGTTTCCCCAACAAACTATTGCTTCCTCCAAGTATGGCCTTGTTTCAATTAAGGTGATCAGAAACAGCTGTTTATATGGTGTCTCGTTCAGAGTATGCGCTTCTCAGGTTAAGATATGAGCATTGCTGTGCATGTAAATGTGGTCACTGGCTCAGTTGGTAGAGCATCTGCCCCACACCCGGGAGGCAGGGGTTCAAATCCCGGCCGGGTCATGCCGAAGACCATATAGAAGTGGAACTTCCTGCCGTCCAGCTTGGTGCTCAGCAAAAATGGAATGGAGGAGGGAAATGTGTGGCGGCGCCTTGCATGGCAGCAGCCCTCTTATTCTACACTTGGGGTGTGTGTGATTAACACAGTAGATAGGTAAAACACAATCTCGTTCTACTGTACATGATTGGTTGTACAGCTGAATGACAATAAAAGGGTGATTTTTTTAATTTAATCCCCTCTCACAAACCCATCACCACACTTTAGTTGCACATTTTTCTTTTCTTTTTATGGAAACCATGTGGTACACAACATCAGCAAAGGCCTGCAGACAATAGCACAACATTCTGCTGAGTACTCAGGAATCTCAGAGTAAACTAGATTGCAGCATAATGTCTGCTTACAGTTTTATATAGAAATGGATCCTAGGAGACTATCTGCATAAACTCTTCTACGAGAAGTCAATTTCAAAGGTAAGGGGAGAAATAAATGGAAACTGTAGATATACCACGGACTATGGGTGATGTATTCAATTCCAAATAGAAGAGTTAAGTCTGGGCTCTCTGCCCAGAATTGCTTACTGAATACCCAGTTTCACCAGCTTAAAAAATAATGTGGTAATAGGATACATCTGTGCACAATAACAGCAAAATGGAGCGACTTCAAAGCATTGAGCAGATGGAAAAAAAATCACAAAAAAGAACCTTGCCTCAAATCTTGGAAAATGTACAGAATATGTATTTGCAGCAATGCCAGGATCAATATGAATTATAGCATAGGCAGTAAGGTAAGGATGAAAAGCATCAAAAATTAAATTTAAAGTGGTGTTGATATGAAAAAAATCAGAATACAAGTTAATTACAAAATCTGTCATTTGCACTACCCAATACATTCTTTAAAGAATGAACTTAGTGAAGGCATGTTTCAAGAAAATGTTTTTTTTTTCCTCCAAATAAACTCAAAGGCAAAATATGGCTTCCAGTTTTGAAACTTAAACATTTTTGGTCCTGGTGGTAATCAAACTAATCAAATGGAATCACTTACCAATGCTATGATTTGCTGGTTTAAACATTCAGCCTAGGTGTCGTTGTCCAAAGGGAATGATGAGATGAGCTATATCACAGAAGAACAGGACACTAAAAGTTGACAAGCTAAATCCTTACCGTTGCTATAGTAACCTTTATTGAGAGATTAAGTACACCAATGCCGTCAATTAAAAATGGATGGTTGATGCTTTTAATCTGTCATTAGGGAAAAGCCTGGCAGATTTGTTAAAGGAAGACAAAACCACCATACTATCCGAGTAGGCCTTTGAGACAGTTTCTGATGACAAACAACCTCATAAAACAAGGATAATGCTTCATCTTTCTTAGCAGATTATGATGGCATTGTGGGAATCAGGAGGAGACTTAATCTCAAAGTAATGTGTTATTCAAGCAATAAGAATATCAATGATCAGTGGGGATAATTGTTACTACTAAAAAATGGCACACAGAGGAATGTTCTACTCAAAATCCAACAAATTACAATAGTTCAAACATGAGGTGATAAAAGCCTGAATTGTTTTATCCAGGTCTTTTGGAGGGAGATTAGGCATCACTTCAGCAATCACCCTCAGTTGGTAAAGAGTTTTAAAGTGACAAAAATCAAGTTTTTTTCTGTTGTTAACATGTCTGTAACATGTTTTTGTGACTTACAAGACATAAAAAGAGCGAAATCACTCAAATATCTCATATCCCTGTTTTTTTGCTGTAAAGTTTCACTTAGCCCCCCCACCCCCCGGCAAAAAAAATTTGAGTTTGGACAGAGCGTTTCTAGCTATGTAAGTCTTCCTGTTTAACATGATTGTTTATAATATTAACCAATCAGGCTAAGCACTAGGCATGGCTACAGACCTGAATTCACTGCCTCGGGGGAATAGGGAGGAGCAAAGGAGCAGCAGGAGCTTTTACAAGTTAGGAAAAATGGTAGATTATACGTGCTCAGTTTTTGGCTGTGTGAGCAAGAAATCTTCTTTTAAATTACATCTTACCCACAGACATGAAAATACAACAGCAACGATTAATTTTATTTGGAAAAACCTCAGTGTTCCTGCTAAAATACTGGAAAGGACAAAGGTTTGCAGCCTGCATTTTACCCTGCATGCCGAGAGAGATGGCCCTGGGGTGCGTGGCGCAACAGCCGGGGCGAGTATCGTCGTAGGTGAACTTGCAGAAGGATTATTCTCACTGGAGTGGAGAGTCACTGCCCAGCCCCACGTGGAGGCTGGAGGGCTCCCCGCCAGTCTCTGGTTGCCCACTTGCTGTGGATCTCCCCGGCTCTGTACGAGTCTCTCCCAAGCAGGAGTGAAGGAAGCGAGCTAGCCGGCAAAGCGAGTGGTCCTGCGGTCTGCTTGCTGGGGGCTGGCAATCCGAGCGGCTTGCCTCGGACCAGCTCACTGGCAAAGCAAGCTGTCTTGGCGGTCTGCTCGTTGGGGGCCGGCAGTCTGGTACACCCAGATGAAGGAGGCGAGCCAGTGGGCTCGCTTCCTTCTGAAAGAGCTGAGCAGATCCGCAGCGAGTGGGCAACCAGAAACTGGTGAGGAGCCCTCCAGCTTCCATGCAGGGCTGGGCAGCAACTCTCTGCTTTACCAAGAATAATCCTTCTCCAGGTTCACCTATGGAAACCTTATTACGACTTTTACTTCTTCAAGTTGGATCACCTTCTCAGAGCCTTGTACAATGTCCTTGTCGTCTTCCAGCTACTGGTGAGTGGGAGTATGGGTGGGGCTAATTAGAATATTCATAGACCCGCTCATATTTAAGTAGGTGGAAGATGCAAAAGCTGTTTCCAAGCAATTCTAAGGCAATGAAAGGGATTTTTTGTGTATAAAAAGCCACAATATACTATTTTGGGCAATACGCATTGTTTACTGAGGTGATTTTAGCCACCGGAGTGCGTCTTTAAGAACTGCACTGATTTCCTTGTCCATCTTAAAAGAACTATCAATAATGACATCCAGATTTGTCTGGCAGCAGGGTGACAATAAGAATCCAAAGGTCCACGAATGCTGGTAGGATTGTCAAACATGTCACTTCTTTCCAAAACAAATAACTTCTATTTATTTTCAAGAAGATTGGAGAGGTAACATTTAAACAAGTCTTGACAATACTTAGACTGTTCAGCAGATGTAATGGATCACTGCTGTCTATCGAAAAGGACATACAGAACTGAATATCATCAGCAAAGCAATGAAACTGAAATGAATGAAATGAAATGAAACCGTTTCCTAAAGATAGGTCCTATAGGTCAGCGGTCCCTAACCTTTTTTGTACTAGGGACCAGTTTCATGCATGAAAATTTTCCGCAGACCGGGCAGAAGTGCGGAGGTTCCAATAACAAAAACCTTTGTCAGTTCATAGCATGTAATCTGAAACAATTACACTTTATATTTGGCAATTACAATGATTCTACAGCACCATATCAACTCACCATAATCAGTGGGAACTCTGGGCTTGTTTCCCTGCAACTAGAATTTTGTTTTTGGCTAATTTTTTCAAGCGTTAGCTTGTGTCACTGATGAGTGAAATGTCGTGCCAGAGTCAAGAGTGGTTGTGAGGCGAGGGTGGAATGTCATGAACCGAGCCTGTGTTCTCCTGCGGGCTCGGTTCTGATCTTTCTTGGTCCTGTGTGGTGTTTTGATTTCTCTCCTGTGTGTCATTATTTCTATGTTTGGTCGCTGCTCTGGCCGGCGATCGTTAGGCAGCTGTTTGACCCACTTTCTGGTGGGCGCTGTCTAGCATTCGCCGGTCCGACCACGCCCCCCTCTCTCTGACAGTCAGCTGTGTGCCCCGGTAATTATCTTTCCCGCGCCTTGCCCAGGTGTTCCTTATTTGTTAGGCCAGCAGTGTTTGTACTTAAGCAGCTCTTTGCTAGTCAAACACCGCCGGACCATTATACAAGTCACACGGTCGTTTCCCGTCGTGTGACCATCACGTCTCAAAGGATTTGTTATTCGTGCTCCATGGGAGAATTGGACTTCTTGGACTGCTCCTGCCCATGAGTAAATTGTCTCGCATTTCTCTGTGCGGTTAGCTGCTACGCTTATCTGGTAGCATATCTCCCTGCAGCTCAACTGCTACGCTTAGGCTGTTGCCCAGTTTTCTTTCCTGAGTCAGTTGAGCTTCCTAAGGTCTTCCTCACTTTCCCGAGCACATGTGTGCTATTTTGTATTATTTTCCTGTGGCCACGGTACACAGTGGTCTGCCCGCTGTTCGCTCCTGTGTCAGCCTTTTGTGTACATGTTTTCCAACCTGTAAGTCTTTATTTTTGAACTGTGTTTTGTCAATAAATGTGTGTTTGGTGAAAACCCTGCGTTTAAATCCGTCCATCCTTCTCCTCCTCCGTGCGCTGTGGAAGAGCGCACGGGGAGTTTATGACACAGAAACAGTTGTTTTTCAAAATAAAATCTCCGCAAGACTAATGGAAAAAATAGCTTTAATATTAACCACAATTTTTTTTCTTTGTGGTCCGGTACCAAATGATCCATGGACCAGTACCGGTCCGGGGACCTGGGGTTGGGGACCCCTGCTATAGGCAACATACAAAACAAGAACAGGACTGAAACCAAAATAGACCCTTGAGGCACTCCACAAGTAAGGAGTAATCAAATATGATTTACACCAGGTCAATGAGGTACCTTTGATGCCAACTACATGTTCAAGCGGAGATGAAAGAATCTTATGGTCCACAGTATCAATGGCAGCAGACAGGTCTAAAGGCACTAAAACAGCAGAGCTACCAGAGGCACCTGTAAAAAGGAGGCAATTAAAAACTCTTAAGGTGCGTTCAAACCAAATGCTAAAGCATGAAGTTTTCACACAGCACGATTACATGTTAACTCAATGTAAACATGCGAATAGACATGAATTCATCATCATCGGGCGGAGTTGCCTTTATAACTTCTGCAGCTGTGTTCTACCTGCTGTGGAAATCCCCAAAACACTGTCATGTTTAAGTTTACATTATCCAACGGGGTTCACACCTGGAAAAATTGTCCCTACCTCCAAAACTTCGCCTGGATGACGGTTGTTTACACTGCTAGCCTGCTAGCCCTTGTTAGCACATCCGAGGCAGGAGTCTGTAGGTGAATAACTCCCAACACTCTGATTCAGCTGCAGAGCTCCTGGTCCATCTGTCTGCAGGTGAGTGGCAGTCTCATTTTCAAACTCGTGTAGCACCCATCCCATGTAGTTAATAGTTGAGTCTAGCTATAGACTAGTAATAAGGGTGTAATAGTACTATGAGCAGGGCCCTGGGTTCCATGATTATTATGCCGTGCCGTTTACACCTGCACTGCAAAACAATTAAGTCAAAGAGTTGAACCTTATTATCTTCTCTATAAATTCAAGAAATCTCTGTCAGTTTGTGTGTCTGTCTGTCTGTAACGATCATAGGACATCATAGGATGGCCTATGATGTTCCTATGATGTCAGCAACATAGGACATCATGCCTACCTTGATGTCTTTACGATGCCATATACAGTGATGCCGGCCTATGATGTTCCGATGCTGTTCGTATGAGGTCTGCATCATCGCACATCAGGCCTGCCTTGATGTCTTTATGATGTCATATACAGTGTTAAGCAAAAGCATCGCTTTCTGAGCAATGTGGTTTTTAACAAGGTGCTGACACAGTAAAAATGTGTAACCTTGAAGAATGGCAGTCGACACTATGAATCGGTATAATGTCAAGCATAGCACTGACTATAACCGGTTGCTCTGGTTTCTTGCTTTCGACGGCCATGCACGGGTCTTGCAGAAGCGGATCCAAAGCCACTTTTTGCTCAGATCAATTTTCATGATCCTCTCCATGAACTGGAATTACGACGCACCCATCCCTCAACCAGTGGTCTGAACGAAGAAGAACAAGAAGAAGAACAAGACCCACCAGATGGACAGCAATACAGTGAGGAGAACTGCTGCATGTCACAAAAGATGCCATGAAGATGAAACACCTCAGGTTTGAGCAGTACGCCACAGCCATGACTGTGAACAACACAGCCGTCTGAGACAGGAGGACACCCTTCAGCACCGGGCATGCAGAAATACTTCCTTAGACTTGGTTTCTACGGGCATGGATGGGTATGCACAGGTATGTACTAGTAGAAAAAAACAAAATGGTTGGTGCCTCCACTTAGCAGGATAATTCAATATTAGTTTTAGTTCCAATTAAGAATTAAATTTACTATCCCATTGTTTTTATCACATTTCCTTTGAATGAATTAACACATTTGAACTTGCAAAGAAATAAAAATATCACACACTTGTAAGTAAAAAAAAATATGAATTATTTTATTTAAACTTAAATGTGTCATTAGCAGCCCTCCAGGGTGAAATAAAGGACTCATGTGCAGGGCGACCTTTATGCATAATTAATTGACTGAAACAAAATAAACTATTGACAAGCAGTGGCGTGGAGAGTGCAATACATGATGAGCACACCGTACTGAGTGTATGGCATGGGTAGTATATATAGAGGGAGAAAATAATTAACAAATGCTGCACAGCCATGAATGATTACAACACAAAGGTCCAATAAACGGTGGAGCGAAAAATGAACCAAGAGTGCTGTCACAGTGTAAACACAATATGCAGAGCAGGACAGGATCATGGCGATAACAAAAAATAAGCACAACTAGAAGTGAATACGCTGAAGTGAGGATACTGGTAATGATGACAATGATAAACGACAAACGATCAACCAGAAAATAAGGACGCTGTCAACATGAGGGCAAACCTAGCATGATGAGCAGGACAAGAATAATGATAATAATAATGATCAGTCCAACAAAGAACATCAAGTGTGGACAGGGTGTGACCCTGTCTAAATCACTACAGTAACACCCCCCCCCCCCCATTTAAGGGGTGGATCCCAGGTGACCCTAGGGTAACACCAATAAGAGGAAAAACAAGAAAACCCAAAAACCCTCTCAGGGTGGGCGGTGGGGGAAAAGGCCAGGTGGGCCAAAACAAATTGACCACCCCCCCAGCAAAGTTCAAAGCCACCACTGTACATGGGCCAAGTAAAGTTCAAGGCCCTAAGACGCAAAACAAAGCGGGTCGAGTGGTCTACCCAGGTTCATGGGCCACCAGACCTGAACAAACAATGGATTAGGGGGTCTACCAAAGTCCAAAGGCCCTCGGACTGGAGAACGACATGGGTCGGCAGCCTACCTCAGTCCATGGACCACCAGATCTCAAAACATAACCAGTCAGGCAGTCTCCTGACTTCCGGAACATCGGCTGGAGGTCTCCGGACCCCTGAAGCTATGGCTGAAGGTCTCCCAACCTCAGGGACAATGGCTGGAGCATGGTCCTCCTGCAACCCCATCCTCGACACGGCCACCTCGGATGAACAAGGGAAGCAGGAGGTCAGTGAGGCGACACCATAGTCATTAGCAGCAGAGCCTGGTGGGAGGACTCAGCAGCTGGTGAAATGTGTGCGTGGAGCAAGACCAGTCTTTTCAAAAATGGTGTTTAAACACAACTGAAAAGGTACTTGCCTTAATTCCTCATCTCTAGCTGCTGGGGTGACCTCCTCAGAATCAGGAGCTGGAATGACAGGCTCTGGATGGAACAAGTACTGGAGCTGGGAGGCACCATGGAACGGGTACTGGAGCTGGGAGGCACCGTGGAGCAGGTACTGGAGCTGGGAGGTGCCATGGAGCACTGACTTTTGAATGTGACGGCTGAGGACCACTGACCTCAGGACGACACGGTGACTGGGGTTGAAGAGCAACCGGCCCAGATGCCCCGGAATCCCTCTCCAAAGCAGCCACCTCAGACAGGGAGGAAATGGTACAGGTTGGAGAAGGGGCCGCACAAAAACAACTAGCAGAAGAGCTCGGCGGGGAGAACTCAGAAGCGGATGGAGGCTGCAACTGGTTCTCCCTATCAGGAGCAAGACAAGCCCTTTTTAAAATGAATGTTAAAAAAATAATAAAGAGGACTTGCCTTAACTCCTGCTCCTCTGCTGGTGAGGATCCCCGTGGCTCCACTGCTGGCATGGAAGTGATGGCCTCAGAGTGAACTGTCAGGGTATTGGCCTCAGGATAAGCTGCCGAAACGGTGGCCTTGGGATGAGCTGTGGGAGTGACAGCCTCCAGATGAGCTGAAGGAAAGACAGCAGACGAGGCAGTCAGGGGAGGAGCAGCAGGTGAGGCGACCATGGGAGAAACAGCTGGTGAAGCGACCAGGAAAGAAGCAGCAAATGAAGCGGCCAAGAGAAAGACAGCAGGTGAGGCGGCCATGAGTGAAGCAGCAGCGGGTGGAGCTCTCTGGAGAAGGGAAGCAGCTGCTGGAGCTCTCCGTGGAGCGATGAAGCTGGATGGAGGAGGAGGCGAGGGTGGAGCTGGAACAGAACGCCGAGTGGAGCAGCGGAGTCCTCCTTCCACCTGGGTCACACACGTGCCAACCCACTGCCGTAAAAAAAAACTCCCTCCACTCTGCAGGACTAAACACATATGAGCAGTTGGCTGGCTCCGGCGAGAAGGAGGGTAGCAGTGCTGGTAGGGCCAGGAGAGGAAGCCCTGCACCCAGGAAAGGGATCACAGGCTCGGGCGGGCTTCCAAGATATTAGCGACCGCCCCCTAGCAGTCGTCAGCATCCTCTGGAGAAAGTGAGCTGCGGGCTGAAACGATGAGGTCCTGCAGTACCTCTGTGATCAGCAGCTCTCCCCCTCTCCGCCTCCTCCTCCTGCGGTTGCCCGCTGAGTCCATTTTTGACAGTGTGCTTCTGTCATAAGCGGCCCTTCAGGGTGAAATGAAGGACTCACATGCAGGGTGGCCTTTTAGCATAATTTAATGACTGAAACAAAATAAACTATTGACAAGCAGTGGCATGGAGAGTGCAACACATGACAAGCACACTGTACTGAGTGTATAGCGTGGGCAGTATACAGTATATAGAGGGAGGAAATAATTAATAAATGCAGCACAGCCGTGAATGATTACAACACAAAAGTCCAATAAATGGAGGAGTGAAAAGTGAACCAAGAGTGCTGTCACAGTATAAATACAATATGCAGAGCAAGACAGGTTCATAGCGATAAAGGATAAACATAACTAGAAGTGAATATACTGAAGTGAGGATACTGGTAATGATGATAAACAACATACAATCAACCAGAAAATAAGGATGCTGTCAACATGAGGGTAAACCTAGGATGATGAGGAGGATAAGAATAACGATAATAATAATGATAATGATCAGTCCAACAAAGAACATGAAGTGTGGACAGGGTCTGACCCTGTCCAGAAAATGAAAATGAAATAAAAAATTGAAAATAAAATCAGGAATCTTTCTCAGTGTTTCAGTTCACAAGTTTTACCAACAATATAACAAAATGAAATGTACCTTTGAAAAATTAAAAT
The DNA here is from genome assembly GCA_020510985.1 of Pholidichthys leucotaenia. Taxonomy (NCBI): domain Eukaryota; kingdom Metazoa; phylum Chordata; class Actinopteri; order Cichliformes; family Pholidichthyidae; genus Pholidichthys; species Pholidichthys leucotaenia. Next base: position 189,231,432 of record CM035836.1, read on the forward strand.
TCTTCTCTGAATACAACAAAATAAAACCAGGTTATTAACCAAAACATACACTCACTCACACAGGCACATGCAAACTGCTACTAAAAAGTCCTTAAAAAAATGTTGCAGGTGTGTTTCGTTGCTTAAAACTGATTGACCCCTTCACTTGCAAAGCAAGCAACAGAAAACAAATAAAGCAGAGCATGTGTATTAGTTAGTTACAACCTTGGAGCAGTGGTGTAACTTGGGTGGGGCAATGGTGTGTCGTATCTGTGTATATATCAATGGGCTATTTGTTATTTTTACTTTTACTTTTACTTCAGTCAGATGGTTAACTGTGTGTCCTGTAACTGTTTTATTTCCAAATTCTTCTCTCTTACTTTATTGCGCAGTAGCCTGGTGGAGCACCCACAATTTCTTTGTGCTGTACAACTGTACAATGACAATAAAGCCTATTCTACTCTATTCTATGAGGGAGAAGTAGAAAACGAGGGAAAACCAGAGACTGGCAGGATGACAGGGCATGTCGACAGCTGCACCGAGATTCTTCTATGCTCAAACAAAAGCTACATTCCGATCCACAGTGTATTTCAACTGTATTCCCTTCACAAAATTTCTCCATTTGAAACACCCATCAGTGTCACAACCATCGGCTCCCTCCTCCGTGCATTACCACGGTAACCATAGACAGGTACTGACACTATGGTGGATAATCTCTATTTCTTAAAATATTAATATGAATATATTTTTATTACAATCAGTTAATATAAACAATAACCAACATCAGTTTAGCTTGTTAATAACATTAGCAGCAATAGTTTGTTTTACTTGTATTTGAGGTGCAATGGCTTATGGGTAATCTTCTTGTCAACTTCCGGTGAAGTGATGTACTGCTGTTCACTTCTTCCCTGCAGTTCTCAGTTCCCTTTGAACTGAAGACCGTTCACTCCCTTCAGTTTGGAATCTCAGTTAATATGGCGGATACCCTGTGCAGTCCACTTCAGAGTACACTATTAGGCAATCGGTGTCACAACCCGCTCTCGCCTGTCTCCCGCTCCAGCTGCGCGCACACCTGCGCCTCATCAAGCCCGGGCTATTTAGCCCGCTCCGCCTGGAGCCTTGGTCTGGAGCCGTCTGCTCTCCAACGATCGTGCTACCCGCACTCGCCTTCTCTACCTCTACCTCTCTGGACAAACCAACCTTCACCATTCACGTAAGCCATCATTCATCTCACCTTCTCTCCAGTCTTTCTCCCCTGTGCAGAGAAAACAGTTCGACCCCGCCCGCAAAAAGCTGCGCAACCTAGGGATTCGTCACGGAGTAATTCATCCGGCAAGACTGCTGGTCACATATAAGGGGAGAACCCACACTCTCAAGACCCCTCAAGGGGCGCAGGAGTTCATCAAGCAGATCCAAAAAGAAACTGGCGGGAGGTAAGCATGAACATGACAAAGGTAGAATATTTAAGCATATGTACAGACATCTGATTGATCTGAAACATATAACATGTCTACAAAATACAGACTGTATTTTTTTTTTTAAAAAAAGCTATGATGTACAAAGTTGCTATAAAACTTTGAAGTTATGTTGAAAACACTACAGAAGAGAGTTAATGTCATAAGAATAGTAGTAGAGTCAGGGTGATTGAGAGGAGAAAGAGAGAGTGGTTTGACTGATCCTCGCAGGTGTGGAGTCACTAGCTACAACGGGAGACAGAATATTTTGTGGGGATTACCACAAATGTGGGGAAAGGGAATTTGTTTTTGTTTAGTTTGTAGGATGAATGTTCTATCATCCATGTTTTTGCTTCTCTGTAAGAGTATGTTCATATTGCAAGGTAATCTCAAGCTCCTTATTGATCATAGATCTAAGCGTTAATCTTAATTTAACTTCATGGAATTGCAGAGGTCTACAAAATCTAAAAAAAACTTAAACAAGTTATGAATAAAATAAAAGACATAGATTCAAAAATTGTATTTTTACAAGAAACTCATCTATTAGAGGAGGATGTAAAAAGAATGAGGAGAAGATGGCAAGGTAACGTGTTCACCTCATCATTTTCATCCCGAGCTAGGGGAGTTATGATTCTCATACATAAAACAGTCCCATTTCAAATGAAAAATGTAATTAGAGACAAATTTGGAAGATATCTAATCATCCAAGGATCTTTGTTATTAGAAAATATAAATCTGGTGAACTTATACGGCCCCAGTATTGATGATCAAAACTTCTTTGTTAATTTATTCCTCACTTTATCATCACTTACAACATATAATAGCAGGGGATTTTAATTGTACATTGAATCCCAGTATAGATAGATCAACAGGACTGGACTGTACGCACAATGGATGTAGGATGACCATTAATCATTTTATGAAAGAATTGAGATTGCTAGATATATGGAGAGAAATGAAACCACAAGTCAAAGCCTATTCTTGTTATTCTAATACCTATAAGACATTCTCACGTATTGACTACTTTTTGATCTCTACAGAATTAAGGTCCAAGATTCAAAACTGTTTCTATGATAACACTGTGATCTCTGATCATGCACCGTGCTGTCTAGTATATGTAGATGAGAAATTGACAAAGGACCCAGTTAGGTGGCATTTTCAACATAAATGGCTTCAGGATGAGGAATTTGTTAAACAGATAGATGAGTTCTTTGATATCAATACTACACAAACAACGGCATGTATAAAGTGGGAGGCTTTCAAAACTTTTATTAGGGGGCATATTATTAGTTATACAGGTTCAAAATCTAAGAAGACTCGAGAGGAGAGGGTCCAATTGGAACGTAAAATAAAAATTCTTCAAGAAAAGGTGTATGCAGGAAGTAACCCACAGTTAGAGAACGAATTACTGATTCTGAGAGATGAATATGACAAAAAAAAAATCAGCGAATAGAGCTGCCTCGAGTCTTCTGAGATTGAAGCAAACTTTTTATGAACAAGGTGAAAAATCAGGAAAATTATTGTCATGGCAGATTAAACAATTATAATACTGGTAATTGGTGTTTTAGATTCTAAGTAACGGACAGGTAGTTATAGATCCTTTAGGAATTAATAGTGCCTTTAGAGATTATTATGAAAAACTATATGATACAAAAAATGAAACTGACTTAACTAAACTAAATGGGTTTTTGGGTGGATTATCTATACCATGTATTCCAAATGAAAACAGGGAGATACTGGAGTCTAAAATTAGTCAAGAAGAAGTTGGGCAAGCCATTGATAATATGAAATCAGGAAAAAGAGCCAGCCAGTTTAGAAAGCTTGGGGACAGGCTCCTGCCCCAAGTGGAGGAGTTTAAGTATCTTGGGGTCTTGTTCACGAGTGAGGGGAAAATGGAGCGAGAGATCGACAGACGGATTGGAGCAGCATCTGCAGTGATGCGGACGTTGTACCGGTCTGTTGTGGTGAAGAGGGAGCTTAGTTCTAAGGCAAAGCTGTCGATTTACCAGTCAATCTACGTTCCTACTCTCACCTATGGTCACGAGCTTTGGGTAATGACCGAAAGAACGAGATCGCGGATACAAGCGGCTGAAATGAGCTTTCTCCGTAGGATTGCTGGACTCACCCTCAGAGATAGGGTGAGGAGCTCAGTCATCCGGGAGAGGCTCAGAGTAGAACCGCTGCTCCTCCACATTGAAAGGAGTCAGTTGAGGTGGTATGGGCATCTGATTAGGATGCCTCCTGGACGCCTCCCACTTGAGGTGTTTCAGGCACGTCCCACTGGGAGGAGACCCCGGGGCAGACCCAGGACTCGGTGGAGAGACTATGTCTCCCAGCTAGTCTGGGAACGCCTTGGTATCCCCTCTGAAGAGCTGGAGCAGGTGGCTGGGGAGAGGGAAGTCTGGGCTTCTCTGCTTGAACTGCTGCCTCCGCGACCCGGACCTCCGGAAAAGCGGTAGAAGATGGATGGATGGATGGATGGATGGAAAAAGAGCAGGACCAGATGGTCTTCCAGTTGACCTCTATAAAAAATTTAAGAATAAATTAATAAAACCACTGTTGGAAATGGTTTTAGAAGCATTTCAAAATGGTAATTTACCACCATACATGAACAATGCCTTAATTATACTGTTGCCAAAACCAGGTAAACCCTCTAATAAATGTGAAAACATGAGACCAATAAGCCTATTAAATGCAGATCTTAAAATAATCTGTAAAATTTTAGCAAAACGACTACAAGAAATATTACCAAATATTATTAACCAAGATCAGAATGGCTTTATAATGGGAAGACAAGGCTTCCATAATGTAAGAAGACTATTTAATATTATTTATTCCAATAAAGAAGCACCGGATACAGCTCTCCTATCATTGGACGCCGAAAAGGCCTTTGATAGGGCCATTCGACCCTATCTTTTTGAAGTCCTACAAAGGTTTGGACTTGGAAATAATTTCATAAAATGGGTCTAGATAATACACAATAATGCTACAGCAGAAATCCTAACAAACAGCAATATCTCAAAATCAATAAAAATCAATAGAAGATGTCGACAAGGCTGTCCACTTTCACCTTTACTGTTTACTATGGCAATTGAACCTTTAGCGATGGCAGTACGCTTACATCCACAAATATATGGAATTGAAGTAGGACCAACAGAACATAAAATCTCTCTGTATGCCGATGACATAATTTTGTTTATGTCGAATTTTAAAAAATCAATTCCGACCTTGTTAAATTTAATAAAGAACTTTGGGGACATATCAGGATATAAAATAAACAAAACAAAATCTTCAATATTAATGCTAAATGAGACCCAGAGAAATCATCCAGCTCCTGAGGTAAACCAATTCAATGTTGTAAATCAGTTTAAATATTTAGGAATTCAAATTTTGCCTAAGCTAGAGTCAGTCGTCAATGCCAACTATGAAGCCTTAATGACAGATATTTATGAGTTACTTCAGAGATGGATGTCACTACCAATGTCGATGATTGGGAGAATTAATATACTTAAAAGTAATATCTTACCTAAAATACTTTATTTCAAAACATTCCTTTACCACCACCTTCAGATCTATTCTCAAGAATTAAAAAAAAGTTAGTGGAATTTATATGGAACAATAGGAAGGCTAGATTACGTTTATCCTTACTATATTTACCATTTGATCGTGGAGGTCTGAAATGTCCAAACTTTATGTTGTATTACTGGTCAGCACAACGGAGGTCTATGACATATTATTTATCATCAAATGATCTCCCTCACTGGACTGAAATGGAATCATACAATTTACCTTTACCTCTTCCCTTATTCATATACTCAGACTCGGCTAAAAAATTACAGAAGCAAGTTAAAAATCCAATTGTAAAGCACATGATCAAAATATGGTGTCAAACCAAAAAATATTTAAAAGAACCACATTCACTGTCACAATTTAGCCCAATATGGGGTAATTGTGGGCTATATTAATCATATATTCCATAACCTACATATGTTGAAGCATGTGGGAATGTTTGGTGATTACATATGTAAGGCGACTTCACACCTCAGAAAGGACAAAGACTCTCAACCGCCAGTGAAGAACAAAGGCGTTCCCAGACACTGCGGTGGAGACCGGAGGAGCTGCCCTCACCCCCCAGGGCCATGAGGAGGAGTACGGAGACAATGGGGGGATTAAGATAATGAGGGATGTCAGCCTTTGATATGCATGTCTTTTGTTATGTGCAAGTATAAGTTCACAGAGCCGGAGGTATTCGGTCTCTTTTCTTGCTTCTGCTTCTGCACTTAGATGAGACTTGTTAGAGGAGCTGAAAATAAACTTTGGTTTATATATCACACCGCCTCATTCTTCCAAGCTCTTCTACACTGGTGACCCCTAACGCGAGTATGGACCTGAGGCGTTCCCCCGCGATCGACTCATCTGTGGCGACCCAGGCAGATGCCGGCGCCCACGCAGACAGGGGAACAGATGGACGGCGTTCCCCCCCCCCGGCAGAAGTGATAGAGAGGGCTCAACCGAGCACCAGCGCCGCTGAGAGAGCCGAGGCAAGGCATTCTCACCCTGCGGACACAGCAGTGATGGTCTACACAAATGCCGTCGCTGTCAAGCTGCCGGACTTCTGGCAGGAAGACCCCGCCTCGTGGTTTCAACAAGCTGAAGCCCAGTTTACACTGGCGGGCATCACGGCCGACGATACGAAGTTCTATCACATCGTCGCCAAACTCGACGCCGCCACTTCGAGGTGTGTGCGGAGCATAATCCGGCGGCCGCCAGCCCAAGACAAATATGAAATACTGAAAGCAACCATCGTGGCAAATTACGTCCCCTCAGCCGAAGAGAGAGCCAAGAGGATCCTGGTGGTCTACGGCCACAGAGGATGCAGACCTAAAGCCCTCATGGAGGACTTACTGCAGCTTAAAGAGGAGGACAATGACAACTTCCTCTTCCAATTCGTATTCCTCAGCACGCTGCCGCCACACATGAGAGGGACGCTCGCCAACATGCGATGCAACGCCCAGCAAGACTTCCGCGTGCTGGCCAACGAAGCTCAACGACTCGTCAACGCCTGCAGGGAACAGACACCCACAGCAGCATCCGCAGACCTCAACGCTGATGCCCAGAGCCACGGCGAGCCTCAACCCACGGAGCAGATCCAGCCCGCGGTGATAGCGACACGGCCAAAACGTAACAGACGGAGCGATGTTTGTTATTACCACCACCGCTTCGCCGAGAAGGCTCACAAACGTGTTCCCCCCTGCAAATTTAAACGCCAAAGCCAAGAGCCGTTAACGGCAGCGGTTCTCGGCGAGAAGAGTAAGCTGTTATATGTGACGGACGGACACACCGGCAAGCAGTTCCTTATTGACACAGGAGCTCAACTGAGTTTCGTCATGCCCTCCCAAGCAGATCGAGCCATGGGCACCCAGGGCAACGGAGCGGTGGCAGCCAAGGGCTCCAGCATTGACACTTTCGGCGAAAAGAGCCTGCACCTCCACATCCACGGCCGCAACTACAGATGGACATTTGTTGTAGCGGCGGTGAGTTTTAACTTGTTGGGCGCAGACTTTTTGTGTGCACACGGGTTATTAGTTGATCTAGCAAATAGACGCTTGGTTAATGCACTGTCCTTTGCTTCTATTCCCTGCTCAGCCCGAGTTTCTCCACCATCTGTGCAGGCTAGCGTCACCACGGCAGGAGGTAAGTTTGAGCAACTCCTCACCCAATTTCCAGCACTCACAATTCCCAAATTCTCAGCCACTGTGGCTAAACACGGGGTTGAACACTTTATTCCCACAACGGGCCCACCCGTATTTGCCAAAGCTCGCCGCTTAGACGCGGCCAAACTCACCATAGCTCGGGACGAGTTTACTACCCTTGAAAAATTAGGCATTGTTAGACGCTCGAAGAGCCCCTGGGCCTCGCCACTTCACATGGTTCCGAAATCCGACGGTTCTTGGAGACCGTGCGGAGATTACCGCAGATTAAACAATGCGACAGCGCATGACCGCTACCCAATTCCTCACATTCAGGATTTTTCACTGCATCTGGCGGGTGCGCGCATTTTTTCAAAAATAGACCTGGTCCGCGGTTATCATCAAGTCCCAGTTCGAGCAGAGGACATTCCTAAAACAGCGGTAATAACCCCTTTTGGCCTTTTTGAATTTTTGCGGATGCCTTTCGGCCTCAAAGGCACTGCTCAAACTTTTCAGCGGATGATGGACGCAGTATTACGCGACCTTCCTTTTGTTTTCGTCTACCTCGACGACATGCTGGTAGCCAGCTCGTCTGAGGAAGAACACGAGCAGCACCTCACTACGGTTTTTCAGAGACTAGAAGAGCACGGGTTAATAATCAATCCAGCCAAATGCAAATTCGGCGTGTCGCAAATTGATTTTTTAGGACACAGAGTTTCTCCGAAAGGGGCAGTTCCACTTCCAGACAAAGTTCACACGATAAAAAGTTTCCCACGGCCACAAACGGTCAAATCGCTGCAAGAATTTTTAGGAATGGTTAATTTTTACAACCGTTTCCTCCCCCACGCAGCTCAGCTCATGCAGCCCTTATATGATGCGCTCAGAAAACAGAAAGCTTCCAACGCGGTCGAATGGACCACGGAGCGCGAACGCGCCTTCGCGGAAGTAAAGAGCGCTCTAGCTAATGCCACATTGTTAGTTCACCCTGATCCCTCGGCCCGCATTGCACTAACCACAGACGCTTCGGACCTAGCTATAGGGGCAGTTGTAGAACAACATGTCAGCGGGATCTGGCAACCTTTGGCATTCTTCAGCAAAATGCTAAACCAAACTGAGCGTAAGTACAGCACTTTTGACAGGGAGCTGCTAGCGTTTCATTTATCCATCCGCCACTTCCAGTTCTGGTTAGAAGGGTGGAGTTTCACGGCTTTTGTAGACCACAAACCGCTCACCTTTGCGATGGCTAAACTTTCAGAACCATGGTCAGGCAGGCACCAAAGACAGCTGGCTGCGATTTCAGAGTTCACCACAGACATTCGACATGTGGCAGGCAAACTTAACGTGGTAGCAGACTGCCTCTCTTGCGCTGTGACATCGCCAGAGCACGAGGAGACAGATTATACTGCCTCAGCCGCAGAACTCTTCACTAACGCGGACACATACGCAGCACCTATCCATGCAGGGATAGATTATGCAGCCATGGCAGAGGAACAAAGCAGTGACGCGGACGTGCGCGCACTCCTGTCTGGACCAACAGGGTTAAGGCTGGAGGAAAGGGGTTTACGTGACGGCGTGCCCCCCCCAATATGCGATATTTCAACCGTCCAACCTCGCCCGTTAGTCCCAGCCACATGGCGTTGCCGTATTTTCGACTCAATTCACTCCCTCGCGCACCCAGGTGTGCGCGCCTAGGTTAAAATGGTCGCCGAAAAGTTTGTGTGGCTGGGCCTGCGCAAAAACGTAAAAGAATGGGCAAAAACTTGCATTTCTTGTCAGCGCGCCAAAATACACAAACACACAAAAGCCCCTCTGGAGCCTTTTCCAATCCCTGCTACAAGGTTCGACCACGTTCATGTCGACCTCTTGGGGCCACTACCTTCCTCCCAAGGTTTCACACACCTGTTAACAATGATAGACCGCACCACGCGCTGGCCAGAGGCAGTCCCTCTGGCGTCAACTACAGCGGAGGAAGTCGCTCGCGTTTTTTTGACAAACTGGGTGGCACGTTTCGGCGTCCCATCGGACATCACGTCCGATAGAGGACCTCAATTTGTCTCGGAGCTTTGGCCAGCCATGTCCAGCAGCTTAGGGGCAACAATTCACCGCACCACCGCTTATCACCCTCAGGCTAATGGGTTATGCGAGCGTTTTCACAGGTCTTTAAAAGCCGCCCTCAGAGCCTCACTAACGGATACAAATTGGGTAAATAAACTTCCCTGGGTTTTATTGGGGTTGCGTGCTGTGCCTAAAGAGGATCTAGACGCCTCTCCAGCAGAATTAGTTTTTGCACAACCTCTCAGGCTCCCGGGTGAATTTTTACCAGAGAACCCAGAGCCAGGGCATCTTCCAGCCTCGAGGTTTTTAGGCAGCAACGGACCGGACTCTCTCCCCGGACCGGCACATCACTCTTTTCCACGGGTTTTTGTCCCCCAAGCTCTAAAAAACGCTGAATTCGTTTTTGTTAGGCATGAAGCTTTAAAACCAACTTTCCGCCCAGCATACGATGGGCCAATCAGAGTGCTGGAACCTGGTGATAAACACTTTGTGCTTGATTTTGGGGATAGAAAAGAAACAGTCAGCATTGACAGACTTAAACCTGCCTTCTTGTTGAGAGACGAGCCTGCACAGTTGGCGAGAGCACCTCGGCGGGGTAGACCCCCCAAGAGAAAAGACTCAGCCCCCCTGCAGGGAACAAATAATCACTCTCCTCCCCAAGCTGCAGATTCCTTACAGGAAGGTCCCAGCAGGACGCCTAAGCGGACCCACAGCAGATTCGGGAGAAGATTAAAACCCAGACAGCACAGGGACTGATGGAAACTACTCAACAGTTGTTCACTAATTGTGCTGTAACAGTTTAGGACTGACTTGTGATTTTACTATGCTGTTATGATTACCACTGAACTCTCTTAGGAGCATGGCTGCTGGAAAGTTTCTTCTGTGGCAAGAGGTATAGCAGTTAGTATGTCATAGTAATTATCTTAAACTGTGAATTTTTCTATTGTCCTTTTCTTAGTCGTTTGGGGGGGGGGCTGTGGGCTATATTAATCATATATTCCATAACCTACATATGTTGAAGCATGTGGGAATGTTTGGTGATTACATATGTAAGGCGACTTCACACCTCAGAAAGGACAAAGACTCTCAACCGCCAGTGAAGAACAAAGACGTTCCCAGACACTGCGGTGGAGACCGGAGGAGCTGCCCTCACCCCCCAGGGCCATGAGGAGGAGTACAGAGACAATGGGGGGATTAAGATAATGAGGGATGTCAGCCTTTGATATGCATGTCTTTTGTTATGTGCAAGTGTAAGTTCACAGAGCCGGAGGTATTCGGTCTCTTTTCTTGCTTCTGCACTTAGATGAGACTTGTTAGAGGAGCTGATAATAAACTTTGGTTTATATATCACACCGCCTCGTTCTTCCAAGCTCTTCTACACTAATCAATATTTTACACCAGGGAGAGCGGATACTGTATTTAAAATATGGAATTTAAAAGGAATTCAAGACTTATATTTGTCACACTCAGATAACATAATGTCTTTTGAAGAAGTGAGGATTAAATTCAATCTTAATAGAACACACTTTTTTAAATATCTTCAGCTTAGAAATTTTATTCGATCAAATCAAAATAATGCTCTCATCCGACCTACTTATTCATTTTTGGAAAAAATTTTGATGAAAGATAGTAAGAGAAAGGGTATTATTTCAGAGTCTTATAACTCATTGACACTATTCTCAAGTGAAAACTCAGAAAAGACTGAATTACTGGAAAGAAGACCTGCAAATTGAAATTTCAGAGGAACAATGGGAAATGGCTTGTGCAGGAGCTCAAACCAAATCAATAAATGTACGTCTTAAACTGATACATTTTAAATGGTTAATGCGGATGTATGTTACACCAGTGGAATTAAATAGATATAACAAAAACATACCAGATATATGCACAAAATGTATGGAAAGTAAAGGAACCCTATTTCACCGTTCATGGGAATGTAGAAAAATCAGAATGTTTTGGGAAGAGGTGAGGGTAACAATTGAAAAAATAATTTCAAAACAATTCACATTGAACCCTAAACTGTTTTTGTTGGGTCTGTATCCAGAAAAACATAACTTTAATAAGAGTGAAAGAGTATTCATAGACCTCGTTTGCTTAATGCCAAAAAATGTATTGCACAACTGTGGAAAAAGACTCATAGACCAGATGTGACTCAGTGGTTAAGACAGATGTTAACAAACCTTCCACTAGAAAGAATAACATATATACTGAAATCAAAGGAAAATGTGTTTGAGAATATATGGAGACCTTTCATTGATTATGTAAAGAATTTAAACATAACATCTGAAGAAGAAGGTGAATGATATGGGTGGACCTTGCAAATTCCAAGCTGGTGAATGTATATTATGCATTCTTATGTAATAGATTACCTAGACTAAACAGAGGAGCATTGTTGACTTGTGTTTGTTAATGGCTGTTGTTTTTATTACACATTTTTTTTGTTGTTGTTATTGTTCTTTTTTAATTTTTAAATTACTTTTGTGTTAGTGTCTGATTGTGCCATGTTTGTAAAAAAAGGTTCAATAAAAAATATTGTGGAAAAAAAAATTGATCTCCTCCAGAGGTCCTTTTGGTGGCCGGGCCTCCGGGGCAACGTTGCTAATTACGTCCACGCCTGCCCCCAGTGTGCGACTGGCAAGACACCATCCTCTCCTCCAGCTGGTCTCCTCCACCCTCTGCCGGTCCCCAGTAGACCCTGGTCCCATGTAGCCTTACATTTCATCACCAGTCTCCCGACGTCCAACTCCTTTACCACCATCCTGACCATCGTGGACCGGTTCTCTAAGGCCACCCACTTCGTGCCGCTCCACGGTCTTCCTACGGCGCGGGAGACAGCGGACTTGTTGATCCAACATGTTGTGAGGCTGCATGGGATTCCGGTGGATATCGTCTCTGACCGGGGGCCCCAGTTCGTGTCCAGGGTCTGGACGTGCTTCTGCAACACCTTGGGGGCCACGGTGAGTTTGTCGTCCGGTCACCACCCCCAGTCCAACGGGCAGTGCGAGCGGACTAATCAGGAGCTGGAAGCTGCACTGCGCTGCGTCACCTCCTCTAACCCTTCCTCCTGGAGCACCCATCTGCCCTGGATAGAGTATGCACATAACTCCACTTTGTCATCAGCCATCGGGATGTCTCCTTTCCGGACATCACTAGGATATGACCCCCCGTTGTTCCCTGAAGAAGAGGGAGAGGTGGCGGTGCCATCCATCCAGGCCCATCTTACGTGCTGTCGGCGCATTTACGCACAGCTGAGCGCAACGCCAGGACGGCTAACCGCCACAGGAGAGCCGCACCACGCTATCAGGTGGGTCAGCAGGTCTGGTTGTCTATGCGAGACATCAACCTAAAGGCCGAGAGGAGGAAGCTGGCTCAACGTTTCATTGGCCCATTCCCCATTGTGAAGATCATCAATCCGGTGGCTGTGCGTCTGGCTCTCCCCCCCTCCCTCCGCGTCTGTCCAACGTTCCATGTCTCCCGCATTAAGCCTGTGGTGTCTAATCCTCTCTGTCCTCCTCCTAGGGCTCCACCCCCTCCTGTGATGATCGACGGCGACCCAACGTGGAGGGTCTCCTCCATCTTGGACTCCCGCCGCCGAGGTTGCGGACTGCAATACCTGGTGGATTGGGAGGGGTATGGCCCCGAGTGGAGGTCCTGGGTGCGCCCATCATTCGTGCTGGACGAGCGCCTCGTCACGGAGTTCCACCTGGCGCACCCAGGTAAGCCAGCGCTGGGAGGCGCTGCTCGGGGGGGGGGGGGGGAGAGTACTGTCACAACCCGCTCTCGCCTGTCTTCCGCTCCAGCTGCGCGCACACCTGCGCCTCATCAAGCCCGGTGTGGTTCATATATCCATATCTGCATATGTATAGACACGGGGATGTTTTGTGATTGCATGTGTGGAATGACCTCACGTCTCAGAAGAGGACAATAGGTCTGGACCGCCTGCGGAGAACAACGAGGAGATGGAGGCACGGCGGTGAAGACCTGAAAAGACTTCCTGACCCCCTGGGGTCAGGCGAAAGAACGGGAGGACATCGGAAGAAGACACTGGATGATTAGAAGGATATGACAAGGATGTGTGATGTTGGCTTTTGTTGTGTGAGGTATAAGTATGGGGGTCTGACTGCGATCAGCCACTTTCTGCTTTCTGCTTCGGGTGAGACATGTTGGGGATGTGAAGCCGACATTAAAGCTGAATTATAAAACCACTCAGCGTCTTCATTTCACGCTCCCCACATTGGTGACCAGACGTGAGAATGGATGAACGGCGTTCCCCCATTGCAGACTCGTCGGAGGCGGCCCGAGCAAGCGCCGTCGCCATTAAGCTCCCAGAATTCTGGCAGAACGACCCGAACTCGTGGTTCAAGCAGGCTGAGGCACAGTTCGCGCTTACAGGGGTGACGGCAGATGAAACCAAGTTCTACCACGTCATCGCCAGGCTTGATGCCGCCACAGCACAATGCGTGCGGAGCGTGATACAGCAGCCGCCCGCCAGCGACAAATACGAGGAGCTGAAGGCTACTCTCATCGAGAGCTTCGTGCCCTCGGCCGAGGAAAGGGCCAAGAGACTACTGGCGATGTATGGCCAAGGAGGGCACAGACCGATGGCCCTGATGGAAGACATGCTTCAGCTGATGGAGGCAGACAACGACAGCTTCCTCTTTCAGCACATCTTCATCAGCAATCTCCCGGCGCACATGAGAGGGACTCTGGCCAGCATGCGTTGTAAGACCCAGCAGGATTTCCACGCGCTAGCCCGGGAAGCACAGCGGCTCCTCAACTCCTGCGGCGAGCAGATAGCCACAGCAGCAGCGGCGGACCTCGGTGCGGAAGCCCAGGGCATCAGGGAGCCGGAGACAGCGGAGCAAATCCCGCCCACCATGGCAGCGACGCGGCCGCGACGCAACAGACGAGACGACCTCTGTTACTACCACCGGCGATTCGCGGAGAGGGCATACAAGTGTGTGTCACCGTGCAGTTTCAAGAGCTCGGGAAACTCCAAAGCCGGGAACCATTAGCAGCTACGGCTCTCGGCGAGGCCAACAAGCTGCTCTACATCACTGATGAAGGCTCCAGGCGACATTTCCTCATAGACACCGGAGCTCAAGTGAGCTTCATCACCCCGACCTACGCTGACCGAGTGGCAGGACCCCGCAGCAACGGGGCAACGGCGGCGAACGGCTCGAACATCAGCATTTATGGTGAAAGGACCTTGTCTCTGTCCTTACACGGCCGCACTTATGAGTGGACTTTTATCATAGCGGCAGTGAGTTTCAACATGTTAGGTGCTGATTTCTTATGTTCACATGGGTTGTTAGTTGATCTTGCAAACAGACGCTTAATCAATGCACTGTCATTCTCTTCTATCCCCTGTGCAGCTCGAGTGTCCCCATCACCCGTGCAGGCCAACGTCACCACAGCAGGAGGTAAGTTTGACAAACTCCTCACCCAATTTCCAGCACTCACAGTTCCCAAATTTTCGGCAACAGTAGCGAGACACGGGGTGGAGCACCTCATCCCCACAACGGGCCCCCGTCTTCGCTAAAGCTCGGCGCTTAGACGCGACCAAGCTCGCCATAGCACGCGACGAGTTCGCCAGCCTGGAAAAGCTGGGCATTATTCGGCGCTCGAAAAGCCCATGGGCTTCGCCACTGCATATGGTCCCGAAAGCCGACGGCTCCTGGAGAGCTTGCGGCGATTATCGCAGATTAAACAATGCTACAGCGCATGACCGCTACCCAATCCCTCACATCCAGGATTTTTCACTACATCTGGCGGGTGCGCGTATTTTTTCTAAAATAGACCTGGTCCGCGGCTACCACCAAGTCCCAGTCCGACCTGAGGACGTCCCTAAAACGGCCGTAATAACCCCTTTTGGTCTTTTTGAGTTTCTGCGCATGCCTTTTGGCCTTGAAGGCGCGGCACAAACGTTTCAGCGTATGATGGACGCTGTGTTACGCGATCTTCCTTTTGTGTTTGTCTACCTCGACGATATTTTAGTCACCAGCACGTCTGAGGAGGAACACGAAAATCACCTCACTACAGTTTTTCAGAGGTTGGAAGAACATGGGTTAATAAATAATCCAGCCAAGTGCCGATTCGGCGTGGCGCAGATTGATTTTTTGGGACACCGCGTTTCCCCAGAAGGGGCAGTCCCATTGCCTGATAAGGTGCGCGCAGTGACAAATTTTCCCCGACCACAAACGGTCAGATCGCTGCAAGAATTTTTGGGAATGGTAAATTTTTACAACCGTTTCCTCCCCCGCGCAGCTCAGCTCATGCAGCCATTATATGCCGCGCTTAGAAAGAAAAAGCCCTCCAACGCGGTCGCGTGGTCCCCAGAGCGGGAACGCGCGTTCGCGGAAGTAAAAAGAGCCCTGGCTGACGCCGCGCTTTTGGCCCACCCCGACCCCTCGGCCCGCATAGCGCTTACCACAGACGCATCAAATTTGGCCATGGGGCGGTCGTGGAGCAGCACGTTGACGGGGTTTGGCAACCGCTAGCATTTTTTAGCAAATCCTTAAACGAAACCGAGCGCAAATACAGCACGTTTGACAGAGAGCTGTTAGCGCTTCATTTGGCCATCCGCCATTTCCAGTTCTGGCTGGAAGGTCGGCGTTTCACGGCTTTTGTCGACCATAAACCGCTCACTTTTGCGTTGTCTAAAATCTCAGAACCTTGGTCGGGCCGGCAACAAAGGCAGCTGGCTGCAATTTCGGAATTTACCACGGACATTCGGCACGTAGCGGGCAAACTCAACGTGGTGGCAGATTGCCTCTCCCGCGCCGTGACATCGTCAGGGCACGTGGAGGCAGATCATACTACCACAGCATCAGGGCGCGAGACCAACACGGAAGTGTACGCGGCCCCAGTTCACATAGGGATAGATTACGCAGCCATGGCAGCAGAACAGGGTAGTGACGCGGACGTGCGCGTGTGACAGAGATCATCCTGCGCAGTTCGCCCCACACGGGACACGAACCCGCGACCTCTCAGTCAACTAACACAGTTCGAGCATGGGAGACACAGCACGATCGCGCTGAGCTAAAGGTCCGACCGATAGCTCAGCGCTACCGATACTGTATGAGGCTTTGGGAGGGAGGTTTACTAACGTTCTACGCCGAACAGTACTAGTTGGCATCCGTTACACTCTCCCCCTTAAACCTCACTCCCATGCCGGGTTCACGGCACCAGTGTGACAGAGATCATCCTGCGCAGTTCGCCCCACACGGGACACGAACCCGCGACCTCTCAGTCAACTAACACAGTTCGAGCATGGGAGACACAGCACGATCGCGCTGAGCTAAAGGTCCGACCGATAGCTCAGCGCTACCGATACTGTATGAGGCTTTGGGAGGGAGGTTTACTAACGTTCTACGCCGAACAGTACTAGTTGGCATCCGTTACACGCGCACTCCAGTCTGGACCAACAGGGTTAAGGCTGGAGAGCAGGGGTTTGCGTGACGGTGTGCCCCCCTTAATCTGCGATGTGTCAACCGGGTGACCTCGCCCGGTAGTCCCGGCCGCGTGGCGCCGCCGCGTTTTTGATTCGGTTCACTCCCTGGCGCACCCGGGAGTGCGCGCTTCGGTAAAAATGGTGGTGGAAAAGCTTGTTTGGCCGGGCCTGCGCAAGCACATAAAGGAGTGGGCAAGAACATGCATGTCTTGCCAACGTGCCAAAATTCACAAGCACACGAAAGCTCCTTTAGAACCGTTCCGAATCCCGGCCAGAAGGTTTGACCATGTGCATGTCGACCTCGTGGGCCCCCTACCGTCATCGCAGGGGTTCACACATCTTTTAACAATGGTGGACCGAACCACACGTTGGCCAGAAGCGGTCCCGCTGACGTCAACTATGGCCGCAGAGGTGGCTCGCGTTTTTTTAACGACCTGGGTAGCGCGTTTCGGAGTCCCGTCGGACATCACGTCCGATAGGGGGCCTCAGTTTGTCTCAGAGCTCTGGTTTGCGATGGCCAGCAGCTTAGGGGCGACAATCCATCGCACTACCGCGTATCACCCACAGGCTAATGGTTTATGCAAGCGTTTTCATAGGTCTTTGAAGGCTGCCCTTAGAGCGTCACTAACGGATGCAGATTGGGTTAACAAACTACCGTGGGTTTTATTGGGGTTGCGTTCTGCGCCCAAGGAGGATCTAGACGCCTCCCCAGCAAAATTAGTTTTTGCTCATCCTCTCAGGCTCCCCGGTGAATTCTTACCAGAACATCCTGAGCCGGGGCGCCTCCCAGCTCTGAGGCCACTAAGCAGCACGGGAGCGGACATGCTCCCGGGCCCAGTTCATCACACCTTTCCGCGGGTTTTTGTTCCCCAAGCTTTAAAAAATGCCGAGTTTGTTTTTGTTAGGCACGAGGCTTTAAAGCCAACCCTCCGCCCACCATATGATGGTCCATATAGAGTGCTGGAACCTGGAGATAAGCATTTTGTGCTGGATTTGGGGGACAGAAAAGAGACAGTCAGCATTGACAGACTCAAGCCTGCCTTCATGTTGAGTGACGAGCCTGTGCGGGTGGCGAGAGCACCTCGACGTGGTAGACCCCCCAAGGGACACGTCCCAGCCCCCCCCGCAGGGATCAAATAACCACTCTTTTCCTCAAGCTGCAGATTCCTTACAAGACAGCGCCGCTGGGACGTCGAGGCAGGCGTACAGCAGATTTGGAAGACAGTTGAAACCCAGACGACACACAGACTGATGTGAATGTGATAATGTGTTTTAAGATATGCTGTCGGGGTTATCAGGGCAGTTTTAAGGCGGACATGGAGCATAGACTGTACCGTTACTGTTATTACTGTGTTTTTAACGTGATCAACTTGTATAGTTATGCCAGTGATGTCACCACATTCTGTGAACCTACATACAGTATATTGTCCTTTTCTTAGATGTTTGGGGGGGCTGTGGTTCATATATCCATATCTGCATATGTATAGACACAGGGGGATGTTTTGTGATTGCATGTGTGGAATGACCTCACGTCTCAGAAGAGGACAATAGGTCTGGACCGCCTGCGGAGAACAACGAGGAGATGGAGGCGCGGCGGTGAAGACCTGAAAAGACTTCCTGACCCCCTGGGGTCAGGCGAAGAAACGGGAGGACATTGGAAGAAGACATTGGATGATTAGAAGGATATGACAAGGATGTGTGATGTTGGCTTTTGTTGTGTGAGGTATAAGTATGGGGGTCTGACTGCGATCAGCCTCTTTCTGCTTTCTGCTTCGGGTGAGACATGTTGGGGATGTGAAGCCGACATTAAAGCTGAATTATAAAACCACTCAGCGTCTTCATTTCACGCTCCCCACACCCGGGCTATTTAGCCCGCTCCGCCTGGAGCCTCGGTCTGGAGCCGTCTGCTCTCCAACGATTGTGCTACCCGCACTCGCCTTCTCTACCTCTACGTCTCTGGACCAACCAACCTTCACCATTCACGTAAGCCATCATTCGTCTCACCTTCTCTCCAGTCTTTCTCCCCTGTGCACAGGTGGATTCCCTGGCGGCGGAGTCTCCCCTCGTCGTCGTCATCTCCTCACCCGCAGCGCCAAGCGCACATTGGAGCGCTGTCTACCAAGCAAGAGACCTGCGGCTCGCCGACGCCAGCCACCAAGACCACCTGCAAGTAAGCCACAGCCCAAATATTATTCCACTGGGTGAATTTCGGAAGCTAACCTCTTATCTGCTCTGCCCCTAAGGTTGCCTGGCTGCACAGCGAGCTGCTTCACCCTCGGCGCATCCTGTCCTCCAGCATCACATCCACATTCACTCTCACGCATCCACATACGCTTTGCACTTAATAAATCCATCCATCCTTCCATCCATCTTCTACCGCTTTTCCGGAGGTCCGGGTCGCGGAGGCAGCAGTTCAAGCAGAGAAGCCCAGACTTCCCTCTCCCCAGCCACCTGCTCCAGCTCTTCAGAGGGGATACCAAGGCGTTCCCAGACCAGCTGGGAGACATAGTCTCTCCACCGAGTCCTGGGTCTGCCCCGGGGTCTCCTCCCAGTGGGACATGCCAGAAACACCTCAAGTGGGAGGCGTCCAGGAGGCATCCTAATCAGATGCCCATACCACCTCAACTGACTCCTTTCAATGTGGAGGAGCAGCGGTTCTACTCTGAGCCTCTCCCGGATGACTGAGCTCCTCACCCTATCTCTCAGGGTGAGTCCAGCAATCCTACGGAGAAAGCTCATTTCAGCCGCTTGTATCCGCGATCTCGTTCTTTCGGTCATTACCCAAAGCTCGTGACCATAGGTGAGAGTAGGAACGTAGATTGACTGGTAAATCGACAGCTTTGCCTTAGAACTAAGCTCCCTCTTCACCACAACAGACCGGTACAACGTCTGCATCACTGCAGATGCTGCTCCAATCCGTCTGTCGATCTCTCGCTCCATTTTCCCCTCACTCGTGAACAAGACCCCAAGATACTTGAACTCCTCCACTTGGGGCAGGAGCCTGTCCCCAACCCGGAGAGGACAATCCACCTTTTTCCGGCTGAGGACCATGGACTCGGACTTGGAGGTGCTGATTCTCATCCCAGCCGCTTCACACTCAGCAGCAAACCGCGGCGGACTTAATAAATCATTGTTGAAATTGACTCGAGCCTGTGTGCGTGTTCCCTGGGCCAGAACTCATGTCAATTGGAACGCACGTCAAGGGTTGACTCCTGGCCCAGTCCTTCTGCACAGGTCTAGAAAGTCCTTTTACTCCTCAGTAGACTCTGCATCCACCGTCAGAAAAGGCTTAGTGTTCTAGTAGCTTTTAGCCAGGCTTATGCTTCAAAAAGGTTAGTTTGTAACAGAGCATGCTATATTGCTGTGTATATCAAACTACTTAAATTGAACCCAACTTTATCTATATTTGACAAAAACAATTTTATCAGCTTCTATTTAACATT
The DNA here is from genome assembly GCA_020510985.1 of Pholidichthys leucotaenia. Classification (NCBI taxonomy): domain Eukaryota; kingdom Metazoa; phylum Chordata; class Actinopteri; order Cichliformes; family Pholidichthyidae; genus Pholidichthys; species Pholidichthys leucotaenia. Next base: position 189,251,506 of record CM035836.1, read on the forward strand.
TCAAACACATCAAGAACTGTTTTTAACTGTGTTTAACACTATACATGAATTGTCAAACATTTATCGCATTTTGGAAATATTTATTTATTAACTGATTTAGGTCCTATCTTGTTTATAGATGAAATCTTATACTGGGCTACTCCAGCTTACTCTCCAGTTTTGATACTTTAACTCCGGTGATAGCAGAATCTGAAGGCTGATTACTAGCTACCACTACCAAATCCCTCGGACGTGCGAATGCCCAAATTCGCATATTTTCCGCATGTTTACATTAACTTCATACATCATCATCATCATCATCATCATAGCAGCCTGTCGTGGGCGACAATGACTGTTTCATTTAGGTCTGATCAGATTCCTTCACACAGCTCTGTCCTTAGCCTTCCGCTGCCAGGAACTCCTGTCTATATCCAATTTCTTCAAGTTTCTTTTTACAGTGTCTTTAAATCTGAGCCTTGGTCTACCCTGATTGTGTTTGCCCTCGCATAACTGTGAGTAGAGTAACTGCCGAGGGAGACGCTGGTGGTCCATCCTGTCAACATGTCCGAGCCATCTCAGGTTCATCTGTATTAGCATGTCCTCCATTGATGGTAGACCAGCTCATTTCAACACAGACATATGAAAAAATTAGGATACCCTGTATAAACCTGTGTGTGTTTTTTAACATATTTGGACATATGGATATTTAATATCAGTGTTTAAAATACTGGGAGATTCATGTAATTCAACTAAACAATTAAAAATGAATTAAAGACTTTTTTCAAATTTTCTTTAAAATATAGGATACCCCCATCTTTTTTAGGACACCCCCACATTCATTCCCACTTAAAATGGCTAAAATAAGTGGTAAAAACCTCCTCATGGATGGTCACCTTATCGTGGTGGGGGGGTTTGCGTGCCCCAGTGATCCCAGGAGCTATGTTGTCCGGGGGCAATTTGCCTCTGATAGGGTCTCCCAAGACAAACTGGTCCTGGGTGAAGGGCCAGACTAAGAACGATCCAACAGACTCTCATGATAAATTGTATATCAAGGATTCAGTGTACCCCACCCGGTATGGGGTTACCGGGGCCCCACCCTGGAGCCAGGCCTGGGGGAGGGGCTCGAAGGCTAGCGTCTGGTGGCCGGGTTTCCACCCATGGGACCCGGCCAGGCTCAGCCCGAAGGAGTTACATGGGTCCGCATTCCAGTGGGTTCACCACCTACAGGAGGGATCATGGGGGTCCGGTGCTATGTGGATTAGGTGGCAGTCAAAGGCGGAGACCTTGGCGGACTGATCCCAAGCTTTCTAAACTGGCTTTTGGTACGTGGAATGTCACCTCTCTGGTGGGGAAGGAGCCTGAGCTGGTGTACGAGGTTGAGCGATACCGGCTAGATATAGTCGGCCTCACCTCAACACACAGCTCCGGTTCCAGAACCAGTGTCCTGGAGAGGGGCTGGAGCTTGGCCTTTTCTGGAGTTGCCCCGGGCGAGAGGCTACGAGCAGGGGTGGGTATTCTTGTATCGCCCCACCTTGCTGCCTCTATATTGGAGTTTTCCCCGGTGGACGAAAGGGTTGCTTCCCTGCGCCTTCGGGTTGGGAAACGGGTCCTGACCATCATTTGTGCCTATGCACCAAATGATGTTTCAGAGTACCCACCCTTTTTGGAGTCTGTGACTGGGGTGCTGGAGGGTACTCCTCCTGGAGACTCCATTGTCCTACTGGGGGACTTCAATGCGCACGTGGGCAACGACAGTGAAACCTGGAGGGGGGTGATTGGGAGGAACGGCCTGCCCGATCTGAACCCGAGTGATGTTCAGTTATTGGACTTCTGTGCTAACCACAGTCTGTCCATAACGAACACCATGTTCAAGCACAAGGGTGTCCATATGTGCACCTGGCACCAGGACACCCTAGGTCGCAGGTCGATGATCGATTTTGTTATCGTATCATCACACCTGCGACCGTATGTCTTGAACACCTGAGTAAAGAGAGGTGCAGAGCTGTCAACTGATCACCACCTGGTGGTGAGTTGGATCCGATGGCAGGGGAGGAAGCCATTCAGACCTGGTAGACCCAAACGTATAGTGAGGGTGTGCTGGGAGTGTCTGGCTGAGGCCCCTGTCCGGGAGGTCTTCAACTCCCACCTCCGGAAGAACTTCAACCACATTCCGAGGGAGTCTGGAGACATGGAGTCTGAATGGGCCATGTTCTCCACCTCTGTTGTTGAAGCGGCGGCCCAGAGCTGCGGCCGCAAGGTGGTCGGTGCATCTCGTGGTGGCAACCCCCGAACCAAGTGGTGGACACCAGTGGTGAGGGGGGCCATTAAGCTGAAGAAGGAGTCCTATCAAGCTTGGTTGGCTTGTGGGACTCCCGAAGCAGCTGAGGTGTACCGGCAGGCCAAGCGGAGTGCAGCTCGGGTGGTTGCTGAAGCAAAAACCCGTGTATGGGAGGAGTTCGGTGAGGCCATGGAACAAGACTTTCGGTTGGCTTCAAAGAGATTCTGGCAAACTGTTCGGCGGCTCAGGAAGGGAAAGCAGCTCCCCGTCCACACTGTGTATGGTGCGGATTGGACACTGTTGACTTCAACTGGGGATATCGTTGGGCGGTGGAAGGAATACTTCGAGGATCTCCTCAATTCCACTGATACGCCTTCCACAGAGGAAGCAGGGTTTGGGGACGAGGGGGATGACTCGCCTATCACAGGGGCTGAGGTCGCCAAGGTGGTTAAAAATCTCCTTGGTGGTCGGGCCCCGGGGGTGGACGAGATTCGCCCTGAGTATCTCAAGGCCCTGGATGTTGTTGGGTTGTCATGGTTGACACGCCTCTGCAACATTGCGTGGAGGTCGGGGGCAGTGCCTTTGGCATGGCAAACCGGGGTGGTGGTTCCTCTCTTCAAAAAAGGGGACCGGAGGGTGTGCTCCAACTTTAGAGGGATCACACTCCTCAGCCTCCCTGGGAAGGTCTATGCCAAGGTACTGGAGAGGAGAGTCCGGCCATTGGTCGAACCTCGGATTCAGGAGGAGCAATGTGGTTTTCGTCCTGGCCGTGGCACATCGAACCAGCTCTTTACCCTCTCGAGAATTCTTGAGGGTTCGTGGGAGTTTGCCCAACCAGTTTATATGTGTTTTGTGGACTTGGAGAAGGCCTTTGACCGCGTCCCTCGTGGATTTTTGTGGGGGGTGCTTCGGGAGTATGGGGTATCGGGCTTGTTGTTACGAGCTATTCGGTCTCTGTACGACCGTTGTGAGAGTTTGGTTCATATTGCCAACACTCGGTCGGAGTCATTCCCAGTGAGAGTTGGACTCCGCCAGGGCTGCCCTTTGTCACCGATCCTGTTCATAATTTTTATGGACAGGATTTCTAGGTGCAGCCAGGGAATGGAGGGTGTCATGCTTGGTGACCACAGGATCTCATCTCTGTTGTTTGCAGATGATGTTGTCCTGTTGGCTTCATCCAGCAATGACCTACAGCTCTTGCTGGGACGGTTTTCCGCTGAGTGTGAAGCGGCTGGGATGAGAATCAGCACCTCCAAGTCCGAGTCCATGGTCCTCAGCCGGAAAAAGGTGGATTGTCCTCTCCGGGTTGGGGACAGGCTCCTGCCCCAAGTGGAGGAGTTTAAGTATCTTGGGGTCTTGTTCACGAGTGAGGGGAAAATGGAGCGAGAGATCGACAGACAGATTGGAGCAGCATCTGCAGTGATGCGGACGTTGTACCGGTCTGTTGTGGTGAAAAGGGAGCTTAGTTCTAAGGCAAAGCTGTCGATTTACCAGTCAATCTACATTCCTACTCTCACCTATGGTCACGAGCTTTGGGTAATGACCGAAAAAACGAGATCGCGGATACAAGCGGCTGAAATGAGCTTTCTCCGTAGGATTGCTGGACTCACCCTCAGAGATAGGGTGAGGAGCTCAGTCATCCGGGAGAGGCTCAGAGTAGAACCGCTGCTCCTCCACATTGAAAGGAGTCAGTTGAGGTGGTATGGGCATCTGATTAGGATGCCTCCTGGACGCCTCCCACTTGAGGTGTTTCAGGTACGTCCCACTGGGAGGAGACCCCGGGGCAGACCCAGGACTCGGTGGAGAGACTATGTCTCCCAGCTGGTCTGGGAACGCCTTGGTATCCCCTCTGAAGAGCTGGAGCAGGGGGCTGGGGAGAGGGAAGTCTGGGCTTCTCTGCTTGAACTGCTGCCTCCGCGACCCGGACCTCCGGAAAAGCGGTAGAAGATGGATGGATGGATGGATGAAGTGGTAAAAAAATGCAAATAAAAACAAAAACAAGGTTAGACATAGATATGTGAACATTTCTTAATAAAGAACTGAATATTTAATGGGGTATCCTAATTTTTTCACGACTGTATATATTCGCACCACACTTTCGCATTTGGTCTGAATGCACCTTTAGAAGGGTTGTTTCAGTATCGTGGAAGGATCTAAAAATAAACAAAAATAGCTCACCATGATAGGTTTTCAATACTAGTGGTAGAGCAACCATCTCACAGCCAGGAGTTTGTGGTTCACAACCCAGCCGGGTCATACCAAAGACAATATAAAAATGGTACTTTCTACCTGCTAGCTTGGTGCTAGGACAAGACAACAACTCAGTGATGTTACTGACATACACTACTCACAAAAAGTTAGGGATATTCAGCTTTCGGGTGAAATTTCAGGATGCACCTAAGATGCACCATGACCTTCACAGGTGAACTTAATTTCACCTTCTCTAACCTTTTGAATGCATATGACCAACTGTTCAATGTTTCCGTACTTTTTACATAACTTGCTGTTCTCTAACAAGGTGCTTAACAGCAAAATTCACAACAGGTGTTTGATCCATGAATCGACCAGTAAATTTTCAGGTTCACTTAGAATTGGTATTTAAACAGTTCTCTTCATCAGGCTGTTCACGTTGTGACATCATGAGACCAAGACAACATATAACAATTGATCAACAGTACTTTACCATTGCAAGGCTTCAAACAGGATGTTCTCAGAGGGAAGTGGCCACTAAGCTTAGAGTATCACAAAGTGTTGTCAGCAGGTTTCAATAGAGATACAGAGAGACTAGAAGAGTCACAGAAAGGCATAGAAGTGGACATCCTTTGGCCACTTCCCACACTGATGACCATTCCATTGTGAACAGTGCCCTGTGGAACCACATGATGAATGCCACTCAACTCCAGGCACATTTAAGGGAGGTGAGAGGCACCCCAGTGTCATGTCAGACCATTCAAAACCATTTACATCAGCATGGTCTGCGTGCTAGACAACCTGCAAAGGGTACCTAACCACACCACCAAGCACAGGTGTCATCATCTTGCATGGCCAGGGAGCACTTATGCTGGACAAGGGACCAGTGGGCCTCAGTGCTGTTCTCTGATGAAAGTCGATTCCCGTTGAGCAGAAATGATGGCCGCCAACAATGTTGGAGACATCAAGGAGAGCACTATGCATCAGCCACTGTTGTCACCATATTACAGTCAGGGCAGGTGTGTCTAGTCAATACAGAACTGCCCTACACCTTGTGACTGGTGCAGTGACAAGCCGATACTACCTGAATAACATTAATCCAGTCATTGTGCCCCTGCATGAACAACACAGGCCTAATTTCATCTTCATGGATGACAATGCTCCAGCTCATCGAGGTTGCATCATTAGGGAATGGCTGCTGGAGGCTGGAGTACCTTAAATGGAGGGACCTGCACTTTTTCCAGACCTGAATTCTACAGAAAATCTATGGGATCAGCTGAGTCGCTGTGTAGAGGCTTGTAACCCTGCACCCCACAACCTCAGTGATCTGAAGGCTGCCCTTCAAGAAGAGTGGAATGTCATGCCTCAGCAGACAGTAAGTTGACTTGTGAACAGCATGAGATGTCGTCAAGCTGTAATTGATGCTCAACGGCACATGACAAGTTATTGAGGCACTAACATTTTTTGTTGTGGTATACCCACCATGTTGTTGGCTTTTGTTTCAATAAATTGTTCGAGATGAGGAAATCACCATTGCATGCTTCTACTTAAATGCTCTACTTTCATGATTTATCACTGTAGTGTGAACTTTTTACATTTTCTATAAATTTCACCCGAAACCCAAATATCCCTAACTTTTTGTGAGTAGTGTATATAAGTATGGAAGTCTGAAGTGAGAAAACCTTTAACCATTAAAGGATTAATGGAGATGAAGTGCTGTAAAAATAAAATAAAAGCTTAATTCCATGATTGTTAAAAATACTAGGAAGGAAATCCACTGCTTTACTCATACATAAGGTTAAAAGCAGCTGTAAAAAATCAGAATCAGAATCAGATTTATTGCCATTGTTCATGTAGTACACAAACTAGGAATTTGTCTCGGTGCCATGCTGCAACATTAAAAACATGATGAGATAAAGAGATACACTAAAAAACTAAAGGACTAAAAACATGCAATAAGTGTAGAAAAATAAGTAATAATAATAATAATAGTAATAATGAGTAATACTAGTCAAGGCAGTTTTAAATAAATTAGCAAGTAGCAGATAATATGGGGTACCATAGTGCAGTTGATAATGCAACAGAAAAACAGTGATGAATGACATGAGTCTGGTTGAGCTGCTGTACATAGTTCACGAGAGTCAATAAGTCACTTAATGTTCAGCAGTCTGATGGCAGAGGGGAAGAAGCTATTCATGTGCCGGGAGGTTTTAGTCTGAATGGACCGAAGTCTTCTACCTGAGGGGAGGGGGGCAAACAGTATGTGACCAGGGTGTGAAGGATCGGCTATGATCCGGCCAGCACGCCTCCGGGTCCTGGAGATGTACAGGTCCTGGAGAGATGGGAGCTTGCAGCCGATCACCTTCTCAGCAGTGCGCACGACGCGCTGCAGCCTTAGTCTGTCCCTGGCAGTGGCTCCTGCGTACCACACAGTTATGGAGGAGGTGAGGATGGACTCGATGATGGCCGTGTAGAACTGCACTAACATCTTGGTGGGTAGCTTGAGCTTCCTCAGCTGCCGCAGAAAGAACATCCTCTGCTGGGCCTTTTTGATGAGGGAGCTGATGGTTGGCTCCCATTTGAGGTCCCGGGTGATGGTGGTGCCCAAGAAGCGGAAGGAATCTACAATGGTGATGGGAGAGCCTGTGATGGTGAGGGGGGGCAGGAGGGTTGTGACTTTCCTGAAGTCCACAAAAGGATGGTGTTATTGCAGATAAGAGGTGAGTCGATATCTGACGACAATAATAAATTGCTTATGACATCAGTTTACTAATGTTAGCACGACTGCTCCCTTAGGGTGCTTCTAAAAAAGCATATGGAGTGTCTCCTCCAATTAAAATTCATTGCCCTGCTATGTATGCATTTTAGAACACCAACACAGTGTGTACACCCTGTCTGACAGAATGATGGATCATCATGCTGAACATAAGGCTGGTTGAAAATTATCTTTATTGGCATTCATTACCACTCTTAAGCATTGGAAAACAGTTTGTTTTGAAAAGGTCATGATGGAAAACTTGTATGATCATTTCATTATAAATCTGCTGATTGGATATAACACAATGAAACCTGAAATGCTGCTATCTCCCTTTCCTTCTGGTGAGAACACAGTTCTGTATATCTCCATCATTACTCCTTGGGCTCAACATTTTATCTACACTCAGGTATCTTTCTGGGGCTATTTGAGGAGATGAAGGCACCAGAGCCAAACACTGATAAGGGTGACTCCCTTTGTATGTCCATTCACATTCAGCTGAAAAGGGGCCTGTACTAGAAAACTGTTATTTCCGAGAAACTTTATCCCCAAACAGAACCATCCTCCGGTTTCAAGAGGAATGCTTTGTCTCTCGCTGATTGTGTTCTAATTGAAGAATCTGAGATGGCAAAACTGATTTCCAGCTCTTTTCCAAGGGGCATTAGTTCTTGTATTAATGTCTGCTGACAAAAGCAACTTCCACACTGTAAAGGCTTAATGCTTTGTTCTAATTTATCGTTGAAAACTGGAACTTTTTTGTTACACACATTATGAACTCACTGTAGCAAATATCTAAAATCATTCTGAAAGGGTTGGGTGTACAAAATGAGCCACGTATTCTTCTTTTGTTGAAATCTTTAGATGCTTGGACCAATCCCTCGGGCTCTTAAGTTAGCAGTCACATTGAAGCCACATTCACCTGTGATCCTATTCAGCTTATTTCTTTTGATATGCTTTCAAATGGGGTCCAGTTATGATAGGTGCTTTGAATTTGGCTTGAAGCCTTTCTTTAAATCCCTATAGAGGTTCAACACCTCATTATCCCTTCACTGAACAATGTCCTTTATGCTTACTTGCTAGTGCAGCCAAAACTGTCCAGCTTTGATCATTGCTATTAGGATTATGAAAAATAAAGGCTTAGAAAGATATATATTTTGTATTACTTGAAAGACTACGTGTGAGATATGTATATGCTTTGGAATTCCAAGTTTGATTTGTAAATGTTGTAAATTCTTCATCTTCTTGGCAGTGAACCAAATTTAGCACTGTCTACATCTTTCAGCATAGTAGGTGACCTTCTTTTATAATTGCTGTACTTATTCAAACAAAAAAGCAGGCTGTATATAATATGATGGCAAAAAAATTAATGCATGCAGCCCCTGCAGCTAGTTAATGGTGGCAGGTGACCTGACTGCAATGTAAACCTCATTAAAAGGCATCATTACTGCTTCGACTTTTGATCCAATCTCTAGCATATCGTTTAGTGGAGGTGAACGCAATTTAATAGATGTGGTGCCTTTTAGTACACAAACTAAGGCACTATAAAGGGGATATCCCACTGTGGCATCACACCTATTGTGTTGGCCCCTCAGACTGGACTTGGGTGGTCTTAGCAGTGGTGTCCCTGTGGCTGTGGACTTGGTGCTTCCCTAGTGTTGATGGCTCCCTAGGATGATGCTTCCACATTTGGGTACTCGGTGCTCAGCCATGTCTCACAGAAGCTCTGTGTGTGTGTGTGTGTGTGTGGGGGGGGGGGGGGGTTTGACATGTTTTATTTTAATTTGTGAAGCACTTTGTCCTACAGCTTTTTGTATGAAAAGATTTATATAAAGTTTGGACTGATTGATTGACTGATAAGCTACAGAGGAAAATAATACTATTGAAGGAGTTGCTGAAGAAATTAATCTTCCCAGTATTGACCAAACAGTGTTGTTAAATACATTATACCAAATACAGTATATCAGCCATCAGCTACTGGCCAAGTCCATCACCATTTTGTTTGGCTTGTTTGTTTTGCATAATTTTGCCACTATTTTAGCTGTAAACTTTTATACAACTATTTTAGTTGTATAAACTTTCAAGAATCTTTGATAATCTATAATATGATAATGACCCATTTGTTGAATAGCTCTACAAGGTATGCCCAACTGTCCTCACTCAGGTACGTAATATACTGCTGTTTGGTTGGCTAGCAGCATCTGTAGAGGATGTAGGTGAGTGTGGCACCACCTTACTCTGTGTTGCTGTTTGTGTTGCATAGCCTCTCTCATCAGGAGCCAGTAGGAACATTGGCTACAGCTGGCTGATTGCCCACACCTGCAGGTAATCATTGGTCCTGGGCTTAATAAGCTTCACTCTGGAGCTGCTCAGTGGGGGTAAACACCACACCAGTTGGTAGCAATAATGCACCAAGTCATTCTTTGCCAGCCACCAGTAAAGGCCAAGAAGAGGAAGAAGAAGAAGAAGAAGAAGAAGAAGAAGAAGAAGAAGAAGAAGAAGAAGAAGAAGAAGAAGAAGAAGAAGAAGAAGAAGGAGAAGGAGAAGGAGAAGGAGAAGGAGAAGGAGAAGGAGAAGGAGAATGAGAAGGAGAATGAGAATGAGATGTTCAGTGGGGGATCATCCATCTTCTACCACCTTTCCAGAGGTCCAGGTTGTGGAGGCAGCAGTTCAAGCAGAGAAGCCCAGACTTCCTTCTCCCCAGCCACCTGCTCCAGCTCTTCAGAGAGGATACCAAGGTGTTCCCAGACCAGCTGGGAGACATAGTCTCTCCAGCAAGTTCTAGGTCTGCCCTGGGGTCTCCTCCCAGTGGGACGTGCCCAAAACACCTCAAGTGGGAGGTGTCCAGGAGGCATAATGATCAGATGCCCAAACCACCTCAGTTGGCTCCTTTCAATGTGGAGGAGCAGCGGTTTTACTCTGAGCCTCTCCTGGATGACTGAGCTCCTCACCCTATCTCTAAGGGTGAATCCAGCAATCCTACGGAAAAAGCTCATTTCAGCCGATCTCATTCTTTTGGTCATTATCCAAAGCTTATGACCATAGGTGAGGGTAGGAATGTAGATTGACCAGTAAATCACCAGCTTTGCCTTAGAGCTCAGCTCCCTCTTCACCACAACAGACTGGTAGGGGATCATCATATAGTAAACCCTGTCCTCATGGCTGCTATTGAACTAAGAATGTCTGGTCTAAGTTCTGACTCCAGCTCACCTTTTGCTCTTCTCCCTTGCTCCCTGTTGTCTGCCAGCCTGCTGACCAACCATCCTTGGCTCCTGCACTTTCACCCAGCAACAAACCTCAAACCTCATTGCTCTGGATCCCCTATCTAGATTCCTTCATCTCAAATGGAAAAGAATGGACTCAAGCACTATATTCACCAATGTAAGTTCCCAACCGCTTCCTTACCTCCAGATCAGCTCCTCTCTGAACTCTCCCTGTGGATCTGGACTCTCAGGAAATCCTCAAGTAAGGAACTTTACTCCAGAACAAACTCTTACCTTAGGCCCACTCTGGCCCACACCTTGAGTGTTGGAAACCTTCACCTTAACTACAGTGGTGTGAAAAAGTGTTTGCCCCCTTCCTGATTTCTCATGTTTTGCATGTTTGTCACGCTTAAATGTTTCAGATCATCAAACAAATTTAAATGTTAGACAAAGATTGAGTTTTTAAATGAAGGTGTTTATTATTAGGGGGAAAAAATCCAAACCTACATGGCCCTGTGTGAAAAAGTGATTGCCCCCTAAACCTAATAACTGGTTGGGCCACCCTTAGCGGCAACAACTGCAATCAAGTGTTTGCGATAACTGGCAATGAGTCTTTTACAGCACTGTGGATTAATTCTGGCCCACTCATCTTTGGAGAATTGTTGTAATTCAGCCACATTGGAGGGTTTTTGAGCATAAACTGCCTTTTTAAGGTCATGCCATAGCATCTCAATGTCATGGGCGGCAAGAGCGCGCCCCCTCCTTCCCGTTCATCTCTCCGCTGCTCATCATCACACCTGAGGGAGAGGACACACCTGCGCCCTCTCATCAGTCAGCGTACTTAAGGAGGCATCCTTCCGTGACAACGCTGGCTCATCTAGGTATACTGCCGCTAAAAGACAGCAAGTCGTCATAACACTGGTAAAAGAAACTATTAACCTGTGTGCTTTTTCCACTGTGCAGGTTGCTGCCATCGTGCGGGTGTGTTACTGAGGGCTGCGTGTGCTCTCCTGCCACTTCTTCTCCCGCAACGTTAACCTCTACCCGGTCAGACTCCACAAGCAGTCCCCTACCCTGCTGGTTCATCTATTCCCCGCTGGAGTCCTGCCAGCGCTCCCTCGGAGCCCACATAAGTGGTAATTTGGCTTGCCCATTTTCCTTTACTCCATTCCTCTACTTACAGCTCTCGTTCTCTCTCCACAGGCCCATTCCTCTGGCGAGTGACTGTTCTGTAGCAGTGCGGTTTTTGCTATTTAATAAAATATTCAAACATGTGTACTGTTTGATTGTCTCTTTGTTGCTGCACCTTGCACGTGGGCTGAATTATCTAATCAGTCATGACACTCAATCAAATTCAGGTCAGGACTTTGACTAGGCCACTCCAGAGTCTTCATTTTGTTTTTCTTAAGCCATTCAGAAATGGACTTGCTGGCATGTTTTGGATCACTGTCCTGCTGCAGAACCCAAGTGCGCTTCAGCTTGAGGTGATGGCTGGACATTCTCCTTCAGGAATTTTTGGTAGACAGCAGAATTCATGGTTCCATTTACCACAGCAAGTCTTCCAGGTCCTGAAGCAGCAAAACAGTCCCAGACCATCACACTACCACTATCGTATTTTACTGTTGGTATGTTTCTTTTCTGAAATGTGTTACTTTTACGCCAGATGTAATGGGACACACAGTTTCTAAAAAGTTCAACTTTTGTCTCGTCGGTCCACAGAGTATTTTCCCAAAAGTCTTGGGGATCATCAAGATGTTTTCTGGCAAAACTGAGACGAACATTTATGCTCTTTTTCCTCAACAGTGGTTTTCGTCTTGGAACATTGCCATGCAGGCCATTTTTGCCCAGTCTCTTTCTTATGGTGTAGTCATGAACACTGACCTTAACTGAGGTAAGTGAGGCCTGCAGTCCTTTGGATGTTGTTGTGGGGTCTTTTGTGACCTCTTGGATGAGTCATCGCTGCACTCTTGGGGTAATTTTGGTTGGTCGGCCACTCCTGGGAAGGTTCACCACTGTTCCATGCTTTTGCAATTTGTGGATAATGGCTCTCACTGTGGTTCGCTGGAGTCCCAAAGCTTTAGAAATGGCTTTATAACCTTTTCCAGACTGATAGATCTCAATTACTTTGTTTCTCATTTGTTCCTGAATTTCTTTGGATCGCAGCATGATGTCTAGCTTTTGAGGATCTTTTGGTCTACTTCACTTTGTCAGGCAGGTCCTATTTAAGTGACTTGTTGATTAAGAACAGGCGTGGCAGTAATCAGACCTGGGTGTGGCTCAAGAACTTGAACTCTGCTTTCCAAAAATATGATAAACCACAGTTAACTTGTTTTAACCCGGTGGGGGGGGGGGGGGTCACTTTTTCACACAGGGCCATGGAGATTTGGAATTTTTTTTACCTTTAATAATAAACACCTTCATTTAAAAACTGCATTTTGTGTTTACTTGTGTTATCTTTGTCTAATATTTAAATTAGTTTCATGATCTGAAACATTTAAGTGTCACAAACATACAAAAAAAATGAGAAATCAGAAAGGGGGCAAACACTTTTTCACACCACTGTATGCTCCCAAGACTACAAGTAAGAACTCTGCTGCAAAATATCAAATATAACTCACCTCTGTATGAGCCCCAGTCACTCACTCTCTCCTTCCCCTACAGCAGGGGTCACCAATTACACTAGTGCAAGGGCCAGAATTTTTTTCAACAGACAATGAGGACCGGATGCTCTTGTAAAATAAAATTAATATTGTATCCTAAGTAATATATTATTTGATATATTAATCTTTGGTCCAAATATGTGATTTTAAGTCTTTGTCAGTGTTAACAGACTAATTACCTGTACTGCAGGGGCAATTGCAATATTTAGGCTTCATAATTGTGAGGCTATCAAGCTCTCCATCACTGTCACATGCAGTGTCATAGTTTGTGAAGAATACTGGCAGGAGAAAGGCTATCTGGTGAAATTTATAGAAAATGTAAAAAGTTCACGCTACAGTGGTATTATATTATGAAATTAGGGTAAGCATGCAATGGTGATTTCCTCATTTCAAACAATTTATTGAAACAAAAACCAACAACAGTGGTGGGTATACCACAACAAAAAATGTCAGTGTCTCAGTAACTTGTTATGTGCCTTTGAGCATCAATTACAGCTTGACAATGATGTCTCATGCTGTTCACAAGTTGACTTATTGTCTGCTGAGCATGGCATTCCACTCTTCTTGAAGGGTGGCCCACAGGTCATTGAGGTTGTGGGGTGCAGGGTTACGAGCAGACAGCAACTCAGCTGATCCCATAGGTTTTCTATGGGATTCAGGTCTGAAGAAAGTCCAGGCCACTCCATTTGAGGTACCCCAGCCTCCAGCAGCCATTCCCTAATGATGTGACCTCAATGAGCTGGAGCACTGTCATCCAGGAAGATAAAATTAGGCCTGTGTTGTTCATGCAGGGGCACAATGACTGGATTAATGATGTTATTCAGGTAGTATCAGCTTGTCACTGTACCATTCACAAGGTGTTGGGCAGTTCTGTATTGGCTAGACACACCTGCCCTGACTGTAACACCACCACCACCAAAGGCTCATCTGGTGACAAAAGTGGCTGATGCATAGTGCTCTGCTTGACATCTCCAAGATCATTGGCAGCCATCATTTCTGCTCAATATGAATCGACTTTCATCAGCAAGCAGCACTGAGGCCCACTGGTCCTTCGTCCAGCATAAATGCTTATAGTTATAGTGCATTTTAGGTGCATCCTGAAATTTCACCCAAAAGCCAAACATCCCTAACTTTTTATGAGTAGTGTATTTCAGACATGAAAAATGGCACTCTTAAAGAGCCGTAAGTGGAAAATTTATGCAGAAAACCAGTTTTAATGAAGAATGGACTGACAAGTATGTCTTCATAGTGGAAACTTTTAGAAATGCTGTCTGTGTGCTTCATTTGCAACAAAACTACACCTGAATTCAGTAATATTCTGGGGGCCGGATGGAAAGCTCTAGTGGGCCAGATGTGCCCCGAGGGCTGCCAGTTGACCTGTTCAATAAATATCTTCATAAAGGATTATCTTTTTTGCCTTTATTCCTGTTTCTGTGTGTCTGTGTCCTGCAGTTGGGTGTTCGCCTTGTATGAATCATGACAGCAGCAATAACTGAAGTTCAATACTTTCTTTTTAAAGAGAACTTCAGAAGAATGGGTGGTATAAGTCCGCAGTCCATCATGCAGGAGATGCATGTTTGCTTGTTTTCCCTTTTTGTGTTGTAGATTCCATTTTATTTTCACTCTCCTGTCCATGTTAGATTTAGGCAGTTTGAAAAAAGCGCTTTTATGTTTTTGCAAAAAATTACCTGTTTAGGGTTACTAAAATACTGTGGACTTGCTTTGAATATGCTCCTTTACAGTTGTAAACCTTCACATTCTCACGTGATGCCTTTGGACTATACCAGGCCTGTGGGCCACATGTGGCCCAGAAGCAACCTCCGAGTGACCCGCGGGCCCAGGCCATGCCAAGGAAATATAAATTTAAGAAAAAAATATGAAGGAATGACAGTCCGCAAGCACGCACGGGAACAACACGCGTGACCGTCATCAGCGCGGAGTTCAGAAGCGTCCCACCCATGTGACCGTTCCAGTGGCAGGCAGAGTGTCTCGCTAGCGTCACTGTCCGAGAGAAGTATGAGCTTATTAAAGTACTTTAAATGCAGAAAAAAGCAGAAGAGGTATGTAAGCATGGTGGTTTTAACCTGCTGGTAACGGGAACTTTAATTCGACAACAGCCTTCAGACAAACTAAACGTGCCATGTTTGGATTCCAAAATAAAGCAGGTTTTTCCTGCTGTCTGGCTGGTGAGGAGAGTTCTAAAAAACTATAAATATATAGAAACATTACAACAGAAATAACTGCATCTTTGGTCATTTAAGTTAATTTATTTCATTAAATATAATTTTATTAATTGTTTTTCTTTGAAATCAGAGTTAAATTATTGTTCTGTTCTGGCTCTGCAAAATTATGGTCAAAAGTGTAAAATGTATAAAGAAAAAAGTCAAAATTTTACCACAATCTGTTTCAAATTTATCAACAAAAAAAGATTTTATTTTAAAAAATATACAAAAATTAACCATAAAAAATCCACAAATTTATAATAAAGTCTGAAATGTACAAGAAAAGTCAATTTTACTAGAAGAAATTACAAATTTGAAGAAAACTGTTTCAAATTTATCTAAATTTACAGAGAAAAGTAGAAAACTGTAAGAAAATTGTTATAAATTTTGGAGAAAAACCTCAAACCTTCAAGACTGAAGTCATTACTCAAGTTTTTAAGTGGGTGCTGTAGCCGCTCTGGGCAACTGTTTTCTATTCACTCTCTATGTAGTCCAGTGTTTACAGTGCTGAGCGCCCTCGGCACTGAAATGCTTTGAGCAGTGGACGTTTTTTGTCGCGGTGCTCAGGGCGCTTTTCAGACTGCAGCCGCGCTCGTCAATGTCAGACCTTTCTAAGCAGCCAATCAGAAGGAAGGGCAGGACATGGGATGCCAATACAGTCTCTACTCAGACTCCTGAGCTGCTAAAACACGTTTTTTGTCCATTGCTATTTAGAGACTGCTATTAAAAAATAGGTAGAAAGTCTGACCATAGGAAAAGCGGAAGTGCTGAGCTAAGAGAGACAAGCTGTTGTTGGGATACAGGGCACAGACTTTTTTGTCCAGAGCGCAGCGCACAAACGCTGAAAAAAAAAATGCTCAGGGCGACAAAAAACACATTTGGTGGACACGCAGCCTAACTCTACTGGAAATTCTTGGCTGACTGATATGTGTGTGTAATGGAATGTGGTGATTTAAAACAAAACAAGCCACAATAGTGGATGTGCAATGTTTGTTAATGTTATCAATCTTTTCTTGGGGGGTTTGTGCACTGAAGTGTTTCATTAGCAATGTATAGAGTGTATTTCTGATTAGTTTAAGATAAGATCAGATAAGCCTTTATTAGTCCCACAACGGGGAAATTCCAGGATTGCAACAGCACAGGGATAGCAACACTCAGAGCAACAATCAGAAGGCAAGAAAAAAAACAAGCAAGCAAGAGCAGTTAATATACATATGTACATATTACTATAAAATATATATATACACACACACAGACACACAGTGCGGAGCATTGTAGCTAGGTGGAATAAATATGTAAATATATAAACACCCACAGTACGGAGCATTGCAGCTCGGTGGAATAAATATGTAAATATATAAACACACAGTGCGGCGCAATGTAGCTAGATGGAATAATATGTAGATATATAAACACAGTGCGGAGCATTGTAGCTAGATGGAATAAATATATAGATATATAAATATAAACACACCCAGTGCGGAGCATTGTAGCTAGATGGAATAAATATGTAAATATATAAACACACACAGTGCAGAGCATTGTTGCTAGATGGGATGAAACAGCACAACCGTCTACTTAGTTATCCTACATGGTATGATTATGTGCCCATACATATTCTCACTCTCCATAGCGACCGGTATTTTCCTAGTTGTATGCCGGAGGGGACCATTGTGTAAGTCTATTGCATCTTTTGCATTCAAAAAACTATTAGTTTGTTACGTCTTTTTGCTATCTCTGCGAGCAGCCCTGCTTAGATTGTACAGTCTGACAGCCGTTGGTAGGAAGGACCTGCGTTTAGTTTAAAGTTATCTTCATTGAAAAAAAGTGCTTTTCTTTCAAAAATAAGGTAATTTCTAAGTGACCCCAAACTTTTGAACGGTAGTGTATGTCCATGTTATTTCATAGATTTTTATTTTTAATAAATTTGTAAAAATCTCAATAAAAAAATCTTTTTTCACATTGTCATTTTGGGGTATTGTGTGTAGAATTTTGAGGGAAAAAAATAATTTAATCCCTTTTGGAATAAGGCTGTAACATAACAAAATGTGGAAAAAGTGAAGCACTGTGAATACTTTCCGGATGCACTGTATTAACTAGGAAACCTTCAAAGGTGCAATGGAGAGCTGGCTAACTAGAACAAAGTTTTAAAAAAAAATCACAAGTAAGTTTACAAATTTTTCTAGGATGTTAAGTGTGGAGGAGGAAAAAGGAAAACGGGTCAGAATTACTCATCTTTTTTCTATAGTACCATTTGAAGTGGTAAAATCAAACAGGAGTTCAAAGGGATATTTAAATTATCCCTGTCATTATTTTATTTTATTTCTATTTTTTTTTTTATTTTATTTTGTGTACTTTACTGATACCCAGAGGGGAAATTCAGGGCATCCATCTATATGGATGAAGCAGCCACAGTACAACGCCATCCCTTCACCATTCACACACACAGTCACACCTAGGGCCACTTTAGAGTCTCCTGTTAACCTAATGTGCATGTTTTTGGCTTGTGGGAGGAAACCGGAGTACCCGGGGGTAAACCCACACAGACACAGGGAGAACAAACAAACTCCACACAGAAGGGTCACCGATGGTCAGGCAGTGGGATCGAACCCACGATGGTCAGGGATGGAATTGATCAAGTGGCATTCTTACTGTGCTGCCACTGTGCTAATATATAATATATTAATTAATTATTAATTAATTAATATATTATATATAACTTAACATTGTTAGTCCAGCCTATGAATGTAGACTGTTTAATTGTTCCTTCTGTGGTTCTCTACAGACAATTCTCTCCAGTTGACATAGTAGCCCAATTCCATCTTCCAGGTGACAAATGGAAAAAAAAAGAAAATCAGGAAAACCTCTAGTGTATTATACAGCCAGAAATACCAACAGGTATAATCTATAGTTTTGTGAAGAAGACTATGGTTACGCCATGAACATATTTTAGTTCTATCATGAGTACAGCCAGATAAAAAACTTTCTGACACTAGTTGGTGAGAAGATTAAAGGGAAAATTAAATGGGAACAAAGAAGGATTAAAGCACCATGGATATGAGTAATGAACACATCAAACACTGGGACAGTAATGAACTTTATCCTTCCCTCAACAACCTTATCAGTCAGTTTGATTGAGAGGTACTGCCATTCTTTTTCATGAGAGCCAAAAGAGCAAAAAAATATGAAAAGTATCACTCTCCCATATTTACTGTGCCCTGGATGACCTAGTCATTAAATATGATGGCCCACTAGAGACACAGGCATCATGAATCTCAAACTATTTTTGGCAGGTGACTGAACTGGGAAAAGGCAGGAGAACAGCTTTATGGTGTTGTAAGTCTTCTTTCAACTCATTGTAAAAACAGTTCCAGCCTTTAGGGAAAGTTGCTTTTGTTATTGTTACAGTCACCAGCCC
Organism: Pholidichthys leucotaenia; assembly: GCA_020510985.1. NCBI lineage: Eukaryota > Metazoa > Chordata > Actinopteri > Cichliformes > Pholidichthyidae > Pholidichthys > Pholidichthys leucotaenia. Next base: position 189,270,208 of record CM035836.1, read on the forward strand.
TGCAAGTTGGAAGGGACTGGTCAATATTTTGCCTTTGTAAATTTTGCACCATTTTTTACATTCATATCAAGCTCTTGAGATAACCATATATTTTTTTAAAAAAAAGTCAACTTTTCTTCAAGACTATGACTATAACAACTATGTTGTTTTGTAAGGTTTGCAAAACAAAATCTAAAAAAAAAAATCTAAATGCTTTTCAAAAGTTGATATTCAGTTTTATTTAAATTTATGGAATCAAGGTTATTTACAGATGACTCAGCTTTATTTCCCTGTTTTAATTTTCAGGCTGAAAATGCTAATGTTCGAATCCTGGTCTCCCTGGATATCCTGCCGTTGTGTCCCTGGGCAAGACACTTCACCCTTAATTGCTCCTGGTGGGTCTGGAAGTGCCATGTTAGGTAGCATGCCGCCATCAGTGTGTGAATGGGTGTGTGAATGGGTGGATGGCAGGATCTGTAAAGCACTTTGGTCATCAAGGGATGAGAATAAAAGCGCTATATAAGTGAATGCCATTTACCATTTATGTTACTGACAGTGTGAAATGGTACACAAATCTTGAGTTTGAATACATGGATTCAAAAAAAAAAAAACATCAGAGGCCCTGAAAAGAACATAACCAAAGAATGGACTGCAGCACTCTCAGTGCAGTATAGGCTTTCATCCTGACAGGCTAAATCACTGATAAGAGCTACTGTGTGCTGGAGAAAACACACCAAGGCCACCTTTAGCTGGCTCACTAATAATGTGGGAAAAGCTGCCCTGAGCATTGATGGAGAGGGGAAAATATACGAGGCAAGAGATTGGGTTTACCGCTTCGTGGCTGCTTTTTATTTCATGATTCATAACAAAACCACAAGGCTCTCTAAATACCATTGTTACGGGCAATGTTAGACACTGTGGCAACAGAGGGAGCACTTAAAATAGAGAGAATCAGAATTACATAGCAGAAAGTATTAAAATCAACCAAACTGATCCCTTTTTTACACGGTAAGTTATGGTCAGCTATAGCTAAATCAACATTACGAGTCTTCAGTCTGAGCAGTTGCTCATTTTAAATTCATCAATACACTGGTGAAAAAAAAAAATCTGAAAATACAGATTAACCCCTTGCACTCTGGTCAATTTCCCTAAAAACGCCAAAAAATAATGTGCCCAAATTAAATCCAAAGCTGTTCTTCAACCCTTTGCAGCATCTTCATGGGGTTGGTCTCATTTAAAAGAAAACACTTTGAATGTTTTGGCAAAACAGTCATAATCTCTCTAAGTGCTCTGACCACTGAGTTACAGTCATCTAAACATAGTGAACTTGAAGAAAATAAATTTGGCCTGGGTGTTTTTTTGGATACAAATGCTTGCAAATAACACACAGCTTCAGATCCGGGCTGGAAAATGCAACAGAAATATAGAACCAAGTGTTATCCAGCTGAGGTCCAAATTTTGTAACAATACCACAAAAAATGAATATATTACACAGCTTTTTCCTCAGGTAGTTCCCAGGCGTTTTGGAACTATGCCAAATTGTGCCAAATGGCACAGTTTGGAAAAACGTCTGTAACTTTTGAATGATTCAATGTAGAAGCTTCATTTTGGGCTCTAATGAAAGGTGACACTCAGGGCTGTGTCTGTGTGTGTGTGGGAGGGGTTGTCCCCCCCCCCCCCGCTACAGAGGATGGACATCGGCCATTGCTACATGACGGATTAGCCTCATGTGGCGATGTGGGACAGCAGCGCAGTCACCGCGGCTTCCCCCCCCCCCTCGCTACAGAAGAATAGCAGGGGGGGGCGGCGTTCACGGTCTGGACGCGGCGAACGACCCCTTGTACCATGGCGCACGAACTTCAGACTTCGTGCGCCGCACAGTTGTAATTTACTGATCGGTCAAAAGTCATTTTGGATTACAATTTTCAGGGATAAAGAATAATTTAGCTTATAACACCTTACCTCTTCACAGCAGCAGAGTCCTGGTGAACTTCTCTTCCTCATTGTCAGACGAACGCAACGCTGGTCCGCTCGTGGTTCTGGTCTCGCGACCCGATCAAAACATAATTCCATTATTGCGGTTTTGTGCTTCCATGATTGCGGTTTTTGGCAAACGATTTTTCAAAACAAATAACAGTAGTAATTAAAAAAAGACTGGCGAAGGCGTGTGTGTCACTCAGCCTTCGTCGTCGGCCTCCATCGGTCTATGACCATGGAAGAAATCATAACATCTACTCTGCTGGAACAAAAACAAAATAAGCACCGCTTGTGGCCGAACATGCCAATGCGTGAATGGCAGTCGCTGTCACACAGGTTGCATTTGTGGGTGGTCTCCGTGCTGCTGGGTCTGTGACGGTTCTTCCTGCGGGTCCTTTTTTGATCCGCTGCAGCAGTCAGTCTTCACCCAGCCTTAAAAAAACAACTCGCGAACTTCTCTGCTTCAATTGGCTCACTGCATTCACAGCATTGGTAGGCGGGTCCTTCTTGCTAGGTTTTCAGTCATTGGTTCTTCAAGGTTTCAGAAACCCAATTCAAGGCTCTTATTAGTCGAATGAGAGGTCAATCAGATGAACTAATCTGTTCCCGGCTGTGTCTGCAGCTTTTATTTTCAGTGCGCGCTTGGACGCCATCACCATCTCCATCTCCATCATGCGTCCTAGAGCGCACGAGGGCGCACGAGAGCGCCCTCGTGCACTCTAGGACGCAGAGACGTGTCCACCCGCGGTACACTGGAGTGCAAGAGGTTAAAGCTGGACTCCACATTAAACAAGTCATGTAGACAAGGTATATCAGTGCACATCAAATCAAGTATAAGCATAGACATATTAAAACATTGCTGATGGTCAATATATTGTATTTTTTATGCTGAAAATACTGGTGTTAAAATTTTTAACCATTTTTGACAGTGTGGATGTTATCAAGTATGTAAACTTCAAAACCAATATTGCAAGATCCACACATGTGGAAACTGACAGCGTACACTGCCTGGCCAAAAAAAGTCACCACCTGGATTTAACTATGCAAATATTAGGTAAGAGCCTCCCATTGGTCAGGTCTAGGTTCAGCAACATAATATTCCCAAAGAATGAGGTCAGCTGACTACCTGAATATACTGAATGACCAGGTTATTCCATCAATGGATTTTTTTCTTCCCTGATGACACGGGCATATTCCAAGATGACAATGCCAGGATTCATCGAGCTTGAATTATTAAAGAGTGGCTCAGGGAGCATGAGACATCATTTTCACACATGGATTGACCACCACAGAGTCTAGACCTTAACCGCATTGAGAATCTTTGGGACGTGCTGGAGAAGATTTTACGCAGTGGTCAGACTCTCCCATCATCAGTACAAGATCTTGGTGAAAAATAATTAATGCAACTCTGGACGAAAATAAATGTGACATTACAGAAGCTTATCGAAATGATGCCACAGTGAATGCCGTAATTAAAGCTAAAGGCAGTCCAATGAAATAACAGGTTTATAAGAAGACTTAAGAGGACTATGCACATTATTCTTAGCACCAATAAAGGCTGTGAATTTGACAGTGTGCTGCAAACTCTCTATTCCTCTGACTTTGATGACCGTGAGCTCAGAAGCACCTGCTACAGCTACAGTTTCTTTGTGATGAAGCACAGGAACTACTTCTTCTAATATTTATAGTGGATATAAAAAGTCTACACACCCCTGTTCAGATTCCCAGGTTGTTGTGATGTAAAAAAATGAGACCAAGATAAATCATTTCAAAACTTTTTCCACCATTCATGTGACCTATAACCTGTACAACCCAACTGAAAAACAAACTGAAATCTTTTGAGGGGAAAAATAAAAAATAAACTTATAATAACCTGGTTGCATAAATATGCACACCCTCTTATAACTGGGGATGTGGCTGTGTTCAGAATTAACCAATCACATTCAAACTCATGTTAAATGGCAGTCAGCACACACCTGCTACCATTTAAAGTGCCTCTGATTAACCCTAAATAAAGTTCAGCTGTTCTAGTAGGCTTTTCCTGACATTTTTGTAGTCACGTCTTACAGCACAAGCCATGGTCTGCAAAGAGCTTCCGAAGCATCAGAGGGATCTCATTGTTCAAAGGTATCAGTTAGGAAAAGGATACAAAAGAATTTCCAAGGCATTAAATACACCATGGAACACAGTGAAGACAGTCATCATCAAGTGAAGAAAATATGGCACAACTGTGACATTACCAAGAACTGGATGTCCCTCCAAAATTGATGAAAAGATGAGAAGAAAACTGGTCAGAGAGGCTGCCAAGAGGCCGACAGCAACATTGAAGGAGCTGCAGGAATTTCTGGCAAGTACTGGCTGTTTAGTACATGTGACAACAATGTCCCGTCTAGGGTGGCAAGATGGAAGCCTTATCTTATGAAGAAAAACATCCAAGCCCGGCTACATTTTGCAAAAATGCATTTGAAATCTCCCAAACACACATGGGAAAATATGTTATGATCCGATGAAACCAAGGTTGAACTTTTTAGCCATAATTCCAAAAGGTATATTTGGCACAAGCACAACACTGCTCATCACCAAAAGGACACCATACCTACAGTGAAGCATGGTGGTGGCAGCATCATGCTTTGGGGCTGTTTTTCTTCAGCTGGAACTGGGGCTTTAGTCAAGGTGGAAGGAATTATGAACAGTTCCAAACATCAGTCAGTGTTGGCACAAAACCTTCAGGTTTCTGCTAGAAAGCTGAAGATGAAGAGGAATTTCATCTTTCAGCACGACAATGACCCAAAGCACACATCCAAATCAACAAAAGAATGGCTTCACCAGAAGAAGATTAAGGTTTTGGAATGGCCCAGCCACAGTCCAGACCTGAATCCGATCAAGCATCTGTGGGGTGATCTGAAGAGGGCTGTGCACAGGAGATGTCCTCACAATCTGACAGATTTGGAGCGTTTTTGCAAAGAAGAGTGGGAAAATATTGCCACATCAAGATGTGCCATACTGATAGATTCCTACCCAAAAAGACTGAGTGCTGTAATAAAAGCCAAAGGTACTGCAACAAAGTATTAGTTTAAGGGTGTGCACATTTATGTAAACAGGTTACTGTAAGTTTTTATTATTTATTTTTCCCCTTAAAAGATTTCAGTTTGTTTTTCAGTTGGGTTGTACAGGTTATAGGTCACATTAATGGTGGAAAAAGTTTTGAAATGATTTATCTTGATCTCATTTTTTTACATCACAAAAACCTGGCATTTGAACAGGGGTGTGTAGACTTTTTTATATCCACTGTATATGTTAGAAAAAAAGATTCATCAAGATGCAACAAGAATCATAATCGGCTCTAATCATTAGGTACCTAAAGATTCCCACCCCTACCTACAACTGTTGTGTTCCTAATACTAAGTCATTCCTGAACCATAGACAATGTCACAAGCATTTTAACTGGGCTAAAGAGAGAAAGAACTGAATTACTGCTTAGTGCTCTCATACCCAAAGTGTCTCCAAAGTGTGAAGTATCTACAGTCTGTGATGATTTGTGGAGCCATGTCATCTGCTGGTGTTGATCCACTGTGTTTTATGAAAAGCTTATTGAAGAGGCTGATTTCCTTTTCCAGCAGGACTCAGCAGCAGTCCAATACGCCAAGACTACTATGAAATAGTTTGCTGACCATAATACTGTGCCTGACATGAACCTCTAAGATGCTCTCTTAAGTACAGTCAAGAGAAAGATGAAAAACACCTGACCCAACAATGCACATGAGCTGAAAGCCACTATCAAAGCAACTTGGGTTTCAGTAACACCTCAGCAGTGCCACAAATTGATCACCTACATGCCACGCCGCATCACTGCAGCAGTTTGTGGTAAAAGAGCCCCAACCAAATACTGAGTGCATAAATGAAGACACTTTTCAGAAGTTGGACATGTCTGTATTGTAAAGCCTTATTTTGGATTGATCTTGGATTCTAATAATTTGAAATGCTAGAGTTCTGATTTGCATAAGCTATATATCATAATGATAAAAATTAAAACAACAAAAGCTTGAACTATATCTCTTGTAAGAAATATGAAATATTTGAACATTTTCTTTTGGAATTAAATTATGAAAAATAAATGAAAATGTTTATAATATTCAATTTTTTTAAGATGGACCTGTATGTAGTATATAATAATAATACATCGGTTTTATATAGCGCTTTATCATATATACTCAAAGACGCTTTACAATTAGGTACATTATTCATTCACTCCAGACAAACAATGGTAGTGGCGAGCTACTTCTGCAGCCACAGCTGCCCTGGGACAGGCTGACGGAAACGTGGCAGCCAATCTGCGCCAACGGCCTTTCTGGCCACCACCGAACATTTTATACATTTATACACATTCATACCCAGTGTTATAGGCACTGGAGGCAATGCGGGTGAAGTGTCTTGCCCAGGGACACAACGGCAGGATATCTGGGGAGAGCGGGATTCGAACCGCCAACCATCGGGTTATTAGACGACCTGCTCTACCTCCTGAGCCACTGCCGCCCCAATTACTATTGTAATTCAAGCCAGACATGTAGTGTGGTGTGGATTAGGGATGCAAGTTATTGATTAATTCATGAATTCCGATTCACCTTATCGATCGATTAACTATTAACTGATAAGCAGCATTTTTTTCTTAGAATACGAATTTCCCTTGGGCTAAATCTGGAATGTACCCATACAAGGTCTGGAAATTTGTGCACTGGTTGATATTAAACTTCAGCATAAAATAAATCCTGAATTTTAAAAAAAAAATCTGTAAACAAATGATGTTACCAATGTATGTCACCGATGCCGATATCAAAAAAATTTTTCTTGTCCACTGGTTTTAATGCATTGGTGCACTGCAAAAATGGGTTTCTGTTGATGTTCAGAGTGATGTTTCTCTCATGTGTTTTTGCTTATTAAATGACGATGGACAAGAGCAGACTGTGATGGAATGGGAGCTAATAAATGTTTAAAAAAGCAACTTTTCATATGATCGCCTCAACAGAGAAAAAAGAGAGGACACTAGAGAAAATGGTACATATGACCACCGCCGCTGCTGTCATTTGACAATCTATGTAATTAATTTGGTATCTGTATCTGCTAACTTCAATATTCTTTTGAATTTCAACCGTTATTTATCCGACTCACTTTGGAGGTGGTGCCACGGTAAATGAGCAGAGACTTCCAGGGAGTTGGAGTCTTCTTCTGCTCTTTTGCTTTTGTTGTGGTTGGAAAGCAGTAATGGGTGATTGCGTGTGCCCCCACCTGGGCTGGGCTGGCGACGCCACTACATTTCAAAGAATAAATGCCAATTGAAAAGGACTGAGAAGTTATCAATTAATTGACTATTAATTTAGTCAACCAAATTGTTATGAACCGTTAATCAAAAGTTGATTAATTGTTAACCTCTCTAGTGTGGATGTGAGAGACTGTTCCTGTTTATCTAGGATGGCATTACAATTCTGTAACATGTTTTCCATCTCTAACCCAATGAGAACCAGGTCAGGACGATAAAATGAATATTTTGTGAATGACTGCCTAGAAGCTGAGAAAAATTTAAAAATGAGTCATTGCTATGGAAGTAGAAAAATTACACCCACCACCAAATGTTCATTAGCCCTCTAATTACTGGGAAACCATCATGTTTGAAATGCTCATCAGTTGAAGTGGACTGCCAGTAAGAACTCTTGGAAACATGAGGAAATGCGTCACAGGGGGAATATGTGGTGGGCTAATGTTCTCTATTTTACTAAAAGGTCTTAATCCTTCAACAAGCAGTTAAAGGGAAAGTGACCGTGCCTTTTCTTGCAGTCAATCTTAATCATTCAGCCTTCTTGCAGTGAACATTACTCATATGCAATCACTTTTTGTGATTTATTAGTCCTTTTTAGTAATTCAAACAATGTTAAACATATTGGACAATTGTAGCACTGCTCAGTACAGTCTGAGTGTAATAAGCATAATTACATCATAATAGGCAGTGTTAGTTATGCAGGTTCCTCGATGTCAAAGCCAGAACTTGCATAAATGGATAATCTATTCTGGTGAGTGACTCTGGAAGTGTTAAGATAAAGTCAACTGTCATAACAGAGCATATATTCTGCCATGCTAAAAAGCTCTGCAGGCCAGCTGAAGTCCATCTCTTTTCCATGACCTCATTTTGTTTGATTTCTTGCACAAGGCCTGTCTGACCTAATTTCTAAAGGGTATTCATTTGCCCACAGACTGACTTCAACAAACTATAACAGTTATTTAAGAAGGATAGGCCTTGCCTACTGGGAGCACTGGAACTCCTGGCTTTCTCCTCAACTGAGATAAAATGGGACTGTTGCCATTAGCAGTGGAGCAAATATAGAGGCTGCCCTTAATGTGTTGTCACTAACTAACTAACTAACTAACCTGCACTTATATAGCGCTTTTCAAGTCACAAAGACCACTCAAAGCGCTTTCATTAATACTAACCCTCTATTCTAAGGGCCTATAGGAAACAGATATCTAGGGACAATTTAGAACAGCCAATTAACCTAACATGCATGTTTTTGGCATGTGGGAGAAAACCGGAGAAATCCCGGAGTAAACCCACGCAACACGGGGAGAACATGCAAACTCCACACAGATCACTGTTGGTCGGGGGCTGGGATCGAACCCACGATCCCACGATCCCCACAATCCCCCGGCCAAGGGTAAACTGTGCTGCCGCAGTGCTAACCACTGCGCCACCGTGCAGCCCACATGGGTCACATGGGTAAGAAACAGCTAAACTTGTTCTTAATGAAAGTAAGAAAAAACAACCACTTACAAAATGTTCTGGATTAGGCCAGTGCAGCATGGGACTAACAAGACACCAATCCCTTACTGTGCTGTTAACAAAAGGCCTTAAATATGACATTACAATCACAGTTTTTATTTTTAGACAGTTATATTCATAATGGAAAAAGACATCTAAATGCTAATTTTGTTTTGCATCAATAATTAAAAATGTATATAGTGTACCTTGTCCAGTTTAGGTTACAGTTTAGGTTAAAACAGACATACTGCACATCTAATATGTGACAGGCATGAAAGCAAGATTTCTTCTAGCATCCTACCAACTTAAATGGATAAACTCTGAAAATCTTTGTTTTTCTTTGCTGATCAATTGGATTTTGTTTAAATCAGTCATACAAGGGCTGCTCATTTAAGCTTTTCTCTGACTCATTTCCTATGGACTGAAAGGAGCCAAATTTGCCATGGGTATTAATCTTTCTCTACATAAGCACCACCAAGGGTCATACACTTCTCCTATTCCTTTATGCAGTTGTGGAAACCTCACCTTGAGCCACAACTCGACCTCGGAAATCAGTGTCTCATTGTCTTGGAAGTGCTTGCCCTTCAAAAATGACTTCATGACTGAAAAGAGGTGAAAGTCAGATGGAGGTCAGGAGATTAAAGGGGATGAGCAAGGATTTCATAGCTGCAGGACCGTGCTTCCATATGGGCTACATGCGAGTTGTGAACTGGGGCGTTGTCTTGCAGGAGGCAGACACCTTTGGTCAGTGTGTCATGCCTCTCGGTTTTGATGGCCTTTCACAATTTCTGCGGCAGGGAAGCGTAAGTCCCAGTAATTGTGGTACCTTTTGCGAGGAAATCAATCATCTGTCCCAAAAGACCATGAGCATGACTTTACCCAACAAAGGTTAAACACATGCCATCTTTGGAGGTGGTGAGTCATAATACTTCCATTGCGTCGACGTGGCTTTAGTATCTGGATTATAGCGATGGACCCATATTTTGCCCTAAGTGATTAGTCTGTTGAAGAAATCCTCCTGATTTCCTTAGCACATGGCCAAAAGAGCCTGGGAGCACATGACTCGTTCTTGCTTCTGAAAAGATGTGTGCAACCAGAGAATCAATTGTGCAGACAATTTCCATCTGTTCAAACCGTCATCGATGATTCCCCCCCCCCAACAGACCACACACTGATAGTGACATTTTGAGCTAATTGGTGAACGGTTATGCAGCAATCCTCCAAAATGGTGGTCTCCACTTCCTGGATGGTGTCTTCATCAATGGCACACTGTGGTCACCAGGGAAAGGGTGCCGTTTCCACCGATGTCCGACCACACTTGAACCATCGATGCCAGTGATTGACTATGTCGTACAATGGGACATCCTCCCCATTAGTCTCTTTCATCTCACCAAACGTCTCCCATGGTGTGCGGCCTCTCAAGTACAGGAACCTTATGACCACTCTGCATTCAGCTCCATTATCACACCTTACTCCACCTTAGCACCTGCAAAAGAGACACTCTTAGGGGTTCAGAGCTGCAAATTACCATGCAGTCTATAGAGATATGTATTATTATACATGTGCAATTTCAGCCTCCTATGATAATCGGAAGTGGGGCAGGGGAAATCTTTAATGAGCAGCCCTCATACATCCTTGAGAAGTTGTGAGAATGTTGAGGCAAAGACATGAAACATTTTTGGACCTTTCTAAACATTTTCAGTTTCTTCGTACTTTATTTTGTATTTTGCATAAAGATTTTACAATCCTAAAGTTTTTTTTTCCCTTTACACAATTGTTATTTTGACTTTGGTTGCTAAAACTGCCATACCTTTCCAGATTTATCAGAACAGCTACAGCATGGTGCAGTCTATGCAACAGTTTTCTGTATCTATCTCAAAGGAACATATTTTTATTCTGTTGTGAGGATCATGGTTTGATCTGTGCTTATTTATTTAGTTATTTATTTGTTCTGATTTTTATTTTATTTATTTTTTTTTTTGCTATTACAAACAGAGCCTCCTTCTTCAACCATCTGTCTATTGTATTGTCCTAATTGACTCCTTCCAGCATTCTCTCACTAATTACTTTGCTCATTCCCCCCTCATCTCTTCTATTGTCTCAAATGTCTTTCTCTAAGGACACATTTGCAATACCAGCCTGAAGTTTACCCTACAACAGGAGACACATCAGTTTTTTTAGGACTGTCTGAGTGCATAAATCTGAGCTAACATTCAATCTTTCAGACTGAATTTGAGTCACTTTCATATGTAGTCTTAGATCAGATTGGTCATGTTACTTGAATAAGAGTAGTCAGATCAAAATTCAAGCAACTTTTTTACCTTTGCGCATGTGTAAGGTGTGGATGTCATCGGTCGGCACTGTTAGCATCAGTGCTAGTGTGTGCTAAAACAGTTTGCGGCACTGCCATATGGGCCTTATAACACAGCACAGCCGAACTGCCTGGAGTCATCCAGAGCAAAACTCCAAGTATAAACTGCATATTTTGAAAAAAACACACCAATTTTCAATTTTGAACAATATGGTTTGTAATGTCAGTGTATCTTAAATGTTCTGTTCTTGATTTTTTCCCCATGTATCTGTTCAGAAATGTTCAATCCTTCATGCTGCGTGGTCAACAGTACGATAAAGTTGCTTTCCCTACCACAGCAAACCTCACTTACCATCTCACAGGCTCAACTGCAGGATAGTGGCAATGTCTCAGTACAAAAAACTGGGAAGGGATTCATTTCAAACCACACTGGGATTATAATCCCTGATTGGACAGGACTTGCTTTCTCAAAGCCTTCCAAAAGGAGAATTTTGTGAATTTTGGCATAAACAATCCTCCAAAGTTCAATATAACAACTTGTGCTTTGGTATATTTAGCATCAGAGAAAAGCTTTAACTTTGTGCAGATCAGTGAACATAACACACAGAGAAAACATGGGCCAAATGTACTCTATTATTCTTCCTGTTATTTAATCATAATCATCTCCACCAAGGGGGTAATGCAATTGGGGTGGTTTGTCTCTTTGTCTGTCCGTCTGTTAACAGGCATTTACGCAAAAACTACTGGACACATTTTGATGAAAATTTCACCAGATGTAGCCCTTGGGCCAAGGATGAACCCATTAAATTTTGGTGATGATCTGGGAGTGCATACCTCCACCAAGGAGCTTGTTTGAATTTGTGCAGCAGGCTTACACAAAAACTACTGGATGGTTTTGGATGAAATTTTCGCCAGAGGTGGTCCTTGGCCTAGAGAGGAACCCCTAACATTTTGATGATGATCCAAGAATGCATACCTCCACCAAGGCTCTTATCTTCTCACTATGTTAGCAAAAATCCTCCAAAACTACTGGATAAACTTTGCTGCAATTTTCACCAGAACTGGCTCGTGGCCTACACACATTTTACATTTTGAAGGTGATCCAAGACGGACAGACAGGGCCTTGGCGGAGGTATGCGCTCTCTGGGTGCTTTTCTAGTTGCAAAAAGATAGTTAAATTAAAAATTCAAATTCAAGTTTAGTTCTGTCTGAAAAATGGAGAAAAGAAATCAGAAGGCATGAAAATCTTCACAAATAAACAATCAAATCAAATTAAAAGGCAGGCAGAAAGGGTGTGTATCAACAGCTTAAGTCTACCTCTTCTACTACCTCCACCAAGGAGGTTATGTTTTTGCCAGCACTGGTTTGTTGGTTTATCTGTCTGTCAGCAACATAACTCAAAAAGTTATAAACGAATTTTGATGAAATTTTCAGGAAAGGTGTGTAATGGCACGTGGAACAGGTGATTAGATTTTGGTGATGATCTCAGAGTGCATACCTCCACCAAGGGCTTTGTATTTGCGCAGCAGGATTACACAAAAACTACTGGATGGATTTGGATGAAATTTTCACCGGGGTGGTTCTTGTGCTTGAGACGAACCCATTACATTTTGGTGATGATCTGAGAATGCATATCTCCACCAAGGTTCTCATCTTCTCACAGAGTGTTAGCAACAATACTCCAAAACTAATGGATGGATTTGGATGAAACTTTCACCAGATGTGGTCCTTGGGACACAGAGGAAGCCATTATATTTTGGAGGTGATCCATGAAGAATGGAAAGAGCCTTGGTGGAGGTATGCACTCTCTTGAGTGCTTTTCTAGTTCTACATAGGTCACTAGCCACCACTTAACAACAGAAAAAAAAATGCAACCTAAATTAAAGGCCAAATGTCACGTAACAGGGTACTTTAAATGTCTTGAAACTAGATATAAAAGGGAACTGATCCGTTCGGGTCTTGGTGCATATGCTTCAGTAACGCCGGAATATTCGTTAATTTAAAACTGCCGCGCTTGGCCTGACATTCCTACTCACGGCCCCTGGAATCGCCTGGGGAAGAAGGCGGAAGTGACGAAATAGATTGTACCCTAGTTTGATGCTTGGGGTATTTCGATTGATTGTTTATATGGAGACTGGAAGATTGAAGTGAGCAACAAGAAAGAAAAAATTGGATATTTCACCCATACCTTAAAACGGGGCTATAAGGGACAGCTGGGTAATAAGGGACACTTTTCTGGGAAATGTTTTCATACCTGTCAAGTGAGACGTTTTCGCCGTATTTTAATACCGTAAAACGCGGCTATAAGGGACGGCGGAGTAATAAGGGACACTTCTCTGGGAAATGTTTTCATACCTGTCAAGTGATATGTTTTCGCCGTATTTTAATACCGTAAAACGGGGCTATAAGGGACGGCGGAGTAATAAGGGACACTTCTCTGGGAAATGTTTTCATACCTGTCAAGTGAGACGTTTTTGCCGTATTTTAATACCGTAAAACGCGGCTATAAGGGACGGCGGAGTAATAAGGGACACTTTTCTGGGAAATGTTTTAAATGTAATTCGTGTTGTTATTGTCAAATATTTTAAGGATTCATGGATATTTGACAATAACAACACAACTCAGCGTCCGGCTCAAAATAAAAAAAGCAGAATTCTGTATTTGTAAGGCAATTCCTCTCTGTTCCGCAGCCGCAGCACAGCTGAAAGTGTTAAGCCATTATCCTAATGACTTCTCACTGTAGTGAGAATAGCTCCCGCTGAGCGATCTGCCCGCCCCGACAATCAGCCTAATGATTGAGTCCACACTTCTCAATGTAGTGCGAATAGCTTCCGCTGAGCCATCTGCCAGCACCCTAGCTGTGGGTCTCACACACACGACGTGCTCCTCAACACACTCAATAATTTTTTTTCCCGTATATTTTTCTTTTGGGCGTACAGAAATGGCAATACGCCCGTATTTGCTAAAATTGCATTTTCCCCGTATTAAAATACGGCGAAAACGTCTCACTTGACAGGTATGTGCCTCCATTTTCATATTGATCTGGTCAATTTCTTGACAGCAGCGGCTCTCCTCCACTGTAATAATAATGGCTTCCGAAAAATCAATATTTATGGGGCGCCCTCGACAGACCCCCTTCGGCTTCCCAATTCTGGAGGCGATTAATGTCCAATTCAATGACATTTTCCACTGGTTCTGCTCTCTGGTCATCGTCGGAACTGTTGTCATCAGACAAAGCATCTGATTCCGTCTTGGACGGCTCGAACCTGTAAGGTTCTATGCCTCTGTCACTGTCTGAACCACTGACAAAAAAAAGACAACAAAAAAAAAAAGACAAAACTAAACTAATTTGTTCACAATCGCTGTCACTTTCCGTCATGATTGTCCAATGTTGATAAGTGTGAATGTGGATAGGCAGGGCAGCCAGGGTACAACTTGTGACGTCAAAAACATGGGCGTGGTCTGGACTGGCTGTCACAAGCCAGCGAGCAAGGTGGGGCCTTCGCCTGGTGTATTTTGTGCAATTATGTAAATACAGGTGGGTGATATGGTCTCCGGTATGAATATTTGGTTTAAGCTATGTGTATTTTATCTAAATTCGTTGTCATTTAGAAAAAAAAATTACGTGACATTTGGCCTTTAAGGACATTTTCAAAAACCTTAAATCAAACAAGTCTATGAATTCAATTCAATTCAACTTTATTTATATAGCGCCATTTCACAACAACAGTCATCTCATAGCACTATCAACTGTAGGGGGGAACCCCCACAGTTGCAGAAAGACCCCCAGCAATCAGGCGATCCCCTGTGAGCAAGCACTTGGCGACGGTGGAGAGGAAAAACTCCCTTTTAACAGGAAGAAACCTCCAGCAGAACCAGGCTCAGGGAGGGGCAGTCATCTGCTGCGACTGGCTGGGGGGTGAGGGGATAGAGAAGAAGAAAAGAACAGACATGTAGAGAGCAAACAGCACGATGGGGACTCAATCTATGGGAGAGAACAAACAGATGTTAATGACCAGCAAAAAAAAATATTTCATAGAGAGTGAGGAAAGGAGTGAGGCCCAGTGCATTACTGGAGGTCCCCCGGCTGACTAAACCTATTAGCAGCATAACTAAGGGAGGGTTCAGAAACACATGATCCCTCCCTAATTGTAGGCTATATCAAAAAGGTAGGTTTTAGCCCTATTCTTAAAAACAGAGATCGAGTCTGACTCCCGAATCCAGATTGGCAGCTGATTCCACAGGAGAGGAGCTTGATAACTGAAGGCTCTGCCTCCCATTGTACTTTTGGAGATTCTAGGTATTACAAGTAATCCTGCATTTTGGGAGCGTAGTGCTCTGTTAGGATAATACGGTAGTATCAGATCTTTTAAATAAAAAGGAGCCTGATTGTTTAGAGCTTTGTAAGTAAGAAGAAGGATTTTAAACTTAATTCTAAACTCTATGGGAAGCCAATGAAGGGAGGCCAGAACCGGAGAGATATGATCTCTCTTTCTAGTACCTGTTAAAACTCTTGCTGCAGCATTTTGGATCAGCTGAAGACTTTTTAAAGATGTTTTAGGACAGCCTGATAATAAAGAATTACAATAATCTAATCTCAAGCTAACAAAAGCGTGGATCAGTTTCTCAGCATCACTCTGAGACAAGATGCTCCTAATCTTGGCAATATTACGCAAATGATAGAAGGCAGTCTTAGAAACAAATTTAATATGTGAATTGAAGGACAAATCCTGATCAAAAATAACTCCAAGGTTCCTCACAGAGCTATTAAGAGAAAGAGTAACCGCATCCAAACTGAAAGTTTGATTTGGAAAGGAATTTCTAAGGTTTTTTGGACCAACAAGAATGACTTCAGTCTTATCTGAATTTAATAGCAGGAAATTACAAGTCATCCAAGCTTTGATTTCCTTAAGACAGGCTTCTAACTTGGCTAATTGATTACTATCATCTGGCTTCATTGACAGGTATAATTGTGTGTCGTCTGCATAACAATGAAAATATATACAGTGCTTTCTAATAATGTTGCCTAACGGAAGCATATATAAACTAAAAAGAGTAGGGCCTAGCACAGATCCCTGTGGAACTCCATGACTAAGCTTTGAGTTGAAAGAAAACTCATTATTTACATGAACAAACTGGAACCTATCAGATAAATAAGATCTAAACCATTGCAACGAAGTTCCATTAAGTCCAACATAGTGTTCTAATCTATCAAGTAGAATATTATGATCAATAGTATCAAAAGCTGCACTAAGGTCTAAAAGGACAAGTACAGAAACTAGTCCATTATCAGATGCAATGAGGAGGTCGTTAGTGACCTTCGCTAAGGCTGTTTCAGTACTATGATGGATTCTAAACCCAATTCACTAAAAATGAATTCACTAAAAATGAGAAACAATTTCATCTCATCAGTTATTCTATGACTGATTTTTGACATTTGTTCTTATCTTTGGTTTCTGAAAATAATATTCCTCTAAAATAATGTTTACTGTCCTTTAGCTGGAACAACTCTAAAATAATTGGCAGAAATAAAGACTTTTAAAAACTTTATACATAACTTGCATGACTTTAAAATATCTTCAATCACTGAATATGAAAGTATTTACCTGAATAAACAGTGGATTTGTTGAGTCATGATACTGTATATTTCTCTGAACACAATCCTTAATGCTCTCTTTTGTAATACAATTTTTGAATTAGCAATTGTTTTGCAGGTATTCACCATTGTTCAAAATCTTTTGCTACACAGGAACTATGGGCAAACTGTATAACACAATACTGCATCTCAAAAAATTACAATATTGGGGGGAAATATTTTTATTTATTTTCTATATTCACCACACAGTGAGCCATTTCAAGACTTTTTTTTTAAATTTTGATGATTATGACTTAGGTCTTTGAATTAACTTATTGATATTCTACTTTTTTAGGTTCACTAGTAAAGTGAATCCCATGTTGTAAGAACTTTGGCTTTGTGTTACAATTCAACATACTTCGATATTTTAGCTGTAATATATTTTTAAGACTCATTTTCTCTTATAATAATAGGCCTAAGAATTTGGTTTTTGATTTGGTAGTTTATTGTTTTCACTGTTCAATTCCCAAATAAGAAACTCACGGTGGTGCAGTGGTTAGCACTGTTGCCTTACAGCTAGAAGGTTCCTGGTTCGAATCCCCAGGCTGGCAGGGGTTGGAACCTTTCTGTGTGGAGTTTGCATGTTCTCCCTGTGCTGCGTGGGTTTACTCCGGGGGCTCCGGTTTCCTCCCACAATCCAAAGACATGCATGTTAGGTTGATTGGCTGTTCTAAATTGTCCCTAGATATCTGTTTCCTATAGGCCCTTAGAATAGAGGGTTAGTACTAGTGAAAGCGCTTTGAGTGGTCTTTGTGACTAGAAAAGCGCTATATAAGTGCAGGTTAGTTAGTTAGTTTACATTTAACAATAACTTAAGTCAAACAATTTCTAATTCTCTTTCTACTGTATCCAAAAGATGCTCTAGATTTTCCCCCACTACTAAACACTGTTCTATTACTACTTTCTCCTGCAGGCTGCTACAGCTTTGCTGCCGAACGGTCAAGTACAGGAAATCTTTTCTGCCACATGCCATTTCACTGTACAATAACTCACTCTAATGTAGAATTTTGGTCATAACAATGCTGCCATACTGCACCTGACAGTCTAACTGGTACCTCACATTTCACCCTGCGCCTTATAATCCTTCTTTGTACAGTCAATACTATCCATAGACTCATAAGGATCATCATCTATTTAACCTAGTAGTAGCCTATGTAGTATATAAAGTCAGGCATCGGCCTGTTCAGCCACAGGCGGTGCTGTTCCAGCAGAGTAGACGTTTAGGATTCTCTTCCATGGTCATCATAGACCGACGGAGGCCGACGAAGAAGCCTATGTAGTATATAAAGTTATCTAAGCATTTTTTTACTTCTCTGGGTAACTCCTTTTCCTATTATGCTGTGTATTTCTGTTGGTTTTGGGTTGTCTACTGTGGCATACACTGTAATTTCCCAGTTTGAGATTAATAACGTACATCTATCATCAGCAAATAATAAGCATATTAAATTTATTAAAGAATTCCCACTGATCAGTTACATACAACATGAGAAGAAGTAGACTAAGCACCAAACTCTGAGGAACCTCACATGTGATACTTAAAAGTTGTGATCCTGAGCTAAAGTAGGCTTCTTTTGAATAGTGCGATCGCGCCACTGTGCACCACACTTGGGGCTGGCTACGGCCCTCAGTTTCTAGAGTAGCCAGCTTCAGTGCTGGCTCAGTTTCTCATGTACGAGCACATGCACACATATGCTATGCATCCACTCTAGGTAGGGGTGGTTATACTCAGGTGTGCTAAAAACAAAGTTCACGACACATCAGAGTAGGGCTGTGCGACATGACGATATATACTGGTGACGCAATAAAAAAAACGTCTACCGTTTCAAATAAAACTGTATCTTTTATATCGGGATTTAAGAGACATACCCGTTTCTCCTTGTCACCACCCTGCCTCTCCCCCGCAGTGCGCTAGGTGCACCACAACAGCTAACTGCAAGCTAATGCTTTGCCACCACTTCTGTGGAGCTGCCATTTCTGTGCCAGCCAGGGGTGTTGGACTTTTTCCCACTGTGCTGTGTCAGACAGGATAGTCCTCTAACCTCGTTTTAATTGGAGGTAAGTCAACACCATCTCTCTCTAAGTATAAGACATCAAATGCTAAATGACGATGCTATCTTGTCATTAATAGGAAACATTATAGTGTATTAGACCATCATTCTGGTTTAAATCACTGCCGAGTTTCTTAATTTTGTCTGAAGAAACATTACTAAAGCTGCAAAAGTGTGTGACAGTGGCCGCATACACACTAAATAAATAATTAATTAAAATGTGTCGGAGAAACAAACTGGCTCTTATTGTAACTTGATTTCTAATCATTTTTGATTAGTCCAGTAACGATAAATAATAAAGTTGAAGTCATCTCAAATCCACATTAAAAACAACGACCCTGTTTACATGGTCACAAGTAAACTGAATACTGGAGTAAACCGATAAAGGTAATAAACAGCTTATGGTGTTTACATGCACCAAGTAAACAGTTTATTGGGCAAATAAACTAGGTGCGTTAATCTGTTTTTTTAAACCAATAATGGCCTTTAACTGATAAAACTAATCAGATTACTCTGTTTAAATGACAGTTTGAATAATCAGGTAATTCCAGGAAGCTGATTATAATCGGTTTACTCATGACCATGTAAACGAGGTCAATTTTATAACAACACTAAAAAATTAAGAGGGAAAAAAAGTGCATAAAATTAATGGCACATGAATTTGTACAATTGTTTTTTTTTCAGTACGTAATTTAAAATGTAGAAAAAGAGATGGTCCTTTTTATTGGTCATCATATATAAACTATAGAATTTACAGAAAATATACGTATATCGTGATATATATCATTATCGTCAAATAAGATTACTTATATTGTGATATAAAATTTTGGTCATATCGCACAGCCCTACATCAGAGGAGGGAATATTACCTTTGGCAAGTCACAGACCAACTGGCCCAGTGTGAGTCCACCCCAGAGCCTTTACGCAAGCTTATTTAACTCAGTCATTGATAAATTTTTTCTTAAAATCTCACATTTAGTCAGAAATGGCAATAATTTAAGACAAGGCAAATTTATTTGTATAGCATATTTCGTGTACAAGACAATTCAAAGTGCTTTACATAGAAACATTAAAGCATTACAGCAAGTTTCCAAAGGAACACATAAGAATTTAAACGATAACTATAAAGTAAATTAGAGAAAAAAAAACAAGAATTTAAATGCAAACTAAAAAGTAAATTAAAGAGAAACAAAAACAAGCTAAAATAGAATATGGCAGAAAAAAAACTTAGTCGTCATGAGCTGAGCACTGGAGGTTCTGCCAGGCTCAGTCTCGTAGCTTTGTCTATGTATTTATATATTTGCTGTATTTTTGTGCCTTTTGGTTTATGTAATCCCTGCAATGTTTTTTATTTTCCTGTTTATGTCCTAGTTTTACTATGTTCTGATTATGCATCAATTGGTATCTATTTCTCAGTTTGTACTTGTTTATATTTTATTCTTCCATTCCTTATTATTGCGGTTGACAGCTGTCAGGGCTTTTCCTGGTTGGTGCTCCATGTGGGCGTAGCCCTGTCAGCTGTCAGCCGGGCACGCTCCCCTCATTACTTCGTAGCTGATCCCAATCATTAATCACTGTTGCCTTTTTGCTCGCTCATGTGACCCCACACCTGTCATCACTTGTGTTATTTGTTCCGACCCTATTTAAGGACTGCATTTTCGTTTCATTTTTGCGGCAGTGTTAATGATCCTTTCTCCTCATTACCAGAAACCCATCCCCATTCTGGTGAGCTCTTTCTGATACTCCATTTGTAAGTGACCTTGTACTCTGTTTGAATTTTTGCGTTTATGCACTTTGGAACTTTGTTTTGTTATTAAATGCCACAAACTGCAGTCTGTGTCTGGGTCTGTTTCTCTGCCCTGAGGGGCAAATCATGACAGAAGACTGCCACCAGTAAAAGACCCAGCCACTGCAGCTTGTGGATTTTTGCCTTTTTTTTGTTTCACTCACCTGCTCCCTGGAGTGTATGATGTAGGACTCTGCAGGTGGGCGCAGTTACCCGATGAGCCTGGGGTGTGAGTGCTGCAAAGCCCTCATGGAGACTGATGGGCTAATCTCCGCAGTGCACACTGGTTTTGCCCCGAAGGATGCATTATGGTACCTGGGCCTCGCAGAGGCAGCTGCTCGCCGGTGCCCCCAGCTTCTGAAGCATGCTGAAAGGGTGGAGAGGATTTGTCAGGTTGCGGCGCTACAACGAGAGAACAGAGAGGTGGTGAGGAACTCCATGAGGCAACCTGGGGCTGCACCAAAGGGGAGGCATTCCCGGGCCTCTGAAGTATCGGTGCCCTACCAGTCTCCGACTCCCGTTCCCATTCCCACTTCACCTGCTCCAGAATGCCACCATCCAGGGAAATCCCACCGGAGGAACACCTCCAACTCTCAGGCAGCAGTTTCTCATTCACCGATGCAGAAGACTCCCGCAGCAGTGCACCCTCTGTGCCTTTTTTCTCCAGCTGAATCATCAAGTTCCTCCCTCTGCAGAGTTGCTGTTCCTTGCTTCCCCTCAGCAATTCCTCCCACTGCTGAGAGGCCCGCTGCATCCTTCCCGGTTCCGCCCAACTCTGTGTCGAGAGGGGCGGATCCTCCACGATCCACTGAGGGGCCCATGCCCACCGTAGCCATGGAGAGGGGTGACTTCAGACCGTCTCTAGTAGGAAACATCGTACTCCGGGAAAATTGGCAAGTGTCTTTTCTTTCTTCAACATCTTATGATAATGTGCCTTGCCTGATTCCCGGTAGTGAGTCTCAGGGTTTGCAGTCCCCTGAGCCCTCACTGCCTGCTGCAGCTATTAATTACTTACCTGCCGTCTCTGTGTCTCCTCCTATCATCCCTGAGTGTCCGTCAACCCCGGGATTGAGCCGCTGGATGATGGAGGAATCTGCGGCCCTGGAGGACCTGGCCCCAGCCCCGCAGCCACAGTCTAGACTGAGGGAGAGCGCTTCCAGCAGCCCGAAGCCTGCGCTGACAGCAGAGCATCTCCTGGCTTAAGCTATGCGGAATCTAGGGCCAGCAGTGAACCGACCCCCAGCTGCCACACCGGACAAGCCACTTGCGTGGGTCATTTCACCTGGGGGTCCCAAGACTGCATCGACCATTATGCCTGCTGCTGGGGCCACCATAGAGTTCGAGCTGGACCACCAGAGGACCGGACCCAAAACATCGTTGCCTGGATCGACGGAGTCCTGGTTGGCGGTGGAGCTTGAGATCAGACAAGTGCTCTCCTTTGTCTTTGTTGTTTCTATTTTGGAGAGGTCTTGCCTGACTCTTGGAGGGGGGGGGCTCACCTTGCCGGGCTCCACTGCCGCTGGTGAGCCTGACCCTGTGTCTCTGTTCCCTTTGTCTGAGCCTTCCCCCAGGATCACAGAGGTTTGTCCAGCTTCGTCAGAGGTCTCTGTGGGTCCGGCCTCACCACCTGAGATCCTCATGGGTCCAGCTCCTCCTGCTGGGGTCGTCGAGAGTGCTTCATCCCAGCCCGGGACTTCCGTGGGTGCTGCTCCCCCTCTGGATGAGGTCGTCGCGGGTGCTCTGTCCAAGCCCGGGACCTCCGTGAGTGCAGCTCCTCCTTTGTCTGGGTCTCTGTGGGTGCTGTGTCCCAGTCGGGGACCGTCATGGGTGCTGCGCCCTAGCTTGAAACCCACTTGGGTGCTGCATTCCCGTATGGGACCGCCATGGACGCTATGCTCCAGCCTGGGGGCCACCATGGGTGCAGCTGTGGCCCATTCCAGGTCCATCAAGGGTGCAGCTGTGGCCCAGTCCAGGTCCATCGAGGGTGCAGCTGTGGCCCAGTCCAGGTCCTCCGTGGGTGCAGCTTGCTGTCTAGTGGAGGTCATCACGGGAGCTCCGTTCCATCCCAGGGCCTTCGAGGGTGCAGCATTGGCTTAGTCTGGGTCCACCAAGGGTGCAGCATTGTCCCAGTCCGGGCCCACCGCGGGTGCTGCTGTGCTCCAGCCCGGAGCCACCACGGATGCAACCTTGCTCCAGTCCGGAGTCACCGCGGGTGCTGCTTCGCTCCAGTCCGGAGCCTCCACGGGTGCTACCTTGCCCCAATCTGGGACCACCGCAGGTGCAACCTCGCTCCAGTCTGGAGTCACCACGAGTGCTGCTTCGCTCCAGTCTGGAGTCTCCGCGGGCGCCACCTTGTCCCAATCCGGGACCACCACATGTGCAACCTCGCTCCAGTCCGGAGCCACCACGGGTGCTACTATGTCCACCGAGGGTGCTGCTGGCCAGTCCAAGGGCGTCGTGGTTCCCCCTCCTTTGCTTGACGCCATCGTCATCCCCTCTCTTCTGTCAGATGCCGTCATGGTTCCCCCTCCTCTGCCAGATGCCATCGTGGTCCCCTCTCTTTTGCCAGACGCCGTCGTAGTTCCCCCTACTCTGCCAGATGCCGTTATGGTCCCCTCCTCTGCCAGACACTGTTGTGGTCCCCTCTCTTCTGCCAGACACCGTCGTGGTCCCCTCTCTTCTGCCACACGCTATCATGGTCAAACTCTGGTTGACTGCCTGACGGACTGAGCAGTTGGGTTGGGTGGCCCATATTATCCGGCAGGCCACCTGACTCGTACCACCTCGCCGTCTGTCAGGTCCACAACTTTGGCCGGCCACCTGAACTGTTTAGTTCTTTGGCTTAGGGGGCCTTGTTTTGCCTGGCGTGGGTCCTGAGTGGGGTGGTTTCGTTCCCTCCTAGCCTGTTCCCCCCACCACCCACCCTGGGTGGGTTACTGTTGTTCTCCTGTTGGGGGGGGGGGGTCTTTCTTTTTCTTTTGGTGTTACCCTGAGGTGTCTGGGATCCACCCCTTGAGAGGGGGGCTCTGTCATGAGCTGAGCACTGGAGGTTCCGCCAGGCTCACTCTGGTGGCTTTTTCTCTGTATTTATATATTTGTTGTATTTTTGTCCTTTCTGATTTTTGTTATCCCTGTAATGTTTTTTTATTTTCCTATTTGTGTCCTAGTTTTACTATGTTCTGATTATGCATCAATTGGTATCTATTTCTCAGTTTGTATTTGTTTATATTTTATTCTTCCACTCCTTATTATTGCGGTTGACAGCTGTCAGGGCTTTTCTTGGTTGGTGCTCCATGTGGGTGTAGCCCTGCCAGCTGTCAGCTGGGCACTCTTCTCTCATTGCTTCACAGCTGATCCCAATCATTAATCATTGATACCTTTTTGCCCGCTCATGTGACCCCACACCTGTCATCACTTGTGTTATTTGTTCCGACCCTATTTAACCCCTTGCACTCTGGTCAATTTCCCTAAAAACGCCAAAAAATAACGTACCCAAAGTAAATCAAAAGCTGTTCTTCAACCCTTTGAAGCATCTTCATGGGGTTGGTCTCATTTAAAAGAAAACACTTTGAATTTTTTGGCAAAACAGTCATAATCTCTCTAAGTGCTCCTGCCACTGAGTGACAGTCATCTAAACATACTGAACTTGAAGAAAATAAATTTTGCCTGGGTGTTTTTTTGGATACAAATGCTTGCAAATAACACACAGCTGTCAGATCCGGGCTGGAAAATGCAACAGAAATGTAGAACCAAGTGTTATCCAGCTGAGGTCAAAATTCTGTAACAATACCACAAAAAATGAATATATTACACAGCTTTTTCCTCAGGTTGTTCCCAGGAGTTTTTGAACTGTGCCAAATTGTGCCAAATGGCACAGTTTGGAAAAACGTCTGTAACTTTTGAATGATTCAATATAGAAGCTTGATCTTGGGCTGTAATGAAAGGTGACACTCAGGGCTGTGTGTGTGTGGGGGGGGGGGGGTTGTTTATTCATTCATGAATGAATGAATGAACAAACAAGCCCCCACACACAAAGAAGCATGCCACGTAAAAAATGTGTGGCTTTTTTTTTTTTAACAAGAAAAAATAACCTACAGTGCACTAAAAATTATACTAAAATATCTGTAATGTACAGGATAACAACTCCCACCCACCCCCCCCACCCCCCGCTACAGAGGACGGACATCGTCCATCGCTACATGACGGACAGCGGGGACGGTGCGCCGCGGTCTACTACGCACAGCTGTACTAAAATATCTGCAATCCGGGGGGGGGGGGGGCGCTCACGGTCCGGACGCGGCGCACGGGTTCGATGACGCACAGTTGTAATTTACAGATCGGTCAAAAGTCATTTTGATTACAATTTTCAGGGATAAAGAATAATTTAGCTTATAACACTTACCTGTCCACAACAGCAGTGTCACTGGCGAAGATCTCTTCCTCATTGTCAGACGAACATGACGCTGGTCCACTTGTTACGACTCGTGGTTCTGGTCACGCGACCCGGTCAAACCATGATTCCATTATTGCGGTTTTGCGCTTCCATGATTGCGGTTTTGGCGAACGATTTTTCAAAACGATTTTTCAAAACAAATAAGAACAGTAGTAAGAAAAAAAGACTGGCGAACGCGTGTGTGTCACCCAGCGGCTTACACAAAACAGATTTTACGCACGGGACGCACACTTTCGAACTTCTGTGCTTCAATTGGCTTGCTGTATTCGCAGCCATTGGTAGGCGGGTCCTTCTTGCTAGGTTTTCAGTCACTGGTTCTTCAAGGTTTCAGAAACCCAATTCAAGGCTCTTATTAGTCGAATGAGAGGTCAATCAAATCTAAACCAATCAAAGCACTCCTTTGGCTTTCTGTTCACGGCTGTGTCTGTAGTGGAAGAACAGAAATGCAGCTTTTTTTTTTCAGTGCGCTCTAGGACGCACAGTGTGCGCCTTAGGACGCAGAGACGTGACCGCCCGCGGTATCCCGGAGTGCAAGAGGTTAAGGACTGCATTTTTGTTTCATTTTTGACGCAGTGTTAATGATCCTTTCTCCTCGTTACCAGAAACCCATCCCTGTTCTGGTGAGCCCTTTCTGATACTCCATTTGTAAGTGACCTTGTTATCTGTTTGAATTTTTGCGTTTATGCACTTTGGAACTTTGTTTTGTTATTAAATGCCACAAACTGCAGTCGGCGTCTGGGTCTGTTTCTCTGCCCTGAGGGGCAAATCATGACAACAGTACATTGTAGGCTACTGAAAGGCTGCGGCAAATAGGAGAGTTTTTAACCTAGATTTAAAGCAGCTGAGAGTTTCAGCAGCCCTGATGCTTTCTAGAAGTTTGTTCCATATGTGAGGGGCATAAAAACTGAACACTGCCTCACCATGTTTGGTTTGAACTCTGGGCACAGATAGTAGGCCTGACCCTGATGACCTGAGGGTTCTGGGTGGTTCATAACGGACTAGCAGATCTGAAATGTATTTTGGCCCTAAACCATTCAGAGCTTTATAAACCAAAAGCAGCATTTTGAAAGCTATTCTTTGACAGGCAGGAAGCCAGTGTAAAGATCTGAGAACTGGAGTTATATGATCCACTTTCTTGGTCTTAGTGAGGACTCAAGCTGCAGTGTTCTGAAACAACTGCAGCTGTCTGATGGACTTTTTAGGGAGATCTGTGAGGACAGCGTTACAGTAGTCCAGTTTACTGGACTACCATTAAGAATGAATACAGTCAGAGAAGATTTTATGTTAAATATCAATTACTGTACATAACACATTGACAGATGTTAGCTCTGGTGGTAATATAAATGGCAGTAAACATTTGCCTGCTGCTTAGATGGCACCTGAGATTGTCAGGGGAGGTATATAGACTATGACAAGCACAAGTCTGTTAAAGCCAAGTGGAACAGTCACAAGAAAGTCATTTATGCCCAGCAGCAGCCAAAGGTTTACTAAGCTTCACTGTGCTGGGTATCAATCAGGAAGGCCTATTTATAGAGGGCCAAGGCTGCAGATAGAATACAAACACTTAAGTGAAGTAGGTTACCAGTAACAAATGTATCAAATACAGACATAAAGAGAAAACAGGACCTATGAAAGTAGCCATCATTAAAGGTAAGATATGATAACATGATATTCATACCAATTTCCCCTGACCCTAAATAGCAGTATAAACTGTCTATCATTCTAATATCATCTACTGTATATACAGTGACCTTATCAGAGATACACAACAGCTTAATTTGTTACAATAACTTCTAAGGCTATGGATAGTGTGATTACCTTTCTTCTGGTTCTATGACATCTTTTTCAAGTTAAGCATTCGTGGGATAACAATAGCTGTATTGGAGCTGTATTTTTAGACTTAAAAAGGGCTTTTGATACGATAAACCACAAAGTATTGCTCTCCAAATTGCCTAATTTTAATTTTTCTCACCAGGTAATAGTGTGGATCAAATCATACCCATGCAATAGGAAACAATGTACAGTGGTTGACTGTATCAGATCCCCTTATTTAGATTGCCCAGTGGGGTCCCTCAAGGATCCACACTCAGACTTATCCTATTCTCACTTTACATAAATTATCTCCCAGATGTCTGTAAAGGTGGGCGGCGCGGTGGCGGAGTGGTTAGCACTGCGGCAGCATAGCAACTCACCCTTGGCCGGGGGATCCTGGGTTCGATCCCAGCCCCCTACCAACAGTGATCTGTGTGGAGTTTGCATGTTCTCCCCGTGTCTGCGTGGGTTTATTCCGGGATTTCTCCGGTTTCCTCCCACATGCCAAAAACATGCAAGTTAGGTTAATTTTCATCAAACTGGGGATTCTAAATTGTCCTTAGGTATGACTGTGAGAGTGAATGGTTGTCTGTCTCTCTATGTTGGCCCTGTGATGGACTGGCGATCTGTCCAGGGTGTACCCTGCCTCTCGTCCAAAGATGCTGGGATAGGCTCCAGCCCCCCGGCGACCCGAAAAGGATTAAGCGGAAGATGAATGAATGAATGAATGTCTGTAAAGGTGTTAATGCTCAGCTGCGTGCAGATGATGACGTTATTTTTACTACAGCAAAAATCCTGAAGAGGCTGCGATTGCACTCATCAGCTCTGACATATGTCCAACACTGGCTCACCAAGCCCCGTCTTTCTCTGAATGTAAATAAAACTATGTTTTTCTTCAAAATGCCCTACTACTATTACGCATTCTAACATTTACATAGGAGGAGAAGAACTAAATGTTGTCAAGGAATTCAAATACCTGGGTGTGACTTTGGACTCTACACTCTCATTCAAGAGTCATATCAAAATGGTCACTAAAACATTAAAATTTAATATTCACAACTTCAGACTAATTAGGAGGTCTCTTACAAACAGAGCTGCCATGATGTTTTTACACTCAGTGATCTTTTCACATCTGAGCTATTATATTACCAGCTGGTCATTGGCGGGAGTGGCAACCCTCAAACCAATTGAATCACTTTATAAAAATGCTCTGAAAACGTTAGATAAAAAGCCTCTCACATATCACCATTGCAATATTCAACCTATAGTCCATCCATCCATCCATCCATCCATCTTCTACCGCTTTTCCGGAGGTCCGGGTCGCGGAGGCAGCAGTTCAAGCAGAGAAGCCCAGACTTCCCTCTCCCCAGCCACCTGCTCCAGCTCTTCAGAGGGGATACCAAGGCGTTCCCAGACTAGCTGGGAGACATAGTCTCTCCACCGAGTCCTAGGTCTGCCCCGGGGTCTCCTCCCAGTGGGACGTGCCTGAAACACCTCAAGTGGGAGGCGTCCAGGAAGCATCCTAATCAGATGCCCATACCACCTCAACTGACTCCTTTCAATGTGGAGGAGCAGCGGTTCTACTCTGAGCCTCTCCCGGATGACTGAGCTCCTCACCCTATCTCTGAGGGTGAGTCCAGCAATCCTACGGAGAAAGCTCATTTCAGCCGCTTGTATCCGCGATCTCGTTCTTTCGGTCATTACCCAAAGCTCGTGACCATAGGTGAGAGTAGGAACGTAGATTGACTGGTAAATCGACAGCTTTGCCTTAGAACTAAGCTCCCTCTTCACCACAACAGACCGGTACAACGTCCGCATCACTGCAGATGCTGCTCCAATCCGTCTGTCGATCTCTCGCTCCATTTTCCCCTCACTCGTGAACAAGACCCCAAGATACTTAAACTCCTCCACTTGGGGCAGGAGCCTGTCCCCAACCCGGAGAGGACAATCCACCTTTTTCCGGCTGAGGACCATGGACTCGGACTTGGAGGTGCTGATTCTCATCCCAGCCGCTTCACACTCAGCGGCAAACCGTCCCAGCAAGAGCTGTAGGTCATTGCTGGATGAAGCCAACAGGACAACATCATCTGCAAACAACAGAGATGAGATCCTGTGGTCACCAAGCATGACACCCTCCATTCCCTGGCTGCGCCTAGAAATCCTGTCCATAAAAATTATGAACAGGACCGGTGACAAAGGGCAGCCCTGGCGGAGTCCAACTCTCACTGGGAATGACTCCGACCGAGTGTTGGCAATGCGAACTAAACTCTCACAACGGTCGTACAGAGACCGAATAGCTCGTAACAACAAGCCCGATACCCCATACTCCCGAAGCACCCCCCACAAAAATCCACGAGGGACGCGGTCAAATGCCTTCTCCAAGTCCACAAAACACATGTAAACTGGTTGGGCAAACTCCCACGAACCCTCAAGAATTCTCGAGAGGGTAAAGAGCTGGTCCGATGTGCCACGGCCAGGACGAAAACCACATTGCTCCTCCTGAATCCGAGGTTCGACCAACGGCCGGACTCTCCTCTCCAGTACCTTGGCATAGACCTTCCCATGGAGGCTGAGGAGTGTGATCCCTCTAAAGTTGGAGCACACCCTCCGGTCCCCTTTTTTGAAGAGAGGAACCACCACCCCGGTTTGCCATGCCAAAGGCACTGCCCCCGACCTCCACGCAATGTTGCAGAGGCGTGTCAACCATGACAACCCAACAACATCCAGGGCCTTGAGGTACTCGGGGCGAATCTCGTCCACCCCCGGGGCCCGGCCACCAAGGAGATTTTTAACCACCTTGGCGACCTCAGCCCCTGTGATAGGCGAGTCATCCCCCTCGTCCCCAAACCCTGCTTCCTCTGTGGAAGGCGTATCAGTGGGATTGAGGAGATCCTCGAAGTATTCCTTCCACCGCCCGACGATATCCCCAGTTGAAGTCAACAGTGTCCCATCCGCACCATACACAGTGTGGACGGGGAGCTGCTTTCCCCTCCTGAGCCGCCGAACAGTTTGCCAGAATCTCTTTGAAGCCGACCGAAAGTCTTGTTCCATGGCCTCACCGAACTCCTCCCATACCCGGGTTTTTGCTTCAGCAACCACCCGAGCTGCACTCCGCTTGGCCTGCCGGTACACCTCAGCTGCTTCGGGAGTCCCACAAGCCAACCAAGCTTGATAGGACTCCTTCTTCAGCTTAATGGCCCCCCTCACCACTGGTGTCCACCACTTGGTTCGGGGGTTGCCACCACGAGATGCACCGACCACCTTGCGGCCGCAGCTCTGGGCTGCCGCTTCAACAACAGAGGTGGAGAACATGGCCCATTCAGACTCCATGTCTCCAGACTCCCTCGGAATGTGGTTGAAGTTCTTCCGGAGGTGGGAGTTGAAGACCTCCCGGACAGGGGCCTCAGCCAGACGCTCCCAGCACACCCTCACTATACGTTTGGGTCTACCAGGTCTGAATGGCTTCCTCCCCTGCCATCGGATCCAACTCACCACCAGGTGGTGATCAGTTGACAGCTCTGCACCTCTCTTTACTCGGGTGTCCAAGACATACGGTCGCAGGTCTGATGATACGATAACAAAATCGATCATCGACCTGCGGCCTAGGGTGTCCTGGTGCCAGGTGCACATATGGACACCCTTATGCTTGAACATGGTGTTCGTTATAGACAGACTGTGGTTAGCACAGAAGTCCAATAACTGAACACCACTCGGGTTCAGATCGGGCAGGCCGTTCCTCCCAATCACCCCCCTCCAGGTTTCACTGTCGTTGCCCACGTGCGCATTGAAGTCCCCCAGTAGGACAATGGAGTCTCCAGGAGGAGCACCCTCCAGCACCCCAGTCACAGACTCCAAAAAGGGTGGGTACTCTGAAACATCATTTGGTGCATAGGCACAAATGATGGTCAGGACCCGTTTCCCAACCCGAAGGCGCAGGGAAGCAACCCTTTCGTCCACCGGGGAAAACTCCAATATAGAGGCAGCAAGGTGGGGCGATACAAGAATACCTACCCCTGCTCGTCGCCTCTCGCCCGGGGCAACTCCAGAAAAGGCCAAGCTCCAGCCCCTCTCCAGGAGACTGGTTCCGGAACCGGAGCTGTGTGTTGAGGTGAGGCCGACTATATCTAGCCGGTATCGCTCAATCTCGTACACCAGCTCAGGCTCCTTCCCCACCAGAGAGGTGACATTCCACGTACCAAAAGCCAGTTTAGAAAGCTTGGGATCAGTCCGCCAAGGTCTCCGCCTTTGACTGCCACCTAATCCACATAGCACCGGACTTCCATGATCCCTCCTGCAGGTGGTGGACCTACTGGAGGGCGGACCCATGTAACTCCTTCGGGCTGAGCCCGGCCGGGTCCCATGGGTGGAAACCCGGCCACCAGACGCTAGCCTTCGAGCCCCTCCCCCAGGCCTGGCTCCAGGGTGGGGCCCCGGTAACCCCATACCGGGCGGGGTACACTGAATCCTTGATATACAATTTATCATGAGAGTCTGTTGGATCGTTCTTCGTCTGGCCCTTCACCCAGGACCAGTTTGTCTTGGGAGACCCTATCAGAGGCAAATTGCCCCGGACAACATAGCTCCTGGGATCACTGGGGCACGCAAACCCCCCCACCACGATAAGGTGACGATCCATGAGGGGGTCAACCTATAGTCATGTGAAAAAAACCTATAGTCGATTAACCAGTGAATCGACAGCTTTGCCTTAGAGCTTAGCTCCCTCTTTATCACAACAGATCGGTACAACATCTGCATCACTGCAGATGCTGCTCCGATCCGTCAATCTCTCAGACCCATCCCAAAAAACCTATAGTCATGTGAAAAAAATTGGACATATGGATATTTAATATCAATGTTAAAAATACTGGGAGTTTCACGTAAACTAAACAATTAAAAATGAATTAAAGGCTTTTTTCAAATTTTCTGTAAAATGTCATTCTAAACAAATAACCATCCATCCATCCATCTTCTATCTCTTTTCCGGCGGTCCGGGTCACAGAGGCAGCAGCTCAAGCAAAGAAGCCCAGACCTCCCTCTCCCCAACCACCTGCTCCAGCTCTTCAGAGAGGATACAAAGGTGTTTCCAGACCAACTGGGGGACATAGTCTTTCCAGGGAGTCCTGGGTCTGCCCAATGGGACATGCTTGAAACACCTCAAGTGGGAGGCGTCCAGGAGGCATCCTGATCAGATGCCCAAACCACTTCAACTGGCTCCTTCAATGTGGAGGAAAAACGATTCTACTCTGAGCCTCTCCTGGATGACTGAGCTCCTCACCCTCTCTCTAAGGGTGATTCCAGCAATCCTACGGCGAAAGCTCATTTCAGCTGCTTGTATCTGCGATCTCATTCTTTCGGTCATTACCCAAAGCTCGTGACTATAGGTGAGGGTACGAACGTAGATTAACCAGTGAATCGACAGCTTTGCCTTAGAGCTTAGCTCCCTCTTTATCACAACAGATCGGTACAACATCTGCATCACTGCAGATGCTGCTCCGATCCGTCAATCTCTCAGACCCATCCCAAAAGCCAGTTTAGGAAGTCTGAGATCAGACCGCCAAGGTCTCTGCCTTCGACCGCCACCTGATCCACATAGCACCGGACCCTTATGGTCCCTCTTGCAGGTGGTGAGCCCACTGGAGGGCGGACCCATGTAACTCCTTCGGGCTGAGCCTGGCTGGGTCCCATGGACAGAAACCCGGCCACCTGGCGCTAGCCATCAAGCCCCTCCCCTAGGCCTGGCTCCAGGGTGGGGCCACAGTAACCCCATACCGGGCGGAGTACACTGAATCCTTGTTGTAACATTCATCACGAGAGTCTGTTGGATCATTCTTTGGCCCTTCACCCAGGACTAGTTTATCTTGGGTGACCCTACCATAGGCAAATTGCCCTGGACAACATAGCTCCTGGGATCACTAGGGCACACAAAACCTCCACCACAATAAGATGATGATCCATGAGGGGTCTAAACAAATAGTGAGGAATAAATTAGGACACCACCCCCAACATCTTTTTTAGGACACCCCCACATTCATTCCCACTTAAAGTGGCTAAAATAAATTTAAAAAATGCAAATAAAACAAAAAGTTAGACATAGATACATGAACATTTCTTAATAAAAAACTGAACATTTAAAGGGGTATCCAAATTTTTTCACGACTGTAAATACAACCTCCTGTCCTTTGAGAATTTAAAAAAAATTTAAACTGCCTGCTTGATGTATAAAAGTCTACATGGTCTGCCCCCTCCCCCACCCACCCAAATGAATACATCAAATACAGAGTGAGTAGCACTCATGGTCGGTCCATTAGGGCTTCCTCAAGAAGTGATTGTGTGATACCCCTCCATAAAACCTCTTTTGGTCAAAATGTTTTTTCATTTCATGGTAGTACTTTATGGAACACCATACCACTTCCCATCAGGGAAAGCTCCAGCTTTGCCACCTTTAAGAGCAAAGTGAAGGAGTGGCTCATATCATCTCAAACCTGTGTACAAGTTCAACACCAGTGACTCGTGTAGTATATATGTGTTATCAATTTGTTGAAAACAGACCAGATTTATGACCGTCATATGACCTAGGCATGTTTATGCATCCGTGATTGTT
Organism: Pholidichthys leucotaenia; assembly: GCA_020510985.1. Classification (NCBI taxonomy): domain Eukaryota; kingdom Metazoa; phylum Chordata; class Actinopteri; order Cichliformes; family Pholidichthyidae; genus Pholidichthys; species Pholidichthys leucotaenia. Next base: position 189,303,615 of record CM035836.1, read on the forward strand.
TGTGTGTATGTATGCTTGTATGCTAATTTGCATAACTTCAATAACCCTGTGTATATGGGTTTAACCATGCAAACCTGGTGCAATATCATTAGTACGCACATGTCTGTATGTGCTGAAACGTGTGCAATAGAGCCGTGTGCAATCCACTAGGCACTTTAAATTCATGCATCATATAATTCTACAAATGCACTTTACTAAACTACACGATGCACCTTAGCGCTTTACACTTAAACATCCCGAGTAACACCTTGGTCATTGTGGTGCTTTTTACTGTTCTGAGATCAACAATATTCATCTTAACTTTGTTTGTTTGTTTCTCTCTATCACTGTGAAATCCTACTGCTATTGTTATTACTGTTGTATGTGTCATTTGCTTTATCATTGTTGTGTTGTTTATTGTTGTTGTATTGTGTTATCTGTTTTATGTGGCTGGCATTGGCTGGCCAGGGGACACAAGATGGTAAGTAGCTTCAGCTATAATCGTGTATGCTGCATATTTACATGTCTCATGTTCATTAATATGCACAGTCCCTTTTATAAATAAATAAACTTATTAACTTAAACTTTACATGGATGAAGACCCCACTATGCTCTCTATGACCTACACAGCGTATTACACAAAATTGGAAAAACTCCTTCAGTGTGAAGGAAATCACTGCACTTCTACGCTTTTTTCCTACTATATTCTGCTATTCTCCACATCCCCGATATGCTCTCCTACACCAACACTCACTTCATCATCTCATAGCACTTTCAAATGTAGGGGAAACCCCCACAATTGTAGAAAGACTCCAGCAATCAGGCGATCCCCTGTGAACAGGCGCTTGGCAACGGTGGAGAGGAAAAACTCCCTTTAAACAAGAAGAAACCTCTAGCAGAACCAGCCTCAGGGAGGGGCAGTCATCTGCTGCGACTGGCTGGGGGGGGGGGGGGGGGGGATAGAGAAGATGAAAAGAACAGACATATAGAGAGCAAACATTAAAGGAGTGAAGCCAAGTACATTATTGGAGGTCCCCCAGCAGTCTAAATCTATTAGCAGCAGAACTAAGAGGGGGTTTAGAGACACATGATCCCTCCCTAATTGTAGGCTATATCGAAAAGGAAGGTTTTTACCCTATTCTTAAAAACAGAGATCGAATCTGAGTCCCAAATCCAGACTGGTAACTGGTTCCACAGGAAAGGAGCTTGATAGCTGAAGGCTCTGCCTCCCATTGTACTTTTGGAGATTCTAGGTATTACAAGTAATCCAGCATTTTGGGAGTGTAATGCTGTTAGGATGATAAGGTAGTATCAGATCTTTTAAATAAAAAGGGGCCTGATTGTTAAGAGCTTTGTAAGTGAGAAGAAGGATTTTAAACAATTCTAAACTCTATGGAAAGCCAATGAAGGGAAGCCAAAAGCGGAGCGATATGATCTCTCTTTCTAGTACCTGTTAAAACTCTTGCAGCAGCATTTTGGATCAACTGAAGACTTTTTAAAGATATTTTAGGACAACCTGATAATAAAGAGTTACAATAATCTAATCTAGAGCTAACAAAAGCATGGAACAGTTTCTCAGCATCACTCTGAGACAAGATGCTCCTAATCGTGGCAATATTATGCAAATGATAGAAGGCAGTCTTAGAAACAAATTTAATATGTGAATTGAAAAACAGATCTTGATCAAAAATAACTCCAAGGTTCCTCACAGAACTATTAAGAGAAAGAGTAACCACATCCAAACTAAGAGTTTGATTTGGAAAGGTATTTCTAAGGTTTTTTTGGACCAACAAGAATGACTTCAGTCTTATCTGAATTTAATAGCAGAAAATTACAAGTCATCCAAGCTTTGATTTCATTAAGACAGACGTCTAACTCGGCTAATTGATTACTATCATCTGGCTTCATTGACAAGTATAATTGAGTGTCATCTGCATTAACAATGAAAATGTATACAATGCTTTCTAATGATGTTGCCTAACGGAAGCATATACAGCCATGGACAAAATTGTTGGTACCCCTCTGGGTTTTTTTTTCCCACAATATTTTTATTGAACCTTTTTTTAACAAACATGACACCAACAATCAAACCCTAACACTAAAGTAAATTAAAAATAAATGTTCTAAAAACACCAACAACCATTAACAAAACAAGTCAAACAATGCTCCTCTGTTTAGCCTAGGTAATCCATTGCATAAGTATACATATTATACATTCACCAATTTGGAATTTACAAGGTCCACACATATCATTCACCTTCTTCTTCAGAAGTTATGTTTAGTTTCTTTACATAATCAATGAAAGGTCTCCATATATTCTCAAACACATTTTCCTTTGATTTCAATATGTATGTTATTCTTTCTAGTGGAAGGTTTGTTAACATCTGTCTTAACCACTGAGTCACATCTGGTCTATGAGTCTTTGTCCACAGTAGTGCAATACATTTTTTGGCGTTAAGCAAACTGAGGTCTATGAATGTTCTTTCATTCTTATTAAAGTTATGCTTTTCTGGATACAGACCCAACAAAAACAATTTAGGATTCAATATGATGGTACCCCTCTGTTAATGAAAGAAAAATCCACAGTGGTCACAGAAATAACTTGAATCTGACAAAAGTGGTAATAAATAAAAATTCTATGAAAATTAACCAATGAAAATCAGACAATGCTTTTGAATTGTGGTTCAACAGAATTACTTTAGAAAACAAACTCATCAAACAGGCCTGGACAAAAATGATGGTACCCCTAGAAAAGATTGAAAATAATGTGACCATAGGGACATGTTCAACCAAGATGTGTCCTCTAATTAACATCACAGGTGTCTACAAACTTGTAATCAGTCAGTCGGCCTATTTAAAAGGTGACAAGTAGTCACTGTGCTGTTTGGTGACATGGTGTTTACCACACTAAACATAGACCAGAGGAAGCAAAGGAGAGAGTTGTCTCAGGAGATTAGAAAGAAAATTATAAACAAGCATGTTAAAGGTAAAGGCTATAAGACCAGCTTGATGTTCCTGTGACTACAGTTGCACATATTATTCAGAAATTTAAGATCCACAGGACTGTAGCCAACCTCCCTGGACATTGCCGCAGGAGGAGACGGATAATACGAATGGTAACAAAAGAGCCCAGAACAACCTCTAAACACATTCATGGTGAACTCCACGGTCAAGGTACATCAGTGTCAAATCGCACCATCCGTCGTCGTTTGAGCCAAAGTGGACTTCATGGGAGATGACCAAGGAGGACACCACTGTTGAAAACAAATCATAAAAAAGCCAGACTGGAATTTGCCAAACTGCATGTTGACAAGCCACAAAGCGTCTGGGAGAAAGTCCTATGGACAGACGAGACAAAACTGGAACTTTTTGGCAAGGCACATCAGCTCTATGTTCAGACGCAAAAATGAAGCATACCAAGAAAAGAACACTGTCCCTACTGTGAAACATGGAGGAGGTTCTGTTATGTTTTGGGGCTGCTTTGCTGCATCTGGCACAGGGTGTCTTGAATCTGTGCAGGGTACAATGAAATCTCAAGACTATCAGAGTATTCTAGAGAGAAATGTGCTGGCCAGTGTCAGACAGCTTGGTCTCAGTCGCAGGTCATGGGTCTTGCAACAGGATAATGACCCAAAACACACAGCTAAAAACACCCAAGAATGGCTAAGAGCAAAACATTGGACTATTCTAAAGTGGCCTTCTATGAGCCCTGATCTAAATCCTATTGAACATCTGTGGAAGGAGCTGAAACATGCTGTCTGGAGAAGGCACCCTTCAAACCTGAGACAACTGGAGCAGTTTGCTCATGAGGAGTGGGCCAAAATACCTGCTGAGAGGTGCAGAAGTCTCATTGACGGTTACAGAAATCGTTTGATTGCAGTGATTGCCTCAAAAGGTTGTGCAACAAAGTATTAAGGGTACCATCATTTTTGTCCAGGCCTGTTTCATGAGTTTGTTTTTTAAAATAATTCTGTTGAACCACAATTCAAAAGCATTGTCTGATTTTCATTGGTTAATTTTCATAGAATTTTTATTTATTACCGCTTTTGTCAGATTCAAGTTATTTCTGTGACCACTGTGGGTTTTTCTTTCATTAACAGAGGGGTACCAACAATTTTGTCCACGTCTGTATTAAACTAAAAAGAGTAGGGCCTAGCACAGATTCCTGTGGAGCTCCATGACTGAGCTTTGAGTTGGAAGAAAACTCATTATTGACATGAACAAACTGAATCCTATCAGACAAATAAGATGTAAACCACTGCAGCGAAGTTCCATTAAGTCCAACATAGTGTTCTAATCTATCAAGTAGAATATTATGGTCAATAGTATCAAAGGCTGTACTAAGGTCTAAAAGGACAAGTACAGAAACAAGTCCATTATCAGATGCGATAAGGAGGTCATTAGTGACCTTCACTAAGGCTGTTTCAGTACTATGATGGATTCTGAAACCAGATTCAAACTCTTCAAATAAACCATTTCCCTGCAAGTGGTCAAATAATTGCGCAGCAACAACTCTTTCTAAGATTTTTGAAATGAAAGGCAGATTAGAGATTGGTTGATAGTTAGCTAAAACTCCTGGCCCGAGCGTTGGCTTTTTGAGTAAGGGTTTAATTACAGCAGTTTTAAAAGCCTGCGGTACATGGCCTAATGTTAAAGAAGAATTGATTATTTGAAGAATACGGCTACCAATAAATGGGAAGACTTTTTTAAATAACCTGGTAGGAATAGGGTCTGAAAGACAAGTTGAAGGCTTGGGTGAGGAAATTATTTTATCTAACTCTAAAAGGTCAATTGGAGTAAACTTATCCAAACAGATATTAATTGAAGGAGTTGTAGTAGTTACTGTATTTAAGTTTACGGTGAAAAGAATCTGACTGATTTTATCTCTAATAGATAAAATTTTATGATTGAAAAAGTTCATAAAGTCCTGACTAAGAAGCTCTGAGGGGATGCGAGGATTGACAGAGTCCTGACTCTTTGTCAGCCTGGCTACGGTGCTGAAAAGAAACCTAGGATTATTCTTGTTCTCTTCTATTAATGCAGCGTAATAACTTGTTCTAGCTTTTCTAAGAGATTTTTTATAAATTAAAAGATGATTTCTCCAAGCTAAATAGATTTCATCTAAATTAATGGAACGCAATTTTCTTTCTAATTAACGAGTCTTCTGTTTTAAGCTACAAGTTTCTGTGTTAAACCAAGGGGTTACAAATCTCTGATTGGACTTTTTCTTTTTTAAAGGGGACACTAAGTCTAGAGTCTGATGCAGAGAAGCTGTAACACTATCTACCATGCTATCAATTACGGAAGGAGCAGGCTCTCCATCGCTTATTTCCGTTGTGTTGACACATGGCATAGAGGAGACAATCTGCATAAATTTGGTAACAACATCATCTGAAAGACATCTGCTGTAGTAATATTTTTCTTTAGGAATCAAATAGTCAGGGATAGTGAAATCAAAGGTTAACAGACAGTGGTCTGACAGTACAGGATTATGATGAGACACTACCAGATTTTCTATTTCTATGCCATATGTCAGAACAAGGTCCAATATGTAGTGGAGATAATGGTTAGAATTTTCTACTTTCTGGGAAAACCCCATCGAGTCTAATATTGAATTAAATGCCTTAATTATAATTATAGTAGTATAGTATATATAGTATATATATAATTATCAATTATTAATTAATTATAATTATCTCAATTCAGCACTAAATCAGCTAAGAATTCAGCAAATTCGGATAAAAACTCTGAGTAGGCTGAGGGAGGATGGTAAACTATGGCAAAGAAAATTGGGTTTGAGCTAAGATTGCTAACATGCCCAATACTGAGGACCAGGCCCTCAAAGGAATTAAAACATGTTTTTTGCTTTACATTAACTAGTAATTTAGAATGGTAAATTGCCGCTACTCCTCTTCCATAACCAGAACTTCTGGGATTTTGATAGTTTAGATAACCAGAGGGAGTTGATTCATTTAAACCAACATAATCATCTTGCCCTAACCAAGACTCTGTAAGGGCTATTATGTAAATCAATCTGATGATCAATTAACAGATCATGGACTAGCAGAGACTTGGGAGTTAGAGACCAAATATTTAACAAACCACATTTAATTTTTAAATTATGAGGAGGAAGAGAGGCCAAATCATTAAATTTAGAGACCTGATGTTTAATTTGAGTTTTACCAACTTTTTGTTTAATCACTTTGGGAAGCTTACACATTATATTTTTATTAACTTTGGGGGGAGTAGACAAAGATTCTCTGATGGAGAAGACAGCGGCTAAGTTGAGGGGTGGCGGATGAGGAGGAGCTGCAGAGAGGCATGTATTTATCAAGTTATGTTGTATTTGTCTTGGGTTATAATGTTTTGGGTAACGGGAGACAGACACAATCTCTATGGGGTTATGAATTGAAGACTGATCTAAACAGTGAGAATTATTTGGATTAATAGGATTAATATGAGAAGCGGAAAAAAGAAGGGCTGGTTGGCAGACTCAGGAACTTTGGGGTGAGTAAATGCACCAGATTTCAGTCACTGTACTAAAAAACGGTGAATGGAATAGAACAGATTGCCCCTTAAAACATGTGCACCAAGTCTATTTGGATGGATGCCATCTGGCCTCATAAATGATGGGCGGTTCCAAAACAGGGTGAAATTGTCTACAAAACCAATGTTAAAAGTAGGACATGTAGAACACAACCAGGTATTAAGGCTGAGAGTTCTGCTAAAATGATTGCAACCTCTTCTAAAAGGAGCCAATGGCCCAGAAATAAACACATATCTGCCACAGTTCATAAGAGTGGACAGAAGGCTCCTGAAGTCTCTCTTTAAGATCTCCGACGCTTCATCTGGGACGTTGTTGCATCCATCATGCACACTGACAGTTTTAGCGTGGGGGTATTCATTTAATAGGTCAGGGGTAAGAGCCTCAATGTCAGACACTTTAGCCCCAGGAAAAAATTTAGTGACACAGTACCTGCTTCTGACGTTCCTCATTATTGAATCACCAATTACCAGCGTCGTCTGGGGGGGCTTTGATGGTGGCTTCTGAGATGCTGGATAATTTTACCATTGTTGTTGCAGTGATGGTAGGGTGACGCGCTCTCTTCTTTTTGGAGCTGGTGTATAGTTTGGCACACCTAAAGTAGTTTTAATCCAGGGCTTGTGGGATCGTCACCTTATCGTGGTGGGGGGGTTTGCGTGCCCCAGTGATCCCAGGAGCTATGTTGTCCGGGGCAATTTGCCTCTGATAGGGTCTCCCAAGACAAACTGGTCCTGGGTGAAGGGCCAGACGAAGAACGATCCAACAGACTCTCATGATAAATTGTATATCAAGGATTCAGTGTACCCCGCCCGGTATGGGGTTACCGGGGCCCCACCCTGGAGCCAGGCCTGGGGGAGGGGCTCGAAGGCTAGCGTCTGGTGGCCGGGTTTCCACCCATGGGACCCGGCCGGGCTCAGCCCGAAGGAGTTACATGGGTCCGCCCTCCAGTAGGTTCACCACCTGCAGGAGGGATCATGGAAGTCCGGTGCTATGTGGATTAGGTGGCAGTCAAAGGCGGAGACCTTGGCGGACTGATCCCAAGCTTTCTAAACTGGCTTTTGGTACGTGGAATGTCACCTCTCTGGTGGGGAAGGAGCCTGAGCTGGTGTACGAGATTGAGCGATACCGGCTAGATATAGTCGGCCTCACCTCAACACACAGCTCCGGTTCCGGAACCAGTCTCCTGGAGAGGGGCTGGAGCTTGGCCTTTTCTGGAGTTGCCCCGGGCGAGAGGCGACGAGCAGGGGTAGGTATTCTTGTATCGCCCCACCTTGCTGCCTCTATATTGGAGTTTTCCCCGGTGGACGAAAGGGTTGCTTCCCTGCGCCTTCGGGTTGGGAAACGGGTCCTGACCATCATTTGTGCCTATGCACCAAATGATGTTTCAGAGTACCCACCCTTTTTGGAGTCTGTGACTGGGGTGCTGGAGGGTGCTCCTCCTGGAGACTCCATTGTCCTACTGGGGGACTTCAATGCGCACGAGGGCAACGACAGTGAAACCTGGAGGGGGGTGATTGGGAGGAACGGCCTGCCCGATCTGAACCCGAGTGGTGTTCAGTTATTGGACTTCTGTGCTAACCACAGTCTGTCTATAACGAACACCATGTTCAAGCATAAGGGTGTCCATATGTGCACCTGGCACCAGGACACCCTAGGCCGCAGGTCGATGATCGATTTTGTTATCGTGTCATCAGACCTGCGACCGTATGTCTTGGACACCCGAGTAAAGAGAGGTGCAGAGCTGTCAACTGATCACCACCTGGTGGTGAGTTGGATCCGATGGCAGGGGAGGAAGCCATTCAGACCTGGTAGACCCAAACGTATAGTGAGGGTGTGCTGGGAGCGTCTGGCTGAGGCCCCTGTCCGGGAGGTCTTCAACTCCCACCTCCGGAAGAACTTCAACCACATTCCGAGGGAGTCTGGAGACATGGAGTCTGAATGGGCCATGTTCTCCACCTCTGTTGTTGAAGCGGCAGCCCAGAGCTGCGGCCGCAAGGTGGTCGGTGCATCTCGTGGTGGCAACCCCCGAACCAAGTGGTGGACACCAGTGGTGAGGGGGGCCATTAAGCTGAAGAAGGAGTCCTATCAAGCTTGGTTGGCTTGTGGGACTCCCGAAGCAGCTGAGGTGTACCGGCAGGCCAAGCGGAGTGCAGCTCGGGTGGTTGCTGAAGCAAAAACCCGGGTATGGGAGGAGTTCGGTGAGGCCATGGAACAAGACTTTCGGTCGGCTTCAAAGAGATTCTGGCAAACTGTTCGGCGGCTCAGGAGGGGAAAGCAGCTCCCCGTCCACACTGTGTATGGTGCGGATGGGACACTGTTGACTTCAACTGGGGATATCGTCGGGCGGTGGAAGGAATACTTCGAGGATCTCCTCAATCCCACTGATACGCCTTCCACAGAGGAAGCAGGGTTTGGGGACGAGGGGGATGACTCGCCTATCACAGGGGCTGAGGTCGCCAAGGTGGTTAAAAATCTCCTTGGTGGCCGGGCCCCGGGGGTGGACGAGATTCGCCCCGAGTACCTCAAGGCCCTGGATGTTGTTGGGTTGTCATGGTTGACACGCCTCTGCAACATTGCGTGGAGGTTGGGGGCAGTGCCTTTGGCATGGCAAACCGGGGTGGTGGTTCCTCTCTTCAAAAAAGGGGACCGGAGGGTGTGCTCCAACTTTAGAGGGATCACACTCCTCAGCCTCCCTGGGAAGGTCTATGCCAAGGTACTGGAGAGGAGAGTCCGGCCGTTGGTCGAACCTCGGATTCAGGAGGAGCAATGTGGTTTTCGTCCTGGCCGTGGCACATCGGACCAGCTCTTTACCCTCTCGAGAATTCTTGAGGGTTCGTGGGAGTTTGCCCAACCAGTTTACATGTGTTTTGTGGACTTGGAGAAGGCATTTGACCGCGTCCCTCGTGGATTTTTGTGGGGGGTGCTTCGGGAGTATGGGGTATCGGGCTTGTTGTTACGAGCTATTCGGTCTCTGTACGACCGTTGTGAGAGTTTAGTTCGCATTGCCAACACTCGGTCGGAGTCATTCCCAGTGAGAGTTGGACTCCGCCAGGGCTGCCCTTTGTCACCGGTCCTGTTCATAATTTTTATGGACAGGATTTCTAGGCGCAGCCAGGGAATGGAGGGTGTCATGCTTGGTGACCACAGGATCTCATCTCTGTTGTTTGCAGATGATGTTGTCCTGTTGGCTTCATCCAGCAATGACCTACAGCTCTTGCTGGGACGGTTTGCCGCTGAGTGTGAAGCGGCTGGGATGAGAATCAGCACCTCCAAGTCCGAGTCCATGGTCCTCAGCCGGAAAAAGGTGGATTGTCCTCTCCGGGTTGGGGACAGGCTCCTGCCCCAAGTGGAGGAGTTTAAGTATCTTGGGGTCTTGTTCACGAGTGAGGGGAAAATGGAGCGAGAGATCGACAGACGGATTGGAGCAGCATCTGCAGTGATGCGGACGTTGTACTGGTCTGTTGTGGTGAAGAGGGAGCTTAGTTCTAAGGCAAAGCTGTCGATTTACCAGTCAATCTACGTTCCTACTCTCACCTATGGTCACGAGCTTTGGGTAATGACCGAAAGAACGAGATCGCGGATACAAGCGGCTGAAATGAGCTTTCTCCGTAGGATTGCTGGACTCACCCTCAGAGATAGGGTGAGGAGCTCAGTCATCCGGGAGAGGCTCAGAGTAGAACCGCTGCTCCTCCACATTGAAAGGAGTCAGTTGAGGTGGTATGGGCATCTGATTAGGATGCCTCCTGGACGCCTCCCACTTGAGGTGTTTCAGGCACGTCCCACTGGGAGGAGACCCCGGGGCAGACCCAGGACTCGGTGGAGAGACTATGTCTCCCAGCTAGTCTGGGAACGCCTTGGTATCCCCTCTGAAGAGCTGGAGCAGGTGGCTGGGGAGAGGGAAGTCTGGGCTTCTCTGCTTGAACTGCTGCCTCCGCGACCCGGACCTCCGGAAAAGCGGTAGAAGATGGATGGATGGATGGATGGCTTGTGGGTTTGGGCCGCTGCTGAAGAAGGAGGGGCAGCCATGGGAGGATGATCGACGTCCAGGTGGGGGAAATCTTCCAGGGAAAGGATATCGAATCTATTTTCCAGCAAAAGGGGAAGGGAGGAGGCACGGCCATGTCTGGTCAATCCCCGATGTCTGCTAGTTGCTAGACATCGTGCATAGGCCCCACAACTTTGATACAGTACCATAGCTGCCACTATGCTCCACCCAGGACCCTGATATAATACTACAATGGTCATTAACTACAACAACCTTACTACAGAAGTTTTGTGCATCCTCAAAACTCTCCATACCCAGTGCATTCTTAATACACTCCTGAAGACCTTGCCAAGACCCTGCAAAGACAATCCATGTTTGGGCTTATTTCTTAGGTCATAGCAGTATCATCAAGTGTAAAGGGGACTGACATCACCAGGAATATCTTAGCTTGGTCTTGTTACAACTTCTAAAGGACTGGCCATGTATCAAATCATGACATAATTTATTACGAGACGAGAGAAACTTCACTAGAAGTACTAAACAACAATGCTGAAAAACTTATAATAATGGACTGCATCTATATAGTGCCTTTCATGATACCCAAAGCACTTTACACATATAGCAGACATGTCCAGTCCAGGGACGGATAATTTTTTCACACATAAGGAGTTGTTCAGAACTCCTTACAAGAACTCCTGATATAAAGATATACAGTGATGATATAGAGTGAAGTACGTGGTGGTAATGCACCCGTAGGCTGGTTGCCAACTGCCAATCAAATCTAAAAAAAGAATGAGTCAATTCACTCCACAAGATAATGGTAGTGGTAAGCTACTACTGTAGCCATAGCTGCCCTGGGGCAGACTGACAGAAACGTGGCTGCCAATCCACACCAATGGCCTCTCCGACCGCTACAGAACATTTATATACATTCATACCCAGTGTCACGGACACTGGAGGAAAGGCGGGTCTTGCCCAGGGACACAATGGTAGGATGGCTGGGGAGAGCAGGATTTGAACTGCCAACCCTCCAGTCATTGGACAACCCGCTCTACCTCCCGAGCCACTGCCGCCTCATACATAATTTAATGTACTGATCATTTATTGTGTGAGCATGGGGTTTAGGAAAAAAGATGACAATGTTTCAAACATTTTAAATATTAAATAATTAAACTATTACATTGTGATTTATGGGAGTGCAGCAGTGCATAGGCTCACATGTGGTTTGAACTACACTATGCATATTGTCAAGTTGATAGAAAAACACCTGCATGGGTAAGATATAAATCTTTAATGGTATGTAGAATAAGTTCCTTACATAGAATGGACAAAAGGACAGCATTTGGTTACCTCTACAGGCAGTCACGTCTTGAAATATCCGGTATCTTTGATTGCTATTTACAATTGACGAAGTGGAGTGCAAGTGTCATAGTCTGTCAACAGGGTACTTTAAGGTGTTAAACAAACAACATGGGTCACTGGGGTCATCTATTCTCCAGTTAATCCCTGGCTGTTAGCTGCTAATCCTTGTTTATCAACAGAGCGGTGCAGCTCATGGTCAAGACTAAGAAACAGAAAGGCAGGCTCACTGAGTGTGTGACATGATAGAAAGTGCCTTCTTAATCATGTGTGCGCGTGTGTGCTTCAGCCAGAAGATATTTAAGCCATATACAGTATTATTAGGCAGGGTATTAACTACTGTATACTGTGGAAGTAGTTTGTATTATTAACAAAAACAATGGTTTTGTGCAAAAAAAAAAAAAAGAAGTAATTTTGCGGGTTTTAACCTTAAAACATACTATGACCATGGGTCACATGTATACTGTTAGAATATTAAAATGCTCACTTCACAAGAAATATACACTACCTTAAGGCTCACAGAGAGCATTATTTTCTGTCACATTTAATGTATTACATTTAATACATTAAATATTTAATGTATTACATTAAATGTGACATGTACATTTAATGTAGTCACATTTAATATATTCAATGCCCTAAGCACAAAAATGCACAAAAAGCACAAAAATGCAGCTTCTGTCGCTGCATTTGGAGTGCTGAATGTTGGAAAACATTCAACTTTTGGTGCACCACATCGCTCGTCAAAAGCACACCTCTCTAACCAGCCAATCAGAATTATACAAAATGGACACCATTATCAATAAAGGGTACGTGTGTGATGTCACTGAACACAACTCATGGCCCTTAAAAAAAAACACTGAGTGGCAAAATTAGGGTGTATGCATTAAAACAAAAAATACACACACAGTATTCAGTCACAGCACACACATTGTGGAGAGCTAATATCATCATTACATCTTGTATTATTTGGCAAAAAATTAAATGAATACATAATGAAAGGCTCTGAATCAGTTGTTTACCCAACATGTGCTCCTTGGTCTTTACCCACACATCACTACAGTCAAGTAAATGGTGTGGTATTAACATGTAATGTAAAAAACTAAATATTTTGTGTGATTTTTATGTTTGCTGCATACAAAATAAAGCTGTCACATGTGATTGCCACTCACTGCTCTGTTGCTGGTAACTGTCCTGTAACGGCCAAGAATTCTGTCTCAATGCATCCCCTCTATATTTGAAAGCAAAAGCTTTCTTACCAGTTGTTGTGGTACAGTGCAGTTAGTAGAGAGTTCCAGTGTGAAATACCAGTGTCGAGCTGTGTGTGACAGGACAAGCTGCTGCTAGGATATTGAGCGGAGACCCTTTTATCCAGGAACACATGAAGCACCTTGAAAAGAATAGGTCCAGTGTGTTTCCAGTGAGGAAAAAAATGTAGATATGCAGACTTAGTTGCGATTGTAAAGGGAAAAAAAAATAATTTCAGTTCTTGGGTTTTAGGATGTCGCAAACGAGTACACGCTACCTTTGGTTCTCTATGCTAGCAAACAACTACAAAAAAAAAAAAAAAAAAAGGGAAAAAAAAAAAACCCAACTCCCTCCATGCATGGTATTGGTCAGATCAAAAAAACCTTCTCCGAATCAGATTGGTGGCTCGTTAATATCAATTAACAGGCTAAATCAGACCATATATATACTGTATATATATATATATATACATACACTACCGTTCAAAAGTTTGGGGTCACTTAGAAATTTCCTTATTTTTGAAAGAAAAGCACTGTTTTTTCAATGAAGATAACTTTAAACTAATCAGAAATACACTCTAATATCTAATATACATTGCTAATGTGGTAAATGACTATTCTAGCTGCAAATGTCTGGTTTTTGGTGCAATATCTACATAGGTGTATAGAGGCCCATTTCCAGCAACTATCACTCCAGTGTTCTAATGGTACAATGTGTTTGCTCATTGCGTCAGAAGGCTAATGGATGATTAGAAAACCCTTGTGCAATCATGTTAGCACAGCTGAAAACAGTTTAGCTGGTTAGAGAAGCTATAAAACTGACCTTCCTTTGAGCAGGATGAGATCTGGAAAAAATTATTATTTCAAATACAAATCATTATTTCTAACCTTGTCAATGTCTTGACTATATTTTCTATTCATTTTACAACTCATGGTGGTAAATAAGTGTGACTTTTCATGGAAAACACAAAATAATTGTCTGGGTGACCCCAAACTTTTGAACGGTAGTGTATATTATATATATATATATATATATATATATATATATATATATATATATATATATATATATATATACTGTACATATAAACGATAAGTTTAAAGACAGCTTTTTTTATTAAGCTGTAAAACAACAGAAAAAAATATACAATTTTAAAATTTAAAACTATATACAGTCATGTGAAAAAATTAGGACACCCTGCATAAGCCTGTGTTTTTTTTTTTTAACATTTGGACATTCATTCATTTCATTCATCTTCTTCCGCTTAATCCTTTTCGGGTTGCGGGGGGGCTGGAGCCTATCCCAGCATCTTTGGGCGAGAGGCAGGGTACACCCTGGACAGTTCGCCAGTCCATCGCAGGGCCAACACAGAGAGACAGACAACCATTCACTCTCACAGTCATACCTAAGGACAATTTAGACATATGGATATTTAATATAAATGTTAAAGTACTGGGAGAGTCACGTAATACAACTAAACAATTAAAAATAAAGACTTTTTTTTTCAAATTTTCTGGAAAATGTAATTCTAAACAAATAGTGAGGAATAAATTAAGACACCCCCCATCTTTTTTAGAACACCCCCACATTCATTCCCACTTACAATGGCTAAAATAAATGTTAAAAAAAAATGCAAATAAAAACAAAAACAAGGTCAGACATAGATATGTGAACATTTCTTAATAAAGAACTGAATATTTAAAGGGGTATCTAAATTTTTTCACATGACTGTACATACATACTGTATACTGTGTGTGTGTCTTTGAGGATGTCAAAATGAATCCCCTACAAAATGTATAATATGGGGGGATTTAAAGCTAGCATTAGTATTGAAAAAATGTGCTCAAAATTCAAAACACACCAATGGCCAGAGTGTTACAAATGCTCAATAATTGCATTATAACAGAGAATACAATGAAAGAACTATACTGGCATCATGCCATTAGTCCTGCAAGTAAAGCATATACACATTTGTTAATCTACATTTTTTTACCAAACTCATTTAACACCGTTGACTTTTCTCTCTCCGCAGTAAATAAGATTAATGTCAGAGAAAGGCATCAGTGTGGGATCCCTTCCACTTTGTCTCCAGTAGCCATTTTCCCAACATATGAACCAAATAAAAGACAACAGTAGGACATGTCAGCAGCTCAGCCCGCCAGCGGTCTCTGGATAATTGCTCTTTTCCCTTCGCCTCCAAACTGAGAGGCTGCATGCTGCCTCAACTTCCACTCTAATCCATCATCGCCATTTCCCATTTCCACCTTAGTCCTACAGAGGCCTGCACTCTTGACCAAGTGTGGAAATGGATTGAAATAGGGACGGCGTTGCCTTACTGAAAGCAGACATTTGGCCAAAAGCTACATGCCAATTTGTTATTTCTTATTTAGGAAAATTGGCCCAATATGTCAGTGGAAAGAATCATGCTGATAAAGGACATACACCACAGGGCACTTTAAACGATATCCAACATGCTTTCCATCAAACAGCAGCAGGGTAAGTGGAATTATACGTCAAGGTTTAAAGGTCCTCTAAGCAATACATCTTCCATGGTGTTTAACTGCTGGATGCAGTATCAGACTGTGAGCAAATTAATTTCTCATTAGTGAGGAGATGCACTGGGATTTGGACTGGACAATAAAAATGAAAGATGATCACAGAAATATAATAACGTGTGTAGAATTTTTACATCTGGAGCTTTTTTTTTATTATTTGATCCGACAGCAAAAATGTTCTAATGAGAAAAAATACAACTTCCTGCAGAGGATTCATTACCACTGGCTTGGTCAATGCAGAGGCAAATTAATTTGGCAATTTCATTGCTGTTTGAAGGACATGACCTAGAAATTCAATCTTCAAAGTGATGTGGTTCTGCTGCTTTTAGAACTTTAAAATCAGTACAATATACACAGGGAGTATATGTATGAAAATGAGAAATTGCAATGTCCAAATTACATATTTAAATTTATGCTAATCTAGCACAATTTAAGTATTGGGAGTTAAAATGTGTACTCAGCTACTGAATTTAATATTATTCATTGAGTAATATCCACGACAGCTGTTGATTTACCAGTCAATGTACATTCCTACACTCACCTATGGTGGCGAGCTTTGGGTAATGACTGAAAGAAGGAGATCGCGGATACAAGCGGCTGAAATGAGCTTTCTTCGTAGGATCGCTGGACTCACCCTCAGAGATAGGGTGAGGAGCTCAGTCATCCGGGAGAGGCTCAGAGTAGAACTGCTGCTCCTCCACATTGAAAGGAGCCAGCTGAGGTGGTATGGGCATCTGATCAGGATGCCTCCTGGACGCCTCCCTCTTGAGGTGTTTCGGGCACGTCCCACTGGGAGGAGACCCCGGGGCAGACCCAGGACTCGCTGGAGAGACTATATCTCTCAGCTGGTCTGGGAACACCTTGGTATCCTCTCTGAAGAGCTGGAGCAGGTGGCTGAGGAAGTCTGGGCTTCTCTGCTTGAACTGCTGCCTCCGCGACCCAGACCTCCAGAAAAGCGGTAGAAGATGGATGAATGGATGGAGTAATATCCACAATAAAATAATATCTGCTGGCAAACACCAAGAAGGAAAACATTCAAGCAGATTTCATGCATTATGGAACAACTTGTCAGAGCTGCAAATCCCAAGTGACATGTATTGCTGATGATAACTGGTATGCTCTGTATTGTGGATGTCCAACCACAAAAGCAGGATGCTAGACTAAAATTTTTATTCCAATTTCCCCAAACATCATACTTCAGTACTGGGCTGTGGTAGAGAAGCGCTGCAACAGTGAGAGCATGTGGTTCACTGAATTACTGCTGCAGTGCAGACATTCACTGACTTTATGACAGTATCACTACCTGAGTGGTAAAACACGTGATGCTTTTGGGGAGAGTCTACACATGCAGGGTTGTTCAGTTATATTGGACAGTGTTGGTGTTGATATTGTTGCCATATCCCTACAGTAAAACAAAAAAAAAAAAAAAAGAAAGAGGAAAAATACTGCTGCTGCTTGTGAACCCAGTGATCTACTGAAATACACCCTCTGCATTCATGCAACCCAGTTTTTCACAGCCATCATCAACACCATTGTATATTTGGTACAATTTTATAATGTAGTTTAGATGACATTTTTATGTAAATGTACATTATATCCAAGCCATATTTCTCCCTCCTTTGTTTCCTTATGTTTACTCTAAATATTAAGGAGCTACGTTTCTCAGCTATATTTATAAAAACAGCATGGACTGCAATAACAGATCGTGAACATGTGCAGTATTTTTTTTCCCTTCTTGTGTAATAAGTGCTATTAAATCGTTTGACTAAGTTACTTCACAGAATCCATCAATATTCACAAAGCAATGCAGCTAAACAGGGTTTTCATCTCGCAAGCGTTATTGGCTTGGCCATGAATTTCATCAAGAGCATGCTGCCCTCTTCTGGTAGCAGAGATAAGGTACAAAAATGGTTTCTACCAAAATGTCCAAAATAAAGGAACACATTTCTATCGATTCATTTCAAAACCAGGGTTACGGATAAAATGTTTTATTATATTACTGTAGAATGTCATATCAAATAAAAAAAAAGTCCAATTACATTTTAATACAGCTAAATATAAATCATTAACTGATTCGATGACATGCAGCTTATACAGGAATGCCATGTTGCCTGAAGCAAGTGACCCACTTGAGTGCATCAGAGACAGCAGGGATTTAGAGAGGGCTCTCTCACAGCAGACATGTCCCAGGGACACAACATGGGGTTTGTGTATTTGCAGAGACACCGTCTTTAGTGGGCACGTTCATTTTCTCCAAGACTGCTCAAAAATCCAGAGGGTGCCATTGCCACCTGGCAGGTTTATAATGAGAACATTTGCATGCTGGGAAGTTATTCTGGGCAACATCAGGGGATAATGTTATTAGGATGAGATACCACCAGCTAATGAGAAAAACAACTACAGGAGAAACATATGCCACAAGGAAAGCCTTCACACGTATGAAAAACAGAGGATGCTGTTTTGTTAATGTCACTGTATGTTACCTTGTGACTCAATAATCAGTATTCTAATATCCATTATAAATGAAACGCAAAGAAAAACAAGTAAATTCTATTACTGTATTGCTATGATTAAAAAAAAACACAATAATCCTTCAAAATAACACATTTACAGCTACCTAGGTCTAAAACTTAAGCAGGGTGGAAAATGCTCCCTGCTCTGGGATAGCAGCATGTTTTCAAAGAAAAAGGAGCAGAAAATGGAATCAGAGTCTAATTCCAATGTGGCTGACGGAAACACCTGAGTCCTACTGTGGCTCCAGCTGTAGCTGCAAACTCACAATATTATATGGCTACGTTTGTATAAAAATGTGAGGTAAAGCCCAAAGGGAGTGAAAGAAACTGCAAGATGTAAGCACCCGTGCCACACTGAGATTCAAAAAAAAAAGGAATCTCTGTATGTTGTCTGTCTTTTTGTCTGTTCTTCAAACTACCTGTACTTATAAATATGATTTACTCTGTCACTCAGGTAAGACTAAATTTGTGGTTACTTAGCTTAGCTCAATTGGCTACAATGTAGAACAGTGTTTTTCAACCTGTTTAAGCCAATGAGCCTTTTTTTTTTTTTTTTTTTTTTTACATCAAATAACTCTTGGGGAAGCCACCAACCAACAATGTTTAAAAAAATGACCCATTTTGACCTATTACAGTATATGTAATGACAATTTAGTCTTGCAATTCATTTATACCCACTCAGTGTGAATCTTGACACTGGTTAGATGAAATTAAAGCTGATATCCTGGCAGGAGCATGACAAGTTTGGCACTTTCCAGATGTTTTTGCCAGAGATGTAGGTTTGAACGGAATCCATTTATTTTGTCTATACTTGTGAGCAGGTTTTCATCTTTACCTTGCATTCCTGAGCCTTGCAGACCACTCATCACTTGCAAGCAGCTTTGCGTCATCACATCTCTCATCAGTTAAAAGCTTTTAGTTCCTCTATGAGCTCATGCACACGAGCCAGCGCTTTGCTATGCAACCATCATTGGACCTCAGTGTGGAGCAAAAAGGTTTCATGCTCCACTCCCATTTCCTCAAACAGAGATGCAAATGTGCGGCTTTTCAGAGGTCTCATCTTGACAAAGTTTCCATCCACAGGACACCATCCAACACAAGAGGTGTCTGTGCTGTTTTTCATCTAGTCACTGTGACCTCTAGTATGTCTTAATAAGGTCAGTAGCCTCTGTAAAACACATGAAGAAGAAGAGGAAGACAAAGACAGTAGCCACTGCCTTCATACTGCCACCTACTGACATGGGAGAGCCACAATAGAGTCGTGTACAACAATGCAAAATTATTTGCAGTTTTTTGACCAATTAAGAAGTGGAATTAGACAATTTCCTGAGAACCCCTGAATGTTCTCCCAATGACCCCGTGTGGTCCTATGATCCCTGGTTGAAAAACAAGGATGCAGAAAGACAGTTTGTGAAAGAAATCTACAATTTCTGATGCTCGCATGCTTCTGACCGACAGCACTGCACTAGCAAATGCAGAGATGTTTTGTTTTTTTTATGAAGGGTAAAAATTCGCATAGCTGCTTCTCCTTTTTATGGCATTACAGTTGTTTGGGAGACCTTCTGTTTTTTTAACCCCTGCAGAAAAAATCTTGAATGCAGATGTCATTTAGGAATCCCCACTGTGGTCTTCATGACTGTTTAATAGCATGCTAAATTATACCCAAAGACAACCCATTACTTTACAAACTGACAAGTCACGCACACACAGAAAACAATTTGTCAAGGGCAAAAAGCCCCAGGTTTTAATGTTAATGCTTCATGTCTCAAACATAACATGCTATATCCACAGAAACTACATGAATAAAAAAATGTATGGAAAGGAGACAAGGAAAAGTTTTTAGGCCGAAATCTCAAGCACCATACACAAAGTATACTGTATTGTTGCTCCCCTCCATGGATCACCACCTTATCATGGTGAAGGGTTTGCGAGCAGGAGCTATACTGTTGGGGCAACTTACCCCTGGTAGGGTCTCTCAAGACAATTTGGTCCTGCGTGAAGGGCCAGACCAAGAGCAGTCAAGTAGATCTCTATGGAAAAAGGTGCATCAAGGATCCAGTGTACCCAAAGGAGCCACAAGAGTTCACCCTCTAGTGGGATCACCACCTGCAGGAGGGATCACTAGGAGTACGGTGCTATGTGAACTGGGCAACAGTCTGGGCTACTCTGCTTGCACCTCTGCCCCAATGACCCAGACCTCCAGATAAGCGGTAGAAGATGGATGGATGGATGGATGGATTATCACCCAAACACACTGCTATGACATCTCGCTCTCTCCTTTATGATAAAGGTGACAAAATAGGTTTTTGCCACTAACCACACAGTGTCTCTTTTTGCAATCAGCAATTTGTTTAAAAATACATAGGCATTAGAGGGTTTTTAAATTAATATTCTGAAACGTGTTTTTCAAGCCCGTCTTCTAAGTGCATAATGACAAAATCAGCATTCTAAGTATTTCAACATTTAAGGAGACAAAAGAAGAAGAGGATGTCTGTTTTGAGTTCAGCAGAACTGTCTGTGTGCTGAAGTGGAGGAAGTAGAGCGGTGGCGTCAGTGGACAATAAAATATTTTGGCCTTAATCTCAGTGCTGCAGTCCTTGAGAGGACACATCCTGTGCAAGCTGCACGCCACTGCTAGATTATGAGTAAAATAAATGTTTATGTTTGATTATTGCTTAAAACTCTACAGTCATCATCATCTCTAGCTCAATCCTGTCTTGAGCATCTTTAAGCAAGGCTCCGTTATGTATTTTATATTGTAAAAAATGTACATGACCAACTATGGAAACAGTCAGCACAGACTGAATTAAATTATAGGAGCTGTACCCCTATGGTGTAATGTGTTCAGATTATTTTTCATCCATCCATCCATCCATCTTCTACTGCTTAATCCTTTTCAGGTCGTGCGGGGACTGGAGCCTATCCCAGCGTCTTTGGGCAAGAGGCAGGGTACACCCTGGACAGATCGCCAGTCCATTGCGGGGCCAACACAGAGAGACAGACAAACATTCACTCTTACAGTCATACCTAAGGACAATTTAGAATCCCCAGTTTGATGCCAATTAACCTAACCTGCATGTCTTTGGCCTGTGGGAGGAAACCGGAGTACCCGGACACTGATGCAGCACTACATGTGGTTTAATGTAGTGGGACTTCTCAGAGTCCCACTATATTAAACCACAAAAATATAAACCAACTAGTTAACCACCAACCATCAGGCACTACTAAGATTTTAGTAACCTAATTTATACATTCACTCTGTTTTCCCATTGGCATTAATCTGTAGTGTTTTTACCTTTTGGGTTTGGGGAAGCCCAGGTGATGATGCGTTGCACCAAACAGCAGTTGAGGAGGACTTTCTTGGAGAAACCATGATCTTTACGCAAATGCTGCAGGTCCTCCCTCATCTGAGTTCTCTTGGTTGGTGTACACATGATTGGAAGCTCACTATTGAGAACTATAATGAGCAAGGGTATAGGCAATCAGTTTTGGCAGAAAGAGGCCACACTATGAAATACAATTTCTAGGTATGCCAAGTAGAATTACTGGATAACCCCTGAAAGTCCAGTTCATATCTTTCTACTGGATATTTAAAAATTAGGCATTTCTAATATTATAATATAAACAATGCCTTCCTCACAGCCTCTGGTAAATAAACAAACGCAAATAACTACAGCCAAAGCAGCATGTGAGATGAAATGCTATAAGAAAGCACAACACGACAGAGGCATATGTATGCTAATTTGTACCCTTTTCTCACCACAAGTTATACAAGAGATGTCAACATGCCCTTTTTAAACAGAACAGTTATATGTCCTTTCAAGAATATAGTACCACCTATTCAATGACAAGAAGTGTAAAAAGTAAATAAACCTCTATACAATTTTGTCTCTAATACATTTTTTTCTAGAAAACCCATTTGATTGACCACAAGTCATCAATGAGCAAAATAATATGTTTTCTGGCATGACTAAATAAAAGATGACCCAGTGATAGCCTATCTCAGTCAGCGCTATCATTACAACCCCCCCCCCCCCCAAAGGTCTCATTTCAAGAACAAAACTTTCAGGTATCAACAGATCAGAGATCTTACAAATTGCTTTAAGTGCAGGGCTCCTGATCTGTTTTCAGATTCAGAAATATTTACCAAAACTGTTATCAATTGTCCCCTTAAGCATCATCTTACCTTGCAGGCTAAAACACGATGTATGTGCTCTCTTGAGTTCCTCAGTCTGCAAGTGATCCTCAGGTTTCACAAAAGCCCTTTCCCTTTCCTGAGCTGATCAACAGAGTGTGAAAGGGGGTGGAAGGAAAGAGGAGGAGAGAGAGGAGAGGAGAGCAAGAACTGCTCTGTAAAGCAGAGCCAGACAATGAATGAAAGAACTGCTTGTAGATGTTGTAGCTTTCCCTTCAAGACAAGCGCAATAGTATGGCACTGCGTTCAAAACAGATCCCTTTGATCATCCTTCTTGAGTCTCTGAAACACTATGAAATACACAGGATCAAACTTTACATTTACATTCCCTCCAACACATCACAGTCAAAAATATCAGTGAAAGTCTGTTCATATTGTTTGGTCATTCTTTGTCCTGAATGTTCAGAATCTGGAAAATACATTTTTTAAGCATTTATTCTCAGTAATTTATAAGGGCAGTCCTTTACAAGGCAAACAAAGATAAACATACAACCAGACATTTAAATCTATCTCTGTTTTTGAACAACTGCACTAGAAATCAACCACATTCTAACCAAAAGTTGTTACCCCGGACCATTAATGCTACTGAACAGAAAAAAATAACACCTGTTGTGGCACAAGAATAATAAAGTATCATTCATATAACACTTCTTTCTCTGGGGGTTCAAAAAATAGCAGCTGAATTTAACAGTGGATTGATTGACATCCGAACAGACCAAAATGATAGGCAAGCCCATGACAAGTAGGTTTGGGGCTGAATATTATTGCTGTGTTTTGGAAGATATCTATAAGAATGACCTCTGATACCCCATCGTGGATCACCACCTTATTATAGTGAAGGGGTTGGGTGCCCTAAAGAACCTAGTAGCTATGCTGTTGGGGGCAACTTGCCCCTGGTAGGGTCTCCCAAGACAAACTTGTCCTGGGTGAAGGGACAGACCAAGAGTAAAGACAAAACTGAAAATTTTCCTATTTGACAAAGCTTTTGAATAGACTTCCCATAGTTATATGTTTGTAACTAGTAGCGTAACAGTACTATGCATACTGTTCCACTGCTAGACACGTGCTCAGTGTTTTAGTCCGCATCAATGGGGCCCGCTGCGTATGTGTTTGATTGTATGTATGAGCTACAGTATGTGACAGCTGGCTAGCTAGATGTGATATGTCTTAACTGAACGTCATTCACAAGTGTGGATTGGATTTTGCATGTCATAGTTTTGAATTATATTATTAGTATCTACTATGTCCACTTATATATTAAAAAACCCTGCTATTTATGCTCACTGTGCATAGTGTTTGGGCATTAGATCACCAGGTCCAGCTACGGATGTGTCTGCTCACAATGTTTCCTATGAGATTCTTTAGTTAGCTTAATAAGCCTGAAAAAGCCTGTAATCTTAGGTCAAATTAGCTTTGATAGAATTCGCATGTCATGTCTGTCTACCTGCATGTTGTTGTTACGTTATGAATAGTATGTCTCGTCTTCTCCTCCCCCCAACCAGTCATGGCAGAAGACTGCCCCTTCCTTCTGGAAGTTTCTTCCTATAAGGGAGTTTTTCCTTCCCACTGTTGCCTAGTGCTTGCTCATAGGGGATCATCTGATCGCTGAGGCTTTTCTCCAAATTATTTATGATTTATGCTTATGTATCTAGCACCTTGAAATGACTTTTGTTGTGACTAAGCACTATCCACATAAAATTGAATTGAACTGAAAGAGCGGTCCAGTAGATCCCGATGAAAAAAGTTGCATCAAAGGCCCAGTGCACCCGAAGGAGCCGCACGGGTCCGCCCTCGAGTGGACTCACCACCTGCAGGAGGGATCATGGGGATCAGGGTGCTATGTCAGCTGGGCTGCAGTCAGGCTACTCTGGACTGCTGCCCTTGTGACACAGAAACTGGATAAGCAATAAAAGATGGATGGATGGATGAATGATCACTGATCAATGAATGAACCTGTTTTCTTATCACCAAGTCACATAACATTAGTGTGTATAAACTAGTGACAGTGTAATTAAAGGTGCACAAAAAGACCATCTCAAAATTCCGAACACATTAATGACAGCACCAGAATTGTGAATAGTGTTTATTACTTCTTTATGACAGAATAACAACCCTTCCACCAGGCCTGCTTAGTGTCCCAAAAATTCAGATTAACTGTAAAATAATTGATCTTGATTGTTCAACATTATTACTTGTACTTGGTGGAAATATTAGCATTATCTCTAGCTCAATTCAACAAAAAGAAGGGAGCACCATGTGTTAAAGTGACACTAATTGGCCAAAAATCAAGTTTTCGTTTTGTTTGTTAACATGTCTGTAACATGTTTTCTGACTTATAAGACATCAAGAGCGAAATCATTCAAATTTGTCATGTCTCTGTGTTTTTGGTGTGAAATTTTGGTTAAGCCCCACCCCCCGAAAAAGGCTAGTTTAGACGGTGTGTTTTTGGTGAGGTAAATATAACAGGTCCGTAGTGTTGACTCTGTGGCTTAAGTGAAGTTAGCCTCCAGGGCCAGTTAGCATTTTTGGAGAACTGTTTTGAAAACCTGACCCAAATTAAGATCAGTTTTACCATTAAACTGCTTTTAAGGACCGTTGCAGTTTCAGAGATTATCCTGGGCCATAGTCCATACAACTGGACACCTCCTTCAAGCAGCTGGATTACTCACAGAACCTGGCATTTGAAGGGTGAGGAAAAGTTAAAAATTTTGACACAAAACTGTAAGACAATAAGGGGGGTAGAAAAAAGGGCACAAGATACCATTTTAGACTATATAGATTCGTTTTTATAGGGGCTTTATATGCACCAGAGTGTGTCTTTAAAGCTGGAGCACACAGCAGGCAGAGAGGACCCAAGATGGAAGCAATTCCAGTTTACAATGATTTACTGAAGTAGAACACAAAGCATTGCTTGGGGGCTGGAATGCAAACTACAATAAACTAAACTGAACACACGGAAATATAATCTAAGGAACATAAATTAACAATGGGAAACGAGGAACCAGGAGAAACAGGGAAAGAGGAGAACATCCTAACATTTGTACAGTATACAGGTAATGAGGGCAGGGGAGACACAAGGCTAAACTTAAAGGTTAGTGGACAATCATCAAATGCATCACAGGTGGGGACACAGGTGCAGGGAATAACGCTGGCAGGGGAATACCAGAATTAACCTAAACGTAAACTGATGATCATAACTAAGGACTAACAGGAAATAAACAAAGCAAAAACAAAGTAGGGATTACTTTTAACATAAAACTTGTCATGATCAGGTGAGCGTGCGCTCCCCCTCCCTTCCTGCGAGGCTTTCCCCGGCTCCGCAGGTAATCATCGCACCTGCGTCAGTAGACGCACCTGCTGCCTCTTCCCTGCCAGCAGTGAAAAGAACCAGTTTGTGAACGCTCCAGTGCTGGCTCATTGGGTAAACTGCCTAAACAGCAAGTAAGTCTACTCTATGTTTTTGCTCTCTTAGGAATCCTATTTAAGTCCTCTTGTCCTGTTTCTCCTCCAGGTTGCTGCCATCTTCGTGGTGCGTCTCCGGGGATCGTTGTGCACTCACCTGCCCCATCATCCTCATCACCACTTCAGCTTCCGTAGTCCACCCGGTCAGACACCTCACCTAGCTCCACTCCTGCTATTTCCCTGCTGGGTTCAGCTGCCGGGCTCGCTACTCATCTCACATAAGTATTGTCCTATTTTTCCCTTCTCCTATCTCTCTCCTCCACTAATTAGCTCTCGTCTCCCCTTACAGGCTGAGTCCTCCTCTGGCGAGTGTCGTCTTTCCTTAACTGTGCATTATTTTTGAATCAGTACCCTGCTTCTCGTCCAAAGATACTGGGATAGGCTCCTGCACCCCCGCGACCCGAAAAGGATTAAGCGGAAGAAGATGAATGAATGAATGAATAAATCGTGATTACACAACTTCTCTGTGCCATTCGAGTGATTTCTCTGGTGTTGTTCCCTGCATGTGAGCTGATCATTCTTCAATCATGACAGAAGGAGCCAGCCGTAGTGCAAGCTCAGCGGGAGTGGCATCAGTGGAACATTCCTCTCTAGACCGTCTCGATGCCACAGAGAGGCAGGTGGCCGTGCTCACGCAGCAGCTGCAAACAATTACGCAGCAGCTGGGCATGGTTGCTGAGCATTTGGCCCACGTGTCTCGTCCAGGTTCTGTTCCTCCACCCGTTGCCTCGGCTTCTTCTACCGTTCCCTCACCTGCCCCGTACGTGGGGGAGGTGGGGAAATCTAAGGGGTTCCTTTGCCATGTTCGGCTTTATTTGGGCCAGGTGGGAGGAGAGTATCTGGACGATACCTCCAAAATTCACTTCATGACCCTCCTACTGCAAGACCAGGCCCTCAGCTGGGCCCAGTCCATTCTCGACAGCCTGGAGGGTCCTAGTTATTCTTTTAATAAATTTGTAAGGGAATCTGGCCACACATTCGACCGAACAGAGAGTGAAGGCAACATCATGAGCCCGGTCATGTCTCTCCATCAGGGAAGTCGGTTTGCCGCCAGCTACTCTGTGGAGTTTCAGGTCGCTGCGGCGGACTCCGGCTGGAATGACGGTGTGTTACGCAGCATCTTCCTCCGGGGTTTAAACAAAAACCTCCGCGACGACCTAGCAGTTCATGCTGTTCCCTCCTCCCTGGACAGTGTCATTGATCAGGCCATCAGTTTAGACAACCGATACCGCGAGCGCGTGGAGTGCAAGACCTCCTCCGGCCCACCCGATTCATACGCGCCTCTCCCAGCTACTGACACAGGTGGAGCCGACTCTTCCTCCAAACCTACGGTGCTCGGCTGAGCCCATCTGGCTCTGGAGGCAGTGGCGGAGGAGAGCCGGAACATGTACTGTATGTACTGTGGCTCTATGGAGCACACACTGTCTAAATGCCACCTGAAGCCTAAAAGACGTGGCCTGTCAGTAGTCGTTGGGTTGGGGGGGGGGCTGTCTTAGCTCGGCTGAGTGTTCGCCATCACTGCCCATCTCCTCCCCTCCTGTGGAGCTGCTGAACCTCAGTCTCTTACCCAAGGTCTATCACAATCTCAGGGAGGTCTTTAGCAAGTCGAGAGCGCTTTCTTTGCCTCCCCATCGCTCCTACGACTGTCCCATAGACCCCTCCCGGGTGCGCGACTGCCATCCAGCCGGTTCTACAGCATTTCTGGGCTGGAGAGGGAGGCGATGGAGAGCTACAGTGGGGTAAAAAAGTATTTAGTCAGCCACCAATTGTGCAAGTTCTCCCATTTAAAAGATGAGAGAGGTCTCCAATTTTCATCATAGGTATACCTCAACTATGAGAGACAAAATGAGAAATTAAAAAAAACCAGAAAATCACATTGAAGGATTTTTAATGAATTAATTGGTAAATTCCTCAGTAAAATAAGTATTTGGTCACCTACAAACAAGCAAGATTTCTGGCTCTCACAGACCTGTAACTTCTTCTTTAAGAGGCTCCTCTGTCCTCCACTCGTTACCTGTATTAATGGCACCTGTTTGAACTCATTATCAGTATAAAACACACCTGTCCACAACCTCAAACAGTCGGACTCCAAACTCCACTATGGCCAAGACCAAAGAGCTGTAAAAGGACACCAGAAACAAAATTGTAGACCCGCACCAGGCTGGGAAGACTGAATCTGCAATTGGTAAGCAGCTTGGTGTGAAGAAATCAACTGTGGGAGCAATTATTTGAAAATGGAAGACATACAAGACCACTGATAATCTCCCTCGATCTGGGGCTCCACGCAAGATCTCACCCCGTGGGGTCAAAATTATCATGAGAACGGTGAGCAAAAATCCCAGAACCACATGGGGGGACCTAGTGAATGACCTGAAGAGAGCTGGGACCAAAGTAACAAAGGCTACATCAGAAACACACTACGCCGCCAGGGACTCAAATCCTGCAGTGCCAGAAGTGTCCCCCTGCTTAAGCCAGTACATGTCCAGGCCCGTCTGAAGTTTGCTAGAGAGCATTTGGATGATCCAGAAGAGGATTGGGAGAATGTCATATGGTCAGATGAAACCAAAATAGAACTTTTTGGTAAAAACTCAACTTGTCGTGTTTGGAGGAGAAAGAACACCATACCTACTGTGAAGCATGGGTGTGGAAACATCATACTTTGGGGCTGTTTTTCTACAAAGGGACCAGGACGACTGATCCGTGTAAAGGAAAGAATGAATGGGGCCATGTATCGTGAGATTTTGAGTGAAAGCCTCCTTCCACCAGCAAGGGCATTGAAGATGAAACGAGGCTGGGTCTTTCAGCATGACAATGATCCCAAACACACCGCCCGGGCAACAAAGGACTGGCTTCGTAAGAAACATTTCAAGGTCCTGGAGTGGCCTAGCCAGTCTCCAGATCTCAACCCCATAGAAAATCTTTGGAGGGAGTTGAAAGTCCGTGTTGCCCAGCGACAGCCCCAAAACATCACTGCTCTAGAGGAGATCTTCATGGAGGAATGGGCCAAAATACCAGCAACAGTGTGTGAAAACCTTGTGAAAACTTACAGAAAACGTTTGACCTCTGTCATTGCCAACAAAGGGTATATAACAAAGTATTGAGATGAACTTTTGTTATTGACCAAATACTTATTTTACTGAGGAATTTACCAATTAATTCATTAAAAATCCTTCAATGTGATTTTCTGGATTTTTTTTCCCTCATTTTGTCTCTCATAGTTGAGGTATACCTATGATGAAAATTGGAGACCTCTCAACTTTTAAGTGGGAGAACAATTGGTGGCTGACTAAATACTTTTTTACCCCACTGTACATGAAAGACTCCTTGAACACTGGCCTCAGTTGGCCCTCCTCAGCCCCTCTTGGGACAGGATTCTTTTTTGTCAGGAAGAAGGACGGATCCTTGCATCTGTGCATAGACTACCGTGAATTAAATGCCATAACAGTCAAGGATAAATATCCTCTACCCAATTTACTCCACGTTCGAGCTCCTTCAGCACGCGTGAGTATTCACTAAATTGGATGTTGCATAATGCCTACCATCTGGTTTGCATTTGCGAAGGGGACGAATGGAAGATGGCCTTTAAACCACACTTGGGGCAATTTGAGTACCTGATGATGCCTTTTGGGTTCACCAATGCCCCCGCCGTCTTCCAGCGTATGATCAGTGACGACCTCCGCGATATGGTAAATCAATTTGTTTTTGTCTACCTTGATGACATTTTGATTTTCTCCTGCACGCCAGAGGAGCACACAGTCCATGTCAGGGTTGTGTTACAGCGGCTCCCGGAGAACCAGCTCTTTGTTAAAGCCGAGAAGTGTGAGTTTTCCACCCACTCCACTTCTTTCCTCGGTTTTATAGTAGCTGAGGGGGAACTGAGGGCCAACCCGGCCAAGGTGAAGGCTGTGTTGGATTGGCCTACACCCCACTCCCGCAAGGAGCTCCAACGCTTCTTGGGGTTTGCGAATTTTTATTGCCGTTTCATTCGAAACTACAGTGGGGTAGTACAGCCTCTGACCCACCTGACCTCGGTCAAGGTGCCCTTCACCTGGTCCGAGGCAGCCGAACAGGCTTTTTCCAAATTAAAGGGCCTGTTCTCTAACACCCCCATCTTGGCCCAGGTCCACCCTCAGCTTCAGTTTATTCTTGAGGTGGATGCTTCTGATTCGGGGGTGGGTGCTGTCCTCTTGCAGCGTTCGGCCTCCAATCAGAAGCTCCATCCATGCGCGTATTTATCTCAGTGGCTCATGTCGGCCGAGAGGAATTACGACCTAGGGGACCGAGAGCTCCTGGCCATTAAGTTGGCCCACGAAGAGTGGAGGCACTGGCTGGAGGGAGCGATCCATCCTGTCATAGTGTGGACCAACCACAAAAATTTAGAATACCTTCGGTCAGCCCACAGACTTAACGCCAGGCAGGCCCGCCGGGCTGTATTCTTCGCTAGATTTAAGCTTACTATGACTTACAGGCCTGCCTGTAGTGCCTGTAATGCTCACGTAATGTCAAACTAGACGCTCTCCCCCAAGTTTAGTCCCGACCCCCCTACCCCTCATCCCCTCCCCCAACCCCTTGTCCCGCCCTCATGCTTCCTTGGGGATCTCCCCTGGGAGATCAAGCAGAGGGTCCGACAGGCTCAATCCACTGAACCCAGGCCCAAGGAGGGCCCCGACAATCGTCTGTTTGTCCCAGCCGGCCTCCGCAGCGACGTCATCCGGTGGTGCCACACCAGCCATTTCGCCTGCCACCCTGGCGTCTCCCGGACTATTAACCTCATCTGGCCGGTGTTCTGGTGGCCCACCCTGCGGACGGACGTCGGGATTACGTCAAGGCCTGTCAAACCTGTACCTGGAACAAGTCAGACCCCTCGCCCCCTGCTGGCCTCCTCCACCCACTGCCCATCCCCAGCCGACCTTGGTCCCACATCGCCTTGGACTTTATTACTGGACTTCCTCCCTCACAAGGCAACTCTGCCATCCTAACCTTTGTGGATCATTTTTCAAGGCGATCCATCTGGTGCCCCTCCCCAAATTACCCTCCGCCTCTGAAACCGCCAACCTATTAACCACCCACGTCATCTGTCTGCATCCCCCTGGACACTGTGTCTGACCGAGGTCCACAATTCACCTCACAGGTCTGGAAATCCTTCTGCGACTCTTCAGGAACTACAGTCAGCCTTACGTCCGGGCACCACCCCCAATACAACGGGCAGGCTGAGCGCGCCAACCAATCCTTGGAGGCCGCCCTAAGGTGCGTAGCAGCCTGCAACCCATCTACGTGGAGCACCCATCTGACCTGGGTGGCGTATTCACATAACTCGGCAGTCTCAGCATCCACCAGACTGACTCCTTTTGAGGCCGCCATGGGGTATACTCCCCCCGTTGCCCATGGCGAAGAGGGAAGTTGTGGTACCATCGGTGGGAGCTCACGCTTGTCGCTGCCACCGGCTTTGGAAGGCCACCCAGGCTGCTCTTCTCCACTCTGCAGAACGTAATTGCCAGTATGCGGACCGCAGACGGGTCCTGGTGCCCAAATACTCCATCAGGCAGCGCGTGTAGCTATCGGCGAACCAGGTGCCCCTTAAGACGGAGTCACAGAAACTTTCCCCTCGCTACCTGGGCCCATTCCCGATCTCCCGGGTCATCAGCGACGTCACAGTCTGCCTGGAGCTCCCGTTGGCATTCCGGATTTACCCCACCTTTCACGTCTTCAAGATCAAGCCCCTCTCCGCCAGCCCCCTGAAGCCGCCTCCTCCCCCTCGGGTCCTCGACGGCCAGACCTCCTACACGGTCTAGAGGATTCTGGACATCCGCCGTTGAAGCCGAGGGCTATAGTACTTAGTCCACTGGAAGGGCTATGGCCCCGAAGAAAGGTCATGGATCCCAGGTGCCAACTTCCACGACAAGGGGATGGTCCGGGCCTTTCACAAGGCACACCCCAACAAACCCAGTGGACCACCAGGAAGTGCCCCTTGAGGTGGGGGCACTGTCATGATCAGGTGAGCATGCGCTCCCCCTCCCTTCCTACGAGGCTTTCCCTGGCTCCGCAGGTAATCATCGCACCTGCTGCCTCTTCCCTGCCAGCGCTGAAAAGGACCAGTTTGTGAACGCTCCAGTACTGGCTCATTGGGTAAACTGCCTAAACAGCAAGTAAGTCTATGTTTTCGCTCTCTGAGGAATCCTATTTAACTCCTCTTGCCCTCTTTCTCTTCCAGATTGTTGCCATCTTCGTGGTGCGTCTCCGGGGATCGTTGTGCGCTCACCTGCCCCATCATCCTCACCACCACTTCAGCTTTCGTAGTCCACCCGGTCAGACACCTCACCCAGCTCCACTCCTGCTATTTCCCTGCTGGGTTCAGCTGCTGGGCTTGCTGCTCATCCCACATGAGTATTGTCCTATTTTTCCCTTCTCCTAGCTCCCTCCTCCACTAATTAGCTCTCGTCTCCCCTTACAGGCTGAGTCCTCCTCTGGTGAGTGGCGTCTTACCTTAACTGTGGATTATTTTTGAATCAATGAATTGCGGTTGCACAACTTCTCTGTGTCATTTGAGTGATTTCTCTGATGTTGTTTCCTGCACGTGAGCTGATCATTCTTCAATCATGACAAAACTAAGATCAGGACAACATAAACTAAACAAGATTGACATTGGATATACTTAGCATAAACCTATAACTTAACCCTTTGAACTCTGAATTCCGCGGGCGGTCACGTCTCTGCATCTTAGTGCGTCTCACTGCGCGCTGAAAAAAAAAAAAGCTGTATTTCCGGTCTGCCAGTACAGACACAGCCTTGTTACAACCTGAGAAAAAAAGCTGTGTAATATATTCATTTTTTGTGGTATTTTTACAAAATTTTGACCTGAGCTTGAAAACACTTGGTTCTACATTTCTGTTGTGTTTTCCAGCCAGTATCTGACAGCTGTATGTTATTTGCAAGCATTTGTATCTAAAAAAACACCCTGGCGAACTTTCTTGTTACTCAGTGGCAGGAGCACTTAGAGAGATTATGACTGTTTTGCCCAAAAATTCAGAGTGTTTTCTTTTAAATGAGACTAACCCCATGAAGATGCTGCAAAGGGTTGAAGAACAGCTTTTGACTTACTTTGGGTATGTTATTTTTAGGCATTTTTAGGGAAGTTGAACAGAGTTCAACAGGCTAAACAGGAACACATCATAATAATAAGCCCAAAATAACAACTCAAGATCATAACTATGCCCCCATGACACCACATTGTTCTGTATTGCCCAAAGACAACTCAACTTGACTATTAAAGTGTCTATCAACTACCAATTTCTATCAATTTTCTTTTAATTCAGTCAACAAATTAATTTTCCATTTACTCTCAGTCATCAAGGCAGGTAAATATATTGTATGAAAGCTCAGTCAACAAAATAAAAAAAAAAATAAATAACTTTAATCCAGTTGATTTGACTGAACTTTCATACAGTTGTCATAAACTGCTTTGGAAGGCAGATTTGGTTTTAATGTAGGACCCAAGAGCGCAGGCAGTGTTATGTTGTTATTAGGACGCATTACTGTGTGACATGGGTGGTGGCTCCACCTTTCCGGGTCCGCCGCCACCTGGGGTATAAGAGTGCTGTAAGGAAGAGGGTCGGTCTCTTGACCTCCTCTCAGCCTGATGGCAGCACCTTGTATTATACGAGCGAGTCTACAGTAAAGTCATGTTCAGTTCAACACTCAGTCTCGTCCTTGGTTCTTGCTTTACCGACATACTACCTACTGGAGTGGTGGCTCAGTTGGTAGAGCACCCGCCCCACACCCGGGAGGCAGGGGTTCAAATCCCGGCCGGGTCATGCCGAAGACCATATAAAAGTGGAACTTCCTGCCATCCAGCTTGGTGCTCAGCAATAATGGAATGGAGGAGGGAAATCTGTGGTAGCGCCTTGCATGGCAGCGGCCCTCTGATTCTGCACTGGGGTGTGTGTGATTAACACAGTAGATAGGTAAAGCACAATCTCGTTCTACTGTACATGATTGGTTGTACAGTTAAATGACAATAAGGGTGATTTAATTTAATTACTTAATTAATTTAATTAATTAATTAATAACATTTGGCGACGAGGGTAAAAGTATGGACGCGGGGGTTTCTACTATTTGGCCGTTTTTGGAGCTTCCTGGTGAGCCACCAGTCCCTTGGGCGAGGTGGTTCGCCACATTCTAAAATTACTCGGTGGCATTGAACCTTGGTAGTCTGGAGAAGCTGCGGGCACGGGCACTGTTGGGTCACAGCTTGGGAATGGAAGAACAGTGTATCCTTAGTACCTTGGGTGACAGTGATAGCTTTGATGAAGTGGTTGAGCTAATGGCGAGACATTTTCGTGCCCCGGAAAACGTCATTGTCAGGAGGATTCAGTTTCGGCAGCGCTGCCAGTGGACCCGCAAGTCAGTGCAGCAGTATGTAGCAAA
The DNA here is from genome assembly GCA_020510985.1 of Pholidichthys leucotaenia. Taxonomy (NCBI): domain Eukaryota; kingdom Metazoa; phylum Chordata; class Actinopteri; order Cichliformes; family Pholidichthyidae; genus Pholidichthys; species Pholidichthys leucotaenia. The sequence goes on from CM035836.1 coordinate 189,337,879, forward strand.
CCTACGTCAGCTGGCAAAGGACTGTCAGTTCGGAGCATTAGAGGATGAGATGGTCCACGACCAGTTGGCAGAACATACCCTTTGCTCGGTGGCAAGGTTGCAGCTCCTAACATGCAATGGATTGCTGCGTCTGACGTTGATAGCTGTGTCTGACACTCTTCACATCAGAGTGCTTTTCTCTCCGTTTTTGTTTGTTTTGATTGTTTTTATCGATTTCATTTTTTTTTTTATCCCTGTTTGTTGTTATTAGTTTTTAATTACTGTTACCTCTGTATTGGCCTCGCCTAAAGTCCGTTCGGATGCACGAGTAGCTGTTTTTGGCTAGCTGCGGGCTGCCCATCTCAGCGCCTGGAACGCCATGGCTCCTTCTCCGTCATGTACCCACTGTTTATCGCTCCTCGATTAGGTCTCTGAGCTGGAAACGAGGCTCTCCAATCTTTACAAGATTAGGGAGGCCAAAGACCACATCGACACCATCATTCCCGGGCGATCATCGGCTCCGGCCACTGCCTCGCAGCTGGCGGAAACTGCTACTTATTTGGGTGAGCTCAGCACATCTCCACCTACCTCCACACCTGCTCCAGCACCTGCTCCAGCCTCCGCAGCCGTCCATGACCTCAGCAACAAACACTGGCTTCGTCTCGGGGTTAAACCAAAAGCTTCGCTTGGTCTCTCTCATCCTCCATCTGCGCCCTGGACCTTGGTTTGACCAGCTAATGGCCATCGTCGATCAACCGGAATGGGTCGCGCCTCTTCTCTTCCGGTGTCCTTGGAAAACAGATTTGATATCCTTTCCCTGGAGGATTTTCCCCACCTGGACGCTGGACGCCCGCCCATGGACGCCCCTCATCCCCCCTCCTCTCCTTCAGCGGCGGCTCATGTCCACAAAACCCGGATAAAGACCACCCAGGGTGTGTCAAATTACACACCTGTTTCAGATAGAAGAAAAGAGCGCATCTCCCCGCCTTCGCAACAACATCATCATCCTCTTCACAATTCCTCTCCACATCAGAATCCTCCGACAAACCCCCCCCAGACGACGCTGGTAATTGGCGACTCGATCGTGAGGAACGTCAGAAGCAGGTATTGTGTGACTCGATTTTTTCCTGGGGCTAGAGTCTCTGATATTGAGGCTCTTATCCCTGACCTATTGAATGTATTCCCTCACGTTCATACTGTCGTTGTGCATGTGGGATGCAATAACATCCCTTATGAAGCATCTGAGGTTTTAAAAAGTGACTTCAGGAGCCTTCTGTCTACTCTTATGAACTGTGGCAGACGTGTGCTCATCTCTGGGCCTGTGGCACCTCTCAGGCGAGGCTGTAATCGTTTTAGCAGAACTCTCAGCCTCAATTCTTGGCTGTGTTTTACTTGTCCTATTTTTAACATTGGTTTTGCTGACAATTTTAACTTATTTTGGAATTGCCCATCACTTATGAGGCCTGATGGCATCCACCCAAATAGACTTGGTGCACGTGTTTTAAGAGACAATCTTCTCCATTTTATTCGGTGTTTTCTGGTACAGTGACTGAAATTTGGTGTGTTTACTCACTCTGAAGTTTCTGGGTATGCCAATCTGCCCTTTTTTGGTCCTGTTCCCACATATTGTATCGATCCTATTAACTCGGGTGGTCTTTACCGTTTGGATCAGCCTTTGATTTATAATCCTTCAGAGACTGAGTCTGTCTCTCATTGCCCTAAATATTGTAACCCAGGACAAATACAACACAACTTGAAAAACACTCGCACTTCTGCAGCTCCTCCTCTTACACCACCTTTCAACTTTGCCCCTGTCTCCTCCCTTAGAGAACCTTTTTCTGCTCCCTCTAAAGTTAATAAAAAAGTTAAAAAAAAAAAATAGAATGCATAAACTTCCCATATTGATTAAACAAAATGTTGGTAAAATTCTAATCCAGCCTCAAGTCTATAAAATTAATAAAATTAATAATTTGGCCTCTGTTTCCCCCCCCCCCCCAAAGTTTAAAAATTAAATGTGGCTTATTAAACATTAGGTCTCTATCTTCTGGTCCATGATCTATTAATCGATCACCAGATCGATCTACTATCCCTCACAGAGACCTGGCTCGGACTTGATGATTATGTTGGTTTGAATGAATCATCTCCCTCTGGGTATTTAAACTGTCATAACCCCAGAGGTTCTGGTCGTGGTGGTGGAGTGGCGGCAATTTTCCATTCTAAATTACTAGTTAATGTTAAGCAGAAATTATGTTTTAATTCCTTTGAAGGTTTGGTCCTCAGTGTGGGGCCTGTTGGCAATCTTGGCTTGAACCCAATTCTCTTTGCCATAGTTTATCGTCCTACCACGGCCTATTCAGAGTTTCTATCGGAATTTGCCAAATTTTTAGCTGATTTAGTGCTGAAAACCGATTATTGTAGAGGACTTCAATCTACATGTTGATGTTGAGAGTGACTGTCTTAATAAGGCCTTCAATTCAATTTTAGACTCAATGGGGTTTTCCCAAAAAGTAAAAAATTCTACCCATTATTTCCACCATACATTGGACCTTGTTTTGACTTCTGGTATAGATATCGAAAATCTGGTTGTGTCTCCTCATAATCCTGTACTGTCTGACCATTGTCTGTTAATTTTTGATTTCATTATCTCTGATCACTTATTTCCTAAAGAAAAATACTACTACAGCAGATGTCTTTCTGATGACGTTGTTGCTAAATTTTTGCAGATTGTCTCCTCTATGCCATGGGTCAACACAACAGAAACACCTGAAATAAGTGATGGAGAGTCTGCTCCATTCGTGATTGATAGCATGGTTGATGGTGTTACTGCCTCTCTGCATTGGACTCTAGATTTGGTAGCCCCTTTAAAAAAGAAAAAGTCTAACCAGAGATTTCTTACCCCTTGGTTTAACTCAGAAACTCGTGGCTTAAAACAGAAAACTCGTCAATTGGAAAGAAAATGGCGTTCAACTAATTCAGATGAATTCTACTTGGCGTGGAGAAATCATCTCTTAATCTATAAAAAAATCTCTTAGAAAAGCTAGATCAAGCTATTATTCTGCATTAATAGACACAAACAAGAATAACCCCAGGTTTCTCTTCAACACTATAGCCAGGCTTACAAAGAGTCATGACTCGGTCAATCCTCACATCCCTCCTGAGCTTTCTAGTCAGGACTTTCTGAACTATTTCAATCTTAAAATTTTATCTATTAGAGATGAAATCAGTCAGATTCTTCCTACCGTAAACTCTAGTACATTAACTACTGCAACTCCCTCAACTGATATCTGCTTAGATAAGTTTACTCCAATCGACCTCTTAGAGTTGGATAAAATAATTGCCTCTTCTAAGCCTTCATCTTGCCTTCTGGACCCTATTCCTTCCAGGTTATTTAAAATTATTTTCCCAATTACTGGTAGCCGTATTCTTCTTATCATTAATTCTTCTTTAACTCTGGGTTATGTTCCACTGGCTTTTAAAACTGCTGTAATTAAACCTTTACTTAAAAAACCGATGCTCGATCCTGGAGTTTTGGCCAATTATCGACCAATCTCTAATTTGCCTTTCATTTCAAAAATCTTGGAAAGAGTTGTTGCTGTGCAATTATCTGACCATTTGCAGGGAGTTGGTTTGTTTGAGGTGTTTCAATCTGGGTTCAGAGCTAATCACAGCACTGAAACTGCCTTAGTGAAGGTCTCTAATGACCTCCTGACTGCATCGGATAATGGACTTGTCTCTGTTCTTGTTCTTTTAGATCTCAGTGCAGCCTTTGACACTATGGATCATGCCATTCTACTTGATAGACTGGAACACTTTGTTGGACTCAGTGGAACTCCGTTGCAGTGGTTTAGATCTTATTTGTCTGACAGATTTCAGTTTGTCCATGTCAATGATGGATTTTCTTCCAGCTCTAAGCTCAGTCACGGAGTTCCACAGGGATCTGTGTTTGGCCCTACCCTTTTTAGTCTATATATGCTCCCGTTGGGCAATATCATCAGAAAGCACTGTATACATTTTCACTGTTACGCAGATGACACACAACTATACCTGTCAATGAAGCCCGATGATTGTCATCAGATGGCCAAATTAGATGCCTGTCTTAAGGACATCAAAGCTTGGATGACTTGTAATTTTTTAAACTCTGATAAGACTGAAGTCATTGTTGTTGGCCCAAAACATCTTAGAAATTCTTTTTCAGATTATGCCCTTAATTTAAGCCCCTTTTGCACTAGCCCAGCATGGTACAGCACAGCATGCTTGGTAGGTCTTTGCACTAGCCCCAACACGCTTTAAGAGCAGCGAATCTCAGCCCCGCTCAAGGGCAGGGTCCCTCCGTGCTGAGCTGTACCGTGTTTTGACGTCAAAAACTTTGGTCGCCGCTGATTGGTCAGGTCTTAACGTCACGAAAGCGCCGTCTTCATTGAAATCTGTACGACCGCCATTTGCAATCACGGACTAACTCAGTCACGCAGTAAATACGATATTAATACAGACAGCGTTGTAGGTTTTGCGGAACTCTACACCGTGGTCCAACGAAGAGGTGCGGAGTTTTCTCTGCTTGGTGGCAGTTACACAGTGAGGAGTGACCCGATGGCTGGCCAGCATACAACTGGACTACAGTGATCCCTCGCTACTTCGCGCCTCACCTTTCGCGCCCTCAGTGCATCGCGGATTTTTCAAAAATATTCATCAAAAATTCAAAATTGAGAAAAAAGTTGCCCGGGCGCTAGCAGAAGGCAGGGAGACTACACGGAGAGCCGGCACAACTCAAAATCCACCTCTCTGATTCGCTGGCCAGCACCCCCCCCCCCCTAAGAGATTTTGTTCTCGTGTTGGCTCGGCTCGGGAATCTCGCAAGCTGATTGGCCGAGACGTCGCTGCTGCCTCTACGCCTCCTCCTGCTGCCTCTACGCCTTCCCGTCGAGAGAGAGAGTGAGAGAATGAACGTACGGATTATTTATATTATTTATACATTATTTTATGTATATTATTTATATTATTAATATTTTATTTACATGTTTCAAACTATTCTTTAATGTTCTAATGATAACATATGCATTTATAGGGTTAATATACACTTATTGATATTATATATACACAAAAAAAATGTATGTAAAAAATGGGGGGGGTGACGCTACTTCGCGGTTTTTCACTTTTCGCGGTCGGTTCTGGACCCCATTAACCGCGATAAGTGAGGGATCACTGTATATAGACAAGCTGAAGACGGTCGTGAGAGAACCAACCATGGTGAGTGATTTGTAATAATGTGCATCTGTTTGCATCTTTATCCTGTTGGTGGTAAGCTCACTTTTTTGAGCCGTTATACAGTGCTGTTCTGTGCTGGCTAACGTTTTTTTTGCTAGTTAAATGCTAACGCTAATGCTAGCTAGTACCAACTGTTGAATCACGCTTCTTTTCTCCTAAATATTCGCTTGTGAAAGCAAAACGATGAAATATGTTAATCCTGGTTAAAGTCCTGGTTTGGGTTTTGTATTGCACTTTGGTCCTGGGCATTTAATTGTGTGCAATTTAATGCTAGAATGTGTTTCCATATGCCAGGGTTAGCCTCCCTGTTTATATTGTGATACTGGTGAAATGGACTACAGGAGCCGAAATCTCGTCATATTAAAATTGCTTTTTCAAACCAGTGATTTATAAAGTCATTCATATAATTTTCTAAAGCGTCAGAATAGACCCACACACCTATTCTGTGGATCCTGCAGTGCTTTTCACTCATTTCATAAAGAGAAATCCGTATATTATATAGCTTCATTACAGACAGTGATATATTTATTTATTTTAATTTTGCTGATTACGGCTTACTGCCCTGAAAACCCTGAATTCTATTATGCAAAAAATTGGAATCTTACATAAAATTAACTTTAAAAAAAAAAATTTTTAAATAGAAATGTTGGCCGCTGAGGTGTTGGTTAATATGGGCTGTAGCCATAATCATCAATATTAAAATAAACACTTTCAATATATCCCTGCCCCTGTAATGAATCTATATATGGGTTTCACTTTCTGAAATGAGTGACAAAAATATAGAATTTTTTTATGGTATTCTAATTTTTGAGAAGTGCCTGTATATGTATTGAACTTGATTGAAACTAACCAACATCCATTTCTGTCGTTTGTCTAGGCAAGACGAAATCAGCCGCCCCACAACCTACCTCGCCACTGTGGAAAGTACTGAAATCCTTTGCTTTTATAGGTAAAGTGTCAAAAGCACAATTTCCACTTAATATAAAAGGGACTGAACTGAGATTTATTTGACTGTGTGAATATGGCACATCAACTGTAAAATAAACCGCTTGTTAATTTTTTTTTTTTGTCAGATCACTTGCATGATCCTTTGTGAGTTATATTCATAACTGTATGTTTTTGCGAATGCGAGATGTTCAGTTGTCAATATAATTTACTTTATATGTGTAGTTTATAGTCTATCATCAATAAACTCATGAATGTATTAATTCATTCTGATTGCTGAGGCCAAAGTAAAAGCAGATGATTTTAAATGTAACTCAGCCCTTGTAAAATCTACTGAAGTGCAGCTACATGAAAATTGTGGTTAGAGGAGTTATTGTTTAATTTGACCTTGTTAGATTTTTTCCCCTTTGGTATATTATTCTGTGCGTTTTTTTGCCAATATAATCGGTAATCGCTATTCAGCTCTATCGCAGCACACTGTGGAATCACGCTTTTCTTTTATGTATTCAGTGAACAATACGCTGAAATAAGCTTATGTAATCTGTTTAAAAAATACTGTCTTTTCTGTATATGTTGCACTTTTCGTGCTGTATTTTATTGTGTGCATTTTCCTTGTAGAATCACTTTTAACATCCCATGGGTGCACCACGCCAGAACGCCCGGACTCTCCAGCGTCTGACTACGGAGAATATGAATGTGTCCCGCCGACACCGGTATCGTCCAGATCACAACCTCCATCACAAGCTCCATCACGAGCTCCATCACCATCTCCATCACCAGCCCCTTCAGTAGCCGTGATCTCTCGTTTAAGTGCTGGTAAGGCACAGTGAACATGAGATTATCCCCTTTTTTTTTTGATTAAGGTTATTTCTGATAGCAGCATATTAAGGAATTTTATATGTCTGTGTCCAAAACAATTTGTGGTGTTCTGTTCTCGTTGTTAAACAACACAGTCACACTTTTAGGTGTGGTGGTGTGCTGGTGGAAATACTTTTGGAAGTCATAATATACCAAAACAGATACAGCACATGAACTGACTTTCAAAATGAACATGCCTCATTAAAAAGCTCCATGTCGGACTTCCGGTTATGGCTGCCACGTAGGACGGACGTGTCTCGCTCTGCTCTGCTCCTGGAAAAAAAAAAAATCGGCAAATAACTCTCTCATTTGGGACAGAACGTATCCCAGCATTTGGGCGAGGATATGTCGGCGAAGCCTAAGGCTGGAAAACCAGGAAAAGGAAAAAGCGAGCCGCCGAAACAGTCCAAATTAACGGACTTTCAGGTCTGTGACGCAGTAAACAAAACTCCATATATGGCGGAGGAGGCTGGCAACGGTGCGATGTCTGCGCGGGGAGGCGCAGATGCGCTGATGGCTGCCATGAGTTCAATGAGAGCGGACTTTTCCTCTAGATTTGATGGGATTATGACAGCGTTGGAAGGAATAAGAAAGGAATTGGGTGACTGTGTAGAACGAACGGCGCAGATGGAGCTCCGTCTCGCTAGTGCTGAAGATGACGTCACCCGTCTTCAATTAAAGGTGCGCACTTTGGAAAAAAAAAATAAATCTCTGGAAGATAATATTTTGGATTTGGAATCTCGGTCGAGACAGAATAATTTGAGGCTGGTGGGTCTTCCAGAGGAATCAGAAGGTCGGGACGTATGTTCCTTTCTGGAAAAGTGGATTCCGGAGGTGCTGGGCAGCGAGGAGTTGCAATCAGCAGTGGTTCTGGAAAAAGCACATCGTATTGGCCCACGGAGAGATAAGGGACCGCCGAGGACCTTAATTATGAAGTTTCTTAGCAACAGAGACAGGATGAAGATCTTCAACGCTGCACGAGCTAAAAAAGGAGAGATTAAACACCAGGACCAGCAGGTGCGGTTCTACCCAGATTTGGCCACAGGAATCCAGCAATTGAGGAAGCAGTTTGATCCCATACGTAAGGAGCTGCGCAACCTTGGGATTCGTCATGGTGTAATCTATCCTGCGAGACTGCTGACCACGTATGAGGGCAGAACCCACATCTTCAAGACCCCAGAGGAGGCGCAGGAGTTCATCAAGAAGATCAAAGAAGAAGAAGAGACTGGTGGGAGCTAAGCATGAACAAAATATAAGGTAGAATAATTAAGCATTTGCACAGGCATCTGACTGACTTGAAGTAAATAGTAAGTTTACAAAATATAGATTGTATTATATATTAAAAAAACAAAACAAAAACAAAACAAACAAAAAAAAAACTATGATGTACAAAGTTGTTAAAAATTTTGGAGTTAAGTTGGAAAACTACAGAGGAGAGTTAATGTTACGTCATTAAAAGCAGTAGAGTTAGGGTGATTGGGAGGATGAAGAAGGAGTGGCTTAGGCTGTTCCCCGTGGATGTGGAACGGTCGATGGCTATATCGGGAGACAGAATTTTTCTTTTGATTTTGGGGGGTTTGCCACAAGTGTGGGAAGGGGAAATTTGTTTGTGTGTAGTTTGTAGGATGAATGTTCAACCACTCATGTTTTTGCTTCTCTGTATGAGCATGTTTACACTGCAAGGTAATCCCAAACTCTCTATTGATCATGGACCAAAGTGTTAATCTTAATTTAACTTCATGGAATTGCAGAGGTCTACAAAATTTAAAAAAACTTAAACAAGTTATGAATAAAATAAAGGACATGGGTTCAAGAATTGTGTTTTTACAAGAAACTCATCTGATAGAGGAGGATGTTAAAAGAATTAGGAGTAGATGGCAGGGAAGTGTATTCACCTCTTCATTTTCATCCCGAGCCAGGGGAGTTATGACTCTCATACATAAATCAGTTCCTTTTCAAGTGAAAAATGTAATTGGAGACAAATTTGGAAGATATGTAATCATTCAAGGTTCTTTGCTATTAGAAAATATAAATCTTGTGAACTTATATGGTCCCAATATAGATGATCAGAAGTTCTTTGCTAATTTATTTCTCATCTTATCATCACTTACAGGGCAACATATAATAGCAGGGGATTTTAATTGTACATTGAATCCAGGTGTGGATAGATCAACAGGACTGGATTGTACGCACATTGGATGTAGGATGACTATTAATCATTTTATGAAAGAATTGAGATTGTTAGATATATGGAGAGAAATGAAACCACAAGTTAAAGCCTATTCTTGTTATTCCAGTACCTACAAGACATTCTCACGTATTGATTATTTTTTGATTTCCACAGAATTAAGGTCCAAGATTCAAAACTGCTTTTATGATAACATCGTGATCTCTGATCATGCACCCTGTTGTCTAATATATGTAGATAAAAAATTGACAAAGGAATCAGGTAGATGGCAATTTCAGCATAAATGGCTTCAGGATGAGGAATTTGTCAAGTATATAGAAAAACAGATAGACGAGTTCTTTGACATCAATACTACACAAACATCAGCATGTGTAAAGTGGGAGGCTTTCAAAGCTTTTATTAGGGGACATATTATTAGTTATACAGGATCAAAATCTAAGAAGACTCGAGAGGAGAGAGCTAAATTGGAACATAAAATAAAAAGTCTTCAGGAAAAAGTGTATGCAGGAAGTGACCCAAGGTTGGAGAATGAATTACTGATTTTGAGAGCTGAATACGACAAAAAATCAGCGAATAGAGCTGCCTCGAGTCTTCTAAGATTGAAACAATCTTTTTATGAACAAGGTGAAAAATCAGGAAAATTATTAGCATGGCAGATTAAACAATTGGAAATTAAAACACCAATTACCAGTATTATAAGTAACGGACAGGTAGTTATAGATCCTTTAGAAATTAATAGAGCCTTTAGAGATTACTATGAAAAATTATATGATACCAAAAATGAACCTGATTTAACAAAACTAAATGGGTTTTTGAACGAACTATCTATACCGTGTATACCAAATGAAAACAGGGAGATATTGGAGTCTAAAATTAGTCAAGAAGAAGTTGGGCTAGCCATTGATAATATGAAATCAGGAAAAAGTGCAGGACCAGATGGTCTTCCAGTTGACCTTTATAAAAAATTTAAGAATAAATTAATAAAACCTTTTTTGGAAATGGTTTTAGAAGCATTTCAAAATAATAATTTACCATCATACATAAATAATGCCTTAATTATACTGCTGCCAAAACCAGGTAAGCCCTCTAATAAATGTGAAAATATGAGACCAATAAGCCTATTAAACGCCGACCTTAAGATAATCTGTAAAATTTTAGCAAGACGAATACAAGAAATTTTACCAAATATTATTAATCGAGATCAGAATGGCTTTATAAAGGGTAGACAAGACTTCCATAATGTAAGAAGACTATTTAATATTATTTATTTTAATAAAGAAGCACCGGATACAGCTCTCCTATCATTGGACGCCGAAAAGGCCTTTGATAGAGTTGAATGGCCCTTTCTTTTTGAAGTCCTACAAAGGTTTGGACTTGGAAATAATTTCATAAAATGGGTTCAAATAATATACAATAATGCTACAGCAGAAATCCTAACAAATAACAATATTTCAAAACCAATAAAAATCAATAGAGGATGTCGACAAGGCTGTCCACTTTCACCTTTACTGTTTACTATGGCAATTGAACCTTTAGCGATAGCGATACGTTTACATTCACAAATATATGGAATTAAAGTTGGGCCAACAGAACATAAAATCTCCCTGTACGCCGATGATATAATTTTGTTTATGTCGAATCTAAAAAAATCAATTCCAACCTTGTTGAATTTAATAAAGAATTTTGGGGAAATATCAGGATATAAAATAAATAAAACTAAATCTTCAATATTAATGCTAAATGAGACCCAGAGAAATTACCCAGCCCCTGAGGCAAATCAATTCAATGTTGTAAATCAGTTTAAATATTTAGGAATCCAAATTATGCCTAAGCTAGAATCAGTCGCCAGCGTCAACTATGAAGCCTTAATGTCAGATATCAATGAGTTAACTCAGAGATGGATGTCACTACCAATGTCGATGATCGGGAGAATCAATATACTTAAAAGTAATATTTTACCTAAAATACTTTATTTATTTCAATACATTCCCTTATCACCACCTTTAGATCTATTCTCAAGAATAAAAAAAAAGTTAGTGGAATTTATATGGAACAACAGGAGGGCTAGATTACGTCTGTCTTTATTATATTTACCATTTGATCGTGGAGGTCTGAAATGTCCAAATTTTATGTTGTATTATTGGTCGGCACAACTGAGGTCTATGACATATTATTTTTCATCAAATGATCCTCCTCACTGGACTGAAATGGAATCATACAATTTACCTTTACCTCTTCCCATATTCATATACTCAGATTCGGCAAAAAAATTACAAAAACAAGTTAAAAATCCATTTGTAAAGCATATGATCAAAATATGGTGTGAAGCTAAAAACTATTTAAAAGAACCACAGTTATTGTCACAATTTAGTCCAATATGGGGTAATCAATATTTTAAACCAGGGAGAGCGGACGCTGTATTTAAAGTATGGAATTTAAAAGGGATACAAAAGATTCAGGATTTATATTTGCCATGTGCAGACAACATAATGTCTTTTGAAGAGCTGAGGATCAAATTTAATCTCAATAGAACACATTTTTTTAAATATCTTCAACTTAGAAACTTTATTCGATCAAATCAAAATAAAGCTCTCACTCGACCTATTTATTCATCCTTGGAAAAAATGATGATGAAAGATAGTAAAAGAAAGGGTATTATTTCAGAGTTTTATAACTCATTGACACTATCTTCAAGTGAAAATTCACTGAAAAGATTAAACTACTGGAAAGAAGATCTGCAAATTGAAATTTCGGAGGAACAATGGGAATTGGCTTGTACAGAAGCTCAAACCAAATCAATAAATGCACGCCTTAAATTGATACATTTCAAATGGTTAATGCGGATGTATGTTACACCGGAGGAGTTAAATAGATATAACAAAAATATACCAGATACATGCACAAAATGCATGGAAAGTAAAGGAACCCTATTTCATTGTTTATGGGAATGTAGATTAATAAGAATGTTTTGGGAAGAGGTGAGGGTAACAATTGAAAAAATAATCTCAAAACAAATCATACTGAATCCTAAACTGTTTTTGTTGGGTCTGTACCCAGAAAAGCATAATTTTAATAAAAGTGAAAGAACATTCATAGACCTCAGTTTGCTTAATGCCAAAAAATGTATTGCACTATTATGGAAAAAGACTCATAGACCAGATGTGACTCAGTGGTTAAGACAGATGTTAACAAACCTTCCATTAGAAAGAATAACATATATACTGAAATCAAAGGAAATTGTGTTTGAGAATATATGGAGACCTTTTATTGATTATGTAAAAAATTTAAACATAACTCTTGAAGAAGAAGGTGAATGATGTGTGTGGACCTTGTAAATTCCAAACTGGTGAACATAATATGTATACTTATGTATTGGATTGTCTAGACTAAACAGAGGAGCATTGTTGAAGACTTGATTTTGTTGGTGGTTGTTGGTGTTTTTAGTGCATTTTTTTTTTTTGTAGTACTTTAGCGTTAGTGTTTGATTGTTTGTATCATGTTTGTTAAAAAAAAAAAAGGTTCAATAAAGATATTGTGGAAAAAAAAAAAGCTCCATGTCACTTTTATTAAGCCATTTTTATTAACCCATTCCTATTTATGAGTCCACAATACAAAGAAAATCTTTTAAAGATCCATCCATCTATCTTTTTGCACTTAAATCCTTTTCGGATTGCATGGGGGGATGTTCACTATCACAACACCCTGTGAGTTGCACAATCCTCTCCATTGAAGTGCCGAAACATGACATTTGAGCTTAAATACAGCAACGAAGCATAATAATCCCACCACAGGCTTTCACCAGTGTAATTCCATAGTATATTTTTTTGATATGTTTAGATACAGCATATGTAACCACCATGACTTTGTCTTTCATCTAGCCAAGAGGAAAAAACGAAACTCCATCTCGGACATAGCATCTGTGATGACACAGGTGCATGAGGATGAGATCCGTCTCCAGGAAAGGCTGCAGGAGATGCAGGAGAGGATGCAGGAAAGGCTGCAGGAGAGGCAGGAGCGTCAACATCTTGAGCGCCACGAGCAGCTCAAAAGACACCATGAGCAGCAAAATATATACAATAATCAATACTTGCAGCATTTGCATGAGGTTGCTGCAAACACGCGGGTAGCCCAGGAGCAGGATGCCGCCTTCCGAAGGGAGGAGCTGACAGAGACGGCTACCTTCAACCAATCCTTTCTGGCACAGTTTGGGAGGCTTGTTGACGCACTGAGTGGTCGGCGTGTATAACATATATCGCTTAATGTTGTTTTTTATTTTAAAAGTCTTTTTTTGTTAATATTTGATATATAATAAAAGGGAAGTGTTTTGGATCAAAGTGTGGTTTGTCTATTATAACACTGTTTTAGAAAAATGCATAATTACTTATACATTCCATTGCCTAGTCTTATCCAAATGATGCTGTACATCCTGTCAGGTATCAACCGTTGTAAAGGTAATGTAATTGTGACCTACACAACAAAACAGAAATGTTTTTGTAAGCTTTCTCTTCTTTTTATTGAAATATCATAAAAAATTATGACCACAGGAGCCAATTGTAAAATTTGGGTACATTTTTTAGGTAAACTTGGAATAAGTTGTACAGTTGGACTTTAAAATGCAGCAGGAGAGACTGCTAAAGCTTAAAGTCAAAGTAGGTAAAAAGGTAAGTCAATTTAAATTGAATGTTCTATTGGCATTCCAAATTCTGAGAATTACAATACTTTAGGAGTGTAGCATCATATAAACGGAAAATACCAATAATGTTTAAACGCTGACATGAAGTTGAAAAACATGAGTTTTTTTATTCAGTACATACAAAATGCCCATGGATTTAAAAACAATTACAATTTTGTGTTGGCCAGTGTGCCACTGTCTCATTATTTAAACTGAATAAAAAAATGTTTCAGCTCATTATTTCAAGGTCATTTGGCAGTTACATCAAACCAAACCTGACTTGTGTAGTTGCAGAATTTTTATCAGAGAGTTTCTCCAGTTTTTGAGCATCTAATATCCGTCCCTTATCTGTCCCTTATCAGTTAAATAACAGCAGACAGATTGGCAAAGGATACACAATTGTGTTGCTCAAAACCGTGTGCCCCACTGTGGTGCTACCTTTTGTAAATCTGTCATTTTTACAAATATTTACACTTATTTTGAAAGTAAAGGTGTGATAGGATTAAATTTAAATATAATACGTTTCTCAACTAAATGTGTGCTTCTTAAAACTATTTGAAATTTTTTTTAAATTAGTAGTGTGATAGTCTTAAAGTTAAGCAGTTTCTAAACATAATTCCTAGGTCAATTTGCAGTTCCAGCAAAAGGAAAGGTGTGTTATGTTGCTGCTGCATTTTTTTGCAGACCACTTCGCCGGTTTTTTGCCATGTAATTAGCCGTCCCTAAAAAAATAATAAACATTATGAAAAACATAGGAGACATATGAAAAGTGCACAACATTTTATTCATTAAACACAGACTTTAGACCTATGTACACACATGAATAATTACCAAATTCTAAGTATAATTATTGTTACACAAGTAATGCATCATAACATCTTCAGAGGTTTATTGTCAGTGCAATTCCCAGTGCAATACGACATGAATGCATGTCTAGTACATTTGTTGATGCATTGAATATATATTTCTACAGTACATGTATCTAGTAAGTATTTTCCATGTAACCTTGTGACTGCATTATTTTAATTCCTTTTAATCCTAGATCAAGTTTGTTTTGGCATAAAATGCATGATAACTGTCAAATATATCATATTATACCTAACTCAGTAAAGTTTACTTTTTGAATATATATTTTGTGGCTAATATAGTTATTAACATGGCGATCAAGTTGTGTCAGCTGATCATTTTTTTCTATGACACCACCTCACTGAGTGCTGCAGAAGCAGGTACATCCATGATGTCTCAAACTGTCAACAGTCTCCATGATTTTCAAGCAGATCAGAGCAATTTGTTGCAAATTTGTTGCACAGGAAATAAACGTTTCTACAGACATTCTTAAGCTCTATAACCACTGATCGTTTGTGTGACAGGCTGATGACATCTGTGACAGGTCAGGTTCGCCCAGAGCGAATGAAGCAGTAATTTCCCCACAACAGAGCCATCTGAAACACACACAGTGTACATATTTTAGTACCTAACAGCGATAAATTGCAGACATTAAAGTGTAGTACGACGTACTTATAGCAAACTAGCATTAGCAAAATTAGCTTACTGTAATATATGACCTAGTTTGTATAGTCACGCCTTTGGCTCTCCCAGAAGCTGCAGAAATATTTCCAGAGTGTTTCATCTCGCTGTCTGTACCCTTGTCTAGCGGTCCTTTTTGGCGTTTATGGTGAAAAAAGCCACAGACCGAGGAGTGCCTTGTACAGCTGTATGTGTTTATGTTTTGGTTGGGTTGCGTTTTCTACATCACGGGAGTGTGGCGCCGCCTGCTGTTCAATTCAATTCAATTCAACTTTATTTATATAGCGCCATTTCACAACAACAGTCATCTCATAGCACTATCAACTGTAGGGGGGAACCCCCACAGTTGCAGAAAGACCCCAGCAATCAGGCGATCCCCTGTGAGCAAGCACTTGGTGACGGTGGAGAGGAAAAACTCCCTTTTAACAGGAGGAAACCTCCAGCAGAACCAGGCTCAGGGAGGGGCAGTCATCTGCTGCGACTGGCTGGGGGGTGAGGGGATAGAGAAGAAGAAAAGAACAGACATGTAGAGAGCAAACAGCACGATGGGGACTCAATCTATGGGAGAGAACAAACAAATGTTAATGACCAGCAAAAAAAAATATTTCATTGAGAGTGAGGAAAGGAGTGAGGCCCAGTGCATTACTGGAGGTCCCCCGGCTGACTAAACCTATTAGCAGCATAACTAAGGGAGGGTTCAGAAACACATGATCCCTCCCTAATTGTAGGCTATATCAAAAAGGTAGGTTTTAGCCCTATTCTTAAAAACAGAGATCGAGTCTGACTCCCGAATCCAGATTGGCAGCTGATTCCACAGGAGAGGAGCTTGATAACTGAAGGCTCTGCCTCCCATTGTACTTTTGGAGATTCTAGGTATTACAAGTAATCCTGCATTTTGGGAGCGTAGTGCTCTGTTAGGATAATACGGTAGTATCAGATCTTTTAAATAAAAAGGAGCCTGATTGTTTAGAGCTTTGTAAGTAAGAAGCAGGATTTTAAACTTAATTCTAAACTCTATGGGAAGCCAATGAAGGGAGGCCAGAACCGGAGAGATATGATCTCGCTTTCTAGTACCTGTTAAAACTCTTGCTGCAGCATTTTGGATCAGATGAAGACTTTTTAAAGATGTTTTAGGACAGCCTGATAATAAAGAATTACAATAATCTAATCTCGAGCTAACAAAAGCGTGGATCAGCTTCTCAGCATCACTCTGAGACAAGATGCTCCTAATCTTGGCAATATTACGCAAATGATAGAAGGCAGTCTTAGAAACAATTTTTTTTTTTTTTTTCCCGGTTCCGCCAGACCGGTGGCGCCACACGAGTCGGCTGCCCGTTGCAACAGCCTTTTTTTTTAATCTTCCTTCTTCTTTCTACACCTTTCACTCTGTATATACATCACGGACGCACGGATCGCCCCGGGGGTCTCCCGGGTCGGCGGAAGGAGCCACTGTTTGCAGCGGGAGACGTTACAGCGGGGAGGAGCTAGTGCTAGCTAGCACTTGGCCGCCGCCCGGTGCTAATGGGAAACTCGACATACCGGGAGCTGTAGCGAAAACGACGCGGGTGCCGGGCTGGAGTTTAGGCGGCGTGCAAGAAATATAAGACAGAATAATAAAGAGCGATGGCAAGAACCAAGCAGACCGCCCGTAAAATCTACTGGAGGAAGAAGCCCCCCAGGAGACAACTAGCCACCAGGGCTGCTCGGAGAGGTGCTCCGGCCACCGGCAGAGTGAAGAGGCCTCACCGTCACAGGCCCGTGGCTTTGAGAGAGATCCATCGCTACCAGAAATCCACGGAGCTGCTCATTCGTAAGCTGCCCGTCCAGCGCCTGGTGAGGGAGATCGCTCAGGACTTCAAGACCGTCCTGCGCTTCCTGAGCTTCGCCGTCATGGCTCTGCAAGAGACCAGCGAGGCCCACCTGGTGGGTCTCTTCTTCGCCAAGAGGGTCACCATCATGCCCAAAGACTTCCAGCTGGCCCGCCGCATCCACGGAGAGAGAACTTAGACTTTCTGCTGCACATTCACCAACCATAATGCTCCGCACTGTGTGTCTATATATATACATTTATAGTAATATGTACATATGTTTACTAGATGTTCTTGTTTTTTCTTGCCTTCTGATTGTTGCTCTGAGTGTTGCTATCCCTGTGCTGTTGCAATCCTGGAATTTCCCCATTGTGGGACTAATAAAGGCTTATCTTATCTTATCTTAATATGTGAATTGAAGGACAAATCCTGATCAAAAATAACTCCAAGGTTCCTCACAGAGCTATTAAGAGAAAGAGTAACCGCATCCAAACTGAAAGTTTGATTTGGAAAGGAATTTCTAAGGTTTTTTGGACCAACAAGAATGACTTCAGTCTTATCTGAATTTAATAGCAGGAAATTACAAGTCATCCAAGCTTTGATTTCCTTAAGACAGGCTTCTAACTTGGCTAATTGATTACTATCATCTGGCTTCATTGACAGGTATAATTGTGTGTCATCTGCATAACAATGAAAATGTATACAGTGCTTTCTAATAATGTTGCCTAACGGAAGCATATATAAACTAAAAAGAGTAGGGCCTAGCACAGATCCCTGTGGAACTCCATGACTAAGCTTTGAGTTGAAAGAAAACTCATTATTTACATGAACAAACTGGAACCTATCAGATAAATAAGATCTAAACCACTGCAACGAAGTTCCATTAAGTCCAACATAGTGCTCTAATCTATCAAGTAGAATATTATGATCGAAATCATATATGATTTCAATCTATATAATATTAATATAATTTAATATAATATAATATAATATATGATCGAAATATTATAGAAATCCCACCCACCCAAGCTCAACACGGTTGAAATGTGGTGCTAGTGCCGACAAAAGCATACCGAACCATGCTATGCTGTACCGAAGTATGCTGGGCTAGTGCAAAAGTGGCATTAGATGCGGCCACTCTCACTCTGAACAGTTGTGTGAGGAACCTTGGAGTGATTTTTGGAGTGTTTAAAGGATTTGTCCTTTAATTCACATATTAAAACTGTTTCTAGGACCGCCTTATATCATCTGCACAATATTGCCAAGATCAGGAGCATCTTGTCTCTGAGTGATGCTGAGAAACTGATTCACACCTTTGTCAGTTTGTGATTAGATTATTGTAATTCGCTATTATCTGGTTGTCCTAAAGTATCTTTAAAAAATCTTCAGTTGATTCAAAATGCTGCTGCTAGAGTTTTAACTGGTTCTAGAAAAAGAGATCATATTTCCCTGGTTCTGTCCTCCCTCCATTGGCTTCCCATCGAATTCAGAATCAACTTTAAAATCCTTCTTCTTACTTTAAAAGCTCTTAACAATCTGGCCCCCCAATATATAAAAGATCTCATATTACCTTACCATCCTAATAGAGCATTACGCTCCCAAAATGCTGGCTTACTTGTGGTGCCCAGAATCTCAAAAAGTACGGTGGGAGGCAGAGCCTTCTGCTACCAAGCCCCTTCTCTCTGGAACCAGTTACCACTCTGGGTCCGGGAGTCAGACTCGGTCTCTGTTTTTAAGAACAGGGTAAAATCCTTCCTTTTTAATATAGCTTTCATTTAAGGAGGGTTTTTGTGTCTTTTAACCCCACTCTTGTTCTATTGTTATCTGATCCATACTGCTGGTTGACCTCCAATATTGTACTTGGCATCTTATTGCTATGTTCTTTATGTCTGTCCTTTCCATCCTCCCTATCCCCTCATCCCCAGCCAGTCGCAGCAGACGGCTGCCCCTCCCTGAGCCTGGTTCTGCTAGAGGTTTCTTCCTTCCAAATGGGAGTTCTTCCTCTCCACTGTCGCTTAGTGCTTGCTCATAGGGGATCGTCTGATTGCTGGGTCTTTCTGTGACTGTGTGGGGGTTTTTTTCTGCACTGTGGCACCACGAGACGGCTTTTGTTGTGATGTGGCGCATTATAAATAAAGCTGAATTGAATTGAATTAACACACTCGGGCGAACTGACGTTACCCATGGCCATCAAGTTAGCTCAGCAGTGTGAGGCGGCAGACAAGCTATCACGGGAGCTCAGTGAGAGAGTGTCACACCACCATTTTAAACCACAGTCGACGGCGCAAGCAGTGGACCTGGACAGCGACAATGGCGGAGAGGATGAAGAATGCCCCAATGCTGTAAAGATGAGGTCTGCCCCGGGATCGCCCAGGTATTTGGGTTGTGGGTCCACCGAGCACCGTTATAAGGCTAGAGAGTGTCCGGCAAGAGGAAGACGCTGCAGCACGTGCGGGTTCTTGCATCATTTCGCCAGGGCATGTTACAAGTTCGAGCGAGGGGATCTGAGACACATGGAGGATCTCCCCGCTTTACCTCCCACGGTTGTTCGCAGTGTATCCCCAAGTGTCAATGATCCTTCTTACCATACGGTGGAACTGGACTGAGTAACAGTGCCATTGCTGATTGACATGGGAGAGGTGAGATCCATGTAAGATTGGGCAACCGTGAGGAGTTCCTTCTCACAGTATCGGGTTGGAGAAGAGTGATCGGGCTGTGGTTTGTGGGACCTGCCAATTCCGTGACCGATGGACGGAGCTGTATGGGATGAACCTTTGCCTAGTAATCTGGACAATGAGCAGGACCAATTCCACCCAGGACCATCGCGGGAGGGTCCCAGTGCCAGCGCCCAAGTAACCCTAGTCGAGGGAACTGGGCGGTACGGTGGGATGCCCGTGACGGTGGGTGGCGTCGAGTGGAGGGCCCATTCTACTCCCAGATTTCTGCTGAAAGGAACCGGAGAGCAGGGGGTCACAACAGCAATGCCAGCAGTAAAAATGAAAGCGAGCGGGGCAGGACCAGCTGGTATGAGGAAATGACGTGCCAAACAGACACTGGAAGCCAAGTAGGGCCCCTCTGTGGATCGTGGACATGGCCCGACCCAGAGAGGTGGCCCGGTCGAGTGGTGTTCGGGACAAACGCTGACGAGAAGTTGACCAGGGGCGGCTGCAAGTGGTGGCTGTTGGGGAGGATGCCTGCCTCCAACTATCTGATGAGTCGTGGAGGCATCCCTGTGAGCTGCGGCACGCCAAAGAGGAGAAGGTGGTGTTTGGACTTCAACGTGGGCCATCCCTGGGAACTGTCTGACTGTTTTCCGGGGGGGGGGGGGGGGGTTCCTCTACTGGGGCAGACTGATGGTTGGGCGATGTATATAATGCATGGTGATGAAAATGGGAGATAACCGAATTGTATATTAGATCTGTTAACGTGATTGTTTTGTGTTTTATACTATTTATTTTAGGAACATGGCAGTTCTCTGTTTAATGGACTGTGCTTTTAGTATAGATGGCAGAATAATCCATCTTGCTGTGGGGGGGTGGAATGGTTGTCCACCTGTTCCCCCCTAGTTTTAGTTGGTTTTGAGTGAGTGTGATAGATTGTTTAGGTATTTCTGCTTAGTTTTAGTGCATGATTTGGGTTCCAAATTGGGGAGGGTTTTGATTGTATGCATGTGATTGGACCATTTTTTTGAAGGGGGGGAAGTGTTATGTTGTTATTAGGACGTATTATTGTGTGACACGGATGGTGGCTCCACCTTTCCGGTTCCGCCACCACCCAGGGTATAAGAGGCCTGTAAGGAAGAGGGGTGGTCTCTTGACCTCCTCTCAGCCTGACGGGAACGCCTTGTATTATACGAGTGAGTCTACAATAAAGTCGTGTTCAGTTCAACACTCAGTCTCGTCCTTGGTTCTCGCTTTACCGACATAAGAGGCAGGACTTCAGGTGCAATAATGTTCATTAACAGAAAACTGAGGAAAAACAAATGACAGCTCGGGGCTGCAAACAAAACTAAATAACAGGAGCAAACTGACTGGAAACTGGGCAGGAACAACGACTACGACAAATGACTATGAAGGAATGACGATGACACCAGACAGAGCACAAGCACAAACTGACATAAATAGGGGAACTCACAATTACATGGAATGTGAGACAGATGGGAGACAATCAGGGTAAACTGTAACACATGCGAGGGAAAGTGGCTATGGGTACAGAACACACAAGGGACTGACAACGATAGGTAAACAAGTACAAGGGATACACACGAGACTTGCACAGGAGACTGGGGTGACACAGAGAACTAAATAACAAGGGCAACGGGGATGCCGTGACAGACTAAGGACTGGGGAGCACAAAGGACAATCACAAAGGAATACATACAGCAATAATGCAAATAATGACAGGGAAAACTCAATGATATCAAAAAACAAACTTATCGCAGGGGTATGGTCCCCAGACCATGCCCAGATCATAACAGCGCCCCCCCCCCCAAGGGTGGGTTCCAGACACCCCCAAAACCTACGGAGGGTGACAATATGTATGGGTACATATTCATACTATGTAGGATAACTAAGTAGACGGTTATGCTGTTTATTCCATCTAGCTACAATGCTCCGCACTGTGTGTTTATATATTTATATGTATATTCGCTGCTCTTGTTTTTCTTGTCTTCTTGATTGTTGCTCTGAGTGTTGCTATCCCTGTGCTGTTGCAATCCTGGAATTTCCCCATTGTGGGACTAATAAAGGCTTATCTTATCTTATCTCTTATCTTAAACCGACAAAGAGAAACAAAAGACTAGGAGGGAGGAAAGGGAACGAAGGACTGGAGGGAGAAAGTCTACACCAAACAAAACAAAACAAAACAGTCCATCGGGTGGTCAGCCGGAGTCCAGGGATCACCACCCAGGGAAACACGGCATGTCGGGGGGCCGACCAAAGTTCATGGACCCCCAAACCAAGGAGACGAGTGGGTCAGGGGGCCGCCCGGAGTCCATGGGCCCCCAAATCAAAAAACACTGAGTCTGGTGACCTCCCCAAGTCCATTGGCCACCAGACGGACGAACATGGTGCCGCAGGGATGTTGAGTTCAGAGGGGCATCAGCTGAAGAGCGGACTGCTTTGACAACCGGGGTGGAGTGAACAGCTTTGATGACCAGAGTGGAGTGGACTGCTCCAATGACCAGAGTGAAGCGGACTGCTCCAACGACCAGGGTGGAAAGGACGGCTCCAAAGAACCAGATGGAGCGGACGGTTCAGACAAACCAGGTGGAGTGGACAGCTCCGACGATGGCGGAGGTGGAGCATACAGCTCGAACGATGATGAAGATGGAGCATGCAGCTCGGACAATGGCAAAAGTGGAGCGTGCAGCTCGGACGATGGCGAAGGTGAAGTGTGCAGCTCAGGTGACGAAGGCTGGCAAATGGTGAGCCCAGATGGTGATGGAGGATGGTGAGTGGTGTGCTCGGGAGCCTGGAATTTCATCCTCGATGCATCCATCTTAGACGGCGAGGAAAAAGCACATGTTGGTGCTGAGTCCATACAATAACCAACAGAAAAGCAAGGCGGGGAGAGCACAGAAGCAGATGCAAACTGCAACTGGGTAACCCCACTAGGAGCAAGACAAGCCCTGTCCATTAATGATGTTAAAAATACTAAAAAGAGTACTTACCTTAACTCCCACTCCTCTGCTGATGGGGACCCGAGGCATTGCTGCTGGAGAGGCAATCGCAGGCATCACTGCTGGGACGACGACCTCTGGAGACACTGAGCGCAGCGGATGACGTAGCCTCTGGAGACTCTGGCAGAACAGTAGACGCGGCAACCCCTGGAGACACTGGCAGCACAGCGGATGAGGCAACCCCTGGAGACGCTGGCAGCACAGCAGATGAGGTGGTCAGCTCAGTAGTGGGTGCCGATGCCGTAGAGGAGGAGGACAGCAGTAGCAGATGAAGGGAGGGAAGGAGCTGATGAGACAGCTGGTGCTGGAGGGAGCTGGTGACGAGGAGCCAGCACTGGAGATCTGGGAACCAGCGTTGGAGCGAAAAGCGCCAGAGCCAGGGGATGCTGATTCATTGGCACAGGCCTCGACATAACCAGAGAGCTGTCCACCAGCCCGTGGAGTGGCTGCGGAGAGGCAGGCCGGAGCTGGTGCACGGCGAGGGGAAAGAGTAGCTGGAGCCAGAGGATGCTTCCTCGTTGGCACAGGCTTCAGCATTCTCAGTGAGCTACTCCTCCGCATGAGCTACTCCTCCGCAAGCAGAGTGAGCGCTGCAGCCTACCAACGGAGGAGATTAGCTCCACTCCCTCTGGAAACTCCTCCAGACACGGATGGTGACCAGCTGGGCCTTTGTTTGCTGGTGTCATTCTGTCATAAACTGCCTTGGAAGGCAGGTGTGGTTTTAATGTAGGACCCAAGAGAGCAGGCAGGACTTCAGGTGCAATAATGTTTATAAACACAAAACTGAGGAAAAATAAATGACAGCTCAGGGGCTGCAAACAAAACTAAATAACAGAAGCAAACTGACTGGAGACTGGGCAGGAACAACGACTAGGATGAATGACAACGAAGGAATGAAGATGACACCAGACAGAGCACAAGCACAAACTGACATAAATAGAGGAACTCACAATTACATGGAGCGTGAAACAGCTGGGAGACAATCAGGGTAAACCATAACACATGAGAGGTAAAGTGGCTATGGGTACAGAAGGTAAACAAGTACAAGGGATACACACAACACTTGCACAGGAGACTAGGGGGACACAGAGAACAATAACAACACGGGCAACGGGGACGACACGACAGACTAAGGACCGGGGAGGACAATGGACAATCACAAAGGAGCATAAAAGGCAATAATGAAAATAATGACAGGGAAAACACAATGATCTCAAAAAATAAAACTTTGAGCGTGGGCATGATCCCTAGACCATGACAACAGTAAAATTTTCTATTTAAATTTTTCCAGGAAGAAGAACAGAAAATTAGCACAGCAAAATCCCCTGTACTACCTTGTACATATTACCTGAAATTTACTTCGGTTTTAATGTGTTCCAGAAATTGTTGGTTGTGGAGTTTTTGTCAGCAGTGACAATGGTCCCATTTATTAAATGTCACAAATTTCCACACATCATATGCAAATTATTTTGTCCCTTGTCAATGGCCAAATTAGCTTAAACTCACATTTAAATGCACATAACATTAATTACCACACAGTGATAGCTCTGCTTAAGGGGAGACAGCAATACTAAACCTAATTGCTTCCACTGAGATGATCAAGATATATCCTGTACCTGAGAAAACCGAGGGTGGCCCGGGCAGAGAATCGGGAATACGGCCATGCTATCCCTACAGGATAAGACACACTCATGACTGAAAAGAGAACAGACTGGTCGCTGTGTGGCAGCATGTTATGTACTGCATGTGTCATTCTGGTAGCTGAGCATGTTCTGAGGTACATCTACATCCTGTAGTAAATGCTTTGTGCCTATATACTGAATAATTTATAGCCAAGAAACTGTTTATATTCAAAACCACTGCTTATTGATATTCAGTAGCATTACTCTTGAGCTGAAGTCAACTCAAAGACCAGGTATGGTGACTTTGGGTTTAACACCAACAGAATAATTACATTAAAGCAAAAATATGCATCCAGCAATTTTCCCTTCTCTATCAAGCTGGGTTGCAAGGAGTGGAGGTTATCCCAACTGATTAGGGGTGAGAAAATGCTGCCAAAATGCATAACTCCCAATATGGTAATACAGCAGTACAAACTCTTACTAATTTAAGACGTGTGAGCTGTTAAAATATGGAAAAAGTGCAGTCACTGACTCCTTTAAAAGACTTGTAAAAATGCTGGTGACTCTAAATAGCAGCCTGCATCACCAGTTTTCAGGCTGACTGGCGCGTTTGTGTGACATCAGCAACGTGAGGACATGAAACGATATCCCAGAGAAATGCGCTGTTATCTGTGGGAGATGAGACCTGCTTAAAGTCTGAAAAGGCTGCGGCTGTGGAGGGTTGTTGAGGTGTGAATTTATGCTAATGGCACTCGTGACTGCCTCTCATCGTAGTGCTATTTCAGTTCATTCATTCCTCACATAGACCAATTTTCATGTCGCACATGTGACAGTCCTGGTACAGCTGTTACATCACCAGACCAGTCTTTAGTCGGATGCAGTCACAGAGCCCATAAGTTGGCCCATAAGCTTAGTGCAGCACAAAGGACATGAACAACTGCACAGAGTACAAATCTTAAAGTGAGATGGGGGATGGGTGGAATACTATTCCAATCTCATTGTCTCAGTTATGATCATCTTTCTTGCTCAAGCCACCCCCATGGACATAACTGAAATACAATCCCCACATTAACTGCTGAATGCCTTTAAGTGCTATGTGGTTTTATATGAGATGTAGGAGTGAATCTGAGGATCCTTTGCACGCTTACATCTCCATTGTTTCTTTAATACAGACACTCATCACTTGCGCCAGAAACAATCTGCTCCTCTAAAAGCACTTGAAAGTATACTTCTTAGTCTCTATTTGGAATCTAAGATCAGACCATGACAGTTGCAGAAGTATGCAGAATATGTGATGAGATCTACAGTATATCACAAACACTGTTAAAGACACTGATTTGTTGATGTACCAAGTAAGCCCTAAGTATTGCGTGGTTATTCAAGAATAAAACGGCAACATCTAATTAAATGTTGAAGTAAATAGCTGACCACAGCTAGAGTTTAAACAAAAAACCAATATTAAAAAAAATCAAAGTTAATAGTTCTCATATTGTGAGCACTACTCGTTGTACTGTACACACAGAATTTATTTGACAGTGTATTTTAGACATGTTCCATGAATGCATTTCTCAAACTTATAACAAAATGAAGCACTGGAGAGAGAGATGAAGTTAAAGTTAATGGACAATAAATTTTTCAATGTTAAACTATGTACAGCTTAACTAACATTGCTGGTAGCAGAGAACAGACATGGCTAAAGCACTAGCATCTTTCCATCATATGATAAATATATTCCATTTTTGCTGTCAGAAAAAATGCTCTGCTAGACAGACAGGAAACTGCCACAAAACGTAGGACTATTGGAGATAATACAAGCAAATTCAATTCAGATCAGAGAGATTAATCAGAGTTATATTTTATCTGTGTGTAATAGTAATAATGGATTGCATTTATATAGTGCCTTCCAAGATAGCCAAAGCGCTTTACAATGAGTCCATTATTCATTCACTCCACAAACAGACAATGGTAGTGGTCAGGAGTTGAGTCTCTTGGCAGTCCGGAAGTATTCCAGATTCTTGTGGTCAGTCAAAACCAAGAACGGCAAGACGGACCCTTCCAGCCAATGCCGCCTCTCCTTGAGGGCCAACTTGACGGCCAGCAGCTCCTGATCGCTGATGTCATAATTTGTCTGGGGTTTGAGGAGGCACCCCCCTCCCCTCCATTAATGGGAGAACCACGTTATTATTTAAAGTAAGCTGCTCCACTGGGAGGATCTCCATAGGATTGCTGGACTCACCCTCAGAGATAGAGTGAGGAGCTCAATCATCCGGGAGAGGCTCAGATAGAACCGCTGCTCCTCCACATTGAAAGGAGTCAGTTGGCATGGTATGGGCATCTGATCAGGATGCCTCCTGGACGCCTCCCACTTGAGGTGTTTCAGGCATGTCCCACTGGGAGGAGACCCCGGGGCAGACCCAGGACTCGGTGGAGAGACTATGTCTCCCAGCTGGTCTGGGAACACCTTGGTATCCTCTCTGAAGAGCTGAAGCAGGTGGTGGGGGAGAGGGAAGTCTGGGCTTCTCTGCTTGAACTGCTGCCTCCGCGACCCGGACCTCCGGAAAAGCGGTAGAAGATGGATGGAGGGATGCTCCACTGGGGTGAGGTCCTGCTGGGGGGGTCCCCTGTTTTTTTGCCATGCTTCTTTCTTACTTTGACTGCTGCAGCTGTTTCTTTTAGCCTGTACATATCCAGTTAGCCTGTTACATAACAGTACTATTCATCTTCTTCTTTTGGCTGCTCGCGAAGCAATCAGATATGATTGACCTCTCATTCGACTAATAAGATAAGCCTTTATAAGATAAGATAAGCCTTTATTAGTCCCACAATGGGGAAATTCCAGGATTGCAACAGCATAGGGATAGCAACACTCACAGCAACAATCAGAAGGCAAGAAAAAACAACATCTAGTAAACATATGTCCATATTACTATAAATGTATATACTGTATATATAGACACACAGTGCAGAGCATTATGGCTGGTGAATGTGCAGCAGAAAGTCTAAGCTCTCTCTCCGCGGATGCAGCGGGCCAGCTGGAAGTCTTTGGGCATGATGGTGACCCCCTTAGCGAAGAAGAGACCACCAGGTGGGCCTCGCTGGTCTCCTGCAGAGCCATGACGGCGAAGCTCAGGAAACGCTGGACGGTCTTGAAGTCCTGAGCGATCTCCCTCACCAGGCGCTGGACGGGCAGCTTACCGATGAGCAGCTCCGTGGATTTCTGGCAGCGACAGATCTCTCTCAGAGCCACGGGCCTGTGACGGCGAGGCCTCTTCACTCTGCCGGTGGCCGGAGCGCCTCTCCGAGCAGCCCTGGTAGCTAGCTGTCTCCTGGGGGGGGGGGGGGGGGGGGGGGCTTCTTCCTCCAGTAGATTTTACGGGCGGTCTGCTTGGTTCTTGCCATCGCTCTTTATTATTCTGTCTTATATTTCTTTCACGCCGCCTAAACTCCAGCCCGGCGCCCGCGTCATTTTCGCTACAGCTCCCGGTATGTCGAGTTTCCCATTAGCACCGGGCGGCGGCCAAGTGCTAGCTAGCACTAGCTCCTCCCCGCTGTAACGTCTCCCGCTGCAAACCGTGGCTCCGTCCGCCGACCCGGGAGACCCCCGGGGTGATCCGTGCGTCCGTGATATATATACAGAGTGAAAGGTGTAGAAAGAAGAAGGAAGATAAAAAAAAGGCTGTTGCAACAGGCAGCCGACTCGTGTGGCGCCGCCGGTCCGGCGGAACCGGAACCGGAATGATAAGAGCCTTGAATTGGGTTTCTGAAACCTTGAAGAACCAATGACTGAAAACCTAGCAAGAAGGACCCGCCTACCAACACTGTGAATGCAGCGAGCCAATTGAAGCACAGAAGTTCACAAGCAGTTCTGTGTAAGGCTGGGTGGAAAGAGACTGACTGCTGCAGCAGATGAAAAAAAAGGACCCGCAGGAAGAACCTGCTACAGAACCAGCAGCACGGAGACCACCCACAAGTGCGACCTGCATTTATTCCAGCAGAATAGACGTTTAGGATTCTCTTCCATGGTCATTATAGACCGATGGAGGCCGCCAACGAAGGTCGTAAATCATTCGCCAAAACCGCAATCATGGAAGCGCAAAACCGCAATAATGGAATTATGTTTTGACCGGGAACCACGAGCGGACCAGCGTCGCGTTCGTCTGACAATGAGGAAGAGAAGTTCGCCAGGACACTGCTGCTGTGAAGAGGTAAGTGTTATAAGCTAAATTATTCTTTATCCCTGAAAATTGTAATCAAAAATGACTTTTGACCGATCGTAAATTACAACTGTGCGGCGCACGAAGTCCGAAGTGCGTGCGCCGCGGTACACGGTTCGTGCGCCGCGTCCAGACCGTGAACGCCCCCCTCCCCGCTACTCTTCTGTAGCGAGGGGGGGGGAGCCGCGGTGACTGCGCCGCGGTCGCCACATGACTCTATTCCGTCATGTAGCGATGTCCGATGTCCGTCCTCTGTAGTGGGGGGGGGTGACAAACCCCCCCCCCACACACACACACACACAGCCCTGAGTGTCACCTTTCATTAGAGCCCAAGATGAAGCTTCTATATTGAATCATTCAAAAGTTACAGACGTTTTTCCAAACTGTGCCATTTGACACAATTTGGCACAGTTCAAAAACGCCTGGGAACTACCTGAGAACAAAGCTGTGTAATATATTCATTTTTTGTGGTATTGTTACAAAATTTTGACCTCAGCTGGATAACACTTGGTTCTACATTTCTGTTGCATTTTCCAGCCCGGATCTGAAGCTGAGTGTTATTTGCTAGCATTTGTATCCAAAAAAACACCCAGGCCAAATTTATTTTCTTCAAGTTCAGTATGTTTAGATGACTGTAACTCAGTGGCCGGAGCACTTAGAGAGATTATGACTGTTTTGCCAAAAAATTCAAAGTGTTTTCTTTTAAATGAGAACAATCCCATGAAGATGCTGCAAAGGAGTTGAAGAACAGCTTTCGATTTACTTTGGGCACGTTATTTTTTGGCATTTTTAGGGAAATTGACCGGAGTGCAAGGGGTTAATATGATACTTAGTTCTTCATCAGTGATATACTCCACTCTGCTGTCTGCCCATTCTCCCTATTGGTCATCTGCTGTGATAACTGCCTCTTTTATGTGAGCGCACACACAGCCAGATAGGTTAACCCAGAGTCCACTTACCAAGTTGATAACCATGTTTGTCGTACAGATTATCCTGATCCAGAATGTCTGGGTTAATGAAGCCAGGTGACTGAAAGGTAACTTCTTTATCTTTTGTGGCAGATGGAACTAAATTACATAAATGAAAAATGAAAATGAAATGAAATATAATCCTTGATATGCTGAAACTCCATAGTATGGGTCTCGGGTCAGGCTTTCCTAGCAAATTCAGCTAAAGAGTGTACCACAAGATGATTAAAGCAGTCTCCAATAATTGACCTACAGGAGGCTCTTGCTAACTTTGATGTATAAGCATCTACAATAAGAAAGACACTGCAAATGTTCCATATAAGCAAAGAACCTCACATCAAGTGTGAAGCTCTGGGGTGGAAATGTCATTGTTTGGGGCTGCTGTGCTGCAGCAGGGTCTGGTCAACTTGTCTTATTAGAATTTACTGTAATAAATTCTTCATTGTGCTTAAAAATGTGATAAAATCTACCTAAAAAAAATTCAAGCTGAAGTTGAGGTGAAACATGCAACATAACAATTATCCAAAAACATTCCAGAAGAAAGAAATGAGAGACTTTTGGAATTGCCCAGTCAAAACTCTAATTTTAATCCTACTGAGATGATGTGGGATGATTCAAATTTGGTTGTGCATGGATGAAGCAGCTGAAAGAATTCTACATGGATGAGTGGACAAAATATTCTGCAAGTGGATATCAGAGACTGGTAGATGAAAACAGGAAACCTTTCACTGAGTAATATTTCAACTACACGGGGAAATACTATTAGGCGATAACGTTTCTGTCATGATGTGGAGCATGGCTGGGGAACCGTGCTCACGCTCCTTTGTTATTCTGATTATTTTCTGTAATTCCCCACTTTAGTTTAGTATTTATTCTGGTTGGTTGGATGCATTATGTTATTCAAGTCTGCCATTTGTTTGTTTAAGAAAGTCTCTGTTGCTAGTTTAGTTATTATTTTGTCTTTGATATCATGCGTCTGTGACCATCCAGTTTTGCATTATAAATATTACCTGCCTGTTCTGACATGAGCCTTCCCTGACCTTTACTCTCAGTCCTCTTTTAGTAATGTTGATATTAGTATTGTATTATTTGCATCTCTTGGGTTTTATGTTGATCTTGTCCTCGTCTCGACTGGTCATTTTCTCCTTTTTGCATTATCTGGTTTGCTCCTTGTTTTGTAATCATTTCATATTTATAATCAGTTACTTTTTGCCATATTCTCCGGTGCTTATATTTTGACAGCCACCTCTGTTTACTTCCCCTTTACCTCTAGTTCGTGGGCTGTCACAGCAGTCACTAGTTGAGTCTGATTATCCTCGCTCTTGTACCCATACCTGTTATCATTTACGATAATTCCTTTTTGCATGTATGGAAGTATCCATTGTCTTATCTGATGAGGATAAGGGACATTTTAAACAATGGGGGGTTCCACACATCTCACTGGTCAGACCCAAACACACAGATTGGAAAAATGTTCAACATTTTGTCACCTCTTTTCAGACCTTAGGCACATGTTGTGTCTGTAAGGACTTATTAAAAATGTAGTGAAACACAGGACTCAGTTCATGTGCACAGGACTTTACCTAGTGTCCACATATATTATCAGGGCCCTGACTTTTGTTCACTTTTACAGCACAGAACGCCCTTTTAACATCCTGCACCTCAATGGAAAAATTCGGGTGAACATTCTGTCACCCGAATGCGCATGCATTCGGACACATGCGCACGCAGCGACCGTCAGTGGGTGAAAAAGTTTGACGTCTTAGTCTCTGTTTTTATGCACTTTAATGTGTTTTAACGTAATTCTCTGTGCCGTTTTTGTCCTTGAATGTTTGTGGACTATATAACGAAGAGCTCTTTGGTTCCATCAGTATGGATTTTCTTCTTGTTTTTGCACTGTGGTTTCTTTCTTACCGGCTCTTTGTCTGTGACGTCAGCGCAGTCATGCTGGGAAGAATGCAGTATTCCAGATACATGTTACTGCATTTAAACATGGATAATCCAGCGTCTGTGTTTGAGTCTGTGCCGCAACTACCGGACTTTATTTTAAGAGACTTTCATGGACACAGCGATGAAAAGAGAGACAAGAGAAGGAAACGCGGAAAGCGTGGAGGCGTAAGGTTAAACCTGAGGGGGTGTCAGCTTAATCGCATTCCTCTTCCTTCCATTATTATGGGGAACGTACAATCCCTGAGAAATAAAGTGGATGAAATTCAAGGAAATGCACAATATCAGAAGGATTTCAAGAACTGCTGTGTCATGGCTTACACGGACACGTGGCTTACGGAGCATGACCGGGACTCTGACCTGTGCACTGACGGCTTTGGAACCCCACTTCGCTTGGATCGGCAGGAAGAGGTAATGGGGAAATGTCAGGGGGGCGGTGTATGTTTGTATATTAATAAACAGTACTGTACATTTGTCACAGTCAGAGAGCGCATCTGTACACCAGATGTGGAGCTTCTGTCCGTATCTCTACGCCCTTTTTATCTGCCCCGCGAGTTCCCCCAGCTTTTCATAATGACTGTTTACATTCACCCGAGGGCGGATGCTGCCTCCGCCTCCAGCACCGTCTTTGACATGGTACAGCGGTTGCAGTTGATTTCCCCAGAGGCTCCAAATTTCATCCTTTTCTCTAAAGAAGACACTTAAAAACTTTTATCAGTACTTCTCCTGCCACAACCAGGCGAGAAAAGACATTGGACCTGTGCTATGGATCTATCGAGGGAGGCTTTAAATCTCGTCCCCTTCCTCCTTTAGGATCCTCAGATCACAACTGTGTACAGTTGTACAACTGTGTACAGTTGTGATCTGTGACAGCAAATGTACTGTGTACATTTGCTGCCCACATATAAAACTGCTCTCAGAAGAGAGAAGACGAAGACCAGAAACATAATCGTGTGGACAGATGATTCAGTGCTCTGCCTCCAGGAATGTTTTAACTGTACGAACTGGGAGGTGTTCACACTGTCCTGCGGAGATGATTTGGACTCTTTAGTGGACGTGACATGCTCTTCCATGGCGTTCTGCAGGGACATGATCGTTCCATGTAAACATGTCAAAATATATCCCAACAACAAACCATGGGTCACTAAATCAGTTAAATCCTGCTTACAGAGGAAAGCACTGGCCTTTAAACAGGGGGTTGTTCCTGAGCTGCAGGTTGCCACAAAAGTGCTGAAGTCCGAAATTTTAAGAGCAAAACAGAATTATAAATCAGAATTGGAAAGCAAGATGGCAACAAAGAAGCTTGGTTCAGCCTGGGCTAGTGTGAAAATTATTGCAGGCCTTCAGAGCACAGAGCACAGTAATCGTGTGTTTTTAGATGGTTTTAATTCAGACACAGAGTTGGCTAATGCTCTTAATTGTTTTTATGGTCATTTTGATTCCTTTGATTTTAGCACAGAAACCCAAGATTTGAAACAGAAATTCAAAGACAATCAGCACTTTAATATTGAGGTGCAGGATGTTAAAAGGGCGTTCTGTGCTGTAAAAGTGAACAGAAGTCAGGGCCCTGATAATACTGTATATGTGGACACTTTGGTAAAGTCCTGTTCACATGAACTGAGTCCTGTGTTTCGCTACATTTTTAATAAGTCCTTACAGACACAAC
This sequence comes from Pholidichthys leucotaenia, assembly GCA_020510985.1. Lineage (NCBI taxonomy): Eukaryota > Metazoa > Chordata > Actinopteri > Cichliformes > Pholidichthyidae > Pholidichthys > Pholidichthys leucotaenia. The sequence goes on from CM035836.1 coordinate 189,371,215, forward strand.
GTGTGCGGAAGGTCTGGAAAGATGCTGTGGTTGTCCCTGTTCCAAAATCCAGCTGTCCTAAAATGGTAAATGATTTAAGACCAGTTGCTTTGACTTCAATTTTAATGAATTTTTTTGGAAAACTGGTCTGATTTGAGGTCCTAAAGCAGACTGAGCATGCATTGGATCCTTTGCAGTTTGCCTATAGGCCTCACAGAGGAGTGGAGGATGCCACTGTCACTCTGTTTAACATGCTTTTTAAACATCTGGATTTTAATGGGACACACGCCAGGCTTTATTTGTGGACTTTTCTTCCACTTTTAATACAATCCAACCTCATATTTCAGTTGAAAGGCTCCTGCAACAATTTGACTTGAGTAATAATCTGGTGGGTTGGATTCTGAATTTTTTAACCAACAAGACACAGAGAGTAAGGGTCAATGGTACATTGTCTGACCAAAAGTGTTCTTCTACTGGCTCTCCTCAGGGGTGTGTGTTGTCACCACTACTCTTCATCCTGTACACAAACATGTGTCGGAGCAGACATGACAACAGACACATTATAAAGTATACTGATGATTCAGTTGTTGTCAGTTTCCTTCAGGATGGTGAGAGTGGCCACGGCCCAGTAGCTGATGATTTTGTTCGCTGGTGTGAGGATTCCTACCTGCAGCTGAATACAACAAAAACTAAAGATATGATTATTGACTTTAGGAGGAAAACTCCCAGGCACAAAGTCACTGTACTAAAAGGCCAGACCATAAGCGACTTTCGCATTACGAGAGCGCATGTGCAGACTATGTGAGTTCAAAGTTCACAACTACCAAACATTCCGGTAGCCGCCTTGCTTTTGTATAGAGACAGTACTGTCACACCTGAACAATTGCTGTTTAAAGTCTGCTTCAAGCTTTAAATCGCCGTTATGCCATGTGCACATTGTGCCGTAGTGAAGTGTGGAACGGCATGTATCATCTAGAGCGGTGGAAAAAGCAAACTTGCAGCATACATGCATGTGACTTCGGGACCAGCGTGTGCACATGTCCGCCGCCATTCACGTTATATACATTCCCCACGGAGCTGAAAGATCCAGACGGACGTAATTGTTGGATTAAAGCAGTAAGTCTATATTATAACATAATTAAATAGTGTTGTGTATTGTTCAAGTTCTAGCCTCACTGACACGAGTCTAAACCCTGAAGTAGTAGGTACGGACAGGCAGGCCTGGCTCTAGGATATAGTTCTTTGTATAGTGGTAATGAATCTTGATCTACACACACATGTAATTAAGGCCATTGATAAGTAGGCTGGTATAAAATAAAACCGCAAATCATTGAAAACGTGTGGTACTTAAACTATAGTAGTATCGACCTATAGAGCTAAGTAAGCAGGCTATGTCTTGTAGTGAAATTTACTCAAAATGACAAAACCAAAGTTGAGCTGTCAAACCACTCGCTTACCTTCTTTGTAGTCGTTTCGGAGTCTGGCAAGTAAGGGTGTTTGGTCCTTTGACAACAAAAAAATCTGCTATGTACATACAGGGGGGCCATTTTGGCCAATTTCTGCAACGTGGCCGCGAATGCAAGCGCAACTAGTTTATCCTTGCGTTTGCGGGTACAATCGGGAAGACCCCTACGCATACAATATGCTCGTAGATCAGGAACTTTCCATAAATTAAACGTATCAATAGAGCATGTTTGGTAGCCACGTTCCCATGATGCTTTGCACAAGCCGAGATACGAAAGTCACTTATTGAATGTGTGCAATCTTACAAATATCTTGGGACGATTATTGATAGTAATTTAAACTTTGAAGAGAACTGTGAAAGGGTGTGCAAAAAGGGTCAGCAACATTTGCATTGTTTAAGGAAACTTGCACACTTCCAAACTGACCGAACCATAATGACAATGTTTTATCGGGCTTTTATTGAATCTGTTTTATCCTTTTCTTTAGTGTCATGGTTTGGTCAGATAAAACTGAAACAGAGGAAATCCTTGGACCAGGTAGTTAGATGGTCCAGTCGTTTGCTTGGTGAGTCACAGCTGAGCCTGACATCCCTGTCCACCAGACAAGTACAGAGGATTGCTATCTCCATTCTAAATGATGACTCCCACCCTTTGCACTGCCACTTTCAGCTTCTTCCCTCCAGACGGAGGTTTGTTGTCCCAAAATGTAAAACCCAGCGCTACAAAAACAGCTTTGTTCCTGCTGCTGTCAAAGAGTTGAACAAGATGTAGCAATATATTGCACATAATTTAGTTATCTATTTATTAATTTTTATTTTATATTTATTTATTTTTGTAGGTTTTTTTATTTGGGTTCCAAATCTTTTATTGGGTTTTAGACTTTTGAGTTTTTAATCTCTTTGACTTAGTTTTTAACTTTTTAATATGACCCTTCTCTCTTATCTCTTTGTTTTTTCTCTTATCGCTTTGTCTTATGTCCTGATCGGTGGAGCCTTGAGTATCGTGTTTATGGTCAGCTTCATGTGTGCCTGTGTTTGTGTTCATGTTGAATGTAATTGTGGTTTGTAAATATGTGTCTAAAAGGATGTCACCTGACTACAAAACAAATCTACCTACGGGTACAAAGTAATCTGAACCTCTGCTGAGGAATATATTATTTATATATACTGTATATACACACATACACACACATCTATCTGACCTTAAATTAGAATATTCTCCTAAATTAGAAACATATGCATTGTCACTTAACTGGGTAACCACGGCACAAAAGGCTGTGCACAATGACACCCAGAAATCTCCTACATGACCAATCTTAACATTAACAGAAGAGAGGATGAACACATTTGAACCAAATTCTAAATTCATTATGGTAAAAAGATAAAACAGATGTTGGTCTAATAACAGGAAGCAAAATATGTCACTATAACATCACACTATAAAAGACAATATCCTCTCTGTCTAGAAGTTCAAAAAAGGTGTTTAACGGGTCATAAAAGAGCTAAAAAAGCAGCAGATGTCAGTGTCATGCTCAGCCTCCCTATTCTTGTGGAAAACATCCTGATGGTGCAGGACTTGCAGGAATTAAAGATATAATTCTTTGTGCTCATTGTGTACCAGGATCACACACATTGTTGAATGAACTAAAACTCCAAATGCAATTTTTCACAGTGGTAGTCATTAGCAATGCATTTTTAGCATACCAGTACACCCAGATCATCAATTCTGGTTTGCATTCACATCTGAAAACAAAAGGTACATATTCACCAGACTACCACTGGGTTATTGTGAGTCTCTTACAATTTTTTCTCAGACAATGTCAGCAAATCTTGTACATTTTATACCTCCTAATACTGGAGTCAGTTTGTCTTGGCCTGTCCTGGCCACTGATAATACCTCTATCTGCCAAGAATGTGCAGCAAAAGCTAGCAGTACTCAAATACTTTGCAAGCAGTTTCATGAAATGGTCAGTCAGAAAGCAACTCATACCGGCTTGGACATCGCCTGGGTTAACATGGTTAACAAGGTCAGGAGATCCTGGCAGTGGAGGACGAAGGACAGAGCTGCGTGGAGGAATCTAATCAGGCCTAAATGAAGCAGTCATTGTTGCCCCCGACAGACTGCTATGATGATGATGATGAAGAATAGGAGCCAGTTGCTCCTATGACATATTGCTGGCATCTCCTGATGAAGAAATATGCAAACAAAACATATCTCCGCAGGCTGGAGTCTATAAGTGATTAAATAAAGGTGCTGTGTTTAGTCAAGGTTCCCAAATTTATACCTGACCAAAGGGTAAACCAACCCATCCTCCCACAAAAATTATTTCACTATGCTGCTACTTGAACACATGGACTTTGTCATGTGTTCAAGGGAGGGATGGTGTTATTGGTTATTCGTTATCACAGCCTATGGGTTTGAAAATTTTGCTACAAAATTTTGCCAATAATGTATAATTTGTGCACAAAATAATGCCCAGGGCAATGTCAGTACCAGAGAAGGTTTTGTTTTTGTTTGTTTTTTTTTCCATCATCAACATACCCATTTCAGAACATCTGCATGGACTTCATTGACCTAACCAAATGTGAAGGAAAGAGATATTGTTTAGTTATAGCGGATATGGTTACAGATTATTTCACATTTAGAGAAAGTGTTGAATAGTGATTTGAAACACCATGCAGCATATCATCCACAGTCTACAGGATTTGTGGAACAACATAACTGGACCACTACAGAAAAATTAAGAAAACAATGACACAAACAGGACAGAATTGGATTTATTGTTTATCATTGATACTGTTTTATATGAGAATAATGCCTACAAAAGAAGGTTTATCTCGATTTGAAGTTTACATGAAAAGCTTTAATTAGTACCCCCTCTTAGACCATTTAACCCAGAAGATGAAGAGATTTGTTTAGCAGATTACATGTTAAAAATGTTGACTCAAAAAGATTCTGTTCATGTTATTCTTCCTAGGAAGGAACACACAGGAGGAATCATCACCATAAAACCCAGAGACCAAGTCCTTACAAAGACTGTTCAAAGAAGATCTGGTCAGAAGCCCCCTGGCAGGGGCCATATGAGGTAATACTGTCAGTTCCAACAGCTGTAAAAGCACAAGACACTTGGGTACACCTTACACACTCTAAATTATTATCAAAACAAACCATAGAAGCTATAGGGGGAAAGTCATAGAGAGTGTTGCTGTTGTGAAGGAAGTCTGGGGCTACTAGGGAGTCAGGTATTTTAGCTGACCTGATTGTCTCAAACCTTGGTGAAGAAATTAAGAGTCCACAGCAGGTAGTATACACTCAAAATAGCTAACAATGAAAGACCCCTCAGAGATTACTGATGTAGATTCCAGTTTTTTGGGCGACTGGGGCGCTGGTGTAGTGTGATGACTACTGATCGGAGGGTCATGGGTTCGATTCCCGCGCTGTCTGCAGTCTGCATGTCAAAGTGTCTTTGAGCAAGACACTGAACCCCCAGTTGCTCCTGGTGGACAGTCTAGCACCTGTGTGCGTATGGCAGCTCTGCCGCCATCAGTGTGTGAATGTGTGCGTGAATGGGTGGATAGCAAGATCTGTAAAGTGCTTTGGTCATCCAGAGATGAGAAAAAGCGCTATATAATATACATTTACCATTTTTTTGAATGGCTCACATGTGTGCTCCTCGTGCTTGTCCTTGTTGTAGTCCTCTTGATACGGTTGTTGCGCAGCTCAGTAGCTATTTTAAAAGGTAACTGGCAGATCAATAAACATCGACATTAAGAATGAAGGGAAACCACCCACCATAACGTGCACTGAAGATAAACCTTGTGGAGTCCATTTTGACTATTGTGATATATACAATTGGACCACTCCATCCACTATGAATCTGAGTCTGATGTATGAAAAGAGTCATAAGTACATGTGCACTCCCCCATGTAACTGGGCTGATGTGTTCAGTCACACAGGACGCAATGACTCTTAATACTTTAACATCCATCATAAATTAAGAAAACATATATACATTATACAGTCACGCTACCATGGGGCATGTGCTGTGAACACAAGCTTCACATATGGCCGTAAGGAATGCACAATTTGTAACCCTATTAGAATAACTAAAACATCTCTGAAGTTGTTTGACACTGGACAATATTATGTTGGAGTAAATGTACTTGGAAAAGACCCCTTAGAGTGCATAGGCATTTTTTTTTTATTTTTTTTTTTGTTACTTATTTGTACCCGTAGGTAGACTTGGTTTGCAGTTTGGTGACAAGCCACCAGCTGCTGGTCGCTGCGTGCGCGAGCGCCCTAAACCTACATGTTTTTGGTGTGCGGGAGGAAACCGGAGAAATCCCAGAGTAAACCCGCGCAACACGGGGAGAACATGCAAACTCCACACAGCTCACTGTTGGTCGGGGGCTGGGATCGAACCCACGATCTCATGATCCCCGCGGTCCCCCGGCCGAGGGTAAAACTGTGCTGCCACAGTGCTAAACCACTGCGCCACCGTGCAGCCACGGTGGCGTGGCGTAGTAGGCATGGTCTACTATTCATCCTAATCCTAATTGTGAAACAATAATACTATATTCAAACACACACCAAGATATGTAGAACAGGTATTCACAACTAACTATTGGTGGGGATATGTAGAGTTCCTTGCTAGTAGGACAAAAAACAAATTTCTCCTGCTCAGGACTTAGGAACATTTCAAACAGTTCCTCCAAACCATCCTCTGCAGTCATAGTCCCAGCGTAAATGGCACCAGGGCAGAACAACACCTTTGACCTAAATGGAGGATGGTGGCTCTGTGGGTATAGGGTCTACTCACACCTGCCCTCTAACTGGGAGGTGTCTACGCCCCTGTATGACTGACTGACCACACTACCATGATGTATCTGGATTAAGTCAGTCAGGGTGTTGAAAGAGGGAACTGGAATACAAACCACATGATGCAGTCTGAGCAATGGATATACTAGCTGAATTTAAACATTGGAGCGTTGGCCAAAACGTCACACTCGCACCATTTCCTTGGACAGGGGTTGGAAAGAATATTCTTCAGACTGAATTTGGCCAAGATACTGAGTATGAACCCGATGTCTTCACTGCCTAGCTACAATCCTTCTTTGATTAAAAAAACATAATATTTTCCTTTATGAGTAGAACTGATATCTTTATGTGTGTAAGATGTTGCTGCATTCCCTGCTGTAGAAGCCTTATTGAAAAAACAGTACATGCTGCTGGTGCACGCCAGTATCTCATGTTAGCTCAGCAGGAGACAAGAATTCAAGTGATGAGGACAGTCAGGTTTAAATCATGTCTACCAGTGTCTCTTCAGGAAAAAATGTTGGCATTGACAATATGCCTATAATGACTAAAGCATGATGTAACTGCTGAAAATTGTGTAAATACATTTATTGGAAGTTTTTTAAGTTTTTATTTTTAATATTGAAATTGTAATACTGAATGTTTGTAAATGATAGCTCACTTTTATGGTTGTCAAAGGTAGTAGAAACGAGGTGAGAATTTTTCCTGTATAAATGCTCAAAGAATGAAGACTGAAAAGAAATTGCATTACAATGATTACTGATGAAAGTATGTACTGCTTATAGGTTTTTTTCACTCATCACACATGTAATTAACATCAGGTGTGTGATACCTGTTTATTATAGTTATTGACTCCATGAAAATGATTCAAGAGAGGAAATAATTGTTATAGTAAATAAATAGTGAAGATTAGTTAATTACATATTACACAAAGTGCTTGCATACACGTATCTTTTAAACCCACACATACACCATTCACACATACACATCAGTTGCTTACACACATACTACACACACACATGTACACACACACAAACTCCACAGGAAAGTCTCTGTTCCTTTTTCCATATATGGGCACGTGTAGGGCTAAAGAGAAGACATGAGAGACATGAGATGACATGAGAGGAAGCCATAAAGCCATAAAGGCAGGAACTAACAGGATAGAGAAGCCATCACTATGCCAAGAGGACAGTTTGGACAATGGACATGTATTTTTGGAAAGTTACTAGAAATGCCCAGTAACTTGCCTATATGTAGCTGTGAATTCCTTTGTGCGGGGTCCTTTCCAGGAAAGGGAACTGGGAGGTCCCATAGCCATGTACACTGACTCCCTTCATGGTTCAATAAATGTTAAGCTGAGAAATATGTAGTACTTCTTCTGTGATTATTGGTTGGTTAACTGAAAAGATTCTAACTGTCCAAAAATTAATTTTTACACCTGCTAAGCCCACATTAATAGGCTGTAAACAGCAGTCAATGTAAAAATAGGCTGCTTTTAAATAACAATAAATGCTACAGCTCCTCAGCTGTAAAGATTCAAAGCTTTAAGGTTTTTCTCTAAAGAGCATGACTATAGCACTGACACTGTTTCAATCCCATGTCAGCAATAAATGTTCAGAGACTATGGTCATTTTAATCTACTGATTTTTTTTTTTTTTTTTTTGTTCATGTCGGGGCAGCGCGGTGGTGGAGTGGTTAGCACTGCGGCAGCACAGCAACTCACCCTTGGCCAGGGGATCCTGGGTTCGATCCCAGCCCCCAACCAACAGTGATCTGTGTGGAGTTTGCATGTTTTTCCCGTGTCTGCGTGGGTTTATGTCGGGATTTCTCTAGTTTCCTCCCACATGCCAAAAACATGCAAGTTAGGTTAATTGGCATCAACTGGGGATTCTAAATTGTCCTTAGGTATGGATGTGAGAGTGAATGGTTGTCTGTCCCTCTGTGTCGGCCCTGCGATGGACTGGCCAGGGTGTACCCTGCCTCTTGCTCAAAGATGCTGAGATAGGCTCCAGCCCCCCCCCCCCCCCCGCAACCCAAAAAGGATTAAGTGGAAGAAGATGGATGGATGGATGGATGGATGAAAAATAATCTGAACACATTACACCATAGGGGTACAGCTCTTATAATTTAATTCAATCTGTGCTGATGGATGTTGTTCATGTCCAGTGGCTCTTAAACTTTTTTATTCCCCATTTTGGGGAGCCAGACAATTAACAAGCTCCTTTTCTTCTTGGCTTTTTGTTAATCATCATCCCAAATTTCTCTTTGCTCACCATTTTGATGGAGTTTTAAAATTTAAAATTTAAAAATTAGGTCATGATGTAATTGTATCCACCCATCTTCTACTGCTTAATCCTTTTTGGAAGTGGGGAGTGATGCTATCCCAGCATCTTTGGGTGAGAGGCAGGGTACATGCTGGAGAGCTCGCCAGTCCATTGCAGGAAAGATAAAATTTTATCAATAATTTTAATTTTAATATGATAAAACACTGAGTAGCTTTTATTTTCATTTGTATTTTCAGTTTTAATTGTGAAACCTTTGACTTTGCAGGAAATACCCCCCTCTCCCCTCCCCCCCAGAAGGTTTACATATAAATCTAGCCCTCGGGAAGTGAGGAAAAAATTTTGTGGCCCTCACTACCACCAAAGTTGCCCATCCCTGACCTAGAAGAATTACCTTTCCGGATACTGACAGGTTTCTCAGAGCATCTTCAAGCTGATTGTAAAAAGCATTCTTGACATCAGCTTCTGCAACTAAAGTAGGTGCATAGGCCGAAAGAATGGTCACAGCTCCTTCTCTCATGTTAAGTTTCGTAGAGGATATCCTCTATGATACACAAATGTTTTTAAGCATCATGGCTGCATCTGTTTTGGAAAAGCTAAATGAATACAATACCAAGAACCCCGCGGTCTTACTAAAATGATGGAAGACACACATTTGAGAAGAAAGGGGGTCATTCTGAACCAAACCCTATATTACCATAAAACCTTGTAAGGATAAAGCAATAGCCCATTACAAAAGCCATTACCCAAAAGAGCTTGCTGCTCAGCAGAATCAACAACACAACAATAAATCATGTCTTATTTTCTTGAATTCAATCCACCACATTACTGAGCTGAGTGCATTAATTGTCTTTACTATTCTAGTTTAGGATAACAACAGTGGAGTTAAGTTACTATAGATGGTTCAATCTAAAACCATTCATTTAAGGAAGTAATTAACTGTAATATAATTGTTGAATATAATAGTTTGAATAGACTCTATAGGGGACTCTAACTGGCTTTAAAGCCCGTTCAAAGATTATGATGAGATGAGAATTGTTGAATATGAATAAAAACATCTAATTCGCCACAATATCAATAACTTGACATAAATAGTAAAAACAGTATTAAAAAACAGGCTGCATGTTACAATTACTCTCCAAGCAAATAGAATTTGTCCTGTTGAACTTTACATGACCATGCAAAAAATAATGCTATACTTGTACACTCTTGCAGAAGAAACTAACAATACATTTTAGGATTTCAATAGTTTATTGCATTGTTGCCTCATCCTTGCCCACCTCTGATAAACACCTTTAAAGCACAGGCACACACACACATCCACACCCAGGAGTAGCAACCACTACAAAAATGCTATAAAAATGCTGTCTCAGGTTGGAGCCATAAACCAGAGTGCTCATTATACTCTGCTGCAATAGCATGAAATGAGCAGTTAGTTTCTTTGCCATATTTCACACAGTGCCAATGTCATGGTGGTCAGAACCCTGTGGTTCAGTGGTATCAGGTCAGCTGGTAGTCACAGCAAGGCCAGACACAAGATGCATGGAGTAGGGGATATCTAGGATGACTATCTCTCTTCCTCTCTCCAACACACAAATGCGTTCCCGGGCATGCACACAAACACTTCCCAATTTCTCCTACACAGACTGTGACCTTGTCCTTTTGAAGTGGTGACTAAAATTAGCAGAAAGCATGAGGAAAACAGACTTCCAGACTGCACTGTAGTATTAAAAGAAGGAAGTCATACAGTACTGTAATACTGTAAGCTCATCTTGGTGATGGTATAGTATTTACTAGTACACTAGAGATCAAGTTTCTCTTTCAGAAACCTGAGAGTTTCAAAATGATATTTTTTTGCTGCTCACTTATTCATTTACGTTGACCTGAATTTGATACAACCACCCCTTAAACCACGGGTGAGTAATCTGATACAGGGTGAGGTACAGTGAACACACAGACCACAAGAAAGCATAGATCACTGTCACAAACACCAAAAAATGGCCTGTATATAACCTTACAGTCAAAGAAACCTTTTATTTTCTGGATAAGGAACAGAAGCCTTTTCTGTTCTGAATCTCATATACAGTATCTGTGTATGACACATTGATATATAGATACAAATATCAATACTGTTTGGATGAGTACAGCGTAAGTCTAATACATTTGTGGTGAATACCAAGATACTTCTGGTTTATTCAAATTTAGTGGGAAATGCTGAATATTTACCCCTGCCAAGGAGGCCATGTTTCACTGATGTTTGTCTATTCATACGGGTGAATTTCATTATGTCTCATTACTGGATGTTCTCTAAATGCAACATAATTTCATGAGAAAGCCATTTCTTCTTCCTTCGCACAACATCAGAGCCTAAATGCACCCACATGGTGGTCATTAAAGCCCTCAGCAGTGGCACAGGCCAAAGCAGCACCAAGATGCTCTGGCCTGCTTGCACTTTCATTGATAATAAAAAAGGCAGCAAGCCTTGGTAGAGGTATTCCCTCTCTTTCTGCACGTTTAATGCACATGGCACACTGATACTGTAATTTGTCAGTTATATGCACATGTAGGGAAAATTGGTTATAAGGTACAAAGATTATTTAATTTATACCTAGAGGTGTGTGTGGAAACAAAGGTTTGCTTCGGGTCCACGCACACACCGGAAAAACTCGTTTTTGGGGCACCAGTCCAAAACTTTGACAATTTATCAATAACTAATCTTTATACCTTCAATCAATCAGTCTCAAATATTCATGAATTCTCCTGGGTGACTTCAGAAACAGACACAGGAAAAAGAAATCACAGAAACATCCATATACCGCTTACAGTTTTAATGATCAGACTCAGATTAAATGACATTACATTCAACGGACTTGTTGGTAAGGTGAAATGATCAAGTATCAAGCATCACATTCAACTTGTAACTGATTATTGAGCAAAAGAGTGTAATCACATTTGTGGAACCAAGGAAACCTTAGTGTGAATTTGTAACTGTGATGAAAATGGAGACTGAAATAACTAACAAAAATATGAAGAAAATTGGATGCAAATTTTAAAAAATTATAAAAGCTGATTATATGGAAAAAGAAATTCTGGGTTACTCTAAAAAGTAAGAACGGAATTTAATGAAAAGAGGGACTTTATTTCTCTTTAATTCTATAGCTCCGATCAGAGTTACGAACTAGTTTTAAACCTGAGACAAATTATGACATACTTCAAGGCGATGGACATCGCACTAACTCAGCAGATGAAACAAAGGAATCTTGCTCACGTGACCTTTGTGTTAGCTTTCCAGCTGGATCCTCCACTGAAACTTTATTTGAGGATGATACCGGAAGTTATCTGCCAGTAGATAATTTCTTCCCAGAAGCAAACAGTCAGGAGCTGAGATCCGGCAACGATGATGAGAGGCTGCTGGCTTCTGACGCAGTATGTCATGTGGACAACACGAGAGGTTTGTTTTTCCAGGTGCTCTCCCAGGTCCAAATAACATCGATGAAATGTTCAGTCTGATCAAAGGCAATGAATTGGAGAGACAAGATTAATAAAAAAAAAATATTCAAGCCACAAAACCCAAGATCTTCAGATGTCGTGGTGATTGGCGAAAACAGCTTCCAGTGTGAGAAAAATGATCAGTCCACTTGAAAATACGGTGAGTTAAGAAAAATCAATAGAAAAAGTTTAACAGAATAAAACAGAAAAAAACATCTGTGAACATGGAGTTTCACTCCATATAAAAGAGAAGTTTGAGCTCAAAACAGAAGAAAAAGTATTTTTCCCAGATGTTTTAAGGAAAGAGAACTCAAGGCACACAGACAACTTGGACAAACTTTCAGAAAGAACAACTGCCTGAACTAGGGTGTTCCTCACTTAAACTGAGTAGTTTTTTTAAGAGAAAAACATCATATTCCAGAGTTGTCCACCAGGTGGTAATGTTGAGATGTGGATAATTCCTAGAGACCTGTGGAATGTGGTCCAATGTACCTGGAAGGTTTCAAACAGTTCTTGAAGCATAAAACTGCCTGGTTGGGGAGGAAGTTCCCGGATTTATGATTGCAGACTAATCTGTTCCTGGCATGAAATGGGATCCTTATTGTCCCTTTTACCATGGAATGTGTTTTCAAACTGTGGTTCTTAGGTGAAGGAAACAATTCTTGACCAGACTTTTGGGTGAAACAATTTCTTTAAGGTGAAGAGTGATTTTATAAATTGGAGCCAAAGAGATTGACGCTACACACATATTATACAGCTCTGGAAAAAATAAGAGCCCAAACAGACCACTGCAAAATTATCACTTTATCTGATTTTACTATTATGTATGTGTTTAAGTAACCTATTGAAAACTACTCCCCCACATCCCATGTCAAAATATCATCATATAATTACAGAAAAGGACAACTGGCCAAAACAACAAAAAAAAAGATGCTTTTAGATGTGCTTTTTGGTGTGCTTTCTGATCAAACAATGCAAAGAAAACCAGTTCATATTTATTCTTAAACACTACAATACTTGATTGTAACTTTGGAAAAACTCAAAAATCTGTATTTGTGTAATAACTGATTATTATTCACAACTTTGATGCATCCCAACATGCTTAGATGATCACCTAATCTAACTAACTAACTAACCTACACTTATATAGCGCTTTTCTATTCACAAAGACCACTCAAAGCGCTTTCACTAGTACTAACTCTCTATTCTAAGGGCCTATAGGAAACATATCTAGGGACAATTTAGAACAGCCAATTAACTTAACATGCATGTCTTTGGATTGTGGGAGGAAACCGGAGCCCCTGGAGTAAACCCACGCAGCACAGGCAGAACATGCAAACTCCACACAGAAAGGTTCCAACCCCTGCCAGCCTGGGGATTCGAACCAGGAACCTTCTAGCTGTAAGGCAACACTGCTAACCACTGCACCACCGTGCTGCCAATCAGTACTTCCTCAAGTAGATTGATGTGTCCTTGTGCTTTAATTCAATAGATACTCAAATTAAATGGCTGACATACATGTAAAGATGCTAATTTTGGAAAGATTTGGCAGTGGTCTCATTTTTTTCCAGGAGCTGTACATAATTTGTCATGAATATCAAGCTTCTTTGAATAACTAGAAAAGCACTCAGAGAGCGCATACCTCCACCAAGGCTACTTCCCTCCCTTCCACTGTCCATCCATCTGTGCGTACCTCCCTGTCTCCCTCCCTCTGTACATTGCAAGACAGGCCTTTGGTGGAGCTGTGCTCATGGATCACCTCCAAAATCTAATGGGCTCATCTATAGCCCAAGGACCACCTCTGATGAAAACATCAAAATCCATCCAGTAGTTTTTGTGTAATCCTGTTAAACCATTGCTTGATTGAGCTTTGGTGGCAGTATGCACCCATGGATCACCTCCAAAATGTAATGGGTTCATGCGTAGCCCGAGAGCCACCTCTGGTGAAAATTTCATCAAACTCTGTCCATTAGTTTTTCAGTAATCTTACTAACATATTTTGAGAAGATCCATTCAGTAGTTTTTGTGTAATCCTGTTATAAAAATACAAACAAGGGCCTTGGTGGAGGTATGCATTCTCAGATCATCACCAAAATCTAATGGGTTCATCTTTAGGCCAAGGGCCACCTTTGGTGAAAATTTCATCCAAATCCATCACGTAGTTTTTGCATAATCCTGCTAACAGTCAAACAGTCAAACTGACAAACAGACACTGGCAAAAACATTACCTCCTTGGTGAGGTAATAACATAATAAAATTAAATAAATGTCAAATACCAAGTATTACCATTAAAATACATCAGCCATGTTTTAAAACATGTGCCATAGGATCCTGACCTTTGATCTTTTGTTCTCAAAATGAATGGATGTGCAGATATTAACCTGTAGTATCCCTGCACTAAGTTTGTGCACCAGCCATCCTTTAAAAAAAAAAAAAAAACTTTACTTGTATCTTAACATTTTCCCACGCAAACTCCATCACAGATGCCAAGGTAAACTCATAAGCTTGCCTCCGACTCAAACACGCATACAAATAAAAAAAATAATTGATTAATTAGTATTTCAGACAATTATTCAGTTTGCATTTGCCCACGGAACACCCAGTATTGGGTGACAAATTATTTTTTGAGCCATGCATGAGGACATCAACACACCGTACCAAGTGCTGTACATGCTACATGGATAGACATTAAGCATTTTGGAATATGTACTCTTTCTTACATGTAGACACACACACAGCTTCAGAGACCCACGTCAAACTTTTTGCCACTTCCCTGCCGTCAGTGGGTGTGTAGTTTTCTCAGTCAAAGTGTTGTAATGCCTCCATAAATAATTCAGCCATAGCACCTGCTATCTGAAGATAACACAGGCTCTTTATCGGTCAGCGTGTACAGAAACACTCTGCCAGTGACTGTACAAGCACCAAGTGGGATTTGGGGCACGTTCTGTGTAAGGATGCGTGTCACTGTGGAAGTCAAGCATACAAAAGAATACAGCCTATCTGCTGGTTTATGCTGTAAGGTCACTTTCATTGTCTCTGGGGGAACTCTGGGTTTTCAGCACATTGAAAAAGTGTAATTTGTTGGCCTCTGCACAACCAAGGCAGACTTATAACAGTAGATAACAAATGATTATAGATTACAAAATGTTTTGTCGATTCCCCCAATAATCAAATGTTAATCAAATTACTTTCTGACACTAAATTAAAAAGTAACTGATATATTTAGACTTGTGGGGAAAGGACATAAAAGACATGACTGTGTTTATTATTAAAATGGAGACAGAAAATCGACCTATATTCAGCCTACCCAAGGAAGATGAAAACAACTGGTTTGGATGATGACTGTGTTGACCCTGCAATGGACTGGCTATGTCTACTGTGTAACCAACCTCTTAGCAAAAGAAGCTGGATGGGCTCCTGACCCCCAACCCAAATATTATTAAGTGGTTAACATAAGAAAAACGCCAGATTTTTTTTTCTTTAGTAACATTCCAGAAAAAAAAATAATTTCTTTAGCAACAATACAAATATTTCCCACCTTTTGCTTTAAGGTGGGACAGAGACTCTGTCTGAAACCAACAGTCTCTAGCTGTGTAGAAATGATGACATACACAAAGCTGCCATGCTAGTATAATGATAATAGGGTACTGTTTTAGAGATCAGCTGAAACTGCTAAAATGAGTTAAACTAACTATAGGAAATTCAGATTAGTTTATTTTCATTCATTTTTAATGTCAAATGAACTGGAAAAAATGACTTCTTTAGAAATAAGTACAGAGAACAATGAATGATTGACTATGGTACAGTTTTACACATACACATCTCAATGTTTAACTGCTTTTATTGTTTGTAGATATGCAAGTTAATAACTTATTACATATCTGTATATGTAAGACAGTAGTAAAACTATGGAATGACTTGATCTTGATACATATGGATTATTAAACACTATTCCACTGTATAACCACTTGGTGTCAGCCTTGCATAGTACACAGACGCCCTGATTACCATAGTACACTAAGTTAAGCTCCCGCCTTAATTTTCTTGTTTGAATATTAGTTGCCAAAAAAAGAAAAAAAGATCCAATACTAATGACTTCCAGTCAGCTGATAAGCTGACTGGAAGTCACTGTTATTCTATACTAACCATTATTCCAGTCTATCTTCAGCTGTACCCTAATTACTAAGATGGATGCAAACTGCCATATGGTATGTATCACTATGTTTTGAATGTCATTACCTCCCACTGGGCTGACAGATATGTTTAGAATCATGTTGTTGTGGGAATCTATATTAAGAGTTGGCAGTACCCAGTTGGATATGGACTTCTGAAGAAACTGAATCCCAGAATGGAGCCCCCCTCCTCCCTTTCCTATTGGGGCGAGAAGAAAGACAGACGGACCCTCCAGTTGGCTATGACGCCAGGCCTGCCTCCACATATGGCCAGTATGATGTTCAGCCCTGACACCATTTCATCAAGGACTCCTTCGAATAACTCATTCTGCTGCTGGACATAAAGCTGATTCTTTAACTTGAGGTGGAGTTTTTGGCATTTACTCAAATGTGATAAAGCTTAAAAAGCTGGAAATTAAAGCCCAAAGTGATGCAGGTTGTTATTTTTTTATAACTTAAAGATGTGAAGTGTAAAATATCACTCATTCATTCATCTTCAACAGCTTAATCTTTTGGGACACTGGGGGACTGAAACCTATCACAACATCCTTGGGCGAGGCAGGGTGCACTCTGGACAGATCACCAGTCCATCGCAGGGCCAACACAGAGAGACAGACAACCATTCACTCTCACATTCGTACCTAAAGACAATTTAGAATCCCCAGTTGATGCCAATTAATCTAACCTATAAAATATAAATGGCTACCAATTTTCACCATCTTTAAAGCAGTGGTATTATCCAGAATGATGGCAGAGTTGAAGTTATCACAAACATACTTTTACCGCCACCATCACTTGCAGTCTCAAGCAGTTGAGTTGGGCCTTTTCCTCATTTCAGAGAAAGTCTCCAGAAGTGTTTTTTTTTTTTTTTTTTTTTTTACTTATTGTAACTAACTCTTAACCTTCATTTTTGATCATAATCACTAATAATTGGGATGTACCCTCACTGTCCAAAGTTGCTCCATTGCATCCCAATTTGCAATTCGCTGTCCTCCGCTCTCTCCAACTTGCCTGAACTCACACTGTTCCCAATTACAGCCAACATCCCTCCTCCATTTTCCACCACTTAAGTGCAATCTAAAATATTATTAAAATACCCCCAAATTCATGTGGGTTTTATCCAGTTGCCGCTGCATAATTGTATCTGCACAAGTAAACATTTGATCTCTATAGGCTGAACACAAACCGCTTTCTGACATTGTCAAATCACTGCGCAAAGGAACTGATGTTACAGTACGTTCACATTTCTGTGGTAGACAGTGCAAGAAGCATGAGGGCATGAGGCAGGCATGTGTCAAGAAGCACAAATAGATGTGATGGACAAGATATCAGGCATAGAAAGACATGGAGTTGGGAATCTCTAGCCCCTCACAATTCGATTATGATTCAGGGGACTTCTTGATGCATCTTTTTTTTCTATTCAGGATTTTCTCACTGTGTGATTACGTGGTGCTTTCAAAGCAAAGTATATGTAATGACCCCTAACAAATTACTACTACTTGGTTATTTACTCTGCAGGTCTGGCAGAGACTGACATGGGTTACTGCAGAACTCTGGACATCTAAAAAAATAAATTCTTTGACGTGTGCATCAATTCAGAATCTTCCACATGCAGCAATGTGATACCTTTAAAACCAATGGAATGATAGAATAGCTCATTCTAGACAGATTAAATCACCCTGAGAGTGTAGCTCTCCTGACTGCTGACCTTGACCTTAAGCACATCCTAGATCCAGACCCACCTGAGGATCATTGTGCATGAGTTTGCCGAACATTGGGGTAATTGTCCTAATGTTCGGCAAAACTTTTGGGTTCACAAAGTCCATCGCACTGAGCACCGTAGCCTTCTCCCTTTTCTCTGGATTGATGTCAACAGCAATAATCCTTTGAGCTCCAACAGCCTTACATCCCATGACAGCAGCCAATCCCACAGTTCCAAGACCAAAGACTGCACATGTGGAACCGGGTTTCACCTTGACAGTATTAACAGCTGCTCCACATCCAGTGCAGACACCACATCCAAGAAGACAGACTTTGTCCAGAGGAGCAGCAGAGTCGATCTTGGCCACGGTTATCTGCCTCACCACAGCGTATTCAGAGAAGATACTGGTTCCCGCAAACAAAATGTTCGGTTTATTGATTTTTCTGAAATCACATAAGTGCCCAGATCTCCTGACCTTGACACTGTGCACAACTTGGATGTGGACATACTTGAAGATCCTTGTGAGTGAGTTTGGTGACCACTGGGGAAATTGGCTAGGAGGAGTAGAAATTTCCATGAAATCACCCAAGTCTCCAGATCTCCTGACATTTGACCTTGAGCACAACATGGATGGAGACCCACTTGTGAGTGAGTTTGGTAACCATCAGTGGAATTGCCTAGGACATGGGTGGGCAATCATGTGCTGTGGAGGGCCATGCCACTCAGGATTTTCTGTTCCACCAAGTCTCTTCAGCAGGTGTTTTCAATGATTAGAAATTCTTGAAGATGTTCAGAGCAAACATCTGCTGAAGAGACTGGGTGGAACAGAAAACCTGCAGTGAAATGGTCCTAGGAGGAGTATCGATTTTTCTGAAATCACATAAGTGCTCAGATCTCCAACCCTTTGATCTTGAGCACAACTTGGATGCAGACCATTTTGAGTAAGGCTGGTGAGCACTGAGGCAGGAGGAGTAGCAATTCCTTTCAGCTTTGCCAGAATGAGCGAGTAAAACTGTTACTGCTCCCACCTCTATGAAGGCACAGAGAATCTGGTCATTTTATTCAAAACAATTAACCTCTCAGACTTCATTAATCAATAAAGTGGAAAAGATTGAATTATTTATTCCTACAGTGCAGCTCGGTACCAAATGGCCCCCCAACCAGCCCAGTGGTTGGAGAATTTAAAGCACCAAGATGTGCCTCAGTGAAACAAAGAAAAAAGCAGACACCTACAGTAAAGGGCTAAACCAAACTACCTGAACTGAATGTCTAGATGCCTAGTGAACACCGAATAAATGAAGATTGTTGAATAAATTACCCATGTATGAAATATGATTGATTCAATTCAAGAGACCAAGTCAAAAAGAGAAATTCTTCCACAAAAATATGAATCCAATCAATTCCTTTTCACAATAAGCAGGTCATATAGACCTCTAAGTACTATACAATAGTACATAACCAGAAAACAAATTGTAATTCACACACACAGTTGTTAGATATCTCCACATTTAACTATTTTGCTAATTTAGAAAATTCACTGAAATAACACCTTGACTGTCTAAGGTGACAGTCTCCTTCCTTTTTTCTGAGGGTATGCAGTTCCTCCTCAGTATGACCTTGGCACAGATAAAGAAAGACAAGCTGAGGGCACGTATTGCCACCCAGTTGGCACCGGCTGTTTGGCACTCTATACAAAGAAGTCAAATAGAGTGAATGTAGGGCATAAACAAGCCTGTGGGTGGAAACATAAACATGAAAGACAACCCACTACTCATAAACCATTGGTTATAGCCAACGACACGCACCTTATGCTTCACTATCGCTACAGCTTCCTTTTTTGACTTTTTTTCTATGTCCCAATCAGTCACCACAAGTTGGTCACACATCACAGTCTTATACTCGCTCTTCTTCTCTGGTCTTCGTGTCCTTACTCCACCCTCTTTTTTATGTTTCCTTCCAACATTTTTTACTGGAATGTGTCCCAAGGCAGATGGTCCATGCAAGCAGATGCTCCCCACCCAGTCCATGCAAATGAAAACAAAGGCTGGATCCAAAGCAAACAAAATCTGCTGGAGAGTACCCAGGAGACAAGGGAGGTTCGTGGTGCAATTAAACCTGGATGGACCATGGGCAACCTTATTATCGGCAGGTAGAAAAGAAACACACAGGTGATCAAAATAATAATGACCTCCCTCCCCAAAAAAAGAGTAATTTCTGGAAGGAAAGGAGTATCCATAGCTGCACAACAGTTGGTGTGCCATTAGGACTATCTAATATGCCAGCTCCAACTGATAATAAGTCAAAATGTCCAAATTAGTTTTCATAAGTATAAAACAAATGGCAAATTTAGATAGGCCTTACAAATGCGTAAGATTCATCGTTTTCAAGAAATCCAAAATAGGAGTTAAGTCACATCTATTTCTGCAATTTCAGAAAGAGGGAAAAAAAACAAACAAAAAAATCTCTCCAGCAAGCACTGCCTTTAAATGAGTACATTAGCATAATCTTCACTTTAAACTTGGAAATCATTATGCGCAATGTAATTTGGTCTAATAACAAATCAAACAGTGAATGCTTTGCAGAGCAACTTTCATGTGCTGAGCTCAAATACTGCATACTGTCAAATTTTTCTTCTGAACCGCTGAATCACACTGCTTTGCCGGCTGACAGATCTGGAGCAGTTTCTTCTTCAATCCGTACCTTTGTGATCTCAAGACCCCTGACTGAAAGATGATTTAAAGAACACACACACCACATGTGGTCAGTCCCTACTCTATATGGGCTCAAGGCTGGTGTCTATGAACAATCTAAGTATAGTTCCTCACTTTCCTCCCTTTTCCTGTAATAAAGTAAAAACATAAATAACATTACACATTGGAAATGAAATGTGGAAAAAATATTTAAAATAACCTAAATAAATAAATAGTTGTATCTCTTTGGCTGTAACGCTTTCTGTGAGCATGTGCCGTTTATCACCTTCATGTTTGTAAGTCCGTTGTTGGTCAAAGGCTCCTTTACACCAGACTGTGGGGAAATTGAGGACTCTGCATGTCTGACTGCAGCTTTATTCCTACTTGGAAAAACTGAGTGGGATGGTTGTGTTTTTAATGAATTTTCAGGGTAGTCATATTGCCAGTTTTCACAGCAACTGGTTTCAAATACAGGTGACATATCAGCTCATGGGCATTACTGGACTCTCCTCGCTCGTTTGGCTTAAATCTAAAATTCTCTCACACCAGAGCTTTAGAATTTGGTTTTCCATTTATTCTTCCAAACTTTCTTTAACTGTGCAGCCATAGGGAAGCTTAGCCATTATTAGTTCTGAACTCACATTGTTTTTAGCACAGCCTGGCTAAGGCACCAATACTGTTTACACATCCCCAAGGACGGCTGACATATGTGATTTTACATCATCAATACACATCGCTTATTTACAAAAAGTGGAGTCTCAGAGAGGGCACAACAGAAAACAACATAATAAACACTTAAGCTTTATGGACCTTATGGTTTATTTTGAGCCCGTTTTTTTGTTTGTTTGTTTGTTTTTCTTGGGGGGTAGGGTTTCCTCACACAGCCACTACAGTGAAAAATGACTGCCAGTACAAACAGTCGCACTGAGCATATGTGATAGGCATGTAGGGTAAACGTGCCCATACACGAGTAGCTGGTGTGTCCATTCAAACCAAATCTTAACACTTCACTACCTGAAGCAATCACAGTATTAGAAAGAAGCAGAGTTTTGTGCTTGATAAGACTCTTTAGCGTGCCAAGCTGCTTTGCTCTTTCTCACTGTCCACGCTGTGCTGTGTGCATTAGTCCTGCCTCCACAAAGAGGATGCTGACTGACAGGAGAGGACCAGAAACAGTGCATCCAGCTGAAATGTTGGCAGATTGTGGAAACAAACACTCACATAATGGAAATGTATTGAGGCCTGAAAACTTATCGAGTTTGTGTTTTCTTATCGTACGATTAATCAAGTTAGTAATTATCGTTACAGGTCTACCTGTTATAGGATGTAACTTTCCTGTTCCTGGGATGATCACAGAAAAGATTAAAACTGGCACATTTTACACCCTGACTTCCAATAGCTAGCCATATGGTGCGGTGTTAATCAATAGTTTAAGTTTGCCCCATGATTGGCTGTTGGAACTCAAGGAGTAAAACCTGCCGGATGTCGTCTTTTCACTATTCCTTCCAGGAACAGGAAAGTTACACAGTGCCACTGCAGGCCCACTCGAGCTATAGTGGAAGTGACATTTAACTGGTCAAAGGTTGATGTACCATCAAAATTATTTTTGGAAATATTACTTCAAAGAAAAAAATCTTACATAGTGTTGCTTTAAGCCAATTTTCAGGCAGTCCAACCAGCCAGTGATCGATTCAGATAGATTTGAGTTTTGTTCATATTCATGTTAAAAAATTATCCCAGCAAAAACAGGAGGAATTAAACCCTGGGAGACAAAAAAAAAACATTCACTATTACATCCACAGTTCCAATAAATGATAGACGAAAGAGGAGGAGGTCATTTCTGATCAAAAAACATGGAATTGCCAAAACTTTTTTTTTCTCAACAATTTTAAAGGCTAAAGAGGAGCTAACCATGGTGCTGAAAGTAGTTCACCCAGAACAATAAGCCTTACGGGGCTACATTTCTTACATCGTCTTTTGAAAGCATGGGATTTTGCACTAAAGGAGAGAAATGTCTAGGGGAGTTGTTGGCAGGCACAGACAAAAGTTGTAATGGTGAACTGAGAGAGCTCCAAGGCACTGATGCAGAGAATCAAAGCACCAAGGAGGCAGCTCATGGGAGGATCAACTCATGGCTGGCTGGCTATGGCATTTTTATGGGTGATTGTTACATTTTAAGATTTCCACAGGGAGGAACTAAATGTGGTCCCATGCTGTAGGAAAAGAAAAGTATTGTGGGCTTTAGTGTGTATGACAAAAAAGAAATGGTGAGAAAAATAAAGGACCAGGCACTAAAATGTTTTCTCTTTAAGAGAATCTGTGATTACTGAGAAACACAAGCTAGTAATAAACCCCTGTTAAGACTCCAGACCTCCACAATGACCTACTCTAGTCATGATCAAATTTACCATCTGAATAATCACAAAGGGTCAGATATGACAAGTGTCGCAAATAAGGGAGTCTGCGGATCACTTACTGCAACAAGCAGACTAATGACTCCTTAAACTTCACTCAATGTCTGTGGCTGCAATTTCCAAAACATGAGTTAATACTTAAGCCACATCAAGCTAACACTCTCGGTATATTGAATGGATTGCATTACCTAAGGACTTCAGATGAAAATCAGCATTATGTTTTCTCTTATACAACAAATCAAATGCCAGTGTTCATGTATACCATTGTGCATGGTCCCTTTTTAAATAGAAAAAAGATCAAAGCATTCCAAACTATAACTCTGGCAAGGAAATTCTGTTTTTGGCTGTTTGTTACTGCTGCCATGGAGGTAAGGTTTTTCAGTCCGTTTGTGCATGTGTGCACATGCAAACACTGTAATGATAAGAGCAGCTGATAGACGGCAGTGCTGGTTAATAAGTGAGCTTGTATCAGAGGCACAGAGGATACCGTGTTGAGCTACATGAGCTGCAAGTCTGTACAAAGTGAGTTCATGGCTTTACTTAGAAAAATGTGAGTGGGAAAAAAATTGGTGCCTTGGCAAAGGCTGCACACTCAGTCCTTCCGAGTTTGTTCATTTATGGATGCATGTGTGTGTGTGTTACCAATATAACTCAAGAAGTTATTTACAAATTCTGATGATTTTTTCAGGACAGGTTACAAATGGACCAAGGACCTACATATCAGAATTTTAGATCACTATCAGGCTGTAGGGATTTTTAAACATTTTAAAGTGGAGAATGAATGCACTGCCTTGTCAGATGTTTTATTTACTAACTTACTCAAAAAGTTTGGTGTCATACGAGACAAACAGAATTTTCCAGCATCAAGTATTATCTGACTGTATGCTAAAACTGAATGTTACAACATTCTGTTACAATGTGCGCGTATTTCAATATCTTCTTCTTCTTTCGACTGCTCCCTTTAGGGGTCGCCACAGCGGATCATCTGCCTCCATCTCACCCTATCCCTTGCATCTTCCTCTGTAACACCAACCCTCTCCATGTCCTCCTTCAGTACATCCATGAATCTTCTCTGTGGTCTTCCGCTTTTCCTCCTGCCTGGCAACTCCATCTTCCACATCCTTTGTCCAATATACCCACTATCCCTCCTCTGCACATGTCCAATCTCAGCCTTGCCTCTTTTAATTTGTCTCCAAACCGCTCAACTTGAGCTGTCCCTCTGATGTACTCATTTCTAATCTTGTCCCTCCTAGTCACTCCTGATGAAAATCTTAGCATCTTCAACTCTGCCACCTCCAGCTCCACCTCCTGTCTTTTTGTCAGCACCACCATCTCTAAACCATACATCATAGCAGGGTTCACTACTGTTTTGTAAATCTTCCCTTTCACTCTTGCTGCTACCCTTCTGTCACAAATCACCCAGACACTCATCTCCACCCACTCCACCCTGCCTGCACTCTCTTCTTCACTTCTCTTGTGCATTTTCCATTGCTTTGGATGATTGACCCAGGTATTTAAACTCATCTACTTTCACTATCTCTACTCCTTCCATCTTCACCGTTCCACCTGCCTCCCTCGCATTCACACTCATGCATTCTGTCTTGCTTCTACTGACTTTCATTCTTCTCTCCAGAGCATACCTCCACCTCTCCAGGTTCTCTTCCACCTGCTCCCTACTCTCACTACAGATCAGTGTCATCTGCAAGCATCAAGGTCCACGGAGACTCATGCCTGACCTTATCTGTCAGCCTGTCCATCACCATGGTAAACAAGAAGGGGTCCAGAGCCGATCCCTGATGTAATCCCACCCCCCACCTTGAACCCATCTGTCACTCCTACAGCACACCTCACCACCGTCTCACTGTCCTCATACATGTCCTGCACTACCCTCACATACTTCGCTACCACTCCTGACTTTCTCATACAGTACCACACTTCCTCTCTTGGCACTCTATCATGTGCTTTCTCTCGATCCACAAAGACACAGTGCAACTCCTTCTGACCTTCTCTATACCTCTCCATCAACACTCTTAGAGCAAACACTGCATCTGTAGTACTCTTTCTTGGTTTTTTCATGGAAACTCTTCTGCTGCTCACTGATTGTCACCTCTCCTCTTAACCTGGCTTCAACAACTCTTTCCCATAGCTTCATAGTGTAACTGATCAACTTTATGCCTCTGTAGTTACTACAGCTCTGAGCGTCACCTTTGTTCTTGAATGCCACCTCGTGTGTACAATATCTGGTAGAATCCATCCCATAATTTATTTGAAGATAAATGAAAGTTCCTTAGTTTTTATTATGTGCACATAGCATGCACACGGACTGATATTTATATCATGTAAGCAGTGTTTCCTCTGGCTTAAAGACCTTGGTGCAGTGGCAACATATTTTTCCGGGGGGGGGGGCAGAAAACACATGACACTATTGTGACCAGAATATGTTAATTTTATACTATTTATTTCTTTTTTAATTTTGCACAGTAACTTTGCATATGGAACTTACCATCTGAAGTACTGTACAACCGAGGACTGAATGTTGGAATATTGGGCCAGTTGGGGTCCCACCCAGTCATCCTGTGTTTAGACTTTTTAGTGGCATCATCTTTCTCTCCTTCCTCTGCTCTCACCTCTCCTGGACCCTCTGCCTGAACACTTTCCTCTCCTTGGCTCCTCTCTTCTGTCTCATCTTGCCCTCTCTGAGCCCTGTCTAATTTATGCTCTCTCTATGTCTATGGGGGTATATGAATAGGTTAGAAAACATCAAGTGTCATGTTTTGTCCTGCAGGATTTTTTTTTGTCATAGTTTACATAAATGACAAAAATATGTGTATTTTTTTTGTACTTTTATTCTAGTGTTTTTTTTTCCATTGAGAGAGTAGAGAAGGGGAAAAAAACATTCATAATAGTAATTTACTCATGCATACTTAAATATATGATCAGAGGTGGGTATAGTAGCCAGAAATTCTACTCATGTAAAATCAGTGCTTTGAAATTAATAATTAAAAGTAGACAACCAAAAATTTCTAACCGAGCTAAGGGTACAAAAAGCACCCACTTAAAAACTTCAGTAATGACTTCAGTCTTGAAGGTTTGAGGTTTTTCTTCAAAATTTATAACAATTTTCTTATAGTTTTCTACTTTTCTCTGTAAATTTATCTAAATTTGAAACTATTTTCCTCAAATTTGCAATTTCCTCTTGTAAAATTGACTTTTCTTGTACATTTGAGACTTTACTATAAGTTTGTGGATTATTTTATGGCTCATTTTTGTCTATTTTTTTAAAAATAAAATTACTGTTTTTTTAATAAATTTGGAACAGACTGTGGTAATTGTTTTACTTTTTCCTTATAACAATTTACATTTTTGACCATAATTTTGCAGCCAGAACAGAACAATAATTTAACTCTGATTTCAAAGAAAAAAATATTAATAAAATTGTACTTAATGAAATAACTTAACTAACTAACTAACCTGCACTTATATAGCGCTTTTCTAGTCACAAAGACCACTCAAAGCGCTTTCATTAATACTAACCCTCTATTCTAAGGGCCTATAGGAAACAGATATCTAGGGACAATTTAGAACAGCCAATTAACCTAACATGCATGTTTTTGGCATGTGGGAGGAAACCGGAGAAATCCCGGAGTAAACCCACGCTGAAATGACCGAAGATGCAGTTATTTCTGTTATAATATTTCTACATATTTATAGTTTTGTTTTTTGTTTTTTTTTTTAAAATCTCCTCACCACCCAGACAGCAGGAAAACCTCCCTTATTTTTAAATCCAAATGTTGGCACGTTTAGTTTGTCTGAAGGCTGCTGACAGATTAAAGTCATTGACTTTGTGAATTTCGGTCATCTTAACTTTCCAGGTACATAATAGTGAACATAAACAAGTTAATTAATGTTAACTAAGGTAAAGGTAAAAACAGCTCCTTTTCATTCTTGTCTGAAATAAGAAAAACAAAAAACTAATGATTAAAAAGAAGACAAAATGAACCAACACGAGCTCTTAACCACATCTGTTAGCTAAGAGACTCTTCCGTTATTGCTCCCGTTACCGGGGGATTAAAACCATGATAAATGCCTCCAGTGCTTACATACCTCTTCAGATTTTTTTTGCATTTAAAGTACTTTAATAAGCTCATGTTTCTCTCAGTCAGTGATGCTAGCGAGACACTGTCTGGCGACTGGAGTGGTCACCCGGGTGCGGCGCTTCTGAACTCCACACAGATGACAGTCACGCATGTTGTTCATGTGCGCGCTTATGGACTGTAATTCGTTCATATTTATTTCTTAAATTCATATTTCCTCATAGGAATGGTGGGAAATTTACAAGCATGGCGAGCCGCCACTGGGAAATGTTACCAGAGGAAACCCTGTGTAAGGTAATCAATCTCTCCTTTTCTCTTGATAGATAATGGTCACAAATACATAATGTAGTGTTTGTCCCTGCCTGGTCATAGGCTTGTGTTCAATATATATATATATATTCTTCTGAAAGCTATAATCACTTTGTATTTCTATTTTTGTTCTGTCTAATATCTGTAACCAGGCGGCGCGGTGGCGGAGTGGTTAGCATTGCTGCAGCACAGCAACTCACCCTTGGCCGGGGGATCCTGGGTTCGATCCCAGGCCCCAACCAACAGTGATCTGTGTGGAGTTTGCATGTTCTCCCCGTGTCTGCGTGGG
The DNA here is from genome assembly GCA_020510985.1 of Pholidichthys leucotaenia. NCBI lineage: Eukaryota > Metazoa > Chordata > Actinopteri > Cichliformes > Pholidichthyidae > Pholidichthys > Pholidichthys leucotaenia. The sequence continues at coordinate 189,398,913 of CM035836.1, forward strand.
TTTACTCCGGGATTTCTCCGGTTTCCTCCCACATGCCAAAAACATGCAAGTTAGGTTAATTGGCATCAAACTGGGTATTCTAAATTGTTCTTAGGTATGACTGTGAGAGTGAATGGCTGTCTGTCTCTCTGTGTTGGCCCTGCGATGGACTGGTGATCTGACCAGGGTGTACCCTACCTCTCGTCCAAAGATGCTGGGATAGGCTCCAGCACCCACCCACCCCCGCGACCCAAAAAGGATTAAGTGGAAGAAGATGAATGAATAAATAATATCTGTGACCATGATTGAAATATCACTGAAAATTGACAAAGTATGAAAGAACAAAAAGTTGAACATTTGCATTAACGGTCATTCCCTTAGGCATGAGAACATATTTCATATGCTATACTGAATTTTCATGTATAAATGTCCATATATGATAGGAATAATTTATTTGTCCAAAATTGGTCACCATCATGCCCAAAGACTTCCAGCTGGCCCGCCGCATCCGCGGAGAGAGAGCTTAGACTTTCTGCTGCACATTCACCAACCAACCATAATGCTCTGCACTGTGTGTCTATATATACTGTATACATTTATAGTAATATGGACATATGTTTACTAGATGTTTTTTCTTGCCTTTTGATTGTTGCTCTGAGTGTTGCTATCCCTGTGCTGTTGCAATCCTGGAATTTCCCCATTGTGGGACTAATAAAGGCTCATCTTATCTTATCTTATATAATGGAGTAACTAGTCAATACATACATATTAAGACTACCAATTCACATTTTTAAACATTACATGTACAGCAGTTAGCTGTAATGTCCATCCCTTTCAAAATGGCATCATATGGTACTCTGATATTCTCCTTCATTGTGAGATTTTGAAGTACAGATACTGAAATCTAATTTTGATCCTATGTCAGAGACATATTAAAGTATCTTGTTCACTGGGATACTAGTGTATTACATGAGACTCAATTTTGGCCCTGTGTCCCCAAGAATGTCATTTGATTTTGCCCCACCCATTTCTCTGAATACAACCTATAGACAAAACATAATGGTGCTGCTCACCCATGTGTTCCAAAGCTGCAGAGCAGGACAGGCAGTATCGTAAACTGCTGAGTCCTTCCACTTCATTTAAAGAAAGTACACTTAATTTAAAGTGACTTTATGCAGATGCTTAATCTAGATCTAGATTAAGGATTTGGAGATGAAAACAGTACTGCAGTACGGGTGCAAAGCAACCACAGAAGCTAAACACTAGTGCACTGAAAGGCCAAAAGAAACAGGAAGAACTTACACAGGAAACGGATGAAAACTTGAAAGACTGGGACAGCAACAACTCAGAATAACATAGAAGAGAAATGGGCAACACTGAAGGATACGGTGTATCAGACTGCAAGTGATGTATTAGGCCACACTGAGAGGAAACATCAAGATTGGTTTGATGAGCATGATGAACACCTGAAGAAACTACTAGAAGCGAGGAATACAGCTAGGCAGGAAAACCTACAGTGTAACACAAGGTCGAAGAAGAAGAAATACTCAAAGGCTCAGAGTGAGCTACAGAAGTACACCAGAGAGATGAAGTCCAACTGGTGGGATGAAAAAGCGGAGGAACTTCAAATTGCAGCAGACAAGAAGGACATGAAAACATTCTTCACAGGTTTGAGAGAAATCTACAGCCCTAAACCAAGAGGATTGATCCAACTAAAGGCTATGGATGGTGAAACGGTTTTGCAGGAGAAAGACAAGATCCTGGACAGATTTGCAGACCACTTTGACCAACTACTAAACAACCCTGGAGATCTCACTGAAGAGGCTAAAGAAGCTCTAGTGCAGCGACCAGCTGTATCAAGTCTGGATGAACAAGCAAATTTTGATGAACTAATGGCAGCTACCAGGACAGCACAGGATGGTAAAGCTCCAGGAAGGGATGGAATTCCAGCAGAAGTGTGAAAATTTGGTGGTGTTCAGCTGACCAACTGTCTGCACAAGCTCATCCAAGAGATATGGGATGCCCAAAAAGTACCTCAAGACTGGAAGGATGCAAGTATTGTGCCTTTGTTCAAGAAATGTGACAGGAAAGATTGTGGAAATTACTGAGGTATATCACTGCTAGCCACTGTTGGTAAGATTCTCTCACGTGTACTACTGAACAGACTCAACACATCTCGCAGAATGTACTACGGGAAACCCAGTGCGGCTTTAGAAGTTGAAGAAGCACAATGGACATGATTTTCTGCTTGAAACAGGTTCAAGAAAAGTGTATCGAACAGAACATGCCGCTTTATGTAGTCTTCACAGACTTCAGTAAAGCCTTCGATACTGTTTCGTGACAAGGACTTTGGCAGGTACTCACGAAATATGGCTGTACAGAGAGGTTTGTCAGCCTGATCAAGGCACACCATACAGGTATGCAAGCAAACATGGCAGTGAGTGGTTCAGTATCTAAAGACTTTTCAGTAAGCAAGGGGGTGAAACAAGGGTGTGTGCTGGCACCTACACTCTTCTCGCTATATCTGGCAGCCATGCTTGAGGTGGCCTTCAAAGACACCAGAAGGAGTATACATTCAAACAAGGAAAGAATCAGACTTGTTCAATGCGGCACAGTTTAAAGCCAAGCGTAAGACATCAATAAAGGTAAGATAAGATAAGATAAGATAAGCCTTTATTAGTCCCACAACGGGGAAATTCCAGGATTGCAACAGCACAGGGATAGCAACACTCAGAGCAACAATCAGAAGGCAAGAAAAAAAACAAGCAAGCAAGAGCAGCTAATAAACATATGTACGTATTACTATAAAATATATATATACACACACACACACAGACACACAGTGCAGAGCATTGTAGCTGGATGGAATAAATATATGAATATATGAACACACAGTGCAGAGCATTGTAGCTAGATGGAATAAATATGTAAATATATAAACACCCACAGTACGGAGCATTGCAGCTAGGTGGAATAAATATGCAAGTATATAAACACACACAGTGCGGAGCAATGTAGCTAGATGGAATAATATGTAGATATATAAATATATAAACACACCCAGTGCTGAGCATTGTAGCTAGATGGAATAAATATGCAAATATATAAACACACACAGTGCAGAGCATTGTTGCTAGATGGAATGAAACAGCATAACCGTCTACTTAGTTATCCTACATGGTATGATTATGTGCCCATACATATTCTCACCCTCCATAGCGACCGGTATGTTCCTAGTTGTATGCCGGAGGGGACCATTGTGTAAGTCTATTGCATCTTTTGCATTCAAAAAACTATTAGTTTGTTACGTCTTTTTGCTATCTCTGCGAGCAGCCCTGCTTAGGTTGTACAGTCTGACAGCCGTTGGTAGGAAGGACCTACGAAACCTCTCGGTTGTGCACCTGGGATGATGTAGTCTGCTGCTAAATGAGCTCCTCAGTGCATTCAGTATGTCCTGCATAGGGTGGAACTCGGACTCCAGCAGAGATGACAGGAGAGAGAAGGACGGTGGCTAAACTATCTCCTCCATCGGATCAAGGCGCTGCCCCAGGACAGAGCTAGCTTTCTTAATCAGTTTGTTCAGTCTCTTCCTATCGGCTGCAGTAATGCCACTGCCCCAGCAGACCACTCCAAAAGTGATGGCTGATGCCACCACCGTGTCATAGAATGACTTCAGCAGCGCCCCTTGTACACCAAAAGACCTGAGTCTCCTCAGCAGGAACAGCCTGCGCTGTCCCTTCTTGTAGAGTGCATCAGTATTGTGTGACCAGTCTAGTTTATTGTTCAGATGAATACCCAGGTACTTATAGGATGTCACCATCTCGATGTCTGTTCCCTGTATATTTACTGGTACTGTGAGGGGCTGCCCATGCCTGCGGCAGTCCACCACCAGCTCCTTAGTTTTCCTCGCGTTGATCTGGAGGCAGTTCCGATGGCACCAGTCCACGAAGTCCTGGATAAGCCCTCTGTACTCAGCTTCATCTCCATTGGAGATGAGGCCAACGATCGCAGAGTCATCAGAGAACTTCTGTAGATGGCAGTGTGTTGTGTTGTGTGAGAAGTCCGCAGTATAAAGAGTGAACAGGAAGGGAGCCAGCACCGTTCCCTGGGGGGCCCCCGTGCTACTGATGATCGTGTCGGACACACAGTCCCGGGTTCTCACAAACTGAGGCCGGTTCGTGAGGTAGTCCAGGATCCATGATGACAGGTGCTGGTCCACCCCTGCGCGCAGCAGCTTGTCCTTCAGGATCATCGGTTGGATGGTGTTGAAAGCACTGGAGAAGTCAAAGAACATGATCCTCACCATATTCCCGGGCTTCTCCAGGTGGGACAGAGAACGGTGAAGGAGGAAGATCACCGCATCCTCCACCCCAATGCCATGCTGGTAGGCGAACTGGAGTGGATCCATCGCTGGTTCCACCAGGGGGCGGAGGTGAGCAAGGAGCAGTCTCTCCAGGGTCTTCATCAAGTGGGACGTCAAGGCCACCGGTCTGTAGCTGTTCAGGTCTTTGGGGTGGGAAGTTTTTGGTACAGGTACCACACAAGATGTTTTCCACAGCTGTGGTACCCTCCCCAGTTTCAGGCTCATGTTGAAGATATACGTCACAATCCCACACAGCTGGTCTGCACAGGACTTGAGGAGCTTTGCGCTGATGCCGTCCGGTCCCGGCGCCTTCCTCGCCTTGATCTTCCTCAGCTCCGTCCTCACCTGGGTCCTGGTCAGGGTCAGGATGGGGGGCTGTGTGTTGGGAGTGGGGGGGTGTTGGTGGAGTGGGGAGTGGGCAGCAGGACTTGATTTCTTTAGAGGCAGCAGTGGTTGTTGTGCAGTCAGGGGGGAGGGCGGTTGGTCAAATCTATTGAAAAACAGATTCAGGTTGTTCGCCCACTCCCTGCCCCCTGTGGCCTGGGGGGAGGTATTCTGGAGCCCCGAGATGGTTTTGAGGTTTCTCCAGACCCCGCTGATGTCGCTCTGTTGCAGCTTGTCCTCCATCTTCTTCCTGAAGCTGTCCTTGCCTTCTCTGATCTTTCTCCTCAGCTCCCTCTGTACGGACTTCAGCATCTCCCTGTTCCCTGACCTGAAGATCCTCTTCTTCTCTCTCAGAAGTGTTTTTATCTCAGGGTTGATCCAGGGTTTGTTGTTTGAGTGACGCCGTATGGTCTTGGTGGGAACGGATTTGTCCACACAGAAGCTGAGGTAGCCCGTGAAGGTGTGAATGAGGCCATCGATGTCCTCACCATGTGGATCGCAGAGCTGCTTCCAGGCGGTGGCTTCAAAACAGCCCTTTAGGGTGTCCATTGTCTCCTCAGACCATAACTCCACAGTGTGCATGGCCGGAGGTTGTCTGTGCACTAGGGGTTTGTACACCGGCCGGAGATGAACCAAGTTGTGATCCGATCTCCCGAGTGGGGGGAGTTGTGATGAGGTGTACGCCTCCTTAGTGTTTGCGTAGAATAAATCCAGTGTTTTATTGTCTCTAGTGTGGCATGTGACATACTGGGTGAACGTGGGTAGAATGGGAGACAGTGAAACATGGTTGAAATCGCCTGAGATGAGGAGAAGAGCATCTGGGTGTTCTGTCTGCAGCCTGCTGGTTACTGAATGGATGACGTCACGTGCTGTCCCAGCGTTCGCCGTCGGATTTGCATAAACAACAATGCAGATCACGTGTGAGTGTTCTCTCGGGAGATATGTAGGCCTCATGCTAACAGCTAGCAACTCAATGTCTTTGCTGCAGTGTCGTTGTTTGACAGTGATATGTCCCGGTCTGCACCAGTTGTTGTTAACATACATTATCACTCCACCGCCCCTAGCCTTGCCACTGTCTGGTGTTCGGTCAGCTCGTATCATGTGAAAACCCTCCAGCTCAATGTTAGCATCTGCTGCTAGTTCAGTTAGCCACGTCTCAGTAAACAAAAGGAGAGAGCACTCCCGGTATGTGCTATCATAACGGGAGATAGCCGCTAGCTCATCTAACTTTCCCAGTATCGACCGTACATTTCCCATGACAACAGATGGAAGGGAGGGTCTGTACCTTATATTTTTTGTCCTCCGCCTTACTCCAGCCCGGCAGCCGCGGCGTTTTCGCCTCAGTTCTCTCGGTATGTCGAGTTTTTCCAATGGGACCGGGTGGCGGTTGAATGCTAGCAGCTGTTCTCTGCTGTATCGTATCCTGCTACAGACAGTGGCTCCGTCCACCGGCTCAGGAGACATTTAGGACGATCTGTGTGTCCGTGATATAAGTGGGGTGAAAAAAAAAGACGGATCAAAAGAGAGAGGAAGGGAAAAAGACTCGGAATCGAGCCGCTGTTGCAAAAGGCAGCCGACTCGTGTGGCGCCGAGAGAAAAAAAACAAAGGTAGTAAGAGGTAGTAAGAGAAATGCTCTTTCCCGACAACAGTGCTCTAGTTGCACACAGTGTGGAAGATATGCAATCTTTAGTGGAGAAATTTGCAAGAGCAGCAAGCCAATTCAGCCTCCAAATCAACATCAAGAAGACAGAGTGCCTTTATCAACCACCAAAGTTCCAATTATCAACATCACTACCAAAAGAGATCAGAATTGGTACAGAGCCACTAGTCAAGTGCAAGACTTTCAAGTATCTAGGGAGTACTGTTTCAGAGAATGCTACGCTGGAGGCTGAACTATCAGAATGGGAAGAGCGAGTGCTGCGTTTGGAAACTTGAGGGAGAGACTGTAGAACAATCGACATGTGTCTATCCGTGTGAAATGCAAAGTCTACAGAGCGACAGTACTGGCTACTCTATTGTACGGTGCTGAAACTTGGACTGTCTACAGAGTGCAGGTGAAGAAACTCCACGCATACATGATGAGACACCTTCGAGCCATAATGAACATCTCATGGAAAGACAAGACAACCAACATAGAAGTGTTGAAACGAGCTGGTCTACCATCAATGGAGGACATGCTAATACAGATGAACCTGAGACGGCTCAGACATGTTGAGAGGATGGAACACCAACGTCTCCCTCGGCAGTTACTCTACTCACAGCTATGCAAGGGCAAACGCAATCAGGGTAGAACAAGGCTCAGATTTAAAGACACTGTAAAAAGAAACTTGAAGAAGTTGGATATAGACAGGAGTTCCTGGCAGCAGAAGGCTAAGGACAGAGCTGTGTGGAGGAATCTGATCAGACCTAAATGAAACAGTCATTGTCGCCCACGACAGACTGCTATGATGATGATGCAGATGACATGCTTCAGTTTCCCCACATCTGTATGCCCCTTCCACAAAAACAATCTTAATTTGTAGTAACAATAAGGTGGTTATGTTAAAAAAAATAGAGAACATTTAGACCAAATAATTCTGAGAACTACTGTAAATATTGCCAGTGAGTGAGCTCCCTGTGATCAACAAACCTTTTGGGGATTTTTTGATGTGTGCACGTATATCGCCAGTAAAAAGGGTAATGTGATGTTGGAATCAACTGACAGTTGGCAACTACAAAGACAACAATATGATTGTGGCTCATATGTCTGTTCTAATGACTACTTTGATGGAAATGCAGAGTTGAAGGTGCTCTAATTTAATGTACAGCATAATCAGCCAACAAATGTGTGTCAAAGAGAGGAAAGTTTTAGTCTGTCTGTGCTTTGCTCATGCTTGATTTGTAAAAGAGGAAAATGTACTACATCCTGCAGAAATGTACATCGTGCCACTGAAAATTACATATACCTATGTATGACAAAAGTTCTACTTGCTCAGGAAAGAATCCACCGCAGATTAGGAGCTACAAAGTTCCTGTATTACAAATACTATACAAAAAAAGGGAGAACTTGTGCTTTTATTTATAGGAACTATGAAAAATTTCCAATGGTCCAAGTGGACTTAAAGTGAACAGGAACTTAAGTTGCAAAACCTCAATGCTTATGACTTAAGGTGAGCATGAATACAGACTACATTTATGAACATATTACATATAAAAGTATACATACTTGTGTACTAAATTATATGTACAAAAAACTAAATTCACTCATTAAGAAATAAATCTGTTTTCTGTCAAAATTCCAATGACTCATACACTAAAATTAGGGCTGGGTCAATTAACCAAAAAAGAACAGAAACTGGCGTTCAGAACATACAGTGGATATAAAAAGTCTACACACCTCTGTTCAGATGCCAGGTTTTTGTGATGTGAAAAAATGAGACCAAGATAAATCATTTCAAAACTTTTTCCACCATTAATGTGACCTATAACCTGTACAACCCCACTGAAAACAAACTGAAATCTTTTAAGATTTCAGAAAAATAAAAAATAAAAAACTCACAATAACCTGTTTGCATAAATATGCACACCCTTAAACTAACACTTTGTTGCAGCACCTTTGGCTTTTATTATAGCACTCAGTCTTTTTAGATAGGAGTCTCTCAGTGTGGCACATCTTGATGTGGCAATATTTGCCCACTCTTCTTCGCAAAAACGCTCCAAATCTGTCAGATTGCGAGGGCATCTCCTGTGCACAGCCCTCTTCAGATCCCCCCACAGATGTTCGATCAGATTTAGGTCTGGACTGTGGCTGGGCCTTTCCAAAACCTTAATATTCTTCTGGTGAAGTCATTCTTTTGTTGATTTGGATGTGTGCTTTGGGTCATTGTCGTGCTGAAAGACATAGCTGCCAAGTCTGCTTATTATAAGTGACTTTGGGCTTGTTTTTCTCTAAAGCCGCTTGCAAATCTCGTCAGTCGCGGGTTGCGGTTTTTGGGCTTCTTTTCTAACGTGTAGTTGCTTATTTGGGCTTGCTTTGCCGTCTGTGTGACAGCTCTCCTAGCTCCCCACAAAACACAAGCGCGATTGTTTACAGAACCCATCCACACCCTCGTTTCCTGGTTACTGCGCCCGCCCCACTGATCTCTATAGAAAAACTAGATGGATCAAAGTGAAGCCTCCTGGCCGCCATATTAGTACTCCCAAAACACCAGTACATCCAAATCGACGGCCGCTAATCAAGATTATAAGCTGTGTCTCCATACCAAGAGGTTCAAAATCTGTTAATTTTTGGAGAAGTTACTGAGGTAAAAGTGGCCGGCCAGGGGCTTCACTTCTGGTGGTCAATGATCCATCCAGTTTTTCTATAGAGATCAGTGGCCCGCCTGACTCCACTCGGCTCTGTACTCGCTATTGGAGCGTGAGCTACCCAGGTTTTTTTTTTTTTATACAGGTCAGTGCATATGGGACCTTAAATTGAAAGAAAAAATTCTCCACTGAAATGAATGGCAAGAGCAAAATTATCTATTGATCCCAATCAAATTTTGCCATGAGTTACACATAATCATATGTCAATTTAAAATGTAAATATTAAATATTATATAGAAATACAATATAAAATTGTCAATTTAACAGATAATTTTCCACATAATTAAAGTTGTCTGCTGTTGTATAATAACAGAGTAATATCTAGTTTTTGTTTAAATGACTAGCAGACAACAACTCCCATCATTCCACATCACAAAACTGTAATCATGTTTAGTGCTGTTACTTATGCAGAATGTACATGTCTTTTGTTTTGATCAGAGCTTAAAAATTGTATTTATTCAAAGTTTTTACAGTATGTCCACTGTGTTTACTATAAATTTGCTGTTGCTTATGCAGAATGCATATGTATTTTCCTTTAATTAGTTTATAAAATTCCATTATTCAATGCTGACTGTGTTTATAGTCAGTTCACTGCAAACAAAAATAAATCTATATATCGATATGTTATCAAGCAGCCTCTCTTTCACACAATGTGGTAGGTTGCCTGTTGGGCTTTTTTTGGGCTTGTTTCCATAGAGCTGATGGCTTGTTTCTCTCGTGAAACCTGGCAACACTGCTGAAAGATGAAGTAAGATGAAGTTTCTCTTCATCTTCAGCTTTCTAGCAGAAGCCTGAAGGTTTTGTGCCAACACTGACTGGTATTTGGAACTGTTCATAAGAAAAACAGCCCCAAAGCATGATGATGCCACCACCATGCTTCACTGTAGGTATAGTGTTCTTTTGGTGATGAGCAATGTTGTGTTTGTGCCAAATATACCTTTTGGAATTACACCAAAAAGTTCAACCTTGGTTTCATCGGCGCATAACACATTTTCCCACATGTGTTTGGGAGATTTCAAATGTGTTTTTGCAAAATGTAGTCAGGCTTGGATATTTTTCTTTGTAAGATATGGCTTCCGTCTTGCCGCCCTAGCTGGAGATTGTTGTCACATGTACTAAACAGTCAGTACTTGCAAGAAATTCCAGCAGCAACTTCAGTGTTGCTGTTGGCCTCTTGGCAACCTCCCTGACCAGTTTTCTTCTTGTCTTTTCATCACTTTTGGAGGGACGTCCAGTTCTTGCCAATGACACTGTTGTGCCATATTTTCTCCCCTTGACAATGACTGTCTTCACTGTGTTCCATGGTATATTTAATGCCTTGGAAATTCTTTTGCACCCTTCTCCTAACTGATACTTTTGAACAATGAGATCTCTTTGATGCTTTGGAAGCTCTCTGTGGACCATGGCTTCTGCTGTAAGATGTGACTACAAAAATGTCAGGAAAAGCCTACTAGAACAGCTGAACTTTATTTGGGGTTAATCAGAGGCACTTTAAATGGTGGCAGGTATGTGCTGACTCTCATTTAACATGAGTTTGAATGTGATTGGTTAATTCTGAACACAGCCACATCCCCAGTCATAAGAGGATGTGCATATTTATGCAACCAGGTTATTATAAGTTTTTTATTTTTTATTTTTCCCCTTAAAAGATTACAACTTGTTTTTCATTTGGGTTGTACAGGTTATAAGTCCCATTAACCTCTTGCTTTCCGTTGTACCGCGGACGGGCAAGTCTCTGTGTCCTAGAGCGCACGAGAGCGCACGAGGGTGCTCTCGTGCGCTCTAGGACGCATCATGGAGATTTTGATGTAGGTGGTGTATGGCGTCCAAGCGCGCCCTGAAAATAAAAGCTGCAGACACAGCCGCGAACAGATTAGTTCATCTGATTGACCTCTCATTCGACTAATAAGAGCCTTGAATTGGGTTTCTGAAACCTTGAAGAACCAATGAATGAAAACCTAGCCAGAAGGACCCGCCTCCCAACGGCTGCAAGCCAACTGAAGCACAGAAGTTCGCAGAGCTGTTTTGTCTAAAGCTGGGTGAAGAGAGACTGCTTCAGCAGCCACAGGCAGTGGTTTATTTATTTATTTTTTTTAATTCCAGCAGAGTGTTTAGGATTCTCTTATATGGTCATCATAGACCGACGGAGGCCGACGACGAAGGTCGTAAATCATTCGCCAAAACCGCAATCATGGAATTATGTTTTGACCGGGTCGCAAGACCAGAACGAGCGGACCAGCGTCGCATTCGTCTGACAATGAGGAAGAGAAGTTGGCCAGGACAATGTGGCTGTGAAGAGGTAAGGTGTTATAAGCCAAATTATTTTTTATCCCTGAAAATTGTAATCAAAAATGACTTTTGACCGATCGGTAAATTACAACTGTGCGGCGCACGATGTCCGAAGTGCGTGCGCCGCGTTACACAGTTTGTTCGCCGCCTCCGGACCGTGAACGTCCCCCCCCCCCCCGCCGCTACGATTCTGTAGCGGGGGGGTGGGGGGAGCCGCAGTGACAGCGGTGCTGTGGAAACATGCCTTATCCAAGTGTAATCCGTCATGTAGCGAGGGCGGATCTCCGTCCTCTGTAGCGGGGGGGGGGGTGGACACCCCCCCCCACACACACACACACAGACACAGCCCTGAATGTGACCTTTCATTAGAGCCCTAAATGAAGCTTCTACATTGAATCATTCAAAAGTTACAGACGTTTTTCCAAACTGTGCCATTTGGCACAATTTGGCACAGTCCCAAAACGCCTGGGAACAGCCTGAGAACAAAGCTGTGTAATGTATTCATTTTTTGTGGTATTGTTACAAAATTTGGACCTCAGCTGGATAACACTTGGTTCTACATTTCTGTTGCATTTTCCAGCCCGGATCTGAAGCTGTGTGTTATTTGCAAGCATTTGTATCCAAAAAAACACCCAGGCCAAATTTATTTTCTTCAAGTTCACTATGTTTAGATGACTGTAACTCAGTGGCCGGAGCACTTAGAGAGATCATGTTTTTTTTTTTTTTGCCAAAAAATTCAAAGTGTTTTCTTTTAAATGAGACCAACCCCATGAAGATGCTGCAAAGGGTTGAAGAACAGCTTTCGATTTACTTTGGGCACTTTTTTTTTTTGGCGTTTTTAGGAAAATTGACCGGAGTGCAAGGGGTTAATGGTGGAAAAAGTTTTAAAATGATTTATCTTGGTCTCATTTTTTTACATCACAAAAACCTGGCATTTGAACATGGGTGTGTAGACTTTATACATCCACTGTAAAACGTCGTAATCTTGCTCATGTGTTTTGTTTTGGGTTTTTTTTCAGTTCTTCTCCTCTCCCCGTTTATGAGAGCTTTTATGTACTGCCCCTACTTTAAAACATCTCCTGTGTGCAGGAGGACACAGCAGAAAAATTGAAGGGGCTTGTACCAAAAACAAATGCAGTGTCTGTCCACAAAATATGTGGTGACTGACTCTATTTCATCTGAAGCCACAAAAAAAACAGCAAGTGAAGTGCACAAAAACTAACATGGAAATGCTCCAAAGCTAAACTGCTGTTAGTCTCTAACAGCTATCCATATCAGCACGACCATTTTAGAGTGGGAATGGATGACACAATAGACAAGCTAAGCATGGAGTTACCATTCCGATCAGAGATTTGTAATCACTATGTGGTTATAATATAATCCTGGCTGCGTAAAGGACTCCCTTGACACAGCTAACAAGCTAATGAGCTAATGAGCTACCAACACAAATCACATGACCCACAAAACCTCAAGAGGTATTACAGTGTGAAAAAGTATTTGCCCCCTTTCTGATTGTTTTTTTTAGCTATTTTAGCCTACTTCACTTTGTCAGACAGGTTCTATTTACGTGATTTCTTGATTCAACAGGTCTGGCAGTAACCAGGCCTAGGTGTGGCTAGTGAAAATTAACTCAGCTTTCCGATGTGGTTAGTCACAAATAATTTATAACACAGGGGGGCAATTACTTTTTCACAAAGGGACAAGTAGGTTTGGATAGTTTCTTTTCCCTTAATAAATGAAACCATCCTTTAATAAAAACTGCATTTTGTATTTACTTAGGTTATCTTTGCCTAACATGAAAATCTGATGATCTGAAACACTAAAGTGTGGCAAATGGCAAATACTTTTTCACAGCACTGTATATACAGTAAATCGTGACTTTGGCACTGGACAATAATTTGGTTATATGTGTGTGAAGTAACAATAGGTCTAAATTTTATTATATTATGCTCATTTACTACAGAATCACCATAGTGACGCATTCATTGATACTGCACACCATTGTAATATTGCTTAATTATGAGCCTTCTGAGTGAACTATAAAGGAGAAGAACAAAGGAGAGGGGAAAAAAAACAAAGAAAAAATGAAACAGATGTGAAAGGTTCAGTTAACCACAATGCTGATTTAAGGTTGAATTGTCCAGCCCTATACAGTGAATAGTTACTGAAATGAATGCTCACATTACTTTTCTAACAATAAATATAAACAGAAACTGCCCAAAGCTTATTCATCTATGTCATCATAGACAGTGGTCAGCTAAACCACATCACACTCACCACACCCCACAATCATACGACTTGACTAAAATAAAAATCAGAACACGAAAAACTTATGATTAGGGCCAAATCATTAATAATGTCTGTCCAAATTAGAATACAAATCCACTTCAATGTATAAGAACTTTACCTAATCCAAAAAAGACAGACTAATTAGCTTAAATTGGTAACATGTTTCCATTTACAATTATGTACATTTCAAAAAAAGAAATACTTGAACAGTCTGACACATATGCTGCAATATTCTTAATACCACAAAGTTAACAACCTCCCAATTCACCAACATTATACCTACAAGACATTGTTGATCTGGATTATTCTGCAATCACTGGGATATCTGACAAAGTCTATATGTCTTAATTAGTGTCCATCAGTTCGACCACCGAACCGCATAGATTTAAGAATTTATGTATAGTATTATTTTCCATTCTTCACCACCTCAGCATCTACATTTCTACACCACGATAAAACATTCACAGGCGTCCTGACAACACCCCTCAACAACTCCAGCATATTAAGAACTTTCGGTATCGCTCATACTTTAATAAAGGATAATTACAAATCAATTAAGCATGCCAGCATCAAACATTAACCAGCAGAATCAGTGATGAGCAGTTAAGGCGTTCCTCTGGTGCTGAAGAGCAGAGTCTGAGAGGAAACTTATGGATTATTACTGGGAGATCGATATTCGTGATGTGAGCCAGACACTGTGGTTTAGGGGAGTCAGGCTAGGGGTGTGCAATGAAATCCACCATCCTGTCTAGTCCACTACGCCTCTATGTAGATCTGTCAGTAAGAAGTTCACTTATAGGCAGATTATTATACTGTGTGTGTGTGTGTGTGTGTGTGTGTGTGTGTGTGTGTGTGTGTGTGTTAAAGGGCAGATATAACTTGATCTATGAAAACGGGAAAAAACATGTTAATGGAGGCAAACGCAGAATAAAATAAAGAATATGTTATTATGTTAACATATATATGTCAAAATAGGTGATGTAGAGATACCTTTCATTGTTTATAACATATTATTTTGTGTGGCGTGTAACAAGGTACAAGAGGAATTTGTACAGCTCAACCACAAATGTGTTCATAAGCTTTTGCGACCGTGCTGAGGAAACACGGGTGTTATTAATCGCACTGATTAATGCAGTACACGAAAACCATTCTTAATTCGATCAGCAACAGCTGTGCTCCCTTCCAATAAATACTACAATAGCAGCTGAATTCTTCATCAAAATGAACAATTTGACTAATGATAAACATCCTTTCAAGAGAAGGCAAAAGTCAAGAAATTGCTCAGAGGAATTTTTTTTTTTTTTTTTAAATGTGCAAGCATGCAACTACTCTTTGCCTGACCAAACTCACTACAAGGTGAATTTAATGTTGCCTTTCTAAAGTTGCAATACTTGAGTGGCCATCACTGAGCTACCAACTTTTTTTTTTTTCCCCAACTTGGCCATTTCTTTAAACCTACTCACGCATTCATGCTAACTAGTTTGAGTCTGAACTAGCTTGTCTCTGCCTTTAAAAAAAAAAAAAAAGGCAGAGAACAAAAACTACACATTTGGGTCGGGCTCAGTGCTTAGCTCATAAATGAAGCTTAAAGGCAGCATTAAATTCTGACTATGGCAGACTCCTTCGCATACATATCTATCCATGCCAGACCGAGCCGAAGCGTGCCACCACACCAGTCCTACCAGTTGAAGAAACAGCAGCAGCAGCAGCATCCACCTGGGCTGAAATGGTCTCCACTCTCTTTGTATCCATTGCTGTCTCCGAAGATAGTTTTTTGTTTGTTTGTTTTTTCCTCTCCACGTTAAGGAGCTTTGGTTTCCTCTCCTGAGCTTCTCCCTTGATTTGCACGCTCGCGCTCCTCTTTCAAGTCTCCAAGTTTAGTGGCGCGCGCGAGAGAGACAGAGCGCAAGAGAGAGAGGCTGCTCGTGCACAAGGGGGAGAACGCGCCAAGGTGGGTGGTGGGTGATGGCATGTCAGTAGGTGCAGTGTCTAATTTAAAATATTCATTCATTTCTCTAATTTCCTGTTTTCTTAATGGTTGGTAATCAATATCTTACAGAGATAAATAATTAAAAAAAAAAATCATTAGTTAAGGATTATTTGCAATAAGGACAATCAGGACTATGGCCTCCAGTCACAAACATGCCATGAAGTAAGGCTGCAAATTTCAAAGAGGGAAAAAAATGGCTTTTTTTTTTTTTTAATTTCAAGACACAAAACAAACATAAGCAACAAAATCCTAGCCAGCATGTCCATGTGGGCCGGTAAATCACAACTGTCTTACGGGTCCGTGTGGGTTTGGCCACAGCTTCCATGTGGGTCTCATCTGTGTTTGCCCACATGAACTTTACCTATGGCACCAGAGTTACTGAAGCTGGCATATGGAAATGCTGGCTGGGACAGAACAAAATCATAACGCACAAGGAAATACAAAACAAACATTAACAGACAAAAAGTGGCAAGAGGAATAAAGAGAACTGTTTATAGCAAGTGCCTGCTAAAGATCAAAAAGTGTGATTAATGTCTAATATTAGCATCAATCATAACAATTCAAGGTTAAATATATATGAGGCAATTAAAATTTATGCATGAACCCTACATAGCCTACATATACAGTGGTGTGAAAAAGTGTTTGCCCCTTCCTGATTTCTCTTTCTTTTGTATGTTTGTCACACTTAAATGTTTCAGCTCATCAAGCACATTTAAATATTAGACAAAGATAACACAAATAAACACAAAATGCAGTTTTTAAATGAAGGTGTTTAGTATTAAGGGTAAAAAGAATCCAAACCTACATAGCCCTGTGTGGAAAAAAGTGTCCCCCCACATTAAAACAAAAATTAACTGTGGTTTATCACATCTCTGGAAAGCAGAGTTCAATTTCTCTAGCCACACCCAGGCCTAATTACTGCCACACTTGTTCTCAATCAAGAAATCACTTCAATAGGACCTGCCTGACAAAGTGAAGTAGACCAAAAGATCCTCAAAAGCTAGACATCATGCTGCGATCCAAAGAAAGTCAGGAACAAATGAGAAACAAAGTAATTGAGCTCTATCAGTCTGGAAAAGGTTATGAAGCCATTTCTAAAGCTTTGGGACTCCAGCAAACCACAGTGACAGCCATTAACCACAAATGGCGAAAACATGGAACAGTGTTGAACCTTCCCAGGAGTGGCCGGCCAACCAAAATTACCCCAAGAGCACAACGACGACTCATCCAAGAGGTCACAAAAGACCCCACAACAACATCCAAAGAACTGCAGGCCTCGCTTGCCTCAGTAAAGGTCAGTGTTCTTGACTCCACCATAAGAAAGAGACTGGGCAAAAATGGTCTGCATGGCAGAGTTCCAAGACAAAAACCACTGCTGAGCAAAAAGAACATAAAGGCTCATCTCACTTTTGCCAGAAAACATCTTGATGATCCCTAAGACTTTTGGGAAAATACTCTGTGGACTGACAAGACAAAAGCTGAACTTTTGGGAAGCTGTGTCCCATTACAACTGGTGTAAAAGTAACACAGCATTTCAGAAAAGGAACATCATACCAACAGTAAAATATGGTGGTGGTAGTGTATGGTCTGGGGTTGTTTTGCTGCTTCAGGACCTGGAAGACTTGCTGTGGTAAATGGAACCATGAATTCTGCTGTCTACCAAAAAATTCTGAAGGAGAATGTCTGGCCATTTGCTCGTAACCTCAAGCTGAAGCCCACTTGGGTTCTGCAGCAGGACAATGATCCAAAACACACCAGCAAGTCCACCTCTGAATGGCTTAAGAAAAACAAAATGAAGACTTTGGAGTGGCCTTGTCAAATCCTGGCCTGAATCCGATTGAGATGCTGTGGCATGACCTTAAAAAGGCGGTTCATGCTTGAAAACCCTCCAATGTGGCTGAATTACAACAATTCTGCAAAGATGAGTGGGCCAAAATCCCTCCACAGTGCTGTAAAAGACTCATTGCCAGTGATCGCAAACACTTGAATGCAGTTGTTGCTGCTAAGGGTGGCCCAACCAGTTATTAGGTTTAGGGGGCAATCACTTTTTCACATAGGGCCATGGAGGCTTGGATTTTTTTTCCCCCTTAATAATAAACACCTTCATTTAAAACTGCATTTTGTGTTTATTTGTGTTATCTTTGTCTAATATTTAAATTTGTTTAATGATCTGAAACACTTACTGTAAGTGTGACATACAAAAAAATGAGAAATCAGCAAGGGGGCAAACACTTTTTCACACCACTGTAAAACAATAAATAAATAAATATCTTTCTTCCTTCAAACACAAATAGTAATACTAATGAAAACTGTCACCACCACAATAACTGACACAGTTGTACACATAAGTCTACATACCCTGGTGGAATTTGTGATTTTTCTGGCCATTTTTCTGAGAATATGAATGATAATATAAAAACTTTTCTTCCACTCATAGTGGTTGGGTGAAGCCATTTATTATCAAACAATTGTGTTTGCTCTTTTCAAAGATTCAAAGATTTTCATTTGTCAATACTTCTGAAATGCTGTTTCTCTCTCTTAGTGGTGTGTGCAATATAAAAGAAAAGAAGGAATAAGGATGAAAAACGACAACAGCAGTCTGTGTACAGCAGTGCTACCCATAGTGCAAATGAAGATAAAAACTTAAACCCAGCAATCCTATATACAGAAAAAGTGGAGCCGTGATACCCGCAATTGTATTTTCAATGCGGTAGTGTAGGTGCAGACAGTGACAGACTGGACTGCACATGATCGATATTTCAATAGCAGACAGACAGCAGTATGTATGGCATTTGTGCAAATGATTGCAGTAAGGTGCAGAGATATATAGCAGCACATGTATTACTGTTGGTGTTCCAAGTCTTTCTGTGCAAACAGCTGAGGTAGTTATTGTGTGGGTGAGTGTGTTACAGTCCAGGTGTGTGTGTGTGTGGGGGGGGCAGTTCAGGGTCCTAATGGCCTTGTGAACAAAGCTGTTTAGCAGTCTTTTGGAGCAGGCCTGGAGGCTCCGATATCTTTTTCCCGAGGGCAAAGGGCTGAAAAGGGAATGTGAGGGGTGGGAGGTGTCGTCTGCAATGTTGATGGTGAGGCGGGTGAGGCGGGTGTGGTGGATAAATCATAATGACAACAGAAACTACCCGCATGACCCTCATCAAAAGTTTACATACCCTGGAAGTTTTGGCCTGATGACATATACACAGGTTGACACACACGGGTTTAAACGGCTACTAAAGGTAACCATCCTCACCTGTGATCTGTTTACTTGTAATTAGTGTGTGTGTATCAAAAGCCAGTGAGTTTCTGGGCTCCTGACAGACCCCTGAATGTTTCATCCAGTGCTGCACTGATGTTGCTGGATTCCCAGCCATGGAGAAAGCAAAAGAATTATCAAAGGACCTGTGGTCAAAAGGTAGTTGTGTGGCACATATGTTGGGCTCACATTTTCCACAAAGGTATGACTGCATGTTTATTGGAGGCTTCATGTCTCGAAGGACAAAAGGCTTGAATCTGCAGAAGATGACGGGGAGGTGTGAGATTTGGCCTTTGTCTCGGAGAAGATGCCCCAGAGAGATTTCCGGTTCATCAATGAATAAGAGACAATGGTGAAGGTTCAAAGGGTTGCATTGTGACTGTATGTTTACTGAAGCACCATGTGACTTGAGTTCTGATGCTGGAAACATATAAAGAGGTGATGTGATATAGTTCTTTCTCTTCTTCCTGCTTTGAGAATGCTAGAGTATGTGTTGTGTCAATAAAGCTGAACCTGAGAAATAAAACTCAGCCTCATCATTGAACGCATCCTCTACACTGGTGACCTACGACAAAGAATGAGCAGACAGAATTCTCCTGAGCGGGGCTCGGCAGAAGCCAGCCTGATGGCTGCCTCCACACTCCGGCTGCCCGATTTCTGGCAGCACAGCCCGCGCTCATGGTTTAGCGCAGTCGAGGTGCAGTTCAACCTCCGGAGAATCTCAAAGGACAACACAAGATTCTACCATGTGGTAGCGAAGCTGGACAGCCACACGGTCCAGAGGGTGGAAGATCTGGTTAATCATCCACCGGACAGCGACAAGTACAGCGCATTGAAGGACGCGCTGATCAGCCATTTCACCCCTTCGGTCCAACAGCGAGCAGAGGGGCTCCTAACGTTGATGGAGTCGGAGAACGACAGACCTGCGGACCTGATGGTGAAGATGCTGAGATTGAAAGACTCCGAGGATGGCGAATTTATTTTCGCCCACCTTTTCCTCCGGACCCTGCAGCCAGCAGTGAGAGTAGCCCTGGCAGAGTCGCCCCGATTGGCCAGGCGAGACTACCATGGGCTGAGCAAGGAGGCGCAGCGGCTCGTTGACGCCCACAAGCGGAGCGCGGTTTCGGCCGCGGCAGCTAGCCCAGGAATGACGTCTGAAAACGGCTTGGAGCCAGTGGTCGCGGCGCCAGACACAACGACGACGGCGGCGACGGGGACCAGGCGGCGCAGAGCGGATGACGGCCTGTGCTTCTACCATCGCCGTTTTGCAGAGAGAGCACACAAGTGCGTCCTACCGTGCCACTTCAAGCGTCCGGGAAACGCCAAGACCGAGGGCCAGTAGCAGCTGCGACCCTCGGCGAGGAGAACAAGCTGCTTTACCTGACGGATGCACACTCGGGGAAACAATTCTTCGTGGACACGGGCTCCCAGCTGAGTTTCGTCACACCTACCTACGCGGAATGGCTGATGCCGTCTAAAGCTCCCTGGGTGTCGGTGTCAGCAGCGAACGGCTCAGCGATTAAGACTTTCGGTGAGAGGACTATGCTTCTGTCCTTACAAGGCCGTTCATTTGAGTGGACTTTTATTGTAGCAGCAGTCAGTTTCAACATGTTAGGGGCTGATTTTTTGTGCTCACATGGTTTATTGGTTGACCTTGCTAATAGACGTTTGGTTAATGCACTGTCTTTCCATTCTATTCCCTGCACAGCTCGGGTGGCCCCGCCGACTGCACATGCCAGCGTCACAGCTGCGGGAGGTAAGTTTCACGCATTGCTCGCTCAGTTCCCAGCACTCACAGTCCCCACGTTTTCGGCAACAGTGGCTAAGCATGGAGTGGAGCATTTTATCACCACCACCGGGCCGCCCGTTTTTGCGAAAGCTCGGCGCTTGGACTCAGCTAAACTGGCCATCGCGCACGAGGAGTTCGCCAACCTGGAAAAACTGGGCATTATTAGACCCTCTAAAAGCCCCTGGGCTTCGCCGCTACACATGGTCCCAAAAGCTGATGGCTCGTGGCGACTTTGCGGCAATTTCCGCAGGTTGAACAACGTTTCAGCACACGACCGCTACCCGATTCCGCACATTCAGGATTTCTCAGTTCATTTGGCGGGGGCGCGCATTTTTTCTAAAATAGATTTGGTGCGCGGTTACCACCAAGTTCCAGTGCGCCCTCAGGATATACCCAAAACAGCGGTAATAACTCCTTTCGGCCTTTTTGAGTTTTTGCGCATGCCGTTCGGTCTCAAGGGGGCCGCGCAGACTTTCCAACGCATAATGGATGCAGTTTTACGCGACCTCCCTTTCGTGTTCGTTTACTTGGATGACATTTTGGTAGCCAGCACGTCTGAAAGCGAACACGAAAGTCACCTCACAGCAGTTTTTCGGAGGCTGACAGAGCACGGGTTAATAATTAACCCAGCGAAGTGCCAGTTTGGGGTGGCGCAAATTGATTTTTTGGGGCATCGCGTTTCGCCAGAAGAAGCGGTTCCTCTGCCCGATAAAGTGCGCACAATAACAGATTTTCCGCAACCTCAAACGGTCAAGGCACTACAGGAGTTTTTGGGAATGGTTAATTTTTACAACCTGGTCCTCCCAAGCGCAGCGCGGCTCATGCAACCATTATACACTGCGTTAAAAAAACAAAAGCCCGCAAATAAGGTTGAATGGTCTCCGGAGCGGGAGCGCGCTTTTGCCCAGGTCAACTCAGCCCTGACAAACGCAGTTTTGTTAGCGCACCCAGTTCCAACGGCCCGCATGGCGCTCACCACTGACGCTTCCGATTTAGCAGTGGGGGCGGTCGTTGAACAGTTTGTGGCAGGTACCTGGCAACCGCTCGCGTTTTTCAGCAAAACCTTGCACGATAGCGAGTGTAAATACAGCGTGTTCGACAGGGAGCTTTTGGCCCTACACTTGGCCATCCGCCATTTCCAGTTCTGGCTGGAAGGGCGACGTTTCACTGCGTTTGTGGATCACAAACCGCTAACGTTTGCGATGGCCAAGATTTCAGAACCCTGGTCAGGCCGGCAACAAAGGCAACTAGCCGCGATATCGGAGTTCACCACCAATATCAAGCATGTCGCAGGTAAACACAATGTAGTGGCAGACTGTCTCTCGCGTGCGGTAGCAACGTCAGGCCCCGTGGGGGCAGACTCTGTAGCCGTGGCCGTGGGCCGGGGCAGTGACGCGGAAGCGTGCGCAGCCCCGGTCTGTGTAGGTTTAGATTATGCAGCTATGGCCGCGGAGCAGGTTAATGATGCGGACGTGCGCGCGCTCCAGTCTGGACCAACAGGGTTTAGGCTGGAGCACAGGGTGCAGCAAATTGGTATGCCCCCCCCTAATCTGCGATGTCTCCCCACGGGACCGGCCTCGCCCGTGGTTTCCAGCTGCGTGGCGTCGCCGCGTTTTTGACTCGGTCCATTCTCTGGCGGCACCCGGGGGTGCGCGCATCGATTAAGATGGCGGGGGAGAAATTTGTTTGGCCCGGGTTGCGCAAACAGGTCAAGGAATGGGCAGCAGCCTGCATAGCGTGTCAGCGAGCCAAAATACACAAGCACACTAGGGCTCCGTTGGAACCTTTTCACATCCCCGCTAAGCGTTTTGATCACGTGCATGTTGACTTGGTGGGCCCCCTTCCGCCATCACAAGGGCACACACATCTTTTGACGATGGTGGATCGCACCACGCGTTGGCCAGAGGCGATCCCTCTGGCATCAACCACAGCGGAAGAAGTTGCGCGAGCATTTTTAAGAGCGTGGGTTGCGCGTTCCGGAGTCCCGTCGGACATAATGTCCGGCAGGGGTCCCCAATTTATTTCCGAACTATGGTCATCGATGGCCCGCAACTTAGGGGTGAAGATTCACCGCACTACCGCGTATAACCCTCAGGCTAATGGTTTATGCGAACGCTTTCACAGGTCGTTAAAAGCAGCCCTCAGAGCGTCGCTGACGGATACAAATTGGGTGGACAAGCTTCCATGGGTTTTATTGGGGTTGCGTTCTGCACCTAAGGAAGATTTGCAGGCTTCCCCGGCTGAGTTAGTTTTTGCACAACCTCTCTGTTTGCCGGGGGAATTTCTCCCCGACAATCCCGCACCAAATTGCCCCCCCGCTCAGCCGTTGCAGAGCGACACAGGAGCAAACACACTCTCTGGCCCGGTTCATCATAGTTTCCCATGCGTTTTTGTGCCGAAGGCTTTAAAAAATGCGGAGTTTGTTTTTGTTAGACATGATGCTCAGCGCCCAAGTTTGCGACCGTTTTATGACGGACCGTTCAGAGTGCTGGAAACCGGGGAGAAGCATTTTCTGCTAGATTTAGGGGGCAGAAAGGAGTTGATTTGCATAAACAGACTCAAACCCGCTTTTGTTTTGGCTGATGACCACGTGCAGCTGGCGAGGCCCCCCCGCCGTGGCAGGCCGCCGAGAAGACATTCTCCAGAACCTTCACAGAGACGTGCTAACAGCTTTAATCCACAGAGGCAGAAAGATGCTGCAGAGGTAGCAAAGCCGGTTTACAGCAGATTCGGCAGAAGGTTAAGACCCAGGCATCTGGTGGATTGATTTGTAATATGTGGAGTGTTTTTTTTTTTTTTTTATGCCATGCATGTTTTGTCCTTTAATAGACGTTTGGGGGGGGGGGGTTATATGGCACATATACTGGGCTCACATTTTCCACAAAGGTATGACTGCATGTTTATTGGAGGCTTCACGTCTCGAAGGACAAAAGGCTTGAATCTGCAGAAGATGACGAGGAGGTGTGAGATTTGGCCTTTGTCTCGGAGAAGATGCCCCAGAGAGATTTCCGGTTCATCAATGAATAAGAGACAATGGTGAAGGTTCTAAGGGTTGCATTGTGACTGTATGTTTACTGAAGCACCATGTGACTTGAGTTCTGATGCTGGAAACATATAAAGAGGTGATGTGATATAGTTCTTTCTCTTCTTCCTGCTTTGAGAATGCTAGAGTATGTGTTGTGTCAATAAAGCTGAACCTGAGAAATAAAACTCAGCCTCATCATTGAACGCATCCTCTACAGTTGAACTTTATAAAACAGGAAAAGGATATAAAAAGATATCCAAGTAATTGAGAAGGCCAATCAGCAGTGTTCAAACTCTAATTAAGAAGTGGAAAATGAGGGATTCTGTTGAAACCAATCCACGGTCAGGTAGACCAACAAAAATTTCACTTACAGCTGCCAGGAAAATTGTTCAGGATGCAAAGAAGAACCCTCAAATAACTTCAGCTGACATACAGGACTCTGAAAAAAAGTGGTGTGGCTGTTTCAAGATGCACAATAAGGAGGCTCTTCAAGTAAAATGGGCTGCATGGTGGAGTCGCCAGAAGAAAGCCATTACTATGCCAATACCATAAAGCAGCCTGCTTACAATATGCCAAACAGCACAGAGACTAGCCTCAAAACTTCTGGAACAAAGTTATTTGGAGTGATGAGACCAAAAGTGAACTTTTTGGCCACAACCATAAACACTACATTTGGAGAGGAGTCAACAAGGCCTACAATGAAAAGTACACCATCCCTACTGTGAAACACGGAGGTGGATCACTGATATTTTGGGGATGTGTGAGTTACAAAGGCACAGGGAACTTGGTCAAAAGTGATGGCAAGATGAATGCAGCATGTTATCAGAAAGTACTGGAAGAAAATTTGCTCTCATCAGCCCAGAAGCTGCACATGGGATGCGCTTGGACACTCCAACATGACAATGATCCACAACACAAGGCCAAGTCATCTTGTCATTGGCTACAGCAGAAAAAAGTGAAGGTTCTGAAGTGGCCATCTCAGTCTCCTGACCTCAGTATTACTGAGCCACTTTGGGGAGATCTCAAACGTACAGGTCATGAAAGACAGCCCAAGAATCTACAGGAACTGGAGGGTTTTTGCCAAGAAGAATGGGCAGCTTTACCATCTGAGAAAATAAAGAGCCTCATCCAGAACTACCACAAAAGACTTCAAGCTGTCATTGATGTTAAAGGCGGCAATACACGGTATTAAGAACTAGGGTATGTAAACTTTTGATCAGGGTCATTTGCGTAGTTTCTGTTGTCATTATGACTTAAAAAACAAACACAATTGTTTGATAATAAATAGATTCACCCAACCACTAACTATCAGTGAAAAAAACATTTTTGTATCATCATTCATGTTCTCTGAAAAATGGCCAAAAAATCATAAATTCCGCCAGGGTGTGTAAACTTATGAGCACAACTGTAAAACACAGGAGGAGACGGCATGAGTCAGGTACTTCAGCTGAGGATTGGTGAGTGGGGGCATCCTGCTATGCACGTGTAGGCATGCTGGGTAGAAGAACTCATTATATCTTAAGTAACAAATTTATAAGGGAAAAAGGTTTAACTTACAAGAAAAAAAATATCAAATTGCAAACTGTATGCTAAAAAAGTCTTAAAATTATGAGTAAAAGTTGCATATTTATAAGAAAGAAGTTGTAAACTTATAAAAAAGGTCACGACAATCAATAATAAATGTATTTTTGAAAATTGTCAAATGTATGGGTAAAAAGGGACACTTAAGTAAAAAGTTGCAAATTTACAAGGAAAAAAGGGACAAATTAATGAAAAGGAATATAAGGAAGTCAAGAGAAGAGATGGGAACTACTTTTTTTATTCTGTCTTCTTGAGATCACAAGCCATAAAAGCAGAAAACAGGCTGCTCTTCGGTTTCATAACAAATTACACATTTAGAAGAAAAAAAATGCAAATTTAAGCAATAAGTCATTCAATTTTATATGAAAAAAATTTCATGATTTATTTTACAATTTAATTTTTTAAATATAAATATGCAAGATTATAGCTAAGCAGCTTATTTCATTCTTCAGTCCGATGGGCAGGTTGGTGTCGATCAATAAAAGACAAAGATAAGAACATTAAAAACAAGCAAATATAGAAAACAAGCAAACAGCATATAGCAGACCATAACTCACAATGGGTCAAGAGCTGGGGGATCACAAAAACTTATTTGCACTGAACTGTAAAATGTTAAAGAATATTGCACAATGTCCTTAGCACACCATTGCACCTTACTGTATTGCACAGTGTCCAATGTACACATGCAGATGTGTATAGAAATTATTGCACTGAATTAGATTATCATACATAATTGTATTACGTATGCACTATTTGACTAAGTGGTGGACAAGTGGTGCCCCTAAAATACACCCCATAGAAAAATATACAGTTTTAAATAGAGTCGTGATAGCAGTTCTGTTGCTGTCGCAAGGTCTGTGGTGGACTTTTGCCAGTCGGTGCATCGTGACATGCACTACACAAAGAGCACAAATAAACAAACCTATCATCTGGTCAGTCACTGCAAGAGATACTGGAGTCAGTTTGTCTTGGCCTGTCCTTGCCACTGATAATACCTCTATCTGCCAAGAATGTGTCGCTAGTCCAGCAAAAGCTAGCGGTACTCAAATGCTTTGCAAGCAGTTTCATGAAATGGTCAGTCAGAGAGCAACTCATACCGGCTCGGACGTCACCCGGGTTAACAAGGTCAGGAGTTCCTGGCAGTGGAAGGCAAATTACAGAGCTGCGTGGAGGAATCTGATCAGACCTAAATGAAACAGTCATTGTCGCCCCCGACAGAGTGCTATGATGATGATGATGATAATGATGATGATGTTCCAATAACCATACTTTGAGGTGTTTAGCAAATGAGGTATGATTGAGTAGTTCCCGTGTTGTACTTGGTATTGAATTAAAGGTTTGAGATGCACAAAAACACCAAAAAGACAGCATTAGGTTGGAGACCAAAAGGTTTTATCTGTTACAGCAAATTATTATCTGATGGTCACCACACATTTGATTAGGATTTTATATAGTCTTTGGTATGACCCAGTTATGAACCCACAACCTTCCAACTATAGGGAAGATGCTCTACCACTAGGCCACCACTCTGCAATGAAATGTTAAACATGACCTTTATTTATTTAGGTTGGCTCTTTAAAACTGCAGCAATATTGTTGTTCAAGGTGAGAAACACTACCCCTAAATTATGAGTGAATTTGAATAACAAAACAGTTTTAGTCTTGAACAGCTAAATACTGTAAATAAAAGTCATGATTAATATTTGGCTGCAGAATACTGGAGTGGTGGCCTAGTGGTAAAACAGCTGCCCCACAGTTAAGGTTGTGGCTTCACAACTGGGTCATATCAAAGACTACATAAAGTAGCCAAATCAAATGTGTGGACCATTACAATATCAGATGATAATAATACACTGTGAAAGATTAGGTCTCTGATCTAAACAAACAACCTCTATATGGTACATTCCTGATCTTAACTTGCTGACGTTGGCCCTGACATACAGTGGTGTGAAAAAGTGTTTGCCCCCTTCTTGATTTCTCATTTGTTTGTATGTTTGTCACACTTAAATGTTTCAGATCATCAAACAAATTTAAATATTAGACAAAGATAACACAAGTAAACACAAAATGCAGTTTTGAAATGAAGGTGTTTATTATTAAGGGTAAAAAAAAAAAAAATCCAAACCTTCATGGCCCCGTGTGAAAAAGTGATTGCCCCCCTGTTAAAACATAAATTAACTGTGGTTTATCACATCTTTGGAAAGCTGAGTTCAATTTCTCCAGCCACACCCAGGCCTGATTACTGCCACACCTCATCTCAACATCTCAATCAAGAAATCACTTAAATAGGACCCGCATGACAAAGTGAAGTAGACCATGAAATCATGAATGCAAATTAACCTGCAGGGAACTTCCCCAATCAGAGGAAGGCTTCTGTTTCAACATAAAAAATACCTCCACTTTGGAAGAAGCCAAGGTCCAGATTCTAGACCTTGGCTTCAGAAATGTCTTTGCACTTTGGGGTAGTGAACTTGACTGTCCTCAGCCCCATTCAAAAAGCATTTGGATCCACTTTAAAAGCTGTCTGCAAGCCAGCCCTTATCACCCAACTCCAGTCCCTGACCTCTTCTGGCTTAACCGGCACAAATCCCTGCAGCCAGGTTCCAGAAACGTCCATAAATCCTACCCCAGATGAGCAGAGGAGAAATTAGTGTCCATAGTTTTCAGTGACACATAATATCACGGTGCCCACACACTTGTATGCCCCAAGGTTTCCTCAAAGTTATACCAGTAATCCTCCATCATATTGTGAATTTATGGTGCCTGTGCTGCGTGGTTTGTTTGGCATGCCATAGGCTATATTAAACTTTTAAGTTGTGGTTCCCAAAGTGTGGTTCAGGGCACCACCAGGGTCTTTTAACAGTGTTTCCATCATAACTCTCCCCACTTTCCTAACTTGCCACAGACAGTTTAGACGGTTACATAATTCTGCACCAAGCCAAAACACTGCGGGATTTCTGCAGATAAGTAAACACACAGAGCACTTGACAGACATAAAATTGCACTCCCAATTTATTCTCTCAGATAATACACACAAAAAGAATGCAGTATAAACCATATATCAGCTGTCAGATTGAGGATTATGGCCAGTCAGGAATCAAGAGGAAATTTCCCACACAGTCTCAGGATACACAATGAAACAAGTGACCTCTCCAGCTATGATGAAGAGATAAGTCTGGCAGCTTCAAGACAGCTGTCAGTGGGTTTTCTGAAGATTACAACACCTTTTTAAACACCGCTGTGCATCTGTTTCATGGCAGCTTAAAACAGAGAATTGCGATTGCTCAGCTGCGAGTTTTCTGTCACAGTTAAACTCTTGGCTCAGTTAAACACAACTGACAGTGTTAGACAAGACATGAAACAGGAGCACAGTTACTCAGCAGGTACTGCATATTGCTGACATTTCCTAAAAACAGGAGCGTCAACCGTAAACAACTGTGATCCCTGTGTTACAGATCAAAAAAACTGTGGTAAGTTAAATATTTTTAGATGCATTATTTCTGGAATGTACAGTACTTCACATGTATTTCAGCAGCTTTAGAATACTGGATAGGACTGGAGGAGCTTTTGACTTCTCCTTGGAAAGTGCATGATAAATTATCTTTTTGATCAGTTTCTGGTTTTCGTAAGCTGCACTCAACAGAAAACTTTCTTCTTAAAGTCACTAAAGACATTGTAATGGCTGCTGACGTTGGAGACTTCAATAGACTAACAATGCCCCCTATGATTGGTTATTGGGACATGAAGCTGTAAAATGGGAAACTTTAGTTTTTTAGTGTTCCTTTTTTAACAGCGAAGTTGCAATATACTGTTGGAGGAGATTCAGGCCCACTCAGGCTGTGTTGGAAGTGAATGTCTTATAGTGTGCTAATGTATATAGTGAAGAGAAATCCTATTCCAATAGACAACCTACAATTTTTGAGATATGTATGTAACAGGAGGGCTAGTATCTGCAGCAGTCATCATGAACAATGACTGATACCTCTTTTTTCACTTTTTTTCGGAGGTGTCTATAAATAACAGAGCACCTAGATAGAAAGATGAAGCCAAATGTGTGCAGACAGACTGGCACAGGTAGATGGATGGCAATATGGGGGCATTAATGAGAGCACAGGTCCTCCAGCACATGGGGACAAGAGCTCTGCAGATGGCTGGATGTCATCACTTTATGGCAGCCTGTTGTGTAACTTTGGGGAGGAGGAGGTGCGAGACAGTGTGAATGGACATGCAGCACTTTTCTCTACCTTAACGAATGAATTTGGTGAGCTCTAATTTAATAACGTATAAGTAAGAAAAAGAAATCCAGGCTGTTTGGTTGCATAGAAAAACAGGCATTGACGCATACAGTGCAACCGCAAAGTATTCACAGCCCTTCACTTTTTCCACATTTTATGTTACAGCCTTATTTCATAATGGATTAAATTCATTTTTTCCCTCAAAATTCTACACACAATACCCCATAATGACAATGGGGTTTTTTTTTTGAGATTTTTGCAAATTTATTTAAAAAAAAAATAACTAAGAAATCTCATGTACATAAGTATTCACAGTCTTTGCCATGAAGCTCAAAATTGAGCTCAGGTGCATCCTGTTTCCACTGATCATCCTTGAGATGTTTCTACAGCTTAACTGGAGTCCACCTGTGGCATATTCAGTTGACTGGACATGATTTGGAAAGGCATGCACCTGTCTATATAAGGTCCCACAGTTGACAGTGCATGTCAGAGCACAAACCAAGCATGATGTCAAAGGAACTGTCTGGTGACCTCCAAGACAGGATTGTCTTGAGGCACAAATGTGGAGAAGGGTTCAGAAAAATTTCTGCTGCTTTGAAGGTTCCAATGAGCACAGTGGTCTCCATCATCCGTCAATGGAAGAAATTCAACAACCACTAGGACTCTTCTTAGAGCTGGCAGGCTAAACTAAACTGAGCGATTGGGGGAGAAGGGCCTTAGTCGGGGAGGTGGCCAAGAACCCGATGATCACTCTGTCAGAACACCAGCGTTCCTCTGTGGAGAGAGGAGAACCCTCTAGAAGGACAACCATCTTTGCAGCAATCCACCAATCAGGGCTGTATGGTAGAGTGGCCAGATAGAAGCCACTCCTTAGTAAAAGGCACATGGCAGCCCACCTGGAGTTTGCCAAAAGACACCCAAAGGATTCTCAGACCATAAGAAATAAAATTCTATGGTCTGATGAGACAAAGATTGAACTCTTTGGCGTGAATGCCAGGTTTCATGTTTAGAGGAAACCAGGCACCGCTCATTACCAGGACAATACCATCCCTACAGTGAAGCATGGTGGTGGCAGCATCATGGTGTGGGGATGTTTTTCAGCAGCAGGAACTGGGAGACTAGTCAGGATAGAGGGAAAGATGAATGCAGCAATGTACAGACATCCTGGATGAAAACTTGCTCCAGAGCGCTCTTGACCTCAAACTGGGGCGATGGTTCATCTTTCAGCAGGACGATCCTAAGCACACAGCCAAGATATCAAAGGAGTGGCTTCAGGACAACTCTGTGAATGTCCTTGAGTGGCCCAGCCAGAGCCCAGACTTGAATCCAATTGAACATCTCTGGAGAGATCTGAAAATGGCTGTGCACCGACACTTCCCATCCAACTTGATGGAGCTTGAGAGGTGCTGCAAAGAGGAATGGGCCAAACTGCCCAAAGATAGGTGTGCCAAGCTTGTGGCATCATATTCAAAAAGACTTGAGGCTGTAATTGCTGCCAAAGGTGCATCAACAAAGTACTGAGCAAAGGCTGTGAATACTTATGTACATGTGATTTCTTAGTTTTTTATTTTTAATAAATTTGCAAAAATCTCAAAAAAAACTTTTTCATGTCATTATGGGGTATTGTGTGTAGAATTTTGAGGAAAAAAATGAATTTTATCTATTTTGGAATAAGGCTGTAACATAACAAAATGTGGAAAAAGTGAAGCGTTGTGAATACTTTCTAGATGCACTGTAAATCTAGAGCCACCCCATGATTAAATAAAGAAAAAAAGGACAGAGAGGATCTATTTTTATCCTCTTCTGTAATTATGTCCAAAGTTTAATCAAGATATATTTGGGTTTGTGCAAGGTCTCTGCGTTGTCTTTTATGAAGAGACTCTGATATTAGAAGTCCACCACTCTGAATCATCAAAGCCTACAGATAAAGAAAAAAAAAAACCCAGAACATAATATATTCATCAAACACTTTCCAATATGGTGTGACAGCCAGCACCAGTTAAGAGTAGATTTTACGGAACTCCACAACAAAAGAGAAGAGTTGTGGAGGTAAAGTTGCAGCTGATTATGGGCTGTTTGAGAAGTGAAGTAAACAATAAAATAATAATATAGGCTGATTCCAGTAGTACTGACAATAAGTCATTCTAACACCTTAATCAGTTTTAATGTGCTAAGAGAGAAAGGTAGAGCATTGGATTGAATGTCATAAAAGCAATATCAGAAAAGTTTGGAAAGCCAGTTTTGCCCTAGGCAGAGGGAGAATCGAAATTCACTTGCAAAACTGTGATAGATCCCCTGTCTCATTTATAAGATTGCAGGTCCAGAATAAAGTGCTTTCACAACCGAAATCCTTTTTTTTAAATGTTCCATCAGCTGGTCAGTAAATAACTACAAGGCAAGATGCCTTTGACTTTAAAGTGGCTGCTGGGTTAAACATATAGCTGTAAAGCTAAGGTCAAAGAGTTCTTCCATCTGGAGACCTTCAGTGAAAATGGCAAAACAGAAACATAGTTTTAAAAAGGTCTGCTTGCCAAGCCTGAATAATCTTGAATAGTTAATTTTAGATTATTTAAATCAGACAATGTGTAGAGGAAAGATTAGGTTTGTCTGACTTTTAAAAATCCTTTGGAATAAAAACTGTTTTCCAAATACAAGTCTGCAGGCAGTCTTGAGATTGCATTGGAAAAGATGTGAGAAAGCCTCTTTTTGATTTAAGTTTTTGAAGAAAACAACTGTCTTATAATGCTGCTGTGTGATGGCACTGTGTTCACTTTGGCAATATTTCAAATTTCTTCCAATAGCTATGACAACTTAAAGGGTGACCTAATGTGTATTAAAATTGTGTCAAAGTGTCTAGAAGTAATCTATGTGAGTCAACTTCTATTTCTTTAGACCCACTCTAACTGACTTTTAGTTTATTTCTGCTCTTGTGAGATTTCAGCTTATTATGTACATCCTTACAGGGTCAGAACTTGTGGAAGTCAATCCAGGGTCAGCCAATCAGAAGAAAAAAATAGCTTTAAGGGGGAAGAAGGGGACATATTATGCAATTTTCTCACATGCCGACACAGTTCAAAGAGATGTTAATGAAGTTTCTGGAACATGCTTTGGTCAAAATACTTCTACCTTCAAACCTTGCAGCACCATTCCCTACCCAGATTCCTTTTTCGCAATGACCCGTTTCAGTGCATACTTCTTTAAAAGCAAATGAGCCCCATTTCACCCCCCATCACTGAAATCCAGGGTTGTTGCTACTTTTGACATAACCAGTAAAGGACCCAAATGAAGACATGACAGACAGACAAACCACAGTTTTTGGATGCAATTTATTTTTTTTTTATTTATAGATATGAATAGTTTGGCAGATGGTTGGAATGCCCCTATAGGAAGGAGAAGGGAGAATGTAAGTATTTGACACTGGATAGGTATGATTGATTTTGCAGAATATGTGAGCTTCTTACTTTCAGGTGGGTGCAATAGGTAGTGGCTCTCACTTACAGAGGAGACTCTGGGATTGGTCCGGGTAGTGAGAGGAGAGTCTTCTGAGGTCAGTATGCATAAGGGGGTACCCGGGCCCGGGGCTTTTCTTGTGGTGTGGTTAGTTGAATGTATTCCAGGAATGTGCAAAGGTAGCCTTACGTGCAGATCCAGTGAAGCAGAGAGACGGTCCAGGTAAGCTCCAGAGGAGGGAATGGGGAAGGAGAGTTCCCATATATCAGTGAGGGTTAATATATAATGATTGAATTTAACAGAAAAAGCTTACATGGGACATTCAATGGGGTACATGAGGAAACACAAAGCTAGGGAGGCGAGTGAGCACTGGGGAGCATACACTGGTGAGGATCCAAGCAGGAAATCACACAGAGCAACAGCAAGCTGAAGAGTCGTGACATACCCACAACACCCCTACCAAGTGTGCAGGGGTGGACTTAGTCCATTTGGGGCCCAAGGCAAAGACAGAAATGGGGCCCTACTTTTTCTTAGTTCTACACTTTCTTTTCAGGCCTTATTGAAATCCTACCTGAAACTTACTGTCCTCAGAAGTCTTCAAATGATGATATCATTCAGGCATCAGGAATTACATCTGTAGCATGTTCTCCCCGTGTCTGCGTGGGTTTACTCCAGGATTTCTCTGGTTTCCTCCCACATGCCAAAAACGTGCAAGTTGGGTTAATTGGCATCAACTGGGGATTCTAAATTGTCCTTAGGTATGGATGTGAGAGTGAATGGTTGTCTGTCTCTCTGTGTTGGCCCTGCGATGGACTGGCGATCTGTCCAGGGTGTACCCTGCCTCTCGCCCATAGATGCTGGGATAGGCTCCAGCCCCCCTGCGACCCGAAAAGGATTAAGCAGAAGGTGGATGGAAAAACAAACAAGTTTCACAAATTGAATGTAGACTCTTGTCTATCAAAAAAAAAAAAAAAAAAAAAAAAAAAAAATTCACATGGAAGATCTGTTGTTTGTTCACACTTACCAGTCCCTCCAGGATTTCACGATATTGTGATCACACAAATTCATGCGAAATCAGGCCATCGCCACATCTTTTGAGCGATCTTGCAACTTTGTCCAATCACGGCAACTTTCCTGCAATTTTTGCCAATCCTTGTCAACTTCCACCAATTTCACCAATCAAATTTGTCCCTGAGTAGCACTCAAACACTCAGTCTAACCTGAGTCGCTGCATCGCGTTCACTTCCGTGTTTACAGTGAGTACCAACGGAACACATCAGCAAAAAACAGAGTGTACGATTTAAAAAAAAAAAAAAAAACACTCACCCACAAGTTTTCCTACACCATCCTGTCCTCCGTCTCCCCCACCCTGCCGGTGGATGTCTCCCCATGTCTCTGTCTTGACCACTTGTACGAAGTGCTGGGTATGTGTTGAAAAAAGTTCACCTGCCTGAAAAACACTCTGTTGCGGAAGCGCACGTGAGGAGAGAGGCCATAAAACCACAAACAAATGAGCAAATCTAACACTACAGCCAGTGTTGTAATATTTTATATGTCTTTACAGGTAAAATCATTATGACATCTTTCAATGAGCTTTAAAGCTGTGAATCTCCAGTCTGGGCACGGACCAACGCGTGCCCTGGCGAACCCCCAAGGAGCCCTTCCTCCCGGTAAAGGAAAGATGCGTATCTGATGAGACAGGTGCGTGTCAAGATGCGCAGCAGATAGACAGACAGGTAGGAATCAGACACGGAAAGAGAGAGAATATTCAGAATTTTTTTTTTTTTTCAGAAAAACACAGACTTCAATAGATAATACAGAGCAACAGAAAAAATTATTTATTTTTTCTCTGCGCTTGGTACCGAGTGGTTGGGCACTGGTGCGGTTCGGGAGTTTTCAAATAAAGCTACTGCCATCATTTCAAGATCTATTCTCTTTAACATGCATTCAGTGCAGTTTAGCTGTTGTAATGGATAATTATTACTTTGTCTAATATTTAAATTTGTTTAATGATCTGAAACACTTACTGTAAGTGTGACAAGCATACAAAAAAATGAGAAATCAGCAAGGGGGCAAACACTTTTTCACACCACTGTAAAACAATAAATAAATAAATATCCTTCTTCCTTCAAACACAAATAGTAATACTAATGAAAACTGTCACCACCACAATAACTGACACAGTTGTACACAAGTCTACATACCCTGGTGGAATGTATGATTTTTTTTTGGCCATTTTTCTGAGAATATGAATGATAATATAAAAACTTTTCTTCCACTCATAGTGGTTGGGTGAAGCCATTTATTATCAAACAACTGTGTTTGCTCTTTTCAAAGATTCAAAGATTTTCATTTGTCAATACTTCTGAAATGCTGTTTCTCTCTCTTAGTGGTGTGTGCAATATAAAAGAAAAGAAGGAATAAGGATGAAAAACAACAACAGCAGTCTATGTACAGCAGTGCTACCCATAGTGCAAATGAAGATAAAAACTTAAACCCAGCAATCTTATATACAGAAAAAGTGGAGCCGTGATACCCATAATTGTATTTTCAATGCTGTAGTGTAGGTGCAGACAGTGACAGATTGGACTGAACATGGTCGATATTTCAATAGCAGACAGACAGCAGTATGTATGGCATTTGTGCAAATTATTGCAGTAAGGTGCAGAGATATATATAGCAGCACATGTATTACTGTTGGTGTTCCAAGTCTTTCTGTGCAAACAGCTGAGGTAGTTATTGTGTGGGTGAGTGTGTTACAGTCCAGGTGTGTGTGTGTGTGGGGGGGGGCAGTTCAGGGTCCTAATGGCCTAATGGACGTGAGAGTGAATGGTTGTCTGTCTCTCTGTGTTGGCCCTGCGATGGACTGGCGATCTGTCCAGGGTGTACCCTGCCTCTCGCCCATAGATGCTGGGATAGGCTCCAGCCCCCCCCGCGACCCAAAAAGGATTAAGCGGAAGATGGATGGAAAAACAAACAAGTTTCGCAAATTGAATGTAGACTCTTGTCTATCAAAAAAAAAAAAAAAAATTCACATGGAAGATCTGTTGTTTGTTCACACTTACCAGTCCCTCCAGGATTTCACGATATTGTGATCACACAAATTCATGCGAAATCAGGCCATCGCCACATCTTTTGAGCGATCTTGCAACTTTGTCCAATCATGGCAACTTTCCCGCAATTTTTGCCAATCCTTGTCAACTTCCACCAATTTCACCAATCAAATTTGTCCCTGAGTAACACTCAAACACTCAGTCTAACCTGAGTCGCTGCACCGCGTTCACTTCCGTGTTTACAGTGAGTACCAACGGAACACATCAGCAAAAAACAGTGTACGATTTTAAAAAAAAACAACACTCACCCACAAGTTTTCCTACACCATCCTGTCCTCCGTCTCCCCTGCCCTGCCGGTGGATGTCTCCCCATGTCTCTGTCTTGACCACTTGTACGAAGTGCTGGGTATGTGTTGAAAAAAGTTCACCTGCCTGAAAAGCACTCTGTTGTGGAAGCGCATGTGAGGAGACAGGCCATAAAACCACAAACAAATGAGCAAATCTAACACTACAGCTAAAATCTAACACTAAAATCATTATGACATCTTTCAATGAGCTTTAAAGCTGTGAATCTCCAGTCTGGACACGGACCAACGCGTGCCCCGGCGAACCCCCAAGGAGCCCTTTCTCCTGGTAAAGGAAAGATGAGTATCTGATGAGACAGGTGTGTGTCAAGATGCGTAGCAGATAGACAGACAGGTAGGAGTCAGACATGGAAAGAGAGAGAATATTCAGAATTTTTTTTTTTCAGAAAAACACAGACTTCAATAGAAAATACAGAGCAACAGAAAAAATTATTTATTTTTTCTCTGCGCTTGGTACCAAGTGGTTGGGCACTGCTGCGGTTCGGGAGTTTTCAAATAAAGCTACTGCGATAATTTCAAGATCTATTCTCTTTAACATGCATTCAGTGCAGTTTAGCTGTTGTAATGGATAATTATTTTTTCATCCTTTTTATTCAAGTTCTCAGCAAGAGTAGCCTACAGTGTTGATCATTTTTATGACAAATTTATGAGTAGCTACTTCATTCTCACTTAATTGTGTTAAAGTCTGTATTTGCTGTTGCACAAAAGAGATTTTTTCTGTATAGCAGAAGGTTCTGCTTAATTTGCAAA
Organism: Pholidichthys leucotaenia; assembly: GCA_020510985.1. NCBI lineage: Eukaryota > Metazoa > Chordata > Actinopteri > Cichliformes > Pholidichthyidae > Pholidichthys > Pholidichthys leucotaenia. The sequence goes on from CM035836.1 coordinate 189,436,049, forward strand.
TCATTGTTGAATAGGAATTTTTCTGACAATTCTGTGCTTTTCTTGTGGTGTTATATAGAATATCATTGCAGCAAACCATGGAAAAAGGCATCTGCTTTAAAATTTGGAATTCCTCCCATAACTTTTTGTGCAAAAACTTCTCAAAACTATATTTAATCTCATGTAATGTCATCTGCTGAGGCTGCAGATATCCTGTGCATGCCTTGGGAGCACAGTTGGTCATATTTAAATTTAACAATATGAGCCTTGGCCTCTGCAAATCTTGCAATTAGAAAAAATAGTAAAAACATTTTGTTGTTTACCTGTACGGTCAGCAGCAGGCGTCACCTCTGCCTCCTCATTAACAGCAGGTTCTCATTATTAGCATCATGTGTGCTCGTACAAGCAACGTTGCTCTCTATCTGCTCTTCGGGAGGGTAAGTCTCCTCCCTAGTTGAAGTGAAAAAGGTTGTTTTGATAAAAATTTTCTCTGCTCTTCCCTTTTTCTCCATTGCTCTGCACCTCTCGGATAAACTCATTTTTACGGTATTTTGCTGCTATTCTACACGCTGTACGGTTTGTTTACAATGCAACCAATGATACGTGCATGCGCATGTCTCAGACACACCGTGAAAGAGTCCAGCAGTCTGAGGAGAAGTGGAGAGGACGTTACGTTCGTGATGTGATTTGCGGTTTATGTAAAAACTGGTGTTTCTTTATTTTGTCTCACATCATGTTTAATATGCTAAATGTTTAAAAAAAAATATGGGGCTCCTAGTAGATCAGGGTCCTTAGCAGATCAGGGCCTAAGGCAGTCGCCTACCTTTGCCTAATGGTAAGTCTGCCTCTGCACGTCTGCTTCCTTCAATAGTGGTGTGGGAGGGATCAGCAGCAGGTGAGGTGAGGAGGCGCAGCTGCAGATGTTGAAAGGCAATTAGCAGATAAATGAGGTGTGTGAGTGTGTGTGCTCACCGACATCCATGACAAGTTTTGGCAGTTAACCCTAATCTTAAATACAAGCTCTGCAGATTGTGACTAACCACTGCTGGTGAGAGAGCCTTCATATTCAGGGTGCAATAAACTATATTAAAATAAACTTAAATAAAATCAAGGAAAGAGATATATTGTCATGTGTTGGTTGATGATTCAGGTGGGTAAGAGATACTGGGTGTGTACTGTGATATAAGGGTTTAATCACAAGTAGCGGCGTGATGAGATTGACGGCACCCACCAGCTAATTTTTCATACGCTTGGACCAGCGAACTCGTTCGGTGACACTGTGCAACTGCTAGCTAACTATTTTGCTACACTGGACGTGTTGGCGCAGTGCATCAGATTTAGCCAACGGTGACAGGGAATTGGTGGGTCCACCCAACAATTAGTCGCAGACCTATGACAACTGACTAGCATGTGCAAATTTCGGCTTTTAGAAGACGAAATGGTGCGGGACCAAATGGCTGAGCATACAAACAACCCGTGGCTGCGGATGAAGATGCTAATGGCACCAAATGACATGACACTCGCGCCAACAGCAACAACAGCCAGGGCAGACACGACTAACCAATGCAGTGGGCATGGAGGAACACAGAGACATAGTGGGGGAGTTCGAGACAAACGCCGGCGACTGGAGGACTGCTTCGAGAGGCCCCGTGTGCGGTAACTGTGGTTCCCAGATGCACTATGAGAGAGCACGTTTTTGCCTGGCAAGAGGACAACGTTGTAAGAAGTGTGGAAGATTTAATCATTTCGCCAAGGTTTGCCAGTCGCCGATGCCGTGGAGCACACCAGGCAAGCAAAACTGCCTGCCCACAACCACCATCCACGCGGTAAGCCCTGAACTCACATTGTATGCATATGTAACGGATGCCAACTAGCACTGTTCGGCGTAGAACGTTAGTAAACCTCCCTCCCGAAAAGCCTCATACAGTATCGGTAGCGCTGAGCTATCGGTCGGACCTTTAGCTCAGCGCGATCGTGCTGTGTCTCCCATGCTCGAACTGTGTAGTTGACTGGTAGGTCGCGGGTTCGTGTCCCGAGTGGGCGAACTGCGCAGGATAATATCAGTTACACTGGTGCCGTGAACCCGGGATGGGAGTGAGGTTTAAGGGGGAGAGTGTAACGGATGCCAACTAGCACTGTTCGGCGTAGAACGTTAGTAAACCTCCCTCCCGAAAAAGCCTCATACAGTATCGGTAGCGCTGAGCTATCGGTCGGACCTTTAGCTCAGCGCGATCGTGCTGTGTCTCCCATGCTCGAACTGTGTAGTTGACTGGTAGGTCGCGGGTTCGTGTCCCGAGTGGGCGAACTGCGCAGGATAATATCAGTTACACATACAGCATGGTAGAGTTAGACGATGTTGCTGTACCGCTGTTGCTTGACACTGCTGCAGTGAGGTCGATGCTAAACTTGGCCACAGTGAAGAAATTTTTTCCCAACCAACCAATAAGAAAGAACCCAGCGGCACTGTATGAATATGGCGGTCACAGAGTTAGCAACATAGGGACAGTCATGCTAACAGTCAGCTACAAGTCGAAGATTGTTTATGACTTCGAGTTTCAAGTGGCTACGCATGGTGACAACATACTGGGATGCAACTTCTTCTACTGACTGGGTTTCACCATCCGCGACAGCAACGGGCTCAACTTGTCTGGCTGCGGCAATTGGGACACAACTTACACTGATGACATGGTGTGGGACAGGATTTAAAAGGGTGACATCAACGAGAAAGGAGGAGTGCTGCCCAGAGGGGGGGCAGCAGCTGGACTCACCTCAGGTCCTCGCCCAGCAGGAGTTGGCGGGAGCCACTGTGGAGTTGCAGGAGAGGGAGCCCACGCACACAGAGAACCCCGAGACACAACGGCATGGTACGGATGTTATCTGTGATGATGGCGACATAGCATGACCACATACATCAGGCAAGGGAGAAGAGGAACCAGACTGCTTCAGTATCCTCGCTCAGTGCCAGTCTACGGGAGCCATGGCTGAGCCGACGGGTGAAGAGTCCGCGACAGTAAATGACACAGGAGAGACGCCGAACACCTTCAGTACCCATGACCAGCTTTGGCCTCCAGAGACTGCTGCGGTAGCGTTGGGTGAAGAGTCTGTGATCAACACGATGACGACGGATGTAAACGTAGTATCACCACAATCTCAATGGCATGTGAAACCAAGCAAGGTGCCTCTTCAAGTGATGGACTGGGTTTGAGCATGCACGGATGAAAGACTGGGTCTGCGCCTGGTCAAGTCACGTTCTATGAGACCGTGGACGCCCTTGAGGATTGTGGCGCAGATGGGATCAGCGTACTTCAGATTAATGGATGGTTCGGTGTGGCACAAAAACCATCTCTGGCGCATTCGAGTGGCTGCTCCAGATGCCGAGGCTTCGCAGGAGTCAGTTGGTGCAGCGTAGGATACAGGCTGTAGCATTATGAAGACTGGTCCCGGTCCGGGGGACCCAGCATCTCTAAGGGCGCGTCCACCACGGGCCCGCTACAAGGCCCCTACCAACAGAACTGCTTTCCCCATGGAAGACTGTGAAAAAAAGTGACTGTTTAGTCAGAAGCGTGGCTGCCAAGATGAGTGGCAGAATAATCCACACAGCCGCATTGGGTTGAGTGGCGGTCCACCCGCTAACCCCAGTTAGGATTGTTAAATATTGTTGTTTATGCCAAATTGGGGAAGGTTTGGATCATTAAAGTGTTCTGTGTTTTTTTCCGGGGGGGAGGGGGGGTTGAATGTGATGTAAGGGGTTAATCACAAGTAGTGGAATGGTGACACAGCCGGAAGGTGCCGTCATCACGCCGAACGCCGACCTATATAAGACAGGAGTCGGCCATCTTATGGTCTCTTTGCCAGCTCTCTCAATAGTTAGGAGCTGAGTGCTCATTCACATGTACTGTATTATTAAGAGTTATTGTAATTAAGTTTAGTTCCAGCACAGCTCACTCGTCCGTGGTCATTCCCAGGTTTGTGGACATAACATGTACATTATGCCGAGAAGAATAGCAAGCAATAAGTCAGGCTACCTACCAGTGAGAATAAAGGTCTTTTGCAGATAAAATATGAAAAAAGTCAGAAGTATACAAGATATACGGTGGAGCAAAAAAGTCTTTAGTCAGCCACCAATTGTGCAAGTTCTCCCACTTAAAAGGTGAGAGAGGTCTCCAATTTTCATCATAGGTATACCTCAACTATGAGAGACAAAATGAGAAAAAAAAATCCAGAAAATCACATTGAAGGATTTTTAATGAATTAATTGGTAAATTCCTCGGTAAAATAAGTATTTGGTCAATAACAAAAGTTCATCTCAATACTTTGTTATGTACCCTTCGTTGGCAATGACAGAGGTCAAACGTTTTCTGTAAGTCTTCACAAGGTTTTCACACACTGTTGCTGACATTTTGGCCCATTCCTCCATGCAGATCTCCTCTAGAGCAGTGATGTTTTGGGGCTGTCGCTGGGCAACACGGACTTTCAACTCCCTCCAAAGATTTTCTATGGGGTTGAGATCTGGAGACTGGCTAGGCCACTCCAATACCCTGAAATGCTTCTTACGAAGCCACTCCTTCATTGCCCGGGCGGTGTGTTTGGGATCATTGTCATGCTGAAAGATCCAGCCACGTTTCATCTTCAATGCCCTTGCTGATGGAAGGAGGTTTTCACTCAAAATCTCACGATACATGGCCCCATTCATTCTTTCCTTTACACGGATCAGTCGTCCTGGTCCCTTTGCAGAAAAACAGCCCCAAAGCATGATGTTTCCACCCCCATGCTTCACAGTAGGTATGGTGTTCTTTCTCCTCCAAACACGACAAGTTGAGTTTTTACCAAAAAGTTCTATTTTGGTTTCATCTGACCATATGACATTCTCCCAATCCTCTTCTGGATCATCCATATGCTCTCTAGCAAACTTCAGACGGGCCTGGACATGTACTGGCTTAAGCAGGGGGACACGTCTGGCACTGCAGGATTTGAGTCCCTGGCGGCGTAGTGTGTTACTGATGTAGCCTTTGTTACTTTGGTCCCAGCTCTCTGCAGGTCATTCACTAGGTCCCCCCATGTGGTTCTGGGATTTTTGCTCACCGTTCTCGTGATAATTTTGACCTCACAGGGTGAGATCTTGCGTGGAGCCCCAGATCGAGGGAGATTATCAGTTGTCTTGTATATCTTCCATTTTCTAATAATTGCTCCCACAGTTGATTTCTTCACACCAAGCTGCTTACCTATTGCAGATTCAGTCTACCCAGCCTGGTGCAGGTCTACAATTTTGTTTCTGGTGTCCTTTGACAACTCTTTGGTCTTGGCCATAGTGGAGTTTGGAGTCTGACTGTTTGAGGTTGTGGACAGGTGTCTTTTATACTGATAACGAGTTCAAACAGGTGCCATTAATACAGGTAACGAGTGGAGGACAGAGGAGCCTCTTAAAGAAGAAGTTACAGGTCTGTGAGAGCCAGAAATCTTGTTTGTTTGTAGGTGACCAAATACTTATTTTACAGAGGAATTTACCAATTAATTCATTAAAAATCCTTCAATGTGATTTTCTGGATTTTTTTTTTCTCATTTTGTCTCTCATAGTTGAGGTATACCTATGATGAAAACTGGAGACCTCTCTCATCTTTTAAGTGGGAGAACTTGCACAGTTGGTGGCTGACTAAATACTTTTTTGCCCCACTGTATTATCAGCCATGGATTAATGAACCAGCTGCAAACATGGATGTTACTGTGAGTAGAATATATCAAAGTTAGTCATAAAACCATCACTAAAGTAACTCAAAGCACTGTAGGTATGAATGTTTGAACACCTTGAATTGTACCTCTGCATTAACCCTACATACAGTGGTGTGAAAAAGTGTTTGCCCCCTTCCTGATTTCTCATTTTTTTGTATGTTTGTCACACTTAAATGTTTCAGATCATCAAACAAATTTAAATATTAGACAAAGATAACACAAGCAAATACAAAATGCAGTTTTTAAATGAAAGTGTTTATTATTAAGGGACAAAAAAATCCAAACCTCCATGGCCCTGTGTGAAAAAGTGATTGCTCCCTAAAACTAATAACTGGTCGGGCCACCCTGAGCAGCAACAACTGCAATCAAGCATTTGCGATAACTAGCAATGAGGCTTTTACAGCGCTGTGGAGGAATTTTGGCCCACTCATCTTTGCAGAATTGTTCAGCCACATTGGAGGGTTTTCAAGCATGAACCGCCTTTTTAAGGTCATGCCACAGCATCTCAATGGGATTCAGGTCAGGGCTTTGACTAGGCCACTCCAAAGTCTTCATTTTATTTTTCTTAAGGTATTCAGAGGTGGACTTATTTATGTGTTTTGGATCATTGTCCTGCTGCAGAACCCAAGTGCGCTTCAGCTTGAGGTCACAAACAGATGACCGGACATTCTCCTTCAGGATTTTTTGGTAGACAGTAGAATTCATGGTTCCATTTACCACAGCAAGTCTTCCAGGTCCTGAAGCAGCTAAACAGCCCCAGACCATCACACTACCACCACCATATTTTCGCTGGAGTCCCAAAGCTTTAGAAATGGCTTTATAACCTTTTCCAGACTGATAGATCTCAATTACTCTGTTTCTCATTTGTTCCTGAATTTCTTTGGATCATAGCATGATGTCTAGCTTTTGAGGATCTTTTGGTCTACTTCACATTGTCAGGCAGGTCCTATTTAAGTGATTTCTTAATTGAGAACAGGTGTGGCAGTAATCAGGCCTGGGTGTGGCAAGAGAAATTGAACTCTGCTTTCCAAAGATGTGATAAACCGCAGTTAATTTATGTTTTAATGGGAGGGGGGGGTGATCACTTTTTCACACAGAGCCATGTAGGTTTGGATTTTTATTTACCCTTAATAATAAACACCTTCATTTAAAAACTGCATTTTGTGTTTACTTGTGTTATCTTTGTCTAATATTTAAATTTGTTTGATGATCTGAAACATTTAAGTGTGACAAACATACAAAAAATATGAGAAATCAGGAAGGGGGCAAACACTTTTTCACACCACTGTAAAGCCCATGGTGTAGGCTAAGCAAGTGGCCTAAGCCATTGTCAGCATTCATACTTGTATACTTATTTTTTTGCATTGTGCCACCAGAATGGATTTATCTGCTGATATGAAGAGTGATTTGTTTTTTGTACTTTAAGCTTTTTTTTAAAATTTAAACAGTGGTGTGGCCAGCAAACTGTCATGGACTTTAATAAATGCTGAACAACACCAACAGCTTTAACGTCACTGCAATGGAGAAAAGAGACAAGACAGTGGACGAGATGGTACGTACAGCCACTGAACACCACTGCTGTCTTGTGACAGTCTTTGTAATGGTGTGAGGATGAGTCTTACAAATGTTCATATTTGCAAACTTTCTCAGTTATTCTCTCTTCGACATGCTCCATTAGCTTGCTTTGGAAATGGCACTGCAGAGAAGAAACAGGAAATGAGTGTAGGAGGAGACAAGGAGGACCAATCACCTGCTTCACTGTGACAGATATTTACATTTCTGGAGAGGTGCACATAAGATTATAGTGTAGGCTACGGCCTATAGGTATGGTGTAAGGTACAGGGCTACACTGTAGCTATGGCATCATTTTGATGTGGAAATATAAATCAGGCTTTTCTGGCAAATGTCATTCAAATGGGTGTAGATAAAGAAGGAGGGGTAGTATCTTTCTATTGTGCTCAAGTTATCACATCACAACCAGAGACATACAGTAAGTCAGAATGGCTCACTATATGATACCTAGTGAGAACATGGTGGACGATAGGTGACAGGTTTTGTTTTTTTGTTTTTTGTTTTTTCAGTTTTTGGTTGGTAGATGCTCAAATTTAAGTTAAAAAAAAACCAGAAAAAGTGACATTTTCATCATATTGTATGTTTGATTTAAAGTGGAAGCAGCTTAAACTATCACCTTAAACTGGGGTGGATTATATGGGCAGCATGAGATGTGATTTTTTTTCCCTTCATATTAGAAGTAAGTTAGTGAGGAGTACACTTTAACTTCCAGACTGACACTTAAGCTCCCTTGCAAATATTTAAAATGTACACAAACTTACTAACCTATACAAATAAATTGTCTCTAGAGACAGCTGCTTAAAAGGTGACAGTGATTATTACAAACCCTGGATGGTAATTGATGCTTTAATCCATATGCCAGACCTGGGAGGCTTTCGTCCGATTAGCATATTGCAGGTAAAAAATATATATATTTTGATTCTCTTGGATGGCCAGAGCCACCTAATTACAATAAGCACAGTCAGATGGCTTCATGCACTTGGAAGTATCAATCTTCATTCTAGTGGCAAGTTTCCACAGCAGAGCCAGATGCTTCCTCCAGGCACCATGAGCAGTAACTGGAAAATGTAAACAACACATCACTTGTCTGATGTTGGCCGTCCCAGGGCCTCCCGGTAAGGAATTGTGCTCAGATATGCTCTGCAGAGCGCACTAAGTGGAACAGTATAAGAGACGTTATAGATGGATCACAACTCAGTGCGAAAACAAACTGTTTATCCATACCTGCTTTTATTCGTAATACTATTCCCTCATCTCTGATTTATTATTTGTGATATCCAGCCCTAAGAGTCTGGATTGGGACTAAGAAAAGGCTTAAATGACTTAATTTGCTTTATCTTAATTTATTATCGATTTCTGCCCAAGGTGTCCTGTTGATCCTAATGCAGCAATATGATTAGTTATTCACCTTGATGAGCTTTTCCTCCCCCCATGCATCACAAACATCCAGCATTTGTCATTCCTGACTGACTGAAATCACTGCATGAACTCTAAAACCCATGGCAGCACTAAAAGAGTCTTTGCAATTATTGTAAGATCACCCCTTCGGGCCGCTAGAGAATCACTGAGCTGGCTGCTAATCGAGGTGTAACTGCTCTCTGCATAATTCAAAACTCTTATTATAATTTGTCACATCCAAGATGGCTCAGCAATACATCTTTGCCTGAGTGAAATATGTGGATTATTAATGTGGCATTAATGAAAAATTGGAGCTGTGCTTCTGCTTCTCCTGTGACTATGATGTTCTGTAGATGACGATTACTGATCCGTTCTTACATGGTTTGAAATGACAAGAATAATGTTCCCTCTGACCTACAAAATTTGATAAGAGTCAATGGCAAATGAAAAATGTGAATGACAGTAGATAGCTGGATAAAGCTAGATAGAAAAAACAACAACATGTGCAGTATATTAATCCCTGTGGAATGTTTTTCCCCTGGAAATTAAGTACATAGGTCTCCATTTCACAATGGCACTACTGGCACATTTTTCCTTTTTTCCCTCCCATAATCTATTGCAACCAAAAATGCTGGGATATCTGGAAAACCCCTTTAAAAGATTAAAACACTCAGGGAGTTGAGACTCCCTGGTCCAGTTTGAAACAAACACCATAAGCATGTAGAAGCTACATATATAAAAAAAAAAAAAAAAAAAAATTGGTCACCCCTTGATAAATAGAACATTTTAGAGATTTTTTTTTTTCAATTTGAAGAGGTAAGTGCAATATCCTCTGCCTCTGTTTTCTTTGAGGATCCCAATACTTATTGACGGGGAGCAGTTTTCAACCTTTCAATATAATTACTGTGGCAGAACCAAGTTATGATAAGCCCATCATGCACGAATATACAGCAAAGTATACAACCCATAGTTGTAGGTCATGATTTCAAGGTGAACCTGTGTAGCAAGTATGGTGACCCTAGAGAACTTTACACATTCTATAGTAAGAGATCATAGTGAGTGCCAACCTTGACCTTTGACCTTTTGACCCCAAACCTGTAGTCAGAGGTTATGGTCTCAGAGTGAACCTTTGTACCAGGTTTGGTGAACCTAGCTTTCTTTGTTGTCGAGATATCCTTTATAATACATTTTGATGTTGACCTTTGATTTTGCAATCCCAAAACCACAATCACACTTCACGGTCACAGGGTGAGCCTGGGTACCAAGTTTGTGACCCGAACTTTTCTTGTTATACAGTAATAAGGCATAAGGAATGTAAACCTTGATCTTTTGACCCCAAACCCATAGTCAGAGGTCAGGATCCCAAGGTGAACCTGTGTAGGAAGTTAAGTGACCATAGTTTTCTTTATTGTTGAGATATAGTTTATATGCCATTTTGATGTTGACCTTTGACCTTGTGATCCCAAAACCATAGACATACTTCAGGGTCACGGGGTGAGCCTGTGTACCAAGTTTGGTGACCCTAGCTTTACTCGTTGTACAGTAATAGAGCATAGAGAATGTTAACCTTGACCTTTTGACCCCAAACCCATAGTCAGAGGTCAGGATCCCAAGGTGAACCTGTGGACCAGATTTGGTGGCTCTAGCTTTATGTGTTGTATAGTAATAGTAAATGTAGCATTTACCATAGTGCAACTGCAATGTTAACTTTGATCTTTGACCCCTTGAGCCCAAACCTATAGTTAGGTGAGGGTATAAATCGTTCAAGATGTGTATTAGTTTAAACTACTGTAATGATTTGAAAAGCCTACATCCTTTCTTTCAGTAGTTATTGTGTTTAGAAGATTTAGGGGAAAATCTGACCTCTGACCTCTGACCTCAAGTGCATCTGACGAGAGTGAAATTGCAATATGTGCATCACCAGAGTATATCAAACCATGGTACCAAGTTTCAAAACAATCGGAACAAAACTATAGGAGGAGTTGATTTCACAAGGCAGTTACCATCTGTGAAGTGAGGTGAAACTTGAGGTCATAGGTCAGGGGCTACAATTCCCACAAAAATCATCCGATCAGAACCAAACTGCAATATGCGCATTCTCAGTGTATATCAAACCATGGTACCAAGTTTCAAAACAATCGGACAAAAACTGTAGGAGGAGTTGATTTCATAAAAGTGGGACAGATGGACGGACAGACCCATAACATAATCCCCCTTTGGGCTTTGACCAGTGGGAGATAAAAACACGGTATTAGAAGCAAACCTTACGGCATAGTTACTTTTTTGTCATAAACACACACACACACACACACACACACACACACACACACACACACACACACACACACAAATTGTGGTATGTGCAAAAGTTTGGCCACTCTGTGTTTCCATGTCCAGTTTTTATGGACTGTAATCTAAATCAGTTCATTAGACACGTGTCAACAGTTGTCATTAGGAAGCGTCAGCTGGTGCCAGTTTCAAAGCTTTTACAGTGGTGTGAAAAAGTGTTTGCCCCCTTCTTGATTTCTCTTTTTTTTTTGTATGTTTGTGACACTTAAATGTTTCAGATCATCAAACAAATTTAAATATTAGACAAAGATATTAGACAAAGACAACACAAGTAAACAAAAAATGCAGTTTTTAAATGAAGGTGTTTATTATTAAGGGTAAAAAAAATCCAAACCTACATAGTCCTGTATGAAAAAGTGATTGCCTCCCCCCCCCCCCCCCGTTAAAACATAAATTAACTGAATTAACTGTGGTTTATCACATCTTTGGAAAGCTGAATCCATTTTCTCTAGCCACACCCAGGCCTGATTACTGCCACACCTGTTCTCAATCAAGAAATCACTTCAATAGGACCTGCCTGACAAAGTGAAGTAGACCAAAAAATCCTCAAAAGCTAGACATTATGCTGCAATCAAAAGAAATTCAGGAACAAATGAGAAACAAAGTCAATGAGAACTATCAGTCTGGAAAAGGTTATAAAGCCATTTCTAAAGCTTTGGGACTCCAGTGAACCACAGTGAGAGCCATTATCCACAAACGGCGAAAACATGGAACAGTGGTGAACCTTCCCAGGAGTGGCCTACCACCCAAAATTATCCCAAGAGCGCTGCGATGACTCATCTAAGAGGTCACAAAAGACCCCACAACAACATCCTAAAAACTGTCAGTGCTCATGATGCCACCATAATAAAGAGACACAGTTCCAAGACAAAAACCACTGCTGAGCAAAAAGAAGTTAAAGGCTCATATCAGTTTTGCCAGAAAACATCTTGATGATCCTCAAGTCTTTTGGGAAAATACTCTGTGGACTGACGAGACAAAAGTTGAACTTTTTGGAAGGTGTGTGTTCCATTACATCTGGCGTAAAAGTAACATAGCATTTCAGAAAAGGAACATCATACCAACAGTAAAATATGGTGATGGTAATGTGATGGTCTGGGGATGATTTGCTGGCTCAGGACCTGGAAGACTTGCTGTTGTAAATGGAACCATGAATTCTTCTGTCTACCAAAAAATCCTGAAGGAAAATGTCCAGCCATACGTTTGTGACCTCAAGCTGAAGTGCACTTGGGTTCTGCAGCAGGACAATGATGCAAAACACACCAGCAAATTCACCGCTGAATGGCATAAGAAAAACAAAATGAAGACTTTGGAGTGGCCTAGTCAAAGTCCTGACCTGAATCCCATTGAGATGCTGTGGGATGACCTTAAAAAGGCGGTTCATGTTCGAAAACCCTCCAATGTGGCTGAATTGCAACAATTCTGCAAAGATGAGTGGGTCAAAATTCCTCCGCAGCGCTGTAAAAGAATCATTGCCAGTTATAGCAAATGGTTGATTGCAGTTGTTGCTGCTAAGGGTGGCCCAACCAGTTATTAGGTTTAGAGGGCAATCACTTTTTCACACAGGGCCATGTAGGTTTGAATTTTTTTCCCTTAATAATAAACACCTTAATTTAAAAACTGCATTTTGTGTTTACTTGGGTTATCTTTGCCTAATATTTAAATTTGTTTGATGATCTGAAAAATTTAAGTGTGACAAACATAAAAAATGAGAAATCAGGAAGGGGCAAGTGTGGCTTATATTGTTCATATATCCATACCTACATATGTATAGACACAAGAGGAATGTTTAGAGATTGCATATGTGGAATGATCTCACGTCTCAGAGCAGGACAATAGGTCTCGACCACCGGCAGAGATCAACGAGCGGACGGAGACGCAGCGGTGGAGACCTGAATGGACTTCCTGACCCCCCAGGGTCAGGTGGAGGAGAGAGAGGACAATGGAAGGAGTTAACACGGATGTGTGATGTCGGCTTTTGTTATGTGATGTATAAATATGAAGGTCTGACTGCGCTCAGCCTCTTTTCTACTTCTGCATTGAGATGAGACATGTTAAGGACTGGAAGCCGACAATAAACCTGATTTATAAAATCACTTCGCTTCCTTATTTCAAGCTCCCTACATTGGTGACCAGACGTGAGTGAGAATGGACGAAAGACGTTCTCCCGCTACAGGCTCGTCAGAGGCGACCCAGACAAGCGCCGTCGCCAACCCTGACATGGGAACGGATGAAAGGCGTTCCCCCGCAGCAGACTCATAGGAGACGGCCCAAGCAAGCGCCGTCCCCAACCCTATCGTGAGAACGGAGGAAAGACGTTCTCGCGCTGCACACTAGTCGGAGGCGGCCCAAGCAAGCGCCGTCGCCGTCAAACTCCCAGAGTTCTGGCAGAATGACCCAAACTCGTGGTTCAAGCAGGCTGAGGCTCAGTTTGCACTCGCGGGGGTGACGGCTGATGAAACCAAATTCTACCACATCGTCGCCAGACTTGATGCCGCCACAGCACGATGCGCGCGGAGCGTGATACAGCAGCCGCCCGCCAACGACAAGTATAAGGAACTGAAGGCGACCCTCATCGAGGGTTTTGTCCCCTCGGCCGAGGAAAGGGCCAGGAGGATACTGGCGATTTACGGCCACGGGGGGCGCAGACCGATGGCCCTCATGGAAGACATGCTGCAGCTGAGGGAGGCAGACAACGACAACTTCCTTTTCCAACACATCTTCCTCAGCACTCTGCCGACGCACATGAGAGGGATCCTGGCCAACATGCGATGTAAGACCCAGCAGGACTTCCGCGCGCTTGCCCGAGAAGCGCAACGGTTCATCAACTCCTGCGGCGAGCAGATGGCCACAGCAGCATCGGCAGATCTCGGCGTAGAAGCCCAGAGCATCGGGGAATCAGAGGCGATGGAGCAGAACCCGCCCACCTTGGCAGCGACGCGACCAAGGCGCAACAAACGGGACGACCTCTGCTACTACCATCGACGTTTCGCCGAGAGGGCAATACAAATGCGTGCCCCCTTGCAGTTTCAAGAGCTCGGGAAACTTCAAAGCCGGGAACCGTTAGCAGCGACGACTCTCGGCGAGACAAACAAGCTGCTCTACGTGACTGACGGACGCTCTGGGAGACAGTTCCTCATTGACACCTGAGCTCAGGTGAGCTTCATCACCCCGTCCTACGCAGACCGGGCAACGGGACCCCATGGAAACGGAGCGACGGCAGCTAACAGCTCCATCATCAACACTTTTGGTGAAAGAACCCTGCCTCTGTCCATACACGGCCGCAACTATAGGTGGACCTTTAATATAGCGGCGGTGAGTTTTAACTTGTTGGGCGCTGATTTCTTATGTGCACATGGTTTGTTAGTCGATCTTGCAAACAGACGCTTAATCAATGCACTGTCATTTGCTTCTATCCCCTGTTCAGCTCGAGTATCCCCACCACCTGTGCAGGCCAGCGTCGCCACAGCAGGAGGTAAGTTTGACCAACTCCTCACCCAATTTCCAGCACTCACAGTTCCCAAATTTTCGGCAACAGTAGCGAAACACGGGGTGGAACACTTCATTCCCACAACGGGCCCACCTGTGTTCGCTAAAGCTCGGCGCTTAGACGCGACCAAGCTCGCCATAGCACTCGACGAGTTCGCCAGCCTGGAAAAACTGGGCATTATTCGGCGCTCGAAAAGCCCATGGGCCTCGCCACTGCATATGGTCCCGAAAACCGACGGTTCCTGGAGACCTTGCGGTGATTATCGCAGATTAAACAATGCTACAGCATATGACCGCTACCCAATCCCTCACATTCAGGATTTTTCACTACATCTGGCGGGTGTGCGCATTTTTTCTAAAATAGACCTGGTCCGTGGCTACCACCAAGTTCCGGTCAGACCTGAAGACGTCCCTAAAACGGCCGTAATAACCCCTTTTGGTCTTTTTGAATTTTTGCGAATGCCTTTTGGCCTCAAAGGCGCTGCACAAACTTTTCAGCGTATGATGGACGCTGTGTTACGCGACCTCCCTTTTGTGTTCGTCTACCTCGACGATATTCTGGTAGCCAGCACGTCTGAGGAAGAACACGAACAACACCTCACTACGGTTTTTCAGAGGCTGGAAGAGCACGGGTTAATAATTAACCCGGCCAAATGCCGATTCGGCGTGTCACAGATTGATTTTTTGGGACACAGAGTTTCACCAGAAGGGGCAGTTCCACTACCGGACAAAATGCGCGCAGTAGCAAATTTCCCCCGACCACAAACGGTCAGATCGCTGCAGGAATTTTTAGGAATGGTAAATTTTTACAACCGTTTCCTCCCCCGCGCAGCTCAACTCATGCAGCCCCTATATGCCGCGCTCAGAAAGAAAAAGCCCTCCAATGCAGTTGAATGGTCCCCGGAGCGGGAACGCGCGTTCGCGGAAGTAAAAAGAGCACTAGCGGATGCCGCATTGTTGGTCCACCCCGACCCCTCGGCCCGCATAGCGCTTACCACAGACGCTTCAAACCTGGCCATAGGGGCGGTCGTGGAACAACATGTTGACGGAACTTGGCAACCGCTAGCATTTTTTAGCAAATCTTTAAACGAAACCGAGCGCAAATACAGCACTTTTGACAGAGAGCTGCTAGCGCTTCATTTATCCATCTGCCATTTCCAGTTCTGGCTGGAAGGGCAGCGCTTCACGGCTTTTGTCGTCCACAAACCACTCACTTTTGCGATGTCAAAAATTTCAGAACCATGGTCGGGCCGGCACCAAAGGCAGCTGGCCGCAATTTCGGAGTTTACCACAGACATTCGACACGTAGCAGGCAAACTTAATTTGGTGGCAGATTGCCTCTCCCGCGCCGTGACATCGTCAGGGCACGCGGAAGCAGATTATACTACTGCAGCTGCAGCGCACATGGCCAACGCGGACGCGTACGCGGCTCCAATTCACGTAGGGATAGACTACGTGGCCATGGCAGCGGAACAAAGCAGTGACGCGGACGTGCGTGCGCTCCAGTCTGGACCAACAGGGTTAAGGCTGGAGGAAAGGGGTTTGCGTGACGGTGTGCCCCCCCTAATCTGTGACGTGTCAACCGGTCGACCTCGCCCGGTAGTCCCAGCCGCGTGGCACCGCCGCGTTTTTGACTCGGTGCACTCCCTCGCGCACCCAGGGGTGCGCGCCTCGGTGAAAATGGTCGTGGAGAAGTTTGTTTGGCCAGGCCTGCGTAAAAACGTAAAGGAGTGGGCGAGAACTTGCATGTCTTGCCAACGCGCCAAAATCCACAAGCACACAAAAGCCCCTCTGGAACCCTTCCGGATCCTGGCCAGGAGGTTTGACCACGTGCACGTCGACCTCGTGGGCCCTCTACCGTCGTCCCAGGGGTTCACACACCTTTTAACAATGGTTGACCGGACCACACGCTGGCCTGAAGCGGTCATGCTGGCCTGAAGCGGTCACGCTGGCGTCAACTACGGCCGTGGAAGTCGCTCGCGTTTTTTTTACAACCTGGGTGGCGCGTTTCGGCGTTCCGTCAGACATCACGTCCGATAGGGGGCCTCAATTTGTCTCAGAGCTCTGGTCAGCCATGGCCAGCAGCTTAGGAGCGACAATTCATCGCACCACCGCGTATCACCCTCAGGCTAACGGTTTATGCGAGCGTTTTCATAGGTCTTTAAAGGCCGCCCTCAGGGCCTCACTGACGGATACAGATTTGGTCAACAAACTTCCCTGGGTTTTATTAGGGTTGCGTTCTGCGCCTAAGGAGGATCTAGACGCCTCCCCGGCAGAATTAGTTTTCGCACAACCTCTCAGGCTCCCGGGTGAGTTCCTACCAGAACATCCAGAGCCCGGGCGCTTCCCAGCCCTGAGGCCCCTAAGCAACACTGGACCGGACACGCTCCCTGGACCCATACATCACTCTTTTCCGCGGGTTTTTGTTCCCCAAGCTTTGAAAAATGCCGAGTTCGTTTTTGTTAGGCACGAAGCTTTAAAACCAACCCTCCGCCCACCATATGAAGGACCATATAGAGTGCTGGAACCTGGTGATAAGCATTTTGTGCTTGATTTAGGGGACAGAAAAGAAACAATCAGCATTGACAGACTTAAACCTGCCTTCATGTTGAGCGACGAACCTGCAAGGGTGGCGAGAGTACCTTGACGGGGTAGACCCCCCAAGAGACACACCTCAACCCCCCCGCAGGGACCAAATAACCACTCTTCTCCCCAAGCTGCAGATTCCTTACAGGATGGCCCTGCCAGGACGCCGAAGCGGGCATACAGCAGATTTGGGAGAAGATTGAAACCCAGACGACACATAGACTGATGTAAAATTGACAAGGGGTTGTAAGCTATGCTGTCGAATTTTGCCGTTGCAGTTTTAGGGCTGACATATGACATAGACTATACTGTTGCTGTTATCACTGAATTTTTAACATGATCATGCCGTATAGCTTGAAGGTTGGCATGACTGCTGAGGATATTTTTCCTCTTTTCCTGTTGATGTAAATAACGGTATAATATATCATGGATGTTACCTTAGGCCATCCATCCATCCATCCATCTTCTACCGCTTTTCCGGAGGTCCGGGTCGCGGAGGCAGCAGTTCAAGCAGAGAAGCCCAGACTTCCCTCTCCCCAGCCACCTGCTCCAGCTCTTCAGAGGGGATACCAAGGCGTTCCCAGACCAGCTGGGAGACATAGTCTCTCCACCGAGTCCTGGGTCTGCACCGGGGTCTCCTCCCAGTGGGACGTGCCTGAAACACCTCAAGTGGGAGGCGTCCAGGAGGCATCCTAATCAGATGCCCATACCACCTCAACTGACTCCTTTCAATGTGGAGGAGCAGCGGTTCTACTCTGAGCCTCTCCCGGATGACTGAGCTCCTCACCCTATCTCTGAGGGTGAGTCCAGCAATCCTACGGAGAAAGCTCATTTCAGCCGCTTGTATCCGCGATCTCGTTCTTTCGGTCATTACCCAAAGCTCGTGACCATAGGTGAGAGTAGGAACGTAGATTGACTGGTAAATCGAGAGCTTTGCCTTAGAACTAAGCTCCCTCTTCACCACAACAGACCGGTACAACGTCCGCATCACTGCAGATGCTGCTCCAATCCGTCTGTCGATCTCTCGCTCCATTTTCCCCTCACTCGTGAACAAGACCCCAAGATACTTAAACTCCTCCACTTGGGGCAGGAGCCTGTCCCCAACCCAGAGAGGACAATCCACCTTTTTCCGGCTGAGGACCATGGACTCGGACTTGGAGGTGCTGATTCTCATCCCAGCCGCTTCACACTCAGCGGCAAACCGTCCCAGCAAGAGCTGTAGGTCATTGCTGGATGAAGCCAACAGGACAACATCATCTGCAAACAACAGAGATGAGATCCTGTGGTCACCAAGCATGACACCCTCCATTCCCTGGCTGCGCCTAGAAATCCTGTCCATAAAAATTATGAACAGGATCGGTGACAAAGGGCAGCCCTGGCGGAGTCCAACTCTCACTGGGAATGACTCCGACCGAGTGTTGGCAATACGAACCAAACTCTCACAACGGTCGTACAGAGACCGAATAGCTCGTAACAACAAGCCCGATACCCCATACTCCCGAAGCACCCCCCACAAAAATCCACGAGGGACGCGGTCAAATGCCTTCTCCAAGTCCACAAAACACATGTAAACTGGTTGGGCAAACTCCCACGAACCCTCAAGAATTCTCGAGAGGGTAAAGAGCTGGTCCGATGTCCCACGGCCGGGACGAAAACCACATTGCTCCTCCTGAATCCGAGGTTCGACCAACGGCCGGACTCTCCTCTCCAGTACCTTGGCATAGACCTTCCCAGGGAGGCTGAGGAGTGTGATCCCTCTAAAGTTGGAGCACACCCTCCGGTCCCCTTTTTTGAAGAGAGGAACCACCACCCCGGTTTGCCATGCCAAAGGCACTGCCCCCGACCTCCACGCAATGTTGCAGAGGCGTGTCAACCATGACAACCCAACAACATCCAGGGCCTTGAGGTACTCAGGGCGAATCTCGTCCACCCCTGGGGCCCAGCCACCAAGGAGATTTTTAACCACCTTGGAGACCTCAGCCCCTGTGATAGGCGAGTCATCCCCCTCGTCCCCAAACCCTGCTTCCTCTGTGGAAGGCGTATCAGTGGGATTGAGGAGATCCTTGAAGTATTCCTTCCACCGCCCGACGATATCCCCAGTTGAAGTCAACAGTGTCCCATCCGCACCATACACAGTGTGGACGGGGAGCTGCTTTCCCCTCCTGAGCCGCCGAACAGTTTGCCAGAATCTCTTTGAAGCCGACCGAAAGTCTTGTTCCATGGCCTCACCGAACTCCTCCCATACCCGCGTTTTTGCTTCAGCAACCACCCGAGCTGCACTCCGCTTGGCCTGCCGGTACACCTCAGCTGCTTCGGGAGTCCCACAAGCCAACCAAGCTTGATAGGACTCCTTCTTCAGCTTAATGGCCCCCCTCACCACTGGTGTCCACCACTTGGTTCGGGGGTTGCCACCACGAGATGCACCGACCACCTTGCGGCCGCAGCTCTGGGCCGCCGCTTCAACAACAGAGGTGGAGAACATGGCCCATTCAGACTCCATGTCTCCAGACTCCCTCAGAATGTGGTTGAAGTTCTTCCGGAGGTGGGAGTTGAAGACCTCCCGGACAGGGGCCTCAGCCAGACGCTCCCAGCACACCCTCACTATACGTTTGGGTCTACCAGGTCTGAATGGCTTCCTCCCCTGCCATCGGATCCAGCTCACCACCAGGTGGTGATCAGTTGACAGCTCTGCACCTCTCTTTACTCGGGTGTCCAAGACATACGGTCGCAGGTCTGATGATACGATAACAAAATCGATCATCGACCTGCGACCTAGGGTGTCCTGGTGCCAGGTGCACATATGGACACTCTTATGCTTGAACATGGTGTTCGTTATGGACAGACTGTGGTTAGCACAGAAGTCCAATAACTGAACACCACTCGGGTTCAGATTGGGCAGGCCGTTCCTCCCAATCACCCCTCTCCAGGTTTCACTGTCGTTGCCCACATGCGCATTGAAGTCCCCCAGTGGGACAATGGAGTCTCCAGGAGGAGTACCCTCCAGCACCCCAGTCACAGACTCCAAAAAGGGTGGGTACTCTGAAACATCATTTGGTGCATAGGCACAAATGATGGTCAGGACCCGTTTCCCAACCCGAAGGCGTAGGGAAGCAACCCTTTCGTCCACCGGGGAAAACTCCAATATAGAGGCAACAAGGTGGGGCGATACAAGAATACCCACCCCTGCTCGTCGCCTCTCGCCCGGGGCAACTCCAGAAAAGGCCAAGCTCCAGCCCCTCTCCAGGAGACTGGTTCCGGAACCGGAGCTGTGTGTTGAGGTGAGGCCGACTATATCTAGCCGGTATCGCTCAACCTCGTACACCAGCTCAGGCTCCTTCCC
The DNA here is from genome assembly GCA_020510985.1 of Pholidichthys leucotaenia. Lineage (NCBI taxonomy): Eukaryota > Metazoa > Chordata > Actinopteri > Cichliformes > Pholidichthyidae > Pholidichthys > Pholidichthys leucotaenia. The sequence continues at coordinate 189,456,489 of CM035836.1, forward strand.
CACCAGAGAGGTGACATTCCACGTACCAAAAGCCAGTTTAGAAAGCTTGGGATCAGTCCGCCAAGGTCTCCGCCTTTGACCGCCACCTAATCCACATAGCACCGGACCCCCATGATCCCTCCTGCAGGTGGTGAACCCACTGGAGGGCGGACCCATGTAACTCCTTCGGGCTGAGCCCGGCCGGGTCCCATGGGTGGAAACCCGGCCACCAGACGCTAGCCTTCGAGCCCCTCCCCCAGGCCTGGCTCCAGGGTGGGGCCCCGGTAACCCCATACCGGGCGGGGTACACTGAATCCTTGATATACAATTTATCATGAGAGTCTGTTGGATCGTTCTTAGTCTGGCCCTTCACCCAGAACCAGTTACCTTACCACACCCTTAGGCTGTGAACTTAATTTTATTGTCCTTTTCTTAGACGTTTGGGGGGGGGGGCTGTGGCTTATATTGTTCATATATCCATACCTACATATGTATAGACACAAGAGGAGTGTTTAGAGATTGCATATGTGGAATGACCTCACGTCTCAGAGCAGGACAATAGGTCTCAACCACCGGCAGAGATCAACGAGCAGACGGAGACGCAGCGGTGGAGACCTGAATGGACTTCCTGACCCCCCAGGGTCAGGTGGAGGAGAGAGAGGACAATGGAAGGAATTAACATGGATGTGTGATGTTGGCTTTTGTTATGTGATGTATAAATATGAAGGTCTGACTGCGCTCAGCCTCTTTTCTGCTTCTGCATTGAGATGAGACATGTTAGGGACTGGAAGCCGACAATAAACCTGATTTATAAAATCACTTCGCTTCCTTATTTCAAGCTCCCTACAGCAAGCACTTTTTCACACCACTGTATATTCTCTGACTCAGATGTGTACAAGGGGGGTGCTGAAAAGTTCAATAGTGGTCAAATTTGATCAAATGTGGTTTATTTTTTAACATAGTCTCTCCTTCGGTCCACACACATCTTCCATACACACTTCCTCCATCGGCGTTGCAGCACTTGGATCCCTGCAGTTGAAAAATAAACTACATTTGGTCAGATTTGACCACTATGAACTCCCCCCCCCTTCCTCCCTCGTAAGACCCTGAAAACAGATGCTGCTGGTGCTGCTAGCAGAACTAGTCGTTCACTCATTCAGGGCTGTTTCTGTGGTTATTACACCTCAGGGACCAGTCATATCGACCACTCAAACCACACACCCCTGTCTCTGGTAGTGCTTTATTTGGGCCAATTTCAGTTACTATTGTAGTTAGTTCTATATTTAAAATTGACAGCTCTTTCGGCAATGGATGTTTGCCAGGCTGAGCCATGTTGATGATTTGTGGCCCAGCGGCTGGCTGTTGACACCGTTCCGGTCTTTCTAGACACTGATGCAGCAGCGGCCCATCCAGAGGAGGCTAACGTCAGTCAGATCTCCAAAGACACCGGTGTTATCAGGAAAGGTTTCCCCAGACGGTGGTGTGGTGGCGGCCCACCCGAAGGGGAATGGCATCAGTGGAGTCGCCCAGGATGCCGGTGATATCGACACAGGAAGAATTATTGCAACAAGACTCAAACTGCATAAGCCTGGTAAGACTGTTACAAAACGGGATGGGTACTGTGACTGAAAAACAGCAATGTACTAAAATGTCTCAAACTGTAAATCGTGCCAAGGTATTGTGGGATCCGACTACAAAACCTAAAGGCTTTTTTGGAGGTCATTGCAATATTAGGAGCACGGTCTCTAAAACAGAACAAATACAACAACTATTGACAAATTCAAATCTTGACTACCTATGCTTCTCAGAAACCTGGTTAACCCCAACAACACCTCCAGCTGTTTTCAATGTACCAAGGTACAATACCCATAAAGACAGAAAAGATGGCAGGGGAGGAGGGGTCATGATTTATGTAAAAGATGGTTATCAGTGTACACAACTTGACATTGCTGAAAATATGCTGGAATGTGTTGAAGTTAAAATTGTACTATCACCTGAAATGTGTTTTGCTTTGATTGTGATCTATCAACCTCCATCCTCTAAGGATACATTCTTTAATTGTCTATCAAATGTACCAAAACAGTTTGGCAGCAAAGAATTAATTTTCATGGGTGATTTCAACTTAAATTGGCTTTGGAAAACACGCAGACAGAAATTAAAGGACATCACCAATAAGTTTCATATGGATCAGATGATCAGTAACCCAACTAGAATAACCTGTTCATCTCAAACTCTCCTTGATTTGATTTTTACCAGCAAACCTGACCGATCTAATTACTGGCATGTCTGATCATAATCTTACTTAAAATCATGATACAAAAAGCCTACTGATGGTGGAACATACACTACCGTTCAAAAGTTTGGGGTCACTTAGAAATTTCCTTATTTTTGAAAGAAAAGCACTGTTTTTTTCAATGAAGATAACTTTAAACTAATCAGAAATACACTCTAATATCTAATATACATTGTTAATGTGGTAAATGACTATTCTAGCTGCAAATGTCTGGTTTTTGGTGCAATATCCACATAGGTGTATAGAGGCCCATTTCCAGCAACTATCACTCCAGTGTTCTAATGGTGCAATGTGTTTGCTCATTGCGTCAGAAGGCTAATGGATGATTAGAAAACCCTTGTGCAATCATGTTAGCACAGCTGAAAACAGTTTAGCTAGTTAGAGAAGCTATAAAACTGACCTTTCTTTGAGCAGGTTGAGTATCTGGAAAAAATTATTATTTCAAATACAAGTCATTATTTCTAACCTTGTCAATGTCTTGACTATATTTTCTATTCATTTTACAACTCATGGTGGTAAATAAGTGTGACTTTTCATGGAAAACACAAAATAATTGTCTGGGTGACCCCAAACTTTTGAACGGTAGTGTATATCTCGTACATACTAAAGTAAAACATAGAATCATCTGAAAATGAGTTACAGCACAAAAAGTGGACTGAAATAGATTGTGATACAAATTGTGAACAGACATGCAAAAATATGATATCAACAATCAAAGAAATTATCTCAAAATATAAAATAACACTATCTAAACACAAGAGAAAACAGGATCTACCTTGGCTAAATGAAAAATGATGGAATCTCATGAAAAAAGGAAATTAAAAAAAATGGCAAAAACTGATTTAAGTACAGATAGACTGATTTTTAAAAGCCTCAGAAATGAAGTCACCATGCAGCTCCGTAAAGCAAAAGCAAATTTCTTCTTACACATAATCAAAAATGCAAAAAGGAACAGCAAAAAACTCTGGAAATGTACTGATAAACTCACAGGAAAAAATGCAAAAACGTGAAGTCATACAACTCAATTTAAATGGAAAACTTCACTCAGCTAGCTTAGTTATAGCTAACAATTTTAATGAGTATTTTATCAAATCGGTACAAGAACTGAGTCTGAATTTTGCCCAAACATACCCACACTAAATTAAAATAAATCATGAAACTGATCTAATCTTTAAACCCACAAATAGAGGTAAAGCTTAACAAAATTTTATCATCTCTATCAAGTTCCAGAGCTAAGGATATTCATGGACTAGACATTGTATTCCTGAAAAAACATAAAGATACTTTAATAATTCCAATTACTGAACTAATAAATCAATCAATACATGAAAATATCTTCCCTGATGCATTGAAACCCACCATTGTAACCCCCATACACAAAGCCAGAGACAAACAGGAAATTAGTCATTATAGGCCTATATGTATACTTCCTGTTTTGTCAGAAGCCATTGAAAAGGCGGTAGTAGACCAACTGGTAGAACATCTCGAATCTGCTCAGGTGCTGCATCCCATGCAGTTTGGTTTCAGGCTGAACCACTCAATGGAGACTACATGTTGTTACTTTATTGAAACAATTAAAGAAAATCTGGACAAGGGGGTGGGGGGTAGTTGGAGCCATCTTTTTAGACTTTGATACAGTCAATCACACAGTCCTTCTTTCTAAATTATCAGGACATAAACTGTCCATGAATACCCTTAGTTGGTTCAAATCTTATCCATCTGTTCACTCCCAGTGTGTGCACATAAACAATACTGTATCCCAATCAAAGGCATGCACCATAGGAGTACCCCAAGGTTCAATTTTAGTCCCACTGCTGTTTACTTTGTATATTAATGATTTGCCATCAGTATGTGAAAATGACATAAAAAATTCAGATGTATGCAGATGACACAGTCATCTACACACATGGGAAGAGTGCCAAAGTTAACGATAGCAATGGAGTAAAGTGTCAAAATGGCTTAATCAATCATGCGTCACTCTGAACGTTGAAAAAAATAGCTACCATGTACATATTTTATACCAACAAACAAAATCATACGCACTATCCAAGTATAACTGTAAATGGAGCAAATATAGAAAATGTAACAGAGTTTAAGTATTTGGGCATCATGTTAGATCCCACGCTCATCTTTAAAAAGCACATAAAATGGATGAGCCGCACTCTGAAATATAACCTTGCAAACTTTCAATGCATCAGAAACTCACTCTAAAAGGATCAAAAACCTTTCTGAATGCCATGATTTGGACACATTTCTCATATTGCATCTCATGCTGGTCACAAGCCAATAATACATCTCTGAAACCCTTAAAATCCCTGTATAACCAATCCATCAAAATTCTGGATAAGAAGACATGATAGTATCACCATTGTGGTATACTTGCCAAACACAAGATGTTAAGCTTTGAAAATATGATCATGTTTGCAAATATACGGTTGTTTTGTAAATTATCCATGGTTCTGCACCCCCACCTCTTAAGACTTTTGTCTGCCTAACTTCTGAACAAAATACCAGAATAACAAGGACTTCCTCTGGGTGGCATTGTTGCATCCCCCTACATAAAACTGCTTTTGGACAGTCAGCCTTCTCATACAAAACTATAACAGAATGGAACAAGCTCCCTACGGCTTTGAGACCAGAACAAATTTACAGAGACTTTACCAGAGACTAAAAAATGGATTTTAAGTAATCAAGCCTGCCAGCATTGACTCTCTCCTTTAAATGAGATTTCAAATTGCACTCTTTAAATTGTTTTTATGTGTGCTGTTTCTCTTATCTTTTTACCTTTTAAACTTACTCCCTGCTTGTTTCAGGGACAACAGTTTAAAGGACAATGGCATGTTATTGTGAAATGCAGTGTGGTGACGTGCACTTCCCCTCACGTCACCGCACTGCCCTATATAAGGATTGGGCAACCATCTTGTGGTCTCTCTGACCGGTGCCCATCGTCAGGTGCCTGCTGTGTAACCGCTACTTGAGTTCCGTCAATAAAGCTGTGTTGGCCAACTCCATCTTGCCTCATCCTTCACCCAGGTATTTTCTATACATAATATCTGGCGATTGAGGATTAACTCATGGAGGCGTATATAACACCACTTCGTCCCTTTCTCGAGCTTCTGGGCAAACCGCCGATGCCTTGGCCCAGGTGGTTCGAGGCCTTCCAAACCTACATTACTGCGCTGAACCTCGGACAGCTCTACAAGCTAAGGGCATGTGCACTTCTCATCCATAGCATGGGTATCGAGGGCCAGCAAGTCCTGCGAACACTTGGAGCGTTGAACTCCTTTGAGGACATTGTGGAGCTGCTAGCTAACCATTTCCACACGCTGGATAGCGTGACTGTCCATGGCGAAGTGCCAGTTCGATGTGCCAGTGATTGATTTTTTGGGCCAGTGCATTTCGCCAGAGGGCGCAATTCCATTACCAGATAAGCTGCGTGCGTTGTCGGACTTTCCGTGTCCACACACCGTGAGAGCACTACAGGAGTTTTTGGGAATTGTTCATTTTTATAACCGTTTCCTTCCCAGTGCAGCCCAGCTGATGCAGCTGTTTTATGCCACTCTTAAAAAAAAGAAGCCCGCGGAGATCATTGACTGTCCTGAGCAAGTCCAGGCTTTCACAAATGCCAAAACAACACTGGCGGATGCCGCATTGCTAGCCCACCCGGATCCGTCTGTACGAATAGTGCTTACTGCAGACGCATCTGATGTTGCCATAGGGGCAGTGGTGGAGCAGTACATCTCAGGTTCGTGGCAGCTGCTCACATTTTTCAGTCGAACTTTGTGCAACAACGAACGCAAATACCGCATGTTTGACAGAGAATTGCTGGCTCTCCACCTGGCGATGCGCTATTTCCAGTTTTGGCTAGAAGGGCACGAGTTCACCGCATTCGTGGACCATAAGCCACTGACGTACGCGATATCCAAGGTCTAGGAACCGTGGTCGGCCTGGCAGCAACGGCATTTGGCTGCGATTTCAGAGTTTACTACCGACATTCAACACGTTGCCAGTAAGCTCAACATTGTAGCCAATTGTCTGTCGCATGTGTTAGTCTCCCCGGTCTACATGGGAATAGATTTCCCAGCCATGGCCGCGGAGCTGGGGACACGGACATTTGTGCACTCCAGTCGGCGCCTACTGGGTTAAGGGTGGAAAGCAGGATGGTGCAAGAAGGGTGCCCCCCCCCTTGCTCTGCAACGTTCCGAGCTCTTGGCACCGCCGCATTTTTGAGTCAGTCCACTCCCTTTCGCATCCAGGCATGCACGCTTTGGTGAAGCTAGTGCGGGCGAAATTTGTCTGGCTGTGCTTGCGCAAGGACATGAAAGAGTGGGCTGCAGCTTGCGTTGAGTGCCAGCGGGCCAAAGTGCACAAGCACACCAGAGCCCCCCTCAACCTGTTCCAAATCCCAGCTAGGAGGTTCGACCACGTCCACGTGGATTTGGTGGGACCCCTTCCACCATCGCAAGGTCTTACGCACCTTTTGCGTGATGATCCAGATGATCCCAGCCAGCTGGGTTTACTCCAGGAGTGTCTTAAGGATATCAAAACCTGGATGAACTACAACTTTCTATTGCTGAATACAGATAAAACTGAAGTCACTGTTTTTGGCCCCAAACATGCTAGAAGTACTCTTTTTAGCAAGATAACACTAGATGGCATTGCACTGGTTTCTGCATCTTCTGTTAGGAATCTTGGAGTTGTCTTTGACCAAGATGTATCTTTCAACTCTCATATACAGCAAACCATTAAGACCGCCTTCTTCCATCTGCGTAATGCTTCTAAAATTAGGTCCATCCTGTCTCATAAAGATGCAGAGAAACTTGTCCATTCCTTTATCACCTCTAGACTTGACTATTGTAACTCACTTTTATCAGGTTGCCCAGATAAGTCTATAAAGTTTCTCTAACTCATTCAAAATGTAGCTGCACGTATCCTTATGAAAACAGGGAGAAGAGATCACATTACTCCAGTCTTAGCTTCTTTACATTGGCTCCCAATAAAATTCAAGATATTGCTCTTAACCTATAAAGCTCTTAATTGTCTGGCTTCTTCTTACCTGCAAGAACTCATAGTTCCCTATCATCCAACCAGAGCTCTGCGCTCCCAAAAATCCAAACTACTAGTGGTCCCCAAGGTATCTAGAAGTAGATTGGGAGGTAGCTCCCTTCCTGTGGAACCATCTTCCCAGTTCAGTTCGGGAGGCAGACACTCTCTCTTTATTCAAGAGCAAGTTGAAATCTTTTCTCTTAGATAAGGCCTTTAGTTAGAAATGTTGCCCCTGCCAGGCCTTCGCTTGCATGTGCAGCCTGGCCAGGCTTGGTACTGGACTGTTTGGCTTTGAATGTTGTATTTGTATGTTTGCTTTGAATGTGGCTACTCAACCCAGCCGGTCGAGACGGATGGCTGTCCTCTATGAGCTATGGTTCCGCCTGAGGTTTCTGCCCATTAAAGGAAGTTTTTCCTTGCCTGTGTCACCGCAGTGCTTGCTCTTAGGGGTCTCTGCTGGGTTCTATAAACTGAGAGCGTGGCCTAAACCCACTCTTTTCTGTAAAGTGCCTTGAGACAACCTGTGTTGTGATTTGGCGCTATATTAATAAAATTAAATTGAATTGAATTTTGACAGTCGTGGACTACACCACGCGCAGGCCTGAAGTGGTCCCGCTGGCTTCTACCACGTCCGCGGAAGTGGCTCGCACTTTTTTGTTGGCTTGGGTTGCACATTTCAGATCCCCATCAGACATCACTTCCGACAGGGGTTCACAATTCGTTTCGGAACTCTGGTCCGCAATGGCCCAGAGCCTGGGGGGTAAAATTCACTGTACTACCATGTACAACCCCCAGGCTAACTGGTTATGCGAGTGTTTTCATAGGTCGCTTAAGGCAGTGCTCAGAGCTTCATTCACAGATACAAATTGGGTTGACCGCCTGCCCTGGGTTCTTTTAGGGTTGCGCTCCACGCCTAAGGGGAATCTGGCAGCCTCCCCAGCAGAACTCGTTTTTTTTTCTCAGCCACTGCGGATCCCTGGAGAGTTTTTACCGGAAAACCCAGTGCCTGAAGTCGAGCCGCCCATGCAATTTTTGCACAGTACGGAGGCTTTTAATGTACTGGCCCCGGCCCACCATTGTTTTTCCCCGTACTTTAGTCCCCAAGAGTTTACAGAATGCCAGTTTTGTTTTTGTCAGGCATGATGTGCACCGGACCCTGCTGCGTCCACCGTACGACGGACCATTCAGGGTGTTGGAACCTGGGACGAAGCATTTTGTGTTAGACTTGGGGGTGTGTGACAGAGATCATCCTGCGCAGTTCGCCCCACACGGGACACGAACCCGCGACCTCTCAGTCAACTACACAGTTCGAGCATGGGAGACACAGCACGATCGCGCTGAGCTAAAGGTCCGACCGATAGCTCAGCGCTACCGATACTGTATGAGGCTTTTCGGGAGGGAGGTTTACTAACGTTCTACGCCGAACAGTGCTAGTTGGCATCTGTTACACTCTCCCCCTTAAACCTCACTCCCATCCGGGTCACAGCACCATTGTGACAGAGATCATCCTGCGCAGTTCGCCCCACACGGGACACGAACCCGCGACCTCTCAGTCAACTACACAGTTCGAGCATGGGAGACACAGCACGATCGCGCTGAGCTAAAGGTCCGACCGATAGCTCAGCGCTACCGATACTGTATGAGGCTTTTCGGGAGGGAGGTTTACTAACGTTCTACGCCGAACAGTGCTAGTTGGCATCCGTTACAGGTGCATAGAGAGACCGTTTGCGTCGACAGGCTGAAGCCCGCTTTTGTGTTGGCAGATAAGCAGGTGGTGTTGGCCCAGGCTCCCTGGTGCGGACGCTCGCCGTTGGCAGCCCGCAAGTTAGTGTTCCCTCGGTAGGGACCTGTGCCCGCGAAGCTGATGTGTTTTCCCCCCCCTCCCTTTTTTCCCTCGATAGACTGACGTGCCTTTCTGTACACCTCGCCAGCAGGGTGTTTCGACTGGATTGGCAACCCCCCGTTAAAGCAACTATGGGCGCCAGCTCAAGCCCAAAGGACAGGGGGTTAGTGCCCCCTCTGGTTGTTCGAGGGTGGGGGATTCTCCACCCAGAGAAAGCAGCTGGGGAAAGTGGGAACAATGGACTGAAGGAGGAAGTGTCACCGGGGGGTCTCAGTTGGGACAGTAAGGACTATTCGCCCCCCGGGGAGAGGAGAAAACGCCGGAGCCACTGGAAGAAGAAGGGCGTAAGAAGTGGTGCTGGTGTGATGTTATGTGCCACACAGGTCTTTGTTCCAAACAATATATTATGGTCGGAAGTTCCAGGTCTCAATCCATGGAATTAAAGGTATAAAAGGAGAATGCACAGAGACCCAGGAGTTCTTTTACTGTACTGTATGTTGGAGAAGGACTGTAGTTAGTGTGTTGTCCAGCTTGTTGCCTCAGTGGCTCCGTCAGCTAAAACTTAGTAGACTACTGGGGGGCAGCTCTAATTGTAACATCTTGAGCGACATGGGGATGACCAATACACAGTGGGGATATAATTATTTGATCCTCTTACTGAATTTGTAAGTTTACCCCCTTACAAAGAAAGGAACAGTACATAATTTTTTATAGAAGGTTTATTTCAATAGAGACAGAATTTCAACCAAAAAAATTCAGAAAAAAACATTAAATAAAGGTTATAAATTAATTTGCATTTGATCGAGGGAAATAAGTATTTGATCCCCTGCCAACCAGTAAGAATTCTGACCCGCACAGACTGGTTATGTATCCATGTGGAACATAAATTAGTCCTGTCTGTAATGATCAGTGTTTACCACTAGGCGTCGCTGCTACCTTGTTACCGCTTGTTGGAATGATGCACTCAGTAGAATAAGAAACGGCCAACATGGGAGCCGACATGAAAGTGTCTGTGTGAGCTGCCGCTAAAAAATAAAGTTACGTTGGTTCAACTGCAAGTCTCTTCTCTCCTCAATGAACACGAACACAACATGGTACCAGGAGTAAACTGCATGAACTGAGCGACCACGTGAGAAGTCGTCATGGAGTTGAAGCCGCCGGAAAACCTGAAATTGGCAGGTAACGTGGATGAAAAATGGCGGGCATTCAAGCAGCAGTTCAACTTGTATGTCACGGCCATAGGACTGGACACGAAGCCGGACTTGAGAAAGGTAGCACTTTTGCTGAACTTAGCGGGGCCACAGGCCATTGAAGTGTACAACACGTTCGTGTTCGGAACGGGTGAAGACCCAAATAAGCTGGATGTCGTGCTCGCTAAGTTTGATGCTCACTGCACTCCTAAGAAAAACGAGACATATGAAAGATACATGTTTAGATCTTGTATGCAGCAACAGAGTGAGCCCTTTGACAGTTTTTTGACAGCTCTCCGTTTGAAAGCACAATCCTGCAATTTTGGGACATTGAAGGACTCAATGATCAGAGATCAAATTGTGTTTGGTGTTGAGGACAAAAAGTTACGAGAGAGACTGCTTCGTGAGACGGAGTTGACGCTGGAGATGGCTGTTAAACTCTGCCAGGCAAGCGAACTGTCCCAGAAGCACATGAAAACGTTCTGCGGCATGCCAGGCGCCACACCTCCGAGTGAAGGAGCAGCGGTCGGCGCCGTGTCATCTCAGAGCGGGAGGCGTCGCTCACGGGCCGGGACTGCACAGCGGACCGAGGATCCCACGTTCTTCTGCAAGCGTTGCGGATTACAGCACAAGCCAGAGCAATGCCCAGCGTTTGGTAAAGTATGCTCCAACTGCCATGGAAAGAATCATTTTGCCAAGCAATGCTTCACCAAAAGAAAGGAAGGAAAGAAAGGCAAAAACGTGAATGTAGTCGAAGACACAGACTTAAGTGACACTTTCTTTGTGGGCATCGTTGACTGTGAAAATGAAGAAGAAAAAGTCAACAGCATTACCAATGAGGACAAGTGGACCACTCCTCTGCTGGTTAACGGGACTATCGTCACTATGAGACTGGACACTGGTGCAAAAGCTAACCTCATTAGCATGTCTGATGTAAAGGAAATGCAGGTTAAGCCACACATATACAGAAAGAAATCAGGGTTGAAAGATTACAATGGGCAACCCATACAGTGTTTTGGTACCTGTAAACTGAATGTTGTTGTTAAAGGTAAAGTGCACAATGTAAACTTTTCTGTTGTGAATGAGAAATGTGAATCACTGTTGGGTGATAAAAGCTGTGAAGAGCTAGGGTTAGTGAAAAGAGTGTACTGCATTGAATCAGATTCCAAGTGTGACACTAACGCTATTGTGCAAAACTTTTCTGATGTGTTCAAAGGTTTTGGCACACTGCCCTTTACATATAAAGTCCAGCTAAAAGAAGGCGCCCAACCAGTTGTGCACGCACCATGTAGGGTCCCAGCTCCACTGCGTGAAGCCCTCAAACGAGAACTGGACAGGATGACCAACTTGGGCGTGATCAAAAAGGTGCAGGAGCCCACAGACTGGGTCAACTCGATTGTCGTCACAAAGAAAAAGAATGGTGAGTTGAGAATGTGCATGGACCCAAAAGATCTAAATGAGAACATTAAGCGCGAGTACTACCAAATCCCCACACGTGAGGAAATAGTCAGTGAGATGGCAGGAGCTAACTACTTCACAAAGCTCGACGCTTCTCAGGGTTTCTGGCAGTTAAAACTGGATGAGAGCAGCACTAAGTACTGTACTTTTAACACACCTTTCGGTAGATACTGTTTTCTTAGGCTGCCATTTGGAATAAAATCTGCACCAGAAATATTCCACAGAGCGATGGAACAGATCATTGAAGGCCTAGAGGGAGTCAGAGTTTACATAGATGACATTATTGTATGGGGCTCGACTCTCCAAGAGCACAACCAGAGACTTAACAAAGTGATGGAGCGCATTCAGAAGTACGGGCTGAAACTCAATAGAGCCAAGTGTGAGTTTGCAGTACAAGAGATTCTCTTCCTCGGAGACAAACTCACAGCTCAAGGCATACAACCAGATGGCGATAAGGTGAAAGCAATACTGAACATGCCAAGACCAACAGACAAAACGGGCGTGTTACGCATCATGGGAATGGTAAATTTCATAGGCAAATTTATTCCCAACCTCACAGCAAAGACGTCATGCATCCGAGAGCTCTTACACAATGACTGTGACTTTAAATGGGCCGAAAAACATGAGCAAGAGTGGCAAAGACTTAAGCAAACTCTTACCAGAGCACCAGCATTAGCCTACTATGACCACCGGAAAAAGCTCAAAGTGTCAACTGACGCGTCCAAAGATGGCATCGGAGCAGTGCTCCTACAGGCAGAAGGAGAGTACTGGAAACCAGTAGCCTATGCGTCAAGGGCTATGACAAAGTCTGAATGCAAATATGCCCAGATTGAAAAGGAGTGTTTAGGCGTTTCCTATGGGCTGGAGCGGTTTCACAGTTATGTCTATGGACTGCCGTCTTTTACTGTGGAAACTGACCACCGCCCACTCGTCTCCATTATCAAGAAGAATCTTAACAAAATGTCCCCACGGATCCAACGCCTAATGATGAAAATGCAAAGGTACGATTTTGAACTGGTTTACACACCGGGAAAGCACCTGATACTCGCAGATGCCTTGTCCAGAGCACCTGCTGAAAAGTGTCTGAGTTCCACAGATGAGGATATTGAAAATCACATCAACATGGTGTCGTGTGCTCTGCCAGTATCTGACACAAAGTCGAAACAAATAGCTGAGGTGACATCACAGGACACCGAGCTACAGCGTGTCATTCAGAACATGGACGAGGGATGGCCTGCAGGATCTTGCCCTCGCTATTACCATGTCAGAGGAGATCTCAGTTTTGTTGATGGACTATTACTGAAGAAAGGAAGAATAGTCATCCCTGAGGCTCTAAGACCAGATTTGTTAAACAGGATACATGAAGGACACCTTGGGATTGAAAAATGTAAAAGGAGAGCAAGGGAGTCAGTGTACTGGCCTGGACTAAACAAAGACATCGAGACGCTTGTGAGTAGTTGTGAAACGTGCCAGAAACACCGAAGTAAACAAAGCAAAGAGCCAATGGTGATATCTGAAAGTCCTGCATCCCCTTGGCACAAAGTAGGGATAGACCTGTTTCACCTTAAAGGCAAAGACTACTTAGTAGTCATGGACTACTTTTCCAACTTTCCAGAAATGGCACTACTCTCAAGCACTACATCAGCCTGTGTGATCACTCATACCAAATCCACATTTGCTCGGCATGGCATCCCACACATTGTGGTGACAGATAATGGACCATGTTTCAGTAGCAGGGAATGGCAGCAGTTTGCAGAACAGTATGAATTTCGGCATGTGACGTCAAGCCCACACTATGCACAATCAAATGGACAAGCAGAAAAAGGCGTCCACATTCTGAAGCAACTGCTTAAGAAAGCTGCAGACAGCAACTCAGATCCATACTTGGCTCTACTCAGTTACCGCGCCTCTCCACTTCAGTGCGGACTGTCACCTGCTGAGCTACTAATGAACAGAAAGCTGCGTACAACGCTTCCCAGCTACCCAAATGCTACTTCACAAAGGAAAGATACAAAACTCAGAAACAAGCTTGAGAAGCAGAAACTGAAACAAAAGACATTCTATGACACTTCAGCCAAACCACTCTCTCCACTGGCCAACAACGACCCAGTTAGGATCGAGGATGCATCTGGCTGGAACACTAAAGGAGTTGTATTACAGGAAGTTGCTCCAAGATCATTCACAGTGAGAACCGAGGATGGACAGGTGCTCAGGCGCAATCGCCGCAGTCTCCTCAAGACTCCACAAGCACCTGGTGGGCCCAATAATGCTCACCCAGAATCTCCCACAACCACACCTCTTATGAACTGTGAAGCAAATGTTCCACCTGACAAAGATGAACCGAGAAGATCAAAACGAGAAATAAAGAAACCAGATAGGTTGGACTTATAAGAAAAAAAAAAAAAAAAAAAGCAAAAAGCAAAGAATAAGAAAAATGTAACAGATGTTAATTTCTTTGGGCATGTTGATTCAGGGAGAACTGAAATTTGTGTTTTGTATTAGTCCATTCATACTGAATACATATACACTGTTTTGCATCAATGTTTATTAATGTTTATTCACCTCAAAGAAAGGGGGATGTAATGATCAGTGTTTACCACTAGGCGTCGCTGCTACCTTGTTACCGCTTGTTGAAATGATGCACTCAGTAGAATAAGAAACGGCCAACATGGGAGCCGACATGAAAGTGTCTGTGTGAGCTGCCGCTAAAAAATAAAGTTACGTTGGTTCAACTGCAAGTCTCTTCTCTCCTCAATGAACACGAACACAACACTGTCCCTTTAGGAAAGTCCTCCTAATCTCAACCAGTTATGTGTATAAAAGACTCCTGTCACAGAATCAATCTCTCCAATTCAAACTTCTTCACCACCATGGCCAAGACCAAAGAGCTGTCAAAGGATGTCAGAGACAAGATTGTAGACCAGCACAAGGCTGGAATGGGCTACAAGACCATCAGCAAGAAGCTTGGTGAGAAGTAGACCACTCTTGGTGCGACAATTTGAAAGTGGAAGAAATACAAGATAACAGTCAACTGACCTTGCTCTGGAGCTCCATGCAAGATTTCACCTCATGGGGTGAGGATGATTCTGAGAAAGGTGAGGAATCAGCCCAGAATTACGTGGGAGGAGCTTGTTAATGATCTCGAAGGAGCTGGGACCATAATCACCAAGAAAACCATTGGTAACACACTTTGCCTTAATGAATTGAGATTCTGCAGTGCCCGCAAGGTCCCTCTGCTCAAGAAGACACATCTGAAGTTTTCAAATGAACACCTGCACGATTCAGAGAAGGCTTGAGAGAATGTGGTGTGGTCAGATGAGACCGAAATTGAGCTTTTTAGCATCAACTTTACTCGCCGTGTTTGGAGGCAGAGAAATATTGAATATTACCCCAAGAACAACATCCCCACTGTCAAACATGGAGGTAGAAACATTCTGTCTTGTTGCTGTTTGTCTGCTAAGGGTACAGGAAGACTTCACCACATTGAAGAGCTGATGAACGGGGCCATGTACTGTAGACTCTTGGATGAGAATGTCATGGCTTCGGCCAGAACGCTAAAGATGGGTCTTCCAACATGACTGTGACTCAAAACATACGGCCAAGGCAACAAAGGAATGGCTCAGGAAGAAACACATTAAGGTCCTTGATTGGCCTAGTCAGTCTCCGGACCTTAATCCCATAGAAAATCTGTGGAAGGAGCTGAACCTTTGAGCTGCTAAGCAACAGCCTCAAAACCTTCAAGATTTGGAGAGTATCTGTAAAGAGGAGTGGACCAAAATCACTCCTGAGATGTGCGCAAACCTGGTGACCAACTACAAGAATCGTCTGACCTCTGTGCTTGGGTTTCTCCACTAAGTACTAAGTCCCGTTTTGCTTGAGGATCAAATACTTTTTTTCCTTGATCAAATGCAAATTAATTCATAACCCTTATTTAATGTTTTTTTTTTCTGGATCTTTTTGTTGAGATTCTGTCTCTGTTAAAATAAACCTTCTACTGTGGTGGCACGAGCGGGGGATTCTCCACCCAGAGAAGGCAGCTGGGATAAGGGGGAACAATGGACCAGAGGAAGAAGTGCCACCAGGGGGTCTCAAATGGAACAGTATGGACTATGCACCCCCCAGGGAGAAGAGGAACCGCCGGAGCAACTGGAAGAAAGAAGGGTGTGAGCAGCGGGGCCGGTGTTATCACTCTTCACGCTCTAAATTCAAGAAATCTGTGTGTGTGTGTGTCTGTCTGTGTGTCACGATCATAGAACGGCCTATGATGTGCCTATGATGTCTGCATCATGGGACAGACTATGATGCTCCTATGATGTCACTATGCCTTGATGTCTTTATGATGTCATATAGACCATCAGGACTCGCGATGCCATCATACAGACAAAAGGACGATGCCGTCATATACACAATAGGACACACCACTTTAAAGCACACCCATTCGAAGCAGTAAATCTGGAAATCTTACAAAATTTGCATCATAGGACAGCCTTTGATACTCCTATGATGTCACTATGCCTTGATGTCTTTATGATGACACATAGACCATCAGGACTCGCGATGCCATCATCACTCTATAAATTCTGGGGATTTAAATTTTCAAACAATAAAACCTGCTATATGACTCACCAAAAAAAAATAAAATGCAGAACTGGTACAGAACCATTATCATTATGTAATCAACCAATAGAGAAAATCAGTGAGTTCAAATATCTAGGATTGTGGTTTGATAGTGCATACACATGGAGAGTTCATGTTGAAAATCTGGAGACAAGGTGCAAAAAAGTCATTAATCTCATAAAAGCTGTAGCTGGACACGAATGAGGTGCAGATAAACAGGCATTAATTGACATTTACAGAGCACTAATGCGATCGACAATAGACTATGGATGCATGATTTATGGAGCAGCGGCACAGACGACTGGAAAAAATAGACAGAATGCAGCATAGAGCGCTTTGCCTGTGCATTGGAGCGGTCAAAACAACACCGAACAATGCAGTTTTAATAGAAGCAGGAGAAATGCCAATGGATTTGGGAAGAGATAAAACTCACATTATCATACTGGGTCAAGCTGAAAGGAAGTGATGTAGCAAATATTTCAAAAACAACACTACAAAACTGCTGAGAATACTCTAATTTACAGGGACATGGGTTTGGGTGGACAATTGAAAGAAGGACCAGAATGTACTGTATGGGCTGCACACTATTGATATAGCTAACACCAGTCCAGTGAGTAACGTTCTCCCTTGGCTGTTTCCGGGAATAGAAGTAGACGCTATTCTGCTAATGAGGAAAAAGGATTGGCATATGAGTGAGGTTGGTGTTAAAACAAGCATTTACCTCAGGAACAACTACTATAACTACTTACAGCTCTATACTGACGGTTCAAAGAATAAAGGGCTCTGTTGGAGTTGGAGTATACAGCCCAAAGTTTAAAGTGACCATTGCAAAAAGACTCTCCAACAATACATCCGTGTTTACAGCAGAGATGGTGGCAATAATTATTGCTTTGCAGTGGGTGGAGGAGGTCAGACCGGACCGGGTGGTGGTGTGCACGGACTCACTTGCAGCGTTAAAAACCATACAGACACTAAAATCTACAAGGAAAGACTTGGTGATTGAGCTAAATCACAGTTTATTTAGGGTACACAGGGGTGGTGGAGAAGTTCAGTTTTGTTGGGTTCCTGCACATGAAGGGTTGAAAAGGAATGACTGTGCAGACAAATTAGCAAAAAGTGCTCTTGGAAAAGAGATAACTATACCATTGTCTCTTGGAAAGGGTGAGGGGAAAGCAGTAATCAAGAAAAAAGGAACTGAGCTATGGCAAAAAAGATGGGAGGAAGATCATAAAGATGGATCGTATTACAAAATACAAAAATCTATTGCAACAAAGAACTTCATAACAACCAAAAGGAGGAAAGACATCATTATGGCAAGACTCAGACTGGATCACATAGGTTTAAACGGCACTTTATTCACCATGGGGACAAGCGAAAGTGACAAATGTAGAGAATGTGGAGTAAAAGAAAATGTTGAGCACATCTTATTACACGTCACAAATATGGAAATGAAAGACAGATAATGGAAAATGAGGTTCAAGAGGCCGGTAGGGAATGGGATTTAACTGGGATTCTGGGACCAGATGGAGATGGAGAGGCAATAAGAATCACGAGGACTCTTTTCTCTTTTTTAAATAACACAGGATTAAGTCATAGAATTTAGGGGTCAGGCTCAGATGACATAATGTTACACACTCTTGTACAGTAGGTGGTGGTATGCACCTTTCAGTTGTTTGCTATCCGCCAGTAACCGAGAGAAGAAATCTGTGTGTGTGTGTGTGTGTGTGTGTGTGTATCATGTTTATAGGACATCATAGGACAGCCTATAGACAAAAGGACAATGCCGTCATATACTACACAATAGGACACAGCACTTTAAAGCATACCCATTCGAAGCAGTAAATCTGGAAATCTTACAAAATATCGCTCTATAAATTCAAGAAATCTCTGTCAGTTTCTGTGTAAATCTGGAAATCTTACTCATCACCCGATTAACAATAGCACACACTACTTTAAACCACACCCATTAAAAGCAGTACATCATGTCTGTGTGTCACAATCAGAGCACACTATGATGTCTGCACGATGTCCTATGATGATCCTATGATATCAGGCAACATAGGACTCAAGGATCCTATATCTGCCAACATAGGACTTGTGATGCCGTCATATTCACAATAGGACTGGCTACCTATGATGTAGGCATGAGGTCCTATGATGCCTGCCTTGATGTCTTTGTGATGTCATATACTGTAGACCATCACTCACCAAAGAGGAGATACTCATCACCCGATTAAGAATAGGACACTTAAACCAGGATCAAATGCAGGCATCATAGGACTCGCTATGCCGTCATCAAAGATCATAGGACAGCTTCCAAGCTCAAACGCAGGCATGACTCACGATCATGACTCCCTATGACATCATCACAGATCATAGGACTCACTATGATACCATTAAAAATCAAAGGCAGGCATCACTGAATGAGTGCTGACATGCTTGCTTACACCTGCTTTCTACGGGCATGCAGAAATACTTGCTTATACTTCAGTTTCTATGGGCATGCATGGGTATGCACAGCCATGCACAGGTATGCACTAGTGCTATGTTAATGTGCCAACAGTGTATTATGGTCGGAAGTTCCGGGTCTCAATGCATGGAATTAAAGGCATAAAAGAGGAATGCACAGAGACCTGGGAGCTCTTTTACTATACAACATGTTGGAGAAAGAATAAAGTTCATGTGTTGTCCAGCTCGCTGCCTCGCCTGTTTCCTTTCTCCACACTACAAAAATTATGGACTGTTCATTTCTTAGTAAGGGTGTAAACTTACAAATTCAGTAAGGGGATCAAATAATTATTTCCCCCACTGTATATTGGTCATCCTCATTGTAATGAGGATCACACAAACAAACTCGATCCCAAAGAAATGGCGGACAGCAAAGGTCATTGCCATCCCAAAACCTGGCAAAGACCACAAACTACCAGCAAGCTACCGCCCAATCTCCCTACTCAGCGTTCCTTACAAAATCATGGAGCGCCTAATACTACAACGCATTTCCCCAGAAATAGAGGATATTCTAAGTGTGGATTAAGCAGGTTTCCGCAAGGACCGCAGTACAGGAGAACAAGTACTGGCCCTAACCATCTTCATCGAAAATGGCTTCGAGAGCAGACTGAAGACAGGGGCTGTGTTTCTCGATCTTACAGCCGCCTATGATACGGTCTGGCACAAAGGCCTCCTCCTGAAACTTATAAAGGCGATCCCTGCTTGGGCAACAGCAATTATAAAAACCCTGCTGACCAACCGAAGGTTCAGAGTCCACCTCAGTCAGAACACAAGTGCATGGAGAATGCAGAAAAACGGACTCCCACAAGGCTCAGTTCTAGCTCCAACTCTGTTCAACCTCTACATAAACGACCTGCCTACTACAAAATCCCGCAAATTCATCTATGCAGACGACATCTGTTTGGCATTCCAAGCACCAGACTTTGAACCACTGGAACGGGTGCTCACGGAAGATCTTGCCAAACTGGACCAGTTCTGCAAAATCTGGCGCCTAAAACCAAGCCCAGCAAAAACCGTCTCCAGAGTATTCCATCTCCACAATGCAAAAGCTGCCAGAGAACTAAACATCCACCTGAGCGGACTCAAGCTTAAGCATGCCCCAAATCCAACTTATCTTGGAGTGACCCTTGATAGGACCTTATCCTTCAAGGAACATCTAAAGGGGACGGCTGCTAAGGTGAAGGTACGAAACAACCTGCTCTGCAAGCTCGCTGGTGCAAAATGGGGGGGCGGCAGTCTCCACCCTGCGCACCTCAGCACTGGCCCTTTCATACTCTGTAGCAGAATATTGTGCCCCTGTCTGGTCCAGGTCATCTTACACACACCATGTAGACACCCAGCTCAACTCAACCATGAGAACTATAACTGGAACAATCCGCTCAACACCACTCCCCTGGCTCTCTGTACTGTCAAACATAGCCCCCCCACACATCCGGCGAGCAGCATTAACTCAAAGGATGCTCCAAAAAGTTAAAGATTTTCCTCACTTGCCAATCCATGCAGATATCTACACCCCACCCACTGCCCGACTTTCATCCAGACGGCCGATTTGGAAAAACCCTCCCCCAGCTGACTTTAGCATCCAGACAGCTTGGCAAGAGGAATGGGAGACCAAGGAGGTCCCAAACAAACAGCTGGTGATAAACCCCAACCAATAGGTCCCGGGCACCAACCTCCCAAGGAGACAGTGGTCTACACTCAATCGCTTCAGGAGTGGACATGGCCCCTGCTTGGCCAGCCTTCACAGATGGGGCAGTAGCCCTAGCCCACTGTGCGCATGTGGAGAGGAGCAAACAATGGAACACATCATAGAGGCTTGCCCACTCCAAAGACTGGAAGGAGGATTACACACCCTCCATACAGCAAACCAGGAGGCAACTGCTTGGCTTAAGGACTTTGCATTCGCTAAATAAATAAATTGTAATGCTGTATTTGTGCCATTATTGTGAAGTGCGGTGTAGTGACGGCCACTTCCTCTTTCCGCCACTGCACTGCCCTAATAATGCCAGCGGGTATCTCTGTTCGGCCTCTTTGCTGATGCCCCTGCCTGGTGGCTGTATTGTGTGACCAACCCTTTTAATAAAGTGACGTTCAACTGTGCACTTGGCCTCGTCATTAGAGGTAATTCCGACATAACACCCATGTCGCTCAAGATGTTACAACTAGAGCTACCCCCCCAATAGTATATTGAGTTTTAGCTGACGGGAGCCACAAACTAGCAGTTATAATTTCTGTCACACATAAAGATCTTGCTTATGGTCTTTAGATATTGTAGAATACAGTAACTAGGGTATGTGAAAATCCACACACTGATGGCTTTCTGTGTTATTAGCCATTTCAGAGCACATGCTAATTATTAGCTTACATGCGACCATGTGCTATCTGATTGGTCATATTACAGAAAATTCATTTTAATGCCATGTGTAAATGGCATTGTTCCTCTGGGAAAACATGAAGGGCACCTCCTCCACAATTTGAACAAGCTCATGTTTCATGTACAAAACACAGCAGGAATGAGAAAAAAGAACAGCTGTGGTGAGTTGTGGCACATTAACAGGTGGCCTGCCTACTTCATTGCATCGATTAAATTACATTTTAAAGGTTCATCGTTACTTACAACATTCTTTCTTAACCCTGGGATCTCGGGTGAGGAGCTCAGTTATCCGAGAAAGGCTCATGGTAGAGCTGCTGCACCTCCACATAAAAAGGAGCCAGTTGAAGGGGCTTTAGCACCTAATCAGGAGGTGTTTTCAGGGAGGAGACCCTGGGGCAGACCCAGTACCCGCTGGAGGGACTGCTTGCCTAGGAATGCATTGGTACCCTTCCTGAAGAGCTGAAGGAGGTGGTCAGGGAGACAGAAGTCTGAGCTTCTCTGCTTAGACTACTGTCCCCACAACCCAAACATCTGGACAAGCAGCAGAAGATTGTTGTGTTGGACCCAAACTATTTAATGATATTGCAAAACTACGGGTTACATTTCACTCATTAAATAAATTAATATCGCTAGTCCAGCAAAAGCTAGCGGTACTCAAATGCTTTGCAAGCAGTTTCATGAAATGGTCAGTCAGAGGGCAACTCATACTGGCTCGGACGTTGCCCGGGTAAACAAGGTCAGGAGTTCCTGGCAGCGGAAGGCTAATTACAGAGCTGCGTGGAGGAATCTGATCAGACCTAAATGAAATAGACTGCTATGATGATGATGATATCGATATATGTTGGGGGGGGGGGGGGGAGTTGAAAAGTTCATAGTGGTCAGATTTGACCGAATGTGGTTGATTTTTCAACCGCAGACATCCAAGCGCTGCAACACCGATGGAAGAAGTGTGTGGACCGAAGGGGAGACCATGCTGAAAAATAAACCACATTTGGTCATATTTGACCACTACGAACTTTTCAGCCAGCCCCCCAATGAATGCAACAGCTCATCGGATATTTGCCTTATACTGCAGGCAATAGTCAGAAAAATGGCTAGAAAAATCTTTAGTCTTAGGGATACGGACCTGTACTTATGTAGCGCTTTTTCTAGTCACAAAGACCCCTCACAGCACTTCACTAACCCTCTATTCTAACGGGCCTGTCAAGAGACAGATACCTAGCAACAATTAAGTCACCAATTAACCTAACATGCATGTTTGTGGTAGGAGACCAGAGCCCCAGGAGAAAACCCACACAGCACAGGGAGAATATATGTAAACTCCACACAGAAAGGTTCCCAGCCCTGCCAGCCTGAGGATTCGAAACTGGAACCTTCTAGCTGTGAGGCAACAGTGCTAACCACTGTACCATTCAGTTCTATTTACTAAAGATCAATTTAAGTTTTATACAGGTTATTATCAGGGTTTGGAATGTGGCCACTGTCAGACTAATTTTATATAAGCATTTGCCCACTTAACTAATTTTCAACACTACTGAAAAAAAAAGAGAACTGTTCCAAGAGTTGATCAGCCTATTACTGTCGACACTAAATCTAATCCTCTCAACAATATTAGGCAGCATGGTAGAACTATGATTAGCACGGCTACTTCACACCTACGACATCCCTTGTTCGAACCCCCTGGTTGGCAGGAGTAGGAGCCCTTCTGCGTGGAGCTTTCCTGGTCTTGTGCTTTCCCCTTCCAACAGCAATGTCAAGCTGTGAGTGGGACTCCAGTTCAGCTGTCAGTGGCGGAGGAGAGAGAGAACTGGGGGCAAGAAGAATATAGAGCTTCTCTCATTATCCTTTATTCTCATGGTGCCTTTACTTGCCCTGAGAGTCAGCTGTCAATCACATACAGGGGCATCAAGTCAGTGAGAGCCCAGAATGCAAGACGAACTCTTCAAATCTGCCAGTGGGCCTGGAGAGAAAACACCTTCGAAGCCCAAAGCCACAGCCAGTTGCAATTAAAGTGCTGCGCCACTGTGGAGAAAGGAACCCGAGGCCACTTGAAGGTCAGTGAAAAGCCCAATTAGCAGCTTGTCATATATTGTCAGGAGGAGTTCCTGGAAACAAAACCCTTGACTCACCTTTGCAGTGGCTGCACAGACCCAAAAGTTTAGATTTGTGGTTTTATTTCAATACTAAAAACTCAAGTTATGTAAATGAAACTTTTTCTTTATTACTGCTGGAACACACTAGAAAATAGGAGAAAGGCTCCAGGCGAAACATGGCCACAGCTCAGATCACACAGTTTTTTTTTATACACAAGTTTCAAATGGATAATGGTGTTAAAGTTATAAAAATAGAACATTTATTTAAAAAAAAAAACACATTTACAAAGTGGCAGTAAGGTGGCTAACTTTCCAAAATTGTAAATGACATTTACCAAAGAAAAAAACTTGAACAATAAAGTTAAACTTTTCACAGTTAACATTGGACTTTGGGGTGGAAACTGTTGCTACACAGTAGTTTCATGTTTCCACAAGCCAGTTTTTATACTAGCCGTGCTGTCAGTATTAATTAAAGGCACTGTTTGCACATTTTCATTCAGTGTCCCCCCATTCTGAGTGATGAGGTTAAGTCCATATGATTTGTGCTGGTTTCCTAGCCCCGTGGTGGCAGGCTGCTTTAGCAGACCAGAGTCCTTGCTGGAGCTTGAAGCAGCAGCTGAAGCCACCTGCTCAGTCTCTACAGTCACCACTGCCGCTTTTCCGAAACGGCCGCCACCACCTTTATCTGAGTAGCGGGATCGGCGAGGCAGGCTTGCGCTGTCACTGCTGTCTTGCTGCAGCTGGCTCTGGTGCTGCTCTCTGTAAGCCATGTACGCTGCCCGGCGGCTATTGCGGGCTGCCAAGTCATAGTGATGGTGTCGCCTGTGTGGGGCGCTCTGCACGCTGCCCTCAATGCTGGTAGGCACGTCGTAGGCGTACTCCCGCAGCACAGTAAGCCGACTCGCCCGGTGTGCTCGCGCCCTGTTTTTGTGGTGCCTGCCTATGTGTCCATTAGTGGCAGACAGTGGATTGTTGACATTTATTGGATGACACTGCACCTCAATTGGTGACACGTGCATTTTAATTTCATTGTCTACCGAGTGCTCAGTCAGGCTGTTGTCCAAAACGGCCACGCCATTGGCCGCCGCTGGAGCTGTGGCGGACTTGCACTGAGCTGCCGCTGCATGCAAATTGGTAAGCTTGCTGCCGTGGGCGGAGTTCCGCATGCTTGGCGCGCTCTTATTTGTGCAGGAAGAGTCTGCGCTGCTGTGGCCACACTTTGTCGACTCCCCGTCGGCCTTATGCTCGGCCCCAGCTCCGGACGCCATTGCCAAGCCTTGCTGAGGCAGAAGGATGTCCTCTTGTGCGGCGTATGCTCGTCTACCAAAGCAACAAACCTGAGACCAATAGCGCCTCATATCTTGTCTGTTGACGCAGTGATGTGCTACCATAAAGGCCCCAAGTGCCAGCGCTGCCACCCCAAAGAGGCAGGTGAATGCCAGATTGTAGGGGTGTTCTTGTGATACAGCCATGGCGCCAAACACCCAAAGCGCAGCATATAGTCCTAACGCCCCAACTAGGCCCATCAACTGGGCAGCGAAGGTGTGCTCGTTCTCCAGCGCTGACAGCGGCACCATGTGTGGGGCGAACACTACGGAGGAGGACGCTTCCTGTGGCTGAAGCTGGAGGGTGTGTGACTGGCAGTGGCCGCTGGGACCACTGGGGTCAGCCTCGCTGCTGCCTGTGGCCAAGCGCTGCTGCTCCTCAGTTGGCTCCTTGAGCTCGTAACGGCGTTCAGGGTGTCGGCGCAGCTGGAGCAGGATGCTGAGGAAGTACATGCAGTCCACAAAGATGATGAATCCCACTGGGCCATAAAAAGCCCCGATGCTTGGCTCCCATGCCATCCAGCAACTAGAAAATGGGGACAGACAAGATCGTGATTATAAAAGAACTTCCATAAACATATCAGGGTCATCTTCCAGTAATAATTCACACTTACAAAGCACTTCCACGCAGTAAAATTATCTACAGTGTTCATTAAAACAATACCTCATCTCCCCAACTTAATCAGTCACCATCATTATTAACTTCTGAAACTTGAAATTACTCTGAAAAACTTTTCCTTCTCATTTTTATCGTTACTGTCCCATTACATTTAATAACACAGACAGAATTTGTCTTGGTTGCAGGAAATTAATTAAACTCCAAAGACTCCAAGACAGATCTGGGCCCAGATTTCTCAATTAGTCAGCCACGATACACAATCTAAACAGCTGCTGCTGAAGACAGAGGGGTGGGGTGGGGTGGGGTGGGGTGGGGGGGTAGCAGGAAACTGGCAGTGGTTGCTTGCTGCTTGGATGCACAGCTTATGATCACAACTTGTGGGAATAAACTTTTCTAAATCTCACATTTATTCACTAATTCATTGTTTTTCAGCTGGGGTCCCTGGAACATTTAATCGTCCGTGGGAAATTTTCTAATTTCACTTCTTAATTGGTCCAAAAAAAATTTGAAAATAATTTGCTGTTGTTGTGCATGGGTGCACAACAACAGAAAATTATTTTCAAAAGTTATTTTCAAAAGTTCCCCTGGAAAACTGAACATTTCAGGGAGTCCTGGTGGAAAAATGCTGCATTGATTCAATGTAGTCTGGTCTGTTGATTATAACAAGCTAATTCATCCCGACGACTGAAGGTGAAACATCTTGTGAATCCTTTCCAATCTTTGAAAAATTTATGTAGCACAATCATAGAACTAAAAGGTTAATTGTCTTTTGGAGGCCTACTTACTACGGGGCATTAGTCTGGCTGCCGTAGTTCTTGATGTTAGCTGCTGCAGTGATCCCACACACAATGATGGGTATCCCTCCGCCGATTAAGTAGAACCTGCGGGAAAATAAAACAGAGGTAGACTGCTTTAATCTTTCTGTTTCCTTATATGACAGGCAGGCATATCGTGATCAAAGAGCCTAAAGATATTTTAGACCTCTATACTGACACCGTGTGGCAGCACTGCTAACCACCACCTGGTTGTCACAAACCTAAATCAGCAAAAGCAAATAAAAACCAGTACTGTCATTTATATAAGTGAAATTCTAAGCAGTCGACTCTGGTTTGGCCATGAAATGTGGTGGCAAATCTACATGCCTTTTCCCCCGACATTTGTTATTCAAAACATTTTTTCTGCTGCAGTGTAAGAGTAATGAAATCAAACCTCAGCATGGGCCGTGGCGGTGGCGGTAGCTCATCCAGCTCCTCATAGCGTTTGGCCTTGCGCGTCACCTGTTTGTAAATGTTGCGTGCAGTGACGCCCACCCAAAGAGCCGTGGCCAGAGTAGAGTAGTGGAGCAAAATGCCAACCTAAAAGAGAGTCACATGATTGAATGATATTTATATTACTCACAAAGAAAAAAAAAAAAGTTAAGTTTGCTGAAGTTTTCAGGTTTTTTTTACTCATTGAAATGCAGCCCAGGAATAGATTTACTTTGGCATCATGAACCTTGAACAAGCTTCTACTGAGGATGTCGGGAGCCTCGTCTGAAAATTTACCTCATGACATACAGCGGCTTCACACCAAAGTGGACTGAACAAATACACAATAAGCTCTCTGCCAGTTTCTGATTCAGACACAGCACAATAAAAAATGAATAAGTTATTTCTCTCGGTGCAACTCACCATGAGGAGAGAAGCACAACTGCCTTCAAGCCATGAACAATCTACTGCATCGTTCTACGGGTCTTTTTACCGCATTTCCTCCAGTTGTGCGAATGCAACAAATTTTAGCCCAAGGCAACTTTTCCAAAACATCCAGAGCACTCGATAAGTTTGACTGTGGACTATTGAGTGTTCAGGCATAAACAACAGGCGGTAGGAAGTATGCTGATGGTATATACTCACTGCCTGACAGACGCTTGCGTATCTCGTCTGATTGATGCCGCCTATAAACACCCCGCAGGTGAGGGAGATGTGGAAACAAAGGTTGACCAACATGTGCCAAAACTTTTTGCTCACACAGACAGACCTGTAACCACAGAAAGAGGCAGCAGGATTAAAAGATGCTGTGTGCATTTATAGTATTTCATACATGGGTATGAGGACACCAGGATTACTGCTGGAATCATGTACATAGATAACAGGAAATAATCATAGGCATTTGTTCTTGTGTTCTGATGGATTCTTCTCCAAACTGAAAAAATAAATGAAGTTATAGGATTGGCAAAGCAGAAGCTTGTAAGATGAAGGTGAAAAGAAAACTGAACCTAAATTTGAAGTGGATTTTGTTCGGCTGGTGATTCTACAGTAAACACGCAGCCTTTTGGTGATGCCACGCATTACCCTTTCTCTGCAGTTCATTTTTTATAAATGAATTTAGCCATTAGCCAAAATAAAGCAGAGGTTTTACCAAGATGGCTGCCAAGTCTTGTTTCTACATGGGTTAGAAGGCAAATGTTTTGATATACATACTCTATACTTAAAAAAAGTAAGATTTTGAGGTGTTAAAATGATGACCAAACACTAAGGATGTACCAATTTAACAACTTAAACTCAACACTGACCAGCATTTACCTTACTGAGTGCCATCGTCCTATTGATAATAATAACAATGATAATAATTTTAAAAAATTAACATTTACTGACGGCAGTAGCTGACTATGGTTGAAAAAAAAGTTGAAATAAAGTATATTACAAACATTTGTATGTACTTCAAGAACAATTAAAATCTAGATAAGGGCTGAGATAATTAACACATTAACTTTTTCAATTAAAGCGGGCCAGTTAACGTATTAAAAAAAAATTGACACTGTCAGATCACTCCCTGAGAGGGTGTCATCAACGCAGACGAGTTTATCTCAGCAGCTGGCTCAGCTTAAAACAAGAGTAGATCTTGTTTTTCAGCATTTAATATTGTTATTATTTGGGGTTGCTCGCTCAAAAGTATGAAAAGGAGAGTTACTGTCAGAATGAGTGGAGCTAAAAACATACCCAAATATAAAGTAAACCATTAAGGTCAGGGGGCCAACAAGAATTGCTCTGTTTGTACTTTCAAGGATTGAGATAATAATTAGGAAAGTTACCTTAAGTAGAAGCACTGCCTCCCTCTTTGACAGTTTCAAAATAAAGCAGGGAATGTGACAACAATATTAAAAGTTGTAGTTTTGCTGAGAAATTGACTCCCTCTTTATAATGAAATGAAAAAGAATGTTACAGTTGCTATTGTAAATTGTAATTTTTTAAAATGTATCAAGTGTTTTATGTTGCTCTAGTAGTATTTTTGCTGAAAGTGAGTCAAGCATGCTCAGTGAATGAAAATGCAATTAAAAGGTGTTTAAGCATACTTCTTTTTCACCGATTCTTTTACACAAGTTTAGTAATTAATCACAATTAATTGCAGAAAAATGTGCAACTATTTAGTTGCACAGCCCTAATCTAGATGCATTAATAAAAACCTAAAATTGTATAAGTGGGAAAAGCAGCCAGAATAACATGATTAACCGCAATTCAAGAAAATATTGGGGGAAAAAAAAGTCTGAAAGAAATCAAGGGGTGATTAATTGCATGTTGAAAAAAACAACAATAACACCATTATCATATTATTATCTTACCTATGATGGTAAATATAGCTGATAATAATGGCGAGCAGGCAGATGAGGAGTATGATAGTGGTGGCATAGATGACTGGGTGCAGAGGCTGGATGCTTGGAGAGAAATATTCCACACTGCTGAGATCCTGCAACAAAGATATACACTGATAAATGGCCAGATTTAGATAATACTGCTAGATGCACATTTTCCTGCTTGAGTGTGACCATTACATAGGAAAAGCACACTTGCAAATGACTGTTGGTGAACAAGTTCTACAACCTACCATAAGCAGGCCATAGTTGCCCAGAGAGTTGCACGATATGGTGGTGAAGTTGTCATGATGCTCCAGGATGTGGCAGCCATCACTCTGCCATCCACCCTGACCCCCGGCCTGGCTGAAGTTCCAGAAGGCAGACACGGCGTCCGAGCCCCGGGCAAACCGCCGCAGGGTGATGTTAATGGGGCTCTTCAGAACACGCGGGGACATGCCATCTGATGGGAAGTACAAATCACAGTAGATGGATCGGGGATGTGTCCCAAAAGCATTCTCACATCTCTTCTTGCAAATAGGAAAAACAAAACAAACACCTGCTCTCCCAAAATATGCCTTACCTATTTTGGCCATGAGGACAGGGGTTGCCACATTCCTCCTCCGTCCCCCATCAGCCAGGTGGGAGGAGTTGCCAGTGGAGGGGAAAAACTTGCCATTGCGGAAGCCCAGGAGGTGGAGCTTGTAGACCGTGTCCTCTGGCTGACCGGGGGGTACAGCCTGAGTGAGGAGAGACTGGGGAAGCTGCAGGAAAGCCTCTACTACGGTACTCTGTACGGGCAAAAGATTTTTACTGTAAACAAAAATATTTTCAACTGTGATAAACCTGCTTGCAAATATTCCTGAGGTAAGACGACCTTGTAGAGGATGCTGGAGAAGGAGCTGGTAGTGTTGCACTTGAAGGTGAGCTGGCGGTCTTGGCCCGGCATGCGCTCCGGGGTGAGCCGCTGGAACAACATGCAGGTCATGCCGTTCCAGTCGCTGGCCCTGACAGCGTGTGCCTCGAGTGCGATGTTGGGGGAAGTCTGGAAGGGCGACAGTGAGAGCGGAATTTAACTTGCTACTGAACAAAAGGTGAAGCGGGACATAAGATGATGTCGATGGGGCGCACCAGGGAGAAGGCCTGTGCTGTGGCCAGGCGGTAGACAGCGATCTTCTGGAGGCAGGCGATGATGCGGGAACAGGCCATGGCTTCACGCTGAGCCATCCACAGCACCCTCTCATCAGCCAGCATCAGGTTACTCGCCATGCTGACCACAACCTCACCCAGCTGAGATGTGAGCATGGAGTCAAAAGGGGGGGAAAAAAGTTTTACTTAAGATTAAATCAACAATGCGTGTTCTGAATTACTGAGGGAATTGCTTGACACTGTTGATAAAGCAGCAAAAACACAACTGAAACCAAACAATCTGCTTGTCCTTGCTGTTGCGTTAGAAAGAAAATAAAGTCGAGCACTTACGTCTTTAAACTTCTCCACAAATTCACTAAACTTCTCGATCATTTCAGCTACAAAGATGATGTCCATCTTGTCTGAGAAGTTGACTGCATCGATTGTGTACAGCAACAGGCGTCGAGCTCTGGTCACTACATTGCTCTCATTAAGGGGCATCTTAATAGAAAGATAAAGCGAGAAATACATAAGTCAAATATACTGATGAATGTTTAGACCAAGATCAATGATACAAGATTACAAGACACCAGACACAGACCTGGTTGATAACGAAGAGAAATCTAGTGACATCTTTTTGAAACTGGCAGCGAGAGTAATCCTCCTCCGCCCACAGTCCCTCACGATCACAGTAACGCCACGCCCCCTGCTCTTCGCCGGAGCTCCCTGAGTAGGCGCCCGCGCTTGATGGAAGTCCGTTGCAGGGCAGATAGGCTCTGATCCCTGCCAGGGTGCGTGGCCACCTGGAACGGTTTGCATAAGTCTTCTCAAACAATCGCTGCATATTTCCTCCAAACTTGAGCCAGAATGTGAACAGCATTAGAGGATTTCTGTGACCAGCAGTGGCATTGCTGTGCATTCTGTTATTTAACCACAAGGAGGCGCTACTTGCACAACAAGAAAAAGCTGCACACTAATGAGGGCATTGTTTTATACCATCAACGTACCCTCAACATAGTATATCTAAAGTATTTTATATCTATAATTGAAGACTTTTAAAGGTACTTTTAAAGGCCACTTGATCAAAGTTAAATATATCAGCAAAGTCACAAAAAAAGTGACCGCATTCCAAATAATTTTGCCCAAATATTTATTGGAAATGCTGAAAATTTTGAGTTAATAGTCCAGCTCATGTTAAAATTATTGACCCATGATCCATGTTGTCTCTGGCTGTTTATGTGCAAGGCCCCTCCCAAAACCAAATGACTGTTACGCTAAAATACAAGACAGTGACAAAAAAAAAAAAAAAAAAAAAAATCACAAAACTGAAGACAAAGAATTCACTGTATGAAGGAAGGACATACAGCAGTCTGCTTTAATATGCCCTGAAAGGCAAATTAAAGGATTAATTGCTATTTTTAAGCATAATAATTAGGCTTAATTTTGAACAATAAGTATTTAGGACTTAAGACTAAGGATGTGGACATGCTGCCAGTGTTGTAATTATCAATAAAATTATTTAATCCTTTTTTTAAATGTCAAATAAAAACAGAAAATGTACCTGAACTCCCCCTTGTTGTTTGAGATGCGTTCAGGAGCGCAATACTTGGCAGAACTTTGCAGCACTACAATGTGGACCGTCCTGGTGGTGTTCCCCCTACTGGTCCTGACCCGACACTCCCAGTTCCCCGTGAAACCGGGGTGGATGTTTGAAATGGTCAGTGCGCTGACAGAAAACAGGGAACAGAATATCAACTGCGTCCACGACTAGAATTAATCATGCAAATTTGTCTAAACTCTAGTAAAACAGACGCACATAATCATACCTCGCAATCAGGGAGCAGTTCTGAACGATGCGCTTCTCTATAAAGATGCCCTGGGTGGCGTCGGCTTTGACCATGCGGCCGTTCTGGTACCACAGCACCTGCATGTCCTCAGCTACCAGGGAGGCCTGACACTGGAATGGAAGGCTGTCTCCCTGAAAGACAACCTGGCGCTGGGATGGGGTGAGCTGGAAGGAGGGCAGCTCGAGTGGAGCATCTGTGGAAATGAGGGAGAAAGTTGAGTTTCCGTACCTCACAACAACAACTTTCATGTGATAGTTTTCAATCCGACTCACTATATTTACACCATTTTCAACAAACAAGGAAGCTGAAACAGAGTCCAGATTTATGGGTACCTCTGTGCTGTTTGTTATTCCTGTCACCCCCCCCCCCATTCCTGCTAAATCTACGTCGTGTTTTTTCATAATCCCTCACCGAGATGAGTGCCAAACTGATAAGATGTGAGCAAGTGCAAACAAAGGCAGCACTGGCCTGGGCAGCCCTTGTCTTATCTCCTGTGTCATTGCACATGCCCCTGCTCCCCAAACACAATCCTCACTGATACCACAGCAGAGAAGTTAAAGAGATGGGGCACTTCGACCGTAAAATCTGCAACACCACTCAAAATGACTTATTTTGACTGTTCACAATGTCAGACAGTGGACAAATCACAAAAAGAATTAGATACTGCCAGTAAAATGATGGGTAACTTTGGCTACGCTCACATTACAAGCCTCAATGCTCCCGAGGTTTTGGTCACGAACGTGGTCGTGCACAACACGGCAGTTCACGCTCACAGTTACATCTCCGTGCTCTCTAACAGCACGTGTGCACACATCAATACACGATATAAAATGGCACATATACACACAACGTGTTTTCTTGTCTCATCAACAGCAACAGCAAAACAGTTCATATTTGTATAACCAGATTTTCTTCAAACAAGAAAAAAAAACGTGCGGTTTTTGTAAAGATACACTTGGAATTTTAACTCTGGAGGACAGCAAGCCGTTAGTCAGCTGAATGTGATATGGTCCTGAAGAAGGAAGGAAGCCAGACGGTGCGCTTTAGCTTTTTAGCAACGGCTGACACTGACGCTAGTAAGAATTCCAATCGGACTGTTCTCACTGAAGTCACAGTTACTGCTTACATGTCCAGTCTATGACCACATACTAAAACGACGCAGATACAGTCTGAACACCTGATTTGTGGATTCAGACTAAATTCAACTAAATAAAGATTGTTTGGCTCTGTATAGGATTACAGTCAGTCTGGCTTCAGCCAAGCTGCACGCCTAGCGGTCCAGTCTCCACGGTCTAGCATACAGGCGACAAGCTCCCCAGTGTTGGCCGCCCCAGTGTCTCCCGTCAGAGTGTCCATGAATGATGTTAATGGCCGTCCTGGCTGGCGAAAGCCATGCATCAGTTCCCAGAGTACCAGGTGGCCTGCTGGGAGCCAAGCCACCATGTCTGATATTACGGTGTGCATTATAGTGGAAAAAAAAAATCTGACTTGACTCACTAAAGGCTGGTAATGTAAACCTAGCCTTAGTTTCGCTATGAATAGGTTATTAATGACAAGTCCGGTGTGTGTGTGCGTGCGTGCGCGTGGCCCTACCACAAGTGAGAAGCTCCGGCCTTATGTAGGTGATCAGCTGACCCTGGAGGGACTGGGGGTAGGAGCACTTGGTGTTTTTCACAGCAATGTTCCTGCTCTTTATCCAGCGCTGCAGCCACAGCAGATTGCAGTCACACAGAAGATACGGTGTCTGAAACTCCCTGAAAAATTGATAAAAACGTAGCACATGGCAAGTTGACACAATACTCACAACAAATTACCAACCGTCGCTGGTCTATCTTGAAAAAGCAACATTTCTGCCATACACCGGACAGAGTTTAGGCTGCATTAATTGGAGATAAAGTAAAAGGGGTCACACAATAGCAAAACTCTCCTCCTATCATACTTACAAGCTTTTTAGAGACACTAAGCTGTCAAAGGTCCCCTGAGTCAGTGAAGAGAACATGTTCCCTGACAGGTTTCTGAAAGAAAAAATGAGCTTTTACTCCATTCTGTTATACAGAGATTAATATATTAAATATTCATACCAATAAAAAGGACTTACAGCCGGATCAGGCTGCTGAGGCCCTTGAAGGTGTCGGCATTTAGACAGCCAATGCTGTTGTTGAACAGGTCTCTGCAGTGAACAGAAAAAGAAGCTGCTGGTTGAAACTTGAATTACAAAGACATTTTAAGTACTGTGCAAGAAGACCTTAACCAGTTTGATGTAAAAAAATACACCAAATAAAGTAATACATAAAAATAAATCATGTATGAATGATATTAATTGATAAGTGACCTTAAAAATGGAAAATAAGTTGTTATAATAGGTTGGAAAAAACTGCTGACATGAGACAACAGTTGGAATTCAGCAGTTGCTACAACTGTGTAAATGGTTTATACCCTGCATTTCATATATGCACATATACTGTATATTCATTCTTTGTAATGCTGGAAATGCTTTTTATGGCTAGTTAAAGCACTCTGAATTCCCTGGTGCCCGAGGAGTGCTACATAAATAAACTTACCTTGTAAAGGGCTGTAAAATATCTTGTCAAAAGACTGTATGTAAACTGCTTGGTACTAACAGAGATGAAAATTTGTTACGGTGCTTTTGTTTTCTATCTGAGGTAAGAAGTCAGCTGTTTGGTTGATGGAATGTCAGAATTAGTCGCACTTAGTAACAGCAACCCGGAAAACCAAGATCCTTCATAGGTGTTTTCAGGCAAAACTTTACTGACATACATCACCATTTGGATGATCTAACCCTGTGTAAAGAGGAATTCTATCTCTTCCATTTTTAAATTATAATTTGCACTTAAAATCAATGACTTTTTTCTTCTGTGCCGCTGCATGAGATGAGGGAACTGGCCTGCTCTAGCCAGCCACTGTTAATTAGCAACTGCGAGTAAGCGTGACTGAAGAAAATGCAGCATGCAATAATTTATGTATAAAACTCCTCAGCAGCAAGTATTTCTGCGTGATGTACAACCAACCAGAAGAGCCAAACTATAAAAGAGAAATGCTCATAAATAGCATCAATCTAGATTTTTTTTGCAGGTCTAATTTACGACCAGAAGTACTACAGGAGCATACACCTAATTCTGACTTGTGACAAAAAAGGAGCACAGGATTAGCCAACATCCATCCATCCATCCATCCATTCCACGGCGGCAGCAGTCCAAGCAGAGAAGACCACACCGCTGCCCAGTTCACATATCACCATGATCCCACCAGCAGGTGGTGAGCCCACTGGAGAGGGAACCTTGTGGCTCCTTTGGGTACACTGGGCCCCTGATGTAACTTTTTTTCATGGGGATCAACTGGACTGCTCTTGGTGTGGCCCTTCACCCAGGATCAGTTTGTCTCAGGAGACCCTTCCAGAGGCAAGTGTTATATGCTGCCCACCAGCAGCTGAGGGGTTAAAGGGAGGACTCATGTGCAGGCAGGGATGCAGTGCAAAACGATAATTTATTAACAAAAAATCAAAGCAAACAAAAGGCAGCACGTGGGCTGAGAACTAAACTAGACTTGGCAAACACAAAGCAAGGCGAAATACTAAACTAAGCAGGGCAACACTCACATAGACACTCAGGGAACATGGCATGGATCAGAGCAGGAACATAGACGTGGAGACACAGCAGGATAACTGACACAAAACGACACAATGACCTCTCAAAGAACACAGAACAGAGACTCACATATATAGGGGAGGAAACAATTAGCTTGACACGAGACAGCTGTGAACGATCAGGAGCTAAGTAGGAGCACACATGAGGAAGAGCGGCTATGGGTACGGAAGCATGAGGAGCTGAGGACACTAGGCAAACAAATATGCACACAAGACTAAAATGATGACAATGAGGACAGACGGGATGACATGACATGACAGATTAACAATCAGAGAACAAAAGGACACTTAATAATAATAATAATCATAATCATAATCCATCTCTTTTGTCATTTAGTCCATACAGCCAATCATGTACAATAGAAAAAAATTACATTTCTCCTATCTACAATGTTAATCACATCTAGAATCAGAGGGGGCGCTGCCATGCAAGGCACTGCCACAAACAACTTCTCCTTCCCCCATTCTATTACGCTGAGCACCAAGCTAGAAGGTGGGAAGTAATATTTTTATATGGTCTTTGGTATGACCCGGCCAAGGCTTAAACCCCCAACCTCCCGATTGTGGGGCGGATACTCTATCAAATAGGTCACCACTCCGGCTGATCAAAATCATAATAATACTGCGGAAAAGCAAAAACTAAAATGAACATAAAGCATGGGCACAGTCCCTAGCCATGCCCCGATCATGACAGCAAGTTTCCCCGACAACATAGCTCCTGGGATCATTAACATTACTAGTCAGAAAATTAATAATCATAATAAACTGGGGAAAGTGATTACCTAAGCCCAACAGTTAATAAGCTTTATTTATTTAGATCAATAAATTTCCACACAATAAATAAAAGAAAATGCAACACAAACACAACTGAAGATTTTTTTTATTTTTTTTTTTGCTGTGAAAAAAATCAATTTCAAAGGGAAAAGCCAAGTTCAACACAGGCAGGTTGAGGCAGAGCTTTCAAAACTTTGGCAGACAGGTTTACAACTTCCAAGGTGATTTTAGATCATGTCTGTGTGGACCTGCAGGGGAACCTGCACATCAAAAGAAGAGTAACACTGTGGGAGGTGATTAATCATCCATGATTAATGTCAAACGTGGGAAAAAAATGTGTGTTTCTCCTCTGAATTTGACCTGACATGATGTCTCAGGAAAACATCAAATACAACTATAAGAGACTGCCGACGCCCTTCAGAAGGAATCACAGATGATTTCAGGGTATAACATGGGAAAGGTGAAGACCGCCACTGTGAAATTCACTTAATGCACAAGCATGCACAAATGCCTGTAGAGATGATAAAATAATACAATCACTTTTACTACACCTGTCCAGGGACAACCAGGCAAACAGAATTTTAGTTTTGATTTCTGTAGATGTAAATCATCTGAATGTCTTTTGCATGCCACCGTCCACGTTTAGCGTGTATTGCACACAACCTCCATATTTTCTCCCTACAGTCTTCCCTTCATCATTATTATGTGCAAACGCCCAAAAACCAGCATCTGGGAAAAATGTTGCTGGAGTTTTATGCTTTAATGACTGATATCATTAAAGAATGATATACAGGAGAGGAATTTTGGACAGCTTTACTTCTCCAGGTTTCTAAAACTGTGTTCATTTCATCCATCTATTTTCTACCGCTTTCCGGGGATCTGGGTCACAGAGGCAGCAGTCCAAGTAGACAAGCCCAGACCCCCCTCAGCTCTTCGGGGGGGACACCAAGGCGTTCCCAGTCCAGCTGGGAGACCTAAGCCCCTTTTCCACTAGTACCTACTCAGCCGGACTTGCCGCGACTCTACTCAGCTCAACACAGTGTGGTTGGTTTTCCATTTCAACAGAGTACCACCTCAAGTGGGTGGAGTTGGGCTGATTACAGGAAGGCGGTCCGTTATCCTGTTGTGTTCTTTACATGCTGACGTTTTCACTGATAAATAACGTAAAAGATGCTTAAAATCATAAAACACTCATCATCTTCCCTGTGAGCAACCATCAGCTCTGAGACCTCTTGGTATACTTTTCATTTTGGGTTGCTCCACCGCAGCAGGGCTGACGGGGCTGAAAAGTTCATAGTTGTCAAATTCGACCAAATGTAGTTTATTTTTCAAGCGCAGGGATCCAAGCGCCGCAACACCGATGAAAGAACTGTGTGCACTAACAGGAAGACTGTTGAAAAATAATCGCATTTGATCAGCCTATGAACTTTTCAGCTGCGGCACCGGCGGAGTGTTCCGAAATAAAATACCAGGAGGTCTCCGAGCTGATGGCTGCTCACGGGGAAGATGGTGAGTGTTTTGTGACG
Source organism: Pholidichthys leucotaenia (assembly GCA_020510985.1). Taxonomy (NCBI): domain Eukaryota; kingdom Metazoa; phylum Chordata; class Actinopteri; order Cichliformes; family Pholidichthyidae; genus Pholidichthys; species Pholidichthys leucotaenia. Next base: position 189,494,380 of record CM035836.1, read on the forward strand.
GTGTTGATTTGTTTGTAGCCATTTATTTTGTTGATTATCACAGAAATAACTAGAAAAGCACTCGGAGAGCGCAGACCTCCGCCAAGCGCCACAGTTCCCCCCCATACAGTGTTTGTGTGTACGTTTTCAGATTCCTTGACCATGAAAACATATGACTAGCAATTGGATTGACAATGATAGGATTAGTGGTTCAGTAGTTATTGACGAAAATGGCATTTTCCGTAATGGCGGTTTTCTTCTGGACGGTGATCCGGATCACCACCAAAATGTAATCATCTGTAGCAGGGGTGTCAAACTCATTCCATGGAGGGCCAAGACCCTGCAGGTTTTACTTCCACCCAGTCTCTTCAGCAGGTGTTTTCACTGATCAGCAATCAGTAGGACGAAATTCAGAGAAATCACCTGTTGAAGACACTGGGTGGAGGTAAAACCTGCAGGGTCTTGGCCCTCCATGGAATGAGTTTGACACCTGTGATCTGTAGGATACCCCATTTCTGACAATCTGTGAAAATTTCATGAAAATCCATCCATAACTTTTTGAGTTATCTTGCTAACAAACAAACAGACAGACAGACAAACAAACAGACAGACAAACCAACGCCGATGATCACATAACCTCCTTGGCGGAGGTAATAAAACTTCATAGCCAAATTTACAAATGGCGGTTTTGAATCTTGTGAAGACGTAGCTCTCATCCACTGACGTTATGCCCTGGCCAATCAGTGGCCTGCAATCCGTTGACGTCACATTTTCAGCTCGACTCAGCACGGTTGGAACCTCACTGAAGTAGGTCCCAAAATACCAGGTACTAGTGGAAAACCCTACAGACTGGGTAGAGTCGAGGTAAGTAGGGCTGAGAAGGTACGAGTGGAAGGGGGACTTTAGTCTCTCCAGCGTATCCTGGGTCTCCTCCCAGTGGGACATGCCCGAAACACCTGAAGTGGGAGACGTCCAGGAGGCATCCTGATCAGATACCTAAACCACCTCAATTGGCTCTTATTGATGTGAAGGAGCAGCGGCTCTATTCCGAGCCTCTCCCAGATAACTGAACTCCCCACCCTATCTCTAAGGGTGAATCCAGCCACCCTACAGAGGAAGCTCATTTCAGTTGCTTGAATCAGTGATCTCATTCTTTCGGTCATTTCCCAAAGTTCATGACCATAGGTGAGGGAAGGAAGGTAGATTGAGCAGTAAGTTGACAGGTTTGCTTTACAGCTCAGCTCCCTCTTCACCACGACAGACTGATACAATGTCCGCATAGCTGCAGATGCCGCTTCCCAGTATGGGGTTACTGGGGCCCCGCCCTGGAGCCAGGCCTGTGAGAAGGGCTCGACAGCAATTGCCTGGTGGCTGGGCTTCTGTACATGGGACTTAGCCGGGCTCAGCTCGAACAAGACACATGGGCCCGTCCTTCAGTGGACTCACCCCCTGCAGGAGGGATCATGGAGGACTGGTGCTATGTGGATTGGGTGGAAGTTGAAGACAGAGTCCTTGGCAGTCCAATCCCCATCTTACTAAACTGGTGTTCATTTCAGCCTCTGAAAAAGAGCATCTCCCAATTTCATGCATGGCAAATACGCATCATGCTGCTATTAAGTTCAAGGTGTGTTTTTAGCCACTTGACAAATTAAAAGTACAATACTGTTTCTTGTTATTCTGTTTTAGTTCCCAAATAATTTTCACCCCAAACAGACAGCTGTCACTCTGGAGCTACTGGAATTTTTCTCCTGCTTTTTGTTGGGGTCTCCCTCTAAAACTGCAGGGCCTTTTATTGACAATTATTAAAGCCGAACTGAATCGAATATCATCAATTCTGAGCTTTCTGTGATACTCTTAAGTTTGTTGCTGATCAGACTTTTCTAAATAAGCAAGATGGGACTGCATATTTTCCACAAAGATAAAATGTTAAGTCATTAGTCACAGTGACCCAGTGTTTCTAAGACAAATCAGATTGATGATAGTTCTTACATACTCTTCAGTAGATCAACTAACTCCTAAGGGAAAGACACAACCTTGGGAGAAACCAACAAATCAGCACCTCAACCCATCAGCAAAACTGTATCTCACTAAAGGAATGTGATAGTTACATAAAGTAAAACTAAGAAAATGACAGGCATATGCTCAGATCCTCCAATCTGTGATTATTGGGGTTGGTCTTTTAGGTAGTAGCTAGAGAATTTACTGAGTGAAGTTACTAGTTCCACTTGAAAAAAAGACAAGAAAAAAGGATTTGTGGGCTTGCAATTTGTGTGAGCATTGAGTGTCATGGGAAACAGAAGTGAAGAGGAAGATCTGGAGAATGGGGTTTTCTCTTGCTCAAGGCAAACTTTAGTGTCCTTTTATCAGGAATTTGAATATTAAAGTTACAGACTTATCAAAATACCCGAGACAAGATGGTGACTACTATCAGGGCTACAAGTCCCTATGTTGGGAATATTTACGACAAGTAACTTTTTTTTTTAACTTTTGCCTCAGGGTCACAAGCAAATTACACAAGTATTTCTAGCAGCACATTAAGTCACTATGAATGATATGAGAAGAAACAAAAATAACCTGACATGAGAAGGTTGGAGCAGCGATTGTTCAGCCCTGAGATGAATGCAGAGTAAAAGAAAAAAAAAAGGCTGAAGGCCAGAAGAACCCAAAGGGTTTCATAGGGTTGTTAAATGTGGAAGAGGGTGTTTAAATGTTTTAGTGCACCTCAGCCTGTGTGGGAACTGTGTGTGGATATGTGAAGTCAGTTAAGGATACTCTGATTTTGCACCTCATGGTTGGAACCAGAAGTTCATGCTATACCCATTCTCAGCATGAATAAGGAATCCAAGACAACTGGAAGAGCTGAATGCTTCCAGATCAGGTGTTAATTCACTTGTAAGGTTAGAAGAGCAGATATTTTATACAGTATGCCCTTGTTATCATCCCTAGACCTGTCTTTGTGGGATTCTTTCTTTTTAAACTTTAAACATTACTGTTTTTAGCAGTCTATCATGTTTTAACCAGCCGTGTAGTTTATTACCATTAGAAACTCAAGAACAAAGAAAATCAATGTTACTAATACAATTTTTCTAGTGGTGTCAACTTTGTGATTAATCCCATGATGACACTGTTCTCTCTCGTCCATATGTTTCCAATGCCATAATAATTGCATTAATCATAATAAACACACTAAATACGATTGTGATTAACGATTAAAACTGACACCACTAAATTTTCATACACTAATATTCATTGCACATATATATCTCTTAAACCCTTGTTTTTCAACCAGGGGTCTTTGGACCCAGGGGGTCTGTGCGAGAACGTTCAGGGTCCCGTGGAAAATTGTCTAATTTCACTTTTTAATTGGTCCAAAAATTGGCAAACAACCTGCCATTGCACACTGGCACCTGCAGCTGCTCCACCATGTCAGTGGGTGGCAGCACAGACACAATCCCTCTTCTATTTCCTCGTTTTGATGGAGGCTGAAACCAAGTTGGGGATTTCTGTACAACTGGAGGTAGCAGTTTCAGGACCCTCAGGTTCCCTATTGCTATTGGTTTACTGTTGGGAAAATGTAACCACCTCCCAGAAACTGCACCATGCCATCAGCCACCCCCAGCGCCAAATACGGAGGTCTGCCGGTGCTGAGCTGAGAAAAGCATGTGTGCCTTCCAACACCAATGTTGAAAGCATCAAACAAACTCCTGGCCCCAATTGAACAAAATCCAACTCATGCATTCACTTCACCTGGTGCAAATGTGCGCGTGTTTGAATTTTTCCATTGACTTTTTATGTAATTACATTTCATTTCAAACTGAGCATAAACAAACTAGAAAAGCACTCAGAGAGCGCAGACCTCCGCCAAGCGCCACAGTTTCCCCCATACAGTGTTTGTGTGTACGTTTTCAGATTCCTTGACCATGAAAACATATGACTAGCAATTGGATTGACAATGATAGGATTAGTGGTTCAGTAGTTATTCATGAAAATCGCATTTTCCGTAATGGTGGTTTTCGCCACAGTTCCCCCCATACAGTGTTTGTGTGTACGTTTTCAGATTCCTTGACCATGAAAACATATGAGTAACAATTGGATTCACAATGATAGGATTAGTGGTTCAGTAGTTATTCACAAAAATCGCATTTTCCGTAATGGCGGTTCTCACCACAGTTCCCCCCATACAGTGTTTGTGTGTACATTTTCAGATTCCTTGACCATGAAAACATATGACTAGCAATTGGATTCACAATGATAGGATTAGTGGTTCAGTAGTTATTCAGGAAAATCGCATTTTCCGTAATGGCGGTTTTCTTCTGGACGGTGATCCGGATCACCACCAAAATCTAATCATCTGTAGGATACCCCATTTCTGACAATCTGTGAAAATTTCATGAAAATCCATCCATAACTTTTTGAGTTATCTTGCTAACAAACAAACAGACAAACCCAACGCCGATGATCACATAACCTCCTTGGCAGAGGTAAAAATGAAGCATACCAAGATAACCTCCTATAATTCACACAGCTTTGGTCTCTTGGATGCTCTAGCTGTAAATGAACTGACAGTGAAATGAGCTGCTATATTTATAGTATTCACATGTGTATTGTAGCACCTTGGGGGAGCCAGATTATCTAGCATCTCAGACAGGAGACAGTGGATAAGCATGGGAGAACAAAGAGCAGGAGGTTCCTGGTGAGATAGCAGGAAGGAGTCAAGGGAGGAAGGATGTTTAATGCAGTGTGATGCAAATGCCATGTTGTGTGTGATGTAAATGCCATGAAACTTAAGAGGAGAGTTTCTGCTTAAATGTTTGTGGAGGAACAAAATAAGTGCAGGCAGACATGGCGAACTTAAGTTTAAAAGGGTGCTTTATTCATCCTCCACGAGGCTCGCTCAGCGCTGTGGCAGCGTGCTGGAGCGAGCCCTGCGTCTCAAAGTCAGCAACAAATGTTCTGTTACATGCACAAAAAAACAAAAAATATATTGAAAAAATATTGAAAATGGCCCTATCTCACAATGTTAAATAAAAAAAAAAAAAAAAAAAAAAAAGAATCCTTTAAAAAAATCCTGGATCCAGACGGTGATCCGGATCATCACATAACCTCCGCCTCCTTGACGGAGGTAATTACAAGACTAAATTGTCATTAGATATGCTGTCATAGGCTAAAATGCATCATTTTATAACATTTTAGATTTTTGGGGTTCCATGAGATTTTTCCAATGTAAAAACAGTTCCATGGGTCAGAAATGGTTTAAAAACACCGTCTTAAATCACCAAAAACTGCTCTTAAAACCAGAGATGGTAGCAAAGCATACCAAAGCCTAGACACAACATCAACAATGAGCAAGACATAACATACTGCTACTGACTAAACGGAAGTCTGTTCAACCTTTCCAGACTCAAAGCAAGGACATGGATGATCACAGACACAATCTGTGACCTCCAGTATGCCGACGATGCAGGCTATCTGGCCACCAACCCACAAGCTACGCAGTCAAACCTTGATGTTTCAGTTCTGCCTACACAAGAGGCACACGCTGTCAAAACCAACAAAATTGTGATCCTACCACAAACAAATATCCCTGACAAAGATGATCACCCACCAAGCTTCCAAATCAGTAATGTCCAGTTAGAAAACGTCTCTACAGAGAAGTACCTGGGCAACATTCTCTCATTTGACTGCAGCCGAGAAGATGTGATCCAGAACCGGATATGCCTAGACTCCTTCAGTTTTGGCAAATTAAACAAAAGGGTGTTTCAGAACAGAGACCTAACCACTACCACCAAGGTCAAGGTTTAAGATAAGATAAGATAAGATAAGATAAGCCTTTATTAGTCCCACAACGGGGAAATTCCAGGATTGCAACAGCACAGGGATAGCAACACTCAGAGCAACAATCAGAAGGCAAGAAAAAAACAAGCAAGCAAGAGCAGCTAATATACATATGTACATATTACTATAAAATATATATATACACACACACACACACAGACACACAGTGCAGCGCATTGTAGCTAGATGGAATAAATATGTAAATATATAAACACCCACGGTACGGAGCATTGCAGCTAGGTGGAATAAATATGCAAGTATATAAACACACGCAGTGCGGAGCAATGTAGCTAGATGGAATAATATGTAGATATATAAAAACACAGTGCGGAGCATTGTAGCTAGATGGAATAAATATATAGATATATAAATATAAACACACCCAGTGCTGAGCATTGTAGCTAGATGGAATAAATATGTAAATATATAAACACACACAGTGCAGAGCATTGTTGCTAGATGGGATGAAACAGCATAACCGTCTACTTAGTTATCCTACATGGTATGATTATGTGCCCATACATATTCTCACCCTCCATAGCGACCGGTATGTTCCTAGTTGTATGCCGGAGGGGACCATTGTGTAAGTCTATTGCATCTTTTGCATTCAAAAAACTATTAGTTTGTTACGTCTTTTTGCTATCTCTGCGAGCAACCCTGCTTAGGTTGTACAGTCTGACAGCCGTTGGTAGGAAGGACCTACGAAACCTCTCGGTTGTGCACCTGGGATGATGTAGTCTGCTGCTAAATGAGCTCCTCAGTGCATCCAGTATGTCCTGCATAGGGTGGAACTCGGACTCCAGCAGAGATGACAGTTTAGCCACCGTCCTTCTCTCTCCTATCTCCTCCATCGGATCAAGGCGCTGCCCCAGGACAGAGCTAGCTTTCTTAATCAGTTTGTTCAGTCTCTTCCTGTCGGCTGCTGTAATGCCACTGCCCCAGCAGACCACTCCAAAAGTGATGGCTGATGCCACCACCGTGTCATAGAATGACTTCAGCAGCGCCCCTTGTACACCAAAAGACCTGAGTCTCCTCAGCAGGAACAGCCTGCGCTGTCCCTTCTTGTAGAGTGCGTCAGTATTGTGTGACCAGTCTAGTTTATTGTTCAGATGAACACCCAGGTACTTGTAGGATGTCACCATCTCGATGTCTGTTCCCTGTATATTTACTGGTGCTGTGAGGGGCTGCCCATGCCTGCGGCAGTCCACCACCAGCTCCTTAGTTTTCCTCGCGTTGATCTGGAGGCAGTTCCGATGGCACCAATCCACGAAGTCCTGGATAAGCCCTCTGTACTCAGCTTCATCTCCATTGGAGATGAGGCCAACGATCGCAGAGTCATCAGAGAACTTCTGTAGATGGCAGTGTGTTGTGTTGTGTGAGAAGTCCGCAGTATAAAGAGTGAACAGGAAGGGAGCCAGCACCGTTCCCTGGGGGGCCCCCGTGCTACTGATGATCGTGTCGGAAACACAGTCCCGGGTTCTCACAAACTGAGGCCGGTTCGTGAGGTAGTCCAGGATCCATGATGACAGGTGCTGGTCCACCCCTGCGCGCAGCAGCTTGTCCTTCAGGATCATCGGTTGGATGGTGTTGAAAGCACTGGAGAAGTCAAAGAACATGATCCTCACCATATTCCCAGGCTTCTCCAGGTGGGACAGAGAACGGTGAAGGAGGAAGATCACCGCATCCTCCACCCCAATGCCATGCTGGTAGGCGAACTGGAGTGGATCCATCGCTGGTTCCACCAGGGGGCGGAGGTGAGCAAGGAGCAGTCTCTCCAGGGTCTTCATCAAGTGGGACGTCAAGGCCACCGGTCTGTAGCTGTTCAGGTCTTTGGGGTGGGAAGTTTTTGGTACAGGTACCACACAAGATGTTTTCCACAGCTGTGGTACCCTCCCCAGTTTCAGGCTCATGTTGAAGATATACGTCACAATCCCACACAGCTGGTCTGCACAGGACTTGAGGAGCTTTGCGCTGATGCCGTCCGGTCCCGGCGCCTTCCTCGCTTTGATCTTCCTCAGCTCCGTCCTCACCTGGGTCTTGGTCAGGGTCAGGATGGGGGGCTGTGTGTTGGGAGTGGGGGGGGGGTGTCATGGGGGGGGGGTTTATACAGCAATTACCCGTTCCACCCTTCTATATGGCTCTGAGACCTATACTACCTACAGACATCATATAAAGAGACTGGAAGCATTCCACATCTGCTCCTTACAATCCATTCTTGGAATTACATGGAAAGATAAAATTCCACACACAACCATTCTCATGAGGACATACTGCACCAGCATTGAAGCCACGTTAATAGCAAGACAACTCTGTTGGGTTGGGCACGTTATAAGAATGCCAGAAGATTGGCTCCCACGCTGCCTACTGTATGAAGAACTGGAAGACAGGCGACGTTTAGTTGGGGAACAAAAGAAAAGATATAAATAATGTTAAAAGAATCCTCAAGGGATGTAGTATTCCCCCAAACCAATTAGAACAACTGGCTGCAAACTGCCCCCAGTGGCACTCCACCATCTACAAAGGCGTCACCCATTTTGAAGAACAAAGGACAAATGCCAGAACTCTGAAGCGAGCCATGAGACATGTCAGACTCAACAGAGCACCCATCGGTCCAGGCGACGGCATACCATGCCCCACCTGTGGCAGAAGGTGCAAATATGAATTTGGACTATGGAGCCACCAGCGAGCTCACCAACCTTAAGATGGACAAGACTATAAGTAGTGAACGTCATCGTCGTCTTCTCCGATGGACCACCATAAGCATGTATGTGTATGGTACATTGATAGATAGAGAGTAGACTTTTTTTGGTATCTGTCAACTTGACAGACAGGGTTGTAAAAATTATGTCACAACTTACCTGTCATTTTAACTGATTTTAATTAGATAAGACTCAGTGTAATCTGTCAAAATGAGAGCTTTCAGATTTTTCTGTCACTGCTGGGAAAAAAATCTTGTCAATGAAGAATAATTTTAAGTTAACACCTCTGCCTTGGATGAGTAAATAGTAGAATAGTAAGCATAATATACTGCATGTGGAATACATACTATAATACCTTGTTTTATTCAGATTTGGTGTGAAATGTTTTTTGCATATGTTTATTGATCTACACCGTCAAAGATTTCCTCATGCATATATACAGAACATAATTTGCCAAACTTAAATGCAGCTTAAATACAAAGACACCTCTGATAATCATAGAACAAAATTACAGGCAGATCAAATACCTATTAATAAAATATGCTTTAATTAATGTGAACGTGTGACCTTGACTTTTGAGCCTTAAAATGAGTGCATGTATATAATTTTGCTTGTCTGTATTCCTTCTACGGGTTTGATGTTCATAGCTCCATGTACTAGTAATCACCAGCTGTCTATAAAAACTAACCTACATCTCAAAATTTTCACAGGCTGACTTTGACAGATGCTGCGACAAAAGCGTGAGCTTGTCTCTGGGTCTAAAAGCTAAAACTGGATTTAAAAAGATCAGTCAAAAGTGTGTATTTTATTCTAAAATGAGACAGAATACTAGTAGTGTCCCTGTAGTATACAGTAGATATAAAAAGTCTACACACTTCTGTTGCATAAATATGCACACCCTTAAGCTAATACGTTATTCTTTTGGGGTAGGAGTCTATCAGTGCGGCACATCTTGATGTGGCAATATTTGTCCACTCTTCTTTGCAAAAATGCTCCAAATCTGTCAGATTGTAAGTGCATCTCCTGTGCACAGCCCTGTTCAGGTCACCCCACAGGTGTTCGATTGGATTCAGGTCTGGACTCTGGCTGGGCCATTCCAAAACCTGAATCTTCTTCTAGTGAAGCCATTCTTTTGTTGACTTGGATGTGTACTTTGGGTCATTGTCGTGCTGAAAGATGAAGTTTCTCTTCATCTTTATCTAGCCGAGGTCTGAAGGTTTTGTGCTAGTATTTGGAACTGTTCATAATTCCCTCCACCTTGACTAAGGCCCCAGTTCCAGCTAAATAAAAACAGCCCCAAAGCATGATGGTGCCACCACCATGCTTCACTGTAGGCATGGTGTTCTTTTGGTGATGAGCAGTGTTGTGTTTGCGTCAAATATACCTTTTGGAATTATAGCCAAAAAGTTCAACCTTGGTTTCATCGGAGCATAACACATTTTATCACATGCATTTGGGAAATTTCAAACGTGTTTTTGCAAAATGTAGCCAGGCTTGGATGTTTTTCTTCGTAAGATAAGGCTTCTGTCTTGCCACCCTACCCCATAGGCCAGACATACGAAAAAGACGGGAGATTGTTGTCACATGTACTAAACAGCCAGTACTTGCCAGAAATTCCTGCAGCTCCTTCAATGTTGCTGTCGACCTCTTGGCAGCCTCCCTGACCAATTTTCTTCTCATCTTTTCATCAATTTTGGAGGAACATCCAGTTCTTGGTAATGTCACTGTTGTGCCATATTTTCTCCACTTGATGACTGTCTTCACTGTGTTCCATGGTATGTTTAATGCCTTGAAAATTCTTTTGTACCCTTCTCCTGACTGATACCTTTGAACAATGAGATCCCTCTGATGCTTTGGAAGCTTTCTGCAGACCATGGCTTGTGTTGTAAGATGTGACTACAAAAATGTCAGGAAAAGCCTACTAGAACAGCTGAACTTTATTTGGGGTTAATCAAAGGCACTTTGAATGGTGACAGGTGTATGATGACTCCCATTTAACATGAATTTGAATGTGATTGGTTAATTCTGGACACAGCCGCATCCCCAGTTATAAGAGGGTGTGCATATTTATGCAAATGTGTTATTGTAAGTTTTTTATTTTTCCCCTTAAAAGATTTGTTCGTTTTTCAGTTGGGTTGTACAGCTCACATTAATGGTGGAAAAAGTTTTGAAATGATTTATCTTGGTCTCATTTTTTAACATCACAAAAACCTGGCAATTGAACAGGGGTGTGTAGACTTTTTATATCCACTGCATATTCATCAACTCAGGCATTTAACTGTCAGTGTCTCCATGTCCTACCAAAAACCCTAATAGTAATATGATAAAAGATCAACCAAAGTCAAGCAAAAGAAAGAGACCTGTAAAGACGAAACACCAACAGAAGATCATTAACATTTTGTATAATTCAACATTTACAACACTGTGGAGTGAACTTTTCAAGGAAAGTTTAGAACTTACTATGACAGGTGTCCAAAAGTCCATCAAATTAAAATTTAAGATGCTTTATAAGTTTGTCTTAATGGGTTTGCATTGTATTAATGTGAGCCATTTTTACTGCAACAAGACTAATGTTTGATATATAGGGCCCATTTCATCCCAACTTTTGCAGCTTTCACTTTAAATGCCCCTGTCAGTGCTTTGCAACAAGCCACACAAGATAAATGGCTCCCCCAAATGGCACGTCTTGAAGTGAAGAAAAACTCTAATTAGGCGGTATTGAAGGGTGAGGTAGACAGATGGGGGGAAATAAAGACTGGCTCGAGTAGAGTCAAAGATAAAGAGCAGTGTATTATGTGCCAAATTTCATAACTTTGCAAGGCCTCTGAAAAAAAACTATGCACATGAATGTGACAAAAACCTGGCAAAATCTGCAAATTAACTCCACTCCCATTTTCAAAAAAACTGGAAAAGTAGACTGAATGTGTAGTTTTTAAAGCCAAGCCTTGATGTGGGGCTTCTGTGTTTACATTCCCAGGATCCGGCATTACCTCACGGTCTGCTTTGCTAGTCTTGTCTTTTCTGTGCTCCCTACCTTTCACAGTTGAGTGAGTGACAATTACCCTTTGAAATCAAGTACTGAAGCTGATTAAACTAAACTGCAGCCTGGAATCAGGATTTCCTTGCGATTCCCTGTGGCCATATGAGAAACCTAAAAATTCTTTAGTGTATTTGTATGAGTGACAGGTTGGATTTTAATATGCAAAAGACATATAGGCTGGCATGAATCCATATGAGTTTCATAATTACTACGGAGCAAGGAAAATGAGGTCGGGTACAAGCCAAGGAGCTCACTTGCCTTCCTGTCTTGTTCTTATTGCTCTACAGCAGCAGCCAAGTTCCAGTTTGTGTTGGCAGCAACTGTGTGCCGTCAGATCATTCCAATTCAGGCACATATGTACACACATTCACAAATGAAAACAGGCAAGTATACATTTGATGTTCCACAGAAGTTAAAAACCACCCAGAAGGAGCCTGCATTTGTGTAATCCACATATCAAAATCATTCTCACGTGACCTTCATAGATTTCACACACATGTAGGCCTTTCTTTTTTCCCCCTGAAATGTAAGGAAATATTAGGCCTCACACAGTCTGCGGTGGGATTTGGCATACAACCAAGTAAAACAAGGGAGTAGCGTTAAGCCACTTTTTGACATGCAGTAGTTTCCATTAATGTGATGCCATCTGAACTTAACAGCTTTATGTATAAAAGATACTCTTGACATTTCTTTTTATAAAACTTGCGGCAATTTTGCATGGAAGAACCTAGTAGCATGAATTCATTTTAAGACAACTTGGTTAAATAACCAGCATGGGTCTGAAGTGTACACATACATTTAGAAAATGACTAATTAATCATATATACATTTACTATTATCCAGTACTTTTATTAAACACAGAAAAAGCCTAATGTCCATAGGCAAAAATGTTCTTATTAATTAAAGAACTACAAAGAAATATCACAAGACTGCTCTGCTCATTTCCATTCTGTAAGGAGTGTAGAATATTTACGTAAAGGAATTTATGCCCAAACTAGACTGGTGCTTGGAGCTGCTCTCTAACGAATGCTGGATTCATTCTAGAGCTGCATGAACACTACAGCTGTCCCAAATATCAGCTTTGGTGCTCCAAATATTTGGAAGCAATTAAACTGCAACAGCATCACTGTGCCCTCTGTGGATTGCCACCTTATCGTGGTGGAGGGGTTTGTGTGCCCTGGTGATCCCAAGAGCTATGTTGTTGGGGGCAACTTGCCCCTAGTAGGGTCTTCCAAGGTAAACTGGTCCTGGGTGAAGGGCCAGACTAGAGCGGTCTAGTAGAGCTCTATGGGGGAAAAAATCTACATCAGATATCCACAGTGCACCCGAAAGGAGCCCTCTGCACTCCAGTGGGTTCACGACCTGCAGGACGGATCACTGACATCATGGTGCTACGTGAACTGGTGGCAGTCGGGGCTACTCTGTTTGGACTACTGCCCCTGTGACCCAGACCCTTGGATAAGCAGTAGAAGATGGATAGATGGACAGCACAAGTGCTTGTTGTTATTTTTTTTAGAAAAATATTACTTCTTCATGTTACTTTATTTTAATTTTAACTTATTCCCCTGATATTTTTTCCTCATTCCAAATTTTGTAAAACCAACAGGTTTTACAGGCAGGCAGGTATCCTTGTGCATAATATGCATAGAAAAATTTCCAAAATTGCTTTGGGAAGACTGACCCCAAACATGGTACCATGTCATGGTCACTGGTGTGAATACAACACCATAAGGAAGCTGAGTGTACACCACTGTCCAGATATTGAAAAAATTAGAGAAGCTATAGGATTATTTTTCATAAAAATGTCTTGGAAACCAAATTTCTACTTTATCTCTCAATCGAACAGTTTGTAGAAATGGGTGAATAGCTACATAAATACAAAATTGAAACGCAAATACCAGTACAATGAAAGAATATCTTGATAATTAAATATTTGAGTACACAGCATATTCTGTAGCTCTGAAACATGAAAGATGAAAAGCTGCCTTTCTAAGGTTGTTTAAAAAAAAAAGCCTTCATGTAGTAAACAACATCATTCATCGTCTTGTGTGTGTGTGTGTGTGTGTGTGTGTGTGTGTGTGTGTGTGTGTGTGTGTGTGTGTGTGTGTGTGTGTGTGTGTGTGTGTGTTGGGAGGGGTGCACACCTATACTGGCATCTCTGGGCAAAAGGCAAGAATAAATCCTGGACAGATCACCAGTCCAGCGCCTGGTATTACCAAGTAGTCTCCAATCCAAGTACCAACCAAAGTAGACCATGCTTAGACTTCAAGATCAGACAAGACCAGGGGTGCCTGGAGACATGCAGAGCTTGATGTGCAAAAATAAAAATAAATACACAACATAGGGAAATTTGTAAAACGTACTTCTATTCAAATAGTGTTTTTGAAGTGTATAGCACAATAGCACTAACACTGGTTTCAGATTGTTCAAGATATTATGCAGTCGCTCCAGGATTTCATGATGTTGCGATCACACCAATAGAGAGCCTAAGTCACGTCCCCTGCACATGGGACCTTAAATCGGAAAAATCTCCATTGAAATCAATGGCAAGAGTGAAATTATCTTTTGATCCCGATTGAATTTTGCCACAAGTTACATATATGATGTTTGTCACTTTAAAAGATAACTTTCCATGTAAATAATGATGTAGGTTGTTGTCTGACTGTTAAGGCATAAGGTTATGAAAATATGTAAATTAAAAGACTACAAACACAGAGGCACGTACCTGACATCACGTGTTCAAAGCGTGCCCAGGGTGAAGTAACTATAGCCACTTTTCCACTAGCACCTACTCAGCTCGACTCGCCCTGACACGGTTTAGGTCATTTTCCATTACAACTGAGTACCACCTCAAGGTGGGTGGGTTCATTACAGGAAGGTGGCCCATTATCCCATTATGTTGCTGACATGTTGACATTTTGCTGTCAGAAGCGAATACTGATTACAACAAGCGCAAAATACAAGCAAAGCACATAGTTACTCATCATCTTCCGTGTGAACAGCCATCAGCTCAGAGACCTCTTGGTGTACTTTCATTTCAAGTTGCTCCGCTGGCGTCGGGGCTGAAAAGTTCATAGGCTGGAAAGTTCATAGTGGTCAAATTTGACCAAATATAGTTTATTTTTCAAGTGCAGGGAGCCAAGCGCTGCAACACCGATGGAAGAAGTGTGTGGACTGAAGGGGAGACTGTTGAAAAATAACCATATTTGGCCAAATCTGACCACTATATGAGCTATATGACCACTATATGAATATGAAAAGTTCATAGGCTGACCATGATGCAGTGGTCAACTGGTCACAGTTTTCCCTTCGGACCAAAGCCTTCTTCCATCAGTGTTGCAGCACTTGGATCCCGAAGGCATAGAAGCTCTATTCTTGATCCTCAAAGACATAACGCCGTCTTACTCAGCCTATGAACTTTTCAGCCCCCCTTGTAATAAGTAATCTTTCAGAAAAAAAAAACAAACAAAAAAACAGACTTGGATGGATAGTACAGAAGAACAGAATAAACTATTTTTTCTCTGCACTCAGTACAGAGTGATTGAGGATCACTGTTGTAAGGGAGTTTTTAAATAAAAGTGCTTCCATGATTTCCAGTTTTATATGCTTAACATGCCTTCAATGCAATTTAGCTGTTGTAATGGATAATTAGTTAATTCATTTTTTTAAATTCAAGTTCTCAACAAGAATAACATGTTAGTCATTTTATGACAAAGAGCAATTAATTCTCATTTAATTGTGCTTAAGTTTTGTCAGGTCAGGCATTGGTTTGCTTGCTACCGGATAACCATGAAAACTGGTACTACCTGTCTCATGGGTCGGGCCGTCGGCGACTCAACCGGCAACCCCACCCTTCTGAGGGTGTGGAGGGTGAAACTGGGCATCCTGGCAGAACTAAAAACAATATCTGTCACAGGTCTGAGGTGGACCACTCCCAGTTACACGGGGTGAGACTGGACATCCTGGCAGATAAGCACATCTGTTGCAAGGTCTGTGGTGGACTTTTGCCAATCGGTGCATCGTGACATGCACTACACAAAGAGCTGAGATAAACAAACCTATCATCTGACCAGTCACTGCAACAGATACTGAAGTCAGTTTGTCTTGGCCTGTCCTTGCCACTGATAATACCCTCTATCTGCCAAGAATGTGCTGCTAGTCCAGCAAAAGCTAGCAGTACTCAAATACTTTGCAAACAGTTTCATGAAACCAAGGTCAGGAGTTCCTGGCAGCGGAGGGCAAAGGACAGAGCTGCGTGGAGGAATCCGATCAGACCTAAATGAAACAGTCATTGTTGCCCCCGACAGACTGCTATGAAGAAGAAGAATTGTGCTTAGGGATGTTAATGATTGACTTTTGATTAACTGTCGATAAGAATTTAGTCGAGTAAATTAAATTAGTTGTCAATTAATTGGTAACTCAGCAGTCCTTTTCAATGGGAGCTTATTCTATGAAATGTAGTGGTGTCGCCGTCCAGGCGGGGGCGCAGGCGGTCACCCACTGCCACATTTCAACCAAAAAAGCAGAAGAAGAAGCTAAGCCCCCAGAGCGCATGCACTGTGCAGGGCGAAAAAAAAAAAATTGCCCTTCTGGGTTACGAGAATCACAACAAGTTCCAATGGTACATTCCAAGGTCCACCCACCTTCTTCAAATCAACAGGGCGGACAAACTAAATGGACTGCAGTGAGGAAAAAGACTACATGAGTGCAAAAACCTATCCCTGCTGCCAGTAGACTGGACTCAAGTTCCCACTGAGGTAACAGACAATGGAGGGAGCCCAGTGCATACTGGGTTTGTCTGGATTGCCGGGGTACTGCGATAATGTTTAGCATGCAACAGAAGAAGGAGCTCACAATTTATTTTCCTGTTAAAACAGTCTACCAGTGCATCACAGTAAATTAGAACGTGAAAGGTTTTTTTTAATATAACTAAAAAAAGATACATTTTTATGATATTGGTAATAGTTTTTAAAGTAGAACTGAACTGAACGGCATTGAACGGCACTGGGTGATAGTACATACAATTATAAAGATAATTTATCATTGGCACCCCCTCCACAAATCCCGGAATCTTGGAGAAAATCGCGATTTTGAATTTCCCGCCCTGAAAAATCGTCGATTGATGATTGATGATGTTCTAATGTAGTCTCCCTGCCTTCTACATTAGAACATCAGGTATCAACACGGAGAGCCCGCACAACTCAAAATCTACCTCTCTGACCACCGCTCCACTCCTCTCCGCCCACCTCTTCACCGCTCGGGAATCTCGCAAGCTGATTGGCCGAGACGTTTTACCTCGCAAGCTGATTGGCCGAGACGTTTTACCCAGCTTCGCTCCCTGCCAAGCGCCTATACCCAGCGAAGGAAGACCGCATTCATTGTTCTTTATCGCTCGTGTTGCTTAGTGGCACTTTTCGCAACAGTGAAAAGTGCCACTAAGCAAAAAGGCACAAAAAGGCACAAGTTCTCTTGTGCCTTTTTGTGCAAAATAGTGCTTGTGACGCCCTTGGGGGGGGGGGGGGGGTGACGCTACTTCGCGGTTTTTCACTTTTCGCGGTCGGTTCTGGTCCCCATTAAACGCGATAAGTGAGGGATCACTGTAATAAGTTGGAAAAATGCTGATGTTTTTTTTTCCCTTTCTTTTTTATTGTTAATTTTCCTTATCCTGACACCCCAAACATGCCAAAGTAAAGACTCACCATTCTGTATTCAATAAGCGACTCTCCTCCTCATCACTGCTGCGGTCTGTGTCGGTGCCGGAATCCCCCGAAAATTCTGGCTCTAATCTGTACGGTTCGATGCCTCCCTCGCTCTCTTCCTGTTCACTTGACACTCCTGCATCCTCCTCTGTCTTGTCACCGATCCTGAATGCCTCTTCACTCTGAAAACTCTGGTGTTCTTGACTGCTGGAACTGCTATCATCTGCCATTGTTGTTTTGATAAGCGTCACACTCGTGACGTCACGCAGCGTCGTCTGCACTACTTCCGGTTTGTTTGGCACTGCCAGCCAGAGGCAAAAGTTTATCGGCTTATAGCTTGGCCATTGCACGGCCTAAAAATTTCTTTTATGTGTTGAAAAATACAACAGGTAATAAGGAATTAATCTGCTATTCTACTTTTTTGGCAAAAAGGTGAGTTCAAGTTCTATTTTAAAGTAAGTACAAAATCTTGACATTTGTAATTTACTGAGATGTACCAGCACACAGTACACACAACACAGTGCAAAATTTGTTAAACTACAAAAAATGCCATTGTCTATACTAAAAAAATGCAAATGGTACAATAAATCATTGAGGAATATTATGTTCATGTTTTATTCAGTATATGAAAAAACAGCACCTTTTTACATGTTAAAGATAGACTATATTGTACCAAGGGAAATTCAGATTCTCAGGAAAAATGCTGCTTATCAATTAATCGTTAATTGATTGATACAGTGAATCAATTATCAATTGTCCTCCTGGTTTGCTCCAATACAGCAAACCAGGAGGCAACTGCTTGGCTTAAGGACTTTGCATTCGCTAAATAAATAAATCAATTATCAATTAATGAATTAATTGATAACTTGCACCTGTATTTGTGCTAAATACTATATTTGCTATTGCACAAGAGTTTTTCTCTACAGCAGAAGTTTCTATTTAAATTATAAATAAATCACTGTTTAATAGCTAATATTTGACAATCCTGTGCTTTTCTTGAGGTGTGATATAGAATATAATTGCAGTAAACTATGGAAAAAAGCATCTACTTTAAAACTTGTAATTCCTCCCACAACATTTACTGCAAAAAAAAAAAAAAAAAAAAAAAAAAAAAAAAAACTCAAAACATCTCAACTTTTATCACAACTTTTTATAAAAGCTCCCACAAATTCAGGCTTTTTGGGCCACAACAATCATAACAACAGCCTGAGAAATCCTGGAGGAACTGATTATGTAATGAGCATTATGGAAAATGTTGAACTAAAAACAAACAAACAAAAAAAATGCAGGTTTTTAAAAAAAAATGCATTTTTATAAAGCATTTTTAATAACAAGCCCCAGTGGTTGTAAAAGTGTATTTGATTTTTTAGAGACAGACCTCCACCACCAGCACCAAAGGACAAAAATTATTTTGACGATAAATTTGGGCCAAATCCTGTGTACTAAGCAGCCCAATTATTGGACTACTTTTTGGTTAATATGGTCAGTCACACCCCAATTTTCAACAACCGTTTTCTGGTTAAATATGGTCCATATTAGACAGACTAAACAACTCAAGTTTCAACATCTATTTTTGGGTTAAATATGGTTCATATTAGACAGACTAAACACAGGCCAACTTTGAATGTCTATTTGTGGGCTAAATTAAGGCTTGGACTGATGGACCTGATTTAGCCCAAAATACATCTAAATTACAGCTTGTGCTGGGGGGGGGGGGGGGGGTTGGGCTGCAAGAAAGAAGAACTAGCTGGTGAGATCCCAGTGGGCCAAAATGTGTAAATGTGGAGGATAAACAAAAGACACATGCACACACTGACAGAAACCACATAAAAAGCTACGTTTGCTCTACAGTACTCACAGTCGTTTTAGTGCTGGCAAGCCAAGAAAAGCTCCTGGTTCAATACGACTGATCAAGTTACTCCGCAGGTCCCTGTGGAAAAGTAAAAAAAAAAAGTTTTTAGGTCATGAGCAACGGAAACGGTACCAAGATAATAGAACCTGCAGCTTCTCTGGTGTACCATAAAGTTTTGCAGAAATAAATCATAAAAGGAGTTATTCAAAGTGTATTGTTCACATACAGTTCTTTTTAATAAAGTGTGTGCCCTTTGGAAAGCTCATAAACTCAAACACCCATCATTAATACACACATCCAGACACTCAAAGCTGTTTTCAACCTCGCACAACACCCCCACCTCCCTTCAAATGCGTGCACACAGGCATGGAACCTTCTTCCCCTAAGGTTCAAAGCCTTGTGGTCACAGAATTCCTGCTGCGCTCACCTGCACCGACATTGCCAAGTCACTCATTACACTGGAGGTTCAGGAAGCTTTCTAGTCACCACCTGAACCCACACAAAGGGCCTCTGGGTAACTCTGCCCGTTTGATGTCAAGAAACCGTCATCTGAAGGTGGGTATGTGGCCATAGATAAGTCAGACAAAAAAAAAAGGTCTGCTGCTTGTTAAAACTTTTGATGTGGGCAAAAAGAGCCGGCTTCCCTGTGAAGTCATGTTGAGAGAAAAATGAGGGGGCAGGACAAAGATATCAAAAATATCCTTACAGGGACATCAGAGCACGTAATAGCCAGGTTTGGAGAGTATATTTACAGTACAAACAGTGTTACGGCCTACGGCCTTCTGTCACTTTATTTTGACAATGGTGCTCATCTTTGTCGGTTTTCCTCCCTCATGTCACTCGGTTGTGCAGCTCTTCTGGTTCGGTGTCTCTGTGTTTTGGCTGTCTCCTGCCTCATCCAGCCCCTGACTGAAATCTGTGTCTGATTGGACTGGTGCTGCAACACTCCCCCAATCAAGCCTCGCCTCCAATTAGCCACCTGCTATAAGTTCCAGTCAAACAATTAGGGTGAATGTGATGTAATGTGACCAGTCAGCAAAATGCTCACTTTTGGTTGAGTGTCTTTGTTTTCCTGGTTCAAATACTTTGTTTTGGTTGAAAATAGTATCTTTATGTGTTGACCAGGAGACACTCGTGTGCCTTTGTCTATTTGTTTTGTGTAGGACAGTCTCGGTCTACTTGGTCTAGATAATGGGTTTTTAACCAGTTATCTTTGGTTCAAGACCAAGTGACACTCTATGTCTTTGTCTTTTTTTTTTCCTTTACAAGGCACACTCAGGATTGGGAACTCATTATATTTTGTTAGACATTATCCTGTATTTATCTCACTGCCCATGTTATCTTTCTTTCAGGTTGAGAGACTGGGCCAAGGTTCTAGTTTTCAATTCCATACACATCACTGCAGGTAACTTTTGTTAAAACACATTTGGGTTTAGAGGTACTACTCCCTCTTGTATTGCAGTTTGGGTAGTGAGAATAGGTAAGTTAGTTTCTTTCGGCTTCCTTATTTTACTATCACTTTTATTTGTATACTTTATTAATCCCAGAGGGAAGTCCAGGACATCCATTTGGATGGATGAGGCAGCAACGCCAATCCCTTCACCATTCACACACATTCACACCCTTAGGGCCACTTTAGACTCTCCAGTTAACCTAGCTTGCATGTTTTTTTGGCCTGTGGGAGGAAACCGGAGTACCCGGGGTAAACCCATGCAGACATGGGGAGAACATGCAAACTCCACACAGAAGGGTCACTGATGGTCAGAAGGTGGGATTGAACCCGTGACCTCCATGCTACCACAGTGCTAACCACTATGCCTTTGGTTTGAGTAGTACCTTTCTAGACTTTTGTTCTCCATCCATTTTAGGTATTTATCATTTTGACAACCATCCTCATTATCTCATTAAAATATAATTTTGCTTTGACAACCAATCCCATCTGGTTACGTAGGTGTTACTCCCCTCTCACCCCTAGACAGAGGGTGGAACAAACAGGAATGGCGGCTAACTGGGGACTAAGAGGCGTCTGTGGCGCAGGCGTAGTGTGGCTGACTACTGATCGGAGGGTCAGGGTTCGATTCCCGTTCTGTCTGCAGTCTGCATGTCGAAGTGTCCTTGAGCAAGACACTGAACCCCCAGTTGCTCCTGGTGGGTCAGGCCAGCGCCTGTGTGTGTATGGCAGTTCTGCTGCCATCAGTGTGTGGATGCGTGCTTGAATGGGTGGATAGCAGGATCTGTAAAGTGCTTTGCTCATCCAGAGATGAGAAAAAGTGTTATATAATTGAGGACGATTTACCATTTTAATGTATTTGTATGAAGTCAGTTTAGTTTCGTGTTAACTTTCTGCCACGTTTCTCTGTCAGTCTGCCCCAGGGCAACTGTAGCTACAGTAGCAGCTTACCACTATTGATGTCTGTCTGGAATGAATGAATAATGGACTCACTGTAAGCGCTTTGACATGCCACTTGACATGCAAAGCGCCATATAAATCTAATCCATCATTAACTTTGTTTAAAGTTGTATTACCCAAATACAATCTGCCAAACACTCCAAAGTGCTGAAAGATGAAAAGCCACAAACTTTAAAAAAAAGCAATTTTAGCCCAAAACCTTTATTACTGATCAGACGTGTTTACAATACAAAAAGAAAATTGGTATAATATTACTGGGCAACTGTCTAAGTTTTCAATGTAAATGATAGTAATCATCAACTAACCATTTAAGCAAGAGGTGCTGTATGCATAAGATTTGGAGAAGGGTGAACATGCATGTGATAACTATATATTACTTATGATGACAAGATACTCTAAATACTCTGGCTCTTTGAGAATTTTTAATACTTTATCACAAACCGTGGACAGGTCTTTGCAGCTACAGGCTAGTACAGTATCCAAGCTTTTCATGGACTCCAGATCGAAGACGCGTCAGTTCGTGACATGGTGGGTGATATGCAGAAAATCAAATATTCCTAACATTAAATAAACATTTACACTAGTAGCACTTTCAGACCAGCCAGGCTCCATGCCAATTCCTGTTCCTAAACCAAATTTTGAAATGGCCAGTAATTTCACATCAAAAAAATTAGTTTGTAACCTGAAAAGTTGGCTTGCAGCAGGAACCAACAAGAGCACTCTGAGGCGAGTGCAATGACCCCCGCCTCTGTTTTTGTTGAAGATCACAATGTTACTGATGGACAGCAGTTTTCAACTTTTCCATATAATTATTGCAACAGAACATAATTATGATAAACCTATCATCCATGAATATACAACAAAAAAACATATACAGTGGTGTGAAAACGTGTTTGCCCCCTTCCTGATTTCTCATTTTTTTTGTATGTTTGTCACACTTAAATGTTTCAGATCATCAAACAAATTTAAATATTAGACAAAGATAACACAAGTAAACACAAAATGCAGTTTTTAAATGAAGGTGTTTATTATTAAGGGAAAAAAAACCCTCCAAACCTACATGGCTCTGTGTGAAAAAGTGATTGCCCCCGAAACCTAATAACTAGTTGGGCCACCCTGAGCAGCAACAATTGCAATCAAGCGTTTGCGATAACTGGCAATGAATCTTTTACAGTGCTGTGGAGGAATTTTGGCCCACTCGTCTTTGCAGAATTGTTGTAATAAAGCCACATTGGAGGGTTTTCTAGCACAAACCACCTTTTTAAGGTCATGCCACAGCATCTCAGTTGGATTCAGGTCAGGACTTTGACTCGGCCACTCCAAAGTCTTCATGTTTTTCTTAAACCATTCAGAGGTGGACTTGCTAGTGTGTTTTGGATCATTGTCCAGCTGCAGTACCCAAGTGTGCTTCAGCTTGAGGTCACGAACAGATGGCCGGACATCCTACTTCAGGATTTTTTTGGTAGACAGCAGAATTCATGGTTCCATTTACCACAGCAAGTCTTCCAGGTCCTGAAGCAGAAAAACAGCCCCAGACCATCACACTACCACCACCATATTTTACTGTTGGTATGATGTTCCTTATCTGAAATGCTGTTACTTTTACACCAGATGTAATGGGACACACACCTTCCAAAAAGTTCAACTTTTGTCTCGTTAGTCCACAGAGTATTTTGCCAAAAGTCTTGGGGATCAGCAAGATGTTTTTGGGCAAAACTGAGATGAGCCTTTATTTTCTTTTTGCTCAGCAGTGGTTTTCGTCTTGGAACTCTGTCATGCAGGCCATTTTTGCCCAGTCTCTTGGAGACATGGTGGAGTCATGAACACTAACCTTAACTGAGGCAAGTGAGGCCTGCAGTTCTTTGGATGTTGTTGTGGGGTCTTTTGTGACCTCTTGGTCACTGCGCTCTAGGGGTAATTTTGCTCGGCCGGCCACTCCTGGGAAGATTCACTCACCACTGTTGCATGTTTTTCCCATTTGTGGATAATGGTTCTCACTGTGATTTGTTGGAGTCCCAAAGCTTTAGAAATGCCTTTATAGCCTTTTCCAGACCGATAGATCTCAATTACTTCTCATTTGTTCCTGAATTTCTTTGGATTGCAGCATGATGTCTAGTTTTTGAGGATCTTTTGATCTATTTCACTCAGACAGGTCAGGCAGATCCTATTTAAGTGATTTCTTGATTGAGAACAGGTGTGGTAGTAATCAGGCCTGGGTGTGGCTAGAGAAATTGAACTCAGCTTTCCAAAGATGTGATAAACCACATTTAATTTATGCTTTAACGGGGGGGGGGGGGGGAGGTGTCACTTTTTCACACAGAGCCATGTAGGTTTGGATTTTATTTTACCCTTTATAATAAATACCTTCATTTAAAAACTGCATTTTGTGTTTACTTGTGTTATCTTTGTCTAATATTTAAATTTGTTTGATGATCTAAAACATTTAAGTGCAACATACAAAAAAAATGATCAGTCCGCCAAGGTCTCCGCCTTTGACAGCCACCTAATCCACATAGCACCGGACCCCCATGATCCCTCTTGCAGGTGGTGAGCCCACTGGAGGGCAGACCCATGTAACTCCTTCGGGCTGAGCCCGGCCGGGTCCCATGGGTGGAAACCCGGCCACCAGACGCTAGCTTTCGAGCCCATCCCCCAGGCCTGACTCCAGGGTGGGGCCCCGGTAACCCCATACCGGGCGGGGTACACTGAATTCTTGATATACAATTTATCATGAGAGTCTGTTGGATCGTTCTTAGTCTGACCCTTCACCCAGGACCAGTTTGTCTTGGGTGACCCTATCAGAGGCAAATTGCCCCGGACAACATAGCTCCTGGGATCACTGGGGCACGCAAACCCCCCCACCACAATAAGGTGACGATCCATGAGGGGGATTGGATTGGAGCAGCATCTGCAGTGATGCGGACGTTGTACCGGTCTGTTGTGGTGAAGAGGGAGCTTAGTTCTAAGGCAAAGCTGTCGATTTACCAGTCAATCTACGTTCCTACTCTCACCTATGGTCACGAGCTTTGGGTAATGACTGAAAGAACAAGATCGCGGATACAAGCGGCTGAAATGAGCTTTCTTCATAGGATTGCTGGACTCACCCTCAGAGATAGGGTGAGGAGCTCAGTCATCCGGGAGAGGCTCAGAGTAGAACCGCTGCTCCTTCACATTGAAAGGAGTCAGCTGAGGTGGTATGGGCATCTGATTAGGATGCCTCCTGGACGCCTCCCACTTGAGGTGTTTCAGGCACGTCCCACTGGGAGGAGACCCTGGGGCAGACCCAGGACTCGGTGGACAGACTATGTCTCCCAGCTGGTCTGGGAACGCCTTGGTATCCCTCTCTGAAGAGCTGGAGCAGGTGGCTGGGGAGAGGGAAGTCTGGGCTTCTTTGCTTGAACTGCTGCCTCTGTGACCCGGACCTCCGGAAAAGCGGTAGAAGATGGATGGATGGATAGATTCAAAAAAATGAGAAATCAGGAACGGGGCAACACTTTTTCACACCACTGTATATATCGATTTGCATATATATTTGCATGTAATTGCATATTCAAATTTAGGCGTGTAAAGGGAGGAGTCTGGTATTTCCTCACATGTATTCAATTCCAAGTAGATTGGGATGTACAAAGGAAATGTGCTTGGACTCCTGCGTACGCACTGTTTCATACATGTGGATTTTTTTATGCTTACAGCGTTGTCTTGATTTAAACGTACGTCACCTTTCAGCAGGAAATCCACACAAATCTTTGTACGTGAGGCCCCAGGTTTTTGTGGAGCTCTTCATGAGTGGTGTTTGGCTCTTGGATAACTCTTCTGATAATTCTTTTGACTCCTCTGTCAGAAATCCTGCAAGGAGCTCCTGGTCATGGCTGGTTTATGGTAAAATGAGGTTCTTTCCACTCATGAATGATGACTCCAACAGTGCTCACTGGAACATTCAGCAGTTTAGAAATGCGCCTGTAACTAATGCCATCATTATGTTTTGCAACAATAAGGCTGTGAAGGTCTAGAGAGCTCTTTGCTTCTACCATCATGAGTTTTTTGTGGTGTGACAATCTGATTTTCACAGACCTTTTTAAAGGCTGTCAGTCAGGATTTAACCAGCTGAAGTTAATTTGCACTGATGGGGGATGTGATGGCTTCCTAAATTCTGATGGATTTCAGCTGGTTTCTTGGCTTTCTATGCCTTTTTGCACCTCTTTTTCTTTGTGTTCAATACATATTCCCTGTGTCATTCCACTTTATTAAATATAACTTGTTCTGTGAACACAGTTGCCTTGATTTCTTTGTACATGTGGATTACTTGGGTTGTTTCTGATACCTGGTGAAAATCTCAGGTCAATGGCTCCATCAGAAATATGTTTAATGAAGAAAATGTTGACGTGTTCAATACTTATTTTCCCCGCTGTATGTGTGTGTGCGTGCGCACACACAACCCATAATTGTAGGGCAGGATCCCAAGGTGAAGCTGTCTAGCAAGTTTGGTAACCCTAGAGAGCTTTACGCATTCTATAGTAAGAGGGCATAGGGAGTGCTAACCTTGACCTTTGACCACAAACCCATAGGTGAACCTGTGCAGCGAATTTGGTACTAGCTTTCTTTGCTGTTGAGATATACTGTAGTTTATAAGCCATTTTGATGTTGACCTTTGACTTTGCAATCTCAAAACTATAGTCACACTTCAGGGTCACAGGGTGAACCTATGTACCAAGTTTGGTAACCCTAGCTTCATTTGTTCTATAGTAAAAGTGCAAAAGGAATGTTAACCTTGAGCTTTGACCCCAAACCAATAGTCAGGTCAGGGTGTAATTTGTTCAAGATATGTCATAAGCTGGATTCATGCTACTTTTCCATTCTGGTCTGCTGAAATGCGTGTCTGCTTTGGACGAGGCCAGCGCGCATGCGGCTGTGGTTGCTTCATTTTTGTCGTCTACCAGGATAAGCCGTTGACGCATGCGCACAACTGTCATTTGCAGTTTCACTCCAGTCCTATGGGTAGCGCAAATGCGTCAACACACCAGTTTGTTCACCAGCTATATAAAAGTGAAAAAACGCGTGATCGATGCATATTTTTTGTAGCAACAACAATGGTTTCGAGGAAAAGAAGGAACTACCGTTCAGTGCTCTTCTCCACTGAAGCTGCTGCTGCAAAACGATTCATGAATGTTTATTCTAGTCTTCCTCTTCCTCTTTTTTGTCTAGTTTGACTTTGTATGCTATGTCGGTAGTGCCACTTCATGAATGGGAGGTTCAATCTTGTGCATGCACATTCAACACACCCAGGCGGTCACAAAATTTGGGCCATACATGGGTGTCTGTGGGAAGGGCTTGTGGACGTCCACGGACTGGAAGTGATGACATAATTTTTTTCACACAAGCCTCGTGGCAGAGCAGACATGGACAGCGGAGGTGCAGCATGAAGCTTTAGATACAACTACTCTATTGATTTGAAAAGCCTACATTCTTTCTTTCAGTAGTTATTGCGTTTACGAGATTTAGGGAAAAATCTGACCTTGACCTCAAGGTCATCTGATCAGAATCAAATTGCAATATCTGCATCATCAGTGTATATCAAACCCTGGTAACAAGTTTCAAAACATTTGGAACAAAACTGTACGAGGAGTTTTCACAGGACAGTTACTGTCTATTAACTAAGGTGAAACTGGGCATCATAAGTCAGGGGCTGTAACTCCTGCAAAAAACATCTGATGATGCAACATGACAACACAAATCACTCGACACATCGGCAGAAACCCATTTTGGCAATAGAACAATGCATTCAAACCAGCCCACAAGAAAAAACTGCTGATCACTGTGCTGGAGACGTGCATCGGCAATGGTGTCGACGTGATGCGGGTGCATATCCAGCTTAAGCAATGTCCTATAGAGGGCGGTGGAACTTTTGTTCTGCTTAAACAGATACAGTATGAATGGGGCCTAGATTTCCAGGAAGAATCAAGGTTCTGGGACCCCACGAGTCAGAACAGGAACTGGTATGAAGCCTTGACGAACTGATAGAAGTACAGTAGAGAAAGGATAAAACAAGCCACCAAGATGGTTTTAGAAAATGAACAAGGATCAGTGAAATATTGCTGACTTTACCTAGTTGGTATGCTGATTTGACAATCTATTAGTATTGGTAGGAAATATACTAATATAGCAATATACATATAGCAAAATATACTAATGATAAAATGGTAAATGTTCGTTTAAAAAAAAAAACTTTTTAAGAAATATAAGCAGTTGTCATTTTTACTTGCAAATTATAAATGTCACTGGGCAGAAAAAAGATACAACTGCTGAGCTGATCCATTTCAACTTTTATGACTTCAACTATTCCACTGTATCAAAACTGACCTTTGTAAAAGGCACACCAATTACATTATGCATTTTAATATATATAATAGTTGTAACACATATTTAAACCTAATTTCATACGAATGTGTAACTTGCTTAGATTGGACTGCAGCCACGACAATCAGTTCTTCAGAAAGCACTAGGACTGCTATCCCTGCTGTGATTTCAACAATAAGCATTCCTCCACAGCACTGGATTTAGAAAGGAATTGGCATGTGACGGTCGCCTAAGCTGGCTCCTATTTCTATGAGGAGAGATAATGGAGATTCTGTGTGGTTTATTTCCAAGCCTGGACACCTTTGGCCCCAAGAAAACACAACGGTCTCCACAGTTACTTTGCAATTTCACGCAGTGTGCTGGAGAGGGGTAATGGATTCTCTACCCCTCTCTGGCTCTCGCAGCCAGCTGCTGTCTCAGTCGTCACCACTGCATTTAGGCCCTCCAAATGAGGGAGATTTCCTTTGTGGACTAAGAAAATAAAAAGGGATGCAGTAGAGGAACGGGAGGGGGGGGGGGGGTCCAGAACAAGATAGATAGCCTAAGAGAAGTCTAACAGACTCACAGAGCTCCCCCCACCCCACCCCCTTTTGAGAGTTTCAAGAAAAAAAAGAGCGTAATTCAAGGAGGAAGGGAGAGTGGAGCTCGAGGGGCTTTAGCATAGAGAATCTGTATGTGGGAATCATACTGCAGACACCTCTGTCTTGGGCCTCATTACAATAACAAAAGCAAGCTAGCCAACAAGCTACCTTACTTCATTGGTTTAAGGCCAAGATTCCCAAAGTGGGGATTGCGACCCCCGGGGGGGTCCCGAGACGCTGAGGGGGGATTGCGAGATGATTTTCAGAATCCTTAGGTTATTACTCAGGTGACATGTCACTTTGCGCCACAGTAAACGTCACAAGTAGATTTCATCTGGTTCAGGTTCAGGTTCAGGTTACTTTATTTGTACCCGTAGGTAGATTTGTTTTGCAGTCTGGTGACATCCATATATACAAGCCACAAATTACATTCAACATAGACACAAACACAGGCACATATGAAGCTGACTATAAACATGATAAAAATACTCAAGGCTCCATCAATCAGGGTATAAAAAGACAAAGAGATGGGAGAAAAACCAGAGGTAAGAGAGAAGGGTCATATTAAAAGTTAAAAACTAGTCAAAGAGGTTAAAAACTCAAAGGTCTAAAACCCAATAAAATATTTAGAACCCAAGTGACATCCTACAAAAATAAGTAAATATAAAATGGAGTTAATAAATAGGTACCTAAATTATGTGCAATATATTTTTACAGCTTGTTCAACTCTTTGACAGCAGCAGGGACAAAGCTGTTTTTGTAGCGCTGGGTTCTACTTTTTGGGACAGCAAACCTCCGTCTTGAGGGAAGAAGCTGAAAGTGGCAGTGCAAAGGGTGGGAGTCATCATTTAAAATGGAGGTAGCCATCTCTGTACTTGTCTGGTGTACAGGGATGTCAGGCTCAACTGTGGCTCACCAAGCAAACGACTGGACCATCTAACTACCTGATCCAAAGGATTTCCTCTGTTTCAGTTTTATCTGACCAAACCATGACACTAAAGAAAAGGATAAAACAGATTCAATAAAAGCCTGATAAAGCATTGTCATTATGGTTCGGTCAACTTGGAAGCGTGCACGTTTTCTCAAGCAATACAAATGTTGCTGACCCTTTTTGCACACCCTTTCACAGTTCTCTTCAAACTTTAAATTACTATCAATAATTGTCCCAAGATATCTGTAGGACTGTACACATTCGGTGGTCTGGCCTTTTAGTACGGTGACTTTGTGCCTGGGATTTTTCCTCCTAAAGTCAATAATCATGTCTTTAGTTTTTGTCGTATTCAGCTGCAGGTAGGAATCCTCACACCAGTGAACAAAATCATCAACTACTGGGCCGTGGCCACTCTCACCATCCTGGAGGAGACTGACAATGACTGAGTCATCAGCATACTTTATAATGTGTCTGCTGTCATGTCTGCTCCGACACATGTTTGTGTACAGGATGAAGAGTAGTGGTGACAACACACACCCCTGAGGAGAGCCAGTAGAAGAGCACTTTAGGTCCGACAATGTACCATTGACCCTAACTCTCTGTGTCCTGTTGGTTAAGAAATCCAGAATCCAACCCACCAGATTATTGCTCAAATCAAATTGCTGCAGGAGCCTTTCAACTAAGATATGAGGTTGGATTGTATTAAAGGCAGAAGAAAAGTCCACAAATAAAAGCCTGGCGTGTGTCCCATTAAAATCCAGATGTTTAAAAAGCATGTTAAACAGAGTGACAGTGGCATCCTCCACTCCTCTGTGAGGCCTATAGGCAAACTGCAGAGGATCCAATGCATGTTCAGTCTGCTTTAGGACCTCACATCTGACCAATTTTTCAAAAATTTTCATTAAAATTGAAGTCAAAGCAACTAATCTAAAGTCGTTTACCGTTTTAGGACAGCTGGATTTTGGAACGGGAACAACCACGGCTTCTTTCCAGATCTTAGGCACATGTTGCGTCTGTAAGGACTTGTTGAAAATGTAATGAAATATAGGACTCAGTTCATGTGCACAGGACTTTACCAAGCGCCCACATAAATTATCAGGGCCCTGACTTTTGTTCACTTTTACAGCGCAGAACTCCCTTTTAACATCCTGCACCTCAATATTAAAGTGCTGATTGTCTTTGAGTTTCTGTTTCAAATCTTGGGTTTCTGTGCTAAAATCAAAGGAGTCAAAATGACCATAAAAACAGTTAAGAGCATTAGCCAGCTCTGTGTCTGAATTAAAACCATCTAAAGACACACGATTACTGCGCTCTGTGCTCTGAAGGCCTGCAATAGTTTTCATACTGGCCCAGGCTGAACCAAGTTTCTTTGCTGCCATCTTGCTTTCCAACTCTGATTTATAATTCTGTTTTGCTCTTAAAATTTCGGCCTTCAGCTCCTTTGTGGCAACCTGTAGCTCAGAAACAGACCCCTGTTTAAAGGCAAGTGCTTTCCTCTGTAAGCAGGATTTAACTGATTTTGTAACCCATGGTCTGTTGTTGGGATATATTTTGACACGTTTACGTGGAACAATCTTATTTTTACAGAAAGCCATGTATGAGCATGTGACGTCCACCAAAGAGTCCAAATCATCCCCGCAGGACAGTGTGAACATCTCCCAGTCTGTACAGTCAAAGCATTCCTGGAGGCTGTGCACTGAATCTTCTGTCCACACATCAATGTCTCTCGTCTCCACCTTGCCTCTTCTGAGAGCAGTTTTATATGTGGGCAGCAAATGTACACAGTTGTGATCTGAGGATCCTACAGGAGGAAGGGGGAGTGATTTATAGGCCCTCTCAATGGATCCATAGCACAGGTCCAATGTCTTTTTTCGCCTGGTTGGGCAGGAGACATACTGATAAAAGTTTTTAAGTGTCTTCTTTAAAGAAACATGGTTGAAATCCCCAAGAATGAAGTTTGGCGCCTCTGGAGAAATTGATTGCAGCTGCTGGATCACATCAAAGATTATGCTGCAGGCGGAGTCAGCGTCTGCCCTCGGATGAATGTACACAATTGTGATGAAAAGTTGGGGGAACTCGCGAGGCAAATAAAAGGGGCGTAGTGACACAGACAGCAGCTCCACATCGGGTGTACAGATACGCTCTCTGACCGTGACAGATGTGCAGCTCAAATCAACACACTGAGGTGGCACAAAGGAGATGACACTCCACCCAGCACTTCGGGGTGTTGGGGGTGCTAGCCAGGGGCGC
This sequence comes from Pholidichthys leucotaenia, assembly GCA_020510985.1. Lineage (NCBI taxonomy): Eukaryota > Metazoa > Chordata > Actinopteri > Cichliformes > Pholidichthyidae > Pholidichthys > Pholidichthys leucotaenia. Next base: position 189,526,010 of record CM035836.1, read on the forward strand.
CAGAGCACCCGGGGGGGGGGGGGGGGGGGGGGATGTAGTTAATAAAGATGTGCCTTTTACCCATACTGTGCCAGGCTCATACCTGAGGATGCAGGGGTGCGAATGTGTATGTTGACATGTGTTCACACTTGGCAACAAGTATGTAAATGTGTTTAACCTGAGTGCCAGAGGCGGGGAGAAAATGTAATGAAATCCCACATTTGGATTTCAAAATAAGGGAAGTTTTTCCTGCTGTCTGGGTGGTGAGATTTCTAAAAAACAAACAAACAAAAAAAAACTATAAATATATAGTATTATTATAACAGAAATAACTGCATCTTTGGTCATTTAAGTTATTTCATTAAATACAATTTTATTAATATTTTTTCTTTGAAATCAGAGTTAAATTATTGCTCTGTTCTGGCTCTGCAAAATTATGGTCAAAAATATAAATTGTTATAATGAAAAAGTAAAAAAAAAAATACCACAGTCTGTTTCAATTTTATTTAAAAAAACAGTACTTTTATTTTTAAAATTAGACAAAAATTAGCCATAAAATAATCCACAAATATATAATAAAGTCTCAAATGTACAAGAAAAGTCAATTTTACAAGAGGAAATTACAAATTTGAAGAAAATGGTTTCAACTTTAGATAGATTTACCGAGAAAAGTAGAAAATTATAAGAAAATTGTTATAAATTTTTGAGAAAACCCTCAAATCTTCAAGACTGAAGTCATTACTCAAGTTTTTAAGTGGGTGCTCTTTGTACCCTTAACTCTACGAGAAATTTTTGGTTGTCTACTTTTAATTATTAATTTCAAAGCACTGCTTTTACATGAGTAGAATTTCTGGTTACTATACCCACCTGATCATATACTGTATTTAATTATGCATGAGCAAATTACTATTATAAATGTTTTTTTTCCCTTCCCTACTCTCTCAATGGAAAAAAAAGAAACACTAGAATAAAAATACAAAAAAATACACATATTTTTGTCATTTATGTAAACCATGACAAAAAAATTCTGCAGGACAAAACATGACACTTGATATTTTCTAACCTGTTTGTATACCACCATAGACAGAGAGAACCTGAGTTTTGTATTTGTATTTGTATACTTTATTGATCCCCAGAGGGGAAATTGAGGGCATCCACCTGGATGGATGAAGCAGCCACGGTACGGCGCTATCCCTTAACCATTCACACCTAGGGCCACTTTAGAGTCTCCAATTAACCTAACCTGCATGTTTTTGGCCTGTGGGAGGAAACCGGAGAAATCCCGGAGTAAACCCACGCAGATACGGGGAGAACATGCAAACTCCACACAGATCACTGTTGGTCAGGGGCTGGGATCGAACCAGGGGTCCCATGGCCATGGGTGAGTTGCTGTGCTGGCGTAGTGCTAACCACTGCGCCACCGCACAGAGCTCAGAGAGGGCAAGATGAGACAGAAGAGCGGAGCCAAGGAGAGGAAAGTGTTCAGGCAGAGGGTCCAGGAGAGGTGAGGGCAGAGGAAACAGAGAAGGATAACATCACGAAAAAGTCTAAACACAGGACATCTGGGTGGGACCCCGGCTGGCCCAATATTCCAATATTCAAGCCTCGGTTGTACAATACAGTGATCCCTCACTTATCGCGGTTAATGGGTTCCAGAACCGACCGCGAAAAGTGAAAAAACCGCGAAGTAGCGCCACCCCTAATGACGTCATCCATAAATAATACGTACGTTCATTCTCTCACTCTCTCTCTCTCATATGATACGTGTGTGTGTGTGTGTGTGTACGTGTACATACATACGTAGATGTAAATAAAGTGTACATAAATATGTTTTTAGAACTCTTTTATTCTTATAACAAGATACGTAACTCAAGATGAAGATGATTTACTTCACAGGTTAATGAGAGCTTTACTGCTCCTCAGGTGACGCCTCATCGTCAGGTGCTAGAGGCGCAGGATCGTCGAGAGCAGCTGGAGAAGCTGCAGGAGGCGGCGTAGTGGCTCGACGGGAAGACTATTTCGCACAAAATGGCACAAGAGAACAGCAAAAAGTTCCACGCGGCGAGACTACGTAACACGAGCGATAAAGAGCAATGAATGCGGTCTTCCTTCCCTTCATGGGCGCTCGGCAGGGAGAGGAGGTGGGTGAAACGTCTCGGCCAATCAGCTTGCGGGGTGAAACGTCTCGGCCAATCAGCTTGCGAGATTTCCGAGCCGAGCCAACACGAGAACAGCGAACAGAGAGGTGGATTTTTTGAGTTGTGCGGCTCTCCGTGTTGATACCTGATGGTCTAATGTAGTCTCCCTGCCTTCTGCTAGCGCCCGCCCATTATTTCTCAATTTTGAATTTTTGATGAATATTTTTGAAAAATCCGCGATGCACTGAGGGCGTGAAAGGTGAAGCGCGAAGTAGTGAGAGATCACTGTACTTCATATGGTAAGTTCCATATGCAAACTTACTGTGCAAGATGTAAAAAAAACAAAACAAAACAAAGTAAGAAATAGTAAAAAATTAACATATTCCGGTAACAATGGTGTCATGTGTTTACTGCCCCCACCCCACCCCCGGAAAAATATGTTGCCACCGCGCCAAGGTCTTTAAGCCAGAGGAAACACTGAGTACACTGTAATAAGTATTTCTTAAGTAATCACACCCTTTACAAGTACAAAAGAATAATGATGATAATAATAATGCCCTCACACCTAATTGATTACACACCAGACAGATTACAGACCAGAATTGGAGAAGGACAGATGAGTGAGTGTGAATGAGTGAACGAATGCTTGACGAGCTGCAAACCAAAGAGAGAAAAGTTTTTAAACCACTGGTGTTGATAAATTTTAATCAAAAGTTATGTGCAACATTATTTAAAATGGCAGCCAACGAGTTTGAGATAATGGTTAACGTTTTAACATCTAAATATACTTCTAAAATGTAAGTGTAAAAGTATATGCTTATATTTGAATTTCAAGATGATAATTACTAAAAGTTTTATCTGAACCATGCATGGAATAAATACATTTTGAGATCAAAATGACAAAAATAAAAACTGAAGAGCTCTTCCATTGCCTGAAAACTAAGAATCTTACTCATACCCTTCTCAGATTTCTGCCTTCAAGGGTGACTACAAAATAAATTTAGAAAAATTACTGTTTTGGGTTTTTTTTTCCTTGTTACAGGACAAACTTAAGCGTGGATTTTGGAGAAAATCTTGAAAATTGGCATCCAGAGGAGGCAGTTCTGTGAACTGTATGATTAATCGATTTCATAAAATGCTGTTCAACAAAATAGAAACTATAAAGTCTAATAAGTAATTAGAGTATTTTGACTACATGGCCATAAATTGAAATAAGTAAATTATAGTTTGGTTTGTAAAGCAAGATTAATCTGAACTATGTGATCACATACAAAATTTAAAAGAAAACGATTATTAAATGACTGTATTGCAGATCTTTAAGATAGATAAAATTACATCACAATAACAAGTATGACACTTGGATACAATAATAATGTTGTTTTTTTTTTGAGACACTGAGACCTTAGCTTTATTAGAACTGATGTCCTAAGTGACAGTGATATTCAGTGTTTCACAAGATGTTTGGACACCATGGTTAAGTAAAGATAATATTGACGAAGGATCCTTTTTATCAGCACGCTTAATCAAATGCAGACACCCCTGATGACACACTGTCAGTGGGAGAAGGCCTCAAGACCTGACTGAAATATAGTTTGATTTTAAAGTAAACTGACAACTGACGTTTTGAAGGTTGACATTTAGAGACTGGGCTTAGATGACCTGATTATTACATTTAGAATGACTTCAGATGGCACTGATAATCTACCTTCTTCTACCTTTTCTGTTTTTCTTTCTTCTTTTGTTTGATGTCTGTTTGTTTTGTCCTGAATTATTATTATTTATTTGGTCTATGTCTGTCTACCTCCCCTTGGGGTGATGTAAAAAGAAAAAAGGGGGGGACAATATCTGAAATATACTTTCATAAATATACTTTATGAACAGTTTCCTCATTTGTTGGCATTTTTTTTTTTATTTTTCCTTATAATATTCACTATGAGACAATACAAGTTTGGCAAATCTTATTAATTTAGAGACAAAACTGATTAAATTTTGGTTGGTTTAAAATACATTGTTATAAAAGAAGACGCTTAACGTTTGAAGAATAAAAGTTATTGGGGATTAACAATTATTGATATAGGTTAAATTATTTGGCAAGCAAACAAATTAAATTATAGCTAATTTAAAGGTCTGATGACACGATTTTGACATTTTTTAGCATGTTGTGTAAACCCAAAAGTCGCTGTCGATGATCAATATAATATTTACAACCACACCTGCATAAACTAGTTATCATCAAAAAACCGCAGCTGCCGAATGGACTGTGGTGCCGCCCACCGAATGAAGGGTGGCACCACCATGACGTAAGTGACAGAACAGATGCCGGTGTTGTTGACTGGAATGACAGCAGCTTTGTAGCTCACAGTTTCTCTGGTTTCCTGTTTTAATTTTATGGCTATGCCTTTGCGTTGTGTCGCAGGCTTAGATAAACAGCAGGCCGTGAAAGACCACATCACACGCTTCAGCTCCAACTGTCATAAGCCTCCTCGTGAACTTTTATGCAGGAGGCGTGCATGAGGAGGGGAAGGATTAATGGATTTACGCGTAGCTTTGACCTACTTTCGGTGATTGCATGCTGACTCTTGCCGGTCCGGCCACATCCCCTCTCTCATTATCACCAGCTGATTCAAACTCCCGCTGATTAGGTTTCCTGGTCCTCGCCCAGGTGCTTCTCATCACACCATCACCAGCAGCGCGTGTACTTAGCGGCCGTTTGCCAGTCACGCACTGCTGGTCCATAGTATTGTCATCTGTGCTGTTAGTCTGCCAGTATTTTCAGCACTATCACAACGTTAGTCACTCCATGTTCACTGTGGTTCTCGTGCGTCCTTGAAGCGATGTCGGCTCTGGAGCGCAACTGTGGCTAACACGTCTCCTCTCATTCGTTCTCTGGCCGATGCCGGTCCCCCGAACGCCATCAGTGTGTTTGTGCTTTTTGTATGTCTTCACCTTTTTGGGAATTGTCTGTCTTTGTGTATTAACCTCTTGCACTCCGGGATACCGCGGGCGGTCACGTCTCTGCGTCCTAGTGCGTCTCAGTGCGCACTGAAAAAAAAAAAGCTGCATTTCCGTTCTTCCAGTACAGACACAGCCGCGAACAGAAAGCCAAAGGAGTGTTTTGATTGGTTTAGATTTGATTGACCTCTCATTCGACTAATAAGAGCCTTGAATTGGGTTTCTGAAACCTTGAAGAACCAATGACTGAAAACCTAGCAAGAAGGACCTGCCTACCAACGACTGCGAATACAACGAGCCAATTGAAGCAAAGAAGTTCGACGATTGAAATGCGTGCGTCCCGTGCGTAAAATCTGTTTTGTGTAAGCTGCTGTGTGTAACGGTATCGTTCGCCAGTCTTTTTTTATTACTACTGTTCTTATTTGTTTTGAAAAATCGTTCGCCAAAACCGCAATCATGGAAGCGCAAAACAGCAATCATGGAATCATGGTTTGACCGGGTCACGTGACCAGAACCACGAGTCGTAACAAGCGGACCAGCTTCATGTTCGTCTGACAATGAGGAACAGATGTTCGCCAACGACACTGCTGTTGTGGACAGGTGAGTGTTATAAGCTAAATTATTCTTTATCACTGAAAATAGTAATAAAAATGACTTCTGAGCGATCGGTAATTACAACGGTGCGTCATCGCCACATAACGGACCGTTTTTTGTGCGCCGAGCTCCTCTGTAGCGGGGGGGGGGGGGGGGGGGGTTGTTATCCTCTACATTGCAGATATTTTTGCATAATTTTTATTGCACCGTAGGTTATTTTTTCTTGTAAAAAAAGGTCACACATTTTTTACGTGGCATGCTTCTTTGTGTGTGGGGGGCTTGTTTGTTCATTCATTCATTCATGAATGAATAAACAAACCCCCCCACACACACACACAGCCCTGAGTGTCACCTTTCATTAGAGCCCAAGATCAAGCTTCTATGTTGAATCATTCAAAAGTTATAGACGTTTTTCCAAACTGTGCCATTTGGCACAATTTGGCACAGTTGAAAAATGCCTGGGAACAACCTGAAAAAAAGCTGTGTAATATATTCATTTTTTGTGGTATTGTTACAAAATTTTGACCTCAGCTTGATAACACTTGGTTCTACATTTCTGTTGCATTTTCCAGCCAGTATCTGACAGCTGTGTGTTATTTGCAAGCATTTGTATCTAAAAAAACACCCAGGCAAACTTTAGTTTCTTCAAGTTCAGTATGTTTAGATGACTGTTACTCAGTGGCAGGAGCACTTAGAGAGATTATGACTATTTTGCCAAAAAATTCAAAGTGTTTTCTTTTAAATGAGACCAACCCCATGAAGATGCTGCAAAGGGTTGAAGAACAGCTTTTGATTTACTTTGGGTGTGTTATTTTTAGGCGTTTTTAGGGAAACTGACCAGAGTGCAAGGGGTTAAACGTGCTGTGGTGAACCCTGTACATAAATCCTCGTTATTTCATCCTCTCTCTCCGTGCCCTGCATAAGAGCGCACGGAGGGTCATGATGAATGGATTTACGCGCAGAATTCACCACAGCACATGTATTGAACATAAGAATGATGACAACAGTTCCCAAAAAGGTGAAGACTTACAAAAATAAACAGAAACACTTATAGCTGGCGTTCGAGGCTGACATCACCCAGCGAACATGGAGAGTAGACGTGTTAACCACGGCTGTGCCCCAGGGCCGACATCGCTTCAAGGGACAACAGAACCATGGCTGTGTGGAGTGGCTAACACGTCGTGATAGTGTTGGCAATATTGGCTGGCTGACAACATGGCAGATGATGCACACAAAACATTAACAGCTGACTGTCAACCCGATGCCTGAGCCACAGAGAATACACTGCTATGATTTTATTGAAAAATCGTGTTTAAATAAATTATATTTACGAACGAATAATTTGTTGCAATATCTGTAACAAAAGAATAACACTTGGTGTTCCCCTGCTGTGTGTTTGTCGCTGCTGCTGCTGGCATGTGTGCCTCTCCACTGTCACTCTCCGAGTCTGACTCGCTAGGCATGATGCCCGCTTGGCACAGGTCAAACCTGTATGGTCTGATGCCCCCAGATTCTTCATTGTCATCCCATTCTTCGGAACTATAATCGTCTGAAGATTGGACAACACCAACCAATTCCAGACTGCATGTGCTGGAACCATCGTCAATGTTTTCTACCACTTCCATCCTGTGTGTACAATGGGCAGCCAAGCACTGTGTTCTGTCGATGACGTTACATCATGGCCGGGGGGGGTTTCCAGCCATTGACGCAATTGGTGACGTGGCGCTCATGAAAACATTGGATATTCGCGTGAAAAAAAGCCTGTTTGACTTAGAACTGCACAGACCAACCTATTTCGTCATATTGTATTATGTGTTGAAAAATTAGATGAAGTCAAAAACGTGTCATCAGACCTTTAATTTGGATGTGTGTGTGTGTGTGTGTGTGTGTGTGTGTGTGTGTGTGTGTAAAGGATATATATATATATATATATATATATATATATATATATATATACAGTATATACAGTGGGGCAAAAAAGTATTTAGTCAGCCACCAGTTGTGCTAGTTCTCCCACTTAAAAGATGAGCGAGGTCTCCAATTTTCATCATAGGTATACCTCAACTATGAGAGACAAAATGAGAAAAAAAAAATGCAGAAAATCACATTGAAGGATTTTTAATGAATTAATTGGTAAATTCCTCGGTAAAATAAGTATTTGGTCAATAACAAAAGTTCATCTCAATACTTTGTTATATACCTTTGTTGGCAATGACAGAGGTCAAACGTTTTCTGTAAGTCTTCACAAGGTTTTCACACACTGTTGCTGGTATTTTGGCCCATTCCTCCATGCAGATCTCCTCTAGAGCAGTGATGTTTTGGGGCTGTCGCTGGGCAACACGGACTTTCAACTCCCTCCAAAGATTTTCTATGGGGTTGAGATCTGGAGACTGGATAGGCCACTCCAAGACCTTGAAATGCTTCTTACAAAGCCACTCCTTCGGTGCCCGGGCGGTGTGTTTGGGATCATTGTCATGCTGAAAGACCCAGCCACGTTTCATCTTCAATGCCCTTGCTGATGGAAGGAGGTTTTCACTCAAAATCTCACGATACATGGCCCCATTCATTCTTTCCTTTACACGGATCAGTCGTTCTGGTCCCTTTGCAGAAAAACAGCCCCAAAGCATGATGTTTCCACCCCCATGCCTCACAGTAGGTATGGTGTTCTTTCTCCTCCAAACACGACAAGTTGAGTTTTTACCAAAAAGTTCTATTTTGGTTTCATCTGACCATATGACATTCTCCCAATCCTCTTCTGGATCATCCAAATGCTAAACTTCAGACGGGCCTGGACATGTACTGGCTTAAGCAGGGGGACACGTCTGGCACTGTAGGATTTGAGTCCCTGGCGGTGTAGTGTGTTACCAAAGCCTTTGTTACTTTGGTCCCAGCTCTCTGCAGGTCATTCACTAGGTCCCCCCGTGTGGTTCTGGGATTTTTGCTCACCATTCTCGTGATCATTTTGACCCCACGGGGTGAGATCTTGCGTGGAGCCCCAGATAGAGGGAGATTATCAGTGGTCTTGTATGTCTTCCATTTTCTAATAATTGCTCCCACAGTTGATTTCTTCACACCAAGCTGCTTACCTATTGCAGATTCAGTCTTCCCAGCCTGGTGCAGGTCTACAATTTTGTTTCTGGTGTCCTTTGACAGCTCTTTGGTCTTGGCCATAGTGGAGTTTGGAGTCTGACTGTTTGAGGTTGTGGACAGGTGTCTTTTATACTGATAACGAGTTCAAACAGGTGCCATTAATACAGGTAACGAGTGGAGGACAGAGGAGCCTCTTAAAGAAGAAGTTACAGGTCTGTGAGAGGCAGAAATCTTGCTTGTTTGTAGGTGACCAAATACTTATTTTACTGAGGAATTTACCAATTAATTCATTAAAAATCCTTCAATGTGATTTTCTAGATTTTTTTTTCCTCATTTTGTCTCTCATAGTTGAGGTATACCTATGATGAAAATTGGAGACCTCTCTCATCTTTTAAGTGGGAGAACTTGCACAATTGGTGGCTGACTAAATACTTTTTTGCCCCTAAGCCGCTTCCAAATCCATAATTTCCGTTTAGATTAAGATTCAGCAGAAGAAGAGCGACTAAACACAGACATTGCAAGCTGGAATCAGAGGGGAGAGGATTAGGAGGGAGAGGGGAAGAAAGCGTCTGCTCTCTCTGAATGCCGGAAGTAAGAATATCCCTTGAAGTATCCCAAGACATAAACCCAGTCATGCTATTGACTAAACGGTTGTGACATCTTTATCAGCCATAGATATGTACGCATTAGATAGAAAATGGCTAATCAATTTTCATATGCATAGCTTACTTATACAAATGGAATAAATACAATGAACAATTGTTTGTGTATTCTGTTATCACAATGCTGAAGGAGCTGTCAACAATTATAATTACCTACAGAAGAATATGGCACCTCTGCTTGCCGTGAAAATGTTAGCCATGTCCTATCTGGGGTATCAGATATCTATGTTACTGGCTACTCGAGCATAGACTGAAGTCTTGTCATCCAACTGCTCAGATGTAAATATTATGATTAGTTAGAACCCATACAAATTATTAAAATATTTTTTATCAATATATTATTTTTTGAAGAATATAATATTCTACACTTTTCTAAAGATTTTGGATGTATTTTTTTTTAAATGTTTTCATGAAAGCATAGTCCTGTTCACCTTTAAACGCGATAAATATGCAAATATATAAGAAATCATATCAAATAAAAATGATGCTCGCTAAGCTAACGCCATAGAAGCACTGACAGTGTATAGATTTAGACAATGAAGGTGATACTCATACTGTAACTGTCTATGTTGAATTAATATAAGTTCAGATACCTGTTCCTACATGGAATATATGTTTAAGAGAGAAAAGCTTGCACTTACCTAATAGGGTTTGTTTGTTTGTTGTTTTTATATTATTTTTAAATATGGGATTGTTTAAAGGCTTTTATTTTCTTAATGTAGACTCTTTGTATGATGATTATTATTGGACCACACGATGAGAGCCAACTGAAAGAATACTGTATCTAGGTTACAAACCAACAAAATAAAGCGGATACAGTTGTATCTGTATCTTCAAAGGCAGTTGAAGAGCAAAGACTTGATGAGCAGAGATGCTACATGTAAAACTACCTTTATTCTGCATGTGGTCCAAAAGGCGCACACAGTAATGTTTAATGCATTGTTGTTTTTCCTAGTTTTGTATCTTTCAATATCTTTATTTGTACAAGCATATTGCCAGAGGTTTGTGGGTTTGTTACTTTCTTGTTATGCTAATGCTTTTGTTAAGTTGTTATTTCTGTTAGTGTAGCAATTTGTACTTTCTTTTGGGTGAAAACTACTTTGGTTTAAAAGACTTAAAGATATGTATGTTTACTTTGTAGTTTTCACGGTGTTGACTGAAGGAACACAGAGTGAAATTAAACCTTCAAGACATCAGTATGAAGCGTTGCTATCATTTACCAGACCCTGTGCAGTTACACCCACCATCACTGAAATGAGTGAAGATGAATGATGAATTCCAGTGAACTCCAGTTCTCACGTCAAAACTGGTGCTAAACCAAAACTGCTTCTTTAGTGAGAGGTACTGAGCTCAGGGCAGAGCTTAACAAAGTGACAGGGTTGTGGGGTTTTTTTTTCCAAACCTTTCCATTGGTCGCCACTCCAGATACCAAAATACATGCACAAAAGCAATGTTCCCCTTAAAAAAAGATGTTGAATGACATCCGACCACTGGGGTATATTTTAATCTAAGTATCAGCATTCAAAAGTGGTTTAAAGAGGCTATGTGTATGCTCATATGTCTTCTGTATTTCTGGTCTTTTAAATGGATTGGAAGAATAGCAGGGGGAAACGTGTTCATAGAATTCCTTACCAATGCAGTCATGTGTTATTGTAGCCTTGGGTAAAAGTGAGGCCATTAATGGTCTGGTTATTTTATCTGCATGAAGCCATTCCTCAGTGATAAATCACTCATGGCTGATATAAGCAGGCCAAGAGCGATTTTCTTATATTCTCTAGGCATGTTACGGGAGCTGTGACATTCCAGTCTCTAACAGACTGAAATATCTTCATTGAGAGAATTTCAAGAAGACACAGCAACAAACATGTATACCATTCACTAAGACTTAACTATATTCCCCACATAAGGCCCCAAAATACCCCAGCAGCTGTATGTCCACAAAACTACCCATCCGAGTGACTATACTGTAGCTATAATTAGCCTTTTGAGTAACATCTCCAGTCTTCAACAATAGACTGCTATCACTGAATGAAGTGCAGTGCTGCATAGGTTTCTATGCATTTTATGTGACCTGGATGTTTTATTAGAATGACGGCAATGTGTGTTTTACAACCCTCCTGCTCCACAAGCCAAGGCTGTACTTGTCAAGTGATGGATAACTTCTGTTGGTGCAACGGTGGATGGAACGCTAAAACATTTTAAAAGCACAAAACAACTGCACTGGTGATGTTTTATGGATACATAAAATCTAAACATCCATTTTTCCAGCTTCAAATGAAATTATAAATATAATTCAACACAATCCACTAAGTATAACAAGTAAAGTAATATGACTTACAATTTTTCCAGAGCTGTCAATCCAAAGAAGGATCCATTTCTCAGTTCTTGAATTTTATTGTTGTTTAAAATTCTGTGGGGATAAAAAAGGGACATTAATACAAAGCAAAAAAAAAAGTCAAATTCAACTAAATATACAGTAATCATAAAAAAACTCAGAAATCAACAGGTCCATGTGTGACTCCAAAAGTCAAATTAGTGCCTATTGCCTACATCCTGCTCCTTTTTGACAGATAAAACTATATTGTTTTTTTCAATTTTGTTCTCTATATACAGTTGGGAAAAATAAATATTGAACACATCAACATTTTTCTCATTAAACATATTTCTGATGGAGCCACTGACCTGAGATTTTCACCAGATATCAGCAACAACCCAAGTAATCCATACATACAAAGAAATCAAGATAACTACATTCACAAAACAAGTTATATTTAATAAAGTGGAATGACACACGGAATACTGTAAGTATTGAACACGCTTGGTGAAATTCATTTAACATTTAGTAGAAAAGCCTTTGTTTGTAACAACAGTTTTCAGATGCTTCTTGTATGGTGAAACTAGGCGCAGGCATTGCTCAGGAGTGATTTTAGCCCATTCTTCCACACAAACTGTCAAATCTTTAAGGTTCTGTAGATGTCTTCTATGAACCCTGATCTTCAGTTCATTCCATAGGTTTTCAATTGGATTCAGGTCAGGTGACTGACTGGGCCATTCTTGTAACTTTATTTTTCTTCTCTGGAGCCAGTTGACAGTTTCCTTGGTTGTGTGTTTGGGATCATTGTCTTGCTAAAATGTCCACCCTCGTTTCATCTTCAGTATCTTGGCAGATGGCAACAGATCCTTATCAAGGATGTCTCTGTACATTTGTCCATCCATCTTTCCTTCAACTATATGAAGTCTGCCTGTACCATGTGCTGAAAACACCCACATACCATGATGGGATGTGCAGGGCCATTTCTCCTCCAAACATGCTGTGTGTTGTGGCATCTAAATGGTTCAATTTTGGTCTCATCTGACCAGACTATATTCTCCCAGTATTTTACTACCTTGCCCAAATGTTGTGCAGCAAACTTTAAACGAGCTTCAACATGTTTTTTCTTCAGCAATGGAGTCTTGCGAGGTGAGCGGGCATACAGCCCATGTTAGTTGAGTGCATTACTTATTGTTTTCTCTTTGAAACAACAGTACCTTCTAACTTCAGGTCTTTCTGGAGCTCTCCATGAGTGGTCTTTAGCTCTTTGATAACTCTTCTGATAATTCTTTTGACTCCTCTGCCAGAAATCTTGCGAGCAGCTCTGGTTGTGGCCGGTTTATGGTAAAATGATGTTCTTTCCACTTCCAAATGATGGCTCCAACAGTGCTCACTGGAACATTCAACAGTTTAGAAAAGCACCTGTAACCAATGCCATCATTATATTTTGCAACAATAAGGTTGCGGTACTCACAGCCCTTTTTAAACAGATAGATAGATGTACTTTATTGATCCCAAACTGGGAAATTACAGTGTAACAGCTGCAGAAACAAACAGCAAAATAGACACAGGGATTACCCATGGAAAGTAAAACTGCCTAAAAAGCTTATACAGATCATAAATGAATAGATGCTGACCCGTATAGATACATGAATCATACCCACTGTACTATGCAGGACTATCAGGTGCAGGGTGAAATGTGAGTCAATCACATTTAAAGGCGATCATGTTTAAAGGCTATCAGTCAGGATTTAAACAGCTGAAATTAATTTGCGCTGATGGGGGATGGGATGGCTTCCTAAATTCTGATAGATTTCAGCTAGTTTCTTGGCTTTCTGTGCTTTTTTGCATGCTTTTTCTTCATGTGTTCAATACTTATTCCCTGTGTCATTCCACTTTTTTTAAAATATAACTTGTTTTGTGAACACAGTTGCCTTGATTTCTTTGTATGTATGCATTACTTGGGTTGTTACTGATATCTGGTGAAAATCTCAGGTCAATGGCTCCATCAGAAATATGTTTAATGAGAAAAATGTTGATGTGTTCAGTACTTATTTTCCCCGCTGTATATGCGTTTAGTGCTCAGTCAAAGAAAGTTCTCTGTTGCTATGCAGAGATCTGAAGAGATAAACTTACTGAACTAAAGCAGAGTGTTTCCTTTCATGTTAAATTGGTCGTGCCTGGTAGCCAAAATGAGATTAGCAGTGAGCTCTCTTGGCTTCAATGGTTAAACAAATTATAATCTCATCTGCAGCAGCTATAACTTCTTGTTTGAACACTAGTCACAAAACCTGCACAAAATTAGAATGTGTGCATCCTTTCAAGCTATTCAGTCAGTTATGTTTAATATTTAATCAGAAAGGAGAAAATACTCTTTTTCAAGAGATACACAAAATAAATATTAATTATTAGGGGTGGGGGAAATAATTATTTTTCCAATGCATCTGGATTTGGACACAAACGATTCTGAATCGATGCTTAAATGTCAAGATTCCGATTCTTATAATATTAATTTAACGTAATTTAAGTCTGTTGGAACGAAAAAAGCAGAACCCTGAAACGTGAAACTGTAACGTCGGACAATTTATGATGTAACACGTGACATTTCCAGCCCTGTGCTGAGCATGACTGTGATCTCTATGAGCGTGATTGCAAACAAGCCAATCCAAAAACTCTAGAAACACAAAACCACACCAGACGCCTCCAGGACTTTGGTGTCCTCTGGACTGGTTCCACCAGCTGCTGCTTGCAGTGTCCTGGCTTCAGTGGGCGATCCAGTGGTTCATCTAGCTGTGAGGAGGACGAAGGAGAAACGGTTGAGCCGGTGACGGAGCGGCTCTCAGCACCCTGCCAAGCTTTGTCTTACCCTCCTCGAAGGAGATCGCAATGGAAGTCAGGGCCTGGTGAAAGCTGGCCGATGGAACACTTCAGCAACTTGAGAGGACTGCTCCTTGCTCAAGTTTTTTTGTTCCCCATGGTAGAAACCGGTGGAAGCTAAGTCAGCTTGGGATAACTGCTCCCAGTGACACAGTGATCACGAGTGAGATGAGCATATGTGCTGAAGATGGGTGTGACTGATTATATAAACACTGACTGCCAATGTAGCTAACTGCTAACTTAGATCGTTTGACTAATTTTCTCATGGTTGTACTAAGGATTGCACAGATATACCACGCTAGGAGCTCTTTTCATGCTTGTTTTTTACAAGTGGAATAAGCTGGAAAATGTAACATTCCATGTGACTTGCAACATTTCTGTTCCATTTGTTTTATTAATACTGAAAGTAAATTCATGGGTCATTGCAAATATGTTGCTTTAAAAGTACCAGGTTGTCACATATAGATAGCCAGAAGTGACAAAATTAAATTGATAAATACATACACTATTTATGAGGTTGATAGATAAAATAAATCCATGAGCACACTGAACCATGCAATATTGTACACACAGCAACTACAAAATAAGTATATATGTATATATATAGTGAAATAATTGTGTTTAAATCAATTAAACAAATTAAATAACTTGTATACAGATTTAATAAATTAGATATTAATTTCAAATTTTAAATAACTGACACTTGTTTAATGAAAGATCTTTTCATTTCCAATTATAAATAATTCATCACACATGTGTGTAATTAATAGTGTATTTATTTATTTAATTTAGTCACTGCTGACCCTCAATAGTCACACAGTGGAAGGAAAGAAGCTCCAGAACAGGAAAAAAACAGGAGAAGATGCCTCAAGAATCGTAACTCACTTGAATCGTGAGGTGTCGAAAGATTCCCACCCCTATTAATTATTATTATTGTACAGATAACAAGGACTACCAGAACAACAAGGAATTCCTCTTGGTGGCACTGTTGCATCCCCATATGTAAAACTGCTTTTGGACAGTCAGCGGTCTCATACAAAGCTATAACGAAATGGAACAAGCTTTGCATTGAAGACCAGAACAAATTAGAAACTTTTCCACAGAGACTAAAAGATGGATTTTAAGTAATCTAACCTGCCAGCATTGACTCTATCCCTTAAATGGGTTTTGAAATTGTACTCTTAAATTGTTTTGTTTCTATGTGTTGTTTTCTTATCTTTTTATCTTTAAAACTTACTCCCTGCTTGTTTCAGGGACAACAGATTTTGAAATTGGTCCTGAATTGCTTTTTATATGTGCTGTTTTTCTTTTAAAATCTTCTTGCCTGCCTCAGGCACTACAGATGGAAATTAGTGTGAATGCTATAATCTGGCACACAGCATCTTTACCCTGTATTTAATGGGGGGTTTTTTCTGTACATGGCCCTGACAAATAAACCAATAAACTGCAACTACAACACTGGATTAGATGCAACTAACAAATTCACTTAAATCTGGAGTGCGCACGCACGCACACGCACACACACGTACACATGTACACACACACACACACACACACACACACACACACACACACAGAGGGGTGCACACAAGTGGTGTGCAGGTCCGCATGTGCGATCAAAACAAGCAACGTGCACCAGATCAAATGTTGTAATGCGCGTTTGCGTACCTAGGGACAGATAAATTCTAAACATTGGACTGCTTTTAGGATTTTCTCCTTTCATTAAAATGTCCAAGAAGCAAGCTCTGTTTAGCAGTTACTTTGGTGTTCCTCCACCTCCAAAGAAACACCAGACTGAACCTGAACTGCAAAAGAAGCGTGCTTTCTCAGAAAAGTGGCTGCAGGAGGTCAGCTGGCTTTCAACAACTGATACCCGCTCTGGGATGTGGTGCAAACTATGCCGTGAAAATCCCACTTTGGTGGAAAAACAATGCCTTTTATACGTCCATCCATCCATCTTCTACCGCTTTTCTGGAAGTCCGGGTCACGGAGGCAGCAGTTCAAACAGAACAGCCCAGACTTCCCTTTCCCTAGCCACTTGCTCCAGCAATTCAGAGAGGATACCAAGGTGTTCCCAGACCAGCTGGGAGACATAGTCTCTCCAGTGAGTCCTGGGTCTACCCCGGGGTCTCCTCCCAGTGGCATGTATCCGAAACACCTCAAGTGGGAGGCGTCCAGAAGGCATCCTGATCAGATGTCCATACCACCTCAAATGGCTCCTTTCAATGTGGAGGAGCAGCGGTTCTACTCTGAGCCTCTCCCATAGGCCTTTTCCACCAAAACGGTTTCAGTGCTTAACTGGAGCCAGAGCCTGATTAGCACCAGTTCTTTGGTTTTCCACCGGTTAAAGCACCAGTCCCAGGCTCTCAAAAGTGGGGCTATCGTGGCCCCAACTCCTAGCTAGGCCAGCGGCAGCACCAGTTTATGTTGTTACATCCACAGCCATGGGCGGGGTTAACCGACCAGCTTCAAAACATTCCTGACCGCCATGTTGCTTTCCAAACAGCAGAGCAAGCAATGGATTCCAAAACCAAACAGATTTGGAGCGAAGAGGAGACACATTTCCTGTCTCTGTGGACATGAGAAGAAGTACAAGATAAGCTGGAGGGGGCCACTCATCTGATGAACTGTTTTGGGGATAGGCCAGCCAGCCGAACCATCATAACAGCTGTGGATTGGTCCATACAACAAACTGCTCAAAACACACTGGTAAGTTTATTGTTTTTTGTAATGCCAAAAGTTAACAAATATATATACTGTACATATAAATCCACTTGTATTGATATGTAACAGCCAAAGTGTAGATATACTGTATAGTACACTAAAAGACTATATTTTCTGTTAGCTGTGTTAACAAGCTAACAGTGCTTTTACTAGGACCAAACGTTTGTCCTCACCATAAAGAAATGAACAGGCCGTCTCTGCTGACAAATGTATATCTGCTTGTGGGATACATGTAAGGGCCAAAGTGGGGATATTTTTTTACTCACTCTTGTGCCGAAAGGATTTTTGGTTAGCTATGCTAACAAGCTAACTGTGCTTTTACCACAAACTTTCTTCTCGCCATAAAGAAATCCGTGTTTGAGAAACTAGAACAAAAATCTTAGCGTGTTACAGAATACTTTGTTAGATACCCAGTGCAAAATACGTTTTGTTCATTATCAATACTGTTTACTGTTGTCTCAAATGACATTAGTGACGTCGCCATATGTCTTGAAATGCTCATTTGAGAGAAAAGGAGAATAAATATCTTCGCATCTTACAGAATACTTTTTTAAAAAAGATGCAAAATACGCTTTTTGTGGTATCAGTACTGTCTGTGAATGGGTGCCTTGCGTTGTGTTATGGGAATTTTTCTACCAAAGACACTAGTAAAGTTGTCTGTTTTACTATTTTGCTAATATTTCCATAATCTTGGGCAATTTAAAAAAAAAAATCATTTGTGCTTAATTGTGTGTTGCGTAACCGTGTTTTATCTAATCCTTCTCTTACTTTATTGCGCAGTAGCCTGGTGGAGCTCCTACCATGTCATTGTACTGTACATCTGTACAATGACAATAAAGCTGATTCTATTCCTATTCTTCTATTCCATAATCAGACATGTAAGCTTTGCTAATATTGATATTGAATAAAATTGCCTTCTATGTCTGCACATTTAATGGAAGACTTAAGTTGGACACTGCACAAACTAAAACCTTTTTTTGTATTTACAGATTTATCACAGCTGGATGATGAGGGAGAACCAGCCAGACCTGTGGTGTCCAGCTCACCTTAACCAGCACCAAGCTTGTCCTCCTCCTGCTCTTCCTCTCCTCATCAGACCAGATTAGGTCATATATGTTCAGATCATGACCCATTCGCACAAAGGAGGGAGTGAATTAAACCAATTATACACTTGAATTGAATGTTGTGATGCCACCAACAGTAAATGGATGTTGAAAAGACACATTCAATCTTGGATTGACGATTCCTGCGTTTTTCAGTGTGTAGTTATTTTATATTTATATTTTATACTTTGTATTTATATTTATATAAGTACAAGTACTGAACTACTTCACTTAAGTTCATTTTTTCAGGTACTGGACAATATATCAGGTATTTGTGGAATTATATTTTTGACAACTTTTTTCACATTTTCTAAAGAACAAGCAGCAACAAACTTTAAATCTATGCACTTTTTCTGTGGAAAATGTTCCAAGTTGCCAGCTTCAAAAATGATAATGAGTTTATATTCTTTTGACAACGTACCACATGACATTCTGTCAGCTCTGGACAAGATCATTACTGGGGAAAGTACTTTTAACTTTTACACTTTACAGTCTGTCTCTGGTTACCCCTACATCAGGGGTGTCAATCTCATTCCATGGAGGGCCAAGACCCTGCATGTTTTCCTTCCACCCAGTGTCTTCAGCAGGTGTTTTCACTGATCAGCAATCAGTTGGAAGAAATTTGGTGAATCACCTGTTGAAGACACTGGGTGGAGGTAAAACCTGCAGGGTCTTGGCCCTCCATGGAATGAGTTTGACACCCCTGCCCTACATGAATAAAAACTTGAATCAGTACTTTAACCAGAATAGATGATATGAGTATAGAAGGGTATACCTTTAACAACTCTGTAAATGTGCCTATAAAATATATAAATACATCATAAATACTTTAAAACAGAGTACACTGAGGACTGATTGACAGCTGAATGTTTTATTCATTAATTATTTTGAACTACTTCACATGTTATATTCTGTAAATGATATGGCAGGCATTAAACAGGTTATTGTTCCCCACTGTTAAGTTAGTTAGTTAATTCCCTTCCACAGCATGTGGAACACCATTTTTGGTGTATGGGGCAGCGCCTATCTCCGTTTCTCTGACCCTAGGCCACACAGCTACTGTAAGTAGTGAAAGCTACAGTGGGGGGTCAGTCCTCTGATAGCTCTGTGTGTAACTTTCCTTTCCCCGTTCTATTATGCTGAGCACCACACTAGAAGGTGGAAAGTACCATTTTTATATGGTCTTTGGTATGACCCGGCAGGGATTTGAACCCCTGCCTCCTGGGTGTGGGGCGGATGCTCTACCCCCCACTGTTAAACTACTCCATTAAGATAAGATAAGATGAGATAAGATAAGCCTTTATTAGTCCCACAATGGGGAAATTCCAGGATTGCAACAGCACAGGGATAGCAACACTCAGAGCAACAGTCAAGAAGACAAAGCTAATTAAAGCTGCCCTAATGTCATTCTACACTGGCATGGTCAGGCAGTGGTTGAACTGGAGGCTGACTGTGATCAGGTGTGTCTGGGAGTCCAAAGTTGTTCCTCACAAATATTATCAAGTATGCAGCAAGTGAGCACCATTTTCTTGCTCAGCTCCAGTTTGCCGTCATTCCTTGTCAGGAGGGACCTCCATCATCCTTTCAAACCACCGAAAGCCATTTCCACAATTGAACGTGCACGGGGTGCGTCAACCATGACAGTCCTACAACATCCAGGGCCTTGAGGTACTCAGGACGAATCTCATCCACCCCCGAGGCCCGGCCACCAAAGAGATTTTTAACCACCTTGGCGACCTCAGCCCCTGTGATGGGCGAGTCGTCCCCCTTGTCCACAAGCCCTGCTTCCTCTGTGGAAGGCGTGTCAGTGGGATTGAGGCGATCCTCGAAGTATTCTTTCCACCGCCCAATGATATCGCCAGTTGAAGTCAGCAGCGCCCCATCTGCACCATACACAGTGTGGACAGGGAGCTGCTTCCCCCTCCTGTGCCGCCAGACAATTTGCCAGAATCTCGTTGAGGCCGACCGAAAGTCTTGCTCCATGGCCTCACCGAACTCCTCCTACACCTGAGTTTTTGCTTTAGCAACCACCCAAGCTGCACTCCGCTTGGCCTGCCAGTACACTTGAGCTGCTTCGGGAGTCCCACAAGCCAACCAAGTTTGATAGGACTCCTTCTTCAGCTTAATGGCCCCCTCACCACTGGTGTCCACCACTTGGTTCGGGGGTTGCCACCACGAGATGCACCGACGACCTTGCGGCCGCAGCTCTGGGCAGCCACTTCAACTATGGAGGTGGAAAACATGGCCCATTCAGACTCCATGTCTCCAGGCTCCCTCGGAATGTGGTCGAAGTTCTTCTGGAGGTGGGAGTTGAAAACCTCCCGCACAGGGACCTCAGCCAGACGTTCCCAGCACATCCTCACTATACGTTTGGGTCTACCAGGTTTGAATGGCATCCTCCCCTGCCATTGGATCCAACTCACCACCAGGTGGTGATCAGTTGACAGCTCTGCACCTCTCTTTACCCAAGTGTCCAAGATATACAGTTGCAGGTCTGATGACACGATAACAAAATCGATTATTGACCTGCGACCTAGGGTGTCCTGGTGCCAGGTGCACATATGGACACCCTTATGCTTGAACATGGTGTTTGTTATGGACAAACTGTGGCTAGCACAGAAGTCTAATAACTGAATACCACTCGGGTTCAGATCGGGAAGGCCGTTCCTCCCAATCAACCCCCTCCAGGTTTCACTGTCATTGCCCACGTGTGCATTGAAGTCTCCCAATAGGACAATGGAGTCTCCAAGAGGAGCACCCTCCAGCACCCCAGTCAGAAACTCCAAAAATTGTGGGTACTCTAAATCATCATTTGGTGCATAGGCACAAATGATGGTCAGGACCCATTTCCCAACCGAAAGGCGCAGGAAACAACCCTTTCGTCCACCGGAGAAAACTCCAATATAGAGGCCGCAAGGTGGGAGGATACAAGAATACCCACCCCTGCTCACCGCCTTTCGCCCGGGGCAACTCCAGAGTAGGCCAAGCTCCAGCCCCTCTCCACGAGACTGGTTCCGGAACCAGAGCTGTGTGTTGAGGTGAGGCCGACTATATCTATCCAGTATCGCTCAACCGCATGCACCAGCTCAAGCTCCTTCCCCACCAGAGAGGTGACATTCCATGTCCCAAAAGCCAGTTTAGGAAGCCTGGGATCAGACCGCCAAGGTCTCCGCCTTCGACTGCCACCTGATCCACATAGGACTCAATAAAGTATACAAAATCAAAATCAAATAGCACCGGACCCCCATGGTCCCTCCTGCAGATGGTGAGCCCACTGGAGGGCGGACCCATGTAACTCCTTCGGGCTGAGCCCGGCCGGGTCCCATGGGCAGAAACCCGGCCACCAGGCACTACCCCATCGAGCCCCTCCCCCAGGCCTGGCTACAGGGTGGGGCCCCAGTACTCCCATACCGGGCGGGGTACACTGAATCCTTGTTTTAGCATTCATCATTAGAGTCTGTTGGATTGTTCTTAGTCTGGCCCTTCAACCAGGACAAGTTTGTCGTGGGTGACCGGACCAGAGGCAAACTGCCCCAGACAACATAGCTCCTGGGATCACTAGTGCACGCAAACCCCCCACCACGATAAGATGACGATCCATGAGGGGTACTAAAAATTTTAATTATCCAGCTTTTGATAAGCATATGAATAGCAGAGAGCACCGGGAAGTAGTGCAAGCGATTGATATTGCTAGCAGGTGAAGCCAGGGCCAGAGGCCCAGTGGTCCACTCAACAGATGGGAAGACAAACTGAATGAAGAACAGCATCAAGCACTGAGTAACATTCTGTTGGTTTTTCACAAAACGAAACATGCACGTCTTATGCGTTCATATGAAGAGGATATTACGCTTCTCAAAAGGATTGGAGTTAACGTCGGGACTAGGGATGCAAGTTATCAGTTAATTCATTAATTGATAACGGATTCCCCTTATCCACTGGCTAACGATTAATTGATAAGCAGCATTTCTCCGGTTTCCTCCCACATGCCAAAAACATGCAAGTTAGGTTAACTGGCATCAAACTGGGGATTCTAAATTGTCCTTAGGTATGACTATGAGAGTGAATGGTTGTCTGTCTCTCTGTGTTGGCCCTGCGATGGACTGGCAATCTGTCCAGGGTGTACCCTGCCTCTCGCACAAAGATGCTGGGATAGGCTCCAGCCCCCCTGCGACCCGAAAAGGATTAAGTGGAAGAAGATGAAATGAATGAATGATAAGCAGCTTTCTTCCTGAGAATCTGAATTTCCCTCAGCACAATACGGTCTATCTTTAACCTATAAAAAGTTGCTGTTTTTTCATCTACCAGTCCCTCCAGGATTTTGCGATGTTGCGATCGCATCAATTCACACAAAATCAGCCAATCAGCACAACTATTGCACAACCTTGCAACTTTGTCCAATCACCGCAACTTTCCCGCAATTTTGGCCAATCCTCGTCAACTTCCGCCAGTTTCACCAATCAAATTTGTCTCTAACTGGCACTGAAATGGTCAGTCTAACGAATCAAATGCATCGCTGCACCATGTTCACTTCCGTGTTTACAATGAGTAGTGAGTTTATAGTTTACAGTGAGTAACAGAACACATCAGCAAACAGAGTGTGTGATTTAAAAAAAAAAAAAAAAAAACACTGACCCGCGAGGTTTTCAATATCACCGCTTCCTCTGTCAACCCCCAGCCTTCCCGTGGACGCCTTGCCACGTCTCCATCTTGACCACGTGTATGAAGCACTGGGTTTGTGTTGAAAAACATGCACGTGTCCAAAAGCACCCTGTCGCGGGAGCGTGCGTGAGGAGAGTACACTACACTACAGCCAGTGTTTGAACATTTATACATCTTTAGAGGTAAAATCATTACTACATCTGGTCAATGAGCTTTAAAACTGAATCGCCGGTGTGGACAGACAAACGCACCTACCCATCCTCCCCCCCTCGCCGTCCCGCTGTAAATGAAAGATGTGTGTGTGTGAAGACCGACATGCAGCAGACAGACAGGTAGGCATGGAAAGAGAGAGAATATTCTCTGTATTCTTTTTTTTTTTTTTCAGAAAAACACAGACTCCAATAGCCAATACAGTGCAACAGAATAAATTGTTTATTTTTTCCCTCTCCGCTCGGTACTGAGTGGTTGGGAACCGTAGGGAGTTTTCAAATGAAGGTGCAGCCAATAATTTCCAAATCTATACTCTTTAACATACATTCAATGCAATTTAGCTGTTGTAATGAATATTGTGTTAATGTTTGTATTTGCTGTTGCACAAGAGTTTTTTCTGTATAGCACAAGTTTCTGCTTAATTTTTTAAAAACAAATCACTATAAATAGGAAATTTTTGACAATCCTGTGCTTTTCTTGTATTGTTATACAGAATATCACTGCAGTAAACTGGAAAAAAAGCATCTGCTTTAAAATTTGGAATTCTTCCCACAACTTTTAGTGCAAAAAACACTCTACAAACATTGCAACTTTTATCGCAACTTTTTAAAAAAGCTCCCGTAAATTCAGGGTTTTTGACCCACGACAATCATAAAAACATCCCGCGAAATCCTGGAGGGACTGATATATGGAATAAGACCTGAACATTATATTCCTCAATGATTTATTGTACCATTTGCATTTTTTTATACAGACAATGGCATTTTTTTGTAGGTTAACAAATTTTGCACTGTATAGTGTGTACTATGTTCAAGATTCAGGATTTCTTTATTGTCATTTAGTATGTGCATGCACATAAAAAATGAAATTATGATCCCCCAGCATAACACAGTACCACAATATACATAGAAGTTTAAAAACAACAGCATAAAAAATAAAACACAACAATAACATATCAGTTAAACACTATGGTCAGACCAACCTGAGAGAAAACATATACAAGTTTAGCAGAGGTGAGGGGTAGGAAAAGCAATTGGCAGGGGAATAAGGCACAGTCCATTTATAATCCTGACTGCACGTGGAAAAAAAACTGTTCAACATTCTGGCTGTCCTGGCCTGAAGACAACTGTACCTCTTCCTGAGGGCAGAAGAGAAAACAAACTGTTGGAAGGATGGTAGCAGTCTTTAATGATGTTAACAGCCCTGTTAGCACAGCGTTTATTGTAAATCTCCTCCAAGGACAGGAGGGGGACACCGATGATCTTACTGGCTATTTTTACAACCCTATTTAGCTGGTGCTTCTCTAAAGCTGTGCAATTCCCAAACCAGGTAGTCAGGCTATATAAAAGGACAGATTCCAGGGTGCCTCTGTAAAAAGTGGTCAGGAGCTGAGTGGGAAGACCTGCCTTTTTTAGCCACCGGAGGGGGTACAGTTGCTGATGAGCCTTTTTAATAATGGCTGTGGTGTTGGTGTTAAAGGTCATGTCATCTGCCAGGTAAGTCCCCAGAAACTTAACATTGTTCACCCTCTCCACAAAAGTGCCCCCAACAGACAGTGGTGTGTGATGGTACTTGCTCGCCTTCCTGCAGTCAATCACCATCTCCTTAGTCTTCTCCACATTAAGGTGAAGATTATGTAATCTGCACCAGGTTGTTAGCTGGTCCACCTCCCTTCTGTACGCAGACTCATTGTTTTCATTAATCAGACCAACTACCGTCATATCATCAGAAAACTTAATGATGTGATTGGTGCTGAATGTGGCAGTGCAGTCATGAATGAGCAGGCTAAACAGCAGGGGGCTCAAGACACAGCCCTGAGGAGATCCTGTACTCACAGTTCTGATGTTTAAGATAGAACTGTCCACCTTGACTCGCTGCTGCCTCTGCATCAGGAAGTTGAGAATCCAGCCACACGTGCTAAGGTCCACCCCCAGCAACCATAGTTTTTCCACCAACTGCCCTGGAATGATGATATTAAATGCAGAGGAGAAGTCAATGGAGAGGAGACAGGTATTCCTCTCCTCCAGATGTGATAAGGTGAGGTGAAGTACGGAGGAGATGGCATCTTCGGTTGAGCGATTAGCTCTATATGCAAACTGCAGGGGGTCCAACTCTGGAGGGAGCTGAGCCTTAATGTGCTGCAAAACAAGCCGTTCAAAACATTTCATCAATATTGGTGTTAATGCCACAGGACGAAAATCATTAAGGCAGTCAGGGTTTGGTTTCTCTGGCACGGGGATTATGATGGCACTCTTCAGGCAGGTGGGCACAGCACCCTGAGAGAGGGAGGTGTTAAAGATGTCTGCAAAGACATTTTTCAGCTGTTCAACACATTCCCTCACCACACACCCAGGAATGTTGTCAGGTCCTGCTGCTTTGCGTGAATTAACCTTGGCAAAGACTCTTCTAACCTGGGCGGCTGTCACCTGAAATGCCTGCTCAGTGGATGATGATGATGATAAGAGGTGTCTGTACCTCATCATTATTGCTGCCATTTCCAACTTCAAAACATGCATAAAAGTCATTGAGCCTGTCTGGGAGTGTGACATCCTTGTGGCTGGCCTGTGGGGAGGGGGCATATTTTCAGCAATTGTATTAAAACCTTGCCACAACCGCCGTAAATCTTTATTGTTCATAATGTGGTTGTTTAGCTTCTGCCCATAGTCTCTTGGCCTCCCGGATGCCCCGGGACAGATTTTGTCTTGCCAGCCTGTATGCAGCAGTGTCTCCGGACTGAATTCTGCACCCTAAGCAAGAAGCTCACTTCTCCATTCAGCCAGGGCTTCTAATTTGCTCTTTTCTTGATACTTTTGATAACAGTTACGTCATCTATGCATTTATGTATGTACCCCATGACAGACTCTGCATATTCCTGCAGAACAGTGACTCCGTCCTTTGTTGCAGCTTCTCTAAAGCTCTCCCACTGTGTGTTCTCAAAGCAGTCTTGTAATGTTGGAATAGCCTCCTAGGGCCACAATCTCACTTCTCTGAAAACAGGTTTAATTTGTTTCACAACTGGCTTGAATGCAGGTACAAGCCTAACAGCTAGGTGATCAGTTTCCAATGTGGGGGAGAGTGGCGGCTCTGTAGCAGTTCTGATGTTTGTATACACATGATCTACTGTATTATTGCCCCTAGTAGCATAGTTCACATGTTGATGGAATTTAGGTAAAACAGACTTGAGGCTCACTTGGTTAAAATCACCCGCAATGATGATAAAAGCATCTGGGTGAGCTGTCTGCAGCGAACTGATGTTGTGATACAAGTCACTCATAGCCTCTCTCACAGTAGCACTTGGAGCCATAGACTGCTACAATCAAGACAGCCGCCAACTCCCGCGGCAGATAAAACGGTCTGCATTTCACAGCCATGTACACGATGTTAGGTGTACAATGAACGGTGATCCCCTTTGCATCCTGGCACCACAAGTTATTAATGTAAACAGCCAGCCCCCTGCCTCTTCGCTTACCCGACACAGCTGTTCTGTCCGCTCTGTGGAGAGTTAACCCTTCCAGCTGAATCGCAGCGTCCAAAATGTTATGACTCAGCCACGTCTCCATAAAAACCAACACACAGCAGTTCCTCATGCTACGCTGGGAAGCTCTCCACAGTCTGATGAATGTGCTGGTACATCTCAGTAAATTACAAATGTCGTGATTTTTTTATTTATTTTAAAAACTACTACCAATATCCTAAAATTTATCTTTTTAGTTGTATTTAAAAAAAAACTTTGACGTTCTAATTTACTGAGATGCACTGGTAGACTGTTTAAACAGGAAAATAAATTGTGAGCTGCTTCATCTGTTTCATGAACCTCTTGCACTCCGGGATACCGCGGGCGGTCACGTCTCCTAGTGCGCCTCAGAGCGCACTGTGCGTCTCAGTGCGCACTGAAAAAAAAAAAAAAAGCTGCATTTCCGTTCTTCCAGTACAGACACAGCCGGCGAACAGAAAGTCAAAGGAGTGTTTTGATTGGTTTAGATTTGATTGACTTCTCATTCGACTAATAAGAGCCTTGAATTGGGTTTCTGAAAACTTGAAGAACCAATGACTGAAAACCTAGCAAGAAGGACCTGCCTACCAACGACTGCGAATACAACGAGCCAATTGAAGCAGAGAAGTTCGACGACTGAAACGCGTGCGTCCCGTGCGTAAAATCTGTTTTGTCAATAAGCCGCTGGGTGACACACATTGAGACCTGTGTAACGGTAGCGTTAGCCAGTCTTTTTATTACTACTGTTCTTATTTGTTTTGAAAAATCGTTCGCAAAAACCGCAGTCATGGAGGAGATGGTTTGACCGGGTCGCGTGACCAGAACCACGAGTCATTACAAGCGGACCAGCTTCATGTTCGTCTGACAATGAGGAACAGATGTTCGCCAACGACACTGCTGTTGTGGACAGGTAAGTGTTATAAGCTAAATTATTCTTTATCACTGAAAATAGTAATAAAAATGACTTCTAACCGATCGGTAATTACAACGGTGCGTCATCGCCACATGACGGACCGTTGACGGACCGTTTTTTTGTGCGCCGAGCTCCTCTGTAGCGGGGGGGGGGGGGGGGTTGTTATCCTCTACATTGCAGATATTTTAGTATAATTTTTATTGCACTGTAGGTTATTTTTTCTTGTAAAAAAAGGCCACACATTTTTTACATGGCATGCTTCTTTGTGTGTGGGGGGCTTGCTTGTTCATTCATTCATTCATGAATGAATAAACAAACCCCCCCCCACACACACACACAGCCCTGAGTGTCACCTTTCATTAGTGTCCAAGATCAAACTTCTATGTTGAATCATTCAAAAGTTATAGACGTTTTCCAAACTGTGCCATTTGGCACAATTTGGCACAGTTCAAAAACGCCTGGGAACAACCTGAAAAAAAAGCTGTGTAATATATTCATTTTTTGTGGTATTGTTACAAAATTTTGACCTCAGCTTGATAACACTTGGTTCTACATTTCTGTTGCATTTTCCAGCCAGTATCTGACAGCTGTGTGTTATTTGCAAGCATTTGTATCTAAAAAACACGCAGGCAAACTTTATTTTCTTCAAGTTCAGTATGTTTAGATGACTGTTAGTCAGTGGCAGGAGCACTTAAGAGAGATTATGACTGTTTTGCCAAAAAATTCAAAGTGTTTTCTTTTAAATGAGACCAACCCCATGAAGATGCTGCAAAGGGTTGAAGAACAGCTTTTGATTTACTTTGGGTACGTTATTTTTAGGCGTTTTTAGGGAAATTGACCAGAGTGCAAGGGGTTAAACATTATCACAGTACCCTGGCAATCCAGGCAAACCCAGTACACTCTGGGCTCCTCTGCTGTCTGTTACCTCAGTGGCAACTTGAGTCCGGTCTGCTTTCCTATCAAGCGGCAGGTTGAAGGGAGGCAGTGGGGATATGTTTTTGCACTCGTGTAGCCTGCTGCAGTCCATTTCTCTGCCCTGTTGATTTGATGGGTGGACACTGAAACGTGCCATTGAAACTTGTTGTGGCTCTCCGACACAACCCGGAAGGGCGAGGGTTTTTTGTTGCAATGCACAGCGCATGCGCTCTGGGGGCTTAGTGTCTTCTTTTTCTTTTTCAGTTGAAATGCAGCAGTGGATGACCACGTGCGCCCCCACCTGGATGGCAAAGCCACTACATTTCATAGAATAAGCTCCCATTGAAAAGGACTGCTGAGTTATCAGTTAATTGACAACTAATTTAATTTAGTCAACTAAATTCTTATCGGCAATTAATCAAAAGTCAATCATTAACATCCCTAGTTGGGACTGCTTATCACTCTTGAGAAGGGGGAGAGTGTATCATGCAGTGCATCGCACAGACTATAACTTTGAACCTGAGTGAAAAACTGAAAGCAGCTGAATTTTGGGGTGTGCTCTTCGATGGATCAGAAGATATAACAAAAACGGAGCAGGAAATCGTGTACATTGTTTCTGTGTCCAGCAACAGACAATTCAGCTAAGATTTCTTTAGACTAATTACTAATTAATAACTGGAGGCCAGTCGAACAGCACATGACATAGTGGATGGACTTGTGCAACTATTCCATACTTGTGGTTTAGCAGAGGGGAAGACAAAGCTGGTCTCAGTATGTACTGACGGAGCGGCTGTCAACGTTGGAATTTACAACGGGGTCGTTCCCAAATTACATCAGATGGTGGTCATCGGGGATTTCCTTGTGCATATTATGTGCACTGCCCACACCCTGGAGAACTTCGCCAAGTCAGATGATCGCACAGGTCCCATACCCTGAGTCATTTAATCAATCCACCGTCAAGTTGCTGAGCTTTTACTTACAGAAATGGGGTGCAAAACGAATTGCACAACTAAAGAAGATCTGTGAGGAGAAAGGCATTGCTTTTGTCAAATTAGGAAAGTTTAACAATATTAGATGGTCTGCATGGAGACAAGAGACTCTGTTGAAAATATGGAGAATGTTACCAGCCATTCAGATTCAAGTGGCAACAAGTGATGACAGTTGCCTAAAACATATTTTCATTGTTTGAAAATCAGACATTTGTACATTTAGTTTTCAGTGCTTGAAGTGCTGTCATTTCATTAGAAAGTTACTATGGAGCTTTAAAGAACAGAGATTTTGTCATAATGCTTTCATTCATTTTCAATTTAAATTAAAATGTGCTACGTTATCCACATATTCCTCTATTGGGTCAACGGAAAAAAAAGAGGACCAAGCAACAACCTCAGGTTCTCCCCTGAGAACAAGACCAATGAAAGTTATGTGCACCCCGTATATCTCACACACACACACACACACACACAGAGTATAAGCTTTTCATTGTATTCAAGGAATACATAATATATCTCAGAGGCCATTATATTTGTCTTTATTTTCATCAACAAAATGACAAAGTGTGTGAAAACCAAGCATGAATACACAATTTCTTGTTTCCTAAGTAATAAACCAAATTTTATTATCCAGTTGTTTTACTGCAAAGCTCATTCACTGCATACAAAACACCAAATTAAGGCTCTGTTTTCACCCCCTATCTCTGCAAGAGTCCAACTCTATCTTTCAAAAACACTTCTGGAAGCTTTGCACGCAGGGACTTGTGGCTAACATATGGTTCTAGCCAACGGAGAGGGGATGTGGTGGGTGACATGCATGCTAGTGGCACCCACAACCCGGGGCCAGATTGGAGTCATTACAGGGTGTTGAGGGGCTGTTTTATTACAGGGTTGGACAGAGTGGACTCGCAGGAGATTTGCTGTTTGGCTCCCTGCCGCTCAGAGAAAGTACATGCACAAAGAGTTCCTGTGTTTCGTCCACTTGTTTTTCAGGCTCCTGAATGTTGAAACAGAAGATGCTGAGACATGATGATGTGTAAGACTGCAAATTCTATTACTACCTGTAAACCTACGATAATGACATGAACAGAAAATGGGCAGTAGAAACGGGAAAAATGTGGCCACAAAATTCAAATTGATACAGAAGAATACATGAGGACTGGAAGATTAGGAATGTGGATCCTGATTACCTGAATACAGAGATGGACAAAAATGTTGCAAAGCAGCACAACAGTACTGCTATAAATACTAGTCTACATCAGTCAAATTATCAACTAATAAAAAGTTGGCAGAATGTTCTTTCAAACGAGCGCAGACAGTTTCTGGATCATATCAACATCTCAACCGGCTTTCCCTGACAGTCTAGGTAACCCGGGTCTCATCACTTTTCTTCACACTGACCGATGTCCAACCACCACAGCAGTCTGCCATTGGAGTGCCGCTGCAGGAACTTTGCCTTTTAAATGCGACCTTTGACTGAGTCTGCGGGCCAGTCAGTTACCAGTCTGCAGGCTCCCTTTTGGCCTGACACAGAACTGACAGCGGAGAGATCCTGTTTCTGTTTGCTGCACATTTGGCAATGGAACAGCCCGTCTGCATCTGGCTTCTAGCAACAAAGCCCTGTCGTCGTCCAGGTTCATGAGCCGAATGATACAACTGCCACCATCCAGCCCGAACACCTTAAAGTAAAAACACAAACCTGATCAAGAGTTACTGCTCCAAACTGTACAATGCTGAAATCAACCTTAATATACTACTTTGTGGAATGAGTGTTCTTGTTTAGGGCCATGTCAGCATCTATGGTACTACTTTGTGGAAATGATCTGGGCTTTTTGTAAGAGAAGAAGCACCTCACCTTGCGAGCCATAACTCTGTCTGATTTAAGATGGTGGCGGCGCATTCACATGCAGTGACCAGACGCTATGGACTACTGCGTTCATTTTTCTGTGTTTTCTGTGTTTTTCCGTGTTCCTTTTGTGGCAGACTAATTATCTACAGTCACCAAGAACTTACAGGCATCAGTCGCCACCTTACCTCCAACATCTCCAGCATTCATTCCAGTAATTACCACCAAATCCCTAAGAAGACTGCTAGATCTTCGGGGGCTCCGTGGTTTGTTATGCCCCGCAAATGGCGCAGACAGGAGAGAAAGCAGAAGCGAAGCTGCAGGAATGTTTACAGCAACATTATGCATGCCTACAGAGCCACCCCCCTCCCCCACCTTGGACAATCAGACCATCTCTCTCTGCTTCTAATAGCTGCCTACACCACACTTAGGAAGAGTTCTCACCCTACCAAACAAACAATTAAAACCTGGCCTGAAAATGCTCTCCTCCAGCTACAGGAGTGCTTTGCCTGCACTGATTGGAGCATCTTTGAACAGCAGGACCTGGACTCCTACACCAAGTCTGCCCTTTTCTACATAAAATGCTGTGTAGAAAATGTGACAGTCTGAGTCACCAAACACATCTGGGCATTTCCAAACTGCAAACCCTGAATGACCACTTAAGTCCAGACTCTGATCAGAGCCCGCAACTCAGCCTTCAGACAGAGGGACAGCTCTCTGTACAGCACTGCTAGAGCCAACCTGAGGAGCGGCATAAAACTTGCTAAGAACGCCTATAGAAGGAAGGTGGAGGGCTTCCTCACAGACAACAACCCCCGACAGATGTGGAGAGGCATCCAGGCCCTCACCAACGCGCCCCCCCCCAAACATCAGGCAGCAGCCTCACTCTGGCAGAGGAGCTTAACAGCTTCTTTGCTCGGTTTGAGCACACCTCCCCCCCAAAACTTGCCCCCCCTCCCACACACACACACACACACACAGGTGCACAAGGTGAAGAGGCAACTGAGAGCAGTGAACCGCCGAAGAGCTGCTGGTCCAAACGGCATCCCAGGAGCGGTGGTCAAAGCATGTGCAGACCAGCTGGCAGGGATCCTCACCAAGCTGTTCAACCTCTCCCTGACGCACGCCATCGTCCCCTCCTGCCTCAAGGCCTCCACCATCATCCCCATCCCCAAAAAGTCTAAAATTGACAGCCTGAATGACTACAGACCCATAGCACTCACGTCTGTAATCATGAAGTGTTTTGAACGACTGGTGTCCCAGCACATCAGGGACTGTCTTCCCCCCTCCTTTGACCCCCACCAGTTCGCTTACAGGGAGAACCGGTCCACGGAAGACGCTATCGCCACCACTCTCCACAGAGCGCTGAGCTACCCGGAGAACCCAAGGAGCTGCATGAAGATGCTCTTTGTGGACTATAGCTCAGCTTTCAACACCATCATCCCGAACATCCTGATCAACAAACTGCACCTCCTCCAGATCCCCCCCCTCCACTCCTGGATATAAAACTTTCTCACCAACTGCCCACAAACAGTCAGACTCGGCCCCCACCACTCCTCCACACTGTCTCTCAGCACTGACTGCCCCCAAGGCTGTGTGCTAAGCCCTCTACTGTACTGCCTGTACACCTTTGACTGTATTCCAACCCACCCAACCACCGTCATCGTGAAATATGCAGATGACACCACCTTGGTTGGGCTCATCACCGACAACGATGAGAAGGCATACTGGGCGGAGGTAGACAATCTGCTGCTGTGGTGCCAAGCAAACAACCTGAAACTGAATGTCCAAAAAACCAAAGCACTCATACTGGATTTCAGGAAGAACAGACAGGATCACCCCTACCCCTCTCATAAATGGTGACAGCGTGGAAAACATCCTCGCCTTCAGGTTCCTGGCCACCCACATCTCCTCTGACCTCTCCTGGATTGTCAACACCAAGGCCCTGTTGAAGAAAGCCCAGCAGTGGCTGCACTTCCTCCGTGTCCTGAGCAGGGATGAGAATGGGGTTTTGGAAATAAAGAGGAAACTTTACCGGGGGTCTTGGGGGATGTAGGCCCCCAAGCCGGATCCAAGGCGGAGCCTTGGTGGGGGGTCTGGGGGGCAAGGCCCCCCAGAAGCTAACAAAATCTGGTGTTTTAGAATGCTCAAATGTGGTCTTATATTTAAAGTTAGAGGTAAGTACAAATGCATTTATAGTTTATCTTTTTAATCTGCTGCTGCATCACATGTGTTGTGATGTATGTTCAATACTGTTTTGTTTCAGTGTCACTTTCCCTGGTACTTTGCATTTCGCTATGAAGTCGGCCATTTTTTCAACCACAAAATAAAGTGAAACACAGTACATATGTATTAAATTTATGATATCTGAATAGTATGTTGATGTAATAATACTAAATTATATTTTACTACTATCTAATATGTTTAGAACTGACACAGAATTACATTTACATAGTTCTAGAACAGACAAAATAATTTAACCAAGTAAAATAAATTATAAATATTAACAAAATTCCATCACCAAGTCCATCACCCATTTATTAAAATATACTGACATTCTGCAAACATTTTGATTTATTAATGTGTGCATTTGTTAGTGTTACTAGGAATATAAAAAAGTTGCATATTAGTATATTTTAACCCCTTGAACTCTTGTGAATTCAGCAGGCGGTCACGTCTCTGCATCTCAGTGCGCACTGAAAAAAAAAAAAGCTGTATTTCCGGTCTTCCAGCACAGACACAGCCTTGTTACAATCTCAGAAAAAAAGCTGTGTAATATATATTCATTTTTTGTGGTATTTTTACAAAATTTTGACCTGAGCTTGAAAACACTTGGTTTTTTTTTGGTTTTTTTTTTGTTACTTATTTGTACCCGTAGGTAGACTTGGTTTGCAGTCTGGTGACAAGCCACCGGCTGCTGGTCGCTGCGTGCGCGAGCGCCCTAAACCTACATGTTTTTGGTGTGCGGGAGGAAACCGGAGAAATCCCGGAGTAAACCCGCGCAACACGGGGAGAACAT
This sequence comes from Pholidichthys leucotaenia, assembly GCA_020510985.1. Lineage (NCBI taxonomy): Eukaryota > Metazoa > Chordata > Actinopteri > Cichliformes > Pholidichthyidae > Pholidichthys > Pholidichthys leucotaenia. The sequence goes on from CM035836.1 coordinate 189,560,484, forward strand.
GCAAACTCCACACAGTTCACTGTTGGTCGGGGGCTGGGATCGAACCCACGATCTCATGATCCCCGCGGTTCCCCGGCCGAGGGTAAAACTGTGCTGCCACAGTGCTAAACCACTGCGCCACCGTGCAGCCCAAATGGTTCTACATTTCTGTTGTGTTTTCCAGCCAGTAGCTGACAGCTGTATGTTATTTGCAAGCATCTGTATCTAAAAAACACCCAGGTGAACTTTCCTGTTACTCAGTGGCAGGAGCACTTAGAGATTATGACTGTTTTGCCAAAAAATTCTGAGTATTTTCTTTTAAATGAGACCAACCCCATGAAGATGCTGCAAAGGGTTGAAGAACAGCATTGTGTAATGCTGTGATGCAGTAAGTTGTGATGGCATGCCATCACAACTTACACATGCTATTTCATAACAAATTCATTACGCGAAAATTCTCAAGTACATTACTTTAACGAGAAAAAAAAAAATCTTACCTCGGAATGTGTCTTCCGATCACTAATTGCTGTAATCGGGGGTGACCGTGATGAACTTTGATTGACTGGCATCTGAGTTTGACCGTGTCCATCGATCGTTTTGAACGCAGCACCGAGTGAGTAGTTCGATCTCATTGTAGCCACAATTTTGAGATGTTTCTGTTTTGAACAGTGCTCAACTAAGGCAACACAACCACGAGATCCATAACTCAAGAAATAGTTGCAATAAACACACTGGGCTTTCCCTGGTACTTCGCATTTCGCTATGAAGTCGGCCATTTTTTCAACCACAACTTCGGTATTTTTACCGATCTTTACAGTCATTGACACAGTTTTTTCAAGCCATTCCCAACAAAACTTGTTCGTTACCCCTTTGTCGATTTCTAAAATTCTTGCTTTGTTGTCTTTCGTGAGTTTTAGGTTCACCATTTTGACGAAATCGGGAAAACTCAGTTGACTGAACTGATTGAACCGTCCGCCACTTGCATTTCGCTCCGCGTGTTATCCGGATATGACATAGGAAATCTAACAACATCGCCGATTGGTTGCTTCAATAAGTATCAGCCTATCAGTGGCCGTGTTACATTACATTACTGATCTTGCTGGGTAGCGCGTTCTACGCGGTGGATTTTCACAGCCGATCGAAAATACGACTCGCCGCCAGACCCCCCCCCCCCCTAAAATTTTCTCCTTGAATTTAGACGATTCACGAGAATGACCCTAGACATGATCAAATCCGAGGAATTCCTCGGATCCGAGGAGGATTCGCATCCCTACCTGAGGAAGCACTACCTGGACCAGAGGCTGCTGTTGGCCTTCTATCACTGCTCAGTGGAGCGTGTGCTCACCTACTGTCTGGGCATGTGCTACGCCGGCTCCACGGCCGAGAACAGGAAGGCTGTGCAGAGGGTCATCAACATCGCTCAAAAAATTATCAGCGGCCCTCTGCCCTCCCTGGAAGACATTTCCAGATCCTCCTGTCTCAGAGGGATCAAGGCCATCACAGGAGACCCCTCACATCCCACCCACCACCTGTTTGACCTGCTTCTCTCTGGACAACGGCTCGGATCGATCAGGTCCCCGCCTCCAGATTGACAAACAGTTTCTTCCCCTGGGCCATCTGAACTGCAAATAGTCAGAGGCCCCACCCCCTCCCTCCGAATGCTCACATGCACAGAACTGAGCACCTTTTAATTATCACAATAACTCAACAGTCTTCGCACACCACACTTTCATGTATACCGACCCATCCGTGAAATCACTACTGTGCATATTTCCATAATCCTTGGGCCATTTTACTCAATTGTGTATTCTGCACTCCTCACTTTTATGTACATAGTTCCATCTGTGAAGCCACTACTATACCTGTATATATACTGTACCTATGGGCTATTTTTATTTTTATTTCAGTTGTATGTTTAATCGTGTGTTGTGTAACTGTGTTTAATTCAAACTCTTCTCTCTTACTTTATTGCACAGTAGCCTGGTGGAGCACCCACAATTTCATTGTGCTGTACAACTGTACAATGACAATAAAGCCTATTCTATTCTGTCTTTGGGGAAACCTGTGCTCCGCCCTTCTATTATACACAGAGAGTGGAGCTGCAGTGACATCTCAGTACAGTTGTCTATTTGTCTCAAATTCTACGAACATCTTAATTAGGGAATCATGTTGGCCTAAAAATTATTTGCAGTAATACTGCATATCCCGCTGCTGAGCTACATACCATTAAATCATGGAAAATTCCTCTACTGTGACAGCCCTACACTTACTGATTTGGGGCCTTTTTTACAAGCGTAAATATGAACAAATGAACAAAAATGCTCATCATCAAATATGCTAGAAGACTTTTTTTTTTGCTAAAACAACTTTTGCTTGATCACATTAACTAACTTACTTAAGAGAACTTCTGATGAGACTAAACTGACCTTACATTTATGCTGATTTCCAGGTACAATCGCCATCCAAAAAGGAGGTCAGAATGATGTCACTTTCATGTTGAGTGTTCTAGAAAAACAAGTCAGAAAACATTCACTTTCTAGTTCACTACTTGTGAGCAGCTCTGACCCAAAACAAATTCAAATGAATGCAAAAGTTCTCTCAAGAGCCATGAGTCCCTTTTTTGAATTTTTTCCATCTCTCCCTCTGTGGCATGCTTTTCCTTATTATCTAGCCTCGTCTCATCCTCTTCCTCATGACAGGAGCGTGACCTCAACATGTTAGAAACCACTTCAGCAGCAAACCCTTTAGTGGTCTTTTGCGCTGTTGGAATAGCAATGCCGCCACTGACTATAAAGGAAATCTACATAAAACAGAACCAAATCTTGCTAAAGCTCATGGTCATTGAAACACCGGTATCTCCAATGACCTTGGTAGCCACACTGTCTGCTTCCCAACAGTCTGTCTCATGACACTAGCCTGAGGTCTGCAGACAATAGACCAGCCTGTTGACTTTCTTCAGGCAAGGCATCAAACAATACAGGAGAGGGAGGAGACTGCTTTATCTTGACCCATAGATAAAACCTACTTGAGCCTCACAGAGGGGAGCCCACCAAATCACATGTCCTGCCTACTGATACAGATGCTATAAATGTAAAAACATTCTCAAAGACTACAAATTTAAATCTTAATCAAAATGTATTATGAAATGCACTGGCCTGAATTTGATCTTGTTTTCAAGCTGAGCGCATACTATTGAGCAAAGCCTTAAGTCCTTCTTAATTGAAGAAAATACAACTTCAAAAGAATAAGCCTCTGGCTGTGGGGAAATTATCCAGAGAGAGAGAGAGACAAGTTAAAAACAGCCAGTCACAACTCACCTCTCACAAACCCACAACATGTCAGGATTAAGTCAACTTGTGCTTTTACTCAGCATTTAACTTAAGAGGCCTTTAAACAAAGAATTTTAAAATGCTGAGATCCTTTACTATTCTTAAACTTTTCATTTTTTCACTGCAGTGTAGCTAATGTAGTAAATGGAAAGTGAATATACTAGATGGAAAAGTAGGCCTATGGAAATGAAACTTGTCCAATAGCTGCCAAAGTAATTTCTGTAGTTATCTAGCACTTTCTTATTCAACAGATCACGCAGTTATGAATAACCTGATGCTGTATTGTATAAAGGGAAATTTTAGGTTACTTAAATAATATCAAGATTGTGAGACTAATCTTACCTAAGATTTAACAGGTCAATCCATTAGAGCAAAGTATTTCCCATATTCCCACAGCTGAATGGAAAAATGATCTAACAAGTAAACATCAGCCTCAAAAAGTATGAGCACTAAAATGAACTTAGAATTTAAGACACCACACACCACTCGTGTTTACACAATGAAGTGAGTTACTTCTGTGGGATTAACTGATACTTGGGGGCAGCCAGGCAAAGTCAAAGCTGAAGCAGTCTGAGATATAAGGCTGTAAAATGACTAGATGAGCAGCTGTAAATGCTCCACCTTTGGAATTGGGCCTACTTCGTGAAAACACTACTGAAATGCAAGGAAAAACACAAGCCATTCCTTTAGACCCATGGCTAAAAAAACATTCTTAGGACATGCATGACAGCAACCACCTGTGTTCTTGTTACACACACTTCAAAGGCTTCTATCTGTACATGGGAAAATAAATTAAAAAAACTAAGTCAAGCACTGATCGCACTCTACACTCATAAGCCTGAATTTACAATTGGAATCTGAACTCCAAAGGGAAACGGGGCATGGCTCAAACACAGTGAAATCTTAGGGAAACCAGATGAGAGTATAACCAACTCTGAGTTTACAGTGCAGTAAAACAAGATAGTTTACTGCACTCAGTGTGTCATCAAAATGAGTGCATGCTTCCTGCAGTAGGGAGAAAATCCCCGCTTTCTTCTCGACTTAATCCAAACTGCTCTGTAGAGGCCCAAACCAGGTGCACGTATTTGTGGTGTTCAACCCAGGTGCTCCTATGAATGGATCCTTATGACACTAAACAAGCCCAGTAAAGAAATCTGAGCTGGGCGAGTACGGAAAGCTTAAATATAGTCAGTTCCTGTCTGTCTGCATATGTACGTATATAGGCTGAAACTTTAACATGTACACAGAAATAAACACTCAAGTACACACCCACACAAACTACTTGCACAACTTTTTTTTTTTTTAATCTGTCAGGAGGGGCAAATACAACCTCTTGTATTTTAGCCCAGGCCCACACTGACATGGGAGGACAGGCCAGCTGTAAACACATTTGTGTCATTTCCTCTCGGATTACTTTGGCATGTGGTATCATTGGGAGAGCACAAATGCAGGGAATGCATTACTCGTTTTTTTTTTCCTCTCTCTACAGAGGCACATTCAGGAGAGAATTAAACAGAGTAGCTCCATGGCCTGAACGTCAGGGCAATGAATACAATTATCCACAGGTAAAACAACAGTCAATTAAATGAAAAACAGCGCATCTATGAATGAAGAATATAAAGTCAGTTTTCTGGTGTGGAGTCAAACCAATGATCCACATAGTTGCTACAATATGAAAAGTACATCAAATAAAAATGTGCTGTGTTTATGTGAGAAGTTTAAATGTAAATAACAGTTTGCAAGCAATGCCCTCCTTTCATGCTAGACAAACTATAATGAAAATGAGTTTTTAATCTCAGTTTAAATTGCAATTTAAATGGAAGATATTACAAATTATACTTTCAATATCTATAGCTTAAGAACTCTAAGTAACAGAAAGAATTGGGTATCCTTTTGAAAAAAAAAAAAAAACATTGCATTTACCCCTCTGTGGATTGCTACCTTATTGTGGTTGGAGGGGTTCTGTGGGCCCTAATGATCGCAGGAACAATGCTATCAAGGCAACTTGCCCCTGGTAAGATCTCCTAAGGCAAATTGATCCTGAATGAAGGGCCAGACCAAGAGCGGTCCAGCAAGTCCCCATAAAAAATGTTACAACAGGCACCCTGTATACCCAAGCTGGTACGGGGCTCAACGACAAGCACCCCATGACGAGGTTTCTACCCACAGGACCTGGCAACGCTCAGCTGGAATGAGCCACATGGGTCCACCCTCCAGTGGGCTCACCACCTGCAGGAGGGATCATGGTGAAATGTTGGGCGGCAATCTGAGTTTCTTTGCTAAGACTAATGTCATAACAACCTGGACCCCCTGATAAGCAGTTTAAGATGAATGGATGGACTTTGATATTAGTCTAAGAAATCCTAAAGCGAATGACTTGCTAGTAAACACATTTAAATGAAGATCTCTTTGTTAGTGTAGATGCAAAGTTTGTGGATGGAATTCAGTACATTCTACTGTGACCAAACAGGTAAAACTCTTACTAAATTTAGGAAAAACCAATCAGTATTGATTGATTTACTTTAAAGAAATTAACTCTGGTCAAACAGTCTACAAGAGACATGGGTCATTGCCCACCTTAGCAGTTATTTGAATAGGCACCCAGGTGAAAATGCGGCTAAGTAAGTAGGCATTCTCATCAACACACAACAGCATAGCGACAGAAACAGGAAAGAAATCTGACGGCTGTCCATCATGCTAACAAATGACATTATTTTAGCAAGTGCTGCAGACAACTGTGTGTGGCACAGTTGCAAAAATATCAGCGTTGAGTGTGAAGTTTCTTTCAGGAGCATCACTTTTCAATCAATCCCTCTACCCCATACACACAGAGTGTCTGTTCATCTATTTACTGAAAAAATAATCCATAATCTATATACTTTTCTTGTACCAATTAAAAATTGTTAAACAATTTAAAAAATGAAAATGTGAAAGTGTGTGAACAAAAGCTATTCAGGCCCAAAATAAAAATCAAAACGAAGGGTAGTAATATGTATAATTACAGATATTTTACAACCCCGTCCATTAAAATGAAGGATAACAAGCAACATATCTAACCACTGAACTGTGCTGTGGTTGACAGAGCAACAAAATTACAAGACTTGTGAAAATGCTGGTGACCACCATATCACCAGCTTCCAGGTTAACCAGTGCACGTGTGATGTCAGCAATGCAAAAACTTCAAACACATCCTGGAGAATTGCTAGTTTATCTAGGGCATCAAACCTGGGCTATCTAGGATTGTTTAGGTGGTAACTCGTTAATAAAACGTGTGATTTGAGCTCACTGATTTTGGATTGAAAGCAGCGTAACCACTGAGCACGATGGTATTTTCAAGCTTAGAGAAATGTTCCCATGGAAGTCGAGCCTCCAACACTCCAGACCAGCTGTGCCCAGGCCACGTTTAACCCCGCCACAAGACTGTGGAAGTGTTGTAAAACAAGACCACCACGCCCCTGATGAGTCCTTCCAATTTTACAAGTCATAAACTGACATCTAAAAACTGTCCTCAGCATATACTTCTAATTTATTCTATTGCCAGGGAATACTGAAGATAGTTGCAATGGCAGAATATAGCTGTTGTGTCTTCCTATAACAGATGGATGGCCCCAAATGGTCGGAAACACAAACACTGATGATGGAGGGACTTCTACTAAGTTGCACTTCTTTCTTTCTGTCTTCTCAAATTACATCTTCCTTGTCCTTTGGAGCTCGATGGTAAATCACGGGGAACTGGGCTCAACCTCCAATCCATCACTGTCACAACAAGATGACAGACTAAAAGCTCATTCAAGGAGGAGCAAAAACACAGCAAAGACTGAAGGCCCACAAAAGGGCTAAAGAGCAGACCACGCTAAACTCCATAAAACAAAAGGCACAAAACAAAGATAAAAGCAAGAACAATACATTGGCTGCTGACACATCACATCCATAGCAAAGATATTTCTACCAAATCAGACCGCTTCAGCATTGGATATTTGCATGTTTCCCCTTTGTACTTTGCAAATTCAGTTGTCAAGTAAGGTGATTTCTAAAAAGTTTGTTCATATGGTGCATGTATTTTAATATCACCACTTAACTAATGGAAGCAGTTTATAGCTTAGCTACAAACTAAAGACATATCAAGTAATACAACAATACTGAGGTTTGTGAGGGAGAAATGCTTCTCTAAAGGGACATGTCCATTTTTACTGACAAGTCTCTGAGTTTATAACACTAAGCTGAGTTGTTCCCATGTGTTGGCCTCCACCCAGGTGACACTATACTGTTCAAACCAACTAAAAATGAATGTAAATCGGGGTGTACACCCAAATGCCACAATGTATGTATTCAGTCTGATAAGGGGCTGATGTGTCAAACAAATTCCAACTCTACACATACAGCCAAAATGCATCAAAATTAGATTACCATGAAAAGTGATTCAAAATAAAGTTCATGTGATTTATGGTAAAGTGTTTAAATTGCAGTGTTGTAGTTGCTCTTCACCAGCCAACCCTCTCCCATTCTTTCTCTCTCCTGAGCATATTATTTGCTTTCTGCTCCTGCACCCTACCCTGGTATTCTCATATTTCTCCCAGTATACACCGCCACAAAGTCCAGGGGCCATGGATTAACAGCTTAGGATTCATGTGAAGTCACTGGTATGTCTTAATGCAGTTTGCTTAGTTCTGGTGAATGTTTGCAAAAAACCAACAACACCTTTTTTCTTTAATCAGCCGTGAACTTTGGATAATTGGACACAGAGACCCGTCTGTGCATGCATTTCATTGCTACAGGTTACAAAAGTATTGCAATTAGCAACTTCAGCAATGACAGTAATGGCAAACATGGAACCCACAAAGCTATTACAAATGATAAGGAAAAGGTCTACAAGATTTAATTTACAGCCTGACCTCTTAAGTCTGTTATAATGCCTTGAATATGTGAAGATATGATGTATACACTATTGTTGCTGTTCTGTACATGAGTCACTACATAAAGAGAACAAGATGTTACTGTCTAATAGTATTGTTATGCTCTTGTGGTATGCGCTTGTAAATGACGTCTGGCAGGTTAATTAAGCCACATTATTTTCCTTTCTTTGATTTGCACAATAGTAGATTCTTTTCCAGTCTCCACTGCCACACTCAAGGAAAAAAAATTTAAAAAAATTAACACTATTAAACAATAAAAAACACGATTCAGTCAAAGTAGATAATACAGTTAAATGTACACACTGCAGGGATGTGGGGGTTATGGTTCTCATTATTTACTAGATGGTATGCTTGTGATTTTACCCACAGTGGGAAGTAACTATTTTCATTTACTCTACTCAAAGGACTCGTCATTTTTCTATAAAATTGTACATTGTTGTGTAGTTTTATTGCATGATAAGTTTTACTGTTACTTTAGTACAGCTATAAAGAAAAAAATGTGCCATTTTATTTAGGGGTGCGCCAAGTGTGAAATTTTGAGCTGTTACACTACTGATACCGATGCCAATGCTTTAAAAAAAATTGGCTGAGAGCACTACTTATTGTTTCTTTTTTCTGTTATCTAGCTCCTCTTTATTGCTTGCTAGGGAAACTAATTAATATGAATTATACAGTATACCTGAACCATTTTCAAATATTTTAGACCTTCATCACACTATATTTGAATAAGCACAAATTCAGTCATACAAATGAGTGAAAATACTTTGATCACAACCTTTCACGTGACAAGGAACACACCAGATAAATACTGGTGAACGTCATCTTATTTGCTGGTAGCCTGATATCAGTCAAAAAAGGTAAATATCGACCAATACTGATGGTAAATTGGTACATCTCTGCTTTTACTCAGTCACACCCCATTCGTGGATCGCCATCTTATTGTGGTGGAGGGGTTCATGCACCCAAATGATCCCAGAAGCTATGTTGTTGAGAGCAATTTGCCCCTGGTAGGGTCTCCCTAGGCAAACTGGTTCTGGCTGAAAGGCCAGACCAAGAGTGGTCCAGTGGATCCCCATGTAAAAAGCTACAAGAAGGATCCAGTGTACCCAAAGGAGCCACGTGGGTCTGCCCTCCAGCGGGCTCACCACCTGCAGGAAGGATCATGGTGCTCTGTGAATGGTGGCAGTCTGGGCTTCTCTGCTTGGACTGCTACCCCTGTGATCCAGACCCCTGGATAAGCAGTACAAGATGGATGGATGGATGGAGTTTAATCCCACTGTTTGTGTTACTTGTGGGTTCACTGATTTGAGTCAAGTGTGCATCTAATTTCTGAAGCTTGTCCAAATATATTAAAGCAGATCTGCGGCATACATGCAATACACTGCAAGCTGTGTACACAAAAGTTGAGATTTTTTTTTTTTCCGTTTTCTCTGATGCTTCAAAAGTAACACTGAACTTGAGCTTAGCTCTTTAGTTATCGTGGCTACACATAAAAATGCTGCAAAGAGAGAAACCTGGTTCAAACTGCGCCTGCTACACCGGAACAATGTTTACTGCTGCATCTTTTGTCATTTTGTGAATTTATAATTACCTTCGCCAAGGAGGTAATGTTTTGACCGGTGTCTGTCTGTCTGTCTGTCTGTTACCAATATAACTCAAAAAGTTATGAACGGATTTTGACGAAATTCTCAGGAAAGGTGTGTAATGGCACGGGGAACAGATGATTAGATTTTGGTGATGATCTGAGAGTGCATACCTCCACCAAGGGATTTGTTTGCATTTGTGCAGCAGGATTACACAAAAACTACCGGATGGATTTGGATGAAATTTTCACCAGAGGTGGTTCTTGGCATAGAGAGGAACCAGTTATATTTTGATGATGATCTGAGAATGCATACCTCAGCCAAGGCTCTTATCTTCTCACAGTGTGTTAGCAACAATACTCCAAAACTAGATGGACAGACTTTGATGCAATTTTCACCACAAGTGGCTACAGGCCTACACATAAACCCTTTACATTTTGGAGGTGATCCATGAGGAACGGAAGGAGCCTTGGCGGAGGTATGCGCTCCCATGAGTGCTTTTCTAGTTTATACTGCTTTAAATCAGTGCTGAAATGATTTCAGGACATATTTAATTTTCTCAAGTTTGCTATTTCATTCTAGAATTTAGATTATGTCTGATAATGGCACATTTGGCTAGTTTGCAAGTCATTTCACTCACAGGAACAGTACAGTTTGCTCAATATTCAAAGAAAGTTAAAGTTCCTTATTACTCAAGCATTTTTATTTTTTTTTTTAGTGGACACTCTCACAAGTGATTTTTGGTGACTGCTCTTAATCACACGAGTGGACCAGAACGTCCTCCCGGTTAGAGGTGAGGGCGGCATGCACACGGTCTACTCACAGCGTCACTGTGGTGTTGGGCAGGGAGTCGGGCGCTAACACCTGATGGAGCTCCATGTTGCTGCACACCACTTTCTTGTCGGAAGGCGCACTTCTGGCGCCGCTCTTCGCTCGCTCGTCGCTCGCCTTGCAGACAGATGCAGCCGCAGACCCGCCACGACCGCTCAGCAGCAGCAGAACCACCAACAGCAGCCGAACCGCCCTCATTTTCCCCCACGCACTGCTAGTAAAATCACTGCAGCATTTGGGGGAAATAATGATTAAAAAGTCTTAATAATAAACGTGGGGGGGCGTTTACAATCCGGCGTCAAAAACAAGAGCAGAAATCAATCCTCCACGAGTCTTTCCACCTCCATTTCTCACGAGCTTTTCTTCAGTCCGACAGAGGTATCCCCTTCCTTTGTTTGGGAACCCACTCATTTACATTCCCATCCGGCTGTATCGCCCGTTCCCCCACCCCCAGCTCCAAATCTGAATTAAATCTGAATTTTAAAGGCTCAGCAGGCGGCTCTCCACTGTTCCCGTGTCACTTGTCGTGTTGTTGGGAGGTTGTTCTTTGTCGCCCATAGCGCGGCTCCAGGTCGCCGTGGGTCGCTTCCACAGGAGGCGGCTGTACACATCCCAGGTTAGCACTCCTGACTCCAGGAAACGCTGTCGCTTCTCTTTTTAAACGCTCATTTGGGTATTTCCTCATAGGTCCGGAGTCAGGTAAGACGGGTGAACTCTCCCCAGGGCACCGACAGGAAGTTAGTTAAGACTAAAAACAAAAACAACTTTTTTTTTCTTCTAGCTTCGGAGGCTGTAAGTACTCGAAAACTAAAGAGAAACACTTTTAACTGGTTAAACCTGCTCATTACGTGGTTGTAGTAAAAAAAGAAAAAAATCGCTGTCCTACATTTTGGCAAACAGTCCAAACTACTCTTGCCCCCATTGAAAAGTCCTCTTCCCGCAGACTGTCCCAGGAACCACACACGGCAGCTGCTGCTGAGGAGGTCAAGGCCGAGGCTACTCCAAACCACATCCGGTCTGCATTTCAAAATAAAAGCTGCAACCGGGTCAGCGTGCATGAACAGGAAGCAAAGACACAAGATTACCTGCCAAAATTGAACCTGGGTGAAAGCAATGTTAGTTTGTGATATTTAGAATAAAAGTAAGCGTTACCACTAAAATGCTGGCATAAGGGTAAGAAAGTAGCTAGGCAACTGACTAAAAGTAAATTAGTACCTACTAAGTTACTTTTCATCAGTTAATACTAAGTTACAAATAATGTAGAGGAATAAACATGAGGAGACACGAGCGTCGCAGACACAGACTTTATTCCTCTAGCTCAACGTCAGACTGGGCTCCGGGTGCCAAAGTGAATCCTTTATACAGCTTACACTCTCTTCTTTATCACCTGGAGTACATACATTAACATACATCACAAAAGAGCACAACACAACACAGTACATTCATGCCTGGCATCCCAAGTGTGAAGGCGCATCTTCATACAGTTTTCTCCCCCCCGGCGCTCTGGCGCCTACCACTGCCACTTTTCCTTTCTTCTCTGGTATTCCGTCTCTCACCCTCTACCCCCTATTCCCCAAGTCACTGGGTGGAGTAAGACCTCCCGTTGTGCCACCCAAGGGCGTAACTTTGTTTCAAACATTGGGGGGGGGGGGGGGTTAAGATCTCTGCCCATATAAGGATTAAAGAAAAAATCTTTTTATTATAGGACTGTCAGGTCATCAGTACAGGCAGCTGTCTCCAATGTCCTCTTTTTCATTTTTAAAGGAAAAGGATTTTTAAGCAAAAAATGACAGTATACAGTGTGTATCCTAGTGTGGAGGAAGAATGCAAAATCATTAACTTTGCCAAAAGGACAAGGCTAATTTACCCCTTTATTTAGGCATTCCCATATTAGTAACAGTTATAAAAATTATTTCCCTAATTTACCAAATCTGTTTTCAGCCTTGTAAAAGTCTATGCCAATATGAAGCAGCAGGCCTACTTAATACCCATTACGTGTTAAGTATTTCAGCACTGGCAGAAATCAAGTTTTGACTATTGTTACCCTGTTATGTGTGCCTCCTGTGCCTCTCTGGCTACCTTTACCTCATCTCCTTCTTGGTTCACCCTGCTGCTGCCACATTCTTGCTCCTGATATAAAAAAGCTCAGTTAATGTTCAAATGGTTTAAAAGAGGTACTTCATGGACAATTTTGGAGGATGTAATCCATGCTAGATTTTTGCCTTTCTTCCCTTTTAATAGCATCTTAACAGTGCAATCAGTATTAACTGAGGTTAATCTAGCTGCTGAATGAGGCTTAATCACCATTATTCTTAACTCATTTTATTTTGTCATTAATCAGTTGTGGTGATTAACACATTTATTCTGACAGGACTAATGTTTTTTCATTAATTTATGATGTCACCACTTGCCACCATGTGGCTATTTCTTACACTGTAAAACCGAATAGCTCACAGAACTCAAAACCTATGTGGAAACCGATTACCTAATAAATTTTTAAATGAAATTATTTTTTTGAGTAAACTGTACTTAAAAAATACATTTTCAGCATTTTGTTTTGAATTTTTTAATTTAAGATTACTCAAAAAAATCATTTCATTTACTTAAAATTTATTAGGTAATCGGTTTCCACATAAGTTTTGAGTTCTGTGAACTAATTTGGTTTTACAGTGTACCAAGCAGATGAACTAAGGACACTACTGTGATTTAGTCAGCTAGACTATAAAAGTAACAGCTATCCTGCCTGCAGAGACATTATCACAGCAAACCACACCTTAGGTGTGCTGTTTCATTCACAAAATAATAGCAAATCTGTGAGTACACTGTAAAACTGAATTAGTTCACAGAACTCAAAACGTGGAAACCGATTTAATAAATTTTAAATAAATGCTATTTTTTTTAGAGTAATCTGAAATTAAAAACTTTAAAACAAAATGCTGAAAATGTATTTTTTAAGTACAGTTTATCCCCCCCCAAAAAAAATTCATTTACTTAAAATTTATGAGGTAATCGGTTTCCACATAAGTTTTGAGTCCTGTGAACTGTTCAGTTTTACAGTGTAGATTTGTGACTAAATCATCCTGGTATTAAAAACTTACTCTGGATTCTGTTGTGTCCATAAATTGAGGAGGAGGCGAGGTGACAGTTTATGTATTTTATTGTAGGAACAGGAACCAAACAGGAGTCACTCCGTACAGATCAATGGTCCACAGCAAAGAGACAAAGTCTCTTCTGCCATGGCCTCTTATACTCCCCATGACGCCACCACTGGAAAGATGGAGCGTCACCTCCCACTACACCCAGGGCACTGCCATATTGGTACACTCAACTATATACATAATATTAATATCTAGCACCCCCCCCCCCCGAAGAAAATAGCAAGCACACTAATTGGGCCCTCTCAAAATTTACAACCCAACTTATACAGTAAGCATCAAAATATACAAAACTATCCATGCACACAACACAGGCCCTGCGGATTATTCCGCCATTTTAATCATTGTAGTCTCTAAACACAAAAGAGGCCGTGTGAAACAAATTAATCCCAAAGTAATTATAAACAATTCTAAAGCACTTCAAACATCAGACACTCACAAACAATATGTACAATAACCTCATGGTGGTCCCACAACTCCCACCCCAGCACTCCCACCCCACAACAAGGGCACTTCAAACACTCAAAGCACTGGGGAAAGTTTACATTTCACACCTCAATCTTTGTTTGAACCATTCACACAGCTGTGAGTTTTTTCAACACACATACACAGGAGAACCACACAAAAGGCTACGCAGTTTCAAAGACTAAAATAGCATTAACTTTAGCATAACACAACATACCGCTAACCCCTCCTTTAAAGTCCTACTAAGGACCCCATGGAGGACGCCCCCCCCCCCCCCGGAATGTCCCTCAGGCGGCTCTCTCCCAGAGCGTCTCAACTGCTTCCACTCTGGGTGCGGGCTGTACTGGGGTTTCTTCTCCCCCACTTGCCGCAGCTCGTTCGGGTGCCTCCTGGATTCATCAGACAATTGCAAATAACCGTCCTCGCGGGCCTTTACCACCCGCAACTGCCCTCGGTCATCACAGTGGTCCCATGTTCTGTGGACTCCTCCAAGCCGAGACTCAACCCTAGGGCGGACCTCGTTGCCAATAGTTAGGGGAGTTCTCACTAGCCTTCTTGGTCCACAGTGTCGTGACCGGGCTTCCTTTCGGTGTTGGAGAGTCCCGCCGACCCGGTCCGAGATCCGCCTCAGATCCTGCTGGTAGGCACATCTGGAAATCGTGCCACTCGATCTCGCCCTGCTCTCTTTCATTTTCTTCGCTGAGTCAGCCACGGCAGCCATGGCAACGCCCAGTTCTACAGTAGTACTCAGCCGAACTCCGGAACTACAAGGTGCCTGCTCGCTGGCTCCACTCACCACCACAGGTGTCTGTCCATGCCGTTTGGGTCCCTCGTCCAGGGTACTGCGAACTCTGGCACCGGAACTTCCCTGCGATGGCGCTCCATAGTGTCGGTTCGGCCCGTCTTGACTTACTCCGGGCCAGTCACTGTCCCACACTTCATTATCCTCCACTGATGGAAAAGGCCGGTCCCACAGTCCACAGCCGGACCACTCCTCACTCACGCCAATTGCTATTGTGAAACCCAGCCCATGCAACATGTCGCATCCCATAATGTTTGACCCTTCGGCGGACACCACAAGATGAACATCACACATCTCTGCAGATTTGTACCTCACCGACAGATGTAGTGAGCCCACAATGTCAAATGGGTTACCGCCATAGCCGTAGCAGATCACATCCAGTTCACTCACTCTGTAATGTGGGAAAAATTCCTTCACCGTGGGCCAATTTAGCAGAGAAATTGATGATCCTGAGTCCAATAACAACGGTATCACAACTCCATCCAATTCCACATTGCAATAAATTCGACCGTCTGTGCTTGGTGAAACTGTATGAATCACCGTAGGTTCATTTGTGGAGGGGCCGCCTCCCGGTTTGTGGTCTCCTTGTTCAAAATTTTTACAAGCTCTGGCGAAGTGGTGGAACAGACTGCACTTTCCACAGTATTTCCCCCTTGCTGGACAGTCTCTTGCCTTGTAACGGTGCCTAGCGGACCCACAGCCATAAATGGTAAATGGTATTCAGTTATATAGCGCTTTTATTCTCATCTCTTGATGACCAAAGCGCTTTACAGATCGTGCTATCCACCCATTCACACACCCATTCACACACTGATGGCGGCATGCTACCTAACATGACGCTTCCAGACCCACCAGGAGCAATTAGGAGTGAAGTGTCTTGGCCAGGGACACAACGGCAGGATATCTGAGGAGAGCGGGATTCAAACTGCCAACTATGTGGTTATTAGACAACCTGCTCTACCACCTGAGCCACTGCTCACCTTGGCGTCCCCTGGGCGGACCTCACTTTGACAGCGGCGGCATATTCTTCATCACTTTTGCCGTCTCCGCCATCCAGATTGGCGGCCAGCACCTTCCACTGTTTTTCGTCCCTCTGCAGCTTTTCATCTTTGCTGAGATTTTGGGCCAGCTTCTCTGCTGCCTCATGCTGCTGTGCTATTTCCATGGTGGCAATCAACGTTAATTCCCCGGTGTATGTAAGGAGACGTGCCCTAGCGGAGGAACTAAGAACATGCTCCGCCAGTTGGCCGCGGATCATTTCCTCTTCTAAAACGCCAAATTGGCACTCTCCAGCCAGCTGCCGTAAGTCTACCACAAACTGTTGTACTGACTCACCCAGCCACTGGCGTTGCTGTCGAAACTGAATTCTCTTCATGGTGTTATTCTCCGGGGTGCGAAAATATCCCGTCACTTGCTTCACCACATCGTCAAACGTGTCACCACTTCGTAGTGTACTTAGGATCCTCTGGCCCTCCATCCCAAAGTTGTGGACCAGAATCGCCTTGGCACACAGCTTTTCAAGTTTGCCGAGGTCCAGAGCGATAAGGTAGTTTTCAAAGGCTGCATACCACCTGGCCCAGGGAACGGGCGGCTCTTCCGGAGCCTCCAGAAACGGCCGAAAAGCAGTAGCAGCTCGCTCCATACCTTTTGTCCTCGTCGCCAAATGTTGTGTCCGTAAAATGAGGCAGAGGCAAGGTGACAGTTTATGTATTTTATTATAGGAACAGGAACCAAAGAGGAGTCACTCCGTACAGGTCAATGGTCCACAGCAAAGAGACAGAGTCTCTTCCGCCATGGCCTCTTATTCTCCCCGTGATGCCACCACCGGAAAGACGGGACATCACCTCCCACTACACCCAGGGCACCGCCATATTGGTACACTCATCTATATACATAATATTAATTAATATCTAACAGATTCATTATCTAGACATTTTAATTTTTTACAATGAAATTCAGTTTTCAAATTTAGGATTCAGGTATTTGTACCCCCCCCCCCCAAAAAAAAGGTAAATAACAAATTTACCTTTACAAAATTTACCAGAAAAAAGCATGCAAATTTAGGAGAAAATAGTATAAATTCACAAGAAGAAAGTAGGAACTTGATGAGTCAAAAAAATATTTTACAAATTCAGAAATTTAAATGATTTTGCAAATATGTAAGGAAAAACGCTTATTTTCCCACACTGTAAAACTGAATTAGTTCACAGAACTCAAAACTTTGTGGAAACTGATTACCTAATAAATTTTAAGTAAATGCAGTTTTTTTGAGTAATCTTAAATTAAAAAATTTAAAACAAAATGCTGAAAATGTATTTTTTAAGTACAGTTTACTCAAAAAAAAAATCATTTCATTTACTTAAAATTTATGAGGTAATCGGTTTCCACATAAGTTTTGAGTCCTGTGAACTATTTGGTTTTACAGTGCATGACAAAAAAAAATTTAAAAAAATGTAAATTTGAGAAAATGCTACTTTTTTGAGAAGCTATGAATTTAGCGGAAAACAACATGGGGGAAATATTGCATTTTTATACAAAAAGGAGGCACATTTACAAGAAAAAAATGTCTGATTTACAAGAAAATCTATAAAACTATGACAAAAAGTTGCACACACAAAAAAGTGACATGAGAAACATCGCAGTGGTACGTAAAACACTGATGAAGTTTATTAAGGGAGGAAAAAGATGAGGCAGAATATTCACAGTCCCAAAAGTTGGCAGTGAGGACAGCTCTAACTTTAAATGGGTTTACAGTATAATGTGCTTTTAGTTGATATATAAGATATATACATACACACATATATTCAGTACTGAAGTGACCATACAGAAAAAGCAACAGGCTGGAGGAGATGACAAATGCTGCAAGAAAAAAAAATGCTGGAAAAAGCATTGCAACTTTTTATTTATCAAATTATTTATTTTTTAGCACTCCTTTTATTGCAAATCTATACCTTTTAACACCAACAAACTCAAAAGGTACGGTGTTAAGGTGATGAATCTTGTTATACTAGGAGCTAAATCACTATACAGTGATAATAATAAGCCATCAATATCTCAGTGTTTGAGCACTGCCTAATGCTGTCTCATGATTAAATAAAATGGGAATGGAAAACTAGAAATGGGATTTTAAGCTTAAACTTAGACTTTATTTCTATTTATTTAAGCTCAAAAATTTAATTCCAAATAAATCAGTGATGCTGTACTGTAGTGCCTTTGAACTAATTTTAACACATTATGCATATGGGTAAAATTTAGAGTGCTGTATTTTCCTTAATGAGATATTTTAAAAAGCTTAGGCCGATGAAATGCATCTATTCTTTCATTCATCTATTTGGTGTGTATTTCTTACATATTCATTTAGATACTCTTTTGTGCAGTTTTTGTTTTTGTTTTTTTTTTTGTTACTTATTTGTACCCGTAGGTAGATTTGGTTTGCAGTCTGGTGACAAGCCACCGGCTGCCGGTCGCTGCGTGCGCGAGCGCCCTAAACCTACATGTTTTTGGTATGCGGGAGGAAACCGGAGAAATCCCGGAGTAAACCCACGCAACACGGGGAGAACATGTTTTTAAAATACCACAGTTGTGATATTTTAAAGTAGAACTGAACCCACCTTTTGGAGCAAAAAGTAGAATAGCAGATTAATTCCTTATTACCTATTGTATTTTTCAACACATAAAAGAAATTTTTAGGCCGTGCGATGGCCAAGCTATAAGCCGATAAACTTTTGCCTCTGGCTGGCAGTGCCAAACGAACCGGAAGTAGTGCAGACGACGCTGCGTGACGTCACGAGTGTGATCCCTAACCAAAACAACAATGGCAGATGATAGCAGTTCCAGCAGTCAAGAACACCAGAGTTTTCAGAGTGAAGAGGCATTCAGGATCGGTGACGAGACAGAGGAGGATGCAGGAGTGTGGCAGGTGGCAGGCGTGCACAAGGGTGAGCCCGGGAGACAGAGACCTAATGCACCTGTGACTGCAGCTGGCAGACGGCGATGCAGAGGCGAGGTCCGCCGCCGGGGAATACACCTGTGCACAGGGGAGAGACTGGACAGGCAAAGGTAGGTATGCTTACGCTGTAGATCTTGCTGGGAGATGAGGGGGTTCCTCTGCAGCAAGAGGGCTGAAGGAATCAGACGGCTTCATGCCGAAGCCCAGGGCAGAGTGGCTTATATCCCACGCTGCTGACGAGGCGCAAGTGTGCGCGCAGCTGGCGCCACTAATGAGCGGCAAGTTGTAACATATCCAGCCTGTGTTGTGTTGTAGCTTAGTTTTCTTTTTTCTCTGTCACATTTTGTCTTAGTTTTGTTTTGAATTGTAATTGCTCTTGCCTGTTTTCTCTTTTGAATTCTTGGATGGAATATGGGTGGGCAATATAAGCTGCGGCTTCAGCCATCACCCATTTCGGATAACTTACGTTGAATTGTATAATCAGATGAGTCATTGTTCAATTTGACCTTGTTGTTATATCATTCAGTTTCTTTCAACCTGTACTGTACTATCCGAAATAAATAAATTTATTCATTCATTCAAAAAATTGGGCTATGTATTACAATACTTCTACTGTGGCACATATGTTTGGTTCATATTTCCCACAAGAGTGTGGCACATATGTCTGGTTCATATCTCCCACAAATGTATGGCTTATGTGGATTGTATGGCTTATGTGGATCGGGGCTTCACGTCTGGAGGAACAAGACAGGAGATGGCGAGGAGGTGTGAAGTCGGGCCCTCGTCTCGGAGAAGAGGACCTGGGGGGTTTCCCGGAACACCAGAGAATAAGAGACAATGGTGAATCTTCAGAGACTTGCATTGTGATTGAATGTTTGCAGAAGCACCATGTGAGTTGAATTCTTAATCCCCCGGAGGTATAAGAGTGAGCTGTAACACTATTCTGTCTCTTCTTGCTTTTTGAGAATGTTGGATGATTGTGTTCTGCAATAAAGCTGAACCTGAGAAATACACTCAAGTCTCGTCATTGAACACATCTTCCACACTGGTGACCCACGACAAAGAATGGCCGGTGAGAATTCTCCCGAGCAGAGCTCATCAGAGGCCAGCCTGATGGCTGCCTCCACGCTCCAGCTGCCCGATTTCTGGCAGCACAACCCGCGCTCCTGGTTTAGCGCGGTCAAGGCGCAGTTCAACCTCCGGAGAATCTCAAAGGATGAAACGAGGTTCTACCATGTGGTGGCGAAGCTGGACAGCCACACGGTCCAGAGGGTGGAAGACCTGGTTAACCACCCACCGGACACCGACAAGTACGGCGCATTGAAGGAGGCGCTGATCAGCCATTTCACCCCCTCAGTGCAACAGCGAGCAGAGGGGCTCCTAGAGTTGACGGAGTCAGAGAACGACAGACCGGCAGACCTGATGGTGAAGATGCTGAGACTGAAAGACTCCGAGGATGGCGAATTTATTTTCGCCCACCTTTTCCTCCGGACTCTGCCGCCAGCAGTGAGAGTGACCCTGGCAGACTCACCCCGATTGGCCAAGCGGGACTACCATGGGCTCGGCAAGGAGGCGCAGCAACTCGTCGACGCCCACAAGCGGAGTGCGGTTTCGGCCGCGGCAGCTGAGCAGAAGACGGCGCCCGGAGATGGTTTGGAGCCAGTGGTGGCGGCGCCAGACGACCCGACGGCGGCGGCGACAGGCGTCAGGCAACGCGGAGCTGAAGACGGCCTGTGTTTCTACCATCGCCGTTTTGCGGAGAGTGCACACAGATGTCTCCCACTGTGCCGCTTCAAGCGTCAGGGAAACGCCAAGACCGGGGGTCGGTAGCGGCTGCGTCCCTCGGAGAAGAAAATAAGCTGCTTTACCTGACAGATGCACACTCGGGGAAACAATTCCTCGTGGACACGGGCTCCCAGCTGAGTTTCGTCACACCTACCTACGCGGAACGGTTGATGCCGTCCAAAGCTCCCTGGGTGTCAGTATCAGCAGCGAATGGCTCAGCGATTAAGACCTTCGGTGAGAGGACCATGCGTCTGTCCTTACAGGGCCGTTCATTCGAGTGGACCTTTATTGTAGCAGCAGTCAGTTTTAACATGTTAGGGGCTGATTTTTTGTGCTCACATGGTTTATTGGTTGACCTTGCTAATAGACGTCTGGTTAATGCACTTTCTTTTCATTCTATCCCCTGCACAGCTCGGGTGGCTCCGCCGACTGCACACGCCAACGTCACAGCTGCGGGTGGTAAGTTTCATGCTCTGCTCACTCACTTTCCAGCACTCACAGTTCCAAAGTTTTCGGCGACAGTGGCTGTATTGATATGTGAAGTTCATATAGAGTCACCACAAGAGGGCAGTATGACCCTGGCCATGACCTGAGTATAAAAGGAGTTGTACATGAGCCACTGTGTGGTTAGTTGTTGGTTGAAGTTGCAGTGACAAGTAAAAGTTCTGACTGACACTCGGTGTGTGTGCGTGTCGTCATTACATGGTACCAGGATAAAAGATACGAACCGACGGCGAAGATGAACGCTCTTCGACAGCCGGACGAGTTAAAGTTGACCGGTAACGTCAACGAGAACTGGAAAGCATTCAAACAAAGTTTTGAACTTTATTCGCTAGCTATCGGTCTCCGTGACGAGGAGAGGAAGATAGCATTACTGCTAACAGTAGCAGGGCGAGCGGCGCTAGATGTGTTCAACACATTCGTCTTCACGGAAGAAGAAAAAGGCAAATTCGACGTCGTAATGAAGAAGTTCGACGATTATTGCACACCGAGAAAGAATGAAACGTACGAGAGGTATGTGTTCAGAAAAAGACTTCAGAAAGAGTCAGAGTCCATCGAGCTGTATGTCACAGACCTACGGTTGAAATGTCAGTCATGCAACTTTGGAACATTGAGTGAGTCAATGATACGGGACCAAATTGTAATTGGGGTCCAAGACAACAAATTGCGGATGCAATTACTTAAAGAGACTAACTTAACGCTGGAGAAAGCGATACAGATTTGCCAAGCGTCTGAGAGTACAAAGGCACAATTAAAGACTTTTAGCAGCAAGGAAAGAGAGACTGCTGAAGTCGATGCAGTGCAGCGTGCGAAGCCGAAAGGAACGTTGTATGCAAGGAAAAAAGATGCAAAGCGCGCGCGCGGGAACTGTGAGCGGTGTGGAATGCAACATGCGCCAAAGCAGTGTCCAGCATTCGGGAAGGAATGTCGCAAGTGTGGCGGAAAGAATCACTTCGCAAAGACCTGCTTCTCGAAGAAGAGGGTGCAACTCGTGGAGAAAAAGAGCGACAGCGAAGAGGATCAGTTTTACGTGGACGCCATCGAGGGAGAGACGAGTGCTGACAAATGGATAGTGTGCTTGGATATGAATGGCACGGACATGTCACTGAAGCTCGACACAGGTGCGCAGGTAAACATCCTGCCAATGAAAGATTTTAAAAGACTGAAAAACAAACCGAAAATAAGAGATAAAAAGATTAATCTGAGAACATATGACGATAAGCCAATACCCACTAAAGGAATGTGCAGGGTTACACTGTCAAACAGAGATAAGACAGTGAATGCATTGTTTGTACTTGTTGATGGAAATAGACAAGCAATTTTGGGTTTGAAAACATGCGATCAGCTAGGTCTGATCAAGAGGGTGAATGTCATTGATACAGACAAGGTGACAGCACGAGAAAATACAGAGGCTACAACAAGTAAGCACAAACACACTGACTGGGTGAAAGAATACAAAGAGGTGTTCAAAGGAATAGGCCGCCTACCAGGCAAACAAAAAATTAGGCTGAAAGAGAATGCAGAGCCAGTCATACATCCAGCAAGAAAAGTGCCAATAGCTCTTAAAAAGAGGCTGAGAGAAACACTAGACTCACTGATAGCAGACGGAGTGGTCAGAAAAATAGAGGAACCAACTGAATGGGTTAACTCCTTAGTTATAGTGGAGAAGCCAAATGAAGATTTGAGATTGTGCATAGATCCGAAAGATCTAAATAAAGTAATACAGCGGGAGCATTACAGGCTACCAACAAAATCTGACATAACCAGCACAATGAGTGGAGCAAGCTACTTCACAAAATTAGATGCCAAATCTGGGTTTTACCAAATAGCGCTCGATGAGGAAAGCGCTAAATTGTGCACATTTAATACGCCATTCGGAAGGCATTGCTTTCTACGAATGCCGTTCGGGATTAGCTCAGCCCCTGAAATTTTCCATAGAACTGTGCAGCAATTGTTTGACGGAATAGAAGGGGTGGGAGTTTTTCTTGATGACGTGGTAGTCTGGGGAAAAACAAAAGAGGAGCACGACGAAAGGTTGGCTAGAGTTCTCACACAGGCGCAAAAGTCAGGTATGAAACTGAATAAGAGTAAGTGCCAATTTGGGGTACAGGAGATTACATACCTGGGAGAGAAGTTATCTGGGGCAGGCGTGCAACCAGATCCGGAAAAAGTGCGGGTCATAGCAGAGCTGCCAGTACCGCAGGACAAAACTGACTTGCAAAGAGCCTTAGGGCTAGTCAATTACATGGGGAAATTTATCCCAAATTTATCAGCTAACACAATAGCTCTTAGAAGCTTGTTAGAGACCAATACAATGTGGCAGTGGATGGCAGAGCATGCCAGAGAATGGGAGTGGCTCAAAAGCAGTCTAATACAGGAGCCAGTGTTAAAATTCTATGATCAGGACAAACTGCTAAAAGTGTCCACAGATGCGTCCAAAGCCGGCCTAGGAGCTGTGCTATTGCAAAAACATGACACAGAGTGGTATCCAGTCGCATACGCATCGCGCACCATGACAAGAGCAGAAAAAAATTACGCGCAAATAGAGAAAGAGACTCTAGGTGCAGTGTTTGGATGTGAGAAGTTTCATGAATATGTGTATGGACGGTCAGTAATACTAGAAACAGACCACAAACCACTGATTGCTATCTCACAGAAGCCACTGGGTGACGCACCACCGCGCATCCAGCGTCTAATGTTAAGATTACAGAAATATGACTTGAAATTTGAGTTTACACCAGGCAAGCAACTAATTGTAGCCGATGCGCTGAGTAGGGCTAGCTTGAGCAACACCAGCAGCACAACAGAGGAAGCTGTGCAAATACATGTAGACTCTATTAAGGCACACATGCCAGTGTCAGATGCAAAATGGACGAAGATAGTGAAAGAAACACAAAAAGATGAGAAACTAAAAAGAGTAATGGAACAGATACATCAACCAGGACAGGTTATGATTGACAAGCCTTACCAACACTTTAAAGGTGAACTGTCTGTGTTAGATGGGGTTCTGTTAAAGGGTACAAGGATAGTCATACCTACCTCCATGAGATCAGAAATGGTTAAATTAGTGCATGAGGGGCATTTGGGTATTGAAAAGTGCAAAAGACGTGCACGTGATGTTTTGTATTGGCCCAACATGCACAAGGACATTGAGGCATATGTGCAGCGCTGTGAGACTTGCCAGCGCCACAGGTATTGACATAACGTTCGGCTCAGGAGACGCACACACACAGGTTCAGAGTAGTTCAAACTGTTTATTAACAGCAGGGGTGTATGGGTGTGTGTCAGCGGAATGTAAATGTATTGGTGGTGGCGTCTGCTTCGGGCACAGAGGCAGGAGACCGTTCAGCCGGCAACCCTATGGGAAAGAACAGACACAGGGTGACAGGCACACACCAATACAGGAGGAGAATAGACGAGGGAGAGAAGCTTACTTGTGTTTGACTGATGGCAGGCACTTCAAGGACGGAACCCCGGGAGACAGTCACCTGCAGGACTCGGTGCAGCAGCGAGGAAGGACGAGGGACGGAGTTGTCCGCCGCCGAGGAATCCACCTGTGCACAGGGGAGCAGACTGGGAGAGGTAAGGAAAGGAATCTTCTTACCGCTTAGCTTGACGCTGAAGAGTGAGTTGACGCTTCGCATGGAAGGCGATGAAGTCTAACGGCTTCGGGCCGAAGCTCAGGGCGAGGCGGCTTTTATCCCTCGCCGCTGACGAGAAGCAGGTGCGTGAGCAGGTGGCGCCGCTGATGAATGGCGCGGCGTGACAGTACTCCCCCCTCTAGCAGCGCCTCCTGGCGATGGCTTATCCGGGTGCGCTCGGTGGAAGTCCGCGATGAGCGATGGGTCCAACACAAACGACGGGGGCACCCACTGTCGATGCTCGGGCCCATAGCCCTCCCAGTCCACCAAGTATTGCAACCCACGACCCCGGCGCCGGGAGTCCAAGATGGAGGAGGCGGACCAGGCCGGATGGCCACCAATCATCCGGGGCGCGGGTTGCGCTGCAGGAGGAGGGCAAAGGGGGTCAGTGACTGCCAGCTTCACCTTCGACACGTGGAAAGTGGGATGAATGCGGAGGGAGGGGGGAATAGCCACGCGCACAGCCACCGGGTTGATGATCCGGGTGATGGGATAGGGACCCATGAAGCGCTGTGCCAGCTTTCTCCTCTCGCCTTTTAAAGTGACGTCCTGGGTGGAAATGTAAACAAGCTGCCCAACTCTGTACGCCGGGGCAGGTCTTCTACGCCGGTCCGCCACAGTCCTGTTGCGCTCCGCTGTGCGTAATAGCGCATTGCGCGCGGCAGTCCAGGTGGAGCGGAACTGCCTGAGATGGGCCCTAACTGACGGGACAGTTACTTCACTCTCCTGCTCCGGAAACAGCGGGGGGTCGTAACCCAGGGACGCTTTGAAGGGGGACATCCCTGTAGCAGAAGAGCGAGCGGTGTTGTGGGCATATTCAACCCAGGCAAGATGGTTGCTCCAGGACGTGGGTTTGGATCTGGACACACAGCGGAGCGCAGCCTCCAGCTCCTGGTTGGTCCTCTCACACTGCCCGTTGGATTGGGGGTGATGGCCGGAGGAGAGGCTCACCTTGGCTCTGATGGCGTTGCAGAAAGACCTCCAAACCTCGGATGAAAACTGGGGGTCCCGGTCCGAGACCACGTCCACCGGAATCCCATGCAGCCTGACCACGTGTTGGACGAGGAGGTCCGCCGTCTCCAGGGCAGTAGGGAGGCCTCGCAGGGGGACGAAGTGCACGGCCTTGGAGAAGCGGTCCACGATGGTCAGGATGGTGTCATAGGAGTTGGAGACAGGGAGTCCGGTGACGAAATCCAACGCGATGTGCGACCAGGGCCTGCCAGGGACGGGCAGGGGCTGGAGCAGACCCGCTGGAGGGGCATTTCCCGACTTGCAGGTGGCACAGATTGGGCAAGCCCGGGCGTAGCGGGCTGCATCCCTCCGCAGGCCTGGCCACCAAAAGGACCCTTGGAGGAGATCTATCATCCGGGAGGTGCCAGGGTGACAGGTGAGCTTGGAGGTGTGGAGCCAGTGGATGACCTCTCCTCGGACCGCGGATGGCACGAACAGCCTCCCCTCCGGTCCGCCGCCAGGGTCAGGTTCCACCTCCTGTGCCTTCCGGATCTTGCTCCTGATGTCCCACGAGATGGCTCCCACGACGCACGACCTGGGCAGGATGGAGTGGGGCGCCTCCTCCGACTCCACGGGGGCGAACTGCCTGGAGAGGGCGTCAGGCAGGACGTTCCTAGAGCCAGGCCTGAAGGTGATTGAAAATTGGAACCTGGCGAAGAACAGAGACCAACGCGCCTGGCGGGCGTTCAGGCGCTTGGCAGATCGTAGATATTCTAAGTTCTTGTGGTCCGTAAGGACCACAAACGGCAGGTTCGCCCCCTCCAGCCAGTGACGCCATTCCTGCAGGGCGAGTTTGATGGCCAGGAGCTCTCTGTCCCCCACATCGTAATTTCTCTCCGCCGGGGACAAGCGCCGGGAGAAGAAGGCACAGGGTCGCTTGGCGCCATCGTCCGGTGACCGCTGGGACAGCACTGCTCCCACTCCCGTGTCCGAAGCGTCCACCTCGACGATGCACTGCAGCACGGGGTCGACCTGGCGAAGGACCCGGGAGGAGGAGAATTCTGCCTTCAGCGCCTCAAAGGCGGCAGCGACCTCTTCAGTCCACCGGAACGGGACCTTCGGGGACGTGAGGCGGGTCAGTGGTCCAACGATGGTACTGAAGTTGGGAACAAAGCGGCGGTAGAAATTGGCGAAGCCAACAAATTGCTGCACCTGCTTCCGAGATGCAGGTGTAGGCCATTCCACCACCGCCTTTACCTTCTCTGGGTCTGGGAGCACCTTATCGTGGGCGATGATGAACCCCAGGAAGGACGTACTCCTGGCGTAAAATTCACACTTTTCTGCCTTTACGTACAGACAATTCTCCAGCAGCCTTTGGAGGACCCGCCTCACGTGGACCTGGTGCTCATCCCTGGACTTGGAGAAGATGAGAATATCGTCCAGGTAGACGAACACGAAAAGGCCAATGAAGTCCCGGAGGACGTCATTAATGAGGCGCTGGAAGACTGCAGGAGCGTTGGTCAACCCGAACGGCATCACCAGGTATTCAAAGTGGCCGTTCAGGGTACGGAAGGCCGTTTTCCACTCATCTCCCTCCCGGATCCGGACGAGGTGGTAAGCGCTGCGTAGGTCCAGCTTGGTGAACCAGGTCGCCCCCTGGAGGGAGTGGAAAGCAGTGTCCATGAGAGGCAGGGTGTAACGGTCCCTCTCCGTGATATTATTGAGGGCCCGGTAGTCGATACAAGGGCGGAGGGACCCATCCTTCTTTCCCACGAAGAAGAACCCTGCCCCCACGGGTGACGATGATGGGCGGATTATCCCAGCACTTAATGACTCCTTCAGGTAGGCGTTCATCGTCTCCTTCTCCGGCGCAGACAGGCTGTAAAGGCGACCAGAAGGTAAGGGAGCCCCCTGGCGGAGGTTGATAGCACAGTCATAGGGCCGATGAGGGGGGAGAGACATAGCTTTCGCTTTGCTGAACACCATACCCAGGTCGTGAAATTCTGGGGGCACCAGAGACAAGTCCGGGGGTGCAGCGTCCGTCGTAGGGGGAGGAGCGGACGGAGAGCAGGCAGCGGACTGAAGGCAGGTGCCCATGCAGAATGTACTCCATGCCGATATCCCAGCTGATTTCCAATCCAGGACCGAGTTGTGAAGGCGAAGCCAGGGATACCCCAGGATGACGGGCGACACAGAGTTGGGAAGGACGTAGAAGGTCATCTCCTCCCGGTGATTTCCCGAGATGATGACCGGAACGGGGATGGTTTGGTGTGATACTCTCCCAAGGGAGGCACGGGAGAGGTTAACAAGGGAGATGGGATTCTTCAGTGCCTGACGGCGAATGCCCAAACAGGTTGCCAGGCTTTGTGAAATAAAGCTGCCTTCTGCACCCGAATCCACCAGTGCGTGGGTGAGATGCCCAGTGGGATTGTGGCAAAAACGGATGGGCAGCTTCAATTGGGTAAGGGGACTTAACCGATTGACGTCCGCGAGGCCCCCTACAGTGACTCGCAGACCCCGCCGTTTGGCTTATGTGGACAAAGCTCCACCGTGTGTTGATTATCTCCGCAATACATGCAGAGATTCAACTCACGGCGGCGTTGTCTCTCTGCCGGGGAGAGCTTTGTCCAGCCCGTCACCATCGGCTCCGACTCCTCGGAGTGCAATGGCGGCGGCGTCGCCAGGGGGCGAGCTTGGGGCAGGCGCAACGAGGCTCCCCGAGGGCGAGAAGAAGACGACTTCCGTCCAGAGGAGCGCTCACGCAGCCTGTTATCCAAGCTGATGGCGAGAGAAGTTAGCTCAGCTAGCGTCCCAGGGATATCCCGACCAGCCAGTTCATCCCTCAGATCATCATTCAGGCTGCGGAGAAACAGGCCACAGAGGGAGCGTTCGTCCCAGCCCAGTTCCTCCGCCGCTACCCGGTAGTCGACCGCATAGTCCGCTGCCAACCGGCTTCCCTGCTGGAGAGCGAGAAGCCGATCGACTTGGACCGTCTCGGTTCGGGAATGGTCAAAGACCTCCAGGAAGTGTGCCACGAACTGGTCATAGGTGAGGGTGGCGTAACTGGGCTTCGCCATTATGGCGTAGGTCCAAGTTAACGCGCGCCCCTCCAGGAGATTCCCTATGTAGCCAATTCGGCTGTGATCCAAGGGGAAGTCTCCGGGCACACGGTGGAATACGGACTCACACTGCATAATGAACCCCCGCGCTCCGCCGAGCTTTCCACTAAAGCAGGCGGGGGTTGGAATCGGCGTGAGCCGAGCCGGTGCCGCAGGAGCCGGCTGGACGGCCACTGGAACAGCAGGAGCTGCGCCACCCTGGTGAGCCGGGGGGGAACGACTGTTGGGGGTCCAGGCGGTCCAATCGGTTAGTGATGTTAATAAGTTGATTTAAAATCACCTGCTGCTGATAAGCAATTTGATCCACCCGAACCTCGAGAGTGGTAAGCCGGTGCGCGAGCCCGCCGTCTGCCGAGCCGCTCTGCTGAAGCCGTACTGACATAACGTTCGGCTCAGGAGACGCACACACACAGGTTCAGAGTAGTTCAAACTGTTTATTAACAGCAGGGGTGTATGGGTGTGTGTCAGCGGAATGTAAATGTATTGGTGGTGGCGTCTGCTTCGGGCACAGAGGCAGGAGACCGTTCAGCCGGCAACCCTATGGGAAAGAACAGACACAGGGTGACAGGCACACACCAATACAGGAGGAGAATAGGCGAGGGAGAGAAGCTTACTTGTGTTTGAGTGATGGCAGGCACTTCAAGGACAGAACCCCGGGAGACAGTCACCTGCAGGACTCGGTGCAGCAGCGAGGAAGGACGAGGGACGGAGTTGTCCGCCGCCGAGGAATCCACCTGTGCACAGGGGAGCAGACTGGGAGAGGTAAGGAAAGGAATCTTCTTACCGCTTAGCTTGACGCTGAAGAGTGAGTTGACGCTTCGCATGGAAGGCGATGAAGTCTAACGGCTTCGGGCCGAAGCTCAGGGCGAGGCGGCTTTTATCCCTCGCCGCTGACGAGAAGCAGGTGCGTGAGCAGGTGGCGCCGCTGATGAATGGCGCGGCGTGACAGGTATCAGCAGCCAAAGGACCCTATGAGGCCCCATTAGAAGCCTCAAGGGCCATGGAGAAAAGTGGGCATGGATCTATTTCAGCTTAAGGGCAAGGACTATCTGTTAGTCATGGACTATCATTCCACCTACCCAGAGTTTGCAGGGTTGAGTGACACAACAGCAGAAAGAGTGATTGCACATACAAAGACAATGTTCGCACGCCATGGAATTCCAATGACTGTTGTAAGCGATAATGGACCACAATTCACGAGTCAGTGCTTCAAAGACTTTGCAGACACATATGGGTTCAAGCACGTGACCTCAAGCCCTCTGTACCCACAGTCGAATGGGTTAGCAGAGAAAGGGGTGCAAATAGTGAAGCGCATACTGAAAAAGGCTGCAGACAATGCAGAAGACCCACATCTGGCGATCCTGAATTACCGAGCATCATCACTAGAGAATGGACTTTCCCCAGCAGAAATGCTCATGAACCGGAAACTCAGAACGCGACTTCCATCAGCATCTCCGGTGATGGAAAAGAGAGATGTGAGGCGCGATGAGAGGCAAACTGAACTGTACAACAGAACAGCACGACCTCTGAGACCACTTGCACATGAGGACATTGTGCGAGTGAGATGTGATGGAGAATGGGGACCGCTGGCAAAAGTGGTCAAAGAAACAACTCCCAGATCATATGAAGTCATCACAGAGCATGGGAAAACAATGAGGCGAAACCGACGTCACTTACTGAAAGTGCCTCAGACAAAAATGAGAGTCACAGACAGTGAAACAAGCAACATGCCAATTCCCAGCCAAACCGAACAACCAGAAATGGCTGAGAACCAGAACATAGAGACAGACACTAACGAACAGACTGAGGTGACACAAAAGAGATGCTCACAAAGGCAAATTGTGAAACCGAAAAGATTGATTGAGGAAATGTAAGGAGTACTGAGATGAATGAAAAAAAAAAAATGTGTTGATGTTGAGTTGTAAACAGAGAAAATGTTAAAGTTGTGATTCAGTGTACAAGGTTGACAAAGATGTAAAAAGAAATGGAGTTTATTTGGGTTATTGAAATTTGAGAAAAAGTTTATAGTTGGATATGACCTTTACTTGAAAAAAAAAGGGAGATGTATTGATATGTGAAGTTCATATAGAGTCACCACAAGAGGGCAGTATGACCCTGGCCATGACCTGAGTATAAAAGGAGTTGTACATGAGCCACTGTGTGGTTAGTTGTTGGTTGAAGTTGCAGTGACAAGTAAAAGTTCTGACTGACACTCGGTGTGTGTGCGCCTCGTCATTACAGTGGCCAAACACGGGGTGGAGCATTTTATCACCACCACTGAGCCCCCCGTTTTTGCAAAAGCCCAGCGCTTGGACTCAGCTAAACTGGCCATAGCACGTGAGGAATTTGCCAACCTGGAGAAACTGGGCATAATTAGACGCTCGAACAGCCCCTGGACTTCCCCGTTACACATGGTGCCAAAGGCTGATGGCTCGTGGCGACTTTGTGGCGATTTCCGCAGGTTGAACAACGTCTCAGCACACGACCGCTACCCGATTCCGCACATCCAGGATTTCTCAGTTCATTTGGCGGGGGCGCGCATTTTTTCTAAAATAGACTTGGTGCGCGGCTACCATCAAGTCCCCGTGCGCGCGCAGGATATTCCCAAAACCGCGGTAATAACTCCGTTTGGGCTTTTCGAGTTTTTGCGCATGCCGTTTGGGTTAAAGGGCGCCGTGCAAACTTTCCAACGCATGATGGATGCTGTTTTATGCGACCTGCCTTTTGTGTTCGTCTATTTAGACGACATTTTGGTAGCCAGCACATCCGAGGACGAACACGAAACCCACCTCACAGCGGTTTTTCGGAGACTGGCAGAGCACGGGTTGATAATTAACCCAGCGAAGTGCCAGTTCGGGGTGGCGCAAATCAATTTTTTGGGGCACCGCGTTTCGCCTGAAGGTGCGGTTCCTCTGCCGGAGAAGGTGCGCGCAATAACAGATTTCCCCCGACCTCAAACGATAAAAGCGCTGCGGGAGTTTCTAGGGATGGTTAATTTTTACAACCGGTTTCTTCCGAGCGCAGCGCGGCTTATGCAGCCACTGTACGCGGCACTGAAAAAACAAAAACCCACGAATAAAGTCGAATGGTCTCCGGAGCGGGAGCGCGCTTTCTCCCAGGTTAAATCAGCCCTTGCAAGCGCTGTTTTGTTAGCGCACCCGGTCCCAACAGCCCGTTTGGCGCTCACCACCGATGCTTCGGACCTAGCGGTGGGGGCAGTCATTGAACAGTGTGTGGCAGGGACCTGGCAGCCTCTCGCTTTCTTTAGCAAATCCTTGCGCGATAACGAGCGTAAATACAGCGCGTTTGACAGGGAGCTTTTAGCCCTACACTTGGCCATCCGCCATTTCCAGTTCTGGCTGGAAGGGCGCCATTTCACCGCTTTTGTAGACCACAAACCGTTAACTTTTGCGATGGCCAAAATCTCAGAACCTTGGTCAGGCCGACAACAAAGACAGCTAGCCGCAATATCGGAGTTCACCACCGATATCAAGCATGTCGCAGGCAAACACAATGCAGTGGCGGACTGTCTCTCACATGCTGTGGCAACACCAGGCCACGTGGGGGCAGACTTGGTGGCTGTGGGCCAGGGCAGTGACGCGGGAGCGCGCACAGCCCCGGTCCACATAGGTTTGGATTATGCAGACATGGCTGCGGAGCAGGTTGGTGACACGGATGTGCGCGCGCTCCAGTCTGGACCAACAGGGTTAAGGCTGGCGTGCATCGGTCAAGATGGTGGGGGAGAAATTTGTCTGGCCGGGGTTGCGCAAACAGGTCAAGGAATGGGCAGCGGCTTGTGTAGCGTGCCAGAGGGCTAAGATACACAAGCACACGAGGGCCCCTTTGGAGCCTTTTCACATCCCGGCTAAGCGGTTTGATCATGTGCATGTTGATCTGGTGGGCCCGCTTCCCTCGTCTCAAGGGCACACACACCTTTTGACGATGGTGGACCGCACCACACGTTGGCCAGAAGCGGTACCTCTGGCGTCAACAACGGCGGAAGAGGTTGCGCGCGCGTTTTTAACAGCTTGGGTCGCGCGTTTTGGAGTTCCGTCGGACATAACGTCAGACAGAGGCCCTCAATTTGTTTCCGAACTGTGGTCGTCTATGGCCTGCAGCTTAGGGGTGAAGGTACACCGCACTACCGCGTATAACCCGCAGGCCAACGGTTTATGTGAACGTTTTCATAGGTCATTGAAAGCAGTCCTCAGAGCATCGCTCACGGATACAAATTGGGTGGACAAACTGCCATGGGTTTTATTGGGGTTGCGTTCTGCACCTAAGGAGGATTTACAAGCCTCCCCAGTGGAGTTGGTGTTTGCACAACCTCTCCGTTTGCCCGGGGAATTTCTCCCGGAAAATCCTGCGCCCAATTGCTCCCCCGCTCAGCTGTTGCAGAGCGGCACAGGATCAAACACGTTGCCTGGCCCAGTGCATCACAGTTTTCCACGCGTTTTTGTGCCAGAGGCTTTGAAAAACGCAGAGTTTGTTTTTGTTAGACATGATGCACAACGCCCAGGGCTGAGACCGCCTTATGATGGACCGTTCAGGGTGCTGGAAAAAAATGAGAAGCATTTTTTGCTAGATTTGGGGGGCAGAAGGGAGCTAATTTACATAAACAGACTCAAGCCTGCTTTTGTCCTGGCTGATGAACGAGTGCAGTTGGCGAAAGCCCCCCGCCGGGGCAGGCCACCGAGAAGGCAGGCTCCAGAGCTCCCACAGAGATGTGCTAACAAATCTAATCCCCAGGTGCGAGGAGACGCTGCAGACGCAGCGAAGCCGGCTTACAGCAGATTCGGCAGGAAGCTCAGACCTAAGAGATTGGGGGATTGATTGTTGGTTATGTGGTAATGTTTTTTTTATGTATGCATTTATGAGTGTTTGTCCCATGCAGACGTTTGGGGGGGGTCATGTGGCACATTTGTTTGGTTCATATTTCCCACAAGAGTGTGGCACATATGTCTGGTTCATATCTCCCACAAATGTATGGCTTATGTGGATTGTATGGCTTATGTGGATTGGGGCTTCACGTCTGGAGGAACAAGACAGGAGATGGCGAGGAGGTGTGAAGTCGGGCCCTCGTCTTGGAGAAGAGGACCTGGGGGGTTTCCCGGAACACCGGAGAATAAGAGACAATGGTGAATCTTCAGAGACTTGCATTGTGATTGAATGTTTGCAGAAGCACCATGTGACTTGAGTTCTTAATCCCCCGGAGGTATAAGAGTGAGCTGTAACACTATTCTGTCTCTTCTTGCTTTTTGAGAATGTTGGATGATTGTGTTCTGCAATAAAGCTGAACCTGAGAAATACACTCAAGTCTCGTCATTGAACACATCTTTCACACTACAGACTATAGTGGCAATACACATGAACAGAACTGGCCTCTGCATTTGACTGTGCTATTTATAAATACAGTGATCCCTCACTTATCGCGTTTAATGGGGACCAGAACCGACCGCGAAAACTGAAAAACCGCGAAGTAGCGTCACCCCCCCCCCCAAGGGCGTCACAAGCACTATTTTGCACAAAAACGCACAAGAGAACAGCGAAAAGTGCCACTAAGCAACACGAGCGATAAAGAACAATGAATGCGGTCTTCCTTCGCTGGGTATGTGCGCTCTGGAGGGAGAGAAGCTGGGTAAAACGTCTCAGCCAATCAGCTTGCGAGGTAAAACGTCTCGGCCAATCAGCTTGCGAGATTCCCGAGCGGTGAAGAGGTGGGCGGAGAGGAGTGGAGCGGTGGTCAGAGAGGTGGATTTTGAGTTGTGCGGGCTCTCCGTGTTGATACCTGATGTTCTAATGTAGTCTCCCTGCCTTCTGCTAGCGCCCGGGCAACTTTCGTGCCATTTTTTCTCAATTTTGAATTTTTGATGAATATTTTTGAAAAATCCGCGATGCACTGAGGGCGCGAAAGGTGTAATATCTATATCTAGAAATGCATCGCTTCCCGGTCGCTTTTCCTCCCCCTTTCTTTTCTTTCGTCGCCATGACAGCTTTCCTTGGCCACTGAACAGATCTTCCCAGGTGTTGGAAGTGTTTTGTAGTCGACTATCACGACAAAATGCACCAAAAACAACCAGTGTCGACGTGCTCGCAATGGTAAACATGGAGGACTGTGTCACACTCGTGACGTCACGCGGAACTCCGGCTGCACTTCCGGTTAATCGGCGGATTTGTCTGATTTTTCAGGGCGGGAAATTCAAAATGGCGATTTTCTCCAAGATTCCGGGATTTGTGGAGGGGGGTGCCAATGATAAATTATCTTTATAATTGTATGTACTATCACCCAGTGCCGTTCAATGCCGTTCAGTTCAGTTCTACTTTAACAGAAGATAGAAGATCTGAAAATGATCTGCAGGGAAAATAATCAATTTCTTTTAACGTGGATATTTAAGAATAGCCTTCAGAGTGACTTTGTAACTAAAAGTGGTAAAACTTGCTTTCTAATTGAATTTTATAATTATCAAAATCATGACATTTTAAAAATACAGAAATGTTTAAGGTTAACTTGAATTTTTTTTTTTTTTTTTTTTTTTAAGTTTTTGTAAAGGGTATACAGGTCATTACAGCATTGCATTGTTTACATTTTCATCACATGTTCCCTTATTTTTTGCTATTTGACAACATTGGTAGGATAATTATTACAACACCCCCTTTTTTTTTAAAGTGAAAGAAAAAGTGAAATTAAAGAGAATAAAATAAAAAAAAACGAACAAACAAACAGAACAGCAAAAAACATACAGAAAATTAAGTAATTAAAAGTAAAAGAGCATCTGAGTAGCGTTGGAACAAAGAGCGGGACCATTATTGAAATGGTATTTGTCAAAGATTAGATCTAATGGAAGACACATATGCGATCCAGGGTTGCCAAAAGTTCATGAACCCATCCATGTCCTGTCTCAGTGCGAATGTCAACTTTTCCATCGAGTAAATGTCTTGAATCCCGTTAATCCAATCTTCAGGTGTAGGACAGTCCTTCAGCATCCATTTTTTAGTTAGGGCTTTTTTACTTGCCAATATTAAAACATTGAATAAATATTTATCTCCTCGTCTTTCCAGTGAGTCCAGTAGTAAACCCAAATACAAAGTTACAAAAGAAAAGGGAACTGTTATTTTGAATATTTTCCCCAATATTGTCTGTACATTGGTCCAATATTGGTGGATAACTGGGCATGACCAAAACACATGAAAATGATTTGCAGTCTTTTCACCACACAAGCGCCAACAGTTCAACCCCTTATGGGTAAATTTGTTTTGTGCAGGTGTTGTGAAAAATCTTACCAAATTTTTCCATCCAAATTCTCTCCACTGCAGGGATGAGGTACTTTTCCATTGCTGTTTATTTAGCTTTTCCCATATTTCCAATTGTAAAGTGAAATTCCCCTCTTTTTCCCATCTCTCTTTTATATATGATGTGTTGTCTCCTTTTAAGTCTTGAAGACCTTGGTATATTTTAGAAATGTATCTGATCCCTGGGATCCCTTTATATGCCATTAAGAAGACCTTCAGAACACCTGACTGGGCCCTTTCCAAATCTTCCTTTTTAAGTATATTGTTTATGTGGTGTCTAAGCTGAAAGATCCTGTAAAGATCTTGATTTATTAGACCTTGTTTTTCAAATCTTCAAAACTTCTTAAAGTTTGCCCCTTAAAAAAATTGTAATATTTTATCAGCCCTTTCTCTTTCCACTCTTTAAATCTAGTGTCTGTTTTATTGGGGGTAAAGTCTTGATCATAGGCAATCCATTGCAGAAGTCGATAGGGCTCTTTAGCTTGATTCTCTCTGACTATCTTAAACCAAATTTTTAGCAGGGTCTCTATCCACGGGTTAGTGTTATTCAAGAGTTTAGGTAAGGCATTGTTCCCTATTATCGCCTGTAGGGGGATGTCACTTGTTATTTGGCATTCGATCTCCTTCCATTGTGCAGTGTAGACTGGGTTACATATCTCTATTAAAGTTTTAATTTGTGCGGCTTTAAAATAGTCCCTGATATTTGGCAGTGTGAGCCCACCTTTGTCTTTGTTTAGCTGTAAGGTTCTATATCTGATTCTAGGTCTCTTGCCCTGCCATATGAAACTTGAGATCCTTCTGTCCAGCTCCTGCCATGTTTTTTTGGGAGGTTCTACCGGTATTGTTTGGAAAAGGTATAGAAGACGTGGAAGTATATTCATTTTGACTGCTTCAATTCTTTGTGCAGTACCTAAGAATGGTATCATATTCCATCTTGCTAGGTCAGATTTTATTTTTGTCACCAGTGGATCATAGTTTAGTGTTATAATTTTGTTGAGTTGTTTCGGGATACTGACCCCCAGATATTTCATAGATTCCAACTCCCAGTTAGTTTTGAGTTCACTTAGTGAATAATGATTTGGGTCATAGTTGAATGTTAAAACTTGGGTTTTATGCACGTTTAATTTGTATCCCGATAAATCTCCATAGTCTGAAAAAACTGTGATTAGTTCTGGTAAAGAAGTGTCTGGCTGCCCTAGGTATATTAAAATGTCATCAGCAAAGAGTGCTATTTTATGTTCCTTCTGACCAAGTGTAATACCTTGAATTTCTTGATTTTGTCTTATCCATTGGCTCAGAGGTTCTATGAAGATTGCAAAGAGCAGTGGAGACAGGGGGCAGCCTTGACGACATCCTCTTTCCAGCTCAAAAGATGATGATAAATTACCGTTAATCCTTATTTTAGCTGTTGGGTTTTTATATAATGCCTGTATAGTTCTAATGAAGTTGTTATGAAAATTGAAACTGGATAAGATTCTATATAGGAAAGACCAGTCAACCGAATTGAATGCTTTTTCAGCATCTAATCCCAATATGACTGCATTTAAAGTTATATTTTTTTATATGATGGATTATGTGTAAAGTGCGTCGAATGTTGTCTTGTGTCTGTCTTTGTCTTATAAAACCTGTTTGGTCTAAGTGAATTAAGTCTGTCAGTATGTTTTCTAACCTTTTGGCAAGGATAATGGTAAAAAGCTTATAGTCCTGATTTAATACACTGATTGGTCTGTAGTTGGAGCATTCTAGTTTATCCTTTTCAGGTTTAGGTATAACTGCAATGACCCCTTCTCTCCAGGAGGGGGGGATTTCCCCTGTGTGGAGGACATAGTTAAATGTTTTCAGGAGGAGAGGAGATAGTTGCTGTTTAAAGGTTTTGTACCATTCTGCTGTATAGCCATCTGCTCCTGGGGATTTGTTAGCTTTAAGTTTCATAATTGCTTTTTCCAATTCTTTAGGTTGTATTTCTGACAGTAGTGTTTTATTTTGTGATTCCGTAAGTTGGGGAAGGTTTAATGTGTTTAGGAATGTCTCGGATGCGTTTTTATGTTTTTTGTGGGAGTATAAGTTCTTATAGTAATTCTCGAAGCTTTTAAGAATATCCTGGATTCTGAATTTTATTTCCTTTGATACTGGGTCTCTGATTTTGTAGATTGCTCTTTCTGTTTGTTGTTTCCTCAATTTATAGGCTAGTAATTTTGCCAATTTACTGCCTGCTTCATAGTGTTTTTGTTTCAGAAATGTAAGTTTCTTCTGGATTTCTATTGTGTAGATCTCATTTATTTGATTTTTAATTTCTTTAATCTTGAGCGAGCCATTAGAATGAGTGTTGTCTTTGTGTTCTTTTTCTAGGTTCTTGAGTTCTGACTCTAGTGTGATTAGTTTTTCTTGTCTCAGTTTCTTTTGGGTTGCCAGTTTTGCAATAATTTTTCCCCTTATTACAGCTTTGCACGCATCCCACAGTATTAAAAGGGATACTTCTCCATTATCGTTTTCTTCCAAATATCTGAGAATATCTGATTCCAATTCATCTTTCAGTGGTCCTTTCAGGACATTTGAATTCAACCTCCAGGAAAATGTATTATTTGTGTATTTTTGGATGTTTAGGTCCATATAGATCGGACTGTGGTCAGAGAGATCCATCAGTCCTATTTTACATGTTTTTACTCTTCCAATGTCTCTATTAAACATAAAAAGTAATCAATCCTTGAGTAAGATGAATGTGGCGTTGAATAAAAAGTATAATCTTTTACATTGGGGTTGAATTCCCTCCATACGTCACAGATTCCCATTTCTTTTAATAGCATCCGAGTTTTCCTATTTTGAGTGTTATTTTGATGTGAAGAATTACCTGTTGCATCCCAGTATGGATTCAGTCTTAGATTGAAGTCTCCACCACATATCACTAAACCTTGGGCTTTAGTTATCATTAGGTCGAATACATTTTTATAAAATTTCCATTTAGCCCCTGGTGGTGCATATACATTCAGCAGGGTGATATCTTCTCCCTCTAGCCGCCCAATTACCAAACTGTACCTCCCTTCTTTATCTTTGTGTTCTGATTTTTTTTCAAATGTAATTTTGGTTGATATCAATGTCGCTACTCCCCTCCTCCTCCCTGACTTATATGAAGATGAAGAGATCATTTTAAACCCTTGTCTATTGAGTTTAGTGTGTTCCACGTCTGTTAGGTGGGTTTCTTGTAAAAATATTATTTCTGCTTTGTCTTTTTTCATTTTGCGTAGAATCTTGGATCTTTTAACTGGATTCAGGATCCCTTTTACATTATATGAGGCTATTTTGGTTACACCCTGTTTCTCCATTGTATTTTCTTATTTAGTATAACAGTGTGGTGGCCCTCTTTTTTGCTACTCAGAAACTGAAAGAACATTAAGAACATAAAAAACATTAAGAACATAGTGTACGAAACTTTAAAACAAAAAACTGTCAAAAAAACTTCCTGAGCTGGGGTCTCTTTAAAGACCCTGTTCGAGCCCTGATTGAGTGTAGGCTCTGAGGGAAATTCCTCAAACTCTGTTATGTGTTGAGGGCCCTCTCTTACCCCTGTAAGTTGTCCCATGTTTTTAACGTGAATTTCAGATCCCAATCCGAATTTGTAATGATTTTTTTTTTTTTTTTTATGCCTATACTCTATGAGATTGTGTGCACCCTCCCACCCCCATCACAGCAAACATTCACTCTAATACAGTATTTGTTAGTGTAGGGAGAACATGTGGGTCATTGTTACATTTCTATTTTAACAAGATTTTTTTTTTCCCATTAAATTAAGAAGACATTTGTTTCTAATGCTATAACTGCTCCATGAAAGGTTTTACCACATGCTGATTCTGCATCTCCTTTAATGTTTGTTACCTTGTAGGAGGGGGGATGGAAGTGCAGAATGACTGAAAAGAAAAAAAAAAAAAAAAAAGGTCGCTATTCCTTCCTGGAACTGGAAAGCTTATCTTTGTAGCTCTGGGGCTGGGTTTCCCGCTGCTGGCCCGTGGACCATGTTTGAGCTCTGATCCTCTCGCTCAGATCCGCTGCGGGTTTAAACACCGATACCGGGAGCCCTCTTCTCGCCATGTCAATTGTTGCTTCTTCGGCTGAATTATAGAGACATGACTCTTCACCGTAAAAGACCCTTAACTTCGCAGGAAATGGCGTCTGAAAGCGTAGATTCTGTTCCCGTAGAACCTTTTTGGCGTCGTTATATTCCCGTCGCTTTTTAAGAACCTCCGGGGCGTAATCATGCTCCACGAAGACTTTTCTCTCTTGATGCATAAATCCTTTTTTCTGCCAAGCCCGTCTTACAACCTCTTGTTTTATTTTGAAGTCGGAGAATCTTACCACCACCGAACGTGGGGGCGCTTCTGCCGCTGGCTTTGCGGCTAATGTACGATGGGCCTTTTCTACCTTCAAATCGGTGGTTTGTGGAATATCCAACTTCTCTCTCAATAAGGATTCCACGCATTCTGCCATTGTGTTGAAACTATCTTCAGCTCCTTCTTTCAGACCGTGAATTCTGATGTTATCTCGTCTCTGTCTTCCTTCTTGGTCGGTTAGCTTAGCCTCCAGCCTTGACTGTTTTTTGTGTAAATCCAGCATAGAATCTTCAAGCACTTTTATTCTTTCTTCAGCTTCCAAGATTCGGTTTTCGGCCTGGTCCATTCTGCTGTTCGTCCTTTTTAATTCCTCTCTGAATTCATGAAATTCGGCCCGAAATCGTCGTAATTCAGGGTTAATTTGAATTTTGTGGGGATGATAAGCAATATATATATTTTTTTTTTAGATTTAGTATACTTTATTGATCCCCAGAGGGGAAATTGAGGGTCATCCACCACCTGGATGGATGAAGCAGCCATGATACAGCGCTATCCCTTAACCATTCACACACACATTCACACCTAGGGCCACTTTAGAGTCTCCAATTAACCTAACCTAACTTGCATGTTTTTGGCATGTGGGAGGAAACCGGAGAAATCCCGGGGTAAACCCACGCATACACGGGGAGAACGTGCAAACTCCACACAGATCACTGTTGGTCGGGGGCTGGGATCAAACCCATGATCCCACGATCCCCACGATCCCCCGGCCAAGGGTAAACTGTGCTGCCGCAGTGCTAACCACTGCACCACCGTGCGCCACCGTGCAGCCATATTTAAAGACATTTGTATTTAAGGACCAGTTTTATAAAGAGTTTGTTTGTCCTTGATAAATGTTTGGAGCTGCTAACATTTAAATGAGCACTGAAACATACGTAAATTTCACTCTAACAGCTCACAAACAAAACCATTCTGTTCTCATTTCATGAATGATGAATACAATGTAAAGCCCAAATTTGCATGACAAGAGGTATGGTAATCGTTTCTCAGATCAGCTAAATCCTACCAGACAGCACATTTATTCTGTGATGTACTCCCATAGGTTTAGCTCATATTAGCAAACTAGCAACCAGCTAACTTCAGACAACAATTCACCAGCTAACACAACAATATATTTACCTCCTTTTGGACAGAGGGGTTTGTCCTTTTATTTGACAACCACCAATTTAAAATGGTTTGTTGCCCTTGTGGAGCTCTTTTCATTCTGTCTCACATTGTAAAACTGATTAGTTCACAGGACTCAAAACTTATGTGGAGACCGATTACCTCATAAATTTTAAGTAAATGAAATGATTTTTTTTTGAGTAAACTGTACTTAAAAAATACATTTTCCACATTTTGTTTTAATTTTTTAAATTTCAGATTACTCAAAAAAACTGCATTTACTTAAAATTTATTAGGTAATTGGTTTCCACATAAGTTTTGAGTTCTGTGAACTAATTCAGTTTTACAGTGCACTTGTGAGCTGCTCCTGCTGCGTTGACGAGCGTCCTCACCTGCCGCTGCTACAAATGACTGAGTATTGACAAGAGAAGGCATGGACCGGTTCGGCAATACCAAGTCTGCAGGGGAAGGTGGGGTACATTGTTTGATTATTAGAAATGTTACTTTTTGTTGCTTGCAAATGAAAAAAACTACAATTTCTTCATTCACTTGTAGATATTTTTGTCACGCCGCGCCGCTCATCAACGGCGCCACCTGCTCACACACCTGTCAGTCATCAGCGGCGAGGGATATAAGCCGCCTCGCCCTGAGCTTCGGTCTGAAGCCGTAGACTTCATTTCCCTTCCATGGGCTTCTACCACATTCTCTTCAGCATCCTCGTTACCGGTAAGAAGATCACTTACCTCATCTTTCCAGTCTGTTCCCCTGTGCACAGGTGGATTCCTCGGCGACGGACTATCCCGTCCCTCGTCTCTCCTCGCTGCTGCACCGAGCCCTGCAGGTGGCTGTCTCCCGGGCTTCCATCCTTGAAGCGCCAGTCATCTGTCCTAAACAAGTAAGCTTCTCTCCCTCGCCTATTCTCCTCCTGTGTTGGTGTGTGCTCATCACCCTGTGTCTAATTTCTCCCATAGGGTTGCCGGCTGAACGGTCTCCTGCCTCTGGGTTCGAAGCAGACGCCACCACCAACACATTAACATTCCGCAGACACGCACCCAAACATCCCTGTTGTTAATAAACGGTTTGAACTACTCTGAGCCTGTGTGTGTGCGTCTCCTGAGCCGAACGTTATGTCAGTACGGCTTCAGCAGAGCGGCTCGGCAGACGGCGGGCTCGCACACCGGTTTACCATCCTCGAGGCTTGGGTAGATCAGATTGTTTATCAGCAACAGGTGGTACTTAATCAATTATTAGAATTAACTAACCGATTGAACCGCTTGGACCCCCAACAGCCGTTCCTCCCGACTCGCCAGGGTGGCGCGGCTCCTGCTGTTCCAGCGGCCGTCCAGCCGGCTCCAGTGGCACCGGTTCGGCTCACACCGATTCCGACCCCCGCCCGCTTTAGCGGTAAGCTCGGCGGAGCGCGGGGGTTCATTATGCAGTGTGAGTCCGTGTTCCACCGTGTGCCCGGAGATTTTCTCTCGGATCACAGCCGAATTGGTTACATAGGGAATCTTCTGGAGGGGCGTGCGTTAACTTGGACCTACGCCGTAATGGCGAGGCCCAGTTATGCCACCCTCACCTATGACCAATTCGTGAGGCGCTTTCTGGAGGTCTTTGACCATTCTCAAACCGAGACGGTCCAGGTCGATCGGCTTCTCGCTCTCCAGCAGGGAAGCCGGTCGGCAGCGGACCACTCGGTCGACTTCCGGGTAGCGGCGGAGGAATTGGGCTGGAAGGAACGCTCCCTCTGTGGCCTGTTTCTCCGCAGCCTCAATATTGATCTGAGGGATGAACTGGCTGGTCGGGATATCCCTGGGACGCTAGCGGAGCTG
Organism: Pholidichthys leucotaenia; assembly: GCA_020510985.1. Taxonomy (NCBI): domain Eukaryota; kingdom Metazoa; phylum Chordata; class Actinopteri; order Cichliformes; family Pholidichthyidae; genus Pholidichthys; species Pholidichthys leucotaenia. The sequence continues at coordinate 189,604,095 of CM035836.1, forward strand.
ACGTCCTTAGCGGTAAGTTTGGATAACAGGCTGCGCGAGCACTCCTCGGGGCGGAAGTCTTCTTCTTCTCGCCCTCGTGGAGCCTCGCCGCACCTGTTCCAAGCTCGCCCCCTGGCGGCACCGCCAGCATCGTGCCCCGAGGAGTCGGAGCCGATGGTGACGGGCTGGACCAAACTTTCCCCTGTGGAGAAACAACGCTGCCGTGAGTTGGACCTCTGCATGTATTGCGGAGGCGACAAACACACCGTGGAGCGTTGTCCACGGAAAGCCAGTTGGTGGGGTCCGCGAGTCACTGTTGGGGGCCTCGCGGACGTCAATCGGTTAGGATCACTCACCCAATTGAAGCTGCCCATCCGTTTCTGCCATAACCCCACTGGGCACCTCACCCACGCACTGGTGGATTCGGGCGCAGAAGGCAGCTTCATTTCACAAAGCCTGGCAACCCGATTGGGCATCCGCTGCCAGGCACTCAACACTCCCATCTCCCTAGTCCACCTGTCCCGTGCCTCCCTTGGGAGAGTGACACATCAAACTGTCCCCGTACCGGTCATCATCTCGGGAAACCACCGGGAGGAGATGACCTTCTACGTCCTCCCCAACTCTGTGTCGCCCGTCATCCTGGGGTATCCCTGGCTCCGTCTTCACAACCCGGTCCTGGATTGGAGATCAGCTGGGGTATCGGCATGGAGTACATTCTGCCTGGGCACCTGCCTCCAGTCCGCTGCCTGCTCGCCGTCCGCTCCTCCCCCCGCGACGGACGCTGCACCCCCGGACCTGTCCCTGGTGCCCCCGGAGTTTCACGACCTGGGTATGGTGTTCAGTAAAGCGAAAGCTATGTCTCTTCCCCCTCATCGGCCCTACGACTGTGCCATCAACCTCCGCCAGGGGGCTCCGTTACCTTCTGGTCGGCTCTACAGCCTGTCAGCGCCGGAGAAGGAGACGATGAACACATATCTGAAGGAGTCATTAAACGCTGGGATAATCCGCCCATCATCGTCACCCGTGGGGGCAGGGTTCTTCTTCGTGGGAAAAAAGGATGGGTCCCTCCGCCCTTGCATCGACTACCGGGCCCTCAATGATATCACGGAGAAGGACCGTTACACCCTGCCCCTCATGGACACTGCCTTCCACTCCCTCCAGGGGGCGACCTGGTTCACAAAGCTGGATCTACGCAGCGCTTACCACCTCGTCCGGATCCGGGAGAGAGATGAGTGGAAGACAGCCTTCCGTACCCCGAACGGCCACTTTGAGTACCTGGTCATGCCGTTCGGGTTGACCAACGCTCCAGCCGTCTTTCAGCGCCTTATAAATGACGTCCTCCGGGACTTTATTGGCCTTTTCGTGTTCGTCTACCTGGACGATATTCTCATCTTCTCCAAGTCCAGGGACGAGCACCAGGTCCACGTGAGGCGGGTCCTCCAAAGACTGCTGGAGAATTGTCTGTACGTGAAGGCAGAAAAATGTGAATTTTACGCCAGAACTACGTCCTTCCCGGGGTTTATCATCGCCCACGACAAGGTGCTCCCAGACCCAGAGAAGGTGAAAGCGGTGGTGGAGTGGCCTACACCTGCATCTCGGAAGCAGGTGCAACAGTTCGTTGGCTTCGCCAATTTCTACCGCCGCTTTGTCCCCAACTTCAGCTCCATCGTTGGGCCACTGACCCGCCTCACGTCCCCGAAGGTCCCGTTCCGGTGGACCAAAGAGGTCGCTGCCGCCTTTAAGGCGCTGAAGGCGGAGTTCTCCTCCTCCCGGGTCCTTCGCCAGGTCGACCCCGCGCTGCAGTGCATCGTTGAGGTGGACGCCTCGGACACGGGAGTGGGAGCAGTGCTGTCCCAGCGGTCGCCGGACGATGGCGCCAAACGACCCTGCGCCTTCTTCTCCCAGCGCTTGTCCCCGGCGGAGAGGAACTACGATGTGGGGGACAGAGAGCTCTTGGCCATCAAGCTCGCCCTGCAGGAATGGCGCCACTGGCTAGAGGGGGCGAACCTGCCGTTTGTGGTCCTCACGGACCACAAGAACTTGGAATATTTACGATCTGCCAAGCGCCTGAACGCCCGCCAGGCGCGCTGGTCTCTGTTCTTCGCCAGGTTCCAATTTTCTATCACCTTCAGGCCTGGCTCTAAGAACGGCCTGCCTGACGCCCTCTCTAGGCAGTTCACTCCCGTGGAATCGGAGGAGACGCCCCACTCCATCCTGCCCAGGTCGTGCGTCGTGGGAGTCATCTCGTGGGATATCGAGGCCAAGATCCGGAAGACACAGGAGGTGGAACCTGATCCTGGTGGCGGACCGGAGGGAAGACTGTTCGTCCCATCTGCGGTCCGAGGAGAGGCCATCCACTGGCTCCACACCTCCCGGCTCACCTGTCATCCCGGCACCTCCCGGATGATCAGCCTCCTCCAACGGTCTTTTTGGTGGCCAGGCCTGCGGAGGGATGCAGCCCGCTACGCCCGGGCTTGCCCAGTCTGTGCCACCAGCAAATCAGGAAATGCCCCTCCAGCGGGTCTGCTCCAGCCTCTGCCCGTCCCCGGCAGGCCCTGGTCGCACATCGCACTGGATTTCGTCACCGGACTCCCCGTTTCCAACTCCTTTAACACCATCCTGACCATCGTGGACCGTTTCTCCAAGGCGGCACACTTCGTCCCCCTGCGAGGTCTTCCTACCGCCCTGGAGACGGCGGGCCTCCTCGTCCAACACGTGGTCAGGCTGCACGGGATTCCGGTGGACGTGGTCTCGGACCGGCGTCCCCAATTTTCATCCGAGGTTTGGAGGTCCTTTTGCAACGCCATCAGAGCCAAGGTGAGCCTCTCCTCCGGCCATCACCCCCAGTCTAACGGGCAGTGTGAGAGGACCAATCAGGAGCTGGAGGCTGCGCTCCGCTGTGTTGCAAGATCCAAGCCGACGTCATGGAGCAACCATCTCGCCTGGGTGGAGTACGCCCACAACACCGCCCGGTCTTCTGCAACGGGGATGTCCCCCTTCAAGGCGTCCCTGGGTTACGACCCCCCGCTGCTTCCAGCGCAGGAGAGCGAGGTAACTGTCCCGTCAGTTAGGGCGCACCTGAGGCAGTTCCGCTCCATCTGGGCCGCCGCGCGTCATGCGCTTTTACGCACAGCGGAGCGCAACAGGACCGTGGCGGACCGGCGTAGAAGACCTGCCCCGGCGTACAGAGTTGGGCAACTTGTCTACGTTTCCACCCAGGACGTCACCCTAAAAGGCGAGAGGAGAAAGCTGGCACAGCGCTTCATGGGTCCCTTTCCCATCTCCCGGATCATCAACCCGGTGGCTGTGCGCGTGGCTATTCCCCCCTCCCTCTGCATCCATCCCACTTTCCACGTGTCGAAGGTGAAGCTGGCAGTTACCGACCCCCTTTGCCCTCCTCCTGCAGCGCAACCCGCACCCCGGATGGTTGGTGGCCATCCGGCCTGGTCCGTCTCCTCCATCCTGGACTCCCGGCGCCGGGGTCGTGGGTTGCAATACTTGGTGGACTGGGAGGGCTATGGGCCCGAGCATCGACAGTGGGTGCCCCCGTCGTTTGTGTTGGACCCATCGCTCATCGCGGACTTCCACCGAGCGCACCCGGATAAGCCATCGCCAGGAGGCGCTGCTAGAGGGGGGAGTACTGTCACGCCGCGCCGCTCATCAACGGCGCCACCTGCTCACACACCTGTCAGTCATCAGTGGCGAGGGATATAAGCCGCCTCGCCCTGAGCTTTGGTCTGAAGCCGTAGACTTCATTTCCCTTCCATGGGCTTCTACCACATTCTCTTCAGCATCCTCGTTACCGGTAAGAAGATCACTTACCTCATCTTTCCAGTCTGTTCCCCTGTGCACAGGTGGATTCCTCGGCGGTGGACTATCCCGTCCCTCGTCTCTCCTCGCTGCTGCACCGAGCCCTGCAGGTGGCTGTCTCCCGGGCTTCCATCCTTGAAGCGCCAGTCATCTGTCCTAAACAAGTAAGCTTCTCTCCCTCGCCTATTCTCCTCCTGTGTTGGTGTGTGCTCATCACCCTGTGTCTAATTTCTCCCATAGGGTTGCCGGCTGAACGGTCTCCTGCCTCTGGGTCCGAAGCAGACGCCACCACCAACACATTAACATTCCGCAGACACGCACCCAAACATCCCTGTCTGAGCCTGTGTGTGTGCGTCTCCTGAGCCGAACGTTATGTCAATTTTTCATTAATTATAATTATATGATATGATTATTGGGGAGTTATACTGGGTGAATTTGATTTTTTGGGGGATTTTTGGAACCCCCATAAATTACGCCTATAGTGCGACCACACAGCCCCCCCCAACACCCAGAAGGGGTCTTAACCCTCCGGTACCTTGGGCTTGAACAATTGCCCATAACGGCTGTAATGTGGAACCACAGCGCTGACCGAAGCGCCTTCCTGTCGAGGTGGGTAGGAAAAAAAACTCAGTTACTGGTGGACCATCCTCTGGAGGGGGAAAAGGTGGGGAGGAAAAAGATTTGGTCTCCTGAAAACAGTTCTCTGAAGGGGGAACACAAACCTGTGGACCCACCATAGGTGGGCGCCTGTCTATGCAGATGGTTTCCTTACGCCCCCCCAAAATTTAACACAAAATGTTTCACCCCCATTTCACCCCCATTTCCAAAACTCTGAACGTGCCGTCATAAAACGGATGCAGTGGGGTTCTGTGTGCATCGTGTCTAACAAAAATGAATTTGGCGTTCTCTAAACGCTTTGGAACAAAAGTGCGGGGAAAACAGTGGTGCACCGGCCCTGGAACGCTGCCAGCCTCTGTCCTTGAAAAAAAGTGCGCGGATGAGTCAGTACTGGGCGCGGGACTCTCCAGCAAAAATTCACCCGGGATCCGTAACGGCTGACAAAAAACAAGCTCCGCTGGGGAAGCTGCCAAATCTTCCTTAGGCGCAGAGTGCAACCCCAGTAAGACCCAAGACAGGCGGTCAACCAATTTGTGTCCGTTAACGAGGCTCTGAGCGCTGCTTGAAGTGACCTGTGAAACCTCTTGCACAAACCATTAGCCTGTGGGTTGTACGTGGTGGTGTGGTGAATTTTGACCCCCAGGCTCTCGGCCATTGTGCACCAGAGTTCTGAAACAAACTGCGGACCCCTGTTGGAAGTGATGTCTGATGGGGATCCGAAACTTGTGACCCAGGATGACAAAAGTGTGCGGCCCACATTGGCAAATGTGGTGGAAGTCAGCGGAACTGCCTCTGGCCAACGCGTGGTGATGTCCACTATTGTCAAAAGGTGTGTAAAACCCTGCAACGGCAGAATGGGACCCACTAAATCCACGTGTACGTGGTTGAACCTCATGCTTGGAATATCGAAAGGCTCGAAGGGGGCTTTGGTGTGCCTCTTAACCTTAGCCCATTGGCACGTGACGCACGCTGCGGCTCACTCCTTCACATCTTTGCGTAAGCGAGGCCAGACGAATTTGAACCCCACCAGCTTAGCCGAAGCCCGTACATCAGGATGTGAAAGAGAGTGGACGGACTCAAAAATGCGGCGGTGCCAAGAGCTTGGAACCACCGGGTGGGGACGGCCAGTGGAGACGTCGCAAAGCAGGGGGGAGGGCACCCTTCTTGTACCAACTTGCTCTCCAGGTTTAGTCTGGTACCTGCGGATTGGAGTGTGCAAATGTCAGCCATGGCGGAAAAATCAATACCCACGTAGGCCGGAGAGACCAGCGCACGCGACAGGCAGTCAGCCACAACATTAAGCTTATCGGCTACATGTTGAATGTCGGTAGTGAATTCCGAAATTGCGGCCAAGTGCCGCTGCTGCCGGGCCGACCATGGTTCTGACACTTTGGCCGTTGCATGAGTTAGAGGCTTGTGGCTGACAAACACGGTAAATTCGCGACCCTCGAGCCAGAACTGAAAATGATGTGTGGCCAGGTAGAGAGCCAACAGCTCCCTGTCAAAAGCGCGATGCTTACGCTCGTTGTCTCGCAAAGTACGGCTGAAAAAGGCGAGAGGTTGCCACAAACCGGAGATGTACTGTTCTACCACGGCTCCTACCATGACGTCATATGCATCTGTTGTGAGTGCTAACCGCGCCAATGGGGATGGGTGGGCCAGCAAAGCTGGGTTGGCGAGCACCGTTTTGGTGCCTGTGAACGCCTGGACCCGATGGGGGTCCAGTCAGCGCTATCCGCGGGTTTCTTTTTCTTGAGCACGCAGTATAGCGGTTGCAGCAGCTGGGCTGTCCGAGGAAGGGAACAGTTGTAAAAATTGACCATCCCCCAAAATTCCTGCAGTGCCCTTACTGTCTGCAGACGTGGGAACTCTGACACCGCTTGTACCTTGTCTGGCAGCGGAACAGCGCCCTCTGATGAGATGCAGTGGCCCAAGAAATCAATCACCAGCAGCCTGAATTGACACTTTGCCAGATTAACTATCAGCCCGTGTGCTTCCAACTGTGGGAAAACTTGCTTGAGATGGGCGAGGTGCTCCTCCTCTGACACGCTAGCCACCAGAATGCTATCTAAGTAGACGAAAATGAACAGCAAGTAACAGAGCACCACGTCCATCATCCTTTGAAAAGTTTGGGCTGTGCCCTTTAACCCGAATGTCATGCGTAAAAACTCAAAAAAGGCAGAAAGGAGTTATCACCGCTGTTTTTGGTACGTCCTCGGTGTGAACCGGGACCTGGTGGTAACTGCAGACCAGATCCACTTTTGAAAAAATGTGCGTCCCAGCCAGGTGCACGGAAAACTTGAATGTGCGGATGGGGTAACGGTCATGTTCCGTGACATTGTTCAGGCGATGGAAATAACAGCACAGCCGCTACGAACTGTCGGTCTTGGGCACCATGTGCAGTGGGAACACCCAAGGGCTATTGGAGCGCCTAACAATCCCTAGACATTCCAAGTTAGCAAACTCCTTGCGCGCAATGGCTAATTTAGCCGCATCCAGGCGGCGTGGATGTGCAAAAACCGGCAGGCTTTTCATCGTGATGAAATGCTTGACCCCATGCTTGGTCATGGTATCGGAAAAGCTGGGCACCATGAGCGCGGTAAACTCAGAAAGCAAACGCTGATACTCATTCCCCGAGGCTAAAAAAATTTGCGTGTGTCGGTTGCCCAGCAACCCCAGCCATACAAGGTAGTGAAGCAAAAGACACAGCATCCGCTAAATGTCTGTTAGCAACATCGACAAGAAGACCATAAGAACACAGAAAATCAGCACCTAAGATAGGAACCGAAACATGCAGCTACCACAAAGTCCCACTTGTAGTTGCGTCCATGCAAACACACAGTCACCGACCTTTCTCCAAAAGTCTTGATGGGGGATCCATTGGCGGCCGTTAGTGACGGGCCGCAGCCATCCACCAGTCTATCAACGGCAACCGGCAAAATAAGGCTCTTCTGGGAACCAGAGTCCACCAAAAACTGTCTTCCGGAATGTTTCAGAATCAGAATCAGAATCAGAATAAACTTTATTGCCAAGCATGTAAAAAACACACGAGGAACTTGACTTGACATTGGTGCGCATGCGCGCGACACAACGACACGGCAGCCATAATAGGCGCCTCATCAAACAGAGATAGATAAGAAAGGGAGGGGAAGGGAGGGAACGACACAAGGGGGGAGGAGAAAAAAAACTTCGTTATCATAATACAGCTTATTTTTTTTTTTTTTTTTTATTTAAGTTTTTGTAAAGGGTATACAGGTCGTTACAGCAATGCAGTGTTTACATTTTCATCACATGTTCCCTTATTTTCTGATATCTGACAACATTGGAAGATTAATTCTTACAACACCCCTTATTTTTTTTTTTTTTTAAAGTGAAAGAAAAAGTGAAATTAAAGAGAAAAAAAAAACAAAACAAAAAACAAAAAAAAACCAAACAAACCAGTAAAAAACAAACAAAAAGAAAAAGTAAGTAAATAAAGATAAAAGAGCATCTGAGTAGCATTGGAACAAAGAGCGGAACCATTATTGAAATGGTATTTGTCAAAGATTAGATCTAATGGAAGACACATATGCGGTCCAGGGTTGCCAAAAGTTCATGAACCCATCCATGTCCTGTCTCAGTGCGAATGTCAACTTTTCCATCGAGTAAATGTCTTGGATCACGTTAGTCCAATCTTCAGGTGTAGGACAGTCCTTCAACATCCATTTTTTAGTTAGAGCTTTTTTGCTTGCCAATATTAAAACATTGAATAAGTATTTTTCTCCTCGTCTTTCCAGTGAGTCCGGTAGTAAACCCAAATACAAAGTTACAAAAGAAAAGGGAACTGTAATTTTGAATATTTTCCCCAATATTGTCTGTACATTGGTCCAATATTGGTGGATAACTGGGCATGACCAAAACACATGAAAATGATTTGCAGTCTTTTCACCACACAAGCGCCAACAGTTCAATCCCTTATGGGTAAATTTGATTTGTGCAGGTGTTCTGAAAAATCTTGCCAAGTTTTTCCATCCAAATTCTCTCCACTGCAGGGATGAGGTACTTTTCCATTGCTGTTTATTTAGCTTTTCCCATATTTCCAGATGTAAAGTGAAATTCCCCTCTTTTTCCCATCTCTCTTTTATATAAGATGTGTTGTCTCCTTTTAAGTCTTGAAGACCTTGGTATATTTTAGAAATGTATCTGATCCCTGGGATCCCTTTATATGCCATTAAGAAGACCTTCAGAACACCTGACTGGGCCCTTTCCAAAACCTCCTTTTTAAGTATATTGTTTATGTGGTGTCTAAGCTGGAAGAACCTGTAAAGGTCTTGATTTATTAGGCCTTGTTTTTTCAAATCTTCAAAACTTCTTAAGATTTGCCCTTTAAAAAAATCGTAATATTTTATCAGCCCCTTCTCCTTCCACTTTTTAAATCTGGTGTCTGTTTTATTAGGAGTAAAGTCCTGATCATAGGCGATCCATTGCAGAAGTCGATAGGGCTCTTTAGTTTGATTCTCTCTGACTATCTTAAACCAAATTTTTAGCGGGGTCTCTATCCACGGGTTAGTGTTATTCAAAAGCTTAGGTAAGACATTGTTCCCTATTATCGCCTGTAGGGGGATGTCACTTGTTATTTGGCATTCGATCTCCTTCCATTGTGCAGAGTAGACTGGGTTACATATCTCTACTAAAGTTTTAATTTGTGCGGCTTTAAAGTAGTCCCTGATATTTGGCAGCGCGAGCCCACCTTTGTCTTTGTTTAGCTGTAGGGTTCTATATCTGATTCTAGGTCTCTTGCCCTGCCATATGAATCTTGAGATCCTTCTGTCCAGCTCCTGCCATGTTTTTTTGGGAGGTTCTACCGGTATTGTTTGGAAAAGGTATAGAAGACGTGGAAGTATATTCATTTTGACTGCTTCAATTCTTTGTGCAATACCCAAGAATGGTATCATATTCCATCTTGCTAGGTCAGATTTTATTTTTGTCACCAGTGGATCATAGTTTAGTGATATAATTTTGTTGAGTTGTTTCGGGATATTGACCCCCAGATATTTCATAGATTCCGACTCCCAGTTAGTTTTGAGTTTGCTTAGTGAATAATGATTTGGGTCATAGTTGAATGTTAAAACTTGGGTTTTATGCATATTTAATTTGTACCCCGATAAATCTCCATACTCTGAAAAAACTGAGGTTAGTTCTGGTAAAGAAGTGTCCGGCTGCCCTAGGTATATTAAAATGTCATCAGCAAAGAGTGCTATTTTATGTTCCTTCTGACCAAGTGTAATACCTTGAATTTTTTGGTTTTGTCTTATCCATTGGCTCAGAGGTTCTATGAAGATTGCAAAGAGCAGTGGAGACAGGGGGCAGCCCTGACGACATCCTCTTTCCAGTTCAAAAGATGATGATAAATTACCGTTAATCCTTATTTTAGCTGTTGGTTTTTTATATAATGCCTGTATAGTTCTAATGAAGTTGTTATGAAAATTGAAACTGGATAAGATTCTGTATAGAAAAGACCAGTCAACCGAATCGAATGCTTTTTCAGCATCTAATCCTAATATGACTGCATTTAAGTTATATTTTTTTATATGATGAATTATGTGTAAAGTGCGTCGAATGTTGTCTTGTGTCTGTCTTTGTCTTATAAAACCTGTTTGGTCTAAATGAATTAGGTCTGTCAGTATATTCTCTAACCTTTTGGCAAGGATAATGGTAAAAAGCTTATAGTCCTGATTTAGTACACTGATTGGTCTGTAGTTGGAGCACTCTAGTTTATCCTTTTCAGGTTTAGGTATAACTGCAATGACCCCTTCTCTCCAGGAGGGGGGGATTTCCCCTGTGTGGAGGACATAATTAAATGTTTTCAGGAGGAGAGGAGATAGTTGCTGTTTAAAGGTTTTGTACCACTCTGCTGTATAGCCATCAGCTCCTGGGGATTTGTTAGCTTTAAGTTTCATAATTGCTTTTTCCAATTCTTTAGAATGTATTTCTGACAGTAGTGTTTTATTTTGTGACTCCGTAAGTTGGGGAAGGTTTAATGTGTTTAGGAATGCCTCGGATGCGTTTTTATGTTTTTTTTGGGAGTATAAGTTCTTATAGTAATTCTCGAAGTTTTTAAGAATATCCTGAATTCTGAATTTTATTTCCTTTGATACTGGGTCTCTGATTTTGTAGATTGCTCTTTCTGTTTGATGTTTCCTCAATTTATAGGCTAGCAATTTTGCCGATTTACTGCCTGCTTCATAGCATTTTTGTTTCAGAAATGTAAGTTTCTTCTGGATTTCTATTGTGTAGATCTCATTTATTTGGTTTTTAATTTCCTTAATCTTGAGCGAGTCAGTAGAATGAGTGTTGCCTTTGTGTTCTTTTTCTAGGTTCCTAAGTTCTGACTCTAATGTGGATAGTTTTTCTAGTCTTAGTTTCTTTTGGGTTGCCAGTTTTGCAATAATCTTTCCTCTTATTACAGCTTTACATGCATCCCACAGTATTAAAGGGGATACTTCTCCATTATCGTTATCTTCCAAATATCTGAGAATATCTGACTCCAATTCATCTTTCAATGGTCCTTTCAGGACATTTGAATTTAACCTCCAAGAAAATGTATTATTTGTGTATTTTTGGATATTTAAGTCCATGTAGATCGGACTGTGGTCGGAGAGATCCATCAGTCCTATTTTACATGTTTTTACTCTACCAATGTCTCTATTAAACATAAAAAAATAGTCAATCCTTGAGTAAGATGAATGTGGAGTTGAGTAAAATGTATAGTCTTTTACACTGGGGTTGAGTTCCCTCCACACATCACAGATTCCCATTTCTTTTAGTAGCATCCGAGTCTTCCTGTTTTGGGTGTTATTTTGATGTGGGGAATTACCAGAAGCATCCCAGTATGGATTCAGTCTAAGATTAAAGTCCCCACCACATATCACTAAACCTTGAGCTTTAGTTATCATTAGGTCGAATACATTTTTATAAAATTTCCAGTTAGCCCCTGGGGGAGCATACACATTCAGCAGGGTGATATCTTCTCCCTCTAGCCGCCCAGTTACCAAACTGTATCTCCCTTCTTTATCTTTGTGTTCTGATTTTTTTTCAAATGTAATTTTGGTTGATATCAATGTCGCTACTCCCCTCCTCCTCCCTGATTTATATGAAGATGAAGAGATCATTTTAAACCCTTGTCTACTGAGTTTATTGTGTTCCACGTCTGTTAGGTGGGTTTCTTGTAAAAGTATTATTCCTGCTTTGTCTTTTTTCATTTTGCCTAGAATCTTGGATCTTTTAACTGGATTCAGGATCCCTTTTACATTATATGAAATTATTTTGGTTACACCCTGTTTCTCCATTGTGTTGTTTTGTTTAGTATAACTGTGTGGTGGCCCTCTTTTGTGCTACTCAGAAACTGAAAGAACATTAAAAACAAGAAAAACATTAAGAACATAGTGTAAAAAACTTTAAAACAAAAAACTGTCAAAAGAACTTCCTGAGCTGAGGTCTTTTTAAAGACCCTGTAAGAGCCTTGATGGAGTGAAGGCTCTGAGGGAAATTCCTCAAACTCTGTTACGTGTTGAGGGCCCTCTCGTACCACTGAAAGTAGTCCCATGCTTTTAACGTGAGTTTCAGAACCCAATCCAAACTTGTAATGATTTTTTTTTTTTTTTTCCTTTTATGCCTAAACCCTGTGAAATTGTGTGCACCCTCCCACCCCCATCACATCAAACATTCACGCAAAAACAGTATTTGTTAGTATGAGCAGAACATGTGGATTATTGTCACATTTCTATTTTAACAAGTTTTTTTTTTTTTTTTTTTATTACAAAGACTTATTTGTTTCAAATAATATGATTGTTCCATGAAATGTTTTACCACATGCTGAATATGCATCTCCTTTAATGTTTGTTACCTTGTATGAGGGGGGTTGGATGTGCGGATTGATTCAAGAGAAAGGAAAAAAAAAAAAAAAAAAAAAGGTCGCTATTCCAACCTTAAAACGGATAGTTTATCCGCGACGCTCTGGTGCTGGGTTTCCCGCTGCTGGTCCGTGGATTTTGAGGGTCTTTGTGTTGTCCATGTTTGCGCTTTGATCTTCTCACTCGGGTCTGCTGCGGGTTTAAACACCGTTACCGGGAGCCCTCTTCTCGCCATGTCAGCTGTTGCTTCTTCCGCCGAATTATAGAGACACGTTTCATCGCCGTAGAAGACCCTTAACTTCGCAGGAAATGGTGTCTGAAAGCGCAATTTCTTCTCTCTTAACACCTTTTTCGCGTCATTGTATTCCCTGCGCTTTTTAAGGACCTCCGGGGCGTAATCGTGTTCCACGTAGACTTTTCTCTCCTGGTGCATAAATCCTTTTTTCTGCCAGGCCAGTCTTACAACCTCTTGTTTTATTTTGAAATTGGAAAATCTTACCAACACCGAACGTGGGGGCGCTTCCGCCGCCGGCCTAGCGGCTAATGAACGATGTGCCTTTTCTATCTTCAAGTCGGTGGTTTGTGGAATATCCAATTTCTCTCTTAGTAAGGATTCCACGCATTCTGCCATTGAGTTAAAACCATTTTCGGTTCCTTCTATCAGACCATGAATTCTTATGTTGTCTCTTCTTTGTTTTCCTTCTTGGTCGGTTAGCTTAGCCTCTATAGCTGCTTGTCTTTTGCGTAGGTCCAGCACAGAATCTTCGAGCACTTTTATTCGATCCTCTGTTTCCAAGATTCGGTTCTCGGCCTGGTCCACTCTGCTGTTTGTCCTTTTCAATTCTTCTCTGAATTCCCGAAATTCGGCCGTAACATCTCGGCGAAATCGTCGTAGTTCCTCAAATAGTGATTTCAGGCTAACCCTTTTGTTAGCTATCACCAGCTCCTCGTCTTCTGAACGGGGATCTTCCAGTTCAGATTCTCCGGCCGATACGTGTCCTAGCCTGGAGAATTTCAGTTTCTTCTGTTTTCCTTTAGACATGATGATTTTGTCTTTTGATTTTCACTCCTCCAAAAATCCGTTAAGTTTGATTTTCAAGGTGTTATCCTGGATTGAGTCTGAGAGCTTCAGTGTTAAGCTGCAGTCGCCATGGCGTCCAGACCGGAAAGGATAATACAGCTTATTTTTAAGCAGATTATGATTACAATGAAAAAAAATCTCTCAATAGCACAGAGCAACAACTCAGAATTTCACAAGACACAAGAGAGCAGTGTACAGTATATCTTTAATCAGTTCATGAATCAATGTGTGTGCGGTGTTGAGCAGTGTTGATGATAATAAGAGAGACCCAAGGACCCTTGGCAGAAGATGTTTTGTCTGTCTGGCGCCCAGTCTTATCTGGCGCTGCAGCTGGCTGTCCAAGGCCTTGTGCTCATGATTTTGAAAAAACACAGTCTGCAGACAGCCAGGAGGAATTTTCATGGGGAATAATAATGCCAAATAGGACTGATCACAGAGGAGACTTGTATTTCTTCTGTAGATTCAGTACATTAATCCTTCATTGCGCAGCTTTGAATTCGTCGTGGAAAGACCTGAGCGAACCCATGATGTAATCCACCTTACGAGACAGTTCTCCAGTAGTCGCTATCAGGGTCTTCTCCAGTTTCTCAATTTGTTGGATGCACCTCGCCTGGCCAGCATTTTGATAGGTTGAATCCATCTTCAGCAATTTACGGTAAACCAAGACAATTCCCGTCCCAATCAGAATTATCCCAATCACCAAGATTACGAAGATAAACAAATCTTCAATATCTTCGATAGAGAGATTAGAGAGACACAGCATTTTCCAATTACCTGTGTCACATAGATAGCCCACTGGAGCCGTTCCAGCGGGGCAGACAGCTTCCCCCGGAGCACTTTTCCTTGTTGAAAAAATAGTGTCAATTGTGTTCAAAGCCCAGCTTATTAACTCCATAATTTCTTTTCGGCGGTCGCAGTTAGACGCAGACAGACAACAGCAAGCTGGGATCCAGTAGTAGGAGGGGAGGAAAAAGTCAGCAGGAGAGAAGAAAAAAGCGTCTGCTCTCTTGGGAGGGCGGAAGTGATGTCTTCACTTGAGGACAATGTGTGTCCTCAATGAAGAGCAGCTTCTCCCTGTTGTTAGCGGTTGTAGCTGCCACTGATCACTGGGTTGGTCCGTTTGTCTGGCCTCTTGAAATGACACGGCAGCAGACAACGTTGCATGTTGGTGCCAAAATGTTGGTGGTAAAAGCACGCAGTCCCATTCCTGTGTCTCCGAGTGGCTGTTCTGGCCACCACCTGTGACTCCTTGACTTCGCTGGACTCCACCGATGATCCCGGTCTCACTGCCTAGCCACTGAAACTCTTGTTTGCCAGGATAATGCGATCTGTTTCCTCTGCCAGTGAGCGGTAGTCCCTGACCGCCAGCAGCTGTGAGTTGTCCAGGATTGTCCTCGCCAAAGCCAGTAGTTTCTTCAGGAAGAGGTGGGCGAAGAGGAAGGATCCATCATCTGCACCCAGCAAAGCCAGCATACTCTCCATTAACTCCACAGCCGATCCATCTCCTAATTCCAAGTGTGAGAGGAGCCTCTCTGCTCTCTCTCCGGCGGAGAGTGTGTAACGCCGCAGCAGCAGCTGCTTGAGAGCATCATACTTGCCCTTGGCTGGGGGAGTGCGAAGCAGGCTCACTGTGCACTGAGTGGAGTGCGGGTCCAGTGAAGCCACCACGTAATGGTACTTCGTGTCATCTGCCGAGACTCTGCGGAGAGCGAACTGGCTTCCACATGAATGAACCAGGCGGCCGGGACGTGGAGCCAAAAGTCTGGGAGTTTGATGGCCACCGTGAACGCAGCAGGGGGAACCCCAAGCGCGGGTGTTCCCACGGAGGTACTCGGTCCCTCTTCCATTTCCATGTCAGGTCACCACTGTAGAGGAATGAACAAGATGAGACACGAGCGTCACAGACACAGACTATATTCCTCTAACTCAAAGTCAGACTGGGCTCTGGGTGAATCCTTTATACAGCTTACATTCTCTTCTTTATCACCTGGAGTACATACATTAATATACATCACAAAAGAGCACAACACAACACAATTCATTCACGCCTGGCATCCCAAGTGTGAAGGTGCATCTTCATATAATTTTCTCCTCCCTGGCACTCTGGCGCCTACCGTTGCCACTTCTCCTTTCTTCTCTCGCATTTCCATCTCTCACCCTCTACCCCCTATTCCCCAAGTCACTGGATGGAGTAAGACCTCCCGTTGTGCCACTACAACAGAGCTTTTAAACTGTTACCCTCACACTTTACATGCTCCTCGCTAATAACTTGCAAGTAAATAACTGACCAAGTTTATTCTTTTTTGTCATTTTATTAAAGGAGGACTATGCAGAAATTGCAGGGGATTACTGGCAATACCAGATAGCAGTTATGAACATAATCATCCACTAGTCCCAACCAAATTTGATAAAGGTTTTTACTGATGATGCATGATGACTTCAAGTTTGTCTGCTCCGAGTGAACCAGTAATTAACTGGTATCATTACATGTTCTGCCCTACTCTAGAAATTAATAATTAAGTTGCAACACAGGATTTTTATCTCTGAGCGGAAAACTGGCTTATACTCACCCTGCTGGTGTAACCGTATCAGCCTGGCAAACATCATAAATAAATTCATAACTCTGCAGTTTCATAAATTATCATATTTGGCATGACAGCATAAGAGATGTTTCTTTGCACTCTAGTTATATTTTTAGGTATTTCTGGAATATTTGAATGTTGAAAATATTGCACATTCTACCTATAAGGTTCTCCCTTCCACACAAATTGTGACAATCACTTTTTTTTTTTTTTTGCCATTTTCATACCTAATGTAACAAAAGCAAACAGCAAGTAAAAAACCCCCCACCATTATCAGGCTGTCAGTAAGGATTCATTTATACATAAATAGGTTATTTTTCCTCCTCTATAATCCAGAACAGATCACCATTTCCCAATAAAACCAATGTAGAGGGTGTAAGGAAAGGATGTGAAGGCGAAGCACAAGCGTAGGTCGACACAGATTCTTTATTGACCCTCTAACATAAATACAGCCGATTGACCCCAGTGTTGCCCGCTGGGGGCCATGTGTCTGGTAGGAAAGTTTTTGCGTTGCTGAGGCATGTATAACAAGCTCTTTTATACACGTTAAACAGACAGAGAGAATGCATGGCACATTAGCATAGTGATTGTCATCTAATACACATCAATCAATACACATCATTAGCATGACATCAGCTAGCGCCCGGCCCGGACGTCTTCTCCGAGGACGCATACATAACAGTCCCATCTGATTGCCCCCTGGGGCTCTCTGTCCATATGTAAATTGTCCTCCGTTTCCTCCAGCCCTGATGAGTGTGAGATAGTGTCCGTCCGCAGTGTGCTGGGTCACCACACCATGACCACATTGATATGGAGGGTCAGTTTTCCAGAGGGAGTGCTCTTAGGACCTCCACTGTAGGGCTATTCCTTGACACTCAAAAATCAAGAATCATGTTTGTCAAGTATAAAAGAATTTCAATCTGTTCTGTTTCCAGAATATATAATAATCATATTTAGGACCAATTTCAGAGTGACAGTACAATAATAGGAGCTCTCAAACCAAGCTTTCTTCTCAGTGGCTTTTGGTGGGTCCCTTTTATTTTAGTGTGTTTTAGGATTTTTGTGACATTACACACCTGCAAAGTCAAATAGCCCAACGTCCGCCTGCACAGGAGTTCTCCTCTCCCACAAAATAGGACTGCAAAGCCCGAAACACCTTGTTTGGATTAGCTTTTCTCTTCCACATGGTTACCATGTAATGCCTACACAGACCTGCTACACGCCTTCAATAAACCCTCACAGTGGTGCTGGAGAAGGAAAGCCTGGTCACCATTGGTAGAAAGAGGCTAAAAAACGTCAGGAACTTCAAGTATCTTGGATATACAATAACTAACTCTCTAAATACCCCACAATCCCTCTATGCATGGATAGGAGCTGTGTTGTAGAAATGGGAAGAACTAAAACACATTCTAACTGACAGGTGTATACGGTTTGCAACTAGAGTTAAATTCTTGACTGCATGTATATGATCAAGACTTCTGTACAGTGTCCAAGCCTGGGATTTATCAGAATAAGAACTTAGAAAAGTTGAGAATGTATGGCATAGCTTCCTTAGGAAGATGGTACGAGGAGGGTATGAACCTCCTCCTAAATGCCAAATGTAAAAAGGATAGGGATCCCAAAACAGTCGACTGGAGTTTTAAGATATCTAATAAACAACTACACAAAATCACCGGTACCTTACCCATCTGTGAATTCTGCTATATGCAACACCTGAAATACCTGGCTCATCTGTGCAGGTTGGAAAACAGCACTCTACAAAAACAGGTGCTGTTTGAACGTACCCAGGACAGGATATGGGGCAAGGTAGAAGGCATACTTGACATTGATCGGCAAGAAGCCCACAGAATGATTATGGACAAAACTGACTTCTTGCAACTTCTTGACATGAATTTTCAGGAGCGCCCCAAGGTTGTGAAGCGGCCAAGTGGGAAGCAGAGATGATGATAATGTACTGCATTATTTAAACTGTATGGTGTTTTGGCTGAAGCATGCCACAGACATTTCATTAACACCTCTGGGAAATGGGTCTATATGTGGAAAAAAGAGGGCTAAGGGACAATTCATTTATCTTCAACCTCTTAATCCTTTCCAGGTCGCAGGGATTGCTGGAGCCTATCCCACCATCTTTGGGTGAGAGGCAGGGTGCACCCTGGACAGATCGTTCATACCTAAGGACAATTTAGAATCCCCAGTTGATACCAATTAACCTAACATGTCTTTGGATTATGGGAGGAAACCAAAGTACCCGGCAAAAACCCATTCAGACATGGGGAGAACATGCAAACTCCACACAGAAAGGTCACCAGTGGAAAAGGGTGGGATCAAACCCATGACCTTCTTGTTGTGCTGCCACAGTGCTAACCACTGCTCAGTGGAGTAGTGGTTAGACTCAGACATGCAAACAGTTAATCTAAGAAACAGTCAAACACACATTCACAAAATGTGGTCAGACGCACGCACGTGAGTGCGCAACACACACACACACACACACACACACACACACACACACACACCTTCCATGCATTCATTGAGAGATACAGAATTTGTGCAGCTATGTTTTTCCCTCTGGGTGTCTCAACATGTTCAGTCAGGTTTGCTTTGCACATGAAAACAAAAGATGAAGTCACACAGGAACTGTGAAGAAGGTGGACATTAAGCTGAAAAGGACACAATTTCCCTGGATTTAGTTAGACCTTTGAACTTGTCCACTCCATCATAGGGGACTGATAGAAAAAAAGAGCAACAGTCTTGTCTGATATTGTTTATTTGTTTTGTCCCAAGGTCAAGTGAGTAGCTGCATTCACCACAAAGTGCATAGGCCAGGAAATATCTGTCTTCAAAGTACTGATTCACTTCTATTTCAGTTATAAACCACCAGAAATAATCACATGTGCATACAGAGTCATTCCACTTATAATTATGAGATGTGTCCCCTTCAAAATCAACTCTGTGTGTGTACAGCAACTTTGGGATATTTTTTTATTTTTTTTAAATTTTAAATTTATTTTTTAAATTTTTTTTCCCCTTGTCCTGTCAGGCAGCTAGGCAAGCAGAACAGGGATCTGTCACCCTTATTGTGCCAAAACAGATTTACTTTGCCAAGAGGAACTTATACAGTACCTAACTGTGTATTGTACATTGTTGTAAACTTCTCCTGTGATAACTTTTAATACTTTATTTTAATTATTTTACCCATGGAAGACCCGACAGGATGGGGAAGAGGGAAAGGAAGTGTGTGGAGGGGGAAAGAAAAGGGAGGGGAACAGACAAAAAACCAAACAAACCAACAACTAAAACAAACAAAAGACAAACTGCTTCTTCTACCAAAGATGTCTCAACATGAGTCTGGTTTCCGCACCTGTGAAAGGAGAGACACTTGTGCGTGTACGTCTGCATGCATACAGTATATATGAGAGAGCGTGGAAAATAAGTGTGTGCATGTGAGTAGTTTGTCAGGAATCAAACGAAGCGGAGGGCCGGTCGCAGCAGCTCTCCCCCCGGGATCCCCGAGCAGGCAAGGCAGCGCCACCAACCCCCACAAGGCACAAACGTCCAAGGTCAGCAAGCCCCAGGAAAGCCAGGCATCCGCCCCCAGAGGACGATCGAGGGAGGCCAGGTCGCTCGGCGGCTGGCGCGGCGAGCCCACCAACTTTGGGATGTTTACTAAAACAGTACATATTTTACCTTCAATCTATATAAGTAGTTTACAGGAGTATAAGAATATGAAATTTCAGGGCTGAAAACCACATTTAAGCCTTCTTATATGATATTGCTAGGTGGTGTAGGGGCAAACAGATAAAACGAACAAATCAAACATCTGGAAGGCATCAATTAATTTTCATTTTATTTTTTAATGATCTAAATGAAGCTCTCATAAAAGAAAACTTACAATTTATTACATATTGGCTATTTTATTTTGAAACTTTGAAACTATAATTATATCTGTATTTATTATGATGCCAAAAAACCTTTAATTTGCTTTCAACAAAATTTCTTAATGTAACAGAACAACTTATCCAAATCACTTATGATGGAAGTAGTACGTCATTACGTAGGACCTTATTAGGTGATGCTTTCATGACCGCTCGTTTTATTTTATATTTCATGCCACGAGGACTCAATATTCTGATTTAACCATCTCAAACTATGCCACGTATGTAGTGATGAGGTTGATACTATTATTTTAAATAAAAAAATAATTTCTTTTTTTTTTTTTTTTTTTTTGCTGAAAAACCAAAACACGAATTAGTTATACATCTGTGCTTCTTGTGCCGTGTGTAAAATATCCCGGCCGACTTTAAACGTCTCGTTTTACTGTCTTTCCTGGTCGTGGGGACGTCGCGGCTCAAGACGCCCACTTTGACTTAAATCCTATTTATCTCATAAAAACACCGATGAGGTAAACGGTCAAGGAAGATATAATTTCAAGAGAGTTTAATTTTTCAAGTGTCCAAACACACAAATCATGTTTCCACGTGATTTTGCCTGGGGAGCGGGAACTGCAGCCTATCAGATAGAAGGTATGTAAACACAACCACGAGACTTGAATCCAAGTCACTACTACATTATAGCTACATTAGTAATTTGTGCAGATATGGATTGTGCGTTTTTATACCAAGAAACTCGCCCCAGAGCTCTACAATAAACCCCACATTTAGTAAACATTACCTTGATTTTATAACAAGTCACTTTGAACCTTTACAACTGGTAAGACAGTGCTGACTGTTGGAATGTTGTTATGAGATCCCATCAGGCTATAATCACAGGATAAAGACAGTCACCCAGAACAATTAGCAGAGGTGAGTTATGAATCAGGTGGACCAAAGTCATGCTTTTCAATCAAGCGGACTGCTGAGGTTCTGGCTGCACTGCACTTGCCATCTGCTCACAAGCAGTGCACCTGTGTGGAAGCATGTTTTTGTCTTTTTATTGCAATTATATACCAAATCTTGAAGCAACAAAAAAGTTCTCTTGAGACACTTTAATAGAAGACAAATTGGAGCAAAATGAAAGCAATAAATCCTAGTTGTTGTGAGGCCATAGATACACTTGCAATAATTTCACTGAAATCCACAGACTCACTGGAGCTCCCTGCAGATCTATCAGTTATTCTTATTTATGTCAACTCCCTACCCAATTTTTATGAAATACAACAACTTTTATGTGCTCTCTGAGGTGGCTGGCAGGCAGACGGAAAGGGACCAAGTATCTGGGACACATTTTGTCACGAGAAGGGTAGAGTGTTTGGGGACCAGAATGGAGATGTGGCCTGTAACAGCTATGAGCTCTGGAAGAAAGACCTGGAGTGTATCCAGCAGCTCAGATTGACTCACTATCGCCTGTCTTTCTCCTGGGCTCGCCTCCTGCCTGATGGGACAACGCAGTGTGTCAATCAAAAAGGTACTTCTACAGTCTCAAGAGAATAGAATTATATTCAAGACTGTTTTATGTGGTTTTAAGTACTGCTGTGAATTATTACCTATGTGCAACACTGTCTGCCATACAGGTGTACAGTACTACAACAAAGTGATTGATGACTTGCTGGCCTCTGATGTGTCACCAATGGTCACCCTTTACCACTTTGACTTGCCTCAAGCTCTCCAAGATCAGGGTGGCTGGAAATCACGTCTGATTGCGAATCTCTTCGACAACTATGCCCAGTTTTGTTTCCAGACATTTGGGGACCGCGTCAAACTTTGGATCACCATCAATGAGCCTCAGGTGGCTGCCAAACTGGGTCACGAAGACGGTATCCATGCTCCAGGATTGAAAGAAAAAGGCACCGCTGCCTACTTGGTGGGCCACAACATGCTACGTGCCCACGCCATGGCCTGGCACAGCTACAACTCTGTCTACAGGCAAAAGCAGAGGGGTGCTGTGTCTCTGGCCCTCAACAGTGACTGGTTTGAGCCTCTAAATCTGTGTTGCAATGAGGATATCATGGCTACCAAACGTGACCTCGCATTTACTCTGGGATGGTTTGCCTGGCCAGTGTTTGTCTCTGGAGATTATCCAGAAATAATGAGATCTGCCATAGACACACAAAGCGAGAAGATGGGATACAGTGGAGCCTCACGACTTCCTAATTTCTCCAAGGATGATCCTGTCATTTTGGGTACAGCAGACTTTTTTGCATTGAATTACTACACGTCGCGCAAAGTCAAAGCAGGAAGAGGTTGTGGAGAAGCATTGTCTATGAAGAGTGATAGGGATGCAGAAGAAGTGTTGGATCCCTCCTGGCCAATTTGTGGGTTATCTTGGCTGGCTGTGGTGCCCTGTGGCATAAGGAAGCTTCTAAAGTACGTAAAGGTAAAACAAAACCTAAAAAAATAATTTTAAATATTTCCTACACAAGGGGTCTCCAGTTTGTGGCTGTAGAGCTACTGTACACAAGTCTTTTCTACTCATGAGCGGAGGCTCGCTGTGGCTTTGAAGAAAACAAAACCGAAAAACAGGATATTATGAGAAAAGTTTTCAGTTTATGTGAAAAATCTCAACTTTTTGAGAAAAGCTGCAAATTTTAGATAAAAACTTCATAAATTTACATGAACAAGGCAAACTTAGAAGTAAAAAGTTGCAAATTTATAAGAAAAAAGTCACAAATTCCAGAGAAATGTCAGAAAGAAAAATAAAAAAGCCTCAGCTTTATGAAAAAAGTTAGCAAATACTTAAAAATTTAAGGTAAAAATCTCACAAATTTACTTATTTTAATCTTAATAATTATTCTCTGGTTTCAGTCTGCTAAAATGTTCTTTTTTCTTACTATCAAAGTGATTTGACCAACATAAAGATAGATCACCTTCATCCAAACAAGGGAAACACTTTGACATTTGTTCAGCATCTTTCTATCGATTTGCCATGCAGTAATCTCCTTTCAACACCTCCAGAAACACACTAATGCTTCATTAGTGCTGTCACATTGAATGAAACACTTACTTTGCTGAAAAATGTTTGCAAACGAGCAATTTCCTGCTGTTGTGACTTGTCACAGGCCATTAGCTTGAGGCTGGCACCGTTGAAATGCAACTAAACGGCACACTGTAGACCAATCTGTCTCTCCTCTGAGTGCCTGACAGGCATGATGCCTTGTTTGATGGTAATATTTGCCCTGTGACTTTTCAGGATACTTTCAACAACCCAGCAGTCTACATTACAGAGAATGGTTTCTCTCAGGTGGGGCAAGTGGAAATTGAGGATGCCCAGCGCTGTGAGTTTTACAAGGAGACCATCAAGGAGGTGGCTAAAGGTAATGGCTGGTAAATAAATAGAGAACTTTTATATCCAGTATAGATGCCATCATTGTTATAGCTGTGTAACAAAACAGCAAATACTAACCACTACAGAGAATGCTTATTAAAGGTTCCTTGATGTTTTTAGTACCCCTGGAAAAGTTCTATTAAGGATATTTTTTCAAACCTCACTGAAAGTGAATGAACCATATAGAGGATTTTAAAGCGATATTCTAATACATTTCCAAAAACAGAATTATTTCACCCCAAACAGTTTTCAGAGAACATTCATCAGATTTATAAAACATTTGGGCAACTCTCACTGAACATTTTATTTGTCTGCTGGGAGGTAGGTAGACAGCAGTACAGTCCTGTCATTTATTATACGAGCCAAGCAGTTAAAATATTTTTATTTCATAGTGTTAAAAATATCTTTTTTAATGTTTTCGTTTTAATCTAGCCAGATATGTGACTTTGTTTAAAAGCCTTTTATAGAAAGAATAAAAATCAGAATGTCTGGTGAAGTTTCAGCTTGTAAAATCTGCTTTCTGTTAGGTCATATGATTTATAATTAAGCCTTATCGGTACACATGTCTGCATTTTACAGTTATAGTAGACCACTTGAGCTTCAGCTAGTGTCCTTATTCAAGCTAAGAAACCACCAATGTGGTGACCAATTTGCATGTTTTGCCATGTTGTGGCGCAGCCATTACTACTGTTTGACAACATCATGGGAAGCTGCACTGACAATGTTAGGCAGTGACAGCAATACAAGTAAGAGTGCTTAACTACTTTAAGCTATGACATTACTTAAAACTCTTTCATGTCATTGCATTTTTTTTTAATATAATAGAGAAGCATTTAATCAATTTAAAACCCACATCTCTAAGATGTGTCACCAGTCGGAGCGGTATTTGGATGTGTTTTTTGTTTTATGTGTTTGTTTTGTGCATATTCTGCCGAGCGAATATCACCTATAGCCGGCATGATATTCTGAAGATCGGAATATGTTACGAGGGGAAAGTAACAAGTGAGTTTCTCCGCTCACACAAGATCCCGGTGGAAGTAGCGAGGAGCCCCGGCTCTCCGTGGATTACCATCCCAGCGGGGAGGAGGCGCAGGCGGCGGAGGGAGAGGAAGCAGAAGCGGGGCTGTAGGGCCTGCGTGCTAGTAAGGCTACGGAGGCAGCCATTCAAACCACCGCTTCCCAGCCTTTTCCTCTCAAACGCCAGATCTCTCGTGAACAAGATGGAGGAACTAAGGCTACAGATCAAGGCAAACAGTTGTGCCAGGGATGCATGCATTCTTCTTATCACCGAGACCTGGCTTCAACCATCTATTCCGGACTTGGCTATCGAGCTAGCGGGGCACAGTACACAGCGCTATGACCGAACAGCGGATTCCGGTAAGAGCAGAGGAGAGGGGCTCTGTGTGTATGTAAATAACAGCTGGTGTACTAACTCAGTGATCATGGAAAGTCACTGCTTACCGGATATAGAGTATCTGACTGTTAAGTGCAGACCCATTTATCTCCTTAGGGAGTTTACTGTAGTATTGGTAAGGGCTGTTAATATTCCACCGGATGCTAATGCTGACTTAGCTATTGGATTGCTACATGCTAGCATTAGCTATACACAGAGTATTTACCCTGACGCCGTGCAAGTTATAGCAGGGGATTTCAATCATGCAGACTTAAAGGCAGCACTCCCTAAATTCCATCAGCATGTCAAGTGTGCTACTAGGGGAGTGAACATCCTGGACAAGGTCTATTCAAACATCAAACTGGGCTACAGGGCTAGACCATTACCACATCTGGGCCAGTCTGACCATCTGTCCATGCTATTAATTCCTGCATATGCCCCCCTCAGGAAAACTGCTCCCATCATCTCGAAGACTGTTGCCACATGGTCGGAGGATGCTTCCCAGCAGCTGCAGGACTGCTTCGACAGGACCAACTGGGAAGTCTTCGAACATCAGGACCTGGAGTTGTTCACAGATAGTGTACTGTGCTATATCAAGAACTGCATAGACACTATCATAGTGAACAAACGGATCCGTATCTTCCCTAATCAGAAGCCCTGGATGAACCGGGAGGTCCAGCAACTGCTGAGGGAGAGAAACACCGCCTTCAGGTCTGGTAACAGCGAACTCTACAGCACAGCTCAGGCCAACCTGAAGAGGGGCATCAGAGAGGCTAAGGCAGACTATAGGAGGAGGATTGAGGACCATCTGGACAGCAACAATGGCCGGCAGGTGTGGCAGGGCATCCAGCACCTGGTCAACTATCGAATAAACCCGGGAACCGCGGTAGGTGACCTCACGCTGGCGGAGGAGCTGAATATCTTCTTTGCCCGCTTTGAGGTCGCTGCACCTGTCTCGGCCAACCTACACCAGGCCCACAGCAGTACGTTCCTCACTCTGGAGGAACATGAGGTGAGGCGCACCCTGCGATCCATCGACCCAAGAAAAGCAGTGGGTCCGGACGGCGTCCCGGGACGTGTGCTGAGGGACTGTGCAGATCAGCTGGCTGGAGTCTTCACTAAGATTTTCAATCAATCCCTGGCACAGTCCACTGTTCCATCCTACCTGAAGTCCTCCACCATAGTCCCCTTACCCAAGAAGCCTCACATCTCCAGCCTCAACGACTACAGACCAGTCGCACTCACCCCAGTGGTGATGAAGTGCTTTGAAAAGCTGGTCTGTAGTCATATCATAGCAGCCCTGCCCCACAGTCTTGACCCCCACCAGTTTGCCTACAGAGCAAACCGATCCATAGAAGACGCGGTGGCCACAGCGCTCCATGCCACTCCAGCCCACCTGGAGCGGCAGGGGAGCTATGTGCGGATGCTCTTCATGGATTACAGCTCTGCATTTAACACCATCCTCCCACACAAACTGGTGGTCAAGCTGGGGGACCTGGGGCTTCCTCAGGCTATATGTATGTGGATCAGCAGCTTCTGGTCACAGACAGAGAGTCAGGGTGGGCCATCACATATCCATGGCCCTAAGCCTCAGTACCGGCTCCCCCCAGGGCTGTGTGCTGAGTCCCCTGCTCTACTGTCTGTATACAAACGACTGCACCCCCGCCCATCACAACAGCACCACTGTGAAGTTTGCAGATGACACTACAGTGGTGGGTCTCATCTCGGTGGTGGGGGGGCAAAGATAATAACCTTCTCCCGAATACCTCCAAGACCAAAGAGTTGATAATAGATTACAGGAGGAAGAAGACAGAGATTCCCCCTCTCATTATCAGCAGGGACTGTGTAGAGAGGGTTGCTGACTTCCGTTTCCTGGGAGTCCACATAGAGGAGAACCTGTCCTGGAGTGTGAATACCTCTGAGCTGGTGAAAAAGGCCCAGCAGAGACTGTACTTCCTGAGGATTCTCAGGAAGGAGAACATCACACAGAGACTGCTGGTGTCCTTTTATCAAGCTTCCATTGAGAGCATATTAATATACTGTATATGCATCTGTTACAGTAGTTGTACAGTAGCTCAGAGGAGAGCACTCCAGAGGGTCATTGATACCGCCCAGAAGATTATTGGCTGCCCTCTCCTCACGCTGGAAGACCTACACCGCTTCCGTTGCCAGAAGAAAGCCCAAAATATTTTAAGGGACACTTCACATCCTGGACACTCACTGTTTGAACTACTGCCATCTGGGAAACGATATAGACTAATGAACACAAGGACAAACAGACTCAAACACAGTTTCTACCCAACAGCAATAACCATTCTGAACAAAATGAGGAAGTAATGTGCAAAATGGACATGATTGTATGTTGTTGAATGCTCTTTGTAATGACTGTGTGTGCATGATGTCCTATGTTGATGTCTGTGTGAATGTGGCTAGATATTTATTCTTTTTAAATTCTTTTTAACTGATTTCTAGTAATTTTAGGTCTATGGTTTTTATAAATGGGGCAATGTTTTTATAAATGGGGCACTGACTGGAGAGCACTTTGAATTTCTTTGTACTTGTGACAATGACAATTAAAGATCTATCTATCTATCTATCTATCTATCTATCTATCTGTCTATCTATCTATCTATCTATCTATCTATCTATCTATGTTACACAGTATTATTAAATATAAAAATAAGTATTACATCCACACTGGTGAATAATAGTAATCTTTTGAAAATGTTGTCAGAATTAGGGGTGTGCCATATCGTGTTGTTCACAATAAATTTTGATACTGGTGTAACGGAATGTCAGACATTGCTCTGTGGTCGGAGTTATGGGTCAGTTACCTGAAACTGGATCTAGTTGTGTGGACATATTTTGTTTTTAAGGCTATTTCAAACTGCTGCCATGTTGAAGAAAGCAGTGTGGATAATCGGCTTGCGAATTTTTCCACACATCAATAACACCACTCTGATGCAAAATTGCTGGTATGTGAAGAGGTTAAAATTATTCAGCTACCCAATGAAAAAAAAGCACATTGTTCAGTGTGATTAGAGCCAAAAAGCCCAAAGAGAGGTCCGCTAATGGTGACTTGTAACTCAGGTAAACTGATCTAGCATATAAACTGCTGACCGTAATATTTACCTCCATCAAGGGAGGAGGTAATATTTTTGCCAACGTTGGTTTGACGTTGGATCGCCACCTTATTGTGGTGGGGGGGTTTGTGTGCCCTAGTGATCCCAGGAGTATGTTGTCTGGGGCAGTTTGCCTCTGGTAGGGTCTTCCAAGACAAACTGGTCCCGAGTGAAGGGCCAGACTAAGAGCGATCCAACAGACTCCCATGATGAAAGAAAGATCAAGGATTCAGTATACCCCTCCTGGTATGGGGTTACTGGGGCCCCGCCCTGGAGCCAGGCCTGGGAGAGGGGCTCGATGGCTAGCACCTGGTGCCCAGGTTTCTGCCCATGGGACCTGGCTGGGCTCAGCCCAAAGGAGTTACATGGGTCCGTCCTTCAGTGGGCTCACCACATGCAGGAGGGACCATGGGGGTCTAGTGCAATGTGAATTAGGTGACAGTCGAAGGCAGAGACCTTGGCGGTCTGATCCCAGGCTTTCAAAACTGGCTTTCGGGACGTGGAATGCCACCTCTGTGGAGGGGAAGGAGCCTGAGCTGGTGCGCGAGGTTGAGAGATACCAGCTAGGGGCAGCTCAGTGGCGCAGTGGTTAGGACAGTGGCAGCACAGTAAGAAGGTCATGGGATCAATTCCACCCCTGACCATCGTGGGTTCAATCCCGCCCCCTGACCATCAATGACCCTTCTGTGTGGAGCCTGCATGCTCTCCCTGAGTCTGCGTGGGTTTACCCCGGGTACTCCGGTTTTCTCCCACAGGCCAAAAACATGCAAGTTAGGTTAATTGGAGACTCTAAAGTGGCCCTAGGTGGAAGTATGTGTGTGTGAATGGTGAAGGGATGGCACCGTACCATGGCTACTTCACCCATCTAGGTGGATGCCCTGAATTTCCCCTCTGGGGATCAATAAAGTACACAAAATAATAAAAAAAAAAAGATATAGTTGAGCTCACCTCAATGCACAGCTCAGGTCCTGGAACCAGTCTCCTGGAGAGGGGCTGGAGCTTGACCTACTCTGGAGTTGCCCCGAGCGAGAGGTGACGAGCAGGGGTGGGTGTTCTTGTATCCTCCCCCCCCCCCGCCTTGCTGCCTCAACACTGGCGTTCTCCCCGGTGGATGAAAGGATTGTTTCCCTGCACCTTCGGGTTGGGAAATGGGTCCTGACCATCATTTGTGCCTAGGCACCAAGTGATGGCTCAGAGTACCCACCCTTTTTGGAGTCTCTGATTGGGGTCCTGGAGAGTATTCCTCTTGGAGACTCCATTGTTCTACTGGGGGACTTCAATGCGCACATGGGCAGTGACAGTGAAACCTGGAGGGGCATGATTAGGAGGAACGGCCTGGCTGATCTGAACCCGAGTGGTGTTCAGTTATTGGACTTCTGTGCCAACCACAGTTTGTCCATAACGAACACCATGTTCAAGCATAAGGGTGTCCATATGTGCACCTGGCACCAGGACACCCTAGGTTGCAGGTCGATGATCGATTTTGTTATCGTGTCATCAGACCTGCAACCATATCTCTGGGACACTCGGATAAAGAGAGGTGCAGAGCTGTCAACTATCACCACCTGATGGTAAGTTGGATCCAATGGCAGGGGTGGACGCCACTCAAACCCGGTAGACCTAAACGTATAGTGAGGGTGTGCTGGGAACGTTTGGCTGAAGCCCCTGTCCGAGAGGTCTTCTACTCGTGCCTCCAGAAGAACTTTGACCACATTCGAGGAAGTCTGAAGACATGGAGTCTGAATGGGCCATGCTCTCCACCTCCATTGTTGAAGCAGCTGTCCAGAGCTGTGGCTGCAAGGTCATTGGTGCATCTCGTGGTGGCAACCTCCGAACCAAGTGGTGAACGCCAGTGGTGAGGGGGGCCATCAAGCTGAAGAAGGAGTCCTATCGAGCTTGGTTGGCTTGTGGGACTCTTGAAGCAGCTCAGGTGTACTGACAGGCCAAGCATAGTGCAGCTCGGAAGGTTGCTGAAGCAAAAACTCGGGTGTAGGAGGAGTTCGGTGAGGCCATAGAACAAGATTTTTGGTCGGCCTCGACGAGATTCTGGCAAACTGTCCGGCAGCTCAGTAGGGGGTAGCAGCTCCCTGTCCACACTGTGTACGTTGTGGATGGGGCACCGCTAACTTCGACTGGGGACATCGTCGGATGGTGGAAGGAATACTTCGAGGATCTCCTCAATCCCACTGACACGCCTTCCACAGAGGAAGCAGCGCTTGTGGACCAAGGGGATGACTTGCCCATCACAGGGGCTGAGGTCGCCAAAGTGGTTAAAAAACTGTTTGGTGGCTGGGCCCCGGGGTGGATGAGATTCGCCCTGAGTACCTCAAGGCCCTGGATGTTGTAGGGCTGTTATGGTTGACACACCTCTGCAACATTGCGTGGAGGTTGGGGACAGTGCCTTTGGCATGGCAAACTGGGGTGGTGGTTCCTCTCTTCAAGAAGGGGGACCAAAGGGTGTGTTTCATCTTTAGGGGGATCACACTTCTCAGCCTCCTTGGGAAGGTCTATGCCAGGGTATTGGAGAGGAGAGTTCGACCGCTGGTCGAACCTCGGATCCAGGAGGAGTCATATGCCTTTCATCCCAGCTGTGACACATCAGACCAACTCTTTACCCTCTCGAGAATCCTCAAGGGTTTGTGAGAGTTTGCACAGTCAGGCCCCATGTATTTTGTGGACTTGGAGAAAGCATTCGACCGCGTCCCTCATGGTTTCTCATGGGGAGTGCTGCAGGAGTATGGAGTATCGAGCTTGTTGTTACGAGCTACCTGGTCCCTATACGACCGTTGCAAGAGTTTGGCTCGTATTGCCAACACCCAGTCGGACTCGTTTTCAGAGAGAATTGGACTCTGCCAGGGCTGCCCTTTGTCACCGATCCTGTTCATAATTTTTATGGACTAAAAAAGATGCACTGAATATAAATCCCCTATAAAACAAATCTACATTGTCTAAAATCGTATCTTATGCCATTTTTTCTACAAAAAACTTTTAATTGTCTTACAGTTTCATGTCAAAATTTTTTCACCCCCTCCCAACTTTCAAATACCAGAATCGGTGATTACTCAGACCAACCACATACCACAAGGCTAAAAGTAGCTAGCACTACATCATCAGAATAAATCCTGTGATAAAAAGACTTACCAGTTGAAAGACATGCCCAGTTGTATGCACGGTGGCTCAGGATAATGACTGAAATTGCATCAGTCCTTAAAAGCAGTTTAATTGTAAAACCCATTGTAATTTGGGTCAAGTTTGCAAAGTAGTTTGTTAAAAAAAATGCTAACTAGCCTGGAGGATAACTTCAGTTAGGCCAGAGTGTCCTGATTGGCTCAACACTACTCATGTGCCAGCACTACGAATAGTTACGTTATCAAAAACGTTCCGTCTCAACTCGCCTTTTTGCAGGGGCTGGAGCTTAAGTGAAATTTCACAGCAAAAAAACAGATATGAGACATTTGAGCGATTTCACTCTTGATATGAGAAGGCGATGGATGCTTTAAAGGACTGTTTTGAAATCACTGCATGGGAGCAGCTCTGCGATCCACATGGTGAGGATATCGACAGCCTCGCACACACACCATCACAGACTACATCAACTTCTGTGTGGACAACACCGTACCCACCAAGACCATAAGGTGTTGCTCAAACAACAAACCCTGGATCAACCCTGAGATAAAGTCCCTACTGAAAGAAAAGAAAAGAAAAGGATCTTCAGGTCGGGAAACAAGGAGGAGCTGAAGTCTGTACAGAGGGAGCTAAGGAGGAAGATCAGAGAGGGTAAGGACAGCTACAGGAAGAAGATGGAGGACAGGCTGCAACAGAGTGACATCAGCGGGGTCTGGAGAAGCCTCAAAACCATCTTTGGGCTCCAGAATACCTCCTGCCAGGCCACTGGGGGCAGGGAGTGGGTGAACAACCTGAACCTGTTTTTTTAACAGGTTTGACCAACTGCCCTCCCCTCCGCCTGCACACCAACCACTGCTGCCTCTACCGTCATCTAGTCCTGCTGTCCATGCCCCCCCCCCACCAACACCCCCCACTCCCAGCACACAGCCCCCGTGCCCCAACCTGACCCTCACTAGGATCCAGGCGAGGGC
Organism: Pholidichthys leucotaenia; assembly: GCA_020510985.1. NCBI lineage: Eukaryota > Metazoa > Chordata > Actinopteri > Cichliformes > Pholidichthyidae > Pholidichthys > Pholidichthys leucotaenia. Next base: position 189,635,929 of record CM035836.1, read on the forward strand.
GGAGCTGAGGAAGATCAAGGCGAGGAAGGCCTCGGGTCCGGACTACATCAGCTCGAAGCTCCTCAAGTCCTGCTCAGACCAGTTGTGTGGGATTGTGGAGCACATCTTCAACCTGAGTCTGAAGCTGGGGAGGGTACCACAGCTGTGGAAAACATCCTGTGTGATACCCGTACCAAAGACCTCTCACCCCAAAGACCTGAACAGCTACAGACCAGTGGCCCTCACATCACTCCCGATGAAGACCCTGGAGAGGCTGCTCCTTGCCCACCTCCGCCCACTGGTGGGACCAGCGATGGATCCACTCCAGTTTGCTTACCAGCATGGCATCAGGGTGGAGAATGCAGTGATCTTCCTTCTACACCGTTCCCTGTCCCACCTGGAGAAGCCTGGGAGCACGGTGAGGATCATGTTCTTTGATTTCTGCAGTGCTTTCAACACCATCCAACCAGTGATCCTGAAGGACAAGCTACGGTGCGCAGGGGTGGACCAGCATCTGTTATCATGGATCCTGGACTACCTCACAAACCGGCCACAGTTTGTGAGAACCCAGGATTGTGTGTCCGACACTATCATCTGCAGTACGGGGGCCCCCCTAGGGAACAGTTCTGGCTCCCTTCCTGTTCACCCTTTATACTGCGGACTTTTCACACATCACACCACACTGCTATCTGCAGAAGTTTTCTGATGACTCTGCGATCGTCGGCCTCATCTCTGATGGAGATGATGCGGAGTACAGAGGACTTATCCAGGACTTCGTGGACTGGTGCCATCGGAACTGCCTCCAGATCAATGCGAGGAAAACTAAGGAACTGGTGGTAGACTGCCGCAGGTGAGGACCCCCCCCCCCCCCCCCCAGCACCAGTAAACATCCAGCGAACAGACATTGAGATGGTGAAGTCCTACAAGTACCTGGGTGTTCATCTGAACAATAAACTGGACTGGTCACACGATATTGATGCGCTCTGCAAGAAGGGACAGCGCAGGCTGTTCCTCCTGAGGAGGCTCAGGTCTTTTGGTGTACAAATGGCGCTCCTGAAGACCTTCTACGAGTCGGTGGTGGCATCAGCCATCACATTTGGAGTGGTCTGCTGGGGTAAGAATAGAGACTGAATAAACTGATCAAAAAAGGTAGCTCTATCCTGGGGCGGCGCCTCGACCCAGTGGAGGAGATAAGAGAGAGAAGGATGGTGGCTAAGCTGTCATCTCTGCTGGAGTCTGAGTCCCACCCCATGCAGGACACGCTGAATGCACTGAGGAGCTCATTTAGCAGTAGGCTTTACCATCCTAGGTGCGCGACCGACAGGTTTCACAGGGCCTTCCTACCTGCGGCTGTGAGACTTTATAACCTAACCAGGGCTGCTCGTAGAGGTCATATTGAATGCACAAAATGTAACAAACTTGCATAATAATGGTCCCCTCCATTATACAACTAGGACAATATCAATCGCTACAGAGGGTGACAGCTAGGCTAATTCAAATATGAAATATACTGTATGGGTACATATTTTTTTTTTTTTTTGTTACTTATTTGTACCCGTAGGTAGATTTGGTTTGCAGTCTGGTGACAAGCCACCGGCTGCCAGTCGCTGCGTGCGCGAGCGCCCTAAACCTACATGTTTTTGGTATGCGGGAGGAAATCGGAGAAATCCTGGAGTAAACCCACACAACACGGGGAGAACATGCAAACTCCACACAGCTCACTGTTGGTCGGGGGCTGGGATCGAACCCACGATCTCATGATCCCCGCGATCCCCCGGCCGAGGGTAAAACTGTGCTGCCACAGTGCTAAACCACTGCGCCACCGTGCATCGTGCACCGTCCATATTCATACTATACGGGGTAACTGAATAGACCGTTATGCTGTTTACTCCGTCTAGCTACAATGCTCCACACTGTGTATATTTCTGTGTACATACAATATGTATATTCAGTGCTCTTATTATCTTATCCTCTGATTTATTGCTCTGAGTGTTGCTATCCCTGTGCTGTTGCAATCCTGGAATTTCCCCTTTGTGGGACAAATAAAGGTTTATCTTATCTTATCTTATCTTAATCTTATATATCTTGTAAGTCATAAAAAACATGTTCCAGACATGTTGACAAGAAAAAAACCCTCAATTTTTGGAGGAGTGTCACTTTAATGAAATGCTATCTAAGATTTTCACCTTAAAATAATGCTCCCAAAATCATTTTAATGGTACACAAACATTTGACCAGGTAACATCCATCACAGCCTCAGTGGGCCTGCAACAGCACTATGTAAGTTTGCTGTTCCTGGTGGGAGCACTGAGAAGACTGCAAATGGCATGTACTCTTAGCCTGAGTCCTATATTGGTTAATCATAGGGCACAGCTTTAGCCACCAACTAACAGGCTACTCAGGGACTCAGGCTGGGAAATGCACCAGTTGTAGTCTTTTCAGTGTTCCTACCAGGAGCGGGAAAGTTGCATCGTGCTGCTTTGACACCAGTTTCCACAATGTGGCTCTTTAAGTCCTCAAATTGTTTTTGGTGTCACCTTGTGGGCAATTTGGGTATTTGATATGTTAAGCTGCTACTCAACATAATTAATCCATTACTGCTTTTTCTCTTTTATGCCTTCCTTTTAGTTTGGTCATCCTGTGGTGCTCTCTGTGATACTGTACTCTGTTCATTTAAGCAATGATAACAAAACATTCTAAATAACAGTAATTGTGCAAGCAATAACTATTTATTGTTTCATTTATGCATTACAGCGGATATGCCTAATTTGCCAAAGAGCTCAAAGTGGATAAGCATAAAACTAGAAAATTTTCAGTGTCCTAACTAAATGCTGTTTTTAGAGTCTTTAAAAGACAGTATTAAGATGCTAATCTTGTCATGTGTCGTGTTGGCTGTCACGGCACAGCTAGATGGGTTTATCTGATTCTGTTTTACAAAATGGATCTCTTGCATCAACTCTTGTCATGTGTTCTGTGTTTCAACTCTGTGTGTAGCTATAGAGGAGGATGGCGTCAACGTCCGTGGATATTTTGCATGGTCACTGATGGACAATTTTGAATGGGCTGATGGATTCAGTGTTCGCTTCGGACTGTTCCATGTGGACTTTTCTGATGCAAAGCGAAGTCAAACCATATACCGATCTGGATGGGAATATGCAAAGATCATCTCTAAATGCAAATGTGGTCAGTGTAAATGAGCGCAAATGCTAATCCGGGTGAATTTGTTAATGGTGCACAAGTACTATTAAACAAAGGAAATGTTTTGCTTGCTATGCATTAAAAGTTCCATTCACTGAATAATGGTGTTTTAGGAGGTTTTAACCTTCTGAAATGCACCTACTGGTCATGTGATTATTGAAAAAAACATCACAACACTGACTTCTCTTAAAAAACACACAGCCTTTATATTGTTTCTGTGCCCGATTAGCTGTTTCAACTCTTCCAGGTTTGTTGCGCTACGTTAAGAAAAGGTAAGCCCAGCCTTGATAAGTGCCGCGTCTCTATCATTGGCCAACATAGCTGTCTGTCTGCAAACATAAATGGTGGGGAGCCCAGCCAATACATTAGCTTCAGAGCCAAGGAAGTTGGCTTACCAAGCACATTTGATATTGTTATTTTCTTTAGATTTCAGTGACTAATAAACATTCCTGTTTCCACCTGATTCACCAATCCACAGGTGAAAATATATCGCTCATCATTCTGGCTTATTTTATTATATGTTCGCCATGATGCGTCATCGAAATGTTAACATTAGCTTAGCTAGGCGGTCAGAGCTCGTCCCAGCAGGGAGAGATTGACAGACTGACCATCCAGAGGGAGCTTAACTGTTAGTCCAGCTGGTTTTGATCCCTATTTTCTATAAATTCTATTCAAGGGCCAACATTGCTTCTAAATGTACTGTACTTTTTTGATTTTGAAAATGTTGGCTGACTTTCTTGCCTTTTTTGCTAATCTTGACATAAAGCAAAGAGGGTTCTAGTTGACTCAGTGCAAAGAAAAATTAGTATTCTGTCCTATCCAATTCCCAGTCAGCTTTAGCAAGTGGGGCCAAGGCAGCTGTATGTTTTCTAGTCCAAGCTGCTGCAATTTCAAGGGTTTAGTGAATAACTTGAATGAATAATACCACCATGAATAGCAGCTTTGCATGCTTATTTGTCATATGTACAGTGGATATAAAAAGTCTACATACCCCTGTTCAAATGCCAGGTTTTTATGATGTAAAAAATGAGACTAAGATAAATCATTTCAAAACTTTTTCCACCATTAATGTGACCTATAACCTGTACAACCCAATTAAAAAACAAACTGAAATCTTTTAAGGGGAAAAATAAAAAACTTACAATAACCTGGTTGCATAAATATGCACATCCTTAAACTAATACTTTGTTGCAGCATCTTTGGCTTTTATTACAGCACTCAGTCTTTTTGGGTAGGAGTCTATCAACGTGGCACATTTTGATGTGGCAATATTTTCCCACTCTTCTTTGCAAAAATACTCCAAAACTGTCAGATTGTGAGGGCATCTCCTGTGCACAGCCCTCTTCAGATCACCCCACAGATGTTTGATCGGATTCAGGTCTGGACTGTGGCTGGGCCATTCCAAAACCTTAATCTTCTTCTGGTGAAGCCATTCTTTTGTTGATTTGGATGTTTGCTTTTCAGTCATTGTCGTGCTGAAAGATGAAGTTTCTCTTCATCTTCAGCTTTCTAGCATAAGCCTGAAGGTTTTGTGCCAACACTGACTGGTATTTGGAACTGTTCATAATTCCCTCTACCTTGACTAAGGCCCCAGTTCCAGCTGAAGAAAAACAGCCCCAAAGCATGATGCTGTCACCACCATGCTTCACTGTAGGTATGGTATTCTTTTGGTGATGAGCAGTATTGTGTTTGCGCTAAATATACTTTTTGGAATTATGGCCAAAAAGTTCGACCTTGGTTTCATGGGACCATAATGCATTTTCCCACATGCATTTGGGAAATTTCAAATGTGTTTTTGCAAAACGTAGTCTGGCTTGGATGTTTTTCTTCGTAAGGTAAGGCTTCCGTCTTGCCATCCTACCCCATAGCCCAGACATATGAAGAAGATGGAAGATTGTTGTCACATGTACTAAACAGCCAGTACTTGCCAGAAATTCCAGCAGCTCCTTCAATGTTGCTGTCAGCCTCTTGGCAGCCTCCCTGACCATTTTTCTTCTCATCTTTTCATCAATTTTGGAGGGCCGTCCAGTTCTTGGTAACATCACTGTTATGTCATATTTTCTCCACTTGATGATGACTGTCTTCACTGAGTTCCATGGTATATTTAATGCCTTGGAAATTCTTTTGTACCCTTCTCCTGACTGATAGCTTTGAACAATGAGCTCCCTCTGATGCTTTGGAAGCTCTCTGTGGACCATGGCTTGTGCTGTAAGATGTGACTACAGAAATGTCAGGAAAATCCTACTAGAACAGCTGAACTGTATTTGGGGTTAATCAGAGGCACTTTAAATGGTGGCAGGTGTGTGCTGACTCCCATTCAACTTGAGTTTGAATGTGATTGGTTAATTCTGAACACAGCCACATCCCCAGTTATAACAGGGTGTGCATATTTATGCAACCATGTTATTGTAAGTTTTTTATTTTTCCCCTTAAAAGATTTTATTTTGTTTTTGAATTGGATTGTACAGGTTATAGGTCACATTAATGGTGGGAAAGTTTTGAAATGATTTATCTTGGTCTCATTTGTTTACATCATAAAAACCTGGCATTTGAACAGGGGTGTGTAGACTTTTTATATCCACTGTAGTTTGTGTTTAAAAGTTCACTTGTTCTGTCTTTTCTGGGTGTTATCCCTTTAAATGAGTAAAAATTCAAGAGTGTATCTTTTCATCTTTTCATCAAAACACTGAATAAAGACTTTAATTGTGCTCTAAAATTACGACTGAAAGGCCAGTGATACAGGTGGCTCTAAAACATGATCTGGACTAATTTTAGACATGAAAATTGTATCAGCAGATACATGATTGTAGTCAGTTTAAACTACTTCTGCATCAGTGCCAGAGATGTCACAGGAGTCCTTCAGGAGATGTTCAACATCCACGAAAGGTCTAACACAGGGGTATCAAACTCATTTTAGTTCAGGGACCACATATGGCCTGATTTAATCTCAAGTGGGCTGGGCCACTAAAATAAATCACAATAACCTCAGTAATGACAACTCCATTTTTTTCTTTGTTTTAGTGCAGGAAGTACATGTACATTATGACATGTTTACATTTAATGAACCATTCTTTTTCAAAACTTTATGACAACCTGGCATTTTTAAAGAAAAACAAGTGTAATTTCAACAATATTGTGCCTCAGTTAATCATTTACATACAGTATGTGCACTGTAACTTACACATCATAGTGGATCTCCAAAGGCATAAAACAGCCCTTTATTAGGCAAAGAACCATATTTGGTAACTTCAGGAGGTATAATATATTGTAATACTATCATCATCATCATCATAATAATAATAATTGAAACAATCTTCTAATATAGGCCATTAGTGGTCTCAGGTTGAAACTTTGAATTTTCAAGTATATCAATTAGTGCCCTATAAAGGGCTACATTATAGGCATCAGAAAACTCAAAAATATAGCATTTCACTTTATTATAAACTTGTCAAGATCTAGAAAATATTATAAGTTCACATGCATTTCCACATCGTCCATCAGTCCTGATCAGTTTTAACCACCTGAGCTGACTCACCACACCATACAAACTAAAATGGGAGTTATTAAGGAAGAAAGTTAAGTTATCCTCCTAACTTGTAAATGTATAACATTTGTACATAAAAATTACATGAAGGTGTGTGCACAAGGGCATGCACATTGCTTCCATCTGCTGTTCAGTTCTGGGTCTCAGTGTTGTGTTGCATCTGCTTCTCTTAATAAAACAATGGGACCCCCAGTGCACAAATTGGGAATAGTGGTGACTTTATTGAAAAATGGCAGCCTGTTTTCCACACTTTGCAAATTCATTCCGTGGGCGGGTTTGGAGCCGCTGGTGGGCTATTATGCACTATAATATACAGTATATAGTGCATAATAATTTGAAATAAATAGTGAGTCATGACTTGTTGGTGTTTGCCCATGCATGGTAGAAATTAAGGTTACGCATTAAAGAGAAAAATTAGAAATCTTTGTGTAGAGGATAAAACTACATAGTAGGATGATCTCGGTGAACTCTGAACAGATGCCAGCTGAAAGCAACAGATGTCCTGTCACAGGAGGAGAGTCTTACACCAGTTTTGTTCCCCAGACAGCTGTGCAAACGCTGTACTTAAAAAAACACTCCCAGAAGCAATTTGTTGAGTCTTTGTGCATTAAATGTTATTGAGACCCAGCTCTCCAACCCTTGAGCTAAGGGCTTAGGAAGCCCCATAGAAATTTAGGGTTTGGTTTCGGTCTGTACAGGTGTGTCTGATCAAAAGGAGACTGGTTTAGAAATGCAGCACCGATACTGTTGCGGCAAATGTGTGAACCAGAGAGGAGGCAGTGAAGTTCGATACCATCTGTTTGTGAGCCTGTAGAGCCACCTTGTGGGGTAGGAAGGGATTGTGGTTTTGAATTCAGCACTGTACTTACTGTAACATGTGCTGTTCTGATTAATAAAATGCATCCTGCCGGTGAGACAATAAACAAGTAAAGCAGCTTTCTAACTACAATACATCATAGATACAATTAATATTTATGTGTTGATGTGAAGGAAAACTTCATTTATATTCTGTGTTGAGAGACGTTGCTTGCATTTATAAGCCCGGTGTATCGTGACATCCAGTTGGCTGTGCTTACTGTTTTCAACAGATGTGAATAATACCCCAGTGGCCCTCCTCCATCTATGTCAAGCCAAGTGAGAATCTCCTTTGTCTTCTGATGAATAACAAGCTATTGTGGAAACATGAATAATGCTACCGCCGCTTGGATTAGAACTTGCTGCTTCGAGCACAAAGTTGAACCCCATCACACAGTGTTTAAATACTAATAAAGTTCAGTCAGTATGGGTCTTGCAACATGTGGGGGGAAAAATGCTGTTATTGTTTAAAAAAAAAAGCAACAATTTGAACTTCTCTGACTTGAATCAGTATCAGAACTGAAGAGCGGTTGAATCAGGTTTCCCACGATTCATCAGCGCAGCCCATGGGCAACATAATTTCCAGCTAAGAGTTGATTAGTAATTCCAGCACCTGTCTCCCAGTATTGATGGATTCCATCTTCCTCCATAGCTGGGTTCGAGCTCGATGCACGGGTGAAAGAGCCTCTATCACTGCTGAATTGATTGAATGAAGTACTGTATGAGCAAGAGGTTAGTCTGCACTTAGTGAATGTTGAAATTAGCCATTTGTGGGGGGGGAACTGAGGAATAATATGTGCCTATTGCTACTTGGAGAGCTTAAAACATTAATTTGCATTTAAATAATTCACACTTCCAGCCTATTTAATAGCCCAACGACGAATATTCAACTTCAATTCATTATAGCTAGCAGAATTTATTCTGATTAGACCATGATGTAGAAAGTCACCGAATAAACCGCTTCTAAATGTGCCTTCCAATTAGGCCTCAAATATATCATGTGTGTAGATAAGTTGCTTTTGACAATGAATTAGCACGTTTAATTGTAACATTCAATCACATTCACTGGTGGAGATTTACCCCGAGGAACATTTTTGCAAATTACCAATAAGGGGGGCCCCATTTGTATTTGACCAAACTTCACTCATTACAGTTTGACAGATGCTATGAAATATTCAATAACTGGGAAATTCATTTACTTATTATAAATTGACTAAATAATTTAGCCCCTAATAAACTATCCTCATGGTGAATTCTAAGAGAAGCACTATCTCGCATTGGCGCAGTGCTTACAGGTGCAAAGGGTATGACTCCTGGCAAATAATTACCTTTTTCTATTTACTGATTACCCTCATATGCATATTCCCTGGAGAAATGGTTTAATTAGATTGTTGCTTCAATATCAAGATGAAGAGACGTGAGCCACTCCCTTTCTCTGGAGCACAGATACAAATCTCTTCCCTCTTCTTTGTCTCGGTCTCTCAGTCAGCTGGTGAGGGACACACGAACGCCCCAAACCACCGCTCAGCCTGTCTTCATGTCTTTTTTTCCCCCCATTGCCTCCTTTCTTTCTTCGGCTCTTTTTCACTCACTCTCTCGAGCTCATCATCTTTCCCTCTCCTAATCGCATTGCTTATTTTTCCATTGACGAGTGAGTATGAGAAGAGCGAGAGAGAGAGAGAGAGAGAGGAGGAAAAGAGAGGAAGAAAAAAAACAGCACAAACTTTCTAAATCCCATTGACCTACTTCGCCAGACATTTCAGTGGGAATTCATGTTAGTGCAAAAGAGTTAGAAGAAGAAATGTTTTCTCATTTTTCTACCCCTCCGTCTTCCTTGCAACCCCCTCCTTCTCTTTCAGCTGGAAGCCATTTTCCTTGCATCCCATATTTGATCCTGCACGAGCACTAGCAGCACATTATGCGAGTGGATAAAGGCTTTACTGTGGCATAACCAGTGGTTTGAAGCTCTGTCGCCACTTTTGACAGTGGCATAAGAAGCGTGGACATCGAAGTTATAAAAAGCGCTTTTGGAGAACCTCATCGGTGATTGATGAATTTGGCAAGAGTGACAAGACTGAGGCAGATGAAGATTGCTAGGCCTGGAAGACAGGAAGTGGAATGATGACATAGCCATGCAGAGGACTAAAGCGGGGAGATGAAGAGAGAATAGAAAGAGAAAGAAAAGGCAATTCAACTCATTTCTTTTAAGCTCCTCTCTGAGGGACTGGAGATGACCCCACTAACGTCTGTCAAAATTCTAACTCCCTTGAGTATCATGACGCTGCGTGATGGGAGGGGGTTCATAGACCTGCCTGAAAAATTGAAAGCTCCTAGAATATTCAGCTAACCCTGGTGTGCTCAGTTGGGGGTGGTGGGGCGCTCATGCAGAGTCTTGGGTCTGGATGTGTGTGTGTGTGTGTGTGTGTGTGTGTGTGTGTGTGTGTGTGTGTGTGTGTGGTGGGTAAGCCCAGTGGTGGTGGCGAAAGAGAAACCCCCTCCGTGCGTGCGGTGGCCAATGAGCCGAGCGCAGTCTCAAGGGAAGAACAGTGGCGAGAGTGCGAGCGAATGAGCGGGGAAAGGGAAAGAGACAATTTGTGGAACCTTTAGAACCAAAGTGAATGTAACTGTGGTGTCGTTATCAGGCATGGATCCAAGCAGAGAAACTAATGATGTGGATATAACCTCATGCTCCCAATATGCAAACACAATGTCATCAACAAAGAAAAAGTCAAATATTCTTCTGCTCTAAATCTACTTTGAAGCTTCGGGGGCAAAAAATGGGCACCTGTGGGGCTTATCTGTCAGATGAAGAGGAATGCAAAGGAAAGCTAACAGCATGAGCCCTTTTTTAGCTATATTCTGGCAAGTTTTGTCTTTCTTACAAATCTGAGGAAGAGTTTTGGTTCCCTGCAACATTGGTCATATTCTAATATGTACATTTTAGCTTTATTTAATTTGCTTAGTTAAATATTTTGAGCTGGAAACACTGACGTAATCCACCTATTCTCAAACTTATATGCTTGTTGTCGTTGTACATCCCTGTCTCCTGATGTGACACCAAAAAAAGTTATTTTTTGTGTCAAAAGCTGTAAACTCTGTGAGAAAGTAGGCAGGGGTTGGGTGGCTTGAAAGTCGGTGCCTGAGGTTCAAGTTCCGCTGCAAACCTTGAACTTCATTTTTACTTTACTTCCAGATTCCCAATTCATTTAGTTCACTCATAAATATGTTTTATACATGCTCTTTTATCATTGTGGCTGTAGTCAGGTTTTGCCACCAGAAACAATAAAAAAAAGGGAAAAGGTTAAAGTTAGGGTTTGGGGAAGGAAGTCCCATCCTTATGGCAGCTCACTTTGTCATCTCACTGCATGTTATTTTTTCCCACAATCACTGGATGTCTCTTTTTTCAAAGTTGTAAACCTGTCAGTAAAATGCCCTATATGGTTGTTTTCTCATGGAGGACAGGCTTGAAATAGTGCTTTGAGATGACTTTTGTCATGACTTGGTGCTATACAGATAAAGTTGAATTGAATTGAAATGATGAGGGTTAAACCTGGGGGTTAAACCAATCTTTTTATCTGTTGTGAGCACCCAGTGTAAAACCAGTTCTGTCCATTTCCAGTGACATACGTACAGTATATATGAATGAATGAGACAATTAACTAATGAAAATCAGACACTGCTTTGGAATTTTGGTTCAGCAGAATCATTTTAAAAAACAAACTAATGGAACTGGCCTGGACAAAAATGATGATAACCATAGAAAAGACTGAAAATAATTTGACCACAGGAACATGTTAAACTAAGACAGTGTTTTCCAACCAGGGAAACACTAGGTGTGTCATGTAATTAGCGTCACAGCTGTCTTCAAACTTGTAATCAGACTACCTATTTAAAGGGTGAAAAGTAGTCACTGTGCTGTTTGTACTACATTGAACATGGATGACAGAAAGCTAAGGAGAGAGTTGTCTCTGGAGATCAGAAAGAAAATTATAGACAAGGATGTCTATGGGACCACCTCCAACCAGCTTGATGTTCCTGTGACCACAGTTGCCAATATTATTAAAAAGTATAAGGTTCATGGGACTGTAGCCAACCTCCCAGGACATGGATGCAAGAGCTTGATCAGAAGAATTGTGCATATTGTAGAAAAAGAGCCTAGGAAACAATCCAAAGTCATTCAAGCTGAACTCCAAGGTCAAGGTACGCTGCTTTCTAATCGTACCATGGATTGCATTTTGAACAATAATGGACTAAGAAGAAGATGACGACGACCAGGAAGGTTCCACTATGACAGAAAAACACTAAAAAGCCAGCCAAAATGCATGCTGACAAGCCCCAAAGTTTCTGGGACGTTGTCCTTATCCTTTTGGGCCAGTCACATCAACTCAACGTTTACAGAAGGAAAAATGAAGTATACAAAGAAAAGGGCACTGTACCTAATGTGAAACATGGCGGAGCCTTGTTTATGTTTTAGGGCTGCTTTGGTACTTCTGGCACAGGGTGTCTTGAATCTGCGCAGGGTACACTAAAATATCAAGACTGTCAAGGCATTCTGGAGTGAAATGTGCTGCCTAGTATGAGAAAGCTTGGTCTCAGTCACAGGTGAGTCATCCAACAGGATAATGACCCAAAACACAGCTGAAAACACTGAGGAATGGCTAAGAACAAAACATTGAACTATTCTAAAGTGGCTTTCTATAAGCTCTGATCTAAAAATCAAAATTGAACATCTGTGGAAGGAGCTGAAATGCAGTCTGGAGAAGGCAGCCTTTCAAACCTGAGTCAGCTGGAGCAGTTTGCTCACGAGAAGTGGACCAAAATACCTGCTAACAGGTACAGAAGTCTCATTGAGAGTTACAGAAATCGCTTGATTGCAGTGATTGCATCAAAAGGATGTCCAACATAATATTAAGGGGATCACTGTTTTTGTCCAGACCAGTTTCTTGGATTTTTACAATGATTCTTTTGAACCAAAATTCAAAAGCAATGTCTGATTTTCATTAGTTATTTTTTTGGGAAAATTTTTGTTTATTATTGCTTTTATCAGTTTCAAGTTATTTCAGTGACCACTGTGGGATTTTCTTTCTTTAATGGTAGTATTATGTATGGGAATGTTGGTATTAGTAAGATGGCGGCCAGGTTGTACAGGGAATAGGCAGAGGTGGCGAACTCTCGGTTTCCGGTGGTGACGCCACCCAGGGTATAAAGAATGGGAGCGGAAGAGGCTAGTCCTCTTTCGTCGTTGAACACCTTGCTTGCTGGAGAGTGCTGATCGTCTGTGGGTATTTTCACCATGGTTACTATAATAAAGCTCCGTTAATAGTGACTATGCTCTGCTCATCATTGCCTGAATATGAACACAACATTTGGTGACGAGGTAAAAGCGGTTATGGAGAGGTCAGTTGCCAACTTTTGTCCTTTTCTGGAAACCCCGGGTGAGCCGCCTGTGCCTAGGCCGAGGTGGTTCGCCGCATTTACAAATTATCTGGTGGCTTTGAACCTCAGCGAACTCGAGAAGCTTCACGCGAGGGCTGTCCTGGTTCATAATTTGTGCATGGAGGGGCAGAGGATTTTGGAAACGTTAGAAGGAGCTGATAGCTTTGATGAAGTAGTGGAGCTAATGACGCCCTATTTTCACGCCCCAGAAAACGTCACTGTCCGGCACATTCAATTCCGACAGCGCCGTCAGCGGTCGGGAGAACTGGTGAGAAGATTCATTACAGACCTCTGTGAGCTGGCGAGGGAATGCAATTTTGGAAACCTGGAAGATGAGATGATACGGGACCAGCTTGTGGAGCATGTTTGCTGCCCTGCCGCCTGGTCTAGACTTCTGACCCACTCAGGTGAGCTGACGTTGACCGCCGCTATCGAGCTCGCTCAGCAATTCGAGGCAGCTGAGACAATAGTGAGGGGACTTAGTGTAGGAGCCACTTTGACCCAGAACGAGCCTCGTTTCAAGGCGCTGCCATTGGACCCTGATGACAAAGATAGCGGAGAGGACTAGTATGCCTCCATGGCGAAGATAAGGTCCGCCCCAGGAATGCCACATTGTTATGGCTGTGGGTCCCCAAAACACCGCTACAAGTCCAGAGAATGTCCGGCGAAGGGCAAGCGTTGTGGTAAGTATGGGCTGTTGAACCACTTTGCCAGAGTGTGCATTAACTTTGAGCGTAGGGGCTGACAGCGTGAGGCGGGTCCCTCGCAGAAGGCTCCCATGATCGTCCATGCGGTTTCCCAAGAAACTACGGGACGGATCGGCTGTGAAGTGTCGCTAGATGGCTTTGATGTTCCTCTGTTGGCGGATACGGGAGCTGTGATCTCCGTGCTGAACCTGATGACCATGAAGAATTTATTTCCCCACCACCAGATCCAGGAACGGCGAAGCCCCTATTGTGGATACAGCATGAACAAATTGGCCATCCCAGGATTTGTGGAGATGGAAGCGAGATATAGAACTGTGGTGGTGCTGATGGCCCGCATCTACATCACCGCTGAGGGGGCCAACATAATGGGGTGTAACTTATTCTATGGACTGGGATTCTCCATCGCGAATGTCGCTGGTGAGGAGTGGTCGGGCTGTGGGTTATGGGGCCCATCCGCTCCAGTGGTGGAGAATGAGGAGGTGTGGGACCCGGACTGGCTGGATACCACAGGTGGAGTGCATGCTCGGCACCACGCGATGCCGCCCCGGGATCAACCTGATGCCAGTGTCCACGTTACCCTTGGTATGGGAACTGGACGGCACGCCGGGACCCCCAGGGTGGCCAATAAGGATGAGGCGCCTGCGCTGAGGACTGAGGGGGCGAGACCAGAGAGCGCAATGCTGAAGCGCTCCAAACGACGACCTGTCAAGAGAACTTTGAACCAGACCTGCAAGCCGACTGGTTTCGTGAAGGAGGCCTGTCTACACCAGAGTGACCCCAAGAAGAGCGAAAAGGCTTCCCTGCGGGTTGGAGACGTCGTTCGGCCCAGGGTCGAGTCCCGAATGAGAGGGTATCACGGGTCACATGAGCGGCGTGATGACCAGAGGTGGTTCCAGGTGGAGGCTGGCCGGAGCGATGGGTGCTTAGGCCTATCGGACAAGACATGGAGGCACCCGAACGAGCTGCACCGTGTGGTGGAGAAGAGAAGACGGCACAGCCCGACCCCAGAGGGCAAGAGACGGAGGCACTCGGGGAGGGACCTGACATAGTGCACGGCTCAGGAGACACACACGCAGGCTCAGGATAGATTTAACAGCTTTATTAGCAACAAGGAAGTGTATGGCTGCGTGTCTGTGGAATAAGAATGTATTGGTGGTGGCGTCTGCGTCAGGCACGGGGGCAGGAGGCCGTACAGCCGGACAACCCTGTGGGAGAGAGCAGAGGGAGAAGGGTAACGGGCACCACACCAATACAGGAAATGATGATGATAGCTGGCTTACTTGGTTATGACAGGTGGCTGGCGTCGACAAGGGCGAGGCCCGGGAGACAGCGACCTGCAGTACCTGTGGCAGCAGCGTAGAGCCAACGGCGAGATGAGGAAGTCCGCCGCCGGGAATGTCCACCTGTGCACAGGGGAAGGCTAGAGGAGAGAGGTAAGGGGAGCTTACCCAAGTTATCTTCACTAGTCGGTTTGAGATCCGTAGTAGCAAAGGGGCCGAAGTTGAGAGACGGCTTCAGGCCGAAGCCCAGGGCAGAGTGGATTAAATACCTTGCCGCTGACGAGGAGCAGGTGTGCGCGCGGCTGGCGCCGCTGATGAGCAGCGAGTCATGACAGTACTCCCCCCTCTAGCAGTGCCTCCTGGCGATGGGTTTTCCGGGTGCGCTCGATGAAACTCAGAGATGAGTGACCGGTCCAACACCAGCAAGGAAGGCACCCACTGTCTCCACTCGGGTCCATAGCCCTCCCAATCCACCAGGTACTGCAATCCGCGACCCCGGCGTCGGGCGTCCAAGATGTCAGCGACGGTCCAGGCCGGATGGCCACCAATCATCCGGGGAGCGGGGTGCGCCGCAGGTGGAGGGCAGAGGGGGTCAGAGACCACCGGTTTAATTTTGGAGACGTGGAAGGTGGGATGGATGCGGAGGGAGGAGGGAATAGCCACACGCACAGCCACCGGGTTGATGATCCTGGTTATGGGATAAGGGCCGATGAACCGTTGGGCCAGCTTTCTCCTCTCACCCTTTAGGTTAACGTCCTGTGTGGATACCCAAACTTGCTGTCCCACCTGGTAGGCAGGTGCAGGTCTCCTATGTCGGTCCGCCGTGGACTTATTGCGCTCCGCCGTGCGTAAATGCGCATTGCGTGCCGTGGACCAAAGGGAGCGACACCGCCTAAGGTGTGCCTGGACAGAGGGAACAGCCAACTCGCCCTCCTGCGCGGGGAATAGAAGTGGATCATAGCCCAAGGATGCTTTAAAGGGCGACATCCCGATGGCAGAGGAGTGAGAGGTGTTGTGGGCGTACTCCACCCAGGCGAGGTGAGAACTCCAGAACGTGGGTTTGGAAGAAATGACGCAGCGGAGCGTAGCCTCCAGCTCCTGGTTAGTTCGTTCACACTGCCCGTTAGACTGGGGGTGATGGCCGGAGGAGAGGCTTACCTTGGCTCCCAGGGCGTTGCAAAAAGACCTCCAGACGTCCGAAGAGAACTGGGGGCCACGGTCGGAGACCACGTCGACCGGGATTCCATGCAGTCTGACCACGTGTTGGATGAGGAGGTCCGCCGTCTCCAAGGCTGAGGGAAGTCCACGTAGAGGCACAAAGTGGGCGGCCTTGGAAAAACGGTCAACAATGGTCAGAACTGTGTCAAAGTTGTTGGAGACAGGGAGCCCGGTGACGAAGTCTAGGACGATGTGCGACCAGGGCCTGCCAGGGACGGGCAGGGGCTGGAGCAGACCCGCAGGGGGAGTGTTACCTGACTTACTGGTAGCACAGACGGGGCAGGCCCGGGTGTAACGGGCGGCATCCTTCCGCAGGCCTGGCCACCAAAAGGATCGCTGGAGGAGGTCAATCATCCGTGAAGCTCCAGGATGGCAGGTGAGCTTAGAGGTGTGGAGCCAGTGTATAACGTCCCCCCGGACGGCAGATGGCACGAAGAGCCTCCCCTCCGGTCCTCCGCCAGGGTCTGGTTCCGACTCCTGCGCCCTCCGGATCTTGTCTTCTATGTCCCACGAAACAGCCCCCACGACGCACGACCTGGGCAGGATGGTGTGAACCGCGTCTTCTGTGGCCTCCGGGGCAAATTGCCTGGAGAGGGCGTCGGGCAGGCTGTTCTTGGAGCCAGGCCTATATGTGATGCTGAATTTCAACCTTGCAAAGAGCAGGGATCAGCGTGCCTGGCGGGCGTTCAGACGCTTGGCAGATCTTAGATACTCCAGGTTCTTGTGGTCAGTTAGGACCACAAAAGGCAAGGCTGTCCCCTCCAGCCAGTGACGCCATTCTTGAAGGGCGAGCTTGATGGCAAGAAGCTCTCTGTCCCCCACGTCATAATTACGCTCTGCCGGGGACAGATGCCGAGAGAAGAAGGCGCAGGGTCGCTTGACTTCGTTGGCTGGGGACCGCTGGGACAACACCGCTCCCACCCCCGTGTCCGAAGCGTCCACCTCCACAATACACTGCAGCGCGGGGTCGACCTGGCTGAGGACCCGGGAGGAGGAAAACTCCGTCTTCAGCGTCTGGAAGGCCGTAGCGGCCTCTTCAGTCCACCGGAACGGGGTCTTAGGAGAGGTGAGGCGGGTCAGGGGCCCGACGATGGCTCCAAAATTCGGGACAAAGCGGCGGTAGAAATTGGCGAAGCCGATGAATTGCTGAACCTGTTTCCGAGAGGTAGGTGTGGGCCAATCCACCACTGCTTTGATCTTCGCTGGGTCCGGAAGCACCTGGTCATGGGAGATGACGAACCCCAGGAAGGAAGTTGTTTTGGCGTAGAATTCACATTTTTCCGCCTTGACATACAGGCGGTTCTCCAGCAGCCTCTGCAGGACCCGCCTCACGTGGACCCGGTGTTCATCCCTGGACCTGGAGAAGATTTTTTTTTTTTTTGTTACTTATTTGTACCCGTAGGTAGACTTGGTTTGCAGTCTGGTGACAAGTCATCGGCTGCTGGTTGCTGCGTGCGCGAGCGCCCTAAACCTACATGTTTTTGGTGTGCGGGAGGAAACCGGAGAAATCCCGGAGTAAACCCGCGCAACACGGGGAGAACATGCAAACTCCACACAGCTCACTGTTGGTCGGGGGCTGGGATCGAACCCGCGATCTCATGATCCCCGCGATCCCCCGGCCGAGGGTAAAACTGTGCTGCCACAGTGCTAAACCACTGCGCCACCGTGCAGATGAGGATGTCGTCCAGGTAGACGAATGCAAACAGGCCGATGAAATCCCGGAGGACGTCATTGATGAGGCGCTGAAAGACGGCTGGAGCGTTGGTCAACCCAAACGGCATCACGAGGTATTCAAAATGACCGTTTGGGGTGCGGAAGGCTGTCTTCCACTCATTTCCCTCCCGGATCCGGATGAGGTGGTATGCGCTGCGGAGATCCAGCTTAGTAAACCAGGTCGCCACCTGGAGGGAGTGGAAGGCGGTATCCATAAGGGGCAGGGTATACCGGTCCTTCTCCGTGATGTCGTTGAGTGCTCGATAATCGATGCAAGGTCGAAGGGAACCGTCCTTCTTTCCCACGAAGAAGAACCCTGCGCCTACTGGAGAGGAAGATGGTCGGATGATCCCGGCACTGAGCGACTCCTTCAAATAGCTGTTCATAGCCTCCTTCTCTGGCGCTGACAGGCTATAGAGGCGTCCTGAAGGTAAGGGCGCCCCCTGGCGGATGTTAATGGCGCAGTTGTAGGGCCGGTGAGGAGGCAGAGACATCGCCTTGGACTTACTGAAAACAGCACCCAGGTCGTGGAACTCTGAGGGCACAAGGGTGAGATCCGGGGGCGCGGCGTCCTGAGCTGTGGGAGGCGAGGACGGGGTGCAGGCAGCGGATTGGAGGCAGGTGCCCATGCAGAAAGTGCTCCACACTGACACCTTCCCAGTCTTCCAGTCCAAGGCGGGGTTGTGGAGGCGGAGCCAGGGATATCCGAGGATGACAGGAGTTACTGAGGTGGGCAGGACGTAGAAGGAGATATTCTCCCGATGGTTTCCAGAGATGATCACCGGGACGGGGGATGTTCGGTGAGTTACTTTTCCTAGGGAAACTCGGGAGAGATTAACCAGGTCGAGAGGAGTGTCGAGGGGATGACAATGGATGCCCAGTCGGGTTGCCAGGCTTTGTGAAATAAAGCTACCCTCCGCGCCTGAATCCACCAGTGCATGTGTGAGGTGCCCAGTGAGGTTGTGACAGAAGCAGATGGGCAGCGTCAAATGTGTGAGGGGATTTAACCGATTAGCGTCCGCGAGGCCCCCTACAGTGACTCGCGGACCACCTCGTTTGGCTTCTCCGGACAATGCTCCACCGTGTGCTGGCTACCTCCGCAATACATGCAGAGGCCCAGGTCACGACGGCGCTGTTTCTCCGCCAGGGGGAGCTTTGTCCGGCCTGTCACCATTGGTTCCGACTCCTCGGAGACCTCCGGCGGCGGCAACGCCAGGTAGCGAGCTTGGGGCAGGCGTGCAGAGGCGCCCCGCGAGCGAGAAGACTGCTTCCGCTCGGAGGCGCGCTCGCGCAGCCTGTTATCCAAACTGATGGTGAGAGAAATCAGCTCCGCCAGCGTCTCCGGGGTATCCCGGCCGGCCAGCTCATCCCTCAGACCAGAATTTAGGCTGCGGAGGAAGATGCCGCAGAGCGCACGCTCTTCCCAGCCAACTTCCTCCGCGGTAACCCGGAAGTCGATCGCGTAGTCGGCCGCCGATCGGCTCCCCTGTTGGAGTCCGAGAAGGCGGTCAACCTGGACACTGTCCAAACGCGAATGATCGAACACTTCCAGAAACTGTTGCACAAACTGGCCATAGGTGAGAGTGGCGTAGCTGGGCTTCACCATAATGGCGTAAGCCCAGGTAAGTGCACGACCCTCAAGGAGATTACCTATATAGCCAATTCTGCTATGGTCTGAGGGAAAATCTCCGGGAACGTGAAGAAACACGGACTCACACTGCATAATAAAACCCCGAGCTCCACCCAGCTTACCGCTAAAGCGAGCGGGAGTGGGGATTGGTGTGAGCCGTGTTGGCGCACCCGGAGCGGGCTGGACGGCCACCGGAGCCGCAGGAGCCGCGCCACCCGGACGAGCCGAGGGGAACGGCTGCTGGAGGTCCAAGCGGTCTAATCGGTTAGTAATGACAATTAATTGATTTAATATCACCTGTTGCTGATGGGCTATTAAATCCACCCGAGCCTCGAGGGTGGAAAGACGGCGTGCGAGCCCGCTGTCTGCCGAGCCGCTCTGCTGAAGCCGTACTGACATAGTGCACGGTTCAGGAGACACACACGCAGGCTCAGGATAGATTTAACAGCTTTATTAGCAACAAGGAAGTGTATGGCTGCGTGTCTGTGGAATAAGAATGTATTGGTGGTGGCGTCTGCGTCAGGCACGGGGGCAGGAGGCCGTACAGCCGGACAACCCTGTGGGAGAGAGCAGAGGGAGAAGGAAAACGGGCACCACACCAATACAGGGAATGATGATGATAGCTGGCTTACTTGGTTATGACAGGTGGCTGGCGTCGACAAGGGCGAGGCCCGGGAGACAGCGACCTGCAGTACCTGTGGCAGCAGCGTAGAGCCAACGGCGAGATGAGGAAGTCCGCCGCCAGGAATGTCCACCTGTGCACAGGGGAAGGCTAGAGGAGAGAGGTAAGGGGAGCTTACCCAAGTTATCTTCACTAGTCGGTTTGAGATCCGTAGTAGCAAAGGGGCCGAAGTTGAGAGACGGCTTCAGGCCGAAGCCCAGGGCAGAGTGGATTAAATACCTCGCCGCTGATGAGGAGCAGGTGTGCGCGCGGTTGGCGCCGCTGATGAGCAGCGAGTCATGACAGGACCCATCGAATGACTGAAGGTGTATTATACTTGGGTGTTTTAGCTCCAGCCCAGGTCATGTTGTACATAGTTGACACTATTATGTCTGTGCCCAGAATATTATATCTGTTTGAGTAATATTGTGGAGAGAGGAATAACCAGGCCAAGCATTCAGAGCAGATGATCTTTATTCACTCTCTCACATCTCTCAGAATCAGAAAACATTAACCTCATGTAGCAAGGGCTCTATTACAACACTCACACGTCCCTGCTGCCTGAGGTCTTGCATCACAATTCATTCTCGCATCACAATTCCTATTGTCCCCCAGCCCCTTAATCCCCATGCTCTTCCGTCAGGGGAAATTACTGTATCTCCCCTCCTTCCAGTCTGAGATGAATATCACAGCATGGGTCCCCCATACCGCCCCCCCCCAGAGTGAGGGGGAGGGGGACGTGAGGGGGATCCATGAGAGTTAACTGAGTGTTAACTCTCACGTCCTCTCGGCTTCAGCCTCCGCCCATAGCTGCTGTAACGAGGGGTCTTCGGCTCCGCGGCGCTGCTGTGCTGGTGGGGGGTTCCTGGGGGTGTGTCCGTCTGTGGGTGGACAATGAAGGGGGGGGAACATTCAGCATGCTCGTGTGACTGCTCTGATGAGTCGTTTACCTGGGGAGTTCTCGGGGGGGGTCTTCCGCGCCAAGGAGCTCGAGCTAACACCACCTGCTCATCTGCCACCACAAAGGCGGGCTTAAGCCTGTCTGTACAGATTTTCTCCCGGCGACCCCCAAAGTCTAACACAAAATGTTTGTCCCCGGGTTCCAGCATTCTAAACGGACCATCGTAGGGTGGGCGTAATGTGGGCCAGTGGGCATCGTGCCTGACAAACATGAACGCCGCGTCCTTCAAGGTTTTCGGCACAAAAGCGCGGGGAAAACAGTGGTGGGCCAGGCCAGGTAGTGTCCCTGCATCTGCGCTATGCCGTGAGCGCGGGGATGGATGGGTGTTCGGCATGGGGTTATCTGGTAAAAATTCCCTGGGGAACTGCAGCGGCTGAGAAAAAACAAGCTCTGCTGGGGAAGGCTCCAAATCCTCTTTCGGTGCGGAATGCAACCCTAATAGAACCCCCAGTAACCGGTCCACCCAATTTGCATCTGTAAGCGAAGCCCTGAGCGCTGCTTTCAGTGACCTATGGAAACGCTCATCTAACCCATTGGCCTGTGGGTTGTACGCAGTTGTGTGATGAATTGCGATGCCCAGGCTCCGGGCCATCATGGATAAGAGGTCGGAAACAAACTGAGGGCCCTGATTGGATGTGATGTCCGAAGGGGTGCCAAAACGTGCCACCCATGTTGTCAAAAAAGCGCATGCCACGTCTGCGGACGTGGTGGAAGCTAGTGGGACTGTTTCTGGCCATTGTGTGGTGCGGTCCACCACTGTCAGGAGGTGCGTGAACCCCTGCGATGGCGGGAGGGGGCCCACGAGGTCCACGTGAACGTGGTTGAACCTCTTAGCCGGGATATGGAATGGCTCCAAAGGGGCCTTTGTGTGCCTGTGCACTTTGGCTCGTTGGTATGCTACGCGGGCTGCAGCCCACTCTTTCACCTGTTTGCGCAGGCTCGGCCAGACGGACTTTGCTCCCACCATTTTGACTGACGCGCGCACTCCTGGGTGCGCCAGGGAGTGAACAGACTCAAAAACGCGGTGGCACCAAGCGCGTGGGACCACCGGGCACGGGTGTCCTGTGGAGATGTCACAGATTAGCCCCCCCCCCTTGCAGTACTCCGCTCTTCAGTCTTAACCCTTTTGGTCCAGACTGGAGCGCGCACACGTCCGCATCGCCGATCTGCTCTGTGGCCATGGCCGTGTAATCTATCCCTACGTAGACTGGGGCCACTAATGCACGCGAGAGGCAGTCTGCCACCACGTTGTTTACCAGCCACATGCTGAATGTCAGTTGTAAACTCCGAGATCGCGGCCAGCTGTCTCTGCTGCCTGCCCGACCATAGTTCCGAAACCTTGGCCATCGCGTACATTAGTGGCTTGTGGTCCATGAATGCAGTGAAGTTGCGCCCTTCCAGCCAGAACTGGAAGTGGCGTATGGCCAGGTGGAGAGCCAGTAACTCTCTGTTGAATGTGCTGTATTTACGCTCACTGTCGCGCAAAGACCTGCTAAAAAAGGCGAGCGGCTGCCAAGAACCGGCGACGCATTGCTCCATGATGACCCCTATGGCCACGTCCGAGGCGTTGGTAGTGAGAGCTATCTGAGCAGCCAGGTCCGGGTGTGCCAGTAGTGTGGCGTTTGCCAGGGCTGTTTTAACCTCAGACAACGCCTGCTCCCGCTCAGGAGTCCAGTTGACTCTGTCCGCTGGTTTCTTGAGTGCGGCGTACAACGGCTGCATGAGCTGGGCTGCGCGGGGGAGGAAACGGTTATAAAAGTTAACCATCCCCCAAAACTCCTGCAGTGCCCTGACCGTCTGAGGCCGGGGAAAATTTGCCACTGCGCGCACCTTGTCTGGCAAGGGTATCGCTCCCGCCGGTGAGATGCAGTGTCCCAAAAAATCGATCCCCGTCATGCTGAACTGGCATTTCGCCGGGTTGATTATTAACCCGTGCTCCTCTAACATCCGGAAAACCGTCCTGAGGTGGGTTTCGTGTCGCGCTGGCCACCAGGATGTCATCCAGGTAGACGAACACAAACGGCAGATCGTGCAACACCGCATCCATTATGCGTTGGAATGTCTGTGCCACGCCTTTTAACCTGAAAGGCATGCGTAAAAACTCAAACAGACCAAACGGGGTTATTACTGCCGTTTTAGGTATGTCCTCCGCGCGCACTGGGACCTGGTGGTAACCTCGGACCAGGTCTATCTTAGAAAAAATACGTGCCCTGTCGAGGTGAACGGAAAAATCCTGAATATGGGGGATCGGGTAGCGGTTGTGCGCTGTGGCGTTGTTTAATCTGCGGAAATCTCTGCAAGGTCGCCACGATCCCTTGGCCTTAGGGACCATATGTAGTGGAGATGCCCATGGGCTGTTTGATCGTCTGATGATGCCCAGCCTTTCCAAGTTGGCAAACTCCTCGCGCGCTATGGCCAGTTTAGCTGTGTCCAGGCACCGAGGTCGTGCAAAAATGGACGGCCCAGTGGTGGTAATAAAGTGCTCCACCCCGTGTTTAGTGATGGCCGCCGAAAACATCAGGACCGTGAGTGCTGAGAACTGGGTGAGCAGTGTGTGGAACTTACCACCTGGAGCTGTGATGTTGGCTAGCGTTGCTGGCCCAGCTCCTCGAGCTGTACAGGGGAGAGAATCAAAAGACATTGCATTAATCAGGCGTCTGTTAGCAACATTGACTAGTAGTCCGTGTGCACACAAAAAATCAGCGCCTAAGATTGGGAAACTGCATGCCACTATGACGAATGTCCACTGGTACGTACGGTCGTGCAGGGATACAGTCAGTGTCCTTTCACCAAAAGTCTTAATGTCTGAGCCATTTGCGGCCGTCAGCTCGGGGCCGCTAGCTCCTACCTAACCTAGCCGGTCGGCGTAGGACAGCAGGATGAGGCTCTTTTGGGAGCTGGAGTCCACGAGGAACCGTCTCCCCGAGCGTGAGTCTGTCACATAGAGCAGCTTGCTTTCTTCACCGGCGGTCGCAGCTGCTACAGACTGCCGGCCCTGGCGTTTCCCGAACGCTTGAATTGGCACGTGGCACGCATCGGCGTGCGTCCTCTCCAAAATGGTGGTGGTAGGAGCAGAGTGTGTCTCTCTGGCGCTTCCTGGCGTCCGCTGCTGCTACCATCGCTGGCTCCTCGCTTCTGCTGGTCGTCTCGCTGGGTTCTGATGCCGCTGCGTTCACTGTGAGGGCTCTGGTGGTGTGGATGATCCGACCTGCCTCCTGGGCTAGCGCACGGTAGTCACGCGCAGCCAGCAATGGCGAGTTGGCAAGGACCGCTCTGGCCACCGTTGGGAGGTTCCGGAGGAAAAGGTGGGCAAATAGAAAATGCCCGTCGTCCGTGCCCATCAACGCCAACATCATCTCCATCAGTTCGACCGCCGACCCGTCTCCTAACTCGGAGCGCGTCAGGAGCCTCTCTGCTCTCTCACAGTCCAAGAGAGTGTTGCGCCGGGTCAGCGCGCTTTTGAGAGCCCCGTATTTGTCGCGGGCTGGGGGCTGTTGGAGCAGGCTTGCTACTTGCTGAGTCATGCGAGCGTCCAGTGCTGTGACCACGTAGTAATATCTGGTGTCATCTGCCGTTATTCCCCAGAGTGCGTACTGGGCCTCGGTGTGGAGGAACCAAGACTTTGGGTCGTGCAACCAAAAGTCTGGTAGTTTGACCGAAACGGCGCACGCGTTGCTGGTACTTCCCGTCCGGGTCATCTCCGGGGTGTTTGCCTTGTGTTCCATTATTCGTCAAGGGTCACCAGTGTGGAGAAAGGAATAACCAGGCCAAGCATTCAGAGCAGATGATCTTTATTCACTCTCTCACATCTCTCAGAATCAGAAAACATTAACCTCATGTAGCAAGGGCTCTCTTTTATATTATTATATTACAACACTCACACGTCTCTGCTGCCTGAGGTCTTGCATCACAATTCATTCTTGCATCACAATTCCTATTGTCCTCCAGCCGCTTAATCCCCATGCTCTTCCGTCAGAGGAAATTACTGCATCTCCCTTCCTTCCAGTCTGAGATTAATATCACAGCATGGGAAACCCATAATATGATGGTTTTACTGTATGAGACAAGTTTTGTAGCACAAGTAAGAGATTTTATAGTATAATTTGGTAAATTGGATGTGTTGTATGCATTTTAAAGGGGCTCACATACTAAGTGGTTTGAGATTTACACAAAAAGATATATATAAAAAAAGGGAAAAGAAAGTAGCGGAACAGAAAATTTTGTTTATTTCAGAGTAAAATGTGATCACTGAGTTGATCGTTTGGCAAATGTATAAGTCAGTAAGATTTGGTCTTATGATGTGAAGTAAGGGAAAAGTAATTGTGTTTCATATTGCCCAACATGCTGAATTGTTTTATGATGCCCTGATGTGTGGGTGGTTGTGTTGGGGAGCGGGCCGCCAATGGTATTGTTGCTGTTAGTTTTACTTGTATTAACTGTTGTTTGTTGTGTATGTTGTGGAGCTTTTGAGGGGATTAATTTAATTAGAAACACAGCTTTCTTTATTTTGGGCTGTTCTAGGATGTGGCGGCAGAATAACCCGCCTAGCCATGTAGGGGGCGCTTGCAGTCTACCCAGCCCCCCAGCCTTGGTTGTGTGAATGGATAGGTTTGTTTATTTTGTACATAAAGCTTTATATGTTAGTGTGTGACTTGGGTAATAAATTGGGGTTGGTCAATCTGTGTGTATGATTTTTTTTGAAGGGGGTGGTGTGTGTTATGTATGGGAATGTTGGTATTAGTAAGATGGCGGCCGGGTTGGACAGGGAATAGGCAGAGGTGACGAACTACCAGTTATTGGTGGTGACGCCACCCAGGGTATAAAGGATGGGAGCGGAAGAGGCTAGTCCTCTTTCGTCATTGAACACCTTGCTTGCTGGAGAGTACTGATCGTCTGTAGGTATTGTCACCGTGGTTACTATAATAAAGCTCTGTTAATAGTGACTATGGTCTGCTCATCATTGCCTGAATATGGACACAACAGGTAGGTTACTAACAAATTTGCCCATGTCTGTATGCAAATTTTTATTGTCAAATGATATACACTATATGTACATTTTGGCATTAAGTGTCTTTTAGCAGTCATGGAAATAATGGCTAAGAAACATAAGAAGCATGGGAGAGGGTTCCACGTCTCAGATGAGACAAGGACCCAAATGCAGGACACAAAGACACAGAGGCAGGAATTGAGGCAACAAAGATATTTATTGAACAGGTAGGTAAATAATCTGTTGGATTCATACTGCAGAGTTTTAATCCTGCAGGGAGAGGAGAAGGAGAGGGTGAGTGACAGAGGTTCAAAAGGACGTGAGTATGTTTTGGTATTTTGCAGATGGGAGTGCTTTCTTGGCTTAGGGGAGCGGCTTGCAGATGAGTTTCCAACAGAAGGGTCACAGACCAGAGAGGATGGCGGTTCATTCACAGGCCAGACACAGAGAGGAGTAGAACCTGGGGCGAGGAGATTGTTATGGAATTTGCAATGATTGGTTTACACTTATGTGAGTCCATTCCTCTTTCCAGAGAGAGGCATAGAGTCCAGGTAGGTGATCCAGAGTGGAGAGGTGAGAGGAGGGCTTGTCAGCATGCTGGCAGATAGCTAGGATTTCCTAGGAGTGGAAGAGCAGAACAAAATGGGAGCAGGATGTGCATAGAACTTGTACATAAGCGTTCAATTCACAGTAACCTTGGGGATAGGGTTACAACGTGACGATCCCGTGGTGAGGTGCTCTCAGACTGGTGCTTTTATACTGGGGACCAGTAGGTGTGGGTAGTCAACCAGCAGCAGACGATCATCCTCCTTGGCCCTGATAAGAGAGGTTAATCAACAACAAAGAGCCACACACAACAAGACAGTGCCACGCTCACCAGATCCACTAAGAGGGTTACAAATGCAATGGATCTAAACTAGTCTTTCACCTTTTCCTAATTCCATCTCTTACCATTTCCTTAAACTTAACCCAAATATTTCTAGTGCCTACCTATTACCCTGACATTAACCACTTAAAAATATGTATTTAATGTGTAAAAGAAGTCCCATCAAACAGGGACTGAGTTTTGAAGAGAGTGAAAGTAAACACACACTGCAGAAAAAAAAAATTCAAGATAGAGAATCCAACTCAAGTCTCCAGAATGTTGTCCACCTTCCATTTAGGCTGTTTTGAAACAAGGACACATGGTGAACATTGTACATATATGTAAGTGTCCTGTCAATAATTTGTCATTGCCTCTAACAAGGTGGTACTACGTTCCACAGACAGCGGTTTCTGAGTAGCTGTCACAACTATCTTGTGATAAGATGGGACTGAATTCTGAAATCTTTTTTTCTTGCTTCTTTCTTCTCCCTTATAGCTCACTGACAAGGCTCTTAAGCCACAAGAATGTGGCATCAATGAATATATCACTGGCCATAAACTTTGACCGTAAATGAGAATAATATAATTTGAAGAGCAAAATGTATAATATTTGGAAACTGCAAATTATATAATCACAGAAAAATTTCAATAAACAATGTTGAAATTGACACAGTTTTAGAAACCAAGTTCCTAGGGGTCATTGTTAATAACAAACTAAAGTGGAAATCACACATAAATTATGTCAAAACTAAAATGTCTAAGTCCGTTGTCGTACTGTATAAAGTTAAGGATCTCCTATGTCAGAAATCTCTTTGCATTTTATATAATTCACTGATAGTTCCTTATATGACATACTGTGTGGAGATCTGGGGAAGCACATACAAAACAAACACAAACTTAATCTTTTTACTACAGAAAAAAGCCGTACGCGTTGTATCAAAGAAACCTTACCGTGAACCAGCAAATCCAATATTCATTCAATTACACACTCTTAAATTTAGAGATCTAGTAGATTATAATGTCATTCAAATCATGTACAAAGCAAATAATAACCAGTTACCTGTTAATATTCAGAGACTGTTTAAAAAAGGGAAAGCCAATATGAGCTAAGAGGAAACTCTGTTTTTAATAAACCAAAGGTCAGGACAAATACAAAGTATCATTGCATGTCTGTCACTGGAGTTAAACTGTGGAACTGTTGCTCTGAAAATATTAAAACATGTTTGACTGAAGCAATTCAAAAAATTGTACAAAGATGAGATAATCTCTCAGTATCTCACTGCAGATGCTGGGAGATAAATTTGTAATAACTTAAAAGTTTTTTTTTCTATTTGTTCTGTTTGATTTTCTTTGTTGATTTTGGGTATGACTTAAATTTTTATGTTATTTATTTTAAAATTGTAACAGGGTAGGCACTATATAAGCACTTGCTTCAGCCTACACCCTTTCGGTTGTTCTTTTATGTGTTCTACATATTTTGTTGTTCTTATTGTATGTATGTTCATTACCGAATAAGTTCATTCGTTCATAATATAATAAAGAATAGGATTATTGTCACTCCGCACACATACAGCCAAACTAAGCGCTGTCCGTTGCAGAAGTCAGTGTCCACTTGTACCTCTTGAGGGCCCATGGCTCACACGACTTGCACCGGCGGCCAGCCAGCTACCAGCTGCTCCAGGGAGCCCTTCACACAGCCACGACTACGCCATGACGTCACAGAACTACGAATCTCTGATCGGGTTCTTACATACAGGTTTTAGCTCGTCCACCCCCCACTGCAAAACGGTTGACAACATGGACAGCGCTCAGAGGCCAACAGGATCCAGCCTCGGTGCACTGAAGCCAACCTCCAGGGAGCCCTCTCACGTCCTCCCAGCATCCCCAGATAAAAATAAAAAGAGTCAATCTTCTCATACTATGTGGACAGACATTTTATTTATTTATTTATTTATTTGCCATGTTTTACTGCTTCCGGACAGCGCTGTCTGTGCGGCTACTGCTACCGGATTACGGAGTCACATGACCGCGTGCATGTGACACATCTTAAAGAGGCAGTACATGAAAGCTCTCATATGCACACAGGTACAGAAGAGAAAAAAGGGAAGAACTGAACTAACCGACATGCACAAGATTATGTCGGTTCTCTGTCCCGATGGTTGGTTCCAGTTTTAATTTGGTTAATTGCCCGGCCCCACAGCTCACATTTGAAAATTTTTGGCAAAATTTCTATGTAAAGAAAATCAAGATCGAACATGTGGATTCCATCTTCCAATCATCTGTAAATTTCTTTCTGCAACACCTCTCATATCTGCTTCAATATATTTTTTTAAGATTGGAGCCACAAATTTTATGGTGCTATTTCCTGATGGAAGGAGTAAAATTTCTTCTCGATTAAGCTCTGAGATCAGCACAACATAAATGGAAATCAGTTTTATATAGCCAAGGCTGGAGTGGGAAGACATTGCATACATTTTAGTTACAATCTTTAATAATGATCTGAAAATGTTGTGGTTTGTTGGATTTGTTTCACAGTTTTTGATGGACGGGTCTCAGAAAAGTGCATGTTTTTAAATATAGTGCGTGTGTGCTTTGTTTTTCTGTTTTCTTAAATCACTCCCTCTCAAGCTGCTGCAACATATATGCATATGAATGTAGCTCTTACAGTAGTGAGCTTAAAAAGTTTTCATGTTGAATCAAGCTGGCAAATATGACAAACAGCAAAGCATATCTAACTTGAACTGAAGACTTTTCTTGTTGGTGAAAGGTCAAATCTATCCAAATCTAAATAACGGCTTAAATAATCACTTTTTTACCTTTGGCTTAACTCTTGGCTTATTCAGAATCTGATTGCATTTTTATTGCTCAGTTGGATTGTTCAAAGATTTTAGCAATTACGTTTGTGAACATAGTATTATTTGAACAACGGTAATAGGAAAAACAAACTGGAACACTGAAAACACTAGATTTTTCAGTAACTGGTTAGAGAAAAGCCTTTAGTGAAGCATAGTCGCAACACCAGTAGAAGCATGGGGGGGGGGGGGCAACCTAATTTGAAATATTTCATGAAACCACAAGTGGCTCCTTTAGAAACGCTTCAGATTCAGACCACTTTGAGAGGATGAGGAGAGAGCAAACGCGTGGAGTGTAGAGCAACAGTGCGCATGGACTAATTAACTCTAAGTGTTGTACGACATGCTCTTGTCTCACCCGTGTTGTCACTCAGGGTTTGAGTGGCACTAATGAGAGAATTATCTTGCCTCGGACCCTAGTAATGCATTCAAATGAACACCAGCTGACCTGACCTATGAGATGCCTTTTTAATCTCACCACTTAATACCAATCAGACCTGCTTTCTCATGTGCCCACACTGGGATGGCCCTCTGCTCCAAACATTGCCATCCACATCTTTTTTAACTTTTTTTTTTTTCTTCTCTGTACTGTTGATCTAAGGGAGAGCGTTAATTGTCTTGGATGACTCCTGGGCCTCTGTTGATATCATGCGGAGAACTCCAGGTGTGCGGGATAAAACAGGTGGATAGGGCTATTAAAGTGTTTGCCGGGCATCGAAATGAAAGTGTTAGCGTATGTGCATGCGTGCCTGTGTGTGCGTGTAAGCCCCTTATCATGAAAACCCAGCTGAGGATTAAGAAGGTTAATAAGGTCACGAGTTTGCAACAGAAGTGTGTGACTTACAATAGAGCTTTGGCATTGTTGGATTACCATAATCAGAATCATCCATTGGTGCCCAAACCTGTGACTCAATTGTTGTGCTCACTATGTTTCCAGATGCAATACAAATGTTCTGCGGAGGGGCAGGCTCGGGGAATTTAATAATTACCTGCTGGTATTACCAATTTAAGCATTTATATTCCAGTAAATAAGTCTGTGTTTCTAATTGGATCAAGGTATTTTCTGTTTTTTGTCGAGTGAATTTAACTGCGATGGTGTGTTTCAGCCAGGCAGTGCTGAACTTGTGGGCAGGCAGCATGAGCAATAAGCCCTTTCAAGTGTTTGGTCTGCAGCCGTTTTTGTTTTGCCAAGCGCTCGAGGTAACAAATAGCAGATCAGCCAGAGTTCAAGGCTGCTTGTGAAATGGTTGGTGCGTTTCAATGCCTTTTGGGGAGACTTCTATTGTTATAAATCTTGTGGCGTGCGTGGAACGTGTATGTTTGAGTGAATCTGTTTGTGTGTGCCAGGGAGCGTTCGAGTTCGGGTGGAACATCTGCCTGTGTCAACCTGCAAATGAAACTTCAGAAGCCTAGTGCACCCTCTTCTCGGTTTGCATAAGCCCACCCCTGGTGCATGCAAAAATCCACCGACATAGGGAAGAAGTGCAAAAAAAGACCTCCTTTTTGTCATTAGCATCTATATTTTGATACTGTGTCCACGATTTGCTTGAGTGAGGCACAATTTAATAGGATTTACATAATGCAAGGAGGCGGTTGTGATACTGTTGGTGCACATTAAGTTTACCGTTCAATGTATATTTTTAACTCAGCCCTTTGGAAAGAGTTGTTATGCTCAAAGAAGATGTGAAACTGTGGTAATCACCACCTCGGATGCATATAATAAGTATGCTGTTTCCTTATACTTTACCCCGATTTCAACTAGTTGGGATCAGTGACTTATATAGACACGTGTGCTGTACTTGTAGCATTCAATTACATGTTACTTGGTTGGGTGCATTGTGTAGTGCATCCTTACATCACCAGTTTGACAGCTAATTGTACAGCAGAAAATAAAGATCTGCTGGTGTAATGTGTCATGCACGTGTGTGGCGGTGCTCCAGCTTTTGTCTCTCTATCTCAGCCAGCAGGCCCTATTGTCATGCGGGCGCCCAGGTAACGGGGCCCAGTCGTCACTCATCTGCCTTGACGGCGGCTGCTATCTGCCCTGACGGTGACTGATGATGGGAGTGTAGGATTGGTGTGTGTATGTGTTAGCACGGCAGGCAGTGTGTTATGCCGAAGGGGAGTGTGTGGTGTGCAGTCAGTGAAGGAGGCGAGAAAGATACCACCCTGGCTGAGGGCTTGGTTGGAAGCCATTGAACAGTGGAGCATTCAGCAGCTATGCCTGTGAACACAAGAGCTGGTGGGCAGAGCACGGACAGCAGTGTTTGTGAGAAGTCACGTGGATGGTATGACACAAAAAAACGAAAGTTGCAACTGGAGGGTTGCCACGATTTAGCTTTGTGTCACAAGCTGTTTTAACACATGCACTGCAGCCTTACAACCTTTTATGCTTTGCAGAAATTAGACAAATGTCTGATGCAACATCAGAAATTAAATTGCTTAATCAAGAGGAGTATGTCAGATGCTGCAACCTTATGGGGGGTGGGGTGGTCAGTCCCATGGTAGCTCTATGTGTTAACTTTTCTTACCCCATTTTAGTATCCCGTATACCAAGCTTGAAGGCAGGTGGATGGTCAAACCAAAGACCATCTTTATGTGGTCTTGGGTATTGTCATAAATTGCCCTTCAGGGCAGGATGAAGACCCAAATGCCAGCTGTGAGTTTGCTGGAAATTTAATAATAAAAAACTCAAAATATAACAAAAACACAAACTTAGGTGACATAGGAAGGAGTGGATACAGGTAAGGCATGCGGGAACGCCAGGATAAATGGAGACAAAGAGAACAGCCCGGACGGAACACAGGCTGAGGTGTGGAGCACACGCCGGAGAGGAAAATTAGACGGAGGACTCCTGTCTGAACACTCAGAAGGACGCTGCAACGGACTGCATTGCAGCCATCCTTAACTAATGCAAAGATAAATCATGACAAGTGATTACAGGTGTGGGTAACATGAGCGAGGATAATCAGACAAACTAATGGCAGCTGGGATAGACCGCGAACTTGAGCAATAAAGGAAGTAAACAAAGGTCACTGTCAAAATAAAAGCACAGACTGGAAAGAGTAGAGGCAACAGATAATGAACAAGGCAATAAGAAATGTTACAAAATGAGAACGAAACCGGATAATACGACAAGGGAAAAAAATAACCATTAAGGCAAGGATAAGATAAATACAAAACCAGAATACAATTACCGAAATACTACATAACAAAAGGAGGACTGAGGGAAAAGGTGAGGGTAGGCTCATGTCAACACAGGCAGATATCATTTATAAAACAACACCAGGTGGTCATGGACGCATGATATCAAAAGACAAAATGCTAATAACTAAACTAAGAACAGAACTTTCATGAACAGAAACAAATGGCAACTTAAATACATACATCCCACCAACCGGATTGAATATTAAGTTAAAGTGAGAAACTTACAGAAAATAATCCAAATAAACTTAACGCTTGATCATGGCTCTTCACCCGTGCTCGGCATCGTGACAGGTATGACCCAGTTGGGGTGCAAAGACACAACTTCTAAGTTGTGGGGTGGATACTCAATCACTAGGCCATCACTCTGGTATGGCTGACGCCTGGGTATGCGCCTGCGATGACGTGGAATCCATCCATCCACATTTTACAGGAATTGCTACTCGTCCTAGGCATTTGCCATGATCATCGCCAAACTCACTCATTATGATCCTCAGGTGGGTCTGCATCCAGGCTGTGCTCAAGATCTAGGTCAGGGTCAAAGGTCTGGGCACTTAAGTAATTAATAGTAATTAAAAGTTAATAATGAACATTGCTAGTCCTCCTAGGCCAGTTGTCCCCAACCACTGGGTTGTGGCCCGGTGGTGGGTTGAGGACCACTTCATACTGGTTTGCAGATAGCCACAGAGAAAAAATTATTTATTCTGTTCATCTGTATTGACGATCAGAATGTTTTAGTCCAGAAAACCTCTAGTCTCCAACCCCATCCCTCCTCATTGCATGGATTTCACTACTTTTGAAAGACATGTCACACATGTTTTTTTTTTTTTTTGGTGTATTGCGAGGACAGGAACCTATAATCACAGTAAGCATATTAGTTTGAGACTTGTTGAGGAAAACATTGTGATGTGACATGTTCATAACAGTCACGATGTTGAAAACTGATGAGTTAGGAGTGACGGTTACAGCTTAATAATGCCACAGCCCAGTGTGTCACACTCTGCTGTCAATGTGTAAATGAGCCCAAGGACAACATGAAGTCAATTGTGTAATTCCTCAGAAACGACCAACCTGATTTAGAATAACCCTTACTGTACTACTGATGTGATAACCCAAGTAACAACAGTTAGGTAAATTACTAAAACAATACCTCTTATATGCAAAGTGTATGAATTTAGAGTTTGATCAAATAACTATACCAAGGGGTTTGAGGCGGTTTAAATCTTGAGGGTCACATATTTTTGTTATAGTGGCTCACGTGTGTTCGGTGCACGCATTTATATGTGCACGTGCATGCACAGGAGATATGAATATCTTTGGATGCGAGTGTTTTCATGCGTCTGGCGTCCAGGAAGATCAATGCGTCCCCATTGATGTTGTGTTGCCCTCTACACGTGAAGCGAATGGAGGAAGGGTGGAGGGGGGGACGGGCTGTGTGCGCTAAATGGATGCGATGCAAATGGCACCAGAGGACATGGGAATCAATTTAGTTTATTGAAACAAATGAGAGCTCCTCAACCGTGCCATGGTGTGCGTTTTTTTTCTTTTTTGGCCGCCCCCATTGTTATTGTAATTAACCCGCCCAGCCCAAATCTCAGACCCTCCCTTTACACAAACAAGGCCAACCCCCTCCAACAACCCTGTCCGTGCCTTCCTGGGTTCCCTTTTACCATAATGAAAAAGCCTTTGCGGTGCCCAGGTAAAAATATAGGTGCCGTAATGGTGATTCATGGCCCTGAGTGACATGCTAAAAGGCATGGGAGATCTGCCTAGGAAAGCATTTAGGAAAGGGTACTCCATGCATGAGCGCCAACACCCACGATTCAACACACACACACACACACACACACACACCAACGGAAACAGCAATGACTTACGGTCACTGCAGGTTTATAAGCGCCCCTGTTCCTACGCTCATGGAATCCCAATAACCAAAATGAACTTAGCGTATGGACTTTGGAATGACCTCGGGTGTAAGTGGTAATGGCTATTTCATATAGTGATGTGTGACGTCCTATTGAAAATTTGCCGTTCTTTCCTTTAAAGGTAGGCCATATTGACACCTTGAGCTCTAATTCACTAGTGTGGCATGGGCATTGTGTTGGGGTCTTGGGAGATGGATCAATAGTTAGAGAGAGCGATAGGGTCACGGTGGAATCAATTCACTGGACAAACGACCTCCAGCTGCCGCCTGCATCTTCCAAGCCGCCTGACACCTGAGGTGAGCTTTACTGAAATGTCCTCTGCTGAAATGCCACAGGCCCCACGGGCTGCTGAGCAGTCACTCATGCAGGGCTCCCAAATCAAGTGGTGTATGCAAACTGGGTCTGCTTGTCATCCACGGTGAAAGGCCTTGGCTCAGCGTTGCTACATAAACAAAACTCATGCACCTGAGAATGTCAATTACTTGCCGCCTGCCCCCTTGGACAGCCTTGCGCTTGATGGCCAAATTGGGATTAATTTGGGGGAGGATGGGGGCCAATGTAGAGGTGACTCTGTGTCATTACACTTCAAAGAGAGGGAGAGGTGGCTGTAGCATGAGCAGGAGCAGTGGGCCAGCTTGATTGTTCCCCTATTGCCCCGCATGCCGCTTTGCATAAGCGGCAAAAGACGCTGATGAAAACAAGTGGCGGGTTCAGGTTGGAAGCAGACACCCAGAAAATGAGCTTTTTTCCCCCCTTTCTCTTCTTACCCTTCCGCTGGGCCGCATAATTCAGAAGAGCCATCTTGTGGAAATGTCATCGTGTGGCGGCGATGGAGCAAGCAGTGTGACAGAATGCTGTAACGCCTCCTGGGCTGGAGCCCTTGCCATGCTTGCTACGCCTGAGTCGGCCTGACCTTGCAGGTGCTGATATATGCAGCCACATTGGTGTCAACAAATGGACAATGGGTGTCTTGTCTTTTCGGAAGGTTTTAGGCACCACGTGCGCAAGCAACTTTTTTTTTTTTTTTCACTTTTTTGGGTTCATGGTGAGGTGGTGCATATTTCAAAGAGAGGCTGCGTATGTTTTTCAGTTGAGCGTATGGATTTCTTTTCCTTTTTTTTCCCTACTTTTCTTTTTTGAATAGAGGTCAATTCCCCACTGTGCATCCTCTTTTATGCATCCACTCCCTATTCTTCATTCATCTTACCTGCTGACATCTGACAACGCGCTGCTGTATTATCATCCCAACCCCCAGCTCTATACCTTCCACAACAGCACGACTCCTCCACCCCTTCTCTTTCTCCTTTAGAAAACTGATTATAAATGGTCAATTTGAAAATAGACTGGAAAGTCCCCAAGGCTGCTTTCCTTGTCAAATTGAAAAGGGACAAGGACAAGCCATTCGACTTTCTCACAGTCCGCTGTCCTGATGTTTCCGAGGTGGATGTACGAGAGGGAACATAACAAATTCCCCCCATGCATCGAGCAAGGCGATGGCGAAGGATGGCGCGGGAAGGTGGGGCGTCAGTGAGCTGAGGATCTTCAACATCTAGCCCTCAGCATTTATATCACAAGTCTCCACAAAGAGTCTATGGATCACTCCAGTGGGCTGGTGTTGGCAGTATCAGGAAAAGCCATAGGCTGTCAGGGAGTATGTGCTTTTCATATTTCACTGCAGACAGCCTTCCCTTCTCCCGGCCTCACTCACAGCAGCCTTTTGAGGATAATATCTTCAAATCTCTCTGTGCCACGCTGAGAGGCTATTTTTTAAATAGATATTTATTTCATTTTGTCAATTTTTCTCCCTGCCTTCCCTCCCTTTCCCCACTTTGTCCTACAGGTAAAACTTGTGACCACTGACACAAAAAGGAGAAATACTTGGAAGGTGGTGCCAAAAACAAAAATCAACTCTATTAGTCTTCTCCATTTTCTTCTTCCATGAAAAATCTTGGGTAAAAAAATGTCAAAATGGGGCTTGACACGTTGTCCTATTAAGCTGATTGCTTATCTCAACAGGCAGACTGAATAAATACTTGATTTACTTTGAGTCTTCCAGTGATCTGCAGTGACTTTTTATGCTAACAATAAAGTCCCTCTCTGATTAATCATGCTGAGATAGAAAGCACCCTTTGATATAGCTGCAATGTCCATTGCAGGATGATTCATCAGAGGAGACCTTGCAATCAGATGGGAGGTGCGCCCCCCTCCCACTCCCCCCACCAACACGTATTCCCTCTCTT
The DNA here is from genome assembly GCA_020510985.1 of Pholidichthys leucotaenia. Classification (NCBI taxonomy): domain Eukaryota; kingdom Metazoa; phylum Chordata; class Actinopteri; order Cichliformes; family Pholidichthyidae; genus Pholidichthys; species Pholidichthys leucotaenia. The sequence goes on from CM035836.1 coordinate 189,673,183, forward strand.
CTCTCGCCACAGAATATATTAGAGGAGTGTGAGCGACGGAATCATCAGATACCAGGAGGTGAATTGAAGTGGTCATGAACCTCATGTCAAACTCAAATAGCTGAATGGCAATAGATAAAACAAACAAGGAACGTGAACTGCTTGCAGAGTGAGGCGACGTGCTGCGTGTTGCATTGTCGAGAACTTTTACAGATAAGACCCACTAGCCCTGCATCGCAATTGGGTCATTATCAAGCCTGACCCCTGCTGGAATGGTGACATATGACCCAAAATTTATGTACTGTGTGAACTTTCTCCCTGCCTTGCATGACATGAGTTATGTTTCATGTTCCATTGGGGGCTGTTCTGCTTTCCCCCCGGGGGGTACAGTCCTTTTGACCTGCCCGCACCTAGGAAAGGAGATGGAATTTGTGTTCTTTGACTTTCCCTTTGGGATGAATGCTGCTATTAGCAATGTGGCCATGCTTGCAGGTTGAATACTGTGAGGACAGAATACAATATAGCTTGTTCACCCATTTTCTTCTTTTAACTTTCTTTAATGTGTACTTCACAAATTGACAGCTTTTTAAAAAATATTCTAAGTTCCTGTTTATTATTGTGGACAAGAATATTAAATAACAGCAAGACACTACGACCTAATGCTTTAGTATATCCTTTTCCCCATTCCCCAACAATTGTCTCCTGCACAGTAAGCACATTTGAAGTTGTTGTCTGTTATTCTTTATCTCATTTTGTCCTTCTAACCATGGCTAATAGCAGTTTTTCCTATCTTCCTCTATTTCTGAGCTAAGCCGGGTCTTAGAGCTGGCCCTGCCATTTTACAGAGTAGCTGAAAATGCTTGAGTAAGCACAGGAAGGATTCCTCGGTTGCTACTTCAGGTAGTCCCCTCCCTCCCTTTAGCTGAGATATCTATCCCAGGCCCTTATTATCACCAAACAAGCACTTTTTGATGATGATAAGTAATAGCCACATCTCTATGTGTAGGACTCACTTCTCAGGGGAGTAAGGAGAGCATGCTGGTCATTTTTCTTGCCTGCTTGGCGCCCAGCAATCCCAGGGAAAATAGAGGCTGCATGGAGGGGGGTGATTCTGTGTTTGTGCAGCATTATTCACAAACGAGGGAAAGAATGGAAGATTGTGTAAGAGTGTGCTTCTCTTCTCTGATTTTTAGTGCATTTAAGGTTTTTTTGAGGAGGTAAAGGGCTGACTCATTATAGGGACATATGATGAAAATTTCCCCTTTTCTGTGCTTTTGCACATCAATTTGGGTGTGTAGAGTGGCTACCAGTGGGAAAGACTCTGGAAAAACACAGTCCTTTCCCTTTGTTAGGGTTTGCCATGGTCTAAGTGTTCCTCATTAAATGACAAGTTTTGATTTAGCTCCAGTTATGACGTGAGCTGGAACTGGATTTGAGTGAAATGGCCCTCAATGCTGCTAAGTAAGTTTAGTGACCACAATTTTATGGTTATTTTCTCTAAATTCTACTCAGCCCAGTAGATACCTGTGTTCCCACCTGGTTTATTAATCCAGAGTAAATGATATACAGATCTTGTGTCTTTTTGTCTTATTTTTAAAAATGTAAATATACTGTATACAGTCATGTGAAACAATTAGGACACCCTGTATAAGCCTATGTGTGGTTTTTTTTTAACATATTTGGACATGTGGATATTTAATATCAATGTTAAAAATACTGGGAGATTCATGTAATACAGCTAAACAATTAAAAATAAATTAATGACTTTTTTTCAAATTTTCTGTGAGTGAAATGTAGTTCTAAACAAACAGTGAGAAATAAATTAGGACCCCCCCCCCATCTTTTTTAGGACACCCCCACATTCATTCCCACTTAAAATGGCTAAAATTGTCATAATCGGCCCTTTCAGGGCAGAAATGAAGACCCCACTCGCCAGCTGTGAGTTTGTACGTTTAATGATCATGAACAGAAATAAACCACGAGGGGTAACACACAAAAAGGCAATGAATGAGAACCACGAAGGGTAACTTACAGAAAAAGGCAATCGATGAAAACCACGAAGGGTAACTTACAATTAGCGAGGCTGAGAACTGAGCTGAAAATAAACAGGAATCAGACGGGGGATTCCTGTCTGTGCACAGGGTGAAGTCGCAGCGAGGAATGAACCCCGCAAGCGAGCTTGAATAAAAATAAGGAGAAACTAAATGTGGAACAGGTGTTGATGGATGAGTGAGAAAGTAATCAGGACAACCAAAACAGCTGTGACAATCCGCGAAAAGATTTGACAGAAGGAAGTAACATAACGGCACTGTAAAAATAAAAGCACAAACTATAATGGATGAAAATCAAGAACAAATGCATAAACAGAAAATCACCAGCGAAACCTAGAGACCCGAGCACAGCTCTGACCTGCGCTCGGAATCATAACAGTGTCCCTCCCTTAAGGGGTGGCACCCAGACACCCTGACGAAACATCAAAAAGGGATGAAAGTACACCTCGCCCCAACAGGAATAACCCCCAAAACCGACCCCGGGAGGGTGGTGGGGGGATCCAGGCCAGGAGGGAGAGACAAAAACCAAACAAAACCAAACAAAACACATGACCCATAACACTGACCAAATAAAGTGCAAAGGGAACCTGGCAATACTGGGTGAACGAGGGAACAGTTCAGGTGGCCTTCCAAAGTCCCAGCTCCACCCGACCATCAGGTGGAAAAGGTCAGGCGGCCTACCAGGTCTCTCGAGCCACCAAAATGGAGGAGAGAGTTCATCGGGTGGTCTTCCAGAATTCAGAAGCCACCCAAGGAAATAAGAGAATTCGTCGGGTGGTCTCCCCACATCTCTGGGCCAATGGGCCACAGAGCACCATGCACCTCCCCCGGAGGTGGCAGTTGGAACCCATGCTTACCGCGGACCACAGAAGCTAGGAGATGGGCACCCGACGAAGGGGATGGTGGAGAAGGAACCACTACGGAACCAGATGTAGGTTGAGGACCCACAGCGACCTTGGGCATAGGTGCAGCACCCCCGGTGGCCCTGGACTGGGGCGAAGCAGCACCCCCGGTGGCCCTGGATTGGGACTTAGCAGCACCCCTGGTGGCCCCGGACTGAGGCGTAGCAGCACCCTTGGTATCCCCGGACTGAGGCGTAGCAACACCCTCGGCGGCCCCGGACTGAGGTGTAGAAGCACCCTTGGCGGCCCCGGACTGAGGCATAGCTGCACCCACAGTGGACCCGGACTGAGGCGTAGCAGCCCCCTCGGTGGCCCCGGACTGACGCATAGCAGCCTCCTCGGCAGCCCTGGACTGAGGCGTAGCAGCCCCCTTGGCGGCCCCAGACTGAGGCGTAGCAGCACCCTTGGTGGCCCCGGACTGAGGCATAGCTGCACCCTCAGTGGCCCCGGACTGAGGCGTAGCAGCACCCTTGGCGGCCCTGGACTGAGGCGTAGCTGCACCCACAGTGGACCCGGACTGGAACGCAGCTGCACCAGCGAAGACCTCAGCCGAAGGGGCAGCGCCCACGGAGACTTTGGGTGATGAGGCTGGACCCACAGAGACCTCTGGTGATGTTGGATGACCCTTGGTGAACCTGAGAAGAGGCTCCGACAAGAAGGACAAAGAAACAGAATCAGGGTCACCGGCGGCAGTGGAGCCCGGTGAGGTGAGCTCAGGTGCAGCTAATGTCTGCACTTGGCCCTCCCCACCAAGAGCCAGGCAGGATCTCTCCAAAACAGAAAAAGTGAAAACAAAGAAGAGCACTTGCCTGAGCTCAAGCTCCACCGCCGTCCAGGACTCCATCAATCCAGGCGGGGACATCTCATGCCAGGTCCTCTTGAGGTCCAGCTTTGCCTCTGCTGCGGCGGCCCCTACAGCAGGCATTGTGGTTAGTGCAGTCCTAGGACCTCCAGACGAAGCGGCCAACGCAGGTGGCTCATCCGGCGTGGCAGCTGGAGGTCGTTTCACCGCTGGTGCATCATCCTGCATAGCTGAAGCCAAAGGACTCTCAGTCGTCGTCGCAGGCTTCAGGTCGCAGGCTTCAGGTCGCAGGCTTCAGGTCGCAGGCAGCGCGCTCCACCCCATCTGGGCCGTGGCTGCGGAGCTGGGACCAGGTCCTCCAGGACCGCAGGCTCCTGCATCATCCAGCTGCTCGATCCTAGGACCAGTGGACACTCAGGGGAAATTGGAGGAGACACGGAGGGAGTAGGTGAAGGAAAATTATCTGCAGCAGGTGGTGAGGACTCAGTGGACTGCAGTGACTGAGCCTCACCTCTGGGAATCAGGCAAGGTAATTCATATGTTGGTGATAAAGAATGAAAAAGTACTTGCCTGTTTTCCCAGGGCACGGTGGTTTTTGCTGCAGCAGGCCCAGTCTTATCCCCCTTCATGGCTGCGGTGGTTGTGGGCCCCCCTGGAGAGCTTGGAGGAGCCGCCCCTGCAGCCTCAATGATGGGCGAAACTGGGGAGGAGACAGCTGGGCTCTCAGCAGTGAGAGGAGGAGCCGTGGAGAAGAGGGGGATAACAGCGACAACCGATGAGGAAAACCTAGGAGAGGAAACTGCTGTAGTACCTTTTTGACACGGCGATGAGGAGGCTGCTGGCTGAGAGGCAGAGGAGTTCCTCCGGTGGCCTGTGGCTGGATAATGGTGGGGAGTTTGCAGCGTCTGCAACCGGTGACTCTCCTCCATTTGATCCGGTACGGCCGTGTCCTGGGGAGGAGTTGAGGTCTGCGTCAGAAGGCGGCATCTTGGAGCAGGTGTAGCTGGAACTGGAGCCTGGCGAGGAACCGATTGGACCGAGGCCCGGGAGCGCCTCCCTGTCAGCGCCGATCTAGACTTCATGGTGGAACTCTTCTCCAACTCACGGTTCTCCTGTTGCAGAGCCAACACCAGGGATATCCTCTCTTTTCCTTTGGCATGCTCCGAGAGGTGAAGATGACGCAGTACGGCCGCCTCTGCAAGGTTCAGGTACCACAGAGCGTCCTTCGGAGTGGAATATTTACGAGCTCTGGCTATAAGTCCATCTATGTCCATTAAAGCATGACAGAGCTCCCACCCCAGGCTCATAGGGTACCCTCTCCCGCTCACTGTCATCCCAGCAAATGTGGACACCCAGAAAAGGGGAAAAATAGAACAAAGGTGAAAAGACAAAAAAAAGAGCAAATCCACAGCCGCTGGTGTCTACTGGCTGCGACCTACTGTCATAATCGGCCCTTTCAGGGCAGAAATCAAGACCCCACTCGCCAGCTGTGAGTTTGCATGTTTAATGATCATGAACAGAAATAAACCACGAGGGGTAACATACAAAAAGGCAATAAATGAGAACCACGAAGGGTAACTTACAGAAAAAGGCAATCGATGAAAACCACGAAGGGTAACTTACAATTAGCTAGGCTGAGAACTGAGCTGAAAATAAACAGGAATCAGACGGGGGATTCCTGTCTGTGCGCAGGGTGAGGTCGCACCGAGGAATGAACCCTGCAAGCGAGCTTAAATAATAATAAGGGAAACCAAATGTGGAACAGGTGTTGATGGATGAGTGAGAAAGTAATCAGGACAACCAAAACAGCTGTGACAACTCGTGAAAAGATTTGACAGAAGGAAGTAACATAAAGGCGCTGTAAAAATAAAAGAACAAACCATAATGGATGAAAATCAAGAACAAATGCATAAACAGAAAATCACCAGTGAAACCTAGAGACCCGAGCACAGCTCTGACCCGCGTTCGGAATCATAACAAAAATAAAAGTTAAAAAATGCAAATAAAAACAAAAACAAAGTTAGACATAGATATGCGAACATTTCTTAATAAAGAACTGAATATTTAATGGGGTGTCCTAATTTTTTCATATGACTGTATATAATTTTTTTCAGTGGAGTGGCTTTTACATACTCACATTCAGCCAATTTTACATTAGTTTGCTGAGGCTGTGTTCACCACAGCTATTAGCTGTTCGCTAACCAGCTAAAGTTAGCCTCAACCACAGATCTCAGCAGTGACAAAAGAGGGTGGGGTGACTGTGGCTCACTCTGAGAAAGGCTGTTTAAGCTGGGTAATAAATGGTGCTGTAGTATTTAATTCCTGAGTTATTTTGATTAAAGCATGTCACAGACATTTCACTAAGACCTCTGGGAACTGTGTCAACATGTGGAAGAACTGTCTGATATGTCCCCTTTAAAAACTGCAATTGTGGACTTTCAGTTTACATGCTTGATTTTGGTAGTCAGGTGTTTCCATCTTGCATTTTTGGAGACATGAGTGACTACTGCAGAGAGCCAAGCACAAAACTATCAGATATTGCCTATTAGCTTGGTAAGCAAGCTCTAACATTGTAAAATCTAACAGTACTTCTTAATAAAAGAAATAAGTAAATATAACTTAATCCTTCAAAAAAAATGTTAGTCACTCATTTCCACAAATTTTACCTTACTCAAAAATACACATTTATAGTACCTTAGTCACTGTGAGTGTACATGTATTTTGGGGGCATTTTAAGTATTGGTGACATTATTCCATTTTGTTGTATTTGCTCATTTTGGTGGCATTAACTTCAGCATTGCTATAAAAATGACTACTGACATTTGTTTTTTATTCAGGGTTTGGAATCATCAGACTGTGCTCCAATAAACCATTAATTGTCATATTGACTGGACAGTCAGCCTAAGTGCAGGGTGCAACACCAAAGGAGACACAAAAAACAAGCGGGAACATTTGACAATTTATTAAATGTCAAAAGGGCAGGATTAGAGAAAAACAGTCACTCGCCAGAGCAGCAGCAGCCTGCGGAGAAAAGACGAGAGCTGATTAGGGAGAGGAATGGAGTAAGTGGAAATACTAATTATGCCACTTACATGGGGAACGAGAGAACCCAGCACAGTGCCCAGCGAGGAGAGATGAACCAGCAGGATGAAACTGCTGGGAAATGGGAATGAAGGGCTGAGTCTGACTGGGTGGAGATGAGGAGCTGCAGTGTGGAGAACAACAGGCCAGTGAGTGCACCGCGATCACTGGAGACGCACCGCTTCAATGGCAGCAACCTGACGGAGAAGGAGGAGATCAGTGTTAAGGTAACGAACCTAAAACACAATGCAACTTACAAGTTTGAGATAAATTCTGCTCTGAGGCAGTATACCCAAACGAGCCAGCGTTGAATCACAGAAAATTGCTGGTCTTTATAAACACTGACTTGGCAGAAGCAGCAGGTGCGGCAATCCTCCCAGGTGAGATGATTAGCAGGAAGGCAGGAGAACAGGATGGAGGGGGCGAGCGCTCACCAGGATATGACAGGGCCCCCCCCCCCTCAAGGAATGCCTCCTGGCGGTCCACTGGGTTTTTCTGGGTGAGCTCGATGGTAGGCCCGGACCATGTCTTTGTCATGGAAAGATGACCTCGGGATCCATGATCTGTGTTTTGGCCTGCAGCCCTCCCAGTGAACCAGGTACTGGAGACCCCAGCCCCGACAGCGAACGTCCAGGATCTTGCAGACGGTGTGAGTGATGTGACCGTCAAGGACTCGGGGAGGAGGAGGCGGCTTCAGAGGGGGGCAGAGGGGACTGGCAGAGAGGGGCTTGATGTTCGAGACGTGGAAAGTGGGATGAACGCAGAGCGCCTGTGGAAGCTGGAGCCGGACAGTGGAGTCGCCCACAACGTCAGTGATGGGAAATGGGTCCATATAGCGAGGTGAGAGCTTCTTGGCCTTGGCCTCGAGCGGGATCTGATTCGCTGATACCCACACCTGCTGTCCAACCCTGTACTCCGGTGCCGGGACCGTCCTCCGATCCGCATAGTGGCGATTGCGTTCAGTAGCCCGGAGGAGGGCAGCTCGAGTGGACCTCCAGGCTCAGCGACAGTGGCAGAAGTGGGCTCCCAGGGACAGCACCGCAACCTCTCTCTCTGCCATGAGCAGCAGGTGGTGGGGGGTTGTATCCCACGGAGGCCTCAAAGGGCGTGAGCCCTGTGGCCAAGGAGACTGTGGAATTGAATGAGTACTCCACCCAGGTCAGATGAGAACTCCAGGAGGATGGATTATCAGCTGCTACGGATCGAAGGGTGGCCTCCAGGGACTGGTTGGCACGCTCAGCCTGCCCGTTGCTCTGAGGATGATACCCGGGGGTGAGGCTGACGGAGGTACCAAGTGAGTAGCAGAATGACTTCCAGACTCGGGAGATGAACTGGGGCCCCTGGTCAGACACGATATCCATAGGGATACCATGGAGTCTGATGACGTAGGAAGAAAGGAGTTCAGCAGTCTTGATAGTGGACGGCAACTTAGGGAGGCGGACCAGGTGGATGGCCTTGGAGAATACTGTATGTCCACTATGGTAAAAATGACTGTGTTGCTACGGGGGTGGGGTGGTGGTGGTCCAGAAATAAAGTTGACTGCAGTGTGGGACCAAGGTCGGCTGGGAACAGGAAGGGGATGAAGGAGACCAGCGGGGGGGTGTGGAACTGGATTTATTCCGAGCACATGTTTGACAGGCCTTGGTGTACTCCTGCACGTCCCTCCGCAGTTTGGGCCACCAGAACATCCACTTTTTGAGGTCTATAGTGCGCACCACACCAGAGTGACAGGCGAAGCAACTGGTGTGCCTCCACTGGATGACTTTGCTTCGGAGGGTGGCAGGGACAAACAGACAATTAGGGGGGCACCCTGCCGGTTTGGGCTCCAAAGACTGGGTCTGGCGGACCCTCTGTTCAGTTCCTCAGGTAAGGGCTCCCAGAACGCGCGAAGGAGGGAGAATAGACTGGCAGTGGGAAGGGGGGGCGGACGAGTCCGGGCTAAACTAGCTGGAGAGAGCATCAGGTTTAATATTACGGGAGCTGGGCCTGTAGGTGACAGTGAAATTAAACCGCTGAAAGAACAAGGCCCAGCAGGCTTGTCTAGGTCGGTGGGCCGACTGCAGATACTCGAGGTTCTTGTGGTCGGTCCACACGACTACAGGATGAATCGCTCCCTCCAGCCAATGTCTCCATTCCTCTAGGGCCAACTTGATGGCCAAAAGCTGTAATTCGTCTTGGCTGGGGTGAGCCGCCGAGAGAAATACGCGCATGGGTGGAGCTTCAAGTCGGAGGATGAGCGCTGGGAAAGCCCCGTGTCTGAGGCATCCACCTTCAGGGTAAATTGGAGCTGGGGGTCGACCTGGGCCAAGATGGGTTTCGTAGAAAACAGGTCCTTTAATTTTAGAAAAGCCTATTCAGCTACCTCGGTCCAATGAATGGCACCTTAATGGAGGTCAGCTGGGTCAGAGGCTGTGCTACCCCACTATAGTTCCTGATGAACATGCGATAAAAGTTCGCAAAACCCAAGAAGCGTTGCAGCTCCTTACGGGAGTGGGGTGTTGGCCAATCCAACACAGCCTTCACCTTGGCCGGGTCGGCTCTCAGCTCTCCCTCCGCTACTACAAATCCAAGGAAAGAAGTGGAATTGATGGAAAACTCACACTTTTCTGCCTTGATGTAGAGTTGGTTCTCTAAGAGCTGCTGTAACACGGCTCTAATGTGGACTTGATGCTCCTCTGGCGAGCGAGAAATAAAATCAAAATGTCATCCAAATAGACAAAGACAAATTGATTAACCATGTCTCGGAGGACGTCGTTAATAAGGCGTTGGAAAACGGCAGGGGCATTGGTGAGGCCAAAGGGCATGACTAAATATTCAAACTGCCCTAAATGGGTTTTAAATGCCATCTTCCACTTGTCCCCCTCGCGTATTCGGATCAGGTGATAAGCGTTGCACAGATCGAGTTTGGAGAATATGCACGCATGCTGCAGAAGCTCAAACACGGAGCTCATCGGGGCAAAGAATATTTATCTTTGATGGTGATGGCATTAAGTTCACGGTAGTTGATGCACGGATACAGAGACCCATCCTTCTTACCAACAAAGAAAAAACCCCGCACCAAGAGGAGCCCAGGATGACCGAATGAGGCCAGTGTTCAAAGAATCTTTAATGTACCTTTCCATTGCCTCCCTCTCCGGCTCGGAAATATTATAGAGCTGGCTGGACGGCAGCTGCACACCCGGAAGGAGGTCAATAGCACAGTCATACGAGCGATGTGGGGGAAGTGCCAGCGCTTGTGACTTGCTAAATACCTCCCCAAGGTCATGATAGACCTCGGGCACGAGGCTGAGGTCCGGCAGCTTGAATGGAGGGGAGGAGATGGGCAGGGACCGAGAACACTTGGCCGAACTTAGATATGTAGCCTAACGGTTAGGGCTCCAGGAGGTGATGGAATTTTGAGCCCAATTAAGAATTGGATTATGCCTCCGGAGCCAAGGATACACAAAGACCACCGCGTGAGAGGCCCAGGGAAAAACATAGAAAGACAGCCTCTCCCGGTGGTTGCTGGACAGAAGGACGGAAATCTGCGCCGTGCAACAAGTAACGGACACCACCTTCTGGCCAGATAGGGTGGTTACACTACAGGGAACCGACAAATTAGTGGTCAGAATCCCCATCTCCCGAACGAGCTGGGAGTAGATGAAATTACCCTCTAGCCCTGAATCAGTGAGGGCAGAGACTGTCCTCTTGACCCCCGGCAACTGGACCAGGGCCGAAATAGAGAAGTTACCGGGGGGATGAGAATGAGTCCTGCCCGCCAGACCTCCCACGGCTACTGACGGGCCGCGTCTTTTGGCCGCAGGTGGCATGCGTCCCAGTTGTGCTTTAAAGAGCCACAATATGCACATGCACCAATCCGCCTCCGCCACTCGACCTCCTCTCGAGGGAGGCGAGCCCAGCTAACCTCCATCAGTTCGGAGGCTGAATCGGAGCCACCTGTATCAGTAGCCGTCGAGGGCGCTCGCACGGCGGACGGGCAAGAGGAGGAGCTGCGCTCCTTAGCGTGCTCGTGGTACTGGTTATCCAACCCGAAAGCTCGATCGATCAGACCGTCCAGAGAGGTGGGAACGGCATAAACCGCCAAGTCGTCGCAGAGGTGAGGATTTAAACCGTGGAGGAATGTGCTGCGTAGAGCAACGTCGTTCCACCCTGATTCCACTGCTTCGACCCGAAACTTCACCGAGTAGTTGACCACTGACTGGCTACCCTGACGGAGTGACAAGAGGTGGCTCATGATAGTCCCCTTGTTCTCTGTATGGTTGAATGTGCGGGAGAAATCATCCACAAATTGGTCAAATGTCGGGGGGTGTATCCCTCTGGCTATCGAGCACGGACCGGCCCCAACTAAGAGCTCAGCCCCGAAGCAGAAGGATGAAATAATGAATCTTGGACATGTCGTCCAGGTACTTCTTCCCCACCTGTTCCAAATAAAGCCGAACTTGACAAAGAAAATCCCTGCATCCCCTCACCTTCCCCACGTATGGGGCCGGTGAAGGGACGGCGGTGGTTCGACGAACAATAGAAGAGCAGAGGCTACAGGAGGGTCTGGAATAGCTGGAGCTGACATGTGGGTCAAATGATCAGAAACCACGCTCAGCTGCTGTGTAATGGTCTGCAGCTGCTGAGCGATTTCAGCCACCTGCCTCTTTGTAACATCAAAGCGGTGGAGTGCGGAATGCTCTGTTGGTGCGGCGCCCGCTAGGCTGTGACCATGGCTGGCTTGTTCTGTCATATTGACTGGACAGTCAGCCTAAGTGCAGGGTGCTACATGCAACACCAAAGGAGACACAGAAAACAAGCGGGAACGTTTGACAATTTATTAAATCTCAAAAGGGCAGGATTAGAGAAAAACAGTCAAGATATGATGGCTTCCAACAATGTTGGAGACGTCAAGGAGAGCGCTATGCATCAGCCACTGTTGTCACCAGACGAGCCTTTGGTGGTGGTGGTGTTCCAGTCTGGGCAGGTGTGTCTAGTCAATACAGAACTGCCCTACACCTTGTGAATGGTACAGTGACAAGCCGATACTACCTGAATAACATCATTAATGCAGTCATTGTGCCCCTGCATGAAGAACACAGTCCTAATTTCATCTTCATGGACGACAATGCTCCAGCTCATTGAGGATGCATCATTAGTGAACATCTGCTGGAGACTGGGGTACCTCAAATGGAGTGGCCTGAACTTTCTCCGGACTTGAATCCCATAGAAAACCTATGGGATCAGCTGAGTTGCTGTGTAGAGGCTCGTAACCCTACACCCCACACCTCAATGATCTGAGGGCCGCCCTTCAAGAAGAGTGAAATGCCATGCCTCAGCAGACAATAAGTCAACTTGTGAACAGCATGAGATGTCGTTGTCAAGCTGTAATTGATGTTCAAGGGCACATGACAAGTTATTGAGACACTGACATTTTTTATTGTGGTATACCCACCACTGTTGTTGGCCTTTGTTTCAGTAAATTGTTTGAAATGAGGAAATCATCATTGCATGCTTCTGCTTAAATGCCCTACTTTCATGATATAATATCACTGTAGCGTGAACTTTTTTTACATTTTCCATAAATTTCACCCAAAAGCCAAATATCCCTAACTTTTTTTGAGTAGTGTCTGTGGAAGCTTTTGTTGCTGGGATATTTGAGCTTTCGACAACTTGTATTTAGCACTATGAGTGTAAATGCTATGACAATGATGCAACCTGCCATAGCAGTTACCCCATCCCTTCCCCTTGTACCACAGTGGCACTTGATGCGCTAACACTGAGGCTACATTTCATTTGTGTACACTGCCCTGTGGAGGAAACAGCAATACCAAATGTGTTGTGTTGTTATGCAAGTTGTCCGAAGTAGAATGTGGTGATAAACCTTAATAGAAATAACAGAGTTAGTACAACTTGAATGGTAGCTTAGTGTGAAGAAGGTATATTTGAGTTAACTCTTTTTATATAACTTAGTTTGCTTAGCTGAAAAAAATACATATGTTTGAATGGTTAACAAACTTAACCTCTTAAAATTCTGTGGTGCAACAGTGCGCCCGGCAGCATCCCCCCTCTGGTGGCCAGGTTTATTTGAAGAAAATATTCAGTTTGGATATCAGACATTCCAAAGGCTGTAACTTGAAAATGGTAAGAGATAATGGCTTACTGTCAATTAGAAAGATGTAGAATATGATCCAAAGTTTGAGATAGAAGTAAATTTATGCATCTAATTTGCATAATGCTTCGGCAGCCATTATCGAATACATAATTTTCGGTCAAAAGTGGACTTTGGACATATTTACACAAAGGAGGGTTTTGGTTTTTTGTCTTTGTTTTTGTTTTTGTTTTTTTGTTGTCTTAGCGTCAAAGTATATGAACAAGAAAATCAGTAGAATGTGCACAAACCGATAAAAACCGGTCAGACCTACCGCTCATCGTGTCTTCATTCGTCCGTTTTCGTCATCCACGGTCCTTATTTTGTCTTCTGCCAGTCATTTTCGCCTTCTCTTCCACATCCAGAAACTGTCACATGTATGTTATAAATTATTCCACCTCAATTTCGTTTACATTACGCCGCTGAACTGGCGCTATTGCTCTCTGTCGTCATGTGCAGCTCCGTCGATGGCAGACAAAAGTATACACACTCCAGACCAACTTCTCTTGTCACAAAAGTTAAATATTTCCCTTCAGAAGCTAAATAATCTCTTTTTAGAATCAAAGTTGGCAAAATTTGGAGCAAACGCTTCTTCCGTGTGGAAATATATGTTGAGATGGAGCCTTTGTTTACATTCTCTTCTTTGCATTACTGGAAATGATGTTTGCGACGGTTCGTTGGGTGAAGTCCTTCAGTCCTCCAGTGAAGAGCAGTAAGCTATACATGTCTGACATCTTGTGACGTGAAATGCTTGTTACAACTGGGCTTTCTGTGCTTTTGGGACACATCACGTGACAGGCGCAGACCTGCGCCAGGGACAGCAGGGGATGCTGATGTCTTATGAAAGCGGAACGTCAAAGAGTTAAATGATTTAAGGCAGTCGTTTTCCTCAAACACTTTGAGTTGAACTAACTCATCGGGTTTTACAGTGTAGATGATGCACAGTCAAAGGCAAACATTGTACTGAATTAAATTAGCTACATATAACCAAGTCCTTTCATAAGCTTGTTTACTGCATGTCTACTTTAAAGTTGGGGATTCTAACATGGCAGTCTAAGAGGATTGATTAGATACAAGACTCAACTGGCCTTTAAGGAACCGCAGCTTTTCATACTTCCTTACTGGCTTCATGATTCAACCCCTGCAGTTGCTTCTCATCTCTGGCTCAAGTTTTGGAGACACTAACGGCATATCTGGGTGACAATGGTGTTGGAGGCAGAGGATGATAAGCTGTGGACAAAAATAAAAATATCCCTCGATTGAGCAGGCACAAAAAACTTCTTGGGGCCTTCTGATCTCACAGATGTTCCTGACAGTGGCCTGTCAGAAAGCACGGACCAATTTGATTGCACAGCAGGGGGATTCTCTCTCTTTCTGTCCCCCTCGCTCTCTCTCTCTGTCTTTGATTTGGAAGGCATCGTGTTTATTGCATGCTATAGCTGAATCTTCCTGTCAACCACAGCAACATAATTTGGACTGATTTGTGAAAGTTGCATATTATAATCTGCTAATGAAGAAAAATCAGGGTTGACTGAAAAGGAGAGAGTTGCAGAAGATGAAACAGAAACTTGAGAAAGTGTTAACACTGTGTACAGTGTATTAACAATAGCCAACACAAAGTTTGTCGAGTATTTAAAATTTGCTTTCTTCCTTAATTTCTGGAACAAACTGATCATGCTTGTATTTGAATAGATGGGGATTTGGTCACTTTATATAAAAGTGACTTGTGTGATAAGATGTATAGGTCTAATGTGGCATTCCTTCTACCACTGACAAGCCATTTGTGGGGTGTGGCCCACATGTACTTGTGAAGTTGTTGCTTTTTGGCTCATGAAGGGGCATACTGTGTTGTTTCCTCTCTGCATCGCTAACAGTGGCTCAGTCAGGGGTTTCTGACTTGTTGCACTGGAAAGCAGTTAACATTTTGATGTTTCGTTTCCCACCTTAGACTGGAAAAGGAGCTCAGCATAACACTTTTAGATGGTTTTCTGCAGAAGTGTGTTAAGAGAGATAACTGTGGTCTGATAGCTAGTACTGTATAGTAACTTGAAGCTGGTGGCTCTCTCCAATCCTGGTGGCTGTCACAGTGAATCCCTGAGCTACCACTGAGCAGCCTGACCTTTTGCTCTGCCTTTTAGTGTATTGATCCACCGGTCACTTTAATCCAAGATGGGTTCCCTTGTCTTGCTTTCTCCCACCCAGTTCACCTGACTGGACTTGTGACTGCTTGGGTTCAGGCCTGTGACACTCAGTTGCCCTTATATACAGCACATCGCTCCGAGTGTAGTTCTGTCTGAATTATAGCATTTTTTTGGAGGGGGGGGGGGTAAAAAAGGGAGGGTTGCTTTTCTTTCAGACCAGATGCACAGGGCTATGTGTTCTAAATTTAGGCAGTGTTAATTGCGGCCCTCTCAAGTGTCCTCACTGCCACCTTTAACAAAAGCACCATTCATAGGCAGGGCATCCAGGCGGTCTGGCAGGGTGCCCACGTTTCCAGTTGTTTCTGACACCTCCTTGGCAGAGCCAGCCTGGCACTGGTTGACATGTCTGCTGCTGCCTTCCCAATAAGCATCTTTTTTCCTCTTTTAAATGCAAGATTTTTAAGTGGTTTCTTCTTGAAATGCGAGTATTATTGTAATGGTCTCCATAAAGTTTCAGCAGCATGTTTTTCCATATTTATGATTTAAGATGGGATTATTTTGACGTGCGACTAATATGATCAAGTCACAGTATGTAAAAGACAAAAATGGAACTGATCCAGTGTAGTACATAAACCACAGCAGCTGTCTAGATCTAAGTGAGGGCAGTTTGTCACTTTAAGGCCTGGGAGTTCACCTCTGAGCCGGCCTCGTAAACATGCTCCCTGCAAAGGCAATAGAGGTGCGTGCCATGTGCAGTGCAAAGCAATTCAGCATTCTAACGCCCTGTCACCGGGCTCACATTTCAACCATTCTTTATTCTCTGCCACAGTTCCAGCAGGGTGTAAATTGTGCGGGGCTGTAATTAATCCATGTCAGGTCAGTGAAGAAGAAGGAAAAACGAAGGAAAACGAGCTGAAGTATGAGGGGCCTTTGATGATAGCACCCCTCATCTCATCCACTCTATGCAGTGCACACACACACACACACTGGCACTATATTGTTTTGCATTCATGAGGAAATCTGGAACCCCCAAGCAGCTGGGGTCATCCTACATTACTTTAATGTTTCTAAAGCCCGTTAAAGCTCCAATTGTTCCATTGTGCTCCTTCTCCAATTCAGAACAGAGGCAACTTTACAGTGTGGGTGGAAAATATTTATACACTTATATGTTCTTGCTGGGTTCCGATAGTATTTGACCACAGTATAACCCCAATTCCAATTTGTACTATCAAATAAGAATTGTGGAGATAAGTGAAATTAAAATGTGGGATCCTAGATAGATTTATAAAGCAATTCTGAAATTGTGAAGAAATCTAATTTTCAGGTGTAATGTAGGTGAAAGGGGTTCTTTATATTGCCACCTTTAATGATATACTGTAATTGTGGTTTGCCTAATTCAATGGAAGGGTTTTCAATTTAAATTACTAGAGGTGCCCATGCCAGTCATATTGACAACCACTTGGATTTCAATAAGAAAAAACAAAACACTAATTTAAAAAGTAATAATGTATTTAGTGAAATTAATGACATACTGTATGCAATGTTTAATATTAAGGAAATAGAGATTGAATTTGTAAACGAATACTATAAACTAAACAATTAACATGATATTTGATGTGCTCTCATTCATTTAAGATGTGTTTTTCAGTCATAATAAGCTATTTTGCTGCTGGTCTGCCAGTATTAGTTACTAACAGTTACTAATAGTGTTAGTTCCTAATACTGGTCTGCCAACATTAGTATTAGTCACACTTTGTCCAGATGAAAATCTTTCACTAGTTCAATTTTCCTGCGATTTATTATATTGTTGTATCTGAATGACTTTGGGGATTTTCAGACTCACTGCTAGTTATAGCATGTTTTTTTTTAATTCTTAATATCAATAATATTTTTGGGCTGCACGGTGGCGCAGTGGTTAGCACTGCGGCAGCACAGTTTACCCTTGGCCGGGGGATCGTGGGGATCGTGGCATCGTGGGTTCGATCCCAGCCCCCGACCAACAGTGATCTGTGTGGAGTTTGCATGTTCTCCCCGTGTCTGTGTGGGTTTACCCCAGGATTTCTCCGGTTTCCTCCCACATGCCAAAAACATGCAGGTTAGGTTAACTGGAGACTCTAAAGTGGCCCTAGGTGTGAATGTGTGTGTGAATGGTTAAGGGATAGCGCCGTATCGTGGCTGCTTCATCCATCCAGGTGGTGGATGACCCTCAATTTCCCCTCTGGGGATCAATAAAGTATACTAAATCTAAAATAAAAATATTTTATAAACTGCTCACTGTTTTGTCATTATATCTGGAGGAGATGTGCTTTTCTTTAAAGTGACACTCTGGTAAAAATCAAGTTTACTGTCTTGTTAATATATCTGCAACATTTTTTTTTTTACTTACAAGACATATCAAGAGCAGAATCACTCCTATGTGTCACCTCTGTGTTTTTCTGCTGTGAAAATTCAGTTAAGCTTCTCCCCCTTCTAAAAGGCGAGCTTAAACAAACCGTTCTAATGACGTCACTAGAACGGGGAACCAATCAGTACTAAGCACTGGGTATGGCCTCGGAGGAAGAGGGCAGAACTGAGGATCCAGCTCAGCCTCCAGTGCCAGTCAGCGTTTTTGGACAGCTGCTTTGAAAACTTGACCCAAATTAAGATGGCTTTTAATATTAAACTGCTTTTAAAGACCGATGCAGTTCCAACCATTATCCTTGGACACTGTTTATACATACAAGTGGGCATGTCATTCAACCAGTAAGTCTGTATTTTATCATGGGATTTATTCTGTTTGTGTAATGTTGCACTAGCCACCATTAGCCTTCAATGTGCCTGATACTAAAGTCTACTAACGGTATGATTTTATGTAAATCAATGTCAAAGCCTTGTGTTAAATAGGTAATGTGCTAGAGAGAAAATGATCCACAAATACTCAGATAAGCCTTGATATACTGTATTTAGATGTAACACTGTACTGATTTATTTTTTCAGACTTTTTTGGAGAGATGCTGCTGCAAGTTATACAGGAGGAGAAGATTTAATCAGACGTGGCCATCTGACAGTTCTGCCCCAATGCAGCGCAGCAAGGTAAAATACTTTTGGAGTTTGAGATCGTGCAGAGATGATTGTGCATGGAATAAATGTGTACTGTTGTTTGGTGATTGCTAAGAGGAGCTCCGGCTCTGGCCAGAACTGTCTCTCCACTGTGTTCTGTGCTGCTTTGGTGCATGTGTGGTTGCATGTGATATACAGTCAATCTGGTCGTTCCTCTAAACAGTTATGGTTGTGTTAACTTTTAAAGTTTTGGATATTATAGGTGCGTGAGCACCAGTGGGGACTTGCGGTCTGCTTTTGGGCAGCTGTATATATACCATAGTGGAATTGTACCTTAGGGGTTGCCGTAGCCTGGTCTGGGCGGGGTGGAGTGATATCAGGCGGGCTATGGCTGAGTATATATATATAAGTGTTCTTGTTAGAAATAAAGAGAATGTTCCTTCCACCTTCTTCCTGACTCTCTGTCATTTTCAGACGTAACATTTTGGTGACGAGGAATATAATGGTGGCGTGCATTGGGCACATGCCTGTGTTTCTGGAGCTCTCAGGTTTACCGGCAGTGTCATGGCCTCATAGGAAGCAGAGCTTTGGGGTGTTCATGACAGCGGCAGACCTGGACTCGGCCAGTGAAGAAAGATGGAAGAGTGTTTTAATCCAGCACCTCAGCACCGAAGGTCAGAGAATCGCTTTTGGTTGGTGCCAGGATGTCTCACTGGAGGAATGCATGCGGGTGTTGGACAAAGTGTTTGGTGACCCCTCCACGGTTTCGAGGAGCCGGTGGAAATTTTACGAGAGACGGCAAAGAGAGGGTGAGTCGCTAAGCTCATTTTTATTGGAACTTCTTAGCCTAGCGCGTAAAGGTAACATTGGGTCGCAAGCATATGGACTGGTTAAGGATAGGTTAGCGCATGGTGCCAGATGCTCGCAGTTAGCATCTAGGTTGCTGCTAGCTGCGGAGGCGACATCATGGGAGGAAGTGACGGAGTTGGTGAAGAGAGAGGACTTTGTTGCCCAGTTGGAGCAGGCAGCTAAGGCTAGCTGGGGGCCGCCCAAGCACAGTTTCCTGCCGAGCGCAGAGGCTGGCGCGCTGACAGGGCAGCGTAGTGGAAATAAAAGAAAGAAAAAGAAGAAGAGGCGAGCGAAAATAGGAGTGGCTTTGCGGGTGGTACGACCCGGAGGCCCGACTCAGGTTCACGCTGTATGGATGGGGAAAGGCCCGCTGAAATGGTACGTCCTCCAACTGGATGGAGTCGACGTACCGCTCATGGTGGATTCGGGGGCCGGGAGATCTATCCTGAGCCTCCCAACACTGCGGTGGCTGTTCCCCGCGAAGCAAATTAAGGGTGAAGCAGTGAGACCTTTTGGATATGGCAATGCAGAGATCAAAATGGCGGGCACGGTGGACTTCGTGGCGACCTGCGTGTCGAAGAGGGTCCCTAGTTTTACTTTTCAAGTAGCGCATCAGGGAACCGACCTGTTGGGACATTTGGGTTTCTCCATAATGGACCCTGGGGGCTCGCGGGTGCTGTCCGTGGGTTCGGACTGGCGCCTCCGCTGGCTGAAGCTGTCTGAGGGTGTGGGCCACATTGACACATTTCATCATTGGCCTCTGGTGAATGAGAACATCACGCCGAAAATACAGCCTTTGAGGCGCCTTCCACTGGTGCTGCGGGCTGAGGTGTCGGCGGAGTTAAACAGACTGCTGGAGTCAGGTGTCATCGAGAGAGCCGGCGCTTCTCCATGGATCTCCAACCTTGTGGTGTTGAAAAAGAAGGGCAGGGGCATTAGACCATGCATCGACCTCAGAGCAGTGAATAAGGCAGTTATCCCGGATAAGTACCCACTGCCCGCTATGGAGGAACTCACGGCAACCTTCAGCGGGGCAAAGGTATTCTCGAAAATGGATCTGCGGCAGGGCTACCTCCAGGTGCCGCTACACCCAGAAAGCAGAAATCTGACAGCTTTCGTGACACACATGGGGGTGTTCCGTTATACCAGGATGCCTTTCGGGCTGAGCTCGGCGCCGAGCTGCTTTCAATAGGTTATGGCTACCATATTAGCCGGCCTGAAGGGTGTGGTCGTGTACCTAGATGACATCGTGGTGCACGGGGCGTCGTGTGAAGAACATAACGAGAGGTTAGAGAGGGTCCTGGGGACGCTGCAAGAACACGAGGTCACGCTGAACGGTGACAAATGTGTCCTGGTGGCAGAGACAGTGGACTTTGTGGGATTCCAGCTGTCGGGAGAATCATCACGAAAAAGGTCATACTCAATTCAATTCAATTCAATTCAACTTTATTTATATAGCGCCATTTCACAACAACAGTCATCTCATAGCACTATCAACTGTAGGGAGGACCCCCACAGTTGCAGAAAGACCCCAGCAATCAGGCGATCCCCTGTGAGCAAGCACTTGGCGACGGTGGAGAGGAAAAACTCCCTTTTAACAGGAAGAAACCTCCAGCAGAACCAGGCTCAGGGAGGGGCAGTCATCTGCTGCGACTGGCTGGGGGGTGAGGGGATAGAGAAGAAGAAAAGAACAGACATGTAGAGAGCAAACAGCACGATGGGGACTCAATCTATGGGAGAGAACAAGCAAATGTTAATGACCAGCAAAAAAAAAAAATTTCATAGAGAGTGAGGAAAGGAGTGAGGCCCAGTGCATTACTGGAGGTCCCCCGGCTGACTAAACCTATTAGCAGCATAACTAAGGGAGGGTTCAGAAAACACATGATCCCTCCCTAATTGTAGGCTATATCAAAAAGGTAGGTTTTAGCCCTATTCTTAAAAACAGAGATCGAGTCTGACTCCCGAATCCAGATTGGCAGCTGATTCCACAGGAGAGGAGCTTGATAACTGAAGGCTCTGCCTCCCATTGTACTTTTGGAGATTCTAGGTATTACAAGTAAACCTGCATTTTGGGAGCGTAGTGCTAGTAGTGGGTCAATCACATGGCCCAGATAGCCAACAGAGACTCTGATTCCAGGCGGTGCTCCGCCTTGCGGACCCCTCCTCACCGGCTGAGATCTCATCGTTCCTGGGGATGGTGACCTTTCATGGACGGTTTATTCCCAATTACTCTGAGACAATTGAGCCGCTTAGGGGGTTACTGAAGCAGGACGCACCTTGGGTCTGGACTCCAGGCTGCTCAGTGGCAGTAGAGAGGCTGAAACAACAGCTCACCTCGCCTCCAGCCTTGGCTGACTTTGACACGGACTGCATTACAATTGTGACCTGCGACACATCTTGTTCCGCCAGGGGGCAGTGATGTCGCAGGTGCAGAATGGTACAGAGCGTCCGGTTGCTTTCGCATCGAGATCTCTGTCGGAGGCTGAGAAGAAGTACGCCGTTGGGGAGAGGGAGGCACTGGCCTGTGTTTGGGTTTGTGAAAGGTGGTATATGTACCTCTATGGCCGGTGCTTCACGCTGAGGACAGATCATCGAGCATTGACAACTTTGCTGGAGACTTCGGGGTCGGGCCACAGGCCGCTGAGGATCCACAGATGGTCCGAGAGACTGAGGGCTTACAATTTTGAGACGAAATACACTCCGGGCAAGGACAACGTCATAGCGGACCTTCTGTCTAGGCCCCGACGTGTGCTTTGATACCGGATTTGGGGGCTGTGGACTCAGTCGAGATGGAACTGGTCCACGCCCTACATGGGGCTCTCCGGGACATTGTGTCTCCTCGGGAACTTAGAGGGGTTTCGGAGAACGATCAGGTGATGAAGAGATTGCGTATGGTGATCAGGAATGGCTGGCTGGCAGGAGCATTGGGTGAGCTGGCCCTGTTTCATCAGTTTAAGGACGAGCTCAGCTGTTGGGACGAGGTGTGCATGGCCAGGGGACATTGTGCAGTAATCCCGGTGGCGCTGAGAGGGTGTGTGCTGGATATGCTACACGAGGGTCACCTGGGGGTGGTTAAAGTCAAACAGCATGGCAGGGATGCAGTTTGGTGGCCAGGGATTGACAAGGACATTGAAACAATGGTCAAAAACTGTGTCCCATGTCTGGAGAGCGGAAAGACTGGGAGACCTCCACCGCCTCTCCTGCAGCTGGTCGCGTATCCTGCTGGGCCCTGGAAGCACATTGAACTGGATATCTGCGGCGAACTGCATGCGGCCCCCCTGGGTAGCAGGTTGCTGGTGGTGGTGTATGACCTGTTTTCTAAATGGCCGGAGGTACTCCCGACTGGCTCGGTGACGACTGAGGTGATCACGGGCTTCCTGTCGTCATTGTTTGCCAGATGGGGGACTCCGACTTCCGTCACCACTGACAATGGCCCGCAGTTCATTTCGGGGGCTTTTGAGGATTTTCGGAGAGCCAGAGGGGTGGAACACATTAGAACGGCAGTGTATCATCCTCAGGCTAACGGGGGAGTTGAGAGGATTAATAGGACACTGAAGAATGGCTTGAGAGCTCATCTGGTGGATGGATTTACATTCGCCGATGCACTGCACAACACCCTTCTCCATTATAGGGCATTGGTGCATGCCACGACGAGTTGCTCTCCGGTGGCTCTGATGTTGGGACAGGAGTTGTCGCTTCCGGTGAGACGACTGGGGCTGGCTTACAGGGAGTGCAGTGAGGACTGAGGGACGCTGAGGCACCAGGTCATGGAACACCAATGGAAAATGAAGGACTTTTTTGATAGGAAGCATAGAGCAAAAGGACATGGCCTGGATGTAGCGGATAGGGTGTGGGTTATGCAGCCTGTACGCACCCACAAGCTTCAGCCGCTGTGGGTCGGGCTGCGTATGATTGTGAGACGGAGAGGACTGGACACTTTCGAACTGGATGATGGGTCCAGGTGGCGTGTGAGTCAGCTGTGGAGGTCCCCACCAGAGGTGGCAAGTGACCCCGCATTGGACAATTTAAGTGGCACTTGGGACTGGAGGGGTCGGATGGAGGTCGACCCTCAGCTGGAACTGACGGTGCCGGTGGTGGAGCGTTCCCGTGAGGGCTGCCCGGTTAGGGAACGTCGGCAACCCAAGTACTTGGATGATTTCATTACCTGGGTGACTGAGAAGGGCTCTGCCGTGTAATGTTTAGGATGGAGGTTTGATTTAGTTGGACTTGATGTTCTGAGGTGTATATAGTTGTTTTCCGTTTGCATGTTTTGTTAATGTTCTTGATTTTTTTCCAAGGGGAATTGGGGGGATATATCATAGTGGACTTCTACCTTAGGGGTTGCCGAAGCCTGGGCGGGGCGGGGCGGAGTGATGTCAGACGGGCTACGGCTGGGAATATATGTATATAAGTGTTCTTGTTAGAAATAAAGACAATGTTCATTCCACCTTCCTCCTGACTCGCCGTTATTTTCAGACGTAGCAGTATATAGGTTGCTTCCTGGCACAGGACAGTGGTAGAGGCTGGTGTGTTCGCTGTACCGCTTTGCTGTGGTGCTTGGGTGCTCCGTAAGTACAGAGTGGTTGTTTGGGCCCTCCCCTGTCACGGCAGCATTGTAGTGAAATTTTTTAAGCATTAGAGCTTCAATACTATGGAGAGCCTAAGTCACAACCCCTCTACTTCTGCATATGGGACCTTAAATCAGAAAAAACCTCCATTGAAGTGAATGGCAAGAAAGAAATTATCTTTTGATCCCGATCAAATTTTGCCACGAGTTACACATATGGTGTTTGTCAGTTTAAAAGATTACTTTCCATGCTTTTTTGACAACAGGTGCTCACAGAGGCATGGAGATTTAAATGAGTGTTTAACATGTTTACATTTCAAGAGATTTTGAAGACTGACCTAAGATTAAATTTGATCTAGCAGAATTAAAAGTATTAGATGAAGAAGCTACATTGAGGATCACCTGGTGGAACAGCTTGGAGGTCTGTGGATGGCTCAGGAAGCGGACAGCTTGGAGGTCCTTCTGTGTCCTGATAAGAGCTCTGCCCTTGCCTCTGCTTCAGTGGGAGCTTGCTCCTGGCATCTTTTCTGATTGTGCTTGTTGAAGGCGGTGAGCAATGCTATGTGGACTGGGTGGCAGTCGAAGGCAGAGAGCTTGGCGGTCTGATCCTCGGCTTACTAAACTGGCTTTTGCAACCTGGTTTTCAGAAGCATTAAAAATAGATGTTATCAGAGAAGACACAATTCAGTTCAGCTGTTGTAAATCACATTTCTTCCATTCATTGACTGTATTTGCATTTGCTACTCCCAGTATATTACACTTCTGGGCAGAAATGCCCCAATTTGCATAGTCATTAATATGCAAAACTCACAGCACAAGCTGTTTTGGGCAGTTGCAGGAGGAAAACCCTCATCGTGCAGTCTTAGTAAATCGGTTTGCTCCATTTTTTCTGCATGCTATGAACTAGGTACACGCTTTAGTACCTGCAAACTTTTAGTAAATTAGGCCATTGGTCTTCAAAATCAAGGCAGTTAATGAACAGAGAGAAGAAATGTGTGAAAATGCCACATAATACACGTGGCACGGAGACCAGGGAAAGTAATTACTATTAATACTATTATGAAAACATGTGGTTTTTTGTCCTAGAGGGTAACTGTACTTTAAATATCGCTGGGTGACCCAGTAACAATGTAGACACAGATTCCTGTTAAAAAATAATGATACTGAAAGGAGATATTCTTGAAATCATTAATTTTGTTGATTGGATAATGTTGGAGACAGCAGTGAGTACATTCATGGGTGTGCTTGTGCATGGTCATGGGAACAAAGCACACAGTGAAAAAAGTTGAATCAAACAAACAGTTATGTCTTACAGCAATCAGTCTGGTAAAATTTATGTAATTTACATCACAGTTATGTTTAATTCTGGCAGATACATGCTGCCCCACCAGAACATGGGAATAAAGCTAGAAGAAGAAACTTATGTTTAATTCTATTCACTGTCTGGGTTTGTTCTGTATAAATGCTTAACAGTGAAGAACTGGCAGAGCTATTGAAGATGAATGGAATTAAAATATATTCTAAAAGGTTTCTATTGAGGCAAAAACAATGATAATTGTAAGATTTAAATAAAAGTATGGTGTAAAAGATACAAAGTATTTACTGAAAAAAGAAACATTAGCACCATGACTTTACTCACTGGTTATAGACTCCACATTTGAAGCCTCCATTCAGCCCCAAGTATATCACCGTTGACATTTCTTGACATTTACACTATTACTCGTAAGAGAAGTAATCATGTCAGACTGGCAAGCTTGGTCTTTGAGCTACTATTATAAATTGCATGAGTGGTTTCCACCAACAGATATCTATTTGCTAGTCGTAAGCAAAACAATAATAAAATTCCCTTGCAAAAAATTTAACTTTTTTTTTTTTTACCTCTTATGCTACATTGTAGATAATCACAGTGATTTTTTTTTTATTTAAGTTTTTGTAAAGGGTATACATGTCATTATAGCATTGCATTGTTTACATTTTCATCACATATTCCCCCTTTTTTTGTTTTTTGACAACATTGGAAAAAAATTATTACAACACCCCTTTTTTTAAGTGAAAGAAAAAGAGAAATTAAAAAAGAACAAAAAAAAAACAAAAACAAAAACAAAAGAGCAGAAAAATAAAAGAGCATCTGAGTAGCACTGCAACAAAGAGGTGCCATTACAGAAATGGTGTTTGTCAAAGATTAGATCTGATGGAAGACACATAAGCGTTCCAGGGTTGCCAAAAGTTCAAGAACCCATCCATGTCCTGTCTCAGTGCAAATGTCAACTTTTCCATCAAATAAATGTCCTGAATCACGTTAATCCAATCTTCAGGTGTAGGACAGTCTTTCAACATCCATTTTTTTGTTAGAGCTTTTTTACTTACCAATATTAAAACAGTGAATAAGTATTTTTCTCCTCGTCTTTCCAGTGATTCCTGTAGTAAACCCAAATACAAAGTTACAAAAGAAAAGGGAACTGTTACTTTGAATATTTTCCCCAATATTGTCTGTACATTGGTCTAATATTGGCGGATAACTGGGCATGACCAAAACAAAACACATGAAAATGATTTGCAGTCTTTTCACCACACAAGCGCCAACAATTCAACCCTTTACGAGTAAATTTGTTTTGTGCAGGTGTTCTGAAAAATCTTACCAAAATTTTCCATCCAAATTCTCTCCACTGCAGGGATGAGGTACTTTTCCATTGTTGTTTATTTAGCTTTTCCCATATTTCCAGTTGTAAAGTGAAATTCCCCTCTTTTTCCCATCTCTCTTTTATATATGATGTGTTGTCTCCTTTTAAGTCTTGAAGACCTTGGTATATTTTAGAAATGTATCTGATCCCTGGGATCCCTTTATATGCCATTAAGAAAACCTTCAGAACACCTGACTGGGCCCTTTCCAAATCCTCCTTTTTAAGTATTTTGTTTATGTGGTGTCTAAGCTGAAAGAACCTGTAAAGGTCTTGATTTACTAGACCTTGTTTTTTCAAATCTTCAAAGCTTCTTAAAGTTTGCCCTTTAAAAAAATCGTAATATTTTATCAGTCCGTTCTCTTTCCACTTTTTAAATCTAGTGTCTGTTTTATTAGGAGTAAAGTCCTGATCATAGGAAATCCATTGCAGTAATCGATAGGGTTCTTTAGTTTGATTCTCTCTGACTATCTTTTTTTTTTTTTATTTAAGTTTTTGTAAAGGGTATACAGGTCATTACAGCATTGCATTATTTACATTTTCATCACATGTTCCCTTCTTTTTTGCTATTTGACAACATTGGAAGAATAATTATTACAACACCCCCTTTTTTTTTAAAGTGAAAGAAAAAGTGAAATTAAAGTGAATTAAAAACAAACAAACAAACAAACAAAACAAAAGAGCAAAAAACAAACAAACAGAAAAATAAAGATAAATAGTTAAAAAATAAAAGAGCATCTGAGTAGCATTGGAACAAAGAGCGGAGCCATTATTGAAATGGTATTCGTCAAAGAATAGATCTAATGGAAGACACATATGCGATCCAGGGTTGCCAAAAGTTCATGAACCCATCCATGTCCTGTCTCAGTGTGAATGTCAACTTTTCCATCGAGTAAATGTCTTGAATCACGTTAATCCAATCTTCAGGTGTAGGACAGTCCTTCAGCATCCATTTTTTAGTTAGGGCTTTTTTACTTGCCAATATTAAAACATTGAATAAGTATTTTTCTCCTCGTCCTTCCAGTGAGTCCAGAAGTAAACCCAAATACAAAGTTACAAAAGAAAAGGGAACTGTTATTTTGAATATTTTCCCCAATATTGTATGTACATTGGTCCAATATTGGTGGATAACTGGGCATGACCAAAACACATGAAAATGATTTGCAGTCTCTTCACCACACAAGCGCCAACAATTCAACCCCTTATGAGTAAATTTGTTTTGTGCAGGTGTTCTGAAAAATCTTACCAAATTTTTCCATCCAAATTCTCTTCACTGCAGGGATGAGGTAGTTTTCCATTGCTGTTTATTTAGCTTTTCCCATATTTCCAGTTGTAAAGTGAAATTCCCCTCTTTTTCCCATCTCTCTTTTATATATGATGTGTTGTCTCCTTTCAAGTCTTGAAGACCTTGGTATATTTTAGAAATGTATCTGATCCCTGGGATCCCTTTGAATGCCAATAAGAAGACATTCAGAACACCTGACTGGGCCCTATCCAAATCCTCCTTTTTAAGTATATTGTTTATGTGGTGTCTAAGCTGAAAGAACCTGTAAAGGTCTTGATTTATTAGACCTTTTTTTTTCAAATCTTCAAAACTTCTTAAAGTTTGCCCTTTAAAAAAATCGTAATATTTTATCAGTCCGTTCTCTTTCCACTTTTTAAATCTAGTGTCTGTTTTATTAGGAGTAAAGTCTTGATCATAGGCAATCCATTGCAGAAATCGATAGGGCTCTTTAGTATGGTTCTCTCTGACTATCTTAAACCAAATTTTTAGTGGGGTCTCTATCCACGGGTTAGTGCTATTCAAAAGTTTAGGTAGGGCATTGCTCCCTATTATTGCCTGTAGGGGGATGTCACTTGTTATTTGGCATTCGATCTCCTTCCATTGTGCAGTGTAGACTGGGTTACATATCTCTACTAAAGTTTTAATTTGTGCGGCTTTAAAATAGTCCCTGATATTTGGCAGCGCAAGCCCACCTTTGTCTTTGTTTAGCTGTAAAGTTCTATATCTGATTCTAGGTCTCTTGCCCTGCCATATGAATCTTGAGATCCTTCTGTCCAGCTCCTGCCATGTTTTTTTGGGAGGTTCTACTGGTATTGTTTGGAAAAGGTATAGAAGACGTGGAAGTATATTCATTTTGACTCTTCAGTTCTTTGTGCAGTACCCAAGAATGGTATCATATTCCATCTTGCTAGATCAGATTTTATTTTAGCCACCAGTGGATCATAGTTTAGTGACATAATTTTGTTGAGTTGTTTTGGAATATTGACCCCCAGATATTTCATAGATTCCATCTCCCAGTTAGTATTGAGTTTGCTTAGTGAATAATGATTCGGGTCATAGTTGAATGTTAAAACTTGGGTTTTATGCATGTTTAATTTGTACCCCGATAAATCTCCATACTCTGAAAAAACTGAGATTAGTTCTGGTAAAGAGATGTCCGGCTGCCCCAGGTATATTAAAATGTCATCAGCAAAGAGTGCTATTTTATGTTCCTTCTGACCAAGTGTAATACCCTGAATTTTTTGATTCTGTCTTATCCATTGGCTCAGAGGTTCTATGAAGATTGCAAAGGGCAGTGGAGACAAGGGGCAGCCCTGGCGACATCCTCTTTCCAGCTCAAAAGATGGTGATAAATTACCGTTAATCTTTATTTTAGCTGTTGGTTTTTTATATAGTGCCTGGATAGTTCTAATGAAGTTGTTATGAAAATTGAAACTGGATAAGATTCTATATAGGAAAGACCAATCAACCGAATCGAATGCTTTTTCAGCATCTAATCCCAATATGACTGCATTTAAGTTATATTTTTTTATATGATGAATTATGTGTAAAGTGCGTCTTATGTTGTCTTGTGTCTGTCTTTGTCTTATAAAACCTGTTTGGTCTAAATGAATTAAGTCTGTCAGTATATTTTCTAACCTTTTGGCAAGGATAGTGGTAAAAAGCTTATAGTCCTGATTTAATACACTGATTGGTCTGTAGTTGGAGCATTCTAGTTTATCCTTTTCAGGTTTAGGTATAACTGCAATGACCCCTTCTCTCCAGGAGGGGGGGATTTCCCCTGTGTGGAGGACATAGTTAAATGTTTTCAGGAGGAGAGGAGATAGTTGCTGTTTAAAGGTTTTGTACCACTCTGCTGTATAGCCATCTGCTCTTGGGGATTTGTTAGCTTTAAGTTTCATAATTGCTTTTTCCAATTCTTTGGGTTGTATTTCTGACAGTAGTGTTTTGTTTTGAGACTCAGTAAGTTGGGAAAGGTTAAATGTGTTTACGAATGCTTCGGATGTGTTTTTTTTTTTTTTTTTTTTTTTTTTTGGAGTGTTTTTTTTTTTTTTTTATTTGAGTTTTTGTAAAGGGTATACAGGTCGTTACAGCAATGCATTGTTTACATTTTCATCACATGTTCCCTTATTTTCTGATATCTGACAACATTGGAAGATTAATTCTTACAACACCCCTTTTTTTTTTTTAAAGTGAAAGAAAAAGTGAAATTAAAGAGAAAAAAAACAAAAAAAACAAAAAACAAAAAAAACAAACAAACCAGCAAAAACCAAACAAAAAGAAAAAGTAAGTAAATAAAGATAAAAGAGCATCTGAGTAGAGTTGGAACAAAGAGCGGAACCATTATTGAGATGGTATTTGTCAAAGATTAGATCTAATGGAAGACACATATGCGATCCAGGGTTGCCAAAAGTTCATGAACCCATCCATGTCCTGTCTCAGTGCGAATGTCAACTTTTCCATCGAGTAAATGTCTTGGATCACGTTAGTCCAATCTTCAGGTGTAGGACAGTCCTTCAACATCCATTTTTTAGTTAGAGCTTTTTTGCTTGACAATATTAAAACATTGAATAAGTATTTTTCTCCTCGTCCTTCCAGTGAGTCCGGTAGTAAACCCAAATACAAAGTTACAAAAGAAAAGGGAACTGTTATTTTGAATATTTTCCCCAATATTGTCTGTACATTGGTCCAATATTGGTGGATAACTGGGCATGACCAAAACACATGAAAATGATTTGCAGTCTTTTCACCACACAAGCGCCAACAGTTCAATCCCTTATGGGTAAATTTGTTTTGTGCAGGTGTTCTGAAAAATCTTACCAAGTTTTTCCATCCAAATTCTCTCCACTGCAGGGATGAGGTACTTTTCCATTGCTGTTTATTTAGCTTTTCCCATATTTCCAGTTGTAAAGTGAAATTCCCCTCTTTTTCCCATCTCTCTTTTATATAAGATGTGTTGTATCCTTTTAAGTCTTGAAGACCTTGGTATATTTTAGAAATGTATCTGATCCCTGGGATCCCTTTATATGCCATTAAGAAGACCTTCAGAACACCTGACTGGGCCCTTTCCAAAACCTCCTTTTTAAGTATATTGTTTATGTGGTGTCTAAGCTGGAAGAACCTGTAAAGGTCTTGATTTATTAGGCCTTGTTTTTTCAAATCTTCAAAACTTCTTAAGATTTGCCCTTTAAAAAAATCGTAATAGTTTATCAGCCCTTTCTCCTTCCACTTTTTAAATCTGGTGTCTGTTTTATTAGGAGTAAAGTCCTGATCATAGGCAATCCATTGCAGAAGTCGATAGGGCTCTTTAGTTTGATTCTCTCTGACTATCTTAAACCAAATTTTTAGCGGGGTCTCTATCCACGGGTTAGTGTTATTCAAAAGCTTAGGTAAGGCATTGTTCCCTATTATCGCCTGTAGGGGGATGTCACTTGTTATTTGGCATTCGAACTCCTTCCATTGTGCAGTGTAGACTGGGTTACATATCTCTACTAAAGTTTTAATTTGTGCGGCTTTAAAGTAGTCCCTGATATTTGGCAGCGCGAGCCCACCTTTGTCTTTGTTTAGCTGTAGGGTTCTATATCTGATTCTAGGTCTCTTGCCCTGCCATATGAATCTTGAGATCCTTCTGTCCAGCTCCTGCCATGTTTTTTTGGGAGGTTCTACCGGTATTGTTTGGAAAAGGTATAGAAGACGTGGAAGTATATTCATTTTGACTGCTTCAATTCTTTGTGCAGTACCCAAGAATGGTATCATATTCCATCTTGCTAGGTCAGATTTTATTTTTGTCACCAGTGGATCATAGTTTAGTGATATAATTTTTTTGAGTTGTTTCGGGATATTGACCCCCAGATATTTCATAGATTCCGACTCCCAGTTAGTTTTGAGTTTGCTTAGTGAATAATGATTTGGGTCATAGTTGAATGTTAAAACTTGGGTTTTATACATGTTTAATTTGTACCCCGATAAATCTCCATACTCTGGAAAAACTGAGGTTAGTTCTGGTAAAGAAGTGTCCGGCTGCCCTAGGTATATTAAAATGTCATCAGCAAAGAGTGCTATTTTATGTTCCTTCTGACCAAGTGTAATACCTTGAATTTTTTGGTTTTGTCTTATCCATTGGCTCAGAGGTTCTATGAAGATTGCAAAGAGCAGTGGAGACAGGGGGCAGCCCTGACGACATCCTCTTTCCAGTTCAAAAGATGATGATAAATTACCGTTAATCCTTATTTTAGCTGTTGGTTTTTTATATAATGCCTGTATAGTTCTAATGAAGTTGTTATGAAAATTGAAACTGGATAAGATTCTATATAGAAAAGACCAGTCAACCGAATCGAATGCTTTTTCAGCATCTAATCCCAATATGACTGCATTTAAGTTATATTTTTTTATATGATGAATTATGTGTAAAGTGCGTCGAATGTTGTCTTGTGTCTGTCTTTGTCTTATAAAACCTGTTTGGTCTAAATGAATTAGGTCTGTCAGTATATTTTCTAACCTTTTGGCAAGGATAATGGTAAAAAGCTTATAGTCCTGATTTAGTACACTGATTGGTCTGTAGTTGGAGCACTCTAGTTTATCCTTTTCAGGTTTAGGTATAACTGCAATGACCCCTTCTCTCCAGGAGGGGGGGATTTCCCCTGTGTGGAGGACATAATTAAATGTTTTCAGGAGGAGAGGAGATAGTTGCTGTTTAAAGGTTTTGTACCACTCTGCTGTATAGCCATCAGCTCCTGGGGATTTGTTAGCTTTAAGTTTCATAATTGCTTTTTCCAATTCTTTAGGATGTATTTCTGACAGTAGTGTTTTATTTTGTGACTCCGTAAGTTGGGGAAGGTTTAATGTGTTTAGGAATGCCTCGGATGCGTTTTTATGTTTTTTGTGGGAGTATAAGTTCTTATAGTAATTCTCGAAGCTTTTAAGAATATCCTGAATTCTGAATTTTATTTCCTTTGATACTGGGTCTCTGATTTTGTAGATTGCTCTTTCTGTTTGATGTTTCCTCAATTTATAGGCTAGCAATTTTGCCGATTTACTGCCTGCTTCATAGTATTTTTGTTTCAAAAATGTAAGTTTCTTCTGGATTTCTATTGTGTAGATCTCATTTATATGATTTTTAATTTCCTTAATCTTGAGGGAGTCAGTAGAATGAGTGTTGCCTTTGTGTTCTTTTTCTAGGTTCCTAAGTTCTGACTCTAATGTGGATAGTTTTTCTTGTCTTAGTTTCTTTTGGGTTGCCAGTTTTGCAATAATCTTTCCTCTTATTACAGCTTTGCATGCATCCCACAGTATTAAAGGGGATACTTCTCCATTATCGTTATCTTCCAAATATCTGAGAATATCTGATTCCAATTCATCTTTCAATGGTCCTTTCAGGACATTTGAATTTAACCTCCAAGAAAATGTATTATTTGTGTATTTTTGGATATTTAAGTCCATGTAGATCGGACTGTGGTCAGAGAGATCCATCAGTCCTATTTTACATGTTTTTACTCTTCCAATGTCTCTATTAAACATAAAAAAATAGTCAATCCTTGAGTAAGATGAATGTGGAGTTGAGTAAAATGTATAGTCTTTTACACTGGGGTTGAGTTCCCTCCACACGTCACAGATTCCCATTTCTTTTAGTAGCATCCGAGTCTTCCTGTTTTGGGTGTTATTTTGATGTGGAGAATTACCAGAAGCATCCCAGTATGGATTCAGTCTAAGATTGAAGTCCCCACCACATATCACTAAACCTTGAGCTTTAGTTATCATTAGGTCGAATACATTTTTATAAAATTTCCAGTTAGCCCCTGGGGGAGCATACACATTCAGCAGGGTGATATCTTCTCCCTCTAGCCGCCCAGTTACCAAACTGTATCTCCCTTCTTTATCTTTGTGTTCTGATTTTTTTTCAAATGTAATTTTGGTTGATATCAATGTCGCTACTCCCCTCCTCCTCCCTGACTTATATGAAGATGAAGAGATCATTTTAAACCCTTGTCTACTGAGTTTATTGTGTTCCACGTCTGTTAGGTGGGTTTCTTGTAGAAATATTATTCCTGCTTTGTCTTTTTTCATTTTGCCTAGAATCTTGGATCTTTTAACTGGATTCAGGATTCCTTTTACATTATATGAAATTATTTTGGTTACACCCTGTTTTCCCATTGTGTTGTTTTGTTTAGTATAACTGTGTGGTGGCCCTCATTTGTGCTACTCAGAAACTGAAAGAACATTAAAAACAAGAAAAACATTAAGAACATAGTGTATAAAACTTTAAAACAAAAAGCTGTCAGAAGAACTTCCTGAGCTGAGGTCTTTTTAAAGACCCTGGAAGAGCCTTGATGGAGTGAAGGCCCTGAGGGAAATTCCTCAAACTCTGTTACGTGTTGAGGGCCCTCTCTTACCACTGTAAGTTGTCCCATGCTTTTAACGTGAGTTTCAGAACCCAATCCAAACTTGTAATGATTTTTTTTTTTCCTTTTATGCCTAAACCCTGTGAAATTGTGTGCACCCTCCCACCCCCATCACATCAAACATTCACGCAAAAACAGTATTTGTTAGTATGAGGAGAACATGTGGATTATTGTCACATTTCTATTTTAACAAGTTTTTTTTTTTTTTTTTTTTATTACAAAGACTTATTTGTTTCAAATATTATGACTGTTCCATGAAATGTTTTACCACATGCTGAATACGCATCTCCTTTAATGTTTGTTACCTTGTATGAGGGGGGTTGGATGTGCGGATTGATTCAAGGGAAAAAAAAAAAAAAAAAAAAGGTCGCTATTCCAACCTGAAAACGGATAGTTTATCCGCGACGCTCTGGCGCTGGGTTTCCCGCTGCTGGTCCGTGGATTTTGAAGGTCTTTGTGTTGTCCATGTTTGCGCTTTGATCTTCTCACTCGGGTCAGCTGCGGGTTTAAATACCGTTACCGGGAGCCCTCTTTTCGCCATGTCAGCTGTTGCTTCTTCCGCCGAATTATAGAGACACGTTTCATCGCCGTAGAAGACCCTTAACTTCGCAGGAAATGGAGTCTGAAAGCGCAATTTCTTCTCTCTTAACACCTTTTTCGCGTCATTGTATTCGCTGCGCTTTTTAAGGACCTCCGGGGCGTAATCGTGTTCCACGTAGACTTTTCTCTCCTGGTGCATAAATCCTTTTTTCTGCCAGGCCAGTCTTACAACCTCTTGTTTTATTTTGAAATTGGAAAATCTTACCAACACCGAACGTGGGGGCGCTTCCGCCGCCGACCTAGCGGCTAATGAACGATGTGCCTTTTCTATCTTCAAGTCGGTGGTTTGTGGAATATCCAATTTCTCTCTTAGTAAGGATTCCACGCATTCTGCCATTGAGTTAAAACCGTTTTCGGCTCCTTCTATCAGACCATGAATTCTTATGTTGTCTCTTCTTTGTCTTCCTTCTTGGTCGGTTAGCTTAGCCTCTATAGATGCTTATCTTTTGCGTAGGTCCAGCACAGAATCTTCGAGCACTTTTATTCGTTCCTCTGTTTCCAAGATTCGGTTCTCGGCCTGGTCCACTCTGCTGTTTGTCCTTTTCAATTCTTCTCTGAATTCCCGAAATTCGGCCGTAACTTCTCGGCGAAATCGTCGTAGCTCCTCAAATAGTGATTTCAGGCTAACCTTTTTGTTAGCTATCACCAGTTCCTCGTCTTCTGAACGGAGATCTTCCAGTTCAGATTCTCCGGCCGATACGTGTCCTGGCCTGGAGAATTTCAGTTTCTTCTGTTTCCCTTTAGACATGATGATTTTGTCTTTTGATTTTCACTCCTCCAAAAATCCGTTAAGTTTGATTTTCAAGGTGTTATCCTGGATTGGGTCTGAGAGCTTCAGTGTTAAGCTGCAGTCGCCATGGCGTCCAGACCGGAAGTCCGTGTTTTTATGTTTTTTGAGGGAGTATAAGTTCTTATAGTAGTTCTCGAAGCTTTTAAGAATATCCTGAATTCTGAATTTTATTTCCTTTGATACTGGGTCTCTGATTTTGTAGATTGCTCTTTCTGTTTGTTGTTTCCTCAATTTATAGGCTAGTAATTTTGCCGATTTACTGCCTGCTTCATAGTATTTTTGTTTCAGAAATGTAAGTTTCTTCTGGATTTCAATTGTGTAGATCTCATTTATTTGATTTTTAATTTCCTTAATCTTGAGCGAGTCATTAGAATGGGTGTTGCCTTTGTGTTCTTTTTCTAGGTTCTTAAGTTCTGACTCTAATGTGATTAGTTTTTCTTGTCTCAGTTTCTTTTGGATTGCCAGTTTTGCAATAATCTTTCCCCTTATTACAGCTTTGCATGCATCCCACAGTATTAAGGGGGATACTTCTCCATTGTCATTTTCCTCCAAACATCTGAGAATATCTGATTCCAATTCATCTTTCAGTGGTCCTTTCAGGACACTTGAATTCAACCTCCAAGAAAATATATTATTTGTGTACTTTTGGATACTTAAGTCCATATAGATCGGACTGTGGTCAGAGAGATCCATCAGTCCTATTTTACATGTTTTTACTCTTCCAATGTCTCTATTAAACATAAAAAAAGTAATCAATCCTTGAGTAAGATGAATGTGGTGCTGAGTAAAATGTATAATCTTTTACACTGGGGTTGAATTCCCTCCACACATCACAGATTCCCATTTCTTTTAGTAGCATTCGAGTTTTCCTACTTTGAGTGTTATTTTGATGTAGAGAATTACCTGATGCATCCTAGTATGGATTCAGTCTTAGACTGAAGTCTCCACCACATATCACTAAACCTTGGGCTTTGGTTATCATTAGGTCAAATACATTTTTATAAAATTTCCAGTTAGCCCCTGGAGGTGCATATACATTCAGCAGGGTGATATCTTCTCCCTCTAGCCGCCCAGTTACCAAACTGTATCTCCCTTCTTTATCTTTGTGTTCTGATTTTTTTTCAAATGTAATTTTGGTTGATATCAATGTCGCTACTCCCCTCCTCCTCCCTGACTTATGTGAAGATGAAGAGATCATTTTAAACCCTTGTCTATTGAGTTTAGTGTGTTCCACGTCTGTTAGGTGGGTTTCTTGTAAAAATATTATTCCTGCTTTGTCTTTTTTCATTTTGCCTAGAATCTTGGATCTTTTAACTGGATTCAGGATCCCCTTTACATTATATGAGATTATTTTGGTTACACCCTGTTTCTCCATTGTGTTGGCTTATTTAGTATAACATTGTGGTGGCCCTCTTTTATGCTACTCAGAAACTGAAAGAACATTAAGAACATAAAAAACATTAAGAACATAGTGTATAAAACTTTAAAACAAAAAACTGTCAAAAGAACTTCCTGAGCTGAGGTCTTTTTAAAGACCCTAGAAGAGCCTTGATGGAGTGTAGGCTCTGAGAGGAATTCCTCAAACTCTGTTACGTGTTGAGGGCCCTCTCTTACCCCTGTAAGTTGTCCCATGTTTTTAACGTGAATATCAGATCCTAATCCGAACTTGTAATGATTTTTTTTTTTTTATGCCTATATCCTATGAAATTGTGTGCACCCTCCCACCCCCATCACAGCAAACGTTCACGCTAATACAGTATTTGTTAGTGTGGGGAGAACATGTGGATCATTGTCACATTTCTATTTTAACAAGTTTTGTGTGTTTTTTTTTTTTTTAATTAAAAAGACTTATTTGTTTCTAATACTATAACTGATCCATGAAATGTTTTACCACATGCTGATTCTGCCTCTCCTTTAATGTTTGTTACCTTGTCGGAGGGGGGTTGGAAGTGCAGAATGACTAAATAAAAAAAAAGGTCGCTATTCCCTCCTGAAAACGGCAAGCTTATCCTTGTAGCTCTGGCGCTGGGTTTCCCGTTGCTGGCCCGTGGATTTTGAAGGTCTCTGTGTGGACCACGATTGAGCCTTGATCCTGTCGCTCGGGTCTGCTGCGGGTTTAAACACTGTTACCGGGAGCCCTCTTCTCGCCATGTCAATTGTTGCTTCTTCCGCCGAATTATAGAGACATGTCTCTTCACCATAGACGACCCTTAACTTCGCAGGAAATGGTGTCTGAAAGCGCAGTTTTTTCTCTCGTAGCACCTTTTTTGCGTCGTTGTATTCCCGGCGCTTTTTAAGAACCTCCGGGGCGTAGTCATGTTCCACGAAGACTTTCTCTCTTGGTGCATAAATCCTTTTTTCTGCCAAGCCAGTCTTACAACCTCTTGTTTTATTTTGAAATTGGAAAATCTCACCAACACCGAACGTGGGGGCGCTTCCGCCGCTGGCCTAGCGGCTAATGAACGATGGGCCTTTTCAATCTTCAAGTCGATGGTTTGGGGAATATCCAGCTTCTCTCTCAATAAAGATTCCACGCATTCTGCCATTGTGTTGAAACCATCTTCGGCTCCTTCTTTCAGACCGTGAATTCTTATGTTGTCTCTTCTCAGTCTTCCTTCTTGGTCGGCTAGCTTAGCCTCTATTGTTGACTGTCTTTTGTGTAGGTCCAACACGGAATCTTCAAGCACTTTTATTCTTTCTTCTGCTTCCAAGATTCGGTTCTCGGCCTGGTCCACTCTGCTGTTTGTCCTTTTTAATTTGTCTCTGAATTCACGAAATTCGTCCCAAACCTCTCGGCGGAATCGTCGTAATTCTTCAAATAGCGTTTTCAAGCTAACCTTCTTGTTAGCTACATTCAGCTCCTCGTCTTCTGAACGGAATTCTTCCGGATCAGATTCTTCGGCCGATGCGTGTCCTGGCCTGGAAAAAGCCGGTTTCTTCTGTTTTCCTTTAGGCATGATGAGTTTGTCTTTTGGTTTTCACTCTTCCAAAAATCCGTTAAGTTTGATTTTCAAGGTGTTATCCTGGATTGGGTCTGAGAGCTTCAGTGTTAAGCTG
This sequence comes from Pholidichthys leucotaenia, assembly GCA_020510985.1. NCBI lineage: Eukaryota > Metazoa > Chordata > Actinopteri > Cichliformes > Pholidichthyidae > Pholidichthys > Pholidichthys leucotaenia. The sequence goes on from CM035836.1 coordinate 189,711,532, forward strand.
CAGTCGCCATGGCGTCCAGACCGGAAGTCCGTGTTTTTATGTTTTTTGAGGGAGTATAAGTTCTTATAGTAGTTCTCGAAGCTTTTAAGAATATCCTGAATTCTGAATTTTATTTCCTTTGATACTGGGTCTCTGATTTTGTAGATTGCTCTTTCTGTTTGTTGTTTCCTCAATTTATAGGCTAGTAATTTTGCCGATTTACTGCCTGCTTCATAGTATTTTTGTTTCAGAAATGTAAGTTTCTTCTGGATTTCAATTGTGTAGATCTCATTTATTTGATTTTTAATTTCCTTAATCTTGAGCGAGTCATTAGAATGGGTGTTGCCTTTGTGTTCTTTTTCTAGGTTCTTAAGTTCTGACTCTAATGTGATTAGTTTTTCTTGTCTCAGTTTCTTTTGGATTGCCAGTTTTGCAATAATCTTTCCCCTTATTACAGCTTTGCATGCATCCCACAGTATTAAGGGGGATACTTCTCCATTGTCATTTTCCTCCAAACATCTGAGAATATCTGATTCCAATTCATCTTTCAGTGGTCCTTTCAGGACACTTGAATTCAACCTCCAAGAAAATATATTATTTGTGTACTTTTGGATACTTAAGTCCATATAGATCGGACTGTGGTCAGAGAGATCCATCAGTCCTATTTTACATGTTTTTACTCTTCCAATGTCTCTATTAAACATAAAAAAAGTAATCAATCCTTGAGTAAGATGAATGTGGTGCTGAGTAAAATGTATAATCTTTTACACTGGGGTTGAATTCCCTCCACACATCACAGATTCCCATTTCTTTTAGTAGCATTCGAGTTTTCCTACTTTGAGTGTTATTTTGATGTAGAGAATTACCTGATGCATCCTAGTATGGATTCAGTCTTAGACTGAAGTCTCCACCACATATCACTAAACCTTGGGCTTTGGTTATCATTAGGTCAAATACATTTTTATAAAATTTCCAGTTAGCCCCTGGAGGTGCATATACATTCAGCAGGGTGATATCTTCTCCCTCTAGCCGCCCAGTTACCAAACTGTATCTCCCTTCTTTATCTTTGTGTTCTGATTTTTTTTCAAATGTAATTTTGGTTGATATCAATGTCGCTACTCCCCTCCTCCTCCCTGACTTATGTGAAGATGAAGAGATCATTTTAAACCCTTGTCTATTGAGTTTAGTGTGTTCCACGTCTGTTAGGTGGGTTTCTTGTAAAAATATTATTCCTGCTTTGTCTTTTTTCATTTTGCCTAGAATCTTGGATCTTTTAACTGGATTCAGGATCCCCTTTACATTATATGAGATTATTTTGGTTACACCCTGTTTCTCCATTGTGTTGGCTTATTTAGTATAACATTGTGGTGGCCCTCTTTTATGCTACTCAGAAACTGAAAGAACATTAAGAACATAAAAAACATTAAGAACATAGTGTATAAAACTTTAAAACAAAAAACTGTCAAAAGAACTTCCTGAGCTGAGGTCTTTTTAAAGACCCTAGAAGAGCCTTGATGGAGTGTAGGCTCTGAGAGGAATTCCTCAAACTCTGTTACGTGTTGAGGGCCCTCTCTTACCCCTGTAAGTTGTCCCATGTTTTTAACGTGAATATCAGATCCTAATCCGAACTTGTAATGATTTTTTTTTTTTTTATGCCTATATCCTATGAAATTGTGTGCACCCTCCCACCCCCATCACAGCAAACGTTCACGCTAATACAGTATTTGTTAGTGTGGGGAGAACATGTGGATCATTGTCACATTTCTATTTTAACAAGTTTTGTGTGTTTTTTTTTTTTTTAATTAAAAAGACTTATTTGTTTCTAATACTATAACTGATCCATGAAATGTTTTACCACATGCTGATTCTGCCTCTCCTTTAATGTTTGTTACCTTGTCGGAGGGGGGTTGGAAGTGCAGAATGACTAAATAAAAAAAAAGGTCGCTATTCCCTCCTGAAAACGGCAAGCTTATCCTTGTAGCTCTGGCGCTGGGTTTCCCGTTGCTGGCCCGTGGATTTTGAAGGTCTCTGTGTGGACCACGATTGAGCCTTGATCCTGTCGCTCGGGTCTGCTGCGGGTTTAAACACTGTTACCGGGAGCCCTCTTCTCGCCATGTCAATTGTTGCTTCTTCCGCCGAATTATAGAGACATGTCTCTTCACCATAGACGACCCTTAACTTCGCAGGAAATGGTGTCTGAAAGCGCAGTTTTTTCTCTCGTAGCACCTTTTTTGCGTCGTTGTATTCCCGGCGCTTTTTAAGAACCTCCGGGGCGTAGTCATGTTCCACGAAGACTTTCTCTCTTGGTGCATAAATCCTTTTTTCTGCCAAGCCAGTCTTACAACCTCTTGTTTTATTTTGAAATTGGAAAATCTCACCAACACCGAACGTGGGGGCGCTTCCGCCGCTGGCCTAGCGGCTAATGAACGATGGGCCTTTTCAATCTTCAAGTCGATGGTTTGGGGAATATCCAGCTTCTCTCTCAATAAAGATTCCACGCATTCTGCCATTGTGTTGAAACCATCTTCGGCTCCTTCTTTCAGACCGTGAATTCTTATGTTGTCTCTTCTCAGTCTTCCTTCTTGGTCGGCTAGCTTAGCCTCTATTGTTGACTGTCTTTTGTGTAGGTCCAACACGGAATCTTCAAGCACTTTTATTCTTTCTTCTGCTTCCAAGATTCGGTTCTCGGCCTGGTCCACTCTGCTGTTTGTCCTTTTTAATTTGTCTCTGAATTCACGAAATTCGTCCCAAACCTCTTGGCGGAATCGTCGTAATTCTTTAAATAGCGTTTTCAAGCTAACCTTCTTGTTAGCTACATTCAGCTCCTCGTCTTCTGAACGGAATTCTTCCGGATCAGATTCTTCGGCCGATGCGTGTCCTGGCCTGGAAAAAGCCGGTTTCTTCTGTTTTCCTTTAGGCATGATGAGTTTGTCTTTTGGTTTTCACTCTTCCAAAAATCCGATAAGTCTGATTTTCAAGATATTTTCCTGGATTAGGTCTGGGAGCTTCAGCGTTAAGCTGCAATCACCATGGTGTACAGACCGGAAGTCCGCCTCTCTGACTATCTTAAACCAAATTTTTAGTGGGGTCTCTATCCACGGGTTAGTGTTATTCAAAAGTTTAGGTAAGGCATTGTTCCCTATTATCGCCTGTAGGGGAATGTCACTTGTTATTTGGCATTCTATCTCCTTCCATTGTGCAGTGTAGTCTGGGTTACATATCTCTACTAAAGTTTTAATTTGTGCGGCTTTAAAATAGTCCCTGATATTTGGCAGCGCGAGCCCACCTTTGTCTTTGTTTAGCTGTAGGGTTCTATATCTGATTCTAGGTCTCTTGCCCTGCCATATGAATCTTAAGATCCTTCTGTCCAGTTCTTGCCATGTTTTTTTTGGAGGTTCTACTGGTATTGTTTGGAAAAGGTATAGAAGACGTGGAAGTATGTCCATTTTGACTGCTTCAATTCTTTGTGCAGTACCCAAGAATGGTATCATATTCCATCTTGCTAGATCAGATTTTATTTTAGCCATCAGTGGATCATAGTTTAGTGTTATAATTTTGTTGAGTTGTTTCGGAATATTGACCCCCAGATATTTCATAGATTCCATCTCCCAGTTAGTTTTGAATTTGCTTAGTAAATACTGATTTGGGTCATAGTTGAATGTTAAAATTTGGGTTTTATGCACATTTAATTCATACCCCGATAACTCTCTATACTCTGAAAAAAACTGAGATTAGTTCTGGAAAAGAGGTGTCCAGCTTCCCCAGGTATATTAAAATGTCATCAGCAAAGAGTGCTATTTTATGTTCCTTCTGACCAAGTGTAATACCTTGAATTTTTTGATTCTGTCTTATCCATTGGCTCAGAGGTTCTATGAAGATTGCAAAGAGCAGTGGAGACAAGGGGCAGCCCTGACGACATCCTCTTTCCAGTTCAAAAGATGATGATAATTTACCGTTAATCCTTATTTTAGCTGTTGGTTTTTTATATAATGCCTGGATAGTTCTAATGAAGTTGTTATGAAAATTGAAACTGGATAAGATTCTATATAGGAAAGACCAGTCAACCGAATCAAATGCTTTTTCAGCATCTAATCCCAATATGGCTGCATTTAAATTATATTTTTTTATATGATGAATTATGTGTAAAGTGCGTCTAATGTTATCTTGTGTCTGTCTTTGTCTTATAAAACCTGTTTGGTCTAAATGAATTAAGTCTGTCAGTATATTTTCTAAACTTTTGGCAAGGATAGCGGTAAAAAGTTTATAGTCCTGATTTAACACACTGATTGGTCTGTAGTTGGAGCATTCTAGTTTATCCTTTTCAGGTTTAGGTATAACTGCAATGACCCCTTCTCTCCAGGAGGGGGGGATTTCCCCTGTGTGGAGGACATAGTTAAATGTTTTCAGGAGGAGAGGAGATAGTTGCTGTTTAAAGGTTTTGTACCACTCTGCTGTATAGCCATCTGCTCCTGGGGATTTGTTAGCTTTAAGTTTCATAATTGCTTTTTCAAATTCTTTAGGTTGTATTTCTGACAGGCTTCGGATGCGTTTTTGTGTTTTTTGCGGGAGTACAAGTTCTTGTAGTAATTCTCGAAGCTTTTAAGAATTTCCTGAATTCTAAATTTTATTTCCTTTGATACTGGGTCTCTGATTTTGTAGATTGCTCTCTCCGTTTGTTGTTTCCTCAATTTATAGGCTAGTAATTTTGCTGATTTGCTACCTGTTTCATAGTATTTTTGTTTCAGAAATGTAAGTTTCTTCTGGATTTCTATTGTGTAGATCTCGTTTATTTGTTTTTTAATTTCCTTAATTTTGAGCGAGTCATTAGAATGAGTGTTGTCTTTGTGCTCTTTTTCTAGTTTCTTAAGTTCTGACTCTAATGTGATTAGTTTTTCTTGTCTCACTTTCTTTTGGAGTGCCAGTTTTGCAATAATCTTTCCCCTTATTACAGCTTTGCATGCGTCCCACAGTATTAAAGGGGATACTTCTCCATTATCATTTTCTTCCAAATATCTGAGAATATCTGATTCCAATTCATCTTTCAGTGGTCCTTTCAGCACATTTGAATTTAACCGCCAAGAAAATGTGTTATTTGTGTATTTTTGGATATTTAAGTCCATATAGGTTGGACTGTGGTCAGAGAGATCCATCAGTCCTATTTTACATGTTTTTACTCTTCCAATGTCTCTATTAAACATAAAAAACATAGTCAATCCTTGAGTATGATGAATGTGGTGCTGAGTAAAATGTATAATCTTTTACACTGGGGTTGAATTCCCTCCACACGTCACAGATTCCCATTTCTTTTAGTAGCATCCGAGTTTTTCTACTTTGAGTGTTATTTTGATGTGGAGAATTACCTGATGCATCCCAGTATGGATTCAGTCTTAGATTGAAGTCTCCACCACATATCACTAAACCTTGGGCTTTAGTTATCATTAGGTCAAATACATTTTTATAAAATTTCCAGTTAGCCCCTGGAGGTGCATATACATTCAGCAGGGTGATATCTTCTCCCTCTAGCTGACCAAGTACCATGCTAAATCCCCCTTCTTTATCTTTGTGTTCTGAATTTTTTTCAAATATAATTTTGGTTAAGATCAATGTCGCTACCCCCCTCCTCCTCCCTGACTTATATGAAGATGAAGAGATCAGTTTAAACCCTTGTCTATTAAGTTTAGTGTGCTCCAAGTCTGTTAGGTGGGTTTTCTGTAAAAATATTATTCCTGCTTTGTCTTTTTTCATTTTGCCTAGAATCTTGGATCTTTTAACTGGATTCAGGATCCCTTTTACATTATATGAGATTATTTTGGTTACACCCTGTTTCTCCATTGTGTTGTCTTATTTAGTATAACAGTGAAAGAAGTGCACCGATTGGTCCATTCAGTGTTAGCAGAAGAAAAGTGTACTGTAACAAAAAGAGACTGTAGCATCAGTTTACTCTATTTTTTTTGTGTACATACAGATGTTAACGGCGTCAACAGATGGGAGATGAGATTCATTTTACATTATTGCTATAAATTAAATCTTATTTTTTATGGGAATAATATAGATTATAAAGTGGGGTTTTTGCAATTGTGCATTTGAAGAGAAGCTGTGTAACCTCACTGACGACACGTTGACAACTGTTAAAGATGGCTGACATTGAGGAAGCGGGGTCTGGTTTGAACTGAGCGGCGTCGCTCTGCTGTAGCATGACTAGCTTACGACAGACGTCCAGTTTAATTATCGTTTCAGTGTAAATTCACTAGGCCTCTAAGGATAATTAATATATCAACTTATCATATGAAAATTATTTTTTACACTTGTACAAAATGAGGAGGAAGAATATGAAGGCAGCTCATTTCAGTGTAAACAGCATTATATCATAAGTTCATTTTTTAAAATTATACTTAACACACTGATTTATCGAGGTAATTTTTATAACGTTTGTATACCACTGTTAATAGTCTCTCGGCGCCACACCAGTCGGCTGCCTTTTGCAACAGCGGCTCGATTCCGAGTTTTTTTTCCCCTTCCTCTCTCTTTTGATGCTCTGAGTGTTGCTATCCCTGTGCTGTTGCAATCCTGGAATTTCCCCGTTGTGGGACTAATAAAGGCTTATCTTATCTTATCTTATCTTATCTAGTGGCCCTCTTTTATGCTACTCAGAAACTGAAAGAACATTAAAAACATAAAAAAACATTAAGAACATAGTATATAAAACTTTAAAACAAAAAACCATCAAAAGATCTTCCTGAGCTGAGGTCTTTTTAGCGACCTTAGAAGAGCCTTGATGGTGCGTTGGCTCTGAGGGAAATTCCTCAAACTTTGTTACGTGTTGAGGGCCCTCTCCATACCCCTGTAAGTTGTCCCATGTTTTTAACGTGAATTTCAGATCCCAATCTTTTGTAATGATTTTTTTTTTTTTTTTTTTACGCCTATACCCTATGAAATTGTGTACAACCTCCCACCACCCTCACAGTAAACAATCACGTTAATACAGTATTTGTTAGTGTGGAGAGTTCATGCGGTTCATTGTCACATTTCTATTTTAACAAGTTTTTTTTTTTCAAAGACTTATTTGTTTCTAATATTATGACTGTTCCATGAAATGTTTTACCACTTCATACTTGCCGATTCTGCATCTCTTTTGTTTGTTACCTTGTGGGAGGAGGTTTGGATGCGCAGATTGATTAAAAATATTGTTATTTCCTCCTGAAAGCGTCCAGTTTTTCCTTATAGCCCTGGCGCTGGGTTTCCCGCTGCTGGCCCATGGATTTTGAGGGTCTCTGTGTGCACCACGTTTGAGCCTTGAGTCTTTCGATCGGGTCTGCTGCGGGTTTATACACCGTTACTGGGAGCCCTCTTCTCGCCATGTCCCTGGCTGCTTCTTCTGCCGAGTTGTAGAGACACGTCTCTTCCCCGTAAAAAACCCTCAGCTTTGCCGGAAATGGAGTTTGAAAGCGCAGTTTCTTCTCTCTTAGTACCTTTTTAATGTCATTGTATTCCCGACGCTTTTTAAGGACCTCCGGGGCGTAGTCATGCTCCCCAAAAACTTCTCTTTCTTGGTGCATAAATCCTTTTATCTGCCAAGCCAGTCTCAAAACCTCTTCTTTTGTTCTGAAGTTGGAAAACTTCACCACCACCAATCGTGGGGGGGGCTTCCGCTGACGGCCTTGGGGCTAATGAACGGTGCACCCTTTCTATTTTCAAATCGGTGGATTGGGGAATTTCCAACTTCTCTCTCAGTATGGTTTCCACGCATGCAGCCATTGTGGTGAAACCGTCCTCGACTCCTTCTTTCAGACCATGAATTCTTATGTTGTCCCTTCTTAGTCTTCCTTCCAGGTCGGTTAGCTTAGCCTCCAGTCTAGTCTGTCAGGCGCCTTGTATGGCGACGCGTCATTGGATGCGCCTAACGTGCGCGTCTAATGTCAAGTCAAATTCCTTGTGTGTTTACTTGTAAATATACTTGGCAATAAAGCTGATTCTGATTCTGATTCTGATTCTGATTCTGTCGTTTGAGTAATTCCAGCGTGGTTTCTTCCAGCCCTTTTATTCTTTCCTCTGCTTCCATGATTCGGGCCTCAGCCTGGTCCACTCTGTTGTTTGTCTTTTTTATTTTGTCTTTAATTTCACGAAATTCGGCCCAACACTCTCGGCAAAATTCTCTTAATTCTTGAAGTAACATTTTTAAGCTAACCGTGTTGCTAGCCTCATTCTGCTCCTCTATTTCCGAGTGGTTGTTGTCCTCCAGGTCAGATTCTCCGGCCGATGCGCGTCTTGGCCTGCTAAATGTCGATCTCTTCTGTTCTCCTTTAGGCATAATGACTTTGTCTTTTGATTTTCACTCTTCCATAAATCCGTTAAATCTGATTTTCATGGTATTTTCACGAATGGGGTCTGGGAGCTTCAGCGTTAAGCTGCTATCACCATGGTGTCCAGACAGGAAGTCATCCATAGTGATTTTTTAAATAAAAAAAATTCCCCAAAGCCACTAACATCTCTAATATGCCATGTTCACACACAGGATATTTTTGGCCATCTTGGGAGACATGGGTTATACAGGTACATCTCAAAAAATTAGATTTTTTTTTTTTTGTTACTTATTTGTACCTGTAGGTAGATTTGGTTTGCAGTCTGGTGACAAGCCACCGGCTGCTGGTCGCTGCGTGCGCAAGTGCCCTAAACCTACATGTTTTTGGTATGCGGGAGGAAACCGGAGAAATCCCGTTGTAAACCCATGCAACACGGGGAGAACATGCAAACTCCACACAGCTCACTGTTGGTCGGGGGCTGGAATCGAACCCACGATCTCATGATCCCCGCGATCCCCCGGCCGAGGGTAAAACTGTGCTGCCACAGTGCTAAACCACTGTGCCACAGTGAAGAGGATGATAAAATAAAGGCAGCGTTGGATTTTTAAATAGCTTTATTATCACCCGCCTTCATCAGAACTCGGCTCCAGCCCATAGTGTGAGCAGGCTGAAGCCACGTTCCTCCAGCTCTCAAATAGGAGACAGTGTGTGTGTCTCGCAGCAGATACAAAATCAGAATGAGTGAAATGAGAGGAAGCTTAACAGCACAGTGCAGCTTATATACTCAACTCAAACAATAGATCAAAGGCATTCACAGCAGTCAATCTGGGCATTTGCATATCAGAGGTACAGACAGGATGCATGAACACAATGCATGGGTGGCACGTTACCCTCACAGCTGTAAACGCAGCATGCAGCAGAAATAAAACCCAGGAGTGCGAGCTGACTGTCTCTGTGTTGTGGGGGTTGAATTCAAACCGCTACACTGCCCCCCCCCAGAGGGAACGGTAGGGGACCGTGACCTCGATGTTGCAGTCTGGGCAGCGAGCAGGGAAAAGCTCTGTGCAGGAGGGGGGGGGGGGTAGTACATGCTGACGGGGCGCGGGAAAACCGTTCAAGTCGCGCCAAAAGTGTTTGCTGCTCCGCGATGTCCCGTCTGAACATGCAGAGGTCAGAAGAAGAAAAATTAGTCTCTGACTCCTCTCGTAGCCGTGAAGAAAAGCAGGAGCGGCGGCAAGAAAAAAAATAAAAGCAGAGGGACTGGCGTGTTGACTTTAGGGCAGACGTAACCCTACAGCCTCGGGAACCGCAGACAGCTGAATTCCCCTTGTGTGCCGTGGCTAAGACCATAAAATCCAGTGAGCAAGCTGCGGGCCTCAGGTGTACAAGCAAGCCTGAAGGGCCAGTGAGCGGCAGAAGGAAGGCGGTCAGTGAAGCCATTCTTGTCCCGTGCGTGGTGTGCCGTCCTCGTAACTCCCCGGTGTGCGCGCGGGGGTTCCGTGCTTGGGTGGGCCGCTGGAGAGGGAATCAGGGTCGGAAACTTGGTGGGGATCGGCGCAGTCTGCGCCGAAAAACATCTCTGATGAGCCGTGGCTGCAGATTAGCCATGGTGCGTTTAGGTCCACGTGTGCTCCGTCGGCCATGGGAGTCGCCCGCATGTGCTCTGATGTGGAGGAGCTGCGCGGCCGGTCCCGCGTGGATGTGCCGATCTCGGCGAGGGTGCGCCATGACATTCTCTGCCGCTTACCCGGTCTTGGTTGATGTCCTGAGAGCGGCTCGCCCGCCGTGGGCTCTGCGTCGAGGTCTCCCTGAGGCCGCAGGGAGGGAAAACCCGTCAGGCCGCTGTGACGGAGCATTCATGCCCGGGTGCTGCGTTCGCTGGCCGCTCGTTTTCTTCAGTCTCGGGTCGCCAGCGTGGCTGTTCAGATCAGAAGGTCGCGTTTGCACAAAACGTGTGCATTCATGAAGAAGTTCATTTTTGTCACTCATTTCAGAAAGTGAAACCCATATATTATATAGATTCATTACACAGAGAGTGAAATATTTCAAGTGTTTATTTATTTTAATTTTGATGATTATGGCTTACAGCCTATGAAAACCCCAAATTCAGTTTCTCAAAAGATTAGAATATTACATAAAATTAATTTTAAAAAATAGTTTTTTTTAATAGAAATGTTAGCCAGCTGAAAAGTATGTCCATGTACACACTCAGTACTTGGTCAGGGCTCCTTTTGGATTAATTTCTGTATCAATGTGGCGTGGCATGCAGGCGATCAGCCTGTGGCACTGCTGAGGTGTTATGAAGGGCCAGCTTGCTTTGATAGTGACCTTCAGCTCGTCTGCATTGTTGGGTCTGGTGTCTCTCATCTTCCTCTTGACAATACTCCATAGATTCTGTTTTGAGCTTAAATTATTCAAAGTCAAATAATCAGGCGGAAAGTTGAATTTATGTACATTTATTACAAAAATATAAGCAATCACCCCATTGGCCACCTGGGGGAGGGATTACAAGGTATGACATTCAGACACACCTAGAATCTCTAAAGGATCCATTCTTCTAAGTCTGATATATATAGGTAGGAGAAAGGAGAGGGAGGACGGGGATAAGGGAAGGGACAGAACGGGACAGTCCTGATAACTGAGCTTATCCAGGCGGATGTCAGACACTCTGGAGACATGGGTCATGAAGACATGAGAGCCATAAAACTAACAGAATGTCCATCTACCACTGATCTGTACAGGCTGAGAAGTTCCTGTGCATTCCTGTGACCCAAAACAGGTTATGTCAAAGAGATTATAATAAATGGTTTAGATAATTCCTTACGCATGTACTGATCCTCAGTCTGAATTCTCTGAAACTACTCACAGAAACAAGCCAAAAATATATAAACTTATCCTATATGGAATGCACATATAAACATTAAACATGGCATATGAAGGTATGATCTTCCCTCCAGACGGAGGTTTGCTGTCCCAAAAAGTAGAACCCAGCGCTACAAAAACAGCTTTGTCCCTGCTGCTGTCAAAGAGTTGAACAAGCTCTAAAAATTATATTGTACATATTTTATATTTACCTATTTTGTAAGATGTGTGCCTGTGTTTGTGTCTATGTTGAATGTAATTGTGGCTTGTAAATATGGATGTCACCAACTGCAAAACAAATCTACCTACGGGTACAAATAAAGTAACCTGAACCTGAACCTGATACTTCTCAAATATAATAATACATTAGATTAGATTAGATTAGATTAGATTCAACTTTATTGTCATTACACATGTATGAATACAAAGTAATAAAATACAGTTTAGCATCCAATCAGAAGTGCAAGGGACAGCAGTACAGTATATGCAATAATTGACAGTATGTACAATTTAAGCAGATATATACAGATAGGTCAGTGTAGAAGGTTGGAGTACAGTTATAGATAGTTGCTGGAAATGGGCCTCTATACACCTATGTAGATATTGCACCAAAAACCAGACATTTGCAGCTAGAATAGTCATTTACCACATTAGCAATGTATATTAGATATTAGAGTGTATTTCTGATTAGTATAACCACTTGCACTCCGGGCAATTTTCCTAAAAATGCCAAAAAATAACGTGCCCAAAGTAAATCGAAAGCTGTTATTCAACCCTTTGCAGCATCTTCATGGGGTTGGTCTCATTTAAAAGAAAACACTTTGAATTTTTTGGCAAAAAAAACATAATCTCTCTATGTGCTCCGGCCACTGAGTTACAGTCATCTAAACATACTGAACTTGAAGAAAAAAAAAATTGGACACTGTTTTTTTGGATACAAATGCTTGTAAATAACACACAGCTGTCCGATCCGGCTGGAAAATGTAACAGAAATGTAGAACCAAGTGTTATCCAGCTGAGATCCAAATTTGGTAACAATACCACAAAAAATGAATATTTTACACAGCTTTGTTCTCAGGCTGTTCCCAGGCGTTTTGGAACTGTGCCAAATTGTGCCAAATGGCACAGTTTTTAAAAACGTCTGTAACTTTTGAATAATTCAATGTAGAATCTTCATTTTAGGCTCAAAGGAAAGGTTACACTCAGGGCTGTGTCTGTGTGTGTGTGTGTGTGGGGGGGGGTCGTCCCCCCCCCCCCCGCTACCAAGGACAGAGTTCGGCCCTCGCTACATGAGATTACACTCATTGCATGTTTCTACAGTAACGCTGTCGCAGCGGCTCCCCCCCCCCCTCGCTACTGTGTGTGTGTGTGTGGGGGGGTTGTCTCCCCCCCCCCCCGCTTGCTACAGAGGATAGACTTTAGCCATCGCTACACAACGGATTAGCCTTATGTGGTGATGTAGGACAGCAGTGCAGTCACCGCGGCTCCCCCCCCCCTCGCTGCAGAAGAATAGCGGGGGTGGGGGGGCGTTCACAGCCTGTACACTGCAAGCAACCCCTTGTACCGCGGCGCACGAACTTCAGACTTCGTGAACCGCACAGCTGTAATTTACTGATCGGTCAAAAGTCATTTTGGATTACAATTTTCAGGGATAGAGAATAATTTAGCTTATAACACCTTACCTCTTCAAAGCAGCAGAGTCGTGGCGAACATATCTTCCCCCAACGCGACGCTGCTCCGCTCGTGGATCCCGATCAACATAATTCCATTATTGCCGTTTTGGCGAATGATTTACGACTTTTGTCGTCGGCCTCCGTCTATTTTGCTGGAATGAGTGCAGGTCCCACTTGTGGGTGTTCTCCATGCTGCTGGGTGAGCCTGGGTCTGTAGTAGATTCGTCCAGAGTCCTTTGTTTTCATCTGCTGCAGCAGTAAATATCGCTTCACCCAGCCTGAATTTCTGTGCTTCAATTGGCTCCTGCGTTCACAGTAGGCGGGTCCTCCTTCCTAGATTTTCATTCATTGGCTCCTCAAGGTTTCAGAAACCCAATTCAAGGCTCTTATTAGTCGAATGAGAGGTCAATCAGATGAACTAATCTGTTCGCGGCTGTGTTTGCAGATTTTTTTTTCAGTGGCGCTTGGAGGGCACACCACCTACACCATCACCATCAATATCCTTATCATGCGTCATGCGCACGAGGGCGCACGAGCGCGCTCTCGTGCGCCCTCGTGCGTCATAGGACGCAGAGACTTGCCCGCCCGCGGAACAACGGAGCGCAAGTGGTTAAAGTTATCTTCATTGAAAAAAACAGTGCTTTTCTTTCAAAAATAAGAAAATTTCTAAGTGACTCCAAACTTTTGAACGGTAGTGTATCTACATATTTATTCCATCTAGCTACAATGCTCCGCACTGTGTGTTTATATATTCATATATTTATTCCATCTAGCTACAATGCTCCGCACTGTGTGTGTTTATATATCTACATATTATTCCATCTAGCTACAATGCTCCGCACTGTGTGTTTATATATTTACGTATTTATTCCATCTAGCTACAATGCTCTGCACTGTGTGTGTTTATATATTCACATATTCATTCCATCTAGCTACAATACTCTGCACTGTGTTTATATACTCATATATTTATTCCATCCAGCTACAATGCTCTGCACTGTGTTTATATATTTATATACCTATCCCATCTAGCTACAATGCTCCGCACTGTCTATATATATATATATATATATATATATATATATATATATATATATATATATATATATATATATATATATATATATATAGTATATATATATATATATATATATATATATATATATATATATATATATATATATATTTATATATTTATATGTACATATGTATACTCGCTGCTCTTGTTTTTTTCTCTTGCCTTCTGATTGCTGCTCTGAGTGTTGCTATCCCTGTGCTGTTGCAATCCTGGAATTTCCCCATTGTGGGACTAATAAAGGCTTATCTTATCTTATCTTAGATGCATATGTATTGACAATATACAGAACAGTATGTAGTTAGATATGTGATGATAATATACAGAAGAGAAGTATGTATCAATATATAATGACAATATGCAGGTGTGATATACTGTATATGTATATACAGTTTGAGGAAGCGCTGTGAATATATATGTATATACAGTTCGAGGAAGCGCTGTGAATAGACTATAAGAAGTTAAAAACTATAAGAAGAATATAATGGTGTATGTACAATAATGTAGAAGAGCTGTGGGGGCGGCAGTGGCTCAGGAGGTAGAGCAGGTCGTCCAATAACCACATGGTTGGCGGTTCAAATCCCGTTCTCCCCAGATATGCTGCCGTTGTGTCCCTGGGCAAGACACTTCACCCCAATTGCTCCTGGTGGGTCTGGAAGCGCCATGTTAGGCAGCATGCCACCATCAGTGTGTGAATGTGTGCGTGAATGGGTGGATAGCAGGATCTGTAAAGCGCTTTGGTCATCAAGAGATGAGAATAAAAGCGCTATATAAGTGAACGCCATTTACCATTTACCATTTATAAGAAGACTACCACAGTATTTCCTATAGGCCCTTAGAGTAGAGGGTTAGTATTAGTGAAAGCGCTTTGAGTGGTCTTTGTGACTAGAAAAGCGCTATATAAGTGCAGGTTAGTTAGTTAGTTAGTTAGTATATATACAGTAATATAAAGAGCTGTGAACAGGCTATAAGAAAAATATAACAATGTATGTACAGTAATGTAAAGACCTGAACAAACTATAAGAAGACTATAACACTGTATGTACAGTAATCCAGAAAAGCTGTAACTGACTATAAGAAGACCATGACAATATATATACAGGAGAGTGATCTGGATGGTATGTCCATGGGCGGGGCACGGGGGGGGGGGGGGTGTCAAAGGGGAGAAAAGTGGAGGTTCAGCGGGGAACTGAGTTCAATAGCGTGACAGCTGTTGGGAAGAAGCTGTTCCTAAACCTGCTGGTTCTAGTCCGAAGGCTTCTGAAATGCCTTCTGGAGGGGAGGAGCTGGAACAGTCCATGGGCAGGATGGGTGGAGTCCCTAAGAATGCTGCGTGCCCGGCACAGACATCTTTTCCTGTAGACGTCCTCTATAGCTGGAAGTGGAGTCCCTGTGATGCGTTGGGTGGTTTTCACCATCCACTGCAGCGCCTTACGGTTAGTGACAGAGCAGCTCCCATACCAGACTGTGACACAGTTGGTCAGGATGCTCTCTATCACGCAGCAGTAGAAGTTGCCCAAGATGTCAGCTGACAGGTGGTTCTTCAGTGTCCTCAAGAAGAAGAGGCGCTGATGGGCCTTCTTGATCAGGCTGGTGGTGTTGACTGACCAGGACAGGTCCTCTGAGATGTGAGTCCCCAGGAATTTGAAGCAGGAGACACGTTCAACAGCCATGCCGTTGATATGGATGGGGTCATGTGTCTCTCCCCTCTCCTTCCTGTAGTCCACTATGAGCTCCTTAGTTTTGCTGGTGTTAAGGAGCAGGTTATTGTCAGCGCACCAAGTAGCCAAGTGCTCAACCTCTGCCCTGTAGTCTGACTCATCGTTGTCTCTGATGAGTCTGATCACCGTGGTGTCATCTGCGAACTTTATGATGGAATTGGATCCATACATAGGCCTGCAGTCATGGGTGAAGAGGGAGTAGAGGAATGGGCTGAGCACACAGCCCTGTGGTACACCAGTGTTGAGTGTGATGGTGAAAGAGCGGTTGGTGCCTGACCTAACATGCTGGGGTCTGTTGGTCAGAAAATCCATGATCCAGTTGCAGGTGGAGGTACTGATTCCCAGGTCACCAAGTTTAGTGATCAACTTGGAGGGGATGACTGTGTTGAATGCTGAGCTGAAGTCAACAAACAGCATTCTTGCGTAGGTGTTCTTGTCATCCAGATGTGAGAGTACACAGTGCAGCGCTGTAGAAACCGCATCTTCTGTACTCCTATTGCTCCGGTAGGCAAATTGGTGAGGGTCCAGTGTGGGGGGCAGACATTTTTTGAGCTGTGCCAAGACCAGTCGCTCAAAGCACTTCATGACTATGGGCGTCAGTGTCACAGGGCGATAGTCATTTAGGCACGATAGTGTTGAGTGTTTCGGCACTGGTACTATAGAGGTGGTCTTGAAGCACGCTGGTACCACCGCCTGGGCCAGGGACAGATTGAAGATGTCCGTGAAGACCCCTGCCAGCTGCTCAGCGCATGCCCTTAGCACACGCCCAGGAATGCCGTCAGGGCCAGCAGCCTTACGTACGTTGATATGACTCAGTGCGTTACGGACATCGGTATGGGTGAGTGTGAGGTAGTGGAGGTCGTCAAAGGGTGGGGAATTGGTATTCTTTTTGTTATTGTCCTTGTCAAAACGAGCATAGAAGCCATTTAGC
Organism: Pholidichthys leucotaenia; assembly: GCA_020510985.1. Taxonomy (NCBI): domain Eukaryota; kingdom Metazoa; phylum Chordata; class Actinopteri; order Cichliformes; family Pholidichthyidae; genus Pholidichthys; species Pholidichthys leucotaenia. The sequence continues at coordinate 189,728,073 of CM035836.1, forward strand.
TCATTGAGAAAGGACACAGTCGTGGCTGTAGGTGTGGAGTTGCTGGGCTTATAATCAGAGATAGCTTGAATGCCCTGCCACATGCGTCGGGGGTCAGAGTCCACAAAGTGTTCCTCCACCTTCAGCTTGTAGCTGTGCTTGGCCTTCTTGATGCCCCTCTTCAGATCTGCCCTGGATGAACTGTAGGCCTGTGCGTCACCAGATCTGAAGGCATTGTTACGTGCCTTTAGCATAAGCCGTACTTCTCTGTTCATCCACGGCTTCTGATTTAGGTACGTGGTGATCTGTCTTTCCACGGTGACACTGTCAATAGTGGTGTTGATATGGTCCAGAACTGAGTGGGTGTAAGAATCGATGTTTATGTGGGAACCACAAGTAGCCTGAGAGGTAAACATACTCCAGTCTATGTTCCTGAACTTTTCCTGAAGTACAGAGTCAACCCCCTCTGGCCACACTTTGATGGTCCTCACTGATGGCTTCACCCGGTTGATGAGCGGTGCATACTTGGGGGTGAGGAACAAAGATAGGTGATCAGACTGCCCTAGGTGGGGGAGGGGAGTTGCTGTGTAGGCTCCCACAATGTTGGTATAAACGTGGTCCAGTGTTTTGTCCCCTCTTGTATGACAGGAGACATGCTGGTAAAATTTAGGAAGCACTGTCTTGAGGTTAGAGTGGTTAAAATCACCCGCCACAATAAATGCTGCCTCTGGGTGTGCAGTTTGTTGTTTGCTAATAGCTGCATGCGGTTCGTTCATAGCAAGCTTAGCATTAGCATCCGGAGAGATATAAGCAGCTGTTATGATGGTACAAGTGAACTCCTGTGGCAGATACAAAGGTCTACATTTAACCATGAGAAATTCCAGGTTAGCTGAGCAGTGTCTCCCAACAGTGACAGAGTTCGTGCACCAAGCCTTGTTAATATAAATGCATACTCCCCCACCTCTGGTCTTACCGGAGTAATCAGCTGCTCTGTCTGCCCGGAGAGTGTGCTGTCCGGCTAGCTCGATAGCATTGTTGGGTATTCCACTGTGTAGCCATGTTTCCGTGAAAATCATGATATTGCAGTTCATAAGTTTCTTATTGTTGGTGATCCGAAGCCGTAGCTTATCCATTTTGTTCGCCAGTGACCGTACATTAGCGAGGAAAATGCTGGGTAGAGAAAGCCAGTGCGGTGTTAGCTTTACGCTTAGCTCTGTTATTATTCGTCGGCCTCCGTCGGTCTATGATGACCATGGAAGAGAATCCTAAACGTCTACTCTGCTGGAACAGCACCGCCTGTGGCTGAACAGGCCGATGCGCACCGGTGTTCTACCTTCCAGCGTTGGGCGTTGGTAGGATTCAAGCCTGGGCAGGAAGATATGGAGGACAAGATGTTACCCATGCAGCATGTCCCCCCTCTCCACATCACTGATGAATCCAAAGGAACAGCAGGGCTGCTATAGTTTGGCACCAGCGCCGTCGCAGGAGCTGCCAGAACGATGTTGAGCACAACAGAGAACTGCCTTAGGGGCTCCGACTCCGGATTTTTCCTCAGGGTTGACTCCCGAAGCCTTTCCCGTGACCGGGTGTGCCGCAAGGCAGCGGAGGTTTGAAATCAGGTTTTACCTTCCCCTAGATGGGCTACCTTCCCAGGTTGACAAGCCACCATCTACCCGAAGCATCTGGTTTTAAGGCGCCAGAGATCCGCCCTCGCCCCTTCTCCTATTAGTAAAAGCAGTTCCGCCGGGCTTAGAGACTAAACCACACGGGCAGGCTAGGAGTTGGACTTAGTTGTCAGAGGCTTTTCGAGACGCACGCCGTAAGGAGCATTTTATGAGCACTGGGAGCTTAACCCCAGTGCCGCTCCTGGCTATGACAACCTTGGAACCTGTTATTATTATTATTATTATTATTATTATTATTATTATTATTATTATTATTATCTCTATTATTATCTGCTATTATTAATATCAATAATAGTATAGATAATATGGAATTTTTCTATCAGATTCTCTATGGGGTTTAGGCCAGGAGAGTTTGCTGGCCAATCAAACACAGTGATGCCATGGTCATTAAACCAGGTTTTGATACTTTTGGCAGTGTGTGTGTGTGGGGGGGACCGACACCAGCAGATAACATGGTTCCTCAAATCATCACTGACTGTGGAAACTTCACACTAAACCTCAAGCAACTTAGATTCTGTGCCTCTCCACTCTTTCTCCAGACTCTGCAACTTTGATTTCCAACTGAAATGCAAAACTTACTTTTATCTGAACAGAGGTCACCTGCTGGTGTTTGTCCACTGTGTTTTATCAATACCAAAGTCAGCGCAGTTGTCTACCAGGAAATTTTAGAGCACTGCATGCTTCCCTCTGCTGACAAGCTTTATGGAGAAGCTGATTTCATTTTCCAGCAGGACTTGGCACCCCCCCCCCCCACACACACACACACAGGCAAAAATCCTGGTTTAATGACCATGGCATCACTGTTTTTGATTGGCCAGCAAAATAGCCAGCAATCAAAGCAACCTGGACCTTCAAAACACCTCAGCAGTGCCACAGGCTGATCACCTCCATGCCATGCCACATTGATACAGTAATTAATCCAAAAGGAGCCCTGACCAAGTATTGAGTGTGTACATGGACATACTTTTCAGTCGGCCAACATTCTCTCTATCTTTAATCCCTTCACACCTGAAGGTGTATATGGGCGGCGCCTATCTCCGTTTCTCTGACCCTAGGCCACACAGCTACTGTAAGTAGTGAAAGCTACAGCGGGGGGTCAGTCCTCTGGTAGCTCTGTGTGTAACTTTACTTTCCCCATTCCATTATGCGGAGCACCACGCTAGAAGGCAGAAAGCACCATTTTTATATGGTCTTTGGTATGACCCGGCCGGGATTTGAACCCCTGCCTCCCGGGTGTGGGGCGGATGCTCTACCAACTGAGCCACCACTCCGGTGTCGGCCAACATTTCTATTAAAAAACTATTTTTTAAATAAATTTTATGTAATATATTCTTATTTTTTGAGAAACTGAACAGGGTGTACCCTGCCTCTCGCCCAAAGATGCTGGGATAGGCTCCAGCCTCCCCGTGACCCAAAAAGGATTAAGTGGAAGAAGATGGATGGATAGATGGAATTTGGTGTTTTCATGGGCTGTAAGCCATAATCATCAAAATTAAAATAAATAAACACTTGAAATATATCACTCTCTGTGTAATGAATCTATTTAATATATGGGTTTCACTTTCTGAAATGAGTGACAAAAAATATTGAACTTTTTCATGATATTCTAATTTTTTGAGATGTACCTGTACCAGTCTGGTGTCATGGAAATGCCTTTGAATGACACGCCTTGTGTTATTAAATGACTGTTTTTACAATGCATTTTTATCCCTTGTCAGTTGAAGATCAAAGGGGGGTTATGTGATGGCGATGTCCGTCCATCCGTCTGTCCCACAAAAAGTAGCTTTTGTGAAATTAATTCTTCCTACAATTTTGTTCGAAATGATTTGAAACTTGGTACAAGGCTTTACTTTACACTGATGATGCACATGTTGCAGTTTCGCTCCAATTGGATGATTTTTGCAGGAGTTATAGCCCCTGATTTATGATGTCTTATTTCACCTCAGTTAATAGGCAGTAATAGTTTTGTGAAATTAACTCCTACAGTTTGGTCCAAATGTTTTGAAACTGGTACCAGGGATTAATGTATGCCGATGATGGACATAGAAAACTTGAAAACTGCTCTCTTTCAGTCAGATAATGGGATTTTTAAAGAAAACAGAGTCGGGGGATGTTGCACTTGTCTCAGAGTGCGCTTGTTTGCGTTTTCACTTGTAAATACTGTAGAGTGTTTTACCAGCATGAATGAGAGCTCAAATTGGGTTTTGGGAAAAAGCAACATCTAGTGGTTGTGAAAATAGCTACATAAAGTGAGCTTGTGGCCATTTCAAGGTTTGTATGTGATGTATAAATTAAGCATCTTCTAACCCTATCATTTCCCATAAACTTAAGCACCCCAAAACACAGATGTAAAACAATAACTGAAAGCAAGAAAAGAGAGGGGCTTATGACAAAAAGACATCAGTAAGAATCAAACTCACATTTCTTGCTCCATAGCAGCTCCTTACAACCTTTTTCTTGCTTTTGATCAGTGGAATGCATTGAGGCCATCTGTGACTTTGCTGCACAGTATTAAAAGGGTAGTCTATATGTGAAATTGCTCATGAAATGCTAACATGTGCATGACGTGAAATTACAGTACCTTAAAATCTGAATGCTATTTACATCCAATTTCATAACAACACCCTGAATATACAGACTGTAGGTGACAGAATAGGTGGTTTCCGGTATGACCATGAGCCACATAGTGTAGTAGCAATCTGTGGATCGCCATCTTTTTGTGGTAAAGGGCTTTGCATGCCCTAATGATCTCAGAAGCGATGTTTTTGGGGGCAACATGCCCCTGGAAGGATCTCCCTGTCATGATACTGAATACAAGGACCCAGGTGTGAGAACAACCACAGAGGGAGACCAAGACCAATGAACATGATCAAACGATATTTTATTACAAAACCAAGATAGTCTTATTGTCCGTGAAGGCCCATTCTCACCACCGGAAAACAGTCTAGGGAAGAGAGAGACAATGAGCTGATATGTTTGGGGGGAGGATGAGTAATTTAGCAGAGAGGTGAATAACTTACTGTGGTGGGGCACCGCCCAGCAGGTGAGGAGACCAACCACAGATTTTATTCCAGTAGGAGGATGATGTCCTGGATTCCTAGGCTGAGGCGCTCGTGCCAATAGCCACTGATGCTGGATGCAGATAGGTGTTTTCCCAGGGAATGAGCCCAAACCAGACCAAGCAGAGAAGCTGAAATGTGTTCTTTTCCTGAACTCACAGATTCCAAACGTGGGTGTTGAGACGTGGCATGAATGAAGGGGAGAGGAGCCAGGCCGGCGAAGAAGATGGTTCAGGCATTTAAACGTGCATAACCGGGGTGACCACAGACTGACAGAGGCAGACAGCTTTACCTGGAGTGGAACAAAAAACAAATTGTGACAAAGCACAAGTATGATAGAGTTTTCCAAAAGCGAGATTAAACCGGCAGCTTTACCAAAGAGTCCCGCACTGATCTGCTTTCCCCCGCTCCTACTTATGCTCCTCAGACATGCGAGAACAGGTGGAGACACTTATCCAGCTGTCACCAATTAAGGCTGCCCCGGTCTGTAGAGGAGGAGAGAGAGAGTGAGCAGTAGCTCACCTGAGAACCTCCAAAAGGCTCGCTTGCCAAACACCACACTCTCAAGGGAAATTGGTTCTGGATGAAGGGCCAGACCAAAAGTGGTCCACTGGATCCCTATGAAAATGTTACAGCAAGGAACCAGTGTACCAAATGGAGCCACATGGGTCTGCCCTCCAGTGGGCTCACCCCCTGCAGGAGGGATCATGGTTGCTCTGTTTGGACTGCTGCCACAGTGAACCAGACTCCTAGATAAGTGGTAGAAGATCGATGGATGGATTCTCCCATCCTCTATCACAGAACTGTCTACTAAAAAAAATATGAAAGAAACAGAAGTACGAAGTTCTGGGGCCTCATGTATAAAGGATTACGCGTCATTACAAGGACCATACATCAAGACAAAGCGACAGATACGGTTTAGGAATTTCAAGAATATCAACCATGACAGCCTGACTGCTGATATTAAAAATCTCTTTGCCGTCTCCCAGTTTTCCTCACATCTGAATCTGTTGACTACTATAATAAAAATCTTCAACAGATCCTTGAGAGACATGCCCCACTTAAAATAAGAACTGTTTCATTCACATCCTCTGCTCCATGGTTCACAGATGAATTGCGGAAAATGAAGACGGCCGGTTGTGCCCTGGAGCGGAGGTTCCTGGCCTCAGGCCTGGCAGTGCATAAATTGGCCTATCATCAACATCAAAAAGCCTATTTCAAATCCCTTACCATTGCAAAATCACAGTACTACACCAGCATCATCCTAAACAGTTCTGGTAACTCCAAAAGACTGTTCTTAACTATAAGTCACCTCCTTAAACCTCAGTCTTCTTCTCAATTGAGCAATACAGACAAACAATGCAATAAATTTATTGCCAGTTTTGCCGACAAAATCAACACTGTCCGTTCCTCTTTTACCCAGTCTTACTCAGCACCAGAAAAAACATCTGAAAATATTAGTCAAACCAGAGATTATACTTTCTGATTTTTCCAATGTCACCCAAGGAGAAGTGGAGGATCTTTTCTGACAGATGAGCTCTTCTACAAGCACATTTGATCCCATGCCTACAGTTCTCATCAAATCTAATGTAACCATCATAACTCCTCTCATTACTACTATTATTAACAGCTCTTTACAAACAGGCCAAGTTCCATCAGCACTTAAGACTGCATTTATCAGGCCCAAACTCAAAAAACCCTCATTAGACCCTGGAATTCTGTCTTACTACTGTCCTATCTCAAACCTCCCATTCCTTGCCAAGGTCCTGGAGAAAGTTGTGGCTGCATAGCTACAGGAACATCTTCAAACAAACTCTTCTTTTGAAAAATTTCAATCTGATTTTTGCCGGGGCTACAGCACAGAAACAGCCCTAGTCATAGTCACCCACAATTTACTGGTGGCTGCTGACCAGGGCTCTCCCTCACTGCTCATCCTCCTGGACCTTTCAGCTGCTTTTGATACAATCGACCATAAAATTCTTTTAAACTGGCTACATCTATACACTGGACTTTCTGAAACTGCCCTTCAATGGTTCCATTCTTATATCTTGGGTAGGGTTGAGTATGTGATCCTGGGGGAGGTTAAATCGAGGCCCCACTATGTCACCTGTGGGGTCCCTCAGGGGTCTGTCCTTGGGCCAACCCTGTTCAACATCTACATGCTCCCCCTGGGCCATATCATCAGCAAGTATGGAATTTCTTTCCATTGCTATGCTGATGATACCCAACTCTACCTTAGGACAGATCCTACCTCCTCTGCAGCCACACCACCTGTTCTCACAGCTTGTCTGGAGGAGATGAGGGTGTGGATGAGTGAGAATTTTCTTCAGCTAAACAACAACAAAACTGAGGCCATACTCATTGGCAATCCACACCAGCTCCAATCCTCCCTTGTCACCAGCATCTCACTTGCTGGTAAGACCATTCCACTTCCTTCAGCTGTTACTAATCTCGGAGTCCGATTTGACCCCCACTTAACATTTGAACATCACATTCAACAACTTTGTAAAACCGCCTTTCTTCATTTGAAAAACACAGCCAAACTGTGTGCCAGTCGGGGCGCATGCGCACGCAGCGACCAGCAGCTTGATGATATAGTGCGTGTGTGCGTGTGTGTGTTTTTTGTACTTTTTTACGTTTTTAGAAAATCCTCTGTGTCGTTTCTGCCCTGGAGCGTTTGTGGAATATATGGCAAAGAGCTCCCTGGTATCGGCAACATGGATTTCCTCTCCTCTCTCGCACTGCTGCTTTCTGTGCTGTGGCTCTTTGTCTCTGAGGTAAACGCGTTCGGCTCCATGGCGAGCAGAATAGCGGGCAGAATACAATATTCCAGGGACGTGTTGCTACGCTTTAACACAGCTGATGCAGCGTCTGTGACTGAGCCCAAACTTGAACTGTCGGACTTTATTTTGAGAGACGGACACAGCGGTGAAAAAAGAAGCGGCAGGAGGAAGCGTGGAAGACGTGGAGGTGTGAAATTGCGCCTTAGAAGACATCAGTTTGGTAACATTCCTCTTCCTTCGATCATTTTTGGGAATGCACAGTCTGTGAGAAACAAGGTGGAGGAAATTCAAGGCAACGTACGTTACCAGAAGGATTTTAAGAACTGCTGCGTCATGGCTTTCACTGAATCTTGGCTTACTGCGCATGATCGAGATGCAGACCTGTGGATTGACAGCTTTGGAGCTCCGCTGCGCTCGGATCGGCAGGAAGAGGTAACGGGGAAGCGTCAGTGGGGCGGTGTATGTTTATACATTAATAAGCAGTACTGCACATCTGTCACGGTCAGAGAGCGCATCTGTACACCCGATGTGGAGCTGCTGTCTGTGTCGCTTCGCCCCTTTTATTTGCCTCGAGAGTTTCCCCAACTTTTCATCACAGTTGTGTACATTCATCCGAGGGCAGACGCTGACTCCGCCTCCAGCACCATCTCTGATGTGGTGCAGCGGCTGCAGTCAATTTCTCCAGAGGCACCAAACTTCATTCTTGGGGATTTTAACCATGTTTCTTTAAAGAAGACACTTAAAAACTTTCATCAGTATGTCTCCTGCCCAACCAGGCGAAAAAAGACATTGGACCTGTGCTATGGATCCATAGAGAGGGCCTATAAATCACTCCCCCTTCCTCCTTTAGGATCATCAGATCACAACTGTGTTCATTTGCTGCCCACATATAAAACTGCTCTCAGAAGAGGCAAGGTGGAGATGAGAGACACTGATGTGTGGACAGAAGATTCAGAGCACAGCCTCCAGGAATGCTTTGACTGTACAGACTGGAAGATGTTCATAATGGCCTGCGGGGATGATTTGGACTCTCTGGCTGAGCTCACATGCTCATACATGGCTTACTGTCAAAATAAGTTTGTTCCACGTAAACGTGTCAAAATATACCCCAACAACAAACCATGGGTAACTAAATCAGTTAAATCCTGCTTACAGAGGAAAGCTCTTGCCTTTAAACAGGGGTCTGTTTCTGAGCTACAAGTTGCCACCAAGGAGCTGAAGGCCGAAATTTTAAGAGCAAAGCAGAATTATAAATCAGAGTTGGAAAGCAAGATGGCAGCAAATAAACTTGGTTCGGCCTGGGCCAGTATGAAAACTATTGCAGGCCTTCAGAGCACAGAGCGCAGTAATCGTGTGTTTTTAGATGGTTTTAGTTCAGACACAGAGCTGGCTAATGCTCTTAACTGTTTTTATGGTCGTTTTGACTCCTTTGATTTTAGCACAGAAATCCAAGATTTGAAACAGAAACTCAAAGACAATCAGCACTTTAATATTGAGATGCAGGATGTTGAAAGGGAGTTCCGCGCTGTAAAAGTGAACAAAAGTCAGGGCCCTGATAATATATGTGGACGCCTGGTAAAGTCCTGTGCACATGAACTGAGTCCTATATTTCATTATATTTTCAATAAGTCCTTACAGACACAACATGTGCCTAAGATCTGGAAAGATGCCGTGGTTGTTCCCGTTCCAAAATCCAGCTGTCCTAAAACGGTAAATGACTTTAGACCAGTTGCTTTGACTTCAATTTTAATGAAAATTTTTGAAAAACTGGTCAGATGTGAGGTCCTAAGGCAGACTGAACATGCATTGGATCCTCTGCAGTTTGCCTATAGGCCTCACAGAGGAGTGGAGGATGCCACTGTCACTCTGTTTGACATGCTTTTTAAACATCTGGATTTTAATGGGACACACGCCAGGCTTTTATTTGTGGACTTTTCTTCTGCCTTTAATACAATCCAACCTCATATTTTAGTTGAAAGGCTCCTGCAACAATTTGATTTAAGCAATAATCTGGTGGGTTGGATTCTGGATTTCTTAACCAACAGGACGCAGAGAGTAAGGGTCAATGGCACATTGTCTGACCTAAAGTGCTCTTCTACTGGCTCCCCTCAGGGGTGTGTGTTGTCATCACTACTCTTCATCCTGTACACAAACATGTGTCGGAGCAGACATGACAACAGACACATTATAAAGTATGCTGATGACTCAGTCATTGTCAGTCTCCTCCAGGATGGTGAGAGTGGCCACGGCCCAGTAGTTGATGACTTTGTTCACTGGTGTGAGGATTCCTACCTGCAGCTGAATACAACAAAAACGAAAGATATGATTATTGACTTTAGGAGGAAAACTCCCAGGCACAAAGTCACCATACTAAAAGGCCAGACCACCAAATGTGTACAATCGTACAAATATCTTGGGACGATTATTGATAGTGGATTGAACTTTGAGGTGAACTGTGAAAGGGTGTGCAAAAAGGGTCAGCAAAATTTGCATTGTTTGAGGAAACTTGCACGCTTCCAAATTGACCGAACCATAATGACTATGTTTTATCGGGCTTTTATTGAATCTGTTTTATCCTTTTCTTTAATGTCATGGTTTGGTCAGATAAAACTGAAACAGAGGAAATCCTTGGATCAGGTAGTCAGATGGTCCAGTCGTTTGCTTGGTGAGTCACAGCTGAGCCTGACATCCCTGTACACCAGACAAGTACAGAGGATGGCCGACTCGATTTTAAATGATGACTCCCACCCTTTGCACTGCAACTTTCAGCTTCTTCCCTCCAGACGGAGGTTTGCTGTCCCAAAAAGTAGAACCCAGCGCTACAAAAACAGCTTTGTCCCTGCTGCTGTCAAAGAGTTGAACAAGCTCTAAAAATTATATTGTACATATTTTATATTTACCTATTTTGTAAGATGTGTGCCTGTGTTTGTGTCTATGTTGAATGTAATTAGTGGCTTGTAAATATGGATGTCACCAACTGCAAAACAAATCTACCTACGGGTACAAATAAAGTAACCTGAACCTGAACCTGAAACTTCACACCTTCTTCTCTCAGCCAGATGCTGAGAAGCTGGTCCATGCCTTCACCTCCTCCAGGTTGGACTATTGTAATGCGCTCCTTGTTGGGTTCCTGGCAGAAACCTTCAGACACTCCAGTTCATCCAGAACAGTGCTGCCAGGATCCTGAAGAGGAAGAGAAAATATGATCACATCACCCCGGTTCTTCACTCTTTACACTGGCTCCCGGTAAATGTGAGGACTGAATATAAAATTTGTCTCCTCACATATCAGTGCATTCATGGCAATGCACCTGATTATTTGAAAGAACTCCTTTACATCAGAAACACACCAGAAGCCTCCGTTCCACAAATACCTATCGACTACATACCCCAGGTTTAAGCTACGGACAATGGGAGACGGAGCTTTCCAGGCAGCAGCTCCACGGCTGTGGAATGCTCAGCCTGATTACATGAGAGCGCCACAAACCGTGGAGTCCTTCAAGAAATCTTTAAAAACTCTTCTCTTTTATAAAGTATATCAATAGTCACCTATGTGATTTTAGCACTGTTTTTACTGTTCTTACTTTATTGTAATTATTTTAATTATCCTTTTTTACCAGCTTTTACTGTGTGGCACTTTGAGATTTATTTCCTTTTAAATGTAAAGTGTGATATAAATAAAATTCATTATTATTATTATTATTGTTATTATTATTACGTAGCTTTCATACTGAAAGATGGCGTACTCACAAAATTTGAAAAGTATGTGCGCACAAAAATTTTCAGATTTATGAAACTGTGCGCATGCCTGATTCTCCACTCCTTTTCTTTATACATCCCACCCCTCGTGAAAACCAGCGCGCATGCACGATCTCTTTACTCCACCTCAGTTCCTCCCACTAATGACTATGTAAATGAAGAAAAACATCCCTTCTGTCACTCTTTTGTCAAACTATGACCGTCAATCCTGCGGGAAAGCACAACATAAAAAAATAATAACTTCACGGAGTGTGACACTGAGGTGTTGATAATGGAGGTGGAGGTCAGAAAAAATATTTTATTTTGTTCTGACCCTCCAGAATCAACAATAAACCTAAGTTTACCGAATGGATCGTGTTACAATGACAGTTCATTCATTCATTTTTTAAAAGATTTCTGTCAGATCATGATGACAAAAAAGAAAAGGAAAGAGAAAAGACAACATATTTTGGACAGAAAGGGTGTAGACTGAAGCAACAGCTTGTGCCTTCTCCTCAATTAATGCAGCTGGCTCAGACTGAAATAAAATAAAATGATCTGGAGTTACTGAGTAAAATAAGTAACTAAAATAAATACAGTAAATAAACACCATTGAATGCCACTCCAATCTTTCAGCTGAATTATACTGGTTACAAACCAAATTTGTGTCAGAATCCAAATTACGCACAACAGCCAGGGAGAAGCCTTTTATTTCCAGATTGTAATCTCCAAACAGAGATACAGTATTTTAGACTATAGAAACATCTCTTCACTCCGATACAGCTGCAAATGTCACTGCTGCAGCTACTGGGGTTCACCTGCAGGGATCCGCAATCCAGCTGCCTTGGCATGTATTGTGCTGGAGCCGGAGCTTGATTAGAGGGCATTTTGCCAAACAGAATTCCTTCCAGATGAGATGGATCTGTACGTGTTACCTCTTGAGTCAACTGTATAGTCTCTGGTAAATTATATTATCTCTTTGTCACATTTACAGAAATGGGATCCACTTTACAGTGGTGCTGGTTTTGGTCTGTGAATGAGGCAGGTTATATCTTAGGGAAATTAGTTATTATTCATCGGGGTTTCACTGCACTCAGTAAGCCGAGTTGTGGAGATAAATCACGTAATAATAATAATCATGTTTTTCAGCCACTAATTTGTAGACAAATCATTTTAACTCAAGTAGAAGTATTATTTTAACACTGTGAGTTTCAGCTGTTTTGCAGTTTAACCCCTTGCACTCTGGTCAATTTCCCTAAAAACGCCAAAAAATAACGTGCCCAAAGTAAATTGAAAGCTGTTCTTCAACCCTTTGCAGCATCTTCATGGGGTTGTTCTCATTTAAAAGAAAACACTTTGAATTTTTTGGCAAAACAGTCATAATCTCTCTAAGTGCTCCAACCACTGAGTTACAGTCATCTAAACATAGTGAACTTGAAGAAAATAAATTTGGCCTGGGTGTTTTTTCGGATACAAATGCTTGCAAATAACACACAGCTTCAGATCCGGGCTGGAAAATGCAACAGAAATGTAGAACCAAGTGTTATCCAGCTGAGGTCCAAATTTTGTAACAATACCACAAAAAATGAATATATTACACAGCTTTTTCCTCAGGTAGTTCCCAGGCGTTTTTGAACTGTGCCAAATTGTGCCAAATGGTACAGTTTGGAAAAACGTCTGTAACTTTTGAATGATTCAGTACACTGTAGAAGCTTCATCTTGGGCTCTAATGAAAGGTGACACTAAGGGCTGTGTGTGTGTGTGGGGGGGGGGTTGTTTCCCCCCCCCCCCCGCTACAGAGGACGGACATCGCCCGTTGCGCCATGGTCCATCATGCAGCGATGACGCACAGCTGTAATTTACCGATCGGTCAAAAGTCATTTTGATTACAATTTTCAGGGATAAAGAATAATTTAGCTTAGAACGCTTACCTCTTCACAGCAGAAGCGGAGCTGGCGAACTTCTTCCTCATTGTCAGACGAACGCGACGCTGGTCTCGCAACCTGATCAAAACATAATTCCATTATTGCGGTTTTGCGCTTCCATGATTGCGGTTTTTGGCGAACGATTTTTCAAAACAAATAACAGTAGTAATTAAAAAAAGACTGGCGAACGCGTGCGTGTCACTCAGCCTTCGTCGTCGGCCTCCGTCGGTCTATGATGACCATAGAAGACAATCCTAATGTCTATTCTGCTGGGACAAAAACAAAAAAAGCACTGCCTGGCCGAACATGCCGATGCGCGAATGGCAGTCGCTGTCACACACGTTGCACTTCTGGATGGTCTCCGTGCTGCTGGGTCAGTGGGGTTCTTCCTGCGGGTCTTTTTTTTATCTGCTGCAGCAGTCTGTCTTTCACCCAGCCTTAAAAAAAACAGCTTGCGAACTTCTCTGCTTCAATTGGCTCACTGCATTCACAGCTTTGGTAGGCGGGTCCTTCTTGCTAGGTTTTCAGTCATTGGTTCTTCAAGGTTTCAGAAACCCAATTCAAGGCTCTTATTAGTCGAATGAGAGGTCAATCAGATGATCTAATCTGTTCGCGGCTGTGTCTGCAGTGGAAGAACGGAAATACAGCTTCTGCAGCTCCATCGTGCGTCCTAGAGCGCACGAGGGCGCACGAGAGTGCCCTCGTGCACTCTGGGACGCAGAGACTTGCCCGCCCGCGGTACAACGGAGTGCAAGAGGTTAACAAACCCATTTGAGAGAGTCAAACAGAATTTTGCGGAGAGCCCCCAACTTCTCACGGCAGGTGGAAACTTTGCAGCTTGGTCTGCAGATTCTCACGTCACGTTTGTTTTTATACATCACACTGTGTGCATCACAATCAGCATACGCCGTGTTTTTGTGCATGTGCACCGTTTATCCATGAGGCCCCTGATGTCCACTACAGAAGTCATGTATAAATTAGCTGTTATTCTTATGTAAAAAAATAATATTAGCTCTGACAACTCACTGGCATGTTAATGAGATGTTTATTTACTCATTCATCAAATTAGAGCAGCCTCAACCGAGTTGCACGCCTAGTGGTCCAGTCTTCACAGTCTAGCATACAGGCGGCAAGCTCACCAGTGTCCCCAGTATCTCCCTTCATCCATCCATCCATCCATCGTCTACCGCTTTTCCGGAGGTCCGGGTCGCGGAGGCAGCAGTTCAAGCAGAGAAGCCCAGACTTCCCTCTCCCCAGCCACCTGCTCCAGCTCTTCAGAGGGGATACCAAGGCGTTCCCAGACTAGCTGGGAGACATAGTCTCTCCACCGAGTCCTGGGTCTGCCCCGGGGTCTCCTCCCAGTGGGACGTGCCTGAAACACCTCAAGTGGGAGGCGTCCAGGAGGCATCCTAATCAGATGCCCATACCACCTCAACTGACTCCTTTCAATGTGGAGGAGCAGCGGTTCTACTCTGAGCCTCTCCCGGATGACTGAGCTCCTCACCCTATCTCTGAGGGTGAGTCCAGCAATCCTACGGAGAAAGCTCATTTCAGCCGCTTGTATCCGCGATCTCGTTCTTTCGGTCATTACCCAAAGCTCGTGACCATAGGTGAGAGTAGGAACGTAGATTGACTGGTAAATCGACAGCTTTGCCTTAGAACTAAGCTCCCTCTTCACCACAACAGACCGGTACAACGTCCGCATCACTGCAGATGCTGCTCCAATCCGTCTGTCGATCTCTCGCTCCATTTTCCCCTCACTCGTGAACAAGACCCCAAGATACTTAAACTCCTCCACTTGGGGCAGGAGCCTGTCCCCAACCCGGAGAGGACAATCCACCTTTTTCCGGCTGAGGACCATGGACTCGGACTTGGAGGTGCTGATTCTCATCCCAGCCGCTTCACACTCAGCGGCAAACCGTCCCAGCAAGAGCTGTAGGTCATTGCTGGATGAAGCCAACAGGACAACATCATCTGCAAACAACAGAGATGAGATCCTGTGGTCACCAAGCATGACACCCTCCATTCCCTGGCTGCGCCTAGAAATCCTGTCCATAAAAATTATGAACAGGACCGGTGACAAAGGGCAGCCCTGGCGGAGTCCAACTCTCACTGGGAATGACTCCGACCGAGTGTTGGCAATGCGAACTAAACTCTCACAACGGTCGTACAGAGACCGAATAGCTCGTAACAACAAGCCCGATACCCCATACTCCCGAAGCACCCCCCACAAAAATCCACGAGGGACGCGGTCAAATGCCTTCTCCAAGTCCACAAAACACATGTAAACTGGTTGGGCAAACTCCCACGAACCCTCAAGAATTCTCGAGAGGGTAAAGAGCTGGTCCGATGTGCCACGGCCAGGACGAAAACCACATTGCTCCTCCTGAATCCGAGGTTCGACCAACGGCCGGACTCTCCTCTCCAATACCTTGGCATAGACCTTCCCAGGGAGGCTGAGGAGTGTGATCCCTCTAAAGTTGGAGCACACCCTCCGGTCCCCTTTTTTGAAGAGAGGAACCACCACCCCGGTTTGCCATGCCAAAGGCACTGCCCCCGACCTCCACGCAATGTTGCAGAGGCGTGTCAACCATGACAACCCAACAACATCCAGGGCCTTGAGGTACTCGGGGCGAATCTCGTCCACCCCCGGGGCCCGGCCACCAAGGAGATTTTTAACCACCTTGGCGACCTCAGCCCCTGTGATAGGCGAGTCATCCCCCTCGTCCCCAAACCCTGCTTCCTCTGTGGAAGGCGTATCAGTGGGATTGAGGAGATCCTCGAAGTATTCCTTCCACCGCCCGACGATATCCCCAGTTGAAGTCAACAGTGTCCCATCCGCACCATACACAGTGTGGACGGGGAGCTGCTTTCCCCTCCTGAGCCGCCGAACAGTTTGCCAGAATCTCTTTGAAGCCGACCGAAAGTCTTGTTCCATGGCCTCACCGAACTCCTCCCATACCCGGGTATTTGCTTCAGCAACCACCCGAGCTGCACTCCGCTTGGCCTGCCGGTACACCTCAGCTGCTTCGGGAGTCCCACAAGCCAACCAAGCTTGATAGGACTCCTTCTTCAGCTTAATGGCCCCCCTCACCACTGGTGTCCACCACTTGGTTCGGGGGTTGCCACCACGAGATGCACCGACCACCTTGCGGCCGCAGCTCTGGGCTGCCGCTTCAACAACAGAGGTGGAGAACATGGCCCATTCAGACTCCATGTCTCCAGACTCCCTCGGAATGTGGTTGAAGTTCTTCCGGAGGTGGGAGTTGAAGACCTCCCGGACAGGGGCCTCAGCCAGACGCTCCCAGCACACCCTCACTATACGTTTGGGTCTACCAGGTCTGAATGGCTTCCTCCCCTGCCATCGGATCCAACTCACCACCAGGTGGTGATCAGTTGACAGCTCTGCACCTCTCTTTACTCGGGTGTCCAAGACATACGGTCGCAGGTCTGATGATACGATAACAAAATCGATCATCGACCTGCGGCCTAGGGTGTCCTGGTGCCAGGTGCACATATGGACACCCTTATGCTTGAACATGGTGTTCGTTATAGACAGACTGTGGTTAGCACAGAAGTCCAATAACTGAACACCACTCGGGTTCAGATCGGGCAGGCCGTTCCTCCCAATCACCCCCCTCCAGGTTTCACTGTCGTTGCCCACGTGCGCATTGAAGTCCCCCAGTAGGACAATGGAGTCTCCAGGAGGAGCACCCTCCAGCACCCCAGTCACAGACTCCAAAAAGGGTGGGTACTCTGAAACATCATTTGGTGCATAGGCACAAATGATGGTCAGGACCCGTTTCCCAACCCGAAGGCGCAGGGAAGCAACCCTTTCGTCCACCGGGGAAAACTCCAATATAGAGGCAGCAAGGTGGGGCGATACAAGAATACCTACCCCTGCTCGTCGCCTCTCGCCCGGGGCAACTCCAGAAAAGGCCAAGCTCCAGCCCCTCTCCAGGAGACTGGTTCCGGAACCGGAGCTGTGTGTTGAGGTGAGGCCAACTATATCTAGCCGGTATCGCTCAATCTCGTACACCAGCTCAGGCTCCTTCCCCACCAGAGAGGTGACATTCCACGTACCAAAAGCCAGTTTAGAAAGCTTGGGATCAGTCCGCCAAGGTCTCCGCCTTTGACTGCCACCTAATCCACATAGCACCGGACTTCCATGATCCCTCCTGCAGGTGGTGAACCTACTGGAGGGCGGACCCATGTAACTCCTTCGGGCTGAGCCCGGCCGGGTCCCATGGGTGGAAACCCGGCCACCAGACGCTAGCCTTCGAGCCCCTCCCCCAGGCCTGGCTCCAGGGTGGGGCCCCGGTAACCCCATACCGGGCGGGGTACACTGAATCCTTGATATACAATTTATCATGAGAGTCTGTTGGATCGTTCTTCGTCTGGCCCTTCACCCAGGACCAGTTTGTCTTGGGAGACCCTATCAGAGGCAAATTGCCCCGGACAACATAGCTCCTGGGATCACTGGGGCACGCAAACCCCCCCACCACGATAAGGTGACGATCCATGAGGGGGATCTCCCTTCATAGTGTCCACAAATGATGTTAATGGCTGTCCTGGGCAGCGATAGCCATGCGTCGGTTCCCAGAGTACCAGATGGCCTGCTGGGAGCTCTTGGTGACGGTTAACAGTGCCCTGCGAAGCCAAGTCTTCGCCGAGCCACCTTGCCTGATATTCTGGGAAGGTGCCCATAGAGATCTTCATTGGAGACGTGGTCTTGCCAGTTTACATTGAGGACGATGTGCAGTATCTGGGTGTAGGAGCCATACGATGACCTCTGAAGGGAGTCGTTTAATGACCAGCACTCGCTTCCGTATGGATTCCACTGTTGCACAGAAGAATTTAACTTTTAGCTTGCTTGACATGTTTGAGCGCCATATAGCTTGTATGTCATTGAGAGCACCCCACGCGCGTGCCTTGTGCACCTTCGTATCATGACTAGTAGATCCTATCCAGAAGCCAAGGTACTTGAAGTTGTTGACTACTTCCAGAGGGTTGCCGGTACTTGTCAACAGTGGAGACACAGAGTTAGAAGCATCCCCGGGGATACTTTTTATTTACTGGAATCATATAACCTTAAAGTAATAAAGCCTAATAATAAAACCTTTGTCCATAAAATGTGCTTTTTCAGAGAGCGGTCATTTTTAAGAGACAGCACAGAAAGGTTGATAAGTCCATACACCCCAACATGTGGTATCATTTTGAAGCTCCACTTGTCTACTCTAAGGAACAGTGGGACTTATCAAAGTGGCTTGTTTAACATGATTGATATGTGTAAAAATACAGTGTCCTCTATAGACAACCAGCCACGGGGGGGGGGGCACAAGCCAGTGTCCTCCTCATAGTGCGTGTCCCAAGCCTAGGTAAATGAGGAGGGTTGCATCAGAAAAGGTATGCAGCATTAAGTCTTTGCCAAATCAAACATGTGGATCATGATGAATGAGAGTTCCGTACCGGATCAGTCAAGGCCCAGCTTAACAATGACTGCCACTGGTGCTATTAATTGACAGGTTGTTGGTGGAAATTGGGCTGCTGTTGGTCAAAGATCGAGGGGGAAGGCATGTTTGGAGTCAGAGATAGAAAAGAAAACCCTGAAGTGTTGAGTTGAGAGTAGGGACTTTAAATGTAGGGACTATGACTGGTAAAGCGAAGAGTTGGCTAAGTAGAAGTAGTGAAGGTCGATGAATTTTAATACCTGGGGTCAGCCATCCAAAGCACTGGAAAATGCATAAGACAGGAGAAGAAGAGAGTGCGGGCAGGGTGGAGTGGGTGGAGATGAATGTCAGTGGTAATTTGTGAACGAAGGATAGCAGCTAGATTGAAAGAGAAGATTTACAAGATGGTAGTGAGACCTGCTGTGATGAATGGTTTGGAGATGGTGGCATTGACAAAAAGACAGGAGGCAGAGCTGGAGGTAGCAGAGTTGAAGATTCTAAGATTAGAAATGAGTATATAGGGACAGCTCAGGTTGAGCGGTTTGGAGACGAAGTAAGAAAGTCAAAGCTGAGATGGTTTGGACATGTGCAGAGGAGGGACTGTGGGTATATTGGACAAAGGATGTTGAAGATGGAGCTGCCAGGCAGGAGGAAAAGTGGAAGACCACAGAGAAGATTCACGGATGTAGTGAAAGAGGACATGGAAAGGGTTGGTGTTACAGAGGAAGATGCAAGGGATAGGGTGAGATGGAGGCAAACGATCCACTTTGGTGACCCCTAAAGGGAGCAGCCAAAAGAAGGTTGAACATTTTAAAATGGATGTTATCTGAAGCAATTCGATGAGAAATTTTCAACATGTTTCTATTCATCTCTTGAGTCTTAATCACAGAAAGTATGCGTTCTATAAGTAATGTAGCACATACATAATTGGCTATGGCAAGGGCTCCAGAATATCTTGTTTTTGCATGAACAGATTAGTCGAAAACTATCCTTTTTTGTATATGTAGGCTGAAAATCAAGAAAAATATTGCCTTCCTCTATGGTTTCATCTTGTTTCATGATAAATAATCAGCAGTCAGTTTGTTTTTAATAACAGCTTTCACTGATGTTGGACAGTATTTACTTTGATCTTCTGAAAGCAAAGAAAAAAATTAATCCACAGTTATAATGATGACTACAATTTCAAACTGTGGTAATAGCAATTCAATAATTTTAAGGGAGGAAAATTCAGGAGTCTGTATGGGCTTTCATTTACTTTCCTCTCCAGCTGAGCGAGTTTGTGCATTCAGCATGCATTTTAATCAATAAAAGCTTAAGGCACCAAAGGAGTCTATATCATGCTGTAACTACCCAAATCACAGAAGATTTGACATGAAATTTATGCAGCCACAGATTGAATAGAGTTAAGTAATCCTAAAGTGCCTCTTCTTATCTCATTCATTTTTTTTCCCCTCTGTACAGCTTTACAAGTTTTGCCTCATTATTACTTCTACTGCCGAACATCTTTTTCGTTAACAGAGGGATGACCAGGAGGGAATTGTCTGTCTGGGAGAGAAATGAGCAGAGGAGCTGCCGCATGGAAACTTTTTTTAGGCTTAATTTCGACTTTGAGCAGAATGTGTTTCAGTCTACACTCTCAAAGGATGAGGGATTTTGGGTTTCACTTCCTGGCCCGCTGCTCATTTAGGCCTTATTAATCTAATTACTTGCCCAATTGGACATATTTAACATTGCCCCGGTCCTCTCCCAACTCTGCTATAACAGAATGCCCGATGAACTCAGCCGGTGATACTTTCATAAGAGAAATTGCTGAAGCTTGCATATGGTGAAAGAAAAGCTAAATAGCGTCAATTCATCATACAATTACACCAGTTATATCGCTGGAATTTGGACGGGCTTGGATCACAGACCCCTCCGTCTGGGATTCCTGACAGCCAGTCCCTTCTGCGCATCAGTCTGAGATACCAAGGGCCATTTGTCTACCTTTGGGAAAGTCTGAGCCAATATTAATTCCTCCAATGTGATTCCCCATCATCTGCTTCCCACGGCTGGTGACACTAGCCATTTACACATAGGTTATTAATAGTGTAAAAATATTCACTTGATGTTGAGCTGAATTCTGTGGCAGCCATTAGGAAAAGATGTTTGCGTCAGGCGGGAAGCCAGACGGGAATTTTTTATTTCTTGACGTGACAGTGCAATGGTGTAGCTAACCTTGGGCATCGGGGATGATGGGGAATTGGACCTTGGTTTGAGGCACTGTTTTTATTCTCTTGCTTTTCATGAAAAGTGAGGCGATGAATGATGAGCTGGATGCTTCAGACCTCTTATTGTTATTATTCCAAAATACAAGGTTAAGGAGAGAGGGAGGGAGCCCCCGTCAAGCCCCACCCCGCGGACAAAAGTGCATCAATTCTTTCAGCAGAACAAATCTATCAAAACTTAAACAAACACCCCACTTTGAAAAAAATAATACACAAATATGCACCAAAAGAGAATTTAAAGTACATTGTGAAAAATGACTCAGCCGACTTCTTCTGTATAATTTTCCTCTTTCAATAACCCAGCAGCAACCAGATTTGCACAAATCCAAATGCAATCAGACAGCTCTCTGGAACAGGCACAACACTGCATACACCTTGCTCAACGTGGATTAAATTGCCGTTGACAAAGTCTTGTTGTGCCCCCTTTTCTGGATATGATTTGAATTGAATTTGCGTAGACGTATGTGACACAGTGAAACAGTGAAAAGAAGGGAGAGAGAAAAAACCAGGTGGTTAGGAGAGGAAAGGAAAACATAGGGACAGAAAGACACAAGAGCAATCAAACACGATGGAGGAAGGAGTTGGTGGAGAGATAAAAGGAAACATAAAAAACACAAGTTGAGCTAGCGATAGGCAGAAGACGAGAAAGAGGGTGAAAGGGAAAGAGAGCATGTCTGACTGTTTCACAGGTTAATTCTGATGCATGGAGACAGACAGGAGAATAGATTGGTAGCCTTGGGTGGATAAGGACAGAACCATTCCCCAGAGAGATGGATTAGACAAAGGAGAGGAAATAAATGATCGCAGATTTTAATGGCCTTTTGGCTTGCTGTGCCATGCCCCCCTTCCATTTCCATGTGTTGGATGTTTTACAGTGATGACATTTTTACATGCCAACTGTTCACCTTTTGGAATTCTAAGGCAGTCATCTTCCAGTTAGAGATACACGGAGGGTGGGGCAAAATCTGCACCTTACCTGAAGTTAAGCTAGACTAAAACACAACAACTGCATTTTTTTTTATGATGAAGAGTATGAAGCATTTGGAAAATAAATGTTGCATAGTTTCATACTTTACTGTAAATCAATGATAACACTGGTCAACACCAAATTTATTGTCTAAGTTTTTTTTTAGCTGATTTAGGACAATTTTGATGTGCTGAATCCAAAAATAACATTGGTTTTGCTCAATCAAGTCAACTTTTTGAACTATGGCCACATGTTTTCTTACGTCTTAGTTTACATGTTTGGGTATTTTCACTTTATATGATGCAGAATTCTTTTATATTTCTTGAAATTCTCTGAATTTTGAACAATGATGATGTAGCATTCAATTTACATGTATTTGCCTTTATCAGTGTCAACTATTCAATTTACAGTACATCTGTACAACTGCTGTACAACTGCTTATAACTTAACATAAAAACCTGACCTGATCGAGAGAAACGGATGTCATTTTTGGATTCAGCGGTGCAAAATTGTCTTAAATCAGTTGAAAAAACACAGACAACTTACAGAAAATTATTTTTGTTATGATGTGTAATCAGTTTTGCTCTTTTGTTGTTTTGCTAGCCTAAGTTAAAAGAGAAGCTTGCTGTTTTAACAGCCTGATATAGTAAGGGACTGAATTCATACAGTATCCAAAATTCCCAAAAGTTTTTTTTCCTCATTGTGACTCCTATGGCCAACCAATGGGATTTAAGCACGAATGAGATTAAACCTCATATGTTGTACATCCAACCAGGCTTCTTATATGTGAGGAAATATAAGAATTAGATGTCTTTATGATTCAAAAGGTGTTATTCTAATGCACTGTGAACAAATCAAGACATATCCAAATATTTAGATTTATACATTTGAAACAAGAAGTTCACATACATTGTACAAAAAGACATAGCTGGTGAAATAGTGTCATTATCTACAGTGAAACAAGTCCTGTACCGTCATGGGCTGGGAGGCCACTCAGCAATGAAAAAGCCATTACTCCAAAAGCAACATAAAAAGCCAGATTACAGTTTGCAAATGCACACAGGGACAAAGACCTTAATTTCTGGAGATATATCTGTAGTTAGGTTGTTGTTAGGACCTTATGCCCTTATTGAGATTGAGATTGAGATTGAGATTGAGATTCAACTTTATTGTCATTACACATGTATGAATACAAGGTAACGAAACGTGACTTGGCATTTGGGCATGCTCTGCAGAGTGCATCCAAGGCCGGGGCAGCCGCTAGGCGCCAGTCATAAAGAAGAAAGGAAAAAAAGAAAAGAAATGATATGACACAATAGGCGAGAGAGAAAAAACATGTTTTATCAAATTGATGCTTAATGAGTAAGCGAAATTTTGATTGCAGGCAAAAAAACCCTCAGTGCATATTTAGCAGACATTTAGTGGACAAATCACACAGCAGAGGGAGAGCAGTGAGTGTATATATGCATGTAGTGTTGTATGCATTGTGTAGTGTAAATGTAACAGTTGTTAGTGAGCAGCAGAGGGTGCCTCCTGGCAGTGGATAGATGTTATAATCATGTGACTTATAAACAAGTCCAGAGTCCAGAGTCTATCTCTCTCTCTCTCTTGCTTGCAGAAGGCACATGGGCATTGTCCTTGAGAGTCCAATCCGCTGACGACAAACAACTGATTGTTGATTGTATGGGTAGACATAAGAGCCAGTTCTTCCGCTAATCTCAGTCAGGAGGAATGTTAACACGGGGCAAACAAGGTCAAATCAAATCAAATCAGCACAGTGCACTCAGAGAGTAGAATTTTGTCCTCACCCGTGTAATTCTGTGCTTCCATTATATATGCAGGCTTAAACTGTTTTTCCATAGAGAGCACAGGGCTTCAGATGTATTCCTTCACTGAATCACTGTCATTCAGTTCACCGTTTGCCGCTACTCGTGCCCTCCCCAACTGGTCGAATTTAATGAAGGAGCTGGCCGGGTCCGCTTTGAACAGCTCTCTCACTTTCCTTCAATTTCTGATGCATCAGGGAACTCCACAGCCAAAAATAGAAGTCCTGAGATCATAACCAATAATGTTTCCATAGACGCATGGATTCCAATGTCCATGAGTCTCTCGTAGGTTCCAATTCTTGGGCTCCCCCTTGGCCCAATTCTTGTTGAAAAATAGTGACAATAGCACATTTAAGCCGCTTCCAAATCCATAATTTCCGTTTAGATTAAGATTCAGCAGAAGAAGAGCGACTAAACACAGACAAAAACGCAACATTGCAAAAGCTGGGAATAGATCAGGAAGGCAGGGGAGGAGGGAAGAAAAATGCGACTGCTCTCTCTCAAGGCAAGAAGGAAAAAAAAAAAAAGTGCAGTGTAGTGGCGGGTGTAGTGTAGTGAAGTGCGGTGTAGTGGCGGCCACTTCCTGTTCCGCCACTACACCGCCCTATAAATCAGAGGGCATCCATTACACGGTCTCTTGACCAGTGCCCCTGCCTGGTGGCTGTTCTGTGTCCAGCACTTTAATAAAGCTGAGTTTGCACATTCACCTGGCCTCATCATTGTACAAGGTATTTACAGACATAGCATTTGGTGATCGAGGACAAACTAATGGAGGCGTGTATTGCACCAGTTCGCCCCTTCTTGGAGCTCCCGGGCGAGCTGCCTGTGCCCTGGCCAAGATGGTTTGCAGTCTTCCAAAATTACATCATCGCGCTCAACCTGGGTGAGCTAGATAAGCTAAGAGCATGTGTGCTCCTGGTACATAATTTGGGAATTGAGGGCTAGCGTATCCTGTACACACTTGGGGCTTTGGACTCGTATGAGGATGTTGTCGAGTTGCTAGCAAGCCATTTTCATATCCCGGTCAGCGTGACTGTGTGGAGGATTCGGTTCCAGCATCGACACCAACGTGCGGGTGAGCCTATCCACCAGTTTGTCGCTGAGTTGAAGCAGCTAGCTAGTGTAATTTTGGGCCACTGGAGGAAGAGATGGTACGCGACCAGCTGGCGGAGCACACAAACAGCGCCGCTATACGAGTGAAGCTACTCACGGTGCCAGGTGACCTAACACCAGGGCTCTCGAGCTAGCTCTCCAAATGGAGACCATGGACAAGCTAGCCTCGGAGTTAAATTGGCGCCAGTCACAACAGCAGCTGGAGCCTTCCGCCACGGTACTAGTAGCGGACCCAAATTGCAAGGATAGCATGGGAAAACCCCTGTGCATGGGTTGTGGGTCCGCGAAGCACCAATACAAGGGTAGGGACTGCCAGGCTAGAGGTAAGCGTTGTGGCAAGTGTGGATGCTTGAATCATTATGCTAGAGTGTGCTGTGTATCTGAGCCAGAGATCCCACGAAAGAAATCACTCTGACCGCATGGTCAACTATCCACATGGTGTATCATGGCTTCATCATTGTACAAGGTATTTACAGACATTACAATATCCCGTGATCTTGTCATAAATGACCCAGGCGGGGTGGAGTGGAGACCCAAATGCAGGTCTGTGAGTTGCAAACGTTTAGTCCAAAAACACAAAAATCCAAACGGGAACAAAACTTACACGGCTGGGTAAACAGGCAGGATAACAATAAGGACGAATAGCACAACGGCTAAGACGTGGAATGCACACCAGGTTGACAAGGTTGAATGAAGCGTGGGAAACACACCAGTTGATAAAGTAGACAAGACGTGGAACACACGTCTGGAGGAACAAAATGAAAAGCACACAGGCTAAGACGTGGGACACACGTCTGGTGGATAGAGTAGGCTGTCGCCCAGAATTGCGGGGTGGCATCCCTTAAATAGGCCAAAAAGTAATTAACAACATGATAAACAGGTGTGGCTAACAAGGGCGAGGATAATAACTGGAAATAATAAACACCTGTGACGAGCTGTGAAACTAGCTAGGAGAGAAAACGGATGTAAACAAAGGCGGCTGTCAAAACAAAAGTACAGGACCGAAAAGAATGATAAACCATGGGTCAGATAATGAACAAAGAATGATGACAACCCACCAAGGCAAGGACACAATGAATAACAATAATAATTACTATAAACACTTCAAAGAGTGAACTAAGGCGAAGGCGGAGAAGGCTCAAATCCAAACACAGGAAGATTTGATTAATGATACAGGATAGGATGACCACAGACACATAATATTAATAAACAGGACTATAAAAACTAAACTGAGGCTACAGTCACACTGCAGGTTTTAATGCCCAATTCCGATTTTTTTGCACAAATGTGACCCATATCTGATTTTTTAATGACTGTCTGAACAACACAGATCCGATTTTTTCACACCAGACCCAGGCCACTTTCATATGTGGTCCTAATTCCGAATCGTGTCTGATATTTTCCAAAGCGACCTCCGTCTGAACAGCCATGTCGCATTTCATCCGACTTTTTACTCATTGAAGTCAGACAGACGCTACAATTCTGCTGTGGAAGATGCCGCGGGCATGACAGAGAGCTGATCTGTGCTGTCTTTTTTTAATCAATCTCCTTCCCTTTATCACTGGATTGTAGTTTTTGTTGGCTCAGACTGCACAATAACTTCAAAATTGTGGGATGGGGGGGAGTTTGGGCTGAAGCCATAGACATTACATGCGCACAGTAACGGCACATTTATAAAAAAAAGTGGTCATCTGGCATGTAGCAGAATGAAGGTTGCCTCATTTACGTATTTTGTGCATAAACATTTTTGAATGTTTTTTAGCATTTATTTTGCTGCGCTGCATCAAAGGTGAAGAAGTTCTGTCCCCTCAATCGTTCGGTGATCATATTTACTTCCTCAAACACAGCGCTGTGTCTGACGTTGTGTTTTCTTCTGCGTATGCGGGTCACTTCATAGCTGGAGACCATTCATACTCCAGTCTGATGGGGGTCGCATTTAAATTATAATGTGAATGCCCACACAAAAGAATCAGATCTCAACAAAAAATCGGAATTGAGCATCAAGCCTTGCACTGTGACCGTAGCCTAAGATAACAGGAACTCTCATGAATAACCAGAAACAAATGGCAAACTCAAATAACAGAATACAGACAAAACCAAACTCAAATACAATAATAAAACTGAGATGGGGAAAGTGCAGAAAATAACTAGAATAAACAGAAAGCGTGAGCACGGTTCCCCAACCGTGCTCAGCATCATGACAAATCTGATGAAACTAAACTTGAACTGTTTGGTCTTAATGACCATCATTGCATTGGAAAAAGGGGGAAGCTTGCAAGCCTGAGAATACCATCCCAACTGTGAAGTACGTTGGTGACACCATCATGTTGTGGGGGTGTTTTGCTACAGGAGGGACTGATGCACTTCACATAATTGATGCATCATGAGGAAAGAACAATATGTGGAAATATTGAAGCAACATCTCAAGACATCAGCCAGGAAATTGAAGCTTTGGTCTTCCAAATCGACATTGTGTCCTTAATGGCTTAAGGAAAACAAAGTCATTGTTTTGGAGTGGCCATTACAAAGCCCTGATCTCAACACCATAGGAAATTTGTGGGAAGAGCTGAAAAGATGTGTGCGAGCAAAACAGCTGACAAACCTGACTCAGTTACACCAGTTCTGTCAGGAGGAATGGCCCAAAATTCCAGCAAACTATTGAGAGAAGCTTGAAGGATATCCAACTCAGTTTAAAGGCAATACTTTGGTGGCACTGTGTGGGGGGCTCTCCACCCAGAGTCGGGAGCCGGGGGGGAAGATGGAACAAAGGGCTGAAGGAGGAAGTGGTACCGGGGGGTCTCAGACATAACAGAAGGGACTAGTCGCCCCCCGGGGAGTTCAGGAGACGCCAGAGCCGCTGGAGGAAGAGAGGGTGTGAGAAGCGGGACTGGCGTTATATGATGTTAATATGCCAAGCATGTCTTTGTCCACTGACTGTATTGTTTTTGGCTTCTGGGTCTCATGGGACGGAAATAAAGGTTATAAAAAGAAGGCGCCCAGAGACCCAGTTAGAGATTTTCTGTACTTGATGTTGGAAGAGGAATAAAGTTCATGTGTCATTTAGCTCATTGCCTCGTCTGCTTTCTTCTTCCACAATGCTACCCAATACTTTGGAAATGCATGTTAACTTCTGACTTTGAAGAAAGTAATTAAAAAAATTCTTTAAAAAATTCTAAAAAAAAAAAAAAAGAAATAATTTTGGTGAACCTAATTGACCTAAAACAGGAAAAGTTTAGTTTGATTTCATGCCAGACAGTGAGAAAAAAAAAAAAAGTTTTGTGTCTTTATATCTTGTACAGTGTATGTGAACTTCTGGTTTCAACTGTATACTGTACATACATACGGTCATGTGAAAAAAATTAGGACACTCCATTAAATATTCAGTTCTTTATTAAGAAATGTTCACATATTGATGTCCAATCTTGTTTTTATTTATCTCTGGAAAAGAAGGTCATTTAATTCCAGGTAAATAACAAAAATTAACCTTGTTTTACTCATTAACCAAAAGATATGTATCTAGATAGATGAGCAAGACACTGAACCCCCAGTTGCTCCTGGTGGGTCTGGCCAGCGCCGGTGTATGGCAGCTACGCCGCCATCAGTGTGCGAATGTGTGTGTGAATGGGTGGATAGCAGGATCTGTAAAGCGCTTTGGTCATCTAGAGATGAGAAAAAAAGCGCTATATAACTGAATGCCATTTACCATTTTACCATATCAACAAAAATGCACATTCTAACTGAGGAAAAAGTTAGGACACCCTACCGCCTAATAGCTAGTGTTACCCCCTTTGGCTGAAATAACTTCAGTGAGACACTTCTTGTAGCCACCTACCAGTCTCTGACATCGGTCTGAGGAAAGTTTGCGCCACTCCTCAACGCAGAATTCTTTCATCTGTGAGATGTTTGATGGGTTTCTTGCATGTACAAGCCCGTTTCAAGTCACCCCTCAGCATCTCAATTGGATAAAGTTCTGGGCTTTGACTCGGCCATTCCAGGACTCTCCATTTCTTAGCTAGTGAGAAATAATTTGCTGTTGTTGTGCATGGGTGCCTACAGAACATATGCACAACAATGACAAATTATTTGCAAATCTTTGGACCAATTAAGAAGTGAAATTAGAAAATTTCCCACAGAAACCTGAATGCTCCAGGAGCCCCAGGTTGGGCACCCCTGGTCTAAATGATAATTTGGCACATGGGGAGAACACCAGCATTACAACAGAGCAGGGATGCAAGCACACACAGCCCAAGTTAATATCACTGTAATTGTGGAAGGGAACGACGAGATATATTATGCAGCCGCACATGCATCAGGGTAGCAGAAGAAGCAGGGTGGCAGAGAGGCAAGACACAGGACCGGGGGCTCAGGCTGTTTGTAGCCGGAGCGTGAGTCCACACTGTCGACCAGCTGGAGGTGAATGCTTGCTGGTGCTGCTCACACATATTTAATCGGCTCCTCTCTGCAATTATTAGACACAACAACATGTATTTAATTTATAATTTAGCCCTTTGTATGAAGGCACAAACTAACGCATACAGTTGTGAAAAAATTTGGACACCTCTTTAAATATTCAGTTCTTTATTAAGAAATGTTCACGTATCTATGTCTAACTTTGTTTTTGTTTTATTTGCATTTTTTTTACATTTATTTTAGCCATTGCAAGTGGGAATGAATGTGGGGGTGTCCTAAAATAGATGGGGGTGTCCTGATTTGTTCCTCACTATTTACTTAGAATTACATTTTACAGAAAATTTGAAAAAAGTCTTTTAATTCATTTTTAATTGTTTAGTTGTGTCACGTGAATCTCCCAGTATTTTTAATGTTGATATTAAATATCCATATGTGTAAAATTGTTAAAAAACACACACAGGCTTATACAGGGTGTTCTAATTTTTTTCACATGACTGTATCTCTCGGTGGGTTTTATATTAACCTGGTCACCCTTATCTCTAAATGCAGCACCACCTTAATCTATATGTCTGTGTATATGTATTTTTAAAATACAGAGGAACTGACATATAAGTCCATATAGTGAGTAATATACTTGGCCATTAGTTTTTATGGAAATATAGCCTTGGGTTGTGGAATAAAAAAATTGGTCTCACTCTTAATTTCTGTTATGATAAGCTCCATACCTGATTGCCTCCATAAGAGGCAGATCTGTCTTCATAAGGCCTTGTGAAGCTCCTGACAACTATTTAGGTCTCCTAATCCATTTGTTTGATTTATTTCTTACAGTATGTGGCTAATGTCTTTTAAAGATCTAGGGGCTACAGAGAGATGAAGAAAAACCAACTGCTGACAGATAACATCAAATTTTTGAGCATCTAATCATTCTTGCATATCTTCCTCTGCTCCGAATTCCTTTTGGTTAATAAATGAGATGCCTTGATGAGCACGAGAGATACGGATGCTATTCTGTGCCAGTCTCGACAAGATAGTGATTCTGAGGGTGAGATAAGCGTCATCTAAATAATGCAATGCAGTACTCAAAATAAACTGATGACATGAAACAAATCACACCACTCCAGCAGCTTAAATTATGCCAGTGAAGAGGAACACAGAGGAAACAAAGCCTGTTAAAAGCACTAAAGGATGAGTTAGTGAACTTTATTTTTTCCCCCTCATTCCAGCACTTTTTTCTCAGCTAATCTATTTTTCCTCTCCTTCTTTCATCACTGTGACCTTCAACCTACAGAGGCCTAGCTGGGGGACTTGGGTTTGCAGGTTGAGGTGATGGTTGACATGAATTTGGGGTTCAGATGGGAGGGGTCTCCCGCTTTGTCTGACCAGAAACATTCATCACCATAAGAGTGACCAGAGCCAGTGCTACAGGAGGTGGTGGTGGTGGTGGTGGTGGCCGTGGACGTTGATGGCGGGGTGGGGGGGGGACTGCAAACGGGAGAGATAAAGACTGATGGGTGAGGAGCTCCTGCTCTTCTATCATCATTTTACAGGTCTGGGACCGTGAGACAGCAGTCTCTCACAGTGGGAATCACTGCTGCTTTGGGAATGGATGGAAGATGATAAAAGAAGAAAGGTAGGATGCGACAGGAAAGCGGAAAGTAATCAGTTTGGTGGACTGGAGTCTTCTTCTTAAAGAACCACTAACTAAGGCCAGCGGGTGAGTTGACAGACTGATTGAAATTGTACACAGCAGCATTTGACAAGCTCTCTAACTGAAAGGTATTCGGAATGCTAAGTCGCAGAGTGAGACGCTGGGTGTCTTCTCTCAATTTCTTTGCAAATACATGCAGACAGAACTCCGTGAGGACATTCATATACACTGTAAACATAATGCAGGGCAGAATACAAGCGCACATACAAATAGGCTATAAGTGCACTCAAAGCCAGTCACAAGATAAGTGTTTACTTAAATACACAACTGCACGTTCAGAGTGCACACAGCAATGCACGTGGACCCACAGGTGCTTCCGCAAATGTGCACACGCACTCAAACATCTACACAGAGATTAGGCCACTGCTGGGACTGAGGAAAATGGCTTTAGGGGACCGATGGCAGCTGCAGTGGTTCCCCGTCTCTAGCTTAGACACAGTCACGTCGATAACTAATCCTGACCTTTCCCCAGCCAGCAAATTGAAAAATAAGAATAAGAAAAAATAAAATAAATGGCGGATGCTATCGGGACGGCCTCTGCTGCTTCCTGGGGGTGTAAGAAACGTTGCATCTATTGGATTGGGAGGAGGAGGTGGGTGGGTGAGCAGTAAAGTTTTCACAAGGTCCCTTCACATGGGATGAAAGACTAATTCTAGCTGTGGTTTTTGTTATTGTTCTACTCTGCAGATGTGGAGTTAGTCATTTGGTGGATTTTGATCTATCACAGCATTTTAGTCTGTTTTCCAATAAGAGACACAAGATAGGAAAGTGTGGAGCATCCCCAAAAGGCTCAGTCGTTCACAAGCAAGGACGGGGTGAGATTCATCACTTTGTGAACAACTGCATGGGCAAATAGTCCAACAGTTTAAGAACGTTTCTCAACATACATTTGCAAGGGATTTAGTGATGTCATCATCTACAGTCCATAATATTGTCAAAAGATTCAGAGAATCTGTGACAAATTTCTACACATAAACGGCAAGGCCGAAAACCAGCATTGAGTGCCCATGACTTTCGATCCTTCGGGCGGCACTGCATTAAAAACCGACATCATTCTGTAAAGGATGGGCTCAGGAACACTTCAGAAAACCACTGTCAGTTAACACAGTCCAATGTTACATCTACAAGTGCAAGTTAGAACTCTACCATACAAAGTGGAAGCCATACATCAACAACACCCAGAAACATTGCTTGTTGCTCTGGGCCCAAACTTATCTGAGATGGACTGACACAAAGTGGAAAAGTGTGCTGTGTTCTGACGAATCCACATTTCAAATTGTTTTTTATTTTTTTAAATCATGGACATTGTGTCCTCTGGGCTAAAGAGGAAAAGGACCGTACAGACTGTTATCACCGTTAAGTTCAAAAGCCAGCATCTGTGATTGTATGAGGGTGTGTAAGTGCCCCTGGTATGGGTAACTTGCACATCTGTGAAGGTGCCATTAATGCTAAACAGTACATACAAGTGTTGGAGCAACATATTCTGCCATCCAAGCAACGTCTTTTTCACGGACGTCCCTGCTTATTTTAGAAAGACAATGCCAAGCCACATTCTGCACATATTATAACAGTATGGCTTCGTAGTAAAAGTTTGCAGATACTAGACTGGCCTGCCTGCAGTCCAGACCTGTCTCCCATTAAAAATGTGTGGCACATTATGAGCTGCAAAATACAAGAACAGAGATCCTGGACTGTCGAGCAACTGAAGTCATACGTACATCAGTCAAGAATGGGAAAGAATTCCACCTACAAAGCTTCAACAATTAGTGTCCTCAGTTCCTAAATGCTTATTGAGTGTTGTTAAAAGGAAAGGTGATGTAGCACAGTGGTAAACATGCCCCTGCTCCAGCGTTTTTGGAATGTGTTGCAGGCATCAAATTCAAAATGAGTGAATATTTGCAAGAAAACAATGTTTATTAGTTTGAACATTAAATATGATGTCTTTGTAGTGTATTCACTTTTATATATGTTGAAAAGGGTATTTAAATAATTGTATTCTGTTTTTATTTACGTTTTACACAACGTCCCAACTTCACTGGAATTGGGGTTGTACTTAGGTTACGTCCCAACACACACGTGTACTCACATTCCCCTTCTTGCTCTGTCATACCTGTTAGAGCTCTAAATTAACTCTGCCACCAGCATGGAGAGTGTTGTCACGCATCTTACTATATAGAGAATTTATTTGGTTACATTACCCTACCACCTATGGTGTGACTCCTACCATAACAACCGTGAGGTTGGAGCTAGTCATGTGTGTCCACATTCAGAATAATTTACGTATACAGCCTATTAATATTAAAGTCCATTACCATCTAGTGAAAACTGCATGTGAATTGGTCACAAACATCAGGACTTCCACCAGAAGGTACAGACAAAACCCTTATTATTCTTGAATAATCAGCAATTGTGCAAAAGGGAAATCAAGAGACACAATGCTACATGTTGCATGTGGAAATGTCCAAACCATTTTATCTAACAAAATGAGGCAGTAATGATTTACTTAGAAACAGCGCAAAATGAGACTAGAGAAAACTCATTTGAAAATAGAGAATCAAATTACTGCAGCAACTTTTCCCAGTGAGACCATTTTCTCATTCTACCCACTCAAAGAAAGAAACTAATTTGTGAGAAATTTCTGTGCTAAAGTGGCAGTGTGCACATACTCAGAGGAACAGAGAAATTAAAGGAAGGCAACAACGTAAAGACTTGCTGGTGTTCAAAAACAGGGGTTTACACAGCGTCCTGCTTCTACTGCTTGCCTCTCTAATACTTTCTTTTGTGGATAACTAAAGCAATGCCAATTATGCTGAAAAGAATGTATGCACATAAGCACAAACTTACTGTATGTTGTATTCCAGTTCAGTAAACCAAGCTGATCTGCCAGTAAAATCCACAAGTGCGTATAGAAGTTCTCAGCCCCAAACGTCCAAATCTACTGAAACTAGATGTTCCTTTTTGAAGTGACAGTGTGGTGATAGGCCCCCCAGTTCAGACGATTGCTGAACTGCTGGTATTTATAATGCAGGTGTTGAGATTTAGTTCTTCAACAGTTAATCCACACTTAACATACACTAATCTTATAGAGTAAAAAAAAAATCTGAATTGAAACCAGAAAAGGAAACTGAGCTTACATGCAAGCTAGTGCAAAATAAATGGCATAGAAAAAAATCCCTCATGACCTGAACAGTAAGTGCATAAAACTACTTATTTTTGGTTGATCAACAGGCCCATACCTGTAATTGCCTCTTATTTCAGCTATTGCTGTGTCCTGCCAGTGAAATTTGCCCCTGTGTCTTAATGCAAATAAAAACACATTTGTATGACTCATTAGTCACACAGTAGGTATTGCCACTGCCAGAGGGTGACAAGGAAAAAGGCATCGGGGTGATTAGAGCAACACAGACCTCATAAATGGCTGCAAAACTGTGCATATTGCAGGTGGATTACATATACAGTCACTGCTATCAATCAGCTGTTTTAAAATTGAAGTGGGGAACATGGCAAATTCAACAAGATGCTGGAAACATGCCTTAGCATCACACAGTTGCTGCAGATTTGTTGGCGGTTAATCCATGATGTTTCATGCATACTACCATTCTTTTATGTTGTGTAGCATTAATCCATATGGCTCCAATCTATAAATTACTGTTCATCTTAAAGAAATTGTCCCCCCCCCCCCCCAAAAAAAAGTGCGGTCTGGAACTGTTTCCTTCATCCAGGAACCACCAGTTTGAAAAACACATTCCATGGTAAAAGGGCCAATAAGGATCTCATTTCATGCCAGGAACGGATTTTCTTACGAGTCATAAATCCCAAAGCTTCCTCCCCTAACCAGACAGGTTTATGCTGGAGAACACTCTTTGAGACATTCCAGATCCTTGACTGCATCCCACAGGCCGCTAGGAATTATCAACAGCTCAACATTGCCCCCTTCTGTCAACTCAGAGACATGTTGGATTTAATCAACCCAGGAACTTTGTGGGGGTTTTTTTCTGCTGAAATAATCTTTTCTCCTCAAGACTTTATTTTTTTTTTTTTTCAGGATAATTGTCAGGACACTGTTTGTTGAAGATCACCACCTCTGTGTTGGACAATGATGGGTTTGAGATATTTCATTAATCATTGATTTTGAATGTGTGCAAGTTTGAAAATTGCTTATTCCAATGCATGTTAATTGTAGAAGGGCAAGTTTGTAGAAGTGCATGCTCACTGAATATTAGTCGTTAGTCACTGAAGTTAGCTTAGATTTCATATTAAGTATATAATTAATTTCACAGAAAATGTGTGAATGTCTTTTGAAACTTGTGTCAGTCATCTAACTGGTACCAGCCAATCACCGGGCCATCTCTGTTGGATGACGCTCCTTTCATTCTATTGGTCGGTTGCAGACAAAGAACTGTTTTTTCATTGGACCATAGCCTATTTGAATCTTCCACAACAGCCGATAATTGATTCTTCCTGCTGCCAGTCATATTTTATGATCCGAGGAGCGCGCTCAATTAAATAGAGGGAGAACTGCCCTAGTAGTTCAGTTTTTCGCTTCTGTTCAGCTTTGTTTTCGTCTTTGTTCAGTGAAGCTCAGTTTGTTCAACCTTTTCTTAAGTTTTTCTGTTTTTCTGGCATCTAAGGAGAGATCATCCTTTCTCGTTGAGCTCAACCTCTTACTGGGTGTGAAACTCCAAAACGCCTTTTTTTTCCCTCTCCTCAGAAGCCATGTGTGTTCTACTGAACCTTTTCTATTGATTTTACCTCAGTTCACTGTTAAAGTGGACTGATATTGGATTTTGAACTTTTTCTAGAGACTGCCTTATCCACATCCCATGACGCCAGAAGAACTAGGATCTCGTCGGTGGAACTTTCTAAATACATTTTTTCCTTCAGCCTTTGGTTCTTATCGGCTGGTGGATATCCTAAATTTGTGGACCTGTTGCCCAGGAATGATGTCACACACCTGCCTTTGGGGCCAGCCGTTTCATTCTGCCGCCGGCTCCATTCCCTGGACCCGCTGCTGAGTCTAGGCCATCACAGCTGTAACTGAAAGGGACTGCTGGCAGTCGCTTTTCTTGTTTGCCACCTGTGGTTTCAAGCTCACCGCTGGACTCTGAAGACACAGCTGTTTCGTAAGCCAGACTTCCACTTACTATGTGCTGGGCTAAATGTGATGTCGTAATTATAATTGAATATGACCAGTCCTTCATGTTAAAGTTAGTCCATAAACTACGATACAAGCTATAAGCTGAAGGAAAATTGATATTCTCTTTTCAATAACCTCCGTGCTTTTTGTAGAGTAACTCAGAATTTCCTTTTTCAGTTAATTAGCTTTTGTCATTTTTCTTCATAAAATTGCGTCCAATTTTATGCACATTATTGCTACAGTTATTCCATAGTCTCTTTTTGCATCACAGTTATAAATTCAAAATCTGGTTTGCTTTTGGTTTTCACAAAGGTTTAAATACAGACTTTATGCTCAGGAATACATTATCAGTTAATATGATATTTGGCACTTGTTGATCATTTCCTCTGCTTACAAATCATTTGAATATAATGTCATTTAACCTGAATCTGATTATTAAAACTTATTAACAATAGAGAGAAGTTTCTGCTTGATTCCTTTTGTGTGTGTGCTTTTCTGGGTCACCGCAGAAGAACTCACGAATGTTGAGACTGGTTAATGACAAGTTCAGGGATTAGTTATTAATAAATTGTCCCATTGGACCGGTGCCCCTTTGAGTGCTTTTCTCTCTTGTTTGTGTGTGTTTGTGGTGAGGGATAACCCTCCATCCACACACACACTTCTAATTATAAATTAAGTAATCCTTGTACCTTATCACACTTATAATCAGTTGTTAAGTGCTACAGTTGATTACACTAAATTCTGACTCTCCCATCCAAATATTGCAGCAAAAACTGAGGCTCAGACCAAACATCATTTTGGTGAACCTGTGTGAATTGTAGCCTCAATTTCTTGTTCTGACTGGAATGGTATCAGTTTGAGGTCTTCTGCTACTCTAGCTCATCTGCTTCAAGGGCCAATTTGTTGTGCCTTCAGATATGTGTACTTAGTAGTTATTTGTGTTACTGTTGCCTTTCTGTCAGCTCAGGTCAGTCTGGCCATTCTCCTCTGACCTCTGGTATCAACAAAGCATTTGAGCCCAGAGAACTGCTGCTCACAGGATATTTTCTCTTTTTCAGACTATTCTCTGTAAACCCCACAGATGGTTGTGTGTGAAAATCCCAGTAGATCAGCAGTTTACGAAATACCCTTATCAATCTGTCTGGCACCAACAACTATGCCACTTAAATCACCCTTTTTTCTCCATTCTGATACTTTGTTTAAACTTCAGCATTTCATCCTGACCATGTCTACATGCCTGAATGCACTGAGTTGCTACCATGTGTCTGATTAAAGGGTCCGTGACAAGATCTTGGAACTATGCACAAGTATTCAGTTTGAATGTATCTTATATGGACCATATAGTTGGTTCTGTTGAATTAGAATGCTAAATAAGTGGAAAAATATTTCTAAGTGAATTCAAATTTAGTGCCGTGTTGCACTAACGCGATATCCTGAGACATGCCTCGTTTCAGGATATGACATCATGAGGTGAGTTTCCTCTTGGCTGATCCGTGTGCTGTCAATGTAAGCAAGTTGTTTAACTTCTACATCAGCGAAGAAATGCCGAAACATTGCGTGGCGGCTGGGTGTTCTAATTGCTCCAGTGAATGTATAAGCCTGTTCTCATTCCCAAAAGATCCATATCGTCTTAAAAAATGGGCAAAGCAAGTACAGAGAACAAGGGACAAATGGCAACCAACACCATCTTCTGTACTCTGTAGCACTCATTTCACTGCAGACAGTTTTGAGGAGGCACCTGCTGTACAGGAATCTTTAGGCTTGAAAGTTTGTTATAAACGGGTTCTAAAACTGACTGCCATACCTATGGTTTTCAAATGAAAACCCATAGCTCAAGACGATATCAACATATCAAAACAGCGCAGGGAAGCAACAGTGTCAAAACTCGCCCGGAAAAGAGTTTGTGTAATTGATTTTTTTTTTTTTGCACATAAGGTGATCGTTATTTAAACATTTGGTTTACAGAAATTTTGGCTTCAGTTTTTTTTTTTTTTTTTATTTCCCCAATCGGGTGGTTGGAGAAATTTAAAAAAATGCTCAGATATTCAGTTTCTGTAGGCAATGAGATTCATAAAAATGAAAACTGAAAAAAGTAATATAATGTTTTTTAACACAAAGTCGTTCCATTTGGAGTAAAGTCAACACTTGGCTTCAAAATTCATAGGGGAGGATTTTAATTTTACTTTCGGCGGAAAAAAATATAATAAAATCATGATCACCTTGTGTGGAAGGTGATCACAAGTTTCACAAGTTGTTTTTTTTTTTTCTACTTCCGGCGCCAAACGAAGAGGCTGCCTTTTTGCAACAGCGGCTCAATTTCTTCCTATTTCTATTTACTATCTGGCTTCTCTTGCTAAACTTTCTGTTCCGGTGACACCTTATCAATCACGGACACACGGATCACCCAAATGTCTCCTGAACCAGCGGACGGAGCCACTGCTTTTAGGAGGCAGTACAATAGAGACCAACTGTTAGCACTTAATCAGCCCACGATGCTAATGCAAGAATACAACATACCGGTAGAAATAAGACAGAAGCGACGTGGATGTCGTGCTGGAGCAAGACGGCGGGCGAGAAATATAAGGTACAGACCCGTCCTTCCATCCGTTATTATGGGGAATGTACGATCGCTACTCAATAAGACAGATGAGCTAGCCGCTATGGCTCGTTACCAGAGCGTCTTCAGAGAGATTAGCATGATGTTGTTTACTGAGACGTGGCTAACAGAGCTAGCAACAGATGCTAACATCGAACTGGAGGGTTTCGACGCAATACGGGCAGACCGGACACCAGACAGCGGGAAGGCAAGGGGCAGAAGAGTGATAATGTATGTCAATAACAGCTGGTGCAGACCGGGACATATCACGGTGAAGGAACAGCACTGCAGCAAAGACACTGAGTTGCTAGCTGTTAGCATGCGGCCTAACTATCTCCCGAGGGAATACTCACACGTGATCTGCATTGTTATTTATGCAAATCTGATGCCGAACGCTGGGACAGCGCGTGACGCCGTTCACTCAGTAACTGGCAGGCTGCTGACAGAACACCCAGATGCTCTTCTCCTCATCTCCGGGGATTTCAACCATATTTCACTGTCCCCCATTCTGGCCACATTCACCCAGTATGTCACATGCCACACTAGAGACAATAAAACACTGGACTTATTCTATGTAAACACTAAGGAGGCGTACACCTCATCACCACTCCCCCCACTCGGGAGATCGGATCACAACTTGGTTCATCTCCTGCCGGTGTACAAACCCCTAGTACACAGACAACCTCCGGTCATGCGCATGGTGAAGATATGGTCTGAGGAGGCAATGGATGCTCTAAAGGACTGTTTTGAAATCATTGCCTGGGAGCAGCTCTGCGTCCATATGGTGAGGACATCGATGGCCTCACTCACACCATCACGGACTACATCAACTTCTGTGTGGACAACACCGTACCCACCAAGACCATACGGTGTTGCTTGAACAACAAACCCTGGATCAACCCTGAGATAAAAACACTTCTGAGAGAGAAGAAGAGGATCTTCAGGTCGGGGAACAGGGAAATGCTGAAGTCCGCAGAGAGGGAGCTGAGGAGGGAGATCAGAGAAGGCAAGGACAGCTTCAGGAAGAAGATGGATTACAAGCTGCAATGGAGCGACATTGGCAGGGTCTGGAGAAACCTCAAAACCATCTCTGGGCTCCAGAATACCTCCTCCCAGGCCACGGGGGGCAGGGAGTGGGCAAACAATCTGAACCTGTTTTTTAATAGGTTTGACCAACCACTCCCCCCCCCCGCCTGCACACCAACCACTGCCGCCCCTAAAGTCATCGAGACCTGCTGTCCACACCCCATTCCACCAACACCCCCCCACTCCCAGCACACAGCCCCCCAACCTGACCCTCACTAAGACCCAGGTGAGGACGGAGCTGAGGAAGATCAAGGCGAGGAAGGCCTCGGGACCGGACGGTATCAGCGCGAAGCTCCTCAAGTCCTGCGCAGACTAGCTGTGTGGGATTGTGGAGCACATCGTCAAGCTGAGCCTGAAGCTGGGGAGGGTACCACAGTTGTGGAAAACATCTTGTGTGGTACCTGTACCAAAGACTTCCCACCCCAAACACCCGAACAGCTACAGACCAGTGGCCCTGACGTCTCACCTGATGAAGACCCTGGAGAGACTGCTCCTTGCTCACCTCCGCCCCCTGGTGGGACCAGCGATGGATCCACTCCAGTTTGCCTACCAGCATGGCATCGGGGTGGAGGATGCAGTAATCTTCCTCCTTCACCGTTCCCTGTACCACCTGGAGAAGCCTGGGAACGCTGTGAGGATCATGTTCTTTGACTTCTCCAGTGCTTTCAACACCATCCAACCAATGATCCTGAGGGACAAGCTGCTGTGCGCAGGGGTGGACCAGCACCTGTCATCATGGATCCTGGACTACCTCACAAACCGGCCACAGTTTGTGAGAACCCGGGATTGTGTGTCCGACACGATCATTGGCAGCACAAGGGCCCCCCAGGGAACGGTTTTGGCTCCCTTCCTGTTCACCCTTTATACTGCAGACTTCTCACACAACACAACACACTGCCATCTACAGAAGTTCTCTGACGACTCTGCGATCGTCGGCCTCATCTACAACGGAGATGAAGCTGAGTACAGAGGACTTATCCAGAACTTTGTGGACTGGTGCCGTCGGAACTGCCTCCAGATCAACGCGAGGAAAACTAAGGAGCTGGTGGTGGACTGCCGCAGGCGAGGACAACCCCTCACAGCACCAGTAAACATCCAGGGAACAGACATCGAGATGGTGACATCCTACAAGTACCTGGGTGTTCATCTGAACAGTAAACTAGACTGGTCACACAATACCGACGCACTCTACAAGAAGGGACAGCACAGGCTGTTCCTACTGAGGAGGCTCAGGTCTTTTGGTGTACAAGGGGTGCTCTTGAAGACATTCTACGACACAGTGGTGGCATCAGCCATCACTTTTGGAGTGGTCTGCTGGGGCAGTGGCATCACAGCAGCCGATAGGAAGAGACTGAACAAACTGATCAAGAAAGCTAGCTCTGTCCTGGGGCAACACCTTGACCCAGTGGAGGAGATAGGAGAGAGAAGGATGGTGGCTAAACTGTCATCTCTGCTGGAGTCCGAGTCCCACCCTATGCAGGACATACTGAATGCACTGAGGAGCTCATTTAGCAGTAGACTACATCATCCTAGGTGCACGACCGAGAGGTTTCGCAGGTCCTTCCTACCTACGGCTGTCAGACTTTATAACCTAAGCAGGGCTGCTCGCAGAGATATCAAAAAAAAAAACCCCAAAAATGTGACGACCTAATAGTATTAAATGCAAAAGACGCAACAGACTTACACAAATGGTCCCCTCCAGTATACAACTAGGACAATATCAGTCGCTACAGAGGGTGACAATATATATGGGTACATATTCATACTATGTAGGATAACTAAGTAGACGGTTATGCTGTTTATTGCATCTAGCTACAATGCTCCGCACTGTGTATATATATTTATATATTTATGTGTACATATGTATATTCACTGCTCTTATTTTCTTATCTTCTAAATTATTGCTCTGAGTGTTGCTGTCCCTGTGCTGTTGCAATCCTGGAATTTCCCCATTGTGGGACTAATAAAGACTTATCTTAAGTCCCAAATTATGAGTTCAAGTCAAGTCTTAAGTCTTTTGAGTACAAGTCAAGTCTGACATCCATGTATACGTATGCGACTTAAGTGTGACTTGTGTCCAAATCTAAGTGACATGATTTAGTAACAGAGCCAGAAGCAGACTATAGACTTGGTTATAACTGCACTAATCTTTATTGAGAGTGAGTGTGTGTGAGTGCAGAGTGGGAGGAGTCTGGCAACCATGCAGAGGAGAGAGAGAAGGAGAAGTGAGTAATTGTAGCACACAGTGGAATAATGAGGGGTTGATAATAATCTTTACGAAGCGAGGAGCGGTTGGGAGGAAACAACCTGTGGCCACATTCTCTCCCGGTTGCCATCGTCCCGCGAAGGTGAAGAGATTCTGATGCAGGTACAGTATATACAGTGCTCGGTGCTAAAGGAAATTCCTCAGCTGAGGGAAAAAGGGAAAAGTTCAGTCTGATGATAAAGGCACTTACAGGGTGCCGGCGGGGGTGAGGAGACACCAGCTACGGGAAAGGGTCCGGGTCCTCCGCAAGGAGAGGTGCCGGTCCGCCAGGGAGATGGTCCACCTGTGCACAGGTTTATCCAAGACAAGCAGAGGAGAGATGCAGAGAGGCGAGTACAGATTGAGAGGTAGCTTACTGAGTACTGGGTCGGAGGTGAGGTTCAAAGCTGGAGATGAGAAGAGCAGCATAAGCGTAGAGGAGCTCTCTGACAGCATGAGAGCGTAGACGTCTCCGTGGAGGAGTGGAGGACCCC
Source organism: Pholidichthys leucotaenia (assembly GCA_020510985.1). Classification (NCBI taxonomy): domain Eukaryota; kingdom Metazoa; phylum Chordata; class Actinopteri; order Cichliformes; family Pholidichthyidae; genus Pholidichthys; species Pholidichthys leucotaenia. The sequence continues at coordinate 189,770,537 of CM035836.1, forward strand.
ACTCCATATAAAGGCTGCTAACTAAGGAGCGCAGGTGTGGATGAAACCGCAGCTGTGAAAAATAATCTATGAGAGGAGAGCGAAAACAGCACACAGCTCGGATCACCACACAAAGAGCCCTATTTTGATGGACTTTTACACCAGACTTCCTGCCATACACCAGTGTTTTTGTTAGTTTCTGTCAGCACATTGTATGTTTTTTACATTTTGCATCGTGCCATCAAATTACCACTAGACAGTGTGCCCGCTTTGCGCTGGGAGGTACAGAGTATTTTCAAAGACATGGTGGCATGCAGTTTCATGCACATTGGTATTATGGTGAATCTTATGACAATGCGCTTTTGATCAGGAAAAAGGTCTGTCATCAGAAGTGCATTGTTTAATGCTATTTCAGCGGCATGTTTTGAAATCACGCAGCTCTGGAGCTCATGAGGAAGCAGCATGTGTTGGGGTTTTCTGTTATTTTAATGGAGAGAGTTGTAACAGTCATAATATAATCACCCATCATTTTATTACCTCCGCCAAGGAGGTTATGTTTTTATCGGCGTTGGTTTGTCTGTCTGTTTGTTTGTCTGTCTGTTTGTCTGTCTGTTTGTTTGTTAGCAAGATAACTCAAAAAGTTATGGACGGATTTTCATGAAATTTTCACAGATTGTCAGAAATGGGGTATCCTACAGATGATTAGATTTTGGTGGTGATCCGGATCACCGTCCAGAAGAAAACCGCCATTACGGAAAATGACATTTTCGTCAATAACTACTGAACCACTAATCCTATCATTGTGAATCCAATTGCTAGTCATATGTTTTCATGGTCAAGGAATCTGAAAACGTACACACAAACACTGTATGGGGGGGAACTGTGGCGCTAAACCGCCATTACGGAAAATGCCATTTTCATCAATAACTACTGAACCACTAATCCTATCATTGTGAATCCAATTGCTAGTCATATGTTTTCATGGTCAAGGAATCTGAAAACGTACACACAAACACTGTATGGGGGGAACTGTGGCGCTTGGCGGAGGTCTGTGCTGTCCGAGTGCTTTTCTAGTTTATATTATGATACACTAAATTGCTTTTTAAAAAAAAAAAAAAAAAAATTCCATCCACATTCTCATTTTAATTGTGGACTTACCACTGGAGTCTATAGATTAGGCAATAATGTATGAATTTTTTAGGGGAATTAATGAATGAACAGGGAGCATGTGTGTGTTCTGCTCTGGATGCGGTGCACGGGGGAGAGGCATGTTAGTCTGAAGATTTTTATTCTGTACACATTTTCATTTTCATCATGGACTTATTAGGCATTAATGTGTCTATTTTAGGGGAGTGAATGAATGAATGAATGAACAGGGTTTTACTTTTTACTGTAACTCCCCAGAAATATAGGAGATGCATTGAAATCTGTCTGTGGCCACACCCCTTTTGATTTCCAGCCTGGCTGAGGCTGTCCGAACAATAAACTGTTCCTAAACCAATCCACAATTTGTCGCCAAAACCTAATTAAATGAAAGCACATACAGTCATGTGAAAAAATTTGGACACCCCTTTAAATATTCAGTTCTTTATTAACCACTTGCGCTCCGTTGTTCCGCGGGCGGGCAAGTCTCTGCGTCCTATGACGCACGAGGGCGCACGAGGGCGCGCTTGTGCGCCCTCGTGCGCATGACGCCTGATGGTGGTGATGGTGATGTAGTAGCGTCCAAGCGCCACTCAAAAAAAAAACTGCAGAGACAGCCGCGAACAGATTAGTTCATCTGATTGACCTCTCATTCGACTAATAAGAGCCTTGAATTGGGTTTCTGAAACCTTGAAGAACCAATGAATGAAAATCTAGGAAGGAGGACCCGCCTACTGTGAACGCAGGAGCCAATTGAAGCACAGAAATTCTGGCTGGGTGAAGCGATATTTACTGCTGCAGAAGGACTCTGTACGAATCTCCTACAGACCCAGGCTCACCCAGCAGCATGGAGAACACCCACAAGTGGGACCTGCACTCATTCCAGCAGAATAGACGGAGGCCGACGACAAAAGTCGTAAATCATTCACCAAAACGGCAATAATGGAATTATATTGATTGGGATCCACGAGCGGAGCAGCGTCGCGTTCGTCTGACGCGTGGGAAGAGCTGTTCACCACGACTCTGCTGCTTTGAAGAGGTAAGGTGTTATAAGCTAAATTATTATTTATCCCTGAAAACTGTAATCCAAAAATGACTTTTGACCAATCGGTAAATTACAACTGTACTGTGCACGAAATACGAAGTGCGTGCGCCGCGATAAACGGTTCATTTGCCGTGTTCGGACCGTGAACGCCCCCCCACCCCGCTGCAGAAGAGGAGCGGGGGGGGGGGGCACGGGCCGAACGCTCCCCGGTCCGCGGGGGGGAAGCATATCAGTCTATTCCATCATGTAGCGATGGCCCTCTTCTGTAGCGAGGGGGGGGGGCGTTCACGGTCCGTTCACGGTTACCCCCCCCCCCCCACACACACAGTAGCGAGGGGGGGGGGGAGCCGCTGTGAAAACATGCAAGGAAAAAAAAAAAGAGTGTATTCCGTCATGTAGCGAGGGCCGAATTTGGTCCTTGGTAGCGGGGGGGGGAACGACCCCCCGCCCACACACACAGACACAGACACAGCCCTGAGTGTGACCTTTCATTAGAGCCTAAAATGAAGATTCTACATTGAATTATTCAAAAGTTACAGACGTTTTTCCAAACTGTGCCATTTGGCACAATTTGGCACAGTTCCATAACGCCTGGGAACAGCCTGAGAACAAAGCTGTGTAAAATATTCATTTTTGGTGGTATTGTTACCAAATTTGGATCTCAGCTGGATAACACTTGGTTCTACATTTCTGTTGCATTTTCCAGCCGGATCGGACAGCTCTGTGTTATTTACAAGCATTTGTATCCAAAAAAACACTGTGTCCAATTTTTTTTCTTCAAGTTCAGTATGTTTAGATGACTGTAACTCAGTGGCCGGAGCACGTAGAGAGATTATATTTTTTTTGCCAAAAAATTCAAAGTGTTTTCTTTTAAATGAGACCAACCCCATGAAGATGCTGCAAAGGGTTGAATAACAGCTTTCGATTTACTTTGGGCACGTTATTTTTGAACATTTTTAGGAAAATTGCCCGGAGTGCAAGTGGTTAAGAAATGTTCACATATCTATGTCTAACCTTGTTTTTGTTTTTAATTTGCATTTTTTAACATTTATTTTAGCCATTTTTAAGTGGGAATGAATGTGGGGGTGTCCTAAAAAAGATGGGGGTGTCCTAATATATTTCTCACTATTTGTTTAGAATTACATTTTACAGAAAATTTGAAGAAAGTCTTTAATTCATTTTTGATCTTTTAGTTGTATTACATGAATCTCCCAGTATTTTTAACATTGATATTAAATATCCATATGTCCAAATATGTTAAAAAAAACACAGGTTTATACATGGTGTCTAAATTTTTTCACATGACTGTAGCACAAACTATAGCCTCCTTAATAATTAACATTAATGCTTCTATCTCATGGAATAGCTAATACTGACGAACGTTGCGACTTTTCTGATGAATCTTCAGGAAAATCAGGGTTCGCCTCTGTCAATAGTAACACTTAGAGATGTTTAATGACAGCAACATTTGCGTGAATGTTTGCAGAAGTGTTTGCAAACGACAGTTGGTAAAAATAAGCGACTGTTAGCTAATGTTTGCAACTGCGGCGGCATGAAATAAAGCGGCGTTGTTGAAGGTTTTAAGTAGAGTTTATTAAATCACACCGCCGTCACAGGATCCCCGCTCCGGCCCAAGTGTGTGCAGGCTGGAGCGGGATCCTCAGGCTCTCAGAGAAGAGACACAAAGTGCGTGTCTGCAGCAGCAGTTGAAGTGAGTCAGAGAGAGGATGAGTTACAGAACCTGTGCAGTATTTGTACCCAACTCAAACAATACATCAAAGCAAATTCACAGCAGTTGGTCTGATCAAAGGGACTGCAGAACAGGCATGAGACATTTGCATTTGTAAGACCTACATAACAATAGGCAGATGCAGCCTCTGCTCCAGCTTGCGGAACAAAGAGGTTACAAGGCACATCTACATATTGAACTGTCTCTAGGTCACAGCAAGGACAGGACGCATGAACACTATACATGAATGGCACATTACATCACGATACATGCGTGGCACATTGCATCACAATACACGCAGGGCACATTGCATCACAATACATGCAGGGCACATTGCATCACAATACATGAATGGCACATTACATCTCAGTAGTGCAGTGGGAAAAACCAAGAGAAAAGAGCTGACTGTCCTGTGTGTTGTGGGGGGGTTGAGTCAACCCGCCACAGCAACAGTGTTTACATGGCTAGAAAGATAAACTTTATTAATTCCCGAGGGGAAATTAATTTGTCTTAGCAAACAAACACACACACACCTAAAAAACCAAAAATATAAATAACTAAAGTTTAAAGCAAGTCACTAAAATGTAATACAATAAAATACAATTTTATTGTTTGTGACAATTAAAACAAATTTTCCACTGTTTAGGAATATTTGAGACCTTTTGTCAATTCCAGGTAAAATACACGATGAATGTCAGGTGAATCTTGGACCCAACCCTATCCACCTTATTCCTAGGCCACATGATGCCTTGCGTGAATTATGGTAGCAACTTCCGGTACTAGTTTAGAACATGTAGTTGTCACTGAAACGGAGCACTTTTCCTTGTTAAAAACAATGACTTCGGCATCAGAAATGCAGGAACACGGCCTCTTGCAGCTCAGAACAGTAACATAATCATACCACTTTCCACGACTAAGGAATGGAAAGATCGCCTTATAAAGTGGCCTCGTACACAGTAGCTCCGTTTGTTAGCACCGCTGCTAAGATGCTAACACTGTAAACAAATGACTTGTGCTGGTAAAATGGGTCACTTTGAGGACATTTTCAAAACTGATGTAACGTTATTTCCATACTCTGTATTGAAAGACCTTCAAAATGATATTTAATTTGTAGGTAGTGTGCAAAAACTGACTCAGAAAAAGATGATTTGTTTATATTTTAGCTAGGTTGAAAACTCGCATTCAATCGGTCAGGAGTTACGTCGTCGCAAAAACATAGGTATTTTTAGAAAGTACAATTTCTAAGCTTTAAAATGAAATAAAATGAACACCCATGGGGGGTTTCCTGGGACTTTGCTGCTACCAAACAAAAAGAGTCATGATTTATAACTTCTTGTGCCTGTAGCTCGTAATGACGTGGTGCACATTCTGACTCATTTTGCCAGCATGGGTCACATATATCAATGTCTCCACCGCAATAAAGTTGGCTGCATTTTGTTAAAATATGTTGGATATATTCAAATTTACCTCAGAGCAAACGTAGAGTCTAGTCAGAGCCACAAAGAACCACAACACTGTGCTTGGGTATTTTAAATTTGGGGTAAAACGTCAGATTTGTGACATTCATATAAGTGAAAACATACCTGGCTCTTGTCTTGGTGTCTGTACCACCGATCACATGAACAATCCTTTAGTTTTCAGTGCATGATGAGATGAGATGAGATGAGATTCAACTTTATTGTCATTACACATGTATGAATACAAGGTAACGAAACGTGACTTGGCATTTGGGCACGCTCTGCAGAGCGCATCCAAGGCCGGGGTCTACTCATTGCTGTTGAAGCCACAGATTTAGCTGTGCTTATCTGTGAGGAGCCTCACACCATGAACACCAGCAAGTTCCAGAACTATGCAAAAACATTCAAAAATACAAAAACTACAAGTGCTGAAATTAGCTGCCACTTGAGTGGGAAACACGTACAGCTGTGGACAAAATTGTTGGTACCCCTCTGTTAATGAAAGAAAAACCCACAATGGTCACAGAAATAACTTGATTCTGACAAAAGTGGTAATAAATAAAAATTATATGAAAATTACTTTACTTTTACTTTACTAATAATTACTTTAAAAAACAAACTCATGAAACAGGCCTGGACAAAAATGATGGTACCCCTAGAAAAGATTGAAAATAATGTGACCATAGGGACATGTTCAACCAAGATGTGTCCTCTAATTAACATTACAGGTGTCTACAAACTTGTAATTAGTCAGTCAGCCTATTTAAAGGGTGACAAGTAGTCACTGTGCTGTTTGGTGACATGGTGTGTATCACACTAAACATGGATCAGAGGAAGCAAAGGAGAGAGTTGTCTCAGGAGATTAGAAAGAAAATTATAGACAAGCATGTTAAAGGTAAAGGCTATAAGACCATCTCCAAGCAGCTTGATGTTCCTGTGACTACAGGTGCACATATTATTCAGAAATTTAAGATCCACAGGATTGTAGCCAACCTCCCTGGACGTGGCCGCAGGAGGAGACGGATAATACGAATGGTAACAAAAGAGCCCAGAACAACCTCTAAACACATTCATGGTGAACTCCAAGGTGAAGGTACATCAGTGTCAGATCGCACCATCCGTCGTTGTTTGAGCCAAAGTGGACTTCATGGGAGACGACCAAGGAGGACACCACTGTTGAAAACAAATCATAAAAAAGCCAGACTGGAATTTGCCAAACTGCATGTTGACAAGCCACAAAGCTTCTGGGAGAATGTCCTATCAACAGACGAGACAAAACTGGAACTTTTTGGCAAGGCACATCAGCGCTATGTTCACAGACGCAAAAATGAAGCATACCAAGAAAAGAACACTGTCCCTATTGTGAAACATGGAGGAGGTTCTGTTATGTTCTGGGGCTGCTTTGCTGCATCTGGCACAGGGTGTCTTGAATCTGTGCAGGGCACAATGAAATCTCAAGACTATCAAGGTATTCTAGAGAGAAATGTGCTGCCCAGTGTCAGACAGCTTGGTCTCAGTTGCAGGTCATGGGTCTTGCAACAGGATAATAACCCAAAACACACAGCTAAAAACACCCAAGAATGGCTAAGAACGAAACATTGGACTATTCTAAAATGGCCTTCTATGAGCCCTGATCTAAATCCTATTGAACATCTGTGGAAGGAGCGGAAACATGCCGTCTGGAGAAGGCATCCTTCAAACCTGAGACAACTGGAGCAGTTTGCTCATGAGGAGTGGGACAAAATACCTGCTGAGAGGTGCAGAAGTCTCATTGACAGTTACAGAAATCGTTTGATTGCAGTGATTGCCTCAAAAGGTTGTGCAACAAAATATTTAATTAAGGGTACCATCATTTTTGTTCAGGCCTGTTTCATGAGTTTGTTTTTTAAAATAATTTTGTTGAACCACAATTCAAAAGCATTGTCTGATTTTCATTGGTTAATTTTCATAGAATTTTTATTTATTACCACTTTTGTCAGATTCAAGTTATTTCTGTGACCATTGTGGGTTTTTCTTTCATTAACAAAGGGGTACCAACAATTTTGTCCACGTGTGTATGTGGACTATACATTAAAATGAATTTGAAAAACTTTTAAAAATGCTATTTTAAATGCCCCTGCTACTCCACTCAAACTGACTGATTTAATACTACCGCAGCCAAAACCAGAAGTTCAGTCCATAATCGTTCAAACAGCAGCACCCCCAGGAATAAGGTTTATCAAAAGGGTGAGCAAACTCTCCCCAGTTTTCAGATTTCAAGGGTCTATAAAGGTTCTTACACAGTTGCTAGGTTTTACTCCTTGGCGAGTCAAAAAGAACTTTTGGCATGTGTCATGTTTGCCCCTTCGGGGTGGAGAGAACAGACCCAGACGCTGAACTGTGAGCTTATGAAGTTTATTAACAAAACAACAAACAAAGTTCCAACAAGATACTCAAAATAACCAAGTGACAAAGAAGGGCAAACTGACACGGATAGAACATCAGAGCAGATACGGGGCTCTGACGTGGATGAGAGAGGCTGGGAATCAGCCTGATCAGATGTGGCCGCAACAAGGAAAATATCCAACAGTTTCCCTTAAATATGGATGGAAACCCATTACATTAATGTAGACAATCTGAGCGAGCAAAAAAAAAGTGAGGAGACAATTAGATCAGCTGAAGGAGATGAGGGAGCTGGCAGCTGACAGGCCACGCCCCGCAGAGTGAAACTCATGAGGCCATTGACAGCTGTCAACCCCGAGAGGAAGGAAAAAAGGAAATGGCAAGATACAAATATGCGACAAATGGTAAATAAGGACAAGTAACCCCCAAACATATGAGTACAAAACTACAGTGAATGTAAACGGAAAAATAAGCCAAACAACAGATGATACAGAAAATGTGAAAACCAACTACAAATAAAATAACAAGAATTAGAACTCTAAAGTACAACATTATACAAATAAAGAAAGAAAGGAGCACGGTGGAATCCCCCCATGCTCAGATGTGACAAGCATGTATCCCACGGAGTGGTGAATGCTGAATGTTCACAAACATTCTCCCTTTTGGAGGTTTCGTCAGGGTTCGGAAAAGGTTACACAACAGGTCGGGAACAGTTTTTATAGTCCCAACCAGAAATTTTGAGCATGCTAAAATCTTCTTTGCGATAAGACAAACTGTGACTTTAAAAACTGTTGGCAGACTGTTCTGTAACCTTTTATGAACCCTGATGAAACCCCAAAATTTGTTCAATAGCATCCACCAGTCCGTGAGATACTAGCTTAACATTATCTTCCAAGTTGCTTTTTTTGTAGAAAGCCTCCTAGAAAAGAGATATATAAGGTCTAGAACAAATATGAAAAATGCATTAACTCAATACATTTTTGATAATTTCTTTGGTAAAATATTGGTCAGTCTTACTAAATTAATACTGTAATGTATTAATTTTAGTTTTGACAATGATTCAAAGGCTAGAATAAGAAAAGATTTAAAAGATTTTCCTTGATGTGAATAATGCATTGTTCACCAGGAAGAAGAAAAGGTTCGTAATCCATCATAGTATGTACCATAATCCAATCTGCTCCGTCTAATAATACACTTGAAATGAGCTCTGTTCTGAAGTAGAACAGGCAACAAGTCAAATGAAAGAGGATGTAAAGTGTCCCGTGTCCGAATGGAGCTCATCCTATACATCATCTGCTTTCCCAGGCTTTGTCAGAGAAGGTCAGTGGAGTGCACCCTCCAGTGGAGATGTTACAGCTATTTTCTGCTGTGTTTTAGCTCTTCTTAATGGAATGTTTGCCTCGAGCTATCATACCCACAGCATGGCTAATTAATCGGAGTAATTATTTGCTTAGACAGACAAAATGAGCATTTTGTCTGCATTCGGCAGTTTTCAACAGGGGAACATTGTGTCCGGATGAGGGCATGGACACTAAAGCATGATAACTGGGGAAGTAAAGTGGGGCTAATGATTTGTTAATGCACTGAGCTTCTATTTCATAATTCTTTTAGTGTATGGGAGTGTGTGCTGTAGCACTGTGTCACATTCTTGAGGATGTAGGAATTTGGAGTCTGGGAAATTTTGTGCTTTTGGACAGACACTAATTAACTATATGACATGAGCTACAGTGAGGAACACTGATGCTGCAACTTTTTTTTAGAATCCTGATTAACTTACAAAGATTAAAATTTAGCTTTTATAAGAAGCTGTAAGATTGAACGGGTGTAGGGGGCTCTGGATAGAGGTAGTACCCTTGATGCGTCGCATGCTGCTTCCTACCTGGTAGGGTGGATGGGCATCACTGATCCTCATCCATCTCCTAAATCTCTCACATGTTGGCTCCAAGTGCACACCCTGGTACACCGCTTCAGCTGGCGGGCTAAACCATATGATGGGGTAATGGTGACACAGCGTCACTGAGTGAATATCTTCCTAAAAAACGCCATCGGTCAGGGTAGAAGGGCACCAGAAGGAGTTCAACGACGATGTGTCCACGATCAAGGTGAGCCACTGTGATTGTGGGATATCGGCTGTTATCTAACTTGGAAAGGGATGGGTGCCACCAAGTTTAAACTGCCCTAGACACACCACATGATGAAGAGAACTACCAATCTCATATTGGATTGGTCGTCGCCCAGACCAAGGACTGCACCTTCCACTATTCACCAGGGTGAAGGTAAAAAGTATGCTACTGGTGAACAGAAACAGCCAAGCAAAATCAGAGGGAGAAACAACATCACTGTGGGGACGTGGAATATCAGATCACTGTATGCTACTGGAAAAGTGAAAGAACTCACACATGAAATGTCAATGTACAACTCTGTGAGGTAAGATAGAAAAAAAATTGGGGAATTCACTACAGATGAAGGACAAAAGATCTACTTTAGTGGCAAAGAAGACAAGCATGAACATGGAGTTGGATTTCTGGTCCACAGGAGCATAGTGGGTAGTGTCTTAGGATGCCGCCCTATTTCCAGTTGATTGATCACCATATGGCTGAGAGCAGTCCCCTTCAACATCACCGTTGTGCAAACATATGCCCTTACAGTCGATTATAATGAAAATGAAGTGGAGGCCTTCTATGACCAACTACAAAATGTCCTTGACCAAACACCAAAAAAAGGACATACTGATAGTACAAGGTGACTGGAATGCCATAGTGGCCAAGGACTCAGCCAGGGACTGGCACGGCACATGCGGTGAACACAGCAACAGAGAAACCAATGATACAGGTGTCAAACTTCTAGAATTTGCCAACTACAATGACCTGCTCCTGGCAAACACCTACGCCCTTTTTAAAGCTTCCAGAATATGGACATGGGGCAGCCCATCTGGTAAACTTCACAACCAGACTGACTACGTTCTTGTGAAGAAACTCTTCTGGTCTTGTATTTACATTGCCAGAACAAGGAGTTTCCCAGGGGCAGATATTGGAAGCAAACATGACTTGCTTATGATGACCTTCCACATTAATTTCAAGAAGATCGTGAAACAGAAAGTAATCAGACTGAGAGTTGAGCTGGAAAAGCTGAAAGATTCCAACATTGTGGAATCCTTTCAGGCTATGATAGGAGGGAAATTTGCACTCCTTATAATACTGGGCAGGAAGAAGCGCTAGATAAAATGACAAACAAGTTCTCCACAGCAGTTACAAACACAGCTATGGAAATACTTGGAAAACATCACCCAAAGAAGAAGTCATGGATAACTAACAAGATACTTAACATGTGCAATGAAAGAAGAAGGCTAAAGAGCAAAAGGCACAACTCCCAAGGAGCTGAACAGTACAGACAAATAGGGCTGCAACGATTAGTCGACCTTGTCGATAATGTCGATCATAAAAATTTGTCGACGCAGATTTTTATTGTCAACAAGTTGTTTAATTTTAAAGTTTATGTGCATGCCACGGAAATGTTCAGTTTAACTGTTCCAGAAAAGAAGAAGAGGAATGCATCATGGCGACATGGAGAGAAAATCACAGAGAAGGCCAAAAGTTTCCAAAGTATGGGAGGATTTTACTGAAAATAAATAAATGAAACAAGTTAAATGTAAACTGTAAAGCAGTGTTGTCATATCACAGCTGCACTACAGTGATGCATCCATTCCCTCCTCATCTCTGTTCCTTTGTCTCCGCTACCTGTCAGTGGGCTGCACCGGTAAGGTTAACACGTAAAGTTAGTGCTTCTTATTTTCAATGAGCGACTCTCTCAGCTTTAGAAAGCTGACCACACTATTAGTACATGGTATTTAAATAGTTTACCTGCTGATGGACAATAATGTCTCTTTGACAATAGTAGTTGTTGATAGCTGACCTGCGTCCGTTATGCTAGGTAATATGTTAACTGCAGTAAATGGGTGAATTACATGAGCAGCTTATTCTTTTTCGTATTCTCTACTATTGCCATGGTAATATCAGCCCTCATTCTGAATATTAGTGCATCTCAGTAAATCAGAAGAGCATGATTTGTAATTTAATTAAAAAAGGATCACCATAATCATCACAAATAAATTAAAATGGCTTGATAAATATTTCACTGTATGTGTACTGATATTTAAAGTGTTTGTAAATTTATTTTGGACCTGAAGAAGTTATTTTAATTTTCATCTGAAGCCTAATTAAACTTTTAAACTTCTAGACCCAGCAAAGTTTCAAACAGGATGGACTAGCTTGTTATTTTCTTTTTTTTACTTTAATGAAGTTGCATATTACTCTAGTTTGTTTTGAACATTCAGCATTACAACAGCCCTTTATGGAGTAGCAAAGGCTGCTATTTGAGTTTTGGCGCTTTGTTTTGAGGGTTAAAAGACTGCCCTTTAGCATCTATTATTTAATTGGATTGCTACAATCACTTCTAATTAAACTGTTAAGTTCAAGTTTCCAACTCATGTTTGATGGGTCATTATTTTATTTAGCTATGGGAACTTGTTATAATAGGCTACATTATATTAAGGCAGGGACTGATAACAAAGTGATATTCACAAGTTTGCAGGCTTACTTATCTTTACTTTCGGCGCCACATGAGTTGGCTGCCCTTTTGCAACAGCGGCTCAATTCTGAGTTTTTGTTCTTTTTTGTTTACTATCTGTCTCTTTCTGGTCAAACTTTCTGATCCTACGACACCTTATCCATCACGGACACACAGATCGCTGCACTGCTGCTGATATCAGTCTGATATTCAGCTCATATTGCAAATGTCTCCCGAGCCGGTGGACAAAGCCGTTGTTTACTGCAGGAGATGGTATGGCAGCAATCAGCTGTTCGCACTCAATTGCCCCATGGTGCTAACGCAAAAACTCGATATACCAAGAGAAATCAGGTGAAAACGACGCAGGTGTCGGGCTGGAGTAAGGCAACGAGCAAGGAATACAAGGTGCAGATCTGTCCTTTTATCCGTTATCCTGGGGAATGTACAAGTGCTACTTAATAAGACGGACAAGCTAGCGGCCATGTCCCATTACGAAAGCATCTTCAGAGAGATTAGCATGATGTTGTTTACTGAGAACTAGCAACAGATGCTAACATCGAACTGGAGGGTTTCCACACAATACAGGCAGACCGGAGACCAGACAGTGGGAAGACAGGGGGTGGAGGAGTGATAATGTATGTGAACAACAGATGGTGTAACCCTGGGCACATCATGGTTAAAGAGCAACACTGCAGCAAAGACATTGAGTTGCTAGCTGTTCCAGTTCATCTCCCTAGGGAATACTCACACGTGATCTGCATTGTTATTTATGCAAATCCGTCTGCGAACGCTTGGGCAGCGCGTGACGCCATCCACTCAGTCACTGCAGGCTGCTGACACAACACCCAAATGCTCTCCTCCTCATCTCGGGTGATTTTAACCATACTTTACTGTTCTCCATTCTGCCCACGTTCACCCAGTATGTCATGTGCCACACTAGAGACAATAAAACACTGGACTTATTTTATGCAAACGCTAAGGAGGTGTACACCTCATCGCTATTCCTCCCGCTCGGAAGATCGGATCACAACTTGGTTCACCTCCTGCCCGTGTACAAACCCCTAGTACACAGACAACCTCCGGTTACCTGCATAGTGAAAGTATGGTCTGAGGAGGCGATGGACACTCCAAAGGACTGTTTTGAAACCACTGCATGGGAGAAGCTCTGCCATCCACATGGTGAGGACATCGACAGCCTCACACACACCATCACAGACTACATTAACTAAAAGGATCTTCAGGTCGGGAAACAGGGAGGAGCTGAAGTCAGTACAGAGGGAGCTAAGGAGGAAGATTAGAGAGGGTAAGGACAGCTACAGAAAGAAGATGGAGTACAAGCTGCAACAGAGTGACATCAGAGGGGTCTGGAGAAGCGTCAAAACCATCTCTGGGCTCCAGAATACCTCCTCCCAGGCCACGGGGGGCAGGGAGTGGGTGAACAACCTGAACCTGTTTTTTAACAGGTTTGACCAACTGCTCTCCCCTCCACCTGCACACCAACCACTGCTGCCTCTACCGTCATCTAGTCCTGCTGTCCACCCCCCCCAACACCCCCCCCACTCCCAGCACACAGCCACCCTGACCCTCACTAAGACCCGGGTGAGGGCGAAGCTGAGGAAGATCAAGGTGAGGAAGGCCTCGGGTCCGGACTGCATCAGCTCAAAGCTCCCCAAGTCCTGCACAGACCAGCTGTGTGGGATTGTGGAACACATCTTCAGCCTGAGTCTGAAGCTGGGGAGGGTACCACAGCTGTGAAAAATATCCTGTGTGGTACCCGTACCAAAGACCTCCCACCCCAAACACCTGAACAGCTACAGACCAGTGGCCCTCACATCACACCTGATGAAGACCCTGGAGAGGCTGCTCCTTGCCCACCTCCGCCCCCTGGTGGGACCAGCGATGGATCCACTCCAGTTCACCTACCAGCATGACGTCAGAGTGGAGGATGCAGTGATCTTCCTCCTACACCGTTCCCTGGCCCACCTGGAGAAGCCTGGGAGCATGGTGAGGATCATGTTCTTTGATTTCTGCAGTGCTTTCACTACCATCCAACCGGTGATCCTGAAGGACAAGCTGCTGTGTGCAGGGTTGGACCAGCATCTGTCATCGTGGATTCTGGACTACCTCACAAACTGGCCACAATTTGCGAGAACCAAGGATTGTGTGTCCGACACTATCATCTGCAGTACGAGTACCCCCCCAGGGAACAGTTGTGGCTCCCTTCCTGTTCACCCTTTATACTGCGGACTTTTCAATTCAATTCAATTCAATTCAATTCAACTTTATTTATATAGCGCCATTTCACAACAACAGTCATCTCATAGCACTATCAACTGTAGGGGGAACCCCCACAGTTGCAGAAAGACCCCAGCAATCAGGCGATCTCCTGTGAGCAAGCACTTGGCGACGGTGGAGAGGAAAAACTCCCTTTTAACAGGAAGAAACCTCCAGCAGAACCAGGCTCAGGGAGGGGCAGTCATCTGCTGCGACTGGCTGGGGGGTGAGGGGATAGAGAAGATGAAAAGAACAGACATGTAGAGAGCAAACAGCACAATGGGGACTCAATCTATGAGAGAGAACAAACAAATGTTAATGACCAGCAAAAAAAAAAAATTCATTGAGAGTGTTTTCACACAACGCACCACACTGCCATCTACAGAAGTTCTCTGACAACTCTGCAATTGTCCGCCTCATCTCTGATGGAGATGATGTGGAGTACAGAGGACTTATTCAGGACTTTATGGACTGGTGCCACCAGAACTGCCTCCAGATCAATGCGAGGAAAACTAAGGAACTGGTGGTGGACTGCCGCAGGCGAGGACAACCCCCCACAGTACCAGTAAACATCCAGGGAACAGACATTGAGATGGTGACATACTACAAGTACCTGGGTGTTCATCTGAATAATAAACTAGACTGGTCACACAATACTGACATGCTCTACAAGAAGGGACAGCGCAGGCTGTTCCTCCTGAGGAGGCTCAGGTCTTTTGGTGTACAAGGGGCACTCCTGAAGACCTTCTACAATTCAGTGGTGGCATCAGCCATCACATTTGGAGTGGTCTGCTGGGGCAACGGCATCATGGCACCCAGCAGGAAGAGACTGAATAGACTGATCAAAAAAGCTCTGTCCTGGGGCGGCGCCTTGACCCAGTGGAGGAGATAGGAGAGATAAGGATGGTGGCTAAGCTGTCATCTCTGCTGGAGTCCGAGTCCCACCCCATGCAGGACACACTGAATGCACTGAGGAGCTCATTTAGCAGTAGGCTGTACCAGCCTAGGTGTGCGACCGAGGGGTTTCACGGGTCCTTCCTACCTACGGCTGTGAGACTTTATAACCTAACCAGGGCTGCTCGTAGAGGTCATATTGAATGCACAAAACGTAACAAACTTGCACAATAATGGCCCCCTCCATTATACAACTAGGACAGTATCAGTCGCTACAGAGGGTGACAACTAAGCTGATTCAAATATGAAATATACTGTATGGGTACATATTCATACTATGTGGGGTAACTGAATAGACAATTATGCTGTTTATTCTATCTAGCTACAATGCTCCGCACTGTGTATATTTCGGTGTACATATGTACACTACCGTTCAAAAGTTTGGGGTCACTTAGAAATTTCCTTATTTTTGAAAGAAAAGCACTGTTTTTTACAATGAAGATAACTTTAAACTAATCAGAAATACACTCTAATATCTAATATACATTGCTAATGTGGTAAATGACTATTCTAGCTGCAAATGTCTGGTTTTTGGTGCAATATCTACATAGGTGTATAGAGGCCCATTTCCAGCAACTATCACTCCAGTGTTCTAATGGTACAATGTGTTTGCTCATTGCGTCAGAAGGCTAATGGATGATTAGAAAACCCTTGTGCAAGCATGTTAGCACAGCTGAAAACAGTTTAGCTGGTTAGAGAAGCTATAAAACTGACCTTCCTTTGAGCAGGTTAGTATCTGGAAAAAATTATTATTTCAAATATAAATCATTATTTCCAACCTTGTCAATGTCTTGACTATATTTTCTATCCATTTTACAACTCATGGTGGTAAATAAGTGTGACTTTTCATGGAAAACACAAAATAATTGTCTGGGTGACCCCAAACTTTTGAACGGTAGTGTATATTCACTACTCTTATTATTTTATCTTTTGAATTATTGCTCTGAGTGTTACTGTCCCTGTGCTGTTGCAATCCTGGAATTTCCCCATTGTTAAAGGCTTATCTTATCTCATCTTATCTTATCTTAAACAGGTGAAGTAAAATATGACCTGGAGCCCTGAACATGAGCCGTGCCAACAGGAAGCAGAGATGGCGGACATGAGAGAAATAATTGCGATTAAGCCATCTTTATTGTCATTCAAATCCATACAGCCAATCATGTACAGTAGAACAAAATTATGTTTCTCTTATCTGCAATGTTAATCACACACATATATATAGAATCAGAGGGGTCGCTGCCATGCAAGGGACCGCATCAAATTTCCCTCCACTGTTCCATTATTGCTGAGCACCAAGCTGGACGGTAGGAAGTTCCGCTTTTTTATATGGTCTTCGGCATGACCCAGCTGGGATTTGAACCCCGGCCTCCCGGGTGTGGGGCAAGTGCTCTACCAACTGAGCCACCACTCCAGTCAACTAATCAAAAAAAAACAGTCGTTAGATTAGCCGACTACCAAAATAATTGTTAATTGCAGCCCTACAGGCAAATAAACAATAGCATCAGGAAGACCATGAAACATGCAAAAGAAAGCTGCTTGGATCAGAAATGTGAGTAGATCGATGCAAACCTACCAAATAACAATACAAAACAAGCCTACCAGGATGTAAAGAATCTCACATCTACCAAACAAGGAAGAGCTAGCACCATCCAAGACAATGCTGGAAAGTGTCTCACTGAAGAATGAGAAATCCTCACATGCTGGACAGAATACTGTTCTGAACTGTACAATCAAGATACACAGAGCGATCTAGCTGTGCCAGTCGGCCCTCACTCAACCAACCAAGATGACTTCCCATTTTTTCTGGAAGAGATAGAAGCAGCAGTGAAGTCACTCAAGAAAGGCAAATCAGCAGGCATGGATAACATACCAGTCAAGCTTGTACAAGCAGGAGGAGATGTCATGATTGAGGTTCTCTATATCACCTGCAATAGAATCTGGTGTACCGGAGAATGGCCAACCCAGTGGATACAGTCATTAATAACACAACATAACAAAAATAATTTTTTTGTAAGTTGTCTGTATTTTTTCAACTGATTTAAGACAGTTTTGCACTGCTGAATCCGAAAATGACATCTGTTTCTCTCGATCAGGTCAGATGTTTATGCTAAGCTGTAAGCAGTTGTACAGTTGTACTGTAAATTGAATAGCAGACATTGATAAAGGTAAGGTTCAGGTTCAGGTTCAGGTTACTTTATTTGTACCCGTAGGTAGATTTGTTTTGCAGTCTGGTGACATCCATATTTACAAGCCACTAATTACATTCAACATAGACACAAACACAGGCACACATCTTACAAAATAGGTAAATATAAAATATGTACAATATAATTTTTATAGCTTGTTCAACTCTTTGACAGCAGCAGGGACAAAGCTGTTTTTGTAGCGCTGGGTTTTGCTTTTTGGGACAGCAAACCTCCGTCTGGAGGGAAGAAGCTGAAAGTTGCAGTGCAAAGGGTGGGAGTCATCATTTAAAATCGAGTCGGCCATCCTCTGTACTTGTCTGGTGTACAGGGATGTCAGGCTCAGCTGTGACTCACCAAGCAAACGACTGGACCATCTAACTACCTGATCAAAGGATTTCCTCTGTTTCAGTTTTATCTGACCAAACCATGACATTAAAGAAAAGGATAAAACAGATTCAATAAAAGCCCGATAAAACATTGTCATTATGGTTCGGTCAATTTGGAAGCGTGCAAGTTTCCTCAAACAATGCAAATGTTGCTGACCCTTTTTGCACACCCTTTCACAGTTCACTTCAAAGTTTAATTTACTATCAATAATCGTCCCAAGATATTTGTACGATTGTACACATTCGGTGGTCTGGCCTTTTAGTATGGTGACTTTGTGCCTGGGAGTTTTCCTCCTAAAGTCAATAATCATATCTTTCGTTTTTGTTGTAAGTACATGTAAATTGAATGTTACATCATCATTGTTCAAAATTCAGAGAATTTCAAGAAATAAAAAAGAATTTTGCATCATATAAAGTGAAAATACCCATACATGTAAACAAAAATGTAAAAAACATGTGGCCATAGTTCAAAATGTTGACCTGATTGAGCAAAACCAATGTGATTTTTGGATTCAGCACATCAAAGTTGTCCTAAATCAGCTAAAAAAAACTTAGACAATGAATTTGGTGTTCCATCCATCCATCTTCTACCGCTTTTCCGGAGGTCCGGGTCGCGGAGGCAGCAGTTCAAGCAGAGAAGCCCAGACTTCCCTCTCCCCAGCCACCTGCTCCAGCTCTTCAGAGGGGATACCAAGGCGTTCCCAGACTAGCTGGGAGACATAGTCTCTCCACCGAGTCCTGGGTCTGCCCCGGGGTCTCCTCCCAGTGGGACGTGCCTGAAACACCTCAAGTGGGAGGCGTCCAGGAGGCATCCTAATCAGATGCCCATACCACCTCAACTGACTCCTTTCAATGTGGAGGAGCAGCGGTTCTACTCTGAGCCTCTCCCGGATGACTGAGCTCCTCACCCTATCTCTGAGGGTGAGTCCAGCAATCCTACGGAGAAAGCTCATTTCAGCCGCTTGTATCCGCGATCTCGTTCTTTCGGTCATTACCCAAAGCTCGTGACCATAGGTGAGAGTAGGAACGTAGATTGACTGGTAAATCGACAGCTTTGCCTTAGAACTAAGCTCCCTCTTCACCACAACAGACCGGTACAACGTCCGCATCACTGCAGATGCTGCTCCAATCCGTCTGTCGATCTCTCGCTCCATTTTCCCCTCACTCGTGAACAAGACCCCAAGATACTTAAACTCCTCCACTTGGGGCAGGAGCCTGTCCCCAACCCGGAGAGGACAATCCACCTTTTTCCGGCTGAGGACCATGGACTCGGACTTGGAGGTGCTGATTCTCATTCCAGCCGCTTCACACTCAGCGGCAAACCGTCCCAGCAAGAGCTGTAGGTCATTGCTGGATGAAGCCAACAGGACAACATCATCTGCAAACAACAGAGATGAGATCCTGTGGTCACCAAGCATGACACCCTCCATTCCCTGGCTGCGCCTAGAAATCCTGTCCATAAAAATTATGAACAGGACCGGTGACAAAGGGCAGCCCTGGCGGAGTCCAACTCTCACTGGGAATGACTCCGACCGAGTGTTGGCAATGCGAACTAAACTCTCACAACGGTCGTACAGAGACCGAATAGCTCGTAACAACAAGCCCGATACCCCATACTCCCGAAGCACCCCCCACAAAAATCCACGAGGGACGCGGTCAAATGCCTTCTCCAAGTCCACAAAACACATGTAAACTGGTTGGGCAAACTCCCACGAACCCTCAAGAATTCTCGAGAGGGTAAAGAGCTGGTCCGATGTGCCACGGCCAGGACGAAAACCACATTGCTCCTCCTGAATCCGAGGTTCGACCAACGGCCGGACTCTCCTCTCCAGTACCTTGGCATAGACCTTCCCAGGGAGGCTGAGGAGTGTGATCCCTCTAAAGTTGGAGCACACCCTCCGGTCCCCTTTTTTGAAGAGAGGAACCACCACCCCGGTTTGCCATGCCAAAGGCACTGCCCCCGACCTCCACGCAATGTTGCAGAGGCGTGTCAACCATGACAACCCAACAACATCCAGGGCCTTGAGGTACTCGGGGCGAATCTCGTCCACCCCCGGGGCCCGGCCACCAAGGAGATTTTTAACCACCTTGGCGACCTCAGCCCCTGTGATAGGCGAGTCATCCCCCTCGTCCCCAAACCCTGCTTCCTCTGTGGAAGGCGTATCAGTGGGATTGAGGA
Source organism: Pholidichthys leucotaenia (assembly GCA_020510985.1). Classification (NCBI taxonomy): domain Eukaryota; kingdom Metazoa; phylum Chordata; class Actinopteri; order Cichliformes; family Pholidichthyidae; genus Pholidichthys; species Pholidichthys leucotaenia. The sequence continues at coordinate 189,790,817 of CM035836.1, forward strand.
GATCCTCGAAGTATTCCTTCCACCGCCCGACGATATCCCCAGTTGAAGTCAACAGTGTCCCATCCGCACCATACACAGTGTGGACGGGGAGCTGCTTTCCCCTCCTGAGCCGCCGAACAGTTTGCCAGAATCTCTTTGAAGCCGACCGAAAGTCTTGTTCCATGGCCTCACCGAACTCCTCCCATACCCGGGTTTTTGCTTCAGCAACCACCCGAGCTGCACTCCGCTTGGCCTGCCGGTACACCTCAGCTGCTTCGGGAGTCCCACAAGCCAACCAAGCTTGATAGGACTCCTTCTTCAGCTTAATGGCCCCCCTCACCACTGGTGTCCACCACTTGGTTCGGGGGTTGCCACCACGAGATGCACCGACCACCTTGCGGCCGCAGCTCTGGGCTGCCGCTTCAACAACAGAGGTGGAGAACATGGCCCATTCAGACTCCATGTCTCCAGACTCCCTCGGAATGTGGTTGAAGTTCTTCCGGAGGTGGGAGTTGAAGACCTCCCGGATTTGGTGTTGACCAGTGTAATTACACTACCAAAGAAAGGGAAGCTGCAGTTGTGCCAAAATATCACACAGCCTTATTAGCCATCCCAGCAAAGTTATGCTGAAAGTACTTTTGAACAGGCTCAAACCACAAGGAGAGAATATCATTGCAGAGGAACAGACTGGCTTCATATGGGGAAGAAGTACCATTGAACAAATATTGAACTTGAGAATACTCATGGAAAAGTACCTGCAGCATCAGCAAAACCTGTATCATGTCTTTATTGACTTTAAAAAGGCTTTTGACAAAGTTTGGCACCAGGCACTGTGGACTATCTTGTACAAGTACAACATCAGTGCTAATCTCATAAACATCATCAAGAACCTGTATGACAAAGCCACCAGCGCAGTACTCTACAATGGCAGCACTGAAGATTTTTTCAGAACTACTGTTGGAGTCAGGCAGGGTTGTTTACTGTCGCCAGCCGTCTCTTCCTGGAGAAGACCTTGAACGATGCTCTGGAGAATCACCAAGGCTCAAGCAGTATTGGAGGAAGAACACTCACCAACTTATGCTTTGCCAGTGACATTGATGGATTAGCGGGAACTGAAAAAGAACTTGAAAACCTAGAGGAACAGCTGGATAGAACATTAACAGCTCATGGAATGGAGATTAGTGCTGAAAAAAAAAAAATCATGACCAACAACCAAGATGCCTTCAAGAGAGAAATCAAAGTAAGAGCTCAAAAACTTGAAGCAGTCACCAGCTTCAAGTATCTTAACAGATGAAGGGTCGAGGAAAGAAGTGCTTGCAAGAATAGCACTGACCAGGCTGAAGAAAATTTGGAAGGACAGGAACATCACCGACAAGCACAAAGTATGCCTGCTGCGTTCATTGGTCATCTCAACCTTCCTCTATGCATGTGAATCATGGATTGTTATTGTAGTGATCTGGACAGGGTCAGACCCTGTCCACGCTTTATATTCTTTGTTGTTCTCATTGTTATCATTACTGTTGTTATCATCATTGGTGTTTTTGCTCTCACCTCAGTTTTCATTATCACTGTTATTATATCACCTTCTCAGTTACGTTTGTATGTTGTATATGTTTTCCCCACGTCATCATCGTTTCTGAGTTGGCTTTATTTTGACAGTGGCTTTGTTTATTTCCTTCCTCGCTTAGCTCATCCTCATTTAACTAATTATTTTTCACAGCTGTTCTACTTTAGTTAATTATGTTCATCTCTATTTATTGATGCCACTCCCTTATCTTTGTGTTGGGTCCTAGTTCCTTTGTCCTGTGTTCACACAATGTTCTCCTTTTTTCACTGTTTGGGTTTCCTCCCCTAGCATTACTGCACTACAGCCGTTGTAGCTCATTTTTATATTTCAGCTCTCATGCTGCATTTATTTCCAAAAAATCATGGTTAAATATCGCCCAGCGAGTGAGTCCATTTATCTGCCCCAGAGGGGCGCTTATGACAGTAGGACCCAACCAAAAAAAGGACTCAGCGGGCAAAGGGAGGTCGGTGGCTGGTGGTCCCAATGTGGATGAGCAGTGGGCAGCCCAGTTCATCCAGGACTTTGTCTCGGACGTGTGCACCTCCCGCATGCAGGAGGATGCCCTGGAGTGCCTGGACACCACAGCTGGGATAGTGGAGGCACTTCTCGGTCTATGGAGATACCCTGAGCTAGCGGGACGTCTGGGCACCGTTTCAAACCTCCACCGGACATAACGTGAGCTGGTGAGGAAGTTATGTGGGGCATTGGAGTTTTTGCTGACGGCGCAGTGTTCCCTGACTCCGACATCCCTTTTTCCTCACTGCTCACCAGCATCGCAGCCACACCATGGGCGTGGGAGGTGTTCACCCAAAACACCGGAGACTGTACTGACAAGACAGCATACCTTGGCCTCGATGTCTTCAACACGTCCTCGCCACTCACCAGTCCCGGCATCCTGGAAGCTTGTGCCAACGATGAAACATTCCGTTTTCCACAGTTTCCACACACCTTTCATCCACTCCAACACGAGTTTCTCGCCAGGTGGTCACTGCAGCCACCTGGAGTGATTTGTCTGGTCCTCCCGCGGTAGCTTCAACAGTGGCGGCAGCCTCAGCAACAACAGAACTGGGGACAAGGCAAGTACTATTTTCACATTTTTTAACATCTAATAGTGAGAAGTCTTGCCTTGTTCTCAGTGAGGAGCCTCAGCAGCTGCTTCCAATTGTTGCTGAGCCCTAATTTTTTGTTGTTGCTGCTGCCTCCATACCTCCATCCTCATCTGTGTCTTCACTCTCCTTTTCTCTGAGCACCACATCAGAGAGGGTGGATGTCAGCACGCCCGATGCCCCACCAGCAGCAGCCATCTCCATGAATGGGATCCAAGCAGCTGTAGCCTCTCTGTTCTGGAGATCTTCATCAGCTGTTTCGCCAGCTCCTCTGATCTTCTCATCAGCTGTTACGTTGGCATTTCAGTTCGAGAGCTCCTCGTCTGTCGCCACGTCAGCTCCTCTGCTGCAGAACTCTTTTGCTGATGTTCCACCAGTTCCTCTGGCCTGGAGCTTCCCCTCTGATGTTCCTGCTGCTTCACTGTAGACCTCCTCGCCTGCAGCTCATCCCAAGATCATCACCTCTGCAACCCAACCTGAAGTTGTTGGGGCAGCAGCAGCTGAGACACCTGGGTCCTCGTCAGCAGTGGAGCAAGAACTATAGCAAGCCCTCTTCTTGTCTAGCGCTTGGTGGGGAGACCCAGTTGCAGCTGTCATCTGCTTCTGGGCTCTTCGCGCCGATCTCCACTGCTGCTGTTGGTAGTGACCCGGATTTTGTTTCTTCCTCCTCGTTTGAGGTGGCCACATCGGGGATGGATCTTCAGGCATCTAGGCTTGATGCTCCACTATCTCCTCCACTGGGCTCGATGCCACTCATCAGCCTTTGCCCTCTGAGGAAGCCACTCACCAGCCTTTCCCCTCTGTGGACGCCACTCTCCACCCTTTGCCCTCTGAGGACGCCATTCTCCATCGCCCACTTCCTGTGCTGTAGGGGTCCAACCTTCACCTCCTGTGCCCCAGGGGGTCCAACCTCTGCCTCCTGCACCCCAGGGAGCACAACCTCAGCCACCAGCACCCCGGGAGGTCAGTGCACCTCAGTCATCTGTTTCAGGGCAAAGAGCTCCCTTGTTACTGTTCCCTGAGCTCAATGTCCCTGTGCTGTCTTGTTCTCTAGTCTGGTGGCTCAAGGGCTCTAGGAAGCCACCCGACCCATCCTGTTTCCTGATTTGGGGGCCTGTGAACTCGGGTAGACCCCCGAACCACCTTGTTCCATTACCTGGGGGTCTAATAACTCTGGGAGGTTGCCAGATCCATGCTGCTCCTCGGTCTGGGGGCCTATGAACTTGAATAGGGCCCCTGACCTGCTTTGTTTTCCGGTCCAGTGGTCCTGGGAGTCTGGGAGACCACCTGATCTGCCTTGTTTTGGGGCCTTGGATTTTGGGTTGCCCCCACAAACTGGGCTTTTTGTGTTATTCATCACTGTTATTATATCACCTTCTCAGTTACGTTTGTATGTTGTATATTTTCCCTGCTTCATCATTGTTTCTGAGTTGGCTTTTATTTTGACAGTGCCTTTTGTTTATTTCCTTTCTACCTTAACTCATCCTCATTTAACTAATTATTGTTCACAGCTGTTCCTCATTAATCATGTTCATCTCTATTTATTGATGCCACTCTCTTAACGCTTTGTTGGGTCTTAGTTGCTTTGTCCTGTGTTCACACAGCGTTCTCCTTTTTTCACTGTTTGGGTTTCCTCCTACAGCGTTACTGCACTACTGCCATTGTGGCTCATTCTTGTGTTTCCCTGCATTTATTTCCAATAAATCATGGTTAAATGTCGCCCAGCGAGGGAGTCTGCTTATCTGTGCCAGAGGGGCACTTATGACACTTACAGTGGACCTACAAAAGAGGATCCAAACCTTTGAGCTGAGATGCTACAGGAAAATCATTTGCATCTCTTACAAAGACCACATTACAAACAAAGAAGTGCGGAATCATGTCAGAGTAGCCATTGGACCATATGAGAACCTCCTCTTCATTGTGAAAAGCAGGAAAATGAACTGGTATGGCCATATGACAAAATCCACTGGAAATGTGAAGACCATCATGTAAGACCCTGTACTTGGAGGAAGGAGATCCAGCAGACAGATAAAAAGGTGGGATGATAACATCAAGGAATGGACAAACCTACCTCTCAGCAGCATACTAAGGTTAGCACAGGACTGTAAAAGATGGAGGGAACTTGTCAGAAAGTCATCGGTGGTGCCCCTACAGCTGCCTGACTTTGGAGCTAAGGAATTAGTAAGTATAAAATTGAAATCGAATCTTTAACACATCCCCCTTTATCAGTACTTGACAATAATCTTTTTTTTCCGGTTCCGGTTCCGCCGGACCGGCGGCGCCACACGAGTAGGCTGCCCGTTGCAACAGCCTTTTTTTTATCTTCCTTCTTCTTTCTACACCTTTCACTCTGTATATATATCACGGACGCACGGATCGCCCCGGGGGTCTCCCGGGTCGGCGGACGGAGCCACGGTTTGCAGCAGGAGACGCTACAGCGGGGAGGAGCTAGTGCTAGCTAGCACTTGGCCGCCGCCCGGTGCTAATGGGAAACTCGACATACCAGGAGCTGTAGCGAAAACGACGCGGGTGCCGGGCTGGAGTTTAGGCGGCGTGCAAGAAATATAAGACAGAATAATAAAGAGCGATGGCAAGAACCAAGCAGACCGCTCGTAAAATCTACTGGAGGAAGAACCCCCCAGGAGACAGCTAGCCACCAGGGCTGCTCGGAGAGGTGCTCCGGCCACCGGCAGAGTGAAGAGGCCTCGCCGTCACAGGCCCGTGGCTCTGAGAGAGATCCGTCGCTACCAGAAATCCACAGAGCTGCTCATCCGTAAGCTGCCCGTCCAGCGCCTGGTGAGGGAGATCGCTCAGGACTTCAAGACCGTCCTGCGTTTCCTGAGCTTCGCCGTCATGGCTCTGCAGGAGACCAGCGAGGCCCACCTGGTGGTCTCTTCTTCGCTAAGGGGGTCACCATCATGCCCAAAGACTTCCAGCTGGCCCGCCGCATCCGCGGAGAGAGAGCTTAGACTTTCTGCTGCACATTCACCAACCAACCATAATGCTCTGCACTGTGTGTCTATATATATACATTTATAGTAATATGGACATATGTTTACTAGATGTTGTTTTTTCTTGCCTTCTGATTGTTGCTCTGAGTGTTGCTATCCCTGTGCTGTTGCAATCCTGGAATTTCCCCATTGTGGGACTAATAAAGGCTTATCTTATCTTATCTTATCTTATCTTAATCTGACAAAACCCGATGAATGACACTCTGCTGTGTCCCCTTTTGTCAGGTTTATTGGTGTAAAAAAAGTTGCACAAGGACACAGACAGCTAACAAGCATGTATGTTATGTGCATGCACTCATTCCTTCACCACTTCACAACACCGAGGAGGTGTTGTTTTGCTGACTGTGCTGGGCACACCAAACACATGGTTCACTTACACCTTAAACTTGCTAGATGGCCAGTTAGTGACTTGGTGTGTCTCTGTCCTAAGGCTTGGACAACACACTCTTGTCATTTGTTAGTATATTACCATGAGGACAGGAATGGCAGTGTACTAACAAATGATGAGAGTGTGTTGAAAAGATGGAAGAAGTACTTTAAAGAGCTGATGAATAAAGAAAATGAGAGAGAGAGAGGAGGATGGATGAAGGAAAGATGGTGAACAAGGAAGTCTTGAGGATTAGCAAGGCAGAAGTGAGGGCAGCTTTGAAGAGGATGAAGAATCGAAAGGCAGTTGGTCCAGATGATATACCTGTGGAGGTATAGAGATGTTTAGGAGAGATGGCAGTGGACTTTTTAACCAGATTGTTTAACACAATCTTGGAGAGTGAGAGGATACTGGAGGAGTGGAGAAGATGTGTTTTGGGACCAATTTTCAAGAACAAAGGTGATGCTCAGAGCTGTAGTAACTACAGAGGCATAAAGTTGATCAGTCGCACTATGAAGGTATGGGAAAGAGTTGTTGAAGCCAGGTTAAGAGGAGAGGTGACAATCAGTGAGCAGCAGTATGGTTTCATGCCAAGAAAGAGTACTACAGATGCATTGTTTGCTCTAAGAGTGCTGATGGAGAAGTATAGAGAAGGTCAGAAGGAGTTGCACTGTCTTTGTGGATCCAGAGAAAGCATGTGATAGAGTACTAAGAGAGGAAGTATGGTACTGTATGAGAAAGTCAGGAGAGGACATCTATGGGGACAGAGAGACGGTGGTGAGGTGTTCTGTAGGAGTGACAGATGGGTTCAAGGTGGGGGTGGGGTTACATCAGGGATCAGCTCAGCCCTTTCTTGTTTGCCATGGTGATGGACAGGCTGACAGATGAGGTCAGGCACGAGTCTCCGTGGACCATGATGTTTGCAGATGACATTGTGAGCTATAGTGAAAGTAGGGAGCAGGTGGAAGAGAACCTGGAGAGGTGGAGGTATGCTCTGGAGAGAAGATAAATGAAAGTCAGTAGAAGCAAGACAGAATACATGAGTGTGAATGAGAGGGAGACAGGTGTAACGGTGAAGATGGAAGGAGTAGAGGTAGTGAAGGTAGATGAGTTTAAATACCTGGGGTCAACCATCCAAAGTAATGGAAAATGCACAAGAGAGGTGAAGAAGAGAGTGGAGCCAGGGTGGACTGGGTGGAGATGAGTGTCAGGGGTGATTTGTGACAGAAGGGTAGCAGCAAGAGTGAAAGGGAAGATTTACAAGATGGTAGTGAGACCTGCTATGATGTATGGTTTACAGATGTCACACTGACAAAAAGACAGGAGATGGAGCTGGAGGTGGCAGAGTTGAAAATGCTAAGATTCTCATTGGGAGTGACTAGGAGGGACAAGATTTGAAATGAGTATATCAGAGGGACAGCTCAGGTTGAACGGTTCGGAGACAAAGTAAGAGAGGCAAGGCTGAGATGGTTTGGACATTTGCAGAGGAGGGATAGTGGATATATTGGACAAAGGATGTTGATGATGGAACTGCCAGGCAGGAGGAAAAGAGGAAGACCGCAGAGAAGATTCATGGATGTAGTGAAGGAGGACATGGAGAGGTTTGGTGTTACAGAGGAAGATGCAAGGGATAGGGTGAGATGGAGGCATTTGATCTGCTGTGGCAACCCCTGAAGGGAGCAGTCAAAAGAAGAAGAAGAAGAAGAAGAAGATGGCTTACAGCTGATGAAAATCCAAAGTTCAGTTTCTCCAACACTTAGAATGTTACTTAAAATTAATTTTAAAAATTATTTTTAATAGAAATGTTGGCCTACCTAAAAGTATGTCCATGTAAGCACTCAATACTTGGTCTGGGCTCCTTTTGCATGAGTTACTGCATCAGTACGGCATGGAAGCGATCAGCCTGTGGTACTGCTGAGGTGCTATGGAAGCCCCGGCTGCTTTGATAGTATCTTTCAGCTCATCTGCATTGTTGGGTTCAGTGTGTCTCATCTTCTTCTTGACAAAACCCCATAGATTCTCTATGTGGTTTAGGTCCGGAGGGTTTGCTGACCAGTCAAGCTCAGTGGACCAACACCAGATGATATGGCTCCCCAAATCATCACTGACCGGACCGCAAGCATCTTGGATTCTGTTCCTCTCCACTCTTCCTCTAGACTCTGAGACCTTGATTTACAAATAACAGGACCTGGTCATGTCATCTGCTGGTGTTGGCTCACTGTGTCACTGTATTTTATCAAGTCCAAAGTCAGTGCAGCCATTTACCAGAAAATTTTAGAGCCCTTCATGCTTCCCTCTGCTGACAAGCTTTATGGAAATGCTGATTTCATTTTCTAGCAGGACTTGGCATCTGCCCACACTACCAAAAGTATTAATATTTGGTTTAATGAACATGGTATCACTGTACTTGATGACCAGCAAACTTGCCTGACCTAAACCCCATAGAGAGTCTATGGCATATTGTCAAGAGGAAGATGAGTGACACCAGACCCAACGATGCAGAGGAGATGAAAGACGCTATCTCAGCAACATGAGCTTCCATAACATCTTAGCAGTACCATGGCTGATCACCTCCATGCCACACCGTACTGATGCAGTAACTCATGCAAAAGGAGCCCTGACCAAGTACTGAGTGTGTACGTGGACATATTTTCAGTAGGCCAGCATTTCTATTAAAATTCCACTTTTTAAAAAAATTGATCTTGTGTAATTTCTATTCTTTTGAGAAACTGAATTTTGGGTTTTCAATAGCTGTAAGCCATGATCATCAAAATTAAAAGAAGCAAATACTTGAAATATATCACTCTGTGTGTCATGAATCTGTCCATGAATCGTTCACTTTTTGAATTGAATTACCGAAATAAATCAACATTCCCATGATATTCTAATTTACTGAGATGGACCTGTAGTATATGTTTCATTATTTGCACTGATCGACAATGAAGGAAACCAGATGGCCTATCCATAATAAATGAGCCTGCCTTGTCCTCAGAGGTTTTGTTGCAGATAATTTAAGCTACTTTGGATCATAATGGATACTAGAGGGCACTCAGAGAGTGCATACCTCCACCAAGGCCCTGTCTCGCAGTGTTAAAGAACATGAAAATGTAATCCAGTATCCGCATCCTGAATGAGATCACCTCCAAAATCTAATGGGTCCATTCCTAGCCCAAGGGCAACCTCTGGTGAATATTTTAATCCTGCTTAATCCTGCTAAACTTAAAACAGGCAAACTAACATGAAAACATTACCTCCTTGGTGGAGGTAATAGTTAACAGAGTCACAAGAACCACCTGGGCACACCCCTACCTCATTGTGGAGCCTCAATTGGTTTCAGATCTATTCCTTTGTGCTGGTTTACATTAATGTGAATATCTCCAGTTGCAGCTTTTCTGCATGTGTAGTCTGCTATTTCTCTCCGCTTATCATCACCACATTGCTGTGATCATGCTACTGTACTTTCTTCCTTTGAACCTTGCTCTGAAGTATTTGCTTAGAATTGTTTTATCCTGCAATTATTTTGTTTCAGTTTTTGTTCACTCCAAGTGAAAGTAACTCCTTGTGTTTCTCCATGAGTCTGTATTTGAGTCTGTTAGAGGAGACTGTGGATCCTCCAGACATTCAGCATATGAAACACCTGAGCTCTGACCAGCTGCTGGATATGAGGAGGAAAAACTCTACTCTGGTGTGTGCTGACCCAGTTTAACTCCTGGCTGCGGCCCTTCCCAAGTAAAAGACCTTCACTGTAAAGCACTAAGGGGCCACTTTCCAGTGTTGTGTATATTTTATTAATGACCAAAAAAAGGTTCCCTGAAATGATGTGAGGCAGTTCGACTGGGTTTGAGGCACTTTTTTTTTGTCAGAATAAGCGTTACCATATCAATGGCATGTCCAAAAATCATGTGAAATACTTATTTAAATACATTTTGTTTCTTTTGTTAAAGCTGAATGAAGCCCTGTGATGAACACTTTCTTGAGCCAACTTACAAATCACCAAGCAGGACAGTGCTTTCACTCGGTGAGTCAGTCTAACAATAACTGCTGTGGAAGTCTACATTTAGGAATAGCTCAGGGAAGGGAAGACCAAAAGGAACTTCTGCCCCCAAGTTCATTGGTTATCTGACTCAGAAACTAATTAAAGACACCTCTGGTTAAAGTCAACATCAAAGCTTGCAAGCGTTCACAGTGCAGAAACATGTCAGCATGAACTCCTAAATCAGGCTTTTGTGTTCCATACACTACAAAGAGAAGAGTCGTTGTGAAAGACCAATATAAAGAAGAAAATGGGTGAGAAGCATCTCTTCTGTCTGTTGCTAGCAAATATTTTTAGTTCGAAAAACAAAAACTGGGTTGTTTGGTGTGAGCCCCTCTAAGAAACATAAAAACTACTGTATGTCTATACAACCTTTGGAGCGTGGTAACTTTTTTCTTTCTTTCATTAAACTATCAAAATAAAAAGAATATACTGTAGATATATTATGTGACTCTGCTATATCACCTGTGACAGTTTATGGGAAGTAGTTTCCCCCATAAGATAGCTAGCAAGCATTCTGCATTAGCAGGCAAATTACACATTCCAAATACATTTTACTTATCAGAAAATTAGAGTAATTTAGAGGCATCCAGGTCAGCTTTTCCCAGTTCAGTGGTCATTGGTATATGGCTACTGATAATGATGGAACAAATTACCCAGACCCACTGCAGTGGAGAACATCTAAACTTTGGAATACAAAATTCAAACTTGGTTTCTTATATTGATATTATGGAATGAAGTTTAAAGTGGAAGCTGTAATATGAGGCTGCAAATTCCTCAGGAACATCTGAGTCTGTGACTAATAATTCTAACAGTATCCAGTAAAAGTTGTTCCCCAGCTCCCTGAAAGTGTCATGATTGGGTGAAGAAAAAGTTCACGTGCAGGTTGCTAACACCAGAGAATGCACACGGCACAGAGGGGCAATGTTAAACACAACCTTATTGAAAATAAACTCAAACGCAGAGAAAGCGTCACTCGCCAGAGGAACACAGCCTGTGAAAAGAGGGAGATGAGAGCAGGTTAGGAATGAGGAGGGAGGCTGAGAGCAATGGATAAACAAGGGTAGATCTTACGATAGGTGAGCAGAGAGCCCGGCAGAGGAACCCAGCGGCAGCAGAGGAACCAGCGAAGCAGAGCTGGTGGGGAGCAGGAGATGAGTGGAGTTGGGAGGAGAGTCTGACTGGGTGGAGAAGGCAGTCCGGAACGGAGATGATGATGGGGCAGGTGAGCACGCAGCAACCCCGGAGACACACCGTGGAGATGGCAGCAACCTGAGGAGAGAGGAGGAAAAGGAGTGTTAGGCTGGGTTCCTAAAAATGCATTCAGTTTTAACCCTTTGAGTGTGAGATTTTGCATGCCCCTAGTGGCAGAGCATGGCGCTGCGCCTGTCAACTGATTTTACTTTCCTAAACACTGTTCACCTTTATTGAGGATTTGTACTGGTCATGCCAGTTCACAAGGTGGCAGGCACGCATTGGAGGACTCATGGATGACACGTAATACACCAGAGAAGAAGAAATCCTCCTTCTTCTTCGTCATCTTGGAGATCACAGCGCAAGATGGGCACTGACCATCATTGTGGACATTCGCGATCGCCCACGGACGAGGAAATTCGGAGGATTTGGTCCCGAATTTGCCAACTATGATTCTAAAAGAGATTATTTAGCTTATGAAGGTAGATGTTTACATGTTCTTATAACACAGGGAGCGTGAGGCTCGTTGAATTCACCTTCTGGTACCCGGAGTGCCATGTGAATGGAGGACAATCGCCGGTTGTATGTCGTCAATATAAGATAAATTGTGGCGGAATAAAAGCGAAATTACGATGGAATAATCAATAACAGTTTCTGGATGTAGGACAGAAAGCTGAAATGACCGGGAGAGGACAAAATAACCACTAGAATGCCGCTAAAGGACGCCGCATTGCCAGAGGTAAGTGACGAATGTCTTTGTTTGTTTGTATGCAAATTAGATGGATAAATTTACTCCTGTCTGAAACTTTGGATCATATTCTACATCTACAGTAAGCCATTATCTCTTACCACTTTAAAGTTATAGCCTTGAAAATTGCTGACATCTGATCTGACTAGTTTCTTGAAAAAAATCTTTACCACTGTTGACCACTAGGGGTTATGTTGCAGTTTGGTGACATACACACTCAAATGGTTAACTCTCGTTAGAGGCAGCAATACCCAACAAGCCAGCACCGGAGCATTCACGAACAGGTCCTTTTGAGCGCTGGCAGAGAAGAGGCAGCACGTGCGTCCACTCACGCAGGTGTGCTGATGACTTGCGGAGCTGGGAGCCAGATGGAGAACCTACCACAGAAGGGGAGGGGGAGCGCTCACCTGATCATAACAGTGCCCCCCCCCCCCCAGGGGCACTGCCTGCCTGTTACTCTGTGGGTGGTATCCGGAAGTGAGGCTGATTGTGGTGCCCAGGGAGCGGCAGAAGGACTTCCACACTTGGGAGGTGAATTGTGGACCCCGGTCAGACACAATGTCCAAAGGAATGCCGTGAAGGCGTATAACGTGGGTAGTGAGCAGTTTGGCGGTCTCGGAGGCAGAGGGCGACTTGGGGAGGGGCACCAGATGGTTGGCCTTTGAAAAACGGTCAACAATGGTGAGGATGACTGTATCACCCTGCGAGGGGGAAATCCAGTGACAAAGTCCATTGGAACGTGCGACCAAGGGCGACTGGGAACCAGCAGGGGATGCAGGAGGCCGGTGGGAGGGGAAGAGTCGGGTTTCTTTCTGACACACACTTGACAGGCCTCGACGTAGTCCCGGACGTCCATCCGCAGCGTGGACCACCAGAACGCTCACTGGACCAGGTTGATGGTATGAGAAACTCCCGGGTGGCAGGCAAAGTAGCTGGTGTGCCCCACTAGATGACGTCACTGCGGAGGCCTCCACAGATGGCACGGCTACTTCCCTCTCCGCCATCAGCAACGGGGGTGGGGGTATACCCCGGGGGGGGGGGGTATCCCCTAAGATGCTTCAAAGGGCGTCAACCTGGTGGATGACGACACGGCGAAGTTGTGAGCATACTCCACCCAGGTCAGATGGGTGCTCCAGGTGGAAGGGTTGCAGGATGCTACACACCTGAGGGCGGCTTCCAGGGATTGGTTCACACACTCAGCCTGCCCATTACTCTGCGAGTGGTATCTGGAGGTGAGACTGACCATGGTGCCCAGGGAACGGCAGAAGGACTTCCACACTTGGGAGGTGAATTGTGGACCCTGGTCAGACAGTGTCCAAGGGAATGCCGTGAAGGTGTATAACGTGGGTAGTGAGCAGGTTGGCGGTCTCGGAGGCGAAGGGCAACTTCCAGGGCAACAACCAGATGGTTGGCCTTTGTAAAACGGTCAACGATGGTGAGGATGACTGTATTACCCTGCGAAGGGGGAAGTCCAGTGACAAAGTCCAGTGGAACGTGCGACCAAGGGGGACTGGGAACCAGCAGGGGATGCAGGAGGCCAGCGGGAGGCGAAGAGTCGGATTTGTTTCTGTCACACACTTGACAGGCCTTGACGTAGTACCGGACATCTGTCTGCAGCGTGGGCCACCAGAACGCTAGCTGGACCAGGTTGATGGTACAGGAAACTCCCGGGTGGCAAGAAAAATGGCTGCTGTGCCCCCACCGGATGACGTCACTGTGGAGGCTGGCCGGGACAAACAAGCGATCGTTGGGTCCCCCCTCGGGTTTGGGCTCAGTAGACTGGGCATGCCGGACCCTCTGTTTGATCTCCCAGGACAGAGCACCAAGAATGCAAGAGGAGGGCACTATGGGTTTGGGGGGTGAAGAGGAGGCTGGGTGGTCAGGGGTGGACTGGCGGGAGAGAGAGCATCTGGCTTGACGTTACAGGAGCCAGGCCTGTAGGTAAATGTCAGGTTAAATCTAAGAAAGAATAGGGCCCAGCGGGCCTGCCTGGCATTTAATCTGCGGGCCGACCTAAGATACTCTAAATTTTTATGGTCGGTCCACATTATGATGGGATGGACTGCCCCCTTCAGCCAGTGCCTCCACTCCTCAAGAGCCAACTTAATGGCCAGAAGTTCTTGGTCTCTTATGTTGTAGTTCCTCTCGGCTGGAATGAGCCGCCGAGAGAAATACGCACATGGGTGGAGCTTCTGATCGGAAGCTGAGTGCTGCAAGAGGATAGCGCCCACCCCGGAATCAGAAGCGTCCACCTCTACTATGAACTGGGGCTGAGGGTCGACTTGGGTCAAGATGGGTGTGTTGGAAAACCGGGCTTTCAATTTGGAGAAAGCCCGCTCTGCTGCCTCAGACCAGGCAAAAGGCACTTTGACCAAGGTCAGCTGGGTAAGAGGCTGTGCAACCCCACTGTAGTTCCTGATGAACCTCCGATAAAAATTTGCAAAACCCAAAAAGCGTTGAAGCTCTTTGCGGGACTGTGGGATAGGCCAATCGAGCACCGCCTTTACCTTCCTCTCCAGCAACAATAAACCCCAGGAAGGAAGTGGAGCAGGTGGAAAACTCACACTTCTCGGCCTTCACAAAGAGCTGGTTTTCCAGGAGCCGCTGTAACACAGCCCGGACATGTACTGTGTGCTCCTTTGGCGTGCGGGAAAAAATCAAAATGTCATCGAGGTATACAAAAACGTATTGGTTGACCATATCGCGGAGGACGTCGTTTATCATACACTGGAAGACAGCCGGGGCATTAGTGAGCCCAAACGGCATCACAAGATATTTGAAATGCCCCAGGTGTGTTTTAAAGGCTGTCTTCCATTCGTCCCCCTCACGTATACGGACCAGATGGTACGCGTTGCGCAGGTCCAGTTTGGTAAACACCCGCGCACGCTGAAGGAGCTCAAACGTGGAATTGATCAGAGGCAGAGGGTATTTATCTTTAACAGTGATAGCGTTTAGCTCGCGGTAATCGATGCATGGGCGCAGAGATCTGTCCTTCTTCCCGACAAAGAAGAACCCCACCCCAAAAGGAGCCGAAGAGGGCCGAATGAGGCCGGCATTCAGGGAGTCCTTGATGTAGCTTTCCATTGCCTGCCTTTCTGGCCCAGAAAGGCTGTAGAGCTGGCTGGAAGGCAGCTGCGCACCTGGGAGGAGGTCGATGGCACAGTCGTAAGAGCGTCGAGGTGGCAAAGAAAGTGGTCTCAACTTGCTAAAGACCTCCCCAAGGTCATGGTAGCCCTCGGGTACAAGGCTGAGGTCCGGCGGTTCCACCGGGAGGGAGGAGATGGGAGGGGACTGCAAACACGTGGCCAAACAGAGGCAGGATGCTAAACAAAAGGGGCTTCAGGAGGAGATAGAATTTTGTGCCTAACTGATAATAGGATTGTGCTTCTGGAGCCAAGGGTACCCCAGGACCACCGGGGAGGACGAGGTAGGGAGAATGAAGAACAACAAAGTCTCCTGGTGGTTCCCGGAAAGAAGGACGGAGATTGGCACCATGCGTTCAGTGATGGAAGCCATACTACAGCCAGATAATGCTGTAACGTTTAATGAAGTAACCCGTCAGTTAACCCGTCAGACCCCCCACAGCTACTGACGGGCTGTGTCTTTTGGGCTTAAGGTGGCAATTGAACAGTTTATGAGCTAATGAACCACAGTACATACATGCACCGGCTTTCCTCATCGCTGGTGCTCCTCCGGAGTCAAATGGGCTCAGCCAAGCACCATAGCTTTGGAGGAAGTGTTGGATTCACCTGCGCCAGTAGCCGGGGGAGGCGTGCGCAACACGGATGGTCCGGGGGAAGTCTTTTGCTCCTTCGTGCGCTTGCGGTACCAGTTGTCCAAACTGACAGCCTGATCAATCAGCCCATCCAGAGAGGAGGGAACCACATGAACCATTAGGTCGTCGCGGAGGTTGGTGTTCAGACCCTGGAGGAAGGCGCTGCATAAGGCAACGTTATTTCACCCAGAGTCTGCTGCGACGACTCAAAACTCCACAGAGAAGTCGGCAGCAGACCGGCTCCCCTGACGGAGAGACATAAGGCGGCTCATAATTGTCCCCTCACTCTCCGGATGGTCAAAAGCTCGGGAAAACTCGCCAACGAATTGGTTGAAGGTGTAATTAGGGCCCTCGAGAAAAGATTGAGCCCAGCTAAGAGCCCGGTCTTGCAGCAAGAGGGTCAAAAAATAGATCTTGGAGGTGTCGTCCTGGTACTCCCCGCCCACCTGCCCCAAATAAAAGCTGAACATGGAGCAAAAACACCTTACATTTCCCAATCTCCCTCGCGTACGGGGCCGGTGAAGGAATGGAAGTGGTACGGTGGATGGTAGTAGGTACTGGAACGGCAGGTGGGGGGAAGGGCCCGGACGAGACGTGGCAAAAGATGATCAGTGACCGTGCTCAGCTGCTGAGTAATAGTCTGCAGCTGCTCCGTGAGCACGGCCACCTGCCGCTCTGTGACGTCTAAGTGGTAGAGGGCGGAATGCTCTGCTGATGCAGCACCTGCTGAGTTTAAATCATGGCTGGCTTATTCTGTCATGATTGCGTGAAGGAAAAGTTCACGTGCAGGTTGCTAACACCAGAGAATGCACACGACACAGAGGGGCAACGTTAAACACAACTTTATTGAAAATAAACTCAAATGTAGAGAAACCGTCACTTGCCAGAGGAACACAGCCTGTGAAAAGAGGGAGACGAGAGCACGTTAGGAATGAGGAGGGAGGCTGAGAGCAATGGATAATCAAGGGTAGAGCTTACAATAGGTTTGCAGAGAGCCCAGCAGAGGAACCCAGCAGCAACAGAGGAACCAGCAAGGCAGAGATGACGGGGAGCAGGAGAAGAGTGGTGTTGGGAGGAGAGTCTGACTGGGTGGAGAAGGCAGTCCGGAACGGAGATGATTATGGGGCAGGTGAGCACACAGCAACCCTGGAGACACACCGCAGAGATGGCAGCAACCTGAGGAGAAAGGAGGAAAAGGAGTGTTAGGCTGGGTTCCTAAAAATGCATTCCGTTTTAACTCTCGTTAGAGGCAGCAATACCCAACGAACCAGTGCTGGAGCATTCACGAACAGGTCCTTTTAAGCACTGGCAGAGAATAGGCAGCAGGTGCGTCCACTTACACAGGTGTGCTGATGACCTGCGGAGCCGGGAGCCAGATGGAGAACCTCCTACAGAAAGGGAGGGGGAGCGCGCTCACCTGATCATAACTAAAAGCAAAAGTGATTTGGTCCTCGGGTTGCAGATAGCTGTCAGGCTATCAGATTGCAGATTGTGCTACAACCTGTGGAATTATTTTTATTACTTTTTGTTGGCTATTGAGGCTGCTTTGTCTGGAAAGAGGGATCAGCGGACATGTCATCTGTGTGTTGAAGGATAGCTTTAATGAGGAGCTAGCAACACATAGAATAGCCAAGAACAAGCTATCAGTACAGGGGTGCAGGCTGTGTAGCAGGCTAGAGACGGAGCACCAAAGACCTGGGCTCCCACCATCAGTCCCCCAATATAGGCATGGTGTGGTGACATCATCCGTGCCTGCATCATCACGTCCGTGATGTGCATGGTGGTGCATCAATATGCCACAGAGGCAACAGAATTAAGTGGATATAGGAATGACAGAGGACAGAGTAACCATTGACTTTATTATAAAACGCATAACAGTGTGAACACAGTTACTTATTAAAGGGGTCATTCATGCTCTTTTCCTACATTTTGACAGCTCCCACAGGTCTTAATGAAATGTTTGTGACGTATTTTGGTCAAATTGTCTTTAATTATTGGAGCATTGTTGTGAATCATCTTTTGCAGCTTTGCTCAGAATGGCTTGTTTCAGTGCATGTCTCTTTAAATATCCAAGGGCCATGTTTAACTCCGCCCTCCCTCTTACATCACTATTGCTAATTTTAGCTAGCTAGCTTCTAGCTCAGATAGCAAGCCTGAGCCAACTAATGGACATTTTTCTTAAAGAATGAATAAAAGAAAGCATCACTGGTGGAAGCGACCAGTCAATGGAGTACAGTAAGCCCAGAAACATTCATGAATGATTGGCTGAACTGCTAGCCTCACCTAACTGCCTTGGATCTCAGAGAAAATAAAACTTTATCTAAGATAAAATGACGTCTTAAGAACGAAGTATATGGTCAAGTGTTGTTAGATGAACAAGGGTCCCAGTCGGGGGTGAATAGAATTTATATGGAAAATGTTGATCAAAACTGGCCAGATCAACAGTTAAGCTAACGCTAAGCAGCCTTTCAGTCAACCTCTGAAAATACAACAAAATAAGCCAGAATGATGTGAGCTATATTATCAACTGTGGGTTAGTCAACCAGGAGGAAACAGGGATGTCTATTAGGGTGACTGAAATCTAAAACAATATAAACCATGTTTTGTAAGCGAGCACCCTACATGACAGACAGCTAGGCAGCCTAATATTAGAGTAGCGGGTGGGTGTCAAAGCTGGTTTACCATATTAATGATGTGCTGTAGAAAAACCGGTAGAGTTAGAATGACTTCTTGGAGAGAAGAATTATGTAAAGGCTGTGTTTTTTTTAAGAGAAGGGAGGGTTTTAATATTTTTTCAATAATCACCTGACCTATAGATGCATTCCAGAAGGTTCAAACCTACAAAACACACAATTTTTCAATTCAGTTCAATTCAACTTTATTTATATAGTGCCATTTCACAACAACAGTCATCTCATAGCACTTTCAACTGTGGGGGAAACCCCCACAATTGCAGAAAGACCCCAGCAATCAGGTGATCCCCTGTGAGCAAGCACTTGGCGATGGTGGAGAGGAAAAACTCCCTTTTAGCAGGAAGAAACCTCCAGCAGAACCAGGCTCAGGGAGGGGCAGTCATCTGCTATGACTGGCTGGGGGGTGAGAGGATAGAAAAGAAGAAGAAAAGAACAGACATGTAGAGAGCAAACAGCACGACGGGGACTCAATCTATGGGAGAGAACAAACAGATGTTAATGACCAGCTAAAATATTACATTGAGAGTGAAGAAAGGAGTGAAACCCAGTACATTTTTCTGTCAATGACCCCTTTAAATCCTGAATAATTACTAATTAAAGACACAAATGTTTAACGAACAATAGTTACATCATTGTGTACACCAATGCACAAGCACCAGAATGTGAACCACACAACTTTTCTTATCCAGGAAGCTAAACATAGTATTTGCTTACAAAATACTTACATTGTACTTACATGATTAATTACAGGGTAATTACATTACCCTGTAATTAAGGTGTAGTTTGTGGGCTGTTTTGTACAGTGCTAATAAAACATTTGACTATGTTGACTGGAATAAAATGATAAATACTCTATGTAGAAATAGAGTGGATGGAGATAATAGCACACTAAGTTGAGACTATCATTAATGCACAATACAGCAAGTATACGTTATAAAGAAAACAGCACATTTTGCTGTTGTGCAGGTTTGTTAAATCCTCTGAAATTGGTGTAAAATCAGTCCTTCAAAATAAATCTAAAGCTAGCATGATTGTAGCTGTAAGGGGATTTAGTGATTAGACTTACACACACTCTCCATCAGGTTTCAATACACTTCCTTTGGCTTAATCATGCCAGTAGACAGGCTTCCTTATATCCTTATATCCCTCCCCATTAAACAACTTTATGTATCAATGAGCAGAACTAAAAATGGCATGAACTGTACATTTAGCAAACCGAAGCAGCCACATATAAAGAAGTAGACACACAAACACTCACACTCTTGCTCTTGCCTATATTGAACAGGCTGGGTCCTTCGTGCTCTCTAAATCTGTTCATCTGTCAAAGTGTCAGAGTCTATGCATCATCCCCGAGTCTTAGGCAGCAACAACACACAAACACGCATGCACACACACACAAGACAGGGAGTATCTCTCAGAAGCGAAGCAGAAGGCTTTACTATATTTTAAATGAAGAAAGCTTAGAGCTATCAGATTGCCCTCCATTTTATGGGAAACTGTCACTACTGTAGTGTGCGTGGGAGTAACAAAACATTAACTACTTTAAAAAGTGCTTTACTACATTGTTTTTAAACAACAGAGGAATAGAGATTTCTGTTTCCAGGGTAGTCAAAGCCATGCTGATGATGCTTTGCTGAAGAAATACATTTCCCTTGTTCATAAACTGACAAGTTGAAGACATTCAGCTAAGCAGTCAGGGAACATTGAGAGGCAAATCCTCACAAGCATCTAAATGTGCTGAATGAGTTATAAATGAAATTACATATGCATATGCAGTCAGACAAATGAATCTGTCAAGGAACAAAAATATTACATTTTAATAAAACTTGGATTTTGTATTTTTTTTAGGGTTTATATATTAATTATTATGATAATATTGCTCCCATAGCTACTTTGCCAGACCCGGGACATTGTCAACTACAGCATTTTTAGATTATTTTGACCATTTCATTTGATGTTGCAACAAAATTGAGTTCATAACTTGTCAAACAGCAATATGGAGCTTAAGCAATTATAAAAGAATTCCACTGGATCTAGGATAGCATTTTAAGTGTGTCTTCACGTTATTACTTTCCACATAAAGATCAGCTTAAAACATTCACAGAAAATATGTGTCTGTATTGGTAAAAGAACACTTCTCCTTTGTCAAGATAATCACTCCACCTGACAGGAGTCATACCAGATGTTGATTAAACAGGATGGTTATTTGTTGAATAGGCAGACATTTAGGGTAGAGACTGCATGAAATAGCCCTCAAAAAATGTTGAAAAGATGATTTTGCCAGCTGTCCAATGTCTGGATTTGGTTTAAAAGTGAAAGATGAAGAGTTGTCATCTTTGGGTCATTGAAAGGATGAGGTCTATGTGAGACACAGTCCAATTTTCAATGGCTGTTTTTGGGCCAATATATTCCTATAGCACAACTCAAGACCATCTAGCTGTCCTCATGCATGTACTGAACCACTCTCACATACTTCTTTGCTACACCTGACTTCCTCATACAATGCCACATACCTTCTCTTGGTACTCTATCATATGCTTTCTCTACATCTACAAAACATAATGCACTTCCTTCTGAGCTTCTCTATACTTCTCCTTCAACACTGATAGCAAACATTGCATCTGTAGTATTCCTTCTTGGGTGAAACCGTACAGTTGCTTGGTGATCATCACCTCTTTGCCAAACCTGTCTTCAACAACTCTTTCCCATATCTTCATAGTGAGGCTGATCAACATTATGCCTGTGTAGTTATCACAGCTCTGAGCATCACCCTTGTTCTTGAAAATTGGTACCACTACACTTCTTCTTCACTCCTCAGGCATCCTCTCACTCTCCAATATTGTGTTAAACAATCTGGTTAAAAAGTCCACCGCCATCTCTCCTAAACATCTCCATATGTTTACAGCTATGTCTTGCTAATCCTCAGAACTTCCTGTTTCACTATCTTTTCTTCATCCATTCTCCTCATTCATCAGCCCTTCAAAGTACCTCTTCCATGTTCACAACACTCTCCTCATTTCATACATACCCCTTTACAAAGATGTGGAGATGATTGAGAGATAGTATAGAGATCAAAAATTGGCCAAATCTCTCAATGATCTCTCAATGATCTTCCAGTGATCTCCATGGTCACCATGGTTCTTCACATTTTGCCTGACTCCAAAACACACATGGATCTGGCAAACATTTACACAGAAACAGCTTTTTCAAGAATTTAGGAAATTGTTGCGAGATCACTGAGAAATTGTTGAGAGACTGGGCCATTTGTGATCTCTCAATGATTTCGGTGCTGTGTAAAGGGGCTCTTAGTACATTACATCTCTCTCCCTTATTCAGTCTAACATGCTGCACATCCTTTCCAGCTCAATTTCTCTGTCTAGCCAAACCCTACAAGTCCTTTTCTCCTTCCTTAGTGCCCAGCTTCTTAAACAACTCACTATATGCCTTTCACTTTCCCTTTGCTACCCCTCTGCCATACACCGAGACTCCAAGTACTTCTGTCGACTTTCTTTGTCTCCCTGACTATTGTCAAAGTCTGAACTTGGCTGGAGGATCTGGCTCATGCTTTAAATTTATTTTTGTGCTTTTCTTTATTATTATTATCCTGAGTTGTCGTCACTGTGATTTTTCCTGTCATGATCTCCTGTTTGGTTTGCCTTTGTTTTGACAGTGTCCTCAGTTTCCTTTTTGCCTTGCCTGATTTATGCGTTTATTTGCTAAGTGTATGCACCTGTTTGTAATCATGTTTCACCTGCCCTTGTGTTATTTAAGGAGCGCTGCCCCTCTTCAGGGCACGGCATCCTTGTCATTTTTGGCATTTGCCCACGCTTCTGTGTTTTGGTAAATCTAGCCTGAGTTTGTTTTGTCCGCCTGTTCTGCCATTTGTGCTTTTGGAAGGATTATTTGTTATTTGAGCTGAAGATGGTGTTCAGCCAAATAAACTTTGCAAACCGGAGTTTGGCGTTTGGGTCTTTTTCCTCTCCACACACCTGACAACTATACCACATTTTTTCTTTGCCAATGTCTTCCTTTGAATACTTTCCTGAGCCTCCTCATCCCACCACCATGTCTCTTTGTTTTCTTTCCTCTGTCTGGGAAGATCACCAAGTACCTTATTAACAGTTTCTTTCACCATTTCAGCTGTACTTTCCCAGTCCTCTTGTAATTCTTGCCTACTATCCAGAACCTGTCTCATCTCCTCCCTTAACTCTGTGTAACATTCTTCCTTCTTCAACTTCCACCATTTATTTCATGCTTTTGCCTTCACTCGTTTCCTATTTTTGGTTTCCAAATTCATTCTACAGACTACCCTCCCATGATGCCTAGATGTATTTTCCCCCGAACCCACCTTGCAGTCTCCCATCTCTTTCAGATTGCTCCTTCTGCATAATATATAGTCCACCTTTGTGCACCTTCCGCTACACTTGCATGTCAACCTACAGTGGTGTGAAAAAGTGTTTGCCCCTTCCTGATTTCTCTTTTTTTAAAATGTTTGTCACACTTAAATGTTTCAGATCATCAAACAAATTTAAATATTAGACGAAGATGACACGAGTAAACACAAAATGCAGTTTGTAAATGAAGGTGTTTTTTATTAATGGTTAAAAAAATCCAAACCTACATGTGTGAAAAAGTGATTGCCCCCCCCCCCCCCCCCGTTAAAACATAAATTAACTGTAGTTTATTACATCTTTGGAAAGATGAGTTCAGTTTCTCTCTCCACACCCAGGCCTGATTACTGCCACACCTGTTCTCAATCAAGAAATCATTTAAATAGGACCTGCCTGACAAAGTGAAGTAGACCAAAAGATTCTCAAAAGCTAGACCTCATGCTGCAATCCAAAGAAATTCAGGAACAAATGAGAAACAAAGTAATTGAGATCTATCAGTCTGGAAAAGGTTATAAAGCCATTTCTAAAGCTTTGGAACTCCAGCAAACCACAGTGAGAGCCATTATTCACAAATGGCAAAAACATGGAACAGTGGTGAACCGTCCCAGGAGTGGCCGGCTGACCAAAATTACCCAAAGAGCACAGCGATGACTCATCCAAGAGGTCACAAAAGACCCCACAACAACATCCAAAGAACTGCAGGCCTCACTTGCCTCAGTAAAGGTCAGTGTTCATGACTTTACCATAAGAAAGAGACTGGGCAAAAATGGCCTGCATGGCAAAGTTCCAAGACGAAAACCACTGCTGAGCAAAAAGAACAAAGGCTTGTCTCAGTTTTACCAGAAAACATCTTGATGATCCCCAAGACTTTTGGGAAACAACTCTGTGGACTAACGAGACAAAAGTTGAACTTTTTGGAAGGTGTGTGTGTCACTTTACATTCTGTGTAAAAGTAACACAGCATTTCAGAAAAGGAACATCATACCAACCGTAAAATATGGTGGTGGTAGTGTGCTGAAGCGCATTTGGGTTCTGCAGCAGGACAATGATCCAAAACACACCAGCAAGTCCACCTCTGAGTAGCTTTAGAAAAACAAAATGAAGACTTTGGAGTGGCCTAGTCAAAGTCCTGACCTGAATCTGATTGAGATGCTGTGGCATGACAAAGGCAGTTCATGCTCAAAAACCCTCCAGTATGGCTGAATTACAAAAATTCTGCAAAGATGAGTGGGCCAAAATTCCTCCACAGTGCTGTAAAAGACTCTTTGCCAGTTATTGCAAATGCTTCATTGCAGTTGTTGCTGCTAAGGGTGGCCCAACCAGTTATTAGGTTTAGGGGGCAATCACTTTTTCACACAGGACCATTTAGGTTTGGATATTTTTCCCCCTTAATAATAAACACCTTCATTTAAAAACTGCATTTTGTGTTTACTTGTGTTTTCTTTGTCTAATATTTAAATTTGTTTGATGATCTGAAACATTCAAGCGTGACATACAAAAAAATAAGAAATCACGAAGGGGGCAAACACTTTTTCACACCACTGTATGTTCCTCTCTCTTCTTGAAATA
This sequence comes from Pholidichthys leucotaenia, assembly GCA_020510985.1. NCBI lineage: Eukaryota > Metazoa > Chordata > Actinopteri > Cichliformes > Pholidichthyidae > Pholidichthys > Pholidichthys leucotaenia. Next base: position 189,815,250 of record CM035836.1, read on the forward strand.
TTGTTCACCACAGCCATTTCCATTCTTTTCGCAACACCCACAACCATCTGTCCTTCTACATTTCTCCCCTTAACACCATACCTACCCAAGACCTCCTCATCACCTCTGTTTCCTTCACCCAGTTGCTCACTGAAAACTGCCTTAATCATTACTCTCTTCCACTTTATCCAACTTGCTCCAGAATTCTTCATTCTCTTCTAAATGACTTCCAACTTGTGGAGCATATGTGGTGTGGTAACATGATTCAACATCACACTTTGGAGGTCTAACTTCAAATTCATGATTCTGTCTGGCTCTCTTTCTTTAAGATTTATTCTCTTCCTTCAAGATTACCTGACTCCATTTCTCTTAGTATGTAGACCATAATAGAACAGTTTGAATGCACCGCCAATGCCCCAATCCTTGATTTTTGATCCTTCTCTTGATCATACAGTATATAGGATGTGTATATTAAGAAAAATTCCTCTGCTGATGAGGATCAGGTGGTGTGACAAGGATCACCAGTGTCATTTCTGCACTGGGGTGATAGATCAAAGTTGTGGCAAGACATATCAATGATGAATCAATAAAACAATTATAAAGTTGATCCAAATACAGTATAAAGTTAGTTTTGCCAGCCTCAGAGTTTGTTTGACTCATCATAATCATTTTATTCTCTGTCTGATTTATATTTTGTAATTTTCCCTTGTTCTGTAATCTCAATACTGCTATTGCTGTATTATGAATGAATGAATGAATTAATTAATCTTTATTTCGGATAGATTAAAAGTAAAGATTAAAAAAAGAAACAGAATAATATAACAAAGGGGGAAAGAAAATCCAACAAGGTCAAATTAGACAATAACTCCTGTGATTATACAGTTCAACATAAGTTATCCGAAATGGGTGATGGCTGAAGCCGCAGCTTGTATTGCCCACCCATATTCCATCCAAGAATTCAAAAGAAAAACAAAACAAGAGCGATTACAATTCAGAACAAAGCTAAGACAAAATGTGACAAAAAAAAAACTAAGCAACAACACAACACAGACTGGATATGACAATCCTTATGTGATTTTACATGCCATCTTGTATATATGTTTGGAGTATTTCTTCCTTTAGTTTTTGTTTAAATTGTCCAAGCGTTGTACATGATTTTAATTCAGGTCCAAAAGCGTTCCACAATCTGACTCCTTGCACTGAAACACAGTGTTGCTTGGTGGTAGTTCTCACTGAAGGTTTTTGAAATATACATGTTCCTCTGAAATGATATTGTTTCTCCCTTATTTGGAACAACCTTTGGATATTTGCGGGCAGTGATAGATTCTTCACTTTAAACATTATTACTGCAGTTTTAAAGTAAACCAGTTCTTTCAACTTGAGAGCTTTTAATTTAAGAAAAAATGGGTTTGTTGGTTCCCTGTAAGCAGCTCTGTTTATTATTCTAATAGCTCTCTTCTGAAGCATGAAGACTGGATATATGTTTGTTTTATATGTATTTCCCCATACTTCAGTACAATATGTCATGTATGGGAGTATTAATGAATGATACTGTGGTGCACATATGTGGGTTCCATATGCTTCACATGTGAATTACTGTATGTTGGTTGTATGCTTCACGTCTCAGGGGAACAAAAGGGACTGAACCTCCTAGGGGTAACAGGAGGATGTGAAGTCTGGCCTTTTGTAGGTGAAGAGACGGCCGTGAGGGATTTCCTGACCACCAGGACTTTAGATGGAGACGAGGAGACCTGGTGGGGGATGCATTGTGATTTGGGAATGAAAGACAATGTGAATGTGTGCTTTGATGTCCTGGGGTATTTAAGGGACAGAATGTGGGGGATTCCTTCCTCTTTCTGCTTTTGAATGTTGGAGAATGTGATTGTGAATAAAACTGGTCTTGAGAAATAAACTCAGCCTCATCCTTCCACACATCTCCACACTGGTGACCCTATGACGTATCATGAGCGGAGACGAATCTCCCGAGCCAGACTCGTCAGGAGCTGGCCAAATGAATGCGGCCACAGTTCAGCTACCGGACTTCTGGCCGAACAATCCGCGCTCCTGGTTTAACGCAGTCGAGGCACAGTTCCACCTCCGGAGGATTTCGGTAGACGACACAAAGTTCTACCATGTGGTTGCAAAGCTGGACAACCACACAGCCCAGCGAGTGGAGAGCCTGATCAACCACCTGCCTGACAGCGACAAGTACAGCATGTTGAAGGCTGCACTCATCCGTTACTTCACCCCCTTGGTGGGGGAGCGAGCAGAGAGGCTCCTGGCACTGACTGAATTTGAGAGCGACAGACCTGCAGACCTGATGGGGAAGATGTTGAGTTTGAGAGACTCCGAAGATGAGAGCTTCATCTTCACCCACCTTTTCCTCAGGACCCTACCGCCAGCGGTGAGAGTGACCCTGGCCAGTTCACCACTGTTGGCCCGACGAGACTACCACAAGCTAGGCCAGGAGGCGCAACGACTCGTCGACGCCAATAAACGGTGTGTGGCTACGGCTGCGGCAGCGGAGCTAGGCGCAACGTCCGGAGATGGCAGGGGGCCAGAGGCGGCAGCACCAGACTCACCGACGACAGCGGCGGCAGGGGCCGGGAAACAGCAGACGACGTCCTTTGCTTCTACCATCGCCGCTTTGCAGAGAGGGCACGCAAGTGCATTCCACCGTGCCATTTCGGGCGCTCGGGAAATGCCAAGACCAGGAGTCGGTAGCAGCTGCGGCTCTCGGAGAGGAGAACAAGCTGCTCTACTTGAGGGATGCGCACTCGGGGAGGCATTTCCTCGTGGACACGGGCTCCCAGCTGAGTTTCATCACACCTTCCTACGCTGACCGGTTGGCGCCCTCCAGCGGTCCCGGGGTGTCAGCAGCGAACGGCTCGGCGATTAAGACCTTCGGTGAGAGGGCTCTGCTTCTGTCTTTACATGGCCGTACGTTTGAGTGGACTTTCGTCATAGCGGCAGTCAATTTCAACATGTTAGGGGCTGATTTTTTTTGCTCACATGGTTTGTTGGTCGATCTTGCTAATAGACGACTGGTTAATGCACTCTCTTTTTATTCTATTCCCTGTACAGCTCGAGTGGCCCCGCCAACAGCACAAGCCAACGTCACAGCCGCAGGTGGTAAGTTTCACACACTGCTCACTCAGTTCCCAGCACTCACGGTCCCAACATTTTCGGCGGCTGTGGCTAAACACGGGGTGGAACATTTTATCACTACCAGTTTTTGCAAAAGCTCGGCGCTTGGATTCAGCTAAATTGACCATAGCGCGCGAGGAGTTCGCCAACCTGGAAAAGTTGGGCATCATCAGGCGTTCGAAAAGCCCCTGGGCTTCACCGCTTCACATGGTCCCTAAAGCTGACGGCTCGTGGCGGCCTTGTGGTGATTTCCGCAGGCTGAACAATGCTACAGCTCACGACTGCTACCCGATCCCGCACATCCAAGATTTTTCAGTTCATTTGGCGAGGGCGCGCGCTTTTTTGAAAATAGACTTGGTACGCAGTTACCACCAGGTCCCAGTGCGCGCTGAGGACATACCCAAAACAGCGGTAATAACTCCTTTCGGGCTTTTTGAGTTTTTGCGCATGCCGTTTGGGCTTAAAGGTGCGGCGCAGACGTTCCAACGCATGATGGACGCGGTTTTGCGCGATCTCCCTTTTGTGTTCGTCTACCTGGACGATATATTGGTAGTCAGCGCGTCCGAAGACGAACACGAAAACCACCTCACGGCAGTTTTCCGGAGGTTGGCAGAGCACGGGTTAATAATTAACCCAGCGAAGTGTCAGTTCGGGGTGACGCAGATTGATTTTTTGGGGCATCGCGTCTCCCCAGAAGGAGCGGTCCCTCTGCCTGACAAAGTGCGCGCAATAACAAATTTTCCCCAACCACAGACGGTCAAAGCGTTACAGGAGTTTTTGGGAATGGTTGTGGAGAGCGTGAAATGAAGAGGCTGAATTTATTTCTCAATTCAGGTTTATTAACCATCACGTGTCTCCAACATCTTCTCAAACAGAAAAAGAGAACGAACTTCCCACATCTCCCCTTTTTATACCCGGGACATCAGAGTACAGAATCACATTGTCATTCACTCCCCAGAGACAATACATCACCCCCCAGGTCCTCTCTTCTCCACCTAAACCCTGGTGGTCAGGAAGTCTTCTCAGAGCCATTTCTAAAGACACATTTCACACCCTCCTGTCATCCCCAGGAGGTCCAGACTTATTGTTCCTTCTAAGACGTGAGGACATCTTATTCCCCATGTGATATATGTATATCACATGTATATGTGATATACATATGCAGCCTAAGCATCTCAAAAGTAATATATATATGCAGCTTAAGCATCTCAAATATGTGTGCCACAATGGTGAATTTTTATAACCGTTTCCTCCCCCGCGCAGCGCAGCTCATGCAACCATTGTATGCTGCACTAAAAAAACAAAAACCCACAAATAAAGTCGAATGGTCTCCAGAGTGAGAGCGCGCGTTCTTCATATATTTATTCCATCCAGCTACAATGCTCTGCACTGTGTGTCTGTGTGTGTGTATATATATATTTTATAGTAATATGTACATATGTATATTAGCTGCTCTTGCTTGCTTGTTTTTTTTCTTGCCTTCTGATTGTTGCTCTGAGTGTTGCTATCCCTGTGCTGTTGCAATCCTGGAATTTCCCCGTTGTGGGACTAATAAAGGCTTATCTTATCTTATCTTATTCTCTGAAGTCAAAACAGCCCTGGCAAACGCTGCGTTGTTGGCACATCCGGTCCCAGCGGCCCGCATGGCGCTCACTACTGACGCGTCAGATGTGGCCATAGGGGCGGTCGTGGAACAGTTTGTAGCCGGAGCCTGGCAACTGCTCGCCTTTTTCAGTAAGACTCTGCGCGACAGCGAACGAAAATACAGCGCATTCGACAAGGAGTTGTTAGCTCTCCACTTGGCCATTCGCCACTTCCAGTTCTGGCTGGAAGGACGCCGTTTCACCGCGTTCGTTGACCACAAGCCGCTGACTTTCGCGATGGCCAAGATTTCAGAACCTTGGTCGGGCCGGCAGCAGAGACAGCTGGCCGCGATATCGGAGTTTACTACCGATATCCAGCATGTGGCGGGTAAACTTAATGTAGTGGCGGACTGCCTCTCGCACGCTGTAGAGGCGCCAGCCCGTGTGGAGGTAGATTCTGCAGCCATGGCCGCGGAGCAGGTTAGCGACGCGGAAGTACGCGTGGCCCCGGTCCGCGTTAGGATAGATTATACAGCCATGGCCGCGGAGCAGGTTAGCGACGCGGATGTGCGCGCGCTCCAGTCTGGACCAACAGGGTTAAGGCTGGAGAACAGGGTGCTGCAAGACGGCATGCACCCCCCTAATCTGCAATGTCTCCACTGGGCGGCCGCGTCTGGTGGTTCCAGCCGCGTGGCGCCGCCGCGTTTTTGACTCGATTCATTCTCTGGCACACCCGGAAGTGCATGCGTCGGTCAAAATGGTAGGAGAGAAATTTGTATGGCCGAGCCTGCGCAAACAAGTTAGAGAGTGGGCGGCAGCCTGCGTGGCTTGTCAGCGGGCCAAGGTTCATAGACACACGAGAGCTCCCTTGGAGCCGTTTCACATCCCAGCTAAAAGGTTTGATCATGTCCACGTGGACCTCGTAGGCCCCCTCCCGCCCTCACAAGGGTGCACACATCTTCTGACAATGGTTGACCGCACCACGCGCTGGCCGGAAGTGGTTCCACTGTCGTCAACCACAGCCGAGGAGGATGCGCGCGCGTTTTTAACGGCATGGGTAGCGCGTTTTGGAGTCCCGTCGGACATTACGTCCGACAGAGGCTCTCAATTTGTTTCCGAACTTTGGTCAGCGATGGCCCGCAGCCTGGGGGCAACGATCCACCGCACGACCGCGTACAACCCGCAGGCTAACGGGTTATGCGAATGTTTTCACAGGTCACTGAAGGCGGCTCTCAGAGCGTTGCTTACGGATGCAAATTGGGTGGACAAGCTGCCATGGGTTTTATTGGGGTTGCGTTCTGCACCTAAAGAGGATTTAGAAGCCTCCCCAGCTGAGTTAGTTTTCGCACAGCCACTTCGGCTGCCCGGGGAATTTCTCCCAGATAATCCAGCGCCAGAGTGCTCCCCGGCTCAGCGGTTACAGGATAGCACGGGCCCGAGCACGCTACCTGGCCCCGTTCACCACAGTTTTCCGCGTGTTTTTGTGCGTAAGGCTTTAAAAAATGCGGAGTTTGTTTTTGTCAGACATGATGCCCATCGTCCGCCTTTATTCCCACCTTATGATGGACCATATAGAGTGCTGGAAACAGGGGATAAGCATTTTTTGCTAGATTTGGGGGGCAGAAAAGAGATGATTGGCATTAATAGGCTCAAACCCGCTTTTTTGGTAGCTGACGAAATTGTGCAGTTGGCTAAGGCTCCTCGGCGCGGCAGGCCTCCTAGAGAGCATTCCCCAGAACACCCACAGAGGTTGACTAACAGTTCTAATCCCCAGGCAGCAGCTCCACAGCAGGAAGACGCCGCAGAAGTGGTACAACCTGCTTACAGCAAATACGGGAGAAGACTGCGACCCAAGCGGCATGTGGACTGATATGTAGTGATTTTATTATGACATGCAATCTGTGGTTATGTTGTTCCATCTTAGACTTTGGGGGGGGGGGGTCATATGGTGCACATATGTGGGTTCCATATGCTTCACATGTGAATTACTGTATGCTGGTTGTATGCTTCACGTCTCAGGGGAACAAAAGGGACTGAACCTCCTAGGGGTAACAGGAGGATGTGAAGTCTGGCCTTTTGTAGGTGAAGAGACGGCTGTGAGGGATTTCCTGACCACCAGGACTTTAGATGGAGACGAGGAGACCTGGTGGGGGATGCATTGTGATTTGGGAATGAAAGACAATGTGAATGTGTGCTTTGATGTCCTGGGGTATTTAAGGAACAGAATGTGGGGGATTCCTTCCTCTTTTTGCTTTTTTTTTTTTTTTATTTAAGTTTTTGTAAAGGGTATACAGGTCATTACAGCGTTGCATTGTTTACATTTTCATCACATGTTCCCTTATTTTTTGCTATTTGACAACATTGGTAGGATAGTTATTACAACAACCCCCCCCCCCTTTTTTTTTAAAGTGAAAGAAAAAGTGAAGTTAAGGAGAATTAAATAAAAAACAAACAAACAAACGAATAAACAAACAAACAGAACAGCAAAAAACAAACAAACAGAAAATTAAGTAATTAAAAGTAAAAGAGCAACTGAATAGCGTTGGAACAAAGAGTGGGACCATTATTGAAATGGTATTTGTCAAAGATTAGTTCTAATGGAAGACACATATGCGATCCAGGGTTGCCAAAAGATTATGAACCCATCCATGTCCTGTCTCAGTGCGAATGTCAACTTTTCCATCGAGTAAATGTCTTGAATCACGTTAATCCAATCTTCAGGTGTAGGACAGTCCTTCAGCATCCATTTTTTAGTTAGGGCTTTTTTACTTGCCAATATTAAAACATTGAATAAGTATTTATCTCCTCGTCTTTCCAGTGAGTCCGGTAATAAACCCAAATACAAAGTTACAAAAGAAAAGGGAACTGTTATTTTGAATATTTTCCCCAATATTGTCTGTACGTTGGACCAATATTGGTGGATAACTGGGCATGACCAAAACACATGAAAATGATTTGCAGTCTTTTCACCACACAAGCGCCAACAGTTCAACCCCTTATGGGTAAATTTGTTTTGTGCAGGTGTTCTGAAAAATCTTACCAAGTTTTTCCATCCAAATTCTCTCCACTGCAGGGATGAGGTACTTTTCCATTGCTGTTTATTTAGCTTTTCCCATATTTCCATTTGTAAAGTGAAATTCCCCTCTTTTTCCCATCTCTCTTTTATATACGATGTGTTGTCTCCTTTTAAGTCTTGAAGACCTTGGTATATTTTAGAAATGTATCTGATCCCTGGGATCCCTTTATATGCCATTAAGAAGACCTTCAGAACACCTGACTGGGCCCTTTCCAAATCCTCCTTTTTAAGTATATTGTTTATGTGGTGTCTAAGCTGAAAGAACCTGTAAAGATCTTGATTTATTAGACCTTGTTTTTTCAAATCTTCAAAACTTCTTAAAGTTTGCCCCTTAAAAAAATCGTAATATTTTATCAGCCCTTTCTCTTTCCACTCTTTAAATCTAGTGTCTGTTTTATTGGGGGTAAAGTCTTGATCATAGACAATCCATTGCAGAAGTCGATAGGGCTCTTTAGCTTGATTCTCTCTGACTATCTTAAACCAAATTTTTAGCGGGGTCTCTATCCACGGGTTAGTGTTATTCAGGAGTTTAGTTAAGGCATTGTTCCCTATTATCGCCTGTAGGGGGATGTCACTTGTTATTTGGCATTCCATCTCCTTCCATTGTGCAGTGTAGACTGGGTTACATATCTCTACTAAAGTTTTAATTTGTGCAGCTATAAAATAGTCCCTGATATTTGGCAGTGCGAGCCCACCTTTGTCTTTGTTTAGCTGTAGGGTTCTATATCTGATTCTAGGTCTCTTACCCTGCCATATGAATCTTGAGATCCTTCTGTCCAGTTCCTGCCATGTTTTTTTGGGAGGTTCTACCGGTATTGTTTGGAAAAGGTATAGAAGACGTGGAAGTATATTCATTTTGACTGCTTCAATTCTTTGTGCGGTACCTAAGAATGGTATCATATTCCATCTTGCTAGGTCAGATTTTATTTTTGTCACCAGTGGATCATAGTTTAGTGTTATAATTTTGTCGAGTTGTTTCGGGATATTGACCCCCAGATATTTCATAGATTCCAACTCCCAGTTAGTTTTGAGTTCATTTAGTGAAAAATGATTTGGGTCATAGTTGAATGTTAAAACTTGGGTTTTATGCATGTTTAATTTGTACCCTGATAAATCTCCATAGTCTGAAAAAACTGAGATTAGTTCTGGTAGAGAAGTGTCTGGCTGCCCTAGGTATATTAAAATGTCATCAGCAAAGAGTGCTATTTTATGTTCTTTCTGACCAAGTGTAATACCTTGAATTTCTTGATTTTGTCTTATCCATTGGCTCAGAGGTTCTATGAAGATTGCAAAGAGCAGTGGAGACAGGGGGCAGCCTTGATGACATCCTCTTTCCAGCTCAAAAGATGATGATAAATTACCGTTAATCCTTATTTTAGCTGTTGGTTTTTTATATAATGCCTGTATAGTTCTAATGAAGTTGTTATGAAAATTGAAACTGGATAAGATTTTATAGAGGAAAGACCAGTCAACCGAATCGAATGCTTTTTCAGCATCTAATCCCAATATGACTGCATTTAAGTTATATTTTTTTATATGTTGAATTATGTGTAAAGTGCGTCGAATGTTGTCTTGTGTCTGTCTTTGTCTTATAAAACCTGTTTGGTCTAAGTGAATTAAGTCTGTCAGTATGTTTTCTAACCTTTTGGCAAGGATAGTGGTAAAAAGCTTATAGTCCTGATTTAATACACTGATTGGTCTGTAGTTGGAGCATTCTAGTTTATCCTTTTCAGGTTTAGGTATGACTGCAATGACCCCTTCTCTCCAGGAGGGGGGGATTTCCCCTGTGTGGAGGACGTAGTTAAATGTTTTCAGGAGGAGAGGAGATAGTTGCTGTTTAAAGGTTTTGTACCATTCTGCTGTATAGCCATCTGCTCCTGGGGATTTGTTAGCTTTAAGTTTCATAATTGCTTTTTCCAATTCTTTAGGTTGTATTTCTGACAGTAGGGTTTTATTTTGTGATTCCGTAAGTTGGGGAAGGTTTAATGTGTTTAGGAATGTCTCGGATGCGTTTTTATGTTTTTTGTGGGAGTATAAGTTCTTGTAGTAATTCTCGAAGCTTTTAAGAATATCCTGAATTCTGAATTTTATTTCCTTTGATACTGGGTCTCTGATTTTGTAGATTGCTCTTTCCGTTTGTTGTTTCCTCAATTTATAGGCTAGTAATTTTGCCGATTTACTGCCTGCTTCATAGTGTTTTTGTTTCAGAAATGTAAGTTTCTTCTGGATTTCTATTGTGTAGATCTCATTTATTTGATTTTTAATTTCTTTGATCTTGAGCGAGCCATTAGAATGAGTGTTATCTTTGTGTTCTTTTTCTAGGTTCTTGAGCTCTGACTCTAGTGTGATTAGTTTTTCTTGTCTCAGTTTCTTTTGGGTTGCCAGTTTTGCAATAATTTTTCCCCTTATTACAGCTTTGCACGCATCCCACAGTATTAAAGGGGATACTTCTCCATTATCGTTTGTTGAATTCCCTCCATACGTAATTACCTGTTGCATCCCAGTATGGATTCAGTCTTAGATTGAAGTCTCCACCACATATCACTAAACCTTGGGCTTTAGTTATCATTAGGTCGAATACATTTTTATAAAATTTCCATTTAGCCCCTGGTGGTGCATATACATTCAGCAGGGTGATATCTTCTCCCTCTAGCCGCCCAGTTACCAAACTGTACCTCCCTTCTTTATCTTTGTGTTCTGATTTTTTTTCAAATGTAATTTTGGTTGATATCAATGTCGCTACTCCCCTCCTCCTCCCTGATTTATATGAAGATGAAGAGATCATTTTAAACCCTTGTCTACTGAGTTTAGTGTGTTCCACGTCTGTTAGGTGGGTTTCTTGTAAAAATACTATTTCTGCTTTGTCTTTTTTCATTTTGCGTAGAATCTTGGATCTTTTAACTGGATTCAGGATCCCTTTTACATTATATGAGGCTATTTTGGTTACACCCTGTTTCTCCATTGTATTTTCTTATTTAGTATAACAGTGTGGTGGCCCTCTTTTTTGCTACTCAGAAACTGAAAGAACATTAAGAACATAAAAAACATTAAGTACATAATGAACGAAACTTTAAAACAAAAAACTGTCAAAAAAACTTCCTGAGCTGGGGTCTCTTTAAAGACCCTGTAAGAGCCCTGATGGAGTATGGGCTCTGAGGGAAATTCCTCAAACTCTGTTACGTGCTGAGGGCCCTCTCTTACCCCTGTAAGTTGTCCCATGTTTTTAACGTGAATTTCAGATCCCAATCCGAATTTGTAATGATTTTTTTTTTTTTTTTTTTTATGCCTATACTCTATGAGCTTGTGTGCACCCTCCCACCCCCATCACAGCAAACATTCACTGTAATACAGTATTTGTTAGTGTGGGGAGAACATGTGGGTCATTGTTACATTTCTATTTTAACATGATTTTTTTTTCCCCTTTAAATTAAGAAGACATTTGTTTCTAATGCTAAAACTGCTCCATGAAAGGTTTTACCACATGCTGATTCTGCATCTTCTTTAATGTTTGTTACCTTGTAGGAGGGGGGATGGAAGTGCAGAGTGACTGTAGAGAGAAAGAAAAAAAAAAACCCAAAAAGGTCGCTATTCCTTCCTGGAACTGGAAAGCTTATCTTTGTAGCTCTGGGGCTGGGTGTTCCCGCTGCTGGCCCGTGGATTTTGAAGGTCTCTGAGTGGACCATGTTTGAGCTCTGATTTTCTCGTTCAGATCCGCTGCGGGTTTAAACACCGTTACCGGGAGTCCTCTTCTTGCCATGTCAGTTGTTGCTTCTTCCGCTGAATTGTAGAGACATGACTCTTCCCCGTAAAAGACCCTTAGCTTCGCCGGAAATGGCGTCTGAAAGCATAGATTCTTTTCCCATAAAACCTTTTTGGCGTCGTTATATTCCCGTCGCTTTTTAAGAACTTCAGGGGCATAATCGTGTTCCACGAAGACTTTTCTTTCTTGATGCATAAATCCTTTCTTCTGCCAAGCCTGTCTTACAACTTCTTGTTTTATTTTGAAGTCGGAGAATCTTACCAACACTGAACGTGGGGGCGCTTCCGGGGCTGGCTTTGCGGCTAATGTGCGATGTGCCTTTTCTATCTTCAAATCGGTGGATTGTGGAATATCCAACTTCTCTCTCAATAAGGATTCCACGCATTCTGCCACTGTGTTGAAACCATCTTCAGCTCCTTCTTTCAGACCGTGAATTCTGATGTTGTCTCGCCTCTGTCTTCCTTCTTGGTCGGCTAGCTTAGCCTCCAGCCTTGACTGTTTTCTGTGTAAATCCAGTACAGAATCTTCAAGCACTTTTATTCTGTCTTCAGCTTCCAAGATTCGGTTTTCGGCCTGGTCCATTCTGCTGTTCGCCTTTTTTAGATCCTCTCTGAATTCAAGAAATTCAGCCCGAAATCGTCGTAATTCGTCAAATAGCGATTTCAAGCTAATCCTTTTGTTAGCTAGGCCCAGGCACTCGTCTTCTGAACGGAGGTCTTCTGGTTCCGATTCCGCGGCTGCTGTGCGTCCTGATCTGGGGAATGTCAGTTTCCTCTGCTTTTGGTTAGGCATGGTGTTATTGTCTTTTGAATTTTAATCTTCCAAAAATCCGTTAGGTCTGATTTTGAGGAGGTTTTCCTTGGATTGAGTCTGGGAGTTTCACCGTTAGGTTGCTATCACCATGGCGTCCAGACCGGAAGTCCCCTCTTTCTGCTTTTGAATGTTGGAGAATGTGATTGTGAATAAAACTGGTCTTGAGAAATAAACTCAGCCTCATCCTTCCACACATCTCCACAATACAAGGTATATAGTGTGGGTTGATTCAGCAGATATTTCACTCTGTGTAGTATTGCAATTGATTTAGATATTTTACATTTAATATAATTAATATGTGACTTCCAACACAGTTTATTATCAATTATTACTCCAAGAAATTTAGTTTTGGATACCCTTTCAATCTCTACACCATTTACACTGAGTTTAGGTACTAAGTTGTTGTGATGGTTGTTAAAAACTATAAATTTTGTCTTACTTAAATTGAGCGTTAATTTGTTTGAATCAAACCACAGTTTAAGCTTTCCTAATTCCTTTCCGAGTGTGTCCAAAAGTTGTTCCAAATTGCTTCCACTGCATAATAGATTAGTGTCATCGGCAAACAATATTAAATCCATTTTTTTTAATTCTTTCATTATTCTTTCATTATTCTTGGTGATAATGAAAAAAAAAAAAAAGCCAGGATGGTGGAGGCACGGGTGGAGGATTCTCCACCCAGAGAAGGCATCTGGGATAAGGGGGAACAATGGACTGGAGGAGGAGGTGCCACCGGGGGTCTCAAATGGGACAGTACGGACTATGCACCCCCCGGGGAGAACAAGAGCCACCAGAGCCGCTGGAAGAGAGAAGGGTGTGAGCAGCGGGCCGGTGTTATGTTATGTTAATGTGCCACACTTTGTTCCAAACAGTGTATTATGGTCGGACGTTCCGGGTCTCAATGCATGGAATTAAAGGTATAAAAGAGGAATGCACAGAGACCCGGGGGCTCTTTTACTGTACAATATGTTGGAGAAGGAATAAAGTTCATGTGTCGTTCAACTTGTTGCCTCGTCTGTTTCCTTTCTCCACATTGGTGACCCTAAGATGTGCCATGGAAAGCGAGCTGAGCACCGCCTCGGAGAATACCTGGAGGGAGAGCACCAGCGTCGCTTGCACAGTCTCAGTCAAGCTCCCAGACTTCTGGCTTCACAACCCGACCACGTGGTTCTTGCACATAGAAGCCCAGTCCGCACTCCGTGGGATAACAATGGATGATACCAAGTATTACTATGTGGTCGCTGCACTGGATGCGTGTGCCTTGCAACGGGTGACGAGCCTGCTCCAGGAGCCGCTGGCCCAAGAAAAATATGAAGCGCTTAAGAGGATGCTTCTCCAGCGCTATACCCTTTTTTACAGTGAGAAGGCAGAGAGACTCCTAACGCGTTTGGAGTTAGGTGACAGATCAGCAATGGAGCTCATGGAGAGCATGTTGGCACTGAGGGGGAAGGATGATGAATCTTCCTTGTTCGTCCACTTCTTCCTCAGGAACCTACTGGCTACAGTGAGGGCGATCCTGGCCAACTCGCCGCGGCTGGTTGCTAAGGACTACTGCGCCCTGGCACAGGAAGCAGACCGCATCGTTTTGGCGATCAGAACTCTCAGCGTGCAAGTGGTGGCACCAGCATCCATGAGGGACTCCAGCGAGGTCGAGGAGCCATTGCTGGTAGCTGGGACGGACACCAGGAAATGAAGGAACGGGGCGATCTGTTTTTATCATCGCCGTTTTGGCTCGAATGCCCAACGCTGCCTGTCGCCATGCCAATTCAAGAAGCCAGGAAGACGGCATGTTCGAAATTCAGTTGCAGCTGCAACTGATGGCGGCAGGAACAGACTGCTTTATGTCAGGGACACATGTTCGGGGAGATGGTTTTTGGTGGACTCCGGCTCCCAGAAGAGCCTCATCCTGCTGGTCAATGCAGACAGGGTGGCAGGAGGCAGCGGTCCAGAGTTCACGGCTGCCAATGGATCCACCATCAGTACATTTGGCAAGCGGACACTAACGATATGCTTACATGGACGCAACTTTCAGTGGGACTTTGTGATAGCTGCATGTTCTGGCCCCATTTTAGGAGCAGATTTTCTATGCGCTTATGGGTTGTTAGTCAATGTTGCTAATAGGAGATTAGTGGATGCTCTGTCTTTTACCTCACTGCCATGCACAGTTCGGGGAGCTGGATCGACAACACTGGCTAACATTATAGCTCCAGGGGTAAGTACCAACATTTTCTCGCGCAGTTCCCAGCACTCATGGTCCCGACTTTTTCGGCTACGATAGCGAAACACGGGGTCAAATGCTTCATAACGACAAAAGGCTCACCGGTGTTCGCGCAACCTTGGTGCTTGGACACAGCTAAACTGGCCAGCACGCGAGAGGAGTTTGCCAACTTAGAGCACTTGGGCATCATCAAGCACTCGAACAGCCCGTGGGCATCCCCGCTACACATGGTGCTTAAAGCCGACGGGTCGTGGCGACCATGTGGTGATTTCCAGCACTTGAATAATGCCACGGAACATGATCGTTATTCCATTCCGCCTATCCAGGACTTTTCCATGCACCTGGCCGGGGCGCGTTTTTTTCGAAAGTGGATCTGGTCCGCGGACACCATCAGGTCCCGGTGCATGCGGAAGATGTTCCGAAAACAGCGGTAATAACTCCTTTGGTCTTTTTGAGTTTTTATGCATGCCGTTCGGATTAAAAGGCGCGGTGCAGACTTTCCAGAGGATGATGGATGCAGTGCTTCGTGACTTGTCCTTTGTTTTCGTCTACTTAGATGACATTCTGGTAGCTAGCGCATCCGAGGAGGACCACATTGCCCATCTCAAGACGGTTTTTCAGAGGTTAGAAGTGCACGGGCTTATAGTGAACCCGGCGAAGTGCCAGTTTGGTGTGCCTGTGATTGATTTTTTGGGCCACTGCATTTCGCCGGAGGGCACGATTTCGCTACCGGATAAGGTGCACGCCATGTCGAACTTTCCGCATCCACAGACTGTGAGGGCCCTGCAGGAGTTTTTGGGGATGGTCAATTTTTATAACCGTTTCCTTCTCCAGGCAGCCCAGCTGACTTAGCCATTGTATGCCGCGCTGAAAAAAAAGAAGCCCGCGGAAAACGTCGACTGGACTCCTGACCAAAACAGCGCTTGCGGATGCCACGTTGCTAGCTCATCCGGATCTGTCAGCACGGATCACGCTCAGCATGGATAGAACTCACCACGGACGCATCTGATGTTGCCATCGGAGCAGTGGTAGAGGAGTACGTCTCCGGTTTGTGGCAGCTGCTTGCATTTTTCTGTCGGACTTTGCGCGACAGCGAACACAAATATAGCACGTTCAACAGAGAGTTGTTGGCTCTACACCTGGCGAAGCACCATTTCCAGTTTTGGCTAGAAGGGCACAAGTTCACCGCGTTCATGGACCATAAGCCACTGACGTACGCAATGTCCAAGGTTTCAAAACTGTGGTCGGCCTGGCAGCAATGGCGTTTGGCCGCGATCTCAGAGTTTATGACCGACACTCAACACGTTGCCGGTAAGCTCAACGTCGTGGCCGATTGTCTGTCGCGTGCGTTAGTCTCCCCTGTCTACATGGGAATAGATTTCCCTGCAATGGCCGTGGAGCAAGCCGGGGACACGGACATTTTGTGCGCCAGTCTGTGCCTACTGGATTAAAGCTGGAGAGCAGGGTGGTACAAGAAGGGTGCCTCCCTTGCTCTGCGATGTCTCCACCGGCCGCCCGCGCCTGGTGGTTCCAAGTTCTTGGCGCCGTCGCGTTTTTGAGTTGGTCCACTCCTTTTGCATCTGGCAGTGTGCGGTTTGGTGAAGCTAGTGGGGGCGAAATTCGTCTGGCTGCGCTTGCGCAAGGAAGTGAAGGAGTGAGCTGCAGCATGCATCGCGTGCGAGCGAGCCAAAGTGCACAAGCACACCAGAGCCCCCCTCAAACCCTTCCAAATTCCAGCTAGGAGGTTCGACCACATCCATGTGGATTTGGTGGGACCCCTCCCGCCATCGCAAGGTTTCACGCACCTTTTAACAATCATGGACTGCACCATGCGCTGGCCTGAAGTGTTCCTGCTGGCTTCTACCACGTCCGCAGAAGTGGCTTGTGCTTTTTTGTTGGCTTGGGTTGCATGGTTCGGATCCCCGTCAGACATCACGTCCGATAGGGGTCCACAATTCATTTCAGAACTCTGGTCCACAATGGCCCAGAGCCTGGGGGTCAAAATTCACCACACTACCACGTACAACCCCCAAGCTAACAGGTTATGCAAGCATTTTCATAGGTCGCTTAAAGCTGTACTTAGAGCTTTGCTCACGGACACAAATTGAGTCGACCGCCTGCCCTGGGTTCTTTTCGGGTTGCACTCCGCACCTAAGGAGGATTTGGCAGTGTCCCCGGCAGAACTCGTTTTGTCTCAGCAGCTGCGGATCACCGGAGATTTTTTACCAGAAAATCCCGTGCCCGAGGCTGATCCACCCGTACAATTTTTGCACAGTATTGAGGCTTTTAACGTACCGGGCCCAGCCCACCATTGTTTTCCCCACTCTTTTGTCCCAAAGAGTTTACAGAACGCCAGTTTTATTTTTGTCACACATGATGCACACCCGACCCCGCTGTGGCCACCGTACGATGGACCGTTCAGGGTCAGGTTCACCCCAGGTTCCAACATTTTGTGTTAGACTTGGGGGTGCGTAGGGAGACCGTCTGCACCAACAGGCTGAAGCCCGCTTTTGTGTTGGCAGACGAGCAGGTGGTGTTGGCCCAAGCTCCCTGGCGTGGAGGTCCACCGTTGGTGGCTCCGCAAGTTGGTGTTCCAACTTGCGGAGCTTGTGAAGCTGATGTGTTTTCTCCCCCTCCCTTTTTCCCTCCACAGACTGACGTGCCCTCCTGTACACCTCGCCAGCAGCGTGCTCTGACTGGATCAGCGATCCCGTACTACAGCCGCTATGGGCGCCGGCTCAAGCCCAAAGGACAGGGGGGTTAGTGTCCTTTCTGGGTGTTTGGGGGGTGGGGGCTGTGTGGAGGCACGGGTGGGGGATTCTCCACCCAGAGAAGGCAGCTGGGATAAGGGGGAACAATGGACTGGAGGAGGAGGTGCCACCGGGGGGTCTCAAACGACACTGTATGGACTATGCACCCCCTGGGGAGAAGAGGAACCACCGGAGCCGCTGGAAGAGAGAAGGGTGTGAGCAGTGGGGCCGGCGTTATGTTAATGTGCCACACAGGTCTTTGTTCCAAACAGTGTATTATGGTCAGAAGTTCCGGGTCACAATGCATGGAATTAAAGGTATAAAAGAGGAATGCACACCTGGGGGCTCTTTTATTGTACAATACGTTGAAGAAGGAATAAAGTTCATGTGTCGTTCAGCTTGTTGCCTCGCCTGTTTCCTTTCTCCACAGGATAAGCATTTTAGGTAATTGCAGTCTGGAACTTTTCAGTGAGACTTTCTTTAAAGTAATAATGCCCTTGTGTTAGTGTTTTCAAAGTAACCCTTTTTGTCAAGTACTTGAGCTCTACAAAGAGACACTTGGCCACCACAATTGTGTATTCCCTAGAGGCTTGGATGTAAATGGCAACAGTACACAATGTACGAATATGATTATGGTTCAGAAAAGGGCACTGAGCCCCAGTACAGGTAAGGGCAATTGTACCGTACATGCAGCTATAAACAAAAACTGATTCTCATGCTAGTTAGAGGAAAAGTAATTTGCAATATTACATTGTCAGTGGAATAGCAAAAGCACATCCACCGTCTGTTTCACCTATCGTCTCTTCCCTTTGCCTCCGTCCCTCCTCCCTGCCACACACAATCACTGCTTTTGATGTCCATAATTCAAAGGTCACAGGCGCCCTGGAGCGTGTGGTATCTTACCACACCTCAGTGGTCCAACACAGCTCCCAGGTGAGAAGGGATGCTGTGGACTCAGCATGCTGATGCAAGCACGCCTTCTAAAAGAACAGAGGGGAGCAAAGTAATCTGTTTATGTATCATTGTCTTTGATTGTTAGCAGGTGTATATGGATTTATATATGTGTTTCAAAACTAATGGCTGTTCTGCTTTTCCTGCTGCAGATGCTTTTATAGTCTGTAGACAACGTCATGGCAGACAATCTCGAAATTGTTGTTACAGGAATTTGACATAAAAAATCAGTTATGAGAGAAGACAGTGGTACTAGCGGACATGTCAAAAATTTAGAGTTGTCATCCCATAAAGGATTTAACATAAAATGATTTTACCTACAATACAAAAGTTTGGTATTGTAAACACTTATCCTAAAATGGATTAGAATATCTCTGGAGCTCTGGTTTTGTACCTATTAACCTTGGCTTCAGTGCCTGAACCAGTGGTTTTGTAGCTGTGTCTGACTGTCTGTTGCTATGCTTTTCTCTTGAAAAACGAAAAAAAAAAAAAGTTTTCCACTAAGTAGATGCCCCCCAAGCCATTAGGTAATTGACTACTTACTAACTCATTCCTGTGCAGCCATACCTCTGCAGCTGTTTCTAGCAGACATTCTTTTTCTGACGCCAAGAGATCAGGTTGTTCTAAAATCTACAGCCAAGAAGATTTTTACCTGTGAAATTTATTGTTTCCTCATATGCATTAATTCCTTTCTTAGACTCTTTGTGATTTATATCTGGTAGGATATAATACTGAGCAAAGGCTAAAGCTGCAATGGTCTTACTTTTTCTCTTTGAGTTTCTGATGCTGTCCTTAAATTTGATTATTACCTCTGGCATAAAGGTTATATGAATTATTTTTCTGCTTGATCTTCTGTTTGTTTGATTTTTGCGGGAATATCTATCCATATTCAAAGACCTAAATATGGATTTGTGTGAATTTTTTTTCTAGAGGTTCAGCTTGCTCTAACTTTGTGAGGGAATTTTGGAATTGATCAAATTCCCAAACTGGATCAAAAAATTTTATTTTACTAGAAAAACCTCCAGTTCGCCAGTTCACTTGGTGTTGGTAATGAACCTGGCTTGCCAGCCACCAATAATCAAAAGAAGAAGAAGAAGATGAAGAAAAAGAAACAGTCTTAGTATGTATGTATGTACAGACGTGGACAAAATTGTTGGTACCCCTCTGTTAATGAAAGAAAAACCCACAATGGTCACAGAAATAACTTGAATCTGACAAAAGTGGTAATAAATAAAAATTCTATGAAAATTAACCAATGAAAATCAGACAATGCTTTTGAATTGTGGTTCAACAGAATTTTTTTAAAAAACAAACTCATGAAACAGGCCTGGACAAAAATGATGGTACCCCTAGAAAAGATTGAAAATAATGTGACCATAGGGACATGTTCAACCAAGATGTGTCCTCTAATTAACATCACAGGTGTCTACAAACTTGTAATCAGTCAGTCGGCCTATTTAAAGGGTGACAAGTAGTCACTGTGCTGTTTGTTGACATGGTGTGCACCACACTAAACATGGACCAGAGGAAGCAAAGGAGAGAGTTGTCTCAGGAGATTAGAAAGAAAATTATAGACAAGCATGTTAAAGGTAAAGGCTATAAGACCATCTCCAAGCAGCTTGATGTTCCTGTGACTACAGTTGCACATATTATTCAGAAATTTAAGATCCACAGGACTGTAGCCAACCTCCCTGGACGTGGTCGCAGGAGGAGACGGATAATACGAATGGTAACAAAAGAGCCCAGAACAACCTCTAAACACATTCATGGTGAACTCCAACGTCAAGGTACATCAGTGTCAGATCACACCATCCGTCATTGTTTGAGCCAAAGTGGACTTCATGGGAGATGACCAAGGAGGACACCACTGTTGAAAACTAATGATAAAAAAGCCAGACTGGAATTTGCCAAACTGCATGTTGACAAGCCACAAAGCTTCTGGGAGAATGTCCTATGGACAGATGAGACAAAACTGGAACTTTTTGGCAAGGCACATCAGATCTATGTTCACAGATGCAAAAATGAAGCATACCAAAAAAAGAACACTGTCCCTACTGTGAAACATGGAGGAGGTTCTGTTATGTTCTGGGGCTGCTTTGCTGCATCTGGCACAGGGTGTCTTGAATCTGTGCAGGGTACAATGAAATCTCAAGACTATCAAGGTATTCTAGAGAGAAATGTGCTGCCCAGTGTCAGACAGCTTGGTCTCAGTCGCAGGTCATGGGTCTTGCAACAGGATAATGACCCAAAATACACAGCTAAAAACACCCAAGAAGGGCTAAGAGCAAAACATTGGACTATTCTAAAGTGGCCTTCTATGAGCCCTGATCTAAATCCTATTGAACATCTGTGGAAGGAGCTGAAACATGCCGTCTGGAGAAGGCACCCTTCAAACCTGAAACAACTGGAGCAGTTTGCTCATGAGGAGTGGGCCAAAATACCTGCTGAGAGGTGCAGAAGTCTCATTGACAGTTACAGAAATTGTTTGATTGCAGTGATTGCCTCAAAAGGTTGTGCAACAAAATATTAAGTTAAGGGTACAATCATTTTTGTCCAGGCCTGTTTCATGAGTTTGTTTTTTAAAATAATTATGTTGAATCACAACTCAAAAGCATTGTCTGATTTTCATTGGTTAATTTTCATAGAATTTTTATTTATTACCACTTTTGTCAGATTCAAGTTATTTCTGTGATCATTGTGGGTTTTTCTTTCATTAACAGAGGGGTACCAACAATTTTGTTCACGTCTGTATGTATGAGTCTTTGTATGCAATATATGCATCGGAAGGTCTCAAACTGTGCTTGTATTAGTTTTAGTTATCCCTAGGTCTGGGTTTATTTATGTAGTTTTAGGGTTTCCTTTAGTTCCCTTGTCTCACTCTTTGTTCATGTCCCAGAGTACTTCCTCTTTTATTTTGAAGTGGGTTTCCTTCTTTTAATTCTCTGGTTTTACCTCCTGCCCTTGTTACATATAGTTTACACTATTTATCTATATCTTTGTTTCTACCTGTCTCCTACTCTACTTAAAGGAAACCTGTACTGGTCATTATAACAACATTAATTCTGCTTTAGGTATTACTTATAAACCAAAAATGTGTTCATTCAGTAAAAATAACCTCCGAGAGTCAGTATACTGAATAATTTTATCCCATGAAAACCACTCGGTCAAAACCAATGGGGAGCAGCCATCGCCGGCTAGAAGTGACGTACCCTTGTTATTTCCAGCTTTACCGCGAACGAGTAAACGCGTTCAGCAGATGCTCAGTGGATCGAGAGCCGAGTTGAAAATGGCACAAAATCTGCACGGATATATACTGTACAAACCATCCTTGGAAATGGCCTGCATTGACGGTAAGATCCGCAGGAACCTCCGGGGACCGGCAGCTGAAGGGGACCTGACGAACAGGCATGTTCCCAGACAAGTAACTTCAGAACACACTGAATAAATCTTGATATTGTGGGGGCATAGTGTTCGACTTCTCTACCCAAGGAACAATGGACTGAAAGAGGAGGTGTCACCGGGGGTATCAGATGGGACAGTAAGGACTACAGTGGGGCAAAAAAGTATTTAGTCAGCCACCAATTGTGCAAGTTCTCCCACTTAAAAGATGAGAGAGGTCTCCAATTTTCATCATAGGTATACCTCAACTATGAGAGACAAAATGAGAAAAAAAAAAATCCAGAAAATCACATTGAAGGATTTTTAATGAATTAATTGGTAAATTCCTCGGTAAAATAAGTATTTGGTCAATAACAAAAGTTCATCTCAATACTTTGTTATATACCCTTTGTTGGCAATGACAGAGGTCAAAGGTTTTCTGTAAGTCTTCACAAAGTTTTCACACACTGTTGCTGGTATTTTGGCCCATTCCTCCATGCAGATCTCCTCTAGAGCAGTGATGTTTTGGGGCTGTGGCTGGGCAACACGGACTTTCAACTCCCTCCAAAGATTTTCTATGGGGTTGAGATCTGGAGACTGGCTAGGCCACTCCAGGACCTTGAAATGCTTCTTACGAAGCCACTCCTTGGCGGTGTGTTTGGGATCATTGTCATGCTGAAAGACCCAGCCACGTTTCATCTTCAATGCCCTTGCTGATGGAAGGAGGTTTTCACTCAAAATGTCACGATACATGGCCCCATTCATTCTTTCCTTTACATGGATCAGTCGTCCTGGTCCCTTTGCAGAAAAACAGCCCCAAAGCATGATGTTTCCACCCCCATGCTTCACAGTAGGTATGGTGTTCTTTTTCCTCCAAACACGACAAGTTGAGTTTTTACCAAAAAGTTCTATTTTGGTTTCATCTGACCATATGACATTCTCCCAGTCCTCTTCTGGATCATCCAAATGCTCTCTAGCAAACTTCAGACGGGCCTGGACATGTACTGGCTTAAGCAGGGGGACATGTCTGGCACTGCAGGATTTGAGTCCCTGGTAGCCTAGTGTGTTACTGATGATAGCCTTTGATACTTTGATCCCAGCTCTCTGCAGGTCATTCACTAGGTCCCCCCGTGGGGTTCTGGGATTTTTGCTCATCGTTCTCGTGATCATTTTGACCCCATGGGGTGAGATCTTGCGTGGAGCCCCAGATCGAGGGAGATTATCAGTGGTCTTGTATGTCTTCCATTTTCTAATAATTGCTCCCACAGTTGATTTCTTCACACCAAGCTGCTTACCTATTGCAGATTCAGTCTTCCCAGCCTGGTGCAGGTCTACAATTTTGTTTCTGGTGTCCTTTGACAGCTCTTTGGTCTTGGCCATAGTGGAGTTTGGAGTCTGACTGTGTGAGGTTGTGGACAGGTGTCTTTTATACTGATAACAAGTTCAAACAGGTGCCATTAATACAGGTAACGAGTGGAGGACAGAGGAGCCTCTTAAAGAAGAAGTTACAGGTCTGTGAGAGCCAGAAATCTTGCTTGTTTGTAGGTGACCAAATACTTATTTTGCCGAGGAATTTACCAATTAATTCATTAAAAATCCTTCAATGTGATTTTCTAGATTTTTTTTTCCCCATTTTGTCTCTCATAGTTGAGGTATACCTATGATGAAAATTGGAGACCTCTCTCATCTTTTAAGTGGGAGAATTGCACAATTGGTGGCTGACTAATTACTTTTTTGCCCCACTGTATGTGCCCCCCAGGGAGAGGAGTAAATGCCGGAGCCGCTGGGAGAAGAGTGTTGAAGTGGTGCCGGCATTATGTTATGTTAATGTGCCACACAGTTCTTTGTTCAAACAACAATGTGTTATGGTCGGAAGTTCCGGGACTTGATACACGGAAATAAAGATATAAAAGAGGAATGCACAGAGACCGGGGAATCTCTTTTGCTGTTAATTATGTTGGATAAAGAATAAAGTTACTGTGTCGTTCAGCTCGTTGCCTCGCCTGCCTCCTTTCTCCACATTGGTGACCCGAAGACGTGCCATGGAAAGCGAGCCGAGCACCGCCCCGGAGACTACCTGGAGGAAGACCACCAGTGAAGCGTGCGTGGTCTCAATCGAGCTTCCAGGCTTCTGGCTTCACAACCCGACCACATGGATTTTGCACATAGAAGTCCAGTTTGCACTCTGCAGGATAACAATGGACGATACAGGTACTACTACCTGGTTGCTGCGCTGGATGCGCGCACCACGCAACAGGTGACATGACTGCTCCAGGAAAATATGAAGCGCTCAAGGGGATGCTTCTCCAGCGCTATACTCTTTCTGACAGTGAGAGGGCAGAGAGACTCCTAACACGTTTGGAGTTAGGGGACAAATCAGCAGTGGAGCTCATGGAGAGCATGGTGGCATGGAGAGCATGGTGGCCAGTAGATTCCTCAGGAACCTACTGGCTACAGTGAGGGCAATCATGGCCAACTCGCTGCGGCTGGTTGCTAGTGACTACCGTGCCCCGGCACAGGAAGCGGACCACATCATTTTGGCAACCAGAACTCTCAGCATGCAGACAGTGGCACCGGCATCCATGAGGGACTATAGCAAGGTCGAGGAGCCGTTCGTGGCAGCTGGGATGGACACCAGAAGACGAAGAAATGGGGTGATCTGTTTTTATCATCGCCGTTTCTGCTTGAATGCCCAACGCTGCCTGTCGCCATGCCAATTCAAGAATCCGGGAAGACGGCACCTTCGAAATTCAGTTGCAGCTGCAACCGATGGTGACAGGAACAGACTGCTTTATGTCACGTTCGGGGAGACGTTTTTTGGTGGACTCCGGCTCCCAGAAGAGGCTCATCCTGCCAGTCAATGCAGACAGGGTGGCAGGACACAGCGGTCCCGAGCTCATGGCCACCAACGGCTCCACCATCAGGACATTTGGAGAGCGGACACTAACGGTATGCTTACACGGATGCAACTATCAGTGGGACTTTGTGATAGCTGCATGTTCTAGCCCCATTTTAGGAGCAGATTTTCTATGTGCTTATGGGTTGTTAGTCAATGTTGCTAATGGGAGATTAGTGGATGCTCTGTCTTTTACCTCACTTCCCTGCACAGCTCGGGGAGCTGGGTCGACAACACTGGCTAACATTATAGCTCCAGGGGGTAAGTAACAACATTTGCTTACACAGTTCCCAGCACTCATGGTCCCGACTTTTTCGGCTACGGTAATGAAACATGGGGTCGAGCACTTTATAATGACAAAAGGCCCGCCAGTGTTCGCGTGTCCTCAGCTTTTGGATGCAGCTAAACTGGCCAGCGTGTGGGAGGAGTTTGCCAACTTAGAGCAGTTGGGCATCGTCAGACGCTCCAACAGCCCGTGGGCATCCCCGCTACGCATGATACCTAAAGCCGACTGGTCGTGGTGACCGTGTGGTGATTTCTGGCGCTTGAATAATGCCACAGAGTATGATTGTTATCCCATTCCGTCTATCCAGGATTTTTCTGTGCACCTGTCCGGGGTGCGTGTTTTTTCGAAAGTGGATCTGGTCCGCGGATACCATCAGGTCCCAGTGCATGTGGAAGACGTTCTGAAAACAGCGGTAATAACTCCTTTCGGCTTTTTCGAGTTTCTATGCATGCCGTTCGGATTAAAAGGTGCTGTGCAGACTTTCCAGAGGATGATGGATGCAGTGCTTTGCGACTTGTCCTTCGTTTTCGTCTACTTACACGACATTCTGGTAGCTAGAGCGTCCAACGAGGACCACATCGCCCATCTCAAGATGGTTTTCCAGAGGTTGGAAGTGCACGGGCGAAGTGCCAGTTTGGTGTGCCTGTGATTGATTTTTTGGGCCACCGCATTTCGGCGGAGGGCGCGATTTCGCTACCGAAAAAGGTGCGCGCCGTGTCGGACTTTCCGCATCCACAGACCGGGGGATGGTCAGTTTTTATAACCGTTTCCTTCCCCAGGCAGCCCAGCTGACTTAGCCATTGTATGCCGCGCTGAAAAAAAAAGAAGCCTGCGGAAAACGTCGACTGGATTCCCAAGCAAGTCCAGGCTTTCATGAATGCCAAAACAGCGCTTGTGGATGTGGTGTTGCTAGCTCATCTGGATCTGTCGGCACGGATAGCGCTCACCACAGACGTGTCTGATGTTGCCATCGGAGCAGTGGTAGAGGAGCACGTCTAGTTCGTGGCAGCCGCTCACATTTTTCCATCGGACTTTGTGCAACAGCAAACGCAAATACAGCACGTTTGACAGAGTTGTTGGCTCTACACCTGGCGAAGCACCATTTCTAGTTTTGGCTAGAAGGGTGTGAGTTCACCGCGTTCATGGACCATAAGCCGCTGATGTACGCGATGTTGAGTGGATCTGGTCCACGGATACCATCAGGTCCAAGTGTGTGTGGAAGACGTTCCAAAAACAGCAGTAATAACTCCTTTTGGCCTTTTCAAAATTTTATGCATGCCGTTTGGATTGAAAGGAATGACGCAGACTTTCCAGAGGATGATGGATGCAGTGCTTCGTAACTTGTCCTTCGTTTTTGTATACTTAGACAACATTTTGGTAGCCAGCACGTCTGAGGAGGAGCACATTGCCCATCTCAACATGGTTTTCCAGAGGTTGGAGGTGCATGAGCTGATAATTAACCCAGCGAACTGCCAGTTCGGCGTGCCAGAGATTGATTTTTTGGGCCACTGCATTTTCCCGGAGGGCACGATTCCATTACCGGATAAGGTGCACGAATATGTCAGACTTTCTGTGCCCGCAGACCGTGAGAGCATTTCAGGAGTTTTTGGGAATGGTTAATTTTTATAACTGTTTCCTTCCCCGGGCAGCCCAGATGATGCAGCTGTTGTATGCTGCGTGTAAAAAAAAAGAAGCCTACGGAAGCCATCGACCGGATGCCTGAGTGAGTCCAGGCTTTTACTGACGTCAAAACAGTGCTTGCAGGGGCCGCGCTGTTGGCCCACCCAGCTCTGTCTGCATGGATAGCGCTCACTACGGATGCATCTGATGTTGCCATAGGGGCAGTGGTAGAGCAGTGCGTCTCAGGTTCGTGGCAGCCACTCGCATATTTCAGCCACACTTTGCACAACAACAAATGCAAGTACAGTGCGTTCGATAGAGAATTGCTGGATCTCCACCTGGCGACGTGCCATTTCCAGTTGTGGGTGGAGGGGCACGTGTTCACCATATTCGTGGACCATTTGCCGCTGATGCACGTGATGGCCAAGGTCTCGGAACCGTGGTCGGCCTGGCAGCAACGGCATTCAGCCGCGATTTCGGAGTTTACTACCGACATTCAACAAGTCACCGGTAAGCTCAACGTTTTGTCTGATTGTCTGTCGCGCGCGTTATTCTCCTCGGTCTACATGGGAATAGATTTCCCCGCCATCCCTGCGGAGCAAGCCGGGGACTTGGACATTTATGCGCTTCAATCTGCCCCAACTGGGTTAAGGCTGGAGAGCAGGGTGGTGCAAGAAGGGTGCCCTCCCTTGCTCTGCAACGTCTTCACCGGCCGCCCACGCCCGGTGGTTCTGAGCTCTTGGCACCGTCGGGTTTTTGAGTCGGTCCACTCCCTTTCGCATCTGGGAGTGTGCGTTTCAGTGAAGCTAGTGGGGGCGAAATTCGTCTGGCCGCACTTGCACAAGGACGTGAAAGGGTGGGCTGCAGCTTGCATCACGTGCCAGCAGGCCAAAGTGCACAAGCACACCAGAGCACCCCTCGAGCCATTCCAAATCCCAGCCAGGAGGTTCGACCACATCCACGTGGATTTGGTGGGACCCCTCCTGCCGTTGCAAGGTTTCACGCACCTTTTGACAGTCGTGGACCGCACCATGTGCTGGCCTGAAGTGGTCCCGCTGGCTTCTACCACGTCTGCAGAAGTGGCGCGCTTCTTTGTTGGCCTGGGTTGCACGTTTCATGTCAACGTCAGACATCATGTCCGACAGGAATCCACAATTCGTTTCAGAGCTCTGGTCCACGATGGCCTAAAGCCTGGGGGTCAAAATTCACCGCACTACCGCATACAACCCCCAGGCTAACGGGTTATGCAAGTGTTTTCATAGGTCGCTTAAAGCAGCACTCAAAGCTTCGCTCACAGACACAACATGGGTCGACTGCCTGCCCTGGGTTCTTTTAAGGTTGCACTCCGCACCTAAGGAAGATTTGGCAGCCTCCCCGGCAGAATTAATTTTTTCTTAGCCACTGCAGATCCCCAGAGAGTTTTTACCGGGAAACCCCGCACCCGAGGCTGAGCCGCCTGCACAATTTTTGCACAGTACGGAGGCTTTTAACGTACCGGGCCCGGCCCACCATTGTTTTTCCCGCACCTTTGTCCCAAAAAATTTCCAGTTTTATTTTTGTCAGGGATGATGTGCACCAGACCCCACCGCGCCCACCGTACGACAGACCATTAAGGGTGTTGAAACCTGTGGCGAAGCATTTTGTGTTAGACTTGGGGGGACGTAGGGAGACCATTTGCATCGACAGGCTGAAGCCCACTTTTGTGTTGGCAGACTAGCAGGTGTTGTTGGCCCAAGCTCCCCAGCGCAGACGCCCACCGTTGGTGGCTCCGCAAGTTGGTGATCCCTCGGCAGGGACCTGCGCTTGCAAAGCTGATGTGTTTTCTCCCCCTTCCTTTTTCCCTCCACAGACTAACGTGCCCTCCTGTACAACCCGCCAGCAGGGCGGTTCGACTGGATTGGCGACCCCCCACTACAGCTGCTATGGGTGACTGCTCAAGCCCAAAGGATGGGGGGGGGGGGGGTTAGTTCCCTTTCTGGGTGTTTGAGGAGGGATGGAGCTGTGTGGTGGCATGGTGTTGTTCTTCTCCACCCAGGGAACAATGGACCAAAAGAGGAGGCGTCACCGGGGGGTATCAGAGGGGACAGTGAGGACTTTGTGCCCTCCGGGGAGAGGAGTAAATGCTGGAGCCGCTGGGAGAAGGAGAGTGTTGAGGCGGTGCTGGCTTTATGTTATGTTAATGTGCCACACAGTTCTTTTTTCATACAACAATGTGTTATGGTCAGAAGTTCCGGGTCTCGATGCATGGAAATAAAGATATAAAAAAGGAATGCACAGAGACCTGGGAATCTGTTTTGCTGTACAATATGTCGGAGAAAGAATAAAGTTACTGTGTCGTCCAGCTCATTGCCTCGCCTGCCTCCTTTCTCCACAATATACTAGAATTTTATTTCATTAAATTATATGCGGGTAGATTTGCTTGTACATGGTTGTAAAAAATTACATAAAATTCTGATGTTGAAACTTTGCTGACTGCTATACTGCAGCCCACTCAGTTGCACAAAGCAACGACTGTGCGTCACTACCGTGCAGAAACTGGGCATGGAGGCAAGAAGTCGCTGACCATGACTGACTGAGAGAGCAGTGACTTGAAACTCGCATGTATTTGAGAAGGAATCATGACCAGAATTACTGGATGGAAACACTAGTATCATATTTGATCCTTTGAAATAGCTTTTGATTAAAATTCACTACAGGTACCCTTTAATCTGTCTCTCACCAAGTCTTTGGTTGTCATCTGCACATCATGTTTCCCAAGCATCATCTCTTCCTTAAGTATATATCCTGTGGTTTTGCATTTTGTTTCAAGTTGTGTTTTATCCTGCCTGAACTCTGCAGTGTTGGCACATGGCCGGTGTCAATTTCAAACCCTGTTTGACAGTTGATGCAAAGTTCTGAGCTAGTTCTGGCAGTCAATTCAAGCTGCATGGCATCATTACACATACATGCCTCATTGGTCACACGTCACATCCCAGACACTCTTCTAATTTAGCGGTCTATCTAAGCAGCAGAACTTCCTCTTTCTTCCCCTCTGAGTTGGTGCTTGCCTTGCATTACATTGCTGCCTGCTGTTCAAATCCAAGCATTTACCAGCAGGCTCTGGGGGTTATATATTAATTTTTTTAATCATCCCCTGACTTTTGCATGTACTTTAATTGTGGGAAGTGTTGAGTCAGAGCCTAAATACCATACCAAAAATGTTTATATCTGTAAATAGAATTTGGTTTTAAAAACATTTGTTATATTTGACACAATCTTATTTTATCTCAAAGAGTAGGTTTACAGGTTTACTTAATGTTCAAATGTTGTGTCACTGTCACATTCAAGGCTTGGCTGTCACGTGATGCAGGGTGTACGGACTGCTTGTTGCCACTGGGAGATTTAGTTGGCCTGCATGGTGATAGTGACAAGTGACAATTGACAATTGACAAGTGACAGTGACCATGCATGGAGAGACTAGCTAGCAGCTATCCTGCACAGGTGAAACACTGCCAGAATTAGTCCCTAAGCAAACTGGATGCTCAGAGCTAATAAATAGAAATACTTGGACCTAGAGAAGTGAAGGGCCATCTAGAGGTACAGCATGCGCTTTCAGCAAGACTGAAGTCTGAGAGGCCGGCAGTAGCAAGGTTTGTCCTCACTCCCATGGACAGCCAAGCAGTGTAGCACTTAAAATATACTCTATATTAGAGGTGTAGAAATTTGTCAGTTCTTAGATGCATCACAATGCAGGCCTCTGCATCGATGCAGAATGTTAATGATCGAGTTCTTGCCACTCGTGCACTGAAGCACTAATTTTGACTGCCGTTTGTCTGACCTCTGCTTGTGCATGGGCAATGTTGAAAACTGCTGTCACGTCCGTGTGGTCGCAGGCTTGTCAAGTGCATTCATGTTGAACAGAGGCAGAATATGGCAACAAGTGATAAAACACTCACCTAGCATTTTGAAAGTGGGCATTTGGGTGCATTTTGGATTTTGTGGACTTGGTTGGAAGCATGAGCTGGACAAGACACATGCTGACCACAGGGAACATCAGACACACCAGTGGCACAACGAGAACCGCAGCAGCAGTCCCCCATCTGGGGCTGGCACTGCCCTGGAGAGCAAACCGGGCCAGCGGAGAGAAGAGAGTGGAGAAAGCGCTGCCACAGTAAGCACCCAACAAGGCTGTCCGCACTGCACAACGAAACCAAAGCACAAGTAACAGAGTCTCTGCATAAAGCTAATCATGTACCCATCACATGACTGAAAAGAACCAACTCTTCTATATAAACTTGCTGTCTAAGCACTTTCTAAATAAAGAGTTCACATTAGACTTATCACGTTAATCAATGAAAAAGTAGTCATATAATAAAGCAAAGAAAATGTATTTATAACTCAATCCACGCAGAAATTCATTGTTTTTCCTTTCATAAATTACAGAAATAAATGCTGAAATATAAAAAAGGCATTACATAGAAAAAATATAAACTTGAAGATGCATAGATATGCATCAAGATACATCGTGAGACCATTGAGATTCACACCTCTAATGTATGTACAGGTGCATCTCAATAAATTAGAATATCATCAAAAAGTTAATTTATTTCAGTGATTCACTTCAAAAAGTGAAACTAATATATAGATTCATTACACGCTGATATATTTCAAGTGTTTATTTCTTTTAATTTTGATGATTATGGCTTGCAGCTAATGAAAACCCCAAATTCAGTTTCTCAAAAAATTTGAATATTACATAAGACCAATTTTTAAAAAATTGATTTTTAGTTGAAATGTTGGCCAACTGAAAGGTATGTCCATGTACACACTTAATACTTGGGGGCAGGTTTATTAAGGCAGTGCAAATTAGTGAGTGCGCAAACTAGACAGCACGCCTAAGGGAGTGGCCAACTTTTGCCAGTGATCTACTAACAACATGCAAAATTATGAACTCAGATGCAGTCACTTCATTTCAATAATGCCCACCCATCCACCCAGAGCACTGCAAAATTGCGCACAGGCACAAATGATGAGGAAGTGGGTCATCAACAAAGGCACAGCCAGTTCAGTGGAGGATAATATAGTTTTTTAAAGCTTTTGTTTAAGTGCAAACCCCAGTAAAATAGTTTATATTTGTTCATCATATATCAACGTTTTGATTTTCATTTCACATGGCAGACTCCTTTGTTTAATATGTATAAATTAAGGACTACTCATGAATAAATTGATTATTGACCAACGTGTTTATTTTATTAACACAAGAACCGTCAAGATGGTCTGATGGAGGCTCTGGGGTTTTATTATGTGAATAACTTTGTTTAAACAAAGTCTACAGGTCTCCCAGTCCATGACTTTTCATAAATATTGTATGTGCATTTTATCTTTTCTGAAGTCTAGAACATAATAAAACTAAACACACACAATTTCACTTATTCCTCGGACAGCCACAGCAGAGACTGCTGTCACTGAGTTACTACGATGTTGCAATGTCAGGGGACGTATGGATCTGTGTTCTTTATTTTGTCCACTCCAGCTAGGAAGGGCTGTACTGTTTTATGGATACGAATTCATTGTTTAGGAAAGCTTTTTCATTTTATTTATTTGACTTTTATTTTACCAGGTAAAATCTTTGAGAGCAGTTCTCACCAGGGACGTCCTGGTGTGTCATTGCATGTAATTAATGCTTGCTTTTATTCTTGTTCTCAGTCCTATTTGTGTAGAGATTTTTCCCCGAGATGTAAAGTGCATTATAAATGAAATTAATTATGATTATTATTAGGCTATATATAAACAAATGAAATTTTAAAAAATCCTCTGCTGGCTGATGTCCAGTTCAGCACAACACTGATCTCTGTGAGATTGTTTCTGTTCATACTAATCTGTTCTGTCATGCCAAAATCAAGTCACGCGCAGGGAGACGCTTTTGTCTCTCTGGCCATGTGCCCTTGGTTTTCACAGATGTCTCGGCACCAGCCATCACTGTCATCAGGCACAGATGAATTAAGACAAGCTTTTTTTGGTCGTTAAATCCTGGCACATTTACCAGGAGATTGACAACCGCAAACCTTAGTAAATCACCCTGTGCCAGTCATTTAAATACTCCCCTCCTTCAAATTTGCGCGTTGACATGACAACTCCCACAAATACATATGCAATGAGGCCAGGTGGAAAATTAACATAGTCCATATGGCTGTGTTGTTAGACATGTATATGTTGGACACTGCATATGTGATTTAACCTCACGATGAAGGAGAGCCACGGAGCTGCAGCCCCCTGCGGTGCGGAGCCGCAGAGCCTGGACCCCCTGCGGGGAACAGGGGACAGAAGACTTCCTGACCGCTGAGGCTTGAGAGGAGAGAAGGGGGAGTTATGTAAATAAAAGGTTAATGAATGTGAATAAAGGGATTTTGATATAGATGTGTGATTTCCCCTGCGAGGGAAATGGTTTGATGTGAGAATGTTTAAAAGGGAGAACTTTGGTGTGTTCACCCTCTTTGTTCGCTGCTCAGGAATGAGAGCAGACAGTGGAATGGTTACTTGAAATAAACTGGAATTAAAGACAATTCGGTTTCGTTATTCAAGTCTCCCCACATTGGTGACTGACGACGTTGAGAATGAACGAAGAAGGTCTCAGGGTCCCGGACTCACAGCGCTCAGAGCTGGCGAACGCAGTGGCCGTTAAGCTGCCTGATTTTTGGCAGGATAACCCACGGTCGTGGTTTCTGCAAGCAGAGTCGCAGTTCGCGCTCGCAGGAGTAACGGTGGATGACACTAAGTTCCACCATGTCATCGCTAAACTGGACAACAGCGCAGCTCGGTGCGTGCAGAGCTTGGTGGAGCAGCCACCTGCGACCGACAGGTACGGCAAGCTGAAATCCACTCTCATCAAGTTTTTCACCCCCTCGGCTGAAGTGAGGGCGAGGAGGATCCTGTCTTTGCTAGACCAAGGAGGACACAGGCCGAGCGCCCTGATGGAGGAGATGATACAGCTGAGAGGGTTGGACAACGATGATTTCATTTTTCAGTTCATCTTCCTCTCCAACCTCCCGGCGCATGCGAGAAGCACGCTGGCCGGCAAAAAGTGTCACACCCTGGAGGAGTTCCGGGAGCTGGCCCAGGAAGCAGATGGGATCCTGGACGCCTGCGGCGGGCAAGCAACCACAGCGGCAACCCGAGACAGCGGGGAGCCAGAGGCGGCAGACCCAGACTGGCCGACGACGGCGGCAGCACGGCCGCGACGAGGTGGAGCCAATGGCCCGGCGGCAGAGGCACGGACACGACACAGCGGAGGAGAAGATCTCTGCTTTTACCATCGGAGGTTTGCAGAGAAGGCACGCAGGTGTGTGCCCCCCTGCAACTTCAGGAGTTCGGGAAACGGCAAGACCGGGGGTCGCTAGCAGCTTCGACCCTCGGAGAACGCAGCAAGCTGCTCTACATCACGGATGCGCGCTCCGGACGAGAGTTCCTCATCGACACCGGAGCACAAGTGAGCTTCATCACCCCAACATACGCGGACCGGGTGGCTGGACCCCACGGTAGCGGAGCTACGGCGGCAAATGGCTCGAACATCAACACCTACGGGAGAAGGACCTTGCCTTTGTGCTTACATGGCCGCACATATGAATGGACTTTTGTAATAGCGGCGGTGAGTTTCAACATGTTGGGCGCGGATTTTTTGTGTTCACACAATCTGTTAGTTGATCTTGCTAATAGATGGCTGGTAAATGCACTCTCTTTTTACTCTCTCCCCTGTTCAGCTCGAGTGTCCCCGCCACCAGTACAGACCCACGTCGCTACAGCAGGTGGTAAGTTTCACACACTCCTCACCCAATTTCCAGCGCTCACTGTGCCCACTTTTTCAGCGACGGTCGCGAAGCACGGGGTGAAACACTTTATCCCCACATCTGGTCCTCCCGTGTTTGCAAAAGCTCGGCGCTTGGATGCAGTTAAGCTCGCCATTGCGCGCGAGGAGTTCGCCAGCCTGGAGAGGCTAGGCATCGTTCGTAGGTCGAAGAGCCCGTGGGCTTCGCCGCTGCACATGGTACCGAAAGCCGATGGCTCCTGGAGACCGTGTGGAGATTACCGCAGGCTAAACAACGCTACGGCGCACGATCGTTACCCCATCCCGCACATTCAGGACTTTTCGGTGCACCTGGCGGGGGCGCGCATTTTTTCAAAGATTGATCTAGTTCGCGGCTATCACCAAGTCCCAGTCCAACCGGAGGACATTCCTAAAACAGCGGTAATAACCCCGTTCGGACTTTTCGAATTTTTACGCATGCCGTTTGGTCTCAAAGGGGCGGCGCAAACATTTCAGCGGATGATGGATGCCGTGTTACGCGATCTCCCTTTCGTGTTTGTGTACCTCGACGACATTTTGGTCGCGAGTACTTCAGAGGACGAACACGAAACGCACCTCACAGCAGTTTTTAGGAGGCTGGGAGAGCACGGCTTAATAGCCAGTGCCAGTTCGGCGTCGAGCAGATCGATTTTTTGGGTCACCGCGTCTCCCCGGAGGGAGCGGTTCCGTTACCAGATAAAGTACGCGCGGTAGCGGATTTTCCCCGCCCACAAACGGTCAAATCACTACAGGAATTCTTGGGGATGGTGAATTTTTATAACCGATTCCTGCCCCACGCAGCTCAAATCATGCAACCGTTATATGCCGCGCTCAAAAAATAAAAACCGACCCAGGCGGTCGAATGGTCCCCGGAGCGGGAGCGCGCGTTCACAGAGGTTAAAAAAGCCTTGGCTGACGCTGCGCTCCTGGCCCACCCAGACCCTGCAGCACGTATCGCGCTGACGACAGACGCTTCAGATTTAGCCATAGGGGCCGTTATTGAGCAACAGGTAGCCGGAGTTTGGCAGCCTTTGGCTTTCTTTAGCAAATCTTTAAGCGCGGCTGAACGAAAATACAGCGCGTTCGACAGAGAACTGTTGGCGCTGCATTTGGCTATTCGTCATTTCCAGTTCTGGCTGGAAGGACGGTGCTTCACCGCTTATGTGGACCACAAGCCGCTCACATACGCCATGGCCAAAATTTCAGATCCGTGGTCCGGCAGGCAGCAGAGGCAGCTGGCCGCAATCTCGGAATTTACCACTGACATTAGGCACGTCGCGGGCAAATTCAATGTAGTAGCAGATTGTCTCTCGCGCGCGTTCACGACTCCAACACGCGCAGAGGCAGAACGGGCCACCATGACCGCACCGCAGGAGAGCGGCACGGTGGCGCGTGCAGCCCCGGTGCACGTGGGTATAGATTACGCAGCCATGGCAGCGGACCAGGGGGCGGACGCAGATGTGCGCGTGCTCCAGTCTGGACCAACAGG
The DNA here is from genome assembly GCA_020510985.1 of Pholidichthys leucotaenia. Taxonomy (NCBI): domain Eukaryota; kingdom Metazoa; phylum Chordata; class Actinopteri; order Cichliformes; family Pholidichthyidae; genus Pholidichthys; species Pholidichthys leucotaenia. Next base: position 189,851,012 of record CM035836.1, read on the forward strand.
GTTGAGGCTGGAGAGCAAGTGTTTACAAACCGGTATGCCCCCCCTGATCTGCGACATGTCGACGGGGCGCCCGCGTCCGGTGGTTCCGGCCACGTGGCGCCGCCGTGTTTTTGACTCGGTCCACTCACTGGCGCACCCGGGGGTGCGCGCGTCGGTGAAACTAGTGGCGGAAAAGTTTGTTTGGCCGTGCCTGCGCAAGCACGTGAAGGAATGGGCAAAAACCTGCATTTCCTGTCAACGGGCCAAAATTCACAAGCACACAAGAGCCCCGTTAGAACCGTTCCGCATTCCGGCCAGAAGGTTCGACCATGTGCACGTCGACCTGGTGGGCCCCCTACCGGCATCACAGGGGTTCACGCATCTTTTGACAATGGTGGACCGCACCACACGTTGGCCGGAAGTGGTCCCACTTGCGACGACCACGGCCGCGGAGGTGGCTCGCGGTTTTTTAACGGCTTGGGTGGCGCGCTTCGGGGTTCCGTCGGACATTACGTCCGATAGAGGACCGCAATTCATCTCTGAGCTGTGGTCAGCGATGGCCAACGGCTTAGGAGCCAAAATTCACCGCACTACGGCTTACCACCCTCAGGCTAATGGTTTATGCGAGCGTTTTCATAGGTCTTTGAAGGCAGCACTCAGAGCGTCGCTCACGGATGCAGATTGGGTAAATAAACTGCCATGGGTTTTATTAGGGTTGCGTTCTGCGCCTAAAGAGGACTTAGACGCCTCCCCAGCGGAGCTGGTATTCGCACAAACTCTGAGGCTGCCGGGCGAGTTTTTACCAGAGCCCCCAGAGCCCCCACCTCTCTCTGCTCTGGGACCGTTAGTCGGCACGGGAGCAGACACGCTCCCGGGTCCGGTTCATCACGCTTTTCCACGAGTTTTCGTTCCCAAGGCTTTGAAAAATGCCGACTTCGTTTTTGTCAGGCGCGAAGCCCTAAAAGCAACGCTCAAACCACCTTACGAAGGGCCATTTCGAGTGCTGGAGGCAGGTGATAAGCAATTTGTGCTAGATTTTGGAGACAGAAAAGAGACAGTCAGTATTGACAGACTAAAACCTGCTTTTGTCATGAAGGACGTGTCTGTACCGGTCGCAGTGGCGCCTCGACGAGGCAGGCCCCCGCAAAGGGCAAATAATCACTCTCTTCCTCAGTCAACAGAGCCGAAGCAGAAAGGCGCCGCAGGCAAGGCGGGGCCAACTCACAGCAGATTCGGCAGACGGCTGAAGCCCAAGCGGCGCACAGACTGAATGTTGGTGTTGATTATTCAGTAGTGAGTAAGGTGCTATTAAATTTTAGGAATTAGTCTGTTCTTCATCGTTTGGGGGGGGTTATATGGCTGTGTTGTTAGACATGTATATGTTGGACACTGCATATGTGATTTAACCTCACGATGAAGGAGAGCCACGGAGCTGCAGCCCCCTGCGGTGCGGAGCCGCAGAGCCTGGACCCCCTGCGGGGAACAGGGGACAGAAGACTTCCTGACCGCTGAGGCTTGAGAGGAGAGAAGGGGGAGTTATGTAAATAAAAGGTTAATGAATGTGAATAAAGGGATTTTGATATAGATGTGTGATTTCCCCTGCGAGGGAAATGGTTTGATGTGAGAATGTTTAAAAGGGAGAACTTTGGTGTGTTCACCCTCTTTGTTCGCTGCTCAGGAATGAGAGCAGACAGTGGAATGGTTACTTGAAATAAACTGGAATTAAAGACAATTCGGTTTCGTTATTCAAGTCTCCCCACAGTCCACACCTTTCCACTGCTAATTTTGCCCAGCGCCCTTTAGTAAATCTCAACAGTAGTTTTTTAATGCCAAAACAGGGTTTTGCAATGGTGCAGCACGTTAGTAAATCTGCCCCTTGGTAAGGGCTCCTTTTGCATGAATTACTGCATCAATATGCAACACTGATTCAGTAATTCATGCAAAAGTATTATTACTATTAAAAATATTTTTAAAATTGATCTTATGCAATTTTCTAATTTTTTTGAGAATTTTGGGTTTTCCTTAACTGTAAGCCATAATCATTAAAACTATTTTTTTAAATTGAAAAATATCGGTCTGAAGTTACAATGAAACTTTTTAATGTGACAATGCATTACCTTTTAATATTGGTCAGTATCCATTATCACCTATAATTTCAATTGGACCAAAAAAAAAAGCTTTTTTTAAAAAAAAAAAAAAAATACTGAGCACATCTACTGGTGAATCTTTCAAAATTAACACCAAAATGACTGTGTGCTATTCAAAAATGGAAGTCTAGCAGCAGCAGCAACAACAGTGACAAACCTGGGCAGGTCATAGAGGTCAGACAAATGGATTGCAGTAGGCCACTGGAAAGTTGTCTTTAAAAGTTTTTAGCAACTCTGACTTTTTCTTCCTTAATCTCTCCTGACCTGCCTGTCTTGTTTGCATTGCTCCTATTTCCTCTGTATTTGTCTGGGTTTCTTATCCCTTTGCTGCTAACACTCTTTGGTTTGGGGTCTGGCGCGTGCGCGCGCACACACACACACAGAGCGGCATAATCACACCTCACCTTGTCCTTCCACTCATTTCCCCCCATTCCTTCCCTCCCTCCTCCACCACCTCCTCTCCCCTTGTGAGTAGTAAGATGAGGTTGTGTGTTTGAGGGGTTGTGGGGAGGGGGTTTAATGTCAGCCCAGACCATGATCCGCTCTGAGGAGTTGATTTGCTGCAGCTCAGCACCCTAGAGGCTGATTAGCATTCTGCCGCTAACTCCCCAACTCTTTCATACTGTACGGCGTCACAGACGTATAGGTCTGCTTCCGCCATACTTTCTTACTTCAGTGTTATTGTAGACCGTTAGCCCTGCCACCCAATGCCAATAATGAGCTCTACAAATATCACTGCTACTTTCACTTACAGCTATCCCAGAGCAATCCTATTGGATGGAGCAAAGTGCCTTGTTGGTCAGTGGGTTGAAATAATCTTCTCCCTGTTACCCTGGAGACTGAGGGGGGTGTTTTTTGTTGGTTTTTTTTTAAATTTTGTGGCCACTGTTGGCTCACCCCCAAGACAATAAGCTCAGACAAGAGCTGAACTTGTGGCTGTCCCCAAAACAGTTGCCAAGCTCATTGGCATTAAGGGCATGTGTGCGGCTCCTGTGGTTTGATGCCTTTCTCCTCACTCAATGAGACAGCCTTAATGATAGGTGTGCCAAGGCAGTGCAGTGACATTGATCGGGAAGAAATAACCAGATTAGTCCCTCATTGAGTCTGGGAGCATGGATAAGCAACCGGACTGGGTGTCAAGATGAATTGAACCAGATATCGAAAGATAAATGACAGCACAGAGTTTCAGATGGAGTTTTGACTGCTGGTACCAACAGAATGCAAAGAAATACTCATGAATCTACAGAAGTAACCTTTAGTAATACATATTCTAGAATATGTAGTCCCCCCCTTCCCCCAATACCCAAGAACACAACTCCAATGGTTGTTTATTAGACAGCTAGTAGATAGCTAGTCCTTCCAAGGTGATGTGCATGTGCTGTTCGGTCGAGTATGTGACTATTCATTATCACTTATGCGAAACATATCTCACGGGCAAATTGATATGGAGTGCTCCTTTATTGACTAAAGCAGGAACAAACTTTAGGTTTATTGAATACACCCCGGGTGCTCAATAAACGTCAGACCTCATCAGATGACTGAAGCTCTCTATTGAGCAACAGAGATTAAGTTTCCTGACTTGAGCCTCTCCAGCTGAGAACAAACATATATACCTGAATAATGTTGAGGAGAAAGTCTTAATGAAAAATAAAATAAAGGAAAATGAAAAGAGACTGTATATTGGCATGTTATTGGCATCTCATAGCCCTTGGCTATTAATGTATGCTTTGACATGGGGAAAAATGAAGCACTGGCTCAGATAAATAAGTCTTTAAAAATGCCAGATTCAAACAACATTCCTCAATCACCAATGTACCCCATTGAGTTTCCTTGTGCAGGTGCACTCTGCGAGTATCCCAGCAGAGAGCATAGGCATTAATTCACCTGAGCACTGTTGCTTTATTCTTTCATACATCAAAATAAGAAGTGAGCGTTGTCACCTTTTTTGTCTGCAAGTGTATATTTACAAATGAGCACTTTTAATTTGAAAGAATGACCCAATTCGACGGCGGTGTCAAAGACATGATGACGAATGCTTCACCTGGAGACTTGCTGCAAGTGATTGGTTTTCTATTGCATCAAAATCAAGGATTCATAGATCATGATAAAGTGGTGCGACCATGACAATGCTTCATTAATGGACAGAAAGGGCTGTTAGTTCAGGGGCTCTTTTATGTAACACCCTCTTTTCTCATCTTCAGCTCAGTAAGGTTTGAAAATTCATTTTATTTATTTATTCATCTCTTGAATAAGACCACCTTCATCATGCAGAAGGTTAAGGAAGACAAAGTCGAGGGCGACTTGGGCACTAGTGGGCACTAGTAGCACAACAATGTAAGAAGCATTTGCAGATAAGAACTTTGCTTAAAATGATATTTTCATGCCTTTACTGTTTTTTGGACATGACAGTGTACTGCCTTTCACCCACCACCAGCAAGGCTGGAAATCCATAAAGGGAACCTTTCTTCACTTGATCTGTGCCTCTACTGTCCATTTAATAAAGACGTTGTCTTCACTTCTGCAGACTCCCTTCTGATTCACAGCTCTATTTACAGTTCCTGCATGGCCCTGCCAAATCAGGGGCCCTCAAATTGGGTAGTTAAAGGAGCCGCGGGTGGAGAAGTGCATTTTATCACCAGATATGCCCAGAAATCAATGCACCCTCTCAAATGGCTGTCTCTTTATGGACCGTCAGGGAAATATGAGTGGAAATGGAGAAGCGGGAGGGTAGTGATGGGATATGAGTGAAGGCTTTCATTCCTGAGTCTTACCTCCCGAGTTCAAAACAGACATTAACGCCAAGGGTCCCATTGGTTAAAACTCCCCTTTCTCTGAGTCTATTGTGTGCAGTCATGCAAGCTTTTGTACCTGATTACTAGACATAAAAATCCCAAAAAAAGAAAGTTTAAAGATGAGTAAAGTGACAGTATAATTTGACACTGTGAACATTTGCAGGAAAGTTTCAGACATGATTATAACCAGATAAAGATTATCGCAGCTGGGGTAAAACCGCATGCAAGCAGCTGACATCGAAGGTGAACATGTTGTGAGATGAGTGAAGCTTAAATGTGACGAACTAAAGATGATGCTTGAATGGTGTTTGCCAACATCTGTTTTTCAGTTTGACTTTCATATTTCCATTAATCTTTAGGTGCAGTAATTCTTGATCTGCTAACTGATAGTGATTCTTAGTTCTTTTGTAAATGCCTTCTGTGCTTCACTTATTTCCTGATTTATTTTGAAACCTATTTCCCTCTTTCATCTCTGTGTTTTTACTCTTTTTTCTCCTTATTAGAGAACTGCTCACGTTCACCCCATCTACATGATTATGCCTCGGTGAACTGGAGAGGCATACGGTAATTGCTCAATGCATCTGTGTGTGTGTGTGGTTGTGTGGGTGGTTGGTTGGTTGTATCTATCCGCCTGTCTGTTTCAGCTCGCCTAGTCAAAATTAAGTGGAACTAAAGGTTTGTATCATTGTATTGCCATATTTTCTTGACTTTTAATTTGCCAGAATTTCAAAATAACACTTTGTTTTTGAAATAAACACAAAAATAGTTCACCTTTACCGTCAATGCAGCTGACACCTATACCGGCCCAGTAGAGGTGGCTGTGCACCTTTATTACAGCCCTACTGAGCACTTCCTGTCAACAATCAACCTCGTGCTGCACTTTTAAAATAGTTGTTTCTGCAAACTAAACACATATTCAGGAAATGCACCATTTATTCAACACATTGTTTCTTTTCAGAAGCATTTGGCTGTTTACTTTTGAAGATAAAGAAGAAGGTATAGTTTTCCTGTAGTTTACAGCTCATTGGTAAAAACTACAATTCCCATATTGCTCAAATGCAATGTGCCAATCACAGCAGAGCTTCCTCTGAAGTAAAAAAAAAACAAAACAAAACTGGCAGACAACATCAGAACAGAAGGGCAGGAGAAAAAAAACTTTTACAAGTAAGTTTTGCCCATAAATTATGCAGCAGTTTCATTGTTAACACATTAACACGTCCTAACATGGCAGCATTTTATTCTTAAAGCTTGTGTTTTGTCACATTATTTTTTCCGATGTGCTTCGCTACTGGTGGCTCCATGGTTACATGATTCATATAACTTATTAATGTTAAACTGGTTTCTTTAAAGTTCAGACAATTTTTTCAGCTCTTAATACTAATGTCAGTAATATAAAAACACCATGGTGTGATGTCATTGAATCATTTCCTTTAAAATAACTTTTACTGTCCCATCATTTCTTTATTGATTTATTTACTCAATCAAAGCTGATGTGAGGTGTGATATATAAAAACCACTTGAGGTTATTTTTACAGAAAACTAAACAATTTCTTAAGTTGAGTAGGAACATGACATCTGTAATAGAATTTATTTGATGATGCTGACTTTAAAAATGTTCTGTCACATCTGTAATAATAATCACATTTTCATTATTTTTTTTACCTTCTCGTTTCTCTCTCTGAGGTCCACAGAGGTGAACCTGAGAGTGAGCAGTCAGAGCAGCTGTGAAGAGAAGGGGCAGGAAGCTACATAACAATATTACATGTTCTCTTTATAAAAAAAATGCATTGCAATTTTTTTTTTTCTGCAAGATAATTCAAGAACTTCTCTCAATACTCATTACACACAGAGTGAAACATTTCAACCCATTCTGATTTAATGTTGATGATTATGGTGGTAATTTTTTAAGTTTTGATATTTTTACTTGCTATTGCATGCCGTAGCGTAAATATACATGTATTGAATTAATAAAATCTGTTAATCCAGCATTTTTCTTTCTGCTCATAATTTTATTCTTGTGCTTCTATATATATACATGTACACTACCGTTCATGAACTACCGTTCAGGTTCCAAGGTTGTCATAGCCAGGAGTGGCACTGGGGTTAAGCTCCTAGTGCTCATAAAATGCTCCTTATGGCGTGCGTCTCGAAAAGCCTCTGACAACTAAGTCCAACTCCTAGCCTGCCCGTGTGGTTTAGTCTCTAAGCCCGGCGGAACTGCTTCTACTAATAGGAGAAGGGGCGAGGGCGGATCTCTGGCGCCTTAAAACCAGATGCTTCGGGTAGATGGTGGCTCGTCAACCTGGGAAGGTAGCCCATCTAGGGGAAGGTAAACCCTGATTTCAAACCTCCGCTGCCTTGCGGCACACCCGGTCACGGGAAAGGCCTTGGGAGTCAACCCTGAGGAAAAATCCGGAGTCGGAGCCCCCAAGGCAGTTCTCTGTTGTGCTCAACATCGTTCTGGCAGCTCCTGCGACGGCGCTGGTGCCAAACTATAGCAGCCCTGCTGTTCCTTTGGATTCATCAGTGACGTGGAGAGGGGGGACATACTGCATGGGTAACATCTTGTCCTCCATGTTTTCCTGCCCAGGCTTGAATCCTACCAACGCCCAACGCTGGAAGGTAGAACACCGGTGCACATCGGCCTGTTCAGCCACAGGCGGTGCTGTTCCAGCAGAGTAGACGTTTAGGATTCTCTTCCATGGTCATCATAGACCGACGGAGGCCGATGACCATGACCGTTCAAAAGTTTGGGGTCACCCAGACAATTATTTTGTGTTTTCCATGAAAAGTCACACTTATTTACCACCATGAGTTGTAAAATGAATAGAAAATATAGTCAAGACATTGACAAGGTTAGAAATAAGGATTTGTATTTGAAATAATAATTTTTTCCTTCAAACTTTGCTTTCGTCAAAGAATCCTCCATTTGCAGCAATTACAGCATTGCAGACCTAACATGATTGCACAAGGGTTTTCTAATCATCCATTAGCCTTCTGACGCAATGAGCAAACACATTGTACCATTGGAACACCGGAGTGATAGTTACTGGAAATGGGCCTCTATACACCTATGTAGATACTGCACCAAAAACCAGACATTTGCAGCTAGAATAGTCATTTACCACATTAGCAATGTATAGAGTGTATTTCTGATTAGTTTAAAGTTATCTTCATTGAAAAAAAGTGCTTTTCTTTCAAAAATAAGGAAATTTCTAAGTGACCCCAAACTTTTGAACGGTAGTGTATATATATATATATATATATATATTTATGTGCTCCTTGATGAAAATGCCAGCGTACAGCTCTGGGATGACATACACCACATGTGTATTGTGACAATGACATCAAAGTAATACCTGCATAAACAAATACCATTTCAATAGCATTTCAAACCCGTGCATGGATAGCATGACACAGTACCCATACATGCCACAAGCACCGAGGCATCAGCACCTGTGGTGCTTTCATTATCCCCAGTGTGTTTATAGCCCTGTCTTCTCTCACTCATTGGGTTTTCTGTCTCCCTTTGCACCTTGTTTAGCATTTCTTGCATTCCTTTTGTCTTCTGCTGTAAATTTATTTTTGAAGGAACTTTGGAATCAACAGCTTTGTGAATAAACCTCTATTTGTGTCCAACTCATGGCCACTATATAAGGGTTATATCCCATCATGCAATGTGGAGAAAATGGAGAGAGGATAGCTGTGCATCACTGCAAATTGTTTTTGTTTATTAAATTGGTAAAGTACGATAAAATATGTTCTTATCAGAAGATATTTCAGTATTTGATCAAAATTTCTAGTCTGCATTAATCTGTCACATTTTAACTGTCCAGCAGTGTGTTTTCTGTTAAACTCATTAAAGACAGTGAGTTAGTTTTAACCCTTTAACATCCCAGTGTCCTGTCCACAGGACGTTTCAATAGTTCTGCTGCAACACTCTGTGGTAAACATGTTTAGAGTGCATAATCATGCCTTATATCATTTTAAAACTTAGAATTTCATCTATTTGGATAGTAAAACAGATTTAAGATATAATCATAACACTAGAGTTAAATAGCGCATCAAATGAGCTAGCACAGCATAGCAACATAGCATTTACTCACCAATGAAGCTTTCTTGGAGTCCTATAATTAATGATACTCCAACAAATACGATCCAGTTTTATTGCAAAAGGTCCAATAGATCAATTTGAGTAAGATTTATTGTCCATCTAGATGATTACAGGGGACAGTGCCCATAAAATCGTAGCATTGTTTGAAACCAAACCAGCTAACTTCCTGCCTTTTTTTTTGTTTACATGCTATAAAAACTACATTTCCCACAGCAATAGTGATGTAAACAGAAACCCAAAAGACTCATGTAACAGTCTAGATTCGATTGATATCTCATTTGACCCAATAAGCCTTTCCTTTCTGTTTTCACCACCTTCAATACTCGAGTGCTGACTTAGCATGAAGGACCAGCCCCACAGCTAATGCAAACAAAACAAATCAGTTGCAGCTGAGTATGCTGATTATGGATGTGTCGTACAGCCAATGAATTTCTGAATGCAATGATACCTGATAGGGCTGGGTCCGTCACACACGCCCCCTACGAAGCCCATGCGTCTCCCATACCTAATGCTTGGTTGCTTCTACAAAACGGAGCCACTTTTACCGACCTTGTGTATAATGTTTATACTTTACTTATTCTGTGGCATTACTACTGAAGGTTTGTCTGAATATGGGGCAGGATAGCCCTGAATGTCATCTTTCACTTGAACCAAAGATGACACTTCTATACTGAAGCATTCAAAAGTTTTAGACGTTTTTCCAAGATATGTGCCAAGCTGTGCCAAATGGCACAGGTTAATGCCCGATTGGAACCTGAGAAAAAAACAAACAAACTGTAATATATTCATTTTTTGTGGTACTGTATTGTTGCAAAATTTTGACCTGAACTTGATAACACTTGGTTCTACATTCCTATTGTGTTTTCTAGCTAATATCTAACAGCTGTATGTTATTTTCAGGAATCTGTATCTAAACAAACAAAAAACAAGATAACTTTATTTCCTTCAAATGTAGCATGTTTACATCACTGTTACTCAGTGGCAAAAGCACTTAGAGGGATTCAGACTGTTTTGCCAAAAAAATTAGTTTTCTTTTGAATGAGACCAACCCATGAATATACTGCGAAGGGTTGAAGAACAGCTTTTGATTTACTTTGGATATGTTATTTTTAGGTGTTTTTAGGGAAATTGGCTGGAATGGTAAAGGGTTTTAAACAATACAACAAATTTTTACACTATATAGGATGCAAGCTAACAGCTAGGACATGTACAGGCACAGGCAACATCTTATTTGCCATCTTAGCCTGAAATGCCCTTTTGGAGTGGAAAAAAAATAACACTGTTGGAATACAAGTAGACTATAATTGCTGATATCATACCAAAGTAAATAATCACGTAACCAAAACTTTTAGGCTTACTTTTTTTTTATCGGCATACCCTTGTGGGGCACTTTAGGATACAGGAGTGACCCAGAGCAGAGCCACATAAACTGGCCCAGAGCTGAATAACAAGTACGACGAACAGATGCTTTGGGACACTTGCTGCAGTGGTGAGGGTATCATATCAGGTGAGTATTTTGATAACGGTTGATGGTATAATCTTTCTGGGATGCTTGGTGAACATCATCACTATGTGTCATAACAATGTGTCTCTTCACTGCACCAGCTTTTCAAGTTTGTAACACATCACACAATAATGCCTTGTGTAACACATAAAACAACCTTAACTAGCCTCGTGGAAAGCACATAGGTGACATGGTTTACAAATATGACCCAGAGAACACAGAGCAGACTCAGAGGCGCAGGGCAAGTGACAATTAAGGTTTATTTGTGCTGGTGCTTGTGAGGTGCGTGTGCTGACAGCCCTGCGGGGAGAGAAGGGAAACAGGATGAGTTCGGGCACGACTTGTGAATGGGCAGTGATGAAATAGTGGTAATTGTGTCTTATGCTGGCTGGAAGGATAGTGAGAGTGGGTAAGTTCACTCCAGATAACAGCAGGCAACAGATGACAGCTGGAATCTGGTGTCTGGCGAGAGGCTGGAATGGAGTTTCGGCGATTGTCGTGTGGGAAGGGAGATGAGATTCTTGTGATCACCAGCGGTGCCCACGGAGGGTGAGGAGCCCATGTAGACAGGGCAGTTGGTAGGTGTCTATAGTGGAGAGGGGACAACAGGGGTATTTGATGATGATTATGCAGAGGGTAATGGTTACATATCCTTCCAGAGATGTCTGCTGAAGGAGTCCATATCCGCCAGAAGGGTCCTGGGAACATGTGCACAGGTGAGGTGAAAGATTAGAAGACAACTGGTTCCTTATGTGATTCCAGGAAGGGCAGGCAGTAGGCACTAGCGCAGAAGTTGCAGGTCTAGGTGTACAGAGGGCTGTTCGAGGAGGCTGAGGCACAAAGATAACAGGCAGTAAAAAGCAGAATACACTTCAAGGTTAGGAGCGAGGCTGACGGCATGGAAGACATATGACGATCTCACAATGTGTGACAGCCTCTCCACGTCTTAAATAGGCAGCCCTGCATTAGCTGCAAGTGAGGTAATCAACCCAGCTGCACCTAAGCAGAGACGGGGAGATCTGCAGTGGGGAAACAAAACAATGGTTACAGCCCCAAACCAAAACAGCACCCCCCAAGGGGCGCCACCTGGTGTCCCCCCAGGCTTGTCAGGGTGTGCACAATGGAAGTTTTGTACCATACTGGGGTCTTCAAAATAGGAGCTGGGAACCCAGGATCGCTCCTCAGGCCCATAACCCTCCCAGTCCATGAGATACTGGAGGCCCCGACCCTGGTGACAAACATCCAGGATGTGCCTTACAGTGTAGACTGGGTCACCATTGATGATCTTGGGAGGAGGGAGGGTTGTGGGGGGGGGAGCAGAGGGGACTGGAGAAGGCAGGCTTGAGATGAGACACATGAAATGTAGGGTGAATGCGAAGTGATGGAGGCAGGCTAAGACGCACAGAGGCAGGGTTAATGGATGATGGTTAAAGGGCCGATGTGAGGTGAGAGTTTCTTGGAGATAGTTTTGAGAGGGTTGTTATGGGTGGAGAGCCATACCTTTTGACCAGGGGCGTAATCGGGGTCCGGGGTCCTCCGACGATCAGTGATGGTGCGGTTCTGCTGTGCCATGTGGAAGAGGGCCTCTCTGGTGGTTTTCCAAATGCGCCAGCAGCAGCAGATGTGATCCTGTACTGAGCAGACAGTGATCTCACCCTCCGTGATGGGCAGGAGGGGCAGATTGTAGCCCAGGGAGGCCTTGAAGGGGGATAGACCAGTGGCAGATGACGCAGCAGAATTATGGGTATACTCAATCCATGGGAGATAGGCACTCCAGACGAGGGGTTCTGGGAGGTGACACAGTGAAGCGCTGCTTCCAATTCTTGGTTAGCCTGGTTTGACTGCCTTAGCATCTCTACTCACGGTGGGCCACCAAAAGGCTCGCCTGGTGTGGAAGATGGTTCAAGCTACCCCGGGGTGGCAGGTTAACTTCAAATAGTGGACCCAATGTAAGACCTCCCCCCGACTGCCACGGGAACATATAATCAGCCTGGGGGACCCCTTCCAGGATCTGGCTCCTGCTTCTGTGCCTCCCTGACTGTGGCCTCAATTTGCCAGAAGAGGGGTCCCAAGGCACAGGACACGGGGATAATGTGATCGTCTGAGGATGGTGCGTGATCTGGGGAGAACTGCCTGGACAGGGCGTCTGGCTTAGTGTTTTTATTGCCAGGTCTGTAGGTGAGGGTGACGTGGAAATGGTCAAAAAACAGTGCCCACCTAGAGATGTGGGTAAAGCCGTTTGGTGATCTGTAGGTACTCTAGATTTTTGTGGTCCATCCACACCACAAATGGCTGGGTGGCCCCCTTTAGCCAGTGATGCCACTCTTCCAGAGCAAGCTTCACAGCTAGCAACTCTCGGTCACCAACTCCATTATTCCTCTTGGAGGGTGATGGGCGCTGAGAAAAATAGGCACAGGGATGTTGTTTGCTGTCAGTGACTGAACGCTGGGGGAGAACCGCCCCGACCCCTGAATTGGAAGCGTCTACCTCTACAATGAATTGGAGGGACGGGTCAGGTTGACTCAGAATGGATGTCTCAGTGAACCTGCTGGAACACTGCCTCCGCCTCTTTAAACCAACAAAAGGGGAGTTTAACGGAAGGGAGCCTAGTGTGTGAAGGGAGACAACACAACTATAGTTTTTAATGAAGCGCCGAAAGGAATTGGCGAAACTCAAAAATCTTTGCTGCTGTTTTCTGGATGTGGGGGTAGGCCAATCAGTGATAGCTTTGATTTTAGCCGGCTCAGGTTTTATCTGACCTTCTGAAAAAACAAAACCCAGAAATGTGGTGAAGGTGGTGTGAAACTCCCATTTCTCATTTTTGATGAACGGCTGGTTTAGATTAGATTAGATTAACTTTATTGTCCCACTAAGGGATATTTGTCTTGGGCTTATCATCCATGCTCCAACCACACAATCTACACATACATAATGAATGTACAGTAGTACATAAGATAGTTCATATAAAAATATAAATGAAATGAAGCACAATAAATAATGCAAATAACAAAAAATAGATATGATAAGCCTTTATTAGTCCCACAATGGGGAAATTCCAGAGTAATCAATAAAATCTAAAAACCAAAAATACATACATAAATAAATATATAACAGCAGTCATGGTTCTCCAATAGCCTCTGGAGTACGGTGTGTACGTGGATCCGGTGCTCTTCTGGTGAACGGGACAAAACCAAGATGTCGTCTAGGTACACACACAAAAAAAAAAAGATATTAATGAAGTCTCACAGCACGTCGTTAATTAGTCGCTGGAACACTGCAGGCGTGTTAGTGAGTCCAAAGGGCATTACCTGGTATTCAAAATGTCCAACTGGTGTGTTGAATCCAGTTTTCCATTTGTCTTTTTCCTGAATTCTAATCAGGTCATAAGTGTTGCAGAGATGAAACTTAGTGAAGAAGGAGGCTTTGCGGAGCAGATCAGTAGTGGAATTGAGCTAGTGCTGCCAGTGATTGAAACTATTTTAATGTTATACAGGAGTGTCTGTGTGGGTATCTGTAACCTGGAAACTAATTGATGTGGAATGAAACTCTGCTCCACACCGGAATCAATGAGTGCATAACCCAAATACTCGGTGGCTGACACATGAATGTGAATAAGGAGTGTTAATGTGTTCCTCCTTAGTGTTCTACGCAAACACTAAGGAGGCGTACACCTCATCACAACTCCCCCAACTCGGGAGATCGGATCACAACTTGGTTTATCTCCGGCCAGTGTACAAACCCCTAGTGCACAGACAACCCCCGGCCATGCACACAGTGATGTTATGGTCTGAGGAGGCAATGGACACTCTAAAGGGTTGTTTTGAAGCCACCGCCTGGAAGCAGCTCTGCGATCCACATGGTGAGGACATCGATGGCCTCATTCACACCTTCACGGGCTACCTCAGCTTCTGTGCAGACAAATCCGTTCCGACCAAGACCATACGGTGTTGCTCAAACAACAAACCCTGGATCAACCCTGAGATTAAAACACTTCTGAGAGAGAAGAAGAGGATCTTCAGGTCGGGGAACAGGGAGATGCTGAAGTCCGTACAGAGGGAGCTGAGGAGAAAGATCAGAGAAGGCAAGGACAGCTTCAGGAGGAAGACGGAGGACAAGCTGCAACAGAGCGACATCAGCGGGGTCTGGAGAAACCTCAAAACCATCTCTGGGCTCCAGAATACCTCCCCCCAGGCCACGGGGTCAGGGAGTGGGCGAACAATCTGAATTTGTTTTTCAATAGGTTTGACCAACCGCCCTCCCCCCTGACTGCACAACAACCACTGCTGCCTGTAAAGACATCAAGTCCTGCTGCCCACTCCCCACTCCACCAACACCCCCCCACTCCCAACACACAGCCCCCCATCCTGACCCTGACCAGGACCCAGGTGAGGACGGAGCTGAGGAAGATCAAGGCGAGGAAGGCGTCGGGACCGGACGGCATCAGCGCAAAGCTCCTCAAGTCCTGTGCAGACCAGCTGTGTGGGATTGTGACGTACATCTTCAACCTGAGCCTGAAGCTGGGGAGGGTACCACAGCTGTGGAAAACATCTTGTGTGGTACTTGTACCGAAAACTTCCCACCCCAAAGACCTGAACAGCTACAGACTGGTGGCCTTGACGTCCCACTTGATGAAGACCCTGGAGAGGCTGCTCCTTGCTCACCTCCGCCCCCTGGTGGAACCAGCGATGGATCCACTCCAGTTCGCCTACCAGCATGGCATTGGGGTGGAGGATGCGGTGATCTTCCTCCTTCACCGTTCTCTGTCCCACCTGGAGAAGCCCGGGAATGTGGTGAGGATCGTGTTCTTTGACTTCTCCAGTGCTTTCACCACCATCCAGCCGATGATCCTGAAGGACAAGCTGCTGCGCGCAGGGGTGGACCAGCACCTGTCATCATGGATCCTGGACTACCTCACGAACCGGCCTCAGTTTGTGAGAACCCGGGACTGTGTGTCCGACACGATCATCGGTAGCACGGGGGCCCCCCAGGGAACGGTGCTGGCTCCCTTCCTGTTCACTCTTTATACTGCGGACTTCTCACACAACACAACACACTGCCATCTACAGAAGTTCTCTGATGACTCTGTGATTGTTGGCCTCATCTCCAATGGAGATGAAGCTGAGTACAGAGGGCTTATCCAGGACTTCGTGGACTGGTGCCATCGGAACTGCCTCCAGATCAACGCGAGGAAAACTAAGGAGCTGGTGGTGGACTGCCGCAGGCAAGGACAACCCCTCACAGCACCAGTAAATATACAGGGAACAGACATTGAGATGGTGACATCCTACAAGTACCTGGGTGTTCATCTGAACAATAAACTAGACTGGTCACACAATACTGACGCACTCTACAAGAAGGGACAGCGCAGGCTGTTCCTACTGAGGAGACTCAGGTCTTTTGGTGTACAAGGGGCGCTGCTGAAGACATTCTATGACACGGTGGTGGCATCAGCCATCACTTTTGGAGTGGTCTGCTGGGGCAGTGGCATTACTGCAGCCGATAGGAAGAGACTGAACAAACTGATCAAGAAAGCTAGCTCCGTCCTGGGGCAGCGCCTTGATCCGGTGGAGGAGATAGGAGAGAGAAGGACGGTGGCTAAACTGTCATCTCTGCTGGAGTCCGAGTTCCACCCTATGCAGGACATACTGAATGCACTGAGGAGCTCATTTAGCAGCAGACTACATCATCCCAGGTGCACAACCGAGAGGTTTCGCAGGTCCTTCCTACCAACGGCTGTCAGACTGTACAACCTAAGCAGGGCTGCTTGCAGAGATAGCAAAAAGACGTAACAACCTAATAGTTTTTTGAATGCAAAAGATGCAATAGACTTACACAATGGTCCCCTCCGGCATACAACTAGGAAAATACCGGTCGCTATGGAGGGTGAGAATATGTATGGGCACATAGTCATACCATGTAGGATAACTAAGTAGACGGTTGTGCTGTTTCATCCCATCTAGCAACAATGCTCTGCACTGTGTGTGTTTATACATTTACATATTTATTCCATCTAGCTACAATGCTCCACACTGGGTGTGTTTATGTTTATGTTTATATTTATATATCTATATATTCATTCCATCTAGCTACAATGCTCCGCACTGTGTTTATATATCTACATATTATTCCTTCTAGCTACATTGCTCTGCACTGTGTGTGTTTATATATTTACATATTTTTCCACCTAGCTGCAATGCTCCGTACTGTGTGTTTATATACTCATATATTTATCCCATCCAGCTACAATGCTCTACACTGTGTGTCTGTGTGTATATATATATATTTATAGTAATATGTACATATGTATATTAGCTGCTCTTGCTTGCTTGCCTTTTTTTTTTTTCTTGCCTTCTGATTGTTGCTCTGAGCGTTGCTATCCCTGTGCTGTTGCAATCCTGGAATTTCCCCGTTGTGGGACTAATAAAGGCTTATCTTAATTTGCATGAGAGGTTGGTTGCCATTGTGCCTGCCAGTCCCCTAGTGAGACAGGCGGGTTCTTTCGTTTGGGCGCACCGGACAAGTTGCTCAGAGGTGCCCGGCGGAGCACTAGGAACTTGGTGCAGCTCACCCTCTCCACAGCTGCAACATCGATGATCAGACGGGGATGATGTGTGTGTCCCCTCCTGAAGTCGAACACAATCTCCTTGGTTTTTCCCACGTTCAGGAAGAGGTTATTGTCTTTGCACCACTCGACCAGTTGGCTCACCTCATTTCTGTAGTTGGCCTCCTCGTTGTTGGTGATGAGGCCCACCACCATTGTGTCATCTGCAAACTTGATGATGTGGTTGGTGCTGTAGGCTGGTACACAGTCATGGGTCAGCAGGGTGAAGAGCAGCAGGCTGAGCATGCACCCTTGTGGGGCTCCTGTGCTCAGTGTGATGGTCTGAAAGGTGTTGCTGCCAACCCGCACATTCAGTAGCCTCCCTGTGAGAAAGTCCAGCACCCAGTTACAGAGAGAGGTTTTGAGTCCCACGTGTCTGTGTTTTTGTATTAGGTGCTGGGGGATGATTATGTTGAATGCTGAACTGAAGTCCAAGAACAGCATTTGCACATAGGAGTTCCTTGAGTCCAGATGGGTGATAGCTGGATGGAGAGCTGCAGCGATGGCATCTTCTGTGGATCTGTTTGACCTGTCTGTGAACTGAGATGGGTCATGGAAGGGAGGGAGGGTGGACTTGATGTTCTGCATGACCAGCCGCTCGAAGCACTTCATTATGGTGGAGGTCAGTGCTACTGGCCGGTAATCATTGTAGCTGGATGGGATGGACTTCTTTGGGACTGGTATTATGGTGGCAGTTTTGAAACACGTGAGGACAGCAGCTTGGCTCAGGGAGATGTTGAAGTTGTTGGCCAAGACATTCTTGAGCTCCTCCGCACAGTCCTTCAGAATGCGACCTGGTATGTTGTCTGGTCCAGCTGCCTTGAGTGGGTTGATCCTGGAGATGGTCCTCTTCACACTAGCTGGATCCAGGCTTATAGCCTGCTCATCTGGAGGAGGAGTGGTCTTCTGTGATGATGTGATATTTTGTGCTTTAAAGCAGCCAAAGAAGTCATTTAGGTTGTTAAGCAGTGTGATGTCACTCGCACAGGTCTGAGGTGGAGGTTTGTAGTTGGTGAGGGTCTGTATGCCATGCCAGAGAGATTGTGCATCTCTAGTGTTGCTGAAGTGGCCAGATATTTTCTGTGCTGTCGTTTTGTCTCCTTGTCGCCTCGGGACAGGTTGGCCGTAGCTGCTGTTAGTCCTGCAGTGTCACCGGCCTTGAAGGCTGCGTCCCAAGCCCTCAGGAGCCTGCGAACCTCTGCTGTCATCCATGGCTTCTGGTTAGCACAAACAGTGATGGTTTTGCAGTGATTGACATCATCAGTGCATTTAGCTATGTGCGTATGCTGCAGCAACCTCAGTGTACTCTATGTTTGTGTGTTCATTGTGAGTAACTGCATGCTTGAAAGTGTCCCAGTCTGTAGTGCTGAAGCGGTCTTTCAGACCATCCGAGACCCTCTCTGGCCACACATGTACCTGCTTTTTTGTTGGTCTGATGGCTCTCATTCTGGGTCTGTATGCAGGTCTTAGCAAGATGGTGATGTGATCAGAGAGACCCAGGTGGGGGGGGAAGGGGGGAGGCTCTGTATGCTCTCTTGTGAGTTGTATACACCAGGGGCCTCATGTACAAAGAGTACTTACGCACAAAAACATGGCGGATGTCCTTTTCCATGGAAAATTTCAGATATATCAAGAATGAAATGACCGTTGAAATATGTGCAGCCCCATGGCAACTTCATGGCTGGCGTACATACATTTCTACAGTTACTGGGCCGTTGGTGACACTTAGAGGTGATGTTGGGAGACTGGTACTGATGTGAAAATTATTGTACAAACCAGAGACACATGATGAACAAACACTGAAGTGTGTGCAATTAGATGAGTGGATATAAAAGCAAGTGCAAAGAAGTGCAGAAAATGCATTTAACAGCAATGGCGTTAGCATTATTAGAGGATGTTGCAAATCGCGCAGTAAGAAAAGAAAGGGTATTTACTAACTACTAACTAACTAACCTGCACTTATATAGCGCTTTTCTAGTCACAAAGACCACTCAAAGCGCTTTCACTGGTACTAACCCTCTATTCTAAGGGCCTATAGGAAACAGATATCTAGGGACAATTTAGAACAGCCAATCAACCTAACATGCATGTCTTTGGATTGTGGGAGGAAACCGGAGCCCCCGGAGTAAACCCACGCAGCACAGGGAGAACATGCAAACTCCACACAGAAAGGTTCCAACCCCTGCCAGCCTGGGGATTCGAACCAGGAACCTTCTAGCTGTAAGGCAACAGTGCTAACCACTGCACCACCATGCAGTGGTTAGCATTTAGAGACCAAAGATTTTCTGGCTCAGGATGATGATTGGCTTGTCAGCCGGTTTAGGTTTCCATGGGCAGTCCTTGTGGAACTGTACTCGGAGCTACGGCCACTCTTGGAGCGCGACACGGTGAGAAGCCGTGAGCTGCCTGTCCCACTGCAGGTGCTGATAACACTGGGGCTCCTGGCTACAGGGGCATTCCAGAGGGAGCTGGCAGACCCATCGGGAATTTTCCAGTTGACCCTGAGCCGAGCTATGCCAGTTGTGTGGGATGGCGTTATCCGGCTGTCACCCAGGTACATCATATTCCCATACAATACAGTTGAACAGGCCAATATCAAAGCGCAATTTGCAGCGAGAGCTGGTTTTCCTGATGATTCTAATGAACAGCATTGTTGGGAACAAACTACAAGCTGGCACTGTGTGGATGGGTGGCTTCTTGGTGAGTAAATTCATGTCATTGTCCTAAATAACCCACCTCATGCACAACGCGCCTGTGTGCCCTCAGATATCACCCTGTCTTCAAGGCTTCATTACAACTCAGTGGTTGGAGTAAGTGACTTCCTTTTTTGCTGATTAAACTACAGTTTCACAGCATTCTACCATGCCCCTAATTGTCTCTCTGTGTACAGTAGTTATGTCAATAAACACGTGTAAAGTTTGAAATGCAACAGTGTCACCCTTTCCCCGGTGTACGTCATTCATTTGGTAGTGTGTGTAATCCATGTAAGTTGTATATAACTATAAAGGATAAGATTTGCATTTTGGAACATAAAATATTTACTTGTTGAGTCTAATATGATCTGCTTTCAACTGACAGATGGCCATGGCTACCCACTAAATAGGTTCATATTGTCTTTTTTCATTAATGTTTTCCTTTATTCAACCAGCTGATCCACCTGGCTGGTCACAAATCACAACAATCAGCTGACGCTTCTGAGGACGACTGCAGATGTCAGTCGAAATATGTCAAGGTTAAATAAGCATTTCCTTCTCATCCCTGTCTGAATAAAGGAAAACAGTAAACTAATCTCATAGGGCTGTGAGCAGGCTATTGAATTACCTGTATCCCGTGTTACGCCGAGAATTGCTCATGTGTCGAGAATTGCGTCCCATCATTGCAAGCAGGTGTTTAGTGTAAGTCAAAGTCAATACAACTATATACTTTGAAAATACTTTGAAAAAGTGATTACCGTTTTCACCGACAATGCATAAATGCAAAATCTCGACTTTGAAGATTGTAAAACATGGTGTTGGATCACCTTGATTTCCAACCCTCTTTGAAACACTAAAACGTCTGGCGAATACACGTAATTTGAAGATAATTTACAAGAAGTAATGACAATTTTTACTTCTAAAAATGTATAATGGGTACTTCTAAAAATGCACAAATGGTTACAAGGCTGGCTGTAGTGTTATATTTTATAGTTTTCGTGGATGAGATACAATTCTCGGCAAGTGAGCAATTCTCGGCATAACACCGGCGCTAATACCAGAGGACAGCGTGCCAAACAAAATGTTTTTATGTGCCTCTACCTCATTCAGGAGTGCCTCCAACTCACAGTCCATGAAATTCCGCTAAATCCATTATTTTTGATCATGGGTACAGGAGAATCAAACGTGCAGGGCTTGTATATACAGTGGTGTGAAAAAGTGTTTGCCCCCTTCCTGGTTTCTCATTTTTTGTATGTCACGCTTAAATGTTTCACATCATCAAACAAATTTAAATATTAGACAAAGATAACACAAGTAAACACAAAATGCAGTTTTATAAATGAAGGTGTTTATTATTAAGGGTAAATAAAAATCCAAACCTACATGGTTGTGTGTGAAAAAGTGATTGCCCCCTAAACCTAATAACTGGTTGGGCTACCCTTAGCAGCAACAACTGCAATCAAGTGTTTGTGATAACTGGCAATGAGTCTTTTACAGCGCTGTGGAGGAATTTTGGCCCAGAATTGCAGAATTGTTGTAATTCAGCCACATTGGAGGGTTTTTGAGCATGAACTGCCTTTTTAAGGTCATGCCACAGCATCTCAATCGGATTCGGGTCAGGACTTTGACTAGGCCACTCCAAAGTCTTCATTTTGTTTTTCTTAAGCCATTCAGAGGTGGACTTGCTGTTGGGTTTTGGATCATTGTCCTGCTGCAGAACCCAAGTGCGCTTCAGCTTGAGGTCACGAACAGATGGCCGGACATTCTCCTTCAGGATTTTTTGGTAGACAGCAGAATTCATGGTTCCATTTATCACAGCAAGTCTTCCAGGTCCTGAAGCAGCAAAACAGCCCCAGACCATCACACTATCACCACCATATTTTACTGATGGTATGATGTTACTCCAGATGTAATGGGACACACACCTTCCAAAAAGTTCAACTTGTGTCTCGTCAGCCCACAGAGTATTTTCCCAAAAGTCTTGGGGATCATCAGGATGTCTTCTGATGAAATTGAGATGAGCCTTTATGTTCTTATATTGTTTTTGCCCAGCAGTGTTTTCTGTCTGGGAACTCTGCCATGCAGGCCATTTTTGCCCAGTTTTTTCTTATGGTGGAGTCATGAACGCTGACCTAAACTGAGGCAACTGAGGCCTGCAGTTCTTTGGATGTTGTTGTAGGGTCTTTTGTGACCTCTTGGATGAGTCATTGCTGCACTGTTGGGGTAATTTTGGTCAGCTGGCCACTCCTAGGAAGGTTCACCACTGTTCCATGTTTTCACCATTTGTGGATAATGGCTCTCACTGTGGTTCGCTGAAGTCCCAAAGCTTTAGAAATGGCTTTATAACCTTTTCCAGACTGACAGATTTCAATTACTTTGTTTCTCATTTGTTCCTGAATTTCTTTGGATTGCAGCATGGTGTCTAGCTTTTGAGGATCTTTTGGTCTACTTCAGTTTGTCAGGCAGGTCCTATTTAAGTGATTTCTTGATTGAGAACAGGTGTGGCAGTAATCAGGCCTGGGTGTGGCTAGAGAAATTGAGCTCGGCTTTCCATAAACCACAGTTAATTTATGTTTAAGCAGGGGGGCAATCACTTTTTTATACAGGTCCATGTAGGTTTGGATTTTTTTTTACTCTTAATAATAAACACCTTCATTTCAAAACTGCATTTTGTGTTTACTTGTGTTATCTTCGTCTAATATTTAAATTTGTTTGATCATCTGAAACATTTAAGTGTGACACAAAAAAATGAGAAATCAGGAAGGGGCAAACACTTTTTCACACCGCTGTATCTATTTGAATATCTATTTGCATGTAATTGCATATTCAAATGGAGGCGTGTCAAGGGAGGAGTCCGGTATTTCCTCACGTGCGTTAAATTTCAAGTAGATTGGGATGTACAAAGGAAATGTGCTTGGATTCCTGCGTACACACTGTTTCATAAATCTGGATTTTTATTTTTTTTTTGCTTACAGAGTTTTCTTGATTTAAACGTATGTCATCTTTCAGTAGGAAATCCACACAAGTCTTTGTACATGAGGCCCCAGGTCCAACAAATTGTCTCCTCTTGTTGGAAAGTCCACATGTTGGTGTAGTTTTGGTAGGAGGGCCTTTGACTCAGCATGGTTGAAATCTCCTGCTGTGATGGGGAATCTGTCTAGATGTGTTGTTTTTGTCTCACTGATGGCCTGATAGAGTTCATTTACTGCCTTTCTTCTCTTGCCAATGGCAGTGGGTGGGACATACATACACGGCAACTAGCAGGATAGATGTGATTTCCCTCGGTAAGTAGAAGGGTCGGCACTTGATGATCATAAAGTCCACCAGTGGAGATCAGTGTTTGTGCACAACAGTTGCATCTCAGCACCAAGCATCACTGATGTAAACACACATGCCTCCCTCGTGGGTCTTCCCTCCTTCCATGAATATCCAATCAGCATGATAGTATATTAGCCCCACTAACTGAATAGCAGAGTCCGGGATATTGTCATTTAGCCACGTTTCCTTAAAGATAAAAACACAACATTTCTGCGCATCACGTTGCGTAGATCTCAGGAGCTGTATGTGGTCTGTTTTGTTATCTAGTGAGCGTACATTGACCAGAATGAGGGTTGGAATCAGGAGTCTGTGTGGGCTAGTGGCTAGCTTCATTCGGATACCTCCACATTTACCTCTGTTGTCTTCTTTTACACCATCTGCGGTGTCTCCATTTGGGATGAGATACAGCAGTCGAGGCTGGAGGTGTGGAAGTCTGGCGAAGAAGTCCTAGGCCACAGAGTTCCTCTGTCATGCTCTGGTCCAAGACGTAATGTTTGGTCATATTTCTTATCTCCAGAAAGCTGTGGCGACTGTAACTTCTGTGCAGCATCATGTGTGGACATTAAACACATGAATATACAGTCATGTGAAAAAGTTAGAACACCCTGTATAAGCCTGTGTGGTTTTTTTAACATATTTGGACATATGGATATACAGTATAATATCAATGTTAAAAATACTGGGAGATTCATGTAATACAACTAAACAATTAAAAAGGAATGAAAGACTTTTGTTAAATTTTCTGTAAAATGTGATTCTAAACCAATAGTGAGGAATAAATTGGGCCACCCCCCATCTTTGTTAAAACACCTCCACATTCATTCCCACTTAAAATGGCTAAAATAAATGTTAAAAAATGCAAATAAAAACAAAAACAAGGTTAGACATAGATATGTGAACATTTCTTAATAAATAACTGAATATTCAGTGGGGTGTCCTAATTTTTTCACATGGCTATACACTTAGGCACTTAGTGTTTTGTGCAATAAACGGCATAAAACATGAAGAGAGAAGAAGGGAGGCCGCTGCGGGTTCACACACCGCCTAGTGTAAACACTACTATAAACGCTCTACTCCTAGCTTCACGTTACACCTTCCTCCCTGTCATTCACACACATATATTCTGTCTTGCTTCTACTGACTTTCATTCCTCTTCTCTCTTGAGTCCATCTGTCACTCCTACAGCACACCTCACCACTGTCTCACTGTCCTCATACATGTCTGAATGACTCACATACTTCTCTGACAGACTTTTCTTCATACTTCCTGACTTCCTCATATAGTACCACACTTCCTCTGTTGGCATCCTATTATATGCTTTCTCTAGCTCCAAAAGACGCAGTGCAACTCCTTTTGACCACCTTTCCTTCTCCATCAACACTCTTAAAGCAAATACTGCATCTATAGTACTCTTTCTTTGCACGGAACCATACTGCTGCTCACTGATCATCACCTCTGTTCTTAACCTGGCTTCAACAATTCTTTCCCATATCTTCATAGTTTGGCTGAAATGTACAATTGTTCTGTGGTTAGTTAAATGACCACGTTTACAGCATTCAGTATTGACAGTGATACCTAAAGTTAGAGTGGGAAAGGAAGGGGTGCCCTTGTTTCAGGTTAGGATCCTCAATAGCCCAGTAGCATCTCAAAATGTCTGTGCATGTCCCTGGCTAGCAGCTAGTTGGAGCAGATAAAAATATACCAACGGAGAATTGCCAAATATACCAGTTCTTCACAACTGGCGCTAGAGATTGGTTCCAAGTAAAGTCAGTGCCCACAGACAGCCACTTAAATGTCCAAATTAGAAATGATTTTTGGGCACTAGGCATTAGATTCCCCATCCGACCCAAAATACTAATAACTGATAAAACTTCCTTCTTTGTATTTACAAAAATATTGCATTTTCATCTAAATGTACACAAAAATGAGCACAGAATGCAACCTCCTGCCACAGAACTGCAACTATAGCACTAGTTTACATAGTAGAAAACTGCTCTTTATTTAGAGGCCAGTCTACCTAGTTCAGACCCAAGGACACCGCATAACGCTATGAATACTGGCTGCCAACAAAGTAGCCTATCAGTCATCAGCCTTAATGAATAGGGTGCAGTGTAAAAATAGACACAAAGACACACAGTCAGAATGCAAGCTTTCACATACAAGGGTGGCATTGACACTTGGCGACTTGCACCTCTTATCAGTCTACATAACTGTCTTTTCATGTCCAAAACACTTATCTTTTGCTTAATGAAGGTTATTTTAGCAACTGTTTTACTCGTTCACAGAACGAGCAACACCATTCTAGAAGGACAAACCCAGTCACTACGGATCTGTGTTCAACATAAAAAGATACCATTCTCATTAACTATAGTTATAATGTTCATACTGTATTTATTATATTGCTATGTATTCTAAAGAAACAGGTGTACCGTATATAAATACAGCACACAAGAAACTTTCTGGTCATCTGCTTAGTTTCAATTATGTTTATGTGTAACATTTTTGACACACTGTTATATGACTTATTCTGTGCCCTTGTGGGATCTAGGCTTGCTTAGTGTCCATCATTATCATTTTTCTCAAAAGAAATCATGAATTGCTCAGTCTTAAAGACCAGCTTAATATCATGCTGTGAGGATTTTTAACTCTGTTCATATTGGATGACATGCAAAACCTCTGTTAGTGGTGGTTGAGTTGTTAAAATGTCATCTCTGTTGGCCAATCATGTCACATCCAAATGGCACGTGGTACCTTAAGAAGTTGTGATTTTTTAAATCTGATGTCACAAGCATCAGTGGATCTGACACTGCAGTTTCAAACATGGTTGTTGCATTGCCAATTTTAGGCCCAACTTAAAGTTGTCATTGACTGAAAAATGGTGTGTTTGTAGGTTGGGATGCTCTGAAATGTTTCTAATGTGTCACGTGATTAATGAAAAATATCAAGATACCCACTTCTCCTATAAAACACATATCCTTTCTTATTTTTCTCACAAAGAGGCTGTTTTGTCTCTTCCAGGTTCAATTCAATTCAATTTCAATCCAACTTTATTTATATAGCGCCATTTCACAACAGCAGTCATCTCATAGCACTTTCAACTGTAGGGGAAACCCCCACAGTTGCAGAAAGACCCCAGCAATCAGGCGATTCCCTGTGAGCAAGCGCTTGGCGATGGTGGAGAGGAAAAACTCCCTTTTAACAGGAAGAAACCTCCAGCAGAACCAGGCTCAGGGAGGGGCAGTCATCTGCTGCGACTGGCTGGGGGGTGGGGGGATAGAGAAGATGAAAAGAACAGACATGTAGAGCATGTCGGCATCGTGAACAGCACGATGGGGACTCAATCTATGGGAGAGAACAAACAGATGTTAATGACCAGCAAAAAAAAAAAAAAAAAAAAAAAAAAAAATTCCATTGAGAGTGAAGAAAGGAGTGAAGCCCAGTGCAATTATTGGAGGTCCCCCGGCTGTATAAACCTATTAGCAGCATAACTAAGGGAGGGTTCAGGGGAACATGATCCCTCCCTAATTGTAGGCTATATCAAAAAGGAAGGTTTTAACCCTATTCTTAAAAACAGAGATCAAGTCAGGTTGACCTCAGGATGTCATAAAATGGTAAGTCCAGCCCAGCATCATCCTTGATACAAGCCCACTGCTCAATTATTGACCAGCACAGCTGTCTGTCATGTAGATGGACAGGATACAGTGTCATATGGGTGAGACGCCGTGTTATCAGGCACTCAGGCCATATTCCTCCTCAGCCCAGCTCTTATTGTGACAGTGTCTCAGCGGGCTCCCAGCTGTCAAGCTCTACGGGACGGCTGGAATCCAATTACCCCTCATCAGCTGAGGCGCTGTCAGCCAGTATAAAAGGGAGCAGCTCCGATCATTCGGGGCTGTGACCTCGCACCATTATCCACGCTCTTCTCCGGCGTGGGTAAGGCTGGAACCCCTTCGTCTGGTGCCAGCCACCCACTCGTCATTCAGCATGGTGTGTAAGTGTTTATCCTTGTATCATCATTTGTGTTTTGGCCCCACAAGGCCCTGTTCCTTTGTTCCCTTCCCTTATTACAATAAACATCACAAACTCACTGGTCTGCCCTTGGCTCTCATTGTATGGCTCGCGAGAGCCATACGTAACAGTAAGTCACAGCCAAGCGAGTTGCTGGCGACCGTGAGTTTAGCAGTATTGGACTGTTGCTCTTACCTGTCTGGGTACTGTTGCTGAAGCATGCCGTCGTGGAGGTCCCGCACTCAGAGTCCGAGCGATGTCCTCGCAGACGCCCTCGAGTGCGTGGACGAAGTCCTTAACACCGCCTCCCTCCTCGACTTCAGCAGCGACGTGCACCGGTACCTGGACCAAGCTGAGGAGGTCCTCGACTATCTCTCCCGCTTCGCCGACCATCCTGAGGTGAGCGTGAGGAGGTTGGACATTGCTGCACAGCGCGAGATACTCCGCGGGCTGGAAGGAAATCCCGGCAGGAAGCCGAAGAGGAGGAAACGCCGTCCCTCGCTTCGGGATCCCGCTCCTGCCTCCGTTCCGGCCCGGGAATTCGCACCATCCAGAGGTCTTTCTCCATCCAGCATGACATCACTCGGGATTCCCCCGGAGGAGCTGCAGCTGACAGCAATCAAGGTCCGGGACCGAGTGGCTGCTGCTCGCTCCGCTGTGCATCCGTCTTTAATCATTAAGCATGTGACGGCGGCAGTTAGACTGGTGGAGAGGAATCCAGGGCTGCGTGATTTCCCCGAGTTCGACGCCCTCCTTGCCTCTGTCTCTGCACAGGAGCGGTGATTTCCGGGTCTCACCTTCGCTTCGCCCCCTGCAAGTAGCCGTCGTCACACTGCCTGTCCACCTCAGCACAAATCCCGTCCGGATCCAGTTCCGGGCCGCCGCAAGGTCTCAATCCCCCACACAGCTGTCACTCCTGCGCCTCATCAGAGGGGAGATCCCACAGCCTCGTCTCCCGAGCCATCTTCCCCCGCTGTTGCATCAGCGCTCCGGGCCCGGCTCATCTCGGCTGTCGCCCCCTCCTCCTCGACGCATTCCCCGGCTGCTGTGTGCACCCAGAGTCCTGACCTGGCGAGCTCCGTCCCGGAATCATCACGAGCAGCTCGCCGACGTCCTCCCAGGGGGTCCTCCGTTACCGTCCGGCGGGGAAAGGGAGGAGCAACGTCCGCCACAGCGGTCACCACCCAGCCACCAGGAGACAGGCAAGTCCCAGTTAGTTCATTCACTTATTGTGATTTGCTTTGTCAGACTCCTGGAGGTGGAGTTCGGGGTTCGCAGCTCCCCGAACTCCCACCACCCGCTGTGGCTGTAATTATTAATCCCGCATCCTCTGTGTCTCCCTCCGCTGAGTGGTCCTCGACGCCAGGCCAACGTCGTGGGATGAGGAGTGATGCATTATTTCATTCAATTTCAATTTTCAACTTTATTTATATAGTGCCATTTCACAACAAGTCATCTCATAGCACTTTCAAAGTGTAGGAGGAAACCCCACAATTGCATAAAGACACCAGCAATCAGGCGATCCCCTGTGAGTAGCACTTGGCGATAGTGGAGAGAAAAAAAACTCCCTATTAGCAGGAAGAAACTTCCAGCAGAACCACGCTCAGGGAGGGGCAGTCACCTGCTGTGACTGGCTGGGGGGTGAGGGGATAGAGAAGAAGAAGAAAAGAACAGACATGTAGAGAGCAAACAGCATGACATGGACTCAATCTATGGGAGAGAACAAACAGATGTTAATGACCAGCAAAAATATTTCACTGAGAGTGAAGGAAGGAGTGAAGCGTAGTGCATTATTGGAGGTCCCCCGGCTGTCTAAACCTATTAGCAGCGTAACTAAGGGAGGGTTCAGGGGCACGTGAATAAAAATTCTATGAAAATTAACCAATGAAAATCAGACAATGCTTTTGAATTGTGGTTCAACAGAATTATTTAAAAAAAACAAACTCATGAAACAGGCCTGGACAAAAATGATGGTACCCTTAACTTAATACTTTGTTGCACAACCTTTTGAGGCAATCACTGCAATCAAACGATTTCTGTAACTGTCAATGAGACTTCTGCACCTCTCAGCAGGTATTTTGGCCCACTCCTCATGAGCAAACTACTCCAGTTGTCTCAGGTTTGAAGGATGCCTTCTCCAGACGACATGTTTCAGCTCCTTCCACAGATGTTCAATAGGATTTAGATCAGGGCTCATAGAAGGCCACTTTAGAATAGTCCAATGTTTCGCTCTTAGCCATTCTTGGGTGTTTTTAGCTGTGTGTTTTGGGTCATCAATCAATCAGTCAACCTTTATTGTCATGATGCTATGCATACAACTGTAGTGCAAGTAAGATGAAGTTGCGTTTCTCTAGGCATCTGTATTGTAAAAAGAACATAATTTAAAAACACACTCACACCCCCCACCCCGACAGCCATTCACACATCCCTGAGACACATTTGGATATTACAGTATTGTTAACTTATAACAGTTGCAGTTAAAATGATAATAACTGCATATGTATATACACTACCGTTCAAAAGTTTGGGGTCACCCAGACAATTATTTTGTGTTTTCCATGAAAAGTCACACTTATTTACCACCATGAGTTGTAAAATGAATAGAAAATATAGTCAAGACATTGACAAGGTTAGAAATAATGATTTGTATTTGAAATAATAATTTTTTCCAGATACTCAACCTGCTCAAAGGAAGGTCAGTTTTATAGCTTCTCTAACCAGCTAAACTGTTTTCAGCTGTGCTAACATGATTGCACAAGGGTTTTCTAATCATCCATTAGCCTTCTGTCGCAATGAGCAAACACACTGTACCATTAGAACACTGGAGTGATAGTTGCTGGAAATGGGCCTCTATACACCTATGTAGATATTGCACCAAAACCAGACATTTGCAGCTAGAATAGTCATTTACCACATTAGCAATGTATATTAGATATTAGAGTGTATTTCTGATTAGTTTAAAGTTATCTTCATTGAAAAAAACAGTGCTTTTCTTTCAAAAATAAGGAAATTTCTAAGTGACCCCAAACTTTTGAACGGTAGTGTATAAAACAATTAAAATGGCTAAGTGAATCTAAGTAGCTAAGAGAAATAAATATTTAAAACTGTCTAAAACTATAATGTACATATAATATACATAATGTCCATAAAGTGCAGTAATATGTGTAAAGGATTCCGGATCAACTGTTCAGCATCCTAACAGCTTGTGGAAGGAAGCTGTTGATCAGTCTGGTGGTTCTGCCTCTGATGCTCCGGAATCGTTTGCCAGATGGCAGCAGTTCAAAGTGTTTGTGCAGAGGGTTGAGAGTGGTCCTTAACAATGTTCAGTGCCCTGCTCCTGCAACCGCTCTGAAAAAATTCTTGAACAGAGGGGAGGGAAACTCCAGTTACCTTCTCCAGTTAGCCTTCTCAGCTCCTCTGCAGAGCTTTTTTGTCTGACATACTGCAACTGGAGTACCATGTTGCAATGCAGTACGTCAGAACACTCTCCACCACACCCCTGTAGAAGGTCTTGAGGATGCAGATGGGGAGAGAGGCCTGTTTGAGTTTCCTCAAGAAGTGCAGTCTCTGCTGGGCACGCTTCCTGATCCCCAAGGAATTCTTGCTCTAGGTCAGGTCCTGCGAGATCTGCACTCCGAGGAACTTGATGTTCTCCACTCTCTCCACCGAATGGCCGCTGATTCAGAGAGGGACGTGTTCAGGCCGTGACCGCTGGAAGTCGATAATCATCTCCTTCGTTTTGTCCACGTTGAGCACCAGATTGTTCTCCCTGCACCAGCCCTCCAGGTCTCTAACTTCTTCCCTGTACATTGATTCCTCATCCCTCTGAATAAGTCCCACCACTGTGGTGTCATCCACAAACTTAATAATCTGTTTCCCCTCGTGTCTGGACACACAGTCATGTGTTAAAAGTGTAAACAACGGTGGACTGAGTACACAGCCTTGAGGGGATCCAGTACTCAGCGTGATGGAGGTGGAGATGTTGTTTCCAACCTGGACAGGCTGAGGTCTCTTGGTCAGGAAATCCAGGATCCAGAGACATGTGGCGGTGTCCAGACCGAGAAGGAGTAATTTCTCCATCAGTCTCTGGGGAATAATGGTGTTAAATGCTGAACTGAAATCAATGTACAGGAGTCTGGCATAGGTGTCTTTCTGATCCAGGTGGGTAATGACAGAGTGCAGGGTGGTGACTATAGCGTCCTCTGTGGAGTGATTTGAACGATACTCGAACTGGAGCGGGTCATGTGATGCAGGGAGGCAGGCTGTGATGTGTGGTTTAACAAGCCGTTCAAAACACTTCATCACAATTGGTGTCAGTGCGACAGGACGATAGTCATTCAGACAGGACACAACCTCTTTCTTTGCCACCGGTACTATGATAGAGGTCTTAAAGCATCTAGGGACGATGGCCTGACTCAGGGAAATGTTATATATGTCAGTCAGGACATCCGCCAACTCACTCGTGCAGACTCGGAGCACACGTCCCGGGTTGTTGTCCGGGCCTGCAGCTTTACGTGGGTTAACCCTGATTAGGGTCCTCCGTGTGTCCGCTGCATTGATGGTGATAGCTGGCCCCACAGATGGTGAAGATGGGCCAGCCCTCCATCTGATTGTTGGGTTTGATGCTTCAAAACGTGCAAAGAAGTTATTGAACCTGTCTGGAAGTGTTTTGGGTCATTATCTTGTTGCAAGATCCATGACTTGCGACTGAGACCAAGCTGTCTGACACTGGGCAGCACATTTCTCTCTAGAATACTTTGATAGTCTTGAGATTTCATTGTACCCTGCACAGATTCAAGGCACCCTGTGCAAGATGCAGCAAAGCAGCCCCAGAACATAACAGAAACTCCTCCATGTTTCACAGTAGGGACAGTGTTCTTTTCTTGGTATGCTTCATTTTTGTGTCTGTGAACACAGAGCTGATGTGCCTTGCCAAAAAGTTCCAGTTTTGTCTCGTCTGTCCCTAGGACATTCTCCCAGAAGCTTTGTGGCTTGTCAACATGCAGTTTGGCAAATTCCAGTCTGGCTTTTTTATGATTTGTTTTCAACAGTGGTGTCCTCCTTGGTTGTCTCCCATGAAGTCCACTTTGGCTCAAACAACGATGGGTGGTGTGATCTGACACTGATGTACCTTGACCTTGGAGTTCACCATGAATGTGTTTAGAGGTTGTTCTGGGCTCTTTTGTTACCATTTGTATTATCAATCTCCTCCTGCAGCCACGTCCAGGGAGGTTGGCTACAGTCCCGTGGATCTTAAATTTCTGAATAATATGTGCAGTTGTAGTCACAGGAACATCAAGCTGCTTGGAGATGGTCTTATAGCCTTTACCTTTAACATGCTTGTTTATAATTTTCTTTCTAATCTCCTGAGACAACTCTCTCCTTTGCTTCCTCTGGTCCATGTTTAGTGTGGTACACAATCTTTTCTAGGGGTACCATCATTTTTGTCCAGGCCTATTTCATGAGTTTGTTTTTTAAAGTAATTCTGTTGAACCACAATTCAAAAGCATTGTCTGATTTTCATTGGTTAATTTTCATAGAATTTTTATTTATTACCACTTTTGTCAGATTCAAGTTATTCTGTGACCATTGTGGGTTTTTCTTTCATTAACAGAGGGGTACCAACAATTTTGTCCACGGCTGTACAAACAAAGGTGTGTAATGTAAATGTTCCTTTAATTTTATAGAATTTTTTCACTGGATTCAGCAGCTTTAACCACACCAAGTGATGCCCAAGTGTGAAATCACCAGCACCGGCTCATGGAGGTGAAAAGTGGAGTTCTTAAAGGCTTCTGTAGTACTTTTTAATGCCAGAAATGCAAAACACTGCACGTTTTAAAAGGCTAACCTTCACAGATGTTCTTTAATTTGGATTAAGGAAACAATAAACTATAGTAAGACTGGATTCTTTTGAAAAATCATCCAATTAGAAATAGCATTTAAAGTGGAAAATAAGCCAACCAACATGTCAAGCTAGAAGGCCTAAAATTATGTATGCAAGCATTATGATTACCCAAGCAAAACCAGGAATCCACTTTAAAGCAAACCTCAGCTAAACAGTTGAACTGTAACAGCATCATATATGAATGCAGATGAGAGCCATTCCTTGGTAAATCTTATTTATTGTTAGGTCTGGCTACAGTATTTGATGTTACCTGCATGAGTAATGTAGCCTCAGAGGACCAGCCACGTATGGAAATAGCCGTCGTTTCCTGTAGTAAACCCAAACTGGTCCTTAGGATGAAGAGGCACAAGGTGGCAGATGGCCGGCCCCCCTCGCTGAGTGGCTCTGCCAGCTTGGACTAGCACACATGTTCCCTCAGTGCAATTAAGTCTAGCTGACCCCTCGGAGCCCTCTGCGTCAGCGGGGTGTTTCCGTCACGTTCTTCCGTGCAGATGCTAGCAGCAGCGTGTTGTGTGCGCAAACCCTTGCCACTTGTGTCACACTGTGCACATATGGCTGCTCCATGTTCACCATGTTTAATAACACCAACATGTTTTAGGAGATAACGTTGAGGCAGCGGGAGAGCAAAAATAAATTGACCGTCCATATGACAAATAAAGCTGTTTTCATGTTAGGGCTGTGCAGCAAGCACAGGAATGCAGGCGGTGATAAAGTAATAATACATTGCAAAAAGCATTAATGAGAAATGGGCATGTTTGTTCCTTCTTTGTTGGTTGTTTGGCTATGCATTGGGGCAGCGGGAGGGAAGGGGTGCTCTCTTACTGCTCTTAAATCAAATTCTTGCTTTTGATTGCAAAAGCAAATCACTCACCATTTGCAAGCTGACTCCAGAAAGAGCATCTCACTCCCCTCCTCCTCCACCCCCCTCCCTCCCTCCCTCCTCATCCATAGGTACAATAGATATATCTCTTTATTTGCATGCGCCGACTGCACTGAGGCATGACAATAAAAGAAGCAGCTTAATATATCAAAAAAATCGGTTTGATTTATTGGCATCTGAAGTGTTTGCTAGCAACAAAAATCATTCCCATGCCAAATAGTCTTTGTAAGGCTTGACTGCTATTTACTGTCGTGCGTCTCATTTTAGTGTTATGGGTGATTATGATGGGGAGGCCTGTGCTGCCATATATTAGCATGCGCTGAATGAGCTGTGGGACATGATGCCCCGCGACTGCAAGGTAAATGAAAGCTGCTTGCTTATGCAGATGCATTTACAGCCTGACATGAAGTGAAAATAGCCTCCGCCATTATGCAGAGGTGTAGCTATGACGATATCCATACATTTGGTGTATTTATGATACATCCATCAATTCTTCGCCGATTCGTTTTGCGCAGCTGCACATCCGCCCATCAGTACAAGTCTGCTTTTCTTTTTTTTTTCTGATTTTACCTCAGTCAGTCAATCTTTTAGTCCAAGATCCTTCTAATTTGGGATATGAATAAATGCTGGCACACTGTTGTCCTGATTCCAGCAGAAGAACATGGACACATCAGTGTGGCTGTCACTCTCCGGGTAAATTACTGTGGTTCCCACTGTCCTGCAGCAAGGCCCAGGTCAGACTGAGCCATATCTACGCCTCTCATCCAATTAGGAAATGAGTTAAAACCCTTCACTTGTGCTGACACAGACAAGACACGTACGCACGCACAGGTGAT
The DNA here is from genome assembly GCA_020510985.1 of Pholidichthys leucotaenia. Lineage (NCBI taxonomy): Eukaryota > Metazoa > Chordata > Actinopteri > Cichliformes > Pholidichthyidae > Pholidichthys > Pholidichthys leucotaenia. Next base: position 189,885,789 of record CM035836.1, read on the forward strand.
GGCCACTGCATCTGCCCCATCTCCCGCGCTATTTCTTAATTTAGATCTCAAGTAGGATAACCGGTCAAAACATACATACAAATACGCTGAGGGATAAATAGACCGTCTGTCTCCTCACTTTCCCCTCTGTCTGCCACATTGTGTAGACACACATCAATTGATTTGGCATCTCTCTCTTCCCGTCTTCTCTCTGTCTCTCTCTCTCTCATACACACAATCACATACACAAGCATGAAGTCCCTCCCCTGGCGAGGTGTGCACACACACAAACACACACACGCATACACTCACAAACACACACACAAATATCGGGTGGCTCGTTGCTGGAGTGGACAGGCCTTTGTGAGATAACGGGCAAACGCAGCCTGACAGGCTCGGCTAGGCCATTATTGAATTGCAGTGAAGACTATATTACTTTAGAGTGAGATAAAAGACTACATACAAGACAGATGGGTGGGGGACATCAAACAAGACCGTGTCCAGATTGTGCAACGACTAATCCGGCTGAAGGCAGTGCTGATTTCCCCCAGGCCAGGTGCCATTTCTCCTTGAATAATTCTTATGAGGAATCCAACACCAGCTCCGACTTTGTGCCGTCATTTGTATCGCTTCTACAACTCCCTTCCATCATAACAATCCTCGCCCCCGCCCCCCCCCCAACCCTCTAACTCTGGCCTTTCCCATTCTTATATTTTGTGTCTCGGCATTGTGCAGAACTCAGATGTTATGATTGGGATGCATCAAAATCGTTTAACTTCATGTGGCGTGCACCCTCAGCCCAGAGATGCTCCGCGGCTATGAATAGAGAGAAGAAGGACCCTCGGGGGAAATACTTGTGATGGTGTTCGGTAGGTCTGGCCTAGAATGCAATATGGATCCCGGGAGGAGCCATCTGATGCTCAGGAAACATTTGGCACCTTGTGTCATCTGCTGAAGTTGTTTGCAGTCAGCGGCTTCTTTGATCTCCCGACAAAAGCAATGTAAACAGATGCTTTGTGTTCCCTCACTCAGAACATCTTAGGCGGCAAAAAGGCTGACAGGTATGATGATGATAATACAGTGGAGTAAGGTGATCATTACTCACTTCAAAGAGGAATTTAACAAATAAAACGTTGACGAAATCACCATTAGAAGCCTAACTAGCAGTGCCCCTGACTTTTCCCTGTTCTGCTATCTTCCGTAAGTAATAGCACTCTTTTGTTGCTGCCAGTACTGAATGGCATTGGACTCGACAGTGATGCTGGCACGTCATTAATCAAATATATATGCATGGAAATCATCTAGGTGCCACATCATAGGTTACGCTCAGGTGGCAAGGAATAAAATACCTGGTGTGAAAATGAAGCTTTTCCCACCAAGATCTAATGCAGTTCCTGCAATTAAAAAAAAACAAGGCCGGCTCCAACATAAATCCAGAGTCCTACATTAATAAAATATCACTGCTCAGTGATATGAGAAAATCGATCTATTTGAGCTGGTTCTCAGAATCACAATACAGAGTCATGGCAATTTTAGAATCTCTTAAGTCGTGGGTATGTGTCTTCTGAAAGAGGAAATTGTGTTGTGGGTGCGTGTGGGATTGTCGGTGTCAGCTTGTATGAAAGAGAAGTACATTGTAAGTCATGTAGGGCCAAAGTCACTTTGTATTTACCGGAGACATTTCTTTTTTTCTCTCGGCGCCACACGAGTCGGCTGCCTTTTGCAACAGCGGCTCGATTCCGAGTCTTTTTCCCTTCCTCTCTCTTTTGATCCGTCTTTTTTTTTCACCCCACTTATATCACGGACACACAGATCGTCCTAAATGTCTCCTGAGCCGGTGGACGGAGCCACTGTCTATAGCAGGATACGATACAGCAGAGAACAGCTGCTAGCATTCAACCGCCACCCGGTCCCATTGGAAAAACTCGACATACCGAGTGAACTGAGGCGAAAACGCCGCAGCTGCCGGGCTGGAGTAAGGCGGAGGACAAAAAATATAAGGTACAGACCCTCCCTTCCATCTGTTGTCATGGGAAATGTACGGTCGATACTGGGAAAGTTAGATGAGCTAGCGGCTATCTCCCGTTATGATAGCACATACCGGGAGTGCTCTCTCCTTTTGTTTACTGAGACGTGGCTAACTGAACTAGCAGCAGATGCTAACATTGAGCTGGAGGGTTTTCACATGATACGAGCTGACCGAACACCAGACAGTGGCAAGGCTAGGGGCGGTGGAGTGATCATGTATGTTAACAACAACTGGTGCAGACCGGGACATATCACTGTTAAACAACGACACTGCAGCAAAGACATTGAGTTGCTAGCTGTTAGCATGAGGCCTACATATCTCCCGAGAGAACACTCACACGTGATCTGCATTGTTGTTTATGCAAATCCGACGGCGAACGCTGGGACAGCACGTGACGTCATCCATTCAGTAACCAGCAGGCTGCAGACAGAACACCCAGATGCTCTTCTCCTCATCTCAGGCGATTTCAACCATGTTTCACTGTCTCCCATTCTACCCACGTTCACCCAGTATGTCACATGCCACACTAGAGACAATAAAACACTGGATTTATTCTACGCAAACACTAAGGAGGCGTACACCTCATCACAACTACCCCCACTCGGGAGATCGGATCACAACTTGGTTCATCTCCGGCCGGTGTACAAACCCCTAGTGCACAGACAACCTCCGGCCATGCACACTGTGGAGTTATGGTCTGAGGAGACAATGGACACCCTAAAGGGCTGTTTTGAAGCCACCGCCTGGAAGCAGCTCTGCGATCCACATGGTGAGGACATCGATGGCCTCATTCACACCTTCACGGGCTACCTCAGCTTCTGTGTGGACAAATCCGTTCCCACTAAGACCATACGGCGTCACTCAAACAACAAACCCTGGATCAACCCTGAGATAAAAACACTTCTGAGAGAGAAGAAGAGGATCTTCAGGTCGGGGAACAGGGAGATGCTGAAGTCCGTACAGAGGGAGCTGAGGAGAAAGATCAGAGAAGGCAAGGACAGCTTCAGGAAGAAGATGGAGGACAAGCTGCAACAGAGCGACATCAGCGGGGTCTGGAGAAACCTCAAAACCATCTCGGGGCTCCAGAATACCTCCCCCCAGGCCACAGGGGGCAGGGAGTGGGCGAACAACCTGAATCTGTTTTTCAATAGATTTGACCAACCGCCCTCCCCCCTGACTGCACAACAACCACTGCTGCCTCTAAAGAAATCAAGTCCTGCTGCCCACTCCCCACTCTACCAACACCCCCCCACTCCCAACACACAGCCCCCCATCCTGACCCTGACCAGGACCCAGGTGAGGACGGAGCTGAGGAAGATCAAGGCGAGGAAGGCGCCGGGACCGGACGGCATCAGCGCAAAGCTCCTCAAGTCCTGTGCAGACCAGCTGTGTGGGATTGTGATGTATATCTTCAACATGAGCCTGAAACTGGGGAGGGTACCACAGCTGTGGAAAACATCTTGTGTGGTACCTGTACCAAAAACTTCCCACCCCAAAGACCTGAACAGCTACAGACCGGTGGCCTTGACGTCCCACTTGATGAAGACCCTGGAGAGACTGCTCCTTGCTCACCTCCGCCCCCTGGTGGAACCAGCGATGGATCCACTCCAGTTCGCCTACCAGCATGGCATTGGGGTGGAGGATGCGGTGATCTTCCTCCTTCACCGTTCTCTGTCCCACCTGGAGAAGCCCGGGAATATGGTGAGGATCATGTTCTTTGACTTCTCCAGTGCTTTCAACACCATCCAACCGATGATCCTGAAGGACAAGCTGCTGCGCGCAGGGGTGGACCAGCACCTGTCATCATGGATCCTGGACTACCTCACGAACCGGCCTCAGTTTGTGAGAACCCGGGACTGTGTGTCCGACACGATCATCAGTAGCACGGGGGCCCCCCAGGGAACGGTGCTGGCTCCCTTCCTGTTCACTCTTTATACTGCGGACTTCTCACACAACACAACACACTGCCATCTACAGAAGTTCTCTGATGACTCTGCGATCGTTGGCCTCATCTCCAATGGAGATGAAGCTGAGTACAGAGGGCTTATCCAGGACTTCGTGGACTGGTGCCATCGGAACTGCCTCCAGATCAACGCGAGGAAAACTAAGGAGCTGGTGGTGGACTGCCGCAGGCATGGGCAGCCCCTCACAGTACCAGTAAATATACAGGGAACAGACATCGAGATGGCGACATCCTATAAGTACCTGGGTATTCATCTGAACAATAAACTAGACTGGTCACACAATACTGATGCACTCTACAAGAAGGGACAGCGCAGGCTGTTCCTGCTGAGGAGACTCAGGTCTTTTGGTGTACAAGGGGCGCTGCTGAAGTCATTCTATGACACGGTGGTGGCATCAGCCATCACTTTTGGAGTGGTCTGCTGGGGCAGTGGCATTACTGCAGCAGATAGGAAGAGACTGAACAAACTGATTAAGAAAGCTAGCTCTGTCCTGGGGCAGCGCCTTGATCCGATGGAGGAGATAGGAGAGAGAAGGACGGTGGCTAAACTGTCATCTCTGCTGGAGTCCGAGTTCCACCCTATGCAGGACATACTGAATGCACTGAGGAGCTCATTTAGCAGCAGACTACATCATCCCAGGTGCACAACCGAGAGGTTTCGTAGGTCCTTCCTACCAACGGCTGTCAGACTGTACAACCTAAGCAGGGCTGCTCGCAGAGATAGCAAAAAGACGTAACAAACTAATAGTTTTTTGAATGCAAAAGATGCAATAGACTTACACAATGGTCCTCTCCGGCATACAACTAGGAACATACCGGTCGCTATGGAGGGTGAGAATATGTATGGGCACATAATCATACCATGTAGGATAACTAAGTAGACGGTTATGCTGTTTCATTCCATCTAGCAACAATGCTCTGCACTGTGTGTGTTTATATATTTGCATATTTATTCCATCTAGCTACAATGCTCCGTACTGTGGGTGTTTATATATTTATATATCTACATATTATTCCATCTAGCTACATTGCTCCGCACTGTGTGTGTTTATATACTTGCATATTTATTCCACCTAGCTGCAATGCTCCGTACTGTGGGTGTTTATATATTTACATATTTATTCCATCTAGCTACAATGCTCTGCACTGTGTGTTCATATATTCATATATTTATTCCATCCAGCTACAATGCTCTGCACTGTGTGTCTGTGTGTGTGTGTATATATATATATTTTATAGTAATACGTACATATGTTTATTAGCTGCTCTTGCTTGCTTGTTTTTTTTTCTTGCCTTCTGATTGTTGCTCTGAGTGTTGCTATCCCTGTGCTGTTGCAATCCTGGAATTTCCCCGTTGTGGGACTAATAAAGGCTTATCTTATCTTATCTTATCTTACAATCAGAAAGTGTCAAGATTGTCAGATGACAGAGCGACGTCAAACGCCGTGATGCCATGCAGTGAAATGGATGGTTATTAATGTGTTAATACAAAATGCCAGCTGATGGGCAGCCACATTTTCATTTTTCAGTCACATGCAAAAAAGGCTGAGCTGGATGTATGTAAGTGTTTATATATCAGTTACAAATCCTTTCTGAATGTATTGATTTGCGTGCACATTTGGGGATTGTTGGAGTTTTATGAATCACATAATGATCATTTTAAAAAAAAGTAAACAAATCCTGGGCTCGCCGGGCCCTTCTGTGTATTGTTTGCATGGTTTCTGAGACATTTTGTGTCTCCCATTATGAAAACCCGTGGCAGGTTGATACAGCCAATCCTGGCCCCAGGACACTATTATTCTCAGGAGTTATTTTCTGGCTAATTAAAAAAGACAATAAGTTCAACACAATAGCTGTGTTCTGATCCACAGCCTACTTAAACTGCTCTGTTCTCAGGGAGTATCAGCTAGAGGAACTTTACTCCAGAAAATTTCTCCATTCCAAATGCCCTGCAACATTGTCAGGTTACCCTGGTAACATTCAATCACCTGGTGGATAGTCGGATGTGGTGGAGATGAATATCTTTAGCTGGCAGTCAGTGTTGTTCCACCTCAATTGCCAAGCACTTGTCGCCCAAGACTCAGGTGATCTGTCATTAACTTGTACAATGAGAGGCCACCAGCGTTGAGATCAGGGCGTTCTTGACTTTAGTAGAGCAGGGGTAGGAGTTCTTGTGGTGGTCAAACTGTGTCAAAGGTGGGAGGTGTTCTCAATGGCATTATTAAACAACTGTAGTGACATTTTGTCCCTTCTCGGGTCAAAGGCAATATTCCACACATCACAGGCAAGAGGAATGTTGTAGTGAATTTGATCGCTCCACTGATCAGTTGCTGACATTTGTTTAGGCAACGGTCAACTTTTTTTGTATGTGGACTTTGAAACCACACTGGAGCACAATATTCTGCAGCTGAGAAGCCAGAGAGCCAGAGTGGAAATGCACAAGACACTAAAGTCAGATCCCCAAGAATTTCCTGCGAGGCTGTTAAGGAGATTGCATCGAGCATTTACTTTCTTAGCTACTGCCTCGGCATGGTGTCTGAAAGAAAGAGTGCAATCAAGCATCACTCCCACGTACTTTGGTATCTTTTGGAAGGGGATCTCCGTGCCATCAACAATGCAGGTCTGTAGTTGCGAGCTTGTTTGCTAGGAGAAAGAAGCTCACAATGAACCGAAATATATTTTACTTATTATTGCTGTGGTAGGTACAATGAGTGCTGGACTACAGTTGACTTTAACAGTTAACATTTACTCTGACAGCTAAAGTTGAAATTAAATGATTATGCTAGCCGAACCAACATTAGTTTAGTTTGATACTGACATTAGCAACAATAGATCATTTCATTCATTTGCAGTGACATGGGGTAATCTTCTTGTCAGTTTCTTGTAAAGTGATGAACAATTAGATTAATTTCTTCTCTGCTCAAAGTTCACTTTAAGCTGAGTACATTTTGCTTCCTGCAGTTTGGAACTACTAGTTGACTGGAATGCGCCAAATCTTATTATAATCATCATTATAGAAAGAGAACATATTTTGCCATAAGCATCACATCTTTTCTTGCATACAGCTAAAGAGAACAAAAGATGTGTGAGATATCGATATTATTTTGTTATAAACATTTTTCCCTTTGACTCAAAGAAGGATGCGATTTAGAGCGCACTACAGATCATTGTCTACTTCTTCACATTCTAGAATAGCATGACTTCTCGATTCAACTTGTATTTTGGGTTAAGTGAAAATCACAATGACCAATGAAAGGAAAAATGTAATATGCTCTTTTTTTAATCTCTGATTGAAAACTGGTTCCATGTTTCCCTTCCCACCAAACCTCCTTCTTGTTGTTTGGTTCTGGAGCAAGACAGACCCATTGTCTTATTTATTTACCAATGTGATTCACAACACCACAATAATAATTAACTGAGGTTATTAATTTTTAATGAGAGACCTAAAAGGTGCACCCTAAGGGCCTATAACCTCTGGTTTTAATTAATATGTGGTGGGTGCACATTAGGCTTTCAATTAGAGCAGGGAGAATGGCCAGGCAATCAGTGAATGCTTTTAATCCATATGCTCATCAATGGTCTAAGTCATGCCTTTTTAATCAAGCAAACCAGACCTGAAAGGAGCAAAAACACACGTCCATCAGTCACTCTGGGAGAACAGAGCGATTCTGGATTTCAAGAAAGGTGTCGTATTTGAATGAGCCCAGCAAAGGACAGTAATGTGCCTTGTAACAGAGAGGAATTTTAGAGGAGAAGAGGAAAAAGAGAGTTGAGTCTTTCAAGAGGAACTGGGAGGGGAGGTGGGATTAATGAGATGCAAATTAGTCCCCATTTTTTTCCTGAGCGGTGACAGCTGAAGTGCTGCTTTGACAGGGGACACTGTCAGTCCAACAAGCCCAAATAAACACTTTTCTGTTTTACCACACAAACAAATGGCTTTCCTGAGAGCCAAGATGCGGCACATTCTGCCGGCTTGCTGCAGGTGACTTAATGCCTTTCATGGAAATGAGAATACTGCGCCACGAGGATGGGGACATCTTCCAGCGCATACATGTAGGACAAGAGTGTGGGTACATCTTGTAAGACAACACCCCTTGTGCTATCTCTCACCACATACAGGCTCACATCTTGGCTAATCACCATATGAATATGCAAAGAATTCATTTGCCGCTGTATACGGGTATGCCACGTTATATTTGAACCAGCACCCATATGATCAGTCTTTTCTCAAGAGTAACATACAGTAAATGAATAGAAATGTGAGCATTAACAAACCTATCATCTGTAGATGTAATAAGTGGTGAAAAGAATGGTACGAGGCTCTGCATGAAAGAACAGTGTTTTACAGCTTGAAATCACATCAGTGTGTTAGTCTGAATTAGTAAAAGGAAAAAAAAGAGCGCTGACACAAATGGAAAATAAAACCAAGATTTATAGACAGGGAGGAAGTCAATAGATACATAGACAGGTAGGCAGAGAAAGATCGGGGGGCGTTGTGCAGCAGCTAATGCACACAGCAATTACAGGCCATCATAATCACAGCATCCAGTGACAACATAATCATAGCACAATCAGGTGGCAAATCAGAGGCAATTTGCAGACTGTCTCTACAACTTGGAGGGTCTGGCAAAATTCACCATTTGTGTGCAGCAGGCTGAGAAAGCTTAATTATCTTGATGAGGGGCTGGCGGGGAAGGGACCAGCGACCTGGGCACGCTTTAAGCCACCTACAAGACAAACAGTTGCTGCCTTTAGGGCCTCGAGACACCTGGAAACTGGCTCCATGTGCATCACTAAGAAGCGCTTTGCAGCAAGCAGGTGTCAGATTGATCCTGATTTAGAAGATAAGGAAGAACAGATGTACTGGTTGTTGCTTGTGATTCATCCAGGCTTCTGAAAGTATATATTTTATATCTGTACATTTCCATGAAATGTGGGGGTGTGTAAATACACTGCAGACTTAAAGAACTGCAGCGACAAACTGGAAGAGCGTCCCCTTTTCTTGCCACAGATACTGATTGTCTTGTCAAGTTTTGGCTCCTGGCCGAGATGCGAGCGCGATGATCATCTCTGAGAATTTGTAATATATTCATGTATGGGGAATGCTGAATTTTGAAAGAAGATGAAAATAACTGCAAAGAAGGCTCATGAAATTTTCTCTCTTTGCCGGGAAAAAAGAGAAATACCTTTGGGTTATGTTATTAAACTTAGAAATGAACAACAAGGAAGCTGAATTAATCTTCAGCATGAAGGGGAGCCAGATAATTCCAGTTGAGCAAATTGAATTGGAATGTAAATGTTAAAAATGATCCACATGCTGTCCCTGGGTTCCTATGAGCATGGGCTCCAAATTCAGTCTGCGCCTTTCCCTCCATTGCTCAAATATGTGGATAACAACAAAATTAATTATACATATTAATGCTTGCTTGCCAATTTTTCGCGCGCATCTCCCTGAAAACGGCTTTCTTCAAAAAGCACCCGTCCAGAATTTGAACTAACTAATCTCCAATTGCCGGGGGAGAGAAAACAAGCGCTTTGAGGGAATAAGTTACATTCTGTTGCGGCGTTTACACGTGTGGCTGAGCACAGAACTTCAGAGCTGGCATTTCAATCAGGAGCCATCAGAGGCATCCTTGGCAGATAAGAGGAGCTGCACAAGCTACTCCGCTCTAAACTCTAATAGCATGTTTACGCTGGAGATACACTCTGCATACAGTAGAGAGAATCAGGGTCTTACACAAGAGGCCCAGATCTCACCAGTCTATGTTCTAAACAAAGGAAGCTGTGCAATGTTTGATGACCTCTCAGAATGTTAACTCTTCAAAGGAAGATTAATATGAAGCACATGATGTCTTAAATGTGTTTGAATTTTGTTGCTGAAATGCATTTTTCATTTACTTAAGGCAAGATACCACTTTTTCTGGTTTGCCGTATTTAGATTAACATTTTAAAGCCTGTGATGCTGTTTGAAAATATTAACTGCCCTCCCAATTATTCATCAGTTGAACTACAGTACATCCAGAAAGTATTCACAGAGCTTCACTTTTTCCACATTTTGTTATGTTACAGCCTTATTCCAAAATGAATTGATCTTTTTCCTCAAAATTCTACACACAATGACCCATAATGACAATGTGAAAACAGTTTTATTGAGATTTTTGCTGATTTATTAAAAATAAAAAACTAAGAAATCACATGTCTATAAGTATTCATAGCCTTTGCCATGAAGCTCAGAATTGAGCTCAGGTGTATCCCCTTTCCATTGATCGTCCTTGAGATGTTTCTACAGCTTAACTGGAGTCCACCTGTGGTAAATTCACTTGATTGGACATGATCTGGAAAGGCACACACCTGTCTACATAAGGTCCCACAGTTGACAGTGCAGAAACCAAGTATGAAGTCAAAGGAATTGTCTGTAGACCTCCAAGACAGGATTGTCTTGAGGCACAAATCTGGGGAAGGGTACAGAAAGTTTTCTGCTGCTTTGAAGGTCTCAATGAGTACAGTGGCCTCCCTCATCTGTAAATGGAAGAAGTTCGGAACCACCAGGACTCTTCCTATGTCTAAACTGAGCAATCGGGGGAGAAGGGCCTTAGTCAGGGACGTGACCAAGAACCTGATGGTCACTCTGTCAGAGCTCCATTGTTCCTCTGTGGAGAGAGGAGATCCTTCCAAAAGGACAACCATCTCTGCAGCAATCCACCAATCAGGTCTGTATGGTAGAGTGGCCAGATGGAAACCACTCCTTAGTAAAAGGTACATGGCAGTCCGCACCTGAAGGATTCATAGACCATGAGAAACAAAATTCTCTGGTCTGGTAAGACAGAGATTGAACTCTTCAGTGTGAATGCCAGGCGTCAAGTTTGGAGGAAACCAGGCACCGCTTATCACCAGGCAAATACCGCCGAAGACTCTCGGCGCCACACCAGTAGGCTGCCTTTTGCAACAGCGGCTCGATTCCGAGTTTTTTTTTCCCTTCCTCTCTCTTTTGATCACTTTTTTTTTCACCCCACTTATATCACGGACACACAGATCGTCCCAAATGTCTCCTGAGCCGGTGGACGGAGCCACTGTTTATAGCAGGATACGATACAACAGGGAAGAGCTGCTAGCATTTAACCGCCACCCGGTCCCACTGGAAAAACTCGACATACCGAGAGAATTGAGGCGAAAGCGTCGCGGCTGCCGGGCTGGAGTAAGGCGGAGGACAAAAAATATAAGGTACAGACCCTCCCTTCCATCTGTTGTCATGGGAAATGTACGGTCGATACTGGGAAAGTTAGATGAGCTAGCGGCTATATCCCGTTATGATAGCACTTACCGGGAGTGCTCTCTCCTTTTGTTTACTGAGACGTGGCTAACTGAACTAGCAGCAGATGCTAACATTGAGCTGGAGGGTTTTCACATGATACGAGCTGACCGAACACCAGAGAGTGGCAAAGCAAGGGGCGGTGGAGTGATAATGTATGTTAACAACAACTGGTGCAGACCGGGACATATCACTGTTAAACAACGACACTGCAGCAAAGACATTGAGTTGCTAGCTGTTAGCATGAGGCCTACATATCTCCCGAGAGAACACTCACACGTGATCTGCATTGTTGTTTATGCAAATCCGACGGCGAACGCTGGGACAGCGCGTGACGTCATCCATTCAGTAACCAGCAGGCTGCAGACAGAACACCCAGATGCTCTTCTCCTCATCTCAGGCGATTTCAACCACGTTTCACTGTCTCCCATTCTGCCCACTTTCACCCAGTATGTCACATGCCACACTAGAGACAATAAAACACTGGATTTGTTCTACGCAAACACTAAGGAGGCGTACACCTCATCACAACTCCCCCCACTTGGGAGATCGGATCACAACTTGGTTCATCTCCGGCCGGTGTACAAACCCCTAGTGCACAGACAACCTCCGGCCATGCACACTGTGGAGTTATGGTCTGAGGAGACAATGGTCACTCTAAAGGACTGTTTTGAAGCCACTGCCTGGAAGCAGCTCTGCGATCCACATGGTGAGGACATCGATGGCCTCATTCACACCTTCACGGGCTACCTCAGCTTCTGTGTGGACAAATCCGTTCCCACCAAGACTATACGGCGTCACTCAAACAACAAACCCTGGATCAACCCTGAGATAAAAACACTTCTGAGAGAGAAGAAGAGGATCTTCAGGTCGGGGAACAGGGAGATGCTGAAGTCCGTACAGAGGGAGCTGAGGAGAAAGATCAGAGAAGGCAAGGACAGCTTCAGGAAGAAGATGGAGGACAAGCTGCAACAGAGCGACATCAGCGGGGTCTGGAGAAACCTCAAAACCATCTCGGGGCTCCAGAATACCTCCCCCCAGGCCACGGGGGGCAGGGAGTGGGCGAACAACCTGAATCTGTTTTTCAATAGATTTGACCAACCGCCCTCCCCCCTGTCTGCACAACAACCACTGCTGCCTCTAAGAAATCAAGTCCTGCTGCCCACTCCCCACTCCACCGACACCCCCCCCCCCACTCCCAACACACAGCCCCCCATCCTGACCCTGACCAAGACCCAGGTGAGGACGGAGCTGAGGAAGATCAAGGCGAGGAAGGCGTCGGGACCGGACGGCATCAGCGCAAAGCTCCTCAAGTCCTGTGCAGACCAGCTGTGTGGGATTGTGACGTATATCTTCAACATGAGCCTGAAACTGGGGAGGGTACCACAGCTGTGGAAAACATCTTGTGTGGTACCTGTACCAAAAACTTCCCACCCCAAAGACCTGAACAGCTACAGATTGGTGGCCTTGACGTCCCACTTGATGAAGACCCTGGAGAGACTGCTCCTTGCTCATCTCCGCCCCCTGGTGGAACCAGCGATGGATCCACTCCAGTTCGCCTACCAGCATGGCATTGGGGTGGAGGATGCGGTGATCTTCCTCCTTCACCGGTCTCTGTCCCACCTGGAGAAGCCCGGGAATATGGTGAGGATCATGTTCTTTGACTTCTCCAGTGCTTTCAACACCATCCAACCGATGATCCTGAAGGACAAGCTGCTGCGCGCAGGGGTGGACCAGCACCTGTCATCATGGATCCTGGACTACCTCACGAACCGGCCTCAGTTTGTGAGAACCCGGGACTGTGTTTCCGACACGATCATCAGTAGCACGGGGGCCCCCCAGGGAACGGTGCTGGCTCCCTTCCTGTTCACTCTTTATACTGTGGACTTCTCACACAACACAACACATTGCCATCTACAGAAGTTCTCTGATGACTCTGCGATCGTTGGTCTCATCTCCAACGGAGATGAAGCTGAGTACAGAGGGCTTATCCAGGACTTCGTGGACTGGTGCCATCGGAACTGCCTCCAGATCAACGCGAGGAAAACTAAGGAGCTGGTGGTGGACTGCCGCAGGCATGGGCAGCCCCTCACAGCACCAGTAAATATACAGGGAACAGACATCGAGATGGTGACATCCTATAAGTACCTGGGTATTCATCTGAACAATAAACTAGACTGGTCACACAATACTGACGCACTCTACAAGAAGGGACAGCGCAGGCTGTTCCTGCTGAGGAGACTCAGGTCTTTTGGTGTACAAGGGGCGCTGCTGAAGTCATTCTATGACACGGTGGTGGCATCAGCCATCACTTTTGGAGTGGTCTGCTGGGGCAGTGGCATTACTGCAGCCGATAGGAAGAGACTGAACAAACTGATTAAGAAAGCTAGCTCTGTCCTGGGGCAGCGCCTTGATCCGATGGAGGAGATAGGAGAGAGAAGGACGGTGGCTAAACTGTCATCTCTGCTGGAGTCCGAGTTCCACCCTATGCAGGACATACTGGATGCACTGAGGAGCTCATTTAGCAGCAGACTACATCATCCCAGGTGCACAACCGAGAGGTTTCGTAGGTCCTTCCTACCAACGGCTGTCAGACTGTACAACCTAAGCAGGGCTGCTCGCAGAGATAGCAAAAAGACGTAACAAACTAATAGTTTTTTTGAATGCAAAAGATGCAATAGACTTACACAATGGTCCTCTCCGGCATACAACTAGGAACATACCGGTCGCTATGGAGGGTGAGAATATGTATGGGCACATAATCATACCATGTAGGATAACTAGATAGACGGTTATGCTGTTTCATCCCACCTAGCAACAATGCTCTGCACTGTGTGTGTTTATATATTTACATATTTATTCCATCTAGCTACAATGCTCAGCACTGGGTGTGTTTATATTTATATTTATATATCTATATATTTATTCCATCTAGCTACAATGCTCCGCACTGTGTTTTTATATATCTACATATTATTCCATCTAGCTACATTGCTCCGCACTGTGTGTGTTTATATACTTGCATATTTATTCCACCTAGCTGCAATGCTCCGTACTGTGGGTGTTTATATATTTACATATTTATTCCATCTAGCTACAATGCTCTGCACTGTGTGTTCATATATTCATATATTTATTCCATCCAGCTACAATGCTCTGCACTGTGTGTCTGTGTGTGTGTGTGTATATATATATTTTATAGTAATATGTACATATGTATATTAGCTGCTCTTGCTTGCTTGTTTTTTTTTTTGTTTTTTGTTTTTTTTTCTTGCCTTCTGATTGTTGCTCTGAGTGTTGCTATCCCTGTGCTGTTGCAATCCTGGAATTTCCCCGTTGTGGGACTAATAAAGGCTTATCTTATCTTATCTTATCTTATCTTATCTTATCCCTACAGGGAAGCATGGTGGTGGCAGCATCATGCTGTAGGGATGTTTTTCAGTGGCAGGAACTGGGAGACTAGTCAGGATAGAGGGAAAGATTAATGCAGCAATGTACAGAGACATCCTGGATGAAAACCTGCTCCAGAGTACTCTTGACCTCAGACTGGGGTGAAAGTTCATCTTTCAGCAGGACAAAAACCCTAAGCACACAGCCAAGATATCAAAGAACTGGCTTCAGGATAACTCTGTGAATGTCATTGTCTTGTTTTTATGTTGTCTTATTTGAAATAAAATAGCATCAATCAATCAGTCAATCAATCAATCATTGAGTGGCCCAGCCAGAACCCAGACTTGAATCCAATTGAACATCTCTGGAGAGATCTGAAAATGGCTGTGTACCGACACTTCCCATCCAACCTGATGGCGCTTGAGAGGTGCTGCAAAGAGGAATGGGTGAAACTGCCCAAAGATAGGTGTGCCAAGCCTGTGGCATCATATTCAAACAGACTTGAGGCTGTAATTGCTGCCAAAGGTGCATCAACAAAGTATTGAGCAAAGATTGTGAATACTTCTGTACATGTGATTTCTTAGTTTTTTTTTAAAATTTTTAATAAATTTGTAAAAAATCTAAAAAACCCCCCAAAACATTTTCATGTTGTCATTATGGGGTAAATTTGCAAAAATGTCAACCTTTTTTCACATTGTTATTATGGGGTGTAGTGTGTAGAATTTTGAGGTGTGTAGAATTTTGAGGAAAAAATGTAGTGTGTAGAATTTTGAGGAAAAAATGAATTCAATCCATTTTGGAATAAGGCTGTAACATAACAAAATGTGGAAAAAGTGAAGCTCTGTGAATACTTTCTGGATGCACTGTATTTAAATTCTTCAGAAAAAAAATATTCTGGGACCACTTTTACTAAACTGAACAAATTAATTATTATTTTGTGGCATTTTGTGTTATTATTTTGTGGCATAATTCATTCACACATTTTGGTTATTTTGTGTTTTTAACAATTATAGTCTGATGGTTGTTGATTATGCAAAAAACTTTATTTTGAAGTAATTGTATAAGCTAAGCATTTCCCCCCATTACAGTGTTATTGATAGAAATGCATCAATAAGCTTATGTATTTATGATGTTTACATTGGCAGTATGTGGTGTATTATGTTAATGTTTCAGAGCTTCATTGTAAGGCTTGACATTATTGCTGGAGGTGCAACTTTTTCAGTACTTGTGGTCATTAAACTGTAGAGGTCAGCACTGTTTCCACAGGTGGGTGAAACACCTGACAGGTGTGCATGTTGGTGATGGCTGAAATGAATGAGAGAAGTGATATCAGAACTGTTATTTAGCCATCTTGCACATCATTTAACCAAAAATGTAGGAACAAAATAGGCAAAATATGAGAATTACAGTTTTTTTTGTTTGTTTTTTTTTTGTTTTGCAAACAGCTGAAAGTGTGTACATTTTGAAAATAACCATAATTTGGAGTGGAGGTTGAATCATTTTGACTACAACTGTATTTACAACTGTACTTACAAGTGCACATTGACAAAGCATTCTATTTTTTGATTTTTGAAAACGTTTTAGTGTTCCTCAATATCTGTTTTCCCCCAGGAAAAAAGGATTTCTTGCAATACTAAATGGTTTCAACAACAGGGCAAGTATACAAATCAGGAAGAGAAGATGAAGAAATGCAGTAATGTGCCTGCTGTAGTGCCATTTGAGATGCAAGGTTTTGTTGCACTGGGAAAGGTTACCTGTGTTGAATACAAGATACAAACACACATTAGTGGTCCCTGACAGAGAGTCTCAAGATAAATGAAATATACAGTGTACTGTATGAGGTCTTTAATATGGGGTGAATATCACCACTGATAATATCCAAACCTCAGGCTACCATGTTGCAGTTTAGAAAAAAAAACAAAAACAAAACAAAACTGGAACCTAAACAGTGAATGCATAATTTGTTTTTTTAACAGACAGAAAAAATATAAGCTTGACAAAAAAAATCTAAGGTATTTGAGTGTTTGTCTTGTGAAATGTTCAACTTCTATGTTTTTTTTTATATGATTCTTGAAGGATGAGTTGAGAAAACTACTTCAACTACTTAACTAAACCTTGTTCCTATGGGGGTTCCTCCAGATGCACTGCAAACCTTTACTGAACACTGCAAGAACAGATATTTCAAAAATTTTATAAAATAATTTACTTTCACCTGAGATGTGGCAACATATTGTCATGGAAATATGTGCTTGAAGATCCCATTCACTGCACCTTTCCCACATTTTGACAGCTCCCACAGGTCTTAATGAAATGTTTGTCACATATTTTGGTCAAATTGCCTTTAAATATTTGATTATTGTAGCATCCTTGTGAATCATCTTTTGCATCCTTACTCAGAGTAGCTGGTTTCAGTGCATGTCTCTTTAAATTCTTGAAGAACTCTGTTTAACTCCATCTTCCCTCTTACATCACTATTGCTAATCTTCAGTTTTTTAGCTCCTAGTTTGAAAGCGAGCCTGAAACAACTAATGTAAATTTGTCTCAAAGAAGGAATAAAATAAGCTAATGCTAGTGAATCGATGTAGTATAATGGCAAAAATATAAAAAATTAATAAGCCAGAAAGACGCAAGATGTATTATCAACTATGGATTAGTGAACTTGGTGGAACGGGGATGTTTATTAGGGTGACAGCAATCTAAAGAAAACAACAATATAAGCCGTGCCTGGTGAGCCAATTTCCAGTTAGCAATGTTAGTTCTCAAGCTAAGGTCTTGGCTGGCCTCCTCACTCATCTACATCTGCAGAAAGACAGTTAGGCAGACCAATAACAGAGCAGCAGCAGGTATCAAGGCAGGGCTTACCTTGCCTTGATGGAAAGGAAAAAACCCGGAACACTTGAAATGGCTAACTGGAAACAAAAACTATATAAAGGCTGTGTGTGTGTTTAGGAGAAGTGAGCGTTTTTCTGTTTTTTTAGTGGTGTTAGATGATAAAAATTTCTAATTGTGATTAATCTTTTGGAACATTGCGTTAATCGCGATTAATAATGCGTTAATCGCATGTTTTTCCATTTAGATACAGTGTACCTTAAGTTGGTAATTTTTCAAGTTTCTCATACTGTTATAAACATGGGAGTGGACAAATATGCTTGCTTTCTTCACCTGCAGGTTTGTTAAAGCTCCCAACATATCCAAAATGACACACCTATTCAGAATATTGAATACTGCAACAGAATGCCAGGGCTCAGTAACATCACTGCAACACAACTACACTCCCATAGCAAACATCCACCAGCTGAACACAAATCAATGGACTTCGTGTGCCACAACACATACAGTTTCCCTTTTAATAGAAAAATTGTAAACATAAACAATTATCTCACCCGTGACGTCACAAACCACGCAACAAAAACGGCATGGGAGTGAGTGGACATTACGAACACAGCATGAGAATTTTAGCCTGCTACTCACTTATCGACAGTTGGACCCAAAGCTATTAAGATGAAACAGGTGGAGTGTCTGTCCTCAGCTGCTGGCAGCCGCTACATCCGTAGCATGTAGCTGTTTACTGCTAGCCAGCTAGCCGGCTTCCAAAGAAGAACGACTGACATCCAGGTGAAGTTTTGGAAGAGGCTGTGACAATTATCCAGGTGAGAGCTTTGACAGATACCCTTGTAAACTTAAACATGACAGCATTTTGGAGATTTCCATGGCAGTAATCCAGCTTGTTTGACTTCGCAATGTCTGCATGGCACACACAGTGTTTGTCACTACCCAGAGTGGCTTCCATAGTTCTGTATGGAGTGCAGTTCAGGCCAAAAAAGTACTGTTTGTGCTTTCTGCCGTTAACTGCGATCACAAAATTTGTCGCCGTTATTGGGGGTGAAGCATTAATGGGTGATTAACGTGATAACGCCAACACCACAAGTTTTTGTTGTTGTTGTTGTTGTTGTTTTTTTCAAGGATCCCGTGACCAGTAGATGCATTTCAGAAGGTGAAAACCTACAAAAACACAATTTTTCAGTGAATGGGACCTTTAAATGCTTAAATGAGGGAATACACCCATTTTAAGCATTCTGTGGTGAATTTCACATTAAATGCACATATCACCATTTCAAAAGCTCCTAAAACCTCATATCGAATAGATTGGGCTTGGATGTACCAAATAAAAATGACACTGCCATACAGAGGATGGAAGTTCAAGTCCAGTTACTGTAGTGATTCGCTCTGCATGCCTGCTGCCCTAGTTTCCTCCACAGCTGCACGCACACCTGCTCACCTCATTAAGTCTGCCTACTTAAGCCGTGCTGCCTTCTGGTCTGCACGGAGACATCACACTCCTTGGTCTGGCAAGACCTCTTCGTCAACTCATCTCCTCTGGATCAAGAGTTCCTTCTCCAGCAACCATCCCTGCCTCATTGTACCTCCTGGGAGTCCTAGCTCCCCAGCTACAAGTAAGCCTACGCCATTCCTTCATCTCTTTGCTCCGCTCTAACTCCCCTGTGCACAGGTGGAAGCCTTCTGGCGGCAGACCTCCTTCTCCTGGCGGTGGATTGGGCACAACCTGCACTCCACCAGTTCACTGCACGTTTCTTCACCCTTCACCTCTTCAGCAGTCGGAGCCGAAGCCACAGCTCAGCCGGCTGGAACCTTCGGAAGTCTTCTGTGCTTCCCACCAACAAGCCAAACGTAAGACTGAACCTCCTCTGAATCATTCCTCCAAGCCTCAGTCGCTAATCCACCTGTCTATGCTCTTTCCTAGGGTTGCCAGTCTGAACGCTGCTCTACTCGCCCGGCTGCTACATTCCTGCACACACGCACACATCCACACTCACACTCTACAATAAAAGATAATTGAGTTTATTCTGGAGTCTATGTCTGCCTCTGGGTCACCAATCATGTCAGTTTTCTCCTTTTTTCACACATCTGCCATTGCTTTCATGTTGTGTTTTGCAATAAATGCACATTTTCGGTTTGTTAAAGGAACATAATATAAATTTAACAACTAGCGATTTAAAATGGCACTGCAGTAAAAATTCAAAACAGTTTAATTGAGGTTGTCCATTATTTTCTGACCGGGGTCACATGTTGCCAAATTGAGGACAGAACAAACAAGAATTATCACACACACTTGGAGTGTCTGTGACTCCAAAATAGTCAGTTTTTCTTTTTAGCTGCGGCATAAAGGATCTCTGGTCCTATTCTCCTGCTTTTTTTCATGTCTACAGCACACCGCGTTTTCTCACTCTTCAGATATTTTCCCATATATTATCTGGCATTAAAAGGGGTCATTTCTGGTATGGATTTTGAGCTTTGTAAGTAGGAATATGTGGGCTGTAATGTTGCTGTTGGGGAAACCAGTTTTCATCTTAAATATTTAATCTCTTGTGAAACCGTGTAGTTATTTTTATGGTTTATTACATATTTTTCTTACAGAAAACTGGAGAAATGGTTATGGTTAAGATTAAGGCGGGGGAGGCGCTATTTTATTTTACACAGTACACATTACAGCTATGATCATGTGCTAACTCACTTCATGTATTTATTTTCACAACAATTAGATGTCACTTTTTTCCAAACTATATATGCTCATTCATGCTGATAGAACAGTTGCAGACCTTAATGAGACTTTTCACATTGAATTGCATCTGCAAAGTTAAAAAACATGCATTCTAATAACATAATAAATTAACAAACAGATGTGCCATTCATAGCGCCATGATTTCTTGAAGTTTTGTGAGTGACTAGAGTCTCAACAATGGGGTTGTGAAGTTTATGGTTTCTGCGCCAGTTAACTCCTCCCTTTAGGCCACTGTAAAAGATCATCAAATTGCTAATCTGTCCTGAAGAAAAAGTTATATCTTCGGTGCTGTCAAGGCCGTTTGTGTTTGCTCTTCAAAACTCCTTTGTTATGTCAGATAGATTTCCTGGATGGCTCCCAATATCCTTAAGGCTTATTGGAGTGATGCAGCCACCCAACCCACAAAGGACACCCAAAGATAACAGGAAAAGTTGGATCTCTTCCTAAAGTGAGGTATTACTGAGGCTAGTCATGTTTGTATGCTCAGAATTCACATCCACAGCAAAACAGGTTCATATCACATGGTGCAAAGATTCATTGGTGTGATCATTGGAATTGACTTTTAAGTGACCCGCTTGCTATAAAATGGGGCTTATTATACTGGAATGGAGAGTGTCACCTTTGTGAAAATTTCTCATCTATTGATGCCCTAATTTTAATGACACATATGACCTTTGTGAGTCAAACCCTTGAGCTAGACAAATACAGAAGAGAAATGTCTTGGCTCATTCCGGTGGTCAGTTTGCTGAAAGGTTACTTCATCGTCTACACTGGCAAAACCTCCACTTTGCTTCCTGATCATGGTTATGGTAAACCTTCTACAGTCTCTCATATGTTAAAATTTTAGAAAATGTAACTGTTACTAAGTTACCGCTTACATAATCAACAGCAGGTTTTTTTTTAATGACATATGGTGATATCAACAATGAGTAATGTGCTGTGAAAGCTCTGGAGCTTCTCTGCTACTGGTGCTTATCATATGTGACATCATTTATGTTTATCTTTACAAGGCAGGCATTCCCTCAATCCATAATATGTGCCTGTGCATTAGCATGAGAGGATTTTATTATGACGCCTGGTTGTCAAAACTGGCATGATATGAAAATCCTCTCACACACTAATGCAGAAAGAGGATTTAAGAGGACCACATATGTAGCTAAGGGCAACAATTTATGTCTTTGCCATCAGTAATATAGTTATAAACACTGCAAAATTTATACCAGCTGATTGAGTTGTGTTTCCTGAAGTCATAATAGGGGTCACAGAAAAAAAAGAATTTTGTTTTAAAAGGCTTCATTCAGGTGAAATTTATGGAAAATGTAAAAAGTTGATGCTACAGTGATATTATATCATGAAGGCACAATGACTGGATTAATGATGTTATTCAGGTAGTATCAGCTTGTTACTGTACCATTCACAAGGTGTAGGACAGTTCTGGATTGACTAGATATACCTGCCCAGACTGTAACACCACCACCACCAAAGGCTCGTCTGGTGACAGCAGTGGCTGATGCACAGTGCTCTCCTTGACGTTTCCAGCATCGTCGGCCACCATCATTTCTGCTCAAAGTGAATCAACTTTCATCAGAGAACAGCACTGATGCCTGCTGGTCCCTTGTCCAGTGTAAATGCTCCCTGGTCCATGCAAGATGATGATGCCTGTGCTTGGTGGTGTGGTCAGGTGCCCTTGCAGGTTGTCTAGCACACAGACCACGTTGATGTAAATGGTTTTGAATGGTCTGACGTGACACTTGGGTACCTCTCACCTCCCTTAAATGTGCCTGGAATTGAGTGGCATTAGGCACTGTTCACAATGAAACGCTCATCAGCGTGGGGTGTGGCCAAAGAATGTCCACTTCTATGCCTTTCTGTGACTCTTCCAGTCTTTCTGTATCTATTTTGTAACCTGCTGATGATACTCTGTGACACTCTAAGCTCAGTGGCCACTTCCCTCTGAGAACATCCTGTTTGAAGCCTCGCAGTGATGAGGTACTGTTGATCAATTGTTGTCGTCTTGGTCTCATGATGTCAAAATGTGAACAGCATGATGAAGAGGACTGTTTAAATACCAATTCTAATTTAACCAGAAAATTTATTGGTCAATGCATGACTCAAACACCTGTTGTGAATTTTGCCTTTAAGACCTTGTTTGAGAACCGCAAGTTATGCAAAAAGTACTGAAACATTGAACAGTTGGACATGCGCGTTCAAAAGATTAGGTCAAATTAAGTTCACCTGTAAAGGTTATAGTGCATTTTAGGTGCATCCTGAAATTTCACCCGAAAGTTGAATATCTCTAACTTTTTGTGAGTAGTGTATATACCTAATACTGAAATATTTTCCAGAAAGACTGTATAACTTCACCACAACAACCTTTTGAACAGAGTGTGACTGACTTTTAAAAAATCTGCAAGAGGTAATTACTAAAGTAATTCTGATTACTTTAGGAAAAACATCAGATATGACACAAAATCATTTTTATTTAACATCCAAATTTTTTGGCCTTGTAAAAAAATGCGCTACATATCAAAATAAGTTAAATTGCTGTAATTAATGGCATTTTTAAGATCAGGAAAAATAAAAAAAAATGAAAAGATTCAATCGTGACCCCAATTTGACCCAACCCCCAATGTGACCCCGTTTCCCAACCCCAATTCGGGTTGGGAAACGGGTCCTGACCATCATTTGTGCCTATGCACCAAATGATGTTTCAGAGTACCCACCCTTTTTGCAGTCTGTGACTGGGGTGCTGGAGGGTGCTCCTCTTGGAGACTCCATTGTCCTACTGGGGGACTTCAATGCGCACGTGGGCAACGACAGTGAAACCTGGAGGGGGGTGATTGGGAGGAACGGCCTGCCCGATCTGAACCCGAGTGGTGTTCAGTTATTGGACTTCTGTGCTAACCACAGTCTGTCCATAACGAACACCATGTTCAAGCATAAGGGTGTCCATATGTGCACCTGGCACCAGGACACCCTAGGTCGCAGGTCGATGATCGATTTTGTTATCGTGTCATCAGACCTGCGACCGTATGTCTTGGACACCCGAGTAAAGAGAGGTGCAGAGCTGTCAACTGATCACCACCTGGTGGTGAGTTGGATCCGATGGCAGGGGAGGAAGCCATTCAGACCTGGTAGACCCAAACGTATAGTGAGGGTGTGCTGGGAGCGTCTGGCTGAGGCCCCTGTCCGGGAGGTCTTCAACTCCCACCTCCGGAAGAACTTCAACCACATTCCGAGGGAGTCTGGAGACATGGAGTCTGAATGGGCCATGTTCTCCACCTCTGTTGTTGAAGCGGCGGCCCAGAGCTGCGGCCGCAAGGTGGTCGGTGCATCTCGTGGTGGCAACCCCCGAACCAAGTGGTGGACACCAGTGGTGAGGGGGGCCATTAAGCTGAAGAAGGAGTCCTATCAAGCTTGGTTGGCTTGTGGGACTCCCGAAGCAGCTGAGGTGTACCGGCAGGCCAAGCGGAGTGCAGTTCGGGTGGTTGCTGAAGCAAAAACCCGGGTATGGGAGGAGTTCGGTGAGGCCATGGAACAAGACTTTCGGTCGGCCTCAAAGACATTCTGGCAAACTGTCCGGCGGCTCAGGAGGGGAAAGCAGCTCCCCGTCCACACTGTGTATGGTGCGGATGGGACACTGTTGACTTCGACTGGGGACATCGTCGGGCGGTGGAAGGAATACTTCGAGGATCTCCTCAATCCCACTGATACGCCTTCCACAGAGGAAGCAGGGTTTGGGGACGAGGGGGATGACTCGCCTATCACAGGGGCTGAGGTCGCCAAGGTGGTTAAAAATCTCCTTGGTGGCCGGGCCCCGGGGGTGGACGAGATTCGCCCTGAGTACCTCAAGGCCCTGGATGTTGTTGGGTTATCATGGTTGACACGCCTCTGCAACATTGCGTGGAGGTCGGGGGCAGTGCCTTTGGCCTGGCAAACCGGGGTGGTGGTTCCTCTCTTCAAAAAAGGGGACCGGAGGGTGTGCTCCAACTTTAGAGGGATCACACTTCTCAGCCTCCCTGGAAAGGTCTATGCCAAGGTACTGGAGAGGAGAGTCCGGCCGTTGGTCGAACCTCGGATTCAGGAGGAGCAATGTGGTTTTCGTCCTGGCCGTGGCACATCGGACCAGCTCTTTACCCTCTCGAGAATTCTCGAGGGTTCGTGGGAGTTTGCCCAACCAGTTTACATGTGTTTTGTGGACTTGGAGAAGGCATTTGACCGCGTCCCTCGTGGATTTTTGTGGGGGGTGCTTCAGGAGTATGGGGTATCGGGCTTGTTGTTACGAGCTATTCGGTCTCTGTACGACCGTTGTGAGAGTTTAGTTCGTATTGCCAACACTCGGTCGGAGTCATTCCCAGTGAGAGTTGGACTCTGCCAGGGCTGCCCTTTGTCACCGATCCTGTTCATAATTTTTATGGACAGGATTTCTAGGCACAGCCAGGGAATGGAGGGTGTCATGCTTGGTGACCACAGGATCTCATCTCTGTTGTTTGCAGATGATGTTATCCTGTTGGCTTCATCCAGCAATGACCTACAGCTCTTGCTGGGACGGTTTGCCGCAGAGTGTGAAGCGGCTGGGATGAGAATCAGCACCTCCAAGTCCGAGTCCATGGTCCTCAGCCGGAAAAAGGTGGATTGTCCTCTCCGGGTTGGGGACAGGCTCCTGCCCCAAGTGGAGGAGTTTAAGTATCTTGGGGTCTTGTTCACGAGTGAGGGGAGAATGGAGCGAGAGATCGACAGACGGATTGGAGCAGCATCTGCAGTGATGCGGACGTTGTACCGGTCTGTTGTGGTGAAGAGGGAGCTTAGTTCTAAGGCAAAGCTGTCGATTTATCAGTCAATCTACGTTCCTACTCTCACCTATGGTCACGAGCTTTAGGTAATGACCGAAAGAACGAGATCGCGGATACAAGCGGCTGAAATGAGCTTTCTCCGTAGGATTGCTGGACTCACCCTCAGAGATAGGGTGAGGAGCTCAGTCATCCGGGAGAGGCTCAGAGTAGAACCGCTGCTCCTCCACATTGAAAGGAGTCAGTTGAGGTGGTATGGGCATCTGATTAGGATGCCTCCTGGACGCCTCCCACTTGAGGTGTTTCAGGCACGTCCCACTGGGAGGAGACCCCGGGGAAGACCCAGGACTCGGTGGAGAGACTATGTCTCCCAGCTGGTCTGGGAACGCCTTGGTATCCCCTCTGAAGAGCTGGAGCAGGTGGCTGGGGAGAGGGAAGTCTGGGCTTCTCTGCTTGAACTGCTGCCTCCGCAACCCGGACCTCCGGAAAAGCGGTAGAAGATGGATGGATGGATGGATGGAAAAGATTCAATCATGAGGAAAAAAAATTAATTAAAAAATCACAATTACTAATTAATTGCACCTCTTCTGGTTTTTATGACAGCGTGAATTCCTGAAGGCATGGACGGAGGCAGGGAGAAATGTAAACGTCGATAACAGCAGGTAACTTCACAAATGAGGATAAGTCCAAACTTAGTGGAGAACAAATGAACTTGCAATTAGGAACATAACATTAGAATTCAATGAAATGAAATAATGAATGAAATAATGAAAATAATCTTAAATAATCTTAATGACAACAGGCGTGGACACGGTCACAGACCCTGGATTGACAGAGTCCTGACTCTTTGTCAACCTGGCTACAGTACTGAAAAGAAACCTGGGATTATTCTTGTTCTCTTCTATTAATGCAGAGTAATAACTTGTTCTAGCTTTTCTAAGAGATTTTTTATAAATTAAAAGATGATTTCTCCAAGCTAAATAGATTTCATCTAAATTAGTAGAGCGCCATTTTCTTTCTAATTGACGAGTCTTCTGTTTTAAGCTACGAGTTTCTGTGTTGAACCAAGGAGTTAGAAATCTCTGATTAGACTTTTTCTTTTTTAAGGAGGCCACCAAGTCTAAAGCCTGATGCAGAGAAGCTGAAACACTATCCACCATGTTATCAATTACAGAAGGAGCAAGCTGTCAATAGCTTATTTCCGTTGTGTTGACACATGGCATAGAGGAAACAAGCTGCATAAATTTGGAAACAGCATCATCTGAGAGGCATCTACTGTAATAATATTTTTCTTTAGGAGCCAAATAGTCAGAAATAGTAAAATCAAAGGTTAACAGACAATGGTCTGACAGTACAGGGTTATGAGGAGACACTACAAGATTTTCTATTTCTATGCCATATGTCAGAACAAGGTCCAATGTATGGTGGAGGTAATGAGTAGAATTTCCTACTTTCTGAGAAAACCCAATCGAGTCTAATATTGAATTAAAAGCCACATTAAGGCAGTCACTATCTACATCCACATGTATATTAAAGTCCCCTACTATAATTATTCTATCAGATTTCTATCAGATTTCAGCACTAAATCAGCTAAGAAATCAGCAAATTCGGATAAAAATTCTGAGTAGGTTGATGGGGGACGATAAACTATGGCAAATAAAATTGGGTTTAAAATTGCTAAAGTGCCCAATACTGAGGACCAGGCCCTCAAAGGAATTATAACATGTTTTTTGCTTTACATTAACTAGTAATTTGGAATGGTAAATTGTTGCTACTCCTCCTCCACGACCAGAACTTCTGGGATTTTGACAGTTTAAATAACCAGAGGGAGTTGATTCATTTAAACCAACATAATCCTCTTGCCCTAACCAAGTCTCTGTAAGGGAAATTAAATCAATCTGATGATCAATTAACAGATCATGGACTAACAGAGACTTGGGAGTTAGAGACCTAATATTTAATAAACCACATTTAATTTTTAAATTATGAGGAGGAACAGAGGCCAAATCATTCAGTTTAGAGGCTTTATGTTTAATTTGAGTTTTACCAATATTTTGCTTTATCACTTTGGGATGCTTATACATTATATTTTTATTTACTTTGGAGGGAGCAGACAACGATTCTCTGATGGGGAAGACAGGGGCTAAGCTGAGGGGTGGCGGATGAAGAGGAGCTGCAGAGAGGCGTGTAAGACTGCGACTCTGCTTCCTGGTCCCAACTCTGAGTAGTCAGGGTTTTGGAAATTTGGATAAAAAAGATGCCAGATTATTAGATAAA
This sequence comes from Pholidichthys leucotaenia, assembly GCA_020510985.1. Classification (NCBI taxonomy): domain Eukaryota; kingdom Metazoa; phylum Chordata; class Actinopteri; order Cichliformes; family Pholidichthyidae; genus Pholidichthys; species Pholidichthys leucotaenia. The sequence continues at coordinate 189,913,107 of CM035836.1, forward strand.
TGAGAAGCACCATCCAAAGTGGGATGAATGCTGTCTCGTCTCATAAGACCAGGTTTTCCCCAAAAAGAGCTCCAATTGTCAATGTAGCCCACGTCATTTGCAGGACACCACACAGACAGCCAGCGGTTCAAGGATGACGAGCGGCTAAACATGTCATCACTGGTCAGATTGGGGAGGGGCCCAGAGAACACTACAGTGGCAGACATCGTTTTTGCAAAGTCACACACCGATTCTACATTAAGTTTCGTGACTTCCGACTGCCGGAGACGGATGTCTTTAATGCTGGCGTGAATAACAATTGTGGAGTATTTACAGTTACTTTTAGCCAGCATTTTCAAATTTGACTTGATGTCGCCTGCTCTGGCCCCAGGAATGCATTTGACTATGGCCGCTGGAGTCTCTAGGTTCACGTTTCTGACTACAGAGTCGCCAGTGATCAGAGTGTTTTCCTCAGCGGGTGTGTCGCTGAGCGGGGAAAAACGATTAGAAACGTGAACAGGTTGGTGGTGAACCAGGGCTTTGCGACTAGGCTTCCTTCTCACCGTCACCCACCCAGTCTCCTCGCTGCTGAGGAGAGCCGGGGGACCGCTGACAGTGGGGCTTAAGCTAGAAGCAGAAGCAATGGGAGTTTTGAGAACAGCTGATGAGGAGAGTAGGAGAGTCGCTGGCGGAACAGCTGATGAGGCTGTCTGAAGCCGAGCAGTGGGCACCAATGGTGTGGAGGCGAGGCTAGTTGCAGCAGCAGGTCGGAGGCACAGAAGACAAGCTGGCAGGGCAGCCAGCGTGAAGCTCAGGAGCGAGGAGGCTGACAGGGCAACAGACGAAGAGCCAGGGGATGAGGAGGCTGCTGCTGGAACTCTCCAGAGCAGCAAAAGAGCAGCTGCTGGAGGAGTGGAGCTTGCCGCTGCTGCTGCTGCAGCTGCTGCAAAACCAGGTGAATCCCACTGTGTGGCTGTGGAGCTCGCCTGGCAGGGAGCAGCTGGGAAATGGCAAGGAGTTGGCACTAGAGAGCGGTGAGGAGCAGGGACTGGAGCTGGAGAATGGCGTGAGGAGGGTTCCAGGACTGGAGAGTGAGTAAAGGGAGATGTTGGAGCCAGAGGACACTTTATCATTGCCACAGGCTCCAGCGTAAAAGATGAGTCCTTTCCCAGCCCGCGGGAATGGTTTCAGGACTGGTGAGCAGCGAGAAGCTCTGGATGTGGAAACCTGGGGACACTTTGTCATCAGTGCAGGCTCCACAGCAGGGGAAAAGCCTCTCACCAGCTCGGAAAGTAGCCTCCTCAAGTTGGGACCGGAGATGAGTAGACCCCCGAGATTGAGGTAGCGCCGCAGGCTGGGGTACGCCTCGATTACCGCACCATCCAGATATCTCAGGGCTGCATCCAGAGTGTGGGAAGTCTGGGCATCTGAGATAAAGTCCTCAATGAGCCGAGCAGCCCAACACTCATCCTCATCTAAACCAAAAACATTGAAGTCTGTGCCCGCAGAGTCCGTTGGCATCGACATACTGTCAGGATCGACCTCCGGCACACAGAAGGATGACTCCTTAAGGTGAGGCAGGACTTCAATGCAAACAGGTCTGTTAAACCATAACAAAAAGGCAGCACGGGGGATAAACACTGTACAAAACAGGCTAGGTGAAGAAAACTAACCAGAGTGCGCACGTGTTGGGTGTCGAAGGGAAGTGCTGATGATGTCAACGCACCGATGGGAGGGTAGCGCCAACATAAATAGAGAACCAAATAATCATTAATACTAGACAGTTGGGAGCTAATCAAGAGCTAAATGAGAACATGAGTGCAAGAATCTAGGGACAGGAAACCAGACTTGGAAAAAAACAAAAGTACCTTTCAAAATAAGAACCAAAGCTAGAAATCTAGAATAAACACAGAATATTAATGATAACAGAACAATAATTATGCAGTGAGTCCAAAAAACAACCAAAAGCGTGGACATGGTCGTGACCATGTCCAGATCATGACACTAATTGCTCTTTAATCACTCTTGAGAATCTAAATGAACTTTGCTTTACAAATAAAATATTAAGTAAATCTGATAAATATTTTGAAAAAAATCAAGTAACAGACTAAGTACCAAAGGGAAAGACAAGAAATATGCGGAATCTGGATTGTGTAGTAATGTTCTACAGAAGTTATAGGTATATTAAAATTGACAGGGTGAAAATGGCATTTGAGAAACAGCTGAACTCTAAAGTTTACAGTCTGCATGACTCATTGAAAAATTAGTAAGTGAGAATATAGACATCCTGAAAGCTGAACTTGCTTTAAAGATGAAGGCAATACAAGATATTATAGATGTGAAAATATTCTTGGCCTTGAAAAGACTTTGCTTACTAATGGATTTTTTCCACTAGCACCTACTCAGCTTGAGTCGCCTCGACTCTCCTCGGTTTGTAGGGTTTTCCATTAGTACCTAGTACCTGGCACTAGGTACTTTTTTAGTACCTATAATGCTGTGGTTCCAAGCAAGCTGAGTCGAGCTGAAAATGTGACATCAACAGACTTTAGGCCACTGATTGGCCAGGGCATAACGTTACTAGATGAGAGCAACATCTTCACAAGGTTCAAAACTGCCATTTGTAAATTTGGCCATGAGTTTTTATTATTTCTGTGATAATCAATGAGATAAATGGCTACACACAAATCAACACCATGGTCCAACAACGAGGTGCGGACTCTTCTGTGCTTAGTGGCTGACAAGAGAATCCAGAGGGAGCTACAAGGCTGAAAAGTTCATAGGCTGGAAAGTTCATAGTGGTCAAATTTGACCAAATGTGGTTTATGTTTCAACAGTCTCCTTGTCGGCGCACACACTTCTTCCATCGGTGTTGCAGCTCTTGGATCCCTGCGGTTGAAGATGGTGAGTGGTTTGTGATTTTAAGCGTCTATAGCAACCGATAATGTAATACCTGCCTATAATGTAATAATTTTGGCCATTTTAAATGTAATATTTATTCCAGTGGTGGCAAGCTCACTTTTGTCAGAGTGGGGCACGGTCAGGGACCATGCCCATGCTTTATGTTTATTCTGGTCTTTGTTTTATTTATTATTATTATCATTATGATTATTAAGTGTCCTTGTGTTCCCCAATCGTTGTCTGTCATGTCATGTCATCCCCTGTTGTCTGTGTTTTAGGGTTGTCTTTTTGCATTTGGTTATATTGTTTGATCCCTGTTTATTTTTACTGTTAGTTTTATTGTCCATGCATCTGTGGTCATGTTGTCTCACCCCTTGTCTGTCTTCTGTGTCATTATTATGGTCTGGTGTGTGTATTTGTCTCCCTATTGTTCCCATCTCCTCATGTTTCTGTACCCATAGCCATTCTCCCTCATGTGTGCAATGTTCATCCCTTGATTGTTCTCAGCTGTCCTGCATCTAGTTAATTGTTCCTATCCCTATATATGTGTGTCTCTGTGCTCTGTTCGGTGTGAGGTCATTGTTGTTTCCTTGTTGTCGTTACTCTGCCATGATTCTCTGTTCTTGGTTCATGTAAGTTCATCTTAGGCTTGTTTTGCCTGCCAAGTTTTTGTTTGTTTCAGCCCACGCGCTGCTTTGCTTTGCTCTTTGTTTTTGTCCCTGAGTTTATGTTTCATAAATCATCCTTCATTTGCATCTAATCCCTGCCTGCACCCTTGAGTCCTATTTAAACCCTCACCTGCCTGGAAGGCAGATTACATGACAGTATGACCTCACCATACTTGAACTCAGCAGGCAGGAGGAGGCTGGTGGCCAGTGGGGCAGACACAGACGAGTTGTGGGCAGTCCAGCTAATTGAGGATTTTGTCTCAGATGCTCGCACCTCCCTCATGCTGGCGGAGGCACTGGACTGCCTGAATGCCGCGGCCGGGGTAATGGGGGCGTTCCCTAGCCTGCGGAACTACCCCGACCTGAAAGAGCTGCTACAGTTTGCCGCGACCCTCCAGCAAATGTAATGTGTGATGGTGGGAAACTTACCGGCAATGCTGCAACCTGTGCCGACGAAGGAGCATCCCTGGGTTCCAGCGTCTCTCCCACCACATCCCACCACTCCCATCACCTCCCAAGTAGCAACCTGTTGCCTCACGAGCTCCTTGGGAGATGTCCAACGATGAGAGGGAGCAATTCCTGGGATTCCACTAGGCATTTGGCGGTCCTGGGTAGAAGGAGAGCTCTGGGAGATGCCACCGCTCTCTGCCATCAGCCCCAAATCTGGTCTGCCTCTCCCCAGCTCAGCAACCACTCCACGGGCTGGAGGAGAGCACAGCTCCCTGGCGTTCCTCAGTGTTCGCTCCAGTGCTGCGAGCCTCATCCATATTGCAGGACTCACAATCATCGGCAGCCACAACTGGTATTTCGCCTGGTGCTTTGTCTAGGCCCTAGACAAAGCACCAGGCATGACCCTAGACTCTAGGGTCATGCCGACTCCCACAGCAGCCGCAATGCCGGTTTCCACAGCTGCTATGGTGCCGGTTCTACGTCACTCTTCATCTCCAGCGCTGGCTTCATGTCATTTTGCACCGCCAGTGCTGGCTTCCCGTCGCCCTGTACCCCCAGTACCAGCTCCACATTGTCCCTCAGTTCTGTTTTTGCCTGTCCCCATGTCTATGTCCTCTTGCTATGCTTGCCATCTCACCTGATGCCATGCCTGCATTTTCTTCTGATGCCGCACCTGCCAGTTCACCTGATGATATGCTTGCAGTTTCACCTGCCACCATGTCTACAACCTTGCCTCATGCCATACCTGCAGTTTCATCTGATGCCACGCCTGTAGGTTCACCTGACGCCATGCTTGCAGTTTCGCCTTCTACCATGTCTGCAGCCTCGCCTGATGTCATGCCTGTGATCCCGCTTCCTGCCAAGTCCACAGCCTCGCCTCTTGCTATGTCTGTGGTTTCGTCTGATGCCATGCCTGCAGTTTTTGGCTGCCACGCCTGCAACTTCACCAGTCAGCACACCTGTAGCTCCACCTGTCTTCATGTCCGCAGCTTTTGCTGGCTGCCATCCCTGAAGTTTTGCCTGTCACCACATCTGAAGTTTTGCTTGTTGCCACGACTGAAGTTTCGCCTGTCACCATGTCTGAGGTTTTGCCTGTCATCATGCCTGCTGCTTGGGCTGCAGCAGCAAAGTCACCGGAATCCTCATCGGCAGTGGAGCAAGAGTTCAGGCAAGTCCTCTTTTTTGTTTTTACTATGTCAGTATTAGAGAGATCTTGCCTTACTCTTGGCAGGGATACCCAGTTGCAGCTGTCATCTGTTCCTGAGCTCTTCCCACTGGGCTCCACTGCCACCAGTTATAGTTTTCCGGTGCTTGTCTCTTTCTCCCAATTCAAAGTGGCTATGTTGGAGATGGATCTCCAAGTGGCTGGGCTTGAGAGCCTACAGCCTGAGCCGCCTGGGCTCCTCATGGGTCGGCCTGCATCGTCTGGTTTCACCGCTCTACAGCAGTCATCATCTGGTTTTGCCACTGTGCAGCAGTCATCGTCTGGTTTTGCCACTGTGCAGCAATCAGTGTCTGGGTTTGCTGGTGACTGACCTGCATCATTTGGTTTTGTCACTGGTCAGCCATCATCGTTTATTCCTGGGGCAGGTGCACCGTCATCGTCAAGCCTTGAGGCTGGTGCACCTCAGCACCCGCTCTACAAGCCCTGCTCGTGGGTCTGGGGGTCCGTGGACCCTGGCTGACCCCCTGATCCCCTTTGTCCTCGGGTCTGGAGGCCCATGAACTTTGGAAGGCCCCTTGACTCACCCTGTTTCATGATCTGGTGACCTAGTCACCTGGGCAGCCCCCCGACCCACTTTGCACTCTGGTTTGGGACCCCATGGACCTGAGTCAGCCCCCTGACTCACCTTGTTCCCCAGTCCAGTGGGGAACAAACTCTGGATGAGATGGCTCTTCCCATAGATCTTCCCAGATAATCTGATTGCCAGCCAGTATGGCCTGTTCCTCAGAAAAAACAGAGACAGAGGGGGAAGAAACAGGTGAGGATGGATGAATGGAGCAGGCAGCAGAGAGAATGGCAGAGGCAGGTGGTGAGAGTTCAGCAGCAGCAGACAGCCGCTGTCAAGCCCCCCCCCCCCCTCCCCACCACCACCACCACCACTGGGAACCAGGCAAGACCTATCATTTATTGGTGTTAAAAATGAAAAGGTACTTGCCTGTGTTCCAACTCTGCTGCCATGGGTGGTCCAGACGACTCCCTTGGGGTGGCTCCGGAGATTGTCTGGTTGGGAGCTGCGGGTTTACGGGCAGAGTGACGAGAGAAGCGATGTCTCCTTGAATCTTCCTTCCACCCGGGTACCCCATGTGCCAAGCCACGGCTGTAAAAAAATTCCCTCTGCTTCGCAAGAGTAAACACAGGTGGGCAGTTGGCTGGCACAGGTGAGAAGGAGGCAGATGGTAATGGTGGTAGAGGCAGAAGTGGGAGATTCAGCACCCCGGAGTGGAAGTGCACACTTGGTCTGGATTGGTGACTCCACCCCAACAATCCATCTAGTCTTCACTGGAGGAGCTGCTCTGAGCTGCGGCCGCTAAGTCCTCATTCGCCCCAACAAGCCGCTGCTCTACCCAACTGCACCGCTTCCTTGTTTTACCAGACTCACCTGCAGGGTCCATTACTGACTGCGCCCTTCTGTCATTGAGCATTTGCCCCTCTGGGGCAAAGAAGGACAGTGAAAATGCAGCAAAGGACACAGACTGAAAACGCACATGTATAGAGAGGGGAGCAATCAAGACAAAACAGAACAGGTGAGCACCATCAAGGCCATCAGGCAGCACAGGACGGGTGGGGCTCTACAAACACAGAGGGGATATACACCAAACATGATAAATGACTCAAAATGGAACACAAAGCATGGACAGCGGCTGCAGCCCTGTCCAGAACACTATAATAGGAATAGGTTAGCCAAAGCAGTAAATAAATATACATACAGTATGTCCACAGTTACAGTATATACACAGTACAGGAGCATTGCAGTTAGATGGTATCAGCAGCATTACAGTTATTATTATTATTATTATTATTATTATTATAAGAGTCCTTGTGTTCCCCATTGTCTTTTTGCATTTGGTTATATTGTTTGATCCCTGTTTATTTTTACTGTTAGTTTTATTGTCTGTGCGGTCTGTGGTCATGTTGTCTCACCCCTTGTCTGTCTTCTGTGTCATTATTATGGTCTAGTGTTTGTATTTGTCTCTCTATTGTCCCCAGCTCCTCATGTTTCAATACCCATAGCCATTGTCCTTCATGTGTGCATTGTTCAGCTCTTGATTGTTCTCAGCTGTTCTGCTTCTGGTTAATTGTTCCCGCCCCTATATATGTGTGTCTCTGTGCTCTGTTTAGTGTGAGGTCATAGTCATTTCCCTGTTGTCGTTACCATGCCAGGATTCTCTGTTCCTAGTCCATGTAAGTTCGTCTTAGGCTTGTTTTGCCTACCAAGTTTTTGTTTGTTTCAGCCCACGCACTGCTTTGCTTTGCTCTTTGTTTTTGTCCCTGAGTTTATGTTTCATAAATCATCCTTCATTTTCATCTAATCCCTGCCTGCACCCTTGAGTCCTATTTAAACCCTCATCTGCCTGAAAGGCAGATTACATGACAACTTTGAACAAACAAGGATATTGCCGTTGTCTCCTGTATGCAGACAATAAGCTAGATAGTTAGCTAGCTAGCTAGCTAGCCATCAAAGCTAACTCCATGCTTTGCTTGTATTTTGCGCTTGCTGTATTAAGTATTCGCTTCTGACAGCAAAACATCAACATGTCAACAACATAATGGGCTGCCTTCCTGTAATGAACCCACCCACTTTGAGGTGGTACTCAGTTGTAATGGAAAACGAAATAAACCGTGTTGAGGCAAGTAGAGTCGCAGCGAGTTGAGCTGAGTAGGTGCCAGTGCAAAAGTGGCTTAAGGGACTACAGGAGGAACCCCCATGGTGGTGGCAGTAGCGGCAGGCTAAAATGCTGAGAGAAAAAGGACAAAAACCCCGTGTTGTAAAGATTAATTCTTCTCTGTGCAGGACCAGGTGGAGATGTTACTCGGAAAACAGAGGCTGGAAACTAATGAAAAGTTTCAGAGAGCTTACATTGGATCAACCAAGTCTAAAACTGACAGGCTGATTGAAATAAATTTCCTAATTTTGCTGAATGAAATGCCAATTGACAGTCAGTTTTACATCACAGGTAATGGGAGAATCAGAAAACACCTAACAGTTGCAGGGTCAGAGACAAAGATAAATAAAGATTGTCTGTCCAGTCTGTAAATCATAAACAATTTACCTTTATGCATTTTAATACAAATGGATGGACATATATGAACTATTGACTTAGGCTTGGTGCACACAACAGCGTTTTCATTTAGACCTGCAGAGAAACATCTGCGTGCGCACATGTCACAGAAGCAACCATACATGCACATGGATCCACCAAAGGTTTGAAAATTGCTGTTGTAACTAATGGATGACAAGTACACGTTTTACTGGGGACTTTGGATTATACTGTAATAAATTCCAGATTCCATCTGCAATAAATATGTATATTCATTTTTAAGCTGAAAGAATGAGGGAGTCATAAATAAATAAATAAATAACTTGTTCAATTGCAGGCAATAAAAAAAATCTGACGTGCTGACAGCTGGTTTGAATATTTGATAAGGAATTTTCAGTCAAAACTTTTACAAAAGCATTACAAGTAAGACAAAAAAGTGATACGATATGATGTCGGCTGCAGCCAATATCACATCATTTGCGCAGCAGTGCAAAACTGGATTTAAAACATCGGCTGCTCGGACTTCCGGGAAGATGGCGGAGAGACATAACGCTTAAACAGAGAGCTCTCCCTAGCCGGATTAAAAATCATCGGTAAATGGCCAACTCGACATAAGCGGATCAATAAACTAAGGGATGAAAACACGAAGGAGCCGGGCACAAGGACAAAAGCAGAGTAAAATTAAAGAATTCCTCTTCAACAACGCAGGAGAAACCGCTAAACACGGGGCCCAAAAAAACGAGGTGACCGCAGCAGAGAAAATGGAAGACACAAAACTCGATACCATGAACACTGGCATCGCCAGTTTGGGTAAAGAGTTGAGAGACTTCAAACGGCAGCTACAACAGGATTTAGCGGCTCTTAAGGAGGAGCTGAAAAAAGAGATTAAGGAAGAAATTATGGGCCTCCGAAGAGAAATGGAGCGCAAGCTAGCAGAAAACATGGAGGAGCTGCGCTCCCAGCGGGCGTGTATGACAGAAGCGCAGGCCCGAATATCAGAGCTGGAAGATTGGAATAGCGAGGCAAGCGAACAGCTGCAGACCCTGACGGCACAAATGCAGAGGATGCAGGAGAAAGTAACCGACTTGGAGAGCAGGTCCAGACGGGGCAATATACGCATCTTCGGGATCCCGGAGGGCATTGAAGGCAACTCGATGACGAAATTCATGGATCAGTTCTTAAAAAAAGAGCTGGAACTGCCCAGCGAAGCGGATCTGCAGATTCAACGAGCGCACAGAGCCTCGGCACAGAACCCGAACCCACGCTCTACACCCAGGTCAGTTGTGGTAAACTTTCTGAAATATGATGTAAAGGAAAGAATCCTGACACGAGCGTGGAAAAAAAAGATACGAATCGGCGACAAGCAGATATTCTTTGATCATGACTACCCGGCGGAAATTGTGCAGCAGCGGAAGAAATATGCCAACATTAAAAAAACGCTGAAAGAAAAAAAAATTAGATTCCAAACGCCGCTAACGAAGATGAGGATTCATTGGGAGAACGGCGTAAGAACCTACAACACAGCCAGAGAGGCAGCGCAGGACATGATGGAGCGGGGCCTTGAGGTGTACGTGCCGGAGGAAACGGTAGGAGCAGCGGAGGCCCTGAACGCATCACGACAGACGGAGTGGAGGCGAGTGAACGGCAAAAGACGGGGGGAGACGTGGCGCAGCGGGCCCAGGAAAGACTACAAGGCTTTCAACTGAAAGCCTAGATTATAACAAAGATTAAGAAAGACACAGAAGAAATGAAGGCCAAGAAGACAAGGTAAAAGAGAAACAGACGGCTAGGAGAGGTTTAAGTGATATTTGTTGGACATTTCTAGACTAATGACTATTTCTTGGATAGTAAATACAGGTCTAGGGAGGGCCCTTCACTCGGTGAGGACAATCCCTCCACCCACCAACAGGGACCAGTGGGCAGAAGAAAGGCCCAAAGTACGGAGGTCGAGATTTTTTAATGTGTTTTTATATAAATATGTGTTATTTTTGTTGTTAAAGGGGCTAGGAGCACAAGTTAAAAAAATGGAAAAACATGATTATGGGTAAAAATCTTAAGATAATAACACTAAACGTGAATGGTCTGAACTCACCTGTTAAAAGGGAAAGAATAATAAGAAAATTCAAGAAAGAAAAAGCCGAAATTATATTTATGCAAGAGACACATTTGAGCAAGACAGAACATGTGAAACTAAAGAGATTTGGCTATAAGAACTCCTACTACAGTTCATTTAAGGGAGGAACTAAAAGGGGGGTTATGATACTAATCTCAAATAAAATACAATTTGAATGTGAACAGGAAATCCAGGATAAAGAAGGCAGGTATGTAATAATAAAGGGTAGCATAGATGGAATGCAGATCACATTAGTGAACATCTATGCCCCACCAGAAAGTGACAAGGGTTTTTTTCAACATCTGTTTGATCTCATAGCAACACACAGTGAAGGAGTCCTAATTTGTGGAGGAGACTTAAATGCTGTCATGGATCATGAAATTGATACAACAAGTGTTAAGAAGACAAAAAAACATGTAACAAAATTCATAAGAACCTCACTGGCAGAAATGGGTATGGTAGACATATGGAGGGACCTGCACCCACTCGAAAAAGACTATACACATTATTCAGCAGTCCATAAAGTACACTCTAGAATAGATTACTTCCTTATGAATGAAGATGACAGACACAGGGTGAGAAATTGTTGGATTGGAGGGGCAGAAATATCAGATCATAATCCTATATTCATGGAAATAAATTTAAACAATAGAAAACGACAAACAACATGGAAACTTAATGTAGGACTGTTAAATGATGATAAAATGAAAGAAAGAATAAAAGTAAACATAAATGAATATATCCAAGAGAATGACAATGAAGAAGTGGACCCAACAATACTATGGGATGCACTAAAAGCCGTGTTAAGAGGTAAATTAATTGTTGAAACAGGAAAAGCAAATAAGACTAAACTGGAAGCATATGAACAAAGATGTGAGAGACTGAGGGAATTAGAACATAAACATCAAAGCACAAATGACCCAAAAATATATCAAGAAATTAAAGAAGAAAAAATAAAGATAAAAGAAACACAAATGGATGAAATTGAAAGGAAAAATAGATATCTAAAGCAAAAATATTATGAAACGGGACCAAAAGCCACAAAACTGCTGGCAAAACGGTTAAGAAAACAACAAACAATGAATAATGTATATAAGATTAAAGACCCCACCACAAATAAAACCACAGTTAACCCAGAAAACATCGAAGAAATATTCCATAATTTCTACCAAGAACTATACTCGCAACCTGAAGAAACAAATACTAAAGATATTAAAAAATTTCTATGCACATTGGACTTGCCATCAATAGGAAATCAACAAAATGAAAAGCTAACAGCAGAAATAACAACACAAGAGATTAGAGATGTGATTAAGTCACTTAAAAACGGTAAATCACCAGGTAGTGATGGATACCCATCTGAGTTTTATAAACTGTTTATAGAAGAACTCACGCCACAGCTTCTAAAGTCATTTAATTGGACGTTGAACAACAACAAAATACCTCCATCATGGAACGAAGCCATTATTTCAGTCATTTTAAAGCCAGGGAAAGATAGAGAACAATGCGGAAACTATAGGCCAATCTCTTTATTAAATGTGGATTATAAAATATATACAACAATTATATGTAAACGAATAAAGACATTCTTGACGGAATTGATAGAAGATGATCAAACTGGTTTCATAGAGGGACGCCAAACACATGACAATATCAGGAGAACAATACATATAATCAAATACATAAAGAAAAGAAAAGCGCAGTAATAATGAGTTTAGACGCAGAAAAAGCATTTGACAGGGTTAACTGGAAATTCCTATATAGTGTGCTGGAACGCTTTGGATTTAACGAAAAATCAGTACAATGCATAAGGACGCTGTATCAAGAACCTGTGGCAAGAATCAAGATAAACGGTAGCTTAACAGACAAAGTAAATATACAAAGATCAACTAGGCAGGGATGCTGCTTATCGCCCACCTTGTTTGCTCTGTTCATAGAGCCACTGGCTCAAGCGATACGACAAAATAAGAAATTAAAAGGTGTAACAATAAAGGGGGCGGAACACAAGATTGGGCTATTTGCAGATGATATTATAGTTTACCTTGAACAACCAGATGAATCAATAATGGAAATGATGAACTTGATAGAAAATTTTGGAAAATTATCAGGATACAAGATAAACATAACAAAAACACAAATACTGACATTCCACTATAACCCTCTAAACCAGATAACTGATAAGATCAAACTAAACTGGAAACAAAAAGAAATAAAATACCTTGGAGTGAACATACCTAAAGATCTAAGCAAAATCTATAAAGCAAACTATGATAGGTTGGAACAAGAAATAAAAAAAGATATTGATAGATGGTCAATCTTAAATATGGATCTGAATTCAAAAATTGAGACAGTCAAAATCAGCATACAACCTAGATTACTTTACCTCTTCCAGGCTATACCAACAGAGATTCCAGGTGCCCAATTCTCAAAGTGGGACAGGATGATATCGAGATTTGTTTGGGGAGGTAAAAAACCAAGAGTGAAATATAAAACTCTCCAGTTACCAAAAGAGAAAGGAGGAATGGGCCTACCGAGTCTAAAGGAATATTACTACTCAGCACAAATAAGATATATCATATGTTGGTGCGACGAGGGATATGAGGCAAAATGGAAAGAAATGGAAAAGGAAATTGAGGGACTCCCAGTACAAAGCATAATAGGAGATAAAGATGCATATAAGCAAATCAAACAAATAGACCCAATCACTAAATTTACTTTAGAACTGTGGTATAAAATAGTACAAAAGTATAATATAAAGGAAGACATAAAACTATTGAAATGGGTAGCATTTGACAGTCAGTTTGAACCGGCAAAACAAGATAGGGGATACAAAAATCTGGTGAACAAGGGAATCACAGCATGGGGCAATATCGGAAAAAAAGATCTCGGGAGCTTTGTAAACATCAGGAGAAAATTTAAACTAGAAAGATCGGAATTCTTCAGATATCTGCAGATGAGAGACTATTATATGAAGAAGATTAGGCATAACCTCCAAACAGATGTGAGCGAGATTATACAATTCATTTTAAGCTCATATACAGGAAATAAAACAAGAATTATTTCAAAGCTATATCAGAAACTTATGGCAAACAATCATTCAAGTAACTATATAAAGGAGAAATGGGAGAAAGAGCTCAATTTAAACATAACAGAAGAAAGCTGGCAGGAAATATGGAAAACACAACACACGTCAACAAATTCAAGAACATGGAGGGAATTTGGATGCAAAAACCTGATTCGCTTTTTCATGACACCACAGATTCAAGGAAAGTATACAAATACCCAATCTATATGCTGGAGGGGATGTGGGGCTCAAAATGCAGACCACTCGCATATGTTTTGGAAATGCTGCAAAATCTCATCATTCTGGAAATCTATACATGTGACAATACAGAGGATATTAGGATATAATATACCAATGAACTGTAACTTGATGTACCTATGTGATCTTAAAAGAGACAATGTTATACAGGCTGAGGACAGATATCTAGTTAAAATCTTGTTGATTGCATGTAAAAAAACAATCACAAAAAAATGGCGATCAGAAGTTCTTCCTGACCAAGAGCAATGGACTGACATTATTGAGGACATACGTATGATGGAAAAACTAACATATCGACAAAGAATGCAAGAAGGACTATGGGAAAAAAAATGGCGGAAATGGACACACTACAAAGTGCAACAACGAGACAGATATTGAAAGAATAACCAAAGACGCTGGAAAAACCAGAAGAATTAAGAGATGGAAACTAAAAACTTGATGCTCCAACATTTGTCCCCCCCCCTTTTTTTTTTTTTCTTTTTTTTCTTTTTTTTCTTTCTCCTTTTTCTTTTTTACTCTAGCCCCTTTGTTTTTTTTAAATGTAGACTGTGATCTGAATGCAATATATATAATGAAAAATGAATAAAAATCTTAAGTTACAAAAAAAAAAAAAAACATCGGCTGCTCCACAGTGATTTTTTCATCATTCAGCAAAAGTAGACATCTTCCTTGGTTATAATTTTGATTATTTTTCTATATAAGGTGCATCTATTGTGTAAAAACAAGGCATTTTACGGATACCATTAAGAGCCCTTTTTTAACCAAATCCAAACTATAAACATATCAGGCTTAAAATTTAATCACAGAGCTTGTATTCCTATGAGAAATACAGAAATATAAGCTCCATGTTTTTATTTCTTGTGAGAAATAAATGCCCCTTGGTGTTTGGCTTGACTGAAATCTATTGTAAATTGGGGCTCTAACATAGCGTTGCTCTTTACTTTTGTGCACACGGACGTGAATAAATAGAGTCGAGAAAACCTCTCCACTCTGGAGACCGGTTTCAGATCTCTATGCTTTCACACCTCCAAATACCCGGTGTCATGCACAGACAGCTAATCAGTAGACAAACTTCCACAGTTTGGGGTAAAAACATTGTTGCGTGCATGGTCCCTTAGACCTTAATGGACTTTAATCTGAACTTAACTTCCCTCAATGAAATTCATCTAACAGAACAAAATTCACTTGATGTTGATGTCTTCTAATCAGTCAGGGGTTAGTAATACTGGTTATAAAGAAAAAAGAGGTCATATAAGGTTAATTTAACAAATGAAAAATATTTATCTTTCTTTCAATAAAATAAAACTGCTGTATGAACATTCTCCAAGAGTGGTAATTATGCCAGGGGTTGTAATTGAAAAGATACAATTATGTGAAGTATCTTTGCATGCCTCCACCACAGTGCACCAAAGAAGATAACTAAACTGTTGGGAGGCCTGATTGGCAGCTGTTTTCAGATAAAGAAGCTGGTAGGGAAAGAAGACTATATAGAACTCCAACTACAGCAGATCCCAATGCAAATCCTCTGATTATAAAACTGTGGTGTAGTGAGTGTGGTGTGTGCGTGCGGAGAGGGAGAGCAGCAGGAGTCATCCCCGCAGCTGGAGGCTAGGCAGCGAGTGCGCGGGACCATGGAGGCTGAGAGCCCCAGGGAAGAGCAGCAGCAGCCGGGCATGGAGACGATGCAGGGGAGCACCTGGAACAAGGGTGCCGAGAGCAGTGACGAAACGCCCGGGTCGGAGAGTGACGCCGACGAGAGTGACGCTGAGAACCCCGAGGGAGAGCAGCTACGACTGGGCATGGAGAAGACGCAGCGGAGCACCTGGGATGAGGGTACCGAGAGCAGCGACGAAACGCCCGGGTCGGAGAGTGATGCCGATGAGAGTGATGCCAACGAGTGTGATGCCGAAGGGAGTGACGCCGACGGGAGTGACGCCAACGGGAGTGACGCCGACGAGAGTGACGCCGACGAGAGTGACGCCGACGAGAGTGACGCCGACGAGAGTGACGCTAAGAGCCCCAAGGGAGAGCAACAGCAGCTGGACACGGAGGCAGCACAGTGGAGCGTCCTGGATGATGCTGCTTGGTGTTATGGTGAGGCGCCCGAGGCAGCGAGCGGTGCTGACGAGCAGGCTTTGGGTCTCCCCGGAGTTCGGCCACGGGGGGCTGGAGTGTTCGGAGTCACGACGGCAGTGTTGAAAGCGGTCGGGAGCGGACCGACAAGCATGGAGGGAAGGTGTGCCAGACAGCAGCACGGCTGGTCCCGGGGAATGAGGCAGTTGGTGGTTAAGAGTGACATTTTTGCAGGAGAGGTTGGTTTTGATTGCAGAAGCAGACGGCAGCCAGGGGCGTTCATGCCGTGGGGTTGGCAGAGACCTCCAAGCTGGTCTTATCTTCAGTGGCCAGGGGCGTGCATGTCATGAATCCCTGTCCGCTCTTACACAGTGCACGGAGGAGGAGAGACGGATGCACGTGCAGGTTACACCACAGACAATTTATTAAAGTCCTAAAGTGCAGACATACAAAAATGACATGAGAGAAACACAACTTTACACGACGTAACGTGTAGTGGAGAAACATGGCGTAACATGGCCGAGACAGAAACAATAATCCAGCAAAGAAATGCAGAACATGAGCTGGTTAAATACACAGACTGAGTGAACAGATGATTGGGAGCCCCTGAGTGTGGGAGCAGGGCAGTAATCACCAAACAGGGAACAGCTGAGTGTCAAGAGAAGGAGGGGCATGGTCTGGCTGGCAGACTGACAGGCAACGCCCACACCAAGTGCAGACTTCCAAGTGCTGCCTGACAGCCTGTCAGTCAGAACCCAAAATAATACAACACAGAAAAGATAGCCAAAATAACACACGACCTGACAAGAGTAAACTAGACAGTACACAGATGATAACATAAGACACACAGAGGAGAGTCATGGAACCGATCCAGGAGGACAAACTGGCCCGGATCATGACAGTGTATGATTTGGGGCTGCCCTGGTCCCCCCGGGCCGGTGGTACCGCTGGCTGCCGGTGGACATAGGTGTGACTTAAATACCCTTGATGTAAATATGTATACATTTTTTTTATTTTGAAAAAAAAAAAAAAAAAAGAAAACTGCTGGTTTTAGTTGTTTTGTGTGAATGTGATCGGTCATTCTCCTACAGTTCATGATTCCTTCTTCCCTTAGTGCACGATTTGGGTCCTAAATTGGGGAGGGTTTCGATTGCGTGCGTGTGGTTTTGCATTTTTGTAAGGGGGAGGGGAAGTGTGGTGTAGTGAGTGTGGTGGTGCGTGCTGCCGTACCCGCCCCTGGTGTGATGTCAAGTGGGCACGACCCTTGTGTATAAATAGTTCTGTTCCCATAATAAAGTGTTGATTTGCTGCATGACAGAAGAGCCTCCAGTCCCTCATTCCTAATACATAACAAAAACCTGTGGAGTTCAGTGTTTAGGTGCTTGAATATTATGCAGACCACATTAGTGGTAATCACAAAAATACAGCTTACCTTAATGTGATCCCGTATATGGCTATATAGACCATAACAGCTCAGCCTCCTAATAAATCTACAAGCCCCATTCTCTGGGTAGCATCATTTGAATGACACTTCCGTGTTCAGGCAGAAATCACTTCTACCCCAGCTAAATTGACATGGACCAGTTTTCCATATCAGAGGTGCTCTCCAGCAGTCAAGTATGTGTGCATGTGTTTGTGTGTTTGTCTTCGTGTGTATGTGTGAGCGCACCAGATCTCATTTCTGTATCGTTTCGGTGGTCTGATGCCTGCGTGGGACTCAAGCCCACAGCGGAGAGTCAATCTGAGACATCTATTATGCACTTCATCAATCTTTTTGGACTCTTGACATTTCACTAGCTGAACAAATTGTCAGTTATCAAAACTCAATTTCAGAAATGACATGTCAAAATTCAGTCCTCTACCCTCCCTCCAAAACCCCTCCACTCTTACTCACTCTTCCTCTTCCCCGTCTCTCTCCCATTCAGCATACATCGCCTTGCATTCACCCACATGCTATCACAAGGAATTACCCCCAAACAAATTCACAAATACGTACATGTGTTTACACATGGGACAAATGAAGTAGATTTTGCCCCCATTCAGCCTCATCCTACCTTTTGCCTTTTTGCTTATGTGGATGTAGTAATGTATGCAAAGAGTTAACAGCCATAGGAGTTAATCGCTCCAGGGCTACCGGCGTTCCCGTGAGCAGATAAGGCTGTTTCTAAATTGATTTGGTTATGCTTCATTAAAAGGAGTCAGGCTTTGTTTACCCAACAACACGCACGCACACACACACCCCATTGTTTGAATATTAACCGAATTTGTGTGTAGGGCATTCTGTATGTGTTGCTACACCTCAGTGATTTGAAGAGAGTTCTGTTGTGAGAAAGAAAGAAAGAAAGAAAGAAAGAAAGAAAGAAAGAAAGAAAGAAAGACTGACAGCATCATCCTTGACAAAAAAAGTAGGGTGAAAATCATTAGCGTAAAGTAAAAGTGAAAGAAGACAACACTGAGGGGGCCCAATCCTTGTTCGTTCTTGTTAATGAAAGTCATCAGTCACAGTCATATGCATACTAATGACACATGCCCGAAATCTTCCATACACATATGGGGAATGCAATGCACAAACATTCATACTGCAAAAGTGAAAGAGCATGAGGCACTTTTGTTATGTCCTAAAATCTGCAATCCAATGATGAGGTCGGAGGTGCAATAGAACGCAACTTTACTGGTGACTCACAGACACAAGGTGCTCCCGTACAGGCAGAGGCGAAGGTCAAAAGAGACCGTTCCTCTTCTGCATTGGTCTTATATACCCCGGGTGGCGGTGAAACCGGAAAGGTGGAGCCACCGCCCTCATCACGCAATAACACGTCATATTCATATATGACACCTTTGTTTTTTATTCATACAAACCTGCAGCTTTCCTCCTGCACGTGACTGACAGTGTTACTCTTGTCTGTTTTCCCCTTCAGAATAACATTGTAGGAAACCTCAGACTAATCTGTAACCTGCGTCACTTGGCTCATTTGGTGATGCCATTAAGTTTGTGATAAGCCTTTGCTGCTTCTTTTTAAAACATTGTGAACACAACAAATACGTTACTGAAGCCTGAGGGCAGATTTAAATAAGGTCTCACACCTATAGTAACTTCCTATTTAGAATAAGAAAGAAAGAAATGTTAGCCCCATAGGTATTTCAAAGATATACAGCTTGTGCTTCTTTTCTTATAAAGCTGAATTACATTTTGACATCTAACCAGTGTTTATGGTCTGATGATTTGGGAACAAATGTTCATATTTTGGGACCTTAGGGCTTTTTCTAAAAAGATGTCTGAGCCATAACCTTCTGTTCCATGGCCAGGCATTGCTTGGAAATACAGATAATTCAAAAAGCTAATCAGCAGACAATTGATTGTTTGAAGGTTGCTTTATAACAAATGTTCTCTATACTGACTATTTAAGCTCATACAAAGTCTGTTCAAATGTTTTTTGTCTGTTGTAAAACCAGAATGCTTCATGTAGGGACAGCACAGCAAACATAACACTGATTTTATTATGCTCATGATGACATTAACTTGAAGGTGTAATAGATATTAAATGTAGTATTTTCATAAAAACAAATAAAAAAACTACATCAACAAAGTCTTCAGAAAGGTGGAGAATTAAAACCTTTATATTCTTCAAAAAATAATATATTGATGAAAAAAATACTTTTTACTGGTCTAAAACAATTATAATATAACAGCCAAAAGCATAACTTGATTGATGTCATATTTCATCAGCTCATATTAAGTCCATACCACACTGACCACACCTCACTTGACATGCTGTATGTGGCTAGTAATCACCCAAGAACTGAGACTGTAGTCTGAGCTCGGTGTTGATGTTTGTCTGTACTAACCAGTTGTGGCAAAAGTGTGACACCTACTGGCCAGGAGGTCAGACTGTTGTCTCAATCACCCTTTACACTTTATAACACAACAAGTACTATGAAATTACTGTGTAGTTTCATAAGTACTGTAGTAAAACAGTGCAAGTACACTGTAAGTTCAGAGAAGCAAGACCTCTTTTTAGCATCAAAGTCCTTGATTTTACTATTTTAGTACCATATACTTAATATATACATAAGATATCTGTACTTACCATGTAAGCATCCTGTAGTTTGCTTTCAGGCAAGCTTAACTAATCAAGTAATCTTATGTGTAAGTACACCAAAATAACTTGGTATGTATTGGGTTTTAATTTGGTAATAAACCTGAAATTACTCAGCACTTAAAGGGTTAGGGGCTATATTTTCAGTCATTTTTCTCATTTGTAATTTCCCTGAAATTACAAATTAATATTAGAGTGATTATAAAATTAGAATGTAGTAAGTACTGGGCATTTTTGGGGGTGATTATGACTGTGGAATATAACTGAAGAATACAGCCCAGGACTCTGATAGTTTCAGGGTACGTAACAACAGATTAGGCTGCATGTCCACCGAGCATGATTTTTTTGTCATCTGGGGAGCCCTGAACCTGACAAGTGCTCTGATTAAAGATCTCCGCCCTGTATCCTAGCATCCACTCGATCTGTCACTCACAACTCGCTGCCATGTTTCACACATTTTACACTGAAACCCTCTACTAACTACACTAAACTGCATCAAACTGGGAAGAAAACATGTATCCCTCCAAGCTTTTGTTTTCAAATATTGCTCGTGATGTGGGGGCATGGTGTTGGACTTCTCCACCCAGGGAACAATGGACTGAAAGAAGAGGTGTCACCGGGGGGTATCAAATGGGACAGTAAGGACTATGCGCCCCCCGGGGAAAGGAGTAAATACTGGAGCTACTGGGAGAAGTAGAGTGTTGAAGCTGCACTGGAGTTATGTTATGTTAATGTGCCACACAGTTCTTTCCAACAACAATGTGTTATGGTCGGAAGTTCCGGGTCTCGATGCATGGAAATAAAGATATAAAAGAGGAATGCACAGAGATCCGGGAATCTCTTTTAATTTAATTTAATCACCCTTTATTATCATTCAACCATACAACCAATCATGTACAGTAGAACAAAATTGTGTTTCTCCTATCTACAGTGTTAATCACACACACTCCATATATAGAATCAGAGGGGCCACTGCCATGCAAGGTGCTGCCACAGATTTCCCTCCTCCATTCCATTATTGCTGAGCACCAAGCTGGATGGCAGGAAGTTCCACTTTTTTATATGGTCTTCGGCATGACCCGGCTGGGATTTGAACCCCTGTCTCCCGGGAGTGGGGCGGATGCTCTACCAACTGAGCCACCACTCCGGTGGTAAAACTGCTGTAAAACATGTTAGAGAAAGAATAAAGTTACTATGTCATCCAGCTTGTTGCCTCGCCTGCCTCCTTTTTCCACATTGGTGACCCAAAGATGTACCATGGAAAGCGAGCTGAGCACCGCCCCGGAGACTGCCTGGAGGGAGAGCATCAATGCCACGTGCATGATCTCACTCTAGCTCCCAGGCTTCTGGCTTCACAACCCGACTGTGTGGTTTTTGCACATAGAAGCACAGTTCGCACTCCGTGGGATAACAATGGACGATACCAGGTATTACTACGTGGTTGTGCAACAGGTGACGAGCCTGCTCCAGGAGCCTCTGGCCCATGGAAAATATGAAGTGCTCAAGAGGATGCTTCTCCAGCGCTATACCCTTTCTGACAGTGAGAGGGCAGAGAGACTCCTAAGGTGTTCGAAGTTAGAGGACAAATCAGCAGTGAAGCTCATGGAGAGCATGTTGGCAATGAGGGGGAAGGATGACGAATCTTTCCTGTTCACCCAGTTGTTTCTCAGGACCCTACTGCTACAGCGAGGGCAATCCTGGCCAACTCGCCGCGGCTGGTTGCTAGGGACTACTGTGCCCTGGCGCAGGAAGCAGACCGCATCATTTCGGCAACCAGAATGCTCAGCGTGCAGACAGGGGCACCGGCATCCATGAGGGACTCCATCGAGGTTGAGGAGCCATTCCATGGTAGCCGGGACGGACACCAGAAGATGAAGGAACAGGGCGATCTGTTTTTATCATCGCTGTTTCAACTCGAATGCTCAACGCTACCTGTCGCCATGCCAATTCAAGAAGCCGGGAAGATGGCACCTTCAGAATTCAGTGGCAACTGCAACCGATAGCAACAGGAACAGCACTGCTTTATGTCACAGACACGCGTTCAGGGAGACAGTTTTTGGTGGACTCCGGCTTCCAGAAGAGCCTCATCCTGCTGGTCAATGCAGACAGGGTGGCAGGACGCAGCGGTCCCGAGCTCACGGCCGCCAACGGATCCACCATTGGACATTTGGCAAGCAGACACTGATGATATGTTTACAAGGACGCAGCTTTCAGTGGGACTTTGTGATAGCTGCATGTTCTGGCCCCTTTTTAGGAACAGATTTTCTATGTGCTTATGGGTTGTTAGTCGATGTTGCTAATAGGAGATTAGTGGATGCTGTCTCTTTTATCTCACTGCCCTGCACAGCTCGGGGAGCTGGGTCGACAACACTGGCTAACGTTATAGCTCCAGGGGGTAAGTACCAACATTTGCTTGCACAGTTCCCAGCACTCACGGTCTCGACTTTTTCGGCTACGGTAATAGAAACATGGGGTCGAGCACTTTATAACAACAAAAGGCCTGCCGGTGTTCGCGCGTCCTCGGCGTTTGGACGCAGCTAAACTGGCCAGCACACGAGAGGAGTTTACCAACTTAGAGCAGCTGAGCATCGTCAGACGCTCCAACAGCCCGTGGGCATCCCCCCCCCCACACATGGTGCCAAAAGCCGACGGGTCGTGGTGACCGTGTGGTGATTTCCGGCGCTTGAATAACGCCACGGAGCATGATCGCTATCCCATTCCGGACATCCAGGAATTTTCCGTGCACCTGGCCAGGGCGCGTGTTTTTTCGAAAGTGGATCTGGTCCGTGTATACCATCAGGTCCCAGTGCACGCGGAAGACGTTCCAAAAACAGTGGTAATAACTCCTTTTGGCCTTTTCAAATTTTTACGTATGCTGTTTGGATTAAAATGCGCAGTGCAGACTTTCCAGAGGATGATGGACGCGGTGCTTCGTGACTTGTCCTTCGTTTTCGTCTACTTAGACGACATTCTGGTAGTCAGCGCATCCAAAGAGGAGCACATCGCCCATCTCAAGACTGTTTTTCCGAGGTTGGAGGTGCACGGGCTGATAATTAATCCGGTGAAGTTCCAGTTCGGCGTGCCAGAGATTGATTTTTTGGGCCACCGCATTTCGCTGGAGGGTGTGATTCCGTTACTGGATAAGGTACGCGCTGTGTCGGGCTTTCCGTGCCCGCAGACCGTGAGAGCACTACAGGAGTTTTTGGGAATGGTTAATTTTTATAACGGTTTCCTTCCGCGGGCAGACCAGCTGATGCAGCCATTGTATGCCATGCTTGAAAAAAAGAAGCCCGCGGAAACTCATCGACTGAACTCCCGAGCGAGTCCAGTTTTTACTGACACCAAAACAGCACTTGTGGAGGCCGCGCTGTTAGCCCACCCAGATCCGTCTGCGTGGATAGCACTCACTACGGATGCATCTGATGTTGCCATGGGGCAGTGTTGGAGCAGTGCGTCTCAGGTTCGTGGCAGCTGCTCATGTTTTTCAGCTGCACTTTGCGCAACAACGAACGCAAGTACAATGCGTTCGATAGAGAATTGCTTGCTCTCCACCTGGTGATGCGCCATTTCCAGTTCTAGGTGGAGGGGCGTGAGTTCACCGCATTCGTGGACCATAAGCCACTGATGTACGTGATGGCCAAGGTCTTGGAACCGTGGTCGGCCCGACAGCAATGGCATTCAGCCGCAATTTCTATTACTACCAACATTCAACGCGTTGCCGGTAAGCCAACGTCATGGCCAATTGTCTGTCACGCGCGTTAGTCTCCCCGGTTTACGTGGAAATAGATTTCCCCACCATTGCCGTGGAGCAAGCCGGGGACGAGGACATTTGCGCACTCCAGTCTGTGCCAGCTGGATTAAGGCTGGAGAACAGGGTGGTGCAAGAAGGGTGCCTTCCCTTGTTCTGCAACGTCTCCTCCAGCCACCCGCGCCTGGTGGTTCTGAGCTCTTGTCGCCGTCACGTTTTTGAGTCGGTCCACTCCCTTTTGCATCTGGGAGTGCGCGCTTCAGTGAAGCTAGTGGGGGCAAAATTTGTCTTGCCGCGCTTGTGTAAGGATGTGAAAGGGTGGGCTGCAGCTTGCTTTGTGTGCCAGCAGACCACAGTGCACAAGCATACCAGAGCCCCCCTCGAGCCGTTCCAAATCCCGGCTAGGCGGTTTGACCACATCCACGTGGATTTGGTGGGACCCCTCCCGCCGTCGCAAGGTTTCACGCACCTTTTGACAGTCGTAGACCACACCACGTGCTGACCTGAAGTGGTCCCACTGGCTTCTACCATGTTCCCGGAAGCGGTGCGCGCTTTTTTGTCGGCTTGGGTTGCACGTTTTGGATCGCCATCAGACATCACGTCTGACAGGGGTCCACAATTCGTTTCAGAACTCTGGTCCACGATGGCCCAGAGCCCGGGGGTCAAAACTTACCGCACTACCGCGTACAACCCCCAGGCTAATGGGTTATGCGAGTGTTTTCATAGGTCGCTTAAAGCAGCGCTCACGGACACAAATTGGGTCGACCGCCTGCCCTGTGTTCTTTTAGGGTTGTGCTCCGCACCTAAGGAGGATTTGGCAGTCTCCCCGGCAGAACTCGTTTTTTCTCAGCTGCTGTGGATCCCCAGAGAGTTTTTACTGGAAATCCCCGCACCAGAAGCTGATACGCCCGCGCAATTTTTGCACAGTATGGAGGTTTTTAAGGTCCCGGCCCACCATTGTTTTTCCCGCACCTTTGTCCCAAAAAGCTTGCAGAATGCCAGTTTTGTTTTTGTCAGGCACAATGTGCACCGGACCCCGCTGCGCCCACCGTACAACGGACCGTTCAGGGTGTTGGAACCAGGGCGAAGCATTTTGTGTTAGACTTGAGGGGACGTAAGGAGACCGTCTGCATTGTCAAGCTGAAGCCTGCTTTTGTGTTGGCAGATGAGCAGGTGTTGTTGGCCCAAGCTCCCCAGCGCGGACGCCCACTGTTGGTGGCTCCACAAGTTGGTGATCCCTCGGCAGGGACCTGTGCTCGCAAAGCTGTGTTTTTTCCCCCTCTTCTTTTCCCTCCACAGACTGAAGTGCCCTCCTGTACACCCTGCCAGCAGGGCGGTTCGACTGGATCGGCGAGTCCCTGCTACAGCCGCTATGGGTGACAGCTCAAACCCAAAGGACGTGGGGGTTAGTGCCCTTTCTGGGTGTTCGGGGGGGAAGGGGGTGGCTGTGTGGGGGCATGGTGTTCGACTTCTCCACCCAGGGAACAATGGACTGAAAGAGGAGGTGTCACCGGGGGTATCAGATGGGACAGTAAGGACTATGCGCCCCCCCGGGAGAGGAGTAAATGCCGGAGCCACTGGGAGAAGTAGGGTGTTGAAGTGGTGCCGGTGTTATGTTTTGTTAATGTGCCACACAGTTCTTTGTTCAAACAGCGTGTTATGGTCAGAAGTTCTGGGTCTCGATGCATGGAAATAAAGATATAAAAGAGGAATGCACAGAGACCAGGGAATCTCTTTTGCTGTAAAATATGTTGGAGAAAGAATAAAGTTACTGTCGTCCAGCTCGTTGCCTTGCCTGCCTCCTTTCTCAATAGTGGTATCATTTTAACCTAATTGTGGTTGGCTGGTTAGACAGCTGTGCCCCTGATCAGCGATGCCACGCTCTAAAAGTTGAACTTTTTTCAACTTTAAACACTCTGAGTGCAGTGACAAAACAGCTGATTGCTGAGAGTGTTGAGGATTTGAATGCTCAACTACAGAGAAAATGAATAGAAAATAGACTCTCCTGGTGGGAAAAAAATGCTCTCTGTGGACATGTAGCCTATAACTTCTCTGAAGCATGAAAACTACAGGGATCTTACATGATTACTGCAGGGTACCTATGTGATACAGGGTACTTATATAATAAGTATGTAGCACTTCAGTAGTGTCAACAGGGTAGATCTGTGGTAAAGACATGGGATGTTACCCTGTTGTTACCTCTACACTGCACTGCTTTACAGCAGTACTTTCACCAAAAGTACACAGTAATTTCATTTTACTTCACAGGCTATGTTATAAATAGAAGAATAGAATAGAATAGGCTTTATTGTCATTGTACAGTTGTACAGCACAACGAAGTTCTGGGTGCTCCATCAGGCTACCGCGCAATAAAGTAGGTGAGAAAAAATTGAAAATAAAACAATCACAGGACACACAGTTAACCATCTGACTGAAGTAAAAATAAAATAAAAGTAAAAATAACAAATAGCCAGGACTTCCGGTTATGGCGGCCGCCTAGAAGGTCACGTATCACTCTGCTCTGCTCCTGGAAATAAAGATTCGGCAAAAAACTCTCTCATTTGGAACAGAACTTTTCCCAGCGTTTGGGTGAGGATATGCCGGGGAAGACTAAGGCTGGGAAATCAGGAGGGGGAAAAATTGAATCGCCGAAGCAGTCCAAATTAACGGACTTAAAAGTTTGTGGCACAGTAGAAAAAGCTGCGGATATGGCGGATGAAACTAGCGGTGGTGCGGTAACTGCTGCTGACGATGGCGGCACAGGTGCAGTGCTGGCTGCCATTAGCTCAATGAGAGCAGACTTTTCCGCTAAACTTGATGGGATTATGGCAGCGTTGGATGCAATGAGAAAGGAGTTGGGTGACTGCGTGGAGCGAGTGACGCAGGCGGAGCTTCGTGTTTCAAGTGCGGAGGATGAAATCAGCGGACTTCAAATAAAGGTGCGCACTTTGGAAAAAAAAAATAAAGATCTGGAAAATAGCGTTCTGGACTTGGAATCCCGGTCCAGACGGAACAACCTGAGGCTGGTGGGTTTACCGGAGGGAGCCGAAGGTCGTGATTCATGCTCCTTTTTGGAGGGGTGGATCCCGGAGGCACTGAACAACGCGGAGCTAAAATCATCAGTCGTCTTGGAAAGCTCCCACCGAATTGGCCCACCGAGAGGTAACAAGGCAGCACCGAGGACGTTAATTATGAAGTTTCTCAGCTACAGAGACAGGATGACGATCTCCAACGCGGTGCGGGCCAAAGGAGAAATTAAATACCAAGATCAGCAGGTGCGGTTCTACCCAGATTTGGCCTCAGGAATCCAACAATTAAGGAAGCAGTTTGACCCCATCCGCAAAGAACTGCGCAACCTTGAGATTCGTCATGGAGTGATTCACCCTGCAAGACTTCTGGTCACATATGAGGGCAGAACACGCATCTTCAAGACCCCCGAGGAGGCGCAGGAGCTCATCAAGAAGATCCAGGAAGAGACTGGTGGGAGCTAAGCATGAACAGAATATAGGGTAGAATATTTGAGCATTTAACTGATTAGAAGCATATAACAAGATTACAAAATATAGATTGTATTACATATTAAAAAAAAAAAAAGTACAAAATTGCTAAAAAATTTTGGAGTTAAATTGGAAAATTACAGAAGAGAGTTAATGTTACGTTATTAAAAGCAGTAGAGTTAGGGTGATTGGGAGGATGAAGAAGGAGTGGCTTTGGCTGATCCTCGTGGGTGTGGAACGGTCGATGGCTATATCGGGAGACGGAATTTTTCTTTTGTTTTTGGGGGGATTGCCACAAATTTGGGAAGGGGGAATTTGTTTGTGTGTAGTTTGTAGGGTGAATGTTCAACCACTCATTTTTTTGCTTTTCTGTTTGAGCATGTTTACACTGCAAGGTAATCCCAAACTCCCTATTGATCATAAATCAAAGCGTTAATCTTAATTTAACTTCATGGAATTGCAGAGGTCTACAAAATTTAAAAAAACTTAAACAAGTTATGAATAAAATAAAAGACATGGGTTCAAAAATTGTGTTTTTACAAGAAACTCATCTAATAGAGGAAGATGTAAAAAGAATTAGGAGTAGATGGCAAGGAAATGTTTTCACCTCATCATTTTCATCCCGAGCCAGGGGAGTTATGACTCTCATACATAAATCAGTCCCATTTCAAGTGAAAAATGTAATTGGAGACAAATTTGGAAGATATGTAATCATTCAAGGATCTTTGCTATTAGAAAACATAAATTTGGTGAACTTATATGGTCCCAATATAGATGATCAAAAGTTCTTTGCTAATTTATTTCTTATCTTATCATCACTTACAGGGCAATGGATCAGCAATGGATCAGCGTTCTCGTCGCGCCCTCCGCCAGTACCCGGGCTCGCCTGGGGAAGCTAATGATCCTACCAGCAGACTAAATTCGAAGAGACGACGCCTCTGTGCCAAGTCAAAGAAGAATCCTAGTCACAGTCCTAAAGCTGAAAGCAAACAGCCCCAAGAGCACTTTGTGGTAGGATCTGCCCTTCGCATATTACAACTAAACGTTGAAGGCCTATCTGCAGCCAAGCGAAGCCTTATCGAAGTCCTCGCCTTCCAACATTCGATTGATGTAATCTGCCTCCAAGAGACTCATATTGGCACAGAGGAAGCTGGCCGCTTCACCATCAAAGGCTTTGACCTCCTGTGCTATGTTCTACATGCTAAACATGGGCGTGCCACCTATGTGCGTTCTGACATAGTTGAAGCAAATCACCTGATAACAACACATTTCTCAGACACCATAATCATTGGTGGCTTCCATATTGTCAATGTGTACAAGCCCCCTAATGCCAACTGGGATCTGCAGGTCTTACCCACCCTACCCCACCCTGCCATCTATGTGGGGGACTTTAACAGCCATCACCCTGACTGGGGGTACCCAGCAGTGGACAGTGATGGGGAGGCACTTTCAGACTGGGCATCCAGAAATGACCTCGCTTTGATATACGACCCCAAACAAAGAGGAACCTTCCACTCTGCTAGGTGGAAGAAGGACTATTCTCCTGACCTGTGTTGGGTCAGCTCTTTGAATGGGGAGCCATATCCTACACAGATCCTCATTCTTGATGATTTTCCACACAGCCAACACCGGCCCCTGCTTGTACACATTGGCCTACAACTTCCAGTCATATACAGCCCAAGGAAGATGCGCTGGAACTTCCGCAAAGCCAACTGGAAGAAATTCAGTGAAACTCTGGACCGGAGCGTTGTTACCATCCCACTCCACACCATCACTGTAGATGAAGCATACAACCGCTTCTGCAGCGCAATCTTCAAGGCTGCCCATACTGCAATCCCACGAGGCTACCGACCCCTCTATGTCCCATGTTTGGACGGAGAAAGTGCTGCCCTCCTACAATCCTATCAAACATCAGGGGACCCAGAGATAGCAGACCATCTCATTGAATCGCTAAATACAGCCTGGCGAAAGAAATGGGAGGAGACAGTTGCTGACCGGAGCTTTACCCACTCTAGCAGGAAATGTTGGAGCCTCATCCGTTGCCTAGGAGCTGCACAGAAGCCCCCTAGCCAAAGCCGAGCATCCGTCACACCCAACCAAGTTGCATCCCACCTACTGACTATCGCCAAAGCACCCCAAGACAAAGACACCAGAAGAGCAGTTACAACTGAGCTAAAAAAACACCAAAAAATGCCTGTAGAGGAAACGAACCCTGAACCCTTCGAGGCTGCTGAACTGGAGAAAGTCCTACAGGGCCTGAAATGTGGAAAGGCAGCAGGATACGATAACATCTTCCCAGAATTCATGAAAAATCTTGGCCCCCGAGCCCTAACCTGGTTGACACAATTCTACACAAGGATCACACAAACAAACTCGATCCCAAAGAAATGGCGGACAGCAAAGGTCATTGCCATCCCAAAACCTGGCAAAGACCACAAACTACCAGCAAGCTACCGCCCAATCTCCCTACTCAGTGTTCCTTACAAAATCATGGAGCGCCTAATACTGCAACGCATTTCCCCAGAAATAGAGGATATTCTAAGTGTGGATCAAGCAGGTTTCCGCAAGGACCGCAGTACAGGAGAACAAGTACTGGCCCTAACCACCTTCATTGAAAATGGCTTCGAGAGCAGACTGAAGACAGGGGCTGTGTTTCTCGATCTTACAGCCGCCTATGATACGGTCTGGCACAAAGGCCTCCTCCTGAAACTTAAAAAGGCGATCCCTGCTTGGGCAACAGCAATTATAAAAACCCTGCTGACCAACCGAAGGTTCAGAGTCCACCTCAGTCAGAACACAAGTGCATGGAGAATGCAGAAAAACGGACTCCCACAAGGCTCAGTTCTAGCTCCAACTCTGTTCAACCTCTACATAAACGACCTGCCTACTACAAAATCCCGCAAATTCATCTATGCAGACGACATCTGTTTGGCATTCCAAGCACCAGACTTTGAACCACTGGAACGGGTGCTCACGGAAGATCTTGCTAAACTGGACCAGTTCTGCAAAATCTGGCGCCTAAAACCAAGCCCAGCAAAAACCGTCTCCAGTGTATTTCATCTCCACAATGCAAAAGCTGCCAGAGAACTAAACATCCACCTGAGCGGACTCAAGCTTAAGCATGCCCCAAATCCAACTTATCTTGGAGTGACCCTTGATAGGACCTTATCCTTCAAGGAACATCTAAAGGGGACGGCTGCTAAGGTGAAAGTACGAAACAACCTGCTCTGCAAGCTCGCTGGTACAAAATGGGGGGCGGCAGTCTCCACCCTGCGCACCTCAGCACTGGCCCTTTCATACTCTGTAGCAGAATATTGTGCCCCTGTCTGGTCCAGGTCATCTTACACACACCATGTAGACACCCAGCTCAACTCAACCATGAGAACTATAACTGGAACAATCCGCTCAACACCACTTCCCTGGCTCTCTGTACTGTCAAACATAGCCCCTCCACACATCCGGCGAGCAGCATTAACTCAAAGGATGCTCCAAAAAGTTAAAGATTTTCCTCACTTACCAATCCATGCAGATATCTACACCCCACCCACTGCCCGACTTTCATCCAGACGGCCGATTTGGAAAAACCCTCCCCCAGCTGACTTTACCATCCAGACAGCTTGGCAAGAGGAATGGGAGACCAAGGAGGTCCCAAACAAACAGCTGGTGATAAACCCCAACCAACAGGTCCCGGGCACCAACCTCCCAAGGAGACAGTGGTCTACACTCAATCGCTTCAGGACTGGACATGGCCCCTGCTTGGCCAGCCGTCACAGATGGGGCAGTAGCCCTAGCCCACTGTGCGCATGTGGAGAGGAGCAAACAATGGAACACATCATAGAGGCTTGCCCGCTCCAAAGACTGGAAGGAGGATTACACACCCTCCATACAGCAAACCAGGAGGCAACTGCTTGGCTTAAGGACTTTGCATTCGCTAAATAAAAAAATAAATAAATAACTTACAGGGCAACATATAATAGCAGGGGATTTTAATTGTACATTGAATCCCGGTATAGATAGATCAACAGGACTGGACTGTACGCACAATGGATGTAGGATGACCATTAATCATTTTATGAAAGAATTGAAATTGATAGATATATGGAGAGAAATGAAACCACAAGTTAAAGCATACTCTTGTTATTCCAATACCTACAAGACATTCTCACGTATAGATTATTTTTTGATCTCCACAGAATTAAGGTCCAAGATTCAAAACTGTTTTTATGATAACATCGTGATCTCTGATCATGCACCCTGTTGTCTAATATATGTAGATAAGAAATTGACAAAGGAACCAGGTAGATGGCAATTTCAGCATAAATGGCTTCAGGATGAGGAATTTGTTAAATACATAGAAAAACAGATAGATGAGTTCTTTGACATCAATACTACACAAACATCAGCATGTGTAAAGTGGGAGGCTTTCAAAGCTTTTATTAGGGGACATATTATTAGTTATACAGGTTCAAAATCTAAGAAGACTCGAGAGGAGAGAGTCCAATTGGAACATAAAATAAAAATTCTTCAAGAAAGAGTATATGCAGGAAGAGATCCAAGGTTGGAAAACGAATTACTGATTTTGAGAGCTGAATATGACAAAAAATCAGCGAATAGAGCTGCCTCGAATCTTCTAAGATTGAAACAATCTTTTTATGAACAAGGTGAAAAATCAGGAAAGTTATTGGCATGGCAGATTAAACAATTAGAATCTAAAACACCAATTACCAGTATTATAAGTAACGGACAGGTAGTTATAGATCCTTTAGAAATTAATAGAGCCTTTAGAGATTACTATGAAAAATTATATGATACCAAAAATGAATCTGACTTAACAAAACTACATGGGTTTTTGAACGAACTGTTTATACCGTGTATTCCAAATGAAAATAGGGAGATACTGGAGTCTAAAATTAGTCAAGAAGAAGTTGGACTAGCTATTGATAATATGAAATCAGGAAAAAGTGCAGGACCAGATGGTCTTCCAGTTGACCTTTATAAAAAATTTAAGAATAAATTAACAAAACCTTTTTTGGAAATGGTTTTAGAAGCATTTCAAAATAGTAATTTACCATCATATATGAATAATGCCTTAATTATACTGTTGCCAAAACCAGGTAAGCCCTCTAATAAATGTGAAAATATGAGACCAATAAGCCTATTAAATGCCGACCTTAAGATAATCTGTAAAATTTTAGCAAGACGAATACAAGAAATTTTACCAAATATTATTAATCGAGATCAGAATGGCTTTATAAAGGGAAGACAAGGCTTCCATAATGTAAGAAGACTATTTAATATTATTTATTCTAATAAAGAAGCACCGGATACAGCTCTCTTATCACTGGATGCCGAAAAAGCCTTTGATAGAGTTGAATGGCTCTTTCTTTTTGAAGTCTTACAAAGGTTTGGACTTGGAAATAATTTCATAAAATGGGTTCAGATAATATATAATAATGCTACTGCAGAAATCCTAACAAATAACAATATTTCAAAATCAATAAAAATCAATAGAGGATGTCGACAAGGCTGTCCACTTTCACCTTTACTGTTTACTATGGCAATTGAACCTTTAGCGATGGCGATACGTCTACAGTCACAAATATATGGAATTAAAGTTGGACCAACAGAACATAAAATCTCCCTGTATGCCGATGACATAATTTTGTTTATGTCGAATCTTAAAAAATCAATTCCGACCTTGTTGAATTTAATAAAGAATTTTGGGGAAATATCAGGATATAAAATAAATAAAACTAAATCTTCAATATTAATGCTAAATGAGACCCAGAGAAATTACCCAGCCCCAGAGGTAAATCAATTCAATGTTGTAAATCAGTTTAAATATTTAGGAATCCAAATTGTGCCTAAGCTAGAATCAATCGCCAGTGTCAATTATGAAGCCTTAATGACAGATATTGATGAGTTACTTCAGAGATGGATGTCACTACCAATGTCGATGATCGGGAGAATTAATATACTTAAAAGTAATATCTTACCTAAAATACTTTATTTATTTCAATACATTCCCTTACCACCACCTTTAGATTTATTCTCAAGAATTAAAAAAAAGTTAGTGGAATTTATATGGAACAACAGGAGGGCTAGATTACGTCTGTCTTTATTATATTTACCATTTGATCGTGGAGGTCTGAAATGTCCAAATTTTATGTTGTATTATTGGTCGGCACAACTGAGGTCTATGACATATTATTTTTCATCAAATGATCTCCCTCACTGGACTGAAATGGAATCATACAATTTACCTTTACCTCTTCCCATATTCATATACTCAGATTCGGCAAAAAAATTACAAAAACAAGTTAAAAATCCATTTGTAAAGCATATGATCAAAATATGGTGTGAAGCTAAAAACTATTTAAAAGAACCACAGTTATTGTCACAATTTAGTCCAATATGGGGTAATCAATATTTTAAACCAGGGAGAGCGGACGCTGTATTTAAAGTATGGAATTTAAAAGGGATACAAAAGATTCAGGATTTATATTTGCCATGTGCAGAAAACATAATGTCTTTTGAAGAGCTGAGGATCAAATTTAATCTCAATAGAACACATTTTTTAAAATATCTTCAACTTAGAAACTTTATTCGATCAAATCAAAATAAAGCTCTCACTCGACCTATCTATTCATCCTTGGAAAAAATGTTGATGAAAGATAGTAAAAGAAAGGGTATTATTTCAGAGTTTTATAACTCATTGACACTATTTTCAAGTGAAAATTCACTGAAAAGATTAAACTACTGGAAAGAAGATCTGCAAACTGAAATTTCAGAGGAACAATGGGAATTGGCTTGTACAGAAGCTCAAACCAAATCAATAAATGTACGCCTTAAATTGATACATTTCAAATGGTTAATGCGGATGTATGTTACACCGGAGGAGTTAAATAGATATAACAAAAATATACCAGATACATGCACAAAGTGCATGGAAAGTAAAGGAACTCTATTTCATTGTGTATGGGAATGTAGATTAATAAGAATGTTTTGGGAAGAGGTGAGGGTAACAATTGAAAAAATATTTATCCTTTTTTTTTTTTCCTTTGAAAGACAAAAGTAAAATAGAAAGATGTCTTTACCTTCTTTACATGTTTCAACTGCACTGCAGCCTTCATCAGATGAAGGCTTCATCAGATGAAGGCTGCAGTGCAGTTGAAACATGTAAAGAAGGTAAAGACATCTTTCTATTTTACTTTTTGTCTTTCAAAGGAAAAAAAAAAAGGATAAATAATTAAAGAAGACAAAATGAACCTGTTTGACGTAATTGAAAAAATAATCTCAAA
Source organism: Pholidichthys leucotaenia (assembly GCA_020510985.1). Lineage (NCBI taxonomy): Eukaryota > Metazoa > Chordata > Actinopteri > Cichliformes > Pholidichthyidae > Pholidichthys > Pholidichthys leucotaenia. Next base: position 189,947,516 of record CM035836.1, read on the forward strand.
ACAAATCATATTGAATCCTGAACTGTTTTTGTTGGGTCTGTACCCAGAAAAGCATAATTTTAATAAAAGTGAAAGAACATTCATAGACCTCAGTTTGCTTAATGCCAAAAAATGTATTGCACTATTATGGAAAAAGAGTCATAGACCAGATGTGACTCAGTGGTTAAGACAGATGTTAACAAACCTTCCATTAGAAAGAATAACATATATACTGAAATCAAAGGAAATTGTGTTTGAGAATATATGGAGACCTTTTATTGATTATGTAAAAAATTTAAACATAACTCTTGAAGAAGAAGGTGAATGATGTGTGTGGACCTTGTAAATTCCAAACTGGTGAACATAATATGTATACTTATGTATTGGATTGTCTAGACTAAACAGAGGAGCATTGTTGAAGATTTGATTTTGTTGGTGGTTGTTGGTGTTTCTTAGTGCATTTTTTTTTTTTGTAGTACTTTAGTGTTAGTGTTTGATTGTTTGTATCATGTTTGTTAAAAAAAAAGGTTCAATAAAGATATTGTGGAAAAAAACAAAAAACAAATAGCCCATTGGTATATACACAGGTATGGTAGTGGCTTCACGAGTGGTACTATGTATATAAGAGTGCGGAGTGCAGAACACAGAGTAAAATAGCCCAAGGATATGGAAAATATGTACAGTAGTGATTATATGGATGGGTCAATATACCTGAAAGTTAGGAGTGCAAAGACAGGTGAGTTATAGTGATAGTTAAAAGTTTCTCGGTTCTGTGCATGTGAGCGTTTAGAGTGATGGCGGTGGGGCCTCTGACTGTTTGCAGTTTGGATGGCCCAGGGGAAGAAACTGTTATTCAGTCTGGAGGTGTGCGACCTGATCGTTCTGAGCGGTCGTCCAGAGGGAAGCAGGTTGAACAGGTGGTGGGCGGGATGTGAGAGGTCTCCTGTGATGGCTTTGGTCCTTCTGAGACAACAGGCTCTGGAGATGTCTTCCAGGGAGGACAGAGGGCTGCCGATAATTTTTTGGGTGGCATTGATGACCCTCTGCACAGCCTTCCTGTTCTCGGCCGTGGAGCCGATGTACCACACTCCCAGACAGTCCCTGATGTGCTTGGACACCAATAGCTCAAAACATTTCATGACTACAGACGTGAATGCTATGGGTCTGTAGTCATTCAGGCTGTCAATTGTGGCCTTTTGGGGGATGGGGAAGAAGGTGGAAGCCTTGAGGCAGGAGGGGACGGGGGTGTGCATCAGGGAGAGGTTGAACAACTTGGTGCGGATCCCTGCCAGCTGGTCTGCACATGTTTTGATCACCGCTCCTTGAATGCCGTCTGGGCCAGCAGTTCTGCGAGGGTTCACTGCTCTCAGTTGCCTCCTCACCTCATGCACCTGAAGAGAAAGGGGGGAGGGGGGAGAGAGGGGATGAGGGGGGACAGGTTTGGGGGGGAGGTGTGCTCAAACTGGGCAAAGAAGCTGTTAAGCTTCTCTGCCAGAGTGAGGCTGCTGTCTGATGTTGGGGGGCCCTGCCCCGGTAGTTGGTGAGGGCCTGGATGCCTCTCCACATCTGTCAGGGGTTGTTGTCTGTGAGGAAGCCCTCCACCTTCCTCCTATAGGTGTTTTTAGTGAGTTTTATGCCCCTCCTCAGGTTAGCTCTGGCAGTGCTGTACAGAGAGCTGTCCCTCTGTCTGAATCTGAGTTGTGGGCCCTGATCAGAGCCTGGAATTCACTCGAAATACCCAGATGTGTTTGGTGACTGTCACATTTTCTACACAGCATTTGATGCAGAAAAGGACCAATTCGATGTAGGTCCAGGTCCTGCTGTTCAAAGATTCTCCAGTCAGTGCAGGCAAAGCAGTCTTGTAGCTGGAGAAGAGCGTTTTCAGGTCAGGTTTTAATTGTTTGTTTGGTAGGGGGGAACTCTTCCTAAGGGGGGTGTAGGCAGCAATCAGAAACAGGGAGAAGTGGTCTGATTGTCCAAGGTTGGGGAGGGGGGTGGCTCTGTCAGCGTGCTGACAATGTGGTGGAGGTTGTTGAGTGATAAGCTAACGTTAGCATCAGGAGAAATGTAAATGGATGTTAAAATTACTGGTGTAAGCTCGCAGGGGAGATAAAATGGCCTACACAGGAAGGACGTGGCCTCTAAGTCTGGTGAACAGTGGCTATGAGTTATTCTGCTGTTATTACACCAAGTCTGAAGCACATAAGCACAGAGCTCTCCCCCTCTTCCCTTACCAGAATCGGCGTTGCGGACCGAACGGTGTGTAATTCGGCCAGGTAATTCCACAGTGGTAGGTGGGATGCATTCATTCAGCCATGCCTCGGTCACAATCAGAATACAACAGTCCCAGACGTAGTGATTATGGGCAATCTCTGTGTGCAGCTCATCCATTTTGTTGGTGAGGGCTCTGGTGTTGGTGAGGAAATTTTTTTTTTTTTTTTTTTTTTTTTTTTGTTACTTATTTGTACCCGTAGGTAGACTTGGTTTGCAGTCTGGTGACAAGCCACCGGCTGCTGGTCGCTGCGTGCGCGAGCGCCCTAAACCTACATGTTTTTGGTGTGCGGGAGGAAACCGGAGAAATCCCGGAGTAAACCCGCGCAACACGGGGAGAACATGCAAACTCCACACAGCACACTGTTGGTCGGGGGCTGGGATCAAACCCACGATCTCATGATCCCCGCGGTCCCCCGGCCGAGGGTAAAACTGTGCTGCCACAGTGCTAAACCACTGCGCCACCGTGCAGCCCAATTGAAGTTGGAGGAAACAGTGGCTTGGAGCAAAGTTTGCGCAGCTGGGCACAAAACCCAGCCCTGCAGCCTTGTTTCTGCTTCCTCTCCCATCGTCTACGCCATTTGTGGGGCATAACGAACCACGGAGTGCCCGAAGGTCTAGCAATCTCTTCAGGGATGTGATGGAAATTACTTGAATGAGCACTGGAGATGTCAGAGGTAAGTTGGCAACCAATGCCTATAAGTTCCTGGCGGCTGTAGGTAATTAGTCCGTCACAGAAGGAGCATAGAAAAAGGCAGAAAAGACACAAAGACGAACGTACTAGTCCGGAGCATCTAGCCGCTGCGTTCACACGTGCCGCCGTCTTGTTACCCTTTGTTCTTTTTTATGATCACACTCAGTATCTGTAACAGACATTTTCACATATGCAAATTTTTGTAAAGAGGCTCAAGTTGGCGTGTGAAGACAGTATGACCACACAACACATGCTCAGCAGTGTTCAATTACACCAAGCAGTCTTTGTCATTATTTGAAGGAATATATCCTCTTTTAAAAAGTCACAAAATCCTGACAAAAAGATTGAACGGCTGGTGGTGGATCATCTCAATGGCCTGCAGGAGGTGCCCATTGATGCCCTGTGATGTGTAGTGGTTATGCGGGTACAAATATTAATGATTATTTTGGTGGGAATGAAGATTTCTCTTCATTACCAGCACACATAAGCTCGTTGGGGCACCAGTCCAGAAAGAATGGACATTTTTTTTTAATAATTCAATATTGGTACCAGAGATGAATCAATCCCAAATATTCATGAATTCTCTGCGTTAATCTCTATGTTAAGCAGAAACTTTAATGTACCTTTTACAGTTTAATGATAACACTCAGCTTAGATAAGGTATTGCATTCAAGTGACTTTTAAGGCAATGTGAAATGATCAACAAGTATCAAACATGACATTCGACTTTCTGAGAATTTACCAACTGGACTTATTACCCACGTGATAAAAGGATGTATGATGCATACAATACACATGATACAGACATAATTCACACATTAAAATGGATTATTAATACTGTATAGCAACTACATTATAAGTATTGTTTATAAATTCTTAGGCAAAACTTAGGTTTCTGTTTATGGCTCATTTCATCATTAGGATTCATCCAGTGAAACAGATGGTGAGCCTTCCCACCAGGAACTAGGGAGAAGGAAATACAAACATTCCCTGTGGACACTGGACAGTTCTGCTATACTCAGTGGTGTGGTAGGCCCAGTATCAGCAAACACCCTCACACTCAGTCCCAATACCCCCCCACCCCACCGGAACTTTACACTCCCCTGACTTTTTCTTCTTCATATATCCCAGGAACTGTGAAGTAATGCATACTTTTTGGCTTTTCCTTACGCTTTGGACCTATTTTGACATACCTAGCTCTTGTTCTCTAATCGTATATTGATGGCTGTTGTGTAGGAAATATTCCTGCTGTGAAAAGTGTTTTGTAAAATGAACCTGGTATTTTTGCTGTGAACTGTGAATAAGGCAACTTGAGTTGAGGTCGATTTACACAAAATTCAGGTTACAAGGGTGCTCCCGATTAGAAACATATTTACCCAATTTAAAACAATACTTACCTGAATTAGAAAATTATTCACAAAATGGGTTGTGTTTACTCTTGTAGCAGGAGGCAGTGATGGGACATCAAATGGATCCGAATGAGTCCATGACGTGGAACAATGGAAATTATCTGCCTGCAAATAATTTCTTCCTAAAACCACGCTGCTCTTTGAAGCCGTGACCAACAGGAGCTGAACGAATGGTGTGGCTGGCTTCTTTGATCCCAACTTTGTCAGTATGGGTCAGAACGTGATTTCAGAGGAATCAAACGAGTTCCAGTAGTGCCTAGGTTGTTCAAAGTCCGATCAGAGTCACAAAACTTGAAGAAAAATTTCAGGCCACAAAGTCCTAGTTCTTCCGATATCGTGGTAATTGAGTGAGAATATGTTTTAGTTAAATGTGAGGAAAATCAAAATCAGTCCTCTTGGCACTGTGATTTAAGGAAAAGAAATAAAGATAAACTTAAAAAAATGTAAAGAATATGTATAGGAAGAGAGAAAAACAGAGTTTTACTTCAGGCAAGAGATATGAGGTTTGAACTCAAGAGAAATAAAAAACTAACTCTAACTAAAAAAAACTGGGAGTTTTCCAACTTTTAAAGCAGGGGTCACCAACCTTTTTGAAACCAAGAGCTACTTCATGGGTATCGAGTCATGTGAAGGGCACCAGCTTGACACACTCCTCTAAAATAACAAATTGTGTGTGTGTGTGTGTGTGTGTGTATATATATATATATATATATATATATATATATATATATATATATATATATATATATATATATATATATATATATATATAAATAAATAATTATCAATAACTTAGAGTGGGTAACAGACAAGATCAATATTCAACACTTTATTTTTATTAATCTCAGCAATTGTTCAGATGATCCCTTCTACATTTCATAAAAAAATGTCCAGTTTTCACCAGTCCCTTTTAACCATAAAAAACTAAACCCTTTTAATTCATGAACTATGTTGAACCATGTTTGAAAAAGTTATGCAACATTTAAGAAAAATCAACTTTCATATTAAATAAATCTTATCACATTTTTAACTGAACAAATCTGCTGCATTTCTGCTCAAAATCTGTTACATTTAATAAACACACTTTTGTGTGTTCTTCTTCACTGGAATTATATCCATACAGTTCTTGCCAAGAATCATGCTTGAGCAACCAGCGCTGTCCTTTCATGAGAAGAAACTAAACAAGCACTGAGAGTGCTTATATGCACGGTGGCGCAGTGGTTAGCACCGCGGCAGCAGTTTACTCTCGGCGGGGGGATCGCGGGGATCGTGGGTTCGATCCCCGGCCAACAGTGATCTGTGTGGAGTTTGCATGTTCTGGTGGTGCATGTTCTCATTTTTCATGCAAAAACATGCAGGTTAGGGAGTTAAGGGGCGCTTGCGCACGCAGCGGCTGGTGACTTGTCACCGGACTGCAGAACAAATCTACCTACAGGTACAAGATAAGTCCAAAAAAAAAAAAAGAGTGGGTAGTGAAGTGGCGCTTCGCCATCGCCCCGCAAATGAAATACATGCAGCTTCCTCTCACGGTAGTAAAAAAGAACTCTTCCTCCCACTCACTTTGAAAATGTCTTTTTTTTGCCATGTTTTTGGGCTTGGAAACCGCACTGCGCTCACCATCTTAACTGCCCGCTAGCTAAGCTTACGCTCCACAAGCGCGAAGGTTTTGTCATGCGCACAATACTGACCTTTGAACTAGGTCAGAGTTCACCTTAACTTTACGTATAATAAACATATTTTCTTTTTTTTTTATTTTTAACACATTGTCATTTTAAAATCTATATAAATGCAAGTGTGATTTTAAAAAATATAAAAAATATAAAATAAAAAATAGCGGCAGAAAAAATTACATCTGCAGCTCACTTGCGAGTTGTGCTATTTTTAGAACAGGCCTGCGGGCGACACATGTGGTCCCTGCGGGCGACATGGTGCCCGCGGGCACCGCGTTGGTGACCCCTGTTTTAAAGTGAGCGATTTCCAAAAGAAAAAACTTGACTGGCAGTAAAGAGAACCAATTACATTTGAAAACTGGAGACAGAGATGGACTTCACTTCTTGTCTAATTAGGAAAGGTTTCTTTGTCTGAAACTGACCAATAGAATGAGAAAGATGTCACCATGAACAAGACTAGTTGGTGATCTGCTGTTTCAAGCTAGATGGACTAGGGTTTGCAACAGAGTTGGATGGATAAGCTGGAATTCATTATATATATTATGGCGGCACATGGGGAAAGCATAATTGTGTAACATCTTAGACAAGAACAAAGAGCAGAGGTTCCCTGGTGAGATAACAGGGAGGTGTGAAGGATGAATGCAGTGTGACCTTTTGTGTGTTAGAAACTTCTGGAGGAATGGTAAAGGATTAAGGGAGTGAATGCAATGTGACCTTTTGTGTGTTAGAAGCTTCTAGAGGAATGCCATAGTATTTAAGAGAAGAGTCTTTGCTGAGATGTCATTCTGTCTGTGCTTCTTGTGTGAGATATGTAATAAATCGCCTGAACCAAATCCGCCTCTTTATTTACACGCTCCACACTGGTGACCCAAGACGAATCATGGAACACGATGGAAGATCCCCGGAGCCAACCTCGATGGGAACCCCCAGCCACGCATGTGCTGTTGCGATCAAGCTACCGGATTTTTGGCAGCACAACCCGCGCTCCTGGTTCCACCTAGTCGAGGCGCAGCTCGCCCTCCGGGAGATATCGGCGGATGACACAAAGTTCCACTATGTGGTCGCAACGCTCGACGCCCGCACAGCTCAGCACGTAGAGAGCCTGCTCGATCAGCCACCAACCGACGACAAGTACGGCGCGCTGAAGGCTGCGCTCATCCAGCACTACACACTCTCGGATGGTGAGAGAGCAGAGAGACTCCTGACGCGGACCGGGTTGGGAGACGGGTCGGCCATAGACCTTATGGAGAAGATGCTGAGGTTAAAGGGCACAGACGATGACCACTTTATTTTTACCCACCTCTTCCTCCGGAACTTTCCGTCAGCGGCGAGAGCGACCCTGGCCAATTCCATATTGCTGGCCAAGCGGGATTATCGTGCGCTAGCCCGGGAAGCAAACTGGATCATTGTCGCCACCAGGGAGTTCACGACCATTGCGGCAGCGACGGAGCTCGGTGCGACGACCGGAGGAGGCGAGGAGCCATCGACGGCAGCAGCAGAGCCACCGACAGCAGCAGCAGCGGGGGCCAAAGATTGCGAGGGAGACACGCTTTGTTTCTACCACCGCCGCTTCGCAGAGAGGGCACGCAAATGTATACCACCATGCCAATTCAAGCGACTCAAGAAATGCCAAGACCGGGGGTCGGTAGCAGCCGCGACCCTCGGGGAGGAGAACAAGCTGCTCTACTTGACGGACGCACGCTCAGGGAGGCATTTCCTCGTGGACACCGGCGCCCAGAAGAGTTTCATCCGGCCGACCTACCCTGACCAGCTGGCAGGATCTAGCGGCCCCGAGATGGCAGCAGCAAACGGCTCGGAGATTAAGACCTTTGGTGAGAGGACTCTACTCTTGTCTCTACACGGCCGTACATTTGAGTGGACTTTTGTCATAGCAGCATTGAATTTCCATATACTGGGGGCTGATTTTTTGTGTGCACATGGTTTGTTGGTAGATGTTGCTAACAGACGCCTAGTTAATGCACTGTCCTTTGACTCTCTCCCCTGTATAGCTCGAGTGACCCGGCCAACAGCACAAGCCAACGTCACAGCTACATGCGGTAAGTTCCACACACTGCTCACTCAGTTCCCAGCACTCACTGTCCCGACGTTTTCGGCAGCCATCACTAAACACGGGGTGGAGCATTTTATCACCACCACCGGGCCGCCCATTTTTTGCAAGACCTCGGCGCTTGGACGCAGCTAAACTGGCCATAGCACGCGAGGAGTTCGCCAACCTGGAGAGGTTGGGCATCATCAGGCGCTCAAACAGCCCATGGGCTTCCCCGCTACACATGGTCCCTAAAGCTGAGGGTTCGTGGTGACCTTGCGGGGATTTCCGCAGGTTGAACAACGCCACAGCGCACGACCGCTACCCAATTCCTCACATTCAGGATTTTTCCGTTCACCTGGCAGGAGCGCACGTTTTAACTAAAATAGACCTGGTCCGCACTTACCACCAAATCCCAGTGCACGCTGAGGACATACCCAAAACAGCGGTAATAACTCCGTTCGGTTTATTCGAGTTTTTGCGCATGCGATTTGGGCTTAAAGGGGCTGCACAGACGTTCCAACGCACGATGGATGCAGTGCTGCGTGATCTCCCTTTCGTGTTCATCTACCTGGACGATATCTTGGTAGCCAGCGCGTCTGAAGACGAACACAAAACCCACCTCACGACGATTTTCCGGAGGTTGGAAGAGCACGGGTTAATAATCAACCCAGCGAAATGTCAGTTCGGGGTGACGTGGATTGATTTTTTGGGGCGCCGCGTCTCTCCCAAAGGAGCGGTCGCGCTGCCTGACAAAGTGCGCGCGGTAGTGGATTTTCCCCGGCCGCAAACGGTCAGGGCGCTACAAGAATTTTTGGGAATGGTGAACTTTTATAACCGTTTCCTTCCCCGCACAGTGCAGCTCATGCAACCACTGTACGCCGCGCTCAAAAAACAGAAACCCGCGGATAAGATCGAATGGACCCCGGAGCGAGAGCGGGCGTTCTCGGAAGTCAAAGCAGCCCTGGCAAACGCTGCATTGCTGGCACATCCAGACCCAACGGCCCGCATAGCGCTCACCACTGATGCTTCAGATATGGCCATAGGGGCGGTCGTGGAGCAGCGCGTAGCCGGGGCTTGGCAGCCGCTCGCCTTTTTCAGCAGGACTTTGCGCGACAGTGAACGTAAATACAGCGCGTTCGACAGGGAGTTGCTGGCTCTCCACTTGGCCATTCGCCACTTCCAGTTCTGGCTGGAAGGGTGCAGTTTCACCGCATTCGTTGACCACAAGCCACTAACATTCGCGATGGCCAAGGTTTCAGAACCGTGGTCGGGCCGGCAGCAGAGACAGCTGGCCGCGATCTCAGAGTTTACTACTGATATTCAGCATGTGTCGGGTAAACTGAATGTAGTGGCAGTCTGCCTCTCGCGTGCCGTGGCGGCCCCGGTCTGCATGGGGATAGATTACACAGCCATGGCCGCGGAGCAGATTAGTGACGCGGATGTGCGCGCGCTCCAGTCTCGACCAACAGGGTTAAGGCTGGAGAGCAGGGTGCTGCAAGACGGCATGCCCCCCCTAATCTGCGATGTCTCCATGGGGTGCCCGCGTCCCGTGGTCCCGGCCGCGTGGCGTCACCGCGTGTTTGACTCGATTCATTCTTTGGCGCACCCGGGAGTGCGCGCGTCGGTCAAAATGGTAGGGGAGAAATTCGTGTGGCCGAGCCTTCGCAAACAAGTGAAATAGTGGGCGGCAGCCTGCGTGGCGTGCCAACGAGCCAAAGTACACAGACACACGAAGGCTCCCTTGGAGCCGTTTCGTATTCCGGCTAAGAGGTTCGACCATGTTTACGTGGACCTCGTGGGCCCCCTCCCGCCATCACAGGGGTGCACGCACCTCCTGACAATGGTGGACCGCACCACGCGCTGGCCGGAAGCAGTTCCGCTGGCCGCAACCACAGCCGAGGAGGTGGCGCGCGCATTTTTAACAGCATGGGTGGCGCGTTTTGGAGTCCCGTCGGACAGTATGTCCGACAGAGGCCCTCAATTTGTTTCCGAACTCTGGTCAACAATGGCCCGCAGCCTGGGTGTCACAATTCACCGCACAACCACGTACAATCCACAGGCTAATGGGTTATGCGAACGTTTTCATAGATCATTGAAAGCGGCTCTCAGGGCTTCACTGACGGATGCAAATTGGGTAGACAAGCTACCGTGGGTTTTATTGGGGTTACGTTCTGCGCCTAAAGAGGATCTGGAAGCTTCCCTGGCTGAACTCGTTTTTGCGCAACCACTTCGGCTGCCCGGGGAGTTTCTGCCAGATAATCCCATGCCGGGCAGCTCCCTGTCGCAGCTGTTGCAGCGTAGCATAGACACAGGCATGCTGCCGGGCCCTGCCCACCACAGTTTTCCGTGTGTTTTTGTGCCTAAAACTTTGAAAAACGCGGAGTTCGTGTTTGTCAGACACGACGCCCACCGCCCTCCATTGCGACCACGCTATGATGGACCGTTCAGAGTGCTGGAAACAGGGCATAAGCATTTTTCGCTAGATTTGGGGGGTAGGAGGGAAAAGATTGGCCTAGATAGACTCAAACCCACTTTCATGGTGGCGGACGAGCAAGTGCTGTTGGCGAGGGTCCCTCGGCGTGGAAGACCCCCATGGGGAGCTCCCCAGAGAAAAGATTCCCCAGAACACCCACACGGACAGACAAAAAGTTTTCACCCCCAAACATCAACCCCCCAGCTTGACAGCGCCGCAGAGGCGGTGAACCCTGGTTACAGCAGATACGGGAGAAGACTGAAGCCCAAGCAGCATGTGGATTGATGTTTAATGGTTCTATCACAGCATACGGACTGTTATTCTTTTGTTCTATCCAATATGCTCGGGGGCGGGGGGGTGGTATGGCGGCACATGGGGAAAGCATAATTGTGTAACATCTTAGACAAGAACAAAGAGCAGAGGTTTCCTGGTGAGATAACAGGGAGGTGTGAAGGATGAATGCAGTGTGACCTTTTGTGTGTTAGAAACTTCTGGAGGAATGGTAAAGGATTAAGGAAGTGAATGCAATGTGACCTTTTGTGTGTTAGAAGCTTCTAGAGGAATGCCATAGTATTTAAGAGAAGAGTCTTTGCTGAGATGTCATTCTGTCTGTGCTTCTTGTGTGAGATGTGTAAAAAATCGCCTGAACCAAATCCGCCTCTTTATTTACACGCTCCACAATATAATATATGAGTTAAGGCTTTGAGTGTGACTGTCACCGAATTGCGACATAACTCCTAGTGGTCAAGAGTAGTAAAGATTTTTTGTCAATAAAATAATTCAGATTTCCAAGGCTATAACTTTAAAGTAGTAGATAATAGCTTACTGTCAATTAGAAAGATGTAAAATATGATCCAAAGTTTCAGATAGGAGTGATTTTACGCATCTACAGTGGTACCTCTACTTACGAACGTCTCTACATATGGAATTTTCAGGTTACGAGACGCCTCAACGGGAAAATATTGCCTCTAGTTACGAACGAAATTTCAGGATACGAAAGGCAAAAAAGTACGCGCTCCTCGCAGCTTCCGTAGTTTACCGAACGTAAACATACCTGTAGCTGCTCTGCCATTGGCTATCGCCTAGCATCTTCCTGGTATCCCATTGGCCATGAAGTTTTTTTTTTTTTTTCCAAAACTTTATGCGTTTGGTTGATCTCGCCAAAGAATATGGCCGTAATACATCAACGATCAGCACGGTATTAAAACAAAACGAAGCACTTACAAGCCGACAAAAGCAAACGTCCTTGGATCAGAACATGAACCAAAGAAGGCAAAAGGTGACGACGTCGACGACGATAGCAGTTAAAGGGTAAATGAACATAATTTTTATTATTCTTTCTCTTTTATTATTCTCTTTTATTATTCTTTCTCTCATTTTAAACTCTCATTTTATGTTTATTGTGCAGTAATCTAATTGTAACATGTATTTGTTACATGTTTTGATGCGTTTTTACGATTTATAAAAAATTTATGCCCGAATTTTGGGGGCTTGGAACGGATTACGGCATTTACATGTAAAACGCGCCTCTACTTACGAATTTTTCACATTATGAGAATTCTTCCGGAACAAATTAAATTCGTAAGTAGAGGTACCACTGCAATTTGCCTAATGCCGCGGCAGCTATATTGAAATACATAACTCAGTCAAAAGCGGACTTTGGACATATTAACACAAAGAATGGTTCAGTCTTTTGACACCGTTTTTTTGTAGAGGGGTACGTTATCATCTTATCATCAAAGTATATGAACAAGAAATCAGTACAATGTTAAAAAAAACAAAGAAATTTGTTACTTACAGGCAACTAAGGGGACTCGTTCGCTGCCGTGATCATTGCGTTTTCACCCATCGTGGTTGTTATTTTGCGTTCTGTCGGTCATTTACGCTCTCTACACATCTACAAAATCTTATGATTTACCCACATAAATTTCGCTTGTATCCCGCGGCTATTTTCTGTGTACGAAGCCGTCTAAGTGACGGTGCATGATGATGGATCGTGGCCATATTGGCTTTCTGAGCTAAAAGAAGGGAGTACAGGAAAAGGAAATAAGGAATTCTTCTTCTTTGGTGTATTACATGTCAGCCATGATTCCTCCAACGCGTCTGCCACCTTCTGAACTGACACGATCAGTACAAGTCATCAGTATAGCTGGGGAGTAAAGGGATGTCAGAATTAGTTGACAGGCACAGCGCTGCACTCTGCCACTAGGGGCATGTGAAATCTCACACTCAAAGGGTTCAAATTAAAACTTCAGTGATTCATGACTACTTTTCATTATTACTACGATAAACATGCATATCCATAAAATGCAATTTCATAGTGGCATGCAGCAAATATAATTTTCTTGTGACATACTGTACTTTTCAAACATAAAATACATTCAAGCTATTGATTTATGAAACACTTCAAACCAGAATTGTCCATCGGAGTCCAGTCACAACTTTCAGTGAGTTCTGAGAAGTATCTTCTAAAAAGCGAGAATCTTAAGGATAAAAAGGTTAATTTCCTGTGGGATCCTTGTTAATTCCCTTTTCCCTTTGGGGGCACTGTTGGACTTTTACAGTTTTGAGAGAAAAAAATGAGATGGTCTGGTGAATCTCAGACAGGTATCCCATTGTAAAAGTGCCAGTCTTGGATCTCTTTTGTCAGATTGATGTTAGGGAAGTTAAAACCAGTTCCTGTTTTATGGCCGATGGCATAGGTTTCCAGACTGTGGCCTTCCTGTGTGTTGGGGGTTTTACGATAAGGGTCTGAGTTTCAAGACTTCCTCTCCAAGGAAAAAAGATGAATTTTAATTCCAAACCAGCTGATGACGCTACAGATGTGTCATCAATTTTACTTTTACTGACTTGTTTGTGTTAGGATTAGGCATTAAAGTGATTTGGTTAAGGTTTGGAAAAGATTGTGAATCTACTTTAAAGATGTCCTTTACAACTGTACCAATCCACACTTACTCTGTTGGCTGTAGGTTGCTGATTTCAGACAAGTATATCCAGCTGATGGTGTTTCACAATAAAAGCACGTAATAGAAGCAACCATTCTGAAAATTGAATTGTTATAGAGGGGTTTTGTGATGGTCAAAAAAAATTCACACTATTTCAGACTTCGGTCATGTCTGTGAATCCAGCATTTATAGCACAGGCTACTAATTTTAAATTCAGCAGAAATTCAAGGATTATTTCTCATTTTTCAGGATAATTAAGGCGTTGATTTTAGATAATCACATTTTAGACTTTTTATGGACCTGCAGACACTAATGAGGTGGCTGTTTTTTCATCGTTTGTGTTCTTATGGAGAAATTCTCACCACATGAACACAAATTAATCTGTCCACACAGAATTAAACTCTCTATTTTCCTTTGTGATTTTACTTTTTCTGGGTTTGTCCATGTCTTACTGAGGGTGGGGGAGGATAAGCAGGAAGCTGCTGGGCTCTCTGTGCTCTTCATATGCATGGAGAGGCTGAACAGCTGTCTGTGCATATGAGCTGCTGTTGGATGTTGTCATATCCGGCTCTAGGGAGCCGGGCAATCAGAGCCAGGGACAAGCCAGTGAGTCGAGATGTTTTATTCTGGGTAAGGGATAAGGGATGAGGAGAGCACAGACACTCATACAGACGTACATTCTCAGGCTGCACAGCGCAGGGGTAGGTAGCTCGTACCGGACGTGGGGGTAACAAGACGTGCATACTCACAGCGGGATACAAACACCGGAATGCTGCAAGGGGAGTTGAGGCTGACACCAGACGAAGGGGCTTCAGCCTAGCAGTGCTTATGTCGCAGCCCCGAATGATCGAAGCTGCTCCTCTTTATACTCATTAACAGCGCCCCAGCTGATGAGGATTAATTGGCCCCAGCCGTCCCGTGACACTGACAGCTGGGAACCAGCTGAGGCACTGCCCAATGAGAGGCAGGGATAAAAGGAGCATGGGCTGAGCGCCGAGCCGGCGTCTCACCCCATGGTGACAGAGCCTCCCCCTCACGGTCGGGCTCCCGAACGACCAGGAACATCCCAGCCCCCCCCCCCTTCCCCACCTAGGGTGGGCGGAAGGGAGGCAGGACCGGAGGGGAAGATGCAAAGGGAAGGACAAAAAAAAAAAAACAATAGACCAATGTAGGGCAGCAGGGCAGAGAAAAAAAACCCCAAATACAATACCCTACAACACAGGGAAAAGGATTAACCCAGAGCACAGTTAGGGAGAAAACTGAGTTAGGACACAGGTAGGGAAAATACCAAATATGACTACAGACAGCATACAAATAACGTATAGATCGGGGCAAAAAAAGAAAACCAAAAACCCACCAAAAAGGTGGCAGGAATGAATAAAGCAATCACAGAGTATAGTTAAGGGGAACAAAACACACTACTCCATAATGCACCAACAAGACAAAGGTCAGGACAAAAAATGATGAAAAACGCTGTGCATGGATACTAAAGAAAACAAAACACACAGCACTGAATATATAAAAGATCACCTAAAGAAACAGAGGTGACAAGGACAAATGGGTAATAATGAAGTACGGTTAAGTGGGAATGAAACACATTACTTCAAACAATAACAAACACAGTCAATGTTAAAGTCGGGGCTAGGGAAGGCCCCCCACGAGGATAATAAGACAGAATGGAGTGATCACAGAGTATGGTTGAACAGGAAACCACACGCATACTCCATGATGCACCGACGAGGCCAAGGCTAAGGTAAGGATGAATGAAAACGCTGAGTAAAGATAAGAAAATGCAATACACAGCGCAATACATAAGGTGAGTCACCAAGAGGAAAAAAAGGTGACAGGGTAACAGGATAACAATAAGATAAAAATGCTGAGTATGGTTAATAAAAAAAAAACAACACACAGCACAAAAACATATATCCCCTAATGGACAAAGAAACTACACCCGAGTGACTTCAATAATAATAAAAGAAGTAAAGGACACCCGAGGAGACGGCAGGCAGAGTCCAAAACGGCCGGAATTGTTCTGGTAATCTCCCCGCCCATTGTCCAGTTGGCAACCCGGGGAAGAGAAATGTTCGGACGGCGAACTCTGGGCCCAGATCCCAGGAATCCAGTCCAACGGCTGCCGAACCAGGCCGCCCAAAGGCAAACAGACCAGTGGGGGGAAACCAGATCGCCGAACCGAAAGTTTTGCGGGTCGGGTCGTCGACCGCATCACTCAACCACCAGGACCGTTGAGACGGACGAAGGGTCAGAGCGGATCCCGGTGGAAGAGGCTCAGGGGAGAGCCGATGACGAGGGCGGCGGGCCTCAGGGAAACGGCCACCTCCTCACCGGACCTGGACAACACTGGGGCAGCACCCACGTCGGACCCCGATCGGGCCTCAGGCGAACCCACGTTGGACCCCGATTGGGTCTCGGGCGAACCCACGTTGGACACTGCACCAGAACCGACCTCCAACGTTGAACCCGGACCCTCCAGCACCACGAGGAACAGCAACTCCTCGCCGGTGACCCTGGAAGAAGGCTCAGAAGAGAAAACAGAACCGGGATCAGGATCACCGGCAGCGCCAGAACCCGGCGAGACGAGCTCAGACGCAGCGGACGGCTGCACCCTGCTCGTCTCCCCTGGAGATAGGCTGAAGTGCTCAAGGATAAAAAGAGAAAAGAAAGGAGAGCACTCGCCTGATCTCGGGTTCTGACGCCGTCCAGGACTGCGAAGATCCAGGATCCGTCGTCAGGAGGTCGTTGTCAGGCTCCCATCTAGCCGCGTCGGGCCCCGCAGCCAGCACGATGGTCAGCGCAGCTTGAGATCCCTCCAGCTCAGGTAACCCCGCCGACGACCCACTCGGCGTGAAGCCAGAAGAATCTCGTCCCGCTGGACCGAACCGCTCCTCCGTGGAGACCCAGGGACGCTCAGTCATCAGCGTAGACTCCACGCAGCAGTCAGTCCCCCTCCTCCGTCCGCAATGTAGCTGCGGAACCACAGGCCCTCTCCATATCCCACCACGTTGACCCGGAGCCGGGGACCGCTCGGCGGAGAGAGACACAGAGGATGCGGGATTAGGAATACAGGTTACAGCAGGTGGGGAGAGTTCAGGGAGCTGCGAACCCTGAACTTCTCCTCCAGGGATGTGACAGAGCAAATCATTAAGCAGGTGTGAAAAAACAATGACTTGCCTGCCCCCTGGAGGTTGAGCATCGCCTGCTGTAGTGGAATCTGCTTCTTCCTCTCCCCGCCCGGCGATAACGGAGGACCCCCCGGGAATTCGTCTGAGGGTCGCTCGCGTTGTCTCCAGCAGAGAGCTCACCAGGCCGGGATTCCAGGCACACACAGCGGTCAGGAAGCGCGTCGAGGAGGAGGGGAAAACAGCCGGGGTGAGCCAGCCCGAATGTCCAGAAATGACAGCGGGGGAACGAGGCTCAGGGGACGAGGCTGTAGAATCTCCACACTGACGAGGCGAAGGGATGACAGCTGCGTGGGAGGAACGGTCCTGACGATGACCCAGAACTGGATCCGGACGAGGTTCGTGCAGAGGTGACTCGGCGATGTGATGACGACTACTCCCAGGGAACGAAGCGAGGGGGAAACCCAGGATTCGCCGCTCCAGATCGGAGATCGAGACGAGGAAGGCGTCGAGCACGGGAAAGCTTCGTAGCCCTGAAGTCCTCACCATCAATCTCACTGCCGCCGCCACATGCCTGAAGGTGGTGACAGGAAACACAGTAGAGCTCGCGACAGCCACTCGACCCCGGACATAACTGCTGTCAGCTGCGGCTCCTTGAAGGGAATCCCGAGTGACGTGGCGCAGGTCGGGGGGAAGTCCTCTGGTTGGCGTGAACTCCCGGGCTGGAATGGCGGCAGGAACGGGACTCCGAAGGGGGGAAAGACGTCGCCCACTTCGACTCCCTGCCGGGATTTCCATCCACCCCGTGGAGCTTCTCTCGCTGTGTACCTGCAGCGTCTATCCTGGCACTGTCCTCCAGATGGTACAGAGAGTGAGGGTGACAGTCCAGGAGTTCCTCAGCACGGCCCGGATGCCAGCGTCTCGCGTTGGAGGCGTCGTGCAGGGTGAAGAGCGTCCCGTCGACAGCCTCCGAGATGGACCTCAGCTCGTCGCCCTGGCGCCGGAAGTGACTCCTGGGAAACGGCATGCTAGCAGCGCTGACACCCGGACAGAAAGGTACATTTCCACAGCGACTCACGGCCGCCGGCAACTCTTCTGGCTGCGACATACTGTCATATCCGGCTCTAGGGAGCCGGGCAATCAGAGCCAGGGACAAGCCAGTGAGTCGAGATGTTTTATTCTGGGTAAGGGATAAGGGATGAGGAGAGCACAGACACTCATACAGACGTACATTCTCAGGCTGCACAGCGCAGGGGTAGGTAGCTCGTACCGGACGTGGGGGTAACAAGACGTGCATACTCACAGCGGGATACAAACACCGGAATGCTGCAAGGGGAGTTGAGGCTGACACCAGACGAAGGGGCTTCAGCCTAGCAGTGCTTATGTCGCAGCCCCGAATGATCGAAGCTGCTCCTCTTTATACTCATTAACAGCGCCCCAGCTGATGAGGATTAATTGGCCCCAGCCGTCCCGTGACACTGACAGCTGGGAACCAGCTGAGGCACTGCCCAATGAGAGGCAGGGATAAAAGGAGCATGGGCTGAGCGCCGAGCCGGCGTCTCACCCCATGGTGACAGATGTGAAACATAGTTGACAACATAAATTACACTGGTCAAGACCAAATTTATCATCTAAGTTTTTTTTAGCTGATTTAGGACAATTTTGATGTGCTGAATCCAAAAATCACATTGGTTTTGTTCAATCAGGTCAACTTTTTGAACTATGGCCACGTTTTTTACGTGTTCGTTTACATGTACGGGTATTTTCACTTTATTTGATGCAAAATTCTTTTTTATTTCTTGAAATTCTCTGAATTTTGAACAATGATGATGTAACATTCAATATACATGTACTTACCTTTATCAATGTCTACTATTCAATTTACAGTACAACTGTACAACTGCTTACAACTTAGCATAAAAACCTGACCTGATCGAGAGAAACAGATGTCATTTTCGGATTCAGCGGTGCAAAATTGTCTTAAATCAGTTGAAAAAACACAGACAACTTACAAAAAATAATTTTTGTTATGTTGTGTAATTTAGAATATATTTTATGGTCATAAAAGCATGTTTCAGCTGAAAAATGTAGCCAATAAACAATAATTTGAAAAATAAAATAATTGAAATGGCCTTCATTAATTTCATGTGTTTTGAGATATAACTGCAGGGAGCCACAGCATGGGGGCTGAAGGGATTTATGCAGCTCTGGAGACACGGGTTGCCGACCTCTGGCTTAGACAGTAAGTTTATATAAAAGAGGTGCTTCTCTTCAGCCCCATGTGATGGTTATGTGATTAATTTTATGCAGAAACTGTGTTACCTGTGATTTGGTGTCATTGTGCAGTGCAGGTGCAGCATTCTCTTTTGCAGAATAGGCAGGCAATCCCCGACCATGGGTGCCACTGGCTCCACGGCTGCAATAGGGATTGCAGCCGTGGAGCCAGTGGCACCCTCTTCTCACTGCTGGGCTCACTGTGCCACTGGTGTGCCTGACCTCCGCCAAACTGGGGGCGCTCCGTCCTCGCGGGCAGCATGTGTCTTGTCCAATTCATTCTGACTGCCAAATCCACAAAATCCAGAATGCACCCAAACATCCACTTTCAAAATGCTGGCTGAGTTTTTTTTTATCAGCAGACTACTAGCCGTCTACTTATTAGTGAACCATTAGCGGACTACATCTGCTATTGTCTCACATTATACACGTCATCATGGCGGTTCCCATCTCAAAGCTCATCTCCTGTTTTCGGACAGATGAAAGAAGGATCCAAAGAGGACAAAAACAACACAAATATATTGTGTAAAATAGAATTTGTATTGTCATTGTACACAAAAATACAACGAAACTCTGTTTAGCAGCAATCTCTGTTTAGCATCTTAAAATGCAATCATCATAAAGTTCATTTTGGATATAAGTCCTATTAATCCCATTAGCACAAACGCTGGAAAAGCTGCTTGTATTTTGAGAGCTGCAGCTGATCCAGAGGACTATCAGTTACTTCACCCTGGGCACGCTTTGAACACGATGACATAAGTTACGTGAGTCTGTGTTTGTAGTCTTTCAACTTACGTATTTTCACAACCTTATACCTTAACTGTTAGACAACAATCTACACTGTTATTTACGTGGAAAATTATCTTTTAAATTGACAAACATCATATGTGTAACTCATGGCAAAATTTGATCAGGATCAAAAGATAATTTTGTTCTTGCCATTCATTTCAATGGAGATTTTTTTTTCCGATTTAAGATCCATCCATCTTCTACCGCTTAATCCTTTCGGGTCGCGGGGGGGGGCTGGAGCCTATCCCAGCATCTTTTGGGCGAGAGGCAGGGTACACCCTGGACAGATCGCCAGTCCATCACAGGGCCAACACAGAGAGACAGACAACCATTCACTCTCGCATCCATACCTAAGGACAATTTAGAATCCCCAGTTTTGATGCCAGTTAACCTAACTTGCATGTTTTTGGCATGTGGGAGGAAACCGGAGTGCCAGGAGTAAACCCACGCAGACACGGGGAGAACATGCAAACTCCACACAGAAGGGTCACCGATGGTCTGGGGGTGGGATCGAACCCACGATGGTCAAGGGTGGAATCGATCCCATGACCTTCTTGCTGTGCTGCCACTGTGCTAACCACTGCGCCACCGTGCTGCCCGATTTAAGATCTTAAATCCTGCATAGGATTTAAGATCTTATATGCAGAAATAGAGGGGGCGTGACTTAGGCTCTGTATTCTTTGCCACCACAATGCAGTTAACAAGAAATTGTTCCACAACCATATGCAACAGCAGTTTTCAGTGTCAACTTCACAACCTGATATTGACATGCAGAGGTCAAGCAAATGGCAATCAAGATCGGTGCTTCAGGTTTTTGTACGGGTGACAAACTCGATCATTAGCATTCTACATCAGTGCGGAGGTCTGCATTGCAATGCATCTAAGAATCGAGAAATTTCCCCACATCTACCAACTACATCCCAAAAGAACAATTTAGGAAGCCATGGATCAGACAACCAAGGTCTCTGCCTCCGACTGTCACCTGATCCACATAGCACCACATTCCTGTGAGTCCACTGGAGGGCAGACCCATATGGTCCCCACCAAACCTGACAGTGATCCATGGGCAGAAACCCGGCCACCAGGCACTTGTCGTCAAGCCCCTCTCCCAGGCCTGGTTCCAGGGTGGGGGCCCCTCAACCACACAAGGCAGGGCATTTTGTGTTCTTTATTTTTACAATTTCCATGAGAATCTTCTGGAATGCTCTTGGCCTGGCCCTTTTACCAAAGATCAATTTGCCATGGGAGAACCTACCAGAAGCAAACTGACACTGACACCAGAGCTACTGAAATCATTGGGGCACACAACCCCCCACCATGATAAGATAAGATAAGATAAGATAAGCCTTTATTAGTCCCACAACGGGGAAATTCCAGGATTGCAACAGCACAGGGATAGCAACACTCAGAGCAACAATCAGAAGGCAAGAAAAAAAAAACAAGCAAGCAAGAGCAGCTAATAAACTGATAAAGTGGTGATCTATGGGGGTGGAGGGTAGGGAAAGCTGAAAGTGGCAATATACTGTATTACATGCTCGGTGTTAAACTGTGCCCAACTGCATTGATACAGTGGAGGATATGACACATAATTCATTTGCTTATCTGCATTTGGAAATTCTGCTGTTGAAATTGCACACTTCTTTATCTAATAAGTTAACTGATATTAAATGAAAGTACTTTATAGTGGGGTTATAGGGTGGCTATAGCTGTCGTTCTAAGGTTGCACACTAAAGCCTGTAAGTCCACTTAAAAAATACTAACAACACAAGTTGTATGCATGTAGATATTCTGTAATATACTGTGCAGTGTTGTCTGTGGAGTGCTCTGATTCTGTGATTAAAATACATAGCTTGTATAAATCTATGAACAAGTGAAAACAGCAAATTCAAAAATCCACATACCACCTAAATCAAGCTCAACTCAAACTGAATTGAACTATGATGAACTCAATTCATTTTTATTAGCTCCTGGATCATACAGTGGAGTGTGAAGAAAAAAATATAACTGGAAACATTTCCAGAATAAATAGAGACAGACAATATTAGACAGTGTGTAAGAAAAATGTGACTCATTTCTCATAGGGATGAACTCAGATGATTATACGAGCTGCATATGAGGTGAACTCTATTTGGTGTTTTTCAGTCTCCCTTCAAGCAATGGTAGTGTGGAATTTAATTTAGCTTTGCTTCTGTCTATGTAACCTTGACAAGATTTTGGAATCATTTGATTATTCCTTACCACTCAAAGCTGGTCTACTGCTATAAAGACATTAAAATCAATGGCATCATAGTTACTATACACAAGGATTTATACACAGTTAGAGCATGTGCATGTCATGGGGAGAACTAAGTTAACCCAACATTTTGTTGAAGGTCAAATCATTAGCTTGCAGAAATGGTCAGTACCACTCAGTCAAATCCTATCAAATGTCTATGGACAAAATTGTTTTTGTGTAATAGTAAAAAATAAACTAACCTCGGCCAAGTATGACCTGAAGCATCAACCATTTTTTAAAACAGAGATTTCCTGTTCATTCATTCATTCGTTCATTTATTAATTATTCATCTTCAACCGCTTAATCCTTTTTGGGTCATGGGGGGAAGGGGGGGGGGCTGGAGCCTATCCCAGCATCTTTGGGCGAGAGGCAGGTCACACCCTGGACAGATCGCCAGTCCATCGCAGGGCCAACACAGAGAGACAGACAGCGTTCACACTCACATTCATATCTAAGGACAATTTAGAATCCCCAGCTGGTGCCAGTTAACCTAACCTGCGTGTCTTTGGCCCATGGAAGGAAACCAGAGTACCTGGAGTAAACCCATGCAG
The DNA here is from genome assembly GCA_020510985.1 of Pholidichthys leucotaenia. Lineage (NCBI taxonomy): Eukaryota > Metazoa > Chordata > Actinopteri > Cichliformes > Pholidichthyidae > Pholidichthys > Pholidichthys leucotaenia. Next base: position 189,970,033 of record CM035836.1, read on the forward strand.
ACACAGGGAGAACATGCAAACTCCACGCAGAAGGGTCACTGAGCTGCCACAAAAAAAAAAAAAAAAAAAATTCAATTTCCTGGTCAACAAAACCAAAAACCTTACAATAGTTATTATGGATAGATGGATAGAAGAAAGAAGAAGATTCTAGTACATAGTATTGGCAACTTGCTTTTTTATATGTTGAGTTGGTGTTTTACATTTTGATTTCTTTAAAAAAATGTGTCTTTAAATAGCAATTTTAAGCCAGTCAGTTTACCTAGCAAATGTTAGCCCCTAGCATGTACACAAAGCGATGTGCATCAGTCACCCTGAATTTTTTTTTTCTTCCAAGCATTGAGCACCATAGCAAGCAATGAAAATTCTGCCAGCTAGCTTGATGCCAGCTAAATGATTTAAGACACTATAAATATACACTATACACTATATTGTAAAAAAAAAAAAGTATCAAAATGAAAAAAATTTAATATACAAAAAAACTGTCAGTACTATTTGCAATATATACAACGATAATTGAAAGTGAATGAGTTGATTTAATGACAAGAAAGCACCATATAGTATTGTCTGGCCTTGACCGGTTAAATAGAAGTAAGTCAGGTTACATTTTGCAAGAGGTCTATTGTGATTTTATTTAAGTACCAGGGATCTAAAAAGTTTGATATTTAAAAAAAAATTCTTTCAGATAATTTGTGCAAAAAAATGGAAAATTAATGGATTCACACATTTTTCATCCAGTGACATAATGTGTTGCAAATTATATCTAATTCCTGTTTGATATAATTTTAGCAGATGTTTTTCCCCAGTGGAAATATCCTGACCTTTTTCTCACACTCCCTTTAGAAGCATTCCCTCTTTCTGACTAAAAACTGTTGCATGTAAGGTACAGTAGATTACAAGACCAGAAGCTCTGCTCTGGGGAAAGTACAGGCTCAAGATTTATGATGATCGGGAAGCTCATCGGAGGATGAGGGGAGGAAAAGAGAAAAAGGAGGAGAAACATTGACTGAGAGCTAAAGTTCCAATAATCATAAACATCCAACTGGTATTCCCTGAACAGTAAGTCCTGTGCAAAACCCATCAGTATTCAGCGGACCCACCAGATTACTCGGGGCACTCTGTAATTTGCAATAAAAAATAAAGATGATGCCAAAACAAAAACAAATCTGTGCCGATACAAATTAGGAGGAGCGCGCTTGGTTAGACTGTCAAAGCAGTAAATTTCCCTGTGCCGCGTGAAAATCTCAGGTCACCAGGCTTGAGCACAGGCAGAGAAAATTAATGAGCTGTCTGTTTTAGTGACTTTATTCCCCTTGTATTTCCACTATTTTGCTTGGACAGCATATCAATCTGACTTTACGGTAATGATGCTTCGGTGCTGGAAATGATTGCATTAAAGCGGCTGGGTTTATTTTGATTGTGAAAAAGAAAGTTCTAAAATAGGCACATGGCTTGACTGTTTTAATATCTTGAAGAGACATTTCAAATTTCCCTCTGTGAGTGAAGAGCCCCCTTTTACTCTTCAGTTGTTATATGGGGCATTTCTGCCAAGCCTCAGTTGGTTTATCAGCTGAGCCAGTGATGTCACTAATCCTAGCATGTTTTAATAAAGCCAATCCCTTTGCCCATTGCCAGTGAGGGTCTCACAGCAGGTAGGCTGCAGCTGCTGGCTGACACACCGATAAGCCAGACCGCTCACTCTAACATCTCACACTTCACATGCTGAGTCATCACTCAGTTTTTCAGATTAAGCGAAAGGTCTAGCGGGTGTCGCCGTATGGGAGGCTAAACACCACCTGCCCCATCTCAAAACCTACATAACCTCTGTTTATGCTGATTGAAACATGCTGATATGGGAGATATGTAGTGGGGTGAAAAAAAGTTGGTATACGGACTAAAATAGGTTAGGGAATGAAACGCTTGCTGATGCTGCACTAACGTGGCAGATGGGAAATGAAATTGTTGGCCCTTTCTGCTGTGTCCCCCTATCTTTTCACCCATCCATCCATCCATCTAGCAAGCAATCCTCCAGCAGCAGAAAAAGCAGAGGTGAAAATGGAGCCACCTGAAGCTTTTAGGTCAGCCCTCATGGGACATCACCCTGTGTCCCTTAAGACATAGCTTGGTCACAGAGTCCTAACCTGGCAATGCCACTGACCTTCCTTTGTCAACCTGCTGCACACAGTGTAACACAGAGGGACTGTCATGGGTAGGACATCCCTGTCCAACCATTCTGCTTGTGTATGCATCAAGCAATTTTCTGATGCTTGTAACTGTGGGAAAACATGGGTGCCTGTCTCTCAGTGATGCATTCTAACCTGCAAAGCTGTTGTTCTCATTTCTCTCTTCATGTTTCACTTAAGGTAGATAAAGCAGACATTATGGGTCACCAAGGAAGTCACAAAAGGTTGTAAAAGGTTGGCTTTCCGGGTACTGTGATAATGTTTAACATGCAACAGATGAAGCAGCTCACAATGTATTTTCCTGTTAAAACAGTCTACTAGTGCATCTCAGTAAATTAGAACGTGAAAGTGATATTTTGTAATATAACTAAAAAGATAAATTTATGATTGTCATAATTGTCCCTTTAGGGCAGAAACAAGGCACCATTCACCTGCTGTGAGTTTGCTCATTTAATAAAGAATAATAAGGAACAAAAATGCTTGCCACGAAGGGAGATTACAAAAAAGACAATAAACAAGGACCAAGAAAGATGATTACAGAAAAATACAAATAAGGAAAAACCATGAAAGGTTACTTACAATTAAAGTCATGAAGCAGAGACTAAAGCACAGACTTAGACAGGAATCAGGCGTGGGCATTCCTGCCTACACAAGGTGATGAGGTTGCAGCGAGGAATACACCTCGCCAGCGAGCTTAAATAATACCAGAGAAAAAAACAAAATGTGAATCAGGTGTGGAAGCATGAGTGAAAACATAATCAGAGACACTAAACAGCTGTGACAGGCCGCAAACAAACTTGACAGGCGGACGTCCTGTCACGACGCTGTCAAAGTAAAAGCACAAACAATAATGGCAGAAAATCAGGACTAAATACATATACAGAAAAAGGATAATAACCAAAAGACCTGAGCACGGTACAGACCCGTGCTTGGCATCATGACAGTGCCCCTCCCTTAAGAGGTGGATCCAAGACATCCCACAGTGACATCAAATACACCCACTCCTCCCCCTCCCAACTGAAATAATTTCAAAAACCAACCCTGGGAGGGTGGTGGGCGGATCCAGGCCTAGAGGGAGAGACACAAAAACATAAACAACCCGAAAAACACATGATCCACACACTGACAAAACAGAGTACAAAGAAAACTAAGCAATACAAGATAAATAAGGAAACTGTTCTGGTGGCCTACCAGGGTTCCAGAGCCCCCAACCAGGATGAAAGAGTCCATTGGGTGGTCTACCAGGGTTTAGAAGCCACCCCAGTAAACGAGAGAGTTCGAGCAGTCTCCCCGCATCTCTGGGCCAATGAGTCGCAGTGCACCACACACCTCCTCCTGGAGGTGGCAGATGGAACCAGTGCTCCCCCCCAAGATGATGGCAGTGGGAGAAACACGACAGGCCCAGATGTGAACCAAGGACCCGCCACAGCCTTGGACATAGGCACCACAATCTTGGTGACCCCAGACTGGGGCGAAGCAGCACCCTTGGTGGCCCTGGACTGAGGTGTAACGGCACCCTCGGTGGCCCCGGACTGAGGCATTGCAGCACCCTCAGTGGACCCGGACTGGGACAGAGCTGCACCCACGATGTCCCCCGGGCTGGAGCATAGCACCCACAGTGGGCACACACTGGAGCACCGCACCTACGTGGGATTCAAGCTGGAACGCAGCACCCATGGAGACCCAGACTAAGGAGGAACTGCACCCTCGGAGGTCCCGGGCTGGGACAGAGCCTCCACGATAACCTCAGCAAGAGGGGAAGCAGCACCTGCCGGACCGGTGGCGCCACACGAGTCGGCTGCCTGTTGCAACAGCCTTTTTTTTTATCTTCCTTCTTCTTTCTACACCTTTCACTCTGTATATATATCACGGACGCACGGATCGCCCCGGGGGTCTCCCGGGTCGGCGGACGGAGCCACGGTTTGCAGCGGGAGACGTTACAGCGGGGAGGAGCTAGTGCTAGCTAGCACTTGGCCGCCGCCCGGTGCTAATGGGAAACTCGACATACCGGGAGCTGTAGCGAAAACGAAGCGGGTGCCGGGCTGGAGTTTAGGCGGCGTGAAAGAAATATAAGACAGAATAATAAAGAGTGATGGCAAGAACCAAGCAGACCGCCCGTAAAATCTACTGGAGGAAGAAGCCCCCCAGGAGACAGCTAGCCACAGGGCTGCTCGGAGAGGCGCTCTGGCCACCGGCAGAGTGAAGAGGCCTCGCCGTCACAGGTCCGTGGCTCTGAGAGAGATCCGTCGCTACCAGAAATCCACGGAGCTGCTCATCCGTAAGCTGCCCGTCCAGCGCCTGGTGAGGGAGATCGCTCAGGACTTCAAGACCGTCCTGCGTTTCCTGAGTTTCGCCGTCATGGCTCTGCAGGAGACCAGCGAGACCCACCTGGTGGTCTCTTCTTCGCTAAGGGGGTCACCATCATGCCCAAAGACTTCCAGCTGGCCCGCTGCATCCGCGGAGAGAGAGCTTAGACTTTCTGCTGCACATCCACCAGCCATAATGCTCTGCACTGTGTGTCTATATATATACATTTATAGTAATATGGACATATGTTTGCTAGATGTTGTTTTTTCTTGCCTTCTGATTGTTGCTCTGAGTGTTGCTATCCCTGTGCTGTTGCAATCCTGGAATTTCCCCATTGTGGGACTAATAAAGGCTTATCTTATCTTATCTTATCTTACCCACAGAGGTCCCTGACTGGGAGGGAGCCTCCATGACGACCTCGACAGGAGGAGCTGGACCCACAAAGACCTTGGGCGGAGGACCTGAATCCACAGAGACCTCTGGCGTAGCTGGATGATTCTCGGTGACCCTGAGAAAAGATCTGGATAGAAGAGGAACAGGAACAGGGTCAGGGTCACCGGTGGCAGTGGAACCAGTCGAGGTGAGCTCCGGTGCAGCTGATGGATGCACTCGGTTCTCCCCCCACAAGAGCCAGGTAAGATCTCTCTAATACAGAAACAGCAAAAACAAAGGAGAGTACTCGCCTGAGTTCAAGTTCCATCACCGTCCAGGACTCCGTCAATACAGATGACGATGTCTCGGGCCCAGCCTCTCTGGAGGTCCAGGTCGGACTCTGCTGCAGTGGCCCCATCAGCAGGCATGATGGTCACTGCAGTCCCGGAACCCCCTGGCGATGTGACCCACGCAGGTGGCTCGTCCGGCATGGAGACAGAAGATCTGCTTCCAGCTGGTGCTGAATCCTGGATGGTTGAAGCCTGGGGTCGCTTCCTCGTCAGCTCAGGCTCTGGATTGCAGACAGCCCTCTTCCTCTGTCTGGACCGTGGCTGCGGGGCTGAAACCAGGTTTTCCAGGGCTACAGGCTCCTCCTCTGTCCGGCGGCTTAATCCCAGATCCAGCGGACACTCAGGGGGCGTAGGAGGAGACACAGAGAGAGCAGGAAAAGTTTTTGTGGCTGCAGCAGGTGGTGAGGACTCAGTGGACTGCACTAACTGAGCCTCACCCCCGGGAATCAGGCAAGGTAATTTATAAGATGGTGATCTATGGTGAAAAAGCACTTGCCTGTTTTCCCAGGGTACGGTGGTTCCTGCTGCAGCAAGCCCAATTTCTTCCTTTTCCATGACTGCGGTGATCATGGGCCCCTCTGGAGAACATGGAGGATCCGCCCCTGCAGGCATGGTGACGGGTGGAGCCAGGGGAGAAACAGCTGGGCTCTCAGCAGTGAGAGGAGGCACCATGGAGGAGGGGGGAACAGCTGTGATGACCCGGGAAGAGGGAGCTGACGAGACAGCAGGCGAGGAAACCCCAGAGGCTGAAGCTGCTGTAGAACCTTCTTGACACGGCAAAAAGGAACCCGCTGGCTGAGAGATGGAGGGATTCTTCCAATGGCCCGTGGCTGGTTAATGACGGGGAAGTTGCAGCGACTGGACCCAGTGACTTTCCTCCATCTACTTCGGTACACCCGAGTCACGGGAAGGAGTAGAGGTCTGCGCCAGGAGGCGGCATCTACATGCTGGAGATGAGCCTATCGCCAACCCCGGGAATCGCTGCTGGAGAGCGGAGACAGTAGACAGCATTTCAGCGAACTCTGGATAATTACCCCAAACCGGGATGCACCTCCACAGTCCCGACTGCTGCTACCATGCTCTGCAGAACCTTCTTCGGGCCGCGGGAGGCGAGAGCTTCAGCAACATAGCCCTGCATGAACTCAGCTGCCCACTGCTCATCCATGCTAGGACCCCTGGCTGCCATCCCCCTTCAGCACACTGGGAACATACTGACAGCCTCTCTCTCACTAAAAAAGGTGAGTGGAAAAAGAAAAAAAAGGCAAACCCACAGCCGCTGGCACCTACTGGCTGCAACCTACTGTCATAATTGGCCCTTTAGGGCAGAAATAAGGCACCATTCGCCTGCTGTGAGTTTGTTCATTTAATAAAGAATAATAAGGAACACAAATGCTTGCCATGAAGGGCGATTACAAAAAAGACAATAAACAAGGACCACGAAAGGTGATTACAGAAAAATACAAATAAGGAAGAACCATGAAAGGTTCCTTACAATTAAAGTCACGAAGCAGAGGCTAAAGCACAGACATAGACAGGAATCAGGCATGGGGATTCCTGCCTACACAAGGTGGTGAGGTTGCAGCGAGGAATACACCTCGCCAGCGAGCTTAAATAATACCAGAGAAAAAAACAAAATGTGAATCAGGTGTGGAAGCATGAGTGAAAACATAATCAGAGACACTAAACAGCTGTGACAGGCCGCAAACAAACTTGACAGGCGGACGTCCTGTCACGACGCTGTCAAAGTAAAAGCACAAACAATAATGGCAGAAAATCAGGACTAAATACATATACAGAAAAAGGATAATAACCAAAAGACCTGAACACGGTACAGACCCGTGCTTGGCATTATGACAATGATATTGATAATAGTTTTAAAAAGAAAATAAAAATCATGACATTTGAAATTTACTGAGATGTACCAGCACATCATCATCATCATCACAGCAGTCTGTCGTGGGTGACAATGACTGTTTGATTTAGGTCTGATCAGATTCCTCCACACAGCTCTGTCCTTAGCCTTCTGCTGCCAGGAACTCCTATCTATATCCAACTTCTTCAAGTTTCTTTTTACAGTGTCTTTAAATCTGAGCCTTGGTCTACCCTGATTGTGTTTGCCCTCGCACAACTGTGAGTAAAGTAACTGCCGAGGGAGACGCTGGTGATCCATCCTCTCAACACATCCGAGCCATCTCAGGTTCGTCTGTATTAGCAGGTCCTCCATTGATGGCAGACCAGCTCGTTTCAACACTTCTATGTTGGTTATCTTGTCTTTCCATGAGATGTTTATTATGACTCGAAGGTGTCTCATCATGTACGCATGGAGTTTCTTTACCTGCATTCTGTAGACATTCCAGGTTTCAGCACCGTACAATAGAGTAGCCAGTACTGTCACTCTGTACACTTTGCATTTCACACGGATAGACAGATGTCGATTGTTCCACAGTCTCTCCCTCAAGTTTTGAAACACAGCGCTCGATCTTCCCATTCTGAGAGATAGTTCATCCTCCAGCCTAGAATTCTCTGAAGCAGTACTCCCTAGATACTTGAAAGTCTTGCACTTGACTAGTGGCTCTGTACCAATGCTGATCTCTTTTGGTAGTGATGTTGATAATTGGAACTTTGGTGGTTGATAAAGGCACTCTGTCTTCTTGATGTTGATTTGGAGGCTGAATTGGCTAGCTGCTCTTGCAAATTTCTCCACTAAAGATTGCATATCTTCCACACTGTGTGCAACCAGAGCACTGTCGTCGACAAAGAGCATTTCTCTTACTACCTTTATCGATGTCTTACACTTGGCTTTAAACTGTGCCACATTGAACAAGTCTGCTTCTTTCCTTGTTTGAATGTATACTCCTTCTGAAGTGTCTTTGAAGGCCACCTCAAGCATGGCTGCCAGATATAATGAGAAGAGTGTAGGCACCAGCACACACCCTTGTTTCACCCCATTGCTTACTGAAAAGTCTTTTGATACTGAATCACTCATTGCCATGTTTGCTTGCATACCTTTATGGAGTGCTTCGATCAGGCTGACAAACCTCTCTGTACAGCCATATTTCTTGAGTACCTGCCAAAGTCCTTGTCGCGAAACAGTATTGAAGGCTTTACTGAAGTCTATGAAGACTACATAAAGCAGCATGTTCTGTTCGATACACTTTTCTTGAACCTGTTTCAAGCAGAAAATCATGTCCATTGTGCTTCTTCAACTTCTAAAGCTGCACTGGGTTTAGGGTAGTACATTCTGCGAGATGTGTTCATTGAGTCTGTTCAGTAGTACATGTGAGAGAATCTTACCAACAGTAGCTAGCAGTGATATATCTCGGTAATTTCCACAATCTTTCCTGTCACCTTTCTTGAACAAAGGCACAATACTTGCATCCTTCCAGTCTTGAGATACTTTCTGGGCATCCCATATCTTTTGGATGAGCTTGTGCAGGCAGTTGGTCAGCTGAACACCACCAAATTTCCACACTTCTGCTGGAATTCCATCCCTTCCTGGAGCTTTACCATCCTGTGTTGTCCTGATAGCTGCCATTAGTTCATCAAAATTTGGTGGTTCATCCAGACTTCATACAGCTGGTCGCTGCACTAGAGCTTCTTTAGCCTCTTCAGTGAGTTCTCCAGGGTTGTTTAGTAGTTGGTCAAAGTGGTCTGCAAATCTGTCCAGGATCTTGTCTTTCTCCTGCAAAACCGTTTCACCATCCAAAGCCTTTAGTTGGATCAATCCTCTTGGTTTAGGGCCGTAGATTTCTCTCAAACATGTGAAGAATGTTTTCATGTCCTTCCTGTCTGCTGCAGTTTGAAGTTCCTCCGCTTTTTCATCCCACCAGTTGGACTACATCTCTCTGGTGTACTTCTGTAACTCACTCTGAGCCTTTGAGTATTTCTTCTTCTTTGATCTTGTGTTACACTGTAGGTTTTCCTGCCTAGCTGTATTCCTCATTTCTAGTAGTTTCTTCAGGTGTTCATCATGCTCATCAAACCAATCTTGATGTTTCCTCTTCAGGGTGGCCTAATACAACACTCGCAGTCTGATACACCGTATCCTTCAGTGTTGCCCATTTCTCTTCTATGTCATTCTCTGAGTTGTTGCTGTACCAGTCTTTCAAGTTTTCATCCATTTCCTGTGTTAGTTCTTCCTGCTTCTTTTGGCCTTTCAGTGCACTAGTGTTTAGCTTCCGTGGTGGCTTGGCACCCGTCTTGCAGTGCTGTCTTCATCTCCAAATCCTTAATGTAGATCTCAGCATAACATGGTCAGTACCACAGTCCGCGCCTCTCATAGCTCTGGTGTCCAATACATCCCTTATGTCTTTCTGCCTTACTATGATGTAGTCTAACAAGTGCCAGTGCTTGGATCTTGGGTGCATCCATGTCATCTTGCGTGTGTCCTTGTGCTTAAATAGAGTGTTGGTTATCACAAGATTGTACTCTGAACATAGTGCAAGTAGAAGTTCTCCATTAGCATTGCACTTGCCTACTCCATGACTGCCTAGCACTCCTTTCCATTTCTCAGTGTCCTAGCCAGCTCTGGCATTAAAATCTCCAACAAGTATCAGCCTGTCATCAGTCAGTACATGCCTGATAGTCTCACGTAAATCACTGTAGAACTCTTCCTTCACCTCCTCTGTTGGTCATTGTTGGGGCATATACACTGATGAGTGTGGCATATATCATCTGCTGTAGTGGGAGTCTCATAGTCATTATCCTGTTGTTGATTGGCACCGGTTCCTCATCAAGCATTGCTGCTATCTCCTTTCTAACTGCAAAGCCCATTCCTGCTTCTCTCATTTCTTGAATTGATCTCCCACTCCAAAAGAAGATGTACCCATGGTCTTCCAAGCTGTCATATCCAGGCAATCTTGTTTCACTAAATGCAGCTATGTCTACATTGTACCTGTTCATTTCCAGTGCCACAAGCGTGGTCTGTCTTTCTGGGTGCTGTGATGTTCTGTCCAACAGAGTGCGTACATTCCATTCTGCTACACACAAGGCTGCTGTTTTCCTCTTCTTTTGTCTTCCTGCTCCTAGCTTACTTTTCACTGCCTGTTGGAGTGTGAACAGATCAGCGCGGACCTTGTAAGCCCGGGCAACGTCCGAGCCGGTATGAGTTGCTTTCTGATTGACCATTTCATGAAACTGCTTGCAATGTATTTGAGAACTGCTAGCTTTTGCTGGACTAGCAGCACATTCTTGGCAGATAAAGGTATTATCAGTGGCAAGGACAAGCCAAGACAAACTGACTCCAGTATCTGTTGCAGTGACTGACCAGATGATAGGTTTGTTTATCTCTGCTCTTTGTGTAGTGCATGTCACGATGCACCGACTGGCACAATCCACCACAGACCTTGCGACAGATGTGTTTTTCTGCCAGAATGTCCAGTCTCACCCCGTGTAACTGGGAGTGGTCCACCACAGACCTGTGGCAGATATTGTTTTTAGTTCTGATAGGATGCCCTGTTTCACCCTCCATGCCCTCAGAAGGGTGGGGATGCCAGTTGAGTCGCTGACGGCCCAACCCATGAGACAGGTAGTACCAGTTTTCATGGTTATCTGGTAGCAAGCAAGCCAATGCCTGACCTGACCAAAAAATATTATTGAAAATAAGGTTCAGCAAAATAAATGTCCTTAATGAGAAAGGCATTTCCAGATGGTTGCCCAGTAGGAAGGTTTGCATAACAACGCATGGTGGAAAATGATGCTTCAGCACTATGTAGACAAACAGCACTAAATAATGACAAACAACATATAGTCCATAAACAGTTTCAAATGGGTGACTGTATGCAAGTCCCTTACTTAAAAAAGAGAATTTCATACAATTCTATGAAAATGAGGCACATAGTACACACTATACAGTACAAAATTTATTCAACTACAAAAAAATGCCATTGTCGGTAGTAAAAAATATACAAATGATACAATACATGTAAATCATTGAGGAATAGGATGTTCATGTTTTATTCAGTATATCAAAAACAGTAATTAACTTTTTGTATGTTCAAGATAGAAAGACTGTTCTGTACCGAGGGAAATTCAGATTCTCAGGAAAATGGCCACTTATCAATTAATCGTTAACCAATCGATAAGGTGACTCAATTAACCATTAATGAATTAATTGATAACTTGCATCCCTAATTGCCATAAAATAATGAAGACAGTTGTTGGCAAATAGGTTAGTCCATCACTTGGATTTGGCATAATGTAACAAACAGCAAATACTAACTGTGCGATGGCCTCCAATGACATTTGATTCTTGTTTGGTCACTAATAAGATAAGATTTTTATCTTATCTTATTAGTGACCAAACAAGAATCAAAGGTCACTGGAGGCCATAAGATAAGACTTTAGGGCAGCGTGGTGGCCGAGTGGTTAGCACTGCGGCAGCACAGCAACTCACCCTTGGCCGGGGGATCCTGGGTTCGATCCCAGCCCCCAACCAACAGTAACCTGTGTGGAGTTTGCATGGGTTTACTCCAGGATTGCTCCGGTTTCCTCTCACATGCAAGTTTGGTTAATTGGCATCAAACTGGGGATTCTAAATTCAATTCAATTCAATTCAACTTTATTTATATAGCGCCATTTCACAACAACAGTCATCTCATAGCACTTTCAACTGTAGGGGAAACCCCCACAATTGGAGAAAGACCCCAGCAATCAGGCAATCCCCTGTGAGCAAGCGCTTAGCGGTGGTGGAGAGGAAAAACTCCCTTTTAACAGGAAGAAACCTCCAGCAGAACCAGGCTCAGGGAGGGGCAGTCATCTGCTGTGACTGGCTGGGGGGAGAGGGGATAGAGAAGAAGAAAAGAACAGACATGTAGAGAGCAAACAACACGATGGGGACTCAATCTATGGGAAAGAACAAACAGATGTTAATGACCAGCAAAAAAAAAAAAAAAAATTCATTGAGAGTGATGAAAGGAGTGAAGCCCAGTGCAGTTATTGGAGGTCCCCCGGCTGTCTAAACCTAATAGCAGCATAACTAAGGGAGGGTTCAGAAACATATGATCCCTCCCTAATTGTAGGCTATATCAAAAAGGAAGGTTTTAACCCTATTCTTAAAAACAGAGATCGAGTCTGACTCCCGAATTCAGATCGGCAGCTGGTTCCACAAGAGAGGATCTTGATAACTGAAGGCTCTGCCCCCCATTGTACTTTTGGAGATTCTAGGAATTACAAGTATTCCAGCATTTTGGGAGCGTAGTGCTCTGTTAGAATAATAGGGTAATATCAGATCTTTTAAATAAAAAGGGGCCTGATTGTTTAGAGCTTTGAAAGTGAGAAGAAGGATTTTAAACTTAATTCTAAACTCTATGGGAAGCCGATGAAGGGAGGCCAGAACTGGAGAGATATGATCTCTCTTTCTAGTACCTGTTAAAACTCTTGCTGCAGCATTTTGGATCAAATGAAGACTTTTTAGAGATGTTTTCGGACAACCTGATAATAGAGAGTTACAATAATCTAATCTAGAGCTAACAAAAGCGTGGATCAGTGTCTTAGCATCACTCTGAGACAAGATGCTCCTAATCTTGGCAATATTACGCAAATGATAGAAGGCAGTCTTAGAAACAAATTTAATATGTGAATTGAAAAACAGATCTTGATCAAAAATAACTCCAAGGTTCCTCACAGAGCTATTCAGAGAAAGAGTAACTGCATCCAAACTAAAAGTTTGATTTGGAAAGGTATCTCTAAGGTTTTTTGGACCAACAAGAATGACTTCAGTCTTATCTGAATTTAATTGCAGGAAATTACAAGTCATCCAAGCTTTGATTTCCTTAAGACAGGCTTCTAGCTTGGCTAATTGATTACTATCATCTGGCTTCATTGACAGGTATAATTGTGTGTCATCTGCATAACAATGGCTATGTTTACATGGACACAAGTAACTAGATTAAAAGCCTGATCGGAATAAAAATGCTTCATGTAAACATGCCAATCTGAATATTCTAACCCGATCACGCTCATTCAGATCAAAATTTCATCCCGATTGAGAGGGGTGGGTTATGCCGATTGTTAATCTGAATGGTGCGCATGAAAACACTTATTCCGAATGTAGGGCAGAAATGATTTACTGCGCACGTCTGTACACCAGCCGCACGTCGACGCGACGCATTTCCGCCTTAGCAGCAGCTAGCGGAAAACATAGCAGGAGTAAAACAAAACTGGTCTGTATCGTCCTGCTGTCTCCCTCTGTTCGTTATATGCAGAAGTATGTACTTGTAGCTTAATTACGGAGACCAGCAGAAGCAAAAGTACAGTCTGAATAACACAATATAGGTCAATTTCGACACGAAGTGGGGCTTGCTAACACCGGAAGTTGCTTCTTCTACTACTTTTTGAATGTCGAAATGTTGACATGCACATGTCAAAATGATTTATTCCATTCAAACGTGTGACACATGGAAACGCACGTCCTAATCAGATCAGCTTTTTTCAGGATCCATGTAAACAGTAAAATTCTGATCTGAATTGTAATCATATTGAAGAAATTTTGCCCATGTAACTGTGGCCAATGAAAATGTATACAGTGCTTTCTAATGATGTTGCCTAACAGAAGCATATATAAACTAAAAAGAGAAGGGCCTAGCACAGATCCCTGTGGAACTCCATGACTGAGCTTTGAGTTGAAAGAAAACTCATTATTGACATGAAACTGGAACCTATCAGATAAATAAGATCTAAACCACTGCAACGAAGTTCCATTAAGTCCAACATAGTGTTCTAATCTATCAAGTAGAATATTATGATCAATAGCATCAAAAGCTGCACTAAGGTCTAAAAGGACAAGTACAGAAACAAGTCCATTATCAGATGCGATCAGGAGGTCATTAGTGACCTTCACTAAGGCTGTTTCAGTACTATGATGGATTCTAAACCCAAATTGAAACCCTTCAAATAAACCATTTCCCTGCAAGTGGTCAAATAATTGCATAGCAACAACTCTTTCTAAGATTTTTGAAATGAAAGGGAGATTAGAGATTGGTCTATAGCTATCTAAAACTCCTGGATCCAGCGTTGGCTTTTTGAGTAAGGGTTTAATTACAGCAGTTTTAAAAGCCTGTGGTACATGGCCTAAAGTTAATGAAGAATTGATTATTTGGAGAATAAAGCTACCAATAAATGGGAAGACTTCTTTAAATAACCTGGTAGGACTAGGGTTAAAAGACAAGTTGAAGGCTTGGATGAGGAAACTATTTTGTCTATCTCTAAAAGGTCAATTGGAGTAAACTGATCCAAACAGAAGTCAGTTGAAGGAGTTGTAGTAGTTACTGTATTTAAGTTAATGGTGGGAAGAATCTGACTGATTTTATCTCTGATAGATGAAATTTTATTATTGAAAAAGTTCATAAAGTCCTGACTAGTAAGCTCTAAGGGAATGCAAGGACTGACAGAGTCCTGACTCTTTGTCAACCTGGCTACAGTGTTGAAAAGAAACCTGGGATTATTCTTATTCTCTTCTATTAATACAGAATAATAACTCGTTCTAGCTTTTCTGAGATTTTTTATAAATTAAAAGATGATTTCTTCAAGCTAAATAGATTTCATCTAAATTAGTGGAGCACCATTTTCTTTCTAATTGATGAGTCTTCTGTTTTAAGCTATGAGTTTCTGTGTTGAACCAAGGAGTTAAAAATCTCTGATTAGACTTTTTCTTTTTTAAAAGGGCCACTATGTCTAGAGTCTGATGCAGAGAAGCTATAACACTACCTACCATGCTATCAATTACAGAAGGAGCAAGCTGTCTATAGCTTATTTCCGTTGTGTTGACACATGGCATAGAGGAAACAATGTGCATAAATTTGCTAACAACATCATCTGAGAGGCATCTACTGTAGTAATATTTTTCCTTAGGAGCCAAATAGTCAGAAATAGTAAAATCAGAGGTTAACCGACAATGGTCTGACAGTACAGGGTTATGAGGAGACACTACCAGATTTTCTATTTCTATGCCATATGCCAGAACAAGGTCGAATGTATGGTGGAGATAATGGGTAGAATTTCTTACTTTCTGAGAAAACCCCACCGAGTCTAATATTGAATTAAATGCCAAATTAAGGAAATCACTATCTATATCTACATGTATATTAAAGTCCCCTACTATAATTATTCTATCTGATTTCAGCATTAAATTGGCTAAGAATTTGGCAAATTCAGATAAAAACTCTGAGTAGGTTGATGGAGGACAATAGACTATGGCAAATAAAATTGGGTTTAGCCTAAAATTGCTAAAATGCCCAATACTGAGGACCAGGCCCTCAAAGGAATTATAACGTGTTTTTTGCTTTACATTAACTAGTAATTTGGAATGGTAAATTGTTGCTACTCCTCCTCCATGACCAGAACTTCTGGGAATTTGACAGTTTAAATAACCAGAGGGAGTTGATTCATTTAAACCAACATAATCCTCTTGCCCTAACCAAGTCTCTGTAAGGGATATTAAATCAGTCTGGTGATCAATTAACAGATCATGGACTAGCAGAGACTTGGGAGTTAGAGACCTAATATTTAACAAACCGCATTTAATTTTTAAATTATGAGGAGGAACAGAGGCCAAATCATTAAATTTAGAGGCTTCATGTTTAATCTGAGTTTTACCAGCTTTTTGTTTAATCACTTTGGGATGCTTATACATAATATTTGTATTTACTTTGGAGGGAGCAGACAGTGATTCTCTGATGGGGAAGACAGGGGCTAAGTTGAGGGGTGGCAGATGAAGAGGAGCTGCAGAGAGGCGTGTAAGACTGTGACTCTGCTTCCTGGTCCCAACTCTGAGTTGTCAAGGTTTTGGAAATTTGGATAAAATGATGCCAGATTGTTAGATAAATGAGAAGCACCATCCAAAGTGAGATGGACGCCGTCTCGTCTAATAAGACCAGGTTTTCCCCAAAATGAGCTCCAATTGTCTATGTAGCCCATATCATTTGCAGGACACCACACAGACAGCCAGCGGTTGAAGGATGACAAGCGGTTAAACATGTCATCACTGATCAGATTGGGGAAGGGCCCAGAGAATACTACAGAGGCAGACATCGTTTTTGCGAAGTCACACACCAATTCCACGTTAGGTTTTGAGACTTCCGACTGCCGGAGTCGGACGTCGTTAATGCTGGCGTGGATAACAATTGTGGAGTATTTACAGTTACTTTTAGCCAGCATTTTCAAATTTGACTCGATGTCGTCTGCTCTGGCCCCAGGATTGCATTTGACTATGGCCGCTGAAGTCTCTAGGTTCACGTTTCTGACTACAGAGTCGCCAATGATCAGAGTTTTTTCCTCAGCGGGTGTGTCGCTGAGCGGGGAAAAGCGGTTAGAAACATGAACAGGTTGGTGGTTAACCAGGGCTTTGCAGCTAGGCTTCCTTCTCACCATCACCCACCCAGTCTCCTCGCTGCTGAGGAGGACCAGAGGACCGCTAGCAGGCTGCCCTATGCTAGGAAGCTCCACTGCATCTAGGGGACGTCCGTCGTTATTAACTGGTGCAGACGGTGTTTCGATACAGCGGAGCTGGGATTCCAAATCAGACAACCTCGCCTCAAGCGCCTCAAAAAGACAACATTTATTACATTTACCGTTATCACTGAAAGAGGCAGAGGTGTAGCTAAACATCTGACAGAGAGAGCACACCAGAGGAGGAGAAGAAGGAGAGCTAGTAGCCATAGCTAGTGGCTAACCCGAAGCTAACAAAAACACCGATGAAAGGTGAACAGAAGGCTAAAGAGGGTGAATAGATGACACTGAGCGCACACACAGGTGCAAGAGGCTTGACAAACAGAAGTGAGAGCTAACAGTAGATGGAAAAAAGTGATTAGAATACTGTACAATTAAAGGCAAAATCCTCGGTAGAATGAGGAGAGCAAACCACAGACAGCCAGCAACACAGGAAGTCCGGGAAATTGTCCTGAGGTATGACTGTGAGAGTGAATGGTTGTCTGTCTCTCTGTGTTGGCCCTGCAATGGACTGGTTGCGGCAGCACAGCAACTCACCCTTGGTCGGGGGATCCTGGGTTCGATCCCAGCCCCCGACCAACAGTGACCTGTGTGGAGTTTGCATGTTCTCCCCGTGTCTGCGTGGGTTTACTCCGGGATTTCTCTGGTTTCCTCCCACATGCCAAAAACATGCAAGTTAGGTTAACTGGCATCAAAACTGGGGATTCTAAATTGTCCTTAGGTATGACTGTGAGAATGAATGGTTGTCTGTCTCTCTGTTTTGGCCCTGCGATGGACTGGCGATCTGTCCAGGGTGTACCCTGCCTCTCGCCCAAAGATGCTGGGATAGGCTCCAGCCCCCCAGGATTAAGCGGAAGAAGATGGATGATATACAGTGGTGTGAAAAACTGTTTGCCCCCTTCCTGATTTCTCATTTTTTTTGTATGTTTGTTACACTTAAATGTAACAGATCATCAAACAAATTTAAATATTAGACAAAGATAACACAAGTAAACACAAAATGCAGTTTTTAAATGAAGGTGTTTATTATTAAGGGTAAAAAAAAATTCCAAACCTACATGGCCCTGTTTGAAAAGTAACTGCTTCTCCCCCCAATTAAAATATAAATTAACTGTGGTTTATCACATCTTTGGAAAGCTGAGTTCAATTTCTCTAGCCACATCCAGGCCTGATTACTGCCACACCTGTTCTCAATCAAGAAATCACTTAAATAGGACCTGCCTGACAAAGTGAAGTAGACCAAAAGATCCTCAAAAGCTAGACATCATGCTGCGATCCAAAGAAATTCAGGAACAAATGAGAAACAAAGTAATTGAGATCTCTCAGTCTGGAAAAGGTTATAAAGCCATTTCTAAAGCTTCGGGACTCCAGCAAACTACAGTGAGAGCCATTATCTTCAAATGGTGAAAACATGAAACAATGGTGAACCTTCCCAGGAGTGGCTGGCTGACCAAAATTACTCCAAGAGCACAGCGGCGATTCATCCAAAAAGTTACAAAAGACCCTACAACAACATCCAAAGAACTGCAGGCCTCACTTGCCTCAGTTAAGGTCAGTATTCATGACTCCACCATAAGTAAGAGACTGGGCAAAAATTGTCTGCATGGCAGAGTTCCAAGACGAAACCCACTGTTGAGCAAAAAGAACATAAAGGCTTGTTTCAGTTTTGCCAGAAAACATCTTGATGATCCCCAAGACTTTTGGGAAAATACTCTGTGGACTGACAGGACAAAAGTGGAACTCTTTGGAAGGTGTGTGTCTCATTACATCCGGCGTAAAAGTAACACTGTCACGCCACGCCGCTCATCAGCAGCGCCACCTGCTCGCACACCTGCTCGTCATCAGCGGCGAGGGATATAAGCCGCCTCGCCCTGAGCTTCGGCCTGAAGCCGTCAGACTTCGTCACTCATCATCGTGAGTCAAACCTCTTCTTCAGCGCAACATTTTGGTAAGAAGTCCTTACCTCCTTTCCTTCCCAGTCTGCTCCCCTGTGCACAGGTGGATTCCTCGGCGGCAGACAACGTCCCTCCCTCGCCCATTCCTCGCTGCTGCACCGAGTCCTGCAGGTGGCTGTCTACCGGGTCCCGTCCTTGTGGTGCCAGTCATCTGTCTCTTCCAAGTAAGCTCCTCTCTCGCTCATTCTCCTCCTTTGTTGGTGTGTGCCCGTCACTCTTTCTCCTTGTGCTCTCTCCCATAGGGTTGCCGGCTGTACGGTCTCCTGCCTCTGTGCCCGAAGCAGACGCCGCCACCAATACATTTACATCCCGCAGACACACATCCATTCACTCCTGTTGCTAATAAACTATTTGAACTTCTCTGAGCCTGTGTGTGTGCGTCTCCTGAGCCGTTCGTTATGTCAGTACGGCTTCAGCAGAGCGGCTCGGCAGACGGCGGGCTCGCACACCGGTTTTCCACTCTCGAGGCTCGAGTGGATCAGATAGCCTATCAGCAACAGGTGATTTTTAATCAGTTGTTAAATTTAACTAACCGGTTGGGCCGCTTGGACCCCCAACAGCCGTTCCCCCCGGCTCGTCAGGGTGGCGCAGCTCCTGCTGCTCCAGTGGCTGTCCAGCAGGCTCCGGGTGCGCCGGTTCGGCTCACGCCCATTCCAACCCCCTCCCGCTTTAGCGGTAAGCTCGGCGGAGCGCGGGGGTTTATTATGCAGTGTGAGTCCGTTTTCCACCGGGTGCCCGGAGACTTTCCCTCAGATCATAGCCGAATTGGTTATATCGGGAATCTCCTGGAGGGGCGAGCATTAACATGGACCTACGCTGTAATGGCGAGACCCAGTTATGCCACCCTCACATATGACCAATTCATGAGACGCTTCCTGGAGGTCTTTGACCATACTCTTACCGAGACGGTCCAGGTCGATCGGCTTCTCGCCCTCCAGCAGGGAAGCCGGTTGGCAGTGGCCTACGCGGTCGACTTCCGGGTAGCGGCGGAGGAATTAGGCTGGGAGGAACGCTCCCTCTGCGGCCTTTTCCTCCGCAGTCTCAATGATGATCTGAGGGATGAACTGGCTGGGCGGGATATCCCTGAGACGCTAGCGGAGCTAACATCCTTAGCGATTAGTTTGGACAACAGGCTGCGCGAGCGCTCCTCGGGACGGAAGTCGTCTTCTTCTCGCCCTCGTGGAGTCTCGCCGCGCCTGTTCCAAGCTCGCCCCCTGGCGGCGCCGCCACCATCGTGCCCCGAGGAGTCGGAGCCGATGGTGACGGGCTGGACAAAGCTTTCCCCTGCGGAGAAACAACGCCGCCGTGAGTTGGATCTCTGCATGTATTGCGGAGATGACCAACACACGGTGGAGCTTTGCCCACGGAAAGCCAGTCGGCGGGGTCCGCGAGTCACTGTAGGGGGCCTCGCGGATGTCAACCGGTTAAATACTCTCACTCAATTGAAGCTGCCCATCCGTTTCTGCCACAACCCCACTGGGCATCTCACCCACGCACTGGTGGATTCGGGTGCAGAAGGCAGCTTTATTTCACAAAGCCTGGCAACCCAATTGGGCATCCGCTGTCAGGCACTCAGGAACCCCATCTCCCTGGTCAATCTCTCTCGTGCCTCCCTTGGGAGAGTTACACACCAGACCATCCCCGTTCCAGTAATTATCTCAGGAAACCACCGGGAGGAGATGACCTTTTTCATCCTGCCCAACTCTGTGTCGCCCGTCATCCTGGGGTATCCCTGGCTATGCCTCCACAACCCTGTCCTGGATTGGAAGTCAGCTGGGGTGTCGGCATGGAGCACGTTCTGCATGGGCACCTGTCTTCAGTCCGCTGCCTGCTCTCCGTCCGCTTCTTCCCCTGCTACGGACGCTGCACCCCCGGACCTGTCCCTGGTGCCTCTGGAATTTCACGACCTGGGTATGGTATTTAGCAAGACCAAAGCTATGTCTCTCCCTCCTCATCGGCCCTATGACTGCGCCATCAACCTCCGCCAGGGGGCACCCTTACCTTCTGGTCGGCTCTACAGTCTGTCGGCGCCGGAGAAGGAGACGATGAACGCCTACCTTAAGGAGTCGCTGAGCGCGGGGATAATCCGCCCATCGTCATCACCCGTGGGGGCAGGGTTCTTCTTCGTTGGAAAGAAGGACGGATCCCTCCGCCCTTGCATAGACTATCGGGCTCTAAATGACATCACGGAGAAGGATCGTTACACCCTGCCCCTCATGGACATTGCTTTCCACTCCCTCCAGGGGGCGACTTGGTTCACCAAGCTGGATCTACGCAGCGCATACCACCTCGTCCGGATCCGGGAGGGAGATGAGTGGAAGACAGCCTTCCGTACCCCGAACGGCCACTTTGAATACCTGGTAATGCCGTTCGGGTTGACCAACGCTCCTGCCGTCTTTCAGCGCCTCATCAATGACGTCCTCCGGGACTTCATCGGCCTCTTTGTGTTCGTCTACCTGGACAATATACTCATCTTCTCCAAGTCCAGGGACGAGCACCAGGTCCATGTGAGGCGGGTCCTCCAAAGACTGCTGGAGAACCGGCTATACGTGAAGGCTGAAAAGTGTGAATTTTATGCTAAGACTACATCCTTCCTGGGATTCATCATCTCACACGACCAGGTGCGTCCAGACCCAGAGAAGGTGAAGGCGGTGGTAGAATGGCCTACACCTGCATCGAGGAAACAGGTGCAACAGTTCGTTGGTTTCGCGAACTTCTACCGCCGCTTTGTCCCTAACTTCAGCTCCATCGTCGGACCACTGACCCGCCTCACGTCCCCTAAGGTCCCGTTCCGGTGGACCGAAGAGGCCGCAGCTGATTTTCAGGCGCTGAAGGCGGAGTTCTCCTCCTCCCGGGTCCTTCGCCAGGTCGACCCCGCGCTGCAGTGCATCGTGGAGGTGGACGCCTCGGACAGGGGAGTGGGGGCGGTGCTATCTCAGCGGTCGCCTGACGACGGCACCAAACGGCCCTGCGCCTTCTTCTCCCGGCGCTTGTCCCCGGCGGAGAGAAACTACGACGTGGGGGACAGAGAGCTCTTGGCCATCAAGCTCGCGCTGCAAGAATGGCGCCACTGGCTAGAGGGGGCGGACCTGCCGTTCGTGGTCCTGACGGACCACAAGAACTTGGAGTACCTTTGATCTGCCAAGCGCCTGAACACCCGCCAGGCGCACTGGTCCTTGTTCTTTGCCAGGTTCCAGTTTTCCATCACCTTCAGGCCTGGCTCCAAGAACGGCCTGCCCGACGCCCTCTCTAGGCAGTTCGCCCCTGAGGAGTCGGAGGACGCGCTCCACACCATCCTGCCCAGGTTGTGCGTTGTGGGGGCCATCTCCTGGGACATTGAGGGCAAGATCCGGAAGGCGCAGGAAGTGGAACCTGACCCTGGTGGCGGACCGGAGGGGAGGCTGTTCGTGCCATCTGCGGTTCGAGGAGAGGTCATCCACTGGCTACACACCTCCAAGCTCACCTGTCACCCTGGCTCCTCCCGGATGATAAACCTCCTCCAGCGGTCCTTTTGGTGGCCGGGCCTGTGGAGGGATGCGGCCCGCTATGCCCGGGCTTGTCCAATTTGTGCCACCAACAAGTCGGGAAACACCCCTCCAGCGGGTCTGCTCCAGCCCCTGCCCGTCCCTGGCAGGCCCTAGTCGCACATCGCTTTGGATTTCGTCACCGGACTCCCAGTCTCCAATTCCTACGACACCATCCTGACCATCGTGGACCGCTTCTCCAAAGCTGTGCACTTCATCCCCCTACGAGGTCTTCCAACTGCCCTGGAGACGGCGGATCTCCTCATCCGACACGTGGTCAGGCTGCACGGGATTCCGGTGGACGTGGTCTCGGACCGGGGGCCCCAATTTTCCTCTGAGGTTTGGAGATCGTTTTGTAACGCCATCGGAGCCAAGGTGAGCCTCTCCTCCGGCCATCACCCCCAATCCAACGGGCAGTGTGAGCGGACCAACCAGGAGCTGGAGGCTGCGCTCCGCTGTGTAACAGCATCCAAACCCACGTCCTGGAGTAACCATCTTGCCTGGGTTGAATACGCCCACAACACCGCTCGCTCTTCTGCTACAGGGATGTCCCCCTTCAAGGCGTCCCTGGGTTATGACCCCCCGCTGTTCCTGGCGCAGGAGAGTGAGGTAACTGTCCCCTCAGTTAGGGCGCATCTCAGGCAGTTCCACTCCATCTGGGCATCAGTGCGTAATGTGCTTTTACGCACGGCGGAGCGCAACAGAACTGTGGCGGACCGGCACAGAAGACCTGCCCCGGCGTACAGAGTTGGGCAACGAGTCTACGTGTCAACCCAGGACGTGACATTGAAAGGCGAGAGGAGGAAGCTGGCACAGCGCTTTATGGGACCTTACCCCATCACCCGGATCATCAACCCGGTAGCTGTGCGTGTGGCTATTCCCCCCTCCCTCCGCATCCATCCCACCTTCCACGTGTCCAAGGTGAAGCTGGCAGTCTCCGACCCCCTTTGCCCTCCTCCTGCTGCGCAACCTGTGCCCCGGATGATTGATGGCCATCCGGCCTGGTCCGTCGCCTCCATCCTGGACTCCCGGCGCCGGGGTCGTGGGTTGCAGTACTTGGTGGACTGGGAGGGCTATGGGCCCGAGCATCGACAGTGGGTACCCTCGTCGTTCGTGTTGGACCCATCGCTCATCGCTGACTTCCACCGAGCGCACCCAGAGAAGCCATCGCCAGGAGGCGCTGCTAGAGGGGGGAGTACTGTCACGCCGCGCCACTCATCAGCGGCGCCACCTGCTCGCACACCTGCTCATCATCAGCGGCGAGGGATATAAGCCGCCTCGCCCTGAGCTTCGTCCTGAAGCCGTCAGACTTCGTCACTCATCATCGTGAGTCAAACCTCTTCTTCAGCGCAACATTTTGGTAAGAAGTCCTTACCTCCTTTCCTTCCCAGTCTGCTCCCCTGTGCACAGGTGGATTCCTCGGCGGCGGACAACGTCCCTCCCTCGCCCATTCCTCGCTGCTGCACCGAGTCCTGCAGGTGGCTGTCTACCGGGTCCCGTCCTTGTGGTGCCAGTCATCTGTCTCTTCCAAGTAAGCTCCTCTCTCACTCATTCTCCTCCTGTGTTGGTGTGTGCCCGTCACTCTTTCTCCTTGTGCTCTCTCCCATAGGGTTGCCGGCTGTACGGTCTCCTGCCTCTGTGCCCGAAGCAGACGCCGCCACCAATACATTTACATCCCGCAGACACACATCCATTCACTCCTGTTGCTAATAAACTATTTGAACTTCTCTGAGCCTGTGTGTGTGCGTCTCCTGAGCCGTGCGTTATGTCAAACACAGCATTTCAGAAAAGGAACATCATACCAGCAGTAAAATATGGTGGTGGTGGTATGATAGTCTGGGGCTGTTTTGCTCCTTCAGGACCTGGAAGACTTGCTGTGGTAAATGGAACCATGAATTCTGCTGTCTACCAAAAAATCCTGAAGGAGAATGTCCAGCCATCTGTTTGTGACCTCGAACTGAAGTGCACTTGGGTTCTGCAACACGACAATGATCCAGAACACACCAGCAAGTCCAGCTCTGAATGCCTTAAGAAAAACAAAATGAAGACTTTTGAGTGGCCTAGTCAAAGTCCTGACCTAAATGCGATTGAGATGCTGTGACATGACCTTATAAAGGTGGTTCATGCTCAAAAACCCTCCAATGTGGCTGAATTACAACAATTCTGCAAAAATGAGTGGGCCAAAATTCCTCCACAGCGCTGTAAAAGACTCACTGCCAGTTATCACAAATGCTTGATTGCAGTTGTTGCTGCTGAGGATGGCTCAACCAAGTTATTCGGTTTAGGGGGCAATCACTTTTTCACACCGGGTCATGTAGGTTTGGATTTTACTTGTGTTATCTTTGTCTAATTTTTAAATTTGTTTGATCATCTGAAACATTTTAGTGTGACAAACATACAAAAATAATGAGAAATCAGGAAAGGGCAAACACTTTTTTTCACACCACTGTATTAAACAGTCTAAATGTTGGTGTAACCCTTGCCTTACGTTAATTAGGTAAGGGGAATTATTAAGTGTAGACCAGTTGCTAGGTTCATAAGGATTACAATAGGGAATTAAAATTAGTGTGGAATGAAATACACTACCATTCAAAACCCAGACAATTATTTTGTGTTTTCCATGAAAAGTCACACTTATTTACCACCATGAGCTGTAAAATGAATAGAAAATATAGTCAAGACATTGACAAGGTTAGAAATAATGATTTGTATTTGAAATAATAATTTTTTCCTTCAAACTTTGCTTTCATCAAAGAATCCTCCATTTGCAGCAATTACAGCATTGCAGACCTAACATGATTGCACAAGGGTTTTCTAATCATCCATTAGCCTTCTGACGCAATGAGCAAACACATTGTACCATTGGAACACTGGAGTGATAGTTGCTGGAAATGGGCCTCTATACACCCATCTAGATATTGCACCAAAAACCAGACATTTGCAGCTAGAATAGTCATTTACCACATTAGCAATGTATAGAGTGTATTTCTGATTAGTTTAAAGTTATCTTCATTGAAAAAAAGTGCTTTTCTTTCAAAAATAAGGAAATTTCTAAGTGACCCCAAACTTTTGAACAGTAGTGTAGCTGGAGGCAAGAAATGAGCAGTTCATGGCTGTTATTATTAAAGATAAAGAGAACAAAATATACAAACAATTTACAAATATACAAATATAACAACAGCCGGCATGAAATAAACCCCCCAAAATATCCTGCTGAGCTCAGTGTTTGTTTGTCTTTTTGTTTTAGTCATTTGACCAGTCAAGATATCTTGTATTTCCAGACTCAGGTTTCTTTTCCTCTTTTAAAGCGGCGGCTTGAGTTGTTACCACTTTGAATTTTGGGCACTGGAGAGAGGAAGGATGTTCTTCAACCGAGATCTTGGTTCAGATCTCGGTTCAGTCTCGGTTCAGGTCTCGGGTCAGGCTCGCCATCTCCATTCGGAGAGAATCCAGGATCCAGAAGGTTCTTAATCAGCAACCAAAAAAACCTAGCCAAGATGAGATATCAGCATGAACGCAGCAAAAGTCACAGCCTCACGGCCTCTCAAGCTCGTGCTCCCGTCAACAAGAAGACCCACAAGTCTCCACACAGATCGTCCACAGCACCTCTCGTCTGCTCTCAGATCGCAAAAGACCGAAAAACCGGGTGCGCGCCTCGACACTCTGCTCGGAAGGCAGGGCTAATATCGCTCTTTACGAATGAAAAGACCACGATCGCCCAACGTGACCATGAAACAGGAATTTAAAAGTTTGATAACGAGGATCACACTTCCTCTTCCCAAAATAATTGTTTTTCAAAATAAAATCACACAATTGTATTAATACAATGAAATCTGAGAAAAAGGGTCATTTCTCAGCTGGGATACACCCTCCCGCGCTAAATATCATGCACGTCCCGTTGCATGTGTAACCAAGACTGTCCATCGTCAGTATTTAGAAACTCTGAGAAGGCTGTATTCAAACCTTGAAAAAGGGACTTAACAACAGTCACTAGAGGATTTCCTAATTTGGGATACTCTAGTCTTTTTGGAAGTTGTCTGATTCTTTCAGATCGTCGTATTGGTTGAATTGTAATGTGTTCATTTTTGTCCATTTCATCAGGTAAATCATTTGATTGGTGTTCTTGTTCCTCGACTGAATTGTCAGAAGGTTATTCTAGTATTGTTGCCGTTTCATTTTCCACAGGTTTGTCATTCTCAGTATTGTCTCCATCCAGTATCATTTCCACAGGTGAATTATAGGAAAGTTCAATCTCATTTGCATTATGTTCCCTATCTGGTTCTGCATTGGCAGTGGTTTTAGGTAAATCACAATCAGGTGGGTTTATCATTTCCGGTGTTTGCAAAGGTTTTGGATAATCATGTGCAGTAGTAAATCTGGTTATCTCCTCACGTGGGGAATCCTCAACCCATGGAATCAAAAATTCATTTTCAATTTCAGTTAACTCTTCGCGATCATTGTTCTCTGCAACAGTTGTTTGGCGTGTCTTAGGACATTGAATAGGCTCTGGCTCAGGTATTTCTGCTGTGGCAACAGGGAGGAAACTGCAGGGAAGCAAAAGGTCTCTGTGTAAAGTTCTTGAGGGACCTTGCTTTGACTCGGGTTTAACAGTGTAAACGGGTAATTTACCTGCACGTTTGACTACCACATGAATGTCGGCCTCCCATTTATCAGCAAGCTTATTTTTTCCACGCATTCTCACATTTCTAACTAAAACCCTATCCCCAGGTTCAAGTTCAGAAACAGTGATTTTGCGGTCAAACCTGGCCTTGTTCTTGTCTGCAATCTTTTGTGCATTTTGTGAAGCTAACTTGTAGCTTTCTTTGAGCCTTTTCTTGAGATTTTCAACGTATTGCAAGTGAGTAACTTTCTGATCTTTGTTGAGAGGAAGTCCGAACGCTAGATCAACTGCCAGTCTGGGTTTTCTACCAAACATTAATTCGTAGGGAGTAAACCCGGTTACATCACTGCGTGTGCAGTTGTATGCATGTACTAATGGCATAACATAGTCTTTCCAGTGGGACTTTTGTTTGGACTCAAGCGTTCCTAACATACTCAGTAGCGTTCGGTTGAATCTTTCAGTGGGGTTACCCCTGGGGTGGTATGGGGTTGTTCTTATTTTCTTTATGCCTGAGATCTCACAAAGGTCTCTTATTAGTTTTGCTTCAAAATCAGGACCCTGATCACTGTGCAGGCGCTCAGGTATACCATAGTGAACGATGAATTGATCCCACAGGCACCTGGCAACTGTTTTGGACCTTTGATTTGAGGTAGGCAACGCAAGGGTAAATTTAGTAAAATGATCAGTTATTACGAGAATATTGCTGGTATTGCTACTGTCTGGCTCCAGACTGAGAAAGTCCATGCAGACTAGCTCTAAAGGTCGTGTGGTGGTTATGTTGACCAGGCTAGCCGCTTTTTCAGGAGGACTCTTCCTTCGTATGCACCGATCACATGTTTTTACCTTTTGCTTGACATCTGTTGCCATGCGTGGCCAATAGAATCGTGTTCTGACCAGATCAAGGGTTCTGTCAATACCTAAGTGGCCCATATCATTGTGCAGACTTTGGAGTACGGGAGCTCTGAGCTCCTCGGGAAGAACGAGCTGGTGGGTCACTTGGTCTCCATTTTGTCTTTTTCTGTACAACACTTCATTGTATATCTCCAATTTATGGAGTTCTCTGAGTAAAAGAGGGAGATCTGGGAGTTCTTCTCTAGCAGTCGGTGGGGGTGTTTGGTCATGCTCGATTTGTTCAATAACTTGTCTGATTGTTGAGTCCGCTCTTTGTTTGTCTTTGATTTCTGTTTGAGACAAGACAGGGATAGTTGGTAAGCCATTGTCTTGCTCCAAAACATACAAGTCTGGAATTGCGTCAGCGAAGATGGTAAGTGACTCTACAAGTGTAACACCACGATCCTGATTGTCATCACGGATTTTAACAAGGTGGTTTTGAC
This sequence comes from Pholidichthys leucotaenia, assembly GCA_020510985.1. Lineage (NCBI taxonomy): Eukaryota > Metazoa > Chordata > Actinopteri > Cichliformes > Pholidichthyidae > Pholidichthys > Pholidichthys leucotaenia. The sequence goes on from CM035836.1 coordinate 189,998,121, forward strand.
AGATGGCTTGGACAGCTTCATCATTTACAATCTCTGTGGTGTCACTGTCAGCTAGGTGACGCTCTACAAAGCGGCTTACACACTCTTGCTCTTTCCTGGACTGGACATCGTTAATGAGTTCACCATGAGGACGTCTAGACAACCCATCTGCGTCTAGGTTTTGCTTGCCTGCTCTATACTGTAACTTAAAGTTGTAGTTAGACAAAGCTGCAAGCCACCTGTAGCTTGTGGAGTCTAATTTAGCAGAGGTCAATATGTAGGTGAGTGGGTTACTATCTGTAACTACCGTGAACCGGCCACCATACAAATAGTCGTGAAACTTTTCAGTTACTGACCATTTTAGAGCTAAAAACTCTAGCTTGTGAGCTGGATAACGTGCTTCACTCCTTGATAACCCGCGACTGGCAAAAGCTATGGCCCTAAGCTGACCATCCTGCTCCTGATAGAGTGCTGCACCTAAGCCAGTGGTACTTGCATCGGTATGGATACGTAAGGCAGCTTCAGGTCTGCAAAGCCTAAGATAGGAGCTGATGTTAACTTTTCGATGATGGAGTCGAAAGCTTTTTGACAGTCTGTGGTCCATCGACTCTCAAATGGCAGTTTGGGATCAAAGTAGGTTTGGTCAGTGACTTTGGATTTTGACCTTTTGTTGAGTGGCGGGTAACCGCGTGTGAGGTCATTAAGAGGGCATACTATAGACGAGTACCCTTCAATGAAGCGTCTGTAGTACCCTGAGAACCCTAAAAAGGATCTCAGTTCCTTGAGATTCTTAGGCCGTGGCCAGGTCTTATGGGCCTAAATCTTTTCGGGATCTGTCTCGACACCGCTTTCGGAGACTACATAACCTAGGTACCGGACTGTTGTTTGAAAAAATTTACATTTTTCCGGCGATAACTTTAGCCCGTACTCTTTAAGACGATGGAGTACCCGCATGAGTCGCCGTTCATGTTCTTCCAAACTATTTGAAAAGATGATGAGATCATCTAGAAAGACTAGCACCTCATTTAAGTTCATGTCACCGACGCAGCGCTCCATGGGCCGCTGAAAAGTGCTTGGGGCGTTGGTTATGCCCTGCGGCATGCGGTTGAACTCCCAGAATCCAAGGGGTGTTACAAAAGCGGTCTTTTCTTTGTCTGCTTCTTCTACCTCAATCTGGTAGTATCCAGACTTAAGATCAAGGACTGTAAACCACTTGGATCCTGTGAGCACCGAGAACGTCTCCTCTAGATTTGGGAGGGCGTAAGAGTCTTTTCTTGTATGCAAATTGAGTTTGCGAAAGTCTATACATAGACGCACATCATTGTTTCTCTTCCTCACCACGACAATGGGGGACGAGTAGGGAGACTGGGACTCTCTTATCACACCTGCAGCGAGCAGCTCTTGGAGGTGTTTACACACTGCCTCAAGGTCTTGAGGGTGTATAGGGTGTGCACGGTGCTTAAAGGGAGTCGGATCGTGAAGATTGATGGAGTGTTTCACTTTGCTCGTACACCCAAAGTCCAAATCATGGAAAGCGAATACTTCCGGGATGTCATTTAGTTGTTTGGTTATTCGCTCTTTCCACTCCTGTGGAATCGGTGAGTCACCAAAGTTGAAACTCAGTTGTGTCTTGTTTGTGGCCGACTCATTTGCACTGACGACATTGTGCTGGGACAGGATACAATGGAAAGCTCCAAGTTCTGCGATGACACACGTGGACGGAATTGTGACATCTTGCTGTGTTTCGTTTGTAATCATTACAGGCACTTTGTGTGGAGCTCGGGAAGGAAGTGTTATCAGGCAAGTTTTAACACAAAGGCCACCAAGCAAGGAAGACTGAGAGGGGTGTTCAACTATAGCACAGGTGTCTGAGGTACAGTGAACGTTGGCAGACCCCTCTAAAACTACAGTTTTAGAGTGAGCTGTTTAAAGAGAAACAAAAGAGATGGGGGTCTGGAAATCCCGCAACTAATAAAGACCGGGTTAAACTAAGAACAGTCTCTATTACCGGGCAAATGGAGACTGTAGCCAGACAATCATGTCCCACTAAGTACAAGCAACGCGCTAGCCTTAAGCAATCTGTTACTAACCCACCTAAGTATAGTCTATCAAAAGGGTTAGTTGGCTCCAAATGCACAGCTGTAGTTAGCATTTCTGATGTTAATGTGCATTGTCTTCTTGACTCAGGGTCACAAGTGACTACAGTCACCGAGTCATTTTACAAACAGAACTTTCCCGATCAAAACCTTAAACCACTCTATGACCCTTTAGAAGTAGAGGGCGCTGCAGGTCAGCCCGTCCCCTATTTAGGTTATATAGAGATGTGCATTACCTTTCCAAAAGACTTCTTATGCACAGAGATTGACATACCAACCCTAGCTCTCGTTGTTCCAGATGCCAATCCTAATAGTCAAACACCAGTGTTAGTGGGAACAAACACACTTGATGTTCTTTATGGAAAGTATTTAGACATGAAGACTCCTGATTACTTACCTAGCCCTTATGGTTTTAGGACACTGTTGAAAACTCTCGAACTAAGACATACAAAGAACAAAGATGGGAACATTGGATTAGTTACCTTGTCAAGCAAAGCTCCAGCTGTAGATCAAGGCAAGGAAGGCGTCGGGACTGGACGGCATCAGCGCAAAGCTCCTCAAGTCCTGTGCAGATCAGCTATGTGGGATTGTGGAGCTCATCTTCAACCTGAGCCTGAAGCTGGGGAGGGTACCACAGTTGTGGAAAACATCTTGTGTGGTACCTGTACCAAAGATCTCCCGCCCCAAAGACCTGAACAGCTACAGACCAGTGGCCCTGACGTCCCACATGATGAAGACCCTGGAGAGACAGCTCATTGCTCACCTCCGCCCCCTGGTGGGGCCAGCGATGGATCCACTCCAGTTCACCTACCAGCATGGCATTGGGGTGGAGGATGCAGTGATCTTCCTCCTCCACCGTTCTCTGTCCCACCTGGAGAAGCCCGGGAATGCGGTGAGGATCATGTTCTTTGACTTCTTCAGTGCTTTCAACACCATCCAACCGATGATCCTGAAGGACAAGCTGCTGTGCTCAGGGGTGGACCAGCACCTGTCATCATGGATCCTGGACTACCTCACTAACCGGCCCCAGTTTGTGAGAACCCGGGACTGTGTGTCCGACACGATCATCGGTAGCACGGGGGCCCCCCAGGGAACGGTTTTGGCTCCCTTCCTGTTTACCCTTTATACTGCGGACTTCTCACACAACACAACACACTGCCATCTACAGAAGTTCTCTGACGACTCTGCAATCATCGGCCTCATCTCCAACGGAGATGAAGCTGAGTACAAAGGACTTATCCAGGACTTCGTGGACTGGTGCCATAGGAACTGCCTCCAGATCAACGCGAGGAAAACTAAGGAGCTGGTGGTGGACTGCCACAGGCAAGGACAACCCCTCACAGCACCAGTAAACATACAAGGAACAGACATCGAGATGGTGACATCCTACAAGTACCTGGGTGTTCATCTGAACAATAAACTAGACTGGTCACACAATACCGACGCACTCTACAAGAAGGGACAGCACAGGCTGTTCCTACTGAGGAGACTCGGGTCTTTTGGTGTACAAGGGGTGCTGCTGAAGATATTCTACGACACGGTGGTGGCATCAGCCATCACTTTTGGAGTGGTCTGCTGGGGCAGTGGCATTACAGCAGCCGATAGGAAGAGACTGAACAAACTCATCAAGAAAGCTAGCTCTGTCCTGGGGCAGCGCCCTGACCCAGTGGAGGAGATAGGAGAGAGAAGAATGGTGGCTAACCTGTCATCTCTGCTGGAGTCCGAGTTCCCCCCTATCCAGGACATATTGAACGCACTGAGGACCTCATTTAGCAGCAGACTACATCATCCTAGGTTTGCAACCGAGAGGTTTCGCAGGTCCTTCCTACCTATGGCAATCAGACTGTATAACCTAAGCAGGACTGCTCGCAGAGATAGCAAAAAAACGTGACGACTTAATAGTATTGAATGCAAAAGACGCAATAGACTTACACAATGGTCCCCTCCAGTATATACAACTAGGGCAATATCGGTCGCTACGGAGGGTGACAATATGTATGGGTACATATTCATACTATGTAGGATAACTAAGTAGACGGTTATGCTGTTTATTCCATCTTGCTACAATGCTCCGCACTTTGTATATATATTATATATTTATGTGTATGTATGTATATCCACTGCTCTTATTTATATCTTCCGTATCTTCTTAATTATTGCTCTGAGTGTTGCTATCCCTGTGCTGTTGCAATCCTGGAATTTCCCCATTGTGGGACTAATAAAGGCTTATCTTATCTTATCTTATCTTAATTGGCTAAATTAAATTAGTTGTCAATTAACTGATAACTCTGCAGTCCTTTTCAGTGGGAGATTATTATATGATATGCAGTGGCTTCGCCATCCACGGTGGCTGCACGGTGGCGCAGTGGTTTAGCACTGTGGCAGCACAGTTTTACCCTCGGCCGGGGGACCGCGGGGATCATGAGATCGTGGGTTCGATCCCAGCCCCCGACCAACAGTGAACTGTGTGGAGTTTGCATGTTCTCCCCGTGTTGCGCGGGTTTACTCCGGGATTTCTCCGGTTTCCTCCCGCACACCAAAAACATGTAGGTTTAGGGCGCTCGCGCACGCAGCGACCAGCAGCCAGTGGCTTGTCACCAGACTGCAAACCAAGTCTACCTACGGGTACAAATAAGTAACAAAAAAAAAAAAAAAAAAAAATCCAGGCAGGCCAGCCAAGCACATGCAGTCACCCATTGTCGCCTTCCAACCTAAGCAAAAGAAAAAGTGCAGAAGACACAAAGCCCCCAGAGCACATGCACTGTGCAGAGTGAAATGCTTCATCCTTCAGGGGTATGTCGGAGATCCAAAACAAGAATGGCCAGTTCAAATGATGCTCAAGCTTGAAGATCATCCCGCCTGCCTCAAATCAGCAGGGCGGGGAAATAGACCGGAGTAAGCAAATGACACTTGCACAAAAACCCATCCCCGCTGCCTTCAACATACCGCGAAAGCAGACCGGATCCATTACCACTGAGGTAAAGGTATTTACACTTCAACACACAGCAGCAGAGGAACCCCGGCTTTGACTACAGGACTGGCTGTTGTTGGCTCCACAGCAGCCAAAGACGGTCAGAGAGCTGCTGCAAACTCCATGGGAGTGACTGATAAAATGCTCTTAAAAGTAACCTCTCATTCTTAGCCGCTGTGAAATCTGTGTAATTGTGGCACATACAGTTGTCTGCTGCAGCTTCAAAATTAATAATCTGACAGAATAAGGACAGCCTTCAGATTCATTTCCACTCTCTGCCGCTGTTCTGTGACGTGGTGACGGTGACACCTACTTCATCGCATGTTTGTCCACATTGCCCTATTCAAATGTCCGCTAAGGTGAGGTGATCAACGACCCACGTTATTTGCAGGGTTATTTAGCCCACATCAAGTCATTGAGGGCAGGTAACCTTATCAGATGACAGAGGGAGCCCAGATTGTATTGGGTTTGCCTGGATTGCCGGGGTACTCTGAAAGGGGCTAATGTTTAACTTGCAACAGATGAAACAGCTCACAATTTATTTTCTTTTTTAAACAGTCTACCGGTGCATCTCAGTAAATTAGAACACTGTGAAAGTCAATTTTTTTTGTAATATACTGTGGCTAAAAAAGATAAACTTTGATATATTCAATACCAGTGTTGGGCAAATTACTAAAAATAGTAAGTAGTTACAGTTACTAGTTACTTCATTTCAGAAGTAACTGAGATACTTACCAATTACTGCATAATTAAAGTAACTAGTTACTTGGAAAAGTAGCTTTCACATTACTTTTAAATGCATACTTAAATCATCTTGCACACATAGCAAGATAACTTAATGGATTACATTATGGGCTTATTAATGTTAGGCTAAAAACAGACTGTTTCAGACAGAGCTTTTAGAACACGTTCAGTCTGCTTTATCCTGCCTTGAGAGCTCTTATTGTGGGAGAAATCTGAAGAAAATCAACACGAGATTGACAGTAATTTCCTCATTTTGGAGTGAGAAATAGGGTTTGTGGCGTGAGAGAGGGAAAAAGAGTGAGAATCACTCCAAAAGAGTGAGTTGGCAACATTGCATAAAGCTGTTAACGTTTCTTACCTTCAGTATCGTGAATTTAATCCGATGTGCAGTGATGCAAAGAAAATGTCCATTATCCACAGTCCAAACACAGAGACATGATCCGGTCTCTTAAATTCCTTTTGGAGATCAAATCCATTTTTGAATAATCTTTATCCAGGTAGCAAGTAAATGTGTTTTAACTTAAGTGGATCACAGTCTCAGCTGTCTCATGGGAAATGACTGTTATCAGATTTTCATTCTGTAATGACGTATCTGGTAATCCTTTGGTTTAATTCTTGCTGGGTCAAAAACTGTCCAGATGCATACCTGTGCTTGAAATCCAGCATGGCTGTTCAGATAGCGTAAATCCACTAATAACACGGTGTTAGCATAGCACTAGCTTTGATCTTGTTGCTGTTCAGGCGCTTCTGAAGATTGCGGTTGGTCTCACATGACCCACCAATATGCTTTTTTTTTTTGTTTTTTTTTTTGTTTTGTTACTTATTTGTACCCGTAGGTAGACTTTGTTTGCAGTCTGGTGACAAGCCACCGGCTGCTGGTCGCTGCGTGCGCGAGCGCCCTAAACCTACATGTTTTTGGTGTGCGGGAGGAAACCAGAGAAATCCCGGAGTAAACCCGCGCAACACGGGGAGAACATGCAAACTCCACACAGCTCACTGTTGGTCGGGGGCTGGGATCGAACCCACGATCTCATGATCCCCGCGGTCCCCCGGCCAAGGGTAAAACTGTGCTGCCACAGTGCTAAACCACTGCGCCACCGTGCAGCCCGTGTTTTGTCCTTAACCGTGACAAAGGAAAAATAATCTGTCTATTTCCACAAAAACAAAATAGCTTCATCTTTTCCCAGCAGAAGCAAGCTCCATTTGTGGCTGCAGCAGTGAAGAGGCTCTTTGCAACAAGTTGGCTGACGGCTGTGTCAGCTATGTAGGGTCAGTTTGTATTTATTTGCGCTAAAGATATCTATTCATATTAATAAAACGAGTAAGGCGAGTGACACATCTGATCAAATTTCAGTAACTGTAACGCATTACTGAAATTTTAAACAGTAATTTAGTTACACAGCACATTACTGCAAAAGTAGTGGCATTACAGTAACTTGTTACTTTGTAACGCGTTACTACCAACACTATTCATTACCAATTTTGGTCAAGTTACTAAAAAACAGTAACTAATTATAGTTGCTAGTTACTTCTTTTTGTAAAGGTTTGAACATGACTGTGCTCATGTCCTCGCTTTATGTTCATATTTTTTTTTCTGTTATCTTTAGGACATGAGTTCAGCCATGTCCTTGTCTTTTGTCATTATGTTTTTCTGTACTGTGTTTATCATTTGTATTTTTGGTCCTAGTGTGCTCTGTCTGTTCACCCCACCCATCCGGTGCTTCTCCATTACCCTTGATTATTTCCCACCTGTCATGCATTATCTTGATTATTCTTCTGTCTACATACTGTATGTGCATCTCAGCCTGTGTCAAGTATGGAGTCATTTTGTTTCTTCCGTATCCCTGTCAATTTGTCAGCCCGGTTTGAGTTCTCATCCCTCGTGCTGCTGTTTCTTTTGTCTCATCATCAATCAATAAATCATCATTTTTGCACTGAACTCCTGCCTGCATCTGAGCCTACGTTACCCACCTTGACAGAATGATACCACCAAGAAAGGTCTCAGTGGGCAGGACCGGCAGGAGGAAGGGGCTGAGTCCGAGTTCCGAAGAGGAGGATCTCGAACGAGTGCTTCACCTTTTGGACCAGGCTATGTGTCAGTCCAACTGGTGGGAAATGAATGCTGACTTGGTGGAAGCAAAAACAGTCCTCTGTTCACCGGCCCTGCTAAAACGTCCGGAGTTGGCCGAGCTTCGCTCCCACGTTGCCCAGATGATTGGTGAGCTGATATGAACTGGCACTTTGCTTTACTCGGTCCAACTTGGCGCCAGGCTCCAACTCCTGCCTCCAGTGTGTCGCCTCCTGCTTTCCCTGTCACTCCTATACCGTCTGCCATCTCCATTTCGTCAACCACAACGGAGGATGTGTTGGAGCAGGAGGAGCGGAGGCAGGCAGTCCTCATACAAACTGACATCTTGCTGGCTCATTCAGGAGGTATTTTTCCCGGCGTGTGAGGAGCAACCGCCGTCAAAAGGGCCAGCAGGGAAGCGGGCATCGAGAAAGCACCGCTACACCCACCATCCAGGCCCTTCACGCGAGGTTTTCCCAAGGGTTCCCATACCGCGGCCCCACCATCCTTGAGTGCTTCATCGGCGGCAGCTTCAGCGGCTACAGGGTGGGCCATCTGTGTGCCCCAGACATCTATTCTAGCAATACACACACCAGATCGCACCTCATCCACTCTGCTAGTCATCATAGCTGCAGTACTGGTTCTCACATCTGCTGCACTGGTGCCCCCACCCCCTGCTGCATTTCAGGCTGTTTCTTTAGCTGTTCCTCCAGTGTCTCCCGAGATTGTCATCGCCTCTCCAGCAGTAGAGCCAATGGGGTCCTCATCAGCAGAAGAGCAGGAGTTAAGGCAAGTACTTTTCTCTATTTCTATAACATCATATTTAGAGAGGTCTTATCTTGCTCCTGGCAGGGAGACCCAGTTGCAGCTCCCATCTGCTTCTGAGCTCTCCCTGCCAAGCTTTTCTGCTGGTTGTTTTGGCGTAGACATGGCGCCACTCTGTGTTTCTCCCTCCACTTCTGAAGGGTCTGCATCAGGGATGGAGGTGCATGCCACCGCTCCACCCGTCACAGTTCCAGAGGGTGAGCAGTCTGCTTCACCTGTCATCCAGGAGGTTGAGCAATCCGCTCCACCTGGGCCGTCTGTGCAATCCGTTCCACCTTTGCCCCCTGGGGTCGCTGTGTCTCAGCTACTGTTAGCTCCTGCCCCGAGGGCCCCTCAGGTACTCTTCACAACTAGAAACCTCTCCACAACTAGAAACTCTTGTGTTATTAGTTCCAAAGCAGGAGACTCCAGTGTTATCTTCTGAGTCTGGAACCCCCAAGTTGTTTTCTTCTGAGCAAAAGACTCCTATGTTGTTATCCCTGGAGCTTAAGGGCTTGACATTGTTGTTTCCAGAGTTTAAGGGCTCCATAGTGGCATCTGCTGAGTCGACAGATTTCTTGCTGTCACCTCCTGAGCATAAAGTTCCTATGTTAGCTTCGGTGTTAAAGGCTCCTGAAGTCAATGCCCCCACGGTGCCGTGTACATCCATCTGATGGCCCTTGGACTTTGGTAGGCCACCCGACGCGCCATGTCCATCTGTCTGGTGGCCCTTGGACTTTGATAGGCCACTCGACATGCCGTATCTCATGTGTCTGAATTCAGGCATCATAGGACACAGACAAATGTGTCTTTATGATGTCATATAGACCATGTGTCTTTGAACTCAGGCATCATAGGACACATAGACTCACCCTTGGCCATGGGATCCCTGGTTCAATCCCAGCCCCTGACCAACAGTGATCTGTGTGGAGTTTGCATGTTCTCCCCGTATCTGCATGGGTTTACTCTGGGATTTCTCCGGTTTCCTCCCACAGGCCAAAAACATGCAGGTTAGGTTAATTGGAGACTCTAAAGTGGCCCTAGGTGTGAATGGTGAAGAGATGGCGCCGTACCGTGGCTGCTTCATCCATCCAGGTGGATGCCCTCAATTTCCCCTCTGGAGATCAATAAAGTATACAAAAAAAAAAAAAATGAACTGGGGCAGGCTACCCAACGCTCCGGAATGGGCCTTTTTGTGGTATTGGGACGCTGGCAGACCACCCGATCTGTTTTGGGACTTTGGGCTTGGGGTGGGCCCACAAGACTGTGTGTTGGGGTCTGGACTCTGTGGGGGGTAAAGAATTGGTTTTGACCCGCCTGGCCTTGTACCTTTGCCACACACCCGGTGAGGGCCTTTTTTGTTTTGTTGTCATCACTTATTTTAAAGGTTTATCTCTCCTTTTGATCAGATGGTTGTTTAATGTACAGCATATCGTGTTGAGGTTCATCAATTTTTGACGGGGTTAACTGTGGTATCTTTGTTGCATTGGTGCTAGAATGTGGGGATTTATGACTTGTACCCTTAGTGCTAAGTGCCTAGTACATTTAAACTGTATTATTTGATATTTGGCCTCCCCTGCTATTTTTCTAATTTTGCAAATACTTGACCTTTGGCAAATACAGTAAGTAAAAGGATTTAAAGGGGTCATGACCAAAAACAAAAAATAATTCTAAACTTACAAGGGAAAAGAAGGGAAAGAAAAAAAGATGTAGTTTATGATTAAAGGGAGTCAAAACTGTCATAAACCACCCTCTCCAGGGGCAAACAGGAGGATGTCAAATGCAGGCTGTGAGTTTGCAAGTTTATTAAACAGAAAAACACTAACACACAAAATACTAAGGCACAACAAACAGGCTAACGAAAAAACACAGCTCTAAGGCTGGGGTGCAGGATGCCAGGATAAACAGGCAGAAGCATGGAACACACGCAAGGATACAGGCAGGTAAATAACTTACAGCTGCTAAGGGGAACGGGGGATACCCGACAGGAAAAGGTTTTCGCCACTATGCCAGGGAAGTGGCACAACCGGCTTAAATAAGAAGACTTGGATAGAGAACAGCTGTGGGATCATGAGTGAGGATAATTACCAGCAGCTGTGACAGCTCGCAAACAGAATCTGACAGCCAGAAGTGATGCACAAGCTGTCACAGCGCCTGCAATAATCAGGATGACAAGCCAGAAAAGAATATACAGAAACTAATGAAATAACCAAACACAAGTAACAGGAAAAGGATCTCCAAAGAAAGATAATATAACACACCCCAAAAACACAGTAATCCCCAGGATACAAAATAACACAATAACTGGTCAAGACTATAAGGACAACTCAAAATAAACAGAAAAAGACTAAACTAAAACTGGAGAATGGGCACGGCCCCATCCGTGCCCAGGATCATGACAAAATCATAAGAGATTTGCAAATTCACAAGAAAGTCACCAATTTTTGAAGGGGACAAAGGGAAAAGAGATGCTAATAGATGATAGAAAGCATGCAAATCTGATCTAGCAATTTAATGAGGGAAGATAGCAAAACTGCAATGGAAAAAATGTACACAGTTCAATTCATTAAAGGACAAAAAAGAAGAAAAGAATATTTTATGTATAAAGTCTTGAAGGAACTCAAATTCACTAGAAAACCAGATTTACTGTTAGAAATTTAATAATAAAGGAACAAAGAAAAAGGAAGAGAAGATATTGGAAGATGTTATGGGTCGGAAATACGAGTTTACTTTAAAAAATGAAACCTTTAAGGTTAAAATTTACCAGTAAAAATAAATTTGGAGCAAGGCTGCATATCTAATCTATCAAATTAATGTGAAAATAGCCAAATTATTGATGGGAGAAATATAAATTTATTAGCAAAAGAAACAATCTGTGGGAAATTGTCTTAAATTCACAAAAGGAAAAACAATTGCCAAAACAAACCTTCATAATTAATCTTGCACCAAGTAGGTAAATTTCCAAAATCAATATTGTTGGATCTCAGAGATCCCCCCCCCCCCCCTTTAAATAAATTTGAAAAGTTTTTCCCTCAAGTTGACAAGAAATTCTGCTTTATGTAACCTTACAAATAACTTTTTTTTTTTTTTTTAAGATGCACCCATACCTTTATGTGTATATCGCGTGGTGATAAATGTTCCATTTACATAATTTTCTTAGTAATAGCATAATCTCTTGCTTGCGGTGTTTATAGTGTTTGTTCATAGTTTATTTATCTTGTATATGCCTGCACTTTATGTCATGACTGATTAGAATATTCAGCCCACGTGCAAGGTGTAGCAACAAGGAGACAAACAGTAAACACGTTTGAATGTTTTATTAAATCTCAAAACACGCTCTGCTACAGAACAGTAACTCGCCAGAGGAATGGGCCTGTGGAGAGAAAGTGAGAGCTGTGAGCAGAGGAATGGAGATAGGGGAAATGGGCGAGCCAAATTACCACTTACGTGGGCTCCAAGGGAGCGCAGGTCGAACCCCAGCGGGGAATAGACGAAGCGGCAGGGCAAGGAACTGCGGGTGGAGTCAGACCGGGCGGAGGTTTCCGTCGTGGGAAAAGTTGTGGCAGGAGAGCGCGCGCAGCCCTCAGCGACACTCCTACACGATGGCAGCAACCTGCACCAAGGAGGAAAAGCACAAGCCAAGGATTAATAACTTCTTAACCGTTGTGTTCAAGATGACTTACTTGTCTGTAAGGTAGTATACCCAGATGAGCCAGCGTTGAATCACTGAAGCGAGCTTCCTTAAATACGCTGGCTGATAAGAGGGCGCAGGTGTGTCCTGTCCCTCAGGTGCGCTGATGAGCGGCGGAGAGATGAACGGGAAGGAGGGGGCACGCTCTCGCCGCCCATGACACTTTATTTCATTTTTGTCAATGTTACGTGCTGTGTTGTGTAGGTTTACTCCGGGGACTCTGGTTTCTTCCCACAATCCAAAGACATGCATGTTAGGTTAATTGGTGACTGTAAATTGTCCCTAGGTATGATATGCCCTTAGAATAGAGGATAAATTTACCTGCTAATTAAGTGCTTTGAGTGGTCTTTGGGACTAAAAAAATGTTATATAACTACAGGTCCTTCTGTACAACTAGCATACAGAAGGAACCTATTATCTCCCTCTACTCATATAGCATATACTGTATAATGTACTGTACAGTGAGTTCTGCATTTGTAGTGGTATCTGAATGTCTAGTGGGTATGACAAAAAATCCTCTATGTTGAAGTCATGAATTCTGCCATGATCACTGCGTTAGTAGTGTATCATATCATGCAAAACACACAACAGAAAGGAGAACCCTACTGCAGGATTACTACCTTAAAGTATATTGATTCATTTACTGTGTGTTAAAATAGCCTTCATATAGTATAACATACACATTTTGTGTTTCTCAGGGGTGTTTTGAGGGTCTAATTAGCTGAGTAGTGTTCAAAAGTGTTTTGTTTTTGTTTTTTTAACTCAGTTTTCTGTTGCTTTCTCTTATATAGCCTCAATATTTTACCACCTTCCATACACAACCATATATAATTGTATTACCTCTACTTTATGTTGATTTTCTGGGCAGGGTGTGCTTCGTCTACTAGAATTTGAAGCAAAAGAACTTTCTTCCCTCAACAACAGGCATGTTCATTTTGATTCTCAACAGAGGCATTTAATTTTGAAGTCTAAGGGGAGTTACTCTGCTGAAGTGGTGATTGAAGTAAAAGCAGTTTTGGGGAATTCCGCTTTTTCTATTATCATTCTTAGTTTAGATGATTGCCATTTATGATCAATGCAGCTGAGGTAAGAAGCCTATGGTTTGTATTTAATCCTAGCATAAACTTCTTTATCCCACATCAATGCTTCCTTTCCATTGTTTACAACATGAAACCAATGACCAATGGCAATAGCCAGGTGGAGGATCAGATTTTAGTATTGAATACAGCAGATTATAACGCCAGGTTTGTCTAGCTTTGAGTTCTGATTCACAGTTTTTGCAAATAACTACATACTATATAAGCATATATTGTTCATATGTATACATATACTGTATGGGAGTATAACCACTCTGGCCAGTCTGTTCTTTTGCTCACAGGTGTTGGAAGGATAAATTGATTTTAGCCATGTCTCTGGGCATTCAGTGGAATGACTGTAGCACTTTTACATGTCATTTTGTCAGGTTAGATCTCTGGTGTTAATTAGAATTACCTCATTTTTAAGAGCTTGAAGGGTACCGGATCCTCATAACTTCACTGAATGTGACAAAAGTAGTGTTGTATGCTTCCTCAGGGTTAACAATCAGTTGTAGATCATCAGTATCTACGTCCAAATAATAATCTGGCTTGTTTAAACTTGTTCCACACCACTGCTACATTTCACACAAATTTGCAAAAAATTCCAACTTTTAATCACCATTCAAAAGAAAGGGAGCAAGCTAGGGCTGGGCAATATGGCTTTTGACATGTATTGCGATACATTTAGGGTTTTATCGCAAAACATGATATATATCACGATATAATGAGATCTCTCCAAACCACTGTATTAATGTAAAACCTTTGCATAAAATGACACTGGTATGGTAACAGAAACAGACCCATGTATTGCATTGTTTTAAATTGCATACAAAAGGGGAAGGTGGTGGTGGATAAAATCAAGCTAAGTTTTGCAAACTTTGTTGAACCAGTCAGACAACCCCACTCATAAATTTGCAACAAATCAGAATAAATAATGGTAGGCCTTATGGCCTGTAATAAAACCATTACAAACAAACAAAAAAAGGACTTGAGACAATAAAAAGTGCATTAAGCAAGAATTCTAGAGAAAGATATTTTAAAACCATATAAATTAAAGTCCACTTGTTCTGACATATGGCATAGAAATAGAAAATCTGGTAGTGTCTCCTCATAACCCTGTACTGTCAGACCATTGTCTGTTAACCTTTGATTTTACTATTTCTGACTATTTGGCTCCTAAAGAAAAATATTATCACAGTAGATGCCTCTCAGATGATGCTGTTTCCAAATTTATGCAGATTGTTTCCTCTATGCCATGTGTCAACACAACGGAAATAAGCTATAGACAGCTTGCTCCTTCTGTAATTGATAACATGGTGGATAGTGTTTCAGCTTCTCTACATCAGGCTCTAGACTTGGTGGCCCCCTTAAAAAAGAAAAAGTCTAATCAGAGATTTTTAACTCCTTGGTTCAACACAGAAACTCGTAGCTTAAAACAGAAGACTCGTCAATTAGAAAGAAAATGGCGCTCTACTAATTTAGATGAAATCTATTTAGCTTGGAGAAATCATCTTTTAATTTATAAAAAATCTCTTAGAAAAGCTAGAACGAGTTATTACTCTGCATTAATAGAAGAGAACAAGAATAATCCCAGGTTTCTTTTCAGTACTGTAGCCAGGTTGACAAAGAGTCAGGACTCTGTCAATCCTAGCATCCCCTTAGAGCTTACTAGTCAGGACTTTATGAACTTTTTCAATAATAAAATTTCATCCATCAGAGATAAAATCAATCAGATTCTTCCCACAGTTAACTTAAATACTGTAACTACTACAACTCCTTCTATTGATGTCTGTCTTGATGAGTTTACTCCAATCGACCTTTGTGAGTTAGACAAAATAGTTTCCTCATCCAAACCTTCAACTTGTCTTTTAGACCCTATTCCTACCAGGTTATTTAAAGAAGTCTTCCCACTTATTGGTAGCTTTATTCTTCATATAATCAATTCTTCATTAACTTTAGGCCATGTACCGCAGGCTTTTAAAACGGCTGTAATTAAACCCTTACTCAAAAAGCCAACGCTAGATCCAGGAGCTTTAGCTAACTATAGACCAATCTCTAATCTCCCTTTCATTTCAAAAATCTTAGAAAGAGTTGTTGCTATGCAATTATTTGACCACCTGCAGGGAAATGGTTTATTTGAGGAGTTTCAATCTGGGTTTAGAATCCATCATAGCACTGAAACAGCCTTAGCGAAGGTCACTAACGACCTCCTCATTGCATCTGATAATGGACTAGTTTCTGTACTTGTCCTTTTAGATCTTAGTGCAGCTTTTGATACTATTGATCATAATATTCTACTTGATAGATTAGAACACTATGTTGGACTTAATGGAACTTCGTTGCAGTGGTTTAGATCTTATTTATCTGATAGGTTCCAGTTTGTTCATGTAAATGATGAGTTTTTCTCTCAGCTCAAAGCTTAGTCATGGAGTTCCACAGGGATCTGTGCTTGGCCCTACTCTTTTTAGTTTATATATGCTTCCGTTAGGCAACATTATTAGAAAGCACTGTATACATTTTCACTGTTATGCAGATGACACACAATTATACCTGTCAATGAAGCCAGATGATACTAATCAATTAGCCAAGTTAGAAGCCTGTCTTAAGGAAATCAAAGTTTGGATGACTTGTAATTTCCTGCTATTAAATTCAGATAAGACTGAAGTCATTCTTTTTGGTCCAAAAAACCTTAGAAATTCCTTTCCAAATCAAACTTTCAGTTTGGATGCAGTTACTCTTTCTCTTAATAGCTCTGTGAGGAACCTTGGAGTTATTTTTGATCAGGATTTGTCCTTCAATTCACATATTAAATTTGTTTCTAAGACTGCCTTCTATCATTTGCGTAATATTGCCAAGATTAGGAGCATCTTGTCTCAGAGTGATGCTGAGAAGCTGATCCACGCTTTTGTTAGCTCGAGATTAGATTATTGTAATTCTTTATTATCAGGTTGTCCTAAAACATCTTTAAAAAGTCTTCAGCTGATCCAAAATGCTGCAGCAAGAGTTTTAACAGGTACTAGAAAGAGAGATCATATCTCTCCGGTTCTGGCCTCCCTTCATTGGCTTCCCATAGAGTTTAGAATTAAGTTTAAAATCCTTCTTCTTACTTACAAAGCTCTAAACAATCAGGCTCCTTTTTATTTAAAAGATCTGATACTACCGTATCATCCTAACAGAGCACTACGCTCCCAAAATGCAGGTTTACTTGTAATACCTAGAATCTCCAAAAGTACAATGGGAGGCAGAGCCTTCAGTTATCAAGCTCCTCTCCTGTGGAATCAGCTGCCAATCTGGATTCGGGAGTCAGACTCGATCTCTGTTTTTAAGAATAGGGCTAAAACCTACCTTTTTGATATAGCCTACAATTAGGGAGGGATCATGTGTTTTCTGAACCCTCCCTTAGTTATGCTGCTAATAGGTTTAGTCAGCCGGGGGACCTCCAGTAATGCACTGGGCCTCACTCCTTTCCTCACTCTCTATGAAATATTTTTTTTTTTTGCTGGTCATTAACATTTGTTTGTTCTCTCCCATAGATTGAGTCCCCATCGTGCTGTTTGCTCTCTACATGTCTGTTCTTTTCTTCTTCTCTATCCCCTCACCCCCCAGCCAGTCGCAGCAGATGACTGCCCCTCCCTGAGCCTGGTTCTGCTGGAGGTTTCTTCCTGTTAAAAGGGAGTTTTTCCTCTCCACCGTCGCCAAGTGCTTGCTCACAGGGGATCGCCTGATTGCTGGGGTCTTTCTGCAACTGTGGGGGTCCTCCCTACAGTTGATAGTGCTATGAGATGACTGTTGTTGTGAAATGGCGCTATATAAATAAAGTTGAATTGAATTGAATTGAATTGTTCTGTTTAGTCATGTTTTTAACAATAAGGGCCATATCTTTAGCAGTATAACAGTATAACAATATAATTATAATATAATTTATTTTGCACTTTTGTTGTATGGGATACATTTTCTAAATGAAGAAACCATATATAGTCATTTTCTTAGGGTTGGTTCCTTTATCTTTTTATTATCTATTTTTTGTAGGGGCTACCTGGGATGTTGAGAGGGATTCGTAATGTATTCTTCATATTATAGTAGATGACATCTCAAGTGGTGAAATAAATTAGTGATAGTGTGACATAATTTGCACAAAACTGTATTTTGTATTTTTACCTTCGGAGTTGTTTGCTGCACTGCTGCAGGTATGTGTGTGTGTCATTTGATTTTTTTTCCACCTCTCCCTGCACTCTGCTAGTGTTGCCAGATTGTGCCTAAAAAAAACAAGTGTCTCTGCTCCACAAAAACAGGCTCAAAAGAAGCAGTTTCTAAAGAACAAAATTGCAGTTTCTAAAAAACAGACCTGGCAATGACCCTGAAATGAAATACAGCATGGGGAGGCGGGGGGAAGTGCCTGAGTGCAGCTGCTGAGAGAGGAGGGAGAAGATGACAGCTGTGAAAAAGCTCGAGCTTCATGATAAAAATATTTTTTGTATCGCGCATAGTAGAATGTATCGATATAATGAATATATTCGTTGTACTGGCCAGCCCTAGAGCAAGCCTAAACATCCTGTACACCACATTCAATGTGACATGCATTGAGCTTCAAGTAAAAGTGGATAGAAAGTATGCATTGTGTGGCAAACCAACAGAGGTAATCACAAACTCAGAAAACATGAAGTGCTGAGCACACAAAAGCCATGTTCCTAAAGCAAAGTACTGGGACCATTTTTAGAACTGCCAACAGAGGAAACCTATCCTGCTACATGTTTTGAATGCCTTTTTGTTGCATTCTCACCTCAAGGAATAGCTGTTGATGTAATCCTGTAAAGATGAATTTATGAATTTATTTATTTATTTCGGATAATACAGTACAGGTTAAAAGAAACTGTATAATATAACAACAAGGTCAAATTAAACAAAGACTCCTTCTACTAAACAATTCCACGTGAGTTATCCGAAATGGGTGATGGCTGAAGCCGCAGCTTATATTGCAAGATGGCAGCAGAGGAGATGAGTCAGCAAACAGCTACTGTTGGCAAGATGGAGAACAGCATCATTGTAGATGTTTGCCCACTGTGTTCCCAAACTTTCTTTTTTGATGAGCAAAGGCCATGACTGTGATGGGGATGCTGTTGGTAAAGTGAGTAGTTTATGTTTTGAACAGTTATATTAATGTCAAAGGAAGGTTTCAGTGTTTTCAGAAAGGGATGTTTTTTAGACTCTCCATTGAAATGCAAAAATAAAATAGTAGTAGTAGTAGATTAGTTTATTTGACAGGGACAGTGCAATAAACATAGACAATTAATCAAAGACAATCAATCTGATGTGTTGCACATAGAGTGTATAGCTATTAGCTAATTTGCAACTCTTGTCCCTGGATGGGCTTTAGAAAAAAGAATCAAGATAAAAAATATACACAATAACCACATACATCAATGCAGAAAAATTATAAATACACAATTATAAATATTATAAATATTATAAATACACAAATATAACAGCCTGACTCACATTTAACATAAATATTATAAATATTATAAATACACAAATATAACAGTCTGACTCACATTTAACACATATAACATAACTCACATTTGCCTATTTCAGGCCTTCCTCCCTCCGTCACTCACTATAAACAAACACATTTATTCCTTCCCTTCATTCACTCTCACTTTGCAGACAAATAATTCATACATGAGTACATTCTTGTTTATTTTTCAGCCAGTTTTTAACATTTTTAGTGAATGTTTTAAAGTCCGTTATTATTTTAATTTCATTTGGCATTGTGTTCCAGATGTGACTGCCCTTTATAGAGAAAGCTGTTTGTCCAAATGTGGTTCTGCGGTGGAATATTTTACAGTTATTGTTAACAGAACTCCTGGTGGCTCTGCTGCTGTCCTGTCTTTGGACGAAACCAGCAAGTGGCTCGGGTGCTGATTTATGGAAACATTTGAACGTTAATTTCAGAAGACAGAGGTCAATGAAGCTCTCAAAACTCAATAGGTTGTATTTTTTTAAAACATTACAGTGATGCCACCTAATGGGCTTTTTGTCCAAGATTTTTAGGGTTTGATTATATAATGAACCTATATGTCTTATTGTGGAAGGGGCTGCTTGAGCCCAGACTGTCAAACAGTATGATATATGAGAAAAAACCATAGAATGCATATACAGTGCAGCTGCTTCGTAAGGTATGTAATATCTAATTAATTTAAAGCAGTTCAGATTTTTTTTTACTGTTTTTGAAATTTTCTTTATATGAAGATTAAATTTGAGTTGAGGATCTAGTACAATGCCAAGGTATTTGAATTCTGTAGCTAAACTGATGTCATGATCATGTATATTAACTTTAAAATGTTGCAGGTTACATTTTTTGATTGAAAAGCACATTGAGACTGTTTTCTGAAGGTTCAGCAATAGATGGTTCTTGAGGAGCCACTCTTGGACATCAACCATACTTGTAGACAGTACATCTGCAGCCTGTGCTGGAGTCTTGGCAGCTGTGTAAATAACTGCATCATCTGCATAAAGTTGGCATGTTGCAGCTGAGCAGTGTAACGGCAAGTCATTAATAAAAATGCTGAAAAGTAAAGGACCAAGAATGGACCCTTGTGGGATACCCATGCGGTTGTTTAAAAATGAGGATTTATCCTGGTGAACTTTTACACACTGTTCTCTATTCTGGAGATAAGATGCAAACCATTCTAATGTATTTGGGGAGAAGTTAAAAGATACCATTTTGGATAAAAGCAAACTGTGGTTTACAGTATCGAAAGCCTTTTTGAGATCTAGAAAAACAGCTCCTACCACATTACCCCTGTCCAAGGACTGTTTGACGTTTTCAATAAGGCAACAATTTGCTGTTTCTGTTGAGTATCCTGGTCTAAAACCAAATTGATGTGGATGAAGAAGTTGACTGTCTTGTAAGTAGTCTATCAGCTGTGTAGCTACAACTTTTTCAAGAACCTTAGATAGGACTGGTAAAATAGAGATTGGGCGGTAATTGCATATATCGTCTTTACTGCCTGATTTATGAACTGGTATGATGACAGCTTTTTTCCAGCCAGATGGAAATGTACTAGACCTAATGGAGAGATTAATGAGATGAGTCAGTGGTTTGATTAATATTTTGCTGTGCATTTTGAGAAAGGAGGTGCTCATATTGTAGATATCATTAGTTTTTGAGTTTGACAGTGTTTTAACAATATCAGCAATTAACTTCTCATTTACCTCATCGATGTGAAAAGTATCTGTTGGAAGTATGGAATTTGTGTTGTTGAGCACATTTGGCAGCACAAAAATTTTTGTTAAGTCTTCCACAGAGCCCACAAAGTGTGAATTAAATTCATTTGCCAAAGTAGCCTTGTCACTGACGGTCTTGCCATTGATTCTAAGTTCCTTTACCCCCTTCTGATCGTTTTTTTTATTAGTTAAGTTATTTAAATGCCTCCATAGGGAACTGTTGTTACCCTTTGCATGATCTATCAGTTTATTGTAATAAGATATTTTTGATTTTCGCAGCTCATGTACCACTTTATTTCTTAAACTTTTGTACACAAGATGATCATTTTGTAGTTTGGAGGTTAGTGATGTTTTCAGTGCATAGTCTCGCCTCTTCATAAGTTTTCTTATTTCATTATTTAACCATGGTAGGCTAATCTTCTGTTGTCTACTTTTAATTTGCTTTGAAAATTTTTCTATAGACTTTGTGATTGTTGCAGTTATAAAATTACAACAATCATCTACTTCACATGTTGACATGAGCTGCTCCCAATTTTGATTCTCTAAGTAATGTTCAAACTCCTCATTTTTTGATTTGGGGATAATAAAATTTGATTTGTCAATATCGACTCCCCCAAAATACTGTAGTCGCTTTTTAGTAAGTTTCCTGACAGCAAGAACCATGTTATGATCTGAGAGACCAGTTACAAGATTATAGGTTCTGGTTATTCGTTCTGGTTTATTAGTAAATACCATGTCAATAAGTGTTCTGGATTGTTTGGTTATCCTGGTGGGTCCTTTGATGATTTGCTGGTAATTAAATTTAGTCATGAGGCTTTTCAGTTTTTGTTTGTCTTTTTTATCAGACCAGTTGATATTAAAGTCACCATGAATTATTGTTTCTCTGTTCTTCTCAAGTTGTTTAACCAGATCACTTAATTCATTATAAAAGGAAGAGTTGTGTGACGGTGGGTTGTACACTACTGCAATGTTGAAATTCATTACCGGAGAGAGACATACATTAACAGCTAAACATTCAAGTGAAGTATTCAAATCAACCAGTTGACATTTATATTTCTCTTTGATGTAAATTAAAACACCTCCTCCCCTCCCTACCTGCCTGTCTTTTCTAAAACACTGGTAGCCCACAATATCGATCATATTAGTGTCTATGTTACTGTGTAGCCAGCTTTCTGAGAGACAAAGGTAGTCCAGATTTGAGTCCAACAGCAACACCGAAATCTCATCTCTTTTGGGGATTATGCTCCGTATGTTTAAATGACCGCCGAGGATCCCCTTTGGTTTAGCCTTGGTGTCCCAAAGAACTCGTGCATGATTAACAGTTTGGAAAAATAAATGTTGTTTTTGCTTTTGTACAGCTCGGTTTTGTGCTAACCCAGTGGTCTGCTGTTTAATAGTGGCAGGTCCAGGGTTAAGGTGAATATCTCCTGCCAGAAGTAGCAGAACTAACAGAACTTTAACTGTATATCCTCTGCCATATTGTGATTTTTGCTTAACAGCCATGTTTGCCTTAATTTGGAAGTTTTTGCTCAGGGCTTTTAAAGACCACATAGAGTGTAGGGTGGGATGTCCAAGCCCAAATCCATACAGATAAAACTTTTTAACTTCACCTTTGGTTGAGTTTGTCGGAAAATCCTTCTTGTTGCAGGTCCAGACACACAAAGACAAAACGAAGAGGAAGTAGAGAAGTAGAGAAGGCTTATTAGTGGTGCCCATCAGCCCACTTTTTAATCCGGTGGCAGCCATCTTCAGTCTTTCTTGGAAAGAAGGAAAAAGAAAATCTGTGGATAGTAAAATAAATTCTGCTTATATCGCCAGAATCTGATCCGATCGTCCTCGAATCCAGCTGGGCCTCAGCTAGCCAACTAGTCCCTTCCGTTGCTGGTCTCGTTGCTCATAGTCGCCGTAACTGGTCTCCCGTCCCGCTCCTCCAACCGAGTCTCGTCACACACCGCCGCTGCCACCGAGCTCCGCTGAGGTCACGGTAAGTCCTCCGCTAGGCACCGCCACCTACCGTCGTCTGCCTGGGTGAAATCTCTGCTGAGCCCCGTCAACAAATAGCCGCTTGCCTGGTAGTATCTCCGCTGGGCCTCGCAGCTGGGCTTCGATTCAGGCTGGTGTAAGGTGGAATGACTGGCGCCAGCATTAAGCTAACTAGCGTTAGCTTAGCAATCGCTTCGGGTAGTCTCGTCGCACACCGCCGCTGCAGTCACGGTAAGTCCTCCGCTGGGCACCGCCGCCTACCGCCGTCTGCCTGGGTGAAATCTCTGCTGAGCCCCGTCAACAAATAGCCGCCTGCCTGGTAGTATCTCCGCTGGGCCTCGCAGCTGGGCTTTGATTCAGGCTGGTGTTAGGTGGAATGGCTGGCGCCAGCATTAAGCTAACTAGCGTTAGCTTAGCAATCCTCCTCTCACTCACACTTCAACCTCTGCTGCAGACACGCGCTCTGTGTCTTCTTCTCTGAGAGCCAGAGGATCCCCATCCAGCCTGCACACACTTGGGCTGGAGAAGGGATCCCGTGATGGCGGTATGATATAATAAACTCTACTTAAAACCTCCAACAACGCCGCCTTATTTACGTAACTTAGGTAACGAGTGGAGGACAGAGGAGCCTCTTAAAGAAGAAGTTACAGGTCTGTGAGAGCCAGAAATGTTGCTTGTTTGTAGGTGACCAAATACTTATTTTACCGAGGAATTTACCAATTGGTTCATTAAAGATCCTTCAATGTGATTTTCTGGATTTTTTTTTTTCTCATTTTGTCTCTCGTGGTTGAGGTGTGCCTATGATGGGGGTTGGAGACCTTTCTCGTCTTTTGGGTGGGGGAACTTGCACAACTGGTGGCTGACTAGATACTTTTTTGCCCCGCTGTATATAGAGCACCTCTCAGCCAGGGGTGGTCCTTCACAGCTCCACCTACAACACAAAAAAATAAAATAAAATAAAATTACCACCAACAGTCATCATTAATTAAAAGGTCCTACCAGTGGGAATATGGTGTAACTTTGTTTCAAACAATGGGGGGGGGGGGATCTCTGCCCATATAAGGATTTTAAAAAAATCTTTTCATTCATTATGGGGCTGTCAGCCCATCAGTACAGGCAGTTGTCTCCAATGTCTTCTTTTTCATTTTTAAGGGAAAATGATTTTTTAAGTAAAAAATGACAGTATATGTATCCTAGTGTGGAGGTAGAGTGCAAAATCATTAACTTTGATAAAAGGACAAGGCTAATTTACTTCTATTTTGTCCATGTCCATCCTCTACCGCTTTTCCGGAGGTCCGGGTCGCAGAAGCAGCAGTTCAAGCAAAGAAGCCCAGACTTCTCTCTCCCCAGCCAGCTGCTCCAGCTCTTCAGAGAGGATACCAAGGCGTTCCCAGACCAGTTGGGAGACACAGTCTCTCCAGCGAGTCCTGGGTCTGCCCCGGGGTTTCCTCCCAGTGGGTCATGCCCGAAACACCTCAGGTGGGAGGCGTCCATGAGGCATCCTGATCAGATGCCCAGACCACCTCAACTGGCTCCTTTCAATGTGGAGGAGCAGCGGTTCTACTCTGAGCCTCTCCCGGATGACTGAGCTCCTCACCCTATCTCTAAGGGTGAGTCCAGCAGTCCTACGGAGAAAACTAATTTCACCCGCTTGTATCCGCAATCTCATTCTTTCGGTCATTACCTAAAGCTCATGACCATAGGTGAGGGTAGGAACGTAGATTGACCAGTACATTGACAGCTTTGCCTTAAAGTTCAGCTTACTCTTCACCACAACAGACCGGTACAACGTCCGCATCACTGCAGATGCTGCTCTGATCTGTCTGTCAATCTCTCACTCCATTCTCCCCTTACTCATGAATAAGACCCCGAGATACTTAAACTCCTCCACTTGGGGCAGGAGTTTGTCTCCAACCCGGAGAGGGCAATCCACCTTTTTCTGCCTGAGGACCATGGACTCGGACTTAGAGGTGCTGATTCTCATCCCAGCCGCTTCACACTCAGCAGCAAACTGTCCCAGTAAGACCTGTAGGTTGTTGGTGGATGAAACCAACAGGACAACATCATCCACAAACAGCAGAGATGAGACCCTGTGCTCTTTATTTTGGCATTCTCATATTAGTAACCGTTGTAAAAATTATTTCCCAAATATTCAGTTAACACACAGCCTATAGTCTGTGTGTTAACTTTCCTTTCTATTATGCTGAGCACCAAGCTAGAAGATACCATTTTTTTTTTATATATGGTCTTTAGTATGACCCAGCCGGGATTTGAACCCACGACCTCCTGGTTGTGGGGTGGATGACCTACCAACTAGGCCAGCACTCCAGTGTAGGCCATCACTGCAGTGTAAACACACAGAACTACGAGAGGACTGCACCCTCACTGCTTACAGTAGCTGTGTGACCTAGGGTCAGTGAAACAGACATAGGCACCACCCCGTACAGCACATGGTGTTCCACATGCTGTGGAAGGGATTAACTTAACTAACATTGTAATAGTCTATGCCACTATGAAGCAGCAGGTGTTCTTAATACCTATAATGTGTTAAGCATTTCAGCACTGGCAGAAATCAAGTTTTGACCATTGTTACCTGGTCATGTGTGCCTCCTGTGCCTCCTCTCTCTCTCTAATCATCAGTACTGTCTCTCTCTCCCTCTGGACACCTGTGCTGATTGTCTGGTTACCTTTACCTCCTCTCCTTCTTGGTTCACCCTGCTGCTGCCATATTCTTGCTCCTGATATAAAAAAGCTCAATTAATGTTCAAATGGTTCAAGAGAGGTACTTCATGGAGGATTTTGGAGGATGTAATTCATGCTAGATTTTTCAATGCCAAAAACTTGAAAAGATGTAAAATATTCTTTACCCCTTCTTCCCTCTTAATAGCATCTTAACAGTGCAATCAGTATTAACTGAGGTTAGTGTAGCTGCTGAATGAGGCTTAATCACCATTATTCTTAACTCATTTTATTTTATTATTTATCAGCTGTGGTGATTAACACATTTATTCTGACAGGACTAATGTTTTTTCATTAATTTATGATGTCACCACTTGCCACCATGTGACTATTTCTTACTAAGAAGATGAACTAAGGACCCTACTGTGATTTAGTCAGCTAGACTATGCCAAGGGTAACAGTTATCCTGCCTGCAGAGGCATTATGAACACACCACACCACACCTTAGGTGTGCTGTGTTTCATTCATGAAATGATAGTAATTCTGTGAGTAAATTTGCAACTAAATCATCCTGGTATTAAAAAGTTACTCTGGATTTATTATCTAGACCAGGGGTCCCCAAACTTTTTCCTGTGAGGGCCACATAACTTTTGCCTTCTCTGATGGGGGCCGGGGTCAGTTTGTAACAGAAAAAGTGTGATGATCGCAGGGGTGCCTAAACGTAAACATTTATTGTTTTCCAGAAAGCCACACATAACCAAATATTAATAACCCTTTCCGGGATCTTCACAGGAAAAAAAGTCAGAAAATAAATAATAACACTATTACTGAAATAAATAACACTATTTATGAAATAAATAATAACCAAATAACCCTCTCTGGGTTCTTCACAGAAAAAAGTCCATGGCATACTTTCCATTTGGCATACTTTGCCAAAAATATCCTCCCCCATCGTAGTCCCTTTGAGACTTTGGAGGGCTGCCAGCTCCTCGCACATTTCAAAGTTTGCGCTAACTCCACAAAGAAAAATGAGCAGCTGCGCTGTGTCCTGCATGTCCGTGCTCTCATCCAGTGCTAATGAAAAAAAGTCAAATTCTTTCGTCTTCTGCTGCAGCTGGGCATATACATTACCTCCGATTTCTTCAATGCGTCTGGTGATTGTACTCGCCGACAGACTCACTGCATTAAAGACATCTTTCTTCTCGGGACACACCTCCTCCGTGACAGCATTCAAACATTTCTTGACAAATTCTCCATCAGTGAAAGGTTTACCGCTGCTTGCTATCAGTTGAGCAACCCGAAAGCTGTCCCGAACGGATGACTGGTTCAGCTGAGCATGGCGTACAAATGTATTCTGCTGCGCTAACAGTCCACTTTTTAGCTTTGAGAGTTTGTCTGCTCGCATTTGGCCTTGCAAGCTATCATACTTGTCTTTGTGATGGGATTCATAGTGTTGGCGCAGATTGTATTCTTTGAATACCGCCACAGCCTCTTGACAGATGAGACAAACAGCCTTTTCTTTGCATTGAACAAAAAAATAATTGTTTGTCCACTGCAGGTTAAATACCTTGCATTCTGAATCAATTTTTCTCTTACCTAACCTTTTCGCCATTATTCCATTTTATTTGACAGGGGTGAGTCTAGGATTTTTTTTTTTTCTGAGGGGAGGGGGGTTTCAGATAGGGGCACAGACTGCCGAAGGGTGGAATAGAATGTCACGTTCTATGCGTGTATTAGTCTCGATCACGTGGCCAGACTGAAAAAAAAAATCATAATGCATCTCTGGTATTGTTCAGGGGGCCGGGCCAAATGTGGAGGCGGGCCGTAGTTTGGGGACCACTGATCTAGACATTTAATTTTTTACAATGACATTCAGTTTTCAAATTTATGACACCCCCCCACCCCCCAAAAAAAGGTAAATAACAAATTTACCTTTATCAAATTTACCAAAAAAAAAAAAAGTGCAAATTTAGGAGAAAATAGTATAAATCACAATAAAAAAGTAGCAACTTGATGATAGTCAATATTATTACTGACTACTACTACAGGGTCAGTGGTTTGATTCCCACCCTGTCTGCTGTCTGCATGTCGAAGTGTTCTTGAGCAAGACACTGAACCCTTAGCTGCTCCTGGTGGGTCAAACCAGCACCGGTGCATAGCAGCTCTGCTGCCATCAGTGTGTGAATGTGTGGATAGCAGGCTCTGTAAAGCACTTTGGTCATCTAGAGATGAGAAAAAACGCTATATAAGTGAATGCCATCCATCCATCCATCTTCTACCGCTTTTCCGGAGGTCCGGGTCGCGGAGGCAGCAGTTCAAGCAGAGAAGCCCAGACTTCCCTCTCCCCAGCCACCTGCTCCAGCTCTTCAGAGGGGATACCAAGGCGTTCCCAGACTAGCTGGGAGACATAGTCTCTCCACCGAGTCCTGGGTCTGCCCCGGGGTCTCCTCCCAGTGGGACGTGCCTGAAACACCTCAAGTGGGAGACGTCCAGGAGGCATCCTAATCAGATGCCCATACCACCTCAACTGACTCCTTTCAATGTGGAGGAGCAGCGGTTCTACTCTGAGCCTCTCCCGGATGACTGAGCTCCTCACCCTATCTCTGAGGGTGAGTCCAGCAATCCTACGGAGAAAGCTCATTTCAGCCGCTTGTATCCGCGATCTCGTTCTTTCGGTCATTACCCAAAGCTCGTGACCATAGGTGAGAGTAGGAACGTAGATTGACTGGTAAATCGACAGCTTTGCCTTAGAACTAAGCTCCCTCTTCACCACAACAGACCGGTACAACGTCCGCATCACTGCAGATGCTGCTCCAATCCGTCTGTCGATCTCTCGCTCCATTTTCCCCTCACTCGTGAACAAGACCCCAAGATACTTAAACTCCTCCACTTGGGGCAGGAGCCTGTCCCCAACCCGGAGAGGACAATCCACCTTTTTCCGGCTGAGGACCATGGACTCGGACTTGGAGGTGCTGATTCTCATCCCAGCCGCTTCACACTCAGCGGCAAACCGTCCCAGCAAGAGCTGTAGGTCATTGCTGGATGAAGCCAACAGGACAACATCATCTGCAAACAACAGAGATGAGATCCTGTGGTCACCAAGTATGACACCCTCCATTCCCTGGCTGCGCCTAGAAATCCTGTCCATAAAAATTATGAACAGGACCGGTGACAAAGGGCAGCCCTGGCGGAGTCCAACTCTCACTGGGAATGACTCCGACCGAGTGTTGGCAATACGAACTAAACTCTCACAACGGTCGTATAGAGACCGAATAGCTCGTAACAACAAGCCCGATACCCCATACTCCCGAAGCACCCCCCACAAAAATCCGCGAGGGACGCGGTCAAATGCCTTCTCCAAGTCCACAAAACACATGTAAACTGGTTGGGCAAACTCCCACGAACCCTCAAGAATTCTCGAGAGGGTAAAGAGCTGGTCCGATGTGCCACGGCCAGGACGAAAACCACATTGCTCCTCCTGAATCCGAGGTTCGACCAACGGCCGGACTCTCCTCTCCAGTACCTTGGCATAGACCTTCCCAGGGAGGCTGAGGAGTGTGATCCCTCTAAAGTTGGAGCACACCCTCCGGTCCCCTTTTTTGAAGAGAGGAACCACCACCCCGGTTTGCCATGCCAAAGGCACTGCCCCCGACCTCCACGCAATGTTGCAGAGGCGTGTCAACCATGACAGCCCAACAACATCCAGGGCCTTGAGGTACTCGGGGCGAATCTCGTCCACCCCCGGGGCCCGGCCACCAAGGAGATTTTTAACCACCTTGGCGACCTCAGCCCCTGTGATAGGCGAGTCATCCCCCTTGTCCCCAAACCCTGCTTCCTCTGTGGAAGGCGTATCAGTGGGATTGAGGAGATCCTCGAAGTATTCCTTCCACCGCCCGACGATATCCCCAGTTGAAGTCAACAGTGTCCCATCCGCACCATACACAGTGTGGACGGGGAGCTGCTTTCCCCTCCTGAGCCGCCGAACAGTTTGCCAGAATCTCTTTGAAGCCGACCGAAAGTCTTGTTCCATGGCCTCACCGAACTCCTCCCATACCCGGGTTTTTGCTTCAGCAACCACCCGAGCTGCACTCCGCTTGGCCTGCCGGTACACCTCAGCTGCTTCGGGAGTCCCACAAGCCAACCAAGCTTGATAGGACTCCTTCTTCAGCTTAATGGCCCCCCTCACCACTGGTGTCCACCACTTGGTTCGGGGGTTGCCACCACGAGATGCACCGACCACCTTGCGGCCGCAGCTCTGGGCCGCCGCTTCAACAACAGAGGTGGAGAACATGGCCCATTCAGACTCCATGTCTCCAGACTCCCTCGGAATGTGGTTGAAGTTCTTCCGGAGGTGGGAGTTGAAGACCTCCCGGACAGGGGCCTCAGCCAGACGCTCCCAGCACACCCTCACTATACGTTTGGGTCTACCAGGTCTGAATGGCTTCCTCCCCTGCCATCGGATCCAACTCACCACCAGGTGGTGATCAGTTGACAGCTCTGCACCTCTCTTTACTCGGGTGTCCAAGACATACGGTCGCAGGTCTGATGATACGATAACAAAATCGATCATCGACCTGCGGCCTAGGGTGTCCTGGTGCCAGGTGCACATATGGACACCCTTATGCTTGAACATGGTGTTCGTTATGGACAGACTGTGGTTAGCACAGAAGTCCAATAACTGAACACCACTCGGGTTCAGATCGGGCAGGCCGTTCCTCCCAATCACCCCCCTCCAGGTTTCACTGTCGTTGCCCACGTGCGCATTGAAGTCCCCCAGTAGGACAATGGAGTCTCCAGGAGGAGCACCCTCCAGCACCCCAGTCACAGACTCCAAAAAGGGTGGGTACTCTGAAACATCATTTGGTGCATCGGCACAAATGATGGTCAGGACCCGTTTCCCAACCCGAAGGCGCAGGGAAGCAACCCTTTCGTCCACCGGGGAAAACTCCAATATAGAGGCAGCAAGGTGGGGCGATACAAGAATACCTACCCCTGCTCGTCGCCTCTCGCCCGGGGCAACTCCAGAAAAGGCCAAGCTCCAGCCCCTCTCCAGGAGACTGGTTCCGGAACCGGAGCTGTGTGTTGAGGTGAGGCCCACTATATCTAGCCGGTATCGCTCAATCTCGTACACCAGCTCAGGCTCCTTCCCCACCAGAGAGGTGACATTCCACGTACCAAAAGCCAGTTTAGAAAGCTTGGGATCAGTCCGCCAAGGTCTCCGCCTTTGACTGCTACCTAATCCACATAGCACCGGACTTCCATGATCCCTCCTGCAGGTGGTGAACCTACTGGAGGGCGGACCCATGTAACTCCTTCGGGCTGAGCCCGGCCGGGTCCCATGGGTGGAAACCTGGCCACCAGACGCTAGCCTTCGAGCCCCTCCCCCAGGCCTGGCTCCAGGGTGGGGCCCCGGTAACCCCATACCGGGCGGGGTACACTGAATCCTTGATATACAATTTATCATGAGAGTCTGTTGGATCGTTCTTAGTCTGGCCCTTCACCCAGGACCAGTTTGTCTTGGGAGACCCTATCAGAGGCAAATTGCCCCGGACAACATAGCTCCTGGGATCACTGGGGCACGCAAACCCCCCCACCACGATAAGGTGACGATCCATGAGGGGGTAAGTGAATGCCATTTACCATTTATTTTTTATGTATTATTATTGTTAGTTTTTTTATAAAATAATAAAAAAAATATTTAAAAAATATGAAATTTAAATGATTTTGCAAATATGTAAGGAAAAAGGCTTATTTTCCGTGACAAAAATTGTAAATTTGAGAAAAATGCTACATTTTTGTGAGAAACTGTGAATTTAGAGGGAAAACAACATGGGGGAAATACTGCATATTTATACAAAAAGTAGGCAAATTTACAAGAAAAAATGTCTCTGATTTACAAGAAAAGCTGTAAGACGATGACAAAAAGTTGCACACACGAAAAAGTGACATTAGAAACATCACAGTGCTACATAAAACACTGATGAAGTTTACTAAGGGAGAAGAAAGATTGGACAGAATATTTGGAGCCCCAAAAGATGGTAGTGAGGACAGCTCTAATTTTAAATGGTTTATAACATGCTTTTAGTTGATATATAATATATATACACTACCGTTCAAAAGTTTGGGGTCACTTAGAAATTTCCTTATTTTTGAAAGAAAAGCACTTTTTTTCAATGAAGATAACTTTAAACTAATCAGAAATACACTCTATACATTGCTAATGTGGTAAATGACTATTCTAGCTGCAAATGTCTGGTTTTTGGTGCAATATCTAGATGGGTGTATAGAGGCCCATTTCCAGCAACTATCACTCCAGTGTTCTAATGGTACAGTGTGTTTGCTCATTGCATCAGAAGGCTAATGGATGATTAGAAAACCCTTGTGCAATCATGTTAGGTCTGTAATGCTGTAATTGCTGCAAATGGAGGATTCTTTGTCGAAAGCAAAGTTTGAAGGAAAACATTATTATTTCAAATACAAATCATTATTTCTAACCTTGTCAATGTCTTGACTATATTTTCTATTCATTTTACAACTCATGGTGGTAAATAAGTGTGACTTTTCATGGAAAACACAAAATAATTGTCTGGGTGACCCCAAACTTTTGAACAGTAGTGTACATACACACACATACAGTATATTCAATGCTGAAGTGACCATACAGGAAAAGCAACAGGCTGGAGGAGGTGACAAATGCTGCAAGAAAAAAAATGCTTAAAGAAGCATTGCAACTTTTTATTTATCACTTTTTTTTTTAGCACTCCCTTTATTGCAAATGGACCCTTAAACACTAACAAACTCAAAAGATACAGTGCTAAAGTGATGAGTTTTGTGAAAGTTCATCTATCTATCTATCTATCTATCTATCTATCTATCTATCTATCTATCTATCTATCTATCTATCTATCTATCTATCTATCCAATAAGCCATTAGTATATCAGTGTTTGGTTACTGCCTAATTTGTGTAATGCTGTCTCGTGATTAAATAAAATGGGAACGGAAAACTAGAAATGTGCTTTTAAGCCCAATAATTAAATTCCAAATTAATCAGTGATGCTGTATTGTTGTGCTTTTGAACTCATTTTAACACATTATGCATATGGATAACATTTACAGTGCTATATTTACCTCCGCCAAGGGGGTTATGTTTTCATCGGCATTGGTTTGTCTGTCTGTCTGTCTGTTTGTTTGTTAGCAACATAACTCAAAAAGTTATGGACGGATTTTCATGAAATTTTCACAGATTGTCAGAAATGGGGTATCCTACAGATGATTAGATTTTGGTGGTGATCCGGATCACCATCCACAAGAAAACTGCCATTACAGAAAATGAGATTTTCGTGAATAACTACTGAACCACTAATCCTATCATTGTCAATCCAATTGCTAGTCATATGTTTTCATGGTCAAGGAATCTGAAAACGTACACACAAACACTGTATGGGAGGAACTGTGGTGCTTGGCGGAGGTCTGCGCTCTCCGAGTGCTTTTCTAGTTTCCTGAATGAGATATTTTAAAAAGTTAAAGCCTATGAAATGCATTTATTCTTTCATTCATCTATTTGGTGTTTATTTCTTATATATTTGTTTAGATACTCTTTTGTGCAGCTGTGGTATTTTAACAGAGGACAGAAGATCTGAAAATGATCTGCAGGGAAAATAATCAATTTCTTTTAACATGAATATTTAAGAATAGCCTTCAGAGTGACTTAGTAATCAAAAGTGGCAAAACTTTCCCTTTAATTGAATTTTATAATTATCAAAGTCATGACATTTTAAAAATACAGAACAGTTTGTTAACTTGAATTTTGTGGGGATGACAAGCAATATTTAAACACATTTATATTTAAGGACTGGTGATCAGAGTAGATTTTGTTTGTACTTGATGAATGTTTGGAGCTGATAACATTTTGATGAGTCAAAATGTGTTTGGAGCTGCTAACATTTTGATGAGAAGTATCTTCTGACAAAGGCTGCAGTGAACAGTCGAAACATGTAAAAAAGGTAAAAACATCTCCTTTCTATTTTTGTCTTTAATAAGAACAAAAGGTAAATAATTAAAAGAAGACAAAATGAACCTACTTGAGCTGAAACATATAAATTTCACTCTAACAGTTGATGAACAGATCCATTCTTATCACATTTCATGAATGATTAATACAATTAAAAGACCAAATCTGCATGAGAAAAGCTAATAATTTCTCAGATCAGCTAAATCCTACTAGGCAGCTCCAGCAGGAGCAAGCTTTAACTCATATTAGCAAGCTAGCAAACAGCTAGCTTGAGACAACAATTCACCAGCTAAATCAATAATTTGATATTTACCTCCTTTTGGACAGAGGGTTTTGTCCTTTTATTTGACAACCAATTTAAAATGGTTTGTTGCCCTTGTGGAGGTTCTCTCACTTGTGAGCTGAATGCATTCCATACGAGCATCCCTACCTGCCGCCCTTATAACTGACTCCTACTCAGTGAAGGTGCAATGACCAGTTGGGCAATACCAAGTCTGCAGTGGCGGGTGGGGGGTACATTGTCTGATTATTAGAAATGTTACTTTTTGTTGCTTGCAGATGAAAAAACGACAACTTCTTCATACTTGCTTGTGGATTTTTTAAAATTAATTTTAATTATATGATTATTGGGGGGGTTATATTGGCTGGATTTGATTTTTTGGGTGGTTACAACCCCCCCATCTCCCCATAAATTATGTCTATGATGGCTATGCACTGAGAGGGCTCAGATTTTAACACACAGGGGCTGATTACGAAGGATGATACACAGGAAGGCAACGAGACATAGGTGAACACAGTCCAGATAATAATGAGTGCAAGAGCAGGTTTGAAATAGAGAATTAAAGCCACAGAGAACCACATGAGGACAATAAACTTCAGTCATACAACAACACCATGCACACATAAACAGGGACAAGGACAGGAAACACACAAAGGAGACAAATGGAAGGCTTAAAAAACAAAGGTACCAAACAAGCACCGCAACCTCATTAAAAACAGGATTATCATCAGAGACATATATGAAAAATAACACCATAACAGCTATTTTGGCAGCATGTTTTTTCAGAGTTTGCACATTATCCATTTAATTTATTTTCACACTTCTCTGATATGGAGCTGACTGAAACAGTAGGACAGGTAGTTCTGACGTTGTCACCTTCACATAAATCCCTGACATGGCTGTCTGGTGGTATTTACAGATAGAGCAGGCATCAGGGGACAGGAAAGTGCTGAGATAAACCTCACCCACATCCACTTTTTTTTATATTTGGAATCACAAATATAAACATATACAATCCCATTTGCCAAATCGGTATAGTGGCAGAGATGCATGGCTGGCGACAAGAGTAGGAGACACAAGAAATAATCCATCATGGCCAGGGAACTGAAATAGCCAACCTAAACCTCTGTGGACATCACAGACCCGAGAAACGTGATGACAGTGGTGCTCTCTATAGGATCCTTGAGCAGTTCGAAGAAAAACAGAAAAAAATACTGTCCTCCTCTGTTCCCCAAGCTTGACTGAGGTTCTTATTGCCAACTATGTATCCATTACTGTCTTCCTCTGGTGCCCCTACATCAATATAAAACTGAAAAAAAAAAAAAAAAAAAAAGCTTGTATGGAGGCACCTTCCATTGACAAACCATGTCTTGGTGGGTCAATAGTGTATTAATATGGGACAATAGTGCTTAGCCACAAGTGGCTCGCACCACTAGGCCATGTCAGAGTCTGCAGCAAGCCCAAAGGCTGTGTGAAAGGCCCTGAGCTCTGAAGGAGCAGTGATGCTTTCTTGTGTGTGTGCTTGCTCCATTTTGAAACCCAGAAGTTCCAATAACTGACTATCAGACCAGAGAGGGAGAACAAGGGACAGAAACATGGTCCACTGCTAACAATGTTGCTCTCTGCCTGAGAACACATGCAAAAGCATGCACCAGGGAAATGACCCACCTGGCTGTGGTCGGAGAGTTTCAGCAACATTTTTACATTCTTGAAACATGCCCATACAAGATGTTGTGTCTTATCTTTAAATGAATATTAATTAACATAATCATTTTGAATGATCAAAAGGGCAAATAAATTTTTAAAAAAAAATACCGTCATACACTCAAATTAAAAAGCTTACTTTAATTACCAGAACATCAGATACTGCTGTCTCCTTAATGTTGCTCCTGTTTTACACATAGGAGCTTTATGAAGTGGGTTTATGACAATATGGAGATGCTTCTTACTCCCAGCTGTTCTCATATGGATGCTTGTAAAGGGCCCCTTGGAATCACAGTAGCTTGCACTGAGTAAACATAATTAGGAGGGAGAAAAACAAGCCGTGATCCTTTTCTAAACCCGACCACATAGCTTTAAATGCTCAGACGAGAGTGCATTTTAGACTGGTGGTTGACTGTGGGTTGACCCTTATAGTGACAATGGTAGAGACCTGGATTTCACTGTAGGAAGTTCTGAATTCTAACCCCATTTGGATGTCACCAGTTGGGCTTCACAGCCTGTTCTATTGTTCACAATTGGTGTGGGTTGGCAGGACTTACTGGAGTGATGGCCTAGAGGTAGAGCATCCACCCCACAACCCGGAGGCCAGGGTTCAACTCCCGGCCAGGTCATGCCAAAGACCATATAAAAATGGAACTTCCTGCAGTCCAGCTTGGTGCTCAGCAACAATGGAACAGAGGAGGGAAATGTGGGCGGCAGTGGCTCAGGAGGTAGAGTGAGACGTCCAATAACCAGAGGGTTGGCAGTTTGAATCCCATGCTCCCCAGCCATCCTGCAGTTGTTTCCGTGGGCAAGACACTTTACCCACCTTACCTCCAGTGTCCATGACACTGGGTATGAATGTGTATAAATGTTCGGTAGTGGTCGGAGAGGCCATTAGCGCAGATTGGCAGCCACGTTTCCACCAGTCTGCCCCAGGGCAGCTGTGGCTACAGTAGTAGCTTACCACTATCAGTGTCTGTCTGGAAACAATGAATAATGTACTCATTGTAAGCACTTTGAGATGTCACTTGACATGTAAAGCGCCATATAAAGCTAATCGATTTATTACTTCCTTACTTACTTCCTTACTTACTGGTGGTATAATAGTCCCATTCCCCAGATATGAGTGGTTCTTGGTCCCCACCACTAGAGGAGTTGCTGTTAGGAGCCACTGGTGGTGACATAATCAGAAGGCAGACATCCTTAAAACTTATGTGCACCTCTGACATTGGGATGATGTCAACCCTCTTGGTGACACAAGTCGAGTGCCAGAGAACAATATGGGAAGGTTGCAAGTTTGAACCTCTGTTTGTACATCATCAGCTGTCCTTTGGTGATATATGCATCAAATCCACTTGGCTATCTGAGCACCCTAGAAAGGGTTTTTTTCTAAAGAATCGATGATGGCTTCAGGGCCTACACATTCCCCCTGTGCCTCAAAGCCAAGATGGTGAAAGAAGGAGAGAGGAAAGGTACAGAAACTAGAGTGGCACACAGAGCAGGCTGATATTGAGATGTGCACCCAAGATGGGAGAGTATAACATGTGGTCCTGCTCCTGAATTTTCTATGACCTCCAAGTAGTTAGTATCAGTGGGATCTCTGGCAAAAGAAAGTCTGGTGGAGCACACTAAACAACATCATGTAAACTAGGGCTGCAACGACTAGTCAACATTGTCGATAACATTGATCATAAAAATTTGTCAACGCAGATTTTTATTGTCAACGAGTTGTTTTAAAGTTTATGTGCATGCCGCAGGAATGTTCAGTTTAACTGTTCCAGCAAAGAAGAAGAGGAACGCATCATGGCAACACGGAGAGAAAATCATAGAGAAGGCCAAAGTATGGGAGGATTTTACCAAAAATAAATAAATGAAACAAGTTAAATGTAGATTGTAGAGCAGTGTTATCATATCACAGCTGCACTACAGTGATGCATCCATTCCCTCCTCATCTCTGTTCCTTCGTCTCCTGCTACCTGTCAGTGGGCTGCACCGGCAAGGTTAACAAGTAAAGTTAGTGCTTCTTATTTTCAATGAGCGACTCTCTCAGCTTTAGAAAACTGACCACACTATTAGTGTGTGCCGTTTAAATAGTTTACCTGTTGTTGGACAATAAACTCTCTTTGGCGATAGTTGCTGACAGCTGAGCTGCTTCCATTATGCAGACAATGCTCTACAATACAGTGCAGACAATGCTCTGCACTGTGTGTCTGTGTATATATACGTATATATATATATTTATAGTAATATGTACATATGTATATTAGCTGCTCTTGCTTTTTTTTTTTTTTTCTTGCCTTCTGATTGTTGCTCTGAGTGTTGCTATCCCTGTGCTGTTGCAATCCTGGAATTTCCCCTTTGTGGGACTAATAGAGAAGAGAGGAAGACGAGCGGGCGCTCTCGTGCGACTTCGCAGGAGAGGCTCGCGAACGGCGCTGCCTGGCATATTTCTGTCCAATACCAACTCTCTCTCTAACAAGGTGGATGAACTGAGACTGCTGATGCGTTTTAAGGACCTCGCCTCCTCAGCTGTCCTCTGCTTTACTGAGACCTGGCTCCGGGAAAATATACCGGACAGCGCGCTGCGCCTCGACGGCTTCCAGCTCTTCCGTGCTGATCGTGACACAGAGCTTTCCGGCAAGACCACAGGAGGCGGTGTCTGCTTCTACATCAACTGTAGCTGGTGCTCTGATGTAACGGAAATTTCCAAACACTGTTCTCCTGCCTTGGAATTTCTTGTTATCAACTGCAAGCCTTTTTATTCCCCACGGGAGTTTGCTTCTTTTATACTGATCGCTGTGTACGCCCCTCCCGACGCGGACACGCGCGAAGCTCAGCGCGTGCTCGCGGATCACATTCAACACACAGAGCGGAGTTTTCCAGACTCGCTGATTATTGTGGCTGGCGACTTTAATCAGTGCAATCTGAGCCACGATCTCCCCCGCTACAAACAGTTTATTAAATGCCCCACCAGAGGATTAAACACACTGGATCACTGTTACACCACAGTGAAAGACGCATATCACGCTGTCCCTCGAGCTGCGCTGGGATTATCTGATCACGTGATGGTTCACCTCATTCCCACATACAGACAGAGATTGAAGCTCACTAAACCTGTTGTGAGCACTACGAAGATACGGACCAGTGATGCTGAGGAGAAGCTGGAAACGTGCATGGAAATATCTGACTGGGGCATGCTTAAAGGAGCCACGCATGATCTGGATGAGTACACGGACACTGTGAACTCATATATCCACTTTTGTGAAGAGAACATTCTTCCATCACGCACCAGGGTGAGTTACTCTAATGACAAACCCTGGTTCACAGCTAAGCTCAGACAGATCAGGAAGGAGAAGGAAGCAGCGCTGAAAAGTGGAGATAGGGACTGCTACAGGGAGGTTAAAT
Organism: Pholidichthys leucotaenia; assembly: GCA_020510985.1. Taxonomy (NCBI): domain Eukaryota; kingdom Metazoa; phylum Chordata; class Actinopteri; order Cichliformes; family Pholidichthyidae; genus Pholidichthys; species Pholidichthys leucotaenia. The sequence continues at coordinate 190,036,840 of CM035836.1, forward strand.
ACCGGTTTAACAGAGAGCTGAAGAGGGCTAAATCTGTGTACTCAGAGAGACTCCAGCAGCAGTTCACTGCTAATGATTCGGCTTCCGTGTGGAGAGGACTGAGGCAGATCACCAACTATCGGCCTCAGGCTCCTAAAGGTCAGGATGACAAAGCCCTTTGTCAGAGACTGTCCCAACACTATGCCCGTTTTGACACCTCGTCATCTGTGTCCAACTCCCCCCCTCCCTCCAGCTCCACAGCCTCCACATTCCCTACTTCATTTAAGGCACCCCCCCCCACCTCCCCCCCTCCCCTTATCATCAGTGAGCAGGATGTGCTCAAACAGTTCTCCAGACTGAACCCGCGCAAGGCCCCCGGCCCAGACGGCGTGTCTCCCTCCACCCTGAGACTCTGTGCGAAACAGCTGGCTCCTGTATTCACAGACATTTTTAACACCTCCCTTAAGTTATGCCACGTGCCGTCCTGCCTCAAATCCTCCACCATCATCCCTGTCCCCAAGAAGCCACGGATCACTGGACTTAATGACTACAGACCTGTAGCGCTCACCTCTGTAGTCATGAAGTCCTTTGAGCGCCTGGTCCTGTCCCACCTCAAGTCCATCACCACCCCTCTCCTGGACCCGCTGCAGTTTGCCTACCGAGCCAACAGGTCTGTAGACGATGCAGTCAACCTGGCCCTCCACTCCATCCTGCAGCACCTGGACTCCCCGGGAACCTACGCCAGGATCCTGTTTGTGGACTTCAGCTACGCATTCAACACCATCCGCCCCGCTCTGCTCCGGGACAAGCTGTCCCTGCTCAACGTGCCTGACTCCCTCTGCAGGTGGATCATCGACTTCCTGACGGACCGGAGGCAGCATGTGCGGCTGGGAAAGACTGTCTCAGACTATACTAGCATCAGCACCGGATCACCCCAGGGCTGTGTACTTTCCCCCCTACTCTTCTCCCTTTACACCAACTCCTGCACCTCCAGCCACCAGTCTGTCAAGTTGATCAAGTTTGCGGACGACACCACCCTCATCGGGCTCATCTCCAACGGCGACGAGTCCGCCTACAGGAGAGAGGTGGCCCAGCTGGCGTCCTGGTGCAGCAATAACAACCTGCAGCTGAACGCTCTGAAGACAGTGGAGATGATTGTAGACTTCAGGAAAGTCACTACTCCTCTGCCCCCCCTCACCCTCTCAGGCTCTCCCATCACCACTGCTGATTCCTTCCGCTTCCTAGGCACTACCATCACCAGGGACCTCAAATGGGAGCTGACCATCAGCTCACTCATCAAAAAAGCCCAGCAGAGGATGTTCTTCCTGCGGCAGCTGAGGAAGCTCAAGCTACCCACCAAGATGTTAGTGCAGTTCTACACAGCCATCATCGAGTCCATCCTCACCACCTCCATAACCGTGTGGTACGCAGGAGCCACTGCCAGGGACAGACTAAGGCTGCAGCGCGTCGTGCGCACTGCTGAGAAGGTGATCGGCTGCAAGCTCCCATCTCTCCAGGATCTGTACATCTCCAGGACCCGGAGGCGTGCTGGCCGGATCATAGCCGATCCCTCACACCCTGGTCATGTACTGTTTGCCCCCCTCCCCTCTGGTAGAAGACTTCGGTCCATCCAGACTAAAACCTCCCGTCACATGAACAGCTTCTTCCCCTCTGCCATTAGACTGCTGAACACTAAGTGACTCTCGTGCACCATGTACAGCAGCTCAACCAGACTCATGTCAATCATCACTGTTTTCTTCCTGCATTACCGACTGCACTATATAGTTCTCCACAGTATCTGCTGCTGGCTAATATATATATATATTTTAACTGTTGACCAGTATCACTTAATCTTATCCTACACTTTATTACATGTATAGTTTATTTCTCTTATCTTATCATGTTTAATGTTGCAGCATTGTACCGAGACAAATTCCTAGTTTGTGTACTACATGAACAATGGCAATAAACCTGATTCTGATTCTGATTCTGATTCTAATAAAGGCTTATCTTATCTTATTATGCTGGCTAATATGTTAACTGCAGTAAATGGATGAATTACATGAGCAGTTTACTCTTTTTAGTATTCTCTATTACTGTTGTGTAATATAAGTCCTCATTCTGAATAATTAGTGCATCTTGGTAAATTAGAATACCATGATTTGTAATTTAATGTCATGAACTCACGTGTGCTTTTCCACAGCGCACGGAGGAGGAGAAGGAAGGATGAACTTAAACGCGAGGTTACACCAAACACACATTTATTGACATAAAACATTTTACCAATAGAGACTAACAGGTAGGTAATAATGTACACAAAAAGGCTGACGCAAAAGCGCACAGCGGGCAGACCACTGTGTACCGTGGCCACAGAAAAATAAGGCAATAACAAATGTGCTCGGGAGAGCGAGGAAGACTCTAGGAAGCTCAACTGACTCAGGGGAAGCAAACTGGGCTACAGCCTAAGCGCCTAAGCGTAGCAGTAGAACTGTGGAGAGAAACGCTACCAGATAAGTATTGCAGCAATACCGCACAGAGAAACACTAAACAATTTACTCATGAGCAGGAACAGTCCAAAAAGTCCAATTCTCCCAGCAAGCACAAACCATAAGTCCTTCAATGATGTAACGGTCATACAACGGAGAACGATCGTGTGACTCATATAATGGTCCAGCGGTGTTTGACTAGCAAAGAGCTGCTTAAGTACAAACACCGCTGGCCAAACAAATTTGGAACAGCTGGGTGAGGCGCGGGAAAGATAATTCCCGGGGCAAACAGCTGACTGTCAGAAAGAGGGGGTGTGGTCGGACCGGTGAATGTTAGACAGCACCCACCAGAAAATGGGTCAAACGGTTGCCCAACAATCGCCGGCCAGAGCAGCGGCCACAAGCATAGAAATAAACACACAGGTGAGAAAACAAAACACAACCTATGACCAAGAACGATCAGAACCAAGCCCACAGGAGAACACAGGCTCGGTTCATGACAGAGCCCCCCCCTCTAGGGGTGGAACACCAGACATCCATGGTAACATCATGGAGACACCCCCCCCCCCAACAGGAGCAACAGCAACCAACAACAGGAACCCCGGTGGAAGGTAGGGGGAACAGGAAGGAGGGAACACAGTGCCCCGCCCTGGGCTCACCATTAACCCCCCCAAGTCCACGGGCGTTGGGGCTCAGGAGGCCCCCAGAGTCCCAGGCCCGGCAGAAGGTCCCGTGGATGGAATCCGGTGGTCTGCCGGGAAACAAGGGCCACCAGATCCCGGGGAGTCAATCCATCTGGCAGCTGGCCAGCGTTGTTCATCCACCAGGGCCGGCGGGATGAGGTGGGAGGCGGCCTACCTACTGGGAAACTTGCTGGTGGGTGACCGGCCCGAAGGGAGAGAACCCCCATGGCGTAGGACCGGGAGGTGAAAGGGACCCAGGCGTCCTCAAGGCGACCTGCAGCGCCCTCGGTGACCCCGGCTTGGGGCCCAGCTGCACCTGCGGTGGACTCCGACTGGGCCGGCTCCGCTGCACCCATGGTGACCTCCGGCTGAGGCTCTGCTGCACCCACAGTGACCTCCGGCTGAGGCGATGCTGCACCCGTGATGGTCCTGGCCTGGGACGTGGCTGCACCCACGATGGGCTCCGGTTGGAGCTCCATTGCACCAGTGGTGACTCCCATTGGGGACCTCATTGCTCCCGCAGTGGCCTCCCCAGCGAGGGAGGTGGTGCTTCTCGCGCCACCTGGTGCTGGACCCCTATCCTTGGTGGCTTCTGATGAGGTCAGCTGCTCTCCGGCGAACCTGGAGGGAGAGAAAAAAAGATCGGGTTAGGGTCGCTGGCAGCGGCAGAGCCTGGTGAGGTGGCCCTGAGGGCTACTACGAGCTGCCCCGGGCCCTCCTCACCATGAGTCAGGCAGTGTGACATTGACGTATTCAGTACTGACACAATGGATCACACTTGCCTGAACTCGGGCTCCACCACTGTCCAAGACTCCGACGATTTGAGTTGTGTCGACTCCATCGTCTCACCCAGTGCTGTGCCCCTGTCGACCTCCTCTGGGACTGCCAGCCTCCCATCATCATCAGTAGGCAAACCCGGTGGTGGCAGCTCCTCTCCGGCGACCCTAGTAAGGGGCTCGATAGGCATGGGAGAGAAGGAGAGGTTAGGGTCGCCGACAGCAGCAGAGCCTGGTGAGGGGAGCCCAGGTGTGGCCAGAAGCTGCACCCGACTCTCCTCCCCAAGAGCCAGACAAGATCTCTCAATCACAGGCAAATGAACTACAGGAGAGATAACTTGTCTGTGCTTGAGCTCTACCATCGTCCAGGACTTCGACACTGCCGACGACTACGGTCTGGGTCCCATCGGCTGGAGGTCTGGTCCTGGGAATGACTCTGCTGTGGTGATCCCCGCAACAGGCGTGATTGGTGGTTGCAGTCCTGGTGCTATGATGTTCCTCCTTGACCCGGCTGTTGACTGCGGTGAGCAGGTTCGCCCACTCCTCATCTGATGGAGAGTCCGGGGGTTGAGCAGGCGGAGGGGAAGAAACACTCACAGCCGAAGAAGCGTGTCCTCGGACCTCCCTCTCATGGCGCTCCTCCTCGACCAGGCGGTTGAGTGCAACAAGCAGAGCTGACCACTCCTCATCTGCTGGCATGGCTGCAGGGAAACGCTTCCGTGCGGGCCCCTGGGCAGGATCATCCAGGGCCTTAACCTCCTCCATCGTCTGGCGGCCCGGTTCTTGGACCAGCAGGCCCTCAGGAATTAAAGGAGGGGACACGGAGAGGGGAAGGAAACAATCATTAGTTGCAGCTGGAGGAGACGTCCCAGTGGACTGCTGATACTGGGCCTCTCCCTCGGGAGACAGGCAAGATTCAATGTTAATGAAGGATTTCGAATGAAAAAATACTTGCCTGTCATCCCGGTTGATTATCTCCACAGCTGCAGGCGGCAGACACTCGTCCCTCTCCGTGCGAGTGGTGACGTAGGTCCTCTCGAGGGCTTGTGGAGGAGCCGTCTCCATGACGATGGAGGTGGGCATTTCCGGGATGACCTCAGCAGACCCCCCAGCAGCCGGAGGGATGATGGCAGCTGACGGAGGAGAGGACTTCTCCCGGCGCTTCCACGCAGGACGACGCTGTCCCTTGCTTGCTGGGGTCAGCTTGGTGAGAGCGGGAGTGGAGACCTGGTGGGGGAGAGCTTTAGCAGCATCCCGGGGGCGCCCTCCATGTGGCACGAGCCCATTCTTCTTCTGAGACCTCCTTGCCTTCTCGCCATACTCGCGTCGGAGCGCTGCCAGCTGGGATATCCGCTTAACTCCCTCGGGAAGTTTGGAGAGCTGAGGGCATCGCCAAACCTCTGCCTCTGCCAGCTGGACGTACTACATAACATCCGCTGAGGTGGAATAACCGCTCGCCGTGAATATCAGGCCGTCGATGTCCATGAGAGCTCGGCAGAGTTCCCAGCTGAGACTCATTGGATAATGCCGGCCCAAAGACATCTCCAACCCAGATTAGCACCAACAAGCAAAGAACAAAAAAAGGGAAAAAGGGATGCGTGGGTGAACCCGCTAAATCCTTTTCACCGGCTGGACCATTCTGTCATGAACTCCCTGTGTGCTTTTCCACAGCGCACGGAGGAGGAGAAGGAAGGATGGACTTAAACGCAGGGTTACACCAAACACACATTTATTGACATGAAACAATTTACCAATAGAGACTAACAGGTAGGTAATAATGTACACAAAAAGGCTGACGCAAAAGCGAACAGCGGGCAGACCACTGTGTACCGTGGCCACAGAAAAATAAGGCAATAACAAATGCACTCGGGAGAGCGAGGAAGACTCTAGGAAGCTCAACTGACTCAGGGGAAGCAAACTGGGCTACAGCCTAAGCATAGCAGTAGAACTGAGGAGAGAAATGCTACCAGATAAGCGTAACAGCAATATTGCACAGAGAAACGCTAAACAATTTACTCATGAGCAGGAACAGTCCAAAAAGTCTAACTCTCACAGCGAGCACAAACCATAAGTCCTTCAACAACGTGACGGTCATACAACGGAGGACAATAGTGTGACTCGTATAATGGTCCAGCGGTGTTTGACTAGCAAAGAGCTGCTTAAGTACAAACACCGCTGGCCAAACAAATTTGGAACAGCTGGGTGAGGCGCGGGAAAGATAATTCCTGGGGCAAAAAGCTGACTGTCAGAGAGAGGGGGGCGTGGTCGGACTGGGGAATGTTAGACAGTGTCCACCAGAAAGTGGGTCAAATGGCTGCCCAACGATCGCCGGCCAGAGCAACGGCCACAAGCATAGAAATAAACACACAGGTGAGAAAACAAAACACAACCTATGACCAAGAACAATCAGAACCAAGTCCACAGGAGAACGCAGGCTCAGTTCATGACATTTAATTAAAAAAGGATAACCATAATCATCACAAGTGAATTAAAACGGCTTGATAAATATTTCACTGTATGTGTAGTGGAGGCTCACATTCCTGCACTGATATTGAAAGTGTTTGTAAATTTATTTTGGACTGCAAGAAGTTATTTTAATTTTCATCTGAAGCCTAATTAAACTTTTAAACTTCTAGACCCAGGAAGGTTTCAAACAGGATGGACTAGCTTGTTTTTTTTCTTTTTTTACTTTAATGGAGTTGAATATTACTCTGGTTTGTTCTGAATATGCAGCATTGCAACAGCCCTTTATGGAGTAGCAGAGGCTGCTATTTGAGTTTTTGCACTTTATTTTGGGGGTTAAAAAGACTGCCCTTTAGCATCTATTATTTAATTGTTTTGCTACAAACACTTCTAAATAAACTATCAAGTTCAAGCTTCCAACTCATGTTTGATGGGTCATTATTTTATTTAACTATGGCAGGGGTGTCCAATCATGTGCCATGGAGGGCCAAGACCCTGCAGGCTTTACCTCCAACCAGTGTCTTCAACAGCAGAGTTCACTGAATTTCTTTCCACTGATTGCTGATCAGTGAAAACACCTGCTGAAAACACTGGGTAGAAGAGAAAACCTGCAGGGTCTTGGCCCTCCATGGCACATGACTGGATATCCCTGAGCTATGGGAACTTGCTATAATAGGCTACATTATATTAAGGCAGAGACTGACAACAAAGTGATATTCACAGGTCTGCAGACTTAAACAGGGAAGGTAAAACATGAACTGGAGCCCTGAACAGGAGTCGTGCCAACAGGAAGCAGAGATGGGGGACATGAGAGAAATAATCACGATTAGTTGACTAATCGAAAAAAATAGTCATTAGTTGCAGCCCTAATGTAAACTACTTGCTTCATGAATGTAAATACAAATACACCTTCTTCAGATCATAAACACTCATTAATATAACCGGGTGAGCGGAAGCGGAAACAGAGATGATGACATTCACTGAACTGCTATTGCCCAGTAATAAATTATAAATCCAAACTTAACCACTTAATGCTCATTTATAACATATCCAAAGCAATATTGCCAAGCAGGAAAACTTAAAATTTTTTCACTTACAGTCAAAACAACCTTAGAAATAATGTAAAACAGACTCACCAGCGACGTTCACTTGAAAAGGCTGCTCATCAGTCTTTCATCTGGGCAAACATCTTTTGTCCCATGGTGTTATATCTAGAAATAAGGGAGTCGGAGGCGAGACTTCATGCAACATGGAACTCTCTTTGTTATACTGAACCTGGGGTTTATATACAGAGGGGCTGTGCCCACCTCACGCCACCCTAGGGGGCGGACACTACTACTACACACACACACACACACATACACATCCAACATTCCCTCCCCCCTTAGAAAAATGGACAAACACACCATTGAAAACCACCCAAATTTAAAACTCGAATCACACGCTAAGAACAAGGGAAATAACATAATGCATTAAAAAAAACCTATCACAGTCACACAAAATAATTCGACTCGGACCATGTCTCTGTAAAACACAAAATAATCCCATCCTCGTCGCCAAATGTTATATCTAGAAATAAGGAAGTTGGAGGTGAGACTTCATGCAACATGGAACTCTCTTTATTATACTGAACTTGGGGTTTATATACAGAAGGGCTGTGCCCACCTCACGCCACCCTAGGGGGCTGGCACTACAACACACACACACACATACACATCCAACACATGGTATTGTGCCCTTGTCCTTTTCATCACTGAAAAGCTTCTCTCTGACTCAGCAGTGGTCATAATGTTTTGGCATTTTCCACATGAGAACTTTTTTTGTGTTTAGCAATTTGTTCAGAAAGATGCTTCAGAGCCATAAATCCTGTGGTGGTCCTGGTCAATTTAAAATATATTTTTCCACGGAAATAAAGTTCTAGGTTGTTGTATAATAAAAGAGTAATATTTAGTTTTGTGTGAACCTCTTATGGCCCTTTTCCACTAGTACCTGTTTAGCCGAGTACAGCACAGCACAGTTCAGTTCAGTTCGGTCCGCTCGTGCTTCCATTAAACCAGAGTACCACTTGATGTAGGCGGGATTTGTTACAGGGAGGCGGCGCAACCCTCTCGTGACGTAAAACAAGGGACCCAGGCAAAACACAAGATGGCAGGATACGAGGTGACTGCGGTCTCTGTTTTTTTTTCCAGAGTAAAGGCAAAAAAGGAGAGCAGAAGGCTATAGGCGGTGAGACGACACACTCTGGAAAAGTACTGGAGCATCTAGGAAGCCATATAGAGCAGTATAAAGTGGAAGACACGAGGATATGAACTACAGCCGTGGACAAAATTGTTGGTGGCGGAAAGCGGGCCAGCTCGGTGGATCTGACAGGTCTGCTGGGCTGGCCCCGCCTATGAAAGTCAGCTGATAAAATGACCTTGCAGCAATCAGCTGACACTTCTGACGAAGGCTGCAGTGAACAGTCGAAACATGTAAAGAAGGTAAAAACATCTCCTTTCTATTTTTGTCTTTAATAAGAACAAAAGGTAAATAATTAAAAGAAGACAAAATTAACCTACTTGAGCTATTACGTGGAAGTCATGGACAAAATTGCATCAAAGACTTCCGCCGGCTGGAGAAACTGGAGAAAACACGGGCACGCTACAGAAACCACCTGAGATTTAACCTCTGTTGCAGAGATGAGGATGTCACACCAGCAAGCCTCAACATAAAAAATCCAATCCCAACCAAAAACGCAGAGAAAATTATCAATAAAGCACAGAAAGACCTGATCAAAGAATGGATAAGAATGACGGCAAACAAAGTGGACAGAATCAACAACCAGATCAAGAAGGAAATGGACATTTTCAAGAAACACTACCCGGCCAACCAGGAAACGCAGGAGCACATAGAAACACAATTAAAACACGCACACGAACAGGAATTCATTATAACGAAAAAACGCCATTTAAAGAAACTAAAAACACTCACAGAAAGGAAGAAGGGACAAAGACAAACACACACAGAAATGAACGCTGAGTGGGTCAAGAACTTATCACAACACACACTCACAGCCACGGAGAAAAAAGTGCTGAGCAGAGGACTGAATTTCACCATCACACCAGCCAAAATACCCCATGACGAATACATCCTCTCAACAGAATTTGCTTGTGAAAAGATCCAGGACCAAGGGGAAAAAGAAACACTCCGAAATGCAGTCGCAGGAATCCTCAAAACGGCCAAATTACCACAAAGCAACATTACAAATGAAGAAGAAAAAGCATTAAACTCACTCAAGAAAGAGAAAACAATCACAATCCTCCCATCAGATAAAGGCAGAACGACTAGTAATGGACACGAAAACACACTGTAACGTTGGGGCTGTGTTAAGGGGGCGGGGATTCTCCTGGCATGCTTGGGCTGCGGAGGATTCAAAGATTGTTATTATTCGTGTGTTCTAAGTGTTATTGCTGTGTCATTATTACTGCGTTATAATGACACAGCAGTGTTATAAGACCACTTAGAGCAGTGATTGATCATGTGTTTGTGTCACCGTAAGTGAGACAGGGGTCTGTGTGAATGACCTCCCCTCCTGTCTGTGTTGAGTGGGTGTGTATAAAATAAAGCCTGTTTCGTCACAGTTATCTCTCCTTTCTTGTGTGAACCCTCACAACGTCACACTGGTGTCAGAAGTGGGATATGGAGCAGATGGAAGCCAGAATCAGAGCAGAGATTCAGCAGCTGGAGCGGTTCATCGCTCAGTTGGGAATGGATGACAGAGCTGGTACACTGACCCCCGGAGTTGCTCGCCGGGATGAATGGAGCAGCGGACCCGACGGGACCAGCATACCCCACCTTCTGCCTTTCTCAAGGCAGGATGGGCTGAGCAGAGCAGATCAGCCCCACTCCCCGCCCTTTTCAGGGCAGGACGGGCCGGCGATTCCACTGCGACCAGGAGTGGCAATCGACCAAGTGGCGACTGTCCCACCCATCCTCCAGCGGGCCAAACTTCCCCGCTTTAACGGTGAAACCCTGCTGGACGACTATCTGGTCCAGGTCGAGCTGGCTGCTGTGCTGAACGGCTGGCCACCCGAAGAGACCGCCGTGCAGGTTGCGCTGCCCCTGGAGGGAAGGGCACTCTGCACGCTGTCCGATCTCCGGCCCGAGAAACGTCGCAGCTGGCCAGCACTACAAGGAGCGCTCCGGAGGTGGTTTGGGAGAGTGGCCAACCCTGAGCATGCCCAGGAACAGCTGGCCAACAGCCAGCAAGGCAGCCGAGAGAGCCTGGGAGCCTACGCAGCAGACATACGGCTGCTGACACGGTGTAGCTACCCGGATTTCGAGCCGGGGGCAGTGGAGAAGCTCACCCTCCGGAACTTCCTCCGGGGGCTCCGCCCAGCCCAGCTCCAGAGCCACATCCGGATTCACGCCGCGAGCAGCTGGGAGACGGCTGTGGCAGAAGCGGAGTGGGTGGAACCGCTAATGGATTGTGCAGCTGATGCATCGGCACCAAGGCAAAGAGCCTTCCAGGCCACGGCTGAGAGCGAGGAGGAGGAGGAGGAACTGCGCCAGACCACAGCAGCGTGGTCACAGAGAAGACGGCCACGGCGGCGTGAGGAAGGGTGCTTCCGCTGCGGGGAGCCAGGACACATCGCGCGGTACTGCCTGGCACCCACCCCGCGACAAACCGACCCCTCGCCGACGTTAAACTAGAGTGAGGTGGCATGGACGGCGACCTGCCGCCTCCCACAGACATTTTCCTCGATGAACTGTCACCACGTGTGGGCCAAATTGGACACTCGCCAGGGATGTACCTACATTGCAGGTTGGACAACACGCCGATCCGGGCCCTGATCGACACCGGTTCTACCATCTCCCTGGTCCGACCCGGTGTGCTGCCAGGTATGGACGAGGCAGAACCGCGGGGGTGGGAACCCACCGGGCGCTGCGTCACCACGGCCACTGGCTCTTGTGGTGGGGGTGGCCAGCCAGAACACAAACCACCCGTTCTGGCTGGCTGACATTCAAGACCCCTGCATTATTGGACTCGATCTGCTCGCAGCATGGGGCGCAAAAATTGACATCGCCAGATCATCCCTTCTGCTGGGGGCTCAGACCATCATGCTCTGCAGTGGGACCCAGAGGGGAAACCCGGGGGCCTGCGTGATCGAGGGGCTGCCAGGACGGACAGAACCGGGCGTATCACTGCAAGAACTGAATACAATGACGCCAACAGCACGAGCAGAGGGAGCGCGATCACCGATAGAGACAGCAAGGGGGAGGGCCACAGCGGAGTGGGTCAATGTGTCAGCAGAAATGCAGCAGGTGGTCGAGGAATTGTTCCAGCAGAGCTGCAGCGGACTGGAATTGGGACAGAGACGCCAGCTGCAGGAGCTATTGGACTGCTACATGGACGTCTTCGCTGCCAAGGATGAGGAGTGCACCCGAACCAGCTTGGTGCAGCACAGAATTGACACCGGTGAGACCAGGCGGATCCGGCTCCGCCCCCGCCGTCTGCCTTTTTCAATGCGGGCGGCGGCAGAACAAAAAATACAGAAAATGCTGGAGGCAGATATTATTGAACCCTCCAGCAGCCCCTGGGTGGCGCCGGTGGTGCTGGTTAGGAAGAAGGACGGTTCGTGGCGGTTCTGTGTGGATTACCGGCGCCTGAATGACGTCACCCGCAAGGATTCCTACCCCCTGCCCCACATTGATGACGCGCTGGATTACATCACTGGCTCCAGCTGGTTCAGCTTGCTGGACCTCCGCAGCGGCTATTGGCAGGTAGAGCTGTCACCTGAGGCCCGCCAGAAAACAGCCTTCTCCATCGGGCAGGGACTGTATCAGTTCAAGGTGATGCCGTTTGGACTTTGCAACGCCCAGGCTACCTTTGAACGTCTGATGGAGCGAACGTTGGCTCACGTGCCTCGGAGCCACTGCATCGTTTACCTGGATGACCTGCTGGTTCACGCAGCTGACTTTGATGGTGCCCTGTCCAACCTCCGTGAGGTATTGGATGCCAGCCGACAGGCTAGGCTGCGGCTACACCCGCGGAAATGCCATTTATTCCGGCGGGAGTCCACCTTCCTGGGCCACATCGTCAGCGCAGCGGGAGTTGCCACCAGTCCAGAGAAAGTGGCAGAGGTGAAAAACTGGCCAGTGCCGTGGGATATGGGAGAGCTACTGAGTTTTCTCGGACTGGCCTCCTATCATAGCAGATTTGTGAAAGACTTTGCCACCATCGCCAGCCCGCTGCATCAGCTGACACAGAAGGGCCCTGTGTTTCAGTGGAGTGAGAGCTGTGCTGTCTTTTTCCCAGCTTCGCTCAGCACTCATCGGAGCCCCCATCCTGCAGTATCCCGACCCGAACTGCCCTTTCATCGTGGACACGGATGCCAGCAACCAGGGCATTGGGGCGGCGTTATCCCAGGAGGGAGAACACAGAGAGCAGGCAGTTGCTTTCTTCAGCCGCAATCTCAGCAGAGCTGAAAGGAATTATTGCGTTACTCACGGACAGCTGTTGGCTGTCATCCAGGGGCTTCGCCATTTTTGCCCGTATGTGTACGGGGGGAGGTTCCAGCTCAGGACGGATCATCCTTCCCTGACCTGGCTGCTGAACTTTAAAGAGCCAGATGGACAGTTGGTGAGATAGCTGGAGGCACTGCAGGATTAGGATTTTCTGATTGTGCATCGGGCAGGCCACCTCCATGCCAACACTGACGCACTGTCTCGGCGTCCCTGTGCTGCAAAGGACTGTTGGCACTGCCAGCGGGCAGAGGATCGGGATCAAGCCGTCCCACGGACTGCTGCTCTCCGGACTGCTGTGAGCAGGAATAACACAGCAGCGCACAGCTCCTCCTCGGATAATCAGTCAGCTCTCCCCAGTGATGACGTCACAGAGGCCCTTGGCATGCAGCAGCTGCAAAGTGAGCAAGACAGAGATCCGGTCATTTCCCGGGTTCGGCAGTGGCTGGACGCGGGCCAGCGGCCCACCTGGGAGGCTGTGTCTGCACTGGACCCAGAGACCAAGGCCCTACACTCGCAGTGGGCCAATCTCCGCTGTCACGAGGGTGTTGTGTATCGTCAGTGGCAGACTCCAGCTGGGCAGTGTCACGTCTGGCAGCTGCTGGTTCCCCGGCGGTTCCAGCCCAACGTACTCCAGCTGGTCCACGGGGCGGTGGGGGCGGGCCACCTTGGGGTGACGAAGACTCTGCAGCGTCTTCAAGCCAGGTTCTACTGGCCCAGATGTTGCCAGGATTTAGAGCTCCATGTCCATCGCTGCGACACCTGCACGGCTCAGAAAGGGCCAACTCAGCAATTCCATGCCCCCTTGCAGCAGTGCCGGGTGGGAGCACCGATGGAGCAGGTTGGAGTGGACATTCTGGGCCCTTTCCTGACCACGGACCGGGGGAACTGCTATGTGCTGGTCGCAATGGATTACTTCACCAAATGGCCAAAGGGGTACGCGGTCCCTGATCAGAGCGCCGCCACCACAGCATCAAAACTGGTGGATGATCCGGTAAGACTGCTGGTCACATATAAGGGGAGAACCCACACCTTCAAGACCCCTCAAGAAGCGCAGGAGCTCATCAAGCAGATCCAAAAGGAAACTGGTGGGAGCTAAGCATGAACATGACAAAGGTAGAACTTTTAAGCATATGTACAGACATCTGATTGATCTGAAACATATAACATGTCTACAAAATACAGACTGTATTAAAAAAAAAAAAGCTATGATGTACAAAGTTGCTATAAAACTTTGAAGTTATGTTGAAAAAACTACAGAAGAGAGTTAATGTTATAAGAATAGTAGTAGAGTCAGGGTGATTGAGAGGAGAAAGAGAGAGTGGTTTGACTGATCCTCGCAGGTGTGGAACAGTCACTAGTTATAACGGGAGATGGAATTTTTTTGATTTTGGGGGGATTACCACGAATGTGGAGAAAGGGAATTTGTTTTTGTTTAGTTTGCAGGATGAATGTTCTATCATCCATGTTTTTGCTTCTCTGTAAGAGTATGTTCATATTGCAAGGTAATCTCAAACTCCTTATTGATCATAGATCAAAGCGTTAATCTTAATTTAACTTCATGGAATTGCAGAGGTCTACAAAAGCTTAAAAAACTTAAACAAATTATGAATAAAATAAAAGACATAGATTCAAAAATTGTATTTTTACAAGAAACTCATCTATTAGAGGAGGATGTAAAAAGAATTAGGAGAAGATGGCAAGGTAATGTGTTCACCTCATCATTTTCATCCTGAGCCAGGGGAGTTATGACTCTCATACATAAAACAGTCCCATTTCAAATGAAAAATGTAATTAGAGACAAATTTGGAAGATATCTAATCATCCAAGGATCTTTGTTATTAGAAAATATAAATCTGGTGAACTTATACGGCCCCAATATTGATGATCAAAACTTTCCACTTTCCACAAAAATTCCTCACTTTATCATCACTTACAGGGCAACATATAATAGCAGGGGATTTTAATTGTACATTGAACCCCGGTATAGATAGATCAACAGGACTGGACTGTACGCACAATGGATGTAGGATGACCATTAATTATTTTATGAAAGAACTGAGATTGCTAGATATATGGAGAGAAATGAAACTACAAGTCAAAGCCTATTCTTGTTATTCTAATACCTATAAGACATTCTCACGTATTGAATATTTTTTGATCTCTACAGAATTAAGGTCCAAGATTCAAAACTGTTTCTATGATAATATTGTGATCTCTGATCATGCACCCTGCTGTCTAGTATATGTAGATAAGAAATTGACAAAGGACCCAGTTAGGTGGCATTTTCAACATAAATGGCTTCAGGATGAGGAATTTGTTAAGTACATAGAAAAACAGATAGATGAGTTCTTTGATATCAATACTACACAAACAACGGCATGTATAAAGTGGGAGGCTTTCAAAGCTTTTATTAGGGGGCATATTATTAGTTATACAGGTTCAAAATCTAAGAAGACCCGAGAGGAGAGAGTCCAATTGGAACGTAAAATAAAAATCCTTCAAGAAAAGGTGTATGCAGAAAGTAACCCACAGTTAGAGAACGAATTACTGATTCTGAGAGCTGAATATGACAAAAAATCAGCGAATAGAGCTGCCTCAAGTCTTCTAAGATTGAACCAAACTTTTTATGAACAAGGTGAAAAATCAGGAAAATTATTGGCATGGCAGATTAAGCAATTAGAATCTAAAACACCAATTACCAGTATTATAAGTAATGGACAGGTAGTTATAGATCCTTTAGAAATTAATAGTGCCTTTAGAGATTATTATGGAAAACTATATGATACAAAAAATGAAACTGACTTAACAAAACTAAATGGGTTTTTGGGTGGATTATCTATACCATGTATTCCAAATGAAAACAGGGAGCTACTGGAGTCTAAAATTAGTCAAGAAGAAGTTGGGCAAGCCATTGATAATATGAAATCAGGGAAAAGAGCAGGACCAGATGGTCTTCCAGTTGACCTCAATAAAAAAGTTAAGACTAATTTACTGTTGAAAATGGTTTTAGAAGCATTTCAAAATGGTAATTTACCACCATACATGAATAATGCCTTAATTATACTGTTGCCAAAACCAGGTAAACCCCCTAATAAATGTGAAAACATGAGACCAATAAGCCTATTAAATGCTGATCTTAAAATAATCTGTAAAATTTTAGCAAAACGACTAGAAGAAATATTACCAAATATTATTAACTGAGATCAGAATGGCTTTATAATGGGAAGACAAGGCTTCCATAATGTAAGAAGACTATTTAATATTATTTATTCCAATAAAGAAGCACCAGATACAGCTCTCCTATCATTGGACGCCGAAAAGGCCTTTGATAGGGTCGAATGGCCCTATCTTTTTGAAGTCCTACAAAGGTTTGGACTTGGAAATAATTTCATAAAATGGGTCCAGATAATATACAATAATGCTACAGCAGAAATCCTAACAAACAGCAATATCTCAAAATCAATAAAAATCAATAGAGGATGTCGACAAGGCTGTCCACTTTCACCCTTATTGTTTACTATGGCAATTGAACCTTTAGCGATGGCAGTACGTTTACATCCACAAATATATGGAATTAAAGTAGGACCAACAGAACATAAAATCTCCCTGTATGCCGATGACATAATTTTGTTTATGTCGAATTTTAAAAAATCAATTCCGACCTTGTTAAATTTAATAAAGAACTTTAGGGATATATCAGAATATAAAATAAATAAAACAAAATCTTCAATATTAATGCTAAATGAGACCCAGAGAAATCACCCAGCTCCTGAGGTAAACCAATTCAATGTTGTAAATCAGTTTAAATATTTAGGAATTCAAATTTTGCCTAAGCTAGAATCAGTCGTCAATGCCAACTATGAAGCCTTAATGACAGATATTAATGAGTTACTTCAGAGATGGATGCCACTACCAATGTCGATGTTCGGGAGAATTAATATACTTAAAAGTAATATCTTACCAAAAATACTTTATTTATTTCAAAACATTCCTTTACCACCACCTTCAGATCTATTCTCAAGAATTAAAAAAAAGTTAGTGGAATTTATATGGAACAATAGGAAGGCTAGTGACATGTTTCAGGACCCAAGAGACAGACACAGACACGGGCAGATACAAAATAGTTATTCTTTATTGTCAAGTGTGAGTGAGTGTAGTGCAAGTGTGAGTGCAGATATAGCAGCCTGGTCACCGGAGCTGAGCGATACAGAAGACGACCTGGCAACCCTAGAACACACAAGCAGAAACTGTTAAGGCTGTTCAGCACAAAAGGACAAGTGCAGGTGTGCAGCTTACTTGAGGTTGTCTCTGACTGTATCTGGCTGTTCCCCGATGTCCGTGAGCTGTGGTGGTTCTGGTGCTTGAAGCTGTGACAGTGATAACTCCAGTAACCATGGTGGAGTTCGTGGCGAGAGCGATGACTGCACTGACAGCTGTGACGTTGACTGTCCCCGTAGCCGTGAAGGTGATAATGTCCGTAACCGTGGTGACAATGACTCCTGTGACTGAGGGAGTGACAGTACCTGCAGCTGCAGTGGAGAGAATTCCTGAATTAGCGAAGGCCAGGAGGAGCTCCGGAAGGGAGAGGGTAATTCTCCGTCCGTTGGAGATACCGGTCCGCCACCTGGGAGGTCCACCTGTGCACAGGGGTAAAGATTAGGTGTAGAAAAGCAAATAGTCTTCTTACATGGTAGGTCTTGTCGTGGCGTTCTTGACTTGGCTGTGAAACGAAGCTCTGGCTCATACTCAGTCGAGGTAGACAGACGACTCCGTGCCGGGCTGTCAATGACGCTGGCTTTTAAGAGCCGTTGATTAACACCTGTTGGTCTGTGCGCAGCTGGAGCTGATGAGCGGGATGACGGCCCAGCGGCCGTCATGACAGTACTCCCCCCTCTAGCAGTGCCTCCAGGCACCTGCCCAATCTTACCTGGATTCGCCCGATGGAAATCGCGGATCAACTGCTTATCCAAGATCAACGCTGGGCGAATCCAAGAACGATCCTCCGGTCCAAAACCCTCCCAGTCCACCAAATACTGAAGACCACGACCCCGCCTGCGCACGTCCAGGATGGCAGTCACGCCCCAGGCTGGATGGCCATCGATCATCCTCTGGGGGGCAGGCGCCGCAGGGGCCGGGCACAGAGGGTCCATAACGTACGGTTTAACCTGGGAGACATGAAAAGTGGGGCAGATGCGCATGGAAGGGGGGAGAGACAAGCGCACAGACACAGGGTTGACAATACGTGAGATGGTGTAGGGGCCAATGAAGCGCTTAGTGAGTTTACGCTTTTCGGCCGGTACACCAATATTCCGGGTGGATAACCAAACCTTCCGACCCACCTTGTAGTCCGGGGCAGGTCTCCTGTGACGGTTGGCCACCTGGATGTTGCGTTTAGTGGTCCTCAAAAGGGCTCGGCGGGCGATGGACCAAACTCGCCGACAGAGCTTAATCTGGGCCTGCACAGACGGAACCGCTACCTCCTTCTCCTCCTCCGGGAATAATGGTGGATCAAATCCAAAAGTAGCCTTGAAAGGAGAGACGCCCGTGGCCGTAGAGATCGTAGTATTATGGGCGTACTCTATCCAGGGAAGATGTTTGCTCCAAGAGGAGGAACAGGAGGAGATAACACAGCGCAGTGCGGCCTCGAGCTCCTGGTTAGCCCATTCGCACTGGCCATTACTTTGAGGATGGTACCCAGAAGAAAGGCTGGCTGTAGCTCCCAACGCTGTGCAGAACGCTTTCCATACCTGAGAGACAAACTGTGGTCCCCGATCTGACACTATGTCAGCGGGGATACCATGGAGGCGAACCACATGCTGAACAAGGAGGTCCGCCATTTCCTGAGCCGAAGGCAAGCCCCGAAGAGGCACAAAATGGGCCGCCTTCGAAAAACGGTCCACAATAGTCAAGACAGTGGTGAAAGTATCAGAAAGGGGCAAACCGGTCACAAAATCCATGGCCACATGAGACCAGGGGCGGGAAGGAACGGGCAGGGGATGCAACAGACCCGCCGGGGGAGAAGATGTCATTTTCCCAGTGGCGCACTGAGCGCAAGCCTGGATGTAGTTCACCACGTCCTTCCGTAGCCCTGGCCACCAGAAGGTCCTCTGGAGCAGGTCCACAGTCCGGCCTACTCCCGGATGACAAGCCAACTTGGAGGCGTGACCCCATTCAATCACCTGACCCCGAATAGAGCGTGGAACAAACAAGCGGCCTGCCCCCCCCCCCGGGTCTGGTTCTATCTTCAACGCTCTCCGGACCTTGGTACAGATACCCCAGGACAGCACGCCCACAACACAGGAGGGTGGTAGGATGGGTGCGTCCTGATCCTCGGAAGATGGTGCGTCAAACTGTCGTGAGAGGGCATCCGGCTTACCGTTCTTGCTCCCTGGCCGATAGGTGATGGAGAAGTTGAAGCGGCCGAAGAAGAGAGACCAACGAGCCTGACGTGCGTTCAGCCACTTTGCTGTCCTGAGGTACTCCAGGTTGCGGTGGTCAGTCCATACAACGAACGGCTGAGCGGCCCCCTCAAGCCAATGTCTCCATTCCTCCAAGGCAAGCTTCACTGCTAACAGTTCCCTGTCCCCGATGCTGTAGTTCCTCTCTGCCGGTGACAAGCGACGGGAGAAATATGCACATGGCCGAATCTTGCCGTCCTCAGGAGAACGCTGGGAGAGAACCGCTCCCACCCCCGAATCAGAGGCATCCACTTCTACCAAGCACTGAAGATTCGGGTCCACCTGAGAGAGAACACGGGCTGAAGCAAACTCGTCCTTTAATTTCTTAAACGCCCTGGCTGCTTCCTCACTCCAGCAAAACGGGGTCTTAGGGGAGGTGAGCGCAGTCAAAGGGCGAGCCAGGTTCCCAAAATTGGGCACAAAACGGCAATAAAAATTAGCAAAGCCCAGGAACCCCTGGAGCTGCTTCCTAGAGGACGGAGTGGGCCAATCCACTACCGCCTTAACCTTGGCTGGGTCGGGAAGCACCTGGTTCCGGGCGATGATGAACCCAAGGAAAGAGGTCTGGTTTGTGTGGAATTCACACTTCTCCGCTTTGACAAAGAGTTGATTCTCCAGGAGGCGCTGTAACACTCTGCGCACGTGCACCTGGTGCTCTTCCAGAGTGCAGGAGAAGATCAATATATCATCTAGATATACAAACACAAAGGAGTTAAGGAAATCCCGCAGCACGTCGTTAATTAGCCGCTGGAAGACGGCCGGAGCGTTGGTCAACCCAAACGGCATTACCAGATACTCAAAGTGGCCGCTTGGGGTCCTGAACGCCGTCTTCCACTCATCCCCCTCTTTGATGCGCACCAGGTGATAGGCATTGCGGAGATCAAGCTTAGTAAACCAATTCGCCCCCTGGAGGGAGTCAAAGGCAGTATTCATCAAAGGCAGAGTGTATTTATCTTTTATAGTGATTTCATTAAGCCCCCTGAAGTTGATGCAAGGGCGTAACGACCCGTCCTTCTTTCCAACAAAGAAGAAGCCGGCCCCCACGGCCGAGGACGACGGGCGGATGATTCCTGAGGCCAGGGATTCTTTAATATAGGTATCCATGGCCTCGCGCTCCGGGGCTGACAGGCTGTACAGGCGGCTCGCAGGGAGAGGGGCCCCAGCCTTCAGATTTATTGCGCAGTCGTACGGCCGGTGAGGGGGTAAAGACAACGCCCGTGACTTGCTGAACACCAGTCCCAAATCGTGGTAAACTTCTGGTACCTTGGACAGCTCCTGAGTTGGCGTCGAGGGGGGTGGCACCTTGACAGAAGAGGCGCATGCCGCCGATTGGAGGCAGGCGCTTAAGCAGAAGGTACTCCACGCTGTAATACTCCCTCCTTGCCAATCGATGGTGGGATTATGAAGGTGGAGCCAGGGGTAACCCAGGATGACAGGCGAAGAAGAGACAGGCAAGACTAAAAACCTAATCTCCTCTCTGTGATTCCCTGAGACTATCACGGACACTGGGGCCGTCTGATAGGCTATGGTGGTCAGTGATGCCTTAGATAACGTAATCAGCTTGACAGGTGGATCCAGGGGCTGACAGCTGAGGCCCATCTGGGTTGCCAGGTCCTTGGAAACAAAGTTTTGCTCAGCTCCTGAATCCACTAAGGCTAGCGTGGAATGTTCTGCGTGTTTGTGGATAAGTCTAATGGGTATTCGAAAACTCGTGAGGGGTCTTTCTGGGTCCGTGTCCGTGAATCCCCCTACTGCAATCCACGGACCCTCCCTTTTAACCGACTCGGGCACTCAAAAACCCCATGTGACTCCTTTCCACAATAAAAACAAAGGCCTAAATCTCCGCGGCACTGTCTCTCAGCCGTAGACACTTTAGATTGTCCTATTACCATGGCTTCCTGATCTGAAAGCTCCCCTGACGCTGGTAGAGCAAGCAGGGGAAAGCTGGTGGAATGAGGGCGGGGTTTGACAGGACGGGCGGTAGACCGCCGTTCTGCCACTCGTTCCCTTAGTCTACTGTCTATGCTTATGGCAAGGGCAATTAGCTCACCCAAATTATCAGGTTTGTCCCGTGCCGCTAACTCGTCCTTTAACTCCGCGTTGAGACTGCGGAGGAAAATACAGCATAGTGCCGGTTCCCCCCACCCAATCTCAGCGGCAAGGACCCGGAAGTCTATTGCATAGTCAGCAGCTGATCTCGCACCCTGCTGCAGGCTCAACAGCCGTTCAGTTAATACCGCACCCCTATCCGAATGATCGAACACTGACATAAACTCCGCCAAAAACTGCTGGTAAGTTAATGTAGGATAACCTGGGCTTGCCTTTACAGTATAGGCCCAATCTAACGCTCTACCTCCCAGTAGGTTAATGATGTATCCTATCTTGTTTGAGTCAATGGCGAAGTCCCCCGGGACTCGGAGGAAAACTGACTCGCATTGGAGAATAAATCCCCGAGCCTCTCCGAGTTTGCCACTGAAACGAGCTGGAGTGGGAACAGGGGTGAGGCGAGATACGAACGTGGTGTTAGCTTGAGTTGGTGCTAAAGCTGCAGGGGTTGAGACACTAGCGACCGGGGGAAACGCCTGTTGTCCCTCCAGGCGATCCAGCCGGCCGTTAATTTGTGACAGCTGATTAAGAATAACTGTTTGCTGATGTACAAGCATGTCTACCCGGGCGCTAAGGGTGTTAAGTCCGCGCGGCTGTGTGCTGTCCGTTGGGTCAATGTGACGGAGTCGTAATGACATGTTTCAGGACCCAAGAGACAGACACAGACACGGGCAGATACAAAATAGTTATTCTTTATTGTCAAGTGTGAGTGAGTGTAGTGCAAGTGTGAGTGCAGATATAGCAGCCTGGTCACCGGAGCTGAGCGATACAGAAGACAACCTGGCAACCCTAGAACACACAAGCAGAAACCGTTAAGGCTGTTCAGCACAAAAGGACAAGTGCAGGTGTGCAGCTTACTTGAGGTTGTCTCTGACTGTATCTGGCTGTTCCCCGATGTCCGTGAGCTGTGGTGGTTCTGGTGCTTGAAGCTGTGACGGTGATAACTCCAGTAACCGTGGTGGAGTTCGTGGCGAGAGCGATGACTGCACTGACAGCTGTGACGTTGACTGTCCCCGTAGCCGTGAAGGTGATAATGTCCGTAACCGTGGTGACAATGACTCCTGTGACTGAGGGAGTGACAGTACCTGCAGCTGCAGTGGAGAGAATTCCTGAATTAGCGAAGGCCAGGAGGAGCTCCGGAAGGGAGAGGGTAATTCTCCGTCCGTTGGAGATACCGGTCCGCCGCCTGGGAGGTCCACCTGTGCACAGGGGTAAAGATTAGGCGTAGAAAAGCAAATAGTCTTCTTACGTGGTAGGTCTTGTCGTGGCGTTCTTGACTTGGCTGTGAAACGAAGCTCTGGCTCATACTCAGTCGAGGTAGACAGACGACTCCGTGCCGGGCTGTCAATGACGCTGGCTTTTAAGAGCCGCTGATTAACACCTGTTGGTCTGTGCGCAGCTGGAGCTGATGAGCGGGATGACGGCCCAGCGGCCGTCATGACAGCTAGATTACGTTTGCCCTTACTATATTTACCATTTGATCGTGGAGGTCTGAAATGTCCAAACTTTATGTTGTATTACTGGTCAGCACAACTGAGGTCTATGACATATTATTTTTCATCAAATGATCTTCCTCACTGGACTAAAATGGAATCATACAATTTACCTTTACCTCTTCCCTTATTCATATACTCAGACTTGGCTAAAAAACTACAGAAACAAGTTAAAAATCCAATTGTAAAGCACATGATCAAAATATGGTGTGAAACCAAAAAATATTTAAAAGAACCACACTCACTGTCACAATTTAGCCCAATATGGGGTAATCAATATTTTACACCAGGGAGAGCAGATACTGTATTTAAAGTATGGAATTTAAAAGGGATTCAAAAGATTCAAGACTTATGTTTGTCACGCTCAGATAACATAATGTCTTTTGAAGAACTGAGGATTAAATTCAATCTTAATAGAACACACTTTTTTAAATATCTTCAGCTTAGAAATTTTATTCGATCAAATCAAAACAATGCTCTCACCCGACCTACTTATTCATTTTTGGAAAAAATTTTGATGAAAGATAGTAAGAGAAAGGGTATTATTTCAGAGTTTTACAACTCATTGATACTATTCTCAAGTGAAAACTCACAGAAAAGGCTGAATTACTGGAAAGAGGACCTGCAAATTGAAATTTCAGAGGAACAATGGGAAATGGCTTGTACAGAAGCTCAAACCAAACCAATAAATGTACGTCTTAAACTGATGCATTTTAAATGGTTAATGCGGATGTATGTTACACCAGTGGAATTAAATAGATACAACAAAAACATACCAGATACATGCACAAAATGTATGGAAAGTAAAGGAACCCTATTTCACTGTTTATGAGAATGTAGAAAAATCAGAATGTTTTGGGAAGAGGTGAGGGTAACAATTGAAAAAATAATTTCAAAACAAACCACATTGAACCCTAAACTGTTTTTGTTGGGTCTGTATCCAAAAAAACATAACTTTAATAAGAGTGAAAGAGCATTCATAGACCTCAGTTTGCTTAATGCCAAAAAATGTATTGCACTATTGTGGAAAAAGACTCATAGACCAGATGTGACTCAGTGGTTAAGACAGATGTTAACAAACCTTCCACTAGAAAGAATAACATATATACTGAAATCAAAGGAAAATGTGTTTGAGAATATATGGAGACCTTTCATTGATTATGTAAAGAATCTAAACATAACGTCTGAAGAAGAAGGTGAATGATATGTGTGGACCTTGTAAATTCCAAACTGGTGAATGTATATTATGTATTCTTATGTAATAGATTACCTAGACTAAACAGAGGAGCATTGTTGTTGACTTGTTTTTGTTAATGGTTGTTGTTGTTTTTATTACACATTTTTTTTTGTTATTATTCTTTTTAATTTTTAAATTGCTTTTGTGTTAGTGTCTGATTGTTTGTGCCATGTTTGTAAAAAAAAAAAGGTTCAATAAAAAATATTGTGGAAAAAAACAAACAAACTGGTGGACGAGATGTTTTGTCAGTTTGGCGGACCGGAGGAGCTGCACAGCGATCAGGGTCAGAACTTTGAGGCAGAGGTCTTTGGGGAGGTCTGCAGGTGGCTGGGCATCCGGAAGACCCGGACCACCCCATTGCATCCACAGAGCGATGGCCTGGTCAAACGGTTCAACCAGACTCTTACCACCCAGCTCGCTGTCCTAGTGGACCAGCGACAGCAAGACTGGGACCTGCATCTCAGAATCAGAATCAGAATCAGCTTTATTGCCAAGTATATTTACAAGTAAACACACGAGGAATTTGACTTGACATTGGACGCGCACGTTAGGCGCATCCAATGACGCGTCGCCATACAAGGCGCCTGTCAACAGTGGAGGTAAAGAGGGGAGGGGAGGGGGAGGAAAACACAATAGGAGAGAGAAAAAACATAGTAATCAGAATAAACGCTCGTATATGAGCCAAATTTTGACTACACAGAAAAAAACCCTCATGCATTAGCAGACAATAGATACAATCACACAGCAGAGGGAGGGAGAGCAGTGTGTGTATATTTGCATGTCATTGTGTAGTGTGAGTGTAACAGTTGTTAGTGGGCAGCAGAGGGCGCCTCCAGGCAGTGGATAGATGTTATAATCATGTGACTTATAAACAAGACCAGAGATCAGAGTCTGTCTCTCTTTTCCTCTTCCTTGCAGAAGGCACATGGGCATTGTCCTCGAGAGACCAATCCGCTGACGACAACAACTGATTGTTGATGTATGGGTAGACATAAGCCACTTCTCTGGCGTTATCTTATCGAGGAGGAATGTAAACAAGGGTACCAAAACACAAGGTCAAATCTGCACAGTGCACTCAGAGAATAAAAAAAATTTCTCTCTCTTCGATTCTGTGCTTCAATTTCATACAGGCTTGAATCATACTTTAGATCATTCTCTGGAGAGCACTCAGCGATCCACAGATGTTATCCACCTACCGAAACATAGGTAAAACATGTCCAGAGAGTTCGTTCTCTCTTCAATGCATGCCAGGTAGTAAATTCCATGTTAATCCTGCCGCTGACAGTCAGTGCTCCCCCCAGCTGGACGAATTGTTGAATTTGTTAAGGGAGCTATGCCAGGGTCCGCATTTGATTAGCTCACCCAGATAATTTCGATACACTAGGAAAACTCCAGGGGCCAGAACAGAAGATCCTGTGATCAGTTCAATCTCAGTCGAATCACACAGACACATGAGTTCCAATGCCATGAGTCTCCCTTGGGTTCCCCCTGACCCGCTTCTTCTTTTAAAGGTGACAATCGCATATAAGCCGCTTTCCAGATCCATAATTTCCATTTGGATTAAGATTCAGCCAGGAGAAGAGTGACATTGCAAGCTGGGATCAGAAGGGAGAGGATTAGGAGGGAGAGGGAAGAAAAGCGTCTGCTCTCTCTCAGAAGCGGAAGTAAAGCTGGTGGATTTGGTGGATTTGGTGTTCGGCCCATCCCACCCCCCCTCCCCGGAGCCGGAAGTGGAGGGCAAACTGGGGTTGGATTATTTGTTGTGCTTGAAGGAACATCTCCACACAGTGCACGGACTGGCTCGGGAGGCCCTGGCAGCAGCGGGGAGCTGGCAGAAGCAGGCATATGGCTCCCGCTGCCAGGGAAGGGACTTTGCACCAGGAGATCGAGTCTGGGTTTTCTGCCCGGAGTGAAAAAGGGGACTGTCACCAAAACTGCCGAGCCATTGGTCGGGACCGTGTGAGGTCCTACAGCGACTGTCAGATGTAGTGTACAGGGTGAGGCTGCAGAAAAGAGACCGGGTTACGGTACTCCACCGCGACCGTCTCGCCCCGTACCAGCCATCTGCCCCGCGGGTGGTCAAGCCGGGGCCTTCATCCCGACCAGATACCCTGGCCAAGGCACAGATGGATACTAGCAGGCCTGTATGTACTGGTCGCCGACAACGGCAGCCGCCCCGACACCTGGACGGATTCGTGTTGGACTTCTGAGCTGGACTTTATTATTCTGGGGACAGAAACCAGTCCAGGGGGGGACAGTGTAACGTCGGGGCTGTGTTAAGGGGGTGGGGATTCACCTGGCATGCTTGGGCCACGGAGGATTCAAAGAGTGTTATTATTCGTGTGTTCTAAGTGTTATTGCTGCGTTATAGTGACAGCAGTGTTATAAGATGAGTTAAAGCAGTGATTGATCATGTGTTTGTGTCAACGTAAGTGAGACGGGGGTCTGTGTGAATAACCTTCCCTCCTGTCTGTGTTGAGTGGGTGTGTATAAAATAAAGCCTGTTTCGTCACAGCCATCTCTCCTTTCTTGTGGGAACCCTCACAACGTCACAATATGAAAAACAGATGGAAACCATGTTGGCAGACAGCAGCACATATGAAATCATAAAAACAAACCCCACAGAAGAAAAGAAAAAAATGCTAAAAGCCCTTCTTAAACCTCTATTAGAAAGCAAAAAAATCACAAAGGACACATACAATCACCTGACACCCACAGCCAGCATCACCCCCCAGATCTATGGAACCCCCAAAATACATCAGAATCAGAATCAGAATCAGAATCAGAATCAGGTTTATTGCCATTGTTCATGTAGTACACAAACTAGGAATTTGTCTCGGTACAATGCTGCAACATTAAACATGATAAGATAAGAGAAATAAACTATACATGTAATAAAGTGTAGGATAAGATTAAGTGATACTGGTCAACAGTTAAAATATATATTAGCCAGCAGCAGATACTGTGGAGAACTATATAGTGCAGTCGGTAATGCAGGAAGAAAACAGTGATGATTGACATGAGTCTGGTTGAGCTGCTGTACATGGTGCACGAGAGTCACTTAGTGTTCAGCAGTCTAATGGCAGAGGGGAAGAAGCTGTTCATGTGACGGGAGGTTTTAGTCTGGATGGACCGAAGTCTTCTACCAGAGGGGAGGGGGGCAAACAGTACATGACCAGGGTGTGAGGGATCGGCTATGATCCGGCCAGCACGCCTCCGGGTCCTGGAGATGTACAGATCCTGGAGAGATGGGAGCTTGCAGCCGATCACCTTCTCAGCAGTGCGCACGACGCGCTGCAGCCTTAGTCTGTCCCTGGCAGTGGCTCCTGCGTACCACACGGTTATGGAGGTGGTGAGGATGGACTCGATGATGGCTGTGTAGAACTGCACTAACATCTTGGTGGGTAGCTTGAGCTTCCTCAGCTGCCGCAGGAAGAACATCCTCTGCTGGGCTTTTTTGATGAGTGAGCTGATGGTCAGCTCCCATTTGAGGTCCCTGGTGATGGTAGTGCCTAGGAAGCGGAAGGAATCAGCAGTGGTGATGGGAGAGCCTGAGAGGGTGAGGGGGGGCAGAGGAGTAGTGACTTTCCTGAAGTCTACAATCATCTCCACTGTCTTCAGAGCGTTCAGCTGCAGGTTGTTATTGCTGCACCAGGACGCCAGCTGGGCCACCTCTCTCCTGTAGGCGGACTCGTCGCCGTTGGAGATGAGCCCGATGAGGGTGGTGTCGTCCGCAAACTTGATCAACTTGACAGACTGGTGGCTGGAGGTGCAGGAGTTGGTGTAAAGGGAGAAGAGTAGGGGGGAAAGTACACAGCCCTGGGGTGATCCGGTGCTGATGCTAGTATAGTCTGAGACAGTCTTTCCCAGCCGCACATGCTGCCTCCGGTCCGTCAGGAAGTCGATGATCCACCTGCAGAGGGAGTCAGGCACGTTGAGCAGGGACAGCTTGTCCCGGAGCAGAGCGGGGCGGATGGTGTTGAATGCGGAGCTGAAGTCCACAAACAGGATCCTGGCGTAGGTTCCCGGGGAGTCCAGGTGCTGCAGGATGGAGTGGAGGGCCAGGTTGACTGCATCGTCTACAGACCTGTTGGCTCGGTAGGCAAACTGCAGCGGGTCCAGGAGAGGGGTGGTGATGGACTTGAGGTGGGACAGGACCAGGCGCTCAAAGGACTTCATGACTACAGAGGTGAGCGCTACAGGTCTGTAGTCATTAAGTCCAGTGATCCGTGGCTTCTTGGGGACAGGGATGATGGTGGAGGATTTGAGGCAGGACGGCACGTGGCATAACTTAAGGGAGGTGTTAAAAATGTCTGTGAATACAGGAGCCAGCTGTTTCGCACAGAGTCTCAGGGTGGAGGGAGACACGCCGTCTGGGCCGGGGGCCTTGCGCGGGTTCAGTCTGGAGAACTGTTTGAGCACATCCTGCTCACTGATGATAAGGGGAGGGGGGGAGGTGGGGGGGGGTGCCTTAAATGAAGTAGGGAATGTGGAGGCTGTGGAGCTGGAGGGAGGGGGGGAGTTGGACACAGATGACGAGGTGTCAAAACGGGCATAGTGTTGGGACAGTCTCTGACAAAGGGCTTTGTCATCCTGACCTTTAGGAGCCTGAGGCCGATAGTTGGAGATCTGCCTCAGTCCTCTCCACACGGAAGCCGAATCATTAGCAGTGAACTGCTGCTGGAGTCTCTCTGAGTACACAGATTTAGCCCTCTTCAGCTCTCTGTTAAACCGGTATTTAACCTCCCTGTAGCAGTCCCTGTCTCCACTTTTCAGCGCTGCTTCCTTCTCCTTCCTGATCTGTCTGAGCTTAGCTGTGAACCAGGGTTTGTCATTAGAGTAACTCACCCTGGTGCGTGATGGAAGAATGTTCTCTTCACAAAAGTGGATATATGAGTTCACAGTGTCCGTGTACTCATCCAGATCATGCGTGGCTCCTTTAAGCATGCCCCAGTCAGATATTTCCATGCACGTTTCCAGCTTCTCCTCAGCATCACTGGTCCGTATCTTCGTAGTGCTCACAACAGGTTTAGTGAGCTTCAATCTCTGTCTGTATGTGGGAATGAGGTGAACCATCACGTGATCAGATAATCCCAGCGCAGCTCGAGGGACAGCGCGATATGCGTCTTTCACTGTGGTGTAACAGTGATCCAGTGTGTTTAATCCTCTGGTGGGGCATTTAATAAACTGTTTGTAGCGGGGGAGATCGTGGCTCAGATTGCACTGATTAAAGTCGCCAGCCACAATAATCAGCGAGTCTGGAAAACTCCGCTCTGTGTGTTGAATGTGATCCGCGAGCACGCGCTGAGCTTCGCGCGTGTCCGCGTCGGGAGGGGCGTACACAGCGATCAGTATAAAAGAAGCAAATTCCCGTGGGGAATAAAAAGGCTTGCAGTTGATAACAAGAAATTCCAAGGCAGGAGAACAGTGTTTGGAAATTTCCGTTACATCAGAGCACCAGCTACAGTTGATGTAGAAGCAGACACCGCCTCCTGTGGTCTTGCCGGAAAGCTCTGTGTCACGATCAGCACGGAAGAGCTGGAAGCCGTCGAGGCGCAGCGCGCTGTCCGGTATATTTTCCCGGAGCCAGGTCTCAGTAAAGCAGAGGACAGCTGAGGAGGCGAGGTCCTTAAAACGCATCAGCAGTCTCAGTTCATCCACCTTGTTAGAGAGAGAGTTGGTATTGGACAGAAATATGCCAGGCAGCGCCGTTCGCGAGCCTCTCCTGCGAAGTCGTACGAGAGCGCCCGCTCGTCTTCCTCTCTTCCGCCGTCTCACTTTCCGAGCCAAACAATAAACCAGATCGGCGGCAGGGGCTAGAAAAACTGGGAGGAGGTCCGTGGGGGTCAAAGTCCTGATATTTAAAAGTTCTTCACGGGTATAAGTGCAAGCAGACACACAATTGACAAACAAAAACAAACAAAGAGCGCAGCGAAGCACCATGTCGACCGCTGTGGGCGCCATCTTGGAAGAAGAATTACATAAGAAGGATATCCCACTGTGGCCAATAATAGACAGTATTGGATCAGTTACATACAACTTATCAAAAGCCCTGGTTGAAATCATCAAACCCCTCCTTGGACTATCAGAATACCACTGAAAAAAAACTCAAAAGAGCTGGCACAAGAACTCAAAAATATGAAAATAGAATCAGATGAGATCCTCATTTCACATGATGTCATTTCATTATTTACAAAGACCCCTGTTGATGTCACACTACACATAGTACAAGAATGCCTCAGAAATGACAGAACCCTAAAAAGGCGCACCAATCTCACAGTTGACGACATATTTGAACTATTACAATTTGTTGCAAAATCTACCTATTTTCAATACAGAGAAAAAATTTACGGACAAAAAGAAGGATTTGCAATGGGAGACCCACTATCAGCCATCATGAGCAGTTTTTTCATGGAGGATCTGGAAAACAAAGCCATCAACACAGCACCCACACGATGTAAACCCACCCTATGGAAGAGATACGTGGACGACATATTGGAGAAAATAAGGAAACGACACACACAGGAACTCACTGACCATCTGAATAGCATGGACAGCACTGTGAATATAAAATTCACACACGAAGAGGAAGAAAATGGCACCATAGCCTTTCTGGACATGAAAATCCACCACAATGATGATGGCAGTATAAAAATCACAGTCTACAGGAAACCAACCCACACGGATCAATACCTACGATGGACATCAAAACACCCCACAGCACACAAACGATCAGTTGTCAGGACACTATATGAACGGGCCACCATCATCACAGACCAAGAAGACAGACAGGAGGAGAAAAACCACATAAAACATGCACTCATACGCTGACAATATCCAGTATGGGCCATAAACAAAGGGAAACAGCAAGTCAAAAACAAAGAAAACAAACAGGAAACAAGACACAGAACAAAAGCTGAAATCTAAAACAAGGACACCATAACTATACCATACATCCAAGGGATAACAGAACCAATTCAAAGGATCATGAAAAAATACAAAATAAACACAGCAGTAAAACCACACAAAAATTTAGACAGTTATTAGTACACCCCCAAGGACAAAATAGAACAAGACAAAAAATGCAATGTAATATATGAAATATCATGTAGATCATGCAACAAAACCTACATTGGAGAAACCAGAAGATCATTCACCACAAGGAATAAAGAACACCAGAAGGAATGTGAGAAGGAAACACAAGGACGACTCACAAGATCACAAAAAAAAAAAAAAAAAAGGCAGAACAAGAAACATTAAAATCAACAATATCCTGGTCGTCGGCCTCTGTCGGTCTATGATGACCATGGAAGAGAATCCTAAACGTCTACTCTGCTGGAACAGCACCGCCTGTAGCTGAACAGGCCGATGTGCACCGGTGTTCTACCTTCCAGCGTTGGGCGTTGGTAGGATTCAAGCCTGGGCCGGAAGATATGGAGGACAAGATGTTACCCATGCAGCATGTCCCCCCTCTCCACGTCACTGATGAATCCAAAGGAACAGCAGGGCTGCTATAGTTTGGCACCAGCGCCGTCGCAGGAGCTGCCAGAACGATGTTGAGCACAACAGAGAACTGCCTTAGGGGCTCCGACTCCGGATTTTTCCTCAGGGTTGACTCCCGAAGCCTTTCCCGTGACCGGGTGTGCCGCAAGGCAGCGGAGGTTTGAAATCAGGGTTTACCTTCCCCTAGGTGGGCTACCTTCCCAGGTTGACGAGCCACCATCTACCCGAAGCATCTGGTTTTAAGGCGCCAGAGATCCACCCTCGCCCCTTCTCCTATTAGTAAAAGCAGTTCCGCCGGGCTTAGAGACTAAACCACACGGGCAGGCTAGGAGTTGGACTTAGTTGTCAGAGGCTTTTCGAGACACACACCGTAAGGAGCATTTTATGAGCACTGGGAGCTTAACCCCAGTGCCACTCCTGGCTATGACAACCTTGGAACCCCAAGGTTCCAAATCAGCAATATCAGATCACTGCAAAAGAAATAATCACATCATGGACTGGGACAACGCAAAAATTATTGGATCGGAGAGCAACAGACACAAACGCTGGATCAAGGAGGCCACAGAAATCAGGAAGCAGGGAAAAGATAGCATGAACCGGAATGAGGGGGCTTTTATGCTTTCCCACACCTGGGACCACATTCTCCAGAGACCATCGGACGGCAGAAAGCGGGGCTGGCTTGGTGGATCCGACAGGTCTGCCGGGCTGGCCCCGCCTACGAAAGTCAGCTGATAAAATGACACCTCACAGCAACCAGCTGACACTTCTGACGAAGGCTGTAGTGAACAATCGAAACATGCAAAGAAGGTAAAAACATCTCCTTTCTATTTTTGTCTTTAAATAAGAACAAAAGGTAAATAAAGAATCTCTTCGAGGTCAACCGAAAGTCTTGTTCCATGGCCTCACCGAACTCCTCCCATACCCGAGTTTTTGCTTCAGCAACCACCCGAGCTGCACTCCGCTTGGCCTGCCGGTACACCTCAGCTGCTTCGGGAGTCCCACAAGCCAACCAAGCTTGATAGGACTCCTTCTTCAGCTTAATGGCCCCCCTCACCACCGGTGTCCACCACTTGGTTTGGGGGTTGCCACCACGAGATTTCCGACAACCTTGCGGCCGCAGCTCTGGGCAGCTGCTTCAACGATGGAGATGGAGAACATGGTCCATTCAGATTCCATGTCTCCAGACTCTCTTGGAATGTGGTCGAAGTTCTTCCTGGAGGTGGGAGTTGAAGACCTCCCAGACAGGGGCCTCAGCCAGACGTTCCCATCACACCCTCACTATACGTTTGAGTCTACCAGGTCTGAATGGCATCCTCCCCTGCCATCAGATCCAGTTCACCACCAGGTGGTGATCAGTTGACAGCTCTGCACCTCTCTTTACCCAAGTGTCCAAGACATACTGTCGCAGGTCTGATGACACGATAACAAAATCGATTATCGACCTGCGACCTAGAGTGTCCTGGTTCCAGGTGCACATATGGACACCCTTATGCTTGAGCATGGTGTTCGTTATGGACAAATTGTGGTTAGCACAGAAGTCCAATAACTGAACACCACTCGGGGTCAGATCAGCCAGGCCGTTCCTCCCAATCACCCCCCTCCAGGTTTCACTGTCATTGCCCACATGCGCATTGAAGTCCCCCAGTAGGAAAATGGAGTCTCCGAGAGGAGCACCCTCTAGCACCCTAGTCAGGGACTCCAAAAAGAGTGGGTACTCTGAACCATCATTTGGTGCATAGGCACAAATAATGGTCAGGACCCATTTCCCAACCCAAAGGCGCAGGGAAACAACCCTTTCGTCCACCGGGGAAAACTCCAATATAGAGGCAGCAAGGTGGGAGGATACAAGAATACCCACCCCTGCTCGTCGCCTCTTGCCTGGGGAAACTCCAGAGTAGGACAAGCTTCAGCCCCTCTCCAGGAGACTGGTTCCAGAACCATTGCTGTGTGTTGAGGTGAGGCCGACTATATCTAGCCGGTATCTCTCAACCTCATGCACCAGTTCAGGCTCCTTCCCCACCAGAGAGGTGACATTCCACGTCCCAAAAGCCAGTTTAGGAAGCCTGGGATCAGATCGCTGAGGTCTCCGCCTTTGACCGCCACCTGATCCGCATAGCACCAGACCCCCATGGTCCCTCCTGCACGTGGTGAGCCCACTGGAGGGTGGACCCATGTAACTCCTTCAGGCTGAGCCCGGCTGGGTCCCATGGGCGGAAACCCGGCCACCAGACGCTAGCCATCGAGCACCTCCCCCAGGCCTGGCTCCAGGGTGGGGCCCCGGTAACCCCATACCAGGCGGGGTAAACTGGGTCCCTGTTCTAACGTTCATCATGAGTCTATTGGATAGTTCTTAATCTGGCTCTTCACCCAGGACCAATTTGTCTTGGGTGACCCTACCAGAGGCAAATTGCCCCGGACAACATAGCTCCTGGGATCACTAGGGCACGTAAAAACCCCCACCACGATAAGGTGACGATTCATGAGGAGATGACGATCCATGTTGTCAACAAAAGCGCAAAATACAAGGAGAGCACGGATCACAGAGTTAGCATTGACGGCTAACTAGCTAGCTCATTGTCTGCACACAAGAGACAACGTTGTTGTCTGTTCAAAGTGAACTTTCCACTGCTGGGATAAATAACGTAAAAGATGCATAATATCACATCATATCACATCACTCACCATCCACTGTATCCTAATATCACGGCTTTCAACTGCTGAAGTTGGGTGCTCCGCGGCTGTAAATTCATTTTGAGTGGCTCTGTCTAGTTCCTTCTGGATTCATCAGCCGAAAGGCACAGAAAACTCTGCTGGACCATGGTGTTGATTTCTGTGGGTCTGATTCCTGTGAAGCCATTCTATCGTTGTTGTTTATACTGACGCTTGCTTGCTGGCTCACTGATGAATCTTTGCAAATGGCGGCTCAAAATTCTGTAATTCAGCCTTAAAACGTCGCTCTCATGACCTTTCGCCCGGACCAATCAGTGGCCTGCAGTCTTTTGACGTCACATTTTCAGTTCAGTACGGAACGCTTGTAACCAGTCTGGAGTAGGTCCGAAAAATCGGGACCGAAACTGTTACAGTTCCTAATGGAAAAGCCTACAAACCATACCTAACTGAACCAAACCAAACAGGGCCAAACAGGTACTAGTGGAAAAGTGGAAAAACCCCATTAGTAAACTACCTTTACTTGCCTCAGACTATCACCAAATACGTATGATTATGGTGGTTACCCTCTCAAAGCCTACCTCCTTTTTTCTATTTACTTCTATTACTGACTATGCATGCACTGCTCAACAGCGACATTTGGTGGGGCCTGGCCTCACGGGCCCCTAATGCAGAGATGCCAGACAGAAATATCTGACACCCTGGAAATGAGACTATCTATAACAGAACCTTAAAAAGTAGCCAATAAGGTGTCATTTTATAAACACATTAAATGGATCTAGGTAAAAGTCGTTGTTGTTTTAATTATTCAGGTTCATTTATAGACCTGCCACATCACACTCTGGGAGACCATGCAGCCCCATTCAGTTACCATTGAGAGCCATTCTTGGTTTGAACAATCTTGTCAGTTTAATCCATTTTGTATACAATATGTAGACCTACACGTTGGCATTATTTCACTTGGTATTCTGTCATTTCGGCCCTTTATGAAATTTGGGTAAAGAGAAAAATTATAAATTATCTTTGCATAAGTTGTATGTTTCTTTTAAAAGAAAACTCTGTATGAGCCAAACCTGCAGCCACTCGGGTGAAACCATGAAAACACACGTTCAGTCACACATTACGATGCTCTGTGCTGTGCATGTTTGCCGACACATGTACGCACACATACGTGCAAACACATGTGTGATTTACTGGTACAGATGAGGCCCTGGGAGTACCTCTACCACCACAGCACTCAAATCAAAGCTGTCAACAGGGACCCTGGAGGAAGAGAGGAATCAGAAAATATCTCCCTGCTTTTCCTCCTCACCATGACCCGTGTGTGTGGAGATGAGATGGTGTGAGTGCATATATCTGTCTCTTACTGCGCTTGTGCACGTGTGTGTAGGTAGGCTATGAGAAATGTTTCAAAAGATGTGTGAAACCTATCAACTGGCTATGTGGGAGATCAGCAGGATGCCGGCAGAGCCCAATTTAACTTCTCCCCCTCTGCCTTGCCATTATACCTTGGGAGATATACGCCTTTGGGTGCGTGGTGGCCAGAGGCTTGTTTACTTGCTAAACAACCTTGGTAGCTGAGTGGCATTTTCAGTGATGCGCCAAGGAAGATTGACTGTCCGCCGGCATTGGGTGGGTGTCCACAGTTGCGGCACATTCTTTACTCTCCCTGCCAGACCGTCGCATACCAGCTCACGTTGCAGGCAGGAATGCACAGATGCCATTTGTGTACTCATCTGTGAGCTTACAAACACATATGCAAATATGCTCGCATGGACACACAAGACTCACATCCAAATGAATTGGCTGCTCGACATGTGGCTGATATTCACACCCCACCCCCACCCCACTGATCCAATTTCCATGTTGATGAAACTGAATATACAGTATAAATGCATCTAAACATGCTTCAGTGCGAGGTGTCTATTATGATACAGTTGATGAGTGACTGCACCAGTTTATACTGTGCCATTATCATTGTAATCACTGTAATCATTTGACCCTCTTTTGGGTATTTCAGCAAACGTGCAACCTTCATACCAGGCAGTATCTTTGTGTGAAACGGTGCGGGAATGACTCGGGGATTGGAGTAAATTGATTTAGGGAGGCAGGGGAGAAATGGCTGCCAGTTCGCTATCAAAGTTCATGCATTGTATTTACCCGAGCCCGATTAACTTAACAAGGCACATACGTATATCACATAATTAATCCAGAAGATTACCATCAAAAATCTATAAACCAGTAACATGCTTCCTTGCACTATGCCATTAATTATATTTGTGGAACTGAAAGGAAGGAATTGAAAACAGAAGTAAATAAATAAATAACTGAGTACAGCAAGGATTACATGACAAAGGCCTGCTCTTTTTCCCCTCACAGACCCAACCTCCCCCCCCCCCCAGCACACAGATCCCCTGCCCCAGTCTGTCCCAAGACCCAGGTGAGAGATGAGCTGAAGAAGATCAAGGTGAGGAAGGCTGCAGGTCTGGACAGCATCAGCTCGAGGCTCCTCAAGTCCTGTGCAGACCAGCAGTGTGGGATCGTGGAGCACATCTTCAATCTGAGCCTGAAACTAAGGAGGGTACCACAGCTGTGGAAAACATCCTACATGGTATCCGTGCCAAAGACTCCGCACCCCAAGGACCTGAACAGTTACAAACCAGTGGCCCTCACATCACATCTGATGAAGACCCTGGAGAGGCTGCTCCTCGCCCACCTCCACCCCTTGGAGGGACCAGCGGTGGACCCACTCCAGTTTGCCTACCAGCATGGCATCAGGGTGGAGGTTGCGGTGATCTTCCTCCTACACCATTCCCTGTCCCACCTGGAGAAGCCTGAGAGCACTATGAGGATCATGTTCTTTGATTTCTCCAGTGCTTTCAAGACCATCCAACCATTGATCCTGAGGGACAAGCTGCTGTGTGCAGGGGTGGACCAGCACCTGGATCCTGGACTACCTCACAGACCGGCCACAGTTTGTGAGAACCCGGGATCGTGTGTCTGACACCATCACGTGCAGTACAGGGGCCCCCAGGGAACAGTTCCGGCTCCCTTCCTGTTGACCCTCTACACTGCTGACTTTTCACACAACACACCACACTGCCATCTACAGAAGTTCTCTGATGACTCTGCGATCATCAGCCTCACCTCTGATGGGGATGACGTGGTGTACAGAGGACTTATCCAGGACGTTGTGGACTGGTGCCTGCGGAACTGCCTCCAGATCAATGCAAGGAAAAGCAAGGAACTGGTGGTGGATTGCCGAAGGGGCAGCACAGGATGTTCCTCCTGTGGAGACTCAAGTCTTTTGGAGGGTGAGGGGCTCTCCTGAAGACCTTCTGCGATTCTGTGGTGGCACCAGCCATCATGTTTGGAGTGGTCTGCTGGGGCAGTGGCATCACAGCAGCCAACAGGAAGATACTGAACAGGCTGATCAGAAAAGGCAGCTCTGTTCTGGGGCGACACCTCGACCCAGTGGAGGAGATAAGAGAGAGGAGGATGGTGGATAAGCTGTCATCTCTGCTGGAGTCTGAGTCCCACCCCATGTGAGACACGCTGGACACGCTGAGGAGCTCATTTAGCGGTAGGCTGTGCCATCCTAAGTGCTCAAGGGAGAGGTTCCACAGGTCCTTCCTACCTACGGCTGTCAGACTTTATAACTTAACCGATGCTGCTCATAGAGGCCGTATTAAACATCACAACTTTGCACAATAGAGATCATCCCCTCCAATACACAACTTATACAATAACACTTATTCTTGAGGGTGGCAACAACACTGTTCATTCAAATGTGAAATATACTGTCTGGGTCTATATTTATATGTTGCCGGGCAATTTAACTAACTGTAATGCTTAGTTTTTTGTTTTTCTTTTTTTCAGACAAGAATAAAAAGGAGATATTTTTACCCTTACATGTTTCGACTGTCCACTGCAGTCTTCCTCAGAAGTGTCAGCCGATTGGTGTGAAGTGTCATTTATTGGCTGCCTTTCCTTAGTGGGGCCAGCCCAGCAGAACTGTCGGATCCACTGGGCTGGCCCTGCCCTTCGCCATCCGGTGGTCTTTGGAGATGTAGTCCCAGGTGTGGGAAAGCATAAATGCCCCCTTATCCCGATTCATGCTGTCTTTTCCCCACTTCCTGATTTCTGTGGCCTCCTTGATCAAGCATTTGTGTCTGTTACTCGCCAATCCAATGATTTTTGCATTGTCCCAATCCATGATGTAATTATTTCTTTTGCAGTGATCTGATATTGCTGATTTTAATATTGCTTGTTCTGCCTTTTCTTTTTGCGATCTTGTGAGTCGTACTTGTGTTTCCTTCTCACATTCCTTCTGATGTTCTTTTTTTCTGATGGTGAATGGTATTCTTGTTTCTCCAATGTAGGTCTTGTTACATGAGCTGCATGATATTTCAAATACTATTACGTTGCATTTTTTTGCTTTGTTATATTTTGTCCTTTGGGTGTACTAATAACTGTCTTAATTTTTTGTGTGGTTTTACCACTGTGTTTATTTTGTGTTTTTTCATGACTCTTTGAATTGGTTCTGTTATCCCTCGGATGTATGGTATGGTTATGATGGCCTTGTTTTTGATTTTGGCTTTTGTTCTGTGTCTTGTTTTCTGTTTGCTTTTTTTGTTTTTGACTTGCTGTTTTCCTTTATATATGGCCCATATCGGATATTGGCAGTGTGTGAGTGCATGTCTTATGTGGTTTTCCTCCTCCTGTCTGTTTTCTTGGTTTGTGATAATGGTGGTCCGTTCATATAGTGTCCTGACAACTGATAGTTTGTGTGCTGTGGGGTGTCCTGATGTCCATATTAGGTACTGATCCGTGTGTGTTGGTTTCCTGTAGAATGAGATTTTTACACTGCTGTCATCACTGTGGTGGATTTTCATGTCCAGAAAGACTATGGTACCATTTTCTTCCTCTTCGTGTGTGAATTTTATGTTCCCCGTGCTGTCTGTGTTGTTCAAATGGTCTGTGAGTTCTTGTGTGTGTCCTTTTTTTATTTTCTCCAATATGTTGTCCACATACGTAACTCTTCCAGACGGTGGGTTTGCATTGTATGGGTGCTGTGTTGATGGCTTTGTTTTCCAGATCCTCCATGAAAAAGCTGTTCATGATGGCTGATAGTGGGTTTCCTATTGCGAGTCCTTCTTTTTGTCTGTAGACTTTTTCTCTGTATTGAAAATAGGTGGATTTTGCAAAAAATTGTAATAATCCAGATATGTCGTCAACTGTGAGATTTGTGCGTCTTTTAAGAGTTCTGCCATTCTTGAGGCGTTCTTGCACAATGTGTAGTGTGACATCAACAGGGGTCTTTGTGAATAGTGAAATGACATCATGTGAAATGAGGGTGTCGTCTGATTCTATTTTGATGTTTTGAGTTCTTGTGCTAGTCCTTTTGAGTTTTTGCAGTAGTATTCTGATAGTCCAAGGAGGGGGTTGATGATTTCAACCAGGGCTTTTGATAAGTTGTATGTGACTGATTTGATACTGTCTATTATTAGTCGCAATGGGATGTCCTTCTTATGTATTTTTGGGGTTTCATAGATCCAGGGGGTGATGCTGGCTGTGGGTATCAGGTGTTTGTATGCATCCTTTGTTATTTTTTTTACTTTCTAATAGGGGTTTGAGAAGGGCTTTTAGCATCTTTTTCTTTTGCTCGGTGGGGTTTGTTTTTATGATTTCAAATGTGCTGCTCTCTGCCAACATGGTTTCCATCTGTTTTTCATATGTTTCTGTGTCCATTACTACTGTGGTTCTGCCTTTATCTGATGGGAGGATTGTGATTGTTTTATCTTTCTTGAGTGAGTTTATTGCTTTTTCTTCTTCTTTTGTGATGTTGCTTTGTGGTAATTTGGCTGTTTTGAGGATTCCTGCTATTGCGTTCTGTAGTGTTGCTTTTTCCCCCTGATCCTGGAATTTTTCACATGCGAGTTCTGTTGCAAGGATGTATTCTTCATGGGGTATTTTGGTTGGTGTGATGGTGAAATTTAGTCCTCTGCTCACACTTTTTTTCAGTGTGTGAGTGTGTGTTGTGATAAGTTTTTGACCCACTTAGCATTCGTTTCCATGTGTGTTTGTCATCTCTCGTTCTTCCTTTCCATGAGTTTTTTTAGTTTTTTTATTTGGCGGTTTTTCATTATGGTGAATTCCTGTTCATGTGCATGTTTTAATTGTGCTTTTATCTGCTCCTGCTTTTCCTGGTCAGTAGGGTAGTGTTTCTTGAAAATGTCCATTTCCTCCTTTATCTGGCTGTTGATTCTGTCGACTTTGTTCGCTGTCACTCTTATCCTTTCTTTTATCAGGTCTTTCCATGCTTTGTTGATTATTTTCTCTGCGTTTCTGGTTGGGATTGGATTTTTTATGTTGAGGCTTGCTGATGTAACAGCCTCATCTCTGCAATGGAGGTTAAATTTCAGGTGATTTCTGCAGCATGCTCGTAATTTCTCCAGTTTTTCCAGTTGGCGGAAGTCTTTGATACAATTTTGTCTCTAACTTCTATGTAGTAGCTCGAGTAGGTTCATTTTGTGTTCTTTTAAATTATTAGTTTTTTGTTTTTCTTATTTCTTAAGGAAGACTGCAGTGGACAGTCAAACATGTAAAGGTGAAAACATCTCCTTTTTATTCTTTTCTGAAATAAGAAAAACAAAAAATGAATAATTAAAAAGAAGCCAAAATGAACCTACTCAAGCAACTGTATTGCTGTTGATACCATCTAACTGCAATGCTCCTGCACTGTGTGTGTAACTGTGTACATGTGTATATTTATTTACTGCTTTGGCTAACCAATTCTTATTTTATTATCTTTTTTTACTATTGCTCTGAGTGCTGCTATCCCTGTGCTGCTGCAATCCTGGAACTTCCCAATTGTGGGACTAATAAAGGCTTATCTTATCTTATCTTATCTTATCTTATCTTGATAAGATAAGATAAGACTATCTGGACTTGATAGCTCCACTGAAGACCAGGCGCCCCAAACCTGCACCTCAGCCCTGGCTGAATGATGTCACTCGTGATGTCAGGCGGGAGTGCAGAAGAGTGGAGTGCAGGTGGAAGAAGGACAGGCTGCAGGCTTCTCTTAATATTTTTAGAGATAGCTTGAAATGTTATCAGAGTCCTGTAAAAGCAGAAAAAACAAATATTTCTCAGAAATGATTGCATCCAATTGTCATAGGTCCCATGTTCTTTTTAGTACTATCAGTTCTATTCTTAATACTCCCCAGTGCACTGGTGCAATAGCCTCACCCACAGTCTGTGAAAAATTTCTTCACTTTTTTATTGACAAAGTTGTATCAACTTGAGCCAGCATCTCTCTGCCTTCATATGACCTGTCCATTTTTCTACCCTGCTCAGCTGTTTTTGACCAGTTTGAGCCAGTGTCTCTTTCGTTTTTAAAGGGCATTATTAGTCATATGAAGCCATCTGGTTCCCCGGCAGATGCTATCCCCCCTTGCTTGTTTAAAGAAGTTTTTACTACTATTGGACTGTCTGGCCTTGCTCTTGTGAATAGCAGTCTCACCTCGAGTATGGTACCTGGGGTTTTTAAACATACAGTGGTGCAGCCGTTGCTTAAAAAACAGACCTTGACCCTGCCCATTGTTCAAATTTCAGACCTATCTCCAAATTACCATTCCTTTCAAAAATCCTGGAGGAAATTGTTATTGCCATTTTTAGAAACTCATGGTATTTTTGAGGTGTATCAGTCTGGGGTTAAACCCCAACATAGCACGGAATCTGCACTTTTGAGGGTTCTAAATGACATTCTTTTAGCTACTGATTCAGGGAAATTTGTTGTTCTGGTGCTGTTGGATCTGACTGCTGCATTTGATACCGTTGACCACAGCATTTTAATCTCTCGTCTTGAACACTGGGTGGGCATAAAAGGTGTTGCCCTAAATTAGTTTCGTTCTTATTTAAACGAGCAAAGTTTCTACGTCAAACTGGACGACTTCATGTCCTCAACTGCTCCACTTCCCTATGGGTTCCACAGGGCTCAATCCTTGGACCTCTTTTATTTTTCCTGTATCTGCTCCCTTTGGGTTCTATTTTAAGGAAACATGGCATCTCGTTCCATTGTTACGCTGATGACTGTCAGATTTATGTTCCCTTGGCACAAAATGACTCTGGTTCTGTCCAGCTACTCTTGGACTGTCTTTCCGATATCAAGGGATGTCATTAAATTTTTTGAGCTTTAATGAGAACAAAACTAAAGTAATGATGTTTGGTCCAAGTACGTGTTCTCTCCCCACTAATGTGGACCTTGGCTCTCTGACACTGCATGTTAAACAATCTATTAAT
Organism: Pholidichthys leucotaenia; assembly: GCA_020510985.1. Taxonomy (NCBI): domain Eukaryota; kingdom Metazoa; phylum Chordata; class Actinopteri; order Cichliformes; family Pholidichthyidae; genus Pholidichthys; species Pholidichthys leucotaenia. Next base: position 190,079,502 of record CM035836.1, read on the forward strand.
CTGGGGGTCAAACTGGATTCTGATTTTAAATTTGACAAGCATATCAGCTGTGTCCTTTAGAAAAGTTGTTATCAGTTAAGACAAATAGCCAAAGTTAAATCCATTGTGTCAAGGAAAGATCTTGAAAAAACTATTGCATGCTTTTATCACGACTCATTTGGATTACTGTAATGCACTTTTTGTTGGGATCAGCCAAGCTTCTATCACTCGTCTTCAACTGGTACAAAATGCTGCCGCCTGCCTTTTAACAAAAGTCCATAGGCGTGAGCACATTTCAACTATTCTGGCTTCCCTTCACTGGCTCCCTGTGTGTTACAGAATCAATTTTACCATTCTCCTTTATGTTTTTAAATGTCTTAACAGTCTTGCTCCACCCTACCTCTGACTTACTTCAGCCTTATGTTCTACCATGATCCCTAAGATCAGCTGATCAGCTGCTTTTGGTCAGCCCTAAAACAAGGCTGAAGCTCAGAGGGGATCGGGCATTTGCTGCTGCAGCTCCTAGGCTATGGAATGAGTTGCCATTACATGTTAGGCAGACCTCCTCACTTTGTGTTTTTAAATCTCATTTAAAAGCACATCTGTTTTCCTTGGCTTTTAACTCACCTCAATTTTATTAATTTTACTGTCTGCTTTGTTTGGCATTTGTTTTTTATACTTGTTGTGAGTTGTTTCTTTTTCTGCTGCATGTTATATTTTTTTATTGTCTTTTACTTACCTTTTGTCTATATGTACTTTAGGTTATTACTGTGCAGCACTTTGGTCAACTTTGTTGTTTTTAAATGTGCTTTATAAGTAAATTTGGTATGGTATAGTATGGTATCTCATCTTATCTTATCTTATACTGTATGGCAATTCTGACAATCAAAATGGTACACTGTAAATAACATTCCATTATATACATATATTTTATGGCTCCACAATTTGGCCATTTGTGCAACGTTACAGCAATTAATCTTGAATGGTCAAAATTCTTTCTTAACATTGCATTTTATAAAGTGATCATTATATATTGGAAGCATTATTGTGCTATATATACTATTCTGAGTTTTAAATCATGGTTGAGTACTCCATTAATGATCCATTTTGTCAAATTGCAAGAAATCCATCTCATCTGATTGAGGTTTCAAGGCACAAGAGTTGATTTCTAAAGCCTATTATTTTCCAGACTGACGGATATAGACATTGTCAGCTAGACATTTTGGCCTCCAGGCATTATGTAGCTTGAGGATTGTGCTGGGACCCGTTGTTTGACTTTGATTCCCCTTCACCAACTTGCTCCTTTCTTGCCAGGCGTGTCATCCACTAACTTTGTTAAATCTCCTGTTGTAGGAAAACTGTAGGTACATCTTTCAGAATGGGTCCAACAGAATGGTATAACATCTTTATCATTTTGGTGTTTAGGTGGTGTTTCTAGCCTTGCCTCTGACTTATTTGACAGAAGAGAGAGCACCCTATCAGAGGGTCACAGCCGTGAGCACAAACAAACAGCTAAAGCAAGACACAGATGCCAAAATCCTCAACATCTTGTGAGTTTTCAACTGTTTTTTTAAACTATGTCTTAGTTTTATTGTCTTTGAACATGATGCAACACTCTGAGGGCTAGTTTTAATGTATCTTCCCAGTTCAAGTTTGTCTTACCAAAAGTGCACCCTCTGTCTACCCTTTTCTCACCCCATGCCCTATATATGCTCTTTCTCTCACATCTTGTCTATTCTCATCCTCAGCCTCCATTTGTTTCCCCCATCTCTCTGTGTCATTCTGCTTGATTCAAACATTTGTGGATCCGGTGCATCTCTTGTGCTTCTTCTCTTATCTTCTCAGTGTCTCGTTGCTCTCCCCCTTTCCCTGTCTCTCCTCTGTTTGCATGATGGTGATGGATAGAGCCTATGGATGAGTGGGCTGTAAGAGGGGCCTTGATGAAGACTGGCCTTGAAGTGGAAGTTAGATGTGGGTGGGGCAGCATGAAAGACAGGGAAAGTAGGGTATGCCTAAAGGACAGAGGGAAAGAAAACATTGAACAAGATATGAAGAAAAAAAAACAGAAGATGGGCACAGTAGAAATGAATTAAGATTATGTTGATGGGTGTGGGCCTGAGGCCTTGGCTGTGAAGGTTAGGGTAGTGTGCTGACCCTGCTCTTACCCTGAGGCTCACCCTTGGCATATGACTGGGTTACAGTTGAATAGTCTTTGCTTTAGAAAATTCCTAACTGAGTGAAATGACCTGGAAGTATCCAAGCAGCAGCCATGACAAGAGCTGGTTAAATGCTTCTTCTTCTTTGTAAGATATTCACAAGATCTTTAGCATATGTGGGATCAGTGTATCCATCATTAAGAGATATGCCATGCATCATTAAAAACTAGCCATCACCATGTAGGATACAGTTTTCCCCTACAAAATAATACAGTGAAATCAACATCACCAAATAGTGGTGATACCATATTTTTTTTGCCAGGGGTTACATGTTCTCTGCCAACATCTACTTACTCATCTTATCTCATCTCTAATAGTCTGTCAATCTCTGTGCAGAATATCAGTCGAACTGTCATTGCATGGAGAGATATTACAGTTACTTGTAAAACTTCAGTTACCAGTTTCTGTAGAAGAAAGAGAAATAGTCTCTCTTTGGAATGCTATACCATGCAGGATCTTCCTCATAAAGTCATGTGACAAAAATAGATGTTAATTAGACATTTAATTTGATATAGGAACAAAAGCTCTACTCATTGGTGAATCCCATGGGGATTTACAGTGGAGATCAAAATTAGAGAACAATGTATTAATACTTGATTTTTTTCTAATATATGTTATTCTTTCTTGTTCAGAATTTGACAGAATATCAGCTGTGGCTGTACACTGCTGTACTAGCATGTTTTTTTTTTTTTTTTAATAATCAAGGCACTTGAATACAAACATTTATTTTGAAAAAAAAGTGAGGAAAATTAGAGAACAGTAACCACTGTGTCAGAAGAGAAGATTTAAAGTTTAAATCATGAGTTGTTGGACAGAGTCTGCGGTGTCCATCCATCCATCCATTTTCTACCACATTTCTGGAGGTCCAGGTCATGAAGGCAGCAGTTCAAACAGAAAAGCCCAGACTTTCCTCTCCTCGGACACCTGCTCCAGCTCTTCAGAGAGGATACCAAGGCATTCCCAGGCCAGCTGGGAGACATAGTCTCTCCAGTGTGTCCTGGGTCTGCCCTGGGGTCTCCTCCCAGTGGGACGTGTCCAAAACACCTCAAGTGGGAGGCGTCCAGGAGGCATCCTGATGAGATACCCAAACCACCTCAGATGGCTCCTTTTGAGGTGGAGGAGCAGCGGTTCAATTCAATTCAATTCAATTCAATTCAACTTTATTTATATAGTGTCATTTCACAACAACAGTCATCTCATAGCACTTTCAAATGTAGGGGAAACCCCCACAATTGCAGAAAGACCCCAGCAATCAGGCGGTCCCCTGTGAGCAAGCGCTTGGCGACGGTGGAGAGGAAAAACTCCCATTCAAGAGGAAGAAACCTCTAGCTGAACCAGGCTCGGGGAGGGGCAGTCATCCGCTGCGACTGGCTGGGGGGTGAGGGGGTAGAGAAGATGAAAAGAACAGACATGTAGAGAGCAAACATTAAATGGGAGAAGCCCAGTACATTGTTGATTGTCCCCCGGCTGTCTAAATCTATTAGCAGCAACACTAAGGGAGGGTTTAGAGACAAATGATCCCTCCTAATTGTAAGCTATATCGAAAAGGAAGGTTTTTACCCTATTCTTAAAAACAGAGATCGAGTCTGACTCCTGAATCCAGACTGGTAACTGGTTCCACAGGAAAGGAGCTTGATAACTGAAGGCTCTGCCTCCCATTGTACTTTTGGAGATTCTAGGTATTACAAGTAATCCAGCATTTTGGGAGCGTAATCCTCTATTAGGATGATAGGGTAGTATCAGATCTTTTAAATAAAAAGGGGCCTGATTGTTAAGAGCTTTGTAAGTGAGAAGAAGGATTTTAAACTTAATTCTAAACTCTATGGGAAGCCAGTGAAGGGAGACCAGAACCGGAGAGATATGATCTCTCTTTCTAGTACCTGTTAAAACTCTTGCTGCAGCATTTTGGATCAACTGAAGACTTTTTAAAGATATTTTAGGACAACCTGATAATAAAGAGTTACAATAATCTAATCTAGAGCTAACAAAAGCGTGGATCAGTTTCTCAGCATCACTCTGAGACAAGATGCTCCTAATCTTGGCAATGTTACGCAACTGATAGAAGGCAGCCGTAGAAACAAATTTAATATGTGAATTGAAAAACAGATCTTGATCAAAAATAACGCCAAGGTTCCTCACAGAACTATTCAGAGAAAGAGTAATGGCATCCAAACTAAGAGTCTGATTTGGAAAGGTGTTTCTACGGTTTTTTGGACCAACAAGAATGACTTCAGTCTTATCTGAATTTAATAGCAGAAAATTACAAGTCATCCAGGCTTTGATTTCCTTAAGACAGGCTTCTAACTTGGCTAATTGATTACTATCATCTGGCTTCATTGTCAGGTATAATTGTGTGTCATCTGCATAACAATGAAAATATACAGTGCTTTCTAATGATGTTACCTAACGGAAGCATATATAAACTAAAAAGAGTAGCACAGATCCCTGTGGAACTCCATGACTAAGCTTTGAGTTGGAAGAAAACTCATTATTGACATGAACAAACTGGAGCCTATCAGACAAATAAGATCTAAACCACTGTAGTGAAGTTCCATTAAGTCCAACATAGTGTTCGAATCTATCGAGTAGAATATTATGATCAATAGTATCAAAAGCTGCACTAAAGTCTAAAAGGACAAGTACAGAAACAAGTCCATTATCAGATGTGATAAGGAGGTCATTAGTGACCTTCACTAAGGCTGTTTCAGTACTATGATGGATTCTAAACCCAGAATGAAACTCTTCAAATAAACCATTTCCCTGCAAGTGGTCAAATAATTGCGTAGCAAATCTTTCTAAGATTTTTGAAATGAAAGGCAGATTAGAGATTGGTCTATAGTTAGCTAAAACTCCTGGATCCAGCGTTGGCTTTTTGAGTAAGGGTGTAATTACAGCAGCTTTAAAAGCCTGCGGTACATGGCCTAATGTTAATGATGAACTGATTATTTGAAGAATAGAGCTACCAATAAATGGGAAGACTTCTTTAAATAACCTAGTAGGAATAGGGTCTAAAAGACAAGTTGAAGGCTTGGATGAGGAAACTATTTTATCTAACTCTAAAAGGTCAATTGGAGTAAACTCATCCAAACAGATATCAGTTGAACGAGTTGTAGTAGTTACTGTATTTAAGTTAACGGTGGGAAGAATCTGACTGATTTTATCTCTGATAGATGAAATTTTATTATTGAAAAAGTTCATAAAGTCCTGACTAGTAAGCTCTAAGGGAACTAGAAAGCTCTAAGGGTTTCACTCCTTTCTTCACTTTCAATGAAATATTTTTGCTGGTCATTAACATCCGTTTGTTCTCTCCCACAGATTGAGTCCCCATCATGCTGTTTGCTCTCTACATGTCTGTTCTTTTCATCTTCTCTACCCTCTCACCCCCGAGTCAGTCACAGCAGATGACTGCCCCTCCCTGAGCCTGGTTCTGCTGGAGGTTTCTTCTTCTTGAAAGGGAGTTTTTCCTCTCCACCTTCGCCAAGCGCTTGCTCACAGGGGATCATCTGATTGCTGGGGTCTTTCTGCAATTGTGGGGGTTTCCCCTACAGTTGAAAGTGCTATGAGATGACTGTTGTTGTGAAATGGCGCTGTATAAATAAAGTTGAATTGAATTGAATTGAACCTGTAGGTCATTGCTCGATGAAGCCAACAGGACAACATCATCTGCAAACATCAGAGATGAGATCCTGTGGTCACCGAGCATGACACCCTCCATTCCTTGGCTATGCCTAGAAATCCTATCCATAAAAATTATGAACAGGACCGGTGACAAAGGGCGGCCCTGGTGGAGTCCAACTCTCACTGGAAAAGAATTTGACTGAGTGTTGGCAATACAAACCAAACTATTGCAACGGTCGTATAGAGACCGGATAGCTTGCAGCAACAAGCCCGATACCCCATATTCCCACAGCACCCCCCACAAGAGACCACGAGGGACGTGGTTCAATGCTTTCTCCAAGTCCACAAAACACATGTGGACTGGTTGGCCAAACTCCAACGAATTCTTGAGGATTCTCAAGAGGGTAAAGAGTTGGTCCAATGTGCCACGGCCAGGACAAAAACCACATTGCTCCTCCTGAATCTGAAGTTTGACCAACAGATGGATTCTCCTCTTCAGTACCTTGGCATAGACCTTCCCAGGGAGGCTGAGGAGTGTGATCCCCCTAAAGTTGGAACACACCCTCCAGTCCCCCTTCTTAAAAACAAGAACCACCAACCCGGTTTGTCATGCCAGAGACTCTGTCCCCAACCTCCATGCAATGTTGCAGAGGTGTGTCAACCTTGACAGTTCTACAACATCCAGAGCCTTGAGGTATACTCTGCATTCAAAAAATATTTCAGTCAATTTTCAGCATTTTATGCATTTTAATTGTGCAATAATTTTCTATCCATTTGGATCCGAAAGTCCCATTAACTGCAAAATGTTTTTTAAGGAGCTTACTCTTATAAAATACATCCACAGGTTACTTTTAGAACATTAAAATGTCAAAATGCTCACTTCACAAAGAAATACGCTGTCATGGTCTGGTGAGCACACTCCTCCCCCACCCGTCGGGTTCAACTTTCACCTACTCCACAGGTGATGATCTCCACCTGTGTGATGAGACACACCTGCTCCTTTGATCTGTCAGCACTTAAATACGTCTCGGCGCTGGCTCGTTGGGTAAACTACCTGTATCAGCTGCTTGATCTAGAATAATCTCATCCAGAAAAAAACATTTAATCTTGTGCTCTTTGTTTCAGGTTGCCACTTCCTTAGTGGTGTGTCTCCAGGGTTGTTGTGCGCTCACTTGCCTCGCCATCATCACTTCATCAGCGACTGTTGTCGCCCGGTCAGACACCTCTCCTGTGTCATCCTGTTTCGTCGGGAGGCTCGCCATAAGTGCTGGGTTCCTCTGCCGGGTCCTCAATTCTTCCCACGTGAGTGTGGTCCTATTTTCCCTTTGTCTAACCTCCCTCCTAATACACCTGCTCTCATTTCTCATTACAGGCTGTGTGCTTTCCTTGGCGAGTGATGGTTTTCTCTTGCGGAGGCGTTTTCTTGCAGTAAATAAAATTCATATTAAACTTGTCACTCTGTGTTTCAGTAGGCTTCCTTTGGTGCATGTGAGCTGTCTAATTATTATCAATCATGACAGAACGAGCCAGCCTTGTTGCAAGCTCAGTGGGAGCAGCATCAGTGGAGCACTCCGCGTTAAAGCGGTTAGATGCCACAGAGAGACAGGTGGCCGTGCTAACTCAACAGCTGCAGACTATTACGCAGCAGCTGGGCACGGTCACGGAGCATTTAGGCCATTTGTCTCTTCAAGCACCTGTTCCTCCACCTGTTGCCCCAACTTTTTCTATCGTGCGCCAGACTACCTCTGTTCCTGCACCTGCTCTGTACACGGGGGAGGTGGGGAAATGTAGAGAATTTTTATGTCACATTCGGCTGTATTTGGGCCAGGTGGGGAGGGGGGGGGGGACCCGGGCAACACATCAAAAATTAATTTTATGACCCTCCTGCTGTGGTACCGGGCACTCAGCTGGTCCCAAGCTATTGTCAACAGCTCGGAGGGTCCCACGTATTTCTTTGAAAGATTTGTGGGTGAATTCACTCGCACATTCGACCATTCAGACAGCGAGGGGAACATTATGAGCCGCCTAATGTCACTCCGTCAGGGTAGACGGTCAGCTGCTGACTACTCTGTGGAGTTTTGGGTTGTCGCGGCGGACTCAGGGTGGAATGACATTTCTTTATGAAGTGTTTTCCTCCAGGGGTTAAATGTACATCTCTGGGACAACCTAGCGGTTCATGCGGTCCCCTCCTCCTTGGATGGTTTAATTGACCAGGCTATCAGCCTTTTTTTTTTTTTTTTTTTTTTTTTTGTTACTTATTTGTACCCGTCGGTAGACTTGGTTTGCAGTCTGGTGACAAGCCACCGGCTGCTGGTCGCTGCGTGCGCGAGCGCCCTAAACCTACATGTTTTTGGTGTGCGGGAGGAAACCGGAGAAATCCCGGAGTAAACCCGCGCAACACGGGGAGAACATGCAAACTCCACACAGCTCACTGTTGGTCGGGGGCAGGGATCGAACCCACGATCTCATGATCCCCGCGATCCCCCGGCCGAGGGTAAAACTGTGCTGCCACAGTGCTAAACCACTGCGCCACCGTGCAGCCTTGACAACTGATACCGCGAGCGCTAGAAGGAGCGCAGGGCCTGCTCTCACCCACCTATGGCATGTGCTCTCCTGCCAGCTGCTGACACAGCTGGAGCCGATTCTCTTTCCGAGCCTATGGAGTTCGGCCAAGTCCATTTGTTTCGGGAGGAACGCCAGTGGCGAAAGAGAATCGGCACCTGCATGTACTGTAGTTCTCGCAAACACGCCAAAAGACGTAGCCCGTCAGTAGCCGTGGGGGAGCTGAAAGGTGGGAAATCTAGTCATCCCCCCAGTAATCTATCTATTTCGGCCCTTATTCAGTTTCCGGGGGTCGAGAGGAGGACTAAAGCCTTGATTGACTCAGGGAAAGAGCAAAATTTAATTTTAGCACGGTTCATATGGGATGTAGCCACCACTACAATTAAATTGCCCAGGCCCTTAAGTGTCATCACACTGTCAGGGGAAAAAGTTGCTACCATCACCGATAAAACTGAGCCGGTGTCCGTCCATCTTTCCACCAACCACCGGGAGACCATCTCGTTCTTTATTCTCCCCAAATCTGGTCACCCGGTGGTCCTTGGTTATCCGTTGCTCCAGAAACATAATCCTATCATTAATTGGGCTAATAATTCCATCTCGTCCTGGAGCCCGTATTGTTTAGCCTCTTGCCTCAGTTCGGCTGAATGTTCACTTATGCTCTCCATCGCTTCCCTTCCAGTGGAGCTGCCGGACCTCAGTCTTGTGCCCAAAATTTATCATGATCTCGGGGAGGTCTTTGATAAGTTTAGAGCACTTTCTTTGCCTCCCCATCGCTCCTATGATTGCGCTATAGCTCTCCTCCCGGGTGCACGGCTGCTGTCCAGTCGGCTTTACAGTATTTCAGGGCCAGAGAGGGAGGCGATGGAGAGCTATATTAAAGAGTCTCCGAACACCGGCCTTATTCGGCCATCATCGGCTCCTCTTGGGGTGGGGTTTTTCTTTGTGGGAAAGAAGGACGGTTCCTTACGCCCGTGCATTGACTACCACGAGCTCAATGCGATCACTATGTAGCATCATCTTGCTTTGGCTCATCAATAAAATTATTCTTCATCTTAAAGACATTGTTTCACCCAGGAAAGGCTAGTCAAGAACTACTTTTTGATCCCAGGACCACAGCTGAACCAACATTCCTTTGTTAAGCAAACCTAAGGAATGCTCTCAACGTATTAACTCGCATCATAAATAAACTGGGAACTTCCTCAACTAAGACAGGTTTATATTCAACAGGCATACCATAAAACTTTAAAGGCATTTCCTAAGGCCTTGGATTGGCCACAGCTCAACACTACCCCTGGTGGACATCTCTGAAGTAGATGCTCACTTTTGACTTACACTGATTAACTGAAATTAACTCTTTCTTCAAGTTTCATTTCTCAGAACAATTCTAAGGACACTATTTGTTGAAGATCACTGCTTCTGTGGGACTCTGATATTCTGTGATAATCAATAATTGGTTGAAATGCTTATTAATCCTTGATTTTAAATATGTGCATGTTAAAATGTTTAAATGTTAAAATGTTGTTTCTTGCATGTTAATTTAAAAGTACTAGTTGTAAGGTTGCATGCTCACTAAAGCTAGCTTAGACTTTATACATAAGTAGGTTAAGGAATCTCCAGTGTATTAAAATGTGTGTCATTCTGTGAGGACCGGCATCAGCCAATCATCACCCAGCATATGCTGGGCTCCAGCTCTTTCATTCCATTGGTTCCTTACAGACAAAAGAGTGTTTGTTCATTGGACTAAAGTTCATAAAACCCGCCCACGAAGGAAGACTATTGGCTTGGGCTTATGTCAATCACCCTAACAGCAGGAAACTCATTTGCAATTATAAAGAGGGAGACGCCCTCCTGCAAAAAAAAGTTTCAGAGGACTGCAGAACGCTACAGACTACAGACTGCAGACCTGAGCACTTCAGAGCAGAGAACATGGAATATTGTGTTTGTGTAAACTTCTGTGGATTTTAATGTTTTTCTTTAAACGTCTGGTAATTAATTCTTTCTTTCCTGAGCTCAAATCTTGAGCTTCTGTTTTTCTAACTTTTTATATTGTTAAACTTTCTTTAAATCCACCGTGTGTTTTTAAAGACTGACTGAATGATTATTCATTTCCATAATGGAAGCTATTCTGAATTCCACGATGTCAGAAGGCCTCCAGTCATTTGTGGCTTGAATTTAGTTATGGTTAACTTGCCTCTCTAATTCTATGACTGTAATCAGACTTTGAAACTCAATCCCATTTATACCGGGCTCGAGAACGCTGTTGAAAAATCCTCGAGTTTTCCGCATAGCATATGACGCGGCCAGCAGCAGCAGCCATCATCTTAGCTGAACTTCAGCTACCTACTGTTTGTTCCTGGTAAGGAAATATCTACTGGCGGATATTTCTTGTTAATCTGCAAATAGAGCTTCAGCTAAGGACCCGGCTTGAAGCCCAAATGAATCCCAACATCACAGCGATCTACCAGAATTCAAGTGAGCTAGATTTGTTTCATCTGCTGTTTGATGTCCATCCCTTGAAGTATGCCATGATTTGTCTGAGTTAAAGCTAATTTATAACTCTGACCAGATACAGAATTAAAGAGCAATTAATATAACTCTTCTTTTCATTAAAATTCCATTTTCATTTTCTTAAGAGTAATCCAGAATTTTCCATATAATTAGTTTAATTTTCCCCTTAAATTTGCATTCAGTTTTTCATAATCTGTCAACTTCAAACTGATCTAAATTCACCTTACATCTTCACACTGGTTCTGCAAATGCTCACATTGTTACTCTATCCTCAGTTACAAGTTTAATGTGATGGTTAATGCAAATCATTTCAATGTCCTTTAATCATCATTTCATTTAAATAAATCTGTAAAAATGAATTTGGAATGTTGAATGTTGGGAATTTATTCCATTCTGAGTCTGGTTTCAAAGCCCCAGTATCGAATTCACTTATATTTTGAGACTGATTATTAATTAATTTACTGAGTGATAAACAGGTATAAAGTGAAATTAATTAATCGTTCACCGAGAAAGAAGTGAGCTGGTGCCCCATGAGTGTTTACAGCAACTTTTTCTGTGTGTGGACCCGGAGTAAATCTCAGGTCCTGATACATTAATACAAATTAAATAATCTTTATGCCTGATCATAATTATAAATCACATATCGCTACAACTATTAAGAACAAAGATCCTCTGCCCCTGATAAACTCCGTGTTTGAGCTCCTTCAGCGCGTGCGGGTGTTCACTAAATTGGACTTGTGTAACGTTTATCATCTGGTGCACATTCGAGAAGGGGACGAGTGGAAGATGCCTTTTAAAACACATCTGGGGTAATTTGAATACCTAGTGATGCCTTTTGGACTCACTAATGCCCCTGCCGTCTTCCAACAGATGATCAACGACGTCCTCCGCGATATGGTTAATCAGTTTGTTTCTGTCTATCTCAATGACATTTTGATTTTTTCACGCTCACCAGAGGAACACACAGTCCATGTCCGGATCATTTCGCAACTGCTCTTGGAGAATCAGCTTTATGTTAAAGCCGAGAAATGTGAGTTTTCTATTCACTCCACTTCCTTTCTGGGCTTTATCGTAGCTGAGGGCTGACCCAGCCAAGGTGGAGGCTGTGCTGAATTGGCCTACACCCCACCCCCGCAAGGAGCTGCAGCGCTTCTTGGGGTTTGCGAACTTTTATCGCCTTTTCATCAGAAACTATAGTGGGATAGGACAGCCTCTGACTCAGCTGACCTTGATAAAGGTACCCTTTAGTTGGTCCAAGGCAGCCGAACGGGTCTTTCTCAAATTAAAGGACCTGTTCTCCAACACTCCAATCTTGGCCCAGGTCGATCCCAAGCTCCAGTTTATCTTAGAGGTGGACGCTTCTGATTCAGGGGTGGGTGCTGTTCTATCGCAGCGCTCGGCCCAAGATCAGAAGCTTCACCCTTGTGCGTATTTCTTTCGGCAGCTCACGCCTGCAGAGAGGAATTACAACGTAGGAGAGCAAGAGTTATTGGCCATTAAATTGGCCCTTGAGGAATGGAGGCACTGGTTGGAGGGAGCGCCCTAGCCGATAATTGTGTAGACTGACCATAAAAATTTAGAATATCTTTGGTTGGCCTGCAGGCTGAATGCCAGGCAGGCCCGCTGGGCCTTATTTTTTGCTAGATTCAATATTAACATCATTTATAGGCCTGGCTCTCGCAACATTAAGCCGGCCGCTCTCTCCTGCCAGTTTTGTCCTGACCCCCCCCTACCCGTCCTTCCCATCCCCAATCCATTGTCCCGCCCTCTTGTTTCCTTGGAGCACTCTTGTGGGACATTGAACAGAGGGTTCAGCAGGCATTATCCACCAAACCCGTACCAGAGGGGGGCCCTGATGGGTGACTATTTGTCCCAGACTCTCTGTGCAGTGACGTCATCAAGTGGGGCACAACAGTTACTTCGCCTGTCATCCTGGCGTCACTCGAACTATCAGTCTTATTCGCCGAGTGTTTTGGTGGCCCACCATGTGATCTGTTATTCGGGAGTATGTTGGTGCTTGTCAAACATGCTGTCGCAACAAGTCTGACTCCTCGCCCCCTTCTGGCCTGCTCCACCCTCTTCCCATCCCTCATCGACCCTGGTCTCACATTGCCATAGACTTTGTCACCGGACTCCCGCTATTTCAGGGCAATACTGTTATTCTCACCTGTGTGGATTGCTTCTCCAAAGCGATCCACCTGGTGCCCCTCTCTAAGTTACCCTCTGCCCTGGAAACAGCGAACCTCCTGACTGATCACGTCATCCGGATCCATGGCATCCTTATGGACATTGTGTCTGACTGGGGCCCCCAGTTTACATCTTAGATTTGGAAGGCCTTTTGTCGCTCTCTTGGTGCTACCGTCAGCCTGATGTTGGGTTATCATCCTCAAAGCAATGGGCAGGCTGAGCGCGCCAACCAGTCCTTGGAGGCTGCCCTGAGGTGTGTGGCAGCCTCCAATCCCAACTCATGGAGTACCCATCTGACATGGGTGGAATACTCCCACAATGCAGAGATCTCAATAGCCACCGGGTTGACCCATTTTGAGGCTTCTACGGGGTACACCCCTCATTTACTACACATAGCGGAGAGGGAAGTGGCTGTTCCATCGGTGGGGGCTCATGCCCGCCACTGTCGCTGGCTGTGGAGGGCCACTCGGGCTGCCTTGGCCTGGTCAGCTGAATGGAACTGTCAATATACTGACCATTGGCGGGTTCCAGCCCCTAAGTATTCCATTGAGCAGCAAGTGTGGCTAGCTGCGGACCAGGTTCCACTCAAGACAGAGTCTAGGAAACTGTTTCCTCGGTTCCTGGGTCCATTCCCTATCTCCAGTATCATCAACAATGTCACGGTCCGCCTAAAGCTCCCACTGGCGATGCAGACACACCCCACATCCCACGTGTCTAAAATCAAGCCCCTCTCTACCAGTCCGCTCTGTCCTCCCCCTAAGCCGCCTCCTCCTCCTCGGATCATAAACGGCCAGATCGCTCACATGGTCCAGAGGATCCTGGACATTCACTATCAAGGTCGGGGCTCCAGTACCTCGTCCACTGGAAGGGCTACAGACCAGAGGACAGGTCATGGATCCCTGGTTCCAACGTCCTCGACAAGGGGATGATCCGGGCCTTCCACAAGGCTCGTCCCACCAAGCCCAGTGGACCGCCAGGAGGAGTTCCTTGTGGGGGGGGGCACTGTCATGGTCTGGTGAGCACACTCCCACACTCCTCCCCTGCCTGTCGGGTTCAACTTTCACCTACTCCGCAGGTGATGATCTCCACCTGCGTGATGAGATGCACCTGCTCCTTTGATCTGGCAGCACTTCAATAGACCTCTCTTCTACGTCTCGGCGCTGGCTCGTTGGGTAAACTACCTGTATCAGCTGCTTGACCTAGAATAATCTCATCCAGAAAAAACGTTTAATCTTGTGCTCTTTGTTTCAGGTTGCTACCTCCTTAATGGTGTGTCTCCAGGGTTGTTGTGTGCTCACTTGCCCCGCCATCATCACTTCATCAGCGACTGTCGTCGCCCGGTCAGACACCTCTCCCAGTGCTCCTGTGTCATCCTGTTTCGTCGGGAGGCTTGCCATAAGTGCTGGGTTCATCTGCCGGGTCCTCAATTCTTCCCATGTGAGTGTGGTCCTACTTTCCCTTTGTCTAGCCTCCCTCCTAATACACCTGCTATCATTTCTCATTACAGGCTGTGTGCTTTCCCTTGCGAGTGACGTTTTTCTCTTGCAGAGGCGTTTTCTTGCAGTAAATAAAATTCATATTAAACTTGTCACTCTGTGTTTCAGTAGGCTTCCTTTGGTGTTACTCCCTGCACGTGAGCTGTCTAATTATTATCAATCATGACATACACATTTACTTTTATCTAGTTAACCTCCTATAGAAACAAGTGAGTTGCACTTACTGGATTTTTGTAAATTCACAAATCAACATGCCCACTGTCTTCAATTCTTATAATTCTAATTATCAAATCACAGCCTGGCTACTTTGTCACATGTGATTGGCCCATTCAAAAAACCTTTTCTTAATCAGATGAGGGGGGCAGAGTGAGATTTAAAGCAGACTGGAAACTTTCTATTTTAGAGCTTTACAGACAGTTTTTTTGATGAACTGTAAAACAATGCAGAGATTGTTTTGTCTTTAAAAATACATGTATACTGTATGTCCTTGATCCCAAAACTTGAAATTAATCTCTGGAATATTGCATTTTCATTTAAGACATATTATTAGGATGAACTCTAAACAATCTACAAGCTCCCAGTTTACCTTGTCTGTTGGAGGGCATAGCCTCTGTAAAGACTAGACGCATACCAGCATAATGGATATCATCTGATTTGTACAAGGCACAATAATGGAGAAGAATGCTTTAATACTGAATGAGAAAATCTGTTTTACTCAGCCATATATCTTTACATCCCATTGCATCCTACATAAAAGGCAGAAATCTTGAGATGATAGCCTAATTGTAAAGGCCCATGATTTTCTTCCAGCCTCATAAATATGCCACATCCCATCCTGTCAGGTACATAGCCATCCATTCAGCTTCCCTTTTGCATTCCATTACCAGGAAGGGGAATGAAGGATCCCCTGATAAACCCTAAAGGAGATCCATTTAGAGAGGATGAGAGTGGGGCACTGGAAGATTTCTGACCCTTTTCACCTGAAAGCCCATAGGGACTGCAAGGCCTCGCACATCTCTGTCACTGGCAAAGCCCCAGGGTCCCGACACCTGCAGAGATCAGCAATGTGACAACAAGAGACAGAAGAGGCCAACACTAGGCTCCTGATAACACTTCCTCCTCAAGTCCCACGGCTCCAAGACAGGTGAAAAGGGTCAAAATAAGCTAAATGGGAGGAACATGTTGGAAGCAGTGCAGCCACTCAAAATTGTGGGCAGTGGATATTTGAAATACATTGTTAGGATTGGGACCATCTTTGAGTTTAACAAAAATTAAAGAAAAATATCTTTAATGAAAAACTCAAGTCATTCTTAAACATTAAAAGGTACATATTATTGCAGCAATATTTTTGACCAAGATTAACAGCCTTCTTCACAATGACCTGTTTCAGTGCACATTTCTTTAAATGCTAATGAGTCCCCGTTTACTCCTCCCTCATTCTTTCCTCACTTATGAGGTCTATGTTTGAGGCTAATGGTAGCTGCCTTGCTCCAGCTGTTGGACAGAGCCTGTGGCACCCATCCATCCATCCATCCATCCACCCATCACTGCTTTTCCGGGGTTCTGGGCCACGGAGGCAGAAGTCCAAGTAGAGAAGCCCAGACTTTTTTTTCTCTCCCTCATATCTGTGATCTCATTCTTTCACTCATTACCCAAAGTTTGTGACCATAGGTGAGGGTAGAAACATAGAGTGGTAAATCAACAGCTTTGCTTTAGAGCTCAGCCCCGCTTCACCACGATACACCGTACAATGTCTGCATCACTGCAGAGGCATCTCTCACTCCATTCCCCCTTTACTTGTGAATCATCATCATCATCATCATAGCAGTCTGTCGTGGGCGACAATGGCTGTCTCATTTAGGTCTGATCAGATTCCTCCACACAGCTCTGTCCTTAGCCTTCCATTGCCAGGAACTCCTGTCTATGTCCAACTTCTTCAAGTTTCTTTTTACAGTGTCTTTAAATCTGAGCCTTGGTCTACCCTGTTTGCGTTTGCCCTCGCATAACTGTGAGTAGAGTAACTGCCGAGAGAGACGCTGGTGCTCCATCCTCTCAACATGTCCGAGCCATCTCAGGTTCATCTGTATTAGCATGTCCTCCATTGATGGTAGACCAGCTCGATTCAACACTTCTATGTTGGTTATCTTGTCTTTCCATGAGATGTTCATTATGGCTCAAAGGTGTCTCATCACGTACGCGTAGAGTTTCTTCACCTGCACTCTGTAGACAGTCCAAGTTTCAGCACCGTACAATAGAGTAGCCAGTACTGTCGCTCTGTACACTTTGCATTTCACACGGATAGACACATGTTGATTGTTCCACAGTCTCTCCCTCAAGTTTCCAAACACAGCGCTCACCCTTCCCATTCTGAGAGATAGTTCATCCTCCAGCCTAGCATTCTCTGAAACAGTACTCCCTAGGTACTTGAAAGTGTTGCACTTGACTAGTGGCTCTGTACCAATGCTGATCTCTTCTGGTAGTGATGTTGATAATTGGAACTTTGGTGGTTGATAAAGGCACTCTGTCTTCTTGACGTTGATTTGGAGGCTGAATTGGCTAGCTGCTCTTGCAAATTTCTCCACTAAAGATTGCATTTCTCTTACTACCTTTATCGATGTCTTACTCTTGGCTTTAAACTGTTCCACATTGAACAAGTCTGCTTCTTTCCTTGTTTGAATGTATACTCCTTCTGAAGTGTCTTTGAAGGCCACCTCAAGCTTGGCTGCCAGATATAGCGAGAAGCATGTAGGTGCCAGCACACACCCTTATTTCACCCCGTTGCTTACTGAAAAGTCTTTAGATACTGAACCAATCATTGCCACGTTTGCTTGCATACCTGTATGGAGTGCCTCGATCAGGCTGACAAACTTCTCTGTACAACCATATTTCTTGAGTACCTGCCAAAGTCCTTGTCGCAAAACAATATCGAAGGCTTTACTGAAGTCTATGAAGACTACATAAAGTGGCATGTTCTGTTCGATACACTTTTCTTGAACCTGTTTCAAGCAGAAAATCATGTCCATTGTGCTTCTTCCACTTCTAAAGCTGCACTGGGTTTCCGGTAGTACATTCTGCGAGATGTGTTCATAAAAGGGAAAATAACCACCAAGGCGAGGACAAGGTAAATACAGACAACACGAGATGCAGATACTAAAATACTACACGGATACTGATGTTACCAAAAGAGACTAAAGACAAAGACATAGGAGGCTCAAATATAAACACGGGATGATAAATAGAGATACAAGATAATGCAGAGAAACATAAAATAAATACACACTGTGGGACACATATGTGGGTTTCATATGCACAAACGTATATCACCTTATGCTTCATATGTATATCACTGTATGCTTACTGTATGCTTCACGTCTCAGATGAACAAAGGACTGAGCCTCCTCGGAGATAACAGGAGGATGTGAAATGTGGTCTTTGGTATACAAAGAGATGGCCGTGGGGGATTTCCTGGCTGCCAGTGACTTTGGGGTGGGGGTGATAAGATCTGAAAGGGATGCATTGTTATTTGGGATTAAATGCATTGTGACTGGAGCTTTGAAGCTCCTGGGGTATAAAAAGGGGATGAAGGTCTGGCTTTCTCTCTCTTTCTGTATTGCTGATGTTGGAGAATGTGAATAAACCTGACTCGTGAGATAAACTCTGTCTCGTCCTTTCACATTTCCACAACACGACTAATAACAAACTAAGATATGATACCGGGAAAACTCAAAACAGAAACAAAGGACAGGCTCAAATAACAAAATACCCCAAACCATACTCAAAACAAAATAGCCCAAGATGAAGAGATACAGGATATAATGAGAAAACCCAGAAGCGTGTTCCCGGTGCTTCCCCTGTGCACCGCTTCATGACAGAAATAATCTTTTTGGGAAGGCCAGAGAGCAGGGCATTACAGTAATCAATACAACTGGTGATAAATACATGTATCAGTATCTCCGTGTTTGCTTGAGAGAGAAGTGGGTGGACTCTGGCTATGTTCTTTAGCTGGTAAAATCCAGTTCATGTTATAATTTAATATGTGGAGTAAAACCAAGTTCAGAGTCTAAAATGACGCCCAAATTCTTAACATACTGGGATGGGGTGAAGGACAGACTATGAAATTTTGGTAAAATTTTCTCTCTCTGAGCTTCAGGACCGATGACTAAAACTTCGGTTTTGTCCTGGTTGAGCTGAAGAAATTTTGCTGCCATCCATGACTTAATGTCTAAAATACAGTTATAAAGGATGTTAATTGGTTCCATGTCATCAGGAGACACAGCAATATAAAGTTGAGTGTCATCAGCATAACTATGGAAATTAATGTCAGGTCTCCTGATAACATCCCCAAGGGGCAGCATGTACAGATTAAAAAGTACTGGACCTAAAATTGAACCCTGGGGCACACCACAGTTAAATTCATAGACTCTGGAAGAACATGTATCCATACTTACTGTTCTGCCCACAGTAGAGTGTGTTTCATAGAAGGTTAAAAATAGTTCACAAGTTCATAATAAAATGTCATAATTCATTTGTAATGATTCATGCTAAAAAACAGTCATTGGGTTAAAAGTAACTTCTATACAGTCAGTACTGGTTTACCTGTATTTCATGTTGAAGGCGCAGCCAGTAGTCGCTATGATTTATGGGTAGCAGAAGAAAACCTGCCTGTGAATGTCTGAGATGCTCCTCCTGTGTGTTATATCCTTTTCTACACCTTCGAAAGCAATGGCTGTGAGTTTAATGAGTGTCATGTTAACTTTATAAGTTTTATGAGACGTGAACTTGAGATCGTTTTATGAATATGTTGTTACCAGGAATTAGCCTTATCCCAGGAGCTCGCTAGCTTGCTTTACACTGAGAGTGCTGTGTGTTAGCATAAGTAACGCTGCTACTAGCGATCTAATTAGCATATGAAAAGATAGCGAAAATGTGTTGTTTGTCTTTAGTAGCAGCTATAGTTAATTTCTGTGTGAGTTCTTTGACGTTAGCTATTTTTTGGTGTATTTATTTTTCATCTGGCAAAGAGCTAAAGTGCATTTATTTTCTGTTTATATTTTCAGTTTCACTCGGGCCTTTCATTGAGCATTTAAGATAAGATAAGATAAGATAAGCCTTTATTAGTCCCACAACGGGGAAATTCCAGGATTGCAACAGCACAGGGATAGCAACACTCAGAGCAACAATCAGAAGGCAAGAAAAAAACAAGCAAGCAAGAGCAGCTAATATACATATGTACGTATTACTATAAAATATATATATATACACACACACACAGACACACAGTGCAGAGCATTGTAGCTGGATGGAATAAATATATGAATATATGAACACACAGTGCAGAGCATTGTAGCTAGATGGAATAAATATGTAAATATATAAACACCCACAGTACGGAGCATTGCAGCTAGGTGGAATAAATATGCAAGTATATAAACACACACAGTGCGGAGCAATGTAGCTAGATGGAATAATATGTAGATATATAAATATATAAACACACCCAGTGCTGAGCATTGTAGCTAGATGGAATAAATATGTAAATATATAAACACACACAGTGCAGAGCATTGTTGCTAGATGGAATGAAACAGCATAACCGTCTACTTAGTTATCCTACATGGTATGATTATGTGCCCATACATATTCTCACCCTCCATAGCGACCGGTATGTTCCTAGTTGTATGCCGGAGGGGACCATTGTGTAAGTCTATTGCATCTTTTGCATTCAAAAAAAAACTATTAGTTTGTTACGTCTTTTTGCTATCTCTGCGAGCAGCCCTGCTTAGGTTGTACAGTCTGACAGCCGTTGGTAGGAAGGACCTACGAAACCTCTCGGTTGTGCACCTGGGATGATGTAGTCTGCTGCTAAATGAGCTCCTCAGTGCATTCAGTATGTCCTGCATAGGGTGGAACTCGGACTCCAGCAGAGATGACAGTTTAGCCACCGTCCTTCTCTCTCCTATCTCCTCCATCGGATCAAGGCGCTGCCCCAGGACAGAGCTAGCTTTCTTAATCAGTTTGTTCAGTCTCTTCCTATCGGCTGCAGTAATGCCACTGCCCCAGCAGACCACTCCAAAAGTGATGGCTGATGCCACCACCGTGTCATAGAATGACTTCAGCAGCGCCCCTTGTACACCAAAAGACCTGAGTCTCCTCAGCAGGAACAGCCTGCGCTGTCCCTTCTTGTAGAGTGCATCAGTATTGTGTGACCAGTCTAGTTTATTGTTCAGATGAATACCCAGGTACTTATAGGATGTCACCATCTCGATGTCTGTTCCCTGTATATTTACTGGTACTGTGAGGGGCTGCCCATGCCTGCGGCAGTCCACCACCAGCTCCTTAGTTTTCCTCGCGTTGATCTGGAGGCAGTTCCGATGGCACCAGTCCACGAAGTCCTGGATAAGCCCTCTGTACTCAGCTTCATCTCCATTGGAGATGAGGCCAACGATCGCAGAGTCATCAGAGAACTTCTGTAGATGGCAGTGTGTTGTGTTGTGTGAGAAGTCCGCAGTATAAAGAGTGAACAGGAAGGGAGCCAGCACCGTTCCCTGGGGGGCCCCCGTGCTACTGATGATCGTGTCGGACACACAGTCCCGGGTTCTCACAAACTGAGGCCGGTTCGTGAGGTAGTCCAGGATCCATGATGACAGGTGCTGGTCCACCCCTGCGCGCAGCAGCTTGTCCTTCAGGATCATCGGTTGGATGGTGTTGAAAGCACTGGAGAAGTCAAAGAACATGATCCTCACCATATTCCCGGGCTTCTCCAGGTGGGACAGAGAACGGTGAAGGAGGAAGATCACCGCATCCTCCACCCCAATGCCATGCTGGTAGGCGAACTGGAGTGGATCCATCGCTGGTTCCACCAGGGGGCGGAGGTGAGCAAGGAGCAGTCTCTCCAGGGTCTTCATCAAGTGGGACGTCAAGGCCACCGGTCTGAAGCTGTTCAGGTCTTTGGGGTGGGAAGTTTTTGGTACAGGTACCACACAAGATGTTTTCCACAGCTGTGGTACCCTCCCCAGTTTCAGGCTCATGTTGAAGATATACGTCACAATCCCACACAGCTGGTCTGCACAGGACTTGAGGAGCTTTGCGCTGATGCCGTCCGGTCCCGGCGCCTTCCTCGCCTTGATCTTCCTCAGCTCCGTCCTCACCTGGGTCCTGGTCAGGGTCAGGATGGGGGGCTGTGTGTTGGGAGTGGGGGGGTGTTGGTGGAGTGGGGAGTGGGCAGCAGGACTTGATTTCTTTAGAGGCAGCAGTGGTTGTTGTGCAGTCAGGGGGAAGGGCGGTTGGTCAAATCTATTGAAAAACAGATTCAGGTTGTTCGCCCACTCCCTGCCCCCTGTGGCCTGGGGGGAGGTATTCTGGAGCCCCGAGATGGTTTTGAGGTTTCTCCAGACCCCGCTGATGTCGCTCTGTTGCAGCTTGTCCTCCATCTTCTTCCTGAAGCTGTCCTTGCCTTCTCTGATCTTTCTCCTCAGCTCCCTCTGTACGGACTTCAGCATCTCCCTGTTCCCTGACCTGAAGATCCTCTTCTTCTCTCTCAGAAGTGTTTTTATCTCAGGGTTGATCCAGGGTTTGTTGTTTGAGTGACGCCGTATGGTCTTGGTGGGAACGGATTTGTCCACACAGAAGCTGAGGTAGCCCGTGAAGGTGTGAATGAGGCCATCGATGTCCTCACCATGTGGATCGCAGAGCTGCTTCCAGGCGGTGGCTTCAAAACAGCCCTTTAGGGTGTCCATTGTCTCCTCAGACCATAACTCCACAGTGTGCATGGCCGGAGGTTGTCTGTGCACTAGGGGTTTGTACACCGGCCGGAGATGAACCAAGTTGTGATCCGATCTCCCGAGTGGGGGGAGTTGTGATGAGGTGTACGCCTCCTTAGTGTTTGCGTAGAATAAATCCAGTGTTTTATTGTCTCTAGTGTGGCATGTGACATACTGGGTGAACGTGGGTAGAATGGGAGACAGTGAAACATGGTTGAAATCGCCTGAGATGAGGAGAAGAGCATCTGGGTGTTCTGTCTGCAGCCTGCTGGTTACTGAATGGATGACGTCACGTGCTGTCCCAGCGTTCGCCGTCGGATTTGCATAAACAACAATGCAGATCACGTGTGAGTGTTCTCTCGGGAGATATGTAGGCCTCATGCTAACAGCTAGCAACTCAATGTCTTTGCTGCAGTGTCGTTGTTTAACAGTGATATGTCCCGGTCTGCACCAGTTGTTGTTAACATACATTATCACTCCACTGCCCCTAGCCTTGCCACTGTCTGGTGTTCGGTCAGCTCGTATCATGTGAAAACCCTCCAGCTCAATGTTAGCATCTGCTGCTAGTTCAGTTAGCCACGTCTCAGTAAACAAAAGGAGAGAGCACTCCCGGTATGTGCTATCATAACGGGAGATAGCCGCTAGCTCATCTAACTTTCCCAGTATCGACCGTACATTTCCCATGACAACAGATGGAAGGGAGGGTCTGTACCTTATATTTTTTGTCCTCCGCCTTACTCCAGCCCGGTAGCCGCGGCGTTTTCGCCTCAGTTCTCTCGGTATGTCGAGTTTTTCCAATGGGACCGGGTGGCGGTTGAATGCTCGCAGCTGTTCTCTGCTGTATCGTATCCTGCTATAAACAGTGGCTCCGTCCACCGGCTCAGGAGACATTTAGGACGATCTGTGTGTCCGTGATATAAGTGGGGTGAAAAAAAAAAGACGGATCAAAAGAGAGAGGAAGGGAAAAAGACTCGGAATCGAGCCGCTGTTGCAAAAGGCAGCCTACTCGTGTGGCGCCGAGAGAAAAAAAAAAAAAAAAACCCGCCACAATTATAAAGAATTGTAAGCTGTCTAAGAAGACTGTAATAAAGGAGCAAGACGCTCGGTTTCCTGGCTCATGAAAGACGAGTTTGGCTTGCTGTTGATCTGCGTTCACATACACAGTGTATACAACACGTAGTGATAACAGTACAGTGAAAAGCCACGTCAGCAGTTGGTGAAGATGAGATTCACGACACAGCGATGGACGACACTCAAGAGAAGAGGGCAGAAGAAAAGGCGAACTCTGAAGCCGAAACATCATACAACGCTAGCTCCCGCTCCAAACATTCTAGCTCCAAGTTATCCTCAAAGTCCAACGTACTGGAAGCAGCCATCATGGCACGAGCCTCTGCTGAAGCTGCGAATGCTAGAGCCTTGTACAGTAAGAAACAATTAGAAATTAAAAAACAAGCAAAGCAACAAGCAGAGCAAAAAGCAAAGCTAGAACAAGCAAAGCTAGAACTGGATCTAGAGATGCTGGAGATAGAGAAGGAAACAGCGGCCGCCACAGCAAAAGCAGAAGTTCTAGAAGCTGCTGCAGCTGCCGAGCAAGACAAAGGAGAGAGTGTAAAGAGCGCAATTTCATTACAAGTTGTCAGACAGAGAACTATGGAGTATGTGCACCACCAAACCCAGCTAAAGTCACAGGTGTGACCAGCCGAAGAAGAATCAGAATCAGAATCAGAATCAGAATCAGAAAAAGATTTATTGCCAAGTACATTAACAGATCACTGATAACATACGAGAGAATTTGACTTGACACAGTAATGAATCTGCATTTCCGTGCCGCGGCGCATCTGCAACACGCCTGTCAGCAGGAGGGTACAGGTCGCATAAAGATGATACAATAGGAAGGAGCAAAAAAATCATTGATTCAAAATACTGGTTACATACTTAATCAATATTAAGAGTTCAAGGGAAAAAAAAGCTCAATGCACATATATTCGCTACACACAGAATTCACAGGACACGAGAGCAGTGTTATCTTTATTCAGTTCATGGATCAATGTGTGTGCGGTGTTGAGCAGTGTTGATGATAATAAGAGAGACCCAAGGACCCTTGGCAGAAGATGTTTTGTCTGTCTGGCGCCAGTCTTATCTGGCGCTGCAGCTGGCTGTCCAAGGCCTTGTGCTCATGATTTTGAAAAAACACAGTCTGCAGACAGCCAGGAGGAATTTTCATGGGGAATAATAATGCCAAATAGGACTGATCACAGAGAAGACTTGTATTTCTTCTGTAGATTCAGTACATTAATCCTTCATTGCGCAGCTTTGAATTCGTCGTGGAAAGACCTGAGCGAACCCATGATGTAATCCACCTTACGAGACAGTTCTCCAGTAGTCGCTATCAGGGTCTTCTCCAGTTTTCCAATTTGTTGGATGCACCTCGCCTGGCCAGCATTTTGATAGGTTGAATCCATCTTCAGCAATTTGCGGTAAACCAAGACAATTCCCGTCCCAATCAGAATTATCCCAATCACCAAGATTACGAAGATAAACAAATCTTCAATATCTTCGATAGAGAGATTAGAGAGACACAGCATTCTCCAAATACCTGTGTCTCGTAAATAGCCCGCTGGAGCCGTTCCTGCGGGGCAGACAGCTTCCCCCGGAGCACTTTTCCTTGTTGAAAAAATGGTGTCAATTGTGTTCAAAGCCCAGCTTATTAACTCCATAATTTCTTTTCGGCAGTCGCAGTTAGACGCAGACAGACGACAGCAAGCTGGGATCCAGTAGTTAGGAGGGGAGGAAAAGTCAGAGCAGGAGAGGAGAAAAAAGCGTCTACTCTCTTGGGAGGGCGGAAGTGAAGAGAAGCACCTCAAGTCGAACCTGCACAAAGGGCGCAATTATTCACTCCGAGGAGACCCGAACAAACTCTCTCTCCACCAGCATTCAAAAAAATGTACGTAAAAAGTGAATCCATCGACATACCGAGAGACTATGTCAAGCCAAACAGCTACCATGCTTCCCACAGTGGTGACCCACCTATGGCAGACTTTGCTAGGTTCCTCGCGCGCAGAGAGCTAATCACAACCGGACTCTTTAAGTTTGACGACACCCCCGAAAACTTTAGAGCATGGCAGTCGTCATTCATAAATGCGACTGAAGATGTTGGTCTCACATATAGCCAGGAGTTAGATCTCCTAGTCAAGTGGCTTGGTAAAGAGTCCTCAGAGCGTGTTAAAAGAATCAGAGCTGTCTATGCCACTAACCCCAAAGCTGCTCTCCAATTGTCATGGGACAGGTTAGAAGAATGTTATGCTACGCCAGAAGTAGTAGAAAACGCCTTGTTCAAAAAACTAGATAACTTCCCTCACCTTACAAACAGAGACAATGTAAAACTCAGGGAACTTGGAGATTTACTCTTAGAGCTGCGGGTCGCTAAAGATGAAGCTTATCTCCCAGGCCTCGCCTACCTCGACACACCCCGTGGGGTTAAGCCCATAGCTGAAAAGTTACCTCCAAGTTTACAAGATAAATGGCTGCACACAGGCTCAAAATACAAACAAAAATATGATGTAACCTTCCCTCCCTTGTCATATTTTGTAAAGTTTGTCCAAGACAAGGCTAAAGCAAGAAATGACCCAAGTTTTGCGACATGCAGCAGCCAACCCTTCAGCAAAGGTGAGAGACCACCATTCAAACAAACTAGCTACAGAACACCTCTAACTGTAAACAAAACAGAGGTCAACACAACTGCTCCCGCTAGTACTAAAGAGGACGATTTAACACGCTACTGTCCAGTCCATAAGAAAATGCATCCTCTAGCCAAATGTAGAGCTTTTCAGAATAAACCGCTACAAGAAAGGCGAAACATACTCAAAGAACACAAACGATGTTTTCACTGCTGCTCTCCCATGCACACAATAAAGGACTGTGACATGAAACTCAAGTGCGAGGAGTGCCAAAGTGAAAGGCATTGCTCTGCCATGCATCCCGATTCAAGTCAGCAACCCCAGCCAGAAAATACACCTGAACCAGAGCCTCAGCCCCGAGACAACACACCACCTGAGGTAACGTCACGGTGCACTGAGATCTGCAGCGAAGGTTATCCCCCACGTTCTTGCTCAAAGTTATGTCTAGTTCGAGTTTTCCCTAAAGGCCAACCAGAACGCTCCGTTAAGATGTATGCAATCCTTGACGATCAGAGTAATAGATCGCTGGCCCGTCCTGAATTCTTCGAGCTGTTTGGGATCAAAGGTAGCCCTCTGACATACCATATGAGAACATGTGCTGGTCTAACCGAAATGCTTGGCAGGGAAGCAGTGAGGTTCCAAATCGAGCCAGTAGGTGGAGGCCCACGCTTAGACCTCCCTCCTCTCATTGAATGCAACGAATGTTCAGTAGAGATGAAATACCTATGCCCGAAGTCGCTCTTGCTCACGCCCACTTAAAACACCTCGCTCCTCTCATTCCCAAGTATGACCCAGATGCTCAGATAGCAATTTTACTGGGCAGAGACATCATACAAGTCCACAAAGCAAGGCAGCAAGTCAACGGACACCACAATGCTCCCTTTGCTCAATGCCTGGACCTAGGCTGGGTAATTGTGGGGGAAGTGTGCCTTAACGCTCATAAGCCAACCGTCAATGTTTATAAAACTCACATGCTCTCCAACGGACGTCCATCTTTCTTCACTCCTTGTCCTAACAGCATCAACATCAAAGAGAAACCATGCTACGGCGGGGAGCACAAGGACGGCCTCTCTAAACGCAGCTCAAAACCCAATGCAGTGGAAGAAAAGCTTGGGGACAAAGTTTTTGAGTGCACAGAGAACGATAACAAGTGTGCCGTGTCCTTTGAGGATGAGACCTTCATAAAGATAATGGAGAAAGAAGTCCACCAGGATGGAAATAACAACTGGATCGCTCCTCTGCCATTCAAGTTTCCTCACTTGCCACTCCCAAATAACAGGGACCAAGCATTGTCTAGACCCGGACTAGCGTCACCAGTGACAATCAAAGACAGACTCTTGTTACGTGAACTGTCGAATGGTGTCCAAGGTTGGGATGCTCCTCTCCCTCAGGATAAAATGGACACATGGGAAACATGGAAAATGTCCCTCCAAGATCTTAGCAGCCTTAAAGTGCCACGCTGCTATGTACCAGCTTCCCTCTCTAAGTCCACTTACACCGAACTGTGTATCTTTTCCGACACTTCAAGCTGGGCTGTTGCGGCAGTAGCATACTTGAAGACAGTCAATGCAGAAGGACAATGTGAAGTCGGGTTGGTGCTTGGGAAAGCAAAACTTTCACCACAACCAGAGCCCACGATACCTCGCCTTGAACTTTGTGGAGCAGTTCTAGCGGTTGAGATGGTGGAGCT
The DNA here is from genome assembly GCA_020510985.1 of Pholidichthys leucotaenia. NCBI lineage: Eukaryota > Metazoa > Chordata > Actinopteri > Cichliformes > Pholidichthyidae > Pholidichthys > Pholidichthys leucotaenia. Next base: position 190,107,195 of record CM035836.1, read on the forward strand.
CATTCTGGACAAACTTGATCACAAACCAAGTGCTGTCAAATTCTACTGTGATAGCAGGGTGGTTCTTGGGTACATTTGCAATGATTCAAAGCACTTCTATGTTTATGTGCATAATCGCGTTCATCGTATACGTCAGTCCACATCCCCTGAACAGTGGCACTACGTCACATCAGAGCAAAACCCAGCTGATCTAGCCACCAGGTCAATACCTGCATCACAGCTCATGGACACTATGTGGTTTAAGGGACCAGACTTCCTTTACAAACTACCTGAATCCGGGACACCTGAATCCTTTGAGTTAATCGAGCCTGAAGTAGACTCTGAAATCAGAAAAGTCGCTACCTTTTCTACTCACATTCAGAAGAACGGGCCCTTACCAGAATGCTTCCAGCGCTTTTCAAGTTGGAACTCATTAGTACGTTCCATTGCATTCCTAATTCACCAAGCTCGTTCTCACTCATCAAGCAACTTGTCAGATCATTCATGCAGGGGCTGGCATCAATGTAGCAAGCCACGCACTCCAGAGGAGCTGGATGCTGCCAGTAACCTCATCCTCCAGTCTGTTCAAAAAGACGCTTTTCCCGACGAGTATGCTGCTCTCCATGCCAACCAAACCGTCTGCAGTTCAAGTCCTATCGTAGCTCTTGATCCCTATATGAGTGAAAGCCTCATCAAGGTTGGAGGTCACCTCAAACATGCTTCATTGAACACAGCATCCGAGAATCCAATCATTCTCCCAAACAAGCATCACATAACTCAGCTGCTTGTCCGTCACTATCATGCCAAAGTTGTGCATCAAGGAAGGCAGTTCACGGAAAGCGCAATTAGGCAAGCCGGACTGTGGATTGTAGGTTGCAAAAGACTGGTCTCGTCCATTATCCACCATTGTGTAATGTGCAGGAAACTCAGGGGAAAACTAGAGACTCAGAAAATGGCAGATCTCCCACCTGAGAGACTCAAAACATGCCCTCCATTTTCATATGTCGGGTTGGACGTATTCGGTCCGTGGTCAGTAGTCACTCGACACACACGAGGTGGTGCTGCACAAGGAAAAAGGTGGGCAATACTCTTTACATGTATGACCACAAGAGGCGTGCATATTCAAGTCATTGAATCTATGGACGCTTGCAGCTGCATAAATGCAATACGCAGATTCTTCGCAATACAAGGCCCAGCAAAGCAAATGCGATCTGACAGAGGCACTAACTTCATTGCAGCGAGTGTGGAGTTAGGCATGGCACAACCAAATAAGAACCCTCCCAACATTGTCAACTATCTCCATGCCAACGGTTGCACATGGGAGTTCAATCCCCCACATGCCTCCCACATGGGAGGCGTCTGGGAAAGACTGATTGGGGTCACTCGCAGAATATTGGACTCTATGCTTTTGCAAAACAAACACACTCGTTTGATGCGTGAGGTGCTTTGTACCTTAATGGCTGAGGTATCGTCTATAATCAACGCAAGGCCCTTAGTTCCCATTTCAGTGGACCCTTCCTCACCATTTCCACTCTGTCCCGCACTGATCTTGACCCAAAAGCAGCATGTTCCCCCTTCACCAGGAGACTTTTGTGGAAAAGACCTGCTCAAAAACCAGTGGAAACAAGTGCAAGCACTCGCCAATGAATTTTGGAGCCGCTGGAGAAAGGAATATCTTAACACCCTCCAATCAAGGCGCAAGTGGCATACAACACACCGCAATCTCCAGACAGGTGACATAGTGCTGTTGAAACAGGACCAAGCACCCAGAAATGAATGGACAATGGCCATCATCACATCCACCTTTCCAAGCAGCGACGGGAAGGTCAGAAAGGTCGAAGTGAGGACATCATCCCAGGGTGTTTCAAGGACTTACTTGCGTCCTATCTCAGATGTTGTTATGCTCTTAGAAAATGAAGTGATAGATAAAAAGAAGTAGTGGCATTAGTAATGCCAGGCGGGGAGTGTTCTGCCCACAGTAGAGTGTGTTTCATAGAAGGTTAAAAATAGTTCACAAGTTCATAATAAAATGTCATAATTCATTTGTAATGATTCATGCTAAAAAACAGTCATTGGGTTAAAAGTAACTTCTATACAGTCAGTACTGGTTTACCTGTATTTCATGTTGAAGGCGCAGCCAGTAGTCGCTATGATTTATGGGTAGCAGAAGCGGACGTTAGTAAGAGAGAGAAAGAAAAAAAAAGGAGAAAAGTATAACCTGCCTGTGAATGTCTGAGATGCTCCTCCTGTGTGTTATATCCTTTTCTACACCTTCGAAAGCAATGGCTGTGAGTTTAATGAGTGTCATGTTAACTTTATAAGTTTTATGAGACGTGAACTTGAGATCGTTTTATGAATATGTTGTTACCAGGAATTAGCCTTATCCCAGGAGCTCGCTAGCTTGCTTTACACCGAGAGTGCTGTGTATTAACATAAGTAACACTGCTACTAGCGATCTAATTAGCATATGAAAAGATAGCGAAAATGTGTTGTTTGTCTTTAGTAGCAGCTATAGTTAATTTCTGTGTGAGTTCTTTGACGTTACCTATTTTTTGGTGTATTTATTTTTCATCTGGCAAAGAGCTAAAGTGCATTTATTTTCTGTTTATATTTTCAGTTTCACTCGGGCCTTTCATTGAGCATTTAACGCCACAATTATAAAGAATTGTAAGCTGTCTAAGAAGACTGTAATAAAGGAGCAAGACGCTCGGTTTCCTGGCTCATGAAAGACGAGTTTGGCTTGCTGTTGATCTGCGTTCACATACACAGTGTATACAACACGTAGTGATAACAGTACACTTACCAAATCAAATACTGTATATTATTTCATATTAAAAATGATTTAACTGAGTAAAACCAAGGTTTTCTAAAATTTTGCTTAAAAGTGGTAAGTTGGATACTGGTCTGTAATCATTAAGGTTTTCAGGATCTAAAATACTCTTCTTCAGGAGGGGTCTCACTACTGTCCTTTTAAAGGCAGCAGGGAAAACACCTGTTTGGAGAGAGTAATTCATTATGTTTAAAAGTTCCTCCTGGAAAAATCCACAAAATGTTTTTAAAAGTGATGTGGGAATGGGGTCTAAAATACAGGTCATTGGATTGACCTGGGAGAACACTCCACCAAGAGTTTCAGCATCAACCAAGGCAAAACTCTCCAGCGTTTCCTCAGATAAAAGCAAAGGTTCCACAATACTAAAAATAGCATCTTGTGATAAAAGATTAGATCTAATAACCTCTATTTTACCTCTGAAGTGATCTGCAAAGTCCTCACATAGTGAGTCTGTTGGCATCCTATTGGACTTCTTAAAATCATGGTTGATCAGGAGATCAATAGTGGAGAAAAGGATTCTGGGATTCTTTTTGTGTCTATTATTTTGGTGAAGTAGGAGTTTCTTACTTGCTTCACAGTGTTATTATATGTATAGTTTCAGTTTTTCAACCAGAATTTGGTAATGGACAGTTAATTTTGTTTTTCTTCCTTCTTCTCTCTGCTGCTCTGCATTTTCTTTTCTGCTGTTGTAGTACTTCGTCATTACACCAGGGTGGGGCAAGTTTAATTTTTGCGTTTTTGGTTTTTAGTAGCACAACCAAGTCCAGTGCTGATTTTAGTTTATGGTTAAAAGTGTCAGTAATAAAATCACATGATGCAGGTTTAAACCTCAGCAGGAGCATCACTTAAAACCCTGATAAAATTTGCAACCACTTCAGAAGTCAGATAGCGCTTCCTCACAGTTCTCACCAGGGTCTCCCATTGAATAAAACTGGTAACATTAAAAAAACACACAGAAGTGATCTGAAACAGCCAAGTCTACAACAGAGGACACACTAGTGGACAGGCCATAGGTAATGTCAAGGTCCAAGGTGTGTCCTCTGTTGTGAGTTGAGTGTATGATGTGTTGTTTAAAAGCCATACAGTTAAGAAGGTTAAAAAATTGACTAGAAAAAGAGATAAATGCATCATCTACTGTATATGAAGATTAAAATCACCAGCTATGACTACCTTGTGATATTTTGGCGGGATGATTGACAGCATGTCAGAAAATTCACTGATAAATGCTGCACATGGTTTTGGTGGTCTGTAAACGTAATGCATAAAATTGGGGGCTGTTAAAAACAAAGGCATGCTATTCAAAGGTGATGTACTCATTAAGTGTTATTTCTTTATAATTAAAATCACTAGAGATTATCGATGCAGTTCCACCACCTTTCAGACCCCTCCTTGTAGAAAATAAAAAGTTAAAATTGGGATGAGAGACCTCAGAGAGAACAACTGATGCATCGGTACCCAGCAACATCTCACTTAAAAGTAAACAGTCCAGTTTATAATCTAAAATCAAATTATTAATAATAAAAGATTTATTTAAAAGGGAGCAGACATTTAAAAGTGCCATAGTGATTGCTGATGGGTTGGTGTGTGACGTGGTTTGTTGGGTATTTGAGTTAATTTTAACATTGTTCTCATGGTTTACTTCACCAGTCCGAATCCGGCGTAGTCTATTGCTGGAGATAATGGGGGAATAGGGTAGGTGGATGGTGATAGGGGACTGGTGCAGGGGGTGGTGGGGAGGGGGGTGCAACTTGTGGGTAAAATGGGCTTACAAGGGCAGACAGTCAGGCTGACGGAGCAGGTAAAATCTGTTGTAACCCATGGACAACAGATGGAAATTGGCCACTGGCTACACTCTGGCAAGTTTACATTGATTGATATCAGTGTTCATCAGCTTGCACTGTCCTTAAAAACAGCAATTTACAATTTACAATAAAATGTATTATCTGTTCAAATGTGAGTGCCCAGCCTGCTAGGATGTATGCTGTCTCTCCAATAAAATGATGTACGGTTCCAGAGCAGGTTAAAATTGTCAATAAAAATAAAACCATAAGTTGCGGAAGTGGACTGGAGCCATATGTGAAGGCTCAGGATCTGACTAAAATGATCGATGCCTCGGCCTAGTGGAGGCAATGGTCCAGAGATAAATTATGCACTTACCGGAGGCTTGCAGTGCACAGAGGAGACTGGTGAAGTCCTGCTTAAGTACCTCAGACACCTGGCTGGTGACATTGTTGCAGCCGACGTGGATCACAACGTTCCTGGCTGAGGGCTTTGCCAGGAGGCCAGGAATTTTATCCAGAAGGTCCATCACCCTGGCACCAGGGAAGAACAGGGTCTCTGCAGCTCCTCTCCAGACATGCCTCACCCTAGAATCTCCGATGATCAGGTTGATAGGAGAAGGAGCTGATGGCAGTTGAGAGGGTGTACTCAGGGTGGAGATTGGAGGTGGACAGTGTACATCAGATAAGTGTCAAATGTCTTCTCCAAGTCCACAAACCACATGTAGACTGGTTGGGAAAACTCCCATGAACCCTCTAGGACCCTTAAGAGGGTAAAGAGTTTGTCTCATGTGCTATGACCAGGTCAAAAACCACATTGTTCCTGTTCATTGTTTCTGAATCCAAGGTTCGACCAATGGTCGAACTCTCTGTAGTGAAGGGGTTAATACTGGGGACCAGCGTGATGACGCAGCCAGCTGGTGCCATCATCACACCAGCCTATATAAGGAAGGGGCAGCCATCTTAGGGCATGTTTCCCAGCTGGCTCAATATATAACAGACCTGTACTGTGCATTATGTAACTTCATGTAATAAAATTCGTGTTCAAAGAAGACGCCACTCTCTGTGCCTCATTCCAGGTTTCCAGACATAACATTTGGCACCAAGAAGCTAAACCATGGAAGCGTGCGTGAGGCCACCACGACTGTTTCTGAAAAGCCCCAGTAAGCCACTCGTTCTGTGGGTGAGCTGGTTTGATGCTTTCACCATCTACTTATCAGTGTTTGGCCCGGACGAAATGAACAAGGTATGGAAGACAGCTCTACTGATTCACTGTCTGGGCATGGAAGGCTTTCGTATTTTCGACGTGATAAGACCAACAGTAACGTGTGCCAAGGCGGTCAAGCAGCTAGATAGCCACCGGATTTGCGTTACAGAAACAATGATGAGTGTGCTGGCTTGCTAACAAAACACTTTGATGTTCCAGAGAATGTGATGGCCCAGAGGTCCGTGTTCTACCAGCACCAACAACGAGAGGATGAGTCATTTATGTGGTATGTGGACGCCCTTCGCTGCTTGGCTGGCACGTGCAAGTTTGGGCATGTGGAGGACAGATTAGTAATGCTGCTGATGAAGTGGTTTGCCATGAATAAGGTGATACAGACCACGGTGAAGGAGGGGCTGGATGACCAGACAGTGGCAGACACGGTGAAAGAGATGCAGAGACGCTGTTGGAGATGGTGCATTACCTATCGATGACAGAGGCAATGGAATTGGCGTTTCAGCTGGAGATGACGGCTCAGGTGGCACCGTCACTAGTGCAACCGCACCCGTGTTTCCCGCAGCTAGTTTCAAGGGTGTAGTCAGTTGCCCCGGTTGCTGAGCCCACCACACCATTTCGGGAGAGCCCCGAGTTAGACACCGTGGGACAGCAGGGCACCATAGAGCGAATCCACGACAAGCTAGCAGAAGAGCACAGCACAGAGAGTGAGCACAGCAAAAAGGGAGAATTCAGTACAGTGAGTGACCACAGCCCTGTGGATGAATATGACACAGAGAACAAAGATGGCATGGAGGGAGAACAGTGACTGGACTTGCCTCAGATCCTCGCCCAGCAGGAGTTCACAGGAGCCGCTGCGGAGTTGCAGGAGAGGGAGCCCACACACATAGAGAACACTGAGACACACCACCCCGATACGCATGTTAAATGTGACAACAGTGACACATCACCCCGACCTAAACCAGCACAAGATGAAAGTGAGAAAGAACTGGACTGCTTCAGATTCCTCACTCAGCACCAGTCTACCAGAGCCATGGCTGAGCCGACGGGTGAGGAGTCCGTGACCCAACAGGATGTGACAGAACCACCACAGCCTGGTGGACGCCCCACAGCAAGTGTGAATACCACACCGTTACAGCCACAACGCGGTATACAGCCATACAGAGCGCCATTTACTATCTCCCAATGCAACTTCTCCACCAGTTTTTGCTGCTGATCTGAAGTTTTTTCAGGCGATCTTAGCTGTGGGAGCAGCGGCTATTGGCACTGGCCGGAAACGAAGGCGGCGTGGTAAACGTGCCAGTGCACTAGTCAGGCTGAAGAAACGAGGATATTGCACGCCGCTCCCACCGATCCATCTGACCAATGTCCGCTCTTTGGCGAACAAAATGGACGAACTGCTGCTCCTGACTCACAAAAACCTGGATTTTAGCAGATCTGGCGCCCTGTGTTTCACGTAGTCCTGGCTGAGTGAACACATCCCAGACAGCGCGGTTCGCCTGGACTGATTCCAACTGTTTCGCGCTGATCGCAGCCGAGAATTCTCTGGAAAGACTAAAGGTGGTGGAATCTGCTTCTACATAAACGAAGGTTGGTGTACTGATGTCACAGTGTTGAAGAAGTTTTGTAGCCCTAACCTAGAGTCACTGTTCATAAACTGTAAACCCTTTTATTCACCGCGAGAGTTCTCCTCGTTTATTCTGGTCGGAATTTATATCCCGCCTGCTGCTTGTACAACGGAGGCACTGCAGCACCTCGCTGACCAGATAGCAGAAGTGGAGGAAAAACATCCAGACTCTCTGCTTATCATTCTGGGTGATTTCAATAGAGCTAATCTCACAAATGAACTTCCTAAATACAGACAGCACATTAAATGTCCCACCAGGGACACAAATACACTCGACCACTGTTACACAGTTTTAAGAAACGCCTATCATGCCGTCCCCCGTGCAGCTCTGGGTTTTTCTGACCACTGTCTGCTCCATCTTATTCCAACATACAGACAGAAACTAAAAACTTCCAAGTCTGTTGTAAGGACTGTGAAGAAATGGACTGAGGAATCAAAGCTGGAGTTACAAGCCTGCTTTGACTGCACAGACTGGAGTGTTTTTGAAGATGCAGCCATTAACCTAAATGAACTCACTGACACTGTGACATCATACATCAGTTTTTGTGAGGACATGTGTGTGCAGACCAAGACCTTCTGCACATACAACAACAATAAACCCTGGTTCACTCCTAAACTGAAGCAGCTACGTCAGACCAAGGAGGAGGCCTACAGGACTGGTGACTGGACTCTGTACAAGTGAGCCAGAAACATGCTGACGAAGGAGATCAGGCTTGTTAAGAGGAGATACAGTGAGAAGTTACAACAAAACTTCTCAGCCAGCAACTCTGCTTCTGTTTGGACAGGCCTGCAGAATATCACCAACTACAGGAGACCATCCCCACACCCTGTGGAAAACCTCCAGCTGGCTAACGACCTAAACAGCTTTTACTGTAGGTTTGAAAAGAACCTACAGTTCTCACCTCCCACCCACACAAAAGGATTATCTGCAGCCCCAGGAACTCCATCCCTCCTCCACTCTGACCTCCCACCAGCACTAACGATCTGTGAAGAGGAGGTGCGCTGGGTCTTTCAGAGACAAAAGATCAAGGAGGCTGCAGGGCCTGATGGTGTGTCTTCGTCCTGCCTGAGAGTCTGCTCCAACGAGTTGGCCCCTATCTTCACCCGGATCTTTAATAGATGACTAGAGCTGTGTGAAGTGCCTTCCTGCTTCAAACGCTCCATCATCATTCCAGTTCCCAAGAAACCCTCTGTTACAGGATTAAACGACTACAGACCTGTTGCCTTGACCTCTGTGGTCATGAAATCCTTGGAGAGATTGGTGCTGAACCACCTGAAGGTCGTCACAGGCCCCCTGATGGACCCACTGCAGTTTGCCTACCGGTCAAACAGGTCAGTGGATGATGCAGTGAATATGGGACTACACTACATCCTGCAACACCTCGACTCCCCAGGGACGTACGCCAGGATCCTGTTTGTCGACTTCAGCTCAGCGTTCAATACCATCATCCCAGGCATTCTTCATCAGAAACTCCTCCAGCTCAAGGTGCCCCCCTCCACCTGCCAGTGGATCTCCAGCTTTCTGACTGACAGGTGGCAACAGGTGAAGCTAGGGAGATGTACATCCAGCTCTCGAAAAATTAGTACTGGCCCCCCCCAAGGATGTGTCCTTTCCCCACTGCTCTTCTCCCTCTACTCCAACGACTGCACCTCAGAGGACCCTTCGGTGAAGCTCCTGAAGTTTGCGGACGACACCACAGTCATCGGTTTGATCCGGGATGGTGATGAGTCTGCATACAGGCGGGAGGTGGAGCAGCTGATCCTCTGGTGCGGCCAGAACCATCTTGAACTTAACCCAGCCAAAACGGTGGAGATGACTGTGGATTTCAGGCGACACCCTCCTTCATTCTCCCCACTCACCATCCTCAACAGCACAGTGTCCACTGTGGACTCCTTCAAGTTTCTGGGTACCACAATCTCCTGGAACCTGAAGTGGTCCTCCCATATAGACACTGTCCGGAAAAAGGCCCAGCAGAGGTTATTTTTTCTGCGTCAGCTCAAGAAGTTTGATTTGCCTCAGGAGCTGCTGGTTGTCTTCTACACCGCCATCATCCAATCTGTCCTCTGCTTTTCCATCACTGTCTGGTTTGGATCTGCCACTAAACAGGACAAGACCAGACTGCAGCGGATCATTAAGTCTGCGGAGAGGATCATTGGTACCGACCTACCCTCCGTTGAGAACTTATATCGGTCCATAACCAGGAAACGGGCGGGAAACATCTGTGCTGACCCGTCACACCCCGGCCACAAACTGTTTGAACTTCTATCTTCTGGTCGTCGTTACAGATCACTGAAGGTCAAAACCACCCGTCACAGGAACAGTTTCTTTCCTCAAGCCATCACTCTGATGAACTCCTAACATTCACCTAGTCCTACCTGTTGCTGTACTCATGACTTTTCATTCATTCTTACATTGCACATAACTCTCACACTGCTTTTTACTTCATTCACATTATATCACTGAATCTGAGTTCACACTGAAATACTGTGTTACTGTATATTTTTTCATATATTTCTGCAAAGTGTGGATAGTCTGAGTAAATAAGCTGCATATATTCCTGTATATATTTGCATCCTTTTATAGAAACGTGGACAGACTGTAATTTACTGTACATACTCTGTTGTCATTGAATCCTTATTTAAATCTTATTTAAATCCTCCACCTGAACAACGAGAGCAAGTTTTTAGCCAAAGTCAAATTCCTTGTATGTGTTGTGCATACTTGGCCAATAAAGCTGATTCTGATTCTGATTTACGGTGATGAACTGGGTTCAGGCCCGTGGAACCAAGTGACCGGGCTCACAGTCGGCTGTTACATTGCCACCACCGCCGACACGTATGAAGATAGCGGCATAGCTGAGAACAGGATCAGGACGGTGGGTCAGTCATCCGCGGGAGGTGAGAACAGCTGCTGCAGATAGGATGCAGCGTTGGAGCCAATCCAGCTGGTGTGGGATCCAGACTTGGAAAGTGTTGATGAGCGTACCATGGCTTCAGAGGAAGGGCACCCAGGCCTGCTGAAATTGGTGCCGCCAGGGGCGCGTCCACCACAGGCCCTCTACAAGGCCCCTCCAGCAAAACCTCCAGCAGAACCCTCCAGCATATTGTTGATTGTGATTGTTTATGCCAAATTGGGCAGGGTTATAATTAATAAAGTGTTGTGTGTTTTTTTCCAAGGGGGAGGTGAATGTAGTGAAGGGTATAATACTGGGGAGTGGCGTGATGACGCAGCCGGCTGGTGCCATCATCACACCAGTTTATATAAGGAAGGGGCAGCCATCTTAGGGCGTCTTTCCCGACTGGCTCAATATATAGCAGACCTGTACTGTACATTATATAACTTCATGTAATAAAGTTCTTGTTCAAAGAAAACGCCACTCTCTGTGCCTCATTCCGGGTTTCTAGACATAACACTCTCCTCTCTATCACCTTGGCATAGACCTTTCCGGAAAGGCTCTTTGATCCCTCTAAACTTGACAGGAAATGGCAGAATGTCACATAACCCAAATAAAGCATGATTGAGGGCAGAGGTATGTGGTTTGAGTGGTGAAGCCACTATGACTGGTCCGTACGGTATAATAAACACAAAAACAACCCTGAGTGATGGAATGACAAGCTCCGTTAACTACGGCCAACTGCCAGGGCTTTAAAAAGAAAAAAAATCACGGCCATAGCATAATAAAATAGTGAAAATAATCTAAAAAACATAATCTAAAATAATGTCTTGGAATGAGATATACTGTATGGTTAAGTGTTAGCTGATCCAGCAGGGATCAAGGATGTTGGATAGGGTGTCAGAGTGTGTAGGTTAGGATGCTTACTGGGAAATGCCTACTCTCACCATCATTAAAATGGGAGCAGATAAAGCTGAAGTGGTAATATCATTCCAATGAGCTCATGTTCTCAGGTCCCAACCAGAGGAACGCCTGAACGGTTGAATGACTGAGACCTAGTGAGACCAAGGCGGATCCTAACAAAACTGCGCATTTGTGATTTTTCAGGTTTTTTGTTAGTAGCCACTCCAGTTACCCAAATTCATACATAAAAGTACTAACAAGTCTTTGTTTTGCATGACTTATGTAATTACTAAAAAAAATCATTCTTGTCAAAAGTAGCATGCAGCATTGGTACAAAACAACCCTTCATTGTCTTTTTCAATTGCTCACACTGTCATGTTCAGGTAAGCGCACGCCCCCTCCTTTCCTGTTAGAGATTCCCCGACTCCGCAGGTAATCACTACACCTACGTGAGTGGACGCACCTGTTGCCTTTGCCTTGCCAGTGAATATAAGGACCATCATGCGAATGCTTCAGCGCTGGCTCATTGGGTATAATGCCTGCAACAAGCGAGTGCCTTTAATATTAAAACTGAGGAAGCTAAAATTAATTCCTCTTTCTTTTTCTCCTTTCAGGTTGCTGCCATCTGTTCGGTGCGTCTCCAGGGATCGTTGTGCACTCACCTGCCCCATCATCATCACCTCCGCTTCAGCTACCTGTCTCCACCCGGTCAGAAACCGTCTCCAGCTCCTCTCCTTCCCTACTCACTGCCAGCCTCATCCCGCTGTTTCATCTATTTCTGCTGGGTTTCTCTGCCGGGTACTCTGCTCACTCACGTAAGTGGCAATTTGTTTTCCACTCTTCCCGATCTCCCTCCTCCTATTAATCAGCTCTCGTCTCCTCCCCACAGGCTGAGTCTTCCCCTGATGAGTGCCGGTTTTCCACTAACCGTGCAGACTTTTTGGATTAATAAATTGTCTAAACTTAGTTTCTCTGTGTTGTGTGTGTTTTCTCTGGTGTGGCACCCTGCACGTGAGCTGACCATTCTTTCAATATGACACACACCTATTGAGTTTAATTCAACTTACTGAACAAATGGAAATTTCATCAGCTTACTAAATACCTAAGAATGAAAAAAGTGACACTATTTGCTTTATTGCTTAGTTCGCCTATTATTTCACACTTTTTCTTAAGCAATATATTTGATCAAAAGAATATTCTAAAGACTGCATCAATGGGTCAAAAGTGCAAGCTGCATGTTCGATAAACTGTACAGTATATGCTTTTGGGGAAAAAAAACAGAGGAAGAATTAATTAGTATTATAAAGTGCACCCAGAGCTTGTTTGCACATAACCTTGTGAGCAATTGTATGTCTGTTTGCATGCTATACAAAAGTCAACTAATTGAATATGCAGAGAACAGCATTATATCAGTGGCAAACACAAGGGCTAAAGGAGGTTGCAACGCAAGCTTTTTATCAAGAATAAATGATACCTGATGTCCTTTTGTGCCAACATAGTATGCTGTCAGATAACAATCTGAATAGCATTTGATGTGAGAGGCAAAGAGGATTACCAAATCTTTCAGAAATCAAAACTGTCATAGGTCTAACAGATGATTTTGAATTGTTCATATATTTAAAGAATGTTCTTTGTTCATGTAAAAATGAAAGTGCATAATTTTAAGCTAAGAGGGCAAATGCTTGTCTTTCCCAGCCAGCTCACCAAAGAGGAAATAAAACGAGTCATTAATGCTTGGCTGCATTCTGGCCTTTCATGATATACTGCTGAATGAGATGAGAAGGTGGCTCAGTTTATGACTTAAAGTCATACCTCTGTTTGTATGTTGTTTTTTTTCTGCATGATCTCTTGAGAGTCTAGGTATAATGTGGACGTCTCCCTTTAATGAAATGAGCTGAAAATGGTAAAGTCAACCCATCTCTTCTCATGCTCCAACATGATCTAGCACAGGTAAGCCCATTAATGTGGGGAAAAGGTCACATTGAGAAATGGAAATCAAATACAGAGATTTGGGCAGGGCCATTAAGCCACCAGGGCTATTAGTATTCATGCGGTGCAGATTAATAGAAAATATGAACCTTACAGAGGGGATGTACTATCAAACTCGATGAGAGCTGATTTGCCCAACCTCTGACATCCTTGTTTTTCCACACCCCATTTCTACTCTTTTTGTATTAATATTAATGATCATATTTTTTGTCATTTAGAGTTTTTTGCCTCACCCACCTGCCACTCTGATTGGCAAAGGTGTGATTAATAGTTACCCAGAGGAGCTAGCATTCCTAGCCATGCAGAACAGTGTCATTGAACCAAACCTTGGTTACATAATGTAATATACTTATATGGCGATAAAACATTTTTTGCTGAATGCAGCGGCTGCTTGCCAGTATGCTGTTTTTATGTTGGTATTCCAGTTAAATCTTGTTACAGCTAGCTGCATTAGCTTCAATGACACTTCTGATTCCTGTTTTAAGTCCTATATTTAAAGGTTCCTGTCTGCCTGCCTGCCTCTCTGTCTCTGGTTGAGCACCTCTCCCTGTAGCTACAATCAACACCTGCAGCCAATCAGTGGGGCAGAATAAATAGGATGCTCTCCCACTACTCTGTCTGGTCACGTCTGAGCTACACCCTACCTGTATCCTGCCTGTGCTCTAATCTGAATTAACCTTGTGAATTGTTCTGCCATGACCTGACCTTTTGTCTGTCTCTAGACCCTGTACCTGCCTGTTGTTTGAATTTGTCTGCCTGTTGTAACCTAACTAACTAACTAATCTGCACTTATATAGCGCTTTTCTAGTCACAAAGACCACTCAAAGCGCTTTCACTAGTACTAACCCTCTATTCTAAGGGCCCATAGGAAACCTAGCCTGCCGTGTTCTGACCCCTGCCTGCCCCTGGACACTGGAAACTGAACTTGGATACTCATGGATTGTGCACATCATCTCCTCCCCACATGAGTCGACTTACCACCGTATATTATCATTATCACCATCCCCCCTTTTCCCAGGCCTGGCCAGCCTTTCCCCCTTGGCCACTCACCTGCACCAAAGGACTTCCCAGACTCCCACCATCATCAGGATCTGCTGTCATTCCCCGCCGCTTCACCTGGAGAATCCTGTAAGCATACAAACAATATTAATCCCGTTGCCATTATATCCTATACTTACCATTGTCTCTGTGCTCTCCTCTGCAGGGTTGTCAGATCCTCATCATTATCACAAAGGCCCAAAAATATTTGGACAGTGACACAAGTTTTGTTATTTTAGCTGTTTACGAAAACATATTCAGGATACAATTATATAATCAATATGGGCTTAAAGTGCAGACTCTTAGTTGTAATTTGAGAGTATTTACATCCAAATTGGAGCAAAGGTTTAGGAATTACAGCTCTTTAATATGTAGCCGCCTCTTTTTCAAGGGACCAAAAGTAATTGGACAATTGACTCAGTAGGCTGCAAAAAAAAAAAATAACAAGGCTGCATGGGCTCTTCCCTCATTAACCTGTCATCAATTAAGCAGTTAAAAGGCCTGGAGTTGATTCCAGGTGTGGCATTTGCATTTGGAAGCTGTTGCTGTGAACACACAACATGCAGTCAAAGGAGCTCTCAATGGAGGTGAAACAGACCATCCTGAGGCTGAAAAAAAAGAAGAAATCCATCAGAGAGATAGCAGAAATGTTAGGAGTGGCCAAATCTACAGTTTGGTACATTCTGAGAAAAAAAGAGTGCACTGGTGAGCTTGGGAACTCAAAAAGGCCTGGACGTCCACGGAAGACAACAGTGGTGGATGATCGCAGAATCCTTTCCATGGTGAAGAACAACCCCGTCACAACATCCACTCAAGTGAAGAACACTCTCCAGAAAGTAGGTGTATCAGTATCTAAGTCTACCATAAAGAGAAGACTTCACAAGAGTAAATACAAAGGATTCACCACAAGGTACAAACCATTAATCAGCCTCAAAAATAGAAAGGCCAGAATTGACTTTGCCAAAAAACACCTGAAGAAGTCAGCCCAGTTCTGGAACAGCATTCTTTGGAGAGATGAGACTAAGATCAACCTGTACCAGAATGATAGGAAGAAGAAAGTTTGGAGAAGAATTGGAACAGCTCATGATCCAAAGCACACCACATCTTCTGTAAAACATGGTGGAGGCAGTGTGATGGCATGGGCATGCATGGCTTCCAATGGCACTGGGTCACTTGTGTTTATTGATGATGTGACAAAAGACAGAAGCAGCCGGATGAATTCTGAAGTGTATAGGGATATACTTTCTGCTCAGATTCAGCCAAATGCAGCAAAGTTGATTGGATGGCGCTTCACAGTACAGATGGACAATGATCCAAAACATACTGCAAAAGCAACCCAGGAGTTTTTTAAAGCAAAGAAGTGGAATATTCTGCAATGGCCGAGTCAATCACCAGATCTCAACCCAATCGAGCATGCATTTCACTTGCTCAAGACAAAACTTAAGGCAGAAAGACCCACAAACAAGCAACAACTAAAGACAGCAGCAGTAAAGGCCTGGCAAAGCATCACAAAGGAGGAAACCCAGCGTTTGGTGATGTCCATGGGTTCCAGACTTCAGGCAGTCATTGCCTGCAAAGGATTCTCAACAAAATATTGAAAAGTAACATTTTACTTAGGGTTATGTTTATTTGTCCAATTACTTTTGAGCCCCTGAAATGAGGAGCATTTGTATAAAAATAGCTACAATTCCTACATGTTTAATCATATACTTTTGTTCAACCCTTTGAATTAAACCTCGAAGTCTGCACTTCAATTCCGTTGTAGTTGTTTCATTTCAAATCCAATGTGGTGGCATGCAGAGCCCAGATCATGAAGATTGTGTCACTGTCCAAATATTTCTGGGCCTAACTGTATGTGTGGTCCCCAATCACTGGCTGGTCCGTAGACCACTTTGTACCGGGCCGCACAGAAAAAAACTATTAATTTATTTCTGCTTACTGACTATTGGAATCTGCTGGGTGCATTACTTTGAAAAATTACTGGATATTTTCTCTCTTCCTATGCTTGTGCCTAACTTCCTGCCTTTCTTGTCTGTCTGCTCATCTTGACACACACCTGCAGTTAGCAGTGATACTTGAATATCAAACCCACAAGCTAGCTTGCTAAAATGAGTAAACAACAGTCGTCTTTAAAGAGTTTCTGTAGAAAAGGGGAAACGGTCCAATGATGACACAGCATATGAGACCATCTCACTGTCTCAAGCTCAGGGTTCCCACTAATTTTGCATTAAGGTAAGTTTTCTTTTTAATCACACACTTTGTTTTTAATGCTGCTGTATTCCATTAATTTTAACTGATTCAGTTATTTCTGTGAAGCATGACTGATAGTAATAAGTAAAAGCAAGCAGATGTGTAAACTTGTTTTCTAACTCTGTGCAGGTTTTTTTTTTTTTTTGTGGACACCAAATTCAAATCAAAAGTAACTCAAACTGCAGCAAATAGTACAAGTTTTTATTTGTAAATGTATTCAAGTAATAGTAAAAATATCCTGCAATAAAAGAGCACCATAAAGTACAAAACCTTACCTGAGTACAGTAATTTATTTAAAATAAATAATGTATGTTTTTTTATGTTTGCTCTCTTAATGATTGATAATGGAGGAGGGTAAGTGTGAAAAACTTTTCAGGCTAACATACAGTAAAGTTCAAAACTACTATTCAAGTATAGAGTGTCAGGAAAGCCTCCATGAGGCAGAAGGACAGATCCACTTGCTGAACAAATACCAAAAGCTGTAGAGCCCATACAAAAATATACACAAGGGTAAACCCGAGGAAAACTCTCCAGAGCAGAGGTTGCTCAGAAGGAGGTAAGAGAGACAAACTTATGGTAGGTAGGAGTCAGAGGAAACATCAATACAGCCGCAGGGAAATGGAGAACAAACAGAAACTAAATAGGCAGGTAAATGAATAACAGGTGCGAGAGCTGAGCTGCAGGTGAACATGATTACAAAGCTGCTCACAGCTGGTGGTAAACAAGCTGTGAACAGCGAGTGGGGGGTGACTGGAGAGAGAGGGGCAAAAACAAAGACAGAAACCCAAACTAAACACATGAGCAGACACAAAAATAACAGCAGAAATGCAAAACTAAACAATAAACGGTGTCTGAGCTCAGAGATGACCTTAGAGCTCAGACACATGACAGAGCCCCCCTCCCAGGTAACATCTAAAGAAAAAGACCCCCACCCCCAAGAACCACACAATCTACCCAGGGAAGGTGGTGGGGGTAACAGGTCAGGAGGGAACAAAAAACAACCCAGCTTAGGACCCACACTGGAAAAAACACACAATTAACCTAATTGTGTTAATTAACCTAAGTCTAGAAGCTAGAAGGTTTGGGAGGCTGCCCAGAGTCCCAGGCCCAGTGGATGGCATGGTGCACCTGGTCTGGTGGCCTGCCAAAGTCTCAGACCAGCCGGACGGCCAGGTTGAATGAGTCAGGTGGCCTGCCAGGGAAAATTGGCAACCCAAACCAGCTGCTCAGTTTATCGGGTAGCCGACCTGAGTCTTTCAGCCACCAGCTCGGGAGAGGCAGCCTGGAAGGCGGCTCCCCCACAGGGAAACCCACAACTGGAGAGGTGAGCTGAGGAGGGGGAACCCCAACGTCGTCTGACAGTGAAGGAAAAGGATGGACCCCGATGGCATCTTGCGGGGAAGGAGGAGATGTGATGCCCTCGATGGTCCCAGGCAGGAGAGTGGTAGCACCCGCGGGGGTCCTAGTCTGGGACATTGTAGCACCCGCGGTGGCTCCATGGTGGAGCCCTGCAGGACCTGCAGTGGACCCAGGCTGTCCCAATGCTGCACCCATGGTGGCTCCGGGCTGGAGCACAGCTGCACCCTCGGTGACTCCGGACTGGAGCACAGCTGCACCCTTGGTGGCCCCTGGGCTGGGACGTGACGTCCACAGCGGGCCCGCACTGGAGCGTAGCACCCATGTCGGGTTGAGGCTGGGGCGCAGCACCCACGACGTCCCCGAATGGGACACAACACCCACGGTGAGTCGGACCGAGGAGGGACCCAGACAATGGCCTTGGGCAGAGAGAAGGCTGCACCCACGGAGGTCCCGGGCTGGGACGGAACACCCGTGACAACCTCCACAGGAGGAGCTGGAACCTGGACATCCTCTGGTGGAGAACCTGGACCTACGGAGACCTCTGGTGATGGTAGATCATCCCCAGCGACCCTGGGAGAAGGCTCAGAGAAGACACACAGACAGAAGGGATCAGGGTCGCCGGCAGTGGCGGAGCGCGGCAAGGTGAGCCCAGGTGCAGCTGGTGGCTGCACCCGGCTCTCCTCACCAAGAACCAAACAAGATCTCTCTAACACAGACATAAGAAAAACAAAGGAGATCACTTGTCTGAGCTCGAGCTCCACCGCTGTCCAGGACTCCGTCAATCCAAGCGACGATGACACCTCAGGCCAGGCCTCTAGGAGGTCTAGCTCCGGCTCCCACTCTGCTGCAGTGGCCTCCACAGCAGGCATGATGGTGTTTGCAGTCTTGATAGTCCCAGGCGAAGAGGACCACGCTGGTGGCTCGTCGCCTGGGGGTCGGCTCCATGCTGGCACAGGCTCCTCCATCGTCCAGCGGCTAGGTTCTGGGGCTGCCAGACACTCAGGGATCACAGGAGGAGACACGGAGAGGGCAAGTGAAGATTCATAAATTGCAGCAGTTGGCGAGAGCTCAGGGAACTGCAGACTCCAAGTCTTTCTACCAGGGATGAGGCAAGGCATATAACCAAATTTGGAATAGAATTAAAGGAAACTTGCCTGTTCTCCTGCCAAATGATGTTGCCTGCTGCAGCTGGCGATGTGTCACCCCTCTCCGTGGCTAAGGTGATCAGGAACCCCTCTGTGGCTTGTCAAGGAGCCACCCCTGTAGGCAATGGAACGGGCGTCGCTGGTGGAGGAATGGAGCACCTCTTGGCAGCCGGGAGAAGCACTGAGGGGATGGGCTTCGTAGCAGTTACAGAGGAAGAAGGGCGAGAGACTGCTGCAGGAATTGTCGTGCTCGGTGTTGGGGGGAGACTATCAATGGTTCGAGATTTTTCCTCCGGCGGCCCGAGGCAGGACGACGCTGGCGCTGTGGCGTTGTAGGCTGACGGCTGGTTGGAGGTGAAGCCAGCGAACCGGGAGAGGAGTTGGTATTCTGCCATGGAAAGTGTCCTTGCTTCGGCTCTGCTAGGAACGCCCCCCTCGACTGACCCGGGAATGATTCCTGGAGCGCACAGACCGTGGACAGCAAGTCTGTGTATTGTGGGTAGCTCCACAAGCCAGGATGCACTTCCAGAATCCCCACTGCTCCGTCCAAGCACTCCCAAGTCCTCTTGGGTCCCCGAGCCTCCAGTGCCTCATCCACGAAGTCCTAGATGAACACAACCGCCCATTCCCCCTCCACGCTGGGAGCCCCCGCTGCCACTCCTCCTTTGCTATGGCGAGGTCAGTGAGCCTGGAGGATAGTGAACTCCAACAGCCGGGTGAGTCAAAAATACACAAAAAAGGTGAAAAAATGCGCAATTACCACAGCTGGGTCGTATTATTTTTGGTGGCTGTATTCTGCCATGAAAGCCTCTATGAGGCGGAAGGACAGATCCACTTGCTGAACGATAATTGTGACATTTTATTAGACAACGAACCAAAATACCAAAAGCTGTAGAGCCCATACAAAAATATACACAAGGGTAAACCCGAGGATAACTCTCCAGAGCAGAGGTTGCTCAGAAGGAGGTAAGAGAGACGAACTTATGGTAAGTAGGAGTCAGAGGAAACATCAATACAGCTGCAGGGAAATAGAGAACAAACAGAACCTAAATAGGCAGGTAAATGAATAACAGGTGCGAGAGCTGAGCTGCAGGTGAACTTGATTACAAAGCTGCTCACAGCTGGCGGCAAACAGGCTGTGAACAGCGAGTGGGGGGTGACTGGAGAGAGAGGGGCAAAAACAAAGACCCAAACTAAACACATGAGCAGACACAAAAACAACAACAGAAATGCAAAACTAAACAATAAACGGTGTCTGAGCTCAGAGATGACCTTAGAGCTCAGACACATGGCATAGAGGGGATGCACTGGAACAGAATTCTTGGTAGTTACAGGCAGTTACCGTAGTTATGCAGTACTGAGTGGCAAACACATGTTTCAGCTTTAGTTTGTATACAGGAAAACATAAAAATCACACTAAAGATTTAGTCACAGCAGTACACTGAGTACCTTTTTTTTTTTACTTAAGACGTTAATATCACACTGTTTATGTCATGGTTTTTATTAGCTGACAGCTCACGTGCACGATGTAACAGCAAATGGAGAACAACCACACGAAGAGGCACGTTTGAGAATTTATTAGAGTCCAAAATAAATGCACAGCTATGGAAACAGTCACTCACCAGAGGAATCAACCTGCGGAGGGAAGACGAGAGTTGTAAGAGGAGGAACAGAGTAAGGGGAAATGGGCGAGCCAAATTGCCACTTACTTGGGTTCCAAGGGAGAACCGGCAGGGCCCCAGCGGGAAATAGATGAACCAGTAGGGTGAAAGGGAATAGCTGGTGGTGCCTGACCGGGTGGAGGTTGGAAGCCGAGGGATGGTGGAGATGTGGCAGAGGAGCTCACACAGTCCCAGAGACACACCTGCACGGTTTCAGCAACCTGAGGAAGAGAGAGGAACAAAGTTAGACGACGTGTCTAAGTTTGTCTAACAATACTTGCTTGTCCTTTAACAGGGCAGTATACCCAGACGAGCCAGCGTTGAATGCGTGGAAAGAGCCTCCTTAAGTACGCTGGCTGATGAGGGGGAGCAGGTGCGTCTTCTGCCTCAGGTGTAGTGATGAGTTGGTGAAGGTGAGATGGGACGGGAGGGGTGCGCTCTCGCTGTCCATGACAGTTTACTTGAATGTAGTGATGTCTGGGTAACAGCACACATAAGTGAAGTGAAGTGACTGGTTTTGAGCATTTAAATATTTATTTATCTATTTTTTGTCAATTAATACGGGATGGAATGATAAGATTAGCTCTCTGCAGTGCAAGCAGGCACTCTGTGTACTGTTGTGACTGAATACTGTGTCTTTTTTGTTTTACTGCATACACCCTTTCACTGCCACTCATTTTTGCCACTCAGTGTTTTGTAACTGCCATGAGTTCTGTTCTGTGACATCATGCACATACCCTCTATTGCCAGTAGTCAGTGTAGTCAATACTAAAAACTTTTTTTTAATTTTAACTGCCCCCCATCCCCTGCACGCTGGTCCACAGAAAGGTTGGGGACCACTGCTAAAAGCACTAGGAGACCTCCCCCAAGGGAGCAGTGTAGTACACTGGTGTAATTACATTACTGTATATGGGGTATACTGTAATTACACCAATGTATTATTTTGCAAACAAAGTTTGTAATAACACAAACAACCCCCCTCCGAAAAAAAAAAGTAACTGATCAGTCCTTGGGCCAGTTTCAATATGTAAAAAGAAATCAGCAAAATGATTAAATACGTTTTTGAATGATGTCGTTAACACACACAAACACAAATCGCCTCAAAAACGTAACTGACTGATCCTTGGTGTATTTCCAGTTACTCCTGAAAACAAATAACTTTTTGAGTTATACTGGACACACTTGCACAAATGAACAAATGCATCCAAATACACTGTACCTCCTTTGTGGAGGTAGCAACAAAACAGTGGCTTCTGTCTGTCTGTCTATAACGCGCAAAGACTATTGCACAGATCATTATCATGTCTGACATTCGGGGCAGGAATCACCAGAAGACCCACGATATGATATTATCCCAATATTTTTGCCGCAATACAATATTATCACAATCTTGTAATATGATGAGTATTGCAATATGATTACTACGATTTCCCATCTTGACCTCTGCCTTGCTCAACCCCCTGGCTAGATATCATGAGTCACTCCTTTGCTGTACTGACCTAATCAAACAGTGAGCATTTAGCACCATCTTATGGAATGAAAAGTCAATTGCTTTTTATTACTCTAGTACCCAAAAACAGATTATGTATTTGCAACAATTATTCATACTTTTATTTAAGTGTCGCCTGAATCGATCAATCTGAATTGATACAGTATTGTGGGCACAAAGTCTCATGATACCTACACTGCACTGACTTTTTGCCCCACCCCCATCTGACATACTTTTAAGATAAGATAAGATAAGATAAGCCTTTATTAGTCCCACAACGGGGAAATTCCAGGATTGCAACAGCACAGGGATAGCAACACTCAGAGCAACAATCAGAAGGCAAGAAAAAAAACAAGCAAGCAAGAGCAGCTAATAAACATATGTACGTATTACTATAAATATATATATATACACACACACACAGACACACAGTGCAGAGCATTGTAGCTGGATGGAATAAATATATGAATATATGAACACACAGTGCAGAGCATTGTAGCTAGATGGAATAAATATGTAAATATATAAACACCCACAGTACGGAGCATTGCAGCTAGGTGGAATAAATATGCAAGTATATAAACACACACAGTGCGGAGCAATGTAGCTAGATGGAATAATATGTAGATATATAAATATATAAACACACCCAGTGCTGAGCATTGTAGCTAGATGGAATAAATATGCAAATATATAAACACACACAGTGCAGAGCATTGTTGCTAGATGGAATGAAACAGCATAACCGTCTACTTAGTTATCCTACATGGTATGATTATGTGCCCATACATATTCTCACCCTCCATAGCGACCGGTATGTTCCTAGTTGTATGCCGGAGGGGACCATTGTGTAAGTCTATTGCATCTTTTGCATTCAAAAAACTATTAGTTTGTTACGTCTTTTTGCTATCTCTGCGAGCAGCCCTGCTTAGGTTGTACAGTCTGACAGCCGTTGGTAGGAAGGACCTACGAAACCTCTCGGTTGTGCACCTGGGATGATGTAGTCTGCTGCTAAATGAGCTCCTCAGTGCATTCAGTATGTCCTGCATAGGGTGGAACTCGGACTCCAGCAGAGATGACAGTTTAGCCACCGTCCTTCTCTCTCCTATCTCCTCCATCGGATCAAGGCGCTGCCCCAGGACAGAGCTAGCTTTCTTAATCAGTTTGTTCAGTCTCTTCCTATCGGCTGCAGTAATGCCACTGCCCCAGCAGACCACTCCAAAAGTGATGGCTGATGCCACCACCGTGTCATAGAATGACTTCAGCAGCGCCCCTTGTACACCAAAAGACCTGAGTCTCCTCAGCAGGAACAGCCTGCGCTGTCCCTTCTTGTAGAGTGCATCAGTATTGTGTGACCAGTCTAGTTTATTGTTCAGATGAATACCCAGGTACTTATAGGATGTCACCATCTCGATGTCTGTTCCCTGTATATTTACTGGTACTGTGAGGGGCTGCCCATGCCTGCGGCAGTCCACCACCAGCTCCTTAGTTTTCCTCGCGTTGATCTGGAGGCAGTTCCGATGGCACCAGTCCACGAAGTCCTGGATAAGCCCTCTGTACTCAGCTTCATCTCCATTGGAGATGAGGCCAACGATCGCAGAGTCATCAGAGAACTTCTGTAGATGGCAGTGTGTTGTGTTGTGTGAGAAGTCCGCAGTATAAAGAGTGAACAGGAAGGGAGCCAGCACCGTTCCCTGGGGGGCCCCCGTGCTACTGATGATCGTGTCGGACACACAGTCCCGGGTTCTCACAAACTGAGGCCGGTTCGTGAGGTAGTCCAGGATCCATGATGACAGGTGCTGGTCCACCCCTGCGCGCAGCAGCTTGTCCTTCAGGATCATCGGTTGGATGGTGTTGAAAGCACTGGAGAAGTCAAAGAACATGATCCTCACCATATTCCCGGGCTTCTCCAGGTGGGACAGAGAACGGTGAAGGAGGAAGATCACCGCATCCTCCACCCCAATGCCATGCTGGTAGGCGAACTGGAGTGGATCCATCGCTGGTTCCACCAGGGGGCGGAGGTGAGCAAGGAGCAGTCTCTCCAGGGTCTTCATCAAGTGGGACGTCAAGGCCACCGGTCTGTAGCTGTTCAGGTCTTTGGGGTGGGAAGTTTTTGGTACAGGTACCACACAAGATGTTTTCCACAGCTGTGGTACCCTCCCCAGTTTCAGGCTCATGTTGAAGATATACGTCACAATCCCACACAGCTGGTCTGCACAGGACTTGAGGAGCTTTGCGCTGATGCCGTCCGGTCCCGGCGCCTTCCTCGCCTTGATCTTCCTCAGCTCCGTCCTCACCTGGGTCCTGGTCAGGGTCAGGATGGGGGGCTGTGTGTTGGGAGTGGGGGGGTGTTGGTGGAGTGGGGAGTGGGCAGCAGGACTTGATTTCTTTAGAGGCAGCAGTGGTTGTTGTGCAGTCAGGGGGGAGGGCGGTTGGTCAAATCTATTGAAAAACAGATTCAGGTTGTTCGCCCACTCCCTGCCCCCTGTGGCCTGGGGGGAGGTATTCTGGAGCCCCGAGATGGTTTTGAGGTTTCTCCAGACCCCGCTGATGTCGCTCTGTTGCAGCTTGTCCTCCATCTTCTTCCTGAAGCTGTCCTTGCCTTCTCTGATCTTTCTCCTCAGCTCCCTCTGTACGGACTTCAGCATCTCCCTGTTCCCTGACCTGAAGATCCTCTTCTTCTCTCTCAGAAGTGTTTTTATCTCAGGGTTGATCCAGGGTTTGTTGTTTGAGTGACGCCGTATGGTCTTGGTGGGAACGGATTTGTCCACACAGAAGCTGAGGTAGCCCGTGAAGGTGTGAATGAGGCCATCGATGTCCTCACCATGTGGATCGCAGAGCTGCTTCCAGGCGGTGGCTTCAAAACAGCCCTTTAGGGTGTCCATTGTCTCCTCAGACCATAACTCCACAGTGTGCATGGCCGGAGGTTGTCTGTGCACTAGGGGTTTGTACACCGGCCGGAGATGAACCAAGTTGTGATCCGATCTCCCGAGTGGGGGGAGTTGTGATGAGGTGTACGCCTCCTTAGTGTTTGCGTAGAATAAATCCAGTGTTTTATTGTCTCTAGTGTGGCATGTGACATACTGGGTGAACGTGGGTAGAATGGGAGACAGTGAAACATGGTTGAAATCGCCTGAGATGAGGAGAAGAGCATCTGGGTGTTCTGTCTGCAGCCTGCTGGTTACTGAATGGATGACGTCACGTGCTGTCCCAGCGTTCGCCGTCGGATTTGCATAAACAACAATGCAGATCACGTGTGAGTGTTCTCTCGGGAGATATGTAGGCCTCATGCTAACAGCTAGCAACTCAATGTCTTTGCTGCAGTGTCGTTGTTTAACAGTGATATGTCCCGGTCTGCACCAGTTGTTGTTAACATACATTATCACTCCACCGCCCCTAGCCTTGCCACTGTCTGGTGTTCGGTCAGCTCGTATCATGTGAAAACCCTCCAGCTCAATGTTAGCATCTGCTGCTAGTTCAGTTAGCCACGTCTCAGTAAACAAAAGGAGAGAGCACTCCCGGTATGTGCTATCATAACGGGAGATAGCCGCTAGCTCATCTAACTTTCCCAGTATCGACCGTACATTTCCCATGACAACAGATGGAAGGGAGGGTCTGTACCTTATATTTTTTGTCCTCCGCCTTACTCCAGCCCGGCAGCCGCGGCGTTTTCGCCTCAGTTCTCTCGGTATGTCGAGTTTTTCCAATGGGACCGGGTGGCGGTTGAATGCTAGCAGCTGTTCTCTGCTGTATCGTATCCTGCTATAGACAGTGGCTCCGTCCACCGGCTCAGGAGACATTTAGGACGATCTGTGTGTCCGTGATATAAGTGGGGTGAAAAAAAAAGACGGATCAAAAGAGAGAGGAAGGGAAAAAGACTCGGAATCGAGCCGCTGTTGCAAAAGGCAGCCGACTCGTGTGGCGCCGAGAGAAAAAAAAAATAAAAAATAAAAAATGTGGTGCTATGTGGTGCTTCACATAGTAATTTACATAATGAATATCTGAATTATGTATCATTTTTACAATTTCTGAAACATCAGACTTTTTGTATTTTGAAGAGCTGTGCAATGCAGGGTCAACCTCTCATCTGTACATTTGTGCAACATGCACAATTTGAAAAAAAAAAACAGTTTGGAAATGTCTAATGTTGATCTTTGCATGGCACTTAATGACATGAACAAATTCTTAAAATAACACCTTAAATGCTGTGGAATCCGATGGCTAACAGATTTATTTGACATTTTAGGGTTACATCAGTGGGTGAAACATTTAACATTTTAAGTATTCCAGCTATCTAGCCTTTTTTTAAACTATGTTCTTACTTACCTAATAGTATTGAAAAGTAAAAGAGACTCCATTTGTAACAATCTGGCATTTGCTTTTCAAATTAATAAGAGCTCCACTTCTGTTTTGAGTTAGTAGATATATTTTGCTTTCTTCATTGACAGGTCTGTTTTATTGTATGTCAGAAAACTTTAGCATGAATGCTTTAGACATATCAGGTGCCTCTGCTGGCATGTTCTCACCCAACAGTGGCAACAAACTCCCCTTCTCTATTCCAACTCTCACCCCTCCACCCCACAGTCACCCCTGTCCCTGCAGCACACCCCGCCTTCCGCTCCATCTGTCGGCCAATAACCTGCTTGAGCCCACCATGCCGTTAGCACACCTGTGCCTGCCACCTCAAATAGAGGTGTTTGACGCACACAGGCGGCATGCAACCACACACACAGCCTATACTTTCATACGTACTGTACCTTTACTCTCTGCAGCCTGAAGGGTGCACCAAAGTTATCAAGACGAGGCTTTGCAGTTTGTGCACTTTTTCTTAGGAGTACAGCTGTGAAAAGGTACTTCACTGTGCCAGATGAATACTACTTTCCTTTTCACATTTCTCTCAGATACACTTTCTTCTTGGGTCATAGCCACATGAGTACAATTGGACAGCCCAAGGCCATAGCCTGACTGTGCCATTTCCTCATATGGCCAGTGCTTCCATCCACATGAGGCACACATGCCACAGGGAGTTGGCCACCTCCTTCCTCATTAGTTATGAAGTAATGGCTCTGGTCCATAGAGCCTTGCCTTCTATCCCTCTACACAACACCTGTGCCCACTGTCCAAAAACCTTCCATCGTCCCAGTCCCCGCACAAACTTATCAATGCATCTTATTTCATGTATTCCTTCCTTCTCGTTACCTGAAATAGATGTCTACTTATTACTGGGGCAGTAAGTTATACAGTTTTATAAAATATGTATTTTCATAACTTAGCACTCCGCTTATCCCACTGCATGCTATTGATCATCACCATTATTATTTTTTCCAAATATTTTAATCACTTCAATTTGGCACTAAGATTTTAACTTTGTGTCTCCAACTGCATACAGTTCACAACCCTTAAGAGATTAACTCCAGTTAATGCATCCCAACTGTGTCTTCAAGTGGCACCTCTCCAAAAGTAACTGCTTTAATCCTCCAGGTTGGGCAGGAGCATGCCGTTTGAACATCTGTCATGCAGTTCAAATGTGACTCCGGCATTTATAATGACACACACTTTGAATTGAGTCCTCTCAGTAGCTTAACTAATATGAAATGTGAATATTTACATTAGTAGCCAAAGGGAAAAATATCAAGAAACCAGATTTAAAGGTGCAGTGTGTAAACAAAAACAGGTCTCTGAGAAAAAAAAGCATATATCATTAAAAACTCTGTTTCCGTTGCTATCCAGTCACTATGATGAATTACTTGTTATGTTTTATTCCCTTAAAATAAGTCATTTATGTTGTTGCACATCCATATGCATTAGGGAAGATCCATACTTTTGCCACCATCTTATTATGGTAGCTCTGAACAGAAAACCAGCTTTGTACACCTTCAAAAAGACATCTAAAATAATGAAATATTCACCTATCATCAGTGTTGGGCAAGTTACTAAAAATAGTAACTAATTACCGTTACTAGTTACTTCTTTTCAAAAGTGACTGAGTTACTTTACCAATTACTGCATGATTAAAGTAACTAGCTACTTGGAGAAGTAACTTCCACTTTACTTTTAAATGCACACTTAAATCATCTTGCACACAAAGCAAGATAATTTAATTAATGGATTACGTTAAATGGATTAAAGGATTGCTGTCCTACTGCTATTGTTATTGTTGTTGTATTGTGTCATTTGCTTTATCATTGTTGCATTGTTTATTGTTGTTGTATTGTGTTATCTGTTCTATGTGGTGGGCATTGGCTGGCCCAGGGGCACAAGATGGAAATTAGCTTCAGCTATAATCTTGTATGCATATTTACATGTCTTATGTTCATTAATATGCACTGTCCCTTTTATAAATAAATACACTTATAAACTTACATTATGGGCTTATTAATGCCAGGCTGAAAACAGACTATTTCAGACAGAACTTTTAGAACATGTTCAGTCTGCTTTATCTTGCCTTGAGAGCTCTTATTGTGGAAAAAATCTGAAGGAAATCAACATGATATTGCCAGTAATTTCTTCATTTTGGAGTGAGAGTTGGCAACACTGCATAAAGCTGTCCATGTTTGTCTTACCTTTATGATATGGATTTGATCCGATGTGCAGTGATCCAAGGAAAGTGTCCATTATCCACAGTCCAAATGTCTGCTGTGACAGAGACATGATTCAGTCCCTCAAATTCCCTTTGGAGATCAAAATCCATTTTTGAATAATCTTTATCCAGGTAGCAAGTAAATGTGTTTTAACTTCAGTGGATCACAGTCCAGCTGTCTGATGGAAAGTGAGTATTATCACATCTTTGGCAATCAGGTTTAATTCTTGCTGTGTCACAAACTGTCCAGATGCATATCTGTGCATGAAATCCAGCTATGGCTGTTGAGACAAGAATATTTCCACTTTACATCCAGCCGTGACTGTTCAGATAGTGTAGATCCACTGTTGTTAGCATAGCTAGCCATTACTTAACCTAATGACTGCCACAGGTGCTCCGCGGCACCATAAGCCCCTAGTGGTCGAGATTTTTTTCAAGAAAATATTCAGTTCAGATTTCCAAGGCTATAACTTGAAAGTGGTAAGAGATAATGGCTTACTGTCAATTAGAAAGATGTAGAATATGATCCAAAGTTTGAAATAGGAGTAAATTTATGCATCTAATTTGTATAATGCAATGCAGCCATAACAAATTACATAACTTTCAGTCAAAAGTGGACTTTTGGATATATTTGCACAAAGGATGGTTTTGTTTTCTTGTCACCGGTTTTGTTTTGTTTTGTTTTGTTTTGTTATCCTCTCTTCAAAGTATATGAACCAGAACATTACTAGAATGTCAACAAACAAAGAAATTCGTCAGACTTACCGCTGGCCAGGCAGCTCTCGCTTTGTCCTTTTGCGGCATCCTAGTCTTTATTTTGCCTTCTGTTGGTCATTCCTACTTTCTCGTCCACATCCAGAAACTCTTATGATTATCCCACCTCAATTTCGCTTTTATTCCGCCGCAATTTATCTTATATGACGACATGAAGCCGGGGCGGCAGCAGGTGAACATCAACCATCTTCACCCACCCTCTGTTATAACAAAATGTAAACATTTACCTTCATAAGCTAAATAATCTCTTTTTAGAATCATAGTTGGCAAATTTGGGAGCAAATGGCTCCTCCATCTGCGATTGAGTACGTCCACATTTGTTTGTCTAAAAATTTCTTCTTCTCTGGTATCCGGATGCTTCTATGTCCGCCATCAGTCCTCCAAGGCAAGAGCAGTAAGTTATACGTGTCTGCCACCTTGTGATGTGGAATCCTTTGTACAACT
Source organism: Pholidichthys leucotaenia (assembly GCA_020510985.1). Classification (NCBI taxonomy): domain Eukaryota; kingdom Metazoa; phylum Chordata; class Actinopteri; order Cichliformes; family Pholidichthyidae; genus Pholidichthys; species Pholidichthys leucotaenia. Next base: position 190,137,154 of record CM035836.1, read on the forward strand.
TAAATCAACTGGGGAGTTTTTGGCCAAGTCATATAACATCACATGACAGGCGGAGCACCACGCCTGTGGCAGTAGGAGCGCTATCTGTTCCTTGACACCTTGCCACAATAAGGGTTAACACTAGCTTTGTCGGAGCTTTGTTGCTGTTCTCAGGTGCTTCTGAAGATTGTAGTAGGTCTCAACCGCACTTTAGCTTCCAACCAACTAATATGCTTTTGTCTTTAACTGCGACAAAGGAAGAATAATCTGTCTATTTCCACAAAAACAAAGTAATTTCATCTTTTCCTCCACTCAGTAGTGAAGACTCAGCTCTCTGCAACAGGTCACATCGACTGACGGATGCGTCAGCTACGATAGGGTCAATTTGTATATTCATTTATTTGCGCTAAAAATATCTATCCATATTAATAAAACGAGTAATGCATCTGATCAAATTTCAGTAACTGTAACAAATTACTGAATTTTTAAACAGCAATTTTGTTACACAGCACATTACTGTAAAAGTAGTGGCATTACAGTAATGTGTTACTTTGTAACGCATTACTCCCAACACTGCCTATCATGTAGTCACTGGAAAGAAGGCTACTGGATCCTGTCACAGATGAAGACATAGAAGATACTGTATTCGCCAATTTATACTAGAAGAATTTTGGCATCTGATGACCACAGGAGGGGAGGGTTGACTGGAGATCATCTGAGATTGTTGCCTTCTCTGCCGTAACTGCTTGATGTCAGTTGTCAGCCATTGTATAAAGATGGGATTATGGGTTAAATTAGCAACCAATTCAAGGCATGTGGCTTGGTAAATCACAGATTGCCAGTCCAACACAGAACAACCCAGTCTCTCACATCACCTACAGGAAATTTTAGACTCACCAATTAACCTAAAAACACATGTTTGGACTGTGGAAGGAAACCTGAGTACCCAGAGTAACCACATACAGGCACAGGGAGAACATGCAAACTCCGCATAGAAAGGTACTGGATACCCAAATCTTGCAGCCCTGAGAAGTTGCTAATAACAGAACCTCTCATATCCATTTCACCAGTGGTACAATTATTATGTTCAATTCAACTTTACTCATGTAGCATCTAATCACAACAAAAAGTCATCTTAATGTGCTAGATAAATAAAGCATGGATCATAAATAATTCAGAGAGAACCCCAACAATCAAACACTAGGTAACAGTGAAAAGGAAAAACTGTCTTACAGAAAGAAACCTCCAGCAAAACCAGGCTCAGGGAGGGGCAGTCATCTGTCATAACTGGTTGAGGGGTGAGGGGAGAGAAGAAGAAAAGGAAGAAGAAACATACTATTCATACAGATAACAACATATATATATATATATATATATATATATATATATATATATATATATACAGTATAACTAACAACATTTGTACAGACACAACATGTTCTCATGTGGAGCCAAAAGCTTTGATCAGCCAAGGATTACAGCATATTTTTAGACTTTTCAACTGTTTCATACTAGCTAGTCTCATGCCTAAAACTACAAGTATGTGCCATAAGGCCACAAGCCACTATACTGCATCACTTTTACAGTGCTCTCAGTCTCTCAGTGAGAAATTTGCTTGTTTCTTTTAGAGAAACAACCGTCGTTCTGCCAACTATAATATATAACAAACACAAGAACACACAAGAAACTTTATTGTCATTGAGCAACAGTATGACAGCAGATGTGCAATATATGTATGTGCTTTATGGTTCTATCTTTCAAGACAAATGTTAAGACATGAAATCACCTGCCACCTGATGGACATAAGTTCTGATACAAAGCTGAGTATAAATTGATATGATATCCACAGTCAAAAGTACAGAATAAAAATAAGTAGTTTTCTTAGGAAATTCAAGTGGCCTTATACTTGCAAAGCCTTTTCACAGCTCCCCAATATAAAGAAGGAAAAGAGGCCATAATTAGTCAGCATTAGTCATAAATGAATAATTTATTTCAATTTGAAATTCAGATCAGCCCCCATATTCCCGTGTGAAGGCCTTGACACAACAAAAAGCTTGTCAGGACAAAGATGTATGTTTAAGTAATACCACAGGAAGCCCTAGCACAGCCCCAGCGGGGAGCAATAGTACCACTCCATATCAGCACAACAGCCAAAGCCCCCTGCACTTCTTGGCAGGCTGCTTTCATTTCCAATAATCAAAGAGGAATACTTTTTGAAGAACTGGGATCATGTCATTTTCCCGGGCATCACTCTAACACAACTATAATGCAGACATTTATTTTCATACTTGCTCATTCAATCAGGATTAAGCTTTGTAAACCAAGGGGAGTTGCCTCTATAAATGGGGTGCAGAAACCTTATTCCTTACACAAACTTTTCTTCAGCGACAGTACTTGAAGATAAAGCCCCAGTGTCTACAAAATCAGAGGACTGCAAATCACTGTTTACACAAGTATAGTGAGACAGCACACAAATACTTGGATTATGCACTTTGAACATGATTACCGTGTGCAGTCGTTCCAATGTTAAGATGAGCTGCATGCATACAGAAGGGTTTGATACACACCTCTACATCTCCAGGAATTCCAATGAAAGAATCACATATCCTGCAAATATTGACAGCTTGCATTATACATTTACGCAATTATGGTAGGCATACTCTATATAACATCACCAAACCACTAAATTTGCTGCAGTGTTGAGCTATGTCAGGGATGGGTAACTGGCGGCCCATTCGCTGCAGCCCGCCAGTCTATCACCAAAAATCAAATATTTATTTATATCATCTTTGGAACCGTGGGGCGACCCGAAAAGGATTAAGCGGAAGAAGATGGATGGATGGATGGATGTTTGGAACCGCATTCTTAAATGTAATTATAGAGTCCACCAGCAGAGGGAGCTCTAATCGAAACCTAGTGCTGCTCTCTGCAAGTGATAGAGCATAGAGCAAGAGTGAGGGAGCCACTAGCAGGAGCAGCAGTGACTGTACAACGGAATGTTGTCAGGTATGTTTTGCATAGTAGACCACATTAATAGGCTGTAAACAGCACTAAATGTACAAAGTAGGCTGTTTTTAAACAAGAATAAATTGTACAGCTGTGGAGCTGTAGCATTTATTCTTGTTTGGCAGGTGAAGCACATGTCAGCAATAAAAGTTCAGAGACTGGTCGTTGTAATTGTTAGATATGCCCCCATATTAATAATAGGCAGTACAGACGTGAGGACGTAGGCACGGGTGACATCATCATGCAGTGCCTATATTAAGAGACTGTTGGCAGGAGCCATGTGTTATGTTCAAAAACTTGGAAATGACAGACGAGGATGCTGTGCTAGAACTCGAACTTTATTACACAACTGTTTAACAATACACTGCACACATTAGCATTCAGCTCCCTAAGATGCTCTGAGGATGAGTCGCTGTAGAAGAGAGACATAAGATGGCTGACTCTCTCTTATATATGTCGCTGTGATGATGTCACTAGCAGGCTGCATCACTACGCTGCACATTGTTATGAATTCCCTTCATAACACCCCCCCTCCCCCCGGAAGAACACAGAACACTTCTAATTAAGATCCTCCCCAATTAGATATGCATTAGAACTCCTGAACTAGGGTCAGTGGGTTAACTGCTGCTGGACTGAGTGGATTATTCTGCCACTTTGTCAGCCGTGCTCCTAACTAAACAGTCACTTTTTTTACAGTCTTCCATGGGGAAGGCGGTTCTACCGGAGGGATCTTGTAGTGGGCCCATGGTAGACGCACTCCTGGCGATGCTAGGCCCCTGGGACCAGGACCAATCTTCATAATGTTGGGGCCCGGGTCCCACACTACATCAGCTGACCCCTGAAAAGCCTCGCCATCTGGAGTAGCCACCTGGACACGCCGGAGTTGGTTTGCGTGCCAAACCTAACCATCCGTCAGTTGAAAGCACGCTGATCCCAGCTGCGCCACGATCCTCAGTGGTGTCCGCAGTCACGTCGGCTGTGACTTGGTCAGTCGCTGTCCCGATCTCTCGTCGGTGCGGACTCAAACCCAGTCCATAGCTTTGAGAGGCACCTTGCTTGGCCTCATGTGTCCCTCTGATCGTGATGGCATTGCGTGCTCATCTGTCTTAGAGTCTCTGTCGTGTCATAACAGTTCTGTTGTTTCTGTTGTTATCGTATTCGTCACGAACCTTTCGCCCAACTCCACCATTGTAGTTTCCGTAGTCCAAAACTGGTTGCGGGTACTGAAAGTTTCCAGTGTCTCTCCCGTGCCATTCGCTGTTGCGGAATTTTCACCTGTCGGCTGATGCTGTGCATGGGTACTGAAGCAGTCCGGTTTTTCTTCTCCCTCGTCTTATGTTTTTGTTGGTGTTGTTGTTGTTGTTGTTGTTGTTGTTGTTGCACCATGCCGTAGATAGTGTCTGTGCCCGGTTGTTGTGACCCAAGATCCTCTGTGTGCACGGGCTCCCTCTCCTGCAATTTCGCAGCGGCTTCCGTAATCTCCGGCTGGGCGAGGATCTGAGGCGAGTCCACCCGCTGCCCCCCCACCCCTCCTGGCAGCTCTCCTCCTGTGCACACAGGACAGCTGGTTTGGTGTTGCTGTCGCCCTTTATACTTTCGTCCCACACCATGTCATCATCGTAACTATCCGTCATGTCCCAGTTGCCATAACCAGACCCTGTGAACCCTGTGCTGTCATGGATAGTGAAGCCCAGTCTGTAGAAGAGATCACAACTCATAATGTTGTTGCCGTGCACAGACACTTGGAACTAGAAGTCATAAACAATCTTCGACTTGTAGTAGACTGTTAGCTCGACTGTCCCTACATTACTGAGTCTGTGACCTTCGTATCTGTACAGCTCCACTGGGTTCTTTCTTATTTGATGGTTGGGGAAAAATTTCTTCACCATGGCCCAGTTCAGCATTGACCTAACCACCACAGTGTCAAGCAGCAGTGGTATAGCCATGCCATCTAATTCAACCGTGCTGTATGCAAAAGCATTAATTTCACGGTTTACCGCGTGGATGGTGGTCATTGGCGGGCAGTTTTTCTTACTTGGTGGGGCCCACAGTGTTGGCGACAGGCACACTTTGGCAAAATGATTGTAGCATCCACACTTGTTGCGACACTGTCCTCTTGCCGGGCAGACATGTGCACTCTCATGGTGTGTCATGGAACCACAGTTACTAGATGCGGGGCCTCTCGGAGCAGTCCTCCAGTTGATGGCGTTTGCCTTGTACTCGTCTACCGTGTCTTCATACTCCTCCATGCCCACCGCACTGGCTAACATCAGCTGTCTAAGCTGCCTCTGCTGTTGGTGCACACCTAGCTCTGATGCTAACCTATCTGCTGACTCAAGCTGGAATGCTAGGTCTATCATGCTAGCTAGCCATTAGCATCTTAGCCCTTAGCCTTGGGTTACTCGTGTGCTCAACCAACTGGTCCCGCACCATCTCGTCCTCCAGCAGTCCAAAGCGGCACATTCTAGCCAGATGTCTTAAAGTAGAACTGAACTGAACGGCATTGAACGGCACTGGGTGATAGTACATACAATTATAAAGATAATTTATCATTGGCACCCCCTCCACAAATCCTGGAATCTTGGAGAAAATCGCGATTTTGAATTTCCTGCCCTGAAAAATCAGACAAATCCGCCGATTAACCGGAAGTGCAGCCGGAGTTCCGCGTGACGTCACGAGTGTGACACAGTCCTCCATGTTTACCATTGCGAGCACGTCGACACTGGTTGTTTTTGGTGCATTTTGTCGTGATAGTCGACTACAAAACACTTCCAACACCTGGGAAGATCTGTTCAGTGGCCAAGAAAAGCTGTCATGGCGACGAAAGAAAAGAAAGGGGGAGGAAAAGCGACCGGGAAGCGATGCGTTTCTAGATATACAGTGATCCCTCACTTATCGCGTTTAATGGGGACCAGAACCGACCGCGAAAAGTGAAAAACCGTGAAGTAGCGTCACCCTCCCCCCCCCAAGGGCGTCACAAGCACTATTTTGCACAAAAAGGCACAAGAGAACAGTGAAAAGTGCCACTAAGCAACACGAGCGATAAAGAAGCTGGGTAAAACGTCTCGGCCAATCAGCTTGCGAGGTAAAACGTCTCGGCCAATCAGCTTGCGAGATTCCCGAGCAGTGAAGAGGTGGGCAGAGAGGAGTGGAGCGGTGGTCAGAGAGGTGGATTTTGAGTTGTGCGGGCTCTCCGTGTTGATACCTGATGTTCTAATGTAGTAGACTACATTAGAACATTAGACCACATTAGCCCGTGTTGATACCTGATGTTCTAATGTATCAGGTATCAACACGGAGAGCCCGCACATCTCAAAATCCATCTCTCTGACCACCGCTCCACTCCTCTCCGCCCACCTCTTCACCGCTCGGGAATCTCGCAAGCTGATTGGCCGAGATGTTTTACCCAGCTTCTCTCCCTGCAGAGCGCACATACCCAGCGAAGGAAGACCGCATTCATTGTTCTTTATCGCTCGTGTTGCTTAGTGGCACTTTTCGCTGTTCTCTTGTGCCTTTTTGTGCAAAATAGTGCTTGTGACGCCCTTGGGGGGGGGGGGTGACGCTACTTCGCTGTTTTTCACTTTTCGCGGTCGGTTCTGATCCCCATTAAACGCGATAAGTGAGGGATCACTGTATTGTAATACATAGCCCAATTTTTTGAATGAATGAATGAATTTATTTATTTCGGATAGTACAGTACAGGTTGAAAGAAACTGAATGATATAACAACAAGGTCAAATTGAACAATGACTCATCTGATTATACAATTCAATCAGAATCAGAATCAGAATAAGTTTATTGCCAAGCACATTTACAAGTAAATAACAGGTAAATATACAAGGAATTTGACTTGACACTGAAAACGTCATACATGACATTCTCAATGACGCGGCGAGCCGTGGAGGTGCCTGTCAGCAGGAGGGGAACAGTAGGCAGTGGGTGGAAGGGGGAGGGGTGGACACAGTAGGAGAGAGAAAAAAGCATTGTTTATCAGAATAAAGTTCATATATGACCGATATTATGATTACAAGAAAAAAACTCTCAATGCACAAATAGCAGACAATAGAATCCACACAATGACACAAAGAGAGCAGTGAGTGAATGTCTTCATCAGTCAGTATAAATGGATCAGTATGTGTGAGTTGGGTGCAATCAGTGGCAAATCAGTTAGGTGGACAACAATAGTCTCTTCCTCAGCAGATGTTATGACTACAGTCTGAAGCAAAGGCACGTGTCCTTGAGCACGGCAGATGGAATAGTTGAGCCAGACAGCTGTCCTTGAGAGTCACATGCTGCCCGCCAATGTTATGAAAAAACAATTATACTGTTGATTATCAGGAGGACTGAGTGCTGAGGGGTGCCGAAAAAAACAGGTCGAATAGCACTGACTTCAGAGAAAAAACTTTCTATTCTCTTACGGATTCAGTGCTCCAATTCCAATTCCATCATGGCCAGGCATTGAAATCGATTCGTGAACAGCTCTCAGCGTGATCGTGATGTAATCCATTTTCCTGTACAGTTCTCCATTATCCGCTGTCAGAGTCCTGCCCAGTTGGTCAATTTGATGAGTGAGCTTCGCCGGGTCCGCTTTTTGATAAGCTCTGTCCATCTTCTTCAATTTGCGGTGCACCAGAACAATCCCAAAGCCAATCAGTAGAATTCCGATGACCATTGCTCTGAAAAGATATAAATCTTCAATATCTTCAATAGAAAGATCACACAGGCACAAGAGTTTCCAATTGCTTGTGTCCTTTAAATAACCCGCAGCAGCAGTTCCTGCAGGACAGATAGGCTCCCCCGGGCCCGATTTCCTCGTTGAAAAAACAGTGTCAATTGCGTTCAAAGCCCAGCTTATTAAATCCATAATTTCGTTAGATAAATCAGCAGTAAATACACGCAGACACAGACGATAGCAAGCTGGGATCCAGTCAGTTAGGGAGGGAGAGAGAGATAGGGAGCCGGAGCGGGGAAGAAAAGCGTCTGCTCTCTTTGGAGGGCGGAAGTGAAGAATTCAACGTAAGTTATCCGAAATGGGTGATGGCTGAAGCCGCAGCTTATATTACCCACCCATATTCCATCCAAGAATTCAAAAGAGAAAACAGGCAAGAGCGATTACAATTCAAAACAAAACTAAGACAAAATATGACAGAGAAAAAAGAAAACTAAGCTACAACACAACACAGGCTGGATATGTTAGAACTCGCCGCTCATTAGCGGCGCCAGCGGCGCGCACACTTGCGCCTCGTCAGCAGCGTGGGATATAAGCCACTCTGCCCTGGGCTTCGGCATGAAGCCGTCTGATTCCTTCAGCCCTCTTGCTGCAGAGGAACCCCCTCATCTCCCAGCAAGATCTACAGCGTAAGCATACCTACCTTTGCCTTTCCAGTCTCTCCCCTGTGCACAGGTGGATTCGCCTCTGCATCGCCGTCTGCCAGCTGCTGTCACAGGTGCATCAGGTCTCTGTCTCCGGGGCTCGCCTTTGTGCACGCCTGCCACCTGCCACACTCCTGCATCCTCCTCTGTCTCGTCACCGATCCTGAATGCCTCTTCACTCTGAAAACTCTGGTTTTCTTGACTGCTGGAACTGCTGGAACTGCTATCATCTGCCATTGTTGTTTTGTTTAGGGATCACACTCGTGACGTCATGCAGCGTCGTCTGCACTACTTCCGGTTTGTTTGGCACTGCCAGCCAGAGGCAAAAGTTTATCGGCTTATAGCTTGGCCATCGCACGGCCTAAAAATTTCTTTTATGTGTTGAAAAATACAATAGGTAATAAGGAATTAATCTGCTATTCTACTTTTTGCGCCAAAAGGTGGGTTCAGTTCTACTTTAAGTCAACGCCGAATTACTGGGTGGACTCACCAATTCCCTGTCACCTCTGGCGGAATCGAATATGTCATGCTAGCACGTTGTCACAGATGCATATAAGGCGATACCCCGCCCCCACCTCGGCCTTTCTGACCACACATCCGTGATGCTGGTGCCTGTCTACAAACCTTTATTGAAGCACAGCAGGCTGGCAGTGAAACAAATCAGGATTTGGCCAGAGAGTGCAACCTCTGCACTGAAAGACTGTTTTCTGCACACAGACTGGGAGGTTTTCAAAACAGCAGCCTCCCAGGAAGACAAGACAGATGTGGAGGAGTATGCTGAAACGGTCACCAGCTACATTGCGTAGTGCACAGAGGATGTCACTACAGTGAAGCCATCACTATGCGGGGTAACCATAAGCCCTGGATGACTGCAGAGGTGCGCTCGCTGCTTACAGCCAGAGATGCAGCCTTCAGAGCGGAGGACAGGATCGCTCTCCGCTCAGCCAGGTCTGCGCTCTCAAAGGGAATTAAGGCAGCGAAGCGCGCCTATGTGGAGAAAATCCAGGGACACCTCTGTGACACTAGGAACACCAAGCAGATGTGGCAGGGAGTTCGGACACTGACGGGCTATAAGTCTAGGCAGGGGGTCGATGATGACAACGCTTTGCTTCCAGACAGGCTCAACGACTTCTTTGCACATTTTGAAGCATCTAACCCGACAACCAGAGGGAGGGCTGGCCCACCCCCACCATCGGTCGGACCAGCTTTTACCATCAACACAGCGGACACACGGAGGACCCTAACCAGAGTCAACCCACGTAAAGCTGCAGGTCCGGACAACATCCCGGGACGTGTACTCCGAGACTGCACGAGCAAGTTGGCGGATGTCCTGACTGACATTTATAACATCTTCCTGAGTCAGGCCATTGTTCCCAGATGCTTCAAGACCTCTATCTTTGTACCGGTGGCAAAGAAACCAGTTGTGTCCTGTTTGAATGACTATCGTCCAATTGCACTGACAACAACTGTGATGAAGTGTTTTGAACGGCTTGTCAAACCACACATTGCAGCCTGCCTCCCTGCATCACACGACCCACTCCAGTTTGTATATCATTCAAACCGCTCCACGGAGGATGCTATAGTCACCACCCTACACTCTGTCATCACCCACCTGGACCAGAAAGACACCTATGCCAGACTCCTGTACATTGATTTCAGTTCAGCATTCAACACCATTATTCCCCAGAGACTGATGGAGAAATTACTCCTTCTTGGTCTGAACACCGCCACATGTCTCTGGATCCTGGATTTCCTGACTGAGAGACCTCAGTCTGTCCGGGTTGGAAACAACATCTCCAACTCTGTCACGCTCAGCACCGGATCCCCTCAAGGCTGCGTACTCAGTCCACTGTTGTTTACACTTCTAACACATGACTGTGTATTCAGACACGAGGGGAACCAGATTATTAAGTTTGCAGACGACACCAGGGTGGTGGGACTTATTCAGAGGGATGAGGAATCAATGTACAGGGAAGAAGTGAGAGACCTGGAGGGCTGGTGCAGGGAGAACAATCTGGTGCTCAACGTGGACAAAACGAAGGAGATGATTATCGACTTCCGGCGGTCACAGCCTGAACACGTCCCCCTCAGCATCGGCGGCCATTTAGTGGAGAGAGTGGAGAACATCAAGTTCCTCGGAGTGCAGATCTCGCAGGACCTGACCTGGAGCAAGAATTCCTTGGGGATCAGGAAGCAGGCTCAGCAGAGACTGCACTTCTTGAGGAAACTCAAACAGGCCTCTCTCCCCATCTGCATCCTCAGGACCTTCTACAGAGGTGTGGTGGAGAGTGTTCTGACGTACTGCATTGCTACATGGTACTCCAGCTGCAGTATGTCAGACAAAAAAGCCCTGCAGAGGATAGTCAAGGGAGCTGAGAGGGTAATTGGAGTCTCCCTCCCCTCTGTCCAAGAACTTTTTCAGAACCGTTGTAGGAGCAGGGCACTGAACATTGTCAAGGACCGTTCTCACCCTCTGCATAAACACTTTGAACTTCTGCCATCTGGTAAACGATTCCGGAGCATCAGAGGCAGAACCACCAGACTGATCAACAGCTTCCTTCCACAAGCTGTCAGGATGCTGAACAGTTGATCCGGAATCTCTCATACACACTACTGCACCACGGACATTATGTATATTATTTGTATATTATAGTTAGTTAGTTTTTCCCCAAGTATGTCTCAGGGATGTGTGAATAGATGGGGGGTGGGGGTGGGGGGGTGAAGATATGTGTGAGTGTGTCTTATATCATGCTGCTTCTATTTATATGGATGCCGAGAGAAACGCAATTTTATCTTGCCTGCCCTACAGTTGTATGTACAGCAATATGACAATAAAGTTTGATTTGATTTGATTTGTCCGGTGTAACAAAGTGGCTAACAAGTAGCTCCACAGCATCCACACACAAGTCCATCGGACCAAGTGTGTGAAAAATCCTATGACCTTCTATGCCCAGATTGTGGACAAGCAGTGCCCGCTTCCTTCCTTTATCCAACTTTCCCAGTTCCAATGCTGCAACATAGGTCTCTGTCCAGCCATCGTGGCCACGGGACGTTCGGTTCGCCTGGGGACTCAAGAAAAGGCCTCAGCGGTCTTAGGCACGCTTCCATGGTTTGTGAATTCGCATTCCCAAATGTTATGTCCACAAACCTGGGAATGATGATGGATGAGGATGCTGTGCTAGAACTCGAACTTTATTAGATAGATAGATAGATTAGTTTATTTGACAGGGACAGTGCAATAAACATAGACAATTAATCAGTGACAATCAATTTGATGTGTTGCACATAGAGTGTATAGCTATTAGCTAATTTGCAACTCTTGTCCCTGGATGGGCTTTAGAAAAGAGAATCAAGTAAAAAAAGAAAAAGAAAATACACAATAACCACATACATCAATGCAAAAAGATTATAAATATTATAAATATTATAAATACACAAATATAACAACCTGATTCACATTTGCCTATTTCAGGCCTCCCTCCCTTCGTCACTCATTATAAACAAACACATTCATTCCTTCCCTTCATTCACTCTCACTTTGCAGACAATCAGTTCATACATGAGTACATTCTTGTTTATTTTTCAGCCAGTTTTTAACCTTTTTAGTGAATGTTTTAAAGTCCGTTATTATTTTAATTACATTTGGCATTGTGTTCCAGATGTGACTGCCCTTTATAGAGAAAGCTGTTTGTCCAAATGTGGTTCTGCGGTGGAATATTTTACAGTTATTGTTAACAGAACTCCTGGTGGCTCTGCTGCTGTCCTGTCTTTGGACGAAACCAGCAAGTGGCTCGGGTGCTGATTTATGGAAACATTTGAACGTTAATTTCAGAAAACAGAGGTCAATGAAACTCTCAAAACTCAATAGGTTGTATTTTTTTAAAACATTACAGTGATGCCACCTAATGGGCTTTTGGTCCAAGATTTTTAGGGTTTGATTATATAATGAACCTATATGTCTTATTGTGGAAGGGGCTGCTTGAGCCCAGACTGTCAAACAGTATGATATATGAGAAAAAACCATAGAATGCATATACAGTACAGCTGCTTCGTAAGGTATGTAATATCTAATTAATTTAAAGCAGTTCAGATTTTTTTTTACTGTTTTTGAAATTTTCTTTATATGAAGATTAAATTTGAGTTGAGGATCTAGTACAATGCCAAGGTATTTGAATTCTGTAGCTAAACTGATGTCATGATCATGTATATTAACTTTAAAACGTTGCAGGTTACATTTTTTGATTGAAAAGCACATTGAGACTGTTTTCTGAAGGTTCAGCAATAGATGGTTCTGGAGGAGCCACTCTTGGACATCAACCATACTTGTAGACAGTACATCTGCAGCCTGTGCTGGAGTCTTGGCAGCTGTGTAAATAACTGCATCATCTGCATAAAGTTGGCATGTTGCAGCTGAGCAGTGTAACGGCAAGTCATTAATAAAAATGCTGAAAAGTAAAGGACCAAGAATGGACCCTTGTGGGATACCCAACTACTATTACACAACTGTTTAACAATACACTGCACACATTAGCATACAGTTCTTTGAGATGCTCTGAGGATGAGTCGCCGTAGAAGAGAGACCATAAGATGGCTGACTCTTCCTTATATATGTTGGCGTGATGACATCTCCAGCCGGCTGCGTCATCACGCCGCACATTGTAATGAATTCCCTTCATAACACCGTGGTCTTTGGTGCTTCACTTCTGTCACAGCAAGAGCTTACGTTAGTTGTGTGTGGATATATATATATATATATATATATATATATATATATATATATATATATATATATATATATATATATATATATGTGGGATAGGCTGATACAGTCTCAGTTGGAGCAGGTACCGGAGCCGCCACTAGAACCCCTTTCCGCGGCCATGTGGGACCCGGAGCTGGTCCCCGTGCAGCACAAGCATTCTCAAGCTGCAGCCTCACTGCAGGAGAGAGAGTGTGACTTTGAAGACGTGGGTGCAGCCGGAGAACACAGTACAGAGAGCAAATGCAGTACAGAGAGAGAACACAGCATGGTGAGAGAACACAAACTGGACTCAACTTGGATCCTCGCCCAGCATGAGCTTCAAGCAGCCGCCGTGGAACCGCAGGAGGGGGAGTTCGTGGAGAAAGGGGACCCCAGTGACCAAGAACAGCCTGGCGCACATCTCGTCACCGACAACAGTGACACATTACAGCAACCTCAACCAGCACCAGGTGAGAGAGAGAAAAAGCCGAACTCATCCTGCATCCTCACCGAGTATCAGCCTCAGGGAGCTGCCACAGCAAAGCAGGATGGAGAGTTCGTGGCCCAGCACGACCCAGCAGAGCAATGCCGACCAAGGGCATGTCCTGCTGCTGGCGTGGATTGCATGCCACCACAACAGCAATCAGTATCAGAGACAAGAGAGCAGCAATGCCGAGTGCAACTGAACCGATCGCTGCGCGCACTACTTTATTGGGTTCGGGTGCAATGAGCCGAACGCTTGGACCCACAGATGGTCCTGTCATTGCGGATGAGAATCGCTGCACAAAAAAGGCCAGCCGCCATCCAGATAGCTGACAGTTCGAGATGGCACACCAGCCATTTGTGAAAAGTAGGAGCAGCTGCCTCAGATCAAGACACAGCACTGGAGCTGATCCAGCTGGTTTGGGACCCGGGCTGGGACGTTGCTGACAAGCGAGCCACGATTCCAGCGAGATGGCACCAAGGTCCGCTGCAGTGGGCACCTCCAGTGGTGCGCCCACCAAGGGCTCGACTGAGGCTCATGAAGGTGAACTGTAAGCAGAGACTGTTTTCTGATATGTTTAAAAAGAGTACGGTTGCTTCAGCAGTGGCAGAATAGCCTACCCTGTTGTGCAGGGTTAACCAGCAGTCTACCCGGTGGCCCAGGTTCTATTCCTCTGCCTGTTGCAATGTAAAAAACAAACAAACAAATAAATAAAGGGAAAGCTTTGCATGCTGTTTTCAGCTTCTCTGGGCGGGGGGGGGGGGGTAAATGTTAGCTATGCCCCCATATTAATGATAGTCAGCACCAACGTGAGGACGCAGGCACGGGTGACGTCATCACGCCGTGGCTATATTAAGAGACTGTTGGCGAGAGCTGTGGTCTTTGGCGCGCCACCTCTGTCACTGCAAGAGCCTATTGTGGTTACAGTGGTGTAAAAAAGTGTTTGCCCCTTTCCTGATTTCTCATTTTTTTTGTATGCTTGTCACACTTAAATGTTTCAGATCAGTAAACAAATTTAAATATTAGACAAAGATAACACAAGCAAACACAAAATGCAGTTTTTAAATGAAGGTGTTTATTATTAAGGGAAAAAAATCCAAACCTACATGGCCATGTGTGAAAAAGTGATCCCCCCCCCCATGTTAAAACATAAATTAGTTAGTTAGTTAGTTAATCCCTTCACACCTTAAAACATAAATTAACTGTTGTTTATCACATTTTTGGAATGCTGAGTTCAACTTCTGTAGCCACACCCAGGCCTGATTACTGCCACACCTGTTCTCAATCAAGAAATCACTTAAATAGGACCTGCCTGACAAAGTCATCATCATCATCATCATCATGCAGTCGGTCGACAAAACTATGACTGTTCTTGGTTTAGGCACAGCCTTAAAGAGCTTCCTCCAAAGTGGTTGGTCATTTACGGTAATTTGCCATTGATTTGTATCTATGTCTTTTCATATCTTGTTCCTTTTGGTGGTGTCTTTGTACCTGTCTTGGTCTGCCCTGGTTTCTTTTTCCATTGCAAAGTAGAGAGCAAAATAGTTGCCTGGGGAGTCTGGACTTGTCCATCCTGTGAACATATCCTGACCATTGCAGATTCCTGTCTATTAGGATATCCATCATGGAAGGCAAACCAGCTTGTCGCAGAATCTCTTTATTTCTGACTTTGTCAATCAAGGTAAGGTTCATGATTTGTCGCAGCTGTCTCATCATGTGTACATGAAGTCGATCGATCTTAGTTATGTTAACTGTCCATGACTCAGCTCCATATAATAAAGTTGGAAACACGATAGCCCGGTACACTTTACATTTCACCCTGATAGACATGTGTCTGTTATTCCATAGCCGGCCTTGCAATCTTCCAAAAGCTGTGCTGGCTCTACCCATTCTATAAATGATTTCCTGGTCGTCTAGCATTGTCAGCTATAGTGCTTCCTAAATATCTGAAGTCTTTTGACTGCACCAATCCTTCTCGGTTGATGATAATCATTTCTGGTTCATATGCAGGTAGAGTCTTGATAGGCTGGTAGAGACACTTTGTTTTCTTCAGACTGAACTGTGCAGCAGCCTGGGCGAAGTGGTCTACTAAAATCTGCATGTCTTCACAGCTGTGAGCTACCAGTACACTGTCATCTGTAAACATCTCATGAACTAGGATCTTAATTGTTCGAGTCTTAGCTTTGAAGTGGGCTACACTGTATAAATCTGCATCATGACGAGTTTGGATCTCGATGCCCTGTTTCACTCCTTCAAAGGCAATCTGTAGTATTGCAGAGAGATACAGTGAAAATAATGTGGGTGCCAGCACACAGCCTTGCTTTACTCCATTGGTGACTTTAAACTCCTTTGAGGTATTGTGTCCTTGTGCCACAGAAGCCATCATACCATCAAGTAACAATTTTATCACACTGATGAATTTTCTGGGGCATCCATGTTTCTCTAATACTTTCCAAAGTCCTTCTCGAGGTACCATGTTGACTGCTTTGGTGAAGTCAATGAAAACTGCATATAGGGGCATATTCTGTTCAATGCATTTCTCCTGTACTTGACGCAGACAAAAAATAATATTCACTGATATCAACTGTGCTTTGGCCACTACAGAATCCACAATGGATTTCAGGTAAAACTTTTGGACAGATGTGTTTGTTCAGTCGGTTGAGCATAATACGTGCCAGCATCTTGCCAGCTATTGATAGCAGAGAAATACCCCTGTAGTTTGTGCAGTCCATCCTACATCCCTTCCTGAAGATGGGCACAATGCTGGCTGGCATCCTTCCAATCCTGAGGGACACTTTCATTCTCCCATACTTGAAGTATTATGCTTTATAGGCTCCTGTGAAGCTTTAGTCCTCCATACTTCCAAACCTCTGCTGGAACTCCACATTTACCAGGTGCTTTTCCTTCCTTCATGATGTACATGGCATCTACAAACTCCCCGAAAGGTGGTAGTGTGTCAAACAAAGAGACTATAGCTTGATGAGTAATTTTCTCTAAAGCTGTGTTCTCCAACACCCCAGGAATGTTTAGCAAGGTGTCAAAGTGGTCCGCAAATTGATCAATAATCTCTGACTTTTTCTGCAGTGCTGTTTCACCATCCAGGGTAGTTAGTTTTATGGTACCTCTCTTCTGGGGTCCATAGACCTCTTTCAGTCCTGAGTAGAAAGCTTTCATGTCATTTTTGTCAGCATGTCTGTGTAGGTCTTCTTCCTTTTTTTCCCACCAATCTGATTTTAGCTGTTGGGTGTATTTCTGCAACTTTTGCCTTGCTTCAACCAACTTCCTTCAATTTGATCTTGTGTTGAGTTGAAGCTGCTTGACTTTGGTCTTGTTGCATTCTTCTAGAAGGGTCTGTAGTTGTGTGTCATCTTCATCAAACCAGTCCTGATGTTTTCTTTTTGGCTTTTCTAATACCCTCAGTGCAGTCTCATATGTTGTAGACTTCAGGTTGTTCCACTCTTCATCCAGATTTCTTACATCCACTTTCTCCCAGCCCTCCAGTGCCTTATTGAGCTGTTCCTCAAGCTCAAGATTAACATTATCCTTCAGTTTCCTTACATTCAGCTTGTTCTTAGGTTTTCCTTTGTTTTCCTTAAAACTCTTCCTGATTGTGAAGGCCATTTTAGATCTGATCATAAGGTGGTCAGTTGAACAGTCTGTTCCTCTCATCACTCTTGTGTTCAAGGTATCATTTTTGTCATTCTGATGGGTGATAGCATAGTCAAGGATGTGCCAGTGCTTGGAGTGAGGGTGAATCCACATGGTCTTGTACTGATCTTTGTGCTTGAAGAGTGTGTTTGTGAAAACTAATCTGACCTTTGACCAGAGAGCAAGGAGAAGCTCACCATTTGAATTACAGTTGCCTAATCCATGTTTTCCAAGCACACTAGGCCATTTGCCAGCATCTTTCCCAACCCTTGTATTCTTGTCTCCAGCTATAATAAATTTATCCTTGTTTGGTACTTTGCAAAGAACCACTATCAGCCTAGCATAGAAATCCTCCTTCACCTCTTGTGGATTTGTCATAGTGGGTGCATATACACTGATGATAGTTACATAGACATTCTTTTGTAGCAGAAGTCTCATGGTCATTATCCTATCATTTATTGGTGTTGGATCCTCTTCCAGCTGTAGAGCGACTGAGTTTCCTACAGCAAAGCCAACTCCAGCTTCTCGATGCTTCTCTTCCATCTTCCCACTCAAAAAGAATGTACAGCCACTGTCCTTCATGCTATCATAACCATCAAGCCGTGTTTCACAAAGAGCAGCAATGTTGATGTTGTAGCTATCGAATTCCCTTGCAACGAGAGCTGTCTGACATTTAGATTTATATGAGCTTTGTTGATCCAATAGTGTTCTGATGTTTCATTCAGCAAAATTTAGGGTCTTCCTCTTGCATCCTAACTTACTTTTCACTGGCCATTGGAGCGGGAGTGAACCAGCGCAGACCTTGTTTGACCGGGCAACGTGTGAGCCAGGATGAGTTTCTTTTTCCTTTGCCATTTAAACCATAGAACTACTAGCAAAACTGGATAAGTGATACTAGCTTCTGCCTTTGACCAGAATCACTCTCTCCGTATAACATTGATGTGATCAGCGAGCAAGGACAGGCCGAGACAAACTGGCATCAATGTCATACTGCAGCGGCTGGCCGGTAGATAAGCCTGTCAATCTCCGGTCTTCGGTGGTGCAACAGGCCACCAACTGGGAGTGGTCCACCATAGACCTTGTAACAGATATTTTATTTTGTTCTGCAAGGATGCCCAGTTTCACCCTCCACACCAGACCAGTTGGTAGGGTTGCCAGTTTAGTCGCCGGCAGCTCAACCCATGTTACAGGTTGTGCCGGTTTTCATGGTTGTCCGGTAGCAGGTAGGACAGAGCCTACCTGACCTGACCTGACAAAGTGAAGTAGATAAAAAGATCCTCAAAAGCTAAACATCATGCTGCCATCCAAGGAAATTCAAGAACAAATGAGAAACAAAGTGATTGAGATCTCTCAGTCTGGAGAAGGATATAAAGCCATTTCTAAAGCTTTGGGATTCCAGTGAACCACAGTGAGAGCCATTATCCACAAATGGTGAAACCATGGAACAGTGATGAACCTTCCCAGGAGTGGCCAGCCGACCAAAATTACCCCAAGAGCATAGTGACGACTCATCCAAGAGGTCACAAAAAACTCCACAACATCATCCAAAGAACTGCAGGCC
This sequence comes from Pholidichthys leucotaenia, assembly GCA_020510985.1. NCBI lineage: Eukaryota > Metazoa > Chordata > Actinopteri > Cichliformes > Pholidichthyidae > Pholidichthys > Pholidichthys leucotaenia. The sequence continues at coordinate 190,155,946 of CM035836.1, forward strand.
TCACTTGCCTCAGTTAAGGTCAGTGTTCATGACTCCACCATAAGAAAGAGACTGGGCAAAAATGAGCCTGCGTGGCAGAGCTCCAAGACGAAAACCACTGCTGAGCAAAAAGAACATAAAGGCTGGTCTTAGTTTTGCGAGAAAACATCTTGATGATCCCCAAGACTTTTGGGAAAATACTCTGTGGACTGATGAGACAAAAGTGGAATGTTTGGAAGGTGTGTGTCCCATTTTATCTGGTGTAAAAGTAGCACAGCATTTCAGAAAAGGAACATCATACCAACAGTAAATATGGTGGTGGCAGTCTAATGGTCTGGTGCGGTTTTGCTGCTTCAGGACCTGGAAGACTTGCTGTGGTAAACGGAACCATGAATTCTGCTGTCTACCAAAAAATTCTGAAGGAGAATGTCCAGCCATCTGTTCGTGACCTTAAGCTGAAGCGCACTTGGATTCTGCAGCAGGACAATGATCCAAAACATACCAGCAAGTCCACCACTGAATAGTTTTAGAAAAACAAAATGAAGACTTTGGAGTGGCCTAGTCAAAGTGCTGACCTGTGTAGCATCAGCTTCTCCTCAGGATAATTCAGGAAATCACTCTTCTTCATCTTAAAGAAACTCTCACTCAAGGTCTGGTCAAGAATTGCTGTGTGTCTTCATCATCAGGACCCCAGTGTAAACAATTTCCCTTTTGTAGAGAAACCTGATAAGGGCTTGCCTTTAAAGGCTTAAGTGGACTATAAAACCCCAACTAGACAGTTCACGCTGATAGCATCCATTCGTACCAGGAACTGATACTCTTAAAAAGTTATAAACTCCTTAAGCTGACAGATACACTACCGTTCAAAAGTTTGGGGTCACTTAGAAATTTCCTTATTTTTGAAAGAAAAGCACTTTTTTTCAATGAAGATAACTGTAAACTAGTCAGAAATACACTCTATACATTGCTAATGTGGTAAATGACTATTCTAGCTGCAAATGTCTGGTTTTTGGTGCAATATCTACATAGGTGTATAGAGGCCCATTTCCAGCAACTATCACTCCAGTGTTCTAATGGCACAATGTGTTTGCTCATTGCATCAGAAGGCTAATGGATGATTAGAAAACCCTTGTGCAATCATGTTAGGTCTGCAATGCTGTAATTGCTGCAAATGGAGGATTCTTTGACGAAAGCAAAGTTTGAAGGAAAAAATTATTATTTCAAATACAAATCATTATTTCTAACCTTGTCAATGTCTTGACTATATTTTCTATTCATTTTACAACTCATGGTGGTAAATAAGTGTGACTTTTCATGGAAAACACAAAATAATTGTCTGGGTGACCCCAAACTTTTGAACGGTAGTGTATATGGTTGCCTCCTTCTTTTGGAGATATAGCAGAAATCTCTAGGCTGCCCCTGTTCACATTCCAAGACCTAAAAATAATCTACAGCTCAATAGTACCTCCTAGTGGACATCTATGGAATATGTTTTATTACTTGTGCAACCTGGAACTTTGCTATTTCTGACTGAATAACACTTTTTATAGTCTACATCACACAGGATAACTCTGGACACTGAAGATAATCGCCCCTTTTTGATGGAGAATAATGGTTTGCAATAATTCATTAATCCTTGATTTAAATATGAGTGCATGTCTTAGGAATGTTTTTTTCATGAATGTTATTCAAATGAATGTTAAACTTATTAGTAATAGTATAAATGCATAGTCACTGAATATTAGCCTTGAGTCACTTAATTTAGTTAGATTTTATATTGAGTATGTAATGAATTTCATAGGAACAGAATTAATGTTTTCTGAAAACTTGAATCAGCTATTTCTAACCAGTCCCCAGGCTGCCTCTCTGTTGGATAACGCCCCCGCATTTGATTGGCTGTTCACAGACAAAGAATTGTTCCCTCATTGGACAAAAGCCTATTCAAACTCCTCTTTATGGAAGATAATTAGTCCGTCTTGCTGCCGGTCCCCTGTTTTATGACCCAGCAGTGCGCTACAGTTAAATGCCAACAGAGCCACCCCAGTTTTCAGTCTTTAAGTTGTTTTCAGTTGTTTTTCAGTGGTCTTTAGTTTTTCTGTCAGTGTTCTGTAAACTCGAGTTCTGTGTGTCTGAACCTTGTCAAATCCTGTGCTAGCTTTCTTAGATCGTCTTTTGTTAAGCTTTCACCTGTTTTCTGGTAACTGAGGAGAAACCATTCTTTTTTCTGCTAGCTCGCCTTTAAAAAGAGTTAAACTCTCAAATCTTTTTTTTCTTCACCTCAGAAGCCATTCTTATCCTATTTAGAATCAGAATCAGAATCAGAATCAGGTTTATTGCCATTGTTCATGTAGTACACAAACTAGGAATTTGTCTCGGTACAATGCTGCAACATTAAACATGATAAGATAAGAGAAATAAACTATACATGTAATAAAGTGTAGGATAAGATTAAGTGATACTGGTCAACAGTTAAAATATATATTAGCCAGCAGCAGATACTGTGGAGAACTATATAGTGCAGTCGGTAATGCAGGAAGAAAACAGTGATGATTGACATGAGTCTGGTTGAGCTGCTGTACATGGTGCACGAGAGTCAATAAGTCACTTAGTGTTCAGCAGTCTAATGGCAGAGGGGAAGAAGCTGTTCATGTGACGGGAGGTTTTAGTCTGGATGGACCGAAGTCTTCTACCAGAGGGGAGGGGGGCAAACAGTACGTGACCAGGGTGTGAGGGATCGGCTATGATCCGGCCAGCACGCCTCCGGGTCCTGGAGATGTACAGATCCTGGAGAGATGGGAGCTTGCAGCCGATCACCTTCTCAGCAGTGCGCACGACGCGCTGCAGCCTTAGTCTGTCCCTGGCAGTGGCTCCTGCGTACCACACGGTTATGGAGGTGGTGAGGATGGACTCGATGATGGCTGTGTAGAACTGCACTAACATCTTGGTGGGTAGCTTGAGCTTCCTCAGCTGCCGCAGGAAGAACATCCTCTGCTGGGCTTTTTTGATGAGTGAGCTGATGGTCAGCTCCCATTTGAGGTCCCTGGTGATGGTAGTGCCTAGGAAGCGGAAGGAATCAGCAGTGGTGATGGGAGAGCCTGAGAGGGTGAGGGGGGGGCAGAGGAGTAGTGACTTTCCTGAAGTCTACAATCATCTCCACTGTCTTCAGAGCATTCAGCTGCAGGTTGTTGTGGCTGCACCAGGACGCCAGCTGGGCCACCTCTCTCCTGTAGGCGGACTCGTCGCCGTTGGAGATGAGCCCGATGAGGGTGGTGTCGTCCGCAAACTTGATCAACTTGACAGACTGGTGGCTGGAGGTGCAGGAGTTGGTGTAAAGGGAGAAGAGTAGGGGGGAAAGTACACAGCCCTGGGGTGATCCGGTGCTGATGCTAGTATAGTCTGAGACAGTCTTTCCCAGCCGCACATGCTGCCTCCGGTCCGTCAGGAAGTCGATGATCCACCTGCAGAGGGAGTCAGGCACGTTGAGCAGGGACAGCTTGTCCCGGAGCAGAGCGGGGCGGATGGTGTTGAATGCGTAGCTGAAGTCCACAAACAGGATCCTGGCGTAGGTTCCCGGGGAGTCCAGGTGCTGCAGGATGGAGTGGAGGGCCAGGTTGACTGCATCGTCTACAGACCTGTTGGCTCGGTAGGCAAACTGCAGCGGGTCCAGGAGAGGGGTGGTGATGGACTTGAGGTGGGACAGGACCAGGCGCTCAAAGGACTTCATGACTACAGAGGTGAGCGCTACAGGTCTGTAGTCATTAAGTCCAGTGATCCGTGGCTTCTTGGGGACAGGGATGATGGTGGAGGATTTGAGGCAGGACGGCACGTGGCATAACTTAAGGGAGGTGTTAAAAATGTCTGTGAATACAGGAGCCAGCTGTTTCGCACAGAGTCTCCGGGTGGAGGGAGACACGCCGTCTGGGCCGGGGGCCTTGCGCGGGTTCAGTCTGGAGAACTGTTTGAGCACATCCTGCTCACTGATGATAAGGGGAGGGGGGGAGGGGGGGGGTGCCTTAAATGAAGTAGGGAATGTGGAGGCTGTGGAGCTGGAGGGAGGGGGGGAGTTGGACACAGATGACGAGGTGTCAAAACGGGCATAGTGTTGGGACAGTCTTTGACAAAGGGCTTTGTCATCCTGACCTTTAGGAGCCTTAGGTCGATAGTTGGTGATTTGCCTCAGTCCTCTCCACACGGAAGCCGAATCATTAGCAGTGAACTGCTGCTGGAGTCTCTCTGAGTATAGAGATTTAGCCCTCTTCAGCTCTCTGTTAAACCGGTATTTAACCTCCCTGTAGCAGTCCCTGTCTCCACTTTTCAGCGCTGCTTCCTTCTCCTTCCTGTTTAAATGTTAAATGAAACTCATTCAGGTTACAGGAAATGGCATTCAAATGATGGGTAAACAGGTGTAAGATATCACATCAACTGTTAATGGATTCCTGAGCATAAAATCTATAGTTAAACCTTTGTGGAACCAAGAGGAAACCAGATTTTATGTTTCAACTGTTATGCAATGGAAGGCTGAGGAAACTAAAAATCAGAACGCAATTTAAATTTAAATGTTTTTCCTGGACTTTTTGACTTTTCCGGCCAACAGATTTTGGACTTTTCTGTTTTCCCCCGGAGAAGAATTCCGGAGAAGAATTCAGACCTTGTGGGTGAAACTGACTAAATACATTTTCCTTCAGCCTTTGGGGTTTGTCCTGGGTGCCGTGGACATCCTAAATTTCGGACTGGTTGCCAAAGGATGTCACACCTGGCCTGGAGCTTAGCCCCTAACTCCACCAGCTACACTCTTGCAAGCCCCCCCGCCCCCCGCCCCAGTTGAGTCCTGTGTTCCGAACGCTGTCTGGAAGAGCCGCTGAGCCTTCCCGAACAATACCACTGGCTGGCGCCGACCACTGCTGAATACCTGGAGCTACAGCTGTTCGTAAGTGAGACTCCTATTTTCTTATCTGCTGGGTTTAAACGAGATGTCCCAAATATTAATTATAATTGAACATAACCAATATTTCATGGTACAATTAGTCCCTCAGCCGTAGGACAAAGCTATAAACTGAAGGAAAATTCTTATTTTTTTGTAACCTCTTTTCATTTTTGTAGATTAATTCAGAAGCTCCCTTTTTCAGATAATCAGCTTATGTAATTTTTTCCCATAAAATTGCGTTCTGATTTTTAGTTTCCTCAGCCTTCCATTGCATAACAGTTGAAACATAAAATCTGGTTTCCTCTTGGTTCCACAAAGGTTTAACTATAGATTTTATGCTCAGGAATCCATTAACAGTTGATGTGATATCTTACACCTGTTTACCCATCATTTGAATGCCATTTCATGTAACCTGAATGAGTTTCATTTAATAAACTTGTAAACGAGAGAAGTTGAAGCGTTTTCCTTTGCATATATGCTTTCCTGGGTCATGGCAGTAAAAGAACTCACTAATTTTTGAGACTGATTCATTAAGTTATTTAAGGTACAGTCATGAATTAATCAATAATTCATTCTTTTAGAACTGGTGCCCCCTTTTACGAGTGCTTTTCTATTTCATTTAGTGAGTGTTGTGGTGACTGTTTAACTCTGTCCCCCACGCACATCCACTTCTAAATAAAATACATAATTCCTGTACCTTATTACACTATCCATCCATCCATCCATCCGTCTTCTACCGCTTTTCCGGAGGTCCGGGTCGCGGAGGCAGCAGTTCAAGCAGAGAAGCCCAGACTTCCCTCTCCCCAGCCACCTGCTCCAGCTCTTCAGAGAGGATACCAAGGCGTTCCCAGACCAGCTGGGAAACATAGATATTTATTTATTACATTATATTTTATTAAATATTGCTACACCTGAATGCAATTGAGATGCTGTGGCATGACTTTAAAAAGGTGGTTCATGCTTGAAAACCATCCAATGTGGCTGAATTACAGCAATTCTGCAAAGATGAGTGGGCCAAAATTCCTCCACAGCGCTGTAAAAGACACATTGCCAGTTATCGCAAACGCTTGATTGCAGTTGTTGCTACTAAGGGTGGCCCAACCAGTTATTAGGTTTAGGGGACAATCACTTTTTCACACAGGGCCATGGAGGTTTGGATTTCTTTCCCCCCTTAATAAAAAACATCTTCATTTAACAACTGCATTTTGTGTTTACTTTTTGTTATCTTTGTCTAATATTTAAATTTGTTTGATGATCTGAAACATTTTAGTGTGACAAACATACAAAAAAAAAAGAGAAATCGGGAAGGGAGAAAACACTTTTTCACACCACTGTATGTGTTAGCTTATAGCTATATGACATGCACGTGTACCATCTTGTGTTTTCTGTAATAAAATTCAAGTTCAGCACAACTCCTGCCTCCGCTGCCCTGCTTTCCAGACATAGTAATCTGCTATTTACTATTACAGCAGTAATAGTAAATAATAATCTGCTGACTTTTGTTTTTATTGTTGTTGTTAGGGTTTTATACTAGTGGCTCTTAAACTTTTTTTCAATTCCCCATTTTGGGGAGCCAGACATTACCAAGCTCGCACAGCTATTTCTTGGCTTCTTTTGTTAATTATTGTCCGGAATTTCTCTTTGTTCATCATTTTGATGGAGAGAGTTTTAAAAATTAGGTCATGATATGATTTTATCTATCTATTCATTTTCTATTGCAGGACTACTCACTTGCAAAATCAGTTGCGCCACAATTTGAAATCAAGACATGTAGCTGGGCCGCATATGTTCAACGATCTGTTGAATTTGACAAATTTCAAACCAATACAGATCAATATGACGAAAAATATGCACTTTTAATTCATAAATTTGCTTTTAAATGAGTGCTTGGCACATGACAAAGGCACATCAAAAGTGCATAAAAATACAATAACGGTGGTGGGGTTAAGCAGAACTTGATGTAGCAGACATATTTTTCCTCTTGAACAGTAACTGAATAAATAGAATGAAAAAATAAAATTCTGTAAATAACCATTTTGGTCACATCTTACCAGGCACATCTCAAAGTGCACAAAAACTCAATGTGCACTGTTAGTAGCATTAACATTTGTTTCCCTTTTGAAATAAGATATACTACATCCTGGTCATAATTGACCCTGGCACATCACAAAGTGCATTTAGCTGAATAAAAAAAGAACTGTCAAAAGCTTCAGTGCACAATCCTCCCCCCCCCCAAGAAAAGATTGATAACATTAACAAACATTGCACATCCACTATTGTGGTTTGTTTTGTTTTAAATCACCACCTGTGTGCGTATGAACCTCAGGGTACATGCTGGACAGATCGCCAGTCCATTATAGGGCAGATATACACTACCGTTCAAAAGTTTGGGGTCACTTAGAAATTTCCTTATTTTTGAAAGAAAAGCACTCTTTTTTCATTGAAGATAACTTTAAACTAATCAGAAATACACTCTAATATCTAATATACATTGCTAATGTGGTAAATGACTATTCTAGCTGCAAATGTCTGGTTTTTGGTGCAATATCTACATAGGTGTATAGAGGCCCATTTCCAGCAACTATCACTCCAGTGTTCTAATGGTACAATGTGTTTGCTCATTGCGTCAGAAGGCTGATGGATGATTAGAAAACCCTTGTGCAATCATGTTAGCACAGCTGAAAACAGTTTAGCTGGTTAGAGAAGCTATAAAACTGACCTTCCTTTGAGCAGGATGAGATCTGGAAAAAATTATTATTTCAAATACAAATCATTATTTCTAACCTTGTCAATGTCTTTACTATATTTTCTATTCATTTTACAACTCATGGTGGTAAATAAGTGTGACTTTTCATGGAAAACACAAAATAATTGTCTGGGTGACCCCAAACTTTTGAACAGTAGTGTAATTTTATCAGTAATTTTAATTCTAATATGATAATCTAATCTAATATGATTTGGTACCTGTACCAAAAACTTCCCACCCCAAAGACCTGAACAGCTACAGACCGGTGGCCTTGACGTCCCACTTGATGAAGACCCTGGAGAGACTGCTCCTTGCTCACCTCCGCCCCCTGGTGGAACCAGCGATGGATCCACTCCAGTTCGCCTACCAGCATGGCATTGGGGTGGAGGATGCGGTGATCTTCCTCCTTCACCGTTCTCTGTCCCACCTGGAGAAGCCCGGGAATATGGTGAGGATCATGTTCTTTGACTTCTCCAGTGCTTTCAACACCATCCAACCGATGATCCTGAAGGACAAGCTGCTGCGCGCAGGGGTGGACCAGCACCTGTCATCATGGATCCTGGACTACCTCACGAACCGGCCTCAGTTTGTGAGAACCCGGGACTGTGTGTCCGACACGATCATCAGTAGCACGGGGGCCCCCCAGGGAACGGTGCTGGCTCCCTTCCTGTTCACTCTTTATACTGCGGACTTCTCACACAACACAACACACTGCCATCTACAGAAGTTCTCTGATGACTCTGCGATCGTTGGCCTCATCTCCAATGGAGATGAAGCTGAGTACAGAGGGCTTATCCAGGACTTCGTGGACTGGTGCCATCGGAACTGCCTCCAGATCAACGCGAGGAAAACTAAGGAGCTGGTGGTGGACTGCCGCAGGCATGGGCAGCCCCTCACAGTACCAGTAAATATACAGGGAACAGACATCGAGATGGTGACATCCTATAAGTACCTGGGTATTCATCTGAACAATAAACTAGACTGGTCACACAATACTGATGCACTCTACAAGAAGGGACAGCGCAGGCTGTTCCTGCTGAGGAGACTCAGGTCTTTTGGTGTACAAGGGGCGCTGCTGAAGTCATTCTATGACACGGTGGTGGCATCAGCCATCACTTTTGGAGTGGTCTGCTGGGGCAGTGGCATTACTGCAGCCGATAGGAAGAGACTGAACAAACTGATTAAGAAAGCTAGCTCTGTCCTGGGGCAGCGCCTTGATCCGATGGAGGAGATAGGAGAGAGAAGGACGGTGGCTAAACTGTCATCTCTGCTGGAGTCCGAGTTCCACCCTATGCAGGACATACTGAATGCACTGAGGAGCTCATTTAGCAGCAGACTACATCATCCCAGGTGCACAACCGAGAGGTTTCGTAGGTCCTTCCTACCAACGGCTGTCAGACTGTACAACCTAAGCAGGGCTGCTCGCAGAGATAGCAAAAAGACGTAACAAACTAATAGTTTTTTGAATGCAAAAGATGCAATAGACTTACACAATGGTCCCCTCCGGCATACAACTAGGAACATACCGGTCGCTGTGGAGGGTGAGAATATGTATGGGCACATAATCATACCATGTAGGATAACTAAGTAGACGGTTATGCTGTTTCATTCCATCTAGCAACAATGCTCTGCACTGTGTGTGTTTATATATTTGCATATTTATTCCATCTAGCTACAATGCTCAGCACTGGGTGTGTTTATATATTTATATATCTACATATTATTCCATCTAGCTACATTGCTCCGCACTGTGTGTGTTTATATACTTGCATATTTATTCCACCTAGCTGCAATGCTCCGTACTGTGGGTGTTTATATATTTACATATTTATTCCATCTAGCTACAATGCTCTGCACTGTGTGTTCATATATTCATATATTTATTCCATCCAGCTACAATGCTCTGCACTGTGTGTCTGTGTGTGTGTGTATATATATATATTTTATAGTAATACGTACATATGTTTATTAGCTGCTCTTGCTTGCTTGTTTTTTTTCTTGCCTTCTGATTGTTGCTCTGAGTGTTGCTATCCCTGTGCTGTTGCAATCCTGGAATTTCCCCGTTGTGGGACTAATAAAGGCTTATCTTATCTCTTATCTTATCTTATAAAACACTGGGTAGCTTTTATTTTCAATTACATTTTCAGTTATAATTGTGAAACTTTTAACTTTGCAGGAAATAATACCCCCCCCCCCCACCCCCCATGGTAGGTTTACATATAAATCTGGCCCTCAGGAAGTGAGGAAAAAACTTTGTGGCCCTCACTACCACTAAAGTTGCCCATCCCTGAGCTATGTAAACAACACTCCTTGTTAACAGTTCAGATAGCTTCTTTAATTCTATTTAGGCAGTTTGAAAACATGAATCATCCTTAATTTGTCAGGATGTAGGCTAGGCCCCATGTCCTCACCTTGATTTATAGTTTGGATTTCTAGTCACCAGGGCATGGGCCCCAGCCCATATCCTCGCTTTGAGTTTGGTTTTGGATTTTCTGTATTTATTATTATTATTATTATTATTATTATCCTTGCCTGACTTTTAGTTTTAATGGTTTTCAGTAGTAGTATTATTATTCTTGCCTTAGTCCTTCGTAGTCCGGTTTATTAGTATGAGTTTTGGTATAATCATTAGTCATGTTTATGTTTACTCATTGTCATTCCTGTCATGATCTTCTGCTTTGGCTTGGTTTTATTGTGACAGCGCCTTGAGTTATTTTCCACCATAGCCCAGTTTGGTCCATCCATCCATCCATCCATCTTCTTCCGCTTAATCCTTTTCGGGTCGCAGGGTGGCTGGAGCCTATCCCAGCATCTTTTGGGCAAGAAGCTGGGTACACCCTGGACAGTTCGCCAGTCCATCGCAGGGCCAACACAGAGAGACAGACAACCATTCACTCTCACAGTCATACCTAAGGACAATTTAGAATCCCCAGCTGATGCCAATTAACTTAACTTGCATGTTTTTGGCGTGTGGGAGGAAACCGGAGAAATCCCAGAGTAAACCCACGCAGACATAGGGAGAACATGCAAGCTCCATACAGATCACTGCTGGTCAGGGGCTGGGATCGAACCCAGGATTCCCTGGCCAAGGGTGAGTTGCTGTGCTGCCGCAGTGCTAACCACTCCACCACCGCGCTGCCAAGCCCAGTTTGATCCTTGCCTGTTAATTTCTTGATTACCCACATCTGTGACATGGTTTATTAAGACAGACCCAAATGCAGGCAGAAAGGAGACCAGAGTTAAGGGAAGCAATAGTCTTTATTACAATAAAGATGATAGTAATGTAAGTGGAGAGTCTGGCAACCCTTCAGGAAGGAGAGGAGAAGCAGAGGGTTAGTATGGGGGTGTCACTGTTTGATAATATTACTGTTTGTGTCTCTTACAGATGGAGGCGATTCTAACATTGTGAGGCTGAGGGGCTGCTGACTTTCGGCGTGGGGGTGATACGACATGGTGCATATATACAGCTGTCGTGGTTCTGTATTGGACATGAAGGGGGAAAGAGTAGTGTTAATTCAGGAGTGCACTCACTGAGCTGGGCTGTGGAAGAGGAGGTCTGGAAGGAGGGGCTCCAGCAGACAGGGTCCAGGTCCGCCAGTTGAGTCCTCTTCTGGGGAGATAGAATGAGAAGGATAGGGAATGATTGTCCTTACTTGTGTGCAGGAGACGAGGAAGATGAAGGCTGTCTCTACAGAGGGGATGGTTGCTGGCTTGAGGCTGCACACTGGGAAGGAACCATCTCAGGCCAGCATGGTGGAGAGTCTGACATGCTCCTGACAGCCCAAAGGAGACTGGCCCAATTTAAAGAGCTCCCTGATTACCCACAGGTGGTAGGTGCAGCTTAAAGGGATAAGCGGTTAATTAGGGAGAAAGAGTGACTGAGTGTGCAGCCTGAACCATTACAATCTGTTTGAAATTTTGTTTGATTATCCCGGTTCTATTTAAGGGATTCCACACCTTATTCTGGCACGGTGTCCTCGTCAATTTTGGCGTGAGTCCACACTTCAGCTCAGCTTGATTCCTTGACTTATTTTGCCTTTTCATACCTGCCTGTTTTTGCCATTTTGTGTTCTGTTATTTTTGAGCCCTCAAACTACGTCAGGGTGACCAGTTCTCAGATAAACATCTGAACTTGAGTCTGGCATTTGGGTCCTGTATATCTGCCCCGGGGCGCTCAGTCCTTTGACATAATTGAATCTCAAGATTTGTTGGAATTCTGCTGTAGCTTTTAATTCAATTTGATGATGATGATGCCCTTTCTATTTCAGAACAATTTCATGCCTATAGTTCAATTGCAGTGGAATGACTCCGATAATTACTTAATATCGTTACGGTCTGTTATATTTTCACACGGTAAAGGCACAAGTGAAAACCACAAGAGAACCAATAAATGTTTGGTTATAGAAATATTACGGCGTCCAATGGACTAGGAGCATGGATGTAAAGTTAGCCTCCATAAAAGGGCTAAAACCTTGAGGCTGTTCAAATACTGTCCATAAACTTGTGCTGCTTGTTTAAAAAAGATAGCATGCATGGCAATAGTAATTTTGTTTTTGAAATTGTTGTGCAACAATTTTGCCTGCCAAAGATGTCTTCTATTCAAGGACTGAATGCTCTTCTGTGTTGCGAGATGACCTCTTGACAGATGAGCAATCACAGTCATCTGCATTTGGAAGCCCAGTGTTTGGCTGAGCTTGCAGACAGGACCAACAAGTTTTCACTCAGCTTGATAAGACAGTAATACTGAGGAAATAACCTTGCCAGGTTATGCCTGTACACTATCATTGATCCACCACAGCAGCAAATAAAGAAAATGGAGACAACAGGATAGGAAGAGGACATTTTCCATCTCTTGTGTCCTTTTAATCGAGAAATAGTACTTTTCCCTCTTTGCTGTCCTCAGCGCAATGCATTTCTCCTGCTTTTACAATTTAATAACAACCTCTGTTTCTTATCGGAAGGGATTTTTTAGAGGTTGCTTGTCAGATAAAGGCCAGGGCTGTCACCAAACTTCTCCTGCTGCTGCGAGACAAAATCTGTTTACTTTCTCAGTCATTGCTCTGCTCCTTCACTGAGAGGAAATGCAAACGCTCTCTAAATAAACCTCCTGGGTATTTTCTTTGCATATCTCTGTACCCCATTTACTATCTCGTTCTCTTTCATCCACTTTGGGTAGTTAAGTGCTCATTGATATTCTGTTGGTCAACGTGAGGACCGATAGACCCTTTTCCCCACTGGGATTCGGAAGTGGCCTCTAGCATATTGCTCTTGACACTGGCTGATGATAATTTAACAAAGCATGACACTAATGAAAAGAATTATGACTTGGAATGAGTTTCCCCCATTTTCTCACATCATCTCCAACACTAACTGCTTTTGACATCTTGGTTTGTTTACTGTGTAAGTGTCATGCCAATTTGCAACTTGATATTGTTTTCAATTTTTTTCATTTCTTAATTGTTACTGTGACGCTTAAAAAGTAAAGATCAGAATGTAGCAACAGCTTTAACAAGTGTATGTATTAGAAAGGACCATCACATACAGTATACAGTTGAAACCAGAACCATACACTGTATAGAAAGACATATTAACCTAGTTTTTCCTCACTGTCTGACATAAAGTTAAATTAACTTTTCCTGTTTGAGGTCATTTAGGATTATCAAAATTATTTCTATTTGTCATGAATTGCCCTTCAGCGCAGAGAGGTGAGACCCACGCGCTGAGCTGTGAGTTTGTGAGGTTTATTGAAAATAACACAACATAAGTCCACACAGTGTTCTTAACAGAAAATACAAACAAACAGGTACAGTGGGGCAAAAAAGTATTTAGTCAGCCACAAATTGTGCAAGTCCTCCCATTTAAAAGATGAGAGAGGTCTCCAATTTTCATCATAGGTATACCTCAACTATGAGAGACAAAATGAGAAAAAAAAATCCAGAAAATCACATTGAAGGATTTTTAATGAATTAATTGGTAAATTCCTCGGTAAAATAAGTATTTGTTCAATAACAAAAGTTCATCTCAATACTTTGTTATATACCCTTTGTTGGCAATGACAGAGGTCAAACGTTTTCTGTAAGTCTTCACAAGGTTTTCACACACTGTTGCTGGTATTTTGGCCCATTCCTCCATGCAGATCTCCTCTAGAGCAGTGATGTTTTGGGGCTGTCGCTGGGCAACACGGACTTTCAACTCCCTCCAAAGATTTTCTATGGGGTTGAGATCTGGAGACTGGTTAGGCCACTCCAGGACCTTGAAATGCTTCTTACGAAGCCACTCCTTCGTTGCCCAGGCGGTGTGTTTGGGATCACTGTCATGCTGAAAGACCCAGCCACATTTCAACTTCAATGCCCTTGCTGATGGAAGGAGGTTTTCACTCAAAATCTCACGATACATGGCCCCATTCATTCTTTCCTTTACACGGATCAGTCGTCCTGGTCCCTTTGCAGAAAAACAGCCCCAAAGCACGATGTTTCCACCCCCATGCTTCACAGTAGGTATGGTGTTCTTTCTCCTCCAAACACGACAAGTTGTGTTTTTACCAACAAGTTCTATTTTGGTTTCATCTGACCATATGACATTCTCCCAATCCTCTTCTGGATCATCCATATGCTCTCTAGCAAACTTCAGATGGGCCTGGACATGTACTAGCTTAAGCAGGGGGACACGTCTGGCACTGCAGGATTTGAGTCCCTGGCGGCGTAGTGTGTTACTGATGGTAGCCTTTGTTACTCTGGTCCCAGCTCTCTGCAGGTCATTCACTAGGTCCCCCCGTGTGGTTCTGGGATTTTTGCTCACCGTTCTCGTGATCATTTTGACCCCACGGGGTGAGATCTTGCGTGGAGCCCCAGATCAAGGGAGATTATCATTGGTCTTGTATGTCTTCCATTTACTAATAATTGCTCCCACAGTTGATTTCTTCACACCAAGCTGCTTACCTATTGCAGATTCAGTCTTCCCAGCCTGGTGCAGGTCTACAATTTTGTTTCTGGTGTCCTTTGACAGCTCTTTGGTCTTGGCCATAGTGGAGTTTGGAGTCTGACTGTTTGAGATTGTGGACAGGTGTCTTTTATACTGATAAAGAGTTCAAACAGGTGCCATTAATACAGGTAACGAGTGGAGGACAGAGGAGCCTCTTAAAGAAGAAGTTACAGGTCTGTGAGAGCCAGAAATCTTGTTTGTTTGTAGGTGACCAAATACTTATTTTACTGAGGAATTTACCAATTAATTCATTAAAAATCTTTCAATGAGATTTTCTGGATTTTTTTTTCTCATTTTGTCTCTCATAGTTGAGGTATACCTATGATGAAAATTGGAGACCTCTCTCATCTTTTAAGTGGGAGAACTTGCACAATTGGTGGCTGACTAAATACTTTTTTCCCCCACTGTAACTTACAGATTAAGCACACCAGAATGAGGCAGGGCTCTGGTGGAGACGAGGAGAAACTCAAACAAGACAGCGGCAATGGGAAATGAAAATGACTGCCCTTAAATAGGGTCAAAAACAAATTAAATAAGTAGTGACAGGTGTGGGTCACATGAGTGGGCAGAAGGAAACAAAGATACATAATTGGACCAGCTGGGGGCAATGAGAGAGGTGCATCCGGCTGACAGCTGACAAGGGCTACGCCCACATGGAGCACAACCCAGGAAATGCCAGTGACAGCTGTCAACCACAACAATAAGGAATTTAAAGAAAATATTAACAAGTACAGACTGAGAAATAAATATCAATTAATATAAAATCAGAGCATAACAAAAGTAAGACATAAACAGGAAAATGAAAAACAGTGCAAGAATAACAAAACTGAAAAAAGCACAAAATACAACAAATATATAAATACAGAGAAAAAGCCATGAGACTGAGCAAGGCGGAAACCTCCTGTACTCAGCTCATGACACTATTTGCCCAATAATTTTTATATTTCCTATATATTTTTTAGATAATTTTCTGTTACTTTCTTCAAAGTCAGAAGTTTACATACACTAAAATTACTATGCCTTTAAACAATTTGGGAAAGCCCAGATGATGATGTCATGGCTTTGGAAGCTTCCAGTTAATCAACATTTGAGTTAATCGGAGGCAGACCTGTGGATGCATTTTAAGGCACACCTCAAACACACTGCTTCCTTGTGTGACACCATGGGAAAACCAAAAGAAATCCCCTAAGTTATCAGAAAGAGAACTGTGGACCTCCACCAGTCTGGTTCATCCTTGGATACATTTTTCAGATGCCTGAAGGTGCCATGTTTATCTGTTCAATCACACACAAGAATAAACACCATGGGGATGGCTAGCCATCATACCACTTAGGAAGGAGATGGGTTCTGACTCCCAGAGATGACCGTGTTTTGGCGTGAAACATGCATATCAACCCCAGAACAAAAGCAAAAGACCTTGTGAAGATGCTGGCTGAAGCTGGTAAAAGAGTGTAATTATCCACAGTGAAATAAGTCCTGTGCTGACATGAGCTGAAAAGCCACTCAGCGAGGAAGAAGCCATAACTCCAAAAGCAACATGAAGAGCCAGATTACAGTTTGCAAATGCACAAAGGGACAAAGACCCTCATTTTTGGAGACATTTCCTGTGGTCTGATGAAACTAAAATTTAACTGTTTGGTCATAATGGCCATTGTTACATTTGGAGGAGAAAGAGGGAGGCTTGCAAGTCTGAGAACACCATCTTAACTGTGAAGTATGGGGGTGGCAGCATCATGTTGCGGAGGTGTTTTGCTTCAGGAGAGCTGGTGCACTTCACAAAATAGACGACATCATGAGGAATGACGGAAATACTGGAGCAACATCTCAAGACGTCAGCCAGTAAATTAAAGTTTTGGGCACAAATGGATCTTCCAAAAGAACAATGACCCTAAGCGTACCACCAAATTAGTTACAAAGTGGCTTAAGAACAACAAAGTTAATATTTTGGAATGGCCATAACAAAGCCCTGATTTCAGCTCCATAGAAAATTTGTCAGCATAGCTGAAAAGACATGTGCAAGCAAGGCAGCCTACAAACCTGACTCAGTTACACCAGTTCTGTCAGGAAGAATGGGCAAAAATTCCAGCAAACTATTGTGAAAAGCTTGTGGAAGGATACCCAAAATGTCTGACCCAAGTTATTTAGTCTAAACACAATGCTACCAAGTACTAAGGAAATGCATGTAAACTTCTGACTTTGAAGAAAGTAATAAAAAATATAAAAATTATTTAGCAAAGACAAATAATTTTAGTAATCATAACTGACTTAAAACAGCATAAGTGTAGTCTGATTTCATATCAGACAGTGAGGGAAAAAAAGGCTGTGTCTTTTTATACAGTATATGTAAACTTCTGGTTTCAACTGTAAATGAACAATTCTTTCTCATAGTATCAAACACTAAACATTCATTCAGATCTTACCAAATACCTCTGCTTTGTTGGGGATTTCATCCAATTGGCTCTGCATAGTCATCTGCATAAGAGTAAGCACTCAAATTTCTCATCAGATCAACATGTACCTTTTCTGTTAAATGACTGTAGAGAGGAATGGTTGGATTGATGATATGGCATATTCAATCTGCAAAGGCATACAAAACAAGCAGCCGGAGGGTATCAGCATTTGTTCTTTTCTCAGGACTACTTCTCATAATTGTGTTAAGCCAGGATAGTGGACCATTCTTAAGAAAAGTACAATGGAATCACTTGACTCTGAGGGTCAAACGCCAGTACAGATATGACAATATGAGTGAGCCCTCAGTTAGACATACTGGCACCTGGTGGATATTTGATTCCACATTTGAGGCACTTCAGCATTTACCTCGTGTCAGAGACCATAGAACTATGTGCATTCGTCATATTGTCACATCCACCATTATCTGCTGGTGTAGTGGGATGTGGGCTGTAGGTGGCAATACAAATGCTTTTTTATCCCTGTGTGCCTTTTAGACAGTGAGATACAGGATGAGAAGAGACATAAGACTTCACAGACAAGTGGTCAGCCATACAGCTGCATAGAGCACCATGGAGATAAAGCAAGCCTACATTCTCAGTCATTGGAAACTATTTTGGGTGGAAGTGATGGGCGCTCTCCTTTCCCATGAAGAGCAGTTGTTGTTTGTAACATCTCTATTGTCTAATAACTGAACCACTGGCATGAGAGCTAACTGCAAGTGAAGATACAGCAGTGTTTTTCAACCAGGGGTCCTTGAGAGAACGTTCAGAGAAATTGTCTAATTCCCCTTCTTAATTGGTCCAAAAATTGCAAATAATTTGTGGTTAATGTGCATTGGTGACTGTAGTAGCTCTTCCATGTCAGTGGGTGGCAGTATGACTGACTGCAGAATGCATGTGCACACGTGGGGTTTGTTTTGATGATGTTGCAATAACGCTGCAGTTAGACTCCAGTGTGTGGATGGAATGGGTAAGCTCGAGTAAATAAATTTGCATTTGGGGAGTGTCAAAAGTTCAAGAGATACAGTATAACAACAGACAAGACAGTTTGGGCTTGAAAAGCTGCAAAGGTTCTACAGTTCCAGAGGAATATTTTACCATCTCCATGGTCGTAGTGGGTAGTGACTAATGCTATTGCTGGATGGAACAACAGCAACCCACCACAGCCAGCAGCCACTGCCATCACCGAGGGAAAGACACTCCAGCAGTTTGGACCTCCCAGGAGTCTTGGAGAACAGGCCCAGAGGAGCACACCACAGCCAAGGAGCTGCAGAACGGCACGTCTGCCATGGATTGCTTGCCAAGCCACCAACAGCACAGCTGAACAACGGATGGCAACAGCAGCAGCAGATCAGTGGAGCCAGTGTGTACAGAAAGTGTTAAAATGTCATCCTGTTGTCATGAGCTGAGCAGGAGGTAACCACCATGCTCAGCTCCTTGTCTTTTTCCACGTGTTGTATTTCTGTTTCTGGTTATTTGATAGTCTATGGTATTTTGGTTTCTTTGTGTCCTGTTATGATTATCTCTGGTTGGGTTCCTTATATTGTGTAGTGTCATTTATTTTCCTGTTTACTGCCATGTTTAGAGTTGGCATTTATATATTTCCTTTCTGCCTTGCTTTCCAGTTTTTCCCTAGGTCTATTTTGTCTTTGTTTGTTCTCATTTTGTAATTGTGCTTTTGACGCTGTGCTCCTCCTCTCTCTTTCTCTCTCCAGGGCTGCAGCTGTCAGTGGCACTTCCGGGTTTTGCTCTGGTAGTGAGCAGTGCTCCTGTAAAGTTGTCAATCCCGTCTCCTCTCCTCTCATGACTCACAGCTGATTCAAATTGTGTAATCACTCTTACCTACTGCCCTATTTAAGTCCGCAGTGCTGATCATTCGAGGCTGTGGTCTTCTCACTTATCAGACATGTGTTCCAGGTCTGCCCTTTAAAACTGTAAGTACCATTCCTCCCTGACAGGATTCCCCTGTCAGTTTATTTTTTCCCTGGTGATTTGTGTTGCCCTGATGGGCATTCCCCGTCTTCCGGCATCCCTGCATGCCTTAGCCTCCGCTATTCTGGGCATTGCACCTCCACTCTAGCCAATATTTTCCCTGAGCCCTCTGACTCTTTGTTATTGCACTTTTTGCCTATTTTTGTAGTTCCCCCTGCCCTGTTACTTTGTGTGTTTGGACTTTGTGTTCACCTTTAAGAAATTTGCAACTCACAGTCCTGCACATGGTGTCCTTAATCAGCCCTTGACAGGGTGGTTCATGACAGAAGACCGCAGCCAGTCAAGACGCCAGCGGTCTGTGAGTTTGTCTTTTTTTCCCTCTTCACCTTTTTTTTTCAAAAAAAAGCAAATTTTTTCCAGTATGACTGCTCGCACGGACTTTAGCACTTTTGGGTTAGACGAGGTGGAGTGCTGGGCATCTGAATTAGTGGTGGACATTATCTTGGATGCTCGTGCTGACCGCACCCCCGAGGAGCTGCTGCGAGTTTTTAGCAGTGCAGCTGATGTCATTGAGGCATACCCCAGCCTGTGGAACCATCCAGAACTTATGTCCCTCCTCGTGTCTGTTACCAACACCCAATGCATGCTCCGCAGGCAGGGGGGCACTCTGTGCTGTCTGTATCTGAGCCGACGAGGGAACGTTTGACCCCCAGAGTCCCCAGAGTCTGCGTCTGTTCTGCACTGTGTCCAGTCCGTGCCTGTGCTGATGAGGAAACGCCCACGGGTACGAAAGCCTCGCCCTCCTTGCCAGAAGACCTACGCAGTTCCCGGCTGAACCTCATCTGGACCCGCAGCAGCAGTAACCATCACGCCCCGGGAATTCAGGCAAGTGTTTTTTCATTCTCCTTTACCTAAAAATGAAATCCTCTTGCCTAATTCCCGGTAGTGAGGCTCAGCAATTGCAGCTGACTGAGTCCTCACCACCTGCTGCTGCTATTATTTCCTTATCTGCTACCCCTTTGTCTCTTCCATTCTCCCCTGAGTTTCTGCCAGTCCCGGGATGGAGCTGCCAGACAATGGAAGAGCCTGCAGCCCTGGAGAACCAGGTTCCAGCCCCGCAGATGCGATCAGGATGGGAGGAGCGCACCCCCTGTGACCTGAAACCTGTGCCGACAATGGAAAGTCCCCTGGTTTCAGCTGTCCGGGATTCGGTGCCAGTGGTGGGGGGACTTCCAGTTGCCATGCCGGATGAGCCACCTGCATCGGCCACCTTGTCTGGAGGTCCCGGAGCTGCATCCACCACCACTCATGCTGTTGGGATTGTTGCAGCAGGTTCGCCAGAGTCCTGGATGGCAGTGGAGCTCAAGACTAGGCAAGTGTTTTGTTTCTAGCTTTCACAGATTCAGAGAAATCTTCTCTGGCTTATGATGAGAAGAATCAGCTGCAGAGGTCCTCTGCTCCTGAGTTCTCCTCGCCGGGCTCCACTGCTGCCGGTGATTCTTCTCCAGTTTTTTCTTTCTGTCCTTCTCCCAAGATAACCATGTCGAGAGAGGGTGCCCAGATGGAGAGACTCGAGATGCCCCTGCTTGGATCGCCTGAGTCCTGGGCAGCGGTGGAGCTTGAGCTAAGGCAAGTTCCCTTCTTTGTTTTCATAGAAATTGTATTAGAGAGATCTTGCTTAGCTCTTGGTGTGGAGAGCCAGTCGCAGTTGCCAACTGCTTCTGAGCTTTCCTCACTGGGCTCCACTATGACCGGTGGTAGTAACCCGGTGTTTGTGTGTTTTCTCTTGCTCAAGTCCTCATCTGGGTCCTCGGATGATCGCCCTCCTCCTTCGTCTGAGGTCACCGTGGGTTCTTCATCGTCACCTGAGGTCTTCGTGGGTCCTCCCCTGCCTTCGCCTGAGGTCCTCACGGTCCCCCCATCATTGCCCGAGGTCTCCATGGGTGCTGCTCCCCCTCTGTCTGAGGTCTCCGTGGATCCTCATCCCCCGTCCGAGGTCTCCGTGGGTCCTCATCCTTCGTCCAAGGTCTCCGTGGGTCCTCATCCTTCATCTGAGGTCGCTGTGGGTCCTCATCCTCCACCTGAGTTTGCCATGGGTCCTCATCCTCTGCCCGAGGTCACTGTGGGTCCTCATCCTCCGCCCGAGGTCGCCACGCCTCAGTCCGAGGCCACCGTGGGTGCTACGCCTCCATCTGAAGTCTCTGAGGGTCCCCTGTTGTTGCCTGAAGTTGTGGAGGGTTCCCCCTCCAGTTTTCCCGCTGGTCAGCCACCCTCATCTAGTTTTGGCACTGGTCAGCCATCCTCCTCTTTGGGTTTCCATCTCTGAGCTCCTGCGGTCCGTGGTAAGCACTAGTTCCAGCTATCGCCTCCAGGGGGGGCATGTGGTGCTTTGCAGCCCGTTGGCCAGGGGATGCTGGGAGACCACCCAACGAACTCTTTTGTCTGCTGGGGTGGCTAAGCGACTCAGGGAGACCACCCGAACTGGACATTTAGTCTTCCCAACATCATTGGTATTCTGTGCCTCTTATTCAAGATGTGAGCCATGAATGTGTTTCTTATTTTTTCTGGTTTGGTTCGGTCCCTCCCTGCCTGGTTCCCCCTCCTCCCGCCTGGGGTGGGTTGTATTCCTTTGTTTTTCGTGGGATGGGTTTTCTGTGTGGGTGGGTCTTTTTTTTCTGTTTTGATGTTACATGGGGTATCTGTGTCCACCCCTTGAGGGGGGGAGCCTGTCATGAGCTGAGCAGGAGGGAACCACTATGCTCAGCCCCTTGTCTTTTTCCACATTTGTGTATTTGTTGTATTTCTGTTTCTGGTTATTTGATAGTCTATGGTATTTTGGGTTCTTTGTGTCCTGTTTTGATTATCTCTGGTTGGGTTCCTTATATTGTGTGATGTAATTTATTTTCCTGTTTACTGCCATGTTTAGAGTTGGCATTTATATATTTCCTTTCTGCCTTGCCTTCCAGTGTTTTCCCCAGTTCTATTTTGTCTTTGTTTGCTCTCATTTTGTAATTGTGTTTTTGACCCTGTGCTCCTCCTCTCTCTTTCTCTCTCCAGGGCTGCAGCTGTCAGTGGCACTTCCGGGTTTTGCTCTGGTGGTGAGCGGTGCTCCTGCCAAGTTGTCAGTCCCATCTCCTCTCCTCTCATGACTCATAGCTGATTCAAATTGTGTAATCACTGTTACCTACTGCCCTATTTAAGTCCACAGTGCTGATCATTCGGGGCTGTGGTCTTCTCACTTATCAGACTTGTGTTCCAGGACTGCCCTTTAAAACTGTAAGTATCATTCCTCCCTGACAGGATTCCCCTGTCAGTTTATTTTTTCCCTGGTGATTTGCGTTGCCCTGATGGGCATTCCCCGTCTTCCGGCATCCCCCCATGCCTTAGCCTCCGCTATTCTGGGCACCGCACTTCCACTACAGCCAATATTTCCCTCAGCCCTCTGACTCTTTGTTATTGCATTTTTTTGTCTATTTTTGTAGTTCCCCCCCTGCCCTGTTACTTTGTGTTCACCTTTAAGAAATTTGCAACTCACAGTCCTGCACATGGTGTCATCAATCAGCCCTTGACAGGGCAGTTCATGACACCTGTAGTGTCACCCATTCAGGATCCAGTTGTAGTGTGGCGAATATAGAGAAAAAAAAAAAAAAACACTGAAAAGGTTTTGGGTCGGAATGGGAGGTGGAGAAACACATGCCAGTCTCGTCTCAAACCAGAAGCAGAGATGCAAACAGTATCAAGAATAAAAACATTGACTATTTTGTTTCTCTCCTTGAGGACACGGAGAAAGAGATAGCTTTTTTTGCGTATGCCAGGGGTGTGGAGGGCCAAGACCCTGCAGATTTTCTCTTCTACCCAGTCTCTTCAGCAGGTGTTTTCACTTATCAGCAATCAGTGGGAAGAAATTCAGTGGAATCTGCTGTTGAAGACACTGGTTGGAGGTAAAGCCTTCAGGATCTTGGCCCTCCATGGCACATGATTGGATACCCCTTCAGTTCCTGCCAGGATATCAGGTTTATGTTCATCTAAACAGGCCCAAGTATCACACTGGGTAAGTATAAACTAATTGGAAGACTAAATTGTCATTACATATTGTAATAGGTTACAATGTGTAATTTTTTACATCATTTAATATTGGTGGGGTCAATTTTTTTTTCCATGCTACCATGCAAAGTGGAGCCAAGCTGGGCAGCAGCATCCATAGATTGGTCAGAGGTCATGCAGGGCGGTATGATATGCACTTTACCACACTTCTGCAGAGCTCTAAACTACTAAACTTACAGTTTAAGGTAATCATAACCTGCAGTGTGTGTGTGTGTGTGTGTGTGTGTGTGTGTGTGTGTAACCATCACAGCGTACAAGCCTATGAACCTAAAACCATAATCAGTGTTGTAATTTCACTGCTTTATATATAGTTTTCATTACACACAAAAAATTTTAAAAGGTCTCCACTAAAATTACCAGCCTGTATTTATTCCACAATGTCCCCTCTTTAGGACCCAGCAGAACACATTTACCAATCTGGCTCAACATCTGTACAGTGTTATTTTTCAAAGATGCAAGGAGCCGTGCATTAGTTGCCGCTGACCTGAATCTCAACAGCAAAGCTACTTTTGAAACAGCAGCTACTCTGTAAGTTATGGAGTACACTTTGTCCCAGTTTACAAAGCTGTGCTGAAGAGCTACAGTATTTTAAAATCCAGGAGAAAAAAACCCCCACTGATAATATCTGGGCAATCCCCAAACTCCTCACCTTCTCTGTCAATCAATAGTCTCTTTCATTGGTGGGGGTTGAACTATCATTAATAATGGCTGACATGCTCCTATAGTGGTAATAAACTGGGGGAATCTGGTATGTAATGGTACAGTAATGGCACCTGGGCAGGGTGTTACACACTCGACAGCTGCTGATGGATAAACCCTAGGTAAATGGATTTGAGCTCATCCAGGAGGGAAAAGCTGCTGCTTTTGGATTGACTCAGTTTTTGTGAGCCAGAATAGGTGAAAAGGTCCAGTACATTTGCAGGAGAATAGAAGGCAGCATGTGGAAGAGAAGGCTTTTCAGGGTGGACAGTGGAGTGTCGGAAGGTGTTGAGGACGGACATGCAGATTTGATTTAAGCCCTTCATCAATGAGATGTTCGTCTGTGCGAGTGGGGATGAATCAGAATGTGCTAGCTGGGTGCTAACTGGGGCATGTTAAAGCAATTGTCATTCCCCCATCCCTGTCGTCACCACGGAGATTGATTCGCTGCTTGGCATGCCATTTTATCTCTGCAAAACATAGACAAATGTGGACCTGAGGACCGCTAGGAAGAACCAAACTTCTTCCATCATTTCAGAAGCCTGAAGAACATAGAATTATATGATTGATTTTTAGAGATGATGAGTTGTCACTTTAGACAGTGGGGATAGGAAGGGAGAAAAAGTTGAGCAAAAGATGAGAGGTATTTTTACTCCTCTAACTGACAAGCTTGAAATATGGTCTATTCTGGTTAACCAAAAGGAACACATACATTTCTACATTAGAAAGAATTCCCATTATTTCTCTCTGAGCCATGAAAATCAATTCTAAAATGATTGCTTTCAGTGACGATGGGGAGAGAGAGAGAAAATAGTTGATGTGCCTTTGGCTGGTCCAATAGATAGAAATAGAGGTTGTTTTTTTTTTCTTTCCTCTTTTCTCATGAGAAATTGTTGCAGTGGGGAGTGTCCAACAATTTTAGTTGTTCTTTCTTCATTTTCTTGTCAACTTCCAATGCAGCTCTTTGTTTATTTCCCAGCACAAGTGTTCAACTCTCCCAGCATTACAAGATTTCTTCATAGTTCCAAATTAAAGAGTTTGTTTTGAAACCTTTTATCACATTATTTTGTTTTGGTAGCAAACAGCATGAACAGGCTTTTGCGCTCCATTGCCAGTGCTCATCAGTTTGTTTTGCATTGTGCTGTCTCTCTCATTTAATGAAGCGTTTAGCAGAAGATTAGGAAACAGCTCATCAAGTGCCATTTTTACAGATTAAGCAACTTCTTAACTATCCTAAAAATGGAGTTTATTTGTTTTCAGATGCTTTCTAGAAGTCTCATACTAATATTTAAAGTACGAGCTCCAAATGTACCTTGATTGCCTCATGTAGCAACAATACAAAAAGTGTAGCTGTATAATGATTTTTGTCTAAGAACTCCCATTATTTTTGTTTAACTGCCCCCACTTGCTTTACATCACGTCACCCAGAGCAGAATCACCAACTCTTCAGCAGGCCACTTTCTGGAAAAAAGGTCATCAATTCACCTAACTGCATTCTTATTTTATGAGCGCTGGATAGGGTTTCATGGCTTGGTCCTTCATGTAAAGTGACCCCACCTTATGCCAAGGAGCCAAGCTGTGTCTAAAATAAGCAATGGCGGAATTGCCTTTGGAAAGCCACGGGGGACGTGGCTCCCCTCAGTGATCTCTTCACATTGATACTCTTTCTACCATAGAGGTGCAAAGGTAAGGCTGAGTTCACTGAGAGAGATGTTCAGAGGGTAATGGATTGGGTACTGGTGTTCTATCCCGAGTGTCCGAGGAATTGCAGTGACATAGAATGATTGTGCACCTCGTAATTTACATCCGTTGTTCACTGCCGATACAGGAAGTCACTTGCCATATAATCTATCTAGCAATATGGACTGAAAAGATGTGAGGGGTGGGAGGTAAATGGATGTGCACAGAGTCCAAGGCACCCAGTCCTTTTCTGCTTATTTAATGAAGCACTAATATGGGGCCATTTATGGGTGATATCCCTTTCATAAAAATCAGGAGTTTGACACAATCTCCCTCAGCTTCTTCTCCCTCTTTTTAGTGTTTATCTTACTGTAAAAATAAACAACTAGTCAAATAATACTGAAACTGTTATTTTAGTTTCCTAAACCTATCTTACCTAACTAACCATTTGCCTAACCCAAGGGTCAGCAACCTCTACTATGAAAGGAGCCATTTTAAGTAGTTTTTTTCCTAAAAATCTATTTGGTGCCACAAAACCTACTTGAGCCTTTAAAAATAAGGTAAAATAGCCAAATAAAATTGCAATGTTTGTCGCTCATAAATAGATTTTTACTGTTATTTGTTCGTAAATTTTCACCTTTTTAAAATTTACAGGATAAATTTGCTATTTTTATTTTGTCTGTCATCCTTAAAAATAGTGTATGTTTTTATTAATTTTTCATTCAGGGTGATGAGACCTGCTTGTGTGGTTTTGTGTTTTTGGAGTTTTGCTCCGGCCTGCTTCAGCACTGGGCTGGAAATGTTGGGTATTACACAATAAACTGTCCGATGCTACAGTTTCATATTTCTGGGTTCCGCTTTTTTCCTTCCGTCTAAATTAATTATATTATAAATTAATATTTAAGAATCGGATCTTGACATTTATGCATCGATTCAGAATCATTTGTGTCCAAATCGAGATGCGTTGGAAAAATGATTTCCCCCACTCCTAGTGTGACGCACTGGATAACGTAAACTTAAACATGACGCTGTTTTGGGGATTTCCACAGCAGGTAGAAAGCAGCTGCAGAAGTTATGAAGGCAACCCCACCACTCTGCAACATTCTCAGATACAAATTTGCTTCCATTTACTTGTTTACATTGAGTTAACATGTAATCGCACCACCCCAAAAATTTGTGCTTTTGCGTTTGGTCTGAACCCACCTTTATAGTTATCTGTAGCATTTGTGACTATTTACAGTATGACCATACATGTGCTCAGAAATTAAGTTGACTTTCAGAATTAAACTTCAGTATGATTTACAAATATCCTACAAACTATCAGAGAATACTTTATTAATGTTTTACAGTTGATGTACAAATAAATCACACCTACAATCAAAAATTCAAAGTGAAACTGTAAATTTGGGTTATATTCCTACCCCAAAATTGAATGCAAAAAAAAAAAAAAAGTATGTATGAACATTTATGACAAGTGCATTTCAGTTAATTTTACAGTGAGCTTTATCACTGGTTTCCATCCAATCAAATTGTAACTTGGCTAGAATAAACATTTTTATCTCGTTGCACCACTGATTTATCATTGGAAGATTTTAGATTCCACCACAACCATGCCATTTTTGTTGTTACTAAGATCATTTTCAACCAAATTTTATTGTTTCCAGTGATATCAGTGGGAAGAAAATCCCAGCAAATAAAAGAGATCATCTGGAATCATTTGTACTTTTGTTTTGAAATAGCAATAATTTATAAAGGGCATATATTTTCCTGGCCTGTCTCTTTATTTGCCACCTGAACCCATCTGGCAATATGATCTACTACTTGGTGAAAAAGTTTGAATCCATACATCTGAATGTGTAAAAAAGGTCATAGTGAATTACTCAAATACCCAAACCCACATCTATAAGAGCATCCTCAGCGCCTTAGGGTATCCCACATATGCCCATTTATTAAGGGGCTGGGACTGACACCCTCAAGGAACTATTGCTGCCTCACCAAGGGAGCTACAGAATGAAAGAGGGCCTGCTAGAAACTAGATAGAGACAAGCAGAAGGAAAGACATATAGACCCTTCATGGGCCGGCTCCTCAAGATAGAGCTATGTGCTTATGTAGAAAAAAAGAGAACATTTTGGAATTGGTGGAGCATACAGAGACAGGGCAGCTTATGCGGGAGAACATGCATTTAGAAAGAAAGCCGCTATACCCACAAGCCTGTTCACTTCACGCATATCTGCGCATACAGCTTAGATACCATCTTCTCTTTTTCTTGTTTTTTTTTTCAGCCACCAGTGCTCAGTGACCTACCTAAACTGACCCCACATCTCTAATTTAACCCATCATCCATGTGTCTATTAAAGATATATGAGTTGGGCTCAATATCCCATTCCTGGTTCCTTTGAAACATAGTCCCATCACCACCATAACATACCAGCCTCCTTTGCCTATTCCTGCCTTGCTCCATTTATTCCCCTCCAAAGAATATTCAAGAATATTATTTTCTCCAAAAGGGCACTTATGATGCACAGTGGAAATCTGTTGACTCTCGTTGATTTTTGAAGGGGTTTGAATGGTTTTCTAATTCCCATGTGGCATGGTTCACTATATATGAATTTCCAGTGTGGCTTTCAGTGGACCTTAGGGGAAGACATTTAAAGTTGAATCCTGAATCGGTGGGACTGGTGAGGAACTATTTGCCTTCAGAAGCATTACAGTGGAGGGAACACCATTTGAGGTACTATATTATACATTAAAAATTGAGATGGGGTGACTTTGCTCTGCTACTGACCTCTATAAATATTTGATAGCAGTGAACAGCATCTAGTAAACAATAGAGAAAGAAAGTGATTTGGGGGAATAGGTGAGTGGCCGGGCTTATGAAGTTGAAAGAACTGCACACTGTGATAATGTCATGAATTACCCCTCGAGGCAGAGAGAAAGACCCAGATGCTGAACTGCTAGATCGTGAGGTTTATTAAAGGAACAAAAACACAAGTCATTATAGTGCACGAAAACCAAAACTTACACAAGGTGAACAGGAGTAGTCAGGTAGACCGTCAGAACAGGAATGGGTTCTGACAGGGAATCAAACTCGAGAGTCCAGCAATGAGTGAAAGAAATGGCAGACCTAAATAGGGCATGAAATCAGAGATAACAAATGATTGCAGGTGTGAATCACATGAGCGGGGAAGTTGACCTAATTACGGGCAGGTGCCAGCTGAGACGACCTGCAAGCTTAAACCAACAATAAATACAGAGGGCAGTCTTGAGAACAAGATGATTAAGGACACCAAAAGAAACTAGCAGAGTAATGATGAGCACAAGAATTACAGAAACAACTGGAAACTCAAAACACAGTAAAATAATCACACAGCACTGAGGAAATACATTAAATAATCAGAAATAAGTTAAGGGCCTGAGCACGGTGACACACCCTGCTCACTCAGCCTCGTGACAGAGCCCCCCCTCCTTAAGGGGTGGGTTCCAGACACCCCAGGACAACATCAAAAGGAAAGGAAAGACCCCTCCCCCCAATAGGAGTACCACAATAACCCACCCCGGGTGAGTGGTGGGGGAAACAGAATAGGAGGGAATGAAACAAAGCCCTGCTCAGGACACACACCAGGCAAAACCCCAACCCCTTCCAAGCCCCCCGGACCGAAGAGCTGGACAGTTCAGGCAGACGACCAGAGTCCCAGACCCACCAGATGGCATGATGAAATGAGTCAGGTGGCCTCCCAGAGAACGTGGGCCACCCAACTCCACGGCACAGTCTGTCGGGTGGTCTGCCAGAGTTTTTCAACCACCTGAACAGAAGAGGTGGTCCAGGAGGCGGCTGCCCGACGGGAAGGGCAAATAGTGAGGATGATAGGGGAGTCGGGGAAACAATGATGATGTCGGGTGGAGGAGAGGGAACCGCGATGGCCCCGGGCAGAGGAGAGGGAACCACGACAGCCCCGGGCAGAGGAGAGGGAACCACGATGGCCCCGGGCAGAGGAGAGGGATCCACAACGGCCCCGGGCAGAGGAGAGGGAACCCCGACAGCATCAGGCAGAGGAGAGGGAACTCTGACAGCATCAGGCAGAGGAGAGGGAACCCCAACGCCCTCGCCCTGGCCCGTAGCACCCTAGGCGGTCCCAGTACGGGACTGCCAAGGGTCCCAGTACCCAACTTTGAACCAAGTAATCCTTGGTTCAAATTTGCTGCGTGCTTCTCCAAAACTCTCTATCCCTTACTCTTGTCTTTCTTCACTGTTCTTCAAATAAAGGTGTAAAAAGGCCCAAAAGTAGTCTTTAAAACAACTTTGCTAGTTTTAGTGCAACAGCAAGTTGAAAAATATAACTTAACATTACATTAATATGAAACTTGCTGGGACATAGCAGCACCCGTGGTGGCTCCGGGCTGGAGCAATGCAGCACCTGCAGTGGGCCCAGACTGGACCAAAGCTGCACCCATGGTGGGCCTGGACTGGGCCATCACTGCATCCACAGTGGGCCTGGACTGGGCCAGAGCTGCACCCATGGTGGCTCCCGGGCTGGAGTGTAGCGCTCACGGCAGCCCACACTGGAGCGCAGTACCCAAGTTGGTTTCAGGCTGGGGTGCAGCACCCACGGCGGTCCCCGACTGGGACACAGCACCCACGGAGACCCGGACACAGGAGAAGCTGCACCCACGGAGGTCCCAGGCTGGGACGGAGCACCTGCGACAACCTCAGCCAATGAGGAAGCAGCACCCTCGGAGGTCCTGGGCTGGGATGGAGCACCCGCGAAGACCTCATCCGGAGGGGGAGCAGCACCCACAGAGGTCCTGGACTGGGATGGAGCACCCGTGAAGACCTCATCCGGAGGGGGGGCAGAACCCACGGTGGTCCCAGGCTGGGACGAAGCACCCACAATGACCTCAGCAGGAATAGCTGGACCCATGAGGATTTCGGGTGACAAACCAGAACCCATGGAGACTTCTGGCAGAGGTGGACAATCCTCGGTGTCCCTGGGGGAAAGCTCAGGCAAAAGAGGCAAACAAACAGGGTCAGGGTCACTGGCAGCAGTGGAGCCCGGCGAGGTGAGCTCAGGTGCAGCAGACGGTTGCACTTGGATCTCCCCACCAAGAGCCCGACAAGATGTCTCCAAAACTGAGACAATGAAAACAAAGGAGAGCACTTGCCTGAGCTTGAGCTCCACCGCCATCCAAGACTCCATCGATCCAGGCGATGATGTTTTGAGTCTGGTCCTCTGGAGACCCAGCTCAAACTCTGCTGTGGCGGCCCCAGCAGCAGGCACGATGGTTGATGCAGTCCCGAGACCCCCCAGGGATGTGACCCATGCATTTGGCTCGCCTGGCATGGCAGTAGGAGGTGCGTTCCCTGTAGGCACTGGATCCGGCACAGCTGAGGCCCGGGGATGCTTGGAGCGGCTGTCAGCTTGGTACCAGCGCTCTCCCTCCATCCAGACTGTGGCTGCGGGGCTGGGACTAGGTTCTCCAGGACCGCAGGCTCCTCCATCATCCGGCAGCTCAATCCTGTAGTCGTCAGACACTTGGGGAGAATAGGAGGAGACATCGAGAGAGCAGGTGAGAAATTAATGTCTGCAGCAGGCGGTGAGGGCTTTCTGGACTGCAATCACTGAGCCTCACTACCATGAATCAGACAAGGCATCTCATCATAAAATGAGGAAGAATGAAATGACACTTGCCTGTTTTCCCGGGGCTCGATGTTTCCTGCTGCAGCAGGTGTAGAGTCATCCCTCTCTGTGGCTACAGTGGGCATGGGCCCCTCAGAGGATCATGGAGGAACCACCGCTGCGGACATGGAGGCGGGTGGAGCCGGGGGAAAAACAGACGACTTCTCGGCAGCAGGAGAGAACATTGAAGTGAAGCAGGAAACAGCAGCTGCGGAGCAGGAAGAAGCTGACCATTCAGCCGGAGAAGAAAAACACGATGAGTGCACTGCTGAAGGAGGCTTCTGCCTTGGTGAAGTGGAAGTTGCTGTCAAAGAGGTGGGAGTATTCCTCCAGCGGTCCGGAGCTGGATGACGGTAACTTTGTGGAGCTGATGGAGCAGGAGCAGAAATGGGCAACTTGAAGGTGGAGCAGGGCATCTGCCGTGGAGCATGCTTCTGTTTCATCCTCGGGCTCGCTTGTGTCAGCCCCCACCTCAGCCTGGGGAAGGATTGCTGGAGGACTGATAGCGTAGCCAATAAGTCCGCAAACTGGGCATGCCTCCACAGTCCTGGATGTGCCTCGACAATGGCAGTCTCCGCATCCACCTTTTCCCAGATTTTCTTTGGGTTGCGGGAAGCTAGGGCTTCATCCACAAAGGCCTGGACGAATTTGGTGGCCCATTCCTCCTCAACACTTGGGGATCCCACTGCCAATCTCCCATTGATTGTCGGATGATGGCGTGCTGGGGACATGATTCACTCTGGAGAAACAGGTGAGTGGAAAACAAAAATCATGAACTAGCAGCAGCTGGGTCTCAAATTGGCTTGACTCTACTGTCATGAATTGCCCCTCGAGGCAGAGAGAAAGACCCAGATGCTGAACTGCTAGATTGTGAGGTTTATTAAAGGAAAAAAAACACAAAAACAGGGCAGTCTGGAGAAAAAGGTGAGGGCTCATGTCAAGCAGAACATAATATTACAGTTGAGAACAAGATGATTAAGGACACCAAAAGAAACTAGCAGAGTAATAATGAGCACAAGAATTGCAGAAATAACTGGCAACTCAAAACACACAGTAAAATAATCACACAGCACTGAGGAAATACACGAAATAATCAGAAATAAGTTAAGGGCCTGAGCACGGTGACACACCGTGCTCAGCCTTGTGACAGATAATCCATTTGACTAGTCAAATATTATCTAGGCTGGCAGTTGAGAGATCAGGAAATATTTTTCCTTTTTTAAAGAAATGCAAGATGGATCTATTAGCCCTTTAATGCAAAGTTGCAGTTGCTCCACATCTGATGAGATTTTTCACCAATAGAACACAGTGAATCTGATTCAAAAGGTTTGTATTTTATTACACTTTTTGTTTTCCTTTATGTACAGCCCAAGTTCAAGTTTTTTATTCACAAATTATTTAAAATACAAATACAATTCTCATTCTCATGCAAGATAAAATCTTTCTGAAATGGGAGTCCCCAGAAGCAATCCATAGCTTGTAAACAGGGGCCCAGTCATCAAAATAACACAGCAATTTTACAAAGCAAATCCTATCATTCCCTAATTCTATCATAAAACCCTAAGAGCAACCTAAGATTACCTCATAAAAAAAGAACAGTAATATCAGTACAAAACATCAGACATTGGTATATAAAAATAAAACCCAAGAACTCAAAGCAAACATACAGTGGATATAAAAAGTCTACACACCCCTGTTCAAATGTCAGGTTTTTGTGATGTAAAAAAATGAGACCAAAATAAATCATTTCAAAACTTTTTCCACCATTAATGTGACCTATAACCTGTATAACTCAATTAAAAAATAAACTGAAATCATTTCAGGGGAAAAATTAAAAAAAAAACTTACAATAACCATGTCATGATTAAGCTGACAGCTCATGTGCACGATGCTAGCACAGGACGGAACCACACAAGGGGAAACGTTCAATAGTTTATTAAATGTAGAAAACAGCGCACAGTTAATTAAACAGCCACTCACCAGAAGAATCAATCCACCTGTGGAGAGAAAGCGAGAGCTGTCAGTGGAGAAGCAGAGTAGGGAATATGGGCAAGCCAAATTGCCACTTACTCGGGACTCCAACGATAGACCGGTAGGACTCCAGCGGGGAATACACGAATCAGTAGGGTAGGGGGAATGAGCTTGAAGTGCCTGACCGGGTGAAGATTCATTGCTAAGAAAGTGATGAGGTGGCAGGAGAGCACACGCAGTCCCGAGACACACCCGCACAATGGCAGCAACCTGTAAAGGGAGAAAAGAGTACAGTTTACACGACGTGTCGAAGCCAAGTACAAGTGACCTGCTTGCCTGAATTAGGGCAGTATTCCCAGACAAGCCAGTGTTGACTGCGCGGAGGAGGCCTCCTTAAATACTCTGACTGATGAGCGGCGCAGGTGTGTACTCTGCCTCAGGTGCAGTGATGAGTTTGTGAACGTGTGGCAGGAGGGGAGGGGCACACTCTCACTGCCCATGACAGGGCCCCCCCCCTTCTAGGAGCGCCTCCTGGCGGCCCAGAGGGCTTCTCCGGGTGAGTATGGTGGAAGGCCTGGAGCATCTCTTTGTCTAGAACCCGCGACAAGGGGGTCCAGGATCGTTCCTCTGGGCCGTAGCCCTCCCAGTCTACTAGGTACTGCAATCCCTGACCCCGACGGCGAACGTCCAGAATCCGGCAGATCGTGTAGAATGGGGTGACCGTCGATGATTCTGGGAGGAGGAGGCGGCTTGGGGGGGGGCAGAGAGGACTGACCGAGAGGGGTTTAATGTGAGACACATGGAAAGTGGGGTTCACCCGTAGAGTAGGAGGGAGTCTCAGCTGAACCAACGCGTCATTGACAGTCCGGGAGATGGGGTGCGGTCCCAGAAAGCGGGGAGATAGCTTCTTAGAGCTCTCCTTCAGAGGGATCTGACTGGCTGCCAGCCAGACTTGCTATCCCACGGTGTACAAGGGAGCCGGGACCCACTTCCTGTCAGCGGCAGCCCAGGTGCGTCCCGCGGTGCATGCCAGGGAAGCCCGGGTAGCTCTCCAGATGCACCAGTATCGACGAGCATGGGCCTGTACGGACAAAACCGTCACCTCCCTCTCGGTCATAGGAAGAAGAGGCGGGGTGTAACCCAAGGATGCCTCGAATGGAGTGAGTCCGATGGCCGTGGAAACAGCTGAGTTGAGGGAATACTCCACTCAGGTCAGGTGTGAGCTCCAAGAAGACGGGTTCTCGGCTGCAACACACCACAGGGTGGCCTCCAGGGACTGATTGGCGCGCTCTGCCTGCCCGTTGCTCTGAGGATGATTCCCGGAGGAGAGACTCACAGTAGTGGCCAAAGTCCTACAAAATGCTCTCCAGACCTGGGATGTAAATTGTGGACCCCGGTCAGACACAATGTCAATGGGGATGCCGTGAACCTTGATCATTCAATTTTCAATTCAATTCAATTCAATTCAACTTTATTTATATAGCGCCATTTCACAACAACAGTCATCTCATAGCACTATCAACTGTAGGGGGGACCCCCACAGTTGCAGAAAGACCCCAGCAATCAGGCAATCCCCTGTGAGCAAGCACTTGGCGACGGTGGAGAGGAAAAACTCCCTTTTAACAGGAAGAAACCTCCAGCAGAACCAGGCTCAGGGAGGGGCAGTCATCTGCTGTGACTGGCTGGGGGGTGAGGGGACAGAGAAGAAGAAAAGAACAGACATGTTCTTTGATCATGTGGTCTGTCAATAGGACCGCCATCTCCAATGCTGAGGGGAGCTTCGGGAGGGCCACCAAATGCACCGCCTTGGAGAAGCAATCCATGATTGTCAGGATTACAGTCTTCCCACAGCGGGGGGGGAGTCCGGTCACAAAGTCCACGGCGATAAGGGACGAAGGACAACCCGGGGTGGGAAGGGGATGGAGGAGTCCCAAGGGGGGAGAGGAGTCAGATTTCCCTCTGATGCAGGTCTGGCAGGCCCTGACGTAGTCCCGTGCGTCCCACCACACCGTGGGCCACCAGAATGCCCACCGGACAAAGCCCACAGTGCGGGCGATACCAGGATGGCAGGCAAAATGCCTGGTATGGGCCCACTGGAGGACGTCACTGCGGAGGGCGGCCAGGACGTAGAGGTGATTCCGGGGGCACCCTACTGGCACAGGCTCCCGGGACTGGGCCTGACGGACCCTCTGCTCGATATCCCAAGTAAGGGCACCAAGGACGCACGAAAGCGAGATGATGGTTTGGGGGGAGGGGTCTACCTCCCTGGAATCAAACTGGCAAGATAGCGCGTCTGGTTTGACATTCCAGCCGTGCCTGGCATTTAATCGGCGGGCCGACCTGAAGTATTCTAGATTCTTGTGGTTAGTCCACACGATGATGGGGTGAATGGCATCCTCCAACCAATGTCTCCACTCCTCCAGTGCCAACTTAATGGCCAGCAGCTCTCTGTCCCCTACATTATATTTTCTCTCGGCTGGCATAAGCCAACAAGGAAAATATGTGCGTGGGTGGAGCTTCTGATCCGAGGACGTGCGCTGCGACAGCACAGCTCCAGCCCCCGTGTCAGATGTGTCCACCTCGAGGATGAACTGGAGTTGCGTGTCGACCTGTGCCAAGATGGGCGTTTCCCTGAACAGGCATTTTAATTTGTTAAATGCCTGCTCCGCTGCCTCGGTCCAACAAAATGGGACCTTAATGGAGGTCAGCTGAGTTAAAGGCAGTGCCACCCCACTATAGTTCCTTATGAACCGGCGATAAAAGTTCGCGAACCCGAGGAAGCGTCGGCGCTCCTTACGGGAGTGAGGAGTTGGCCAATCCAGCACTGCCTTCACCTTGGCCGGGTTGGCAATCAGTCTCCCCTCGGCTACTAAGAAGCCCAAGAAGGTGGTAGATGTAGTTGAGAACTCACACTTCTCGGCTTTGACGTAGAGCCGGTTCTCCAAGAGCTGTTGAAGAACGGCCCTTACATGGGCTTCATGTTCTTCTGGCGAGCGGGAGAAGATTAAAATGTCATCAAGGTACACAAACACGAATTGATACAGCATATTGCGGAGGACGTCATTAAGTAACCGCGGAAGACGGCAGGGGTGTTAGTGAGCCCAAAGGGCATCACAAGATATTCAAACTGCTCCTGGTGTGTCTTAAATGCCATCTTCCACTCATCGCCCTCACGAATACGGACCAAATGATACACGTTCAATTCAATTAAATTCAATTCAGCTTTATTTGTATAGCGCCATTTCACAACAACAGCCATCTCATAGCACTTTCAACTGTAGGAGGGACCCCCACAGTTGCAGAAAGACCCCAGCAATCAGGCGATCCCCTGTGAGCAAGCACTTGGCGACGGTGGAGAGGAAAAACTCCCTTTTAACAGGAAGAAACCTCCAGCAGAACCAGGCTCAGGGAGGGGCAGTCATCTGCTGCGACTGGCTGGGGGGTGAGGGGACAGAGAAGATGAAAAGAACAGACATGTAGAGAACAAACAGCATGATGGGGACTCAATCTATGGGAGAGAACAAACATGTTAATGACCAGCAAAAAAAAATATTTCATTGAGAGTGAAGAAAGGAGTGAGGCCCAGTGCATTATTGGAGGTGCCCCGGCTGACTAAACCTATTAGCAGCATAACTAAGGGAGGGTTCAGAAACACATGATCCCTCCCTAATTGTAGGCTATATCAAAAAGGTAGGTTTTAACCCTACGTTCCTGAACAGAACCCCAACGTTCCTGAGATCCAATTTAGTAAACACTCGTGAACGCTGAAGGAGCTCAAACGCTGAATTGATTAAGGGTCGAGGGTACTTGTCCTTAATGGTAATAGCGTTAAGCTCCCAGCAGTCGATACACGGGCCCAGCGAGCCATCCTTCTTTCCCACGAAAAAGAAACTGGCTCCGAGAGGAGCCGAAGATGGCTGAATAAGGCCGGCGTTCACGGACTCCTTTATATACCTCTCCATCGCCTCCCTCTCCGGCCCAGAAATGCTGTATAGCTGACTGGTCGGCAGCCTCGCCCCCAGAATGAGGTCTATGACACAGTCATAAGAGTGGTGAAGCAGCAGTGACAACACTCTAGACTTGCTAAAGACCTCTCCAAGATCGTGATAAACCCGGGAAACGAGGCTGAGGTCAGGCGGCTCGACCGGAGAGAGGGAGATGGATAGATTCAATTCAATTCAATTCAACTTTATTTATATAGCACCATTTCACAACAACAGTCATGTCATAGCACTTTCAACTGTAGGGGAAACCCCCACAGTTACAGAAAAAACCCAGCAATCAGGTAATCCCCTGTGAGCAAGCGCTTGGTGATGGTGGAGAGGAAAAACTCCCTTTTAACAGGATGAAACCTCCAGCAGAACCAGGCTCAGGGAGGGGCAGTCATCTGCTGTGACTGGCTGGGGGGTGAGGGGATAAAGAAGAAGAAAAGAACAGACATGTAGAGAGCAAACAGCACGATGGGGACTCAATCTATGGGAGAGACCAAACAGATGATAGAGAGGGGGAGCACTCCGCTGAGCACATACAATGGGCCATACAAAAGGGGCTCCAGGAGGAGATGGTGTTTTGGACACAGTTAATCATAGGGTTATGCCTCTGGAGCCATGGATACCCAAGGACCACCGGGGAAGAGGAACTAGGCAGAACTAAGAAAGTTAGTTCCTCCCGGTGGTTCCCGGAAGGGAGGATGGAGATCGACACCGTGCTACGAGTGACTACCGCGACCTCCCAGTCAGATATGGTTGTGATTCTCTGATCACGGGGCAATTTACGTGTGGGAATACCCACCTGTTAATGAATTCAGCAGATACAAAATTACCTTCCGACCCCGAGTCAACCAGCGCCTTGACTCTCCTGTCGACCCCCAGCAGCTGTACGAGGGCCAAAATAGACAAATTACCAGGGGGGAGTGTTTTTAGTCCCACCCGCCAGACCCCCCATGGCTACTGACGGGCGGTGTCTTTTGGCCTCTGGCGGCAATCGTCCCGGCTGTGGTTCATTGAACCACAGTGCGGGCACGCGCCAACCCTTCGGCTTCGCCGGCGCTCATCATCGGTGAGATGCCAAGAGAGCTCCATCAGCTCAGGCAGAGAGACGGTGCCGAAAGTGTCAGTAGTCATGGCAGGTCCGCGCGTGACGCGCGGGCGAGAGGAGGCTTTGCGCTCCCTTGCACGTTCATGGTGCCGGTTATCCAACCCGACAACTTGAGCTATTAGATCGTCGAGGGTCTTAGGGACAGGGTGAACCACCAGTTCGCCTCGCAGCTGTTCATTCAACCCGTGGAGGAAGGCACTGCGCAAGGCAATTTCATTCCACCCCGAGGCTGCAGCAACAACCTGGAACTCCACCGAGTACTCGGCCGCTGACCAGGTACCCTGGAGGAGCATCAATAGGCAGCTCA
Source organism: Pholidichthys leucotaenia (assembly GCA_020510985.1). Classification (NCBI taxonomy): domain Eukaryota; kingdom Metazoa; phylum Chordata; class Actinopteri; order Cichliformes; family Pholidichthyidae; genus Pholidichthys; species Pholidichthys leucotaenia. Next base: position 190,194,492 of record CM035836.1, read on the forward strand.
TCACTTTGCCCTCACTCTCGGACCAATCGAACGCTCAATGGAAGGTGTCAACAAATTGGCTGAACGTATAGCGCCACCCCTCGGGGTTGTCTAACATGGAGAGTGCCCAATCAAGGGCTCGGTCCTTCAATAGCAGCATAAAAAGCTGTATCTTGGCCGTATCCCCCGGGAACTCCTCCACGACCTGCTCCAAACACATATGTACCTGAATTAAGAAACTCTTATATTTCCCCACCTCCCCCGCGTACAGGGTAGGAGTGGGAATGGTGGTGGTATGCCGCACCATAGCGCGAGGAGCAGGCTGAGGAGGTGGAGCCGGGGGAGACGATTGGGACCAAAGCTGGATTAAGTTTGTTACCTGCTGTGTCAGCACGGTGAGCTGGTGCTCGGTTGCTGACAGGTGATCCAGAGCTGACAGCTCCTGTGACGAAGCACTGGCTGAGCTATCGTCCAGACTGGCTCGTTCTGTCATGATTAAACTGACAGCTCACATGCACGATGCTAGCACAGGACAGAACCACACAAGGGGGAAACGTTCAACAGTTTATTAAATGTAGAAAACAGCACACAGTTGTGCAAACAGCCACTCGCCAGAAGAACCAATCCCCCTGTGGAGAGAAAGCTGGAGCTGTCAGTGGAGAAGCAGAGTAGGGAATATGGGCGAGCCAAATTGCCACTTACTCGGGACTCCAGGGATGGACCAGCAGGACTCCAGCGGGGAATAGACGAACCAGTAGGGTAGAGGGAATGAGCTTGAAGTGCCTGACCGGGTGAAGATTCGTTGCTGGGAAAGTGATGAGGTGGCAGGAAAGCGCACGCAGTCCCGAGACACACCTGCACGATGGCAGCAACCTGTAAAGGGAGGAAAGAGTACAGTTTACACGACGTGCCTAAACCAAGTACAAACGATCTGCTTGCCTGAATTAGGGCAGTATTCCCAGACAAGCCAGTGTTGACTGCGCGGAGGAGGCCTCCTTAAATATGCTGACTGATGAGCGGCGCAGGTGTGTTCTCTGCCTCAGGTGCAGTGATGAGTTAGTGAACGTGCAGCAGGAGTGGAGGGGCACACTCTCACTGCCCATGACAAACCTGTTTGCATAGATATGCACACCCTCTTATAACTGGGGATGTGGCTGTGTTCAGAATTAACCAATCACATTGAATCTCATGTTAATGGGCATCAGCACACACTTGCCACCATTTAAAGTGCCTCTGATTAACCCCAAATAAAGTTCCACTGTTGTAGTAGGCTTTTCCTTTCTTACTGTTCAAAGGTATCAGTCAGGAGAAGGGTACAAAAGAATTTCCAAGTCATTAAATATAATATACCATGGAACGCAGTGAAGACAGTCATCATCAAGTGGAGAAAATATGGCACAACAGTGACATTACCAAGAACTGGACGTTCCTCCAAAATTGATGAAAAGACGAGAAGAAAACCGGTCAGGGAGGCTTCCAAGAGGCTGTCGGCAACATTGAAGGAGCTGCAGGAATTTCTGGCAAATACTGGCTGTTTAGTACATGTCACGACAATCTCCCATCTAGGGTGGCAAGACGGAAGCCTTATCTTACGAAGAAAAACATCCATGCCTGGCTACATTTTGCAAAAACACATTTCATATCTCCCAAACACATGTGGGAAAATGTGTTATGGTCCGACGAAACCAAGGTTGAACTTTTTGGCCCTTAATTCCAAAAGGTATATTTGGCGCAAACACAACACTGCTCATCACCAAAAGAATAGCGTACCTACAGTGAAGCATGGTGGTGGCACCATCATGCTTTGGGGCTGTTTTTTTTTGTTTTTGTTTTTTTTTCAGCTGGAGCTGGGGCCTTAGTCAAGGTGAAGAGAATTATGAACAGTTCCAAATACCAGTCAGCTTTGGCACAAAACCTTCAGGCTTCTGCTAGAAAGCTGAAGATGTAGAGGGGCTTCATCTTTCAGCACAACAATGAACCAAAGCACACATCCAAATCAACAAAAGAATGGCTTCACCAGAAGAAGATTAAGATTTTGGAATGGCCCAGCCAGAGTCCAGACCTGAATCTGGTCGAATATCTGTGCGGTGATCTGAAGAGGGCTGTGCGCAGGAGATGCCCTCACAATCTGACAGATTTGGAGCATTTTTGCAAAGAAGAGTGGGCAACTATTGCCACATCAAGATGTGCCACGCTGATAGACTCCTACCCAAAAAGACTGACTACTGTAATAAAAGCCAAAGGTGTTTCAACAAAGTATTAGTTTAAGGGTGTGTATATTTATGCAAACAGGTTATTAATAATAATAATAATAATGCATCTGATTTATATACTGTAGCGCTTTTCATAAACGCTCAAAGACGCTTTACAATAAAAATGTAAGTTTTTTTTATTTTTCCCCTTAAAAGATTTCAGTTTGGTTTTCAATTAGGTTGTACAGGTTATAGGTCACATTAATGGTGTAAAAAGTTTTGAAATGATTTATCTTGGTCTCATTTTTTATATCACAAAAAACCTGGCATTTGAACAGGGGTGTGTAGATTTTTTATATCCGCTGTACAAGTGAAAAGCTATCATGATTTTTGTCCTCAGCCAAAATGGGTTTAAAATTAAACATAATGAAATAGAAGCTGTTGTTTTAACTTCTTTTTAAAACAGACAGTGATGCAGACACTTTTGTAGTACAGTCAATCTCATTCCAAATCTGTGTACCTTTGCAAGTTACACTGAAACTTGTACATTTAAGTTTGCGTTTCTTGCCCCTTAGGATTTGTTTTTGCCTTGTGTTGTGTCCATGGGTGGGAAAAAAAATTTGGAATTAGTTCATAGACACTGTTATTAAGTCTAAATACTACATTATACATTACACAAGCATTGTGAAAAGTGTTGCACTCAGTGAGCTTCAGAAGTTGGTAACCATAAAAAAGAGATCAGAAGGGGCATTTACCTCCCTCCATCATATAGCTTGTATAACTTTCTTTTGTAGAATCTGTAATTTTTCAAGATAACTAGGATATGCATTACACCATATAATATTACTTTAAGTGAGGCTCAAATAGAGACCGGTACAAAGTTAGAAGAGCTTCTAGAGGGAGGAAATGCCTCAGCCTTAAAAATAAGCCAACATATTTAAATAGTTTCTTTGTCAGTTCATTAATGTGTTTTTTAAAATTCACAAATTCATCAACATAAATCCCCCCAAAATTTAATGAATTCTACCCTCTCAATAGCTCTACCATTTACCTTGATATGTACATGTTCAACATTATTTTGGTTTCTGTTTGACTTAAATTCAATGATTTTAGTGTTATTTATATTTAAGAATAATTTGTTACATTTAACCCAAGTATTCACCTTAATTAAGTCTGTATGCATAATATTTTGAAGATATTCCAAGTTTTTGTGAGACAAGAATAAATTTGTATCACCAGCAAAATTTGCTTTATGTAGAATAGTAGAGGCATTGACAAAATCATTTATGTATAAAATGAAAAGAAGTGGGCCCAATATCGATCTCTGTGGGACCCCATATTTAATAATCTGACATTGTGATTTCCTACCATTTATATGTACATTCTGCTCCCTTCCATATATGTAACTTTTAAACCAACTGAGTGCTATGCCTCAGACACCATAATGATGCAACTTGTCAAGAAGGATTTTAAAATCAATGGTATCAAATGCTTTTGATAAATTGAGGAAAAACTCCAAACCCACAATCACCTTTATCAATAGCATCTTTGATTTTTTTTTCAGTAAGATCAAGACTTGCCATACATGTGGTGTTCTTCTTCTTAAAGCCATATTGTAATGGACTAAGGATATTCAGTTTATTTAAGTAATCGCTTAGTCTACAATGGATAATTTTCTCCAATACTTTGGAAAAGGTGGGCAATATAGATATAGGTCGGTAAGTGTGCATGTTGTTTTTTGCTCCAGACTTAAATACTGGGATAATTTTTGCAATCTTTGTCATTTTAGGTACCACCCCATGAAACAGAGAAAGACTGATCGAATAAACAAGCAAATCCACAATTTCATTTGAATGAATGAATGAATGAATGAATGAATTTATTTGAATGAATTTATTTTTTAGAATGAATGAATGAATTTATTTTTTATTTCGGATAGTACATTACAGGTTAAAAGAAACTGTATAATATAACAACAAGGTCAAATTAGACAAAGACTCCTTCTACTATACAATTCCACGTGAGTTATCCGAAATGGGTGATGGCTGAAGCCGCAGCTTATATTGCCCACCCATATTCCATCCAAGAATTCAAAGGAGAAAAAAGAGAAAACAAGACAAGAGCGATTACAATTTAAAACAAGGCTAAGACAAAATATGACTGAGAGAAAAAGAAAACTGAGCTAGTCTAAGTTAAGCGGTTACTATTCAAAAACAAATCTAAGACATAGTGTCACAAAGAAAAAAAGAAAAAAACTAAGCTACAACACAACACAGGCTGGAAATGTCAATCCTTATGTGAGTTTACATGTCGTCTTGTAAATATGTTTGGAGTATTTCTTCCTTTAGTTTTTGTTTAAATTGTCCAAGCTTTGTACATGATTTTAATTCAGGTCCAAAATCGTTCCATAATCTGACTCCTTGCACTGAAATACAGTGTTGCTTGGTGGTTGTTCTCACTGTAGGCTTTTGAAATATACATGTTCCTCTGAAGTGATATCGTTTCTCCCTTGTTTGGAACAACTTTTGGATATTTGCGGGCAGTGATAGATTCTTCACTTTGAACATTATTATTGCGGTTTTAAAGTCAATCAGATCTTTCAACTTGAGAGTTTTTTGTTTAAGAAAAAGTGGGTTTGTTGGTTCCCTGTAAGCTGCTTTGTTGATTATTCTAATAGCTCTCTTTTGAAGCATAAAGAGTGGATATATGTTTGTTTTATATGTATTTCCCCATACTTCATTACAATATGTCATGTATGGGAGTATTAATGAATGATACAAGGTGTATAGTGTGGGTTGATTCAGCAAATTTTTCACTCTGTGTAATATTGCAATTGATTTGGATACTTTACCTTTTATATAATTAATATGTGGCTTCCAACACAGTTTGTTATCAATTATTACTCCAAGGAATTTAGTTTTGGATACCCTTTCAATCTCTACACCATTTACACTGAGTTTGGGTACTGGGTAGTTGTGATGGTTGTTAAAGACTATAAATTTTGTCTTGCTTAAATTGAGCGTTAATTTGTTTGAATCAAACCACAGTTTCAGCTTTCGTAATTCCTTTCCGAGTGTATCCAGAAGTTGTTCCAAATTGTTTCCACTGCATAGCAGATTAGTGTCATCAACAAACAATATTAAGTCCATTTTTTCTGAAACTTTACATATATCATTTATATACATATTGAATAATAATGGTCCCAAAACTGAACCCTGTGGGACTCCACAGGTGACCTTCAGTAACTCTGAGTTTTTGCTGTTAACACATGCAAACTGATATCTATTCTTTAAGTAACTACTTAACCAGGACAGTGCTACCCCTCTAACACCACAATTTTGTAGTTTCTTTAATAATAGATTGTGATCTACTGTATCAAATGCTTTTTTAAGATCCAGGAATACTCCAGCTGAATACTCTTTATTTTCAATGGCTGTTGATATTTTTTCTGTAAATTCCATTAAGGCATATGCTGTTGTCCTTTTGTGTCTGAACCCATATTGCTGCTCACACAATATATCATTCTTCAGTATGAAGTTGTCAATTCTCTCATAGAATATTTTTTCAAGTATCTTGGAAAATTGCGGTAATAGTGAAATTGGTCTGTAGTTGGAGAGTTCCCCTCTGTCGCCTGTCTTGTAAATCGGAATTACTTTAGCAATTTTCATTGCATTGGGAAATATACCTGATTGGAGAGACAGGTTACAGATATACGTCAGTGGTTTCACTATGCATTCGGTAACAGTTTTGACTAGTAGCATGTCAATACCATCGCAGTCAGTAGATGTTTTACTTTTGAACGATTTAACAATTTCAATGACCTCTCTTTCGTCTGTGTTCTTTATGAAGATGGTGTCTTTTACAGCAGTGTTATTGCATATTGTATCACCTGTAGGCGCCGTAGTGGGTATTTCTCGGGCCAGTTTAGGTCCAATGTTAACAAAAAAGTTATTAAATTCATCTGCAGGTGAAGCTATATTCACATTCGGAGTCGATTTATTATTTTTTGGAATATTAGTTGGGTAGCTAGTATTTCTGCTTTTATTTCCAAGGATACTGTTGATTATTGTCCATGTATTTTTAATATTGTCTTTGTTTTTTTCCAGTTCTTTACTGTAATAGTCTCTTTTACTGCATCTTATTATATATGTTAACTTATTTTTGTATGTTTTATACCGTTGCTCTGCTTCTTTTGTCCTTTTCTTTATGAAAGCTTTATATAATAAATTTTTCTTTTTACACGCCTTTTGTAGTCCTTTGGTTAACCATGGTTTGTCAGCAAATTTGTGTTTAAGCTTTTTTTTAACTAATGGGCAGTTTTTTTCATAAAGAGTGGTTACAATGTTTATAAATGTGTCATAGGCTTCATTTACATCTGATACATAGACTTCTGTCCAGTCTTGCTTCAGCAAGTCCTCTTTAAAAGAACTGATTGCGTTTGGTGATTTGTGTCTGAACGATTTTGAGATTTTTTCTGGGTTGGGCCCCGTGTGGCCATGGGTAAGTGCAAAGATTGGCAAGTGGTCGCTTATATCATTTATCAATAATCCACTTTCTATTTTCTTATCGAGAACATTGACAAACAGGTTGTCAATAAGTGTAGCAGAGTGAACTGTGATTCTACTGGGATGTGTTATTGTGGGATATAGACTCATGCTGTACATAGAGTTCATGAACTCTGTAACTACATTTTGTTGATGTGGATTAAGTAGGTCAATATTGAAATCTCCACAAATTGCTACCATTTTCTTACTAGTAATATTATTGTACAGCTCGACTAATTTATCTCTGAATGTCTCAATGCAAGTTCCCGGCGTTCTGTATATGCAGCTTATGATTAGATTTTTTGTTTTGTCTAGGTCAATCTCAACAGTAACACATTCCAAAATCCCTGGTAGTGCTGAGGACATTTCATTTACAAGCTTACATCTATATAGGTCATCAATATACAGTGCAACACCACCACCCTTTTTTTGATTCACAATCACTTTTAAAATAATGCTACATATACCATCCACACCTGCTGTACGAGAGGCTTTCATGCTCATGATGATTTTGGTAACTGCAGGTGATTACTAGCAACACCAGATGGCAGTAATGAACAACACCCCCCCCCCCCACACACACACACACACAAAGCCAAAGCAAATTTGATGTTGATGTACAAGTGAACCAGTAATTAACTGGTATCATTACATGTTCCGCCCTATTCTAAAAATTAATGCAATTAAGTTACAACACAGGATTTTTGACTCCGAGCTGAAAACTGGCTCATACTCACCCTGCTGGTGTAAAGTGGTATTTATCACTTTATCAGCCCAGCAAACATCAAAAAAGAATTCACAGCTCTACAATATCATCCTACTTCCTCCCTTTCAGAAAACAGGCTTCTCAGCTACTCTCGCAATAGGTATCCTCTTCCTGTACTGTCTGCATAAATGCTGACATACTTATACTGTTCATACAAGAAATGTTCATGAATCACAGCAACATCTTTCACGGGAAAAATTGGACCAGAGTCCGAAAAAATTAAAAGACAAAAGCAAAGCCCACACAGAGCTAATATGAATGCTGTTTTTGTCACTATGCACTTGTAAAACAGGTTTGGAAAATATTATAGGTTAAAAAAAATGTTAATGTGCAGTGTACATTTGGTTAACCTCCACTTAGGAGTCTGTTGTGCTCTGATTAAAATGTCAAAACAATTTAATCTTGAGGTTGGATTGTTAAGAAGAACAAACATCCTCACACACATTAAATCACCCAATTGTTTTCCTCTAAGCCTACATCTGTATACACTGTAGAACTATGTCATTAGAGAACTCAGTGAGGCATGGCCGTTGTTTGTTGTTGTTTTTTTTTTTAAAGTTTGAGCAAAAGTAATGACAGTGATGCTATAAATTAAAAAGAGAGGTGGTAGTGGTGTACCCTGCCTCTCGCCCAAAGATGCTGGGATAGGCTCCAGCACCCCCGTGACCCGAAAAGGATTAAGTGGTAGAAGATGACTGGATGGATGGATGGTAGTGGTGCAATGGTTAACTCAGTAAGAATGTTGGGGGTTTGAGCAGGGCCTTTCTGTGCAAAACTTGTGCGCTCCTCCTGTGCCAGCGCAGCTTTGCTTGAGCTGTTATGGATTCCAGACATGCCTGTTAGATTAATTCTAAAATTATGTGAAAATTGTGGCTATTTGTCTGTGTGGTTGTCTGTTTCTCTGTGTTGGCCCTGCAATGGACTGGCAACCTGTCTATTGTGTGCCCCACCCTGAAATTGATAAGTTCTCAAACAAAGTGCAGGGAAAAAAGGGGGAAAAACAGGGTAAGTACAGGGAAAATGTGGGGTATCAGATAAACACAAGGAAAAAATAAGCTATTTACCCAATACCTACCTTGTACGTTTCACATACTTACCTTATACTTACAAAATAGTTCCAGCTAATCAAAGTTGTGGAATATAACAGCCCAGTACTTACTCCGTACCTCCCCTTAACCTACACTGTATTTTTCCCATACTTGCCCTGTTTTTCCTCTATTTTACTTCCCTATACTTTCCCACTACTTACTCACATGTTCCCCCAATTTAACCTATACTCACCCTGTAATTTGCTGGCTGTATTATATAGTGCTTGTTCTGGATTACCTAGAACACCCTTGCCCCTACATCTATCATTAAATTGGAGATCACCTTGGTAGAATGCAAAGAGAAAGAGACTGAGGAATGGGGGACAAGTTAATAATCTCAAAGAAACTCCTCTCATCAACTGGCAGCAACTTTAATCAAATTATGACCTTGTAAAGCATGCACTTGTCATTTGAGACCCTAATCTCCTCACTAATGACTAATTAGCCCATCACCTGTTCCTCTAAGCTTCCATTACACCCCCCAACAAAGCTTTAAGATAATGAAATAAACAAACGCCAGTGAAATCAAACTTCCATTGTCACACACAAAAGGAGAAAAAGTAGTCTAGACAGACATCAATCAAAATAGAGGAGTTGATTGGCAACTGACAACATTTCTTTTGGATTGTTTTCAATCCTTGAGAAGACACCATTCTTCAGAACTTCAGACGACAACGTGGATACAAAGAATTAGGAGTAATTAGCTGCAAATAGCTACAAAAAAACGTGGAACTGATGAACAGATTCTGCACAGACATGCATTTACCAGATTATAACTGGGTAGCTTTATCAATTAATTCACCTACATTTGGGCCAAAGGCTTTAGGACCTGATTTATAATGGAGTAACATCACTTGTTTGCTTCTGTGTTTTGTCTTGTTACAGATTTACTTATTTGACTCAGTCTGAAGCTGTACATGCCCGACATCCTGGATTTTGCATCAGATTTGCGGGGGAGGGTGAAGGGGGGTGAAGTTTTTGTTTGTGCCATTCAGCGCCTGTGCAGCTGCACTACTTGGCGGCGGGCACACAAACAGGCGGCTCCCATTCATTAAGCCTTTTTATATCAGAGATACTCTCCTTCTGGGGGCCCGGAGCATCTGCCTCCACATCAGTAAGAATGACGGGGATGGGGAGGTGGTGTGAGTATGCAGGGAAGCAGAAGAGAGGGAAAACTGATAAATCTGGGAGGGAGATAAGAGGCACAGTAGAGTTACAAGAACAGACGAAACTCTTAGTGGAGTGGCAAACTGTGCTGTAGACTGAGTGCAACAGCAGTTGTAAATGGCTACTTTGCTGCACTGAACCTCATTATTTTGCTGCGTCTCCTTCATTCTTCAGTCACAGACATCTGGCTCTAAAGAATACCCTGGATAGGCACTGTTTTATCAGACATGTCTATAAGTGCAAACCTCAATAAATTATCCAGAAGCACTCATGGGAGTCAGAGTGGCATGTAAGTGTAATGCAATAATTGTTGTACTGGTACTTTTTATAAAAATTGCACTAGTAAAGAATTTATAAATATCTTAACTAGGTTATAATTAGTTTTTAAACACTTATTAAGCTGTTACACACATGAGGAAAAAGGGAAATAGGGACCTGTTTTTTGTCCAATAGTGAGTCTGCTCTTACCTGATCTCTGAGCCCTCAAATGTCAGTTTACTTAGATGACTGTTTCCTTATTGGTCATCAGATATTTGCTGATAAGCTACTAGCATTTAAGCGAAAAGGTCTCTTGAGCTTATCAAAGAGTGAGTCTAAAATGACGAATGAAATAAATCTTAGAACTTATTTTTAATTGCTTATTTATGGTTTTAAAAGAATTTATAACCTAATTAATCCCATACTTTTAAACATTTTTTAAATATTTTATTAGAGTAGTGATTGTAAAGTGGTTCCATTTAAGGATGCAATAATATATCTTCTCACTATCAGTATTGGCTGATAGTGACATGGTCGACTGCTGTCGGCCTATCTGCAAAAAAATTCATATTTACCAATGGCAATAGTCGATGGTTTGGTTTCATGGCTGTGTACATTGATTTTGACCTAAGGCTTATGGCTGCAAGTTAAAAAAAATCCAATAGGTGGCATGCTTACTGGACCCCATCGGACCCTGGTTGTTACATGTTGTCCTGATGAGGTGTTGCAGCCCCATTTCCCCTGCTCTCCTTGTCCAGTCCCAGCAGGCCTTGGGTGAATCACCATAACTTGCAGTCCCGTGTTGGGCTGCCCAGAGAGCTAACACCACTGACCTACCAGTTCCTGCTAGGAATGGCCTAGTAGATGTTAGATTGCTAGGATTTCTTCACATCTATAGGATCTGATTTTCTTTGTGTGACTGAGATGTGGCTGACTGCCGGTGAGTCCAGCATTTTCACTGAACTTTTATCCCACGATTGCTGCTACTTTGTCCGTCTTGACTATTTATAAGAATCACTATAAATGAAAATAGTGTTTCTTATTTTTATTCATTGGCTTTGAACTGAGTTTATTTTAGCTGGGTCATTTGTGTTACAGGTTACAGAGGCATTAAAAACAGATTTTTTTCTCACAGAAATGATCTTTGTCATGTGAAAAGTTATAACTAAAAAGTTGTACGAGACATTTGTTTGACTGGACTGAATTTATGCTTTTGAATACGATGTGATGAAAAGCTGAATTGCTTTAAGAGTTCAGCTATTTATGTAATGCATGGTTCCTTATTTCTCTAGCATGAAGGGGGGGACAGATGACAAAAAAAACCACCAAACTGTCAGTATTGGCTATCGCACGAAAGCTATTTTTAATCAGTTTCGGGATCAGCCCAAAATTTTACAATTGGTGCATCATTAGTTTCATTATTTTGACAAATGCCTCGTGATTGTTTTACATGAGCGCATTCAGTCCTTTTAAAGTATTTCAGATTTCTCATTTTATCTAATGCAGAAATAAAGCTGTAATGCAACAACAGCAAATGCACGTTGGTGTTATGGCAGATCCCACGGCCTTTGGTTCTTTATCTTCTCGTGATGAATGAGGCATGTCACACCTCAAATGAAGATATCCCACAGGCCACCACCACTTCTGTAATGAAGCACTTCAAAATGATATGGCCAACCCCAATAGAGGTTGCGTTAAATTTCATCTCACTGAATTTCATTAAAGTAAACGCCAGCAGGTGCAAGGACAGTGGCTGTCTTTTTCTTTTGTTTTTGTTCAGTACGTATAAATCATGACACCCAGAGGGTACCTGCAGGTTGCCTCAGAGGGCAGAAATAAATAAAACATCAGCTCTATCTTCATACAAATCAAATTTGATGAAAAAAAAAAAAACGGGGATGTATAGCAGAAAAAAGTTGAACGTCTCAGGTAAGATTGTACCAGGTTACCTCAGTAAGATTGATCTATGATTTGAGAACATGATGAGAAAATAAAGGAAAAATCCAAAATGCTTGATTGTAAATCTGACAAATGATACTTTTTCTTACCTTCCCACAGGCACTAGTTGTAACATCAAACTGGAGGAAGTATTTTTTTTTTAAATATGGATAAGAATCTGTATTTGTGTAGTCCTTTTATCTGGCCTTAGAGACTAAGCTAATGCTCTATTCTATGGGCTTATCAGTGAAAGATACCATGGGCCGATTTAGCATCACCAGTTAACCTAACATACGTCTTTGGGTTGTGGGAGGAATCCGGAGCACCCAGAGAGTATGCAAAGTCCGCACAGGAAGGCTTCCACTCCTAACCACCCTGGGGATTTGAACAAGGACCAACCTAACTGTGAGGCAGCAGTGCTGACCACTGTTCAACATCCTGCCCAGTGCATCTGAGAATTCATCAGACTGCCAAAGCTACTGCCAACCATTGTCAACATTGTTTTGAAAGCTACGGCAGCATTACGCAACTTGGATGGCAAACCAGCTTCATTATATCCACAATCTGTGTAAATTAACATTCACAATTAACCTTTATCTACTTTGGACAATGCACCTCTGGCCAGGTCAGGGAGCTCATTTGCAAGACATTTAATATAAGACATCCTTGAATGCTGAGCAGAGGCCTGTGATATGTTAGAAACACCACCTCAAATTTAAATGGAAATTGTGCACAGGCCACAGACTCAAGCAAAGGAAAATAACCTTGCTTTGTTGAACCGGGCCCAAAGAATACAGATACATGAAAGGGAGGCAGTGGATACAGCAAACAAAATGATTACACATTTTAGAGCAATTTCTGCATCCTGCAGTCATAATCATTCTGTCGATAGCCTTCCAGTGTGCAGGTGCGCTGATACAGATGGTTTTATGAAGATCCATTAAAACTAATTTCGCTCATCGCCAGGCCCAGGAGGGGCCCAAACCCAGCAACTGGGAGACGAGCCCAGATGCCTGCTTAGGCTACAGCTCTAACCCACCAAGCATTCCTGGTGTGTACCATACCATCACCATGGAAACACTGTGAAATAAAACCTGTCAAGGAAGGAATCGAGAGTGCCAGCGTACACATGCACAGACATATGCACACAGCCTATAAACATACAGTGTGTAAATATATACATCTTAAGGCAAGAGGCTCCACTGGAGAAAGTAAAGAGCAGTCATTTTAAACTTGTGCAAGAATGATGGCAGCTGTTAGATAAAGTTTTTCCAGGAATGCAAATTCCTTTAAAAATATAAGAGTAAGCACAAGATTGCTGATTTGACTGTCACTTTAGGCTATTGCAATAACAAAAACTACTTTCTCAAAAGCGCTGCCGCAAAACAAGGCTGCCAGTGAGTGAGGAATTCTTTCGACGTGGTTGTCCTTGGCGGCAAACATTTGATGTGTTTTGATTAGACTCTGGTGGGGGGGATTATCAAAGGCTAAGAGAAATCAATGTTCTTTTAATAAAGAGGACTTGGGTGGGAGGGAGACAGACAGTTCTGTTCATGACAGGGCCTGTCTCTGCCTTATCTCCTACTTCTCAGATCCCCTAGACAGGCAAATATTTTAACTGTAAACACCCCTGGCTCGACAGCCTGCGTGGGCCTCCTGTCAGCTTTTTCCACTTACTACTTACCTACTCCATCCAATGAACAACAATGTGTTTGCATGAATGCAAAACAATATAAGATACATACATGTATATGTGTATACAATGCAATTTTATAGTACAAATACACAAAACTTTTGTGCATTTTCAAGGTAAGAATGGTGTTTCAAACACTGAGCAATACCTACAGCTGTGTTCCAAATCCGCTGTCATCCAGATTAGCCCCGACACCACCAGATGCCACACAGCCGACAGAAGAAGAAAGGCACAGTGAGGTGCAGTTAATTCCAGTAATTAATCCCAGATTACATCCTGTGGCTCTCCATGAAGCAAGCAGCTACAGAGTACAATGGGGCCAATCAGTTTGTGAAAAGGACAGACAGATCAATATGGGCACACTTGAGCAGAGTTTGGTAACAAGTCTGAAAATATTTTAATAAGAAGTAATTATGGTTACAGATATCTCGAAAAACAAAACAATAAAAAACATATTACTTCTATGCAATTCACTATTCCTTTGGACAGGTTGCCAGTTTGCAAGCCTAAGGAAGACTACAGAAGGAATGGATGTTCAGTACACACTACACAACCTTATGACTTATGATTGGGAGTCTTGACACCACAGTTTGTTTATACTGCATGACTGTATGGCCGGATGGGTCACATGCGCCACAATCTGTCACCCCAGCTAGTCCATCAGGTCCCAAAAAAGGTCTAGTATCACGATGCTGAGCACGGGTGGAGAGCCGTGCTCAGGCTTTTAGTTCATCTTGTTTATTTTTCTGTATTCCCCCACTTCAGGTTAGTATTTGTCTGGCTGGTTTTGGTTGTGTTTTGTTATTTGAGTTGTTTTTGTTTCTGGTTGTTCTTTAGTACTTCTGTTTCTTAGTTTCTTATTCCTAGTTCCGCCTAGGTTCTTATCATGTCTTTTACCATCTAGTTCTTGTATTATTATTATCTGCTTTTGTGACATGAGCTTGCCTTTACCTTCAGCTCTCCTTCTGTATATTGATTTGAGTATTATTTGCATCTTGTAGGTTTATGTTTATATTTTCTTCGCCTGGCTGGTTTTCTCCCTTTTTGTATTATCTGGTTTGTTCTCATTTTGTAATATGTATTGTTAGTTACTTTTTCGCCATTTCTTCTGGCGCTCTTATTTTGACAGTGTGCTGTGTTTACTTCCTTTATTAGCTCAAGTTCACGGTCTAGCTCAGCTGTCATTATTTTGATTCATGACATTTATCATAAAAAGAAGTGGGAAATGGATGTCCAAGAAAAGCAAGCCCTACAAGTTATGGATGCAATGATTAGCTCTTTTATAAAACAGCTGGCAAAAGACATAACATATGCATCTCAATCTAAAGCCGTCTTAGGGTTTGGTCAGTTTTCTGGGTCCACATTGACACAACCATGCTCCCCATCCTGCCTACTTGCTGTATGAGTCCCCACCTCTTCCTGATGTCTTGGTTGTAACTCAGCAGCAGCTAGCGAAGATATTTAGCATGCAAGACATCTAGTCAGAGTCAGCAGCAAGTCCCCAAGTGTATCTGACCACATTTTTGTACCACTCACACATAGTGATTGGTAACTGCACAGAACAACCATGGATTTCCCTCCGACTGGGTGCTTTTTGTCAGCAACTTTTAAAACTCATTGTCAACCACAAAATCAGGCTTCAAATCATGTAGTGTGAAATAAGCTATATTCACCCATTCCCACACATTCTCAAACTTATAGGTGATTTATAATCACCACTTAATGTAACTACTTTAGGGGTCCAACGTGCATTTGCAGACAAGTTGTTTAGCAATATTTTTTAACTCCCTGTGCTCTTAAACTGCCCACTTCACCTTTTTCAAAGTCACTTCCCTAACAGTGTAACCAACAGCACAAGTGATCACGGTGATCAGCATACATTAAAATACCATTCAGATAGCATACATACTTGTTCTAAAGGGCTTAAGATTTTGAGTGTTTTGGACTCGGTATAAAGTATAATTTACATCTGCTTATAACGTGCACATGACACATAAAGAATGTAGAGCCTCGGCTACACAGAGAGAGATAAAAGCATTGCTTCAACTTCCACAGTGTATCCCCCGCATACTGAACAGCAGCCTCTTTATCCATCAACTGAGGTTTTTACTCCATCATCAATAAAACTTTGAAGCAATTTGTTGCTACCCAAAAATGTCCACGTCACATTTTCATAGTCTGCAATGGTAGATTTGCTCGAAAGACAGAGCAAGAGTGCTTTGGGACCCTTATATTTTGTCTGACCTTTCCGGCTCAATTACTCTCCGGTGTCTATCACATCTAAATTAAATAAATGAACTACATTTTATGTATCAATTAAAAACCGGAGACCCTTTGATGCCAGTGCCGGATTGGTTGATGTGCTTGAAAAGACACAACGCCCTCACCAAGAGACCTCCAGAGCCTGTTTACTTCAGATTAAGCCTGCAGTCATTTCTCACTTGGGAGGAGTCTTGTAATAAAGAGGACTGTTTCACAAATGCACAATGACAGTCTTCATTTTGAAAAGAAAATGCTTGCATGTATTTGTTGCATCCTTCTCGCTTCGGTTTTATTTTTTACCATATTCAGAAAAGCATAGGGAAGTTATCTGCAGAGCCCCCCGTGTCCCCGCCCTCTTGGAAGACAAGCCAAGAGCCCTCAAATTAAGTCAATCATTTAGTCGTAACAAATTAATTAAAAGAATAATTAAATCATTAACACATTAAATATGGCAATTAGAAATCTTGTCCTACATGAGTGAATTTGGGTGAATTTAATGGAGGAAGCAAACGGAGCAATGGGGTGTGCAAAAACAAAATTCTTATTTAATGCTTTTCTTGCAGCAATGTGCACCATGGGATAACCCTCTAATAAAAAAATGGTTGACTAACATTATCTACAAACATGATATTATTGAAAACAGTAATAATAAGGATGACAGAATTCAAGGAGTCTCTGGATAGGAATAATGTAGATTGAGATGTATGGACTAAGTGTATAATGTATATAGCACCAGTGGAAACAACTCTTCTGCTCTGGATAATGAATACTGCCCCTCCCTTCCTTGTTGCCTAGTAACTGCAGCATTGCCTTTAGAAGGCAGAATGAGGGGGAAGAAGGAGGTCAGGAGGGCATGGAGGAATAAAAATGTTTCTCTGCCCAAACTGCCCGGCTGCTTGTGAAGCTCCATGGGAAGGATGGCTCGACCGGGGTTATGCCTCCTAATAGCAAAGCTAAGTCATAAGCAATGAAGTGGACCCGGTTAATTAGATGCCGTAATGCCCTCCATATATCCCCTGTCAACAGACATGATCTTTACGTTCCCAACCTGCAGATGAGCGCACATCTGAGTAACACAGCAATGTACTGCCGGACAAATGTGGTTAGAGAGACACGAGTGATGGGATGAAGTTGAGATAATGAAGATGAAGCGGATCAATGCAGCTGCATCAGAGTACGGGCAGGGTCTGAAGGTTTACTACACATGTTCCATAATAATATCTATCCTCCCATCAGTTGCTGTCAAGCTGTCCATGGAGACAATTTGGCAGTCATTTGGTCTCTAAAAGCAAATTTTCAGTCTTTCACTCCTTGCTGCAACACCCTAGTAAATGCAACAGCAACCAGCTACTGTATTGATGATCATTTTATTGCAATTTCTGGGGCAGGGCCATCCTTACATGCCATCCTGCTCTTCATTTCTGCATGATCTTGTTTCTGTGCCCCTCCCACACTTCATTTTGGCAACTCTTCCTTCCCCTGGGGCGTCAGTCAAGCCTGGAGCATCAAAGTGGTCTTCCCTAAACCGCAGCCTATCAACAATAATTAAACTGTCCAGCTCCACCACCACCTTCAAACATCTCTGCCTTCCATCCTGTAAAATTATCCTTTCATATTTGGGGTCACAGTACTAGCTGGCAAACTGGTATTTAGATTTTAGACTATACCTTTGCAACATGCACCAACATTTAGTCAGTTTTTTTTCCTTATTTCCAAAGCAGGTGCAGTGGAGGAATATAGCCAGAGTCAGATATTGTTTCTAAAATGTAATATATCAAGACTAAAAAGGGCCACTCATTGAAAATGTGCACAAAGCACACCCAGTCTTCCAAAATTGAACCTGCTTTCAAAACAAGAAAATGACAGAGCCATTGTAGCACAGTGCCAAGTGGAACAGCACAGAAGATTTAGTGGCAACCCACTGTGTTCTTTGCACTTACTGAAATTATACCACAATCTTTGTTCCTTTTTACTGAGTTACCTTTTGCTGAGTTTTAAGAGACTCTGTCAGTCTAGGGAATGGGATCTCTTGCATTTTCTGTCACTAACACAACAAACAAAAGTATACTTCTATAAAAAAAAAATAACAAAAACAAACAAACAAACAAACAAACAAACCCCCTTTTTCTCAAGGATAGAGTAATTATGATGATTCATTCACCATGCATTATCGTCATATGTTATACCCAGAGCTATTGTTTGCCAAATACAGCAATTGCAGAAAAGTTTACAGAAATATTACTTTTGATAGAGTATCACTGTGAATAATCCAAAACAATTTCAACATGAAGCGACACCTAAAGCGTTCTATACCAATAACCATGTGGTCTGCTGATTTTACATAGGCAAACATACTGTACACATTTTATCTCTCTGTCACAGAGGATGTCTCGAGATTTCCCCAGAGAAGCTGGGAAATGGGGCTGTTTTGATACAAGTCTGGACTACCTTGCTGTGCTTCCTGCCAGCAGGATCTGACTTTGGATAAGTGGCAGAAGATGTATAGATGCATGCATCTGTTTGGAGTTGGTTAAAAATGTAGGCCAAATCACATTTTCCTCGTGCTGATGTTTCACTTGAATGCCTTTATAGGCTGTTGGAAAATAATTTTAAAACAAAAAGATAATGCATGAAAACAGCACACAATTCACACAACTGGATTTTACACCATTTACATCTACAAGAACCAGTTTTTTTTTTGCCACCTACTAGTATAATGACAATGGGAAAGACATAACTTCAATGCAAGTACTCAAACAAATTTCAGGTTAGTACCCCCAGAGCTGGAATGTTTATTAACAATTAAGTCAATAATGAACTCACCTCTGTTCTTAAGATGTTTAGGAAAATTAGAAATAAAATATTGTTTAGAAGTGGATGTAGCCACCAAGATTAGGTTGATTTGCTTATGGACATTTTAAAACCTTTTTTAAGTTACAATAGTTGTTGCCATATTTTGACTGTGGAATGGTATGTCAAGCTATCAGCAGGGTAGCTGAGATCAAGTTCAATATCTCAAAAATTAGTGCAAGCGAAGCCTAGCTGCCAGTAGTCAGTTGTTTTTTGGATTCAAATGCAGACAACTTTATATCAGTAGAGGTTTTTTCTACCTGGTGTAGGTGTGAAAACTGAATAAACATTTTGTAACAGATTAAATTGTAATATTTTAATTATCAGAATGCAAATCAAGGTTTTATCACAAAATAGGAGTTACGCTATGCAAAGTAAAAAGAAAATGGAAAAAAAAAGGAATTTGTAATTTACTTTATATTTCATGTTACTTTTTAAAAGACAAATTAGATGACTTCATGATAATGAAGTTTTATATAAAAAAAAAATCTTGTTACCAAAAAAAAAAAAAAAAAGACTGCCATTCTGTCAGTTGATACTATTTCTATTTTTGGCTACATGTACTAATGTCAATATCAGTAACACGTGTCTATTTATTTATAGTTTTTTTTTTATTTTTGTAATTTTACCATGAAGCTTTTATTTCATTTTCCATCAGGGCCATGTCATGTGAAGAATATATTAAAACGCCTTACACCACTGTCCCTAAAAGAGCAGCACCATGCACTTTTCACCCAGCTGCAACAGACTACATGTGTGAATAAAAATACACATGCACCTGGATTTCGACGACCAAAGCTGTTTATAAATAAGCATCTGGCTTTGGGCTTTGTTCTTGGGCTGTGCATGTTAATGTTCATGTACACATCTGTTTGTGTGTGTGTGTGTGTGTGTGTGTGCGCGCGCGAGAGAGAGAGAGAGAGAGTCTGTTGGTAGGTGAAATGAGGAGATATTCATCTGAATATGGCCATAATCATGAGAAATGCCAGGACCTTTATGGTCACAGAGCTATTATTTCCCATCCCTTCCCCTTAAAGCTGCAATGGAAAAGATTTTTGTCAACAGTTCTTTCTCAGTTCTGTCTGACAATAAAATACATTTGTTTGAATATGTGGCCACTTCATTTACTCCTTCCTATTCCTTTAAAGCAGCTACTTTAAACTTTTGGGACACCACAAGGGTCCATTTTGGGTCCAATGATGTTCACAGAAAACTAGTATATGTCATGATTCATACAAGGCAAGGACCCATTTGCAGGACACAAATACACAGAGGCAGGAGTAAAAACAAGACACTGGCTATGGATACGGAAGCTGTAGCCTGAGATGCATTGTCTATTCCTATGGAAGAGTTGATGAATCTGACAAAACCTTTTCAAATCAGTTCACAACCGCCACAACCGTTGTAGTGTAAGGGAAGAGTGTAGTCTACCTGTGATCAAAAGGTGAAGGGTTCGTCTCCTGCTGTCGCCGCCCACTGTCTTTGTAATGTTGTGTGTGAATATGTGATATACAGTGGTGTGAAAAAGTGTTAGCCCCCTTCCTGATTTCTCTCTTTTTTTTTTTGTATGCTTGTCACACTTAAATGTTTCAGATCATCAAACAAATTTACATATTAGACAAAGATAACACAAGTAAACACAAAATGCAGTTTTTAAATGAAGGTCTTTATGATTAAGGGGGAAAAAATCCAAATGGCCCTGTGTGAAAAAGTGATTGCCCCCTAAACCTAATGTTAAAACCCCTGATTCTTTCCTTGAAAGATCCAAGAATAAGCCGGAGAATTCTTCAGTTCAAAGATGCAACATTTATTCAGAGGTCACATGTAAAGCAAGCAGCGCTGGGTTCAGTGGGATGCAGCTCCCTCGGGAACGTCGTCAGACTGAGCCCCGACTTCCGGGAGCAACTTCCATTTAACTTCTTGGGTTGGGCCAACCCTGTACAATAGGATAGACTTGTACGCAACCGTCTGACTGGCCAGTTTACCTCTGATGTGAACATGCCATCCACGATTCACATTAACTATCCCCTAAGATGTATTATGAAATGTGTGTGTAAGTGTTGATTTGGGTGTGTAACTAATGCAATAGAACTGACTAATAGAATGGAGAAAGAGAAGAGGGCTTTGAGGCTACGCCTGATTCCTGTTTATCAGACTGTGATTGCTTAACACTTCAATTTGTAGTTTAACACTTTTAACATATTTGTTCATAAGAATGCAAACAAAATATGTGTACAGCATAATGGGAGATTACAGGTTCAGGTTACTTTATTTGTACCCGTAGGTAGATTTGTTTTGCAGTCTGGGGACATCCATATTTACAAGCCACAAATTACATTCATTTACCTACAGAATCATTATTTTGTCAGCTGTTTATGACCCTTTCATTCCCCCCTTTTGACATGATTTTATCATGTCAACCATATATGATGTGAGATACGCTAGCGATTAGCAGATGGTGAATAAGGTAGGTCCCTACATTGTGTCAATCAGTCAATCCAAGATAGGTTTGCACCATCGATCCTGGTACCCTTGCCTCCTCCCCTGTGGACACCCCCAGTGTGGTGCAGCGATGTCTAAGATGGCACACCGAGGCAACACATCTTTGTCCAGATGAACTGCAGCAGCGACTCCTTGTGAATTCACATAATTGTCCTTGCTCACCAAGTTCTGCACCCCCTGATCATCATGTGAATTGTTCTTTGTACGGTGGAGTGGATCATGTGGGGGTCATAAGGTCAAACAGGGTCAATCCACGAAGCCCATGAAACATTTTGTCCATCAGTTGACCTTTGCCAGGGCTCGCATCATTCAGTTGCAGCCATCACATGGTTGCGACAGGGGTTTGACCTTCCTCTGTGTCTGCTTCCTGTATCTGCAGCTGTGGAGCACAGTCCCATCTCGTAGGCACACACCAATACCATTAGAAGCTAAACAAATGTGTGCCCTCGCTCTCAAAGGCACATCTCATCCCATGAGGTTTCTAGGGCAGTCTGGTGGCTACAGAAGAGAGTAGACAATATTCAGTCATCCAGTCCAGCCAGTGAACAGTTCAGTGATCTGTCCCAGGGATGCCACCCACCGGTGTATAATCAGTGGACAGAGGTAGAGAGGCTGGTGTTGATGAACCTCAAGCCCCTGTGCCCACCATAGCTGCATAGGCCTTGTCTCCCACTGTGAGGGGTAGCATTGGATCAGAAATGCTGTCTCCTCCGTGTGGCTGATCTGACTACACCCCGGGTGCTAGAGGTGCGGTGGGTGTGCATAGGTACCAGTCGCTCCTTCTTCTCGGGACTGAAGTTGTACAGTCACTAGCCCCATGACCTCTTTTTCTATGTCGCAGGCACACGTCTTGAGGTGGCCGTGATGGTCTGGTGTCCCCTTGTATGCACCTCTCCCGCATCCTACACCATTGCCGGGGTGTCGACACAAAGGGCTCGGCCGGGACAGGATCAATAATGGCCTCAGGGGTTGTCACTGCAATGGCTGGAGCCTGTTCTGTTTTATCTTTATTCACTACATCTGTAGTTGGCAGTGTACTGTTGTATTACTGGTATAAGTGATCTCCCATTAGCCTAGGACTATGTACAAACTACAATCAGTGGTTGTGTTGTGATAAGTGAGCTGGGTAATGAGACCTACAGTGGGGCAAAAAAGTATTTAGTCAGCCACCAATTGTGCAAGTTCTCCCACTTAAAAGATGAGAGAGGTCTCCAATTTTCATCATAGGTATACCTCAACTATGAGAGACAAAATGAGAAAAAAAAATCCAGAAAATCACATTGAAGGATTTTTAATGAATTAATTGGTAAATTCCTCAGTAAAATAAGTATTTGGTCACCTACAAACAAGCAAGATTTCTGGCTCTCACAGACCTGTAACTTCTTCTTTAAGAGGCTCCTCTGTCCTCCACTCATTACCTGTATTAATGGCACCTGTTTGAACTCGTTATCAGTATAAAAGACACCTGTCCACAACCTCAAACAGTCAGACTCCAAACTCCACTATGGCCAAGACCAAAGAGCTGTCAAAGGACACCAGAAACAAAATTGTAGACCTGGACCAGGCTGGGAACACTGAATCTGCAATAGGTAAGAAGTTTGGTGTGAAGAAATCAACTGTGGGAGCAATTATTAGAAAATGGAAGACATACAAGACCACTGATAATCTCCCTCGATCTGGGGCTCCACGCAAGATCTCACCCCGTGGGGTCAAAATGATCACGAGAACGGTGAGCAAAAATCCCAGAACCACATGGGGGGACCTAGTGAATAACCTGCAGATTGCTGGGACCAAAGTAACAAAGGCTACATCAGAAACACACTACACCGCCAGGGACTCAAATCCTGCAGTGCCAGACGTGTCCCCCTGCTTAAGCCAGTACATGTCCAGGCCTGTCTGAAGTTTGCTAGAGAGCATTTGGATGATCCAGAAGAGGATTGGGAGAATGTCATATGGTCAGATGAAACCAAAATAGAACTTTTTGGTAAAAACTCAACTTGTCGTGTTTGGAGGAGAAAGGACACCATACCTACTGCGAAGCATGGGTGTGGAAACATCATACTTTGGGGCTGTTTTTCTGCAAAGGGACCAGGACGACTGATCCGTGTAAAGGAAAGAATGAATGGGGCCATGTATCGTGAGATTTTGAGTAAAAACCTCCTTCCACCAGCAAGGGCAATGAAGATGAAACGTGGCTGGGTCATTCAGCATGACAATGATCCCAAACACACCGCCCGGGCAACGAAGGAGTGGCTTCGTAAGAAGCATTTCAAGATCGAGCGGCTCGATTCCGAGTTTTTTTTCCCTTCCGCTCTCTTTTGATCACTTTTTTTTTTCACCCCACTTATATCACGGACACACAGATCGTCCCAAATGTCTCCTGAGCCGGTGGACGGAGCCACTGTTTATAGCAGGATACGATACAACAGGGAAGAGCTGCTAGCATTTAACCGCCACCCGGTCCCACTGGAAAAACTCGACATACCGAGAGAACTGAGGCGAAAACGCCGCGGCTGCCGGGCTGGAGTAAGGCGGAGGACAAAAAATATAAGGTACAGACCCTCCCTTCCATCTGTTGTCATGGGAAATGTACGGTCGATACTGGGAAAGTTAGATGAGCTAGTGGCTATCTCCCGTTATGATAGCACTTACCGGGAGTGCTCTCTCCTTTTGTTTACTGAGACGTGGCTAACTGAACTAGCAGCAGATGCTAACATTGAACTGGAGGGTTTTCACATGATACGAGCTGACCGAACACCAGAGAGTGGCAAAACTAGGGGCGGTGGAGTGATAATGTATGTTAACAACAACTGGTGTAGACCGGGACATATCACTGTTAAACAACGACACTGCAGCAAAGACATTGAGTTGCTAGCTGTTAGCATGAGGCCTACATATCTCCCGAGAGAACACTCACACGTGATCTGCATTGTTGTTTATGCAAATCCGACGGCGAACGCTGGGACAGCGCGTGACGTCATCCATTCAGTAACCAGCAGGCTGCAGACAGAACACCCAGATGCTCTTCTCCTCATCTCAGGCAATTTCAACCACGTTTCACTGTCTCCCATTCTGCCCACTTTCACCCAGTATGTCACATGCCACACTAGAGACAATAAAACACTGGATTTGTTCTACGCAAACACTAAGGAGGCGTACACCTCATCACAACTCCCCCCACTTGGGAGATCGGATCACAACTTGGTTCATCTCCGACCGGTGTACAAACCCCTAGTGCACAGACAACCTCCGGCCATGCACACTGTGGAGTTATGGTCTGAGGAGACAATGGACACTCTAAAGGACTGTTTTGAAGCCACTGCCTGGAAGCAGCTCTGCGATCCACATGGTGAGGACATCGATGGCCTCATTCACACCTTCACTGGCTACCTCAGCTTCTGTGTGGACAAATCCGTTCCCACCAAGACCATACGGCGTCACTCAAACAACAAACCCTGGATCAACCCTGAGATAAAAACACTTCTGAGAGAGAAGAAGAGGATCTTCAGGTCGGGGAACAGGGAGATGCTGAAGTCCGTACAGAGGGAGCTGAGGAGAAAGATCAGAGAAGGCAAGGACAGCTTCAGGAAGAAGATGGAGGACAAGCTGCAACAGAGCGACATCAGCGGGGTCTGGAGAAACCTCAAAACCATCTCGGGGCTCCAGAATACCTCCCCCCAGGCCACGGGGGGCAGGGAGTGGGCGAACAACCTGAATCTGTTTTTCAATAGATTTGACCAACCGCCCTCCCCCCTGTCTGCACAACAACCACTGCTGCCTCTAAGAAATCAAGTCCTGCTACCCACTCCCCACTCCACCGACACCCCCCCCACTCCCAACACACAGCCCCCCATCCTGACCCTGACCAAGACCCAGGTGAGGACGGAGCTGAGGAAGATCAAGGCGAGGAAGGCGTCGGGACCGGACGGCATC
The DNA here is from genome assembly GCA_020510985.1 of Pholidichthys leucotaenia. Taxonomy (NCBI): domain Eukaryota; kingdom Metazoa; phylum Chordata; class Actinopteri; order Cichliformes; family Pholidichthyidae; genus Pholidichthys; species Pholidichthys leucotaenia. The sequence goes on from CM035836.1 coordinate 190,219,664, forward strand.
AGCGCAAAGCTCCTCAAGTCCTGTGCAGACCAGCTGTGTGGGATTGTGACGTATATCTTCAACATGAGCCTGAAACTGGGGAGGGTACCACAGCTGTGGAAAACATCTTGTGTGGTACCTGTACCAAAAACTTCCCACCCCAAAGACCTGAACAGCTTCAGACCGGTGGCCTTGACGTCCCACTTGATGAAGACCCTGGAGAGACTGCTCCTTGCTCATCTCCGCCCCCTGGTGGAACCAGCGATGGATCCACTCCAGTTCGCCTACCAGCATGGCATTGGGGTGGAGGATGCGGTGATCTTCCTCCTTCACCGTTCTCTGTCCCACCTGGAGAAGCCCGGGAATATGGTGAGGATCATGTTCTTTGACTTCTCCAGTGCTTTCAACACCATCCAACCGATGATCCTGAAGGACAAGCTGCTGCGCGCAGGGGTGGACCAGCACCTGTCATCATGGATCCTGGACTACCTCACGAACTGGCCTCAGTTTGTGAGAACCCGGGACTGTGTTTCCGACACGATCATCAGTAGCACGGGGGCCCCCCAGGGAACGGTGCTGGCTCCCTTCCTGTTCACTCTTTATACTGCGGACTTCTCACACAACACAACACATTGCCATCTACAGAAGTTCTCTGATGACTCTGCGATCGTTGGTCTCATCTCCAGCGGAGATGAAGCTGAGTACAGAGGGCTTATCCAGGACTTTGTGGACTGGTGCCATCGGAACTGCCTCCAGATCAACGCGAGGAAAACTAAGGAGCTGGTGGTGGACTGCCGCAGGCATGGGCAGCCCCTCACAGCACCAGTAAATATACAGGGAACAGACATCGAGATGGTGACATCCTACAAGTACCTGGGTATTCATCTGAACAATAAACTAGACTGGTCACACAATACTGACGCACTCTACAAGAAGGGACAGCGCAGGCTGTTCCTGCTGAGGAGACTCAGGTCTTTTGGTGTACAAGGGGCGCTGCTGAAGTCATTCTATGACACGGTGGTGGCATCAGCCATCACTTTTGGAGTGGTCTGCTGGGGCAGTGGCATTACTGCAGCCGATAGGAAGAGACTGAACAAACTGATTAAGAAAGCTAGCTCTGTCCTGGGGCAACGCCTTGATCCGATGGAGGAGATAGGAGAGAGAAGGACGGTGGCTAAACTGTCATCTCTGCTGGAGTCCGAGTTCCACCCTATGCAGGACATACTGGATGCACTGAGGAGCTCATTTAGCAGCAGACTACATCATCCCAGGTGCACAACCGAGAGGTTTCGTAGGTCCTTCCTACCAACGGCTGTCAGACTGTACAACCTAAGCAGGGCTGCTCGCAGAGATAGCAAAAAGACGTAACAAACTAATAGTTTTTTTTTTTGAATGCAAAAGATGCAATAGACTTACACAATGGTCCTCTCCGGCATACAACTAGGAACATACCGGTTGCTATGGAGGGTGAGAATATGTATGGGCACATAATCATACCATGTAGGATAACTAAATAGACGGTTATGCCGTTTCATCCCACCTAGCAACAATGCTCTGCACTGTGTGTGTTTATACTATATTTACATATTTATTCCATCTAGCTACAATGCTCTGCACTGGGTGTGTTTATATTTATATATCTATATATTTATTCCATCTAGCTACAATGCTCAGCACTGGGTGTGTTTATATTTATATATCTATATATTTATTCCATCTAGCTACAATGCTCCGCACTGTGTTTTTATATATCTACATATTATTCCATCTAGCTACATTGCTCCGCACTGTGTGTGTTTATATACTTGCATATTTATTCCACCTAGCTGCAATGCTCCGTACTGTGGGTGTTTATATATTTACATATTTATTCCATCTAGCTACAATGCTCTGCACTGTGTTCATATATTCATATATTTATTCCATCCAGCTACAATGCTCTGCACTGTGTGTCTGTGTGTGTGTGTGTGTGTATATATATATTTTATAGTAATATGTACATATGTATATTAGCTGCTCTTGCTTGCTTGTTTTTTTTTTGTTTTTTTTTCTTGCCTTCTGATTGTTGCTCTGAGTGTTGCTATCCCTGTGCTGTTGCAATCCTGGAATTTCCCCGTTGTGGGACTAATAAAGGCTTATCTTATCTTATCTTATCTTATCCTGGAGTGGCCTAGCCAGTCTCCAGATCTCAACCCCATAGAAAATCTTTGGAGGGAGTTGAAAGTCTGTGTTGCCCAGCGACAGCCCCAAAACATCATTGCTCTAGAGGAGGTCTGCATGGAGGAATGGGCCAAAATACCAGCAACAGTGTGTGAAAACCTTGTGAAAACTTACAGAAAACGTTTGACGTCTGTCATTGCCAACAAAGGGTATATAACAAAGTATTGAGATGAACTATTGTTATTGACCAAATATTTATTTTACCGAGGAATTTACCAATTAATTCATTAAAAATCCTTCCATGTGATTTTCTGGGGGGCTTTTTTTCTCATTTTGTCTCTCATTGTTGAGGTATACCTATGATGAAAATTGGAGACCTCTCTCATCTTTTAAGTGGGAGAACTTGCACAATTGGTGGCTGACTAAATACTTTTTTGCCCCACCGTATGTGTTCAGCAGTGGGTTCGTTATGATGAGTAAGCTGCACAAAAAACCACGAGGGACGCTGTCAAATGCCTTCTCCAAGTCCAAAAAACACATGTAAACTGGTTGGGCAAACTCCCACGAACCCTCTAGAATTCTCGAGAGGGTAAAGAGCTGGTCTGATGTGCCATGGCCAGGACGAAAACCACATTGCTCCTCCTGAATCTGAGGTTCGACCAACGGCCGGACTCTCCTCTCCAGTACCTTGGCATAGACCTTCCCAGGGAGGCTGAGGAGTGTGATCCCTCTAAAGTTGGAGCACACTCTCCGGTCCCCTTTTTTGAAGAGAGGAACCACCACCCCGGTTTGCCATGCCAAAGGCACTGCCCCCGACCTCCACGCAATGTTGTAGAGGCGTGTCAACCATGACAGCCCTACAACATCCAGGGCCTTGAGGTACACAGGGCGAATCTTGTCCACCCCTGGGGCCCGGCCACCAAGGAGATTTTTAACCACCTTGGTGACCTCAGCCCCTGTGATAGGCGAGTCATCCCCCTCGTCCACAAATCCTGCTTCCTCTGTGGAAGGCGTATCAGTGGGATTGAGGAGATCCTCGAAGTATTCCTTCCACTGCCCGACAATATCCCCAGTCAAAGTCAACTTTGCCCCATCCGCACCATACACAGTGTGGGCAGGGAGCTGCTTTCCCCTCCTGAGCCGCCGGACAGTTTGCCAGAATCTCTTCGAGGCCAACCGAAAGTCTTGTTCCATGGCCTCACCAAACTCCTCCCATACCCGGGTTTTTGCTTCAGCAACCACCTGAGCTGCACTCAGCTTGGCCTGCCAGTACACCTCAGCTGCTTTGGGAGTCTCACAAGCCACCCAAGCTTGATAGGACTCCTTCTTCAGCTTAATGGCCCCCCTCACCACTGGTGTCTACCACTTGGTTCGGGGGTTGCCACCACGAGATGCACCGACCACCTTGCAGCCGCAGCTCTGGGCCGCCACTTCAACAACAGAGGTGGAGAACATGGCCCATTCAGACTCCATGTCTCCAGACTCCCTCGGAATGTGGTTGAAGTTCTTCCGGAGGTGGGAGTTGAAGACCTCCCAGACAGGGGCCTCAGCCAGACGTTCCCAGCACACCCTCACTATACGTTTGGGTCTACCAGGTCTGAATGGCTTCCTCCCCTGCCATCGGATCCAACTCACCACCAGGTGGTGATCAGTTGACAGCTCTGCACCTCTCTTTACCCGAGTGTCCAAGACATATGGTCGCAGGTCTGATGACACGATAACAAAATCGATCATTTACCTGCGACCTAGGGTGTCCTGTTGCCAGGTGCACATATGGACACCCTTATGCTTGAACATGGTGTTTGTTATGGACAAAATGTGGTTGGCACAGAAGTCCAATAGCTGAACACCACTCGGGTTCAGATCGGGCAGGCCGTTCCTCCCAATCACTCCCCTCCAGGTTTCACTGTTGTTGCCCACGTGCGCATTGAAGCCCCCCAGTAGGACAATGGAGTCTTCAAGAGGAGCACCCTCCAGCACCCCAGTCACAGACTCCAAAAAGGGTGGGTACTCTGAAACATCATTTGATGCATAGACACAAATGATGGTCAGGACCCGTTTCCCAACCCGAAGGCGCAGGGAAGCAACCCTTTCATCCACCGGGAAAAACTCCAATATAGAGGCAGCAAGGTGGGGGGATTCAAGAATACCCACCCCTGCTCATCGCCTCTCGCCCGGGGCAACTCCAGAAAAGGCCAAGCTCCAGCCCCTCTCCAGGAGACTGGTTCTGGAACCGGAGCTGTGTGTTGAGGTGAGGCCGACTATATCTAGCCGGTATCTTTCAACCTCGTACACCAGCTCAGGCTCCTTCCCCACCAGAGAGGTGACATTCCACGTACCAAAAGCCAGTTTAGAAAGCTTGGGATCAGTCCGCCAAGGTCTCCGCCTTTGACCGCCACCTGATCCACATAGCACCGGACCCCCATGATCCCTCCTGCAGGTGGTGAGCCCACTGGAGGGCGGACCCATGTAACTCCTTCGGGCTGAGCCTGGCCAGGTCCCATGGGTGGAAACCCGGCCACCAGACGCTAGCCATCGAGCCCCTCCCCCAGGCCTGGCTCCAGGGTGGGGCCCCGGTAACCCCATACCGGGCGGGATACACTGAATCCTTGATCTAGAATTTATCATGAGAGTCTGTTGGATCGTTCTTAGTCTGGCCCTTCACCCAGGACCAGTTTGTCTTGGGTGACCCTATCAGAGGCAAATTGCCCCGGACAACATAGCTCCTGGGATCACTGGGGCACGCAAACCCCCACCACCACCATGATAAGGTGACGATCCATGAGTGATGATCCATACACGTGTTACCTTAGTTTTTATTTTTAATAAATTTGCAAAAATCTAAAAAAAAAAAAAAATCATGTCATTATGGAGTATTGTGTATAGAATTTTGAGGGAAAAAAAAATTTAATCCATTTTGCGAATAAGGCTGTATCATAGCAAAATGTGGAAAAAGTGAAGCACTGTGAATACTTACCGGATGCACGATAGATAGATAGATCGATAGATTGATAGATCAATAGATTAATAGATAGATGTACTTTATTGATCCCAAACTGGGAAATTACAGTGTAACAGCAGCATGATATAGACAATCCAACCAAGAGAAATACACACAACATAATAGAAAAAGGAGATACCCAGGGAAGTAAAATAAAAATGCTTAGATAACTTTTTATACAACATAGGCTACAACTAGGTTAAATAGATGGTGATCCTTATGAGTCTATGGATAGTACTGACTGTACATGGAAGGATTATAAGGCGCAGGGAGAAATACAGTATGGTAGCATTGTTATGAGCAAAATTCAACATTAGAGTGAGCTATTGTACAGTGAAATGGCATGTGGCAGAAAAGATTTCCTGTACCTGGCCATTTGGCAGCGAAGCTGTAGCGGTCTGCTGAAGAAAGTGCTCTGCTGTCTGTCCAGTGTGTGGTGGAGGGAGTGATCAGGATTGTCTATGATGGATCACACTTTGTTCAGTGTCCTCCTCTCCACCACAGATTTAAAGGTCTCCGGCCTGAGACCAGTCACAGAGCCAGCCTTCTTGAGAATCCTGTCAAGTCTGTTGGCGTCACTGGCTCTGATACTGCTACCCCAACAGACAGCAGCAAAGAAGATGGCACTGGTAACAATGGCCTGGTAGGAAAGCTCCAACATGTTGCACATGTTGAAGGATCTCAGCTTCCTCAGAAAGTAGAGTCTGCTCATCCCCTTCTTGTATGCAGCACCGCTGTTAGATTTCCAGTCCAGTCCGCTGCTGATCACAACACCCAGGTATTTGTAGTCTTCCGTTACCCCCAATCCACAATGGGTGTGAAGGCATCTTCTTCTTTCTGAAGTCAATCACTATCTTTGTGGTCTTGCTGACCTTCAGCCTCAGGTGATTCTGCTCGGACCATTCGACAAATCTGTCTACCAGTGCCCTGTACTCCCCCTCCTCTCCCCCTCTTATACATCCAACAACAGCCGAGTCATCAGAGAATTTCTGCAGGTGGCATGACTTGGTGTTGTACTCAAAGTCACTGGTGTATAAGGTGAAGAGAAAAGAAGAAAGCAAGGTCCCCTGTGGAGCTCCTGTATCACTAACCACCGCATCAGACAAGACACTGCCCAGCTGGACAAACTGTGGCCTGCCTGTCAGGTAGTCAGTAATCCAGGAGATCACAGAGCTGTTAACCCCCATCACCCGCAGCTTCTCACCCAACAGCAGTGTCTGGTTATAAAGCTTTGGGACTCCAGCAAACCACAGTGAGAGCCATTATCCACAAATGGCGAAAACATAGAACAGTGGTGAACCTTCCCAGGAGTGGCCGGCCGACCAAAATTACCCCAAGAGCGCAGCGACAACTCATCCAAGGGTCTCTTTCCACCAAACCGGTTCCAGTGCTTAACTGGAGCCAGAGCGTCATCAGCACCAGTTCTTTGGTTTTCCACCGACTAAAGCACCAGTCCCGGGCTCCCAAAAGTGGGGCTATCGTGGCCCCAACTCCTAGCTGGGCCAGCGGCAGCACCAGTTTACGTTGGTTACGTCCACAGCCATGGGCGTGGTTAACTGACCAGCTTCAAAACATTACTGACTGCCATGTTGCTTTCCAAACAGTGGAGCACGCGATGGATTCCAAAACCAAACAGATTTTAGAGGGAAGAGGAGACATTTCTTGGCTCTATGGACATAAACAGTAGTACAAGATCAGCTGGAGGGGGCCACTCGTGATGAACTGTTTTGGAGGATCGGCCAGCCAGCCGGACCATTGTCACTGCTGTGGATTAGTCTGGACAACAAACTGCTTAAAACACGCTGGTAAGTGTATTGTCTTTAAAATGCCAGACGTTAACCAATATATGTATACATATATATCCGCTTGTATTGATATGTAACGGCCAAAGTGCGGATATTTTTTTAGTCACTCTTGTGACTATAGTATTTTTGGTTAGCTATGCTAACAAGCTAACAGTGTTTTTAGCACAAACGTTTCTCCTCGCCATACAGAAATGTGCGTTTGAGAAACTAGAACAGAAATCTTAGCATCTTACAGAATACTTTTTTTATAAAGACATCCAGCGCAAAATATGTTTTTTGTGGTATGAATACTGTGTATGAATGGGTGTCTTGCGTTATGTTATGGGAGATTTTTCTACCAGACACTAGTAACGTCGTCTTTTTTACTATTTTGGTAATATTTCCATAATCTTAGGCCATTTTTTTTTTTAAATTTCACTCGTGTTTAATTGTATGTTGTGTAGCCGCATTTTATCTAATCCTTCTCTTACTTTATTGCGCAGTAGCCTGGTGGATCACCTACAGTTTCATTGTACTGTACAGTACAATGAAGTTTCATCTATTCCTATTCTTCTATTCCATAATCAGACATGTAAGCTTTGCTAACATTGATATTGAATAAAATTGTCTTCTATGTCTGAACATTTAATGGAAGGCTTAAGTTGTTCACTGCACAAACTAAAACACTTTTTTTTATATTTACAGATTTATCACAGCTGGATGATGAGGGAGAACCAGCCAGACCTGTGGTGTCCAGCTCCAAGCTTGTCCTCCTCCTGCTCTTCTAATCAGACCAGATTAGGTAATTTATGTTCAGATCATTTTGATTTTGTGTACTTTATTGATCCCCAAAAGGGAAATTGAGGGCATCCGCCTGGATGGATCATGACCCATTCACACAAAGGAGGGAGTGAATTAAAAGAATCATACACTTGAATTGAATGTTGTGATGCCACTAACAGTAAATGGATGTTGAATAGACACATTCAATCTTGGATTGACGATTCCTGCATTTTTCAGTGTGTGGTTATTTTATATTGCTTATTTTTGTACTTTAAAACAGGGAAACAGAAGTGTGACACAAACATGGACCTCCTTCTTGACTACGGTCAGATGAGACAGCAGGAGCAGAGCAGGAGGGAGGAGCAGCTGAACTTCGCTTTGCTGCAAAGCAGACCAACACCCTTGTTGGACTGATGGGACGCGTTGTGTCTGTGCTTGAGGGACTGTAAAAAAAGTAACTATCACAGCACTGATATTTTTGGCTGTGTGTACACAATATTTCATATGTAGCAGTCTAAAGTTTTTGCACATTTTGGAAATAAAAGCTTTCTTTTCTTAAGTGTTTTTCTGCTTCTACATTGTTATCCTCACACCAAACATATTCAGGTTCAGGTTCCTTTATTTGTACCCGTAGGTAGATTTGTTTTGCACTCAGGTGACATCCATATTTACAAACTACAGTTACATTCAACATGAACACAAACACAGGCACACATGAAGCTGACTATAGACATGATAAAAGTGCTCAAGGCTCCACCAATCAGAACATAAGACAAAGAGATAAGAGAAAAAACATAAGAGAGAAGGGTCATATTAAAAAGTTAAAGACTTTACATTTCATATGCATGAAATATAAAGTTATTTAGGACAATGCAAATCACTATAACATTGTAGTGGTGGGAAGTGAAAGTACAAGTACTGAATTACTGCACTTAAGTTCATTTTTCCAGGTATTGGACAATATATCAGGTATTTGTGGACTTACTCATATTTTTGACAACTTTTTTCACATTTTTTAAAGAACAAGCAGCAACAAACTTTAAATCTATGTACTTTTTCTGTGGAAAATGTTCCAAGTTGCCAGCTTCAAAAATGATAATGAGTTTATATTCTGTTGACAACGTACCACATGACTTTTTGTCAGCTCTGGACAAAATCATTTCTGGGGAAAGTACTTTTAACTTGTACACTTTACAGTCCTTGTTACCCCGACATGAATAAAAACTTGAATCAGTACTTTAACCAGAATAGATGACACAAGTACAGAAGGGTATACCTTTCACAACTCTGTTGTTTAGAGGTGCATAAAATATGCATTTACACAGTATCTTCATGTATATATACAGTATATCTATACATTTTTCCATGTAACCTTGTGACTGCATTATTTTAATTGCTTTTAATCCCAGATCAAGTTTGTTTAGGGTTCAAAATGCATCATAAGTGTTAAATATATCTTGTTATACCTAACTAAGTACTGTTTATCTGTTGAAATATATATATATTTACCGGCTAATATAAACCCATAACAATATGGCCCTTGGCGATCATTTTTTTGGACAGCTGATCACTTTTTGGCATGACATAACAGGCAACCTCCATCTAGTAATGAGCCGTAACACCACCTATTACAGAAATGACATAAATATTATGTTTAAAAGTGTCGTCAATGCTCGCGCTACAGACTTTATCTAACAACAGCTGATAACTGAAATACTGATGATTACCGGTGTCCTTAAACATAGCCGCCGTTCTCTGCCATTAAGAATAAAACTGTTTTTGGATGGTAATACAGGTTTGGAATAATAAAAGCAGCGCTCCCAAAGACAACAAACTCCTACATGTTGACAAGCTAGCGCTGCTATATCTTCTTCTTCTCTTGGTTACTGGCGGATAGCAAATGAGTGAGAGGTGCATACCGCCACCTTCCGTCTTCTCTGGTGTTCTGCGGGGGTTGGGCTCTTCACACTACGTAATGACGTAGCCCTGACGTAATCCCCGACTAGCTCCATATCGGTGGAAAACCAACTGGTTCTTATGAGCCACTCCAGAAGAACTGGTTAAGCACTAGCACCAGCCCCAGAACCAAACTAGCACTGGAACCGGTTTGGTGGAAAGAGTCCCCAAGAGGTCACAAAAGACCCCACAACAACATCCAAAGAACTGCAGGCCTCACTTGGCTCAGTTAAGGTCAGTGTTTATTTATTTATTTTTATTTCTTTTCTTAGTCCCACAATGGGAAAATTATAGGGCATCCACATGAGTGGATGAGGCTGCCACTGGTGCGGCGCCCAACCCTTTCACCATTCACACACACATTCACACCTGGGACCACTTTAGAGTCTCCAGTTAACCTAACTTGCATGCTTTTAGCATGTGGAAGGAAATCGGAGAAATCCCGGAGTAAACCCACACAGACACAGGGAGAACATGCAAACTCCACACAGATCACTGTTGGTCAGGGGCTGGGATCAAACCCAGGATCCCCCGGCCAAGGGTGAGTTGCTGCGCTGCTGCAGTGCTAACCACTCTGCCACCGCGCTGCCCTGTTTATGACTCCAACATAAGAAAGAGACTGGGCAAAAATGGCCTGCATGGCAGAGTTCCAAGATGAAAACCACTGCTGAGCAAAAAGAACATGAAGGTTCGTTTGGTTTTACAGTTTTACCCTTAATAATAAACACCTTCATTTAAAAACTGCAGCTTGTATTTACTTGTGTTATCTTTGTCTAATATTTAAATTTGTTTGATGATCTGAAACATTTAAGTGCGACAAACATACAAAAAAATGAGAAATCAGGAAGGGGGCAAACACTTTTTCACACCACTGTAAATATATTTTTGGTTACTATGAATTCCAGTCTCAGGAAAAATATATGATGTTTAGAAATAGCACGTTTTAAAGTCCATCTTTGTTTGTTTGTTTCTTGTTTATTTGTTTATGAATAACACATTTGAAAGGATAAGTGCTGCTGTGGCCCTGTTTGTAAAAAGAAGATTTAAAAAAATGTGTTTTTAGGTATTCATTAATACTTCAGGGGTATTTTGTGGCTATCTCCCAGAATGATTCTGTTGGTAAGATAGGGAAAAGAAATTTCAGCATTTAGCAGATACATGCAGCATTGTATTGAGATATTCGTAAATGTATTCCAAATAAACATTTAAGATTTGTGTAATTAAGAAATCCTAAATGGTGAAATCAAAGGAAAAGAACTCGTCATGGGCAGTGAGAGCGCGCCCCTCCCCTCCTGCTGCACGTTCACAAACTCATCACTGCACCTGAGGCAGAGGACACACCTACGCCCGCTCATCAGCCAGCATACTTAAGGAGGCCTCCTCCGCGCAGTCAACGCTGGCTCGTCTTGGGTATATTGCCCTAAGTTCAGACAAGCAGGTCATATTGCTGAGATTAGACACACTGTCTAAACTTCGCTCTTTTCTCTCCCTACAGGTTGCTGCCATTGTGCAGGTGTGTCTCAGGTCTGCGTGCGCTCTCCTGTCACCTCATCACTTCCACAGCAATGAATCTTCACCCGGTCAGGCACTACTAGCTCATTCCCCCTACCCTACTGGTTCGTCTATACTCTGCTCCTCCACTGACAGCTCTCGCTTTCTCTCCACAGGTGGATTGTTTCCTCTGGCGAGTGGCTGTTTAATTAACTGTGCGCTGTTTTCATATTTAATAAACTGTTGAACGTTCCCCCCTTGTGTGGTTCCGTCCTGTGCTAGCATCGTGCACGTGAGCTGTCAGTTTAACCATGACAGAACGAGCCAGCCTGGACTATAGCTCAGCCGGTGCTTTGCCACAGGAGCTGTCAGCTCTGGATCGCCTGTCAGCGACCAAGCACCAGCTCACTGTGTTGACGCAGCAGGTAACGAACCTTCTCCAGCTTTGGTCTAATTCGGCTCTGCCTCCTCAGCCTGCTCCCCGCACTTCGGTGAGGCGTACCACCACCATTCCCATGCCTACCCCGTACGCAGGGGAGGCAGGGAAATGTAAAGGATTTCTAATTCAGGTACATATGTATTTGGAGCAAGTCGGGGAGGAGTACCCGGGGGACACGGCCAAGATACACCTTTTTATGCTGTTATTGAAGGACCGAGCCCTTGATTGGGCATGCTCCACGTTAGACAACCCTGAGGGGCGGCGCTATACGTTCAATCAATTTGTTGACGCCTTCACCTGCGCATTCGATCGGTCTGAGAGTGAGGGCAATGTGATGAGCCGCCTAATGACGCTCATCCGGGGTACCCGGTCAGCGGCCGAGTACTCAGTGGAGTTCCAGGTTGTTGCTGCAGACTCGGGGTGTAATGAAATTGCCTTGCGCAGTGCATTCCTCCACAAGTTGAACGAACAGCTGCGGGATGAACTGGCGGTTCACCCTGTCCCTAAGACCCTCGACGATCTTATTGTTCAAGCAGTCGGTTTGGATATCCGGCACCGTGAGCGCACAAAGGAGTGCGAGTCCCCTTCTCGCCCGCGCACTGTGCGGGTGCCCACCATGCTTACTGACACTGGCGGCGCCGGATCCTCGCCCAAGGCAGTGAAGCTCTCTCAGCATTTGACCGACAATGAGCACCAGCAAAGGCGAGAGGCTGGCGAATGCGCGTACTGCAGTTCGCTGAACCACAGTTGGGACGAATGCCGCCAGCGGCCTAAAACACATGGCCCGTCAGTAACCATGGGGGTTCTGGCAGGCAGGACTAGAATCACTCCCCCCAGTAATTTGTCTATTTCAGCCATCGTACAGCTGCCGGGGGTTGAGAGGAGGGTCAAGGCGCTGGTTGACTCGGGGTCGGAGGATAATTTTGTATCTGCTAAATTCGTTAAGCAGGTGGGTATTCCCACACGTAAATTGCCCCGTGATAAGAGAATCATAACCATATCTGACCGGGTGGTCGCAGTAGTCACTTGTAGCAAGGTGTCGATCTCCATCTTCCTTTCCGAGAACCACCGGGAGGAACTAACTTTCTTAGTTCTCCCTATTTCATCTTCCCCGGTGATCCTCGGTTATCCATGGCTCCGGACACATAACCCAATTATAAAGTGGGTCCAAAACACCATCTCGTCCTGGAGCCCCTTTTACATGGCCCATTGTATGCGCTCAGCGGAGTGCTCCCCCTCTCTACCCATCTCCCTCTCCCCGGTCGAGCCGCTGGACCTCAGCCTCGTTCCCCAGGTCTATCATGATCTTGGAGAGGTCTTTAGCAAGTCTAGAGTGTTGTCGCTGCCGCCTCATTGCTCTTATGATTGTGCTATAGACCTCGTCCCGGGGGCGAGGCTGCCGACCAGTCGGCTATACTGCATTTCTGGGCTGGAGAGGGAGGCGATGGAGAGGTATATAAAGGAGACCCTGAACGCCAGCCTTATTCGGCCATCTTTGGATCCTCTCGGAGCCGGGATCTTCTTCGTCAGAAAGAAGGATGGCTCACTGCGCCCATGCATCGACTATCTGGAGCTTAATGCTATTACCATTAAGGACAAGTACCCTCGACCCTTAATCAGTTCAGCATTCGAGCTCCTTCAGCGTTCACAGGTGTTAACTAAATTGGATCTCAGGAACGTGTATCATTTGGTCCGCATTCGTGAGGGCAATGAGTGGAAGACAGCATTTTAGACACACCAGGGGCAATTCAAATATTTTGTGATGCCCTTTGGGCTCACTAACACCCCCGCCATCTTCCAGCGGTTAATTAACGATGTCCTCCACGATATGCTGTATCAATTCGTGTTTGTGTATCTTGATGACATTTTGATCTCCTCCCGCTCGTCAGAGGAGCATGAAGGCCACATAAGGGCCATTCTGAAACGGCTCTTGGAGAACTGGCTCTACGTCAAAGCTGAGAAGTGTGAGTTCTCAACAACATCAACCAACTTCTTGGGCTTCATAGTAGCCAAGGGGAGACTGATTGTCAACCTGTGCCAGTGCCAGTAGGGTGCCCCCAGAATCGCCTCTTCGTCCCGGCCGCCCTCCGCAGCGACGTCCTCCAGTGGGCCCATACCAGCTGCCTCGCTTGTCATCCTGGCATCGCCCATACAGTGGACTTTGTCCGGCGGGCATTTTGGTGGCCCACAGTGCGGCGGGACTCACGGGACTATGTCAGGGCCTATCAGACCTGCATCCGGGGGAAATCTGACTCCTCTCCCCCCCTTGGAACTCCTCCATCCCCTTCCCACCCCAGGTCGTCCTTGGTCCCATATCACTGTGGACTTTGTGACCGGACTCCCCTATTCCCATGGGAAGACTGTTATCCTTATGATTGTGGATTGCTTCTACAAGGCAGTGCATTTGGTGGCCCTCACAAAGCTCCCCTCAGCCTTGGAGACGGCGGTCTTGTTGACAGACCACGTGATCAAGGTCCACGGCATCCCCGTTGATATTGTGTCTGACAGGGGTCCTCAATTTACGTACCGGATCTGGAGGGCCTTTTGTCGGACACTGGGCACTACAGTGAGTCTCTCCTCCGGGAATCATCCTCAGGGTAACGGGTAGGCAGAGCACACCAATCAGTCCCTGGAGGCCACCCTGTGGTGCGTAGCAGCCGAGAACCCAGCTCTTCTTGGAGCTCACACCTGACCTGGGTGGAATATTCCCTCAACTCGGCCATTTCCATGGCCACTGGACTCACTCCATTCGAGGCAACCTTGGGTTACACCATGCCTCTTCTTCTTATGACCGAGAGGGAGGTGGCGGTTCCATCCGTAGAGGCCCATGCTCGTCAATGCTGGCGCGTCTGGAGGGCTATCCGGGCTGCCCTGGCACACACCACAGAACGCACCCGGGCCACCGCTGACAGGAAGTGGGTTCCTGCTCCCAAGTACACCGTGGGACAGCAAGTCTGGCTGGCGGCAAATCAGATCCCTCTGAAGGAGAAATCTAGGAAGCTGTCCCCTCATTTTCTGGGATTGTATCCTATCTCCCGGATCATCAATGACGCGCTGGTTCAACTGAGACTTCCTCCTACTCTATGGGTGAACCCCACCTTTCACGTGTCCCACATCAAATCCCTCTTGGTCAGTCCTCTCTGCCCCCCCACCTCCTCCTCCTGGAATCATCAACGGTCATCCCACCTACACGGTCCACCATATTCTGGAAGTTCGCCATCGGGGCTGAGGATTGCAGTACGGTGGACTGGGAGGGCTACGGCCCGGAAGAACGATCCTGGACCACCTCGTCATGGGTTCTGGACAAGGAGATGCTCTGGGCCTACCACCGAACTCACCCTGAGAAGCCCTCTAGACCGCCAGGAGGTGCTCCTAGAAGGGGGGGGGGGCCCTGTCATGGGCAGTGAGAGCGTGCCCCTCCCCTCCTGCCGCACATTCACAAACTCATCACTGCACCTGAGGCACAGGACACACCTACAACCGCTCATCAACCAGTGTATTTAAGGGGGCCTCCTCTGCGCAGTCAACACTGGCTCATCTGGGTATACTGCCCTAAGTTCAGACAAGCAGGTCGTATTGCTGAGATTAGACACGTTGTCTAAACTTCGCTCTTTTCTCTCCCTTCAGGTTGCTGCCTACGTGCAGGTGTGTCTCGGGTCTGCGTGCGCTCTCCTGCCACCTCACCACTTCCACAGCAATGAATTGTCACGCGGTCAGGCACTACTAGCTCATTCCCCCTACCCTACTGGTTCGTCTATTCCTTGCTGGAGTCCTGCCGGTCCATCCTCAGAATCCCGAGTAAGGGGCAATTTGGTTCGCCCATATTCCCTACTCTGTTCCTCCACTGACAGCTCTCGTTTTCTCTCCACAGGTGGATTGTTTCCTCTGGCGAGTGACTGTTTAACTGTGTGCTGTTTTCATATTTAATAAACTGTTGAATGTTCCCCCCTTGTGTGGTTCCATCCCGTGCTGGCATCGTGCATGTGAGCTGTCAGCTTAACCATGGCAGAACTAGCTATTTTCGCTGCATCTATCTGGAAATATTTTTCCAGTAAGCAATAATCCTGTTCAAGCAGGATGCTATCAGGAAATCACAAAATAATTCATCCAGAAGCCAGAAGGTTGGCATTTTGAATAAAAGTACTGTGACATGCACATTTATTAAAAAGGCACAGGCTTTTATACTGACATCCTACTTTGGATTTATAACTTCCTGTCATGAGGTCTGATAATCTCCTTTAGATTTTCAAAACTAAGGAGGAAGGGTGTGGGTTTTGTCCATTCATGTCTGAATGACAAAACTAAGTGAGTGAGACTAACTAACTAACTAACTAACTAACCTACACTTATATAGCGCTTTTCAAGTCACAAAGACCACTCAAAGCGCTTTCATTAATACTAACCCTCTATTCTAAGGGCCTATAGGAAACAGATATCTAGGGACAATTTAGAACAGCCAATTAACCTAACATGCATGTTTTTGGCATGTGGGAGGAAACCGGAGAAATCCCGGAGTAAACCCACGCAACACGGGGAGAACATGCAAACTCCACACAGATCACTGTTGGTCGGGGGCTGGGATCGAACCCACGATCCCACGATCCCCACAATCCCCCGGCCAAGGGTAAACTGTGCTGCCGCAGTGCTAACCACTGCGCCACCGTGCAGCCGTGGGCTGCACGGTGGCGCAGTCAGCTGTATTTCACTAGTTTGTTCAAAAATGAAAGTGGAGAAAACAAATTGGCAAGAACAGAAAACTGAGCATATTTGATTGGTTTGTCAATGTTTTATTTGAAATAAAACAATGAATTTTGATGGTTTTATCATTCTCAGCTTTGAAGCAAGATAATATTCTTTTTTTCATTTACCTTTTTTTTGTATGGTGAAATAAAAAAGGATTATCCAGAAGTACCCAAACTGCACGTGCCACCTTTCTCAGGAATTATTCTAAGCCTTGAGTGTTTTTCCTCTCTGGAACAAGCTCAACCTTGCATTATGAGACGTAAAAAGCTTTGCATTCATGAGGAATCCAGATATAGTAGTCGTGGCAGTACACAGAGGCTCTGGTGGTAGAGCCCTAAGGGCACTCGATACCATCAAAGGTCTATTTATGTATACATGTCAGAGCAGAATGGGAATGATCTCTCATATTGATCGCTCTCTAGTCTAAATATTTTTAGAAAGCCACTGATTATATCAGCCCGTATGTTCTGGGAAGCATTAACAGAAAAATATGACTGTGTTGAAGTCTCACTATACAATAACAATGTATGCATCAGAGAGCAGTATGGTGACAAGCTGAATATCAAGTGCACTATTACAGCCCAATTATGGTCTGATCTAACTGTCCAAAATACATCTGTACCTGTGTAATTTACAAGGTTAAATTATCTCTAAGCTGTCAGATTGGCAGTGTCGTGGTGATCAGTGTTAGCTCATAAATGCTGTTATTTCAGTGATAGAGGCCCGCTGGTTCTCCAGGAACTGTCACAGCAGCAAGCTGGGACACAAAAAGTATGCAGCAAAATCCTGTAAGGGCTGCCCAACAACACATATAAACTGCAGTTTTATATGCACAGTGTAGTATTGCATACAAATGTGAATCCACCCAGAGCATCCACACCACCCTACAATTTTCTAAATAACAAAATGGATGCTTTAAGGGATTGATTTGTAGTTCATCTATTGTTGCTGCTTTAATGAAACTATGAAAATAAGATCTACCCACTATTAAAACGCAGGAATAATGGATTAAAATCTAAAGTCTAACGGAGTCAGTGCTGTGGTCTGAATTACACAGAACTGATTGATGGCATCACGTGTCGTATGTAATCTTTAACTGGATGCAGATTTTGCAGATATGTGTTGCCATGGTTAATCATACTGGAGGTGATTTTTGTGCCTAACATCAAAGTGATTCACATTTATTGGTTTTAACACATCAAAGTGTACACTTTAAAAGAAAAAAAATAAAAAATATTTTTTTAATCATAGTGTTCGTTGAAAGTTATACATACATATATTAGTTCAGCTGATGAAAACATTGTGCTTCACTCTCCATGAGTCATCACTCTGGTGTGTTAGACATCGCACCAGTCTTCTTGGTGCATTGGGATGTAGTCAGTGAGGTGCCAGTGTCTGCACTGTGGTTGCTTCAGCCTGTTTCTTTCCTAGTAAATGGTGTTTTTGATGGTGAGATTAAGTAGTCGATGGTTATTGTAGTCTCCAATATTGTGTTTATCATGTACAATCCCAAGAAATAATGGAATCACTCAATTCTAAGGAAAGTATTATGGAGTCACCTTGTAATTTGCAGTCCTAAAACAAATACCTGCATCAAATTAAATCTGCTAATTAATCTGCAGTGAAAAAAGAGTGCTTGCACACCTTGGTGAGCAGTTGTGCCAAGCTGATGAACATGAATCATGGCTCCAGCACGAGAAATGACAGCTGAAACAAATGAGAGGATTATAAAACTTCTTCGAGAAGGTAAATCATCACAGAATGTAGCAAAAGATGTTGGTGGTTCCCAGGCAGCTGTGTCTAAAATCTGGACCAAGCACAAAGAAAGTGGGAAGGTTGTAAAAGAGAAGCATACTGGTAGATCAAGGACGACGTCAAAGCATCAAGATAGAAAACATAAAGCAATATGTCTTGAAAACAGAAAATGAACAACAAAACAAATGAAGAACAAGTGGGCGGAAACTGGAGTCAATGTCTGTGACTGAACTGTAAGAAATCACCTAAAGGGAATCCGATTTACATACAGAAAAGCCAAATGAAAGCCATCATTAACACATAAACAGAAAAAAACAAGGTTTCAGTGGGCTAAAGAAAAACAATCATGGACTGTGGATGACTGGATGAAAGTGATAACTAGTGATGAATCTGCATTGGGCAAGGTGATGATGCTGGAACATTTGTTTGGTTCTGTTCAAATTAAATTTAAGAAGATGACTGCCTGAAGAAAACTTGCAAATTTCCACCATCATTGATGATATGGGGCTGCATGTCAGGTAAAGGTATGGAGAGATGGCAGTCATTACATCTTCAATAAATGCACACGTTTACAATGAAATTTTGGACCCTTTTCTTATTCCATCAGTTGAAAGGATGTGTGTTGATGATGACATCATTTTCCAGGATGATAATGCATCCTGCCATAGGGCAAAAACCATGAAAACTTCCCTTCAAGAAAGATATATAATGTTAATGGCACGGCCTGCAAATGACCTGGACCTCAATCACACTGAAAAGCTATGGTGGAAATAGAAAATGTTCCATCACAAGGCTCCAACCTGCAAAGCTGATCTGGCAACAGCAATCAAAGAAAGCTGGAGTTGGATTGATGAAGAATGCTGTTTGTCAATAGTTACGCCCATGATTTAGAGAATTCAAGCTGTGATAAAAGCCAGAGGTGATGCAACAAAGTAGTGGTGTAGTTTTTTTTGTGATTCCATAATATTTTCCCACACAATTGAGTGATTCCATATTTTCCCTCTGTTTGATCTAATAAAAAATTGCTATTGACTACAACAACATTCTTTCATTCTTTTTTGTTTCTTAAAGCCAAAAGGTTGGCATGTTGAATAAAATTTGTTTTGTTACATGTCTGTGATTCCTTTCTTTCTTTCTACTTCTCTTTTTCATTAGGACTGGCTGAAGCGTTGGGGTATACAGGTGCATCTCAATAAATTAGAATATCATCAAAACATTGATTTATTTCCGTGATTCAGTTCAAAAAGTGAACCTCATATTCATTATACACAGAGTGATATATTTCAATTGTTTATTTCTTTTAATTTTGATGGTGATGGCTTACAGGTCATGAAAACCCAAAATTCCGTTTCTCAAAAAAATTTGAATATTACATAAGATTAATTTTTTAAAAATTTAATAGAAATGTTGGCCCACTGAAAAGTATTATCATGTAAACACTACTTGGCCTTGATAAAACACTGGACCAACACAGGTAGATGACATGGTTCCCCAAATCAGGAGCCAACTCCTGAGGGCTGCACGGTGGCGCAGTGGTTTAGCACAGTGGCAGCACAGTTTACTCTCGGCCGGGGGATCACGGGGATCATGAGATCGTGGGTTCGATCCCAGCCCCCGACCAACAGTGAGCTGTGTGGAGTTTGCATGTTCTCCCCGTGTTGCGTGGGTTTACTCCGGGATTTCTCCGGTTTCCTCCCGAATACCAAAAACATGTAGGTTTAGGGCGCTCGCGCACGCAGCGACCGGCAGCCGGTGGCTTGTCACCAGACTGCAAACCAAATCTACCTACGGGTACAAATAAGTAACAAAAAAAAAAAAAAAACTCCTGTCATTCGGAAATCAAGGTCCCAGTCTGGAGGAAGAGTGGAGCGATACAGAATCCAAGTTGCTTGAGGTCCATTCTGAAGTTTTCACAGCCAGTTATGATCTAGGGAGCCATGTCACCTGCTGGTGTTGGTCCACTGCATTTTATTAAATCCAAAGTCACTATAGCCATCTACCAGGAAATTTTAGAGCCCTCCATACTTCCCTCTGCTGACACGCTTTATGGAGATGCTGATTTCATTTTCCAGCAGGATTTGGCACCTGCTCACACTGCCAAAAGTACAAATGGTTGGTTTAATGACCATGGCATCACTGTGCTTTATTGGTCAGCAATATTGGGTATTGTCAAGAGGAAGATGAGAGACACCAGACCCAACGATGCAGATGAGCTGAAGGCCGTCATCAAAGCAACCTGGGTTTCCTTAACGTCTCAGCAGTCCCACAGGCTGATCACCTCCATCCCACACTACTTTGATGTAGTAATTCATGCGAAAGGGGCCCCAAACAAGTATTGAGTGTCTACATAGTAATACTTTTCATTCAGCCAAGATTTCTAGCAAAAATCCATTTTTAAAAATTATCTTATGTAACATTCTATTTTATTTTATTTTTTTTGAGAAACTGTATTTTGGGTTTTCATTAGCAGTAAGTCATAATCATCAAAATTAAAAGAAACACTTGAAATATATCACGCTATGTGTAATGAAGTTATATAATGGGGTGGGAAAAAAGATTGAATCAGTGATGGATTGCAATACTTGGCACTGGGGACAATGCATCCATCCATAAATGCGCGGATCAATCTTTTATTTTAAAAAAAATGCACACATACATATACTTTTAGGTTATCAGTTAATCAATGGCGTTTTCAGCAGTGTCACCAACTTGGCGACTCTCGCTAAATCTGGCAAGTTTTCAAATCCTCGGTGACTTTTTTTTTTTTTTTTGCCAAAAGCGACTAGCGACAAATCTAGCAACTTTTTCTGGTGTTATTGGAGACTCTGATGTGAAAGCACTATTGCCCTTAAGGTACATGTCCACCTAGGCGTGCGTTTTCACACTTCCCATTTACTGTGTATGTAGCACGCCCCGCATGCACTCTGGTAGCGTGGCATCAAGAAACCCGAGCCATCTCTTCGAGTTGCCCGCGTCTCCTCCTTCTAAAATCCCCGCTCAGATCCATAATACCAAATGAGGAGCGGGCACATGGAGCCGATTGCTTTTTAGTTATGCTTGAAGACCAGCCGAAGGTACCAAGGTACCTCACAGTCGCCTCATGCAGCAGGGCCGTGCAGAGACCGTTTGAGGGGCAGGGGCTCGAATTTGAAAAAAGGCAAACATAGAGTAAATTTTTTTTTTTTTTTTTTTTTAGATTTTCAAAATTATAATGTAACAATTCCAGCATTCTAACATTACTGTGACGTCATCACCAAAAAAGTTTGGTTTCCCCGGCTTTGTAATGAGTTTTAATTTTTATGATGATCAGATTATTTTATATTTATCTACTATAGGCAACATGAGGCACAGGAGAGAGCAAAAGCAAAAATCATGAATCAAATTTGAATATCACAGAAGAAAAACAGAAAACTAGAAGAAAGTAAAAAAAAAAAGTTTTAAATTTGTCAGCAAAAAAATAAATATGTAAAAAAAAAAGTAAAGTTATGAGGAAGAAAGTTGAGGAGGAAGACTGCACTTTTACATTTTTATTTATTTTTTATTTTTGAGGAAAAAACAAAAATTGCAAGAAAAAGTCTTAAATTAGCAGTTGTCAATCAGTCCCTCCAGGATTTTGCGATGCTGCGATCACGTCAATTCACGCAAAATCAGCCAATCAGCACAACTTCTTTGCGACCTTGCAGCTTTGTCCAATCACCGCAACTTTCCCGCAATTTTGGCCAATCCTCGTCAACTTCCGCCAATTTCACCAATCAGCTTTGTCTGACTGATGCTCAAACGCTCAGTCTAACCAACCAAATACATCACTGCACCACGTATTAACGGAACACATCAAGAAAAACAGAGTGTGTGACTAAAAAAAAACCACTCACCCGCGAGATTTCCAACACCGTCTCCTCCTCTGTCTCTTCCAGCCTGCTGGTGGACGTCTCGCCACATCTCCATACTGACCACATGTACGAAGCGCTGGGTTTGTGTTGAAAAATGTCCACCTGTCGAAAAAGCACCTCGTCGCTGGAGCGAGCGTGGGGACAAACGCCATAAAAACATAAAACGAGCAAATCTAACACTACAGCCAGTGTTTGCTCATTTTAAACATCTTCAGAGATAAAATCATTACTACATGTTGCCAATGAGCTCCCCCGGCCGTCCCGCCGTAAATGAAAGATGTGTGTCTGAAAAGACAAGTGTGTGTGTGTGTGTGTGTGTGTGTGTGTGTGTGTGTGTGTGTGTGTGTGTGTGTGTGTGTGTGTGTCAAGACCGATGTGCAGCAGATAGACAGGTAGGCATGGAAAGAGAGAGAATATTCTCTGTAATTTTTTTTTTTTTTCAGAAAAACAGACTCCAACAGACAATGCAGACTAACAGAATAAATTATTTATTTTTTTCTCTCTGCTCGGTACCGAGTGGTTGGGGACCGTAGGGAGTTTTCAAATGAAGGTGCTGCTAATAGTTTCCAAATCTCTATTCTTTAACATGCATTCAGTGCAATTTAGTTGTTGTAATGATACTGTGTTAAAGTCTGTATTTGCTGTTAGGGTTTTTCTGCACAGCAGAAGTTTCCGTTTAATTTACAAATCACTATAATAGAAAATTTTTGACAATCCTGTGCTTTTCTTGTATTGTTATACAGAATATCACTGCAGTAAACTGGCAAAAACCATCTGCTTTAAAATTTGTAATTCTTCCCACAACTTTTAGTGCAAAAAACACTCTAGAAACATTGCAAATTTTATCGCAACTTTTTAAAAAAGCTCCCGTGAATTCAGGCTTTTTGGGCCGCAACAATTATAAAAACATCCCGCGAAATCCTGAAGGGACTGATCAACCAAAGCAGCAGCCAGGCCAACTTGTCCAGTCATGTCCTTAACTTACCCACCTTAAAAGAACAATCCATTTAAATACTGATCTCTAAACCTTTATTTACCAGGTGGGTTTTATGTCCACCTGTTAGAATGGAATTATGAAGTTCACTTTTTCCTGATGGCTGGAGCTCTACTCTGCAATGATCAATACCAGAGTGGTGACCTAATGGTAGAGCATCCGCCCCACAGCCAGGAGGTCAGGGGTTCAAGTCCCAGCTGGCTCATACCAATGGCCATATAAAAATGGTACTTCCCACCTTCTAGCTTGGTTATAAGCGTAATAGAATGGGGGAAGGAAAAGTTGTTTGTGGCGGTGCCTTGCATGGCAGCAGCCCCTCTAATTCTAGATGTGATTAACATTGTAGATAGGAGAAATGCAATTTTGTTCTACTGTACATGATTGGTTGTAGGGATTGAATGACAATGAAGTTGGCTTGGCTTCTATCGTGATATCGTGATTATCATTGAATCGTGATAGGATCGAATCGTGACCCAAGTTTCATGATCCAAACTGAATCGCAAGGTCCCGCACAATTCCCACCCCTTCTATATAAGATATGAGTTTCATTTTTTAAATTGAATTACTGAAATATATTAACTTTTTGTTGTCATTCTAATTTATTGAGATACAATTGTATATGCTAAAAAAAGCTGGGTGTGTACTGCTTGTGCAAGAGCAGGAAGAGCATAGAGATGATGTGGGGTTTATTGTGTGTGTGTGTGTGTGTGTGTGTGTGTGTACTTCATCAATCCCAGAGGGAAATTTAAGGGCATCCACCTGTATGAGGCAGTCATGGTACAGTGCCAATCCCTTCACCAGTCACACACACATTCACACCTAGGGCCACTTTAAAGTCTTCAATTTAACCTAACTTGCATGTTTTTGCAATGTGGGAGGAAATGGGAGTATCTGGGATAAACTCACGCAAGCATAGGGAGAACATTGCCTGCAACAGCTCTGTTCTGAATAGGAACACTGAAAGGACTACAACTACGGCAGCTATTACCTGAATCCCAACAGCCAATCACAGGGCACAAGTTTAGCCACTAATAACTTAGCAACTTGGCTGCTGGGACTGAGGTCACTGTTGCCATAGTTGTAGTCTTTTCAGTGTTCCTACCCGGAACAAGAAAGTTATATAGTCATGCTCTGAAATGGTCCCTAACGGGTGATAGATGACACCTACACATAATCTACACATCACAGTGCAGAGACACATACAGTGGTGTGAAAAAGTGTTTACCCCCTTCATGATTTCTAATTTTTTTGTATGTTTGTCACACTTAAATGTTTCAGATTATCAAACAGATTTTAAATATTAGGCAAAGATAACACAAATAAACACAAAATGCAGTTTTTAAATGAAGGTGTTTATTATTAAGGGAAAAAAATACAAACCTACATGGCCCTGTGTGAAAAAGTGATTGCCCCCTAAACCTAACAACTGGTTGAGCCACCCTTAGCAGCAACAACTGCAATCAAGCGTTTGCGATAACTGGCAATGAGT
Source organism: Pholidichthys leucotaenia (assembly GCA_020510985.1). Lineage (NCBI taxonomy): Eukaryota > Metazoa > Chordata > Actinopteri > Cichliformes > Pholidichthyidae > Pholidichthys > Pholidichthys leucotaenia. The sequence goes on from CM035836.1 coordinate 190,244,128, forward strand.
CTTTTACAGCACTGTGGAGGAATTTTGGCCCATTCATTTTTGCAGAATTGTTGTAATTCAGCCACAGTGGAGGGTTTTTGAGCATTAACTGCCTTTTTAAGGTCATACCACAGCATCTCAATCAGATTCAGGTCAGGACTTTGACTAGGCCACTCCAAAGTCCTTATTTTGTTTTTCTTAAGCCTTTCAGAGGTGGACTTGCTGGTGTGTTTTGGATCATTGTCCGCTGCAGATCCCAAGTGTGCTTCAGCTTGAGGTCACGAACAGATGGCCAGACATTCTCCTTCCAGATTTTTTGGTAGACAGCAGAATTCATGGTTCCATTTACCACAGCAACTCTTCCAGGTCCTGAAGTAGCAAAACGGCCCCACACCATCACATTACCACCACCATATTTTACTGTTGGTATGATGTTCCTTTTCTGAAATGCAGTGTTACTTTTACACCAGATGCAATGGGGCACACCCCTTTCAAAAAGGTCAACTTCTGTCTCATCAGTCCACAGAGTATTTTCCCAAAAGTCTTGGGGATCATCAAGATGTTTTCTGGCAAAACTGAGACAAGTCTTTATGTTCTTTTTGCTCAGCAGTGGTTTTTGTCTTGGAACTCTGCTATGCAGGCCACTTTTGCCCAGTCTCTTTCTTATGGTGGAGTCATGAACACTGGCCTTAACTGAGGCAAGTGAGGCCTGCAGTTCTTTGGATGTTGTTTGGGGTCTTTTATGACCTCTTGGATGAGTCGTCGCTGCGGTCTTGGTGTAATTTTGGTCAGCCGGCCACTCCTGGGAAGGTTCACCGCTGTTCCATGTTTTCACCATTTGTGGATAATGGCTCTTACTGTGGTTCGGTGGAGTCCCAAAGCTTTAGAAATGGCTTTATATCCTTTTCCAGACTGATAGATCTCAATTACTTTGTTTTTCATTTGTTCCTGAATTTCTTTATATCGCAGCATGATGTCTAGCTTTTGAGGATCTTTTGGTCTTACTTCACTTTGTCAGGCAGGTCCTATTTAAGTGATTTCTTGATTGAGAACAGGTGTGGCAGTAATCAGGCCTGGGTGTGGCTAGAGAAATTGAACTCAGCTTTCCAAAGATGTGATAAGCCACAGTTAATTGATGTTTTAGCGGTGGGGGCGGGGGTGGGGGTCACTTTTTCACACAGGGCCATGTAGGTTTGGATTTTTTTTTTACCCTTAATAATAAACACCTTCATTTAAAAACTTCATTTTGTGTTTACTTGTGTTATCTTTGTCTAATATTTAAATATGTGTGATGATCTGAAACATTTAAGTGTGACAAACATACAAAAAAATGAGAAATCAGAAAGGGGGCAAACACTTTTTCACACCACTGTACCTAGGATATTTTAACATTTAGTGCCATATTCATATTGAGCCTGATACACCCCCCCCACACACACACACACACACAAACACACACAAACTGAGATATCTTCTTAATGTGATTTTTTTTTTTTAGTAAGCAGTAATGAGTTCATCACACCATTGCAGATGTCTATTTAATGCCTGTCTAAATCTAATTCATTTAAATTGACGAAGCTAGAAAGAATTCATGCATACCCATGTGCCCCCCCCCAAAAAAAAATGCATGTTTCTGTATTTATCAAGCATATCATTTGTGAAGAGTACAGCATGAGAGGCAGTCTGGCAGCATGATTCATGGTCATGTATTCGTGGGGATCGTTTCAGCAGACAGCAATGGGTTTGCCGACCCCCACCCAACCCACACATGCCCAAGAGACGCTCAGTGTACATCTCTGAGCAGACCATCAGTGGTTGTAAAACAGTAGAGTCGTAATGTCCCCCCAGCCTTGGGGGCTTATTAGGAGGCATAAAAGCTGCATGCCACCTTCATTCATATTCTCCATAAACACCCTGCCACATCACAGCCCCTCCCCTCCTCCTTTTACTGCTTTCCAACTCTGGGCAGTTACAAAATATAAGCCTCTGTGCCACTGTTTTGTGCTGCATGATTGATTTGCAAAATAGGCCTGTACTAGAAATGTATCTGAATAAGGCTAGGATTTGCCTCTGTGTGTAAGTGCAAATTGCAGTGTCAGATCTCCGCGTGGATGTTGTTTGTCAGGCGTAAACTCAGCATGCAGGCAATTTTTATTCCTCTCTTTACAGCAATGTCTGTATAATCTGCAAAAATAGGAGCTGTCGTTGATTATAGTCAAGGAGAGAGAAAGGACTGGACAAATTGACATTTCCAACTCCGAAACTCTGGTGAATACTGAAAAAAAAAGCATGGTGTGTCTCAAATAGTTTTCTGTCATGAGAACAGAATTATTCCAGCAGTGCAAAAAGGTTCAACGTGGAAGGAATCCACTGCAGCTCAAGTGCAGACAATTACAGGGGCCGGTGTGCTGTTGTGTGAATCTGATTTTAGTTTTGGGTTTGAAAACAGGGCCAGGCCACTGAGATCACACCTCTTATCTCCTGCAAGTATTGAAGACAGCCTACTGTTTCACTCCCAACTGTTGGTTCATCTTAGAACTGGGTCGCTTGTATTACATGACAGGCAGAGGGGAAGCAGGGAAAGTTGGTTTGTGTATGTGGGAGGGTTTAGAAAGTGACGGGGCATCGGGGAAAGAATGGGAAAATAAAATGAATTGAGAAAGCAGAAGACTGGGAGTACAAAAATAGAGCGAGGAGCTGGAGAAAGCCATTCTGAAGCCTTGTGTCTTTTGATTGCTGCCCCAGACTGCACAGGAACACCGACTAACACGGGAGACATAGTGAGCAGGAGGAAAGGTGTGAGAGAATGTGTGAAGGATAGATGGATAGCAGATAAGAAGAACAGCGTAAAAGACAGTTAGGCTGGAGTGCTCGGGGGCTGTCATAACTGCAAAACCCAGCCCCTTCAAATGACATTCTTCACCAAATCATATTTCACACGTGGCTACAAAAGGCCACATCGCATTTAGAACATTGCATCCCCTGCAGGAAGGTTCTCAGTCCTATAACAAAAAAAAATGGCTTCTTTCTTTACTACAATTACCTAATAAAATATAGCAATGCACTGATGTACATTTACCTTCATTAACACTGACTCATTTTGCATATGTGTAGTACAAGTCATAGGAAATAAAGATAAAACCTTTTCAAGCTAAAGTTTTACAAACTTTCTCTGTTTTCAGCAAAAACCACAACATTTCAAACTGACGCTTAAAACTGTGATAAAAGTGTCTTTTTCAGTACTCTTGTCAATCAGTTTGAGCTTCTGGACAGGCTGGCAGTGGAAAATGTCTGAAAAAAACCCCGCAACCCTGTCACTTTGTTCGGGTCAGCCTTGGTCTCCCGTGGTCTCATTCAGTCAGCCATTTTGATTCGTCTCCAGATGTGACATGACGTCTGGAGTTCATTTTACTGATACTGCCGTCCCAGCTTCATCTTTACCCATTTTTAAGAAGGTAGGCTGGGATGTGTCCTGTCTCACTTGCTAGCCTCACTTCGTAACTGTGGTTTTATGGCTGCAATCTCCTCTGTTTTTTCATGAATCCACTCTTGATTGTACATCTTGCTTACAGGTGTTATTCTAGCTTATTTTGTTAAACTTTGTCCAGGATGCCCAAGCAATCAGCAACAAACAGGGTAACTGAGTTAGGCCAGCTTAGCTAGCACTTCTGATTTCCCGCAACATAACTCATCCACCCATTCAACATCCCATCTGGATCATCTATTAACACGGCCATATATGTCATTCCTATTTGTTGTTTTCAACATATTTCTGCAGTTTATTGTAGTCTGTGTGATGGCTTGCCCAACAATGGTGGTTAGCTGCATTTAGCTGCACTAGCCGTTCAGTCATTTATCATTGTTTCTTGACTCATCCTGCAGGGACTGGTCATATCGTATCAACCACTCAAATCACAAACTATGTTCCCAATTAAGCCTTTTTGGGCTTCTACACTTTCATATTCAGTCAGTTTTACATTAATTAGCTCAAGCTGAGTCTGATAATGGGAGCTAGCCTTTAATGTTATCTGTTATGTTGGTAATCAGAGCCTGGAGTCAGTCTTATACCATGCAGCAAACTCTCCTTTATTGAACACACACAACTATATATACAGGTGCCGCAACCCGCCTGACGTCACTCTGCAGGACGGCTACGGCAAGCCCCGAGGGCCACACACATCCACCACACTCTCTACACATTATCCTCAACCACAGATCTGAGAAATGAAAAAAGATGGAGGGTGGGGTGATCTGGGGATCACTAGCCTTTAAAAAAAAATACACGTAAGTGGGTAATTGTGAAGAAGGGTGTTTCATCTGGGTGGAAAATAGTGCTGCAGTTGAGTGCTGTTTGTCTTACTGTTAAAAGTAGGGGTACTGATAATATTGTTGACAGTTCAAAATGCAGTATTGCTATTTTTCAGAACATGATAATGTGATAACTTCTGCCTCTCCAGTGCCGCTGTTTCCATTTTCTCTTCTTGTTTTGTCATCAGGTGACAGTAGCGTGCCTTATGGTATCTGTCCACTGGTTTATTTTTTGATGGAAGGAATGAGACTGCAGGATGCATTGAGTGCAGGCATGGGATATAACCAGGTAGAGTGACAAAAAAAATGATTGACAGTGAAAAAAAAACCAATAATCAAAGAACTCTGGTCCTGCTGCTGGGAGCACCACAGTTGTATTTGACTGGTCGACGCATCCATCAGTGGGTATTCTTGTAGAACATGATTTCAGTTCCTGGACAAGATGGCTGGAGGGTTGTGAGCAAATTTTCTTTGATATCTTTAAACAAAGCAACAAAAACTGTTTCTAATAACATCTGAAGTGAGAAATAGCAGGTGCAGTTAATTAATCCATTGTGTTGACATCAACAACTGCTGGTTTAAATGATCAGCATGACATCACAGCGGGGGACGCGTCCTGTGTGCTGGACCTCATTGGCAAAAATGTTTTAAAACATCCAACTTTATGCAAATGACAAGTATGGGCTACCCAATCCATCATAGTCCGAATTGCACTGAACTGTAGTCACATGCTTTGGGGTGGGTTTCACATAGACATTGAACGGGAAGAGGAGAAACGATGGATCCAGTGGACACATATCTTTAGTGCTAGTTATTGCTTGCCAGTAAATGAATGAAAACACACTGTTAACCAGATACTGTGCTAACCACAATATGTGGCTTATATTGACGGAAAAAGTAATGTCAGAGGAGGAAGAAGAGAGAGAAACTCCACCCACACCACAAAGCATTAATTCTGAAGGAGTTTTTTTGGTTCTATAGAAAGTGCCATCCACCCATCCATCCATCCATCCATCCATCCATCCATGGGGGCCGCTGTGGCGCAGGTGTAGTGCGGCCGACTACTGATCGAAGGATCAGGGGTTCAATTCCCACTCTGTCTGCAGTCTGCATGTCGAAGTGTCCTTGAGTAAGACACTAAACCCCCAGTTGCTCCTGGTGGTCAGACTAGCGCATCTGTATGGCAGCCCTGCTGCCATCAGTGCATGAATGGGTGGATAGCAGGATTTGTAAAGAGCTTTGGTCATCCAGAGATGAGAAAATGCATTATATAAGTGAACATCATTTACCGTCCATCCATCAGTCAATCTTCTACCACTTTTCAGGGGGTCCGAGCCACAGAGACAGCAGTCCAAGCAGAGATGCCCAGACCTCCATTTCCCCAACCACCTGCTCCATTGATGAGGATAGGAACATAGACTGATTGGTAAATTCACAGCTTTGCTTTAAAGCTCAGCTCCCTCTTCACTGCAACAGACTGACACAACGTCTGCATCACTGCAGATGCTGCTCCAATCTGTCTGTAAATCTCCCACTCCATTCTCCCCTAACTCGTGAATAAGACCCAAAGATACTTGAACTCCTCCAGCAGCTCATCCCAGATCCGGAGAGGACAAGCCACCCTTTTCCAACTGAGGACCATGGACTCGCACTGGGAGGTGCTGATAATCATCCCAGCTGCCTCACACTCAGTAGGAAACCACTCCATTAAGACGTGTAGATCATTGCTCAATGAAGGCAGCAGGACCAGATCAACTGCAAACATCAGTGACAAGATCCTGCATTCACCAAACCTGACACCCTCCATTTCTTGCAGCACCTAGAAATCATGTCCATAAAGATTATGAACCGGATCGGTGACAAAGGGCAGCCCTGGTGGAGTCCAACTTTCACGGGGAATGAGTTTGACTGACTGTTGGCAATATGAACTAAACACTCGCAATGGTCTTGTTGGGACCGGACAGCTTGTAGCAACAAGCCCGATCCCTCATACTCCTGAAGCACACCCCACAAGAAACCACGAGGGACACGGATGAATGCCTTCTCCGAGTCCTCAATACACATGCAGACTGGCTGGGCAAACTCCCACAAGTCCTCAAGAATGGAAGGCGTGTCAGTAGGATTGAGGAGATCCTCAAAATATTCCTTCCACCACCCAACAATATCCCCAGTCAAAGTCAGCAGCTCTCCATCTGTACCACATACAATGTGGACAGTTTGCAAGAATCTCTTCGAAGCCAACTGAAAGTCTTGTTCCATGGCCTCACCGAACTCCTCCCACACTTGAGTTTTGCTTCAGCAACCACCCAAGTTCCACTCTGCTTGGGCTGTACCCCTCAGCTGCTTCAACAGTCCCACAAGCCAACCAAGCCATGGCATGACATGATAACAAAATCAGTCAATATCCTGCGACCTATGGTGTCCTGGTGCCAGATGTACATATGGACACCCTTATGCTAAGAGAGTAAGAGTGGTCCAATAGACTCATTATGCGCAATCAAGGATTCCATGTACCCCGACGGGTATGGGTTACTGTGGCCCAGCCCTGCAGCCAGGCCCGGGGAAGGGCTCGACGATAAGCATCTGGTGGCTGGGTTTCTGCCCATGGGACCCAGCTGGGCTCAGCCCAAAGTAGCTACATCCGTCCACACTTCAATGGACTCAGCACCTGCAGGAGGCATCATGGGAGTCCGGTGCTATGTAGATCAGGTGGCAGTCGAAGGCAGAGGCCTTGGCGGTCTGATCTCTGGCTTTCTAAACTGGCTCTATAGAAAGTGACTGGAAGCTAATATTAGAGGCCCCAGTATGCAAGAAATGTGAAGCATCCATCCTCCTGCACACTCGGCCAAGGTAGGGTCAGTAAATAGCAGTTAGCTTACATTAATTGTATATGTCTCATATACAAATTCTATGCCCCATGTACATTGCATTAGGAGTACATCTTTTTGTATACCTTTGGGCAGTTTTGCATGCAATGTTCACTAAAAACTTACAATAAAATAAAGATAACACCAGCTGTGGCGCAGGTGTAGTGTGGCTGACTACTGATCATAGGGTCAAGGGTTCAATTCCCACTCTGTCTGCAGTCTGCATGTCGAAGTGTCCTTGAGCAAGACACTGAACCCCCAGTTGCTCCTGGTGGGTCAGGCCAGTGCCTGTGTATGGCAGCTCTGCCGCCATCAGTGTGTGAATGGGTGGATAGCAGGATCTGTAAAGTGCTTTGATCATCTAGAGATGAGAAAAAGTGCCATATAAGTGAACGCCATTTACCACAAGTTTGACAGGAATTTTTTTTTTCACATTTTCTACAGACACTGTGGTAATACCTTATTCCCCACCATGATAACTGTGCATGCCATGGATCATGATAGCCCTAATTCAAACAAATTCACTGCGTTTGATTGTGAACTTTTGAAATCATCCTAAAAACCTTCCCCTACTAGTAGTTTTTAAGGAAGCAACACTTTCTTATTTTGATCATTTCTCCTGCACTACACAACCGGTATGCCCTAATCTTCCTTTGCAGACCAACTCTGTAAGATCAACATGTCTTCTAAAGTACAGTCTCTTGTAGTGACCAGCCTGTGAAGTTGACAGTGTGACAGCTAGCCCATTTTTGATTCCAACCTGTCAAACAGGTGAAGTGTTGCAGTTAAGACAAGCTGTGATCCCTGTCATTTATGATGCTGAGCTGGTTTATGTAATGGTTTTTAAGGAAGCTAAGCTCATGACAAAAGTACAGTCACTGATTTAACACTCTTACCATGAAAACTTCAACCTGTGCACACACATACAAAAGACCCAGTCCAGATTTGCTTCAGCACAGCATGTACAAGGTAACAGTATCCATGAAACTGCAGTAGGTTTAGAACATGTAGTCATTTTTTCCTCCCAATTTCATCATGTGCCTGAAAAATCCAACAGGCAGGAAGCAACAGATTTCATTTGCATTTGGTATTCAGTGCCTCAACGATCCCTGCTTCCAAAGTAGGTCAACACGAATCAGTGCCACAGAAAATAATAACAAAAGGTGAGCCCCTGCGCTCTCAGGGGTGAACGTTCAGCTTCCGCGCGCCTCAGACGCTCCCACTGTGAAATGTGCCAAATCAGCATTCTCTAAATCTGAAGGCATTATACTGGGGCATATTAAGGCCCAATATTGCATTTGGTATGCGAAGGCGCTCGGCACCCATTGTAAAAAAATTTTTACGAGACAATAGTGGATACACACACACACACACACACACACACACACACACACACACACACACGTTGTAAATATGCAGAGTTTTGTTAGCGGGCACTGAGGCTGAAATTGTAATGATGTTAGTGTGTGATGGGGGCTTCAGCGAAGACCGAGTGCACCGCTATAGCCTCATCCTTTTTCATCAGTGTGCTTCCCAACCTGAAAAGTGAGTTGGAAAACAGTCTATTCCTTTGGGGGGGAAGGGGGGGGGGTAGCTCTGAGCAAAGTGCACTTCATCTACAAGAGTAAGCCAGAGCACTGTGTATCACCTCAGCACAGACACACTGTCCTTATGCACACACAGACGCACACAATTACACTGTAGTCCATCCTGTCTTATTCCCCAATTCACAAAGAAACACACCATGCCCTTCCTCTCTTTGCCTCTGAGCCTCACACATCCATAAACGTGCCCTCTGTCAGTATTTGAACAGTACATGGACGTCCAGAGACCTAGCTTCATGCACAGTTAATGTCTCTGCTGTCCAGATGATTAACGTTGGCCAGTTCACATTCCCACGTGCTGCCCAAATTCCACCTTCCTCCCCGCTTCACCTTCTGTGCTGAGCTCACTCCAGGGCTTCAGGTAAAAATGGTGGCACTAGCCCGTTCCTCTCTGCCGTCACACAAAGTGCCACTTTCTCCACTGGGATATCGCACCTGGGAAATTTTGGTTTTATTAAGACAAAGGCTTACACATGTCACAAATACTGAAATACTGTGTTCTGATTTTAAGAATTCGTATAGAGTTTAGATTGTTCTGAATTTGAATTGTGACAAGAGTTTGATCTCAGGGACATGCCTCTGGCTACTCCAGCTAACAAGACTAGATTGATTTTGTTCTGTTTTGGTGATACAAAATTAGGTAAATTGGTTTAAATTTGTATTAGCCACCCAGTTACACACACAAACTTAACTCTTTGAGTGTGAGAATTTTCGTGCCCCTAGTGGCAGAGCGTGGCACTGCACCTGTCTTCTCACTGACATGATCGCCTGCCTTGGGGATTTGTACTGATTGTACTGATTTGCCAGTTTCAAAAGATGGCAGACATTCATTAGAGGACTCAGTAGATGACACGTAATACACCACTCCTCATTTCCTTTTTCCTGTTTTAGCATTTAGCCCAGAAAGCTAATTGTCCACGATCATCACCGTCACTTTTTCGGCTTTGTACGCCGAAAATAGCCACGGGATACAAGCGAAATTTATGTGGGATAATCATTAGACTTTGTAGATGTGGTACAGATTTTAAATTGCCAACAGAACGCAAAATATGGACCATGATCTGTGAAAACGCAGCAACCACACCAGCCAGCCATTCACCCAGCCAGCCAGCCCCCCTTTGTCAACAGTAAGTGTCTTATTTCTGGGTTTTTTAAAAAATGTATTGATTTCTTGTTCATATACTTTGAAGATAAGATGATGAGGTACCTCTGTAAAAAAAAACAAAAAAAAAACGGTGTCAAAAGACTGAACCATTCTTTGTGTAAATACGTCCAAAGTCCAGTTTTGACTGAGTTATGGAATTTAAAGAGGTGCCATGACGTTATGCAAATTAGATGCGTAAATGTATTCCTATCTGAAACTTTGGATCATATTTTACATCTTTCTAATTGACAGTAAGCCATTATCTCTTGCAACTTTCAAGTTATAGCCTTGGAAATCTGTACTATTTTACTGACAAAAAATGTTTACCACTCTTGACCACTAGGTGTTATGTCACAGTTCGGCAACATACACACTCAGAGGGAGATGATTACACTGGTCAACACCAAATTTATTGTCTAAGTTTTTTTTAGCTGATTTAGGACAATTTTGATGTTCTGAATCCAAAAATCACATTGGTTTTGCTCAATCAGGTCAACTTTTTGAATTATGGGCACATGTTGGTTTATATGTTTTTGTTTACATGTATGGGTATTTTGGCTTTATATGATGCAAAATTCTTCTTTATGTCTTGAAATTCTGTGAATTTTGAATAATGATGATGTAACATTCAATTTACATGTACTTACCTTTATACAAAGGTAAGTACATGCACAGTACTAAGTAAGTACAGGTTTTTACTTAGCACCTGATCGAGAGAAACAGATGTCAGTTTCGGATTCAGCAGTACAAAATTGTCTTAAATCAGCTGAAAAAACACAGACAACTTACAAAAAAATTATTTTTGTTACCCTGTGTTATAAACCATAAAACACAGAGATTTAAAAATTAGTGTCAGTGGATTGTGAATTTATTTATCTGTGTGCTTTACCCAAATTCAGGGTCTGGATATGTGCAATATGATAAGTTAAAAAGGTTCCAATAATTATATATTAATGTTATCTTTGTATAGTAATGTGCAAAACTTTTAGGTACTCCCTCATTTCCTTATATTTTGCTTCCAAGAAGCCAGGCATTGTTGCACTTTTTAAACTGGTCTCGAGCAGTAGTTCTCCAGGCTTTCTGAAGATTTTTCTGTTTTCTTTGGACACTGGCTGCTTTTTCACTTGTACCTTACAATGTCCATTTTACTCAAATTGTTTGAAGAAAGTGGACACGTGGGGGGCAAAAGAAGAAATGTAAGGCCTAAGAAACCATCTACAGCTAATGTATGTGAAATTTAGAAATGAGGAAAAAATCCAGCAAAGATCTGACACACAACCTGGGAGGTGCACCTGGTCCTTCACCCGATCCATCTACCGTTGACTGAATGGTCTGAATGGAAGGATGGCTGTCGAGAAGTCATTCTTTAGGAAAGAAAACAGTGAGAAAAGGCTGAGGTATGCCAACTTACACAAGAACTGGACTAGAAATCACTATCATCAGGTTTGATGGGGATGTTAATTCAGATTTAATGCCACTCTATGTAAGATTTTCACCTTAAAAAGTGCTTCCAAAATAATTTTTTATATTACACCAACCATGGCCAGATGGATGTCACTTCCCCCATACCCTGAGTGGGCCCGCATTACCAGTGCACCAGTGTTCTTGGTAGGAGCACTGAAAGTACTACAACTATGGTGACTATGACCTCAGTCCCAACAACCAATGCATTTTGCGGTGGAGCAGTGGTTAGCACTGTGGCAGCACAGCAACTCACCCTTGGCCATGGGATCCATGGTTCGATCCCAGCCCCTGACCAACAGTGATCTGTGTGAAGTTTGCATATTCTCCCCGTGTCTGCGTGGGTTTACTCCGGGAGTTCTCCGGTTTCCTCCCACAGGCCAAAAACATGCAAGTTAGGTTAATTGGAGAGTCTAAAGTGGCCCTAGGTGTGAATGTGTGTGTGAATGGTAAAGGGATAGCGCCGTACCATGGCTGCTTCATCCATCCAGGTGGATGCCCTCAATTTCCCCTCTGGGGATCAACAAAGTATACAAAATCAAAATCAAAAATCAAATTTTAGACATTAAGTCATGGATGGCAGCAAACTTTCTTCAGCTCAACCAGGACAAAACTGAAGTATTACTCATTGGTACTGAAGCACAGAGAGAGAAAATTTTACCAAAATTACATTGTCTGTCCTTTACCCCATTGCAGCATGTTAAAAATTTGGGTGTCATTTTAGACTCTGAGCTCGGTTTTACTCCACACATTAAAAATGTAACACAAACAGGATTTTACCAGAAAACAGTCTCAATGTGCTTTTCAATCCAAAAATGTAACCTGCAACGTTTTAAAGTTAATATACATGATCATGACATCAGTTTAGCTACAGAATTCAAATACCTTGGCATTGTACTAGATCCTCAACTCAAATTTAATCTTCATATAAAGAAAATTTCAAAAACAGTAAAAAAAAATCTGAACTGCTTAATTAGATATTACATACCTTACGATAGCAGCTGTACTGTATATGCATTCTATGGTTTTTTCTCATATATCATACTGTTTGACAGTCTGGGCTCAAGCAGCCCCTTCCACAATAAGACATATAGGTTCATTATATAATCAAACCCTAAAAATCTTGGACCAAAAGCCCATTAGGTGGCATCACTGTAATGTTTTAAAAAAATACAACCTATTGAGTTTTGAGAGTTTCATTGACCTCTGTTTTCTGAAATTAACGTTCAAATGTTTCCATAAATCAGCACCCGAGCCACTTGCTGGTTTCGTCCAAAGACAGGACAGCAGCAGAGCCACCAGGAGTTCTGTTAACAATAACTGTAAAATATTCCACCGCAGAACCACATTTGGACAAACAGCTTTCTCTATAAAGGGCAGTCACATCTGGAACACAATGCCAAATGTAATTAAAATAATAACGGACTTTAAAACATTCACTAAAAAGGTTAAAAACTGGCTGAAAAATAAACAAGAATGTACTCATGTATGAATTGATTGTCTGCAAAGTGAGAGTGAATGAAGGGAAGGAATGAATGTGTTTGTTTATAATGAGTGACGAAGGGAGGGAGGCCTGAAATAGGCAAATGTGAATCAGGTTGTTATATTTGTGTATTTATAATATTTATAATATTTATAATTGTGTATTTATAATCCTTTTGCATTGATGTATGTGGTTATTGTGTATTTTCTTTTTCTTTTTTTACTTGATTCTCTTTTCTAAAGCCCATCCAGGGACAAGAGTTGCAAATTAGCTAATAGCTATACACTCTATGTGCAACACATCAGATTGATTGTCATTGATTAATTGTCTATGTTTATTGCACTGTCCCTGTCAAATAAACTAATCTATCTATCTATCTAACCATCTAAAGAATATAGCCAGATTCCACCCACTTCTCTCTTGAGCAAACACGGAGATACTAATGCATGCTTTTGTCACCAGTCATATAGATTACTGTAATGCCCTGCTCTCTGGTCTTCCCAAAAAAGACAATTTCAAGTCTGCAGTTATTCCAGAATTCAGCTGTACGTGTTCTGATGAAGAATGGCAGGCTCACATCACACCGGTCTTGAAGTCCCTGCATTGGCTCCCCGTGTCTTTCAGGATTGATTTTAAGGTTCTTTTATTGGTTTATAAATGTCTGCATGGTCTTGGGCCTTCTTATTTATCAAAATTGCTTTTGGCATATGAACCACCGCGGTCCCTGAGGTCCTCCAGCACTGGCCTTTTAACTATTCCTACTGTCAGAACATGCACCCACGGTGAGGCGGCTTTTAGTTACTACAGCCCATGTCTGTGGAACAGCCTGCCGGAGAACATCAGGGCTGCCGAGAATGTTTTCATGTCCATGCTTTTAAAAGCAGGCTTAAGACCTACTATTTTAATTTGGCTTTTGATTAGCTTCCTGTTTTAATTCTCTTAATTTCTGATTTTAAATTTATTTTATGTCACAATCACTTATTTTACTGCGAATCAATATTTATGAATATATGTCTGTTTGACTGTATTTAGATGTTGTTTTATTCATCTAGTCATCTTAACTGTCTAGTCTTTTTTATCAGCAAACTCTCTTATTATTTATCAGTGACTTTTTGTCACTCTGTCCAAGCTCTGGTGTTTCCTCATGGGGGGCCCTCCCTTGGGGGTTGTGCCTGTTTTCTGGTTGCGGGGCGCTGGCCTGTGATTGTCCTGGTCTGCTCGGCTGAGGGGGTCGTGCGCTGTGGCACTGTGACGGCCTGCAGTGTCGACCCCTCGGGTTGGACTTGGGCGGTCTCAGAGTTGGTGATCCTGTAACCGTGAACTTGGCACTTTCCCTGCTGGTGATAGCTCCCTCGTGATGGTGCTTCCACACTTGGATCCTTGGTGCCCAACCATAAGCCTTAAGCCATAAGTTTTACACTGATGAGAGTTTCTTTGTGTGTGTGTGTTTGTGTCTATGTGTATGTGTGGGGGGAGTAAACTGTGTTTTATTTCAACGTGTGACGCACTTTGCGTTGCATCTTTTTGTATGAAAAGTGCTATATAAATAAAGCTTTGATTGATTGATTGATTGATTGGTTGATTGATTACAGGGCACAACTTTAGCCCCCAACAACTAAGCATCCTGTCATAGTTACGTTGTGCTGCTTTAAAATGTGTGATAATTGTGACAAAGGATGGGGTGGGAGTCAGTCAACATAAAAAGAAGAGCTTCAAGAATCCTGGAGAATGATTCCTGAAGACTACTAGAAAGCCAACCTAATAAAGTTAATCTCTGTTGAAGATTAAATATAGCCATCTGTTTTTCTTTGTATATTGTGTTTCCATGTATGTTTGCACATATTAATAAAATCAATGCCCCTATTTCCCATTTTCTTTGAAAGTTTAAAGGAATGAGATGGTGTCTAAGACTTCTGCACAGTCTTATATGTCACATTTGTAAAGCACTTTTTCGTCTTATTGAACACTACATTGAACTCAACACTTTAAGCCACATTCATCCATTCCTACAACCTGTTTTTTTATTCTGTACATGCAATGATATGACTGTCGAAAAATTCACAGCCAAAGAAACACAAGTGGGGTGATATTGAACAACATCATTTTAACCAATGGATGTCAGTTTTGTTGTCAAAGCAGCTGTTTAAGACAATTATACAAATAATATAATGCCAGTAAAGGTTGCATCTTACTAGCCTGCTATTGCTGGCAACTAGCTAGAGATTTTAAAAAAAAAGAACACACATGACAATTTTCACGCGGAACCACATTGAATTGGCACATTTGTGTATGTTGCACGAATATCACTTAAATGTCACACAAACTCCTGGTAAATTCTGGGACAAAATTTGCCGGCAATTTGCATACATGCCAAATCTGTGCATTTTTTTTTTGGCTCTTAGAACTGCCCTGCTACAGCTGCAAAAATCCTGTGCTACACAGTTATCCAGGACACTTGCAAATTGGGTTACCCATGAGAGTGGAATACACTGGCCTAAGCCACTTTATTTTAACCTGCAGATCAGTAAGAGACAGGATTGAGTTTTGTTCTTTAAAAAAAGTTGTTCAGTTTTGTGAAAATATTGTAACACAACCAGCAGTGCATCATCCAAACTACACAAGCTGAGGTCTATAAAATAAGACTTGCGAGACTGACATGATGTGTGAAATTAAAGAGCTCAACTCAGCTTCTAAATTGGACTTGTTGTAAAAACAGGCCTGAGGACTTATTTAACAAATTCTGTGGCGCCAACAAGAGAAACAGTCCAGAGAGTTGAAGGCTCTATTGAACAGCAGATGGGTGGGACCTGTCACTTCTGAAGTGGAGGTGGGGGGGGGGGGGGGTCGCACACATGGGTGCACATAATAACATAAGGGAGCTTTAACTTAGAGTGGAAAACCTCCAAAATTTTATATGTAACACACACATTCAAAGTATCTTCATATTAGCATGTTAGCCCTGAGCACTCGATAAGGTGATGCATATCAAAGATTTTTCCTTTGAGTTTGTTTGGGAGTCTTTTTGCCTCGCTTGTCACAGATCACTTAATACAACTTCAAGTAAATCTCTCCGAATTTGCCTTTGACAAGTGATGCAAAGCAGTTTTGGGAAGGCTCCCAGAATTCTTGGTTGCCATGTCAGTGATAGGAGTGGATGTGAAGCCGTTGCCTGTGGCCAGAAGGCACACATTAGGAGTGAGTGGAGGCTTTCCAGCATGCCCTATCTCTTTATGTAATGCAATAGCATTTGCTGAAGGCATTGACATAATCCCAAAACTGAGCCATCGTGTCTGCATGTCAATAAGTTTGCAGACAAGGTATCTAAAATTGGATTCTTCCATGACAAAAAGAGGGGAGTGATTGTCATTTAAAAGTTAGTTTAAAAGTTTGCACAAAATTGTATTTAAAAATAATACAAAAATGTGTTGTCCTTTAACGTTTTACTGTTTTTGTATAAAGCCAATAAAGAAATCTGTTCACTAAACATGGTCAAGTTCAACCCAAATGTGTGCACTCTGTTGTTACTTGGATATCGATTCTCATGCACTCATACAGTCCATACCAGAAGTTTACATACACTGTATAAAAGGAAGCATAACCTTTTTGCTCTCGCTGTCTGACATTAAATCAGACTAAACGTTCCCTGTTTTCTCTCACTTAGGATGACCAAAATTGTTTCTATTTGCTAAATAATTTCTATATTTGAAGAAAATAATAAAAAAAATCTCTAGAAAACTGTTTATCAAAGTTAGAAGTTTACACACATTTCCTTAGCATTTGGTAGCATTGGCGTTAAACTGGATGACTTGGGTCAAATGTTTTGGGTATCCTTCCATAAGCTTCTCACAATAGTTTGCTGGAATTTTGGCCCATTCGTCCTGACAGAACTGGTGGACGTGAGTCAGGTTTATAGGCCGCCTTGCTCACACGTCTTTTCAGCTCTGCCCACTGTTATGTCGGTAAACGAGAACCAAGGATGAGGCGTGATGTTGAACTGAACACGACTTTATTGTTGACTCACTCTCACAGTACAAGCGCTCCCGTCAGGCAGAGGTGAGGTCAAACAGACCGCCCCTCCTACTCACAGCCCTCTTATACCCCCGGGTGGCAGCGGAACCAGAAAGGTGGAGCCACCACCGGTGTCACACAATATTATGTCCCAAATAACAACATAACACCCCCCTCCCCTTAAAAAAAATGGTCCAAACACACACATGCAGTGGAGACCCTCCCAAATTTGGACCCTGAATCACACGCTAACAATGAACAAAATATTTGAAACCTGTAACATACACACAAAACAACTAAAGCTAGGGGGAACAGGTGGACTACCGTTCCACCCCCACACGGCTAGACGGATTATTCTGTTGTCTTTACTGAAACACAGTCCATTAAACAGAAAACTGCCATGCTCCTAAAATAAACAGTAGAAAACACTAAACAATCCCATTAACAGAACCAATATACACTACCGTTCAAAAGTTTGGGGTCACCCAGACAATTTTGTGTTTTCCATGAAAAGTCACACTTTTATTTACCACCATGAGTTGTAAAATGAATAGAAAATATAGTCAAGACATTGACAAGGTTAGAAATAATGATTTGTATTTGAAATAATAATTTTTTCCTTCAAACTTTGCTTTCGTCAAAGAATCCTCCATTTGCAGCAATTACAGCATTGCAGACCTTTGGCATTCTAGCTGTTAATTTGTTGAGGTAATCTGGAGAATTCTGACGCAATGAGCAAACACATTGTACCATTAGAACACTGGAGTGATAGCTGCTGGAAATGGGCCTCTATACACCTATGTAGATATTGAGCCCAAAACCAGACATTTGCAGCTAGAATAGTCATTTACCACATTAGCAATGTATAGAGTGTATTTCTGATTAGTTTAAAGTTATCTTCATTGAAAAAAACAGTGCTTTTTTTTTTCAAAAATAAGGAAATTTCTAAGTGACCCCAAACTTTTCAACGGTAGTGTATATTAACATAGAACCCGGTTATCCCCCATTCCAACATCATGCAATAAACAGATTACCCAACCATCAGTCTGCCCCAATACAGGAACCACCCCCCGGAAAACCGTCAGACAGTTCCCCTCCAGAGCACCTTCTTTTCTTCGCACCCAGGGATAACCCACGTCGAAGCCCAAACACCTCCTTCTCCTCTGTGGTGCATCGCAACTCGTTGGGGTGCCTCCATGAGCCATCAGACAGCTCAAGATAGCCATCTTCCCCAACAGCCACCACCTGCAGCCGCCCCTGGTCATCTTGCCGTCTGCGCTTGCTTCGAACACCTCTCGACCAGGCCTCTTCCCTGTGTCAGACCACATCCGCGACCCCTAGAGGAGCCCAACTAGGCTTCCAGTGTCCCTGTTTGGCACATCGTTTTACTGTGCCGGCTGGTCTTTCCCCGCTCGCTTTCATTTTCACCACTGGCAAAGCTGTTGTGACCCCCTGCTCCTCAGTACCTTCCAGCCGAACTCCAGAAGCAGAATGGGTCATCCACTCGGCTCCACCCGCCATCACACGTGTCCCACTGCGCCACCCAGTTCCCTCAGCTCGGGTTACTTGGGCACTGGCACCAGGACCCTCCCATGATGGCCCTGGGTGGGGTTGCTCCTGCTCATCATCCAGAATATTAGGCCAAGGCTCGTCCCATACCGCATCGTCCACCACTTGTGGAACCGGCCAGTTCCACAAACCATGGCCCAACCACTCCTCTCCAACACCACTGGTGATGGTGAAGCCCAATCCATAAAAGAGGTCACACCCCATAACATTCTTGCCACAGGCAGTCACTACAAACTTCAGGTTGGACACCTCTGCCAACTTGTACCTAGCCATCAGTTCCACTGATCCCACCGTGGCCAATCTTCTTCCACCATACCCACATAGCGGCGCTGAATGACCTCTTACTTGGTAATATGGGAAGAAACTCCTCACAGTAGACCAATTCAACATGGATCTCACCGCACCCGTGTCAACAAGTAGCAGCACCGCCACCCCGTCCAATTCCACTATACAGTCGGTACTACCATCGGTGATCGGGGAAACAGTGTGAATGAATGTGGGAATTGGAGCCGTGGGGGGGTCCACTTTACGTCTTTGGTCCCCTCGCTCTAACCTATTACAGGCCCTGGCTAAATGATGCAGGAATCTGCATTTCCCACAGTGTTTTCCTCTTGCCGGACACTCTCTAGCCTTAAAACGGTGCTTGGTGGACCCACAACTCATACACTTGGGGGATCCCGGGGCGAACCTTATCTTCACAGCATTAGCATTTCCCTCCTCATCCTCCATGCTATCGTTGCTGTCCGGGTCCACTGTCTGCACCGTTGACTGTGATTCAAAATGGTGCTGTCGCTCTCTCGCTGAGCTCTTGTGATAGCTTGTCTGCTGCCTCACACTGCTGAGCTAACTCAATGGCCATGGCTAAGGTCAGCTCGCCCGAGTGTGTGAGGAGCTTCCTAGCCACTGAGCAAAGGGTATGTTCTGCCAACTGGTCGCGGACCATCTCTTCTTCTAATGCTCCAAACTGGCAGTCCCTGGCCAGCTGACGTAGGTCTGCAACATACCGTTGCACTGACTCACCGGTCCACTGGCGGCGCTGCCGAAACTGAATCCTCCTTCCGGGGCACGAAAATGTCATTCCATTAGCTCAACCACATCCTCAAAACTATCACTGTCGCCCAAGGTACTAAGGATACATTGTCCTTCCATTCCCAAGTTGTAAACCAACACTGTCCATGCCTGCAACTTCTCCAGTTTACCAAGGTTCAATGCCACCAAATAGTTCTGGAATGCGGCAAACCACCTCGCCCAAGGGACTGGCGGCTCACCGGGAACCTCCAAAAATGGTAGAATATTAGCAACTCCCGCGTCCATACTTTTATCCTTGTCGCCAAATGTTATGTTGGTAAATGAGAACCAAGGATGAGGCTGGATGCTGAACTGAACACGACTTTATTGTTGATTCACTCTTACAGTACAAGCACTCCCGTCAGGCAGAGATAAGGTCAAAGAGACCGCCCCTCCTACTCACAGCCCTCTTATACTCCAGGTGGCAGCAGAACCAGAAAGATGGAGCCATCACCCGTGTCACACAATAATATGTCCCAAATAACAACATAACACCCACTAGTTTTCTATGGGACTGAGTGTTGTGTCCATAGTTGGGTAAAAGCAACACACAAGTAATGTAGTTTACGGAGCTTTATTACATTTAGAGTTATATATATAAAAGGCTTACGGCACTCGCCTGCTTGCCAGGTGGCTCCTGCAGCGAAAGAGGCAGAGCCTCTTCCGCCCACTTCCTTTATACCTCGGGCGGCATCACCACCAGAAACCAGTAGTAAGCCACCCCGGTCTAGCCCATGATCAACCTGGCCGCCATCTTGGTAATACAGCAAGTTTACAAACACAACACTGAGATCAGGGCTTTGTGATGGCCACTCCAAAACACCGACTTTGTTGTCCTTAAACCACTATGTAAGTAATTTGGCGGTTTGCTTACGGTCATTGCCCATTTGGTCCATTTGAAAGCAATTTCTTGAAGATCATCAAACGAAAGCCATCTCTCAGTGAGCACTCAAAGATCTCAACAATCTCCTAATGACCTCCCAATGAGCCCCTAGGGATCTTTCAATGAACTCTATTGGTCTTTCATCAAATGCTCAGCAATCCCTCACTGATCTCTCAGCCATCTCTGGGAGATGCCATTAGGAGATTGATAGAAAAATTTCATATTTGTCTTATATTTGTGAATTGCTTTGTCTCAGAGTCTGTGTAAGAGTGTCAAGGTTATAGCTGCACTAGTTATCTTGTTTTTAGTCCAGCCTGTGTGGCTCCTGTGTGACTGGTACAGAGTGAGCGTCATGGTTCCTGAGAAAAGATAATCTGTACACCAAATTTTGACCAGATGTACTGGACCAATCATGATGGACAATTTGCCCCTCTACCTCTCAGATAACGGAGGGCTGAAAGAACTGAGTGATGTGTGTTTGAGTCAGAATGATGCGCGAATAGGCTCTGAGACTATTTTTGTATTGTTCTCCACTGGCCAGTGTAATTAAATTTGCTGAAACTCTGATCCAGCCTGGTTTTTGACTGAACGTTTACAAGAATTTTTCTAACATACTTGGCACCCGAACCACAGGGACTCCATATATCTTTCCTGCCTGCTTCTGGTGTTCTGGGACCACAGCGAGTGCGCACAGCTGCCTCCTCCGCCGGTGCCAATGAGCTCGTTTTGTGGAAGTGAGACACGGTCCAGGGGGGTGCTGGAGGCAAGGCTGGAGAGTGACGGAGCCAACCCGCAGGTGGATCACAGTGAGTAAATTTAATTGGTAATGACGCCCGGTTCGAGTCCGCGGTCGGCCTAAGAATACGTGTAAAAGAGTTGTACACCAAGCGTTTGATACCGCAAAGTCCAAATAGGTTCAGACAAGGTAGGAGCTTGGTGGAGTAGCCACACCGGGGTGCCCAAGAGTTAAGTAGATGTGCACACATATCCACTCCACACTCACCATCAATACGATGAATAAAACTGAAGATTATGGAAAATGTTATCGCTGAATAATACTTGATGATTGAACTTTAAATACAGCTTATATGGGATGATCCAGACCACAAACAAGGTAACGATGAAAGTGCTGAAGCTTATAGAACCAGGTTACAAGCGGTTTGATGAGCATTCTGATTTAACTAAGGCTGCTAATGATTCAGGCGTAGAACCTTATTGGCAGCATTTGAAAAGCATCTTGTTGCAAAACATGTACCCACACCTAGCTGATTACATCTGCTAACATTTGGTCACATACCGCAACTGTGCATTTGGCGATGTGTTAACTTATGAAAAGTGAAAGAAAAATCAACTCCTGTTTGTGTGATTGTTGACACGAGGGGGGGGCAAGAACGTCCCCCCAATTCTATTTTTCAGGGTGGCACCAAAACTGGATCCCAGTGGTGGAGGGGGGACAGAGGGAGGCATGGCAGCTGGAGTGGAGCTGGCCGTGGCAAGGGGAACATGACGATTGTCATCAATGTGGACAAAAGGGCCATTGGCAGAGGCAATGTCCTGGATGCCAGCAGCAGCGGAGAGGGGGAGGAGGACCCCACAGGCTGACAACCTGACTGACCGCACTGAAGCTAAGTACAACTGTTGATGCCAACACTGACATAACAGACATCCATCTACCTGACTTTGACTTGATGTTAACAATGCAGTGTTTACCTGAAGTGACATTGCAGGTTCAGGACATTCCAATAAAGTTTCCCAACGAAGAACGGTATGAGCTCATCACATTTTCCACATGTGACAGAAGTGCATGTAATGCAGGCCACAGACCAATATTGTTGACAGACATTTGAGTGGCCCAGATTGGAATTATGGAAAAGCATCCCGCAGAGGAATGTGGTCAATCTTGGAAACAAAGTTCTGATCCAAAGGTTCAATATTCCCCCAAACTGGACACCTACTTACTGCCTTTGAATTGGGTGACCACAGTGCAGAAAAAAGTCCACATTAATGTTCCCAACTCACCCATGTGATCACTTTTTACATTAACACAAGGAGAGGAACACACACCCTCAAAAATTCCAAATCTCTGTGGTCAACAGGAAAGGCAGATGTAGACTTAATAAAAAAAATGCAGAATTGGTTAAAATAAATGCTAAATCTCATTACAGGCCTTACCAAAGACAGGATCCTCTATGTCCCTGAAGCCCAAGAAGGCATTAAACCAATCATAGAGGGCCTGAAAGCAGCAGGTGTCACTATACCATGCCCAAATTCTCGATGTAACACACCTTTGTTTCCTGTGAGGAGGGCTGGACCATCTTCCAGATGGGAGGTGGTCCAGGACCTTCAGGCGGTAAACAAAGCAGTTATCCCAAGGGCTGTTTCAGTCCCAGACCCACACACCTTGTTGAATGACCTACAACCACAAATGAAATGAAATATTTCACAGTAATAGACATCAGTCATCTTGTCACAAAGTACAATATAGTCATCTCACCATCCAGACACCTTGCATGCATGAAAGTGCTATTATCACAGCCTCATCTAACCATTGAACGTTGCACGGTAACAATTAAATTAATTTGTAAATTAGGCCAAGGGAAAGCACTCACAGTGTATACTGACAGCCAGTATGCATTCTCTACCATCCATCACTTTACACAACAGTGGAAGCAAAGAGGCATGATTACAAAAACCTCATTTTAAAATTGTTAGACTGTAAAACTTCCATCTAAATTAAACATACACAAATGTGCCGCACACATTAATGGCACAGATCGAATCTCTAAGGAAAAACACTTGCAGACAACATCGCAAAAGCAGCTGCACAAGGTCATATAGGAAACCACACCACAGTATCACTTCGTTTAACACTGACAAAAAAAACTTATCACATGACACGCAAACTGTTTCAGCAGGCCTCCACTCTGCTACATGGGGTTTCCCATGTATCAAAGGGGGTTGTGATTAGTAAAATAATAATGTATGATGAGTAAAAGTAATTTGCTACTCAATTTAAAATTTGCTACAAAAAAAAAAGATGCTACTCAATTCTGTAAGAAGAAAACAATGCTTAAGGGAACTTATGGCCTGAAAAAGGCACCTTTCCTGCATCACCTTATCCTTTTCAAAACCTTTGTATGGATTCCATTGAACTCAATAAATGTGAAGGGAAGAAATATTGTTTGGTGATTACTGATGCATTTATTAAATGGACAGAAGCCTTCCCTTGCACGATCCAAATGCTGCTATGTTAGCAAAGAAACTGTTAACTGAAATAATATCAAGATTTGGAATAACTGAAATGATTTTCTCAGATAATGGAATACATTTTGTAAATTAGATTATATCACACTTAGGTACAACACTCAGCATTAACTTGGAAAACCACTCAGTTTACCATCCACAATCTGCAGGATTAGCGTAACGCACAAATAGGACTATAAAAGAAGGCTTAGGAAAATAGTGACAGAAATAGGAAAAATAATGGATGGCAAACCCTACCTACTCCCACCATTAAGGCCATTTAATCAAGGTGATGAGGAGGTGTGTTTATCTGATTACATGCAAAGAATGTTAATTGACAGAGATATTGTTCATGCTGCTCTTCCCAAGAGGGACCACGGGGAAACACCTATCTTGGCCAAGCCGGGGGATCTGGTCTTTATCAAAGTCATCAAAAAGAAAAAACTTGGCCGATGCTTCCTGGCAAGGACCACACAAAGTCATCCTGGTGACACCAACAGCTGTGAAAGTCAAAGGGTGTGACTCCTGGGTGCTTTTGACACATTACAAACTCTACCCCGTACAAAATCAGCAAGAAACTAATACCCCTTTTCCACTAGTACCCACTCGGCCTTACTCTACTCTACTCTACTCTACTCACTTTGCTTCTGTTTCCATTGCAGCTGGGTACGCCTGGGGTGGGTGGGGATTTTTTTACAGCAAGGCGGCGCCATATTCCCGTGATGTAAAACACGCAACCCAAACAAAACATAACATTGCGGCTGTACAAGGTGACTCCTCGGTCTCTGGCTTTTTGTCACTGTAAAGGCCAAAAAGGAGAGTCAGAGAAGGGGACAGGCAGTGAGACAAAACACTCTGGAAAAGTACTGGAGTGTTTAGGAAGCCATAGAGCTGAAGACGTGAGGATACAAACTAGATCACATATGACGGTAAGCTAATGATTGCTAATGCTAGTTTGCTTTAAGTCCGCCGTACTACATTGTAATGTCTGCAAGTTATCGCTATTAGGTACTAAAATTTGTATGCTCTGTGTGTGTGTTTCAGATGGCTCTGTTGTGGGAAAATTACCGCTTTATACCGTTGGTCTGGGCGTTCAAGACAGCCTCTCATTGATGTCATCCCAGGTTCACAAACAATCAGTGGTTATTCAATTCAAACGTTTATTTCAAACTCAGGGTTCATATTACAAATAGATAAATAAATAAAGTATATACAGATCAGCAGACACTCGGCGCTCTTGTAACAACAAAAAAACATAATGGGCTCAGTATAAAATGGAACGCCACCACTTCCAAATGCTGGAACGAAGTGTGAGTGACGAGTTGACAATTGCTGATATAAGATGATTGTTACATTCCAGCAGTCTTCTCAAAAAACTGTAAACATTCTTACGTATCAATTCTCCAAAAGACGGAATGTTCACAGACACAAACAGCTTGCTTGCACTCGACCTTCGTGGTACATCTAACAGCCTTCTTAGGGAGTTATTATATGCAATGCAGATTTTGTTCCTAACTGCAACATTGCTATTAAACCATAAAGGCGAGCAGTACATTGAGGTACAGAAGGTCTTGAACAACATACATTTGACTTCAGGAGAACATCTATGGAAATTACGCAACAGTAAATTGGTTTGAGCGTACAGTTTCCTGAGATGCCTGTTACAATCAGCATTGGTCTTATCAGATTCAATCCACACACCTAGGTATTTGACTTTTTCAACAAAGTTCAAGCTATTACCACAAAGTGGCATAACAGGATTCGACGTATTGACGCCCTTTGGTTTGAAAGCCATACACATAGATTTAGTACAGTTGAACAGGATGTCATTTTTTTTACCAAATTTTTTTTTTTTTATAGGTTATATAGGTTTATATAGGTTTTATAGGTTAAGGTTATAGAACTTAAGAATGTCTGTAGAAATGTTTAGTTTCCTGTGCAACAAATTGCTCTGATCTGCATGAAAATCAAGGACAGAGTGTTGAGACATCCTGTCATATACCTGCTCCAGCAGCACTGAGTCTGTGGTGGTGTCATGGCAAAAACTGTTCAGCTGACAAACCTTGATCGCCACGATGTAGTTATGGGGTTATAACTACATATATAACTACATATACTACATACATACTGTGTGTTTATATATCTACATATTATTCCATCAAGCTACATTGCTCCGCACTGTGTTTATATATTTACATATTTATTCCATCTAGCTGCAATGCTCCGTACTGTGTGTTTATATACTCATATATTTATCCCATCCAGCTACAATGCTCTACACTGTGTGTCTGTGTGTATATATATATATATTTATAGTAATATGTACATATGTATATTAGCTGCTCTTGCTTGCTTGCTTTTTTTTTTTTTTCTTGCCTTCTGATTGTTGCTCTGAGTGTTGCTATCCCTGTGCTGTTGCAATCCTGGAATTTCCCCGTTGTGGGACTAATAAAGGCTTATCTTATCTTATCTTATATACCGGAGTGGTGGCTCAGTTGGTAGAGCATCCGCCCCACACTCGGGAGGCAGGGGTTCAAATCCCGGCCGGGTCATGCCGAAGACCATATAAAAGTGGAACTTCCTGCCGTTCAGCTTGGTGCTCAGCAATAATGGAATGGAGGAGGGAAATTTGTGGCGGTGCCTTGCATGGCAGCAGCCCTCTGATTCTACACTTGGGGGGGGGTGATTAACACAGTAGATAGGTAAAACACAATCTCGTTCTACTGTACATGATTGGTTGTACAGTTGAATGACAATAAAGGGTGATTTGATTTTTTATTTTTATATAGGGTGTCCCAAAAAATTGACATCATTTGAGATGTCCATATCGGAGTGACTACATGGTCAGGAGAAATGATGCTTAATAGGATTTATTTTGGACATAAAATGTTTTATTTTACAAATTTCAAATGAAAAAATTGAAAAAAAAAAATCCAGTCTGAGCCTTGCCATAATGATGTCTAACCAAAAGGAGGGAAGAACAGAAACAGCACGACAACACTGTTCCAACACTGTTTTTCGGAAAATCCACAGAATACTGTAGGTATGTGGGTCTATTATGAGGCTTTAGAAAATTATATGAATCACTTTATAAATCACTGGTTTCGAAATGCACTTGAATATGTTGAGATTTTGGAGCCTGGGGTCCTCTTGACCTGTATCCAACACATAAACACAACATGCTGAGTGAGGCGGACCCCTGGCATGTGGAAACACATTCTAGAAAGAAATTACACACAACTTAATGCACAGCCCCAAAGTGCAACATGTACACAAACCAGGACTTTAACCAGGATTAACATATTTCATCGTTTTGCTGTCACAAGCGAATTCTTTGGACGAAGCAAGCGCAAATCAGCAGAGTTGGCTACTAGCTAGCTAGCTACTAGCTAACACTCGTTAGCCAGCACAGAATGGCATTGTATTGCTCCAAAAAAGTGAGCTGTGACCACCAACAAGATAAATAAGCGAAAAGATGCACAATATCACAAATCACTCACCATCAATGGTTTTCTTCCTTTCATCTTCAGCTTGTCCGTAATCCGGTTCTATGCTGGGCTGCCATCTGTTTTGTTGCGGGTCGCTCCATGTTGCTCTGGATACTATCTGCCACCAAGCACAGAAAACTCTGCACCTCTTTGTTGGACCACAGTGTAGATTTCCGCAAAACCTGCGAAGCCGTCTCTATTAATATCGTGTTTACTCAGTGACTGTGTTTATTCAGTGACCGTGTTTATTCCGTGAACTTTTGCAAATGGTGGTTTGGAGATTCTTCAGAACACGGACGCTTTCATGACGTTACGCCCTGACCAATCAGTGGCCTGCAGTCTGTTGACATCACATTTTTGGCCCTACTCAGCACTGCTGTACCCTGGCCTCGAATAGGTACTAAAAAAGTACCTGGTACCTGATACCAGTTACTAATGGAAAAGGCTAGAAACCAAGCCGAGTAGAGTAGAGTAGGGCCGAGTGGATACTAGTGGATAAGGGGCTTAAGTAATCCCCATTCCCTCAGCAAGACTGTTTCTATTTTAATCCCCATTGCAAACTACAACACAAAAAAAGGGGGGATCCTCAACAAGTGACTGCTAAGCTGTTTTTTTTTCTGTTGTTTATCATGGAGAGACAAAATGTCAGAGAAAGAAGGTTGGTAGCTGAAAGATGTGAATGGTACACCTGTTTCTTTCATCATCATCCTCCTTGTGGTAACACTTTTATTTTGGTTATTTTTAGGGACACCACTACCTGCCGAGAAATTTTTCCTTTTGTCTAAAAGGGTGTGGAAATGTCTCTCTGGGCAGCTTACCGCTTTCTAAGTGTGCAACGGTACATAGTGCGTCTTGCCCCTGTACTGCTACCTACTGGACCGACAAAGGGACAAAAGTTGTCCTTAAGATCTTTTTTGTCAGTCTAGAAGTCTAGAAGGAAATGTCACCCTGCAGGAGCTCTGTAGTGCTGCCATTTGTTATTCTTACAAGCACGGCATGCATATGGTGACAGAGGGATGGTGGCTGTGTGGTCATCGTGCCTACTCAAACCTGCCCATGAATTGGGGAAGGGTGTGTGCCCCCATAGTTGTGACTGACCATACCATCGTATTGTCGGCAGGACAGGTGGGCAGGGGGAAGAGAGATGTCTCCTTTGCACCATATCATCTCATCTGGGGCACAGATGTGCTAAAGGAATTTAAGTTACAAACTACAGGGCAGAAGGTACTTCATGCACTGTTTCCCTGGGTGGGAGTGGCTAAAAACACCTTGTGGATTGAAACAACTATTTAAATATTACAGTCATTTGTGAATTTTTCTTTAATTCAATTCAATTCAATTCAATTCAGCTTTATTTATAATGCGCCACATCACAACAAAAACCATCTTGTGGCGCCACAGTGCAGAAAAAAACCACACAGTCACAGAAAGACCCAGCAATCAGACGATCCCCTATGAGCAAGCACTAAGCGACAGTGGAGGGGAAAAACTCCCATTTGGAAGGAAGAAACCTCTAGCAGAACCAGGCTCAGGGAGGGGCAGTCGTCTGCTGCGACTGGCTGGGGATGAGGGGATAGGGAGGATGGAAAGGACAGACATAAAGAACATAGCAGTAAGATGCCAAGTACAATATTGGAGGTCAACCAGCAGTATGGATCAGATAACAATAGAACAAGAGTGGGGTTAAAAGACACAAAAACCCTCCTTAAATGAAAGCTATATTAAAAAGGAAGGATTTTACCCTGTTCTTAAAAACAGAGACCGAGTCTGACTCCCGGACCCAAAGTGGTAACTGGTTTCAGAGAGAAGGAGCTTGGTAGCAGAAGGCTCTGCCTCCCACCGTACTTTTGGAGATTGTGGGCACCACAAGTATGCCAGCATTTTGGGACCGTAATGCTCTATTAGGATGGTAAGGTAATATCAGATCTTTTAAATATTGGGGGGCCAGACTGTTAAGAGCTTTGAAAGTAAGGAGAAGGATTTTAAACTTGATTCTGAATTCAATGGGAAGCCAATGGAGGGAGGACAGAACCGGGGAAATATGATCTCTTTTTCTAGAACCAGTTAAAACTCTAGCAGCAGCATTTTGAATCAACTGAAGATTTTTTAAAGATACTTTAGGACAACCAGATAATAGCGAATTACAATAATCTAATCGTGAACTGACAAAGGCGTGAATCAGTTTCTCAGCATCACCCAGAGACAAGATGCTCCTGATCTTGGCAGTATTGCGCAGATGATATAAGGCGGTCCTAGAAACAGTTTTAATATGTGAATTAAAGGACAAATCCTGGTCAAAAATCACTCCAAGGTTCCTCACACAACTGTTCAGAGTGAGAATGGCCGCATCTAAATTAAGGGCATAATCTGAAAAGGAATTTCTAAGATGTTCTGGGCCAACAACAATGACTTCAGTCTTATCAGAGTTCAAAAGGCAAAAATTACAAGTCATTCAAGCTTTGATGTCCTTAAGACAGGCATCTAACTTGGCCAACTGATCACAATCATCGGGCTTCATTGACAGGTATAGTTGTGTGTCATCTGCGTAACAGTGAAAATGTATACAGTGCTTTCTGATAATATTGCCCAACGGGAGCATATGTATATAGACTAAAAAGAGTAGGGTCCAACACAGATCCCTGTGGAACTCCGTGACTGAGCTTAGAGCTGGAAGAAAATCCATCATTGACATGGACAAACTGAAATCTATCTGACAAATAAGATCTAAACCACTGCAACGGATTTCCACTGAGTCCAACAAAGTGTTCCAATCTATCAAGTAGAATGGCATGATCGATAGTGTCAAAGGCTGCACTGAGATCTAAAAGAACAAGAACAGAGACAAGTCCATTATCAGATGCAGTCAGGAGGTCATTAGAGACCTTCACTAAGGCAGTTTTAGTGCTGTGATGAGCTCTGAACCCAGAATGAAACACCTCAAACAAACCAACTCCCTGCAAATGGTCAGATAATTGCACAGCAACACCTCTTTCCAAGATTTTTGAAATGAAAGGCAAATTAGAGCTTGGTCGATAATTGGCCAAAACTCCAGGATCGAGCGTCGTTTTTTTAAGTAAAGGTTTAATTACAGCAGTTTTAAAAGCCAGTGGAACATAACCCAGAGTTAAAGAAGAATTAATGATAAGAAGAATACGGCTACCAATAATTGGGAAAATAATTTTAAATAACCTGGAAGGAATAGGGTCCAGAAGGCAAGATGAAGGCTTAGAAGAGGAAATTATTTTATCCAACTCTAAGAGGTCGATTGGTGTAAACTTATCTAAGCAGATATCAGTTGAGGGAGTTGCAGTAGTTAATGTACTAGAGTTAACGGTAGGAAGAATCTGACTGATTTCATCTCTAATAGATAAAATTTTAAGATTGAAATAGTTCAGAAAGTCCTGACTAGAAAGCTCAGGGGGGATGCGAGGATTGACCGAGTCATGGCTCTTTGTAAGCCTGGCTATAGTGTTGAAAAGAAACCTGGGGTTATTCTTGTTTGCTTCTATTAATGCAGAATAATAGCTTGATCTAGCTTTTCTAAGAGATTTTTTATAGATTAAGAGATGATTTCTCCATGCCAAGTAGAATTCATCTGAATTAGTTGAACGCCATTTTCTTTCCAATTGACGAGTTTTCTGTTTTAAGCCACGAGTTTCTGAGTTAAACCAAGGGGAAAGAAATCTCTGGCTAGACTTGTTCTTTTTTAAAGGGGCTACCAAATCTAGAGTCCGATGCAGAGAGGCAGTAACACCATCAACCATGCTGTCAATTACAAATGGAGCAGACTCTCCATCACTTATTTCAGGTGTTTCTGTTGTGTTAGCCCATGGCATAGAGGAGACAATCTGCAAAAATTTAGCAACAACATCATCAGAAAGACATCTGCTGTAGTAGTATTTTTCTTTAGGAAATAAGTGATCAGAGGTAATGAAATCAAAAATTAACAGACAATGGTCAGACAGTACAGGATTATGAGGAGACACAACCAGATTTTCGATATCTATACCATAAGTCAAAACAAGGTCCAATGTATGGTGGAAATAATGGGTAGAATTTTTTACTCTTTTGGGAAAACCCCATTGAGTCTAAAATTGAATTGAAAGCCTTATTAAGACAGTCACTCTCAACATCAACATGTAGATTGAAGTCCTCTACAATAATTATTCTATCGGTTTTCAGCACTAAATCAGCTAAAAATTCAGCAAATTCCGACTCTGAATAGGCTGTGGGAGGACGATAAACTATGGCAAAGAAAATTGGGTTCAAGCCAAGATTGCCAACAGGCCCCACACTGAGGACCAAACCTTCAAAGGAATTAAAACATAATTTCTGCTTAACATTAACTAGTAATTTAGAATGGAAAATTACCGCCACTCCACCACCACGACCAGAACCTCTGGGGTTATGACAGTTTAAATACCTAGAGGGAGTTGATTCATTCAAACCAAAATAATCATCAAGCCCGAGCCAGGTCTCTGTGAGGGATAGTAGATCGATCTAGTGATCGATTAATAGATCATGGACCAGAAGAGACTTAGAAGATAGGGACCTAATGTTTAATAAGCCACATTTAATTTTTAAACTTTGGGGGGGGGGGGGACAGAGGCCAAATTATTAATTTTATTAATTTTAGAGACTTGAGGCTGGATTAGAATTTTACCAACATTTTGTTTAATCAATCTGGGAAGTTTATGCATTCTATTTTTTTTTTTTACTTTTTTATTAACTTTAGAAGGAGCAGAAAAAGGTTCTCTAAGGGAGGAGACAGGGGCAAAGTTGAAAGGTGGTGGAAGAGGAGGAGCTGCAGAAGTGCAAGTGTTTTTCAGGTTGTGTTGTATTTGTCCTGGGTTGCAATATATAGGACAACGGGAGACAGACTCAGTCTCTGAAGGATTATAAATCAAAGGCTGATCCAAACGGTAAAGACCACCCGAGTTAATGGGATCGATACAATACGTGGGAACAGGACCAAAAAAGGGCAGTTTGGCAAACCCAGAAACTTCAGAGTGAGTAAACACACCAAATTTCAGTCACTGTACCAGAAAACATCGAATAAAATAGAAAAGATTGTCTGTTAAAACACGTGCACCAAGTCTATTTGGGTGGATGCCATCAGGCCTCATAAGTGATGGGCATTTCCAAAATAAGTTAAAATTGTCAACAAGGACTTCCGGTCTGGACACCATGGTGATAGCAGCTTAACGCTGAAGCTCCCAGACCCGATCCAGGAAAATACCTTGAAAATCAGATTTAACGGATTTTTGGAAGAGTGAAAATCAAAAGACAAAGTCATCATGCCTAAAGGAAAACAGAAGAAATCGACATTTACCAGGCCAGGACACGCATCGGCCGGAGAATCTGATCCAGAGGATTTCCATTCAGAAGACGAGGAGCTAAATGAAGCTAGCAAAAAGGTTAGCTTAAAAATGGTACTTAAAGAATTAAGACGATTTCGCCAAGAGTGTTGGGCCGAATTTCATGAAATCAAAGAAGAAATAAAAAGGACAAACAGCAGAGTGGACCAGGCCGAGGACCGAATCTTGGAAGCAGAGGAAAGAATAAAAGGGCTGGAAGATACCATGCTGGATCTACACAATAGACAGTCAAGACTGGAGGCTAAGCTAACCGACCAAGAAGGCAGACTAAGAAAAGACAACATAAGAATTCATGGTCTGAAAGAAGGAGTCGAGGATGGTTTCACCACAATGGCGGCATGCGTGGAATCCTTACTGAGAGAGAAGTTGGATATTCCCCAAACCACCGACTTGAAGATAGAAAGGGCGCACTGTACATTAGCCCCTAGGCCGGCGGCGGAAGTGCCTCCACGATCGGTGGTGGTGAAGTTTTCCAACTCCAAAATAAAAGAAGAGGTTGTAAGACTGGCTTGGCAGAAAAAAGGATTAATGCACCAAGAGAGAAAAGTTTTCGTGGAACACGATTA
This sequence comes from Pholidichthys leucotaenia, assembly GCA_020510985.1. Taxonomy (NCBI): domain Eukaryota; kingdom Metazoa; phylum Chordata; class Actinopteri; order Cichliformes; family Pholidichthyidae; genus Pholidichthys; species Pholidichthys leucotaenia. The sequence goes on from CM035836.1 coordinate 190,277,177, forward strand.
CGCCCTGGAGGTCCTTAAAAAGCGTTGGGAATACGACGACGCTAAAAAGGTATTACGAGAGAAAAAACTGCGCTTCCAGACACCATTTCCGGCGAAGCTGCGGGTTTTCTACGGGGAAGAGACGTGTCTCTACAACTCGGCGGAAGAAGCAACCACGGATATGGCGAGAAGAGGGCTCCCGGTAACGGTGTACAAACCCGCAGAAGACCCGATCGAAAGAATCAAGGCTCAAACGTGGTCCATACAGAGACCCTCAAAATCCACGGGCCAGCAGCGGGAAACCCAGCGCCAGAGCTACAAGGAAAAACTGGCCGTTTGCAGGAGGGAATAATGATATTTTTAGTCAATCTGCACATCCAACCCCCCTCCTACAAGGTAACAAACATTAAAGGAGATGCAGAATCTGCAAGTGGTAAAACATTTCATGGAACAGTCATAATATTAGAAACAAATAAGTCTTTTTTTTTTTTTTTTTTTTAAAAAACCTTGTTGGAATAGAAATGTGACAATGAACCACATGATCTCTCCACACTAACAAATACTGTATTAACGTGAATGTTTGCTGTGATGGTGGTGGGAGGGTGCACACAATTTCATAGGGTATAGGCATAAAAAAAAAAAAATTGTCAACAAAACCAATGTTAAAAATAGGACAAGTAAAACACAGCCAAGAATTAAGACTGAGAGTTCTGCTAAAATGATTACAGCCTCGCCTGAGAGGTGCCAAAGGCCCAGAGATGAGCGCACATCTGCCACAGTTCATAAGAGTGGACAGAAGGCTCCTGAAGTCACTTTTTAAAATCTCAGATGCTTCATCTGGGATGTTATTGCATCCCACATGCACAACGACAGTATGAACGTGAGGGAATTCATTCAGCAGGTCAGGGATAAGAGTCTCAATATCAGAGACTCTAGCCCCGGGAAAAAATCGAGTCACACAGTATCTGCTTCTGATGTTCCTCACGATTGAGTCACCAATTACCAGCGTCATCTGTGTGTGGTGGTGGGGGGGGCGGGTTTGTCGGTGGAATTTATCTGCTTTATCTGCTTTTTCTGGTAAAGATGAGGAATTAACGGCTCTTAGACTTATGCTGACCCAAAATAGAATGGTTCTTGATCAAATAACTGCCACCCGAGGGGGCATGTGCGCAGTTATAGGCGATTATTGTTGTACTTTTATCCCTGAAAATGATGCAGATAGTCACGTGATTGCCTTGGCCATGCGCAACCTCACTGCCTTACAGGCTGCCGCGGCCAAGGACAATGTTACTGATGAACAAACCTGGTTAAGTTGGTAACTTTCTTCATGGACAAGTCTCATCATGAACCTGTTAGTGATTTTGGTGGTATTATTTTTGGCCTTTTCCTCTGTCATTCCCTGTATCCGTAGTATGATGATGAGACTTGTTCATGTTAACTTAGTGATGTACCATGGTGCAGTTACCAGGGATGGTGGGGATGATGAACAAACAGCATGAACTCAAGGTGTCTCTCCATGACCCGAGTAAAGAGTAAAATTATGATTGACATGCAGACAACCGAAGGGAGTTTCATGATCATGATGTGAAGTTTGAGACATTATTTTTACTTTTGTTTTTATGTTATTCTTATTTTTGTTTTTACATCTTATCATTGCACTTTATTATGACGATTATTATATCCTTTTATTATTGTTTTACAATTCCTTTTTCAGTGGTTTTACCATTGATGATTTTCTTCATTGATTAATGAGTTTGTTTCATTTCTCCTCCTAAAGGACTAAAATGTTTAGCCGGTGCCTGGGGCAGCAGGGCTGATGGCGGACTTTCCCCATTGATAGCTAGCTAGGATCTGTTGCACACAAATACACTGGAGCTTAGTATAGCTGCCAGATGGGGTTTTAGATGCCATAAACCATTTTTTTTCTGATGCCTTGCATGATATCAAAGGGGGGAGAATGATAGAAAAATGTCATATTTGTCTTATATTTGTGAATTGCTTTGTCTCAGAGTCTGTCTCAGAGTCTGTGTAAGAGTGTCAAGGTTACAGCTGCACCAGTTATCTTGTTTTTAGTTCAGCCTGTGTGGCTCATGTGTGTATAGAGTGAGCATCATGGTTCCTGAGAAAAGATAATCTGTACACCAAGTTTTGACGAGATGTACTGGACCAATCATGATGGACAATTTGCCCCGCCACCTCTCAGGTACGGAGGGCTTGAAGAACTGATGTGTGTTTGAGTCAGAATGATGCACGAATACAGGTACGTCTCAAAGAATTAGAATATCATGAAAAAGTTCAATATTTTTTGTTACGCATTTCAGAAAGTGAAACCCATATATTATATAGATTCATTCATGATGGACCCAGGCCAGGACGTCGCACCCACGGAGACCCAGTCTGCGGAGGGATCCACATGACTGCCTCAGGCAGGAGGGGAGCTGGTTCCAGGCTGACCTCAGCAGGGAGAGCTGGACCCGTGGCGTCCTCCGGTGAAAAGACCGAATCCATGGAGGCCCCTGGTGATGGTGGAACCTCCCTGGCAACCCTAGAAGAAGGGTCAGGAATAGAGGAGAGACACTGGTTAGGGTTGCCAGCAGCGGTGGAGCCCGGCGAAGGGAGTTCAGATGCGGCTGAGGGCTGCACCCGACTCTCTTCACCTAGAGTCAGACAAGATCTCTCTAATACCGACATAAGGAATACAAGAGAGAAAACTTCCCTGAGCTCGAGCTCCACCGCCGTCCAGGACTCCGTCGATCCTGGCGATGTAGTCTCGAGCCCGGCCTCCAAGAGGTCCAGCTCAGGCTCCCACTCTGCTGTGATGGCCTCCACAGCTGGCGTCATGGTGGTGGCAGTCCCGATATCCTTAGGCGAAAACTCCAACGCAGGTCCCAGGTCTGGCGAGGAGGCTGAGAGTTGGCTCCGTGTATCCTCCAGGGCCCCGGGCTCCTCCATCGTCCAACGGCAAGGTTCTGGGGCCAGCGGACACTCAGGGGAAAAAGGAGGAGACACGGAGAGGATAGGAATTAAGTCAGCATTGGCAGCTGGAAGAGAGGACTCAGCAGACTGCTGAAACTGAGCCTCTCCGTCGGGAGACAGACAAGGTTCAAAATAATTAGGTGGAATAAGATGAAAAAACCCTTGCCTGTCATCCCGACGTGTGAAGAGTGCAGCTGCAGCTGGCTGGCAGTCACCCCTCTCCATGATCCATGACCATACCGGCCACTTCCAACGGTGACGAAGAAGCCAGTTCCAACACCGATGACTCCTCCGGCATGACTGCAGGGGACCAGCTCCGTGCTGGCTCCGGAGCAAAATCCTCTGGGGCCCCCAGCTCCTCCATCGTCTGGTGACTCTGCTCACACTCGGGGATTGATGGGAGAGACACAGAAAGGACAAGAGAAAAGTTAACCTCCGCAGCTGGAGGAGAGAGCTAAGTGGACTGCTGGAACTGGGCCTCTCTTCCGGGAGGCAGACAATGTTGATCATCATTACATTGAATTGAATGAAAAAACACTTGCCTGTTCTCCCGGTGCTTGATGTTGACAGCTGTAGGCAGTTGGTCATACCCCCCCCCCGCCCCCGTGTCACTGGCCATTTTGGCCCCTTCAAAGGATAGTAGAAAAGCCGGTTCTGATGACGTGGAGGTGGGCGTAACTGGGACAACCCTGGAGGATCTCTCGGCGGCTGAAGAAATGACAGCAGCCGAGGATGAGGAGAGCTTCTCCTGGCGTTTCGACGTTGGATGACGCCATCTGCAGGGGGATGGAGCTGGTTGGGTCGGAGCAGGAATGGGTGTTGAACTCTGGCGTGGAGCAGGCTCAATGGAGCCCTGTAGTCCATGGGCCCAGACCAGATTTCTGGGTTATTGGTACCACTCAAAGGGACAAATTCTAGTGATGCATTTTGGAATGGCCTATATCTGTGGATGATATTTTGCCATGATAGCAATTCCAAAGTAGTAGCTTAGTCATAGCTATCAGGCATTGACTATGATGCCCCATAAATCACAAAATCTGAGGCTGCGAATTTTTGGAATGATAATACCAACACATATTTACCCTATTAATGAGCAGTTACTTGTTATTACAGCATATCTGAGATACAAATAAAGCACAAAAAACAATTTTGACAGTTGGTATTGTAATACTGTGGCATTGCAAAGCACTTCCAATAGAGTACTATAGCGGCTAGTATTAGTCTGTGTCCGAATCATCTACTGCTGCTTTTTCATAATTGCAGAAGTGAATGTTATTAGAGGATATCTGAGATACAAATGAAGCACAGTAAACAGTTTTAACAGTCGATTAATGCATAATTATTGTAGGATTACAAAGTAGTCTCCTAGCAAAAGAGTAGTATTCCATTACAGTACTATAACAGGTAACTAGTAGATCTATTCGTCTGTGTCCGAATCATCTGCTACTTCATAAGCTTCGCCATCTTCATCTTCTTCCCTCTGGTTCTTGCAGGTCTGCAGTTTGCACATGTATGTGCATTTCAGCTGGTTCACCAGGCACACACAGTCTGGAAGTTTACAGACGCGGACACATTTGCATGACAGCAACTGCAACACGGCCTCTGGCGCGGGTGATCCACACATCCACTCAATGGTCAGGTTGCCTTCCTCATCTGTTGTCCACCCACAGCTCTTTGGGTCTGGGACAACAGGTTCCCTCTCAAGGCAGCACCGCCATATTGCAGCCTGGTAGTTGGCCCGAAGCACATGCATGTGCAAACAGTCCTTGCATGGTGGCAGCTGGCTGGACTCCACATCTCCCCGTTTTGCATAGAAGAGGGGGTAGCGGAGATCATTGACATTGCGTATGGTGGAGGAAGATTCATACATGCTTCATTGGCTTCACCTTACCATTGGTAATGGCATATACCAAGTCCTGGCCAAATGAGCTGCAGAGACGCTGGATTCTGTCAGATGGGTTTGAGCGGTCTGTTGAGCCTGTCAGCAGTGTGTTCAGGAACCTGGTCACTGAAGAAGGAATGACCGCATCCTCCGACATCTGAGGTGGCCATGACTGTCTGTAGTCTTGCTTCTTGATGTCACCTCTCATCTGCAGGGCTGCCTTGTCGATGATGTCCTCACTCCTGTCTGATTCCATGAGTTGCACCTTTCTCTGGAGTATTTGGCATGCCTTAACAAGCTCTGGCATAGAAAGGCTGTTGGGATACACAAGTAGTTTCCCATTGTCATCTTGAGTGATTTGCAGGGCTTCTCCAAACTCAGCTACCAGTTTGCGTCGGATATGTTTCTTGGTCGAGGCTTTCACTGTTTCCACTCCAAGAGTTACCATGCCCTCAACCAGTCTGGCTGTGAGGTTGGTCATTGGCACCACATCAGGGTTGACAAACAGTTCTTCTCTTACATAAGAGAAAAGGTCATTGTATGACTGTTGCTCTGCAGCTTCATACTCAGCATCAGTATCAGTTGGAGCAGCACTGGCACCTTTTCCACTGTCCTGTGTGGTGGTGCTTGAATCCCGTGTGTACTCACGGTAGCAAGTCTGGTGGTAATGACCTTCCGCTGCCACGAGGTCTCTGCTGACGATGGCAAGCATTCTGTTGTCCAGTTTACTGACAGCAGCCTTTCGGACTTTCTCATCGGCACGCAGTTCAGTGCACTGGACCAGAGGATCTCTAGTCCTATCTCCTTTCAAGTACTTGCTGGTCTTCTCACAGAAGATGCACTCTGCCTCATAAACCCTTGACTGAGATGGTGCTGGCCTCTGTGACTTTTTTCTTTCCGTTGAGCTTTTGTTTTCTTCTGTGCACCTCTGCTTGGAAATTATAGCATTGAGGTCCCTTTTCATGGTGAAAATGCTTCGGCATTTCCGGTGGTAGGCCACAGCTGGTATGGCATTATCTGGCAATCCTTTTGCTAGGTCCAGGATCGGAGTATGCTGTCTTATTTCAGCGGCTCTCAGCAGGGTTTTCCAGGAGTTGATGTCCTTTAGAGATACTAGTTCTTCATCTGAAGATGAGCAGTGGATTATGCAATCAAGGCGTGCGCACTTGGGTGGCGTGCCACTCCCTGCTTCTTGGATGGAATCCATTTTCAGTTAGGTACATTCATCCAGACCTGCAATGACACCAGGTATTGGTAAATTATCTCATGTAATTAATTGCATCAATTGAAATTGGCATTGAAATTACTCATTCTTGTCTATAAAGTTGTACACTATTATTCTGGTTTCGTTTTTAATAAAATGTTGTGATCCTCCAGAACTCCAGTTTCTTTTGGCACACTATAAAAGATAACATTTAATTAATTTTCTTAACTCAGTGATAACCAAAATAAGTCTTAAATAAACATTTATATTGACTTGCCTAGCGGCGCTCCACTGGAATGCGAAAATGTGCTGAAATCAAAAATAAATCGTACCTTCTCCCTCAAAAAAAACCTGAAAAGTAGAAACTGAATAAAAATTAATATTGGAAACTATCCAAGGTCAATTTCTATTAGTATTTTGTACAGTAAAAGGGAGAATAATTCAGAAATACCAGCATGTGATATTAGGCGTCATGATAATTTTACTTAAAAAAGGAGGTGCCGTGTATCATGACTAAGCTACTCATTTGGAAATGCTATCATGCCTTAATACACATATATAGGTCCTACAAACAAAATGGCACCATAGAGGTTTTGTCCCTTTTAGTGGTACCAGTATCTGACTCGGCCCATGGACTACTGGGAGTGCCCTCCCTTTGGCGTGAGCCCAGTCTTCTTGGAGGACTTCCTCACCTGTCCGCCGAACTCTCGCCGCAGCGCTGCCAATGGGGTTAACCTCTCAGCTCCCTCCAGATGCTCCGTGAGCTGAGAGCACCGCCGAGCTGCTGCATCTGCCAAGTTCACATACCACAGTACATCCTCCACAGTGGAATACGTGCTTGCTGAGGCAATGAGCCCATCTATCTCCATAAGCGTCCGGCAGCATTCTCACCCCAAACACAGAGGATAACTGCGTGTGCCCGTTAAGTCCAACATAACTCCAGACAGGTGAATAAACGATAATTCAAAAAATAAAAAGAAATGTGTCAGTGAAACCTGCTAAATCCTTTATGGGCTGGACCATTCTGTTATGACTCCTCGGGCACTTTTATGCAGCGCACTGAGGAGTGAAGTGAAGGAATGGATTTACGCGGCAGGTTACACCACAACACATTTATTAAAGTAAAGAGAGATTATTCCCAAAAAGGTGAGGACATACAAAAACACAGAAAACACTTACTGCTGGCATTCGGGGGCCGGCATCGCCCAGTGAACGATTGAAGAGAAATGTGTTAGCCACGATTGTGCCCCAGAGCCGACATCGCTTCAAGGGCGCATGGAACTATGCCAAACACAGAGTGGCTAACACATCGTGAAAATGCTGATAATAACAGCAGACTTACAGCACAGTAGACAATACAGGTGACAATGCAGTGGTCCAGCAATGCTTGACTGGTAACAGGCCGCTTAAGTACAAGCATTGTTGGCCGGAACAATTAGGTACACCTGGGCGAGCATAACAAGGTAATCGGCACCAGCTGACTGTCAGGAGAGAGAGAGGGGGCGTGGCAGGATTGACAAGCTGTCAGAGCATGCTGCCCAAAAGTAGGCCAAGAGACTGTCTGGCAGCTGCTGACCAGAGCAGAGGCTGCAGGCACAGCAAAATAACTTAAAGAACATAAACACCATCAAAATACAAAGGATGACATAATACACAAGTAACCTGAGCCACCGCAAGTCAGAACTGAGCCCGAAAAACTCGGCTTGGTTCACAACAGTTACAGTTACTAGTTACTTCTTTTCAAAAGTAACTGAGTTACTTTTGAGTTACTGCATGATTAAAGTAACTAGTTACTCGGAAAAGTAACTTCTGCATTACTTTTAAATGCATACTTAAATCATTTTGCACACATAACAAGATCAAAGGCCCCTTGTTCTCATCAGGAAAAAGAAGAGAAAGAAACTGATGAGAAAAATGTCTCATCTTACAGAGAAAAAATGTGTCAGATTTACACAAACTATTGTAATCAGTAGAAAATCAGAAATTTACTAGAAACAAAGCTGTAAATTCACATAGAAAATTTTGGACCCCCTGGTGGGCCGTTTTTGGCCCACGAGCCATATGTTTGACACCCCTGGACCAGACCATTAAAAATGCATATTTAGAGGATTTACTTCCATGAAATAATTGCATATCACAACAGCATGTAACTGAATGACATAAAATAAAATAGAAAGCATAGAAAGTGAAAGTTCACCACTTACAAGAAGCTTACTGCAACAAACCACAGTCACTTTTTCTCTGTGCGTAAGAAAACTTACACACAATTACTTACAGAACTTACACATTTACACAACTGCGGACAAATGCGAGCTTCTTGCTCCAAAAATAGTCATGTTTAACCACAGAAGTAGGAGCTGCTGGGGGGCTACTCACGCTTGGACAACAGGTGATCAGGGCTCCATATGAGAAGTCGCCACGGCATTTCTTCCCACCGTGGGACAGAAAACCAACCCACAGGGGAGGAGACTGATGGCTGTGCCAGCTATGGTAGGATCAGTTTATTTGTGCTAAAATATCTATCCATATTAATAAAACGAGTAACGCAAGTAATGCACCTGATCAAATTTCAGTAATTGTAACGCATTACTGAATTTTTAAATAGTAATTTCGTTACAGAGCACATTACTGCAAAAGTAGTGGCGTTACAGTAACGAGTTACTACCAACACTATTTTCCACTGGCCAGTGTAATTAAATTTGCTGAAACTCTGATCCAGCCTGGTTTTTGACTGAAGGTTTACAAGAATTTTTCTAACAGAGATCAATTACATTGTTGAGTGCTCCTTGAGCTCTCTTTGACCACTCAACAATCTCATCAGTCTCCCAAGCTTTCTTTCAGTGATCTCTCAGAAATTTTGTTATGAATGCCAAATTATTCCACCCCAAAGGTAGAGATGGCTGATAGATCAATGAGGGATTGCCTAGCATTCGATAAAAGACCAAAAGATTTCATTGAAAGATCACTGACAGATCAATGGGAGTTCGATGATATCGTTTAGCTCTCCTTGAGAGTTCATTAAGAGTTTGTTGAGCAATCGCTTTCCTTCACTGACTGTTGAGAGGTTGTTTTGGACTGAGTCAAAACAATCTCTCAACTGTGGTGACTGTGGAGATCACTGAAAGATCATTGAGAGATATTGGTGACCACTGAGATCTTTGAAAAAATGTTGTGAGATCTGTGGCAAATTTTTCAGCTCTGATCTCTCAACAATCTCCACCGCTGTGTAAAGGGAGTAGAAGAGTACTAGAAACTTATCAAATATATATACACACACACAGTGGATATAAAAAGTCTACATACCCCTGTTCAAATGCCAGGTTTTTGTGATGTAAAAAAATTAGACCAAGATGAATCATTTCAAAACTTTTTCCACCATTAATGTGACCTAAAACCTGTACAACCCAATTGAAAAACAAACTGTAATCTTTTAAGGGGAAAAATAAAAAATAAAAAACTTGCAATAACCTATGCGCATAAATATGCACACCCTGTTATAACTGGAGATGTGGCTGTGTTTAGAATTAACCAATCACATTCAAATTCATGCTAAATGGGGGTCAGCACACACCTGCCACCGTTTAAAGTGCCTCTGATTAACCCCAAATAAAGTTCTACTGTTCTAGTAGGCTTTTCCTGACATTTTTGTAGTCACATCTTACAGCACAAGCCATGGTCCGCAGAGAGCTTCCAAAGCATCTGAGGGATCTCGTTGTTCAAAGGTACAGTATCTCACAAAAGTGAGTACACCCCTCATATTTTTGTAAATATTTTATTATATCTTTTCATGGGACAACACTGAAGATATGATACTTTGATACAATGTAACGTAGTCAGTGTACAGCTTATATAACAGTGTAAATTTGCTGCCCCCTCAAAATAACTCAGCACACAGCCATTAATGTCTAAACCGCTGACAGCAAAAGTGAGTACACCCCTAAGTGAAAATGTCCAAATTGTGCCCAGTTAGCCATTTTCCCTCCCCTGTGTCATGTGACTTATTAGTCTTACAAGGTCTCAGGTGTGAATGGGGAGCAGGTGTGTTAAATTTGGTGTTATCACTCTCACATTCTCTCATATTGGTCACTGGAAGTTCAACATGGCACTTCATGGCAAAGGCCTCTCTGAGGATGTGAAAAAAAGAATTGTTGCGCTACATAAAGATGGCCTAGGCTATAAGACGATTGCCAACACCCTGAAATTGAGCTGCAGCACGGTGGCCAAGACCATACACTGGTTTAACAGGACAGGTTCCACTCAGAACAGGCTTCGCCATGATCGACCAAAGAAGTTGAGTGCACGTGCTCAGCATCATATCCAGAAGTTGTCTTTTGAAAATAGACGTATGAGTGCTGCCAGCATTGCTGCAGAGGTTGAAGGGGTGGGGGGGTCAGCCTGTCAGTGCTCAGATCATACGCCGCACACTGTATCAAATTGGTCTGCATGGCTGTCGCCCCAGAAGGAAGCCCCTTTTAAAGATGATGCACAAGAAAGGCCGCAAACAGTTTGCTGAAGACAAGCAGACTAAGGACATGGATTACTGGAAGCATGTCCCGTGGTCTGATGAAACCAAGATAAACTTATTTGGTTCAGATGGTGTCAAGCGTGTGTGACGGCAACCAGGTGAGGAGTACAAAGACAAGTGTGTCTTGCCTACAGTCAAGCATGGTGGTGGGAGTGTCATGGTTTGGGGCTGCATGAGTGCTGCCGGCACTGGGAAGCTACAGTTCATTGAGGAAACCATGAATGCCAGCATGTACTGTGACATACTGAAGCAGAGCATGATTCCCTCCTTTTGGAAACTGGGCCACAGGGCAGCACTCCAATATGATAACAACCCCAAACACACCTCCAAGACGACCACTGCCTTGCTAAAGAAACTGAGGGCAAAGGTGATGGACTGGCCAAGCATGTCTCCAGACCTAAACCCTATTGAGCATCTGTGGGACATCCTGAAACAGAAGGTGGAGGAGCGCAAGGTCTCTAACATCCACCAGCTCCATGATGTTATTATGGAGGAGTGGAAGAGGATTCCAGTGACAACCTGTGAAGCTCCAGTGAGCTCCATGCCCAAGAGAGTTAAGGCAGTGCTGGAAAATAATGGTGGCCACACAAAATATTGACACTTTGGGTACAATTTGGACATTTTCACTTAAGGGTGTACTCACTTTTGCTGCCAGTGGTTTAGACATTAATGGCTGTGTGTTGAGTTATTTTGAGGAGACAGCAAATTGACACTGTTATACAGGCTGTACACAGACTACGTTACATTATATCAAAGTGTCATATCTTCAGTGTTGTCCCATCAAAAGATATAATAAAATATTTACAAAAAGGTGAAGGGTGTGCTCACTTTTGTGAGCTACTGTATCAGTCAGGAGAAGGGTACAAAAGAATTTCCAAGGCATTAAATATACCATGGAACACAGTGAAGACAGTCATCATCAAGTGGAGAAAATATGGCACAATAGTGACATTACCAAGAACTGGAAGCCACTCCAAAATTGATGAAAAGATGAGAAGAAAACTGGTCAGAGAGGCTGCCAAGAGGCCAACAGCAACATTGAAGCAGATGCAGGAATTTCTGGGAAGTACTGGCTGTTTAGTACATGTGACAACAATCTCCTGTCTAGGGTGGCAAGACGGAAGCCTTATCTGTCATGAATTGCCCCTCAGGGTGGAGAGGAGAGACCTAGACGCTGAACTGCAGTTTGTGATATTTATTAACAAAGCACAAAGTCCAAATTGTGCGGAAACACAAAAATCCACACTGTGCAAAAAGTAAACTTACAAACAAAAACGGCAAAGGAGAAGACAGGATTCCACAAGTAACAAATGTCAGAACGGGAACAGGGTTCTGACGCAAAACGATTCTTACGACTCTAGCTATGAGTGACAGGAACACAGTCCTTAAATAGGGCATGCAAACAATAAACATACAGTAAATGATAGCAGGTGTGGATCACAAGAGCGGGAAGGAGGTGAAGATGATTACAATCAGTTGTGAGCCATGAGGAGAGGAGACGGGGCTGACAGCTTGACAGGGGCACTGCCCACTACCAGGGAAAAACCCGGATGTGCCTCTGACAGCTGCAACCCCGGAGAGAGAGAGAAAAAACAGTAAGATACAAATATAATACGATGACAAATAAAGATACAAGTAAACCTAAATATGTAAATAATAAAACTACAAGGAACATAAATGGGAAAATGAGTCACACTAATAAACAACACTGAAAATGTGAAAACCAACTTAAGATGAAATAACAGAAATTAAAACTTAAAAATACAATACTATACAAATATGAAAAAAGGCAAAGAGACTGAGCATGGCGGAACCCCCCCGCGCTCAGATCGTGATATTATCTTATGAAGAAAAACATCCAAGCCTGGCTACATTTTGCAAAAACACATTTGAAATCTCCCAAACTCATGTGGGAAATTGTGTTATGGTCTAATGAAACCAAGGTTGAACTTTTTGGCCATAACTCCAAAAGGTATATTTGGCACAAATACAACACTGCTCATCACCAAAAGAACACCATACCTACAGTGAAGCATGGTGGTGTCAGGAACCGAGCCGGCTTGGTTTCCCCCGGCTCGGTACTGACCTCTCTGTGGGTCTAGGTGCCACTGTGTATGTATGTATAGCATGTATTTCAGTGTTTTTCCTTACACATAGCCACTGCTTTCTGGCCGGCAGCGGTGAGGCAGCCTCTTTGGCTCACGCTGGGGTGAGCGCTGTCTGCCGGTCCGACCACGCCCCCTCTCCATTACCATCAGCTGTTCTCATTCCCGTGTGCCATCTTCTCGCTCTTCACCAAGGTGTCCCTAATTACATCATCACCAGCAGTGCGTGTATTTAAGTGCCCTTTTGCCAGCTATGCACTGCCGGGTCATTGACTGGACTACCGCATGATAGTCAAAGTCGTCAAGGACGGCTTCTCTTGGGACTTATTTGGACTAACTGGACTGCTCCAGCTCTGTGAGTATTTACTGCGTGTGTTTTCCCCGGTCATTCTCCCCTGTAGACTGTAGAGCGTCCAGAAGGACTCCTTAAGCTTCTGAGGAAACCATAACTGTAACTGTGTGTCAGTTTTGTCGTATTAATAAATGTGTGTGGTGTTAACCTGCGTGTAAATCCTCATCATTTCACCCCTCACCGTGCGCATTGGAAAAGCGCACAGGAGGGTTCATGACAGGTGGTGGCAGCATCATGCTTTTGGGCTGTTTTTCTTCATCTGGAGCTGGGGCCTTAGTCAAGGTGGAGGGAATTATGAACAGTTCCAAATACCAGTCAGTGTTGGCACAAAACCTTCAGGTGTCTCCTAGAAAGCTGAAGATGAAGAGGAACTTCATCTTTCAGCACAATGGCCCAAAGCACACATCTAAACCAACAAAAGAATTTCACCAGAAGAAGATTAAGGTTTTGGAATGGCCCAGCCAGAGTCCAGACCAGACTCTGATCAAACATCTATGGGGTGATCTAAAGAGGGCTGTGAACAGGAGATTCCCTTGCAATCTGACAGATTTGGAGCATTTTTGCAAAGAAGAGTGGGCAAATATTGCCACATCAAGACGTGCCACGCTGATAGACTCCTACCCGAAAAGACTGAGTGCAGTAATAAAAGCCAAAAGCAGTGCAACAAAGTATTAGTTTAAGGGTGTGCATATTTATGCAAGCAGGTTATTGTAAGTTTTTTATTTTTCCACTTAAAAGATTTCAATTTGTTTTTCAGTTGGGTTGTACAGGTTATAGGTCACATTAATGGTGGACAAAGTTTTGAAATGATTTATCTTTATCTCATTTTTTTTTACATCACAAAAACCTGGCATTTGAACAGGAGTGTGTAGACTTTTTATATCCACTGTATCAGTGGTCACCCAATGTCTCCAGCTGTGTAAAGGGGCCCTTAGAAAATACTCATTTTTGTTGCCAAAGGTGCATTTTTTTAAAAATTACCTCATAAGGTATGAAAATAGTCTAGAATTTGACAAGTATGTGGTCTCTAAAGGTGCAAGACCACTGCTGAGCACACTGTAATTTTATTGAGCTTAAAGCTTCAATTTCAATTCAATTCAGTTCAATTCAACTTAATTTATAGAGCACCATTTCACAACAGCAGTCATCTCATAGCACTTTCAACTGTAGGGGAAACCTACATTTCAGAGCTGGAAATATCAAACTTGACCATTCTGGTTCTGTCCGAACACGCAGACTGTAAAATAAAGATGGAGGACATAAGTGCTCTCTTAAAGTGAAGCCAGGGTATGTCAGTCACTCTACATAGCTGCTATACCTTTAGCTACATGCATCCCTGACATACTACCCAACCAACCCACCAATCCTTACAGCAGTTCTTAGCTCACCTGTCCAGCTTAGATACTTATTTGTTGTGCATGGGGGAGCATCTGTTTCTTTTTTATTTCTGCCTTCAGACACATGTACATACATCCTGACACCACAGCCGGTACACATTATACGTATTATAAGAGTGGAGGAGCTGCATTCACTGATTAACTTCTCAGTCTTGTCTAGAACTGGACACTGTGTCCTATCATCTGTGCTGCTACTTATGTGGGCACGTTGCCATTCGCCAATCAACACTGATTGAGTCCAGGTGTGGGTTCGTCCTTCCAACACAATCGATAACGGCTCACTCACCAAGTGTGTTCATGCTTGCAAGAAAAGTCCAGAATTACAGTGTGCAGCATTTTATAGTGAAATATTGTCAGATCCACATGGCCAACATGGTGTGCCAACCCAACACAGAGTAGCAGTGCAGCACACTTGCTGGGTTGTCTCTCAGAAAGAAACGTTAGGTCTTGTTGTCCCAGTATCAACTGACTGGCTGGCTGGACCAGTGTCACTGAGAAATTAAAAAACAAACAATCCTGTCTATGAAAGAGACATTCTGATGTTTTGCTTCTAAAAATACATATTTCGATTTCTCAAATGGCAACAATAGTACTGAATCGTGCATAAGTTTTTATCCTCTACATATTCAGAAGACAAATTACTGACTATGACAACTTTGACTGTGCACTTCCACTAGTGCCACATACATCAGGTCCACAGATGGCTTCTATACAGTACTTCTATTCAGGGTAATACAATTGCTTTTCAAGCAGCGGGGCAAAGCAGCTTGTCCCATATGAAAATAAGCATTCACCAACTGTGAAGACTTCCCACAAACTTCCCTTTGTCCTACAACTTATTGCCCTGCCTTTCTTTAACAAGAAGCAGGCGTGCTTGAATGGAAGAATCGTTTTGCCCTTCACACTGTCTGATTTGCTTAGGAAAGGCGCTCACGTCTAATACTAATCTGAACGACAGCAGTGGAAATCTTGGCTCAGTTTCAGAGGCTAGATTGGGCCTGGCCCAATGACCTTCTCTGGGAGAACATGGAAAGTTTGCCGGCTCAATATGTCACAGGCAGCACGAGCTTAGGAGGAGAACAAGAGAGGGGTGATTAAATGGGTTGGATCCATCGCTGACTTTGTTAGATATCAGCAGAGGTGCAGCTCTGGGGTTCTCCGAGATTATCAGAAATGCAATCAAACTGAAACTGTCTTCATGGATGCAGCCAAGTTTACAATGAAAAGAACAAGACGAAAAAGTTAAAAAAAAAAAAAAATGTATGTCAATATCACATTCAATCTTAAAGGTGAACTGGTGAATTCTTGTTTTCTCAGTAAAAGTGTCAAAGTGCACAACCTTAAAATAGAAGGCAAATCGTTTTGTTTTGAGCTGTACAAATTTTCCTTCAAGGCATCCAGCTGGATAAGAACAGGTTCTACCCCCCCCCCCCAAAAAAAAATAAAAAAAATAAATCAGTGTCTCACTGACACCAGCAACTGATAATTCAGAAACTGGACTTTTCTTAAAGCATAATTATAGCAACTGAAGTAAGTTGAAAGCAAATTAGCTTCACAGGAAGTTGAAACAAAGTGTTAAAAATGGGGTTAATTGAATTGTAAGCCTTGTCACAGAAGATTACCAAGTCCAAGAAACACCACTTTAATTGCGTTATTACCATGTGGATTAAGGCATGTGGTATTTCTGCCCAGTAATTATAGCTTGAATGTCTGTGCATTCTAATACACTTCAGTCAGGATGATTTGGGCTGAAATTTCTGACAGTCCAAAGGCAGGAAAAAGTTCCATTACAAAATGTGTTGGTAATTCTTTGGGATAACACTGGCATTTCAGTTGTAATGGTGCCCATAAAATAAGGATTGAAAGGACATGTGTGGTGATAATAAGTCATTAATTGGACAGGAAGGCCTTGATTCTGTGCTATTTATATATCAGAGGAGAGAATCTGAGGAAGCTAAATCAAAGTGAGTTTCTTTTTAGATCAGCTTTGGAAACATTGTTCTCCCTCAAACTGGAATCCTCTGGAACTTTTGGGCTTAACCAATATTCAGTAATTGAAGGTTGGTCAGTTTACCAGTTTGATTGAGGTTTAATAATCTCAGTAATTTAATGGATTATCATAAGATTTCTAAAAGAGAATGTTGGCTACTTTGTTTAAATCATTACGGCCTCTTTACAGAGATGGAGATTGTTGGGTGACCATTGAGAGATCAAAAATTGGCCCAATCTCTCAACAACCTCCTGAAGTCAATGAAAAGCTGTTTCTGTAAATGCTTGGGAGATGTTTCAGCAACTTTCAAGATGATCTATTGAGATCTTTGAAAGATCCTTGAGAGACCAGGGGAGATCATTGAAAGACAGGAGAAATTGCCCAGGGATCGTAGAAAATTTCTTGGGAGAGGTATATACATATATTTAATATATTTCTAGTGCTCTTCTACTCCCTTTACACAGGGGTGGAGATCATTGAGAGTTTGTTGAAAGATGAAAAAAGGCCAGATCTCTCAACAATCTTTCAATGATCTTTCTGTGATCTCCACAGTCTCCTCAAAGTGCTGATTCAGTCAAAAACCATCAACAATCACCAAAGGGAAGTGATCTCTCAAGGAGCTCTCAGTGAATGCTCAACAATCTCATCCATCTCCCAATGATCTCTCAATGATCTTTCAGTGAACTCTATTGGTCTTTTATTGAACACTCAACGATCAGTGATCACTGATCTCTCAACTATCTCTACCTTTGGGGTGGAAACATTTGATGCTCACTGAAAGATCACAGAGATCAGTGGGAGATGGATGAGATTGTTGAGCGATCCTTGACCGTTCAGCAATCTCATCCATTTTTGTATGTGTATTATACTGTGTGTTTTTCTGTTGGTTGGGCTGTCTACTGTCATGCTGCTGTTCCATTGTAATTTCCCAGTTTGGAATCAATAAAGTACATCTATCTATCTCAATGATCTCTCATGGGCTGCACGGTGGCACAGTGGTTTAGCACTGTGGCAGCACAGTTTTACCCTCGGCCGGGGGATCGCGGGGATCATGAGATCGTGGGTTCGATCCCAGCCCCCGACCAACAGTGAGCTGTGTGGAGTTTGCATGTTCTCCCCGTGTTGCGTGGGTTTACTCCGAGATTTCTCCGGTTTCCACCCGCATACCAAAAAAACATGTAGGTTTAGGGCGCTCGCGCACGCAGCGACCGGCAGCCGGTGGCTTGTCACCAGACTGCAAACCAAATCTACCTACGGGTACAAATAAGTAACAAAAAAAAAAAAAAATTAACACTAAAGTTTTTTCTCCTTAATGGACCTGTACTTATATAGCGCTTTTCTAGTCTCAAAGACCACTCAAAGCGCTTCACTAGTACTAACCCTCTTTTCCAAGGGCCTATAGGAGACAGATATCTAGAGACAATTTAGAACAACCAGTCAACCTAACATGCATGTCTTTAGATTGTGGGAGGAAACCGGAGCCCCCGGAGTAAACCCACGCAGCACAGGGAGAACATGCAAACTCCACACAGAAAGGTTCCTACCCCTGCCAGCCTGGGAATTTCAACCTGGAACCTTCTAGCTGTTAGACAACAGTGCTAACCACTGCACCACCATGCTGCCCAATGACTGAGAGATCAGTAAGGGATCGCTGAGCATTCAATGAAAGACCAAGAGAATTCATTGAAAGATCACTGAGAGCTCATTGAGAGATGGTTAAGAGTTTGGGCTATTTATCACTCAGCAATCTCTCAATCTTCACACTTGTGTAAAGGGGGTATTAGAAAAAAAGATTATCTCCTGTCTGTTGACCTTGTAAGCAGAGTCTAGCTGCTGACTTACCTGAGAATCATTGTGCATGAGTTTGCTGAACATGGGGGCAATTGGCTAGAAGGAGTAAAGATTTTTGTGAAATCATCAACGCCCAGATCTCCTGACCTTCGTCAATGACCTTGAGCACAACCTGGATATAGACAAACCTGAGGATCACTGTATGTGAGTTTGTTGACCATTAGGGGCAAATGCCTGGGGAGAAGGAGGGGGCCAGCGGACAGATGAAAGGATGGGTGGATAGACAGACAGACGGACGCTGGAATTAACTATGAAATTTGGTCTATATTAATGAAGCCCATAAACAGGATGTTGTGTGTGTGTGTGTGTGTGTGTGTGTGTGTGTGTTAGAATATATTATCATACTGGGTTGATATAATAATACTAATAACACTGATAGGAATAACAGTAACAATACAACATTATACTACATGTACCTTAATGCCAAATATAATATTGCCATGTTATCCTGATATTAGAAGTAGAGCCTCAATGGCTCCATTTTCTTCAGCTGGTCTCTTTATTAGATTGCAAGAACAGTAGTTTCTTAAGCTGTTTCTCTCTCCCCCCCCCCCCCCCCCCCCAAGAGACTGGTTTATTGCTCAAGGGCACTACAGGACAGATGTCTTCAGACACGGACTGGAGCAAGGCCCTCCAAATTACAGCGCTGGTGTCCCCACTTCCTCCTCCTTCTCATGTCCATGATTTCAACAGCCAAGGAAGGCAGGATGGTTACAGGGTGTCATTAGCCTAATGGACGGGAGCGCTGCATAGCAAGAATGAGTGATTGCATTATGGTGCCATTTGGTGCAGACTGTACATTGACATAAATAGTGCAAACAAACAAT
The DNA here is from genome assembly GCA_020510985.1 of Pholidichthys leucotaenia. Lineage (NCBI taxonomy): Eukaryota > Metazoa > Chordata > Actinopteri > Cichliformes > Pholidichthyidae > Pholidichthys > Pholidichthys leucotaenia. The sequence goes on from CM035836.1 coordinate 190,296,265, forward strand.
AACTGTCCATGTGCCCATTCTACTGTATTGCGATGTCTTGCTGCGTGATACATGGGTTCAAGTCAGGGTCTGAGAGAGAGGGAGAGATGCTCTTATGCGCCCTTGTGTCAGCTTGAGCGGGATGGGTGGGGGCTAAGTAGCTGGGAACTGGATTTAGACACAACTCCCCGATCTGCCGGGGCCACTCAGCAAAAAAATACGAGGAGGAGATAAGCGAGGGGATGGGGGTGAGCAACAGTGGATGAGAATGCACTGAGAGGGAGAGAGCACTCAGCTTTTCTCTCTTTCCAAGTCATCTTGTCAAGAATGCTTGAATGGAGCCATTATGAGACCCAGATCCAACTAGTCTGGGACAGTTCAAATAACAGGAATAAAAACTAGATAGCAAGGCTTACTTTTTCTAAAGCAGTGGATCTTGAAAGAGGAGCTGGACTGCCACGAAGGGCTGCAATTCAGTTAAGGGTTCAAGGGAAGTGAGGCAATGTAGCCACACAGAAAAACAAAGTTGGCTTCATTTCTTCACATGTAAAGATTTTAAACTTATATGAATACCTGTTGGACAGTAGAAAATAGCTCAGCTATTGCTTTACTTCCTATATATAAATGTTCATTTTCTAGGTGTGTCCAAAGTAACCCCTACTGTATATACTGGACCCAAAATATCCCTCAACTCATCTTGAAAATTAGCGTCCAGCTGATGGTCACTAGATTAGTTTAGTGTACCCCATCATGCAATGCACAGTAAACTGACAAGGAAATCAGCCTCAACGTAGTTTGAATAACATATAACATATATTCACCACAAAATCCATGTCTGTATGAAGGATTTCCCCTGCCCCATGTCCTGTTGTTGTAGGAGGGTGAATTTGTACATGTATAACTCCAAAGAGTTTCCATTTTAAGGTGGAGTAATTAAGCAATATTATAGGAGATGAAGTACGGTATTGTGGGGGACCTAGACATTACATTCTCCACTCAGACTGAATGGCACAGGAGGAGACGCTAAAAGGCTGTTAGACGAATATGCAAGGCAGACTGTGGTTTTCTCCACAGGACCGCATGAGAATGCGCCTTCTCCACCGGACTGCATAATAATGCGCTGACAGGCTGGGTGACAAAGGGGATTGTAATTGTATGTATTGTGATGTGAACCCTCCAGGTCGCTAGGTGAGGATGTAAGGTATAAAAGAGAGATGCCAGCGACCTGGGTTATGCTTCTTGTTGACTGATGGATAGAGGGAGAATAAAGTCTACTCTGATCCAGCTCACTGCCTCGCCTGCTCATTTCTCTCTCTACAGTATCATGAATATAGTAACTGTGGGTGTGTGGTATGTCTAATGCCCTCATACCCATAGTTAGAATATTCATGATACTGTAACGACCTTCAGTGTACTATTGCTTTTATACAACAGTTCCGGCAAGCACAATTTATTAAATGACAGCAATACTAGACAAAATATTATGATTTGTTTAACCAGCTATTTTGCATAGCTGAAAAGAAAATAGTCCCTTCTAAATGTAGCCAGTAACTGTTGCTAAACATCTCAATCAGCATGAAGACGTCTATTGCGATTTCACACACATGTAAACAAATTGAATATTGTCAAGTTGAAAAGTAATGTGTTTATTAAACATACCTTTTGGTATTGCAGAAGACCCCAGATCAAAACATATCCAATGACAGTTGTGAGAACACCGGTAGCTACTAGTTAGCATGCTAGCGATATAGCACACTTTGCTCTCTTTTCTTTGCATTTTCAGATGAAACAAAGAGTCCATCACCACAACGGTATTGTGGTTTGTTAATCGAGACAATAAATCAAACTCTAGCACTGCCTACCTTTCTAAACAGACATGAAATAGCTTAATGAGCTTAATGTCGGAAGGGTAGATGGGTAGACAGAGTTTTTTTCAAAAGGGTGGGACTTCCAAGTCACGGATGTATAATTTCCTTTCAAACACCGCCTCACTGTGGAAAAACCTCTTAACTGTCACAGGCGCCAAATGGTGACATAACTCCCTAGTGGTCAAGAGTGGTAAAGATTTTTGTCAAGAAAATATTCAGATCAGATGTCAGAGATTTCCCAGACTGTAACTTAACAGTGGTAACAGATAACGGCTTACTGTCAATTAGAAAGATGTAGAATATGATCCAAAGTTTGACATAGGAGTAAATTTATGCATCTAATTTGCATAATTCCAGGCATAATGCCACGGCAGCTATATCAGAGATTTCCAAGGCTATAACTTGAAAGTGGTAAGAGATAATGGCATACTGTCAATTAGAAAGATGTAGAATATGATCCAAAGTTTCAGATAGGAGTACATTTGCACATCTAATTTGCATAATGCCATGGCATCCATATCAAATTACATAATTGGTCAAAAGTGGACTTTGGACATATTTACACAAAGAATGGTCCTGCTTTTTGTCACTGTTTCTTGTTTTGGGCATTTTGTTATCTTATCTTCAAAATATATGAACCAGAAAATCAGTACAATGCAGTACAATGTAAACAAAACAAGCTATATTCCTCACTCACCGCTGGTGAAGGCGGCTCTCGCTGCATCCATCTTGGTCGGTATTTCCTCTTCTGTCGGTCATTTTTGCTTTCTCTCCCACATCCAGAAACTGTTAGGATTATTGCATGTCAATTTTGCTTTTATTCCAGCGCTATTCATGTTATAAAACGACACGAAAGTTGGAATCACCAGAGTGATTGTTTCCCCTGGTCACATGGCGCCGTGGCCAGCAGGTGAATATCAGGCAGCTTCGCACACCCCCTGTCATAATAAACATTTACCTTCATAACCTAAATAATCTCTTTTTTGAATCATAGTTGGCAAATTTGGGAGCAAATGCTCACACAGCTATGCTCACAGCGATTGGTAACGTCCATATGCGTTTGTGTACTCTAAAAGAAGAAGAAGAAAAATTTCTTCCTCTTTGATGTAATACAGATGCTTCCATGTCAGCCATGATTCTGCCAATGCAAGAGCAGTACGTTATATGTGTCTGCCACCTTGTGAGCTGGCATCATCAGTACAAATCCTCAGTACTATCCTCAGTACAACTGCGGCGTGTTGGGCACGTCGTATCACTTGACAGGCACAGCGCTGCACTGTGCCACTAGGGGTGTAATCTGTAAATTAAATCTTGCCGAACAAAGGGTTAACCACTTGCACTCCGTTGTTCCGCGGGCGGGCAAGTCTCTGCGTCCTAAGATGCACGAGGGCGCACGAGAGCACCCTCGTGCGCGCTTGGACGCATGACGCATGATGGTGGTGATGTAGGTGGTGTGGCCTCCAAGCGCCACTGAAAAAAAAAATCTGCAAACACAGCCGCGAACAGATTAGTTCATCTGATTGACCTCTCACTCGACTAATAAGAGCCTTGAATTGGGTTTCTGAAACCTTGACGAACCAATGAATGAAAACCTAGGAAGGAGGACCCGCCTCCCAACGCTTTGAATGCAGTGAGCCAATTGAAGCAGAGAAGTTCGTGAGCTGTTTTTTTTTTAAGGCTGGGTGAAGACTGACTGCTGGAGCGGATCAAAAAAGGACACAGGAAGAGCTCCACAGACCCAGCAGCATGGAGACCATCCACAAATGCAACCTGTGTGACAGGGAGTGCCATTCGTGGATCGGCATGTTCGGCCACAGGCGGTGCTTATTTTGTATTGGTTCCAGCAGAGTAGACGTTATGATTTCTTCCATGGTCATTATAGACCAACGGAGGCTGACGACGAAGGCTGAGTGACACACACGCCTTCGCCAGTCTTTTTTTAATTACTACTGTTATTTGTTTTGAAAAATCGTTCGCCAAAAACCGCAATCATGGAAGCACAAAACCGCAATAATGGAATTATGTTTTGATCGAGTCGCGAGACCAGAACCAGAGCGGACCAGCGTCGCGTTCGTCTGACAATGAGGAAGACAAGTTCGCCAAGACTCCGCTGTGAAGAGGTAAGGTGTTATAAGCCAAATTATTCTCTATCCCTGAAAATTGTAATCCAAAATGACTTTTGACCGATCAGTAAATTACAGCTGTGCGGTTCACGAAGTCTGAAGTTCGTGCGCCGCGGTACAAGGGGTTGCTCGCAGTGTACAGGCTGTGAACGCCCCCCCACCCCCGCTATTCTTCTGCAGCGAGGGGGGGGAGCCGCGGTGACTGCACTGCTGTCCTACATCACCACATAAGGCTAATCCGTTGTGTAGCGATGGCTAAAGTCCATCCTCTGTAGCGAGCGGGGGGGGGGACAACCCCCCCCCCACACACACAGACAGTAGCGGGGGGGGGGAGCCGCTGTGACAGCGTTGCTGTGGAAACATGCAACGAGTGTAATCTGTCATGTAGCGAGGGCCGAACTCTGTCCTTGATAGCGGGGGGGGGGGGACGACCCCCCCACACACACACACACAGACACAGCCCTGAGTGTGACCTTTCCTTTGAGCCTAAAATGAAGCTTCTACATTGAATCATTCAAAAGTTACAGATGTTTTTCCAAACTGTGCCATTTGGCACAATTTGGCACAGTTCCAAAACTCCTGGGAACAGCCTGAGAACAAAGCTGTGTAAAATATTCATTTTTTGTGGTATTGTTGCCAAATTTGGATCTCAGCTGGATAACACTTGGTTCTACATTTCTGTTGCATTTTCCAGCCGGATCGGACAGCTGTGTGTTATTTACAAGCATTTGTATCCAAAAAAACACTGTGTCCAAATTTTTTTTCTTCAAGTTCAGTATGTTTAGATGACTGTAACTCAGTGGCCGGAGCACGTAGAGAGATTATGTTTTTTTTGCCAAAAAATTCAAAGTGTTTTCTTTTAAATGAGACCAACCCCATGAAGATGCTGCAAAGGGTTGAATAACAGCTTTCGATTTACTTTGGGCACGTTATTTTTTGGCATTTTTAGGAAAATTGCCCGGAGTGCAAGTGGTTAAGGTATCCAAAACAGTACTGCAATTGTCAGAGAGTTGATAGTAAATTACTGTTAGTAATTAATAGTTACATGAACAGCTTTGAAGCGGAGTGATACATATCCAGTGAAATTGGAGTAAAATTATTATGGAATATAGTAACTCCTGGAATCCCTGTTATCCAATCAAATTGCTTGGTCAGAACTAACATTGCATAAGGTATGATAATGGAACCAGTTGATTGTAGAGCGGTCATCAGGTTCCTGTACTTGAGAGGCTGTACACCATTGGAGATGTCTGATGAGATGAAAGAGTCTTATGAGGAGGATGCCCCATCATATAATGTAGTCCAGCACTGGCATCAACAGTTCAAGTGTGGTAGAAATGGCACCCATTCCCGCCTTTGATGAACATAACATCTGGTAAGTGGAGGCCACCACTACGGAGGATCACTACATAACCGTTCACCAACTAGTCCAAGATGTCAAGATCAGTGTGGAGTCTGTGAAAAAAAAAAAATCATCCATGACCATTTGCACATGTGGAAGTTGGCTGCACTATGGATTACCTGGTTGTTCACAGAAGCAGAAACAAGTCACATGCTGCCAAGGCTCTTTTGGTAATGTGCCAAGAAAACCAGGATGACTTCTTCGACAGACTAATCATGCAAGACGAAATGTGGGTCCATCATTATGATCCTGAGACTGAAGCCCAGTAGAAGCAATGAAAGCATCATGACTCACCACCTCCAAAGAAGGCATGCATACAACCCCCAATGGGCAAGCTCATGCTTACAGTTTTTTGGGACCAGCATTATTAATGATGTATTAATGACCAGTATTAATGATGAATTTCCTTTCAAAGGGTACTACATTTACCAGGACTTACCACTCTTCACTGCTGCAGAAATTGCAGATGGCCATGCTGCATATTGATCAAAGGTGTCCACCTCCTGCAAAGCAATGCCCCAGATCACATCTCACGTTGCCCAGACGGAAGCCCGGGCCTGCTGTGATAAAATCCCTCCTCACCCCCTTACTCTCCTGACTTCCACCTCTTTCCAACCATGAAGTCATTTTGAAGAGCAAGACCCTTGGTGGTGTCTACGTACAGAAAGACTAATAACTGTGCCAAGTTTGGTTCCTCTCAGTCCATGGGAAATAAGTCAGGGGAAGTCTTTATTGAACAGACCTCATATTTAAACCAACTAATCTGTTATGGTTTACTGTCTCACCATGATTATGGAATTGATGGCACCAAGGAAATAAGCAAAATACTGTCCAAAAATCGCAATTATTCCAGGTTTTATTGAGTTTACTAGATAGTCCACAACTTTTGAATTCCCTGTAGAGGGAGCAGAGGGTAGGGAATGAGTGGAGGGTTTCAAACACAGCTGGTGTGTACTTACCCTCACATTTACCGAAGCCAAAACTACCTTTAATGCTATAGGTCTCACCCCATTTTTATTCGTGCTCCTTAATGTTGCTAATCCAGCTTCAACAGACTGTAAATGACCTATTTGCATGAAGGAAATAAACATATTTGATTTGTCATTATTTTGAATGAAGTCATTAAGAACTGGAGTCATGGAAATTATGCTAATTGTTATTGATGCTATTCCATGATTACCAAATAATTACTGATGATATGCTGCTCACATCGTCACATTTACATGCTGCTCTCCACTTTGGCTCGTTAGCGGGGGCGCTGTGATGTTGGGCCTATCAGGATCTTCTCTCACCACCTGCACACTTGGGAGACTTAGAGTGAGTGTGTGTGTGTGTGTAGGTTGCCATCACAGTTTTGGGCCCAAAGAGCACCATCACCACCTTGTCATGTTGAGTCAGTAGCATTTCTTCTCTTCTATCACTCTTCATCGTATTCTTCTCTCTTTTTTTTGGGAGGGACAGGTGATACAACCCTGAAAATGCCTGAGCCCTAACGCTCCCTGTCAGCTGGTCGTTCCTGCGGTCACAGCCGGGACTCATCTTTGTGGCAGCTTTCTGCCAGCCCAAACATTCTTAGAAGGCCTGCCACGGCCTGGAGGCACACAAATCAGGTAAACACCGAGTGTGTCAAGGCAGTGCTGATCTCTTGGCGAGCGATCAAAAGGCCAAATTGCCAAATGATTGCCTTCTGGACCGGATTCCTATACTTAACACATTATTACAGCCACTAAAACACAGGAATCTTTTAGGTTTCCCTTTTTTTATTTTTCTAATTAATACGCCCTGTCTTGGGCACACTCGAGGTAATTAACATTGTTTTTTGCCAGAAACACACAGCAGATGGTGATTGAAAATAGAGGGATGAGTCGCTCAATCAACCACCATTTGTCTGTAGCCATTAATTATCTAGCGAAGAATACATTCAGTCCCTAAAGTTGATAGTTTGGGGGGGAAGAAGAATACTGTCCTTCTGTTCCTCATTACTCTTTAACAGAAAAAAAGCACACTGCTGAAACTAGAATGCCAGATAGGGAGATTGTGACTTTAACAGCACTGTCATTATCTTCTCCCATAAGGTGCCATATGATAGAAGACTCGTATGAAAAAAGAAATGGTGCTAACGCAGAGGCGTTTCAATAATTGAAAGCCAGGCAACATATTGAGGTTCATTCTGTTAAGATTCATCAAAGACCACTTTCAAAAATGATAGGAACAAAATCCATGGCTCCCTTTTGACATGAGAAATGTTTCTTTTTCTTTTGGTCATATTAGCATCGGTGGTTCATGTGACATCTGTGAGAGAACATTGACAACAGTGTGACAAACAGGTCATCCCTAGTTACCTCCACCACAGAGGTACGCTTTTGGTATAGCATAAGTCAAAAAAAGTTATGTACAGCTTTTTGTGAAAATTTCAATAGAGGCTGGATATGGAAGAAGGACCAATGGATTGGATTTTGGGGGGTGGGGTGGGGGTACAAATCACTGGGGGGTCTGGATGATCAATACTTCTCATGTTTAGAGAGGGGGAAATATGCTCCATTTTAGAGCACCTAGACTCCTTGGCTTTAGTTAGTCCATTTTTTCCCATTCATCCATCTTCAGCAGCTTAATCCTTTTCGGGCTTGGCTGGAGCCCATCTTGGCATCTTTGGGTGAGAGGCAGGGAACACACTGGACAGATGGCCTGTCCATCACAGGGACAACACAGACAATCATTTACCCTCATATTCATAACTAAGGACAATTTATCCCCAGTTGTTGCCATTTAACCTTGTACACAAGTCCTTAGACTGTGGAAGGAAACCGGAGAACACAGCGGAAAGCCCATACAGACATGAAGAATATGCAAGCTCCACAAAGAAAGGTCACCTGTGCTGTCACAGTGCTGCACCACCAAGCTGCCCGGCTGACTTAGAACTGGTGTGGACGAGGCAAATCTGACTGCTTAACTGAAATAAAGCATTGCAAAGGCCCACAACGGGTGTTGACACGATGGGATTTCTGCCCAGTCAAATACAATTCTAACGCCATCCAAAAATTGTTGAATACATTTATGATCTTTAGAAATGTTCATTCAGTTCTCTAACTCCAAACTACATTAGCCATGTGCTCAGAGGATACACAGCAAAACATCTAGTCACTGAATTACTGATGGAGTGATTTGTTCACCAGCCAGGAAGTAAATTACACTGGTCAACACCAAATTTATTGTCTGAGGGGTTTTTTTTAGCTGATTTTGGACAATTTTGATGTGCTGAATCCAAATATCACATTGGTTTTGCTCAGTCAGGTCAACTTTTTGAATTATGGCCACATGTTTTTTTTATACATTTTTGTTTACATGTACGGGTATTTTTGCTTTATATGATGCAAAATTCTTTTTTATGTCTTGAAATTCTGAATTTTGAACAATGATGACGTAACGTTCAATTTACATGTACTTACCTTTAACCTCTTGCACTCCGGTGTTCCGCGGGCGGTCACGTCTCTGCGTCCTAGGGCGCATGAGGGCGCCCTAGGACGCACACTGTGCGTCCTAGTGTGCACTGAAAAAAAAAAAAAGCTGCATTTCCGTTCTTCCACTACAGACACAGCCGCGAACAGAAAGCCAAAGGAGTGCTTTGATTGGTTTAGATGTGATTGACCTCTCATTCGACTAATAAGAGCCTTGAATTGGGTTTCTGAAACCTTGAAGAACCAATGACTGAAAACCTAGCAAGAAGGACCCGCCTACCAACGGCTGCGAATACAGCAAGCCAATTGAAGCACAGAAGTTCGAAAGCGTGCGTCCCTTGCCTAAAATCTGTTTTGTGTAAGCTGCTGGGTGACACACACGCGTTTGCCAGTCTTTTTTTCTTACTACTGTTCTTATTCGTTTTGAAAAATCGTTTGCCAAAACCGCAAAACCGCAATAATGGAATTATGGTTTGACCGGGTCGCGTGACCAGAACCACGAGTCGTAACAAGCGGACCAGCGTCATGTTCGTCTGACAATGAGGAAGAGAAGTTCGCCAGCGACACTGCTGTTGTGGACAGGTAAGTGTTATAAGCTAAATTATTCTTTATCCCTGAAAATTGTAATCAAAATGACTTATGACCGATCAGTAAATTACAACTGTGCGTCATCGCAACATGACGGACCCGGACCGCTTCGGTCCGGTCCGGACACGGCGCACGGACTGGACATGGCCCGTGCGCCGTCCGGACCGTGAACGCCCCCCCCCCCCCCCGCTACTCTTCTGTAGTGGATTGCAGATATTATTGCAGATATTTTAGTACAATTGTGCGTAGTAGACCGCGGCGCATGGCCGCGGTCTGTCATGTGTCGATGGACGATGTCCGTCCTCTGTAGCGGGGGGGGGGGGGGAGTTGTTATCTTCTACATTGCAGATATTTTAGTATACTTTTTTTTCTTGTAAAAAAAAAAAAAGCCACACATTTTTTACGTGGCATGCTTCTTTGTGTGTGGGGGGCTTGTTTGTTCATTCATTCATTCATGAATGAATAAACCCCCCCCACACACACACAGCCCTTCACCTTTCATTAGAGCCCAAGATGAAGCTTCTATATTGAATCATTCAAAAGTTACAGACGTTTTTCCAAACTGTGCCATTTGGCACAATTTGGCACAGTTCAAAAAGGCCTGGGAACAACCTAAGAAAAAAGCTGTGTAATATATTCATTTTTTGTGGTATTGTTACAAAATTTTGACCTCAGCTGGATAACACTTGGTTCTACATTTCCGTTGCATTTTCCAGCCCGGATCTGATAGCTGTGTGTTATTTGCAAGCATTTGTATCCAAAAAAACACCCAGGCGAAATTTATTTTCTTCAAGTTCAGTATGTTTAGATGACTGTTACTCAGTGGCAGGAGCACTTAGAGAGATTATGACTGTTTTGCCAAAAAATTCAAAGTGTTTTCTTTTAAATGAGACCAACCCCATGAAGATGCTGCAAAGGGTTGAAGAACAGCTTTTGATTTACTTTGGGTATGTTATTTTTTTGGCGTTTTTAGGGAAATTGACCAGAGTGCAAGGGGTTAAATAAAGGTAAGTACAAATGTACTTACCTTTATTTAAAGGTAAGTACATGTAAATTGTACATGTACAGGTAAGTACATGTAAGTACAACTGTGCATGTACTTACCTTTAAATAAAGGTAAGTACATGCACAGTACTAAGTAAGTACAGGTTTTTACTTAGCACCAGATCGAGAGAAAACATTTTCGGATTCAGCGGTGCAAAATTATCTTAAATCAGTTGAAAAACACAGACAACTTACAAAAAAAATATTTTTGTAACCCTGTGTTATTGATGTGAACTGTTGTAAAAAAAAATCAGTCAGTAAATCATGTTTGCTGTAGGCTTGTCTCTGTTAATTTATCACATCACCTGCAACTGAGTTTAGCTGAACTGAATGAACAAATTATTTTGGCAAATTCACCAAAAAGAACTCTCTTTTGCCCCTGAACCAAATTTTTCTTCCATTACACGTCACTACTTCCTGGTTCCTGTTTGGTGTGTAGCCTCCCACCTATGGTTCAGAAGAGTGAAAAAGTGAAAAAAAAATGCTGTTCATATTCCATGAATAGGTAGCCTCCATCTCACCCAATCCCTTGCAACTTCCTCTGTAACACCAACCCTCTCCATGTCCTCCTTCACTACATCCATGAATCTTCTCTGTGGTCTTCCTCTTTTCCTCCTGCCTGGCAGCTCCATCTTCAACATCCTTTGTCCACTATGTTGCGCTAAAAATATCTTAAACACCAGTTCTTTTATACGAAGGCCAAATAACCAAACTGAGAGATGAAGAACAAATTCACTTAGTTTACTGAAACTGAGATATGGATACAGGCAGCGCTGGAACACAGCTCTTTAGGCAATACCCCAAGAGAGTGCTCCCGATATCTGGGTCCTACACTTTTTATAAAACTTCCCTCACCTTCCATGCAAGGGGGGTAGTTTCCTCATTGTATCAGTAACAGTAATTTTCCAGTATGTGTTCATTCCTGCTGAAAGCAGAAGTGATTCTGTTTCCAACAAGTGGGTTATAGGGTGTAATCTAAAAACAGCAATGTAGCCTGTGGAGCAAGCAGATAAAGTGTGTGAAAGGTCATTGTTGCAATTTTAATTAACATTTCTGAAAAATACGATTGCTTCATGGATTTTTACCAACAAATACATCCACGATCCCTCCTCTGCACATGTCCACACCACCTCAGCCTTGCCTCTCTTACTTTGTCTCTAAACCACTCAACCTGAGCTGTCCCTCTGATATACTCATTTCTAATCCTGTCCCTCCTAGTCATTCCGAATGAGAACCTTAGCATCTTCAACTCTGCCACCTTCAGCTCCGCCTCCTGTTTTTTGTCAGCACCACCGTCTCCAAACCATACATCATAGCAGGGCTCACTACATCTTGTAAATCTTCCCTTTCACTCTTGCTATCTTTCTGTCACAAATCACTCCTGACACTCGTCTCCACCCACTCCACCCTGCCCGCACTCTCTTCTTCGCCTCTCTTGTGCATTTTCCATTGCTTTGGGTGGTTGACCCCAGATATTTAAACTCATCTACCTTCACTACTTCTATCTCACCATCATACCTGCCTCCCTCTCATTCACACTCATGTATTCTGTCTTGCTTCTATTGACTTTCATTGCTCTTCTCTCCAGAGCATACCGCCACCTCTCTAGGTTCTCTTCCACCTGCTCCCTACTTTCACTACAGCTCACAATGTCATCTGCAAACATCATGGTCAATGGAGACTTGTGCGTAACCGTATCTGTCAGCCTGTCCATCACCATGACAAACAAGGAGAGGCTCAGAGCAGATCCCTGATGTAATCCCACCCCCACCTTGAACCCATCCGTCTCTCCTTACAGCACACCTCACCACCGTCTCACTGTCCTCATACATGTCCTGCACCACCCTCACATATTTCTCTGCCACTCCTGACTTTCTCATACAGTACCACACTTCCTCTCTTGGCACCCTATCACATGCTTTCTCTAGAGCCACAAAGACAGTGCAACTCCTTCTGACCTTCTCTATACTTCTCCATCAGCACTCTTAGAGCAAACATTGCATCTGTTGTACTCTTTCTTGGCATGAAAGCGTACTGCTGCTCACTGTCACCTCTCCTCTTAACCTGACTTCACCAACTCTTTCCCATATCTTCATAGTGTGACTGATCAACTTTATGCCTCTGTAGTTACTACAGCTCTGAGCATCACCTTTGTTCTTGAAAATTGGTACCAAAACGCTTCTCCACTCCTCCAGCATCCTCTTACTCTCCAAGATTGTGTTAAACCATCTGGTTAAAAAGTCCACTGCTGTCTCTCCTAAACATCTTCATACTTCCACTGGTATGTCATCTGGACCAACTGCCTTTCCATTCTTCATCCTCGTCAAAGCTGCCCTCACTTCTGCCTTGCTAATCCTCAGGACTTCTTTGTTCACCATTTTTCCTTTAAGATGCATGTAGTTTCCTATGCAGTGTAGTTATTTGTGTTTATAGCAATGAAATACATACTAAGTTGGTTGAATTATTGAGCTGTTTTATTTTTTTTTGTAAGATTCTACACTGGTGTAATCACATTATGGGAGGAACTGTGATCCCTTGGCAATGGTCTGCACTCTCCAAGTGCTTTCTAGTTCATGCATACAATCTGATTGGAATAACAGCCTCTCTGCCTGCAGCTATTTCAGTCATGATATCATAACGTTCCCAAATGTTACTTCTTCATTCAGTTCTGGCAGTCTTGTGGATTCTGCTTCACTTCATGGACACCAACTTCTGCCTGGCAACAGATTTATACCACAGCTTATGAAATGCAGCGAAACATAAAAAGGTTACAAGAGGCACGGAGAGGGAGAAGAGTTTGGTGGCTCGAGCAAAGAGAAAGCTTGAAGGGACACTAGAGGCAAGAACCCAGCGACACAGCATCACGCCCTGGCATCATGTCTTTGATGTTATTTTGCCATTGCCAGCAGCTCCCTAATCCCATGTCTTTGGCACACTTTAATCTTGTTGTTATTCACTCTGCCAGCCTTTTAGTCAGAGATAATCAGTGTCGGATAACTTTAATTATTTTGATAGAATCTGTGATAAATGTTGATTCAATGTGTGTTCACACGGGAGGGGAATTTGTGCTCTTCATACGTCTCGCGCTGGGCTGAGAACTAGAAAAAGCCAGCTCTTTAAAATATATTACCAATACCATTGCTCATGTTCCATCCCACAGACCGTAATTAACCAGTCTCAGGTATTCTAATCTTATTATCAAGAACCACATTCCCCACACCCTCCTTTGCTTACATGACAATGAGACAGGCAGGAATGTGTGTGTGTGGGGGGGGGGGGTGAGACTATCCTCACTGCTTCTCAACCAAAATCATACAACAGACTAACACACATAAGATAGATACACTTGGAAAAAAAAAAAGAGAAAAAATACAGCGCTGCACAACTCAGCGGCAACACCTCAGCGTTTGTCCCACAGAGAACCCAGCCCCATCAAACCCCATTATCTCCAAGGCTACCACTTACCTCCAACTGGAGTAGAGATAGCTGCTTATCTACCGGTTAATAATAAGAACGACACATGACAGATAAAAAGAAGAAGCCATCCTATCGTGATGGAAAGAGGGAGGTGGGGTTTAAAAAAAAAAAAAAAATAGAGGCCGACGGGGAGCGGAGAGATTTCCAGGGACAGTTTCATTCTGTGGAAAGGGCAAGCAGAAGGAGACCTCCCGCTGTAATGCGGCAGCCGAGCCCAAATGAAAGCCAGCCACTTTCTTCTCCGGGGCTAAACAGCGGCCTTAATAAAAAACACAATCAGACCCCCAACCTTACAGTTTAATGCACATTCTTCCCATATTTCTCTTTGCACCGCTAGAAAAAAAAGGACACGGTGGAAGCTCCCTGTGTGATTCCATCTCCCAGGCTAGAGTGTCTCAGTATACCATGTATGTGCGTGCGTGTGTGCGTGTGTTAAAGCAAAAATGGGAGTTGTTATAGTCATAATGAAGCCCCGTTGAATATCAAGCACACCATCAACTCACTATAGCTCTCCGTCGTTAATGAAATTGTTCCCCCTAACTTTTTAATTAACTTGCACACGCGTGGTGCGGAGTCAAATTGTGGACACGGACAAAGACTCCAGCGCTGTCTTCGCTCTCCCAGGTGATGTGAATTTCAAAGAGGGGAGCCGCTCAGAAACAAAGCCAGGGGACTTCAGACAGACAGATGTGCCGAGGGTGGACTTGTGTCACTTCTCCTGCGTCAGTCAGGGAGGATGATGTACACGCACGGGGGTGGGGGGTGGGGTAATGAAGATATCGTTAATGCAGGGTTTGCTTTCATAACTTTTAAATCTCCTATTTACAGAGGGAAAGAAACTTCAAGGATGTCTCCTTGATAGTAATCAGAGGGAAGGCAAATCATAATCATTCCTCAGCACTGAGTGAAAGCGGTACAACGGGGCTTGATGACGGCACATTCATCACAAGGAACACGAGATAATAAGGAGAGAGAGAGATTTTTTTTTTTTTCAAACACATTTCCCTTTATTGGCATGGTGAGGCTGATGAGAATTGCACATAAAAAATAAAATTCACAAGAAAGTCTTACAATAGGTAGAACCACAAAGGCATTGGTAAGGACTCGGCAGAAGGCAACGTGGATAGGACACAGACAGGTTATAACCCACAGCGACCCCCCCCCCCCACCCCCAAACCCAAACACACACACACACACTTCCAGAAATGTACACACGCACGCACACGCTCCCGAAATCACACACGGACTCACACACGATAAACATATTGTCCTTCCAAAAGAAACATGATTACCCAACAAACGTTTAAGCAGGGGCAACGTCCTCCGCATTATTAAAAAGTCTGCCACAGTTTGAAATTTGAACCATAAGGTGTTATAATATATTGCTATTCTAGGCAATTTACAAAGCATTTTTTTTTTTTAATTACAATGATTAAAGCCACATCTATCAAATGGGACACGACACCATTACCCAAATGCTATACAGACAGCAAAAAAGTAAAACAATGTGGGGGGAAAAAAACACACAGGTAAAGGGTTTTTTTTTTTAATCCCTCCCCTCAACCAATTTTTGCCTCTTTGCATCAAAAAATTAGCCGTTTCTTGTCTCCACAATCACACCCAATGAAAGGAAGCCTGTGATCAGCAAAGCTTTTATACAAAAGATTTTCCCTTCCTGTGATGGAAGCCGGTTCTCTCATTACTTGGCTCGCGCTAGAGACGGGATATTAATTGAACCAGAAACCACAAGGTTACCTTTTATGTCATGTCGGCGGCGCTGTGATATCTGGACTGGAGCAGAGGAGGGGGAGGGGGGTGAGTGATGGGAAGGGGGGGTGCAGCGTGCCACACGTTGTCGAGTAGCGTTCTCTACGCCATTTAAAATCCGCCGGTTAGGACCGCTGAGAGGCAGGCGACGGGAGCGGGACAAACGGCGCCGACCCTCATCCTGGGGTTAGCCATGTACGACACAACAAACAGGTGCGACTCGACAGTTTTAACACACAGGGTGGATGTCTGCAGTTGGTCACATTTGCACAGGTGTCACAAGGTGATGTGTGCGTTACAATCACGTAGTGACGTCTTAAAGGGAAGAGTGGGTGGGCCGGGGGGTGGGGGAGGGGTGGCACTTCAAAGGGCTCGCCGCGCCGAAATGTCGAGAAGGCGGAATGGAGTCGTCCGAACTACCAGCGACTGGGTAATGGGTCAAGTCCAAAAATCACAACAATAGGAGCTAAAATACAACTCTGAAAAATAATTTATTGCTTTTTATATATTTTTTCTTTCATTTGTATTATTATTATCATTATAATTATCAATCTTCTTCTCATTATTGTGAATAATAATAGTAGTATATATATATATATATATATATTTTGTACATCAAATACAAGATCTTTAAAAAATTCAGGAAAAGGAAATTGTAAACTTTTGTTTGGCATTCACAACAAGCAAGCGTGGGTGGAGCCATGGTGACGTGTCACGTGTTTACAGTGGTTCAACAAAATTCCTGCTAAATCATTTTATTGCTTCATGTTCCGGGACAAAGAAAAAAGAAACATCAGCGCGCTGCAGACCTGGCTGATGGGGAGAGAGATCAGTGAAGGGGCGAGGGGGCTGACCGCCGGACTGATTAGCTGAATGGTTCTGATTGTTTCGGAAAGGCATAGAAGGTAATATTATCCCCACCAAACCATTTGTACACCCTGTCTAGTGATTGCAAGTTAAATAACACAAATCAAAGGACATAATATAAATAGCAAAAGGATTTCATGAGGTACACCATGTTCGATGCAGTCCATAAATATCATTTTTGATTCAAATATTAAAATAAATAGATAAATATGTGTTTGTATTGATTAAAAAGACTCCAAGGCAATCAAATAAAATCCATGCAGAGCAAGAAAATCAAACTGAATGTGTGTGAATATATATATGTATACATACATACATATATATATATATAAGATAATCAATAGAAAATGGGTTAAACTTTTTTCTTTTTACAATCATGAAAAAGACATTAAAAATGCATTTTAAACTGGTTGTGTAAGCAAAAAACACTGATTGAGAAACTTTACAAACAGAGAAAACTATACATGGTTGACTGTTTCCCCCCCCCCATCAAAATAACTTAAAAAAGACATTTGCTCACATGCTCCTTAAAAAAATGAGCATCCAGACAAATCTTTTTTTCTTCTTTTTTTTTCTACAATCATGTCTTGTCTGCTAAACATCATGTAGGTGTACAATATGTTTTACAGTATCGTAATTACCCCAGATCGACATTCTGAATTAAGAAATGTTCTCCGCATTTTAAAAAAGGCTGCGTTTTACAGTGCATAGCTGTAACAAATAAAGAACTTCCATATGTACATAAAATAAAAAATATTCCTTTTTATAGTATTTGTAAATACACAGCTACATTTCTGAGCAAAATGTAGACAGTGATGTTACCTTGAGTATCTTACCTCCAACAGACAATTCCCTATACTCTTGTTTGCAATGTAACACCAGATCCAAACACCAGATTTAAAAGAGGAAACAAAATCAACAGCGAAAGAAAACAAATCTGGTTGAACAAGCTGCATGGTTTCACACCCAAAGAATTGTGGGCATTGTAGTGCTTGGAGAAACAAAAAAGGTTTGTTTTTTTTCTTTTTTACTTCCTTCATTCACCGTTGCTTGAACAAGCAGTAGAGTGCACCAAACCCGTGCAAAATATTCTGAGGGTTCACTGGCTTACCCAGAATGCATCGCCTCTTCCCAGCTCTTCAGCAGCTATGTTCATGTAAACTTTATTTTTGATATATTCATTTATATTGATATAGGTCTATAGATTTATTCTTATATACTCTATGACAGAGTGTAAAACTTCTGGTAGTCTCGTCGTCAGAGGAGCGAGAAACAACAGTGAGGTATCAGAAGTCCCTCTTGGTGACAGACAGCAGGTGCCACTGAACAGGTTACCTTCTCAGGCTGCGCTGGGCCTCCCTCAGCAAGCTGTCAAAATCCATGGAGTCATACTTGCTTTTTGTGGAGGCTGGATCAAAGTCGTCTGAATGGGAGTCTGGAAGGGGAAAAGCAAGGTCTGCGGTTAGTGTCAGGCTCATTAAACAAAGGCTTCACCTTGGGATCCACACAGGACTCTGTGGTCAGCTAACCCAGCGGCCCGAATTTACACCATTTCTGCTCAGTCATGTGTAACTCTGGAGTTAATCTGATTATTTCTACGCTGTTAGCCTTGACAAGTTTTCTCCTCCTGTAAAACTTTTAGGCTATATTCACATGTGAGCTTGTCGTATTTTTAGCAGTTTTCCTTTTTAAAGGGGTCACTGACTGAAAAATGGTGTTTGCTGTCTGAAATGAGTCTACTGGTTACCTAATTATCCAAAAATTTTCAAAATAGTCAATTCTCTTGAGAAAAACACAGCCTTTATCTCGTTATTCTCTCCCAGAAATGTTTTTGACTTTTCTGTCTAAATCATTAACGTCACAAATAGAAAAAGCCAACCCACCGCTGTCCTTGAGACCCGCCCACTGCTCTATTATTCGCCCACCTAGCTGTCTGTCATGTAGATGGAAGGGTGCTAAAGGTAGCCCCTGGGCTATTAGCCCCCAAGCTAATACCAGAAAGCTCGAACCAAGCGCAGCTTATATTGTTATTTTCTTCAAACCTTAGTCACGCTAATAACCATCCCTGTTACCACCTGGTTCACCAGTCCACAATAAACCTTGTGTCGCTCCGCCCCATCTCAAAGTGGTTTCGCTGTGATTCGGCAGTCACGACAGCCATCTACAGCGCGACCCGAGACTGCTCCCCTGAGCTCCCAACTATCCTCCAGGGCTCCAAGTGACTCCGCTCTACTCTCGCAGGGAACGTAGGGGAGCCGCTGAGTGACGGTGCAATCCCCCAGCTAGCCATGGGAGAAGAGCGGAGTCCCGTGGAGCGAGACACTGCACTTTGAGATCCTGTGGCTTGGTAGCTTGGCTCGTCTAGCAGTGATCGGTGGGGTGCGCAGTGCTGGCAATTTGTTGTGGCATCCCGGAGAGGTTGTTGGGAGGTAGGCCGGAATGACGCGAGATACACAGTCGACTGTGGATCAGTAATCCAAGCTAAGAGGCTAGAAGCTGCTCAGCTAATGGCTGACTGATGGAAGAAGGAGGGCAGAGTTGAACAGTTGAAGGATGTTTCTTAAAGTGACAGGCTTTAAATCAGAGCATTTCAAGAAAGCCAGGGAAAAAAAATTGCTTCAATAATTAAAAAAATTTAAAAAAAATGTGAACAAAATATGTCACAAGCACTTCATTAAGACATGAGTGAGCTGTTAAAATGTGAAAAAAGTGCAGTCAATGACCCCTTTAACATGTGGTAAACAGCAGGAAATACTCAAAAATAAATACTTAATGCGGCTATGCAAGATAAGTGTTTTGATAGACAACACGAGAGTAGTGAACGCACTGTGTAACACCTGACTCTAAAGTGGCATTTGTAATTAAAAGGCTTTAGGTTCTCTGTCAAAGTTACCCAGTCCCCACTAAACAGAACAAAGACTTTTATTATTGATGTTAAAACTACAGATTAAATTACATTCTAATATAGTGAAATGGTAAATAGCATTCACTTATATAGCGCTTTTTTCTCATCCCTGGATGACCAAAGTACTTTACAGAGTCAACCATCTACCCATTCAGACAGGGCACTGGCCTGACCATCCAGGAGTAATTCTGGGTCTAGTGTCTTGCTCAAAGACACTTCGACATGCAGACCACAGACCCAGTACGAATCAAATCGCCAACCCTCCGATCAGAGGTCGACCACACTCTACTCCTGCTCCTCATAGTTGTGCTTTCTTTTTGCCTAGGTGCAATTCAGAATGGCTCCTTCATCATTCATTATAACGACACCTCTGGGTAAATAAGTGAACTGCAGCTCCATTCATTTGAGATTGAGATTGAGATTCAACTTTATTGTCATTACACATGTATGATTTCTGAGAAGGAGCGAGTTAATCCCAATTTATGCTTCTGAGGCACACCTACATCACAGCCCATGCCGTTACCAGCAACCTTTACTTGTGTGCTGGTTTGAATATGTTGTTGTGTTGCCAAAACAAGAGCAGATTGTGATGGAGTTGGAGCTAATACATGTTAAAAAAGCAACTTTTCATACGATCGCTGCAACAGAGAAAAGAGATGATGTTCGAAAAAATGATAAGCACGACCACTGCTGCGGCCGCCGTCATTTGCTAATCTATGTAATTAATGGGGTTAGGATGAGTCATAATGTTCTGCATCTGATAATTTCCTCCATATTCTTTTCAATTTGGACCATTGTTTATCAGACTCACTTTTGAAGTGGCGCTGAAGTGAATGAGCAGAGACAAGAACCAGTAAATGTGTAGAAGGAGAGAAAGTGGACCAATCACAGCTCTTGCAGTCTCAGCCGTCACATTGTGTAATTACATTTCTGAAGAGGTGCAGGGGGGTACCACATCGCTACTATGTTGGATCCGGCATGAATTGGCCTCTAGAGTCCATCTCAGATAGTCTTGACATGCAAATCATGTTTGTATAATTATGCAATGGCAATAACATAATGGTGTGTTTTCATTTCTAAGTTGTTATGTGGAAAAACAACAAATCTACTTCACAATGGACTTTTAATCATCATAATTTTAAAGCAGGTTACAGCAGTGACCAAACTCATTCCCACAGCATCATTTTGATCACTACATTACATTACAGAAACAGGAGCATCATACATACAGTGGTGTGAAAAAGTGTTTGCCCCCTTCCTGATTTCTCATTTTTTTTGTGTTTGTCACACTTTAAATGTTTCAGATAATCAAACAAATTTAAATATTACACAAAGACAACACAAGTAAACACAAAATGCAGTTTTTAAATGAAGATGTTTATTGTTAAGGGTAAAAAAACAATCCAAACCTACATGGCCCTGTGTGAAAAAGTGATTGCCCCCTCCTGTTAAAACATAAATTAACTGTGGTCTATCATATCTTTGGAAAGCGGAGTTCAATTTCTCTAGCAACACTCAGGCCTGATTACTGCCACACCTGTTCTCAGTCAAGAAATCACTTAAATAGGACCTGCCTGACAAAGTGAAGTAGACCAAAAGATCCTCAAAAGCTAGACATCATGCTGCAATCCGAAGAAATTCAGGAACAAATGAGAAATAAAGTAATTAAGATCTATCAGTCTGGAAAAGGTTATAAAGCCATTTCTAAAGTTTTGGGATTCCAGCGAACCACAGTGAGAACCATTATCACAAACGGCGAAAACATGGAACAGTGGTGAACTTTTCCAGGAGTGGCCGGCCGACCAAAATTACCCCAAGAGCGCAGCGATGACTCATCCAAGAGATCACAAAAGACCCCACAACAACATCCAAAGAACTGCAGGTGTCACGAACCGAGCCCGTGTTTCCTGTAGGCTCGGTTCTGACCATTCTTGGTGGCTCAGGCATTGGGTTTATTATGTTTTGTTATCTTTTGATTTCTCATTGTCTTCATGTCTGTGTGCTGTTTCTTTTCCATGCCTGTAGCCGCCGCTCTGGCCGGCAGTTGTTGGGCAGCCGTTTGACCCACTTCCTGGTGGGTGCTGTCTAACATTCGCCGGTCCAACCTCGCCCCCCCTCTCTCTGACAGTCAGCTGTTCGCCCTGGTAATTAACTGTTCCGCGCCTCACCCAGGTGTTTCCATTTTGTCATGCCAGCGGTGTTTGTACTTAGGCAGCCCTTTGCCAGTCAAACACCGCTGGACCATTGTACGAGTTGACATGGTCGTAATTCGCCGTGTGACAGTCACGTTGGGGAAGGATTGTTGGTGTGTGTGCTCGCTGGCGGACTTGGACTTCTCGGACTGTTCCTGCCCAGTGAGTAGAGCTGTTAGCGTTTCTGTTTGCAGTTGCGCTGCTACACTTGTTGGTAGTATTCCCCCTTGCAGCACAACTGCTATGCTTAGGCACTGTTGCCCAGCTTCTTCTCCCGTGCCAGCCGAGCGTCCCGGAGGACTCTACGTTTTACCCGAGCAGTCTATGTTATTTTGGTCTGTCTATTTTTGTGTTAATAAATGTGTGTTCGGTGTGACCTGCGAGTAAGTCCATTCTTCCTTCTCCTCCGCCGTGCGCTAAGTAAAAGCGCACAAGGAGGTTCTTTACAGAATGGTCCAGCCGGCCCGGATTTAGCAGAGTCACCCACACATTTGCATTTTTTCCTTTTGAACTGTTTTTCTTTTTTCTATCCACCTGTGTTTGGATCGCATTATGCCCCTGGCTCGTCGACCTCATCGAAAGAAAGGAAGATTGGCAGCAGGGTCTCCAAGCCTGGAGGAGGAGTAGGCAGCGGATTTCATCCGGAGTTATGTGGATGAGTTTCTCGCTACCCGCGGACCCGAGAGGGATTGGTGGAGCGTTTATGGAACGGTGGGGATTCTGGAGGCACATCCTGGCCTCTGGAGGTACCCTCAGTACGCGGAACTGCTGGCTACAGGCACCGCGCTCCAGCGCTTGTCCCCCGGGCTGAAGATGGAGTCATCTCCTGCTGGACCACAGCGCGCACGGAGGCCCACTCCACGGAGGAATGGCTCCATTCCCTCTGCTCCTGCTCCAGTTACCCCAGCTCCACCACAGCAGCGTCATCCAGCTAGGAAACACGGGGAGAGTCCCTCCTCACCTCTGGCATCCCTCTTCCCTCCAGCTGCCATGAGGTCCGCTGAGCTCACCCCGGCTATGCCCACCTCCGTCGTCATGGAGATGGCTCCTCCACAAGTCTTCAGAGGGGCCCACGTCACCGCGGACATGGAGAGGGATGACTGTCTGCTGCCTGTAGCTGCCAACATCAACAACCAGGATGACAGGCAAGTATTTTTTCTTTCTATTCCATCTATATTGAATCTTGCCTGTATCCAAAGGGAGAGGCCCAGTTTCAGCAGTCCGTTGGGTCTTCTCCTCCAGCTGCAAATATTAATTCATTTTTTCCCCTCTCCGTGTCTCCTCCAATTCTTCCTGAGGACCTGTTGGCCCAAGGTCAGGGCCGCCAGACGGTGGAGGAGCCAGTGGTCTCGGAGGACTCTGCCCCGGAGCCAACATGGAGAGGTTCCCCTGCAGCCACGCCGGAAGAATCCCCAGCGTTGGAGCCACTGCAGGTGGACAATTGGACTGCTATGACCATCTCGCCTGCTGTGAAGGCTGCTGCAGCGGAGTGGGAGCCAGAGATGGAACTCCTCGAGGCCGGACCCAGGCTGTTGTCATCAAGTTCGATGGAGTCCTGGACAGCGGTGGAGCTCCAGCTCAGGCAAGTTTTCTCTCTCGTATTTCTCATGTCAGTGTTGGAGAGATCTTGCCTGGCTCTGGGTGAGGAGTGTCGGGTGCAGTGCACAGCTACATCTGAGCTCCCTTCGCTGGGCTCTGCTGCTGCCGGTGACCCTAACCACCCTTTTTCTCCTGCTGTCTCTGAGCCTTTGTCTAGGGTTGCCGGAGAGGCGTGCTGGCCGGATCATAGCCGATCCCTCACACCCTGGTCACGTACTGTTTGCCCCCCTCCCCTCTGGTAGAAGACTTCGGTCCATCCAGACTAAAACCTCCCGTCACATGAACAGCTTCTTCCCCTCTGCCATTAGACTGCTGAACACTAAGTGACTCTCGTGCACCATGTACAGCAGCTCAACGAGACTCATGTCAATCATCACTGTTTTCTTCCTGCATTACCGACTGCACTATATAGTTCTCCACAGTATCTGCTGCTGGCTAATATATATTTTAACTGTTGACCAGTATCACTTAATCTTATCCTACACTTTATTACATGTATAGTTTATTTCTCTTATCTTATCATGTTTAATGTTGCAGCATTGTACCGAGACAAATTCCTAGTTTGTGTACTACATGAACAATGGCAATAAACCTGATTCTGATTCTGATTCTGATTCTGAGAGGGTGTGTTGTCGACGGAGGTCGTCGTGGGTCCGGTCCGTCCAGCGGAGGACACCATGGTTCCTGCTCCTCCTGCCAGGGTTGTCAGGGCTCCCCCTATCAACCGCCTCTTCAGCTTGGTGCTCCTACGGGTTGGCCCACTCACTGTGGGTGCAGCTTTGGCCCAACTGGGGTCCACCATGGGTGCTGCAGAGCCTCAGCCGGAGGCCACCAGGGGCGTTGCAGAGCCTCAGCCGAAGGTCACTGCGGGTGCAGATTCGGCCCGGTCAGGGTCCACCACGGGTGCAGGGTCGGCCCGGTCTGGGTCCACCGCGGGTGCAGCTGTGTCCCAAGCTGGGACCACCAAGGGTGCTGCTGATCAGCCTGAGAACGCCATGGTCCCCTTCTCCTCCCTGTCCAATGCCATGGGTCACCCACCAGTGAGCCTTCCGGTGGGCAGGCTGCCTCCTGCTTCATCCCGCCGGCCCTGGTGGCTTTACAGCACTGGCCGACCGCCTGAGGGACTGAGTCTCTGGGCCAGATGGCCCGTGTTTTCCGGGAGGCCACCAGACTCTGTTCGCCGAACTGCCTGCTGGGCCTGGGACTCTAGGCAGCTTCCCGAACCTCCATGTCTTTGGACTTGGGGGTGTATATTGTGGACCTGGGGCAGGGCATTGTGTTCCCTCCTTTCCTGTTCCCCCTAACTCCCACCCAGGTTCGTGTTGTTCTTCCTGTTGGGGTTGGTCGGGACGGGGGGGGGGGGGGGGGGGGGGTTCTTTCCTTATGATGTTACCATGGATGTCCGGTATCCATCCCTAGAGGGAGGGGCTCTGTCATAAACCGAGCCCGTGTTTCCTGTAGGCTCGGTTCTGACCGTTCTTGGTGGCTCAGGCATTGGGTTTATTATGTTTTGTTATCTTTTGATTTCTTGTTGTCTTCATGTCTGTGTGCTGTTTCTTTTCCATGCCTGTAGCCGCTGCTCTGGCCGGCGGTTGTTGGGCAGCCGTTTGACCCACTTCCTGGTGGGTGCTGTCTAACATTCACTGGTCTAACCTTGCCCCCTCTCTCTCTGACAGTCAGCTGTTCGCCCTGGTAATTATCTGTTCCGCGCCTCGCCCAGGTGTTTCCAATTTGTCACGCCAACGGTGTTTGTACTTAGGCAGCCCTTTGCCAGTCAAACACAGCTGGACCATTGTACGAGATGACACGGTCATAACTCGCCGTGTGGCAGTCATGTCGGGGAAGGATTGTTTGTGTGTGTGCTCGCTGGCGGACTTGGACTTCTCAGACTGTTCCTGCATGGTGAGTAGAGCTGTTAGCATTTCTGTTTGCAGTTGTGCTGCTGCGCTTGTTGGTAGTGTTTCCCCTTGCAGCACAACTGCTATGCTTAGGCACTGTTGCCCAGCTTCTTCTCCCGTGCCAGCTGAGCGTCCCGGAGGACTCTACGTTTTACCGAGCAGTCTATGTTATTTTGGTCTGTCTATTTTTGTGTTAATAAATGTGTGTTCGGTGTGACCTGCGAGTAAGTCCATTCTTCCTTCTCCTCCTCCATGCGCTACGTAAAAGCGCACGAGGAGGTTCTTGACGGCAGGCCTTACTTGCCTCAGTTAAGGTCAGTGTTCATGACTGCACCATAAGAAAGAGACTGGGCAAAAATGGCCTGCATGGCAGAGTTCCAAGATGAAAACCACTGCTGAACAAAAAGAACATAAAGGCTCATCTCAGTTTTGTTCAAAAACATTGTGATGATCCCCAAGACTTTTGGGAAAATACTCTTTGAGTTGAACTTTTTGGAAGGTGAGTGTCCCATTACATCCGGTGTAAAGGTAACACAGCATTTCAGAAAAGGAGCATCATACCAACAGTAAAATATGGTGGTAGTAGTGTGATGGTCTGGGGCTGTTTTGCTGCTTCAGGACCTGGAAGACTTGCTGTGGTAAGTGGAACCATGAATTCTGCTGTCTACCAAAAAATCCTGAAGGAGAATGTCCGGCCATCTGTTCGTGACCTCAAGCTGAAGCACACTTGGGTTCTGCAGCAGGACAGTGATCCAAAGCACACCAGCAAGTCCACCTCTGAATGGCTTAAGAAGAACAAAATGAAGACTTTGGAGTGGCCTAGTCAAAGTCCTGACCTGAATCTGATTGAGATGCTGTGGCATGACCTTAAAAAGGCGGTTCATGCTCAAAAACCCTCCAATGTGGCTGAATTACAACAATTCTGCAAAGATGAGTGGGCCAAAACTCCTCCACAGCGCTGTAAAAGACTCATTGCCAGTTATCGCAAATGCTTGATTGCAGTTGTTGCTGCTAAGGATGGCCCAACCAGTTATTAGGTTTAGGGGACAATCACTTTTTCACAAAGGTTTGGATTGTATTTTCCCTTAATAATAAACACCTTCATTTAAAAACTGCATTTTGTGTTTACTTGTGTTATCCTTGTCTAATAGTTAAATTTGTTTGATTATCTGAAACATTTAAGTGTGACAAACATTAAAAAAATCAAAAATCAGGAAGGGGCTAACACTTTTTCACACTGCTATATGTGTGGTTCATCTTGCTCCATATTTTCAGCAGTATCTAGCACAAATATCGATAAAATATTTAAAGTGAGAATGCTCTTATACCCTACGTATTCTCATGTCAGAGTTCTCACTGAACACTGTGATGTATGCCCTTATCTGATGTGAATATAAACCTGGCATGTAGCCAAAAGAACTAGTGTCCTTTTCTATAGAAAAAAGTTCATATTCAAGTCCTTTTAGTTTTTAGACATATGCCAAAATGAAATGCGTCCAAGGTACTGATGAGATAAAGCTTCTGTTTAAATTTGAAGTCAATACGATTAGAAATGTAGACTCTTTTGTGGCAACAACACAAAATGTCAAATGGATAAACAGATGAAAGGGTCAAAAACATTACACCCTCCTCAACTTGGTTGCGTGAGGCATAAAAACAAAACACAAGTGACCCACACCGGACTCAACAGGATCCCTATTGGTGTTACAACTTTCAATAATGGTAATGACTGGTTTTGATAAGTAGTAAATATGGAATCTGATTATCTATTTACAGGGTGTTGTTTGAGTTATTTTAGCAACTACTGAGCAAGCTAAGACTGAGAGGTTAGGACAGACTATCTCATGACCAACTGCATTATTTGTGAAAGTACACATTTGATAGCTGCATGTTTTTCTAACACTGCATTGGCACAGTGATGGTGGAATACATTTTTACACAAAAGCAACAGATATGAAACTAGACTCTTCTGTTTGTCCAGCTCTCATAAGTCCTGTTTTTCTCGATAAGCCTGATAATACATAAAGAGTACCTTATCTGTGCCAACAGACATCTTCACAAATGGGGCCCCCAAAGGGCCCAGCAGCACAGTCCTGGTGCTTTTGAGAAATGGGAATGACCATGGCAGCTAGCAGACACTAGTCTGATCTAATGCAATGGCTGAGGGCTGGATTGTGTCATGCTGCACACCTTGAGGGATGAAAGATACCCTGTTGCTCTACTTAAAATTAATGGACAACTCTGAAAAAAAGACAAAAGAAAGAAGGTGGGAAGAGGTTTGGATACCACACTATTCCTACTCTCCCTTCCTCTTAATCTCTTCATACTGTGCTATCAATATGGGGGCGACCAAAATAGCCTATTCTTGACAAAGAGGTTGTCGAATGAAGGCCTTTCCATTTCAGTGGACTGATTAGTCAATCTAGGTATAATGTCTAAGCTCAAGGCTTCAGGATTAGTAACTGTTTCTCTGTCGGTCACACACTCTTTTGAAGGGGTAATAGCTTCAAGCAGATGCTTTGAAGATGTATAGTAACTGCTTCATTTATTGAGGAAATTGCTCTTTTTTTTTCTTAAGTGACCTGTTCGATTGTCTTTATGTAGAGTGCTTTACATTTCTGACCTCACACATCGGCTCAGAAATGGTCAATACCAATCTGACAAATATTCTTCAAATGGAAGAACTGATCTTCAGCATACAAAGCTGATATCTGACTTAATACAGACTGCATCCCAAAAATAAATTTCGCATGGTGGTATAGTGGTTAGCACTGTTGCCTAGAAGGCTCCACATTCGAATCCCCAGGCTGGCAGGGGTAGGAACCTTTCTGTGTGGAGTTTGTATGTTCTGCCTGTGCTGTGTGGGTTCACTCTGGGAGCTCCAGTTTCCTCCCACAATCCAAAGACATGCATGTTAGGTTAATTGGTGATTCTAAATTGTCTCTCGGTATCTGTCTGCTATAGGCGCTTACAATAGAGAGTTAGTACTAGTGAAGCACTTTGAGTGCTCTTTGAGACTAGGAAAAGCGCTATATAAGTATTTATTTATGTAGTTATTTAATGTTTATTTGAAAGGGACACTGCATACTGATGAACATTAATATAAACGCAAGCATGCCAGACTTAGCAATACTGCTAAATTGCATCTGTAGTCCCTTGGCAGGTCACAAAAACACACAGTTAGACACTCTATCATGCACAAGAGGGACATTTGCAATAAAAATTGTACAGAGAGCATATGTTAAAGTACAAGACTTAAGGTGCTATTATTGTATAAGGTGCATACGTTAAAGATCCTAAAGATAAAACAGAACATTCAAATGTTATACAATTAAAGTGTTGTGCATGTATGCATACATATATGTACCCAAGCACTTCACAACAACAACAATAATAAACACGACAACAGCAAAAAAACAAGGAGCGAGGCAGATGTATGCAGCACATGGGCACATGCGTATACGTGTCTGCATGTCACAGAGTAACCACTAGTTTTGAGTACAGTTTTGATTGTTTAAAAGCCAATTTTTACAAAGCGTCTTAAAAGTGTTTAGTGTGGTACGTTCTCTGATTGCAGGTGGTATATTATTCCAGATCTTGGTGCCCCTCACTGATAGCACAGATTGAGCAAATATGGTGCTTCTATGGCGGATCTCACAGTCTTCTCTAGTGATTGCTCTGGTGGTTGTACCAGTGACAGTTCTCAGTTTAACATATTCACCTGGGGGCGGGGGGTGCATAGCCATTTAATGTTTTATAAATTGAACAGGCGAATTTGAAAGTTTTATAGTTTTCAAAAGACAAAAAATTCTTTTCCTTAAAAATGTGACAATGATAAGTAAACTGATTATAATCAGCTTTCTGGAGTTACCTGATTATTCAAACTGCCATGTAAACAGAGTAATCCGATTACCTTTATCAGTTAAAAGCCATTATCGGCTTATTAGAAAACAGATTAACACACCTAGTTTATTTGCTCAGTAAACCATTTACTCTGTGCATGTAAACACCATAAGCCATTTATTACCTTTATTGGTTTACTCCAGTAATCGGTTTACTTGTGACCATGTAAACACGGTCAATGATATGTGGTATCTTTCTTATTGAAGATTTTTATGGCTTTTTTGTATAATGATTCAATGAGTTTGATTATGGTTAGACCAGTGAGAGATCAGTTGGTAAAACAGTAATTGATGTGTGAGAAGATCATTGCATGCAGAAACGCTTTGGCCACATTAACTGTCAACGATGGTTTGATTTGTTTAAAATTTCTTAGATTGAATTTGATTATGTCTGAAATTTTTTTAATGTGTTTTTTAAAAATTAATGAGGAATCTTAAATCATGCCAAGGTACTTAAATTCCTCAACTAACTGCAGCTCCTCCCCTTTTAAAAAATGTTAGCGTTTATTATTTTGTTAATGGTTGTTTGATAAACATCATGCAAACAGTTTTTTTTTTTTTTTTAGTATTTAGTAAGAGACATGAGTTATTAAGCCAGTTATGGATTTGGGTCATTGCTGTTTTAAGAATACAGGTGACTTCTTGCGTGTTTTTTGCAGGCGTGAATATTACTGTGCCATCTGCATACATACGTATGAATGTTTCTGCATGCATTTAGTAAATCATTTATACTGTATATATGGACAATAATATCGGTTCAAGTATTGAGCCTTGTGGGACTCCCACTTGACATTTCAAATATGGTGATTTGACACTGTTGATCATTACACATTGTTGTCTGTCGGTAAAGTAGGATTTCATCCATTTGATAGCATGTTCCGAAACATTAAACTGAGTAAGTTTGGTTAAAAGAATATTGTGGTCAACAGTGTCAAATGCCTTCTTCAAATCTAAAAACACAGCACCTACACAGCTGCACTTATTTAAAAAGGATTTAGTTTTCTCTAAAAACAAGCTTATTGCAGACTCTGTTGAATGGTGGGCATGGAAACCAAACTGTGCATGATGCAGGGAGGTGTTCCCATTATTCAGATGTTCACATAATAATTTAAGATAAGAATAGCCTTTATTAGTCCCACAATGGGGAAATTCCAGGATTGCAACAGCACAGGGATAGCAACACTCAGAGCAACAATCAAGAAGACAAGAAAAACAAGAGCAGTGAATATACATACTGTATGTACATATAAATATATAAACACACAGTGCGAAGCATTGTAGCTGGATGGAATAAATATATAAATGTATATACACACAGCCACCCATTTTTCAATTATTTTGCAGATAACAGGTAAAATGCTGATTGGTCTGTAATTGTTTATATCAGCTTTATTCTCAGTTTTGAAAATTGGTCTAACCACTCCCATCTTCCAAGCAACTAAGGCAACAGCATGCTTGCCTGACAGATTGATTAGATGTGTAATTGGACAAATGAGAGATTCTTTATGTTCTTTTAAAAAATTGGAGTTAAGACCAGATTCATCCATTGCTTTCGAGCTGTTCAGTGAACTGATGATATTTGCAACTTCACTTTCAATTATTTCCAATATATTAAAAACTAGGTATAAGTACAGGTCCTTACCCCTTACCCCTTATATAGTTCTGGCCTTTAGTGAAATACATCTGCAGAGTGAATTCTCTCAAGTTAAATGAAACTAAAGTTTACTACATACTACAAACAAGCTCTTTAAAGGTCCCATTAATTTCAAAATTTTGTTTTAACTCATTAATTTCATAAAATACCCCCATGGATCAAATGTATTCTGTTAAAATATCAAAACATTTGTTTCACAAAGAAATACACACTATTTTTTTGTTAAACTTAGAGGGTAATTGACTGAAATTTGTCCACACTTTAACAGCTTCCACAGGCCTTAATAAAATGCTTGTGATATATTTTGGTCAAATTTTCTTTACTAAATTTTCTTTCTTTTCTTTACTTTAATTATTGCAGTATGATTGTGAATCATCTTTTGCCACCTTTCTCGGAATGGTTGGTTTCAGTGCATGCCTATTTAAATCCTTAAGAGCTGTAGTTATTTCCACCCTCCCTTTTACAACACTATTGCTAATCTTAGCTGACTCGCCCCATGTCAGATTGAGCCTGAGCCAACCAACCTAAATTTGTGCTGAAATAATTCATCACTGATGGACAGGGGTGTGTGGTTTCAGTGCTCGATAAAATATAACTGGTCTCTGGAGTACAATAAGCACAGAAACATTTGTGAATGAGTGGCTAAACTCCATACTACATACATATTCCCTTGGATCTCAGGTAGAGAAAATAAAACTTTAAAAAAGCTAATAGCAAAGCATCAGAATCAGAATAAAATTTATTGCCATTGTTCATGTAAGACACAAACTAGGAATTTGTCTCGGTGCAATACTGCAACATTAGACATAAATTAAAAAATAAGAAAACATAAAAAAAAAGAAAATATATGGTCAAGTGTTGTTAGATAAACAAGGATTCCAGTGGGGGTGAAAAGAATTTATAGAAAACAGTGATTAACAGTTAAGTTTATGCTAGGTGGCCTTTCAGCCAGCCTGTCAGCAGAGACGAGCTGTAATGCAGTTACTGACCGACTCGGTCCACCTAGCCAAGCTAATGCTAATGGATCGATGTAGCATCATATGGCAAAATAAGAAAGAATGACAAGATATATTATCGACTGTGGATTTGTGAACCAGATGGAATGTCTATTAGAGAGACTGACATCTAAAGAAAATAACAATATAAACTGCGCTTGGTGCGAGCTCCCGAGTATCACTGTTAGCTCTGAAGCTAATGCTTTTGAGTACCCGACCATCGACATGACCAACAGCTACGCTGGCCAATAAGAAAGCAGCGGCATGTTTGTGATTTTCTGAACAAACCTGGAAGAGTTAAAGTGGCTCCTTGGAGAGAAAAAAAACATATAAAGGTCATGGGTTGGTTTTTTTTAAGTGAAGTGAGTGTTTTTAAACATTTTGATAATCACGTGACCAACAGATGCATTTTAGAAGGTTAAAGCCTACAAAAACACAATTTTTCAGTCAGACACCTTTAAAAAATGAGCGAATTGCAGTTCCTGTGTCTTGTGAAGTCACAAACCAATCAGCCGTGACTTCAGTTCTGTAAGCCGTCAAATCAAACAGACTGACTCTTTCATGTGTTGTAATTGGCCCAATCAAAAACTTTTATCCAAGCTGAAAACAGACAGAGCTTGCCAGGCAGCTTTTCTGATGAACTGTGAAACAGTACAGAAATTTTGTTTTTTGGTCTTTTAAACTTATGTCCTTGAGGATGCCAACACTTTAAAATGCCCAGTATGGGACCTTTAATATAGGAACTCTTTTTCTTCTTTAACACAATATAACAAGTAGTTATTCGTTGATAGAGAGAAATAGTTGTTCAAATATTTTTTTCTGGAATAATTAGTTAATGATTGCTGGAAAGAGGTATTACCAATAAAGTTTTTTTGTTTTCAAGTTTGTTATCTTCCTGTATGATATCTCCAAACTTTACTGTGCGATCAAAAGAGAGAATTGTTTCTTTGTGTGTCAGAAGTTGGGGCATGACGCCAGAGGAAGATACCTTCATTTCACTGCATTATTTATAAAATGCACCAATGCGTTTCAGATTCCTGTCTGAGATTCATTCATCAGGCCACTATAGAATCTATGCATGTTCACTCTGAGGAATCGGCATGTTGGCTGGTGTAGATTCTGCTACACTGCAGTCAGCAGTCGAAGGCAGTGGATGTGTCTGAGCAGAAGTGGGCTCTCTTTATTTAAATGACCAGCCCCTAAGTGCCACATCAAAGCTCCACATCGTTCCAGCACCACGACAGCTGGCAACAGATGGACTCTATTGGGGGAAGCGGGGGGGGGGGGGGGGGGGTTGCTGGGACTTCACCTTGCTCCCACCTTCCTCTTCGTTACTTTGTCGTTTTTCTTGTCATCCTACTCATTATTTCATCTTGACTAATGCCTCTCCTCATTGATGTTCACAAAGTGATTCCCACACCATGTGCGCAGTGCTTTCAAGTGCTATCTTTCCCATAAATACCATGCTCTTTATATCAACAAATTAGGAACAAGCATCTCATGTCCACATGAGTAATGAAGCCGGTTTCTTTAAGATACTGCCGCTACAAGCAGAGCGGAAATGGAGCTTTATTCTCGGCATGTTCACAGGCTGACCTCTGAACTGTCTTTGCAGTCTTGAGGCACGGATGCCTGGCGGATGCATTCGGGGCTGCAGGAATAGTTATCAGCAAAGAAATGAGTATGTTTTGATCTGGAGGCATCACTCAAGGCTTATTCACCCCCCCTCTCCCCCCTCTCCCTCCACTTCTAACCCCCCTTTTTTTCCTCCACTTGACAGTCTTCCTGCCATGCAAATATAGTGCATGACTGCAGGGGGCTGATGGAAAGAACAACAAAGCTGCACACTCACCCAAGTCTGTGTAATGTGATTTGCAGAACTGCTTTTGTCCACCGAAGCACAGCTCGAACTGGGGCTCGTTTGACCTGCGTAAGGTGTGTCCATTCTCAAGGGCGGCAAAGGCGTCACAAGTGTAGCGGTACGTGATGAAGCCAAAATTGTCCCTGGTCAAGAATAGAAAATGACGTGTCAGAGTGTTGCTGTGGGGCAACAATAACTCCATGGGGGTGGCTTGTCTAAGATGACGATCATTCTATTTATATGCAAAAGAGAATCAATAAAGGTGTGTCTTTTGGGCTCCGTAGGCGCAAACATAGACACACAGAGACTGCAGAAACTTTGTCTTTGTCACTTGCCTTTGCTTTTAGATTTTTGTCCACGCGCAAATAAAAGTCACCCTGCTGTATAGATCTGCACACACGCTGAGAAAAAAATGGCAGGGCCTTACCCATCATCCCTCAAGTTCACGGCACATTCTTCTATCTCGCCAAAGACTTCAAAGCGGTGCTTCAGCTCCGTCCGGGTGCAGTCGGACCTCAGTCGCCCCACGTACACCACTCGTCTCTCCTCCTGCTCGTTAAGAGAGAAGACAGAGTGGAGGGAAGAGATTAAAAGGGGAAGTCTGTTTTTCCCCTTTCCACTCTTTTTCTTCACCAGCCCCTAATGAATTGGTCTTGATCACTCCTGTGGATACTGCCGCCGACTTTGCCTCCCACCCCACCACCCCCGCCACACACACACTGTTTTTTTTTTTTTTTCTGTCCTCTTCTCCGTCT
The DNA here is from genome assembly GCA_020510985.1 of Pholidichthys leucotaenia. Classification (NCBI taxonomy): domain Eukaryota; kingdom Metazoa; phylum Chordata; class Actinopteri; order Cichliformes; family Pholidichthyidae; genus Pholidichthys; species Pholidichthys leucotaenia. The sequence goes on from CM035836.1 coordinate 190,330,596, forward strand.
GTCTCGTTGTGTTCCTCTGTGATTGGTTCAGCCTGCTTCCTCTTATCTGATTGAGTTGCAGCTTGGAAGTGCCTTCAATCTGCCTTGGCACCACAATTCCTCTTTCTCTCTGCAACTCATCAACCAGAAGCAGAGTGATTTTTATCAAATGATGCCATGTCTCAAGTTTGGGGCCGCTTCTTCTTCTTTTGTGAAGTCTAAAAATAAAGCCGTGGGGGTGACTCAGCTATATATCAGAAAAGTGATTCCCCCCCCCCCTTTGTAGCTTGGGAGTCAAACTGAGAATGCACAGTGAGCTATAACATAGTTGCTTAATAAGAGCTGTCTTAATATTATAACAGCTTTCCTATCCAGGAGAGAGCAATCATAAAGAGCAGCAGCAGCAAGCCTCTGGGCAAAAAAAGCATTCTCCTTAAAACTCAGAGGACGTGGGGGTCAGAGTGGAATAATTCAGGAGCAAACTGCGCCAGGCTGGCTTTGGAGTATTTTAATTGCATCTGCTAATCATATAATACAGCTGAAGCCCAGGGCTATAGTGTATCACAAGTATTATTTATTTATTCATTCATTTACTTGCCATTACTAGGGCAAGTCCACTGAGGCCTGTTAAAACTTTGAATGCTGTCTTGAGGGCAGCAGTAACAGGTATGTAAATTAGCTCCCTGGTGATAAACTAAAACCTCGTCTTTGCTCATGAAAAATCAAGCATAGCATTAGTTCAGGCAGGCCACAGAGTCGAGCTAAGCCACGATCCTGGAAAATCATCTGATCTCAACAGCAGCCCACGTCAGCTGACGGCTGAGCTCATACACTTCTGCACAGCCAATGGAAACCCATCCTACAGCGCATGCTAATGCTAATCATCTGCTTAGGAGGTGTGCACGCTGCTTTCAGAAGTGAGTAGAGAAAATTGTACTCAAGTAAAAGTAGAATTCCTTTGTGATATTAATGACTCAAATGTAGGGAAGAGTAATCATCAAAGAAATTACTTGAGTGACAGTAAATCTACTTAAAAAGTCACTTGAATACATAGTAGAAAATAACGGTTTCAACTTAAAAGTCATATCTGAAATGCCTTAAATTTGAAGTTAACGAAACAAGTTGTCACTTCCTGTAACTAAAAAGATCACATTGTTGTTAATTGGTCAAATTCTACAGGTACATCTCAAAAAATTTGAATATCATGAAAAAGTTCAATATTTTTGGTCACTCATTTCAGAAAGTGAAACCTATATATTATATAGTGTGGTGACCCAGCACACTGCAGACTGACACTATTTCACACTCAGCAGGGCTGGAGGAAACGGAGGACAATTTACATACGGACAGAGAGCCCCAGGGGGAAATCAGAACAATGGACTGTTGCGTATACATCCCTGGATGAGGGAGAGGACACCCGGGTGCCAGTTGGTCATGCTAATGATATGTATTGACTGATATGTACAGTATATCACTATGCTAATGCGCCATGCATTCTCTCTGTCTGTATAACGTGTATAAAAGAGCTTGCTATACATGCCTCAGAGGCAGTAGCTCACCGATCTACAAAGCGCGTTTCAATATGTTGGAGGAAATAAAACCTTGTACCCTTCCAGCTCGTCGCATCTCGCCTGTTCTATTACCTCCACATTAGTAACCCTGGATGTGCATGGTGCGTCGCTCGACTATGCTATTTTCTCCACACTGGTGACCTGACGAGAATGACCGTCTACTCCCTCTCACCGCGCTGTGGATTCCAGAGGACCAGAGAACGCCTGCATCCTCTTCATCCACACCGGAGCTGGGACCGACATGCACCATGAACGGCGACACGAGCAAACCACAGGAAGCAGCCTGAACGGGGAAGATCCTCGGCACCGTCTGCGTTGATTTCCACCAAGCTCCCCGACTCTTGACTCACCTCCCGACAGCGGACTTTCTGCGCACAGAAGCCGTGCGTGCACACCGCAGGAATACGAGACAGCGCAATCTCCAGCCATGTGGTCACTGCGCCAGGCGCGGGCCACGCACCAGGGACAAACCGGCTCCAGACTTATACATCATCCTCCGCCGCTGCACATGCCCGAGAAACACAGCCGATCGCCATCGTCGGAACCTTTAGGGCTGCTCACGCACCTGAAGCAGACATGCAGCTCGCACATGGGACTTTGTATGGGTTTCTCAGCCACTGTGCACAACAGGAATTTAACCGACTGCTTTCCCCGATGACTTTAGGGCTGCTTCCGCACCTAAAGCCAAACCGCCAGGTCCCTCCCACAGCTTAAGTTATTTTTTTTTCACAGCCGCTACGCATCCTCGGGGAATTTGGCCGTTCGCCTTCCCCATATCCTCTCCGAACTGAGCCGCAAGAGGAGTCAGAGACTTAATTTTTTCACAGCCGCTGCGGATCACCGCCAGGTTTACCGGGAAAGTCCCTCACCATCGCGGATCCATATGCAAGTTTTGCGTGGCCCAGACACCTTTGACATCCTGGGCCGGCACTCACTTATTCCCATCCACCTCCCCCTCCTCCTCCACAGCGCTCTTCCCGCACCTCACTCCACAACGCCGGCCGATCGCCGGTTTGTTCCATTACACACGACGCGCACCGGCCCCGTGCGCCCACGATCCACGGCCATTCAATGTGCTGGAACTCGGAGCAGAGAACACTGTCTTTTCCACCCCTCCCCCACCCACCCCACGGACTGACATGCCCTCCGACACTCCTCTACAGCAGGACAGTTCTACCGGAGATGGAGCCCAAACGACGGGAGGGGGGGTGTCGTCACAGGCCCTTCTGATTGTTCTGGGGAGAGCCGTGTGGTGACCCAGCACACTGCAGACTGACACTATTTCACACTCAGCAGGGCTGGAGGAAACGGAGGACAATTTACATATGGACAGAGAGCCCCGGGGGTAATCAGAACAATGGACTGTTGTGTATACATCCCTGGATGAGGGAGAGGACATCTGGGTGCCAGTTGGTCACGCTAATGATATGTATTGACTGATATGTATATCACTATGCTAATGTGCCATGCATTCTCTCTGTCTGTATAACGTGTATAAAAGAGCTTGCAATACATGCCTCAGAGGCAGTAGCTCACCGAGCTACAAAGCGCGTTTCAATATGTTGGAGGAAATAAAACCTTGTACCCTTCCAGCTCGTCGCATCTCGCCTGTTCTATTACCTCCACAATAGATTAATTACACAGAGAGTGATATATTTCAAGTGTTTATTTATTTTAATTTTGATGATTATGGCTTACAGTCCATGAAAACCCCAAATTCAGTTTCTCAAAAAATTAGAATATTACAAAAAAATTAATTCTAAAAAATAGTTTTTAAATAGAAATGTTGGCCGACTGAAAAGTATGTCCATGTACACACTCAATACTTGATCGGGGTTCCTTTTGGATTTATTTCTGTATCAATGTGGTGTGGCATGGAGACGATCAGCCTGTGGCACTGCTGAAGTGTTATGAAGGTCCAGGTTGCTTTGACAGTGACCTTCAGCTCGTCTGCATTGTTGGGTCTGGTGTCTCATCTTCCTCTTGACAATACTCTATAGATTCTCTATGGGGTTTAGGTCAGGAGAGTTTGCTGGCCAATCAAACACAGTGATGCCATGGTCATTAAACCAGGTTTTGATACTTTTTGCAGTGTATAAGTGTGTGCGTGTGGGGGGGGGGGGTGCCAAGTCCTGCTGGAAAATGAAATCAGCTTCTCCATGAAGCTTGTCAGCATAGGGAAGCATGAAGTGCTATAAAATTTCCTGGTAGACAACTGCGCTGACTTTGGTCTTGATAAAACACAGTGGACAAACATCAGCAGATGACCTCTGTTCAGATAAAAGTAAATTTTGCATTTCATTTGGAAATCAAAGTCCCAGAGTCTGGAGAAAGAGTGGAGAGGCACAGAATCTAAGTTGCTTGAGGTTTAATGTGAAGTTTCCATAGTCAATGATGATTTGAGGAACCATGTCACCTGCTGGTGTTGGTCCACTGTGTTTTATCAAGACCAAAGTCAGCGCAGTCGTCTACCAGGAAATTTTAGAGCACTTCATGCTTCCCTATGCTGACAAGCTTTATGGAGAAGCTGATTTCATTTCCCAGCAGGACTTGCCCCCCCCCCCCCCCCCCACACACACACACACTGCCAAAAGTATCAAAACCTGGTTTAATGACCATGGCATCACTGTGTTTGATTGGCCAGCAAACTCTCCTGACCTAAACCCCATAGAGAATCTATGGAGTATTGTCAAGAGGAGGATGAGAGACACCAGACCCAACAATGCAGATGAGCTGAAGGTCACTATCAAAGCAACCTGGACCTTCATAACACCTCAGCAGTGCCACAGGCTGATTACCTCCATGCCACGCCACATTGATACAGAAATTAATCCAAAAGGAGCCCTGACCAAGTATTGAGTGTGTACATGGACATACTTTTCAGTTGGCCAACATTTCTATTTAAAAACTATTTTTTAAAATTAATTTTATGTAATATTCTAATTTTTTTGAGAAACTGAATTTGGGGTTTTCATGGGCTGTAAGCCATAATCATCAAAATTAAAATAAACAAACACTTGAAATATATCACTCTCTGTGTAATGAATCTATATATGGGTTTCACTTTCGGAAATGAGTGACAAAAATATTAAACTTTTTCATGAAATTCTAATTTTCTGAGATGTACCTGTATGTCTATCACTTGATATTCATGTGTGGCTGCTGACTGGTCTAACTTACAAGTGCCTCACGTGGGTACCATGTAACAATAGCCTATCAAAAGAATTGTTTTGACATGTGACTATGCAAGCGCCAGTGAGAGGTAAGAAGAAATTAGCCAGTCAAAATGTCGGGAAAAAAGTTTGAAAGCGGCGCTCATAAAATTATTGAGAGGAAAAGAGCTCAGGGAAAATGAATTGCTCAAAAAATCTCGAAGTGTAAAGGACTTTTTCTAAGCTGGGGCATCAAGTTGAGGAGGCTGCTAATTACTGTGGAGGAGACAGGTGGGCCATTAAAGCACTCACTTAGAGGAGAAGGGAGAAGAAAGGCCATGATTGCTTACATCAGACAGCTGTTCGTGGGACAGTGGACTCCAAACTTGGTAAAAAGTAGAATGGATCAAGTATACACCCATAGAGTATGATGATATTCATGAGTTGGACTTAGAGGACATAATGAAGGAAGAAAGGCCAGAAGAAAGACTTCTAAAAAGGTAAGATATGCTACTTGCAGTGCTTTCCAGCCACCTGTGCAGGTTTTCTATTGCTGCTGTTGTGCATTGTTTGAATCAGGAATATTTCACTGATGTAATTTTATACTGAAGGCAGTATCTGTCACACTGTAAAAAGGGAAATCTCAGTAAGATAAAATATCCTAAATCAAGTAACCTGAACCTGAAGGCTTTATGCTTGTTTTTCTCTCACAAGATAATTTTGACAAGAATTTATTTTTGTTGTGCAGTTTTCTGTAAAATTTTACTTGCTTTTCTAAAGTTTTTACTTGTTTTAAGCAATTTAATCTTACTTTGTTGGCAGCTATTTTTTCTAATTTTAACTAGAATTATCTACTGCCAGAATTTTTGTGTTTGTTTTAAATAAAATTATCTGCCAACAGAGCAAGAAAATTTGACTTATCAAACTGCATAAAACAAGTTAAAACTACTGGAAAGCATGTAATATTTTCTTACACATAAACTGCACAGCAAGAATAAATATCTTGTCAGACAAAAAACAAGTACAAACAGCCTGAATTTATTTCATTTTACTTATACTTGACTTTTTGCAGAGTAGTTGTGTTTTCTAGCTCAAAGTTGCATTATTTCTCAAAAAGAAACAAAAATGAGGCCGTAGTGGCTCAGGAGGTAGAGCAGGTTGCCCAATAACTGGGGGGTTGGCGGTTCAAATCCCACTCCCCCCACCTTGCTGATGTGTTCTTGGGCAAGACACTTTACTTACCTTGCCTCCAGTGTGTTCATGGTTCATGACACTGATGTATGAATGTGAATAAATGTTTGGTGGTGGTCGTCGAGGCCGTTGGCATGGATTGGCAGCCATGTTTCCATCAGTCTGCCCCAGAAGTAGCTTACCGCTATCATTGTCTACGGAGTGAATGGACTCATTGTAAAGTGTCTTTGGGTGTCATAAAAACTGCTATATAAATGCAATCCATTATTAAAAACATAGCTATTACACATTTTTAAAACTGAGATTCTGTATTCTGTAAAATCTGAAATTTCTAGGTATACAGTGTAGTGGGTTTTTTTCCTTGTAACTTTAAACATGACATTGAATATCAGTATTTTTCAAGGTAAAAAAAAATCCCAATATTATGACAACACTAATGTCCACAACATTGTGGCACCGAGCAATAGTTAAAACCCTCCATCCCTTATTTGGCTGTGAGGAAGTTGGCAACCCTACTTGTGAGACCCCCGACAACACAGCTTGTGGGATCATTGGGTTACGCAAACCCTTCCACCACGATAAGGTGGCGATCCACGCAGGGGTTGTTGAAACACCTAGTTATTTTTTTACCTTGTAGTAACACTTTTCTGTCAACCATTTGAGGTTTTTGTTTCTCTTTTTAAAATAAATTTGTAACTTTCTTCTTAATAAGTTTACTACTTTTTTCATTAAAAAATTGTGCGTTTTCTCAGTTTGTGAGGTTTTTCCTAGTAATTTAGTAACATTTGGTATTTAAATTTACAATTTTTTTCTTGAAAACATTGAGAATATTTTCCCCTAGCTGTTTTTAAACTGTCTTGTCATATTTATGTTTGTGTTTTTAGGTGTGTATGTGTGTTTATTGGTTTGCTATCTATCTATCTATCTATTTATCTATATCTATCTATCTATCTATCTATCTATCTATCTATCTATCTCATAAATTAATGAAAAGTTTTTTCTTATAAGTTTGGAACATTTGCTTGTAAAATTGTCATTTTCTCATTAATTCCAAGCTTTTTTCCTTGTATATTTGCAATTATTTTTCTTATAAACTTGCAACCTTACTCTTTCCAATTTGTTTTTTATTTCTTCTTAGATATGGGTGGGAAAAAAGCCAGATTCAGTGATTGATCGCAATACTTGGCACTGGCAACAATGCATCGATCCATAAATGCACGGATCGTTTTTTTCTTGTTAAAAAAAATGCGCACACATATACTTTTGGGTTATCAGTTAATCAATGGAATTTTCAGTTCACTAGACGGCGCAAGGCAAACACCCAGTCAAGTGAAGTCATAGCTTGTCTGTGATTTGCAGCCATCTTTGAGAGTTAGGAAGCAGTCATCAAAGTTAGCTCAAATGTCGGGCATTTTTTGGATTTTATAACAAAGATGGAAGGAAAGACCTTGACATAACACACAACCCGCACGAAGCGCTGCATGAAAAAACACTCAGAATACCGCGGGCCAGACCTCTCGGAGCAGCGTTAGCAACGGCTAAGCTAAAGAGACACCGGCATGGACCTTTTTCTCTGAGCGTCAAGTCAATAAAACTTTTCAGAGACATATAGTCACAAAGCACTGCACAATAAAACGGAATAAAAGGAAGTTGATAGATAAAAATCATTTTAAAAATACAAAAACAAGTTAAAACACAAGATTAAAATAATTTAAAAATATCAGACTTACTATTAAAAAGCAGTTGAAACTCAACGGAAAGCCTTGTTAAACAAAAAAGTTTTCAGCTGCTTTTTAAAAGAGTCCACAGAGTCAGATAAACGTATCTGGAGTGGGAGTCTATTCCAAACACTGTCCACCGCCCTCCCTGTGCGCAGAGACATATCTCTGTGGAAAATGAAGCCCCGAGAATTAGGGATGGGTGATACCAGCATTTTTCCTTTCAATATGATATCATTAATTTATGGGACTTTTTCTTCGATACCGATACCAATACTTTTTGCCCAAAATCACATGATTGCAGTTTCATTAACAACTTTAGTGCAAGGGCAATATGAAATATGAATAAAACTCATGAACATAAACACTTGAATGAAATGCTTATAACATGATAATAAAATAGAACAATGAGCAAAGTAAATAAAAATAAAATGATTTTTTTTTTCAATTATAATAAAAATACTTAAGACTTAAAATGAATGCAAAATTAATTCAATTTCTTCATTTGGTAAAGATTCTCAACTGGATTCAAGTATTTTTTACTTATGAAATGTTTCACAATTCATCCAAATTCTTTGGTAATACCATCCATCCATCCATCTTCTTCCGCTTAATCCTTTTCGGGTCGCAGGGGGCTGGAGCCGATCCCAGCGTCTTTGGGCGAGAGGCAGGGTACACCCTGGACAGATCGCCAGTCCATCGCAGGGCCAACACAGAGAGACAGACAACCATTCACTCTCACAGCCATACCTAAGGACAATTTAGAATCCCCAGTTTGATACCAAACAGCATATATGTGTAATTTTTTTTTTCACAATGCAACATTTTGGTTGTTTTTTTTTAAATTTTATTATTTATTTATTTCATTTTTGTTTTTACAAAAATAGTGCTTATTTTGTTTATTTTTCAAAACTTATGCTGCTTGTTATCACCATAGAATTTTGATGAATGGTGAAACATTTCAGAAGTAATACTTCTGCTGCCCCCGACACTGCTGAGCTCACTCTGCACAGGAGTGCCTGGCTGCGCAAATGAGTCTTCGGCTCTGACATCTGATAGGTTGCCATAATCATGTGACACGGTAGACCATCTCTAAAATATGCTTGGGCTGGTTTTTCACCAGTTTTCACACATAAATTTAATGCCTAAAAATCTCAGAAGTGAAGACAAATTGCACGTTTTATATTAACATAGTGGTATCGTGATATTTTAAAAAGTATCGACTCCAAAGTATCGACCAGCTGGTATCGAAGTGTCGATACTTGAGTATTGATATGCCCATCCCTACCAAGAATACTTTATTATATGAAAGAGATGTCAACCGTCTTACTTTGGGACATGATTTGAGGTTGAATAAGGTGGAAAAAAATGGAAAAATATGGGATCGTGACACTTGATTATCGTGATATCGTGATTATCGTTGAATCGTGATAGGATCGAATTGTGACTCAAGAATCGTGATCCAAATCGAATTCCCACCCCTTCTCTTAGATGTGTTGGTGTGAAGAAAATCAAATATAAACTAGTCGCATGTACCCTTTAATATAATCCAAATCGTAAAATTAAATAGAAGACAGTATCAAATATTTTCTGATCTAAAATAGAAGAACAAGTTCAAATCTGATGGGAAGGGAAAAAAAGAAGAAAAATATTTTGACTCCTATTAAGTTTAAAGCAAGAAAGTTTTGTGTGTTGTTTTGGAGTTAATCAGTTTGTCATTAATGTTCTATGCTGGCAGCTTTAGTGCACGATATCATGTATTCAAACGAAAAGTTAGGAAAGTCTTCTAAAAGAGCAAGAATGCCAAACTATAAATTACTGCAGATGGAAACAACAATCATAATTTGACTACAGAGATCCTGACTCAAATAACTACAAGCGACTGTTCTGTGTTTTTTCTCCACTTCTTAATGCTTATATTCTCTTTGAAACCCCAAAAAGTATTTGCTGAATTCGGAGTTTAGTTGCTGACAACTGATAAAAAAAGCTGCTCTCTTCTTGCAAAAACACAGCGAGCAAGTGAGGCAATCACAAGGAGGTGATTTCACATCTCTGGGCTCCTGAAGCTCGTCTGACAGCTTGAGCAATACTGCTTATAATTGTTTGTCTTGCCTCCTCTGAAAAATGTATGCACGTCCAGCCACGTTTGCATTACGGCATCATTTAATGTGTTCTTTATCGACGGGTGGTGGTGGCATCACCCCGCTGGAAACCCGAGTAATTTCACATTGAGACAAGGAGAGGGGAGATAAGGGAGAAAGGTGATATTTACTGCACTGGGATACATTTCTGAAATGGATACAGAAAAAAAAAAAAATAAGGAAAGATCTCACCAGAATCAGTGGTCATTTCCTTTTATTATCCATTTCCCTAGTTTCTGTTTTTCACCATTTTAACATTTTTATCCCCGAGGTGTGATAAATAAGAGTCGACAGTGCTTCCAGACGTCAGCCGTTAAAAAATACACAACCCAGAGATAAAGAGGAAGGCCCTGTCGCCTGAATCATTCAGGAACTCACTTTGTATGTATTATTTCAGCACAGAGATGCGGTGGCACATGGCACTGGGCTGGAGGCTGTGTTGTCCCAAGTAATCTGTGTGTGTCTGCGGGAGGCTTCTGAGTGTCATGCCGCCGCAGCGACTACATATGGACTTTTATCAGTGTTGGTGCAGGAAGACACAAAAAAACAAAAGCAACGATAGGGGAAATGTGACGGAAGTTGACCCACTATTGCCTTTTGCTTCTGCCTCTCCTGCTGCTCGGCCCTTTCGAACTCCTGCTTTTCGTGGTTCTGCCGGTACTCCTCCCGCTTCAGCCTTTCATGCTGGTACTCCTCATAGCTGTCATACCTGTGGAGGAGAAGACCACGTTACACCCACATCGCCTGGAATCGTCATTCCCGTTGATGCTTATAGAGAACAATTGAGTTCATTCGCCGCTGACGTCTGAGGAGGGGATTGCAAAGGAAATGAGATGGACACGTTAATAAGATGTCTTTTCACCACTGCAATGATTACAAAGCCCACAAGATAGACCCACGGGAGTGCCGGGGAGCAGCGCAGTCGGGGAGCCAGGCAGCTGCAACTGTCAGCACAACTTCACATGTCATTACTTTCTGCTTAGTTAGGGCTTCATCAAGAAGGAAAGTGCAACTTTCTACCGCCCCACGCCCAACAGTACGAGATGTGTCCGTTAAGTTTTCGACTGATGAGCGACTCTCAGGCTTGTCGGGTGCCATTAAGCACGTGGGTGCCAAATCAGCTCGGAGCGTTGGGACGGTGTCAGTCTCTCCGCACTATGCCAGCACTTGTCTGCATATGAAATCGTCCCCTCTGTACTGGCTCGTGCAAAATTACAGAGGCACCAAGTTGAATAAGCGTCATTACGCAGCTGGGAGCGTCAACTGATAAGTGCAGCGAGAACGTACATCAGTGTGATATGGGATTTTTTTTTTATCACTCGTCTATTAAACATGATCAATTAAACAACCTTTGTCTTGAGTGTTTGTCATGGGATCCTCCAGTGCACAGAGACACTGCAGCAATCAAACAATTTCAGAAATTTGCATTTATCTATGGTACGATGCTTCTTTATTTCAACCATCATTCCCATACTGATGCTTAAAACGTATCTGATTATAGCTGATACCGATGGTTTCTTTTGCTTTTGGTGTCAGCCATTCCCCTTTTTATCACAGGGAACAAAGAAATATGCATCATAAAAAACAGTTTTAAACTATCTCAGTCATATATGTATCAAATAGCTTTTATTATAACCTTTCACATGACAAAGGACAACACTGGCCACTGCCATCAGTGAATCAGTAGGTTTCAGTACATACTTTGAAGACTAAGAGCCCCTTTACACAGACAGAGATCGTTGGGTGACCATTGAGAGATCAAAAATCTCAAAAATTTCTGAGAGATCATTGGACGATCGATGATATCGTTGAGCATTCCTTGACCGCTCAAAGATCTAATCAATCTCTCGGCGATCTTCCAATGAATGCCAAATTTTTTCCATGGCGAAGGTAGAGATGGCTGAGAGATCAGTGAGGGATGGCAGAGCATTTGAAGAAAGACCAATAGAGTTCATTGAAAGCTCGCTGGGAATCATTAGGAGATCACTGGAAGATTGATGCAATCCTTGAGTGATCCTCAAGAGAGCATTGAGAGTTCATAGAAAGATCACTTCCCTTCAGTGATTGTTGAGAGATTGTTTTGGACTGAGTCAAAACTTTGAGAAGACCATGGCAACCATGGCAATCACTTAAGATCATTGAGAGATACTGGCGATTGCTGAGAGATCTTTGAAAAATCGTTGCGAGATCTGGCCACTTTTTCATCACTCAACAATCTCTCAACGATCTCTACCCCTGTGTAAGGGGGGGGGGGTTAAACATTTATCATTACCTGAAGAATGTGACTAAACAAAAGTGAGAAACAAATAACTAATTAAGGTCTAAGTAATTAATTAGAAACAATCACCTTGGCCTGCGGCTCAGAGGAGATCGAGACTGAATGTGGGGGCTCTTGTGAGTCCTGGAACGGAAAGCGTTCAGATCGGTGTTGTGACGAGACCTGAGGGGAAAAAAGTGACATTACTAAAACTTTTGCTTCAGCTCAAGAATGCTGAAAACTTTGTCGTGGCATCTTGGTTAATCTGATTTCTGGCAAATGACATATTTTTGATAGAGGGAAAAAATGCTGCAGACAAACCCATGAAAGCCACATTTCTGCCCCTGGCTTGTCCCTATTCAACCCATGGCTTTGGGAAAATGTGCACAATTTGCCGCTGAGCTTTTACACACACCTGCCCCAGCATACACACACCTCCAATCTATGTTGCATGAAGGAGTGGTCAATAGTTTCAGCCTTAGTGGCCTGACTGCAGAGCTTGTACCCTACACTCCTTTAGCTTCTGATGCTCAATTATTGAAGTGCTGCTGAAGAAGGAAGACCTGAATAATGGAAGGAGAGAAGTTTACGAAGCTCAGTGAAGCAAAGGACTGCGAGTTTGGGAAGATCAAGGATCTTATGCTGTGAAATATGAAACAGAGAGGAGGGATTTTGAGAATTATTCCACTGCAATTCTGTTTATCTTTTCCTGTGTGGAAATATAAAAAGCCAAGTATTCTGTCACTTTCAGACTCAAGTCCCTATACAGTGTTTTCAGAAAGCTTGTCTGTGTCAGATTTTGATTGAATACCTTGAGACTATTACTGTATAATTTGTGAGCAAGTTGGTGCAGAGCAAAGAACAAGGGCCTGAATAGATTAAAGGGACTCTATTGGCTCCGTGGAGTAAACTGACCTTTCAGTAATCATGCAAACAAACTGAGTCACAGCGGCAGAGTTGCACATGCAGTGTACCACTCCAATGACAAGCTGAATTTATTCCCAGCCTTGTCAGTTACTACACTTTGCCTGTGTTCTTTCACCGAAAGAGCCCAACAGAAACCCCCTCGGCTCTGATCAAAGGGAAGCATGGGAAATGTAGTCCTCACTGAAAGCTGTGATGATTGGAGCCTTTTTGGTGAGGGGTTTTGAGACTGTATTCTCACAGACTGGATTTGGCTTTCATCTCTGGGGATGTAAAAGAGGAGGGTTTGCCACTCAGTAAAAACAACAGCTGCCGCTTAAAACAATAGCCCGGGCATCAAACACAAAAAAGGGGGAGTATTCGAGGGAGTGAGGGAGGGGAGTGTTAGAAAGACACTCAAATAAAATTCCCTACGTGGAGATGAAATCTCACACTGTTCAAACGTCCAGTGCCTCTGGCACCTTTCATGTTCATTTTTTTCTCTTTTGTCCTTTGTGTGTTAGTTGAGGGAGACTATTCAACTAATCCTTTCCCCCCATTGTCAGCTCTGATCTGTGTCACCTGGTTTAAAGGACTTATTTCGTTATGACTACAGGCAATATGGTTAGTATCCATTCCAGCACCAATACTAACTAACTAACTAACTAACCTGCACTTATTATAGCGCTTTTCTAGTCACAAAGACCACTCAAAGCGCTTTCATTAATACTAACCCTCTATTCTAAGGGCCTATAGGAAACAGATATCTAGGGACAATTTAGAACAGCCAATTAACCTAACATGCATGTTTTTGGCATGTGGGAGGAAACCGGAGAAATCCCAGAGTAAACCCACGCAACACGGGGAGAACATGCAAACTCCACACAGATCACTGTTGGTCGGGGGCTGGGATCGAACCCACGATCCCACGATCCCCACAATCCCCCGGCCAAGGGTAAACTGTGCTGCCGCAGTGCTAACCACTGCGCCACCGTGCAGCCTCCGAACTACTCTGGAAGTGGCTCTATGCTATGCTTCCTCAGCTTTGGTCATATATACAGTGCTGTGAAGAAGTATTTGCCTCCTTCCTGATTTCTTATATTTTTGCACATCTGTCACACTTCAGTGATTCAGATCATCAAACAAATTTTAATATCAGACAAAGATAACCTGAACAAATATAAAATGTAATTTTCAAATGATGATTTCATTTATTAAAGGGAAAAACAAATATCCAAACCTACCTGACCCTATGTGAAAAAGTAATTGCCCCTCTTGTTACATCATGAATTAGCTGTGATTAACCACATTTTTTGGAAAGCTGAGTTCAGTTTCAGTAGCTACACCCAAGCCTGATTACTCCCAGACTTGTTGAATCAAGAAATCACTTGAATAGAACCTGTCTGACAACCTGAAGTAGGCTAAAAGATCTCAAAAAGCAACACATCCCACTGTGATCTTGAGAAATTCAAGAACAGATGAGAAACAAAAACCCAGAACAACATCTAAAGAACTGCAGGCCTCACTTGCCTCAGTTTGGACACTGGTCCACGATGGAACAATAAGAAAGAGACTGGGAAAAAATGGCATCCATGGGAGAGTTCCAAGACAAAAACCGCTGCTGGACAAAAAGAACACAAAGACTCGTCTCACATTTGCCAGAAAACATCTAGATGATCCTCAAGACTTTTGGGAAAATATTCTGGGGACTGACAAGACAAAATTTGAACTTTTTGGAAGATATGTGTCCTGTTTTAGCTGGTATAAAACTAACACAGAATTTCATAAAAAGAACATCTTATCAACAGTCAAACATGGTGATGGTAGAATCATGGTCTGGGCCTGCTTTGCTGTTTCAGGCCTGGACAACTTGTCCTAATTGACAGAACCATGAATTCTGCTCTCTACCAAAAAAATCATGAAGGAGAATGTCCAGCCATCAGTTCATGAAGCTCTCCAGTGTGACTGAATTTAAACAATTCTGCATAGAAGAGTAGGGTCAAAATTCCTTAACAGCAATGTAAAAGACTCATTGCCAGTTGTTGGCACCAAGGGTGGCACAACCAGTTGTTAAGCTAGGGGGGAATTACTTTTTCCACATAGGGCTAGGTAGGTTTGGATGGCTTTTTTCCCTTAATCAATGAAATCATCATTTGAAAAATGCATTTTGAATTTACTTGGGTTATCGTTGACTAATATTAAATTTTGTTTGATCATCTAAAACATTTAGGTGTGAAAAATATGCAAAAATATAAGAAATCAGGAAGGGGCAAATACTTTTCCACAGCACTGTACAGTACTCTGACTAGAGGATTATATTAAACAAAGACAGGTTTTTGGATTTATGGGGTATCTATTCAGAAGAAAGCTGAGTTAGTGTGTGAAAACACTAAAACAATATATTGTACACAGTGGGAGAAGTGAGAAGCTGCACCAAGGTCAAGCCTTCTTCTTTTTCTCCCTTTGGCTGTCCTCTTTAGGGGTCGCCATTCATGACCATACCATAATAGTTTGAAAAAATTTTGGTGTCAGTGTTGAATTGTGTTTTGACTAATATGGATAAAGGTGACAGAGACACTCCTCCTGAAAAGTAAAGGGGCGGGGCATTATAAGACCAGCCAACATTCAGTTTGGACAGACTGTAAATTCTGTTTAAGCTAGACTCCTCCCACCAGCTAAATGAAAGCACCAACGTGCTGTGCCTCGGTGCCTGTGACATGGTAGCATGGGTGGCTGTAAAAAAGTGGCACTCCAACCTCTACTGGCCCGGGATAGTTATCACAGTACCTTTTTTCCTGGCTGCATTGACAAAAATGGTGAGTTAAATTTGTGTTTATTTTGAAAACAAAGCCTTATCTTGAAAT
Source organism: Pholidichthys leucotaenia (assembly GCA_020510985.1). Classification (NCBI taxonomy): domain Eukaryota; kingdom Metazoa; phylum Chordata; class Actinopteri; order Cichliformes; family Pholidichthyidae; genus Pholidichthys; species Pholidichthys leucotaenia. The sequence goes on from CM035836.1 coordinate 190,346,372, forward strand.
TCTGGCAAATTAAAAATCGAGAAAATATGGCCATACAATGACACAAGCTTTTAATTCCACTTAACTTTGAACGGGCGAGCCGAAAAGCTGCTAACAGACAGACAGACAGACAGACAGACAGACAGACACACACACACACACACAAACACACTGAGTGACTACCGTATGCCTCTGTTGCACCGAGGCATAACTAACATGCTTCTGGAGCTGCCAAGTTTAAGCCAGAATATGCAGTTTAAAAGAGAGCGAGAGAGCACTAACTTACCAGGAGGAGGGGCGTCTGTCAGGTGAGCTGGAGAGAGAGCGCCTACGGTACCGCGAGGAGGAGCTGCGGGAGCCAGAGTGGGAACGAGAACGGGAACGGGACCTGCTGCTGGTCCAGCAGAACGGTCCGCTGGGTGAAAGGAGGAGGGAGGAAGGTGGAGAGACGGAGCCTCGCGAAAGGGAGCAGCTGGATGGTGGGGAACAGGAGGGAGAGCAAGGGGCGCAGTCAAAGAGCAGCCCCAGAGCGGTTCCCTCCCACGGGTAGAAGAAACGACTCTCGCGCCCCTCACCCAGCTCAAGTTCATCGTGGAAGGGCAGGAACCCTGCGTGCAGGTAGCTGGGAGCAGGCAGCCTTTGGGAGTAGAAGTCATCCTCTCCTCCCTCCAGAGACTGAGCAGCTGCAGAATTGTTTGTTTTGCTGCTCACTCCTCTATCCTGGCCACCCTGGCTGTAGAGGGCTTGTAAAGGGTTGCCAAAGTGCTTGTTGAGTTCCGCTCTGATTTCCTGGTCGCACAGGAGCTTCCGGCTGGTGGCTGAAGGATTCTGTTGGTCCCTTTCTGTGGTGGCCTCTTGTGAACCTATCTGAGTGTTTTTTGTAAAGATCTGCCCCCCTAACCCACTGACCCGGCCTGCTTCCCCGTCCACAGATACAAAATTCTGCTGTGCAGCCAAAAGAGCGGGTGAAGCTGATGATGGAGATGATGAAGACGACGGTGACATGGCTGAGTCCTTACATTCCACATGTCTCTTGTCCTCTTTGCCTGCAGTAAGCATGGGAGCAGCAGTGGCACCTGAGGCGAATGTCATGCCAACAGTGGCCGTGCCCCCGTCCTTCTTAGTGCCAGCAGTTGCCTGGCAATAGTCATGGTCATTGTAGCCACGGGGTTTATTTTTGCCAGTGCTGCGATGCCCCTCAAGGCCGCCCCCCACAGCGTGCTGAGCGACGGAGTACGGGAGAGCAGTGGATACTTTGCTCAGCTGGGCGTAAAGCTCAGTCTGTTCTGGACCCTTCCTGGTGGGGCCCCCGCCTGAGGCACCTGGGGCCGGGGCCAGAGCGCCGGGGCCCGACTCGCTCAGCCTGGCTCTTTTGCATGTCAAGGCTGAGGAGGGACATGAAGACAACTTGGTTTTGAGAGATGCTTTGAAAGGATTCTCTTGACTGGCTTTGTGTGGGGGCGTGGTAGGTGGTGTCAGACCTGTAAAGGGAGGGAGACAAGGGGGTTGGGTGGACGCAGTGAAATGAGAAGAGAATCATAATGCAAAAGCTCTCCCTTCTACCCCCAGCTCTTCAATAAACCACCAGGGTTGGTTTATGGACAGTGGACACAAATACATGCCTGATTAAAATATTCACTTTCACTTGGCCTAATCCTGTTTTATTGCAGTCGTGACAGATTAATGTAATGCTTGGTGTAACTTGATATGGCAGGGCCGTAGTGGGGATGACTTGCCATTCTCCTCCCGTCTGACCTTGAAAACATCTACTTTCACAAAAAAAAAAAACAACATAACTTTGTAGAGGACAAATGTAATGCAGTGGATTAACATTTTTAACAAGTATCACATCTCCACCTGCTTCCCAGGATATCTATTTGCTAAAATAAATTTAGCTACAGACCACTTTTAACGGTCTTGCATGATGCTGTGTATGGTTCACGATGGTCCAGCACCATCTGTATTTTTTATGCAACAATATAAGAAGGTGCTGTACGTTACTAATTCCCCCACTATCTCATGGATGCATACAAAGTACTGGTGAATAGGTTGACATTCTTTTCAGATGCTTCTACTTGTGCACTCCCCATGCTCTTACAGATTTACAGCCAGACAGATGGCAGTTATATGGGAAGTCCTGAGATGAGCCCACTTTATAGCATTGTTAATGCACTCACACAAACAGCCGACACCATTACTCTCATTCTCCCTTCCCTCTTCTTCCCTGCTTGTCTTTTTTTTTTTCTTCCATTTAGCTTAGTCTGATGCTCTACCTGTTTCTCCTTCCCTGTCTGCCACATTCCCCAGGATCAATCCTCATTTCCTTCCTCCATCTTTCTCTGTTGCAGAACAAATGTGCCCACACACACACATGCCGGCACGCCTGTCGCTAACAGACTCTCACCAGAGTCAAACTCGGGCACTTTTGAAACACCTACTCGTGCACTCTCTTCTCTTCTTTGCCATTCTTAAAATGCAGATCATTCTTCCCTTCCCAGTGAATTGCACCAAATGACAGCTATTAGTATCAAATCCAGTGTTAGAATAGGCACCACCGGAGAAGCAGCTTGGTAAAGAGAGTGCAGGAGCCCGCTATATAAATGCGCGTGTTTCTCAAATCACTCGCTGTGTTTGGAATGCCTGATCCAACAGCTTATTATCTTCGTTATTATCTGGATGTTTCCATAAGTAGAAACCATGAGCGGCTGCACCCCTTCCCCCTCCCACTTTGTCTCCTTTTTTGTTTTTTGTTTTTCCTCGTTCTGATAGTGTAGCAGATACACTGTATATATTTGCACTGCACCATTAAAATGAGGTTTGAAAAAGAGGAGAAGCAAAGAGGGTGAATGGATGCTACGCAATGCCTGAAGAACTTCGGCTTTGCCAGTGAAGCACCATCTGTCCAAAACAACATACGCACGGGATCATAAACTAGGAGCCATTAGCAATGGGGTGAAATAAATCAGAATTAGACAAAAAAAAAAAAAATGTGCCTCTCAATCAAACTTGCAAGTGATGAATGATTTTCAGACACGGACACAAATCATGCAGGCACTGTGGAGGAAACTCCGTAGCAGGAGAGAAGGTAGGAAAGAGGTGGGGTTTCTAATCTTTTTTTTTTTTCCTTCTCCTCCTCATCCAGCTGTAAATTGCAAAGAGACCTCGGAGCGAATAACAACTCCGGGCTTAAAGAGTTGATCCGGGAGTAAGCCATGCAAACAGCAACACACCGACCACCTCTGTGTCATGAGATACAGTAATTAAAGACAACCCAGCAGCACAGTGTAAATCTATTAGCTTGGCAGAGATTAGGTCTGAACAGTCAGATCCCAGGAGGGCCTTTCTGCCTTAGGTAGCCTTTACCGTGCATGTCTACGAAGGGTCAAGAAAACACATTGCCAAACAGTCGAAACAGCAGCCAGTACTTGCTCTTAATCACCATTTCACTAAGTACAATACGCAGCGCCCCGGTGATTAAAGATATCTTTCTTTAAAGAGGTAATCATTACTACTACAACTTATCATGAAGCCATAAAATAATTTATTAACGGCCGCAATTCATGGAAAATTCCAACAGTGTGTGACTGACCTGCCTTGAAGGTGGAAGCTGGAACCGCCCAGCTGGCAGGCTTCCATCTTATTATCAGAAACACCACCGTTATCTCCATTGTCGTGGAATGTCGCTCTAAATCTATAAAGAACATGGGACTCCGAACCTAAAAACCTTACGCCTCTGTTCACTGGGATCTACATCCATCTGTCTCACACGGCACAAGACTCAGACACTAATCTCTATGTGAGAAAAGGGGCTCAGCAACCCAGAGCTTTCTGGACTAATGACTTTCTTGCTAATGTTCAGTCCTATATTTGCACAGCCTGGTGAAGTCAGGTGAAGGGCTTTGTTTGACCGGGCTTGTGTGAAATGGACGCAGTGGAACAGAGCGGACAACCCAGATTTGGCTGCGGGTCAATAAACGTGCCCATGTGCAGTAAAACAGGAAGAAATATTAACTGCGCTTGATTGCCCTAGAGATTAAGGAGCCATGCTCTTTTCCATTCTTTAGGTCTGAAAAGCCATCCCCTTTGACCCTGAAAGCTTATCTATATAAGAGGGTTAAACAGCCCTTCAAGCAAAGTCAGAAGGATGGAGCAGTGCCTCTTGGGGTTTGCATTTCAATCCCCCATCGGAGTTAAGTAGATGGTGCAGGTGGTACACAGGAGGATAATTTCCTCTGCTGGTAAATGAATACCTGAATGGCCCTTCGCAGCATTACAAAGTGAAGGACACCGATTTTGTTTCTAATTACCTTAGATGATTAATCTCAACTAAATGCAGGCTAACTAAAGCAAAGCAAACCTGCTTTCATTACGTTTGGATTTACTTTTTTTTTTTTTATACTTACATATTATATCCAAAACAGCATGAGTATAAAAATATTTCCAAAGTCAGCTCATGCCAGTTTTCATATGTATAACACATAAAGAAAGGGACAGATCACACAGTCAACCCCCCTAGAAACAATTACTTTCACATTCATATGGTATAAGCCTCTTTCAGACATGCTCTCCTGTCCATTAATCTAACAGAATCTGAATGTGTCTGCTTCATGTCTGAATGAGCACCCTGATCACTTTCCTACATGGGATTCAATCTGCCTATGCTGGGCAGGATAACACTTATGTGTGACCTGAACTGCATAAAGACACATTAACCGATCTATCCAAGAAGAGACTGGGACTGCACATGTTTGTTGTGCTTCTTAGTGGGTTTTATTTTCAATTCCAATCAGAATTAAAGGCCCATCTGTGCAACAGGGTAAATTATATCGTTTTATATAATTATCCATCAATGGATTTTTTCTTCCCTGATGGCACGGGCATATTCCAAGATGACAATGCCAGGATTCATTGGGCTCAGGGAGCATGAGACATCATTTTCACACATGGATTGGCAACCACAGAGTCCAGACCTTAACCCCATTGAGAATCTTTGGGATGTACTGGAGAAGATTTTGCACAGTAGTCCGACTCTTCCATCACAGATACAAGATCTTGGCAAAAAATTTATGCAACACTGGATGGAAATAAATGTGACATTGCAGAAGCCTATCGAAATGATGCCACAGCGAATGCGTGCTGTGATCAAAGCTTAAGGCGGTCCAACGAAATATTAGAGTGTATGACTTTTTTTGGGCCAGGCAGTGTATATACTGTATATTGTTGTAATAGTTTAAGAGAACTAAAAATGCACAAAATGAGAAGTTACACAGTTACATGACATTATTACCTGCATGGTATTTGCTGTTCCCCTACGCCCAGTTTTGGGGCCCCTATAAAGTGTGTTTCTCGCTCTGACTTCTCTTTTTGCTCCAGTGCTCCACGGGAGAAGTAAGTGATGCTGCAACCAAGTAAAGTTTACATGCTAGCTTCAAGTTATTGTATAATAAGCCAATATGTGACTTAATTTGTGTAGGGGCGAAGCTGTATGAATGCTACTGACCAGAGGATTTTTGCTGTTTGCTTGCTTGTCAGAAATAAACGGAGGACACCTCCAAAGCACCTCTATCCACAGCACACTCAAAATGATTGTCTTAAGCCTTATTCATGCTGCATTTCCCGTCTAGTCCGCTTTGCTCCGCGTGCGCTTTGGACGAGCCCGGCATGCACGCAGCACTGTTCATGCTCACTTTTTCATCTACCCAGGCCAAGCGGTTGACGCATGCGCACAACCATCATTTGTAGTTTCACTCCCGCCCAATAGGTAGCGCCAATGCACTGACATGCCAGGATTTTCACCAACGAAGAAACGCTGCTTGCTTTCTGTTGCTTGACTTCCCGGTTTTCACTCCTTTTCAACGAAGATGCCGCTGCTGCTGCTGCTTAAGTATTTTCTGTATGATTCATGTATGTTTATTCTTGTCTTCAACTTCCTCGTTGTCTTCTTCGTCTACTTTGTCTTGGTATGTTGTGCCGATATCGCCACCTCGTGAATGGGACGTTCAGTGTTGCGCATGCGCTTTTCAACGCGTTCATGTTGTGGGCAGGCGGCGCGGTCACAAAATTTGGGCTGCACGCGGTCGTCCACAGTCAAGCACTGCAGACACTAGCGGAGTGGGGACGATGACGTAAATTTCGTCACACGAGGTTTCCGGTTACACGTACACGGACAGCAGAGGTGCAGCATGAATCCAGCTATAGTGGGAGAGTTTATGCTACTAGTACCCAACAGCACAACATGCATGAGTAATGTGGCCCTCTCCATCACAGTCCTGGGTATGGCTCAAGGAAGCTATCATGAACATTAATATAAAAGTGACCTATGCCTGAATGACAGGATGCCACCACTTTAGCAGATTAATGAAGCCAGCAATGTATGTGCGTTACAGCTACGTATGCTGCCTCTGAAAGCAGCTTAAGAGAGCTGTCAATCAGGGAGCATTAGGATCTGATAGGGGGAGGCATATTAACTCTTCAGTTGTTACACAGGAGTCGGAGAGGTGGGGGAGGGGAAGGGCTTGGTAATAAACGTGGAAGAGATTGGAGGGTCTAATCAATAGTCGGCACATAAAATTGATCTTCTGTGCCTTAACCTTGAACCCCAAACTGTGACAGAGCAATTATGATGCTGGAAAAGAGTTAACCAATTACAGGCTAAGGTGGGTTGATGAAGTAGACCAGCAGAGAAGCCTGCTTACCTGGGGTTCCAGCAATCTCCACACTTAGTGTGCGTTCAATGGTTTTGCTCTCAAACGGTGATCCCTTGTGGTCACTGGAAGACAAAAAAAAAACAAAAAAACAGCACATTTTATATTTCGAATGGAGACAGGATTAAAAGCTTTTGTGATCTAAGAAATGGAAATGAGTCACAAAAATGCCTCAACTTGGATGCTAGTCTATATATTTTTCTTTGGTTTGTCTTTTTTCCTGTAGTTTTGATGCTGCTCTTTGCCTAGAATAATGTGGAAAAACTTCTTGCACTTACTTTGGAGACTCTGGGGTCAAAGGAAGTGGCAAGGTGGTTGGTTTGGCTGCAGAACACAAAGGAGCATGGGTAATTATTGATCTAGGTATGACACTCATGGCAGAAGAGAACAGGTCCACATTCTGCAACAGTTAATCTCAAATTGGCTCAACAAATGCAATTATTACTACAAAAAAAAAAACCACCCATCCCTGGTTAGAAATCTTTCTATGGACACTATGGTACAAAAACATATCTTTTTAGATTGACCCCATTTTAGCAATTTGCTCTCTTAGGATAAACTGTTCAGTCAGTGAGGCAGGATGGAGTGATGGTACATGTTTCACAGGCGTCTGCACACACAGACACCACGCTCGGAGACAACAAAACAGATTGAAATGGGAAAAAAAAAAAAAAAGACAGAGACGATGCCACAAACAAGACGCATGACAGTGGGTGAGCCCCTCCCTACACAGTAAAGTCATAATTGCATGCACCAACAGCAGAGGAGGGGGGGAAAAAGAAGGACGAAAGGGGAGTCAAGGAAGCTTGTGCAGTTGCCCGAGGCTCTGGCCAACAACAGCTAAGAGTATGTGGCTTTAGCTGCGCGACACTAAAAGAGCAGCACCTGGGCTCTGAGTCTTAAATGTGAATGTTCAGCACACTCAGCTCAATCAGCCACAGATGATTCGAGGGTCGACTTTGTGAGTAGATGTACAGTAGCAGGACAAGGCTCACCCCTTTTCCCACCCCCCTCTTTTAATTAAAAAATGCTTATTTCCATTTTTAATGCCTCTGACACTGGCAAAAAGCATTGGCGAGCAGGCATTTGCTATCATTGTTGCTTATGCCCTCAGAATAGCAGTTAGATTCAAATTAGAATAGGTGTTAGTTGTGAAATCAAACTGGGAAGTGGTTAGAGCAGGAGAGGGAGAAAAGAGAGCAGAGATAAGGCCAGTGGGGGGGATGCAGTCATGATTACCTAACAATGGGTGGCCCTGGTCATCGGGGTGCTCGCTGAGTGCCTGTCTGTGTGGGTGCCCTTGCCCTTGTATGATGCAGGGAAGGGTGGGCTCTGCAAAGCTAGTATCAGGGAGGAGCGGGCTTGCTGGGCCCCGTGAGAGCACCACTGCAGGGCTGCCCATGACATGGTCATCATCATCATCATCATCATCAACAACAACACCATCATCATCAAAATCATCATCATTATTGTTGTTATTATTGTCATCATGGTCAACATCCTCCCCATAGCCCCCTTGGCTTGGAAACCCCAGCTCTAGTCCAAAGCCCATGCCTAGTCCTAGGTCTGGTTCTCTTACCCAGCTCTCTAGGTCTAAAGCAAGAGGTGACAACAGGGGTGCTGAGTCCAGCTCTGCAGCCTGAAATCCTGCCTGGCTCCTTTGATTAGCAGTCCCTCCAAACTTCTCTTTAATCTTAGAAACAGCCCATGCTGGGCCCTCAGACCTCCTAACTGCTGATGTGCTCTTTGTCCTATGTAAAGGGGTGATGAGAGTAGGTGGGGGGCGGTACACCTTATACTGTGCGGGCCTCTGCTTGGAGGTGAGCAGCTGGCTAAGCAAAGGGTGCCCCGACTTCTCGTCTTTTTTCTTTATTGTCACTGTGATGCGCCTATGTGGTGCTCGGCTGGCACTGTTACCACGGCCTTGCCTGCCAAAGCCCTCACTAGTCTGAGTGGCGCCCGCAGCCTCTTGGCAATGCTCACAGCTGTGACTCGCCTCTCGGGGAGGGAGGGAATAAGAATGCATATACCTAATAAACCTAGCAGCGGCCAGGCGGCCCACATTGCCTGGCGGCCTTCCTTCTTCAATGGGCAGACCGTGCTCCAGTTTGGGGCGGGCATGGCCGCACGTGGAGGTTCTGTGGCCAATGGGGATAGAAGCACCCTCCGACTCCTCAACCCCGTCATCGTGAGTGCAACGCTGCCACTTCCCAGCCCCAACACCAGCCATACTACACTCGCCTCCAGCCCGGCTCTCACCTCGCTGGTGATGCTGCTGTGGCGGCTGCTGCTGCTGATGAGACGGCACAGCTGGCTTCTTCTTGGAGGTGGCAGAGGAAGAAGAGGAGGTGGAGGAGAGGGAGGAGAACGAGGAGGTGGAAGACGAGGATGGTGACGAGGAGGAAGAAGAGGCACCGAGACCCATGCTACTCTTGTCCCTGCTAATGGCACCCCCCCAGGCGTTCTTGGCTTCGCTGGCTTTGGTGTGGAGCAGGATGTCATCGGTGGCCGTTAGGTATTTCAGCAGCTCAGTGCAAGGCCGCCTCACCGGGCGGTTCTGCTGGCTGGAGCCCCCTCTTGCTTTTCCATTCCAGGGACTCTCCATCTACACAAGACAGGAAGTTATGGAGAAAGAGAATGACTTAGTTTTGCATGGAAAAAAGTCTTGCTAACTGTAGTTAGCAAAGTGTAGCTGATACACTTGTTAGGAAAGTTAAAAGTGCTTTATTTGGCACACAAATAAAAACTATAAAAAGGCGCCACCACAGAGAGCCTAGAAGAGTGATTCAAATGGCTTGAGCACAGTAGTTGCCCAACAGTCTGGGAGGCAATAGTGGGAGTGCTGTCCGCCCATCATCTTAATTGCGTGCGCCCCCCCCCCCCACCCCCAGTACCACCGCGCCACTCTGTACGCATACCGTGTCCTCCGGGAGTCCTCATTCGCTCTGCTCCAGAAACGGATGACTCAAAGGCATAGTATGAAAATAGACTGTGTGAAGAGGTTGATGCATCTCATGTGCAAACATCGTACGCACAACGCTCAAATATGTCACGGTAGTGTTTACCATAGAATATATATGCACATTTTATTTACATATACAGTATATGTTTACATCCATTGGATTTTAAGGGTAACAAAGTGCTCCATGCTCTCACATTCTGACAAGAAATGCAAATTAGTGTGAGTTAAATCCCCTTTTTTACATTCTCAAATTCACTTACACTGACTAAATTAAATCTTAATCATACCAACCCCATAAAAAACAATCTTCAGAGCAATCTAATGAGAACATCAAGTCTGATATTTTGATCTTGTCGTCTCAAGGCATCAATCTCCCTGCAAGAGTGCCTGTCGCTCCCCCCCCACCCCACCCCGAAAACAGGCACCATACCAAGGCGGATAAGTGGTGGAGCTAATGAGACAACGGTGCCGACGCCTCGCCTGGAAAGCCCAACAGCAATCAGCCTGTTTTCATTATGAGATGCCCCCCTGGGACAGTAGACTGCTAGAGCAGTAGTCTAACATCTTCTAAAGGCGGCCACCAAAACAAGAAAAATGTGAGAGGGAAGAAAGGGAAAGAGAGAAACAAGACGCAGCAAGAAAACAGTGAGGGAGCGGGAGAAATAAACAAACGCAAACAAAAACGAGGAGCGAGGCAGCGCGTGAATTTGTGTGCAGGCGTACGTGTGTGTGTGTGCGCTTCCCCACCTTGACGACGGCAGGTGGTGGTCTGATCCGGTGGTTGCTGCTGGCTGCATGGTTCTGTGCCTTGCCACCTGTGTACTGATTATAGCTGAGCTGGGAGTTTGCGGGCGCCAGAAGGAGCTTCTTCAGCTGCGGATGGACCCAAACAGAAACCAGAATAGAGTTGAGGTGGGAGAGGACGAGTGAGAAAGGGTTGTTCAACTGACAGGGTTTTTTTTTTTCAATTTAATTCAATTAAATTTTATTCACAGCAACAGTCACTTCGGGGCACTTTACATTGATGGCATTACAATTACTCTCAATTAGACAGCCCGGGTTTTATAAATGTGGCCTACAATCTGAAGAGACTAACACTGTAGTTGGGAAAAAAAAAAAAGAAGCATATTTAAAAGATTAAACACGTTCACCCAGTTCATACCAACTGGTTTTCCCTTTCATCCTGTGCAGGTGTTTCTGTATACACACTGCTCAGCTGCACTAATGTGATTGAATAAACACACCCAGGCATTTAGCTAAAGGTCATTTGGAAAGGACCAGCATGGAATAAAATGTACCGTAGCATCAAAAAACACAACACTTTCTGGTCAAAGCAGTAAACCTAAAGGAAGACTCCCAGTCGGTGTGGCCATGTGTAAAAATAACAGCACAAAGGTAAGCTGACTTCTTATTGGGAGGTTTGCTTATGTGCCAGAAACGATGACTCCTGCACAGGGGGATTAGACAAGACCCGCTGAGAGCAGAAGGGACGAGGTGGATCTGAGTTCTCCCCGACTTTCATTACGTGCCGGCTTGATTTCAGGACCCGTGGCACTGTGTGAACCATAGCTAGCACCTCCAGAGTGTTTGTATCATTGATTTGGCACCATGACTGCACTGTTATGTAATTAGCACTGAGTAGAAAGCACACTGATCCATTCCATTAACTTTCCTCTTCTCTGCATCTGCATCATTACACATGCAATCAGGGATGGTAGAGTAGCCAGAAGTTGTACTCCAGAAAAAGATGTGTCATCTTCTGGTATGAATCACCTTTGCTAAGGAAATAATGTTTTGTTTTTTGTCTGGCTAGTTTATTAGCGAGGTATAAGGATTGCGCAAAAACAACTGGACAGATTTTGATGAACTTTTCTGGCCTTTGGTCCAAGGATGAACCCATTAGATTTTGGGCCAGATCCAGATCAGTATTCAGATCCTGGATCACTTTTTTTTAACAGCCTTGACAGAAGTATGCACTCTGTGAGTGTCCTCTAGTAGTTATTCAAGTAAAAGCAGTCACCAAAAAGTTAGTTAAGAGTGAGAAAGTGTCCACTGAACTAGTAACAACTTTATCCTCGCCAATTTGTGATGTCTTTCGTTTAAATCTGTGACTCTTTCCTCACAAACTTGTAACATTTTTTAGTAAATTAATTTTTTTCCAAGAAATCTGTGATATTTTCTCTTATAAAATTGAGCCTTTTGTTCCTGATAAACTGAGTACTTTTTTCCTAATATATTTGCAATATTTCTCAAAATAACATACTTGAGTAAATTACTACCCACCTCTTCAAACAGTAGTGCTGCAGTCGAGACCAGACCAAGACCAGAGTCTCCCAAGATCACTCTGAATGTAGGTCTTGATCTTGGGAGACTCTGGTCTTGACGAGGTCTCAACTACAACACTACCAGACAGTGCCCGCAATGCGGCAGACATAAGACTGATTGGGACACCAAGTCTAAAAAGAAGCTTTGAGATGTTCCTCATTCTTGCTCAGGTTGCATGTTGGAAAAAACAAACAAACCTCTTGACCCTGGAGCTGTGGTGGTGTGAAAATTAAAAGGTAGAGCCGTTAATGTTTTACCAGTGAAGGCTCCTCTGGCTCTGGGGTGCGTGGCGAGCCGTCGGGAGAGGAGGGACAGCTCTGGTCACTGGCATTGGTCACGTCCCCATCTGCCAGGGCCTCAAACGAAGGCAATCCGTCCTCATCCACCGGGATGCTGTCCAGGGTCTCTGTAAGCACTGCCAGCAAGTTGGCCTCATTTTCTTCATCTATCTTCTTAGTAGGGGAGGGGAAATGGGGAAGACACAGAGCAAAATAAACAGAGAGAAAAAATAGGACATTTTAGTCGGGAGAAGTTGCACCCCCCCCTTTTTTTTTTCCTTTGGAGAAGTTAAGGTGGTGGGCGGCTGCATGCAGGCTTTCATAGTTTATATCCTGGGATGATATTTTTTACAGCAGCACAGCTCACTCTTTTCTGGCAGCCAAAAAAAAAAAAAAAATTCTCCTCATGTGCATGTGAGTCAAGCCTGTCACTCATATTTTAAGCGTGCAGCTTACTGGACCAAAATAATATCTCCCCCAAGAAACCCATTACCAGCACTGACAAGTAGCAAGTATCTAGGGAAGACAGGAATGGGTTGGGGCGGGGTTGCGGAATGAGGGGTGTTTGCGGGGCTAAAGGAAACAATGTACACAAGTTGAATCTCCTCTCTCCTCGCCCGTAGGATCGAGAGGCGACTGCGAGATGTCTGCAAGCTGCCCTCAGATAAGGCGAATCACGACTCGCTAATGCGAAATAAAATGCAGTTTCTTTAAAATGTAAGCATGGCAGCTGATGCTCACAATGGGGAGGGGGAGTCGTCGTCAACATTTCACGATAAATAAGCTTGTTCTCGCCACTTGGCTTCTCTTTGATGTAGCTGAGAAGTTGCGAGCTCGCCGCAGCTGGCTGTTGAGTGGTTAGGACTGCAAATGTGGCTGTGAAATAAGTAGGCACAGACATAATAAATATTTAGCGATGGTTAGAGAGGGAGATGTGAGCTGCCAGCTACTGACACCAGGGATAATGACTACATGCATGTGGAAAATAAGACAAGAAGAGGACGAATGCATTCAGATCGATGTTAAGAGTGAGAGGAATGCAAGTCACTGATACCGGTGTGTGTGTGTGTGTGTGTGTGTGTGCGTGCGTGCAGCTGTACCTTCCTGCATTGACAAGTGGCAACAGGAACTGTAAGTTACAGGGCCACAAAAGCTCAGGGGACTCTAAGACAGCGGAAAGATAAACAGCATCATCACCCTGGGACGTTCTGTGGCCAGCCCAACAAGAACAAATCTCTTTATGCAAAAAGGCAGCGATGCTAAAACCTCAACAGACTCCCACGTGCACCTGCTTGGCTCTGCCTCGCTATTTCAAGAGCCTCGGATTTCCCAGTAAGATAGCAGCCATTTTAAATCTTTCTCCGCCACCGGTTTGCATTTACAGATGACACAGATATCTTCAACATTCACTTAGCTAGCTAACAGCGAGGAAAACGTTAATCTGATTCTCATTGAGTAGATTTTCTCCTTAACAACATGAACACTCAGTCATTATTAAAAAATGATAAAGGGGGACATATTTCACAGAGATAACGTGGTGCAGACCGGGGCTGTGCTGCATTGGCAAGCAAATGCCTTGCAGGAAATTGCTCTGTATGAGGTGGCGTGCTGTTTAATTACTTGCGCTGAGCTTCAGAATCCACTGTGCCGGAACCCTGTGCTATTGAAATGCTCACCATTTTCCAACATCCCAAGTTATTACCTGAGCACCAAGCGGGTAGGTATTAACGGCTGATAAAGATGGAGCCTTGGCTCAATCCAAACATACATCCTAGCATGAGAAAGCAAAATTTAAGATAATTCCAAATTAGTCTTGAATGACTGAAGTAACCATTCAGCCCCACACTCATTAACTATCCAATCAATGCTCGATTAAAGTGGAGCTTCCTTTGAGTACAAACCAACAAATCCATGCCTCTGTGTGATACCCGTTACATTAAGTGCTCAGAGCGCTGTGCATGATTTGTCACGTCGTGTTTTAGAAAGGACTGGGGAGTTTCTAGCTGCAGCCGGCTCAAATGTAGTGATTCCAGTCCTCTTTCAAAAGCCCCCACCAATTGGCAAGCTCCCACAGACACACTGTATTCCCCATAGATAACCCAGAGGGGACTCTCATATTCTGAAAGAGACACTTGTAAAACCCTGAGTCGTGACGATCATGCAGCAGCCACTACTGTGGCTCTAGTAGAGGCACTCGTGGGCCAAGTGGGGATTTGAGAAACTGGGGTAAAGAGCACACCTCTGTGATCGTCTCCCCTCTGGAGAGAAAGTGATCTAATACCCCTGTCCGGGAGGGCAAGCTTTTCCGTGCCAGCTTAAGGACCATACCGTACAGAGTTTCCGCACCAAAGTCAATCTGCTTCCATTAGCTCTCTTGCCATGTGTGTATTCATAAACAAAACATCTATGTGGGTGGACTTGAGGAGCGATGGCACCCAAAGGTGGGGTACCCAACAGAATAACCTAGCAACCCGCTGACGTCCATGTCCACTTATATTGATTACTACAGCAGCTGCCGAGAGCAAAAGAGGACAGAAAGAACAAAGAGAGGAGAGAAAAATCGTCTCTGCGGGAGCACTTTCTCGCCCATCCCGCTTAATGGACCTCACCGAATTAAAGAGATCTTAACAATCCTGGGCTAATTGTGGGATCACAATATATTAACCCCACTCCAATTCTAAAGGGTGCTATTTTGCGGCAGTTTTATTCCAAATGCTTCAATTAGCCATAAAACATGCTGGCAAGTGCTGGCAGAGCTTCTCTCCCCCCTCCTTCACCCCAGCTTCCCCCACACCTGAGAAAAGAAAGCCAACTTCAGTTGTTCATTATTAGGTGAGGCCCTTTTGTTATCAGGCAGGCTGTCTTTGAGATTGTCCTTGCCTTTAACTCTTTTATTGAGTTCTACAGGATGGCATTGTGTTCCAGGAGATACTATTCACACGGCTGATAACGGAAGGTGAAGGTGCTGCTTTAAACAAACACTCACTCCCGAACAATAGGGCAAATGGTGAAATTAAATCTGCTAATTGCTTTTTGAGGACTCTGGTTTTGAGAGAAAATTCAGCAGCGGTCAAATTTTAAAGAGCTTTTTGGGAGAAATTTGTCATTTACATGTATAATGGGAGCAATTTTGTTTTGAAGGTGCCAGAACATTAGACCTGATCACTGAATATCAACAGGGTGACAAACAGCCCGACTATAATCTTCAGCAGAGAGGCAGGACATGTAACTGACACTCTGAATGTGGGAAGATAAAACATCTCCCACTAAGTAGGTCATCCGGTATTTAAAGTACTGTTTATTCTCACTTTGTTTCTGCAAATACATTAGATGAATACCAACCACATGGTGACGACAGCCTAACAAACTGGCCCCAAAATTCTGTGGTGGGGTTAAATCAAAGCTCTGATAAATTAACTGCTCTGCTTCATCTCAGTCTTTGCTTTTCAAAACCATTCCCTTGGATGAAGTTAAGCCTAATCAAGGCTGGACCTTCTAATCGTGACACAATCAGAAATTTATGGTATGTACTTGTCTCTGTGCGTGTAGTCAGTGAGGTGGTGGTATCAAGTCATCACATCTTGATTCTGCCAAGAAAAGCAGCCTTGGATTTGATAAACAAATAATGTCATTCTGTGTTAATACCCCCAGCCCCCAGATTTCAGAGGAAATAAATCAAAGTCAGGCTTGCCGTTAAGGCGTTAGTCAGGCCTGACACGTCTGCTGGTCACACAGACACAACATATGGCAGCGGGGAAGGAGAGAGAAAGGAAAGGCAGGGAGGGTGAGGTACAACCCGGCGTACAGGGAGGAGACAAATCATGGCAGCCACCAGAGACGTCTGGTCATTTAGCATGAGCTTACTGAGATGGAGAGAGGGTGATTATGGCCTATACGGAGCGATGAAACCATACATAACGCTGTTAACTTCCTCTGTGTGTCTGTGTCTCTGAGGCAGCGGTGCCACAGTCTGATGGTGTTCCAAATCATAAAACTGAATGTTAAATCGCTGTTGTGGACAGGTCTGTGAATGTCTCACGACATGTAGCAGTGAACTGAAGACTCTTGTCATTTTCCATGTGGCTACAGAGTCAATAGAGCGTCTCGTTATTCTGAAACCATTTTAAAAGCAAATGTACCTATGGACTACTAGATAATGTGGATTTACAAGTTCTGGACACATAAACACATAAAAAACAGTTCTAGGCCCCACAGATGCATCTATAGTCTATTTTCTATTGTACTAATAAATGTGCATATTTAAAGGAAAATGGATTAATGGGTATTTGGGGTTATTATGGATTAATTTTTATTTTTCAGAAAATCACGACTTTACATTAAATTAGGGCTACATAGAATACCAGTTTTAGGGCCCCAAATATTTGAGAGTGATCTGAATATTCTGTACAGTCTTTCTTGTCCCTCAGTGGACTGTGTCAACATGAATGTTTTTTTTTTTTTCAGAAATTTGGCTTTTATAATGAATTTTGAGCTTTTTCATGTAAATATGCAACTTTTAGATATAAAGTAGCAGCTTCTCTAATTAATTTGAGAGGTTCGTCTTGTAAATTTACTTTTTTTTGTATAAATACACAATTGTAAATGTTATTGTATTCCTAAATTAGTAGGAGGGGGATCACCAGAGGCCCCAAGACACAATATTAACACGATACTTGCAATCATGATCTTGCGATACTGTGAGTATTGCCATATCATATATTGTGATTTCCCATCCCGATCTTTGCTTTGTTCAACTTCCGGATAGATCTCAACAGTCACTCTTTTGTTGTGCTGACCAAACCAGAGAGTGAACATTTAGCACCATCTAGTGGGCTGGAAAGCTGATTGGTTTTTATTACTTAGGCAGACTAAATAGGTAAGTGTGTATTTGCAACATTTATTAATAATTTTTAATAAAGTATCATGACACTTTATAAAGTATTGCCACCACAAGGCATCGCAATACTATGATGCATCACTTCCCCACCCCTATAAATTAGCAGCTTTTCTTGTAAAATTTGGCATTTTATTTTCATAAAATCGTAAATTCCTCAGCGAATCCATGCAAGTCCTTTTCATATACAGTATATGTATATAAAAACACACACGTTGCATTCTAAATTATTATGCAAATAGGATTTTAGGGTCATACACATTCAGTTTTTTGTTTTTCAATTAAACTTATGGATGGTATTGTGTCTCAGGGCTCTTTGGATCACTGACATCAATCTCAGATGCCTGTCATAATTAGTTTGCCAGGTGAGCCCAATTAAAAGAAAACTACTTACGAAGGATGTTCCATATTATTAAGCATGTCACAGGTTTCAAGAAATATGGGAAAGAAAATGGACCTCTCTGCTGCCGAAAAGCATCAAATAGTGCAATGCCTGCTTTGGACAAGGTATGAAAACATTAGATATTAAATATCTTCGGGAAATTTTCACGAAAACTTAAGCGTGATCATCATACTGTGAAGAAATTTGTGGCCGATTCAGAGCACAGATGGGCTCGTGCAGATAAAGGATTAATGAGGAAGCTTTCTGCCAGACAAATTCATTGGATTAAGAGAGCAGCTGCTAAAATGCCATTACAAAGCAGCAAACAGGTATTTGAAGCTGCTGGTGCCTCTGGAGACCCACAAACCTCAAGGTGTAGGATCCTCCAGAGGCTTGCAGTTGTGCATAAACCTACAATTCGGCCACCCCTAACCAATGCTCACAAGCAGAAACAGCTGCAGTGGGCCCAGAAATACATGAAGACTAATTTTCAAACAGTCTTGTTTACTGATGAGTGTCACGTAACCCTGGATGGTCCAGATGGATGAAGTAGTGGATGGTTGGTGGATGGCCACCATGTCCCAACAAGGTTACGACGTCAGCAAGGAGGTGACGGATTCATGTTTTGGGCCGGAATCATGGGGACAGCTGGTGGGCCCCTTTAGGGTCCCTGAAGGTGTGAAAATGACCTCGGCAAAGCATATAGAGTTTCCGACTGACTGCTTTCTTCCATGGTACAAAAAGAAGAACTGTACCTTCCACAGCAAAATTATCTTCATACATGACAATGCACCCTCTCATGCTGCAAAGAATACCTGTCATTGGCTGCTATAGGCATAAAAGGAGAGAAACTCATGGTGCGGCCCCCATCCTCCCCTGACCTCAACCCTACTGAGACCCTTTGAAGCATCCTCAAGCAAAAGATCTATGAGGGTGGGAGGCAGTTCGCATCAAAACAGCAGCTGTGGGAGGTTATTCTGACATCTTGCAAAGATATTCAAGCAGAAACTCTCCAAAAACTCACAAGTTCAATGGATGCAAGAATTGTGAATTCTATGTAACTTGGCCTGTAAAGATGGTTCCGATTGAAATAGCTTTTGATTTCAGTAAATATAACCTCCTAAAGATGCAAATTCAACAAATGACCATTTTCAGTTCTTTACAACCAATAAAATGCTGTGAAACTCTGCTGTGCATAATAATTTGCAACAGTACATTTTGATTTGTTTATTTTTGAAAAAAATGGTTATCATTGGGAGGTTTGTTCAATAAAATTTGAATTATGCTCTAACAATTGATAACTTGAAAATTATACTGACTGTCATTTGCATCAACTACGTATGTTTATGTGTGTTCTTTGTACAACAAGAACACACATAAAAACATAAAAGCAAGGAGCAGGACACTAACACAAAAACAATATAAAACCAACAAGACAATATAAAATTCAACACTAGTATAAACCACAGTCAATAGAATCAATAAAATAAAAAGTCAAATAAATAAATAAATAACTCCATTTCATTCAATAAAATCAGTGTATCACACTGGGTGGAAGGCCAGGGAGTAAAAGTGCGTTTTAAGACGGGTTTTAAAAACGGACAGTTAAGGTGCTTGTCTTTATATATACTATTATACAGTATATACTCACTATATATATGGTTCCGAGGTTGTCATAGCCAGGAGTGGCACTGGGGTTAAGCTCCCAGTGCTCATAAAATGCTCCTTACGGCGTGCGTCTCGAAAAGCCTCTGACAACTAAGTGTAACTCCTAGCCTGCCCGTGTGGTTTAGTCTCTAAGCCCGGCGGAACTGCTTTTACTAATAGGAGAAGGGGCGAGGGCGGATCTCTGGCGCCTTAAAACCAGATGCTTCAGGTAGATGGTGGCTCGTCAACCTGGGAAGGTAGCCCATCTAGGGGAAGGTAAACCCTGATTTCAAACCTCCGCTGCCTTGCGGCACACCCGGTCACGGGAAAGGCTTCGGGAGTCAACCCTGAGGAAAAATCTGGAGTTGGAGCCCCTAAGGCAGTTCTCTGTTGTGCTCAACATCGTTCTGGCAGCTCCTGTGACGGCGCTGGTGCCAAACTATAGCAGCCCTGCTGTTCCTTTGGATTCATCAGTGACGTGGAGAGGGGGGACATGCTGCATGGGTAACATCTTGTCTTCCATATCTTCCTGCCCAGGCTTGAATCCTACCAACGCCCAACGCTGGAAGGTAGAACACCGGTGCACATCGGCCTGTTCAGCCACAGGCGGTGCTGTTCCAGCAGAGTAGACGTTTAGGATTCTCTTCCATGGTCATCATAGACCGACGGAGGCTGACGACGACGACGACTCACTATACTAAATATATATTTATATATAGTCTACACACCCCTGTTCAAATGCCAGGTTTTTGTGATGTAAAAAAATGAGACCAAGATAAATCATTTCAAAATTTTTCCACCATTAATGTGACCTATAACCTGTACAACCCAGCTGAAAAACAAAGTGAAATCTTTTTAAGGGAAAAAAAAAACTTACAATAACCTGTTTGCATAAATATGAACATCCTCTTATAACTGGGGATGTGGCTGTGTTCAGAATTAACCAGTCACATTCAAACTCATGTTAAATGGGAGTCAGCACACACCTGCCACCATTTAAAGTGCCTCTGATTAACCCCAAATTAAGTTCAACTGTTCTAGTAGGCTTTTCCTGCCATTTTTGAAGTCACATCTTACAGCACAAACCATGGTCTGCAGAGAGCTTCCGAAGCATCAGTGGGATCTCACTGTTCAAAGGTATCAGTCAGGAGAAGGGTACAAAAGAATTCCCAAGACATTACATATACCATGGAACACAGTGAAAACAGTCATCATCAAGTGGAGAAAATATGGCACAACAGTAACATTACCAAGAACTGGTCGTCCCTCCAAAATTGATGAAAAGACTAGAAGAAAACTGGTCAGGGAGGCTCCCAAGAGGCCAACAGCAACATTGAAGGAGCTTCAAGAATTTCTGGCAAGTACTGGCTGTTTAGCACATGTGACAACAATCTCCTGTCTTCTTCATATGTCTGGGCTACGGGGAAGGGTGGCAAGATGGAAGCCTTAGCTTTCAAAGAAAAACATCCAAACCTGGCTACATTTTGCAAAAACGTGGGAAAATGTGTTATGGTTCAATGAAACCAAAGGTTAAACTTTTTGGCCATAATTCCAAAAGGTATATTTGGCGTAAACACAACACTGCTCATCACCTAAAAAACACCATACCTACAGTGAAGCATGGTGGTGGCAGCATCATGTTTTAGGGCTGTTTTTCTTCAGCTGGAGCCTTAATCAAAGTGGAGAGAATTATGAACAGTTCCAAATACCAGTCAGTGTTGGCACAAAACTTTCAGGCTTCTGCTAGAAAGCTGAAGATGAAGAGGAACTTCATCTTTCAGCACGATAATGACCCAAAGTACACACCCAAATCAACAAAAAATGGCTTCACCAGAAGAAAATTAAGGTTTTGGAATGCCCCAGCCAGAGTCCAGACCTGAATCCGATTGAACATCTGTGGAGTGATTTGAAGAAGGTTGTGCATAGGAGATGCCCTCACAATCTGACAGATTTGGAGCATTTTTGCAAAGAAGAGTGGGCAAATATTGCCACATCAAGATGTGCCATGCTGACAGACTCCTACCCAAAAAGAGTGAGTGCTATAATAAAAGCCAAAGGTGCTGCAACAAAATATTAGTTTAAAGGTGTGCATATTTATGCAAACAAGTTATTGTATGTTTTTTTTAATTTTTCCCCTTAAAAGATTTCAGTTTGTTTTTCAACTGGGTTGTACAGGTTATAGGTCACATTAATGGTGGAAAAAGTTTTGAAATGATTTATCTTGATCTCATTTTTTTTTTACATCACAAAAACCTGGCAATTGAACAGGGGTGTGTAGACTTGTTATATCCACTCTGTGTGTGTGTGTGTGTGTGTGTGTGTATATATATATACTGTATATACAGTATATATACTGTATATGTATACACACACTACTTACATAAAGTTAGTACCTCGCCATTGCGAGGCTTCAAACAATTCAATTCAATTTCAATTCAATTCAGCTTTATTTATATAGTGCCATATCACAACAACAGTCATTTCATAGCACTTTCAAATGTAGGGAAAACCCCACAATTGCAGAAAGACCCCAGCAATTAGACGATCCCCTGTGAGCAAGCACTTAGTGACGATGGAGAGGAAAAACTCCCATTTAACAGGAAGAAACCTCTAGCAGAACCAGGCTCAGGGAGGGGCAGTCATCTGCTGCGACTGGCTGGGGGGTGAGGGGATAGAGAAGATGAAAAGAACAGACATAAAGAGAACAAACATTAATGGAGAGAAGCCAAGTACATTATTGGAGGTCACCCGGCAGTCTAAATCTATTAACAGCAAAACAAAGGGGGAGGGGGGTTAAGAGACACAAGATCCCTCCCTAATCGTAGGCTATATTGAAGCAGAATGTTTTTACCGTATTCTTAAAAACAGAGATTGAGTCTGACTCCCGAACTCAGATTGGTAACTGGTTCCACAGGAAAGGAGCTTGATAGCAGAAGGCTCTGCCTCCCATTGTACTTTAGGAGATTCATTACAAGTAATCCAGCATTTTGGGAGCGTAGAGTTCTGTTAGGATGATAGGGTAATATCAGATCTTTTATATAATAGGGGGCCTGATTATTAAGAGCTTTGTAAGTGAGAAGAAGGATTTTAAACTTAATTCTAAACTCTATGGGAAGCCAATGAAGGGAGGCCAGAACCAGAGAGATACAATCTCTCTTTCTAGAACCAGTTAAAACTCTTGCAGCAGCATTTTGGATCAACTGAAGACTTCTTAAAGATATTTTAGGACAACCTGATAATAACGAGTTACAATAATCTAATCTAGAGCTAACAAAAGCGTGGATCAGTTTCTCAGCATCATTCAGAGACAAGATGCTCCTAATTTTGGCAATATTGTGCAGATGATAGAAGGCAGTCTTAGAAACAAATTTAATATGTGAATTAAAAAACAGATCTTGATCAAAAAATAACTCCAAGGTTCCTCACAGAACTATTCAGAGTAAGAGTAGCGGCATCCAAATTAAGAGTTTGATTTGGAAAGGTATTTCTATGGTTCTCAGGACCAAAAAGAATGACTTCAGTCTTATCTGGGTTTAATAGCAAAAAATTACAAGTCATCCAAGCTTTGATTTCCTTAAGACAGGCATCTAACTTGGCTAATTGATTACAATCATCGGGCTTCATTGACAGGTATAATTGTGTGTCATCTGCGTAACAATGAAAATGTATACAGTGCTTTCTAATGATGTTGCCTAATGGAAGCATATATAAACTAAAAAGAGTAGGGCCTAACACAGATCCCTGTGGAACTCCATGACTGAGCTTAGAGTTGGAAGAAAACTCATTATTGATATGAACAAATTGAAGTCTATTGGACAAATAAGATCTAAACCACTACAGCGAAGTTCCATTTAGTTCAACATAGTGTTCTAATCTATCAAGTAGAATATCATGATCGATAGTATCAAAGGCTGCACTAAGATCTAAAAGGACAAGTACAGAAACGAGTCCATTATCAGATCCGATAAGGAGGTCATTAGTGACCTTCACTAAGGCTGTTTCAGAGCTGTGATGAATTCTGAACCCAGACTGAAACTCTTCAAATAAACCATTTCCCTGCAAGTGGTCAAATAATTGTGTAGCAACAACTCTAAGATTTTTGAAATGAAAGGCAGATTAGAGATTGGTCGATAGTTAGCCAAAACTCCTGGATCGAGCATTGGCTTTTTGAGTAAGGGTTTAATTACAGCAATTTTAAAAGCCTGCGGTACATGACCTAAAGTTAAAGAAGAATTGATTATTTAAAGAATACGGCTACCAATAAATGGGAAGACTTTTTTAAATAACCTGGTAGGGATAGGGTCTAAAAGACAAGTAGAAGGCTTGGATGAGGAGATTATTTTATCTAACTCTAAAAGGTCAGTTGGAGTAAACTTATCTAAACAGTTATCAATTGAAGGAGTTGTAGTAGTTGCTGTACTTAAGTTTACGGTGGGAAGAATCTGACTGATATTATCTCTAATAGATAAAATTTTATGATTGAAAAAGTTCAAAAAGTCCTGACTAGAAAGCTCTAGGGGGATGCGAGGATTGACAGAGTCCTGACTCTTTGTCAGCCTGGCTATAGTGTTGAAAAGAAACCTGGGATTATTCTTATTCTCTTCTATTAATGCAGAGTAATAACTTGTTCTAGCTTTTCTAAGAGATTTTTTTAGAAATTAGGAGATGATTTCTCCACACTAAATAGAATGCATCTAAATTAGTGGAACGCCATTTTCTTTCTAATTGACGAGTCTTCTGTTTTAAGCTACGAGTTTCTGTGTTAAACCAAGGGGTTTGAAATCTCTGGTTAGACTTTTTCTTTTTTAAAGGGGCCAACAAGTCTAGAGTCTGATGCAGAGAGGCTGTAACACTATCTACCATGCTATCAATTACGGAAGGAGCAGGCTCTCCATCTTTTATTTCCATTGTGTTGACCCATGGTATAGAGGAGACAATCTGCAAAAATTTGGTAACAACGTCATCTGAAAGACATTTGCTGTAGTAAAATTTTTCTTTAGGAGTCAAATAATCAGAAATAGTGAAATCAAAGGTTAACAGACAATGGTCTGACAGTACGGGATTATGAGGAGGCACTACCAGATTTTCTATTTCTATACCATAAGTCAGAACAAGGTCCAGTGTGTGGTGGAGATAATGGGTAGAATTTTCTACTTTCTGGGAAAACCCCATTGAGTCTAATATTGAATTGAATGCCTTATTAAGACAGTCACTATCTACATCAAGCCTAAAGAAAGCTTGCTCCATTTTTGGCTTGCTCGCTAGCCGCGGCGGGCTGGTCATCCACGTCTGTGGTCAAAAAATGAAAGAAATGAAGAAAGTGAAAAACGCAATAAACATAGCCGCTTGGAATGTCTGTACCCTCCAAGACAGTGACAACAGCCTGCGACGTTGGACAACCATTGTTGCACAAGAATTACTCCACTACGACATCGCAATAGCTGCCCTTAGTGAGACTCGGCTGCCTGACTCGACAGAGATCACTGAGCATGGGTCTGGCTACACGTTCTATTGCAATAGGTGCCTGATTGATGAGGCACGACAGTCAGGAGTCAGCTTCACCATCAAGACATGTTACATCAACCTGCTCGACTCTCTACCGCATGGGGTCAGTGATCGACTTATGGTGCTCCACCTGAAGCTTGATACTGGGTACATAACACGCATTAGTGCATATGCACCAACTATGACACACACAGATGAGAGCAAGGAACGATATGAGGAACTAGACCGTGTTATTCAAGCCACTCCTCATACTGACAAGTTGGTGGTCCTAGGGGACTTCAACGCTCGCGTAGGAGCCTCATGGACCACCTGGGAGAATGTTATTGGCCACCATGGTGTTGGAAAGGAGAATTCCAACGGCACCTTGCTCCTCAACTTGTGTGCCCAGCATCAATTATCTATTACCAACACGTTCTTCCAACAGGCGAACAAACTGAAATCCACATGGATGCACCCGCATTCAGGCCATTGGCATCAGATTGACTTTGTCATTACACGACAGCGGGACATCAAGGATGTGCACCTTACCAGAGCAATGAGGGGAATGACATGTCTCTCAGACCACCGGCTGCTGCGGTCGAGAGTCGCGTTCTCCTTTAAGCCCCCACAGCGTAGGGTCCAGAAGACACCTGTGAAGAAGCTTAATGTGGCCAAGCTCGGCTCACTGGATTCCAGGACCCAACTGAAACAGCAACTTGTCACGAAACTTACTGACTTTGACAATGCCCTTTTTGAGACCGTTGACAGCCATTGGACGTTACTTCGTGATAATATCTATGAAGCGGCGGAGGAAGTGCTCGGCTTCATCAAACGCAAGCATCGGGATTGGTTCGATGAAAATGATGTAGCAACCATCCAATTGTTGGACCGTCTTCACCGTGCCCATTTTGAGTATGTGAATGATAAAAGCTCGATTGCAAAGAAGGACACCTACCACCATGTCCGGCAGACAGTGCAGGTTTTGCTGCGTAGTATGATGGACCAGTGGTGGATTGCTAGAGCTGAGGACCTTCAGGAAGCTGCTGACAAGAACGATGTGAAAGCGTTCTATGATGGCCTGAAGGCGGTCTACGGTCCGACATCACAGGGCAGTACGCCAGTGTACTCTTCGGACAGTCAGACGCTTATAAGGGAGCTGGCTCTCATCCTGGAGTGTTGGGAAGAACACTTTAATGGTGTCCTGAATTGCCAATCTGTGATCTCTGATGAAGCCATCGCACAGCTTCCTCAGAGACCTATCATGGAGGAGCTGAATGTCCCACCGACGGTTACTGAGATTAAAGATGCCATCAAACAGATGTCTAGTGGTAAGGCAGCTGGTGGAGATGGTATCCCGCCGGAGATCTATAAGTGTGGCGGTAACATCATCGTCACCCACCTTGCCCAGTTATTTGCCACCATATGGGAGCAGGAGGCGGTTCCACAAGACTTCAAGGATGCAATGATTGTTCACTTGTATAAGCATAAGGGAAACCGCCACTGCTGCGATAACCACAGATATCAATATCACTCCTTGCCATTGCTGGTAAGATTCTAGCACGTGTGATCATAAACCGCCTCAATCACTATGTTGCCGACAACATCATTCCCAAGAGTCAGTGCGGCTTTCAAGCAGGACGAGGCACCATTGACATGATGTTTGCAGCCAGGCAAATACAAGAGAAGTGCTGAGAACAAAATTGTGATTTGTTCATAGTGTTCGTAGACCTGACAAAGGCCTTCGATTCTGTTGAGAGAGAGGGCCTGTGGAAGCTGCTTGCCAGGGTCAGGTGCCCTCCTAAGATCGTCAATGTCATCCGCTCATTCCACGATGGCATGGTCGGGTGGGTGGTTGAGAGTGGTTTAATCTCCGATCCATTCCCTATCATCAATGGCACTAAGCAGGGGTGTGTTATGGCCCCGCTGCTCTTTAGTATCATCTTCGCTGCAATGCTCCTTGATGCCTTCAAGGATTGCGACAGGGGTGTAAGGATCCGGTTTCGCACTGACGGCAATGTATTCAACTTGCAACGTTTAAAGGCTAAAACAAAGACGTCATGCATGATGCTGCAAGAGCTGAAGACGCACAGTTCATCATTGACCATTTTGCTAGAACAGCGAATCGGGCTTCAGGTGTGCTGGCAATGGAGTAGGTGTGTGCGTTGCTGGCTCCTGCTATATTTTTTTCTTTACTTTTTAAACCCTATTTTGCTGTAAGCTGTTAATGTTTTGGACATTTAATACGTGCAGAATCTGTTTTGAAATATGTCCAAAACAAGAAAGCAGACTGAAAAGGAGGCAGCAGGGAACAATATTAACACCAGCTTAGCTGAGGATGCTAGTATCAGCCTTAACCCTGCACTTGTTGCCTTGCTTGAGCAACACAGAATGTCCATAGCTGCTGATTTCAAAGCTTCATTTGAACTTATTAATGGTAAGCTGGACAAAATTCAAGCAGATGTGGCGAACCAGGAGCAACGCATTGGCGACCTTGAAAACAACGCGGAGGACGTCAGCCAGCGCCTAGCGGCGCTTGAAGTTACATGCGAGTCAATACAGGAGGAGAACAAACTTTTGAAAAACAAACTTTCTGACCTGGAGGGAAGAAGCAGGAGGCTGAATATTCGTCTGGTGGGTCTGCCGGAGTCCTTTGATGTGGGTCCACGGCCATCTGAATTTTTTTCTCGGCTGTTGGTGGATGTCTTTGGCACACAAACTTTGCCATCTCCCCCAGAGCTGGATAGAGCCCACCGCAGCCTCATGTCCAAGCCGAGTCCGAATGGGAAGCCGCGCGCTGTCATTATTTGTTTCCACCGGTTTCGGACCAAAGACTTGGTGATGAGAGAAGCGCGGAGACGCCGTGGGACTTTGGAATATCGTGGGCATAAACTTCAGTTCTACGAGGATTATAACGCCGACGTTCAGAAGCAACGAGCCGAATATAAGGAGGTTATGTCCGAGTTGTACAAGAGAGGTTTTCGTCCTTCTCTTCTTTTCCCCGCCAGGCTCCGGATAACTCTTCCAGACGGCAAAAACCAGTGGCTGGCGTCCATCTCGGAGGCCACCTGCTTCATGCAAACTATGGAGAGAAACCAGCAATTTTCGCCTTGAACTGGACATTTCTGGGTTGACCAGCTGCCGCGCTGGGCTGCTTGTTACTTCATTGAAGCTGCACTGACTGGACATTGATGCATTTTCAGATGTTTAAAAACAAGGTAAAATTGGCTCCCTATACGTTGTTGTTTACTTAATTCTTTTTTTTAATTTTATCTTATTTATTTATTTATTTTTTTTAGGGTAAAACGTTCATATTATGCAGGATTGAAGCCAGTTGTATGGGAGCATTCTGTTAGGATGAAAATAGAGCTGGAGATGGAGCGGTTGCTGTTTTTTTGCAACCGGCTGGAGTGTTGTTATAGGTTTGGTTGTTGGATTTTTTTATTTTTTATTTTTTATTTTTTTTGTTTTGTTTTGTTTTTTTGTTATGGTTTTATTTACACCCCCCTTACCCCTTCCTTTTTTTCTTTTTTTTTTTACCCGTACCTCACTTTATTCTTCTTTGGGCTACACAACATAATATATAAATTTTACTCTTTGAATGAATAGTAATCTTACTTTGGTAAGCTGGAATGTGAAGGGGTTGAACCATCCAATTAAACGAAAGAGAGTCATGTCACGTCTAAAGCAATTTAAGCCTGGGGTACTGTTTTTGCAGGAAACCCATTTGCAGGATTCCGACCACTTGCGTTTGTCAAAATGTTGGTCAGGACAATTTTTTCATTCAAATTTTAAAGCTAAGGCCAGGGGCGCTGCTATTCTTATTGATCGAAATATCCCATTTATTCCCTCTAATGTTGTATCAGATAAAAATGGACGATTTGTAATAGTATCAGGTAAACTTGGCGATAAACATGTCACTTTGGCTAATCTGTATGCACCGAATTTTGATGATGTGCACTTTTTTCGCAACCTTTTTTCGCAACTTCTAGATTTAAATACTCACTCTCTAATTCTTGGGGGTGACTTTAATTTGTATATGGATCCGATCTTAGATCGCTCATCTTCAAAACCTGCTAGTCTTAATAAATCTGCAACTTATGTTAAGTCTTTTCTTGAGGAATATAGCCTTACAGATCCTTGGCGTTTTTTACATCCTAACGGCAGGGACTATTCTTTTTTCTCTCACGTACACCATACTTATACCAGAATAGATTATTTTTTTGTTGACAATTTATTAATTAATAACCTTTGCTCTTGCAGTTATGATAGCATCTCGGTTTCTGATCATGCCCCTCTTGTACTTAAAATGATCCTCCATGGATGTGACTCCATGAGAAAGCATTGGAGATTGGATCCATTATTACTTACAGATGAAAAATTGGTTACGAATATTTCTTCTAAAATTAATTTTTTTTTGAAAGAAAATAAAACTCCTGGTATGTCAAATAAAACGATATGGGAGGCCATGAAGGCATTTCTTAGGGGGGAATTTATTTCATTGGCAGCATTTAAAAGACGATCCTTAATACAGGAACAGAAGGCTATTTTAGATCAAATCCTGGACATTGACAGACAATATGCTCAATCTCCATCACCCGCTCTGTACAAGGAACGTATGACATTACAAACTAAACTTAATTTACTTTCTACTCGACAAATTGAAGGTTGTTTAATAAGGAACAAGAGTGAATTTTATGAACATGGCGAAAAAACCAGTAAACTTCTAGCTAATCAACTACGTGGTATTAGAGCTAAGCAATTTATTACTGGAGTTAGGACAGATAAAGGAGAGGTGACATCTGACCAACAAGCGATTAATGATATTTTCAGGTCATTTTATTCCAAATTATATACCTCAGAATATACAACAAACTTAAAGGATTTGGAAATTTTTTTTGATTCTATTGATATTCCTTCGATTTCTTCAGAATCTCGGCAAATTTTAGAAGCTCCCATCACAAAAGAAGAAATTCAGCTGGCAATATCATCCATGCAATCAGGAAAATCTCCAGGACCTGATGGGTTTTCCGCTGATTTTTTCAAAAAATTCTCTGATGACCTCGCCCCTTTCCTTTGTCAAGTTTTTACAGAGTCGCTTGACTCTGGTACACTTCCTCCTTCATGCTATCAGGCCTGTATCACTGTGTTGCTTAAAAAGGATAAGGATCCTGTTGATTGTGCTTCTTACAGGCCTATTTCCTTGTTAAATACCGATGTTAAAATTTTGTCAAAGTTGTTAGCTTCAAGGTTGGAAAAGATTCTTCCTTTTATAATTTCACAGGACCAAACCGGTTTCATTAAAAATCGCCATTCTTTTTTTAACTTGCGGCGGTTGTTTAATATTATTTATACTCCTCACCACAACATACCTGAATGTCTTATTAGTTTGGACGCTGAAAAGGCATTCGATAGGGTTGAGTGGGAGTATTTGTTTTTTACTTTGGAGAGGTTCGGTTTTGGTCCTTCCTTCTGTTCCTGGATTAAACTTCTCTATGCTAGTCCTTTAGCTTCAGTGTTAACTAATTGTCGCTATTCTGACTATTTTAGACTTTACCGTGGTACGAGGCAAGGCTGTCCTTTGAGCCCGTTGCTCTTTGCCTTGGCAGTTGAGCCGTTAGCTATTGCAATCCGTGGGAGCCGGGACTTTCTAGGCATTCGTAGGGGTGGCATTGAGCATAGGGTTTCACTCTATGCTGATGATCTTTTATTATTTCTCTCCAACCCACTTACTTCATTACCCGCTATACTTAATATTTTGGATAGTTTTAGTAGGTTTTCTGGTTATAAAATTAATCTTAATAAGAGTGAACTGTTTCTGATTAATGAAAAGATTCAAGTTCAGGATTTTGAAAATTTTCCTTTCAAGGTTGTTATTGATCATTTTAATTATCTTGGGATATGTGTCACTAAACAATTTAATTACTTGTTTAAAAATAATTTTCTCCCCTTACTTGACCAGTGCAAGTTAATACTTTCCAAATGGTCCCCATTATCCTTGTCTTTAATTGGCAGAATCAATTCTGTAAAAATGATGTTACTTCCAAAGTTTTTATATTTGTTTCAATGTCTCCCCATTTTTATTCCTAAATCCTTTTTTAAGTCTTTGGACTCTCTGATTACCTCATTTATTTGGAATGGTAAACATCCGAGATTGAGGAAAGTTTTTCTTCAAAGACCCAAATCAGTAGGTGGCATGGCTCTGCCTAACTTTCAATATTACTACTGGGCAGCAAATATCAGGTGCATGTTATATTGGAAACATTTTTATCTGGAACCCAAATCACCTATTTGGATCCTTATGGAGTCACATGTGGACAATCAAACTTCCCTACCGGCAATTTTAGGTTCACCACTTCCCCTTGCTTTGTCTACACTGGGTAATAATAAAGTAGTTCGTCAGTCTCTTAGAATTTGGTCTCAATTCAGGAAAAATTTCGGTCTTCAGTTTTTTTCCATTAGAAGTCCAATTGCCGCAAATCATTTATTTACCCCATCAACTATTGATAGTGCATTTCATATATGGCACAGAAAAGGTTTAAAATCTTTTGCGGATTTATATTTTGATGGTCAATTTGCAAGTTTTTCTCAACTTTCCACCAAATTCGACATCACTTCTACACATTTTTTCCGCTTCCTCCAGGTCAGACATTATGTGCAAACCATGACAAAACAATTCCCTCAAAAACCTTCTGATAATCCTCTAGATGATTTTTTATTAGTTAAACCAACTTCTAAGGGGGTAATGTCAGTTTTATATAATTTAATTTCAAATTTACAATCTTCTTCTCTGGCCGCTATCAAATTGAACTGGGAACAAGATCTTAATTTTACTTTTACTGATGAACTGTGGGACTCTATTCTTGGCCAGGTTCACACTGTATCAATGTGTGCTCGTCACGCTCTTATTCAATTTAAGATTGTACACCGGATGCACCTGTCCAAGGTTAAGTTAGCACGTATTTACTCGGATATAGACCCAACTTGTGAAAAGTGTGGTAGCGCTCCTGGCACTTTGCTTCACATGTATTGGTCCTGCCCTGCATTGATGAATTTTTGGCATTCTGTTTTTATCACTATGTCTGAAGTCCTGCAATATCAAATTAAACCTGATCCATTATGCGCCATTTTTGGTGTGGCTCCAGAACTTGTCTTGCCAAGTTCCAAATTAAAAGTATTCAAATTTTCATTATTATTGGCCAGACGTGCTGTATTACTGAAGTGGAAAGACTCTTCGCCCCCTTCACATTTACAGTGGATAAAAGATATAATGTCCTGTTTGGATTTAGAAAAAATCAGATATACAGTCTGTGGCTCTGAAAACAAATTCTATAAATTATGGCGCCCGTTTCTTGATTTCTTTGAAAGACCCACGATTATAGTTTCTGAGTAGCTCATATCCCCTTTACCCCACCCCCACTTCACACACACAATTTTTCTTTGTATTTTTTTTTTTTTTTTATTGTTTATTTAAAGGTTTTTGTGCTTTGAAGCATTTACATTTGTTGGCTTTAAGTTCTAGTTTTTTACTGTTTGGTTGAAACAAAAATGAAAATTTCTAATACTTTGTATTGTATTGATACTTCAATTAATAATAATAAAAAGACCTTTGAAAGAAAGAAAGAACAGCGAATCGTTATGGACTCACTATAAGTATCAAGAAGACAGAGGTTTTACATCAACCTCGTCCTGGTACGCTCCCAATAAATCCTGTTATCACCATCGGTGACGAACCCCTCAAGGCAGTTGACAAGTTCTGCTACCTGGGGGGCACCATCTCGCAGAACGCTAAGTTTGATGATAAAGTTACCCACTGCATCAGCAAGGCTAGTGCATCCTATGGACGCCTACAGCATCATCTATGGTCGAAGCGTGGCATTCGTCTAAGCACCAACATCAAGGTCTATCGCACCGTTGTTCTATCTACACTTCTGTATGGGTGCGAGTTGTGGACAACCTACCGCCCCCATGTGAAGGAACTTGAACAGTTTCACATGCGGTGTTTAAGGAAGCTCTGTGGAATCACGTGGCGAGACAAAGTTGCCAATACAGAAGTCCTCCGCCGGTGCAATATCACCAGCATCAAGTCATTCATCATACGTTCCCAGTTGCGCTGGACCGGCCACGTTGTTCGGATGACAGATCAGCGCATTCCTAAAATCCTATTATTTGGCCAGTTGGACGAAGGGCGGAGGTCGCGGGGTGGTCAGTGGAAGCGGTATAAAGACGTGCTCAAAGCCTCACTCAAGCCATGTGGGATTGATCCTATGTCATGAGAAATTCAGGCCAAGAACCATCCCCTTTGGCGAAAGATCTGCCATGAAGGCGTTGACCTCTTCGAGAGAGAGAGAACTGCCCTTTTGGATGCCCGCCATAAAGCACGTCACGGTGCCGCCCAGCAACAGAGACATCTACAGCAGTCGGTGTCATCCACTCAGCCAATTATGTGCATCTGTCCCGATTGCGATATGCCATGTGCTTCACGCATCCGCCTCATCAGTCTTCGCCGTCACAAGCACCCCCTTACAATTTAATGCAGCCAGAAGGTGGGAGATCCGTCGTTGGTGACGGCTCAATCCATCATCACTTCATGAGGAGACACTACCAGATTTTCTATTTCTATACCATAAGTCAGAACAAGGTCCAATGTGTGGTGGCGATAATGGGTAGAATTTTCTACTTTCTGGGAAAACCCCATTGAGTCTAATATTGAATTGAATGCCTTATTAAGACAGTCACTATCTACATCAACATGTATATTAAAGTTCCCTACTACAATTATTCTATCTGATTTCAGCACTAAATCAGCTAAAAATTTGGCAAATTCGGATAAAAACTCTTGAGTAGGCTGAGGGAGGACGGTAAACTATGGCAAAGAAAATTGGGTTTAAGCTAAGATTGCTAACATGCCCCATACTGAGGGCCAGGCCCTCAGAGGAATTAAAACATGATTTTTGCTTTACATTAACTAGTAATTTTGAATGGAAAATTGCCGCTACTCCACCTCCACGACCAGAACTTCTGGGATTATGATAGTTTAGATAACCAGAAGGAGTTGATTCATTTAAACCAACATAATCCTCTTGCCCTAGCCAAGTCTCTGTAAGGAATATTAAATCAATCTGATTATCAATTAATACATCATGAACTAGTAGAGACTTGGGAGTTAGAGACCTAATATTTAACAAACCACATGTAATTTTTAAATTATGAGGAGGAACAGAGGCCAAATTATTACATTTAGAGACTTGATGTTTAATTTGAGTTTTACCAACATTTTGTTTAATCACTTTGGGATGTTTATACATTATATTTTTATTAATTTTGGGGGGAGTAGACAAAGGTTCTCTAAGGGGGAAGACAGGGGCAAAGTTGAGGGGTGGCAGATGAGGAGGAGCTGCAGAAAGGCGTGTATTTATCAGGTTACGTTGTATTTGTCTTGGGTTATAATATTTTGGGTAACGGGAGGCAGACACAATCTCTATGGGGTTATAAATTGAAGACTGATCTAAACAGTGAGGATTATTTGGATTAATATGATTAATATGAGAAGTGGAAACAAAGAAGGGCTGGTTGGCAGACCCAGGAACTTCGGAGTGAATTAACGCACCAAATTTCAGTCACTGTACTAAAAAACGCTGAATGGAATAGAACAGATTGTCCCTTAAAACATGTGCACCAAGTCTATTTGGATGGATGCCATCTAGCCTCATAAGTGATAGGCGGTCACAAAACAGGTTGAAATTGTCTACAAAACCAATGTTAAAAGTAGGACATGTAGAACACAACCAGGTATTAAGGCTGATAGTTCTACTAAAATAATTGCAACCTCGTCTGAAAGGTGCCAAAGGCCCAGAGATAAAAACACGTCTGCCACAGTTCAAAAGAGTGGACAGAAGGCTCCTGAAGTCACTCTTTAAGATCTCCGATGCTTCATCTGTGATGTTGTTGCATCCAACATGTACAATGACAGTTTTAGCGTGGGGGAATTCATTTAATGGGTCAGGGATAAGAGCCTCAATGTCAGACACTTTAGTCCCAGGAAAAAATTTAGTGACAGTAACTGCTTCTGACGTTCCTCATAATCGAGTCATCAATTACCAACGTCGTCTGAGGGGGCTTTGTCGGTGGTTTCTGAAGTGGAGGATAATTTTGTCGACGTTGTTGTGATGGTGGGGTGAGATGCGCTCTCTTCTTTTAGGAGCTGGTGTATAATTTGGCACACCTAAAGTAGTTTTATTCCGGGGCTTGCGGGTTTGGGCCGCCGCTGAAGGAGGAGGAGGAGGGGCAGCCATGGGCAGATGATCGACGTCCAGGTGGGGAAAATCTTCCAGAGAAAGGATGTCAAATCTGTTTTCCATTAGCAGGGGAAGAGAAGAGGCGCGGCCCTGTCTGGTCAATCGCCGATGTTTGCTAGTTGGCCCAACCAAGGTCCAGGGCGCGCATTGAGGATGAGAAAAACCAGCCGGGGCTTTGGGTTTAGCTCCGAGCTGAAGCCAGTGTTTATTGCTGGGGTCTTGGACATCTGCAGAGACCAGAGCAGCACTTCCCTCTGTTCTCAGAGGGAAGTGGCCACTGAGCTTAGAGTGCCACAGAGTGTCATCAGTAGATTGCAACAGAGATACAGAGAGACTGGAAGAATCACAGAAAGGCATAGAAGTGGACGTCCTTTGGCCACATCCCACGCTGATGACCACTTCAATGTGAATAGTGCCCTGCTGAACCAGATAATGAATGCCACTCAACTCCAGGCACATTTAAGGGAGATGAGAGACACCCAAGTATCATGTCAGACCATTCGAAACCATTTACATCAGCATGGTCTGTGTGCTAGACGACCTGCAAGTGTACCTGACCACACCACCAGGCACAGGTATCATCATCTTGCATGAGCCAGGGAGCATTTATGCTGGACAAGGGACCAGTGAGCCTCAGTGCTGTTCTCTGATGAAAGTCGATTCATGTTGAGCAGAAAATGATGGCCACCAGCGATGTTGGAGATGTCAAGGAGAGAGCTACGCATCAGCCACTCTTGTCACCAGATGAGCCTTTGGTGGTGGTGGCGCTACAGTCTGGGCAGTTGTGTCTAGTCAATACAGAACTACCCTACACCTTGTGAATGGTACAGTGACAAGCCGATACTACCTGAATAATAATCCAGTCATTGTGTCCCTGCATGAACAACACAGGTCTAACTTCATTTTCATGGACGACAATGCTCCAGTTCATCGAGGTCACATCATTAGGGAACGGCTGCTGGAGGCTGGGGTACCTCAAATGGAGTGGCCTGCACTTTCTCCAGGCCTGAATCCCATAGAAATCCCATGGGATCAGCTCAGTCACCATGTAGAGAGAGGCTCGTAACCCTGCACCCCACAACCTCAATGACCTGAGGGCCGCCCTTCAACAAAAGTGGAATGCCATGCCTCAGCAAACAATAAGTTGACTTGTGAACAGCATGAGATGTCATTGTCAAGCTGTAATTGATGCTCAAGGGCACATGACAAGTTATTGAGACACTGACATTTTTTGTTGTGGTATCTCCACCACTGTTGTTGGCTTTTGTTTCAATAAATTGTTTGAAATGAAGAAATCACCATTGTATGTTTCTACTTAGATGCCATACTTTCATGATATAATATTACTGTAGCGTGAACTTTTTACTTTTTCCATAAATTTCACCCGAACGCCAAATATCCCTAACTTTTTGTGAGTCGTGTTTATATATATATATGTATAACTGCAAATGTATTCAATTAAATTTGTCAATTTTGGGGTAAATTTTGCGACTTTATCATCAATCATATACTTTTTTCTTGTGCATTTGTGAGATTTTTCTCCCAGTTTTTTTATTCTGTTTTATTTATTTATTTGACACTATTACTTTAAAATCAAGCAGTGAGTAGAAACAATGGATACCCAAATACCAAAAGGGAAAGGAAAGCCAGTGTAATGAACAATTATCCAGATCAGGGATGGGCAACTTTGGTGGTAGTGATGGCTACAAAAATTTTTCCTCACGTCCCGAGGGACAGATTTTCATGTAAACCTTCGGGGGGGGGGGGGGGGGGGGGTATTTCCTGCAAAGTTAAAAGTTTCACAATTAAAACTGAAAATAAAAATGAAAATAAAAGCTACTCAGTGCTTTGTCATATTACAATTAAAATTACTACTAAAAATATATATGTCCTGCAATGGACTGGCAATCTGTCAAGCATGTACCCTGCCTCTCGCCCAAAGATGCTGGGATAGGCTCCAGTCCCCCCGCTTCCCCAGGACCCCACCACCACGCAACCCAAAAAGGACTGAGCAGTAGAAGATGGATGGACAGATAAAATTATATCATAACCATCCATCCATCTTCTACCGCTTTTCCGGAGGTCCGGGTCGCGGAGGCAGCAGTTCAAGCAGAGAAGCCCAGACTTCCCTCTCCCCAGCCACCTGCTCCAGCTCTTCAGAGAGGATACCAAGGCATTCCCAGACCAGCTGGGAGACATAGTCTCTCCACCGAGTCCTGGGTCTGCCCCCCCCACTCATGGATCGTCACCTTATCATGGTGGGGGAGGTTTGCGTGCCCCAGTGATCCCAGGAGCTATGTTGTTCGGGGCAATTTGCCTCTGATAGAGTCACCCAAGACAAACTGGTCCTGGGTGAAGGGCCAGACTAAGAACGATCCAACAGACTCTCATGATAAATTCTATATCAAGGATTCAGTGTACCCCGCCCGGTATGGGGTTACCGGGGCCCCACCCTGGAGCCAGGCCTGGGGGAGGGGCTCGAAGGCTAGCGTCTGGTGGCCGGGTTTCCACCCATGGGACCCGGCCGGGCTCAGCCCGAAGGAGTTATATGGGTCTGCCCTCCAGTGGGCTCACCACCTGCAGGAGGGATCATGGGGGTCCGGTGTTATGTGGATTAGGTGGCGGTCAAAGGCGGAGACCTTGGCGGACTGATCCCAAGCTTTCTTTCTATATCATAACCTAATTTTTAAAATTATTTCCATCAAAATGATGAGCAAAGAGAAAGTCCGGATGATAATTAACAAATAAAGCCAAGAAGAATAGGAAATATGACCAGGCTTAGCTTGTTCTTGGATTTATTGTGGGTGTAGAGGGGCAGGTGGGCTTTGTAATTGTTTGGCTCCCCAAAATGGGGAATAAAAAAAAGTTTAAGAGCCACTGGTATAAATGAACAAAAAAAAAAACAATCAGCAGATTACAATGACCACAGTCTCTGAACTTTTTTTGCTGACATGGGATTGAAACTATCAGTGCTTCAGTCGCGCTCATTAGAAAGAAACGTCAGAGCTTTGAATCTTTTTCTGCACAAGGAAAGAAAGCCTCCGAGTTCCATGAGGCTTCACCTGCCAAACAAGAATAAATGCTAGCTCCTCAGCTGTAGCATTTATTCTTGTTTAAAAGCAGCCTACATTTTTTGTATTTTGCATACTTTATTAATCCCAGGGGGAAATTCAGGGCATCCACCTGGATGAGGCAGCCACGGTGTGGCGCCAATCCCTTCGCCATTCACACACACATTCATACCTAGGGCCACTTTGGAGTCTCCAATTAACCAAACATGCATGTTTTTGGCCTGTGGGAGGAAACCGGAGTGTCCAGGGTAAACCCACGCAGACACAGGGAGAACATGCAAACTCCACACAGAAGGGTCACGATGGTCAGGGGTGCAATCGATCCCGTGACCTTCTTGCTGTGCTGCCACAGTGCTAACCACTGTTCCACCGAGCTGCCTCACATTAATAGACTGCTGTTTACAGCCTATTAATGTGGTGTTAGCATCCAATACATACCTGACAAACACGTTCTCCGGCACATTGCTTCCTCTTATATCTCTGTGACTCCCTCGCTCTTGCTCTCTCGCTCAAATACTGGCACAGAGCAGCACCTAGGTTTTGATTAGAGCTTCCTCTGCTGGCAGACTCTATAATTGTATTTAAGAATGTGGTTCCAAATGTGATATAAATAAATAATTGATTTTTGGAAATAGACTGGCAGGCTGCAGTGGATGAGGGAGCGGGCCGCCAGTTGCCCATCCCTGATCCAGACAAATACAAATTTGTAGGGTACAGCCCTACATTAAACAAAAACTGAGATAATGTACAGAAAGACATCTACACAACCAGGGACACAGAGGGCCCTATTACGAGGATCTAAAGCATGCCTTTCCACCAGGTTTCCTGTACTCTGCCTTTGGATTGGATAGTTTATGTCAGCACATATTCTGCTTCAAACCCATTTGTCTGTGTGCTGCACAATGGAGCTGAATGAGTCAGGCATGTATCCATGCATGCTACGTTAAACTTAAATTAATTTAACCTCTTGCACTCCGGTGTACCGAGGATGGGCACGTCTCTGCGTCCCAGAGTGCACGAGGGCGCACGAGAGCGCCCTCATGCGCTCTAGGACGCACGAGGGCGCTGCGTCCAAGCGCGCACTGAAAATAAAAGCTGCATTTCCGTTCTTCCACTGCAGACACAGCCGCGAACAGATTAGTTCATCTGATTGACCTCTCATTCGACTAATAAGAGCCTTGAATTGGGTTTCTGAAACCTTGAAGAACCAATGACTGAAAACCTAGCAAGAAGGACCCGCCTACCAACGCTGTGAATGCAGACAGCCAACTGAAGCACAGAAGTTCGCGAGCTGTTTTGTGTAAGGCTGGGTGAAGAGAGACTGACTGCTGCAGCAGATGAAAAAAAGGACCCGCAGGAAGAACCTGCTACAGACCCAGCAGCACGGAGACCACCCACAAGTGCGACCTGCACTTATTCCAGCAGAATAGACGTTTAGGATTCTCTTCCATGGTCATCATAGACCGACAAAGGTCGTAAATCATTTGCCAAAACCGCAATCACGGAAGCGCAAAGCTGCAATAATGGAATTATGTTTTGACTGGGTCGCTGAGACCAGAACCACGAGTCCGTAACAAGGGACCAGCGTCGTGTTCGTCTGACAATGAGGAAGAGAAGTTTGCCAGGACACTGCTGCTGTGAAGAGGTAAGGTGTTATAAGCTAAATTATTCTTTATCCCTGAAAATTGTAATCAAAAATTACTTTTGACCGATCGGTAAATTACAACTGTGCGACGCACGAAGTCCGAAGTTCATGCAGCGTGGTGCACGGGTCGTGCGCTGCGTCCGGACCGTGAACGCCCACCCCCCCCCCGCTACTCTTCTGTAGCGAGGGGGGGGGGGGCCGTGGTGACTGCGCCGCGGTCGCCACATGACTATTCCGTCATGTAGCGATGGCCGATGTCCGTCCTCTGTAGCGACACACACACAGCCCTGAGTGTCACCTTTCATTAGAGCCCAAGATCAAGCTTCTATATTGAATCATTCAAAAGTTACAGACGTTTTTCCAAACTGTGCCATTTGGCACAGTTCAAAAACGCCTGGGAACTACCTGAGGAAAAAGAGGTGTAATATATTCATTTTTTGTGGTATTGTTACAAAATTTTGACCTCAGCTGGATAACACTTGGTTCTACATTTCTGTTGCATTTTCCAGCCCGGATCTGAAGCTGTGTGTTATTTGCAAGCATTTGTATCCGAAAAAACACCCAGGCCAAATTTATTTTCTTCAAGTTCACTATGTGTAGATGACTGTAACTCAGTGGCCGGAGCACTTGGAGAGATTATGTTTTATTTGCCCAAAAATTCAAAGTGTTTTCTTTTAAATGAGACCAACCCCATGAAAATGCTGCAAAGGGTTGAAGAACAGCTTTCGATTTACTTTGAGCACGTTATTTTTTGGCATTTTTAGGGAAATTGACCGGAGTGCAAGGGGTTAAATTAAATTCAGGTTAATTGTTCAATCATATCCTCCTCATCCTTCTCCATAAAATAACTGGATGGGCATGACTAGACATGACTGTAATTAATGTCTGCCTTAATGCCAAGTGCATTTTCTCTTCGCTCACATGCACGCCCTTTGGCCAGCAAAAGACCCATCTTCTCTCTGAGGTAAACACAGCATCATAATCACAGTTTGCCTTAGATCATGTACCCCCATGTATTAAAGGGAAGGCCCTGAGAGTGTCTGATTGGATTATTGCATGTTACACCCCAAACACACCTCTGAAAAATTAAACCAACCCTTTTGCACTTTTTGCACAGCGCAGAAACTATTTTCCTGCTGCTATGCTAACAAAATGGACTTGAATACGCCCATAAATGCTCTCTGCACCTTAAACAATAGACTGATCATTGTAATATCAGCCCAAAGGGTTTTGGAGAAACAAGAAGGGTATAATCTGAGTTGTATCTAGTTAACTATCTAGGGAGGATTTGGGGTTTTGTCAGGGGGCTGCCCAGCATCATTATGTGCAAGGAATATATTGTGCAATGATGATAATCCCAGTGGCTTGAACCAAAAT
Source organism: Pholidichthys leucotaenia (assembly GCA_020510985.1). Taxonomy (NCBI): domain Eukaryota; kingdom Metazoa; phylum Chordata; class Actinopteri; order Cichliformes; family Pholidichthyidae; genus Pholidichthys; species Pholidichthys leucotaenia. The sequence goes on from CM035836.1 coordinate 190,387,415, forward strand.
CAGTTTTAATAAAAGCACTAGGGGGTGCTATGCCTCAGTGATTGTCTGCAGACAAACACACACTAATACACCCACACATTCACACACTAACACACAGGTGCATTGACAGACTACCGTATGCCTCATTTCACCAAGGCATAACTAGTCTAAACTAGGCATGTGCTTATGCAGTGGTCTGGTGAAGTTTTAGACATTGATGTCATTTATAATTAGTGCAACCAACTAGCAATTCTAGAGGAAATACAGGGCTGTGCAGCTTACATATTATTTTGTATTTCATCACTATGATGTAAGCTTTTAAAAACTCATTTTTTACATTTACCCAGTGAAAAGATTCTACTGCAGATAAGCTCCCCTAGTCAAAGCATCAGTCTTCTACAGACCACTTAGCTATTATAATGTCATAACTGTCTACACAGATGATCCCTTCATTAGGATGCATTTCATTATCAGTAACCTCATTTAAACAAAAATGGGAGCTCTTTACATAAAGTAGCAATTCTGTAGAAGTCAATGTTTAGATGCCAGGTGTCTATCTTGGTTGAGAAAGCTATGCGAGTTATAAATCAGTGAGGAAATGGTTCGACCCATCAATAAGGACCAGGATGTGTATGTGTGCACAGAGTTGATGCATCTCCTGGGAACCATTCAGGACTGTTACAGCGCTATCAGATGAGTTGATGGGGGAAAGAGAGAGGGGAAAAAAGAGAGTGAAAGGAGAAGACATATCTGTGAGAGTAAGCCAAAGAGAGAAAGAACTCTTGCTGCACTTCGTGACACGGAGCAGATCTGATTGAGACAACTACCCGAGAGACGTTAGTAGTAATGTTCTACTGAGTTCTTTGAGATTCTAATACATATATATTTCATTGACTGTTAACCTTGTTGCTAAAATTCACCACATGAATTCTGTCACAAATCTGCTGAGATCAGCTGGGACTGTCAGATGCCTTTAGGCCCATCAAGCAATTTCTGCCACTCTTTGGGTCAGGCATTTGGTTTTTCCTTCTTTTTCACCAAAACAAACACAAGCAGAAAGATCTGCAATCTTGCGAATAGCTTCAAAGGCAAAATGACACACAGGTTAAACACTTTTATGACGGAGCTATAAAAATGCACCAATAACTCTAGTCCACACACCGTAAACTACACACACGTATAATCACATCAACGCACACACATTCTCGCACAGCTATCGAAATAACAGATATGCTCGCAGGAGATTTTGGTGTGTCCTCATGGAGTGTCCCCATCTATGCTGCTTCCCCAAGCTGCTGTTGTTTTCCTTCTCCAGCCATCCAACAGATGGTCCAAGCAACCGTTTGCTAACACCACCAAATCACACACCATCATAATGATTGGACACTCTTTTTGTTTTGGCAGCTCCTTCCCAATCGGCTTGGCATGTGGAGACACTGATTGCTGTGATTGCTCTGACTGTGCCTTGCTCTGACGGCCACAGCAGGAGGGGGAGAAAAACAGAGATTTGGAGCCTCAAATAAAGAATATTTAGCTAGATGCAGAGATGTGATGAGGAATGGTGCTTCCCTCTGCTTCCCCCCCCCATCCTAATAGCATGCAAATAGCTATTTGCTTAAGTCAGCAGCCTTGAATGTGCACTACTAAGCAAGAGGCCTTTGAACCTACTGTTACACTGCTGATAATGTGCAGGGAGGAGGACCGAGGGGCAGAAAGACGGAGCACACAGATTGTTTCTGCTGTCCATCTTGCTGCCACATTCCCTCCCTGGAATTCAAGCCCATCATCAGCAGTCAAGTGTAGCTATCCATGAAACAATTACATGCATAGAGGAGGCAGGTCTCTTCAGTTTTGACATTTACATAGATTTAAAAAGAAGAGCAGAATGAAGCAGAATTTGTTGTTTTCCCACACAGGACTCTGTGTTTTTTATCCAATGCTGACACCACCTTTACACACTTATAGCCACACACACCTGCACACCGCAGCTCCTGACCTTTCGGGCCCTGCCAAGCCCATCGAGGGTTTGTGGTGTTTCATTTGTCATGGTAATGTCTTTCTCAGAATGATGCCAGCCCAAGGAGAACCAGGATAGCAACGGCCGAGATATAGTCGTCTGCAGTGCTCCAAAAGGTGCATTTCTGCAACACCATTCTGTCGAACATCTTTGCATGCGCATGTCTGAATATAGGACAGGGGAACCAATATCACAAATTTATGGTAATTGAAATGGCACAATCTTTTGGTGGGGGAGATGCAGTCAATTTGATTCTGCCGCAAAAAAGGTCATCCTATTCAATTTGCACTTATTGCCATACGTGGCACGACAGGGAAACACCTGAAAGCAAATGATCTTATCAGGCCGTCACAGACTTCACCACTTACCCTTTGCATATAAGCTATTTGCAGATTACTAAATAAATGCATTATCTTTTCCCTTTGATTTCTGTGTGGGCAAGTTTGTGCCTTGTGTGTAGATTCAGGTAGGGGGTTCCCACTCCACTGTGCCTGCTTCTTATCCCTGTCGTGACTTTGTGAGCACGTTATCTGAGAACATTTTATTCTCTCACACATCTAAGACCCAAGCCATAGGGTGCTTCGTATGTCTTTGCATGTTGTGCGAGCAGCAGCCATCTTTACAAGCAGAGAAATGAAAAACATCAAAGGAACAGAGCACATAAGTCGATACAATCCCAACCAGTCGATGTGAGGCAGGAATACTGTGAGAAAGGATGAGGGCCTCATGAAAGCACTCACAATCTTTCTTTGTAGTAGCAACATTAAATTTCATCTTAATCTAGGATTTATTCTCTGTGGAATACTGATCATGTCGCCTTTTCGATGGATAGGCTTGCCTGTGACAGTTTACATTTAGCTGAGCATACCCATCACACCTGCACACACTAGAGGACTGCACAATGCCTGCCAAATGCAGAATGATAAATGGTCGTTGTTGGCCACTCGATGACAAGCGTCAAACACTCGAAATCTGTTCCCGATCTGCCATTCAAATTATTATACAACATAGCCCTTGGCAATAGACTGAGTATGGTCTGAACAATATCATCTGTTAAAAAAAAAAAAAAAACCAAAAAAACAATACCAGATCAACAAGCAGCCAGTTTTAGAGCTGTTGACTTCTTGGTGTCAACAACACTATCATGGCAGCAAAGTTGCTCCAATACAACACTTCACATATTAAGAAAAATCACATGTATTACCTAAAAACATGCCAGCGTTGCGTGTTTTTGCCAGATAAAGAGATTTCCTTGTAAACATTTTTGTGTTTTTGTGTATTTGTAGGAGTTAATGAGTCTCCCTTCATCTCTCCATCTGTGAGATTGTCAGTGCTTTCTTGGCAGACTTTTCTGCCAGCCGTATTCTATGCAAAGTGATATTTAAGTTCATACACTTTTTTTTTGTTTTACAAGAAGATGTTTTAGCTCTGCAGCAACCAAACTTCTGTAAGAGCACGAGCTTTTACTGTACTGTGATTGGGCAGCGAGTGACTCATCCAAGCATCAAGTCACTCATGCTTCAGCAGAGCCTCAGAGAGCCACTTGAACTATTTGAGGCCTGTGCTGACTTAAATGCTTCAGGAATAAGCTGCAGCTATAAGCATTCAGTGCACATCATGCAGCTTGATTTGAAAGAGGAGAGTTTCTTCTCCAGCTCTCAAAACGGGGCCCTCAACCAGGAGAAAGGCACCCTTCACATCTATAGTACAAGATTCCATTGAGCATTACAAAATGACTTAATTAAATTATATAACACTAGAAACCAATCAATCAATTAATTAAAAAACAGGGGGAAATGATAAATAGATGCATTTCTTTCTGACCATTTATTCTATTAATTGTCAACCATTGTTATCAGTGATGCTAAAGTAGGGCTGGTCAGTAAGTTCAAATTATAATCAAGACTAATCACGATTAATCACTTTGATAACGATCATTGCTATTGCCTTATGACGGGCGATTAATGTTCTCTCAAACCAATATACTGACAATTGCAAATTAATCATGATAATGTGATTAATCACAATTAAGATGCCCTTCGCTATTGAAAACATAACCAAAAAAAAATCAATATTCAGAACCTTTTATCTTGCCTAAGTTGATTATTTTGTAGTTTATTTTTAAAATTTTGTTAATACTTTCGTAAATTCTGCTTATACTTTCCAAATTTCATGTGTTGATGTGCTGTCCCCTGAGGTAAGTGGATGGTTTATTAACACTTCACAAAATTCACTAACGGCTCTTTGTGGAACTGAGTAACAAAGGAATAATCAGCTAATATTTAAGTGAGTCTTTCCAGTCTCTCTATGAAAAGACACTGTCGACATGCACAAACTTCTTGTTAGCTGTGCTCCACTCAGGGGGCCTCTCACCTAGCAGGCCAGCTAACACTAAACTGGAAAATGCTAGGCTAGCAGAAAGTCAGAGCAGTCTAGAGCTGTTTTTATGTTAGCGATAGCTACTTAGTTTCATACTATCAATTTCAAAATCATGAACTGTATGCCAGTAAATGAAATATTAGCCAAACAATACTCAGGAAATCTCCTTCTTTCGGCTGCTCCCTTTAAGGGTCGCCACAGCGGATCATCTGCCTCCATCTCACCCTATCACTTTCATCTTCCTCTGTAACACCAACCCTCTCCATGTCCTCCTCCACTACATCCATGAATCTTCTCTGTGGTCTTCTTCTTTTCCTCCTGCCTGGCAACTGCATCTTCAACATCCTCTGTCCAATATATCCACTAACCGTCCTCCGCACATGTCCAAACCATCTTAGCCTTGCCTCTCTTACTTCGTCTCCAAACCGTTCGACCTGAGCTGTTCCTCTGATATACTCATTTCTAATCCTGTCCCTCGCTGTCACTCCCAAGGAAAATCTCAGCATCTTCAGCTCTGCCACCTCCAGCACCACCTCCTGTCTTTTTGTCAGTGCCACTGTCTCCAATCCATACATCATAGCAAGTCTCATTACCGTATTGTAAATCTTCCCTTTCACTCTTGCTGCTACGCTTCTGTCACAAATCACCCATGACATTTGTCTCCACCCACTCCACCCTGCCTGCACTCTCTTCTTCACCTCTCTTGTGCACTGTCCATTGCTTTGGATGGTTGACCCCAGGTATTTAAACTCATCTACTTTCACTAATTATTTTACTCAGTATTCAAGACAATACAAACTCTTTGTACATGGACATGAATTGCCCTGTACATTTTCTGTTACGCTCACACATGCATGCATGCATTATTATGTTTTTTTAAATAAACTCATTTCAATTGGACATATTGGCTGAGCCTGTGCCATGTTAGTTTTCAACACTCCTCTGTAGGCCTGTGTTCCCCTGGCATCCCCCAACCCTCATATCTGAACCAAAACCATGGCATAAAGTTCCATAAGAGGCTTGAACTGCAATCACTGCTGTGGGGCTCCAATATGACTTACTGATGGTCACAAATTACTCTGCTGACATACACCTGTGTTGGTCCGCCATCCTAAAAATACACTAAAAACAGTGATTTTGTTCACAACATATTTCCTTTGATGCTAACAGACTAACAGACATGAACAGAATACACAAACAGACACCTGGGATGCATTAAGACCTGCTGATTCCATTTTTTTTTTCTGAGTTTTGGTTGATCCTTTCTCATCAGTTCCTGTTCCTTCCTCTGCAAAGCTCTCCCTGTAACATTTGTGGTCAGTTGAGTTCATCTTTATACTTGCATCAGTCTGTGGTTCCTGCTTCTTTTGTTGCATTAGGGGAAGAGGATAAAAGCATTCCAGGAATCCTCTTGTTTATACCTTTCCTCTACTATAAAGTGTACACTGTTAAATAATACAAGGAAAGTTGGCCTTATCACATGGCATCGTTGCTGCACGTTGCTTTGTGCAAGAGAGAGTGTGGGTTTTGGAGTTGGGGTGGGGGGGGGGTGGGGGGATTATTGGCTTAGTGTTTTGGACAGGTTAAAGTGAAACAGCCCTGAAAGGCTCTTAGCAGAGATTACCCGAGGTACTAAAAATAGTCATTTTTTTGCCCAATACACATGCATGCACACACACGGAGGAACACACAACACAGAAAGCCATGAAAGTGTTGTGTCTAGCCAGAAAAGACCACTATCTGATCTTAGTTTAGGGTGTCTCAATTACACAAAGGCGCACACACTCACATGTACACATACACACTGCTGGCTCCAGTGTGATGAGAGAGATGGGTATCCACTGGGGGCATGGGATCAGCTGGGGCACGGACACCAAACCATGCCTCAATCAGCAGCAGCCCACTGGGAATATGTGACAGAGAGAGGAGCAGAGCTAGACAGGCAGCCAAACAGCCACCACCACACCAAAAGATTTTCCCTTGCTCTTTTTCCAAACATTCCCCGAGGGGACTTTGTTTTGGCCATATCCACCCCCACTGCTTACTATCCTTTTATTCCCCCCCCCCGCCCCCCCACTCCCATCTTCCTTCCAGCTTTTCTTTCCAGAAGCGACTGTTGGAGGCCAGAATATATTTGTTTAGCCTCTGCTGCTCCAACTTCCCATCAGCCAGGAACAAATGTTTTGCCTTGGGAGCAAGGAGACAGAGAGAGAGAGAGGAGGAGGAGGAGGAGAGGAGGGGAGGAAGGGAGCCGACAGTGTTGCGGGGCATTGGGTTGAGAACTCTTGTTGTGGAGTGGATCTGACAGACGCTCCAAGATGACACAGGCTTGGACAACCCATGTCGGAATCTCTCTACTATACATCTGCACCTATTTGTCTTGCCTGCCTCTCATTTGTGTATCTTGAAACAGCATAGCCATGGGCCTGGAAGCGCGCCTTGCCTTCGGTTCGACAGTGACGGAGGATTTCGTCTACCAGACAGCGCAAACAATGTATCAGCACAGTAAAACTGAGAAGGACTGGAGATGAGGAAAGTGTGGTGTATTCTAATAAGACTCACTTGAGAAAATCATATTATACAGTGGGATATGATAATTCATACACCCTTTGTTGGAGCAGTGAACTGATGCGGGTGGTGTACTCTGAAATGTCAGCATAAATTTGCAAAATAAATGCAAGCGGCATTCAGCGGGGAGTAGGAACAGGGACAATAAGGGTCTCTGCTGTCTGTGTGTTTGTGTGTGTGTGTGTGTGTGTGTGTGTGTGTGTGGGCGTGACAGTTCCTCTCAGAGGGTCTCCGGCTTTGTGCTCTTTCCTGTTTCAGCTCACGGGGAGCTATATCGTCAACAAGTGCGCGAGATAATCTACGTCTGCACGTGCAGGCAGGGCTGCTTGAGGAAAACATTTCATCACAGCATGTTTTATCAAAGCCCACTAAAGATGACCCAATCAATCTAATCTGCCTTGACTTAAGAGTAAGCACTTGAGCATCTGTCCAATAAGACCCAAACAATCAAGGCAAATCACCATAATGCCTTTTGAAGGCGGATGCTATCGCACACACGCCGCGTCGTTTTGGAGCGATGTAGGCTTTTCATGCGTGGCACACTCCACGTGGGTGTCTCGATAGAATATCACAATAATGCTCTAAGCCTCGGCTTCTTAATTTACTACCGACTAAGCCTGCAACATTTTACTTCCAATCCATGGGCTTTAGTCTGGTTTGGCTCAAACCCAGTCCTTGTGTGGTCTATACGTTTGTGTGTTTTACCACCCATCTGCTCCCATGCCTATCTGTTTTGTCATTTGTCGGCCTTTTCTGTCTCTCCACCCTTTGTTTTGCCTGGCTCTCTATCTACCCTTGTCCCTTTGTCCCACCTGTCCATCTATCATAACCGTATGCCACAATATGACAGGTTTAGGCAGTGATAGCATGTCATAAGGTAAACTCGGTGCCAATTCTCTTTCATAATCACAAAGACTGACTTGCGGCCCACAACAGCTGTAAATGCCTCCATTTGTATACGTGCACTGTGGCCAGGATGTCAACACTGGAATCTGAATAAGCCAAAACCACCGAGACGCGTTTCCATCAATCAAACGGTTGAAGCTGGACATGAAATCTGAGCAGAGACCTGCGGTTAGAGAGACACTGGGTCACACTTCTATGCTGTTATCTTTGGCAGCACATTGGGAACTTATTGGAGTGGCTACCCCTTAACAACTGCGGCCCAAAATAGATCGTGGATGGTCGGAGCCTTTTGAAGAGGTGTCAAACACGCGGGGGGGCAGGAGCAAAAGCTGTTATGTGTGCCTCCGTGTGTGTGTGTGTGTGTTACAGGAGGTGGCTGAGGTGTGGTGTATCATTCTCCACATTTTGTGTCAGGGACAGTTGGGACAGTGGCAGGGGACGGAGCAAAAGGCCAGCCACGGGCCAGTTTGTGCTCAAAGACCGACCATTGCTTACAGAGGACAACACATACAGTACATAAATAGAAACGGAGTCACACTCGTGCAGCACAGGGTTACTCTCTTGACCTTTACAGAAATCGGGCCACTTTAAAATGTGATTAATGTGATAAGTGTTTGGCCACTTTTCTGCAGAAGAGTGCAATGCTAAATTACCTGCTAAAAACAAAGCATCGAATGTCGTCAGGTTTGGATTTTAGTTTGCAAGAAACTGTATGTAAGAATGTGTATATATTTACATATATACACACAAAGAGAGACCCAAGTACTGGTTACACTTTTGTAGGTCTAACTACCCCTCTGGTACTGCAGTGCTCTCTTTTACTAATATGGGTACTTTTAAGTGAAGCAGAGAGGAAATCTAAATTAGAAATGTCTCGCTGTTTAAAAGTTAACATTTTTCTCTGACAGGGTGGAAAAATTTCCAGTCCTAAGTGTACTTTAACTGAAAGTATCAGTCAGCGTTTACTTATTTACTAATGTGCAACTGGAGTAGAGCCCCGGTGGAACAAAATAAACAGTGTTTGTGTTTCCACCAAAGCAGCAAATCATTTCAGCAGTTAGCTTAGTTAACCACTGAATGTGGGTTTAAGCTTCCAGGGAGCAAACTTTAAAAAAGGGGCCCCAGCATGAGAGCTGCACCCAGCTGTTCCTCCAGACAGCCTTAATAATCTGCTACCTGCTTTTCTTCAGACCACAAACACGCATAGAAATTTGTTGAGAGGAAGGAAAATGCAGACAAACAGTTTAAAAACAAAACACGGGCTTTAAATGTGGCCAGTTATTAACACTCACTCTTCTCTAATCTTCAACTTTTGACTGGATGCTTCTCTGCTATGTGTGGAGGCCAATCATGGTGGTGCACAAGAAGTACAGCTGCGGCCCCAGCCTTCTGATCCTCGCCGAGCACCAAACTTTCCTCTGTCAGATTAAGTCGGATTAGCCGCGTCCTGCAGCATGATGAACTGAGTGCTCCATACGGCAGCTAGAAACTTTCCAAAGATGGGGAAAAAAAAAAAAAAAAACCCTGGTCAGGGAAATGTACGAGTTGCTTTGAAACCCTCATTTTCACTGCTTAATTAGAAGCCTTTCCATATCTCGGGCATAATACAATAGCTGCTGGCTTGATGAGTGCGTGGAAGCGTCAGCTGCTTACAGTAATGTACAGTATTCATGTGAAGGCAAACACGTGCAGGAGCGTGTGACCACGGAGGCACAGAAACACGAGCTCAGACCCCCACACTGGAAGTCACACACGCGGCTTCCTTGCTCGGAGCTCGTTCCCTCATCAGGGTCCCCCGTGCTAAAGACCACTGTGTTTTAAAACGGCACGCACACACAAGCACATGCGTACACTCTCATTGGTATTTTTATCCATCCCCAGAGCCACTTGGTGGCTGCAAGCCATATCACTCTCAGACGACAGAGGAGCCACGGTCACACCAGCAAGTACTTAAGCCCCCCCCCACCCGCACACACACACACACACACACACCCCTTCTCGAGTGTGTGTTGGGGTGGTCCACAGAAGTAGCATGTGTGGTGATTTAACTATGAGAACGGTGGTGGTGGTGATAGGGGGGAGGTAAAAGAATTGGGAAGAATTTATTCTGTTATCACTGGTCCCTGACAGGCCACCGAGGACACGGACACATACAAAATACACAACGGAGACCTGGAGTCAGGCCTACATGACGGCGTCGTAGGTACACACATGCACTGCCTTTACAGACAAGGTTTTTCCTCCAGAGGCGAGGCTAAAGGCATCCAATCTCTGTCTTTCTTGTCTATCTCCGGCACTGATAAAGCCCTATAATGAACTAGGGACCGGAGCCCAGTCCCAAGACCAATGGCTTTATGGCCCTAGCCAGATCATCACCCTCTTTGGATGCCTGTCACTGGATGAGAGCAGAAGACGAGAACAGGAGAAAAAAGAGGGAGGAAGGGGAGGAGGAGGGGGCAAAGATTAAACTTTTACATCCTAACCTTTGAGAACTATTTTGCAATGTCCATAAATTTACTCCAGACACCTTCTTTCAGAAGTGAGCCGCACTACTGATTCTGCAGTGAAATAAATGTCCCCAGTTTAGATAAGGCAGTGTACCATCACGGCCAGGGTCCAAACGAGGGGACAAAGGTCTCTCTGGGCTTATCATTCTGCACGTCAACTCTTCTTCTGAACTCAGAAGCAATGAAAAAAAAAAAATCCTGTTTGTTTGTAAACTAGTAACAGTTGGTTGGCATTCAAGAATGTGCTTAGGAGTAGTGTCCGTCTTCTGCATGTCATTACTGTAGCTCAGAGCTGACCACACAAGATGCACAGCTTGTTCAGTGCAATAAAAAAAATCATTAAATACGATAACAAAAAGGTATGTTTCTAAGCTTTACTTACCTCAAAAAGATTGGATGCTTCATTTCCATACTGGGAGGAGATGATCTCTGATTGGTCACTGTACCATTTTAGGCCACCCAGGAAACTGTCTGCATCTAAATCGCTGACATCCAGCTCTGAGAGGTCAAGTTCAGGGAGGTCTGGGCAGAGGGGCTGGTCTTCGCCAACCAAGGCAGCACACTGGAGGACAAAAAAAAAAAAGAAAACAGTGGTCAATAAATCACCTCAGCCTAGCAGAAAAACAACGGGAGTCAGTAAATATATTTTTCCAAGCAGAAGGTTTTCATCTCAGTAACAATTCACCTCAAACTGGTCATTCTGCATGAAAACATGCTTTCCACTTAGCTTCCATTCAACCCCCGGTCCCCCTGTTTACAATGGGACCGGTGCTGGCCTCCCCGCCAGCGAATGCTGCCTGCTGACATTTTGTTATTCACCAGCCACTTTTATGTAATCAATCCAATGTGCACTGTATGCAGTAGCTGCTCCTGCTTCTGCCACAAACAAATCATCAGCTCTGCTCCTGCTGCAAGTGGGGGCCGTGGAGCGGAACCAAAAAAGAGGCAAACAAGCCTGTATACGTTTCAGATCTTTTTTTTTTTTTTTTTGCAGATATTTACTTTACCTGTATTTTCCTTGATGTTGCACACTGCTCAACCTCACAGATATGACACTAATTTCCCCCCCATGCAACCCCACAGGCAGAGAACCAACAGCTGAGTGGGGAGGGGGGGCGGATGTCAGTGAGACTCAGCTCTCTGCAGGCTGGACAAACTTCTGAGCACAGCGATCTTTAAAAGGGGAAGAAAACCACCCCACTTTGTGGCAGCGCAAATCCAATCCCGAGAAAAGCTGCTCACCGCTGCTGCTTATTATTACAAGCTCCTAATTCATTTGACAACAGCCTGTTGATGTGTAAACGCCACAGGGAGGCCTTAAGACAGATATTAGGTAGATATCCTCGGGTGCAGCCAGGAGGTGTTTGGCCTGCAGAGTGAGGAGGGGTGAGATTGAGGCTCGGCTCATGTGGAGACACTGTTGCTGTGCCAAGTCGGGGGTGGGGGGGAAAAAAAACCCCAGCCAGACACCGGGGTCAGAGGTCAGCCGTCCTCTGAACAGTGCCAGCACCACCGCACCCATGACTTAAGACCGTGATGAGACACATCCGCTATGTTGCATCTGCTAAGAGCAGAGTTTCACTGCGTCTCCGGCTCCCCCCCCCTCCCTCCCCTCCCCGAGATGATCCAGTCAGGCAAGGCACCGCATGGGGAAACGGCTACAGAGCTGCTCGGGTATTCAGAGGACGGAAGTCCGGCGCTCAATTATCTTCTGGATATCTTGGGGAACTAATGAAATTGCGCCGCCAGACACACAATCAGGCGCACCAAGGCGCGCTGGTGATTTACGCACGCATGGCGCATAAAAGCAGCAGCTGGGAAGATTATGAGACGGAGGACCGGGGTCCTGATTGACACATTTAACGCGTGCAGATGGTTACATTTATTTTTTTTTTAAGACGCGCGTTGGAAAGCGCTTCCCGAAAGCGAGAGCGTTTACTGGGCGGACGGCGGCAGACTCTCACGGAGCGCACGCGGACTGGAGCGCAGAGGGGCGCATCCGAATAACGAGCGGACCCCACATCCACGGCGGTGGGAACGGATGCTCACTTTTAAGACGTTAAAAAAGCCTGGAACGTTCCTCGTAATCTGATCACGCAGTTGACACAGACGCAGACGCGCGACCGGACTGCCGTCGTGCAGTTACTGTGGAAAATCCATCCAGCATCACTGAGCAAATGAAAGCTGATCAGTACTAATATCCAACACGCAATGTGGACTCGGTAAATTAGAAAAAAAGGGGGGGGAGGACGTGAGTTATTATCGCTAAGCGCTTTAACCAGGTACGATAGGATCGATTAAAAGACGACAGGGGCGATGGTGAGCTAATTATTTGGATAAGGAGATTTAAAATAAATCCCCAGAAAATTAAATTCGCACACTAATCGTCGGCTCTGCTTGGGCACGATGTTGCTGCCCAGTAGGAGCAGCGTCACGCCGGCCGGGGACGTTGGCACACCGGCGCCGTTAACACTGTGATGCTCCTGCGCAAAGATGCCTTCCTATGGAGAACATCCCCCCCGGAGGGTAAAAAAAAAAAAAAATAAAAAAAAAAAAATGAAAACTCACTATCCCAACAAAGCACAACAACGCCAGTGGATTGCATGCATCAGCGAAATACCTGACTTTGGGACATTTCAGTCATTTCTGCACGGAAACCTTCTGGGGAACGGAGCGCGTACAGTCCGCGGTTGGAAAGGTGTCCGCCGGCTCCGACTGAGCACAGATCCTACAAGGAGAGCAGTGGTCCTGAGCCCGAGCACGCATTACAACTACATCTTTTAACTGGGACCAGCGGCCGGACTCCGCACATTCCCCCTATGCTCCTCGGATCTCCCCGCGTTGTACATCCTCTGCATCCTCAACCGTGTCCAGACGCGCACTACAGCGGTAAGTCACGGACAGCGCCGGCAAAAGGGGAGGAAGAGGAGGAGAGAGAGAAGGGGGGGAGAGAGAGAGAGAGAGAGAGAGAGAGAGAGAGAGCGCGAGGGTGAGAGAGCAGCAGACTTATTTGGAAATCACAGTGTGGTGTCCATCGGTCCACGGGGGAAAAAAAAAAAGTCCAGAGGGCTAAAAAGATGAAAGAACCCGGGTGCGTTTTTTTTTTCCTCTCTCTCTTGCGCTCACCTCTAATTCTCTCCACACCGAGTCCTGGTTACACCTGTCCCACGCCATCCAGCCACTGAATGACGTTACGAAAGAATCAAAACGACTAAAAAAAAAAATAACAAAACGAAAGAAAAAAAAAAGCAAGTAAAAAAAAAAAAAAAGCAATCCACACACGCTTCCCACTCGCTCTCACACAGGCAACTGCTGCCCCTGGTCGAGAATGAACCGAGGGCACCTGTCTTACAACTGCTTTCCATCACATGACAAAGCTATTAAAAGTAGGCAGGGGGAGTGACTCCGCGTCCACACTACTCACCAGTGACGCGCACCGAGCGGGCGGGGTCTGGCTCAAGCGCGGAGTAAGATTCTTTCCGTGCGCCAAAAAAAAAAAAAAAAAAGACCCGCACACCTTAAAGCTGTACCACAGTCTATCCATACATTTCCATATAGATTTCCTGATGTATATTAATAATAAAGAAAGCCACAGTTAAGTTGGGAGGCTGGATTCACATTAAGAGTCAGCAATATTTCCCAACAGGATTTTATTCTCTCATTTTCCTTGCAAATTTGCAGAAACCACAGTTTTTTCCACGACCCAATAACAAAAATGATGGACATACTGCTTCAGTGTTTGATGCTTTTCAATCCTAAACAACAGTTTGGAGAATTGGGGTCCCCACTATCATCAAGGGCAGAATGTATGGTGTTTTCAGTGTAAATAATTTCCTTTGCTGTTATCCGAACCATATTTTTCAACTGGGGGCCTTTGAGAGAACATTCAGTAGTCCTTGAAAATTTGTCTTATTTCACTGATTAAATTCTCAAAAAAAAAAATGCCATTGTGCACTGGCACCTGCATTGGTTCCTCCACGACAGCAGGCAGAAGCACAATGCAATCACTCCTCTTCTTCCTCCTCTCAGCAGAGGCTCAGCTCGAGTTGCGGCTTGTTCTGGAAACTGGAAGTAGTAGGGTCACTATTGCTGAGCCCACAGCATGGGGAAAATGTCACCACCTCCTCCAGAAAACGCAGCCTGACATCAGCCGCCCCTAGCACCAAACAAGTGATGAGTATGGGGGTCTGCCGGTGGTTAGCTGAGAAAAAACTGTGGCAGTGCATCGTGCATCTGATCAGATCAGAGATGTCTCTGCTAAGTGGCTGTCCAACGCAAAATCCAACTCACACCACCAGCCGGTTTCTCTTGCTGAAGTAAGCAAGGCTCTCTTTTAAAGATATCATAAACTGTCCTTTTAAAATCTTAATATATCACCCAGCATCAATCGTTTCACTATTAATTCATCTAAAAATGCAAGATTCACTGAACATTAAATAGTGTATATGCTGCATTTTTTGGTGTTTTTTCTGAGTCCATGCAGAAATTTAAACCCCTCTTGGCTCCCGTCTTGGTCGCTCTGGGATTACCACTGCACACCTAATCAGATTACTGACCTGCTGCCAATTAAGCCTGATTCATGCTGCATTTCCCCTTTAGTCCGCTTTGGTCCGCGTGTGCTTTGGACGAGCCCGGCACACACGCGGCGCTGTACTTGCTCACTTTTTTCATTTACCCAGGCCAAGCGGTTGGTGCATGCGCACAACCATCATTTGTAGTTTCACTCCCACCCAATAGGTAGCGCCAATGCGCTGACACGCCAAGATTTTCACCAACAAAGAAACGCTGCTTGCTTTCTGCTGCTTGACTTCTCGGTTTTCACTCCTTTTCCACGAAGATGCTGCTGCTGCTGCTGTTGCTGAAGTATTTATGTATGATTCATGTATGTTTATTCTCATCTTCCACTTCCTCATTGTCTTCTTCATCTGCTTTGTCTTGGTATGCTGTGCCGATATCGCCACCTCGTGAATTGGACGTTCAGTCTTGCGCATGCGCTTTTCAACGCGTTCAGGTTGTGGGCAGGCGGTGCGGTCACAAAATTTGGCCTGCATGCGGTCGTCCGCGATCGAGCACTGCAGACACTAGCGGAGTGGAAATGATGACATAAATTTCGTCACACAAGGTTTCCGGTTACACGTATGCGGACAGCAGAGGTGCAGCATGAATCCAGCTTTAACCCAATTAGTTTGGAGATCTTCCACCAGCTGTTCATTTCCACTCTTTTGTTTTCCCTGCCTGAACTTTTCAGCGCGTCACATGAAAAGTTTTCTTATACTTTCATTTATATAGCATGCTTAGATTCTTTGATTTTCTTTTCAGATTTCCAACTTGTGATTGGGGAACACCTGTAACTTTAATGACTCTAACCAAAAACATTTGGCTTGCAGTCGGCGTAATTCAGCCTGTTCCACCATTTCTTTGTCCGGCCAGGACCAATAAGAAGGGCAGGTGGCAGTACTAAGCATGTAGACAGTGTCAACAAGAGGTGTATAGGCAACAGGTCCTCAGCAAAATAAAAACACAAGCTCTGTGGACATTTCAAACAGTCAGCACACTGCGGCACTAAATGTTATTGTCTCCTTCCTGATATATTAGCAGATATCGTATTATGTGTGCAAATTATCAAGAGTCATCATCACGGGAGATTTTCTCCAGCAATCTAATTAAATATGCTTTTAAATAACAACACTCTTGCATATTTCTGAACAAATGCAGCCAGTTTTGTGCCTGCTTGTTTGTTTGTGTGGACATTGTTCTCAAGAAAGAAGCAAGCAAACTTCTGACAACACATTTCTGGAATAAGAGTCTCACTCCATGGAATACGCTAGCCCCGATCCAATTTAAAGTCTTGTAAGCCTGTCAAGTCGATCTGCATGCGAGGAATCGTCGTCTGCTAAAGTTAGTGAACCGCATACAGTAAGTCTCATTAAACACAAAATTACACAGACACCCATAAAGATCTTCTGGGGCCCGAAAAGCCTAAATTGTCAAACTTTTATGTGCGGCAAAAAAAAAAAAAAAGCCATTGTGTCGTAAGATTAGTGTGCCTTATATTTGTGGGTATCCGAGGGCATTTTGTACCACAAATCTATACATCTGCCTCTCCGCGCGTGCCGCCCAGGAGCCCAGGCCAAACTTGATCGGAGCAGGTGGCATGTGCAGTGACCTCACAGAGCCCAGATGGACCGGTGCCGCCAGTTAGCAGTATAGGAGCGATATGGGAGCGGCGTCGAACGAGGCGGTAGGTGACTGCGTGACTGCTGCAGAGATAAAAAGCCTGAACAACCTGAATTTATGTCCCTCTGTGTTAGAGAACAGTGGCTGAAATAGCCTTTATGCAGCAGGTGCATCTCTCAAATCCTCATATGAAAACCTCTGGTTTGATAGAGACGTAACAACTTGAGCAACGACACTGAAATAAACAAGTTTGCCAAAAAAAGGGCAATAGATATACCCTTAAATGATATCCCCCCTCCTGAAGCAGCATGTGAGTCACAGTCAGAAGCTTTATCTGATTGTACTCTTCATGCCAATTAAGACAACAGAAGCTAAATATAGACGTGCTATGATTTCCTTTCTTGAATGGCCTTTGGCTCTTTTCCCCCTCCAATGCACACTTTCTAGCTGAAGGCTGGATATTTATGCATGCATTGGTGGAGATTTGTAGATATAGCATTTTTTAAGGGGGTGGTGGTGGTTACTGAAGCACAGGTAATCTTTGAAAAGCCACAGCTTTTGTTTCAGCTGTGGGGAGCTGATAATGAATGGCTAAGTATGGGGAGAGTCTTGCTTTCTCACCGGTCTACTCTCATAGGTCTCACCTCTCGGGGGGTGGGGGGGTGGGGGGGAGGGGGCTGGATCTACAAGATAGAGTGTGGAAAGTTGTTCACACCTGTTTGATGCATAGCCTGTTGCCATGTGACACACCTGACTGAGTGTTATAGACAATAGAGATCACCACCTTTTAATTATTGATGAGAAGACAAGAAGACAATGAAAAGATACATAATTGAAAAGAGTTGGCTAATAGGAAACTCCGCAATGAGAAGCATGGCTAGTTTTTGTAACTGCACAGTCCAACAAAGGATTACACCATTTGGAGATCATTGAGATATCGGTGAGTGATGAAAAAAACGGCCCGATCAATAGGCCAATAGACCAAGACCAAGAGAGTTCACTGCAAGACCACAGCACGGTTAGCAGAGAACTGGGAGACTGATGAGATCGTTGAGAGATCACTTCCCTTTGGTGATCGCTGAGAGATTGTTTTGGGCTGAGTCAAATCTTTGAGGAGACATGGCAACAACGGAGACCACTGGAAGATCACTGACAGATCATTGAGAGATTGTGGAAATTTCTGGGTGCTCATTTAAAGATTGCTGAGAGATCTGGCCATTTTTTAATCTCTCAATGATCTCCACACCCGTGTCAGAGCCCTTTTACACAGCACAGAGATTGTTGAGAGATTGGGCCAATTTTTGATCTTTGTGAGATCCTTGTGTGTTTTGGACTGAGTGGAAACTTTGAGAGTGTGGCAACTGTGGAGATCACTGAAGATTATTCATAGATCAAAAATTGGCCAGATCTCTCAATGATCTCTCAATGATCTCCACCTCTGTGTAAAGAGGGTATTGACGGGGTATTAGGTAAGTTTAAACAAAAATTCAGGTCGTCTGAGTTAGTGCAAAAATAAAATTGAGAGGGCCCTCAGAGAGTGCATACAGTGGGGCAAAAAAGTATTTAGTCAGCCACCAATTGTGCAAGTTCTCCCACTTAAAAGATGAAAGAGGTCTCCAATTTTCATCATAGGTATACCTCAACTATGAGAGACAAAATGAGGAAAAAAAATCCAGAAAATCACATTGAAGGATTTTTAATGAATCAATTGGTAAATTCCTCAGTAAAATAAGTATTTGGTCACCTACAAACAAGCAAGATTTCTGGCTCTCACAGACCTGTAACTTCTTCTTTAAGAGGCTCCTCTGTCCTCCACTCGTTACCTGTATTAATGGCACCTGTTTGAACTCGTTATCAGTATAAAAGACACCTGTCCACAACCTCAAACAGTCAGACTCCAAACTCCACTATGGCAAAGACCAAAGAGCTGTCAACGGACACTAGAAACAAAACTGTAGACCTGCACCAGGCTGGAAAGACTGAATCTGCAATAGGTAAGCAGCTTGGTGTGAAGAAATCAACTGTGGGAGCAATTATTAGAAAATGGAAGACATACAAGACCAATGATAATCTCCCTCGATCTGGGGCTCCACACAAGATCTCACCCTGTGGGGTCAAAATTATCACGAGAACGGTGAGCAAAAAATCCCAGAACCACATGGGGGGACCTAGTGAATGACCTGCAGAGAGCTGGGACCAAAGTAACAAAGGCTACATCAGAAACACATTACGCCGCCAGGGATTCAAATCCTGCAGTGCCAGACATGTCCCCCTGCTTAAGCCAGTACATGTCCAGGCCTGTCTGAAGTTTGCTAGAGAGCATTTGGATGATCCAGAAGAGGATTGGGAGAATGTCATATGGTCAGATGAAACCAAAATAGAACTTTTTGGTAAAAACTCAACTTGTCATGTTTGGAAGAGAAAGAACACCATACCTACTGTGAAACATGGGAGTGGAAACATCATACTTTGGGGCTGTTTTTCTGCAAAGGGACCAGGACTACTGATCTGTGTAAAGGAAAGAATGAATGGGGCCATGTATCGTGAGATTTTGAGTGAAAACCTCCTTCCACCAGCAAGGGCAATGAAGATAAAATGTGGCTGGATCTTTCAGCATGACAATGATCCCAAACACACCGCCCGGGCAACGAAGGAGTGGCTTCATAACAAGCATTTCAAGGTCCTGGAGTGGCCTCGCCAGTCTCCAGATCTCAACCCCATAGAAAATCTTTGGAGGGAGTTGAAAGTCTGTGTTGCCCAGCGACAGCCCCAAAACATCACTGCTCTAGAGGAGATCTGCATGGAGGAATGGGCCAAAATACCAGCAACAGTGTGTGAAAACCTTGTGAAAACTTACAGAAAACGTTTGACCTCTGTCATTGCCAACAAAGGGTATATAACAAAGTATTGAGATGAACTTTTGTTATTGACCAAATACTTATTTTACCGAGGAATTTACCAATTAATTCATTAAAAATCCTTCAATGTGATTTTCTGGATTTTTTTTTTTCTTATTTTGTCTCTCATAGTTGAGGTATACCTATGATGAAAATTGGAGACCTCTCTCATCTTTTAAGTGGGAGAACTTGCACAATTGGTGGCTGACTAAATACTTTTTTACCCCACTGTACGTACCTCCAGCAAGGCTGTTTTTTTTTCACAAACTAAAATGTGATTAAAATGTGTTTATTGGTAAAGCATCAAAAGCCGTCAGTCCCTCTGAATTTTTTAGGGTGACTAGCCCACTATATTTCCATCATATTAACAAAAACCTGTTGATAAAATTCCCTATCTCCCAATGTTACAAAAGGGGAAGAAGTGACCAAGAATCCACATATGAATCTGTGTCTGCCCAAAACTCTAATGGACCCACCCCTCGTGAAAATTTCTCCATCCAGAAGTTTTTGCATAACTGCACTAAAACTCAAACAGACAAACCTCAATTACTAATTTATTCTTGATTTTTCTGACAACCCTACCTGTTGTGACATTGCATTTATACTTTAAACTTGTTCTTTCCTAGTAACGTGTGTCCTCAGCCCTGTGAGGGTGTACTACCACAGAGCGTTGCCTGGGTGATCCATATCACTTTGTCGCATGTCAGCGCTCCCGACTGATTCCATCCTAGCATCTGGCCATTTTAATACACGGTGGCGGGATTCCTGCGCACTAATTGGGGGCAGAGGTAAAGCAGAGTGTTAAATCCATCCATGTGTCACTCAGGACTATATGAAGACAGCTTCAGCTTCACTCTCTATAGTGCTTACAGATATTTTGTGGACGGGTCGTTTTTCCACTTGATAACTCGGATTGTTTTCTCGGCATCACAGACAGCGGAGGAAGTGGTCACATTTCGCCACAGTCAAATGCTCTACAATAACATAGGATGTAACGGCATACAGAACAGGCTACAGGAAATGGAAATGGATACACAATACAAGTATGAGGTTCACGGTGTCAGTGATCACAAGGGCCACTTTAAAATGATCCTGCAAAACCTGATATGAAATAAGAAATGAGAGTTAAATTTTTTGAATAGGCAACAACTTTTATTTTCTATGATGTATCTTTCAGTGCCACAGAAAGTGTGTGACTCCTAAACTCATGCATTTTAAGTCGGATAGACAGTGTGGTGCCACAAATTAGGCGGGCGTTCGCTCTTTGATATACAGTAAGCGAGTGCGTTCTCCCCCTGTGATTTCATGTTGCCTCTCTCTGTAGTGTCCTTCAGAGAAGCCGTCGCCTTGCCGCCCTGTGTGCAGGCATGCAATCCTTCCCTTCAATGGACTCCACTGTGCCATTTCGCCACTCTCAGGACGGTGGTCGCTCTCCCCGCAGAGAGTCCGGCCCACATTATTATAGCAAATGACGTGAAGAGGCTAGGGCCGGTTAGCCATGGCTGAGCTGCAGAGATGAAAATAGCATCAGTCCCACGCTGTCATGTTCAGGTGAGCGCATGCCCCCTCCTTTCCTGTTAGAGTCCGACTCCGCAGGTAATCACTACACCTGTGTGAGTGGATGCACCTGCTGCCTCTGCCTTGTCAGTGCATATAAGGACCATCATGCGAATGTTTCAGCGCTGGCTCGTTGGGTATACTGCCTGCAACAAGCAAGTGCCTTTAATACCAAAACTGAGGAAGCTAAAATTAATTTCTCTTTCTTTTTCTCCTTTCAGGTTCCTGCCCTCCATGCCATCTCCGGGGATCATTGTACTCACCTGCCCCATCATCATCACCTCCGCTTCAGCTACCTGTCTCCACCCGGTCAGACACTGTCTCCAGCTCCTCTCCTTCCCTACTCACTGCCAGCCTCTTCCTGCTGGTTCGTCTATTTCTGCTGGGTTTCTCTACTGGGTACTCTGCTCACTCACATAAGTGGCAATTTATTTTCCACTCTTTCTGATCTCCCTCATCCTATTAATCAATTCTCGTCTCCTCCCCACAGGCAGAGTCTTGCTCTGGCGAGTGATGTTTTTCCACTAACCGTGCAGACTTTTTGGATTAATAAATTGTCTAAATTTAGCTTCAATTTGTCGTATGTGTTTTCTCTGGTGTGGCACCCTGCACGTGAGCTGACCATTCTTTCAATATGACAGAACGAGCCAGCCAGAACGTGAGCTCAGTGGGGGCTGCATCAGCGGAACACTCCGCTTTGTACCGCCTCAACGTCGCAGAGAGGCAGGTGGCCGCGCTCACACAGCAGCTGCAGATTATTACGCGGCAGCTGAGCACGGTCACCGATCATTTGGCTCATATGTCTCGTCCGGGTCCTCTCTCTCCACCTGCTGCCCCCGTTTCTCCTGCCATCTACTGAACAACCTCTGTTCCCTCAACTGCTCCGTAGGCGGGAGAGGTGAGGAAATGCAAGGGTTTCTTTTGTCATGTTCGGCTTTATTTGGGCCAGGTGGGCATAGAGTATCCGGATGATACATCCAAAATTCATTTCATGACCCTCCTGCTGCGAGATTGAGCCCTTAGTTGGGCTCAGTCCATTCTCGATCGTCCAGAGGGTCCTAATTACACATTTAACAGATTAATAGGTGAATTCTCCCATACGTTTGACTGAACGGAGAGTTAGGGCAATATCATGAGCCGCCTTATGTCTCTCTGCCAGGGAAGCCAGTCTGCCGCTGACTTCTCTGTGGAGTTTTAGGTCATCGTGGTGGACTCTGGCTGGAATGATGTCGCGTTATGCAGCGTCTTCCTCCAGGGTTTAAATGCCATCCTCCGCGATGACCTGGTGGTTCATGCCGTTCCCTCCTCTCTGGACGGTCTTATCGATCAGGCTGTCAGTTTGGACAACCAATACCACGAGCGCGCGAAGGAGCGCAACCCGTTGTGCTTGTACCTTCCCTGGCTATAGACACAGGTGAAGCAGACGACTCCTCCGAAGCGATGGTGCTCGGCCGGGCCCATCGGCTCTGGAAGACCATCAGCGACAGAGGAGAGCTGGTGCATGCATGTACTGTGGCTCTCTTGAGCACAAACTAAACAACTGCCACCTGAAGCTCAAAAGACGCGGCCCGTCAGTAGCCGTGGGGGGTCTGACGGGTGGAACTCTTATTCATTCCCCCAGTAACTTTTCTATTTCGGCCCTAATCCAGCTGCCGGGGGTCGAGAGGAGAGTTATGGCCTTAATTGATTCAGGGGCGGAACAAAATTTCGTTTCTTCCCGGCTCGTACAGGAAATGGGCATTCCCGTCACCAAATTATCCACCCCACTGAATGTCACAACCCTATCTGGCGGCCATGTGGCTTCTATCACTGAATCCACGGCGCCGATCTCCGTCCTTCTTTCCGGGAACCACCGGGAGGTCTTATCGTTCTTTATTCTCCCAAATTCATCCTCCCCGGTGGTTCTGGGGTACCCTTGGCTCTGGAAGCACAATCCCATTACTAATTGGTCTCAAAACTCAATTTCTTCCTGGAGCCCCTTTTGTTTGGCATCTTGCCTTAGTTTGGCCGATTGTTCCCTATCCTTACCCATCTCCTCCCCTCTGGTGGAGCCGCCGGACCTCAGCCTCATACCCGAGGTCTATCATGACCTTGGGGAGGTCTTTCGCAAGTTGAGAGCGCTCTCATTACCTCCTCATCGCTCTTATGACTCTGCTATAGATCTCCTTTCGGGTGCGCAGCTGCCGTCCAGCCGGCTCTACAGCATCTCCGGACTGGAGAGGGAGGCGAAGAAGTATATTAAGGACTCTCTGAACGCTGGCCTCATTTGGCCATCTTCGGCTCCGCGTGCAGGTGTTTTCCAAACTGGACTTGCACAACGCTTACCATCTGGTCCGTATTCGCAAGGGGGATGAATAGAAGACGGCCTTTAAAACACACTTGGGGCAATTCAAATACCTAGTGATGCCTTTTGGGCTCACCAACGCCCCCACCGTCTTCCAACATCTCATTAATGACATCCTCCGTGATATGGTATATCAATTTGTTTTTGTCTACTTGGACGACATTTTGATTTTTTCCCATACGCCAGAGGAACACACAGTTCATGTCAGGGCCATGCTACAACGACTCCTGGAAAATCAGCTTTTTGTAAAGGCTGAGAAGTGCGAGTTTTCCACCTCCTCCACTTCCTTCCTGGGGTTTATTGTGGCCGAAGGGGAGCTGAGAGCTGATCTGGCCAAGGTGAAGGCTGTGCTGGATTGGCCTACGCCCCATTCCCGCAAGGAGCTTCAACGCTTCTTGGGGTTTGCAAATTTTTATTGCAGGTTCATCAAGAACTACAGTGGGAAAGCACAGCCTCTCATACAGCTGACCTCTGTTGAGGTGCCTTTTCACTGGTCCGAGGCAGCCGAACAGGCCTTTTCCAAATTAAAACGTCTGTTCTCTAATACCCCCATCTTGGCCCAGGTCCACCCTCAGCTCCAGTTCACCAAGGTGGACGCTTCTGATTTGAGGGTGGGCGCTGTCCTTTCACAGCGCTCGGTCTCCAACCAGAAGCTCCACCCATGCGCATATTTCTTTTGGCAGCTCACCCCAGCAGAGAGGAATTACGACGTAGGAGATCAAGAGCTTTTGGCCATTAAGTTGGCCCTGGAGGAGTGGAGACACTGGCTGGAGGGAGTGGTCCATCCCATCATAGTGTGGACCGACCATAAAAATCTAGAGTATTTATGGTTGGCCGGAGACTCAACGCCAGGCAGGCCCGCTGGCCCTTATTTTTTTTTAAGTTCAATTTTACCATCACCTACAGGCCTGGCTCCTGGAATGTCAAACCAGATGCTCTCTCCTGCCAATTTAGCCCAAACTCGCCAGACCCATCTTCCCTCTCCTAGCCTATTGTGCCACCTTTGTGCGTCCTCAGAGCCCTTACCTGGGAGATTGAGCAGAGGGTCCGGCAGGCCCAGTCCATGGAGCCCGGACTGGCTGGGGGCCAAGTGATTGCCTGTTTGTTCTGGCCGCCCTCCGCAGTGATGTCATCCAGTGGGGCCACTCCAGCCACTTTGCCTGTCACCCTGTGGTTTCCCGGACTATAAACCTTATTCGATGGGTGTTCTGGTGGCCCACCCTGTGGACGGACATCCAGGATTATGTGAAAGCATGCCAGATCTGCACTCGCAACAAATCTGACTCCTCACCTCCTGCTGGCCTGCTTCACCCCTTACCTATTCCCAGTCAACCTTGGTCCCACATTGCCTTGGATTTTGTTACAGGACTTCCCCCTTCTCAAGGCAAAACAGTCATACTCACCATTGTTGACCACTTCTCCAAAGCGATTCATCTGGTACCCCTCCTCAAGCTACCCTCCGCCTCTGAAACAGCCGACCTTCTAACCACTCATGTCATCCGTCTACATGGAATTCCTTTGGACACTGTGTCTGACTGGGGTCCACAATCTACGTCACATGTCTGGAGATCCTTCTGCCTATCACTGGGAACTACAGTCAGCCTCACCTCTGGTTACCACCCACAGAGTAATGGGCAGGCTGAGCATACCAACCAGTCCCTGGAGGCCGCCCTCAGATGCGTATCATCCGAAAATCCCTCCACATGGAGCACTCACCTGACCTAGGTGGAATATGCCCACAACTTGGCAGTCTCTGCTGCCACTGGACTTACGCCCTTTGAGGCCTCCATTGGGTACCCCCCTTCCCATTGCCTATGGCGGAGAGGGAAGTCGCCATGCCATCCATGGGGGCTCACGCCTGCCGCTGCCATCAGCTCTGGAGGGCCCCCCTAGCCCCCCTCCTCCACTCTACGGAGCAAAACCGCCAGTATGCAGACCGGAAGCGGACCCCAGCTCCCAAGTATGTAGTCAGGCAGCGCGTTTGGCTATTGGCGGACCAGGTGCCCTTGAAGACTGAGTCTAAGAAATTATCACCTTGCTTCTTGGGTCCATTCACCATCTCCAAAATAGTCAATGACATCACGGTCCGCCTGCAGCTCCCACGGACTCTCCGCATTCATCCAACGTGCCATGTCTCACGAATCAAACCCCTCTCCGCCAGTCCTCTTTGTGCCCCCCAAGCCACCTCCTCCTCCTTGAATCCTCGATGGCCAAACCACCTACACCGTCCAGAGAATTCTGGATGTTTGCTGTCGGGGCCGGGGTTTCCAATACCTAGTCCACTGGAAGGGCTACGGCCCCGAAGAAAGGTCATGGATCCCCAGATCGGTCCGGGCCTTTCACAAAGCCCATCCGAACAAGCCCTGTGGACTGCCAGGAGGCGCCCCTTGGGGGGGGGCACTGTCATGTTCAGGTGAGCGCACGCCCCCTCCTTTCCTGTTAGAGATTCCCCAACTCCGAAGGTAATCACTACACCTACGTGAGTGGACGCACCTGCTGCTTCTGCCTTGTCAGCGCATATAAGGACCATCATGCAAATGCTTCAGCGCTGGCTCGTTGGGTATATTGCCTGCAACAAGCAAGTGCCTTTAATACTAAAACTGAGGAAGCTAAAATTAATTCCTCTTTCTTTTTCTCCTTTCAGGTTGCTGCCATCCATGCGGTGCGTTTCCAGGGATCGTTGTGCGCTGACCTGCCCCATCATCATCACCTCTGCTTCAGCTACCTGTCTCCACCTGGTCAGACACCGTCTCCAGCTCCTCTCCTTCCCTACTCACTGCCAGCCTCATCCTGCTGGTTTGTCTATTTCTGCTGGGTTTCTCTGCCGGGTACTCTGCTCACTCACATAAGTGGCAATTTGTTTTCCACTCTTCCCGATCTCCCTAATCCTATTATGGCGCTTTTCCACTAGTACCCACTTGGCCCTACTCGGCTCTACTCGGTTCGGTTCGGTTGTGTTTCCATTACAGCTGGATACGCCTGGGGTGGGTGGGATTTTTTTACAGCAAGGCGGCGCCACACTCCCGTGATGTAAAACACGCGACACAAGCAAAACATAACATTGCGGCTGTACAAGGCGACTCCTCGGTCTCTGGCTTTTTGTCACCATAAAGGCCAAAAAGGACCACCAGAGAAGGGTACAAGCAGCGAGACAAAACACTCTGGAAAAGTACTGGAGCGTCTGGGAAGCCATAGAGCCGAAGACATGAGGATACTTACTAGATCACATATGATGGTAAGCTAATGATTGCTAATGCTAGTTTGCTTTAAGTACGTCGTACTACACTGTAATGTCTGCAAGTTATCGCTATTAGGTACTAAAATATGTATGCTGTGTGTGTGTTTCAGATGGCTCTGTTGTGGGAAAATTACCGCTTTAAACCGTGCGTCTGGAATTCAACACAGCCTCTCACTGATGTCACCCCAGCTTCACAAATGCTCAGTGGTTATAGAGCTTAAGCATGGCTGTAGAAACATTTAGCTTCCTGTGCAACAAATTGCTCTGATCTGTGTGAAAATCATGGACAGACTGTTGAGACATCATGGGATGTAGCTGCTCCAGCAGCACTGAGTCTGTGGTGGTGTCATGGTAAAAAATGATCAGCTGACACATCTTGATCGCTGGGTTATATTAGCCACTAAATATATATTCAAAAGGTAAACAGTACTGAGTTAGGTATAATAAGATATATTTGGCAATTATGATGCATTTTAGGCCA
Organism: Pholidichthys leucotaenia; assembly: GCA_020510985.1. NCBI lineage: Eukaryota > Metazoa > Chordata > Actinopteri > Cichliformes > Pholidichthyidae > Pholidichthys > Pholidichthys leucotaenia. Next base: position 190,414,465 of record CM035836.1, read on the forward strand.
AAACAAACTTGATCTAGGATTAAAAGCAATTAAAATAATGCAGTCATAAGGTTACATGGAGAAATACTTGATTTACTTGATACATGTACTGTAGAAATATATATTCTCTGCATCGACAATGTACTATACATGTATTCATGTAGTATTGCACTGGGAATACTGGGAATTGAACTGACAATAAACCTTTGAAATTTTGGCAGATGTGTCTCTTTTGTTTTATGTGTGAAGGTTACCTCCAAGTGACATACATTAAATACTAAAAAATTGGAAAAGCTGTCTAAAAACAATCCAGCAGTTTGAGAAATCACTTTTGGTTTGGTGTAAGTCTGTCAACAGAATTATGAACCATAAAGCAGTTTGTGTTAAAATGATAAATCCTATTAAACCCTAACTCAGGGGTGTCCAATCATGTACCATGGAGGGCCAAGACCCTGCAGGCTCTCTCTTCTACCCAGTCTCTTCAGCAGGTGTTTTCACTAATCAGCAGTCAGTGGAAGAAATTCAGTGGAATCTGCTGTTGAAGACACTGGTTGGAGGTAAAGCCTGCAGGGTCTTGGCCCTCCATGGCACATGATTGGACACCCCCGCCCTAACCCATTATGATAAAGTACAGATGCTAATATGGCCCAGAATTCCTCCATACACTGGTACTACCACTAAAGTGTGCAGGGTCTTCTGCGGTGGCACATCCAACAATATAGTCTTTGGTAAATAAAATAACTGTTTTGGTTACTTTTTCTTAAAAATGAGCCATTATTTTCAAAGTCACTGATAAATGGTTTGTACTGTTGACTCTTTTCCCACTGGTGCCTTAACAGACAAAATAGAAAATCATGATGCAAACACATAAGTCACTAAATTGTTTATTACACTCAGCAGCAAATTCCAGCTTATTCAGAATGTGCAAAATTGAAATTGTACAAAAAAAAAACAACCAACAACTTAGAATGGGTCACACATGCCGGCCACGCTGCCTCACTGAGAAGCAGCTAGGATGTGCTGCTCAAGCTGGTCCCAGTTCAGCAGATCTTCAGCCTGCAACTCTGTAAATAGTGACGCACGGTCTGGTTTGGGTGGATCGTTTCCCTCTTGCCTAGACAAAAGACAGAAATGGGTGGTGGTTAATTAATGCAAGTTTAAAACGTATTTGGGAAATACACTTGTTGCTAAAAGCCAGTGGTGGAATGTGACAATAAAGTACTTCATTGTTGTATTTAACCACAATTTTCATGTAGCTGCGCTTCAGTAGATTTTACAAGGGCTGGGTTAGGTTTAAAATCATTTGTTTTTGCTGTGGCCTCAGCAATCAGAATGAATTAATATATTCACTTGAATGGAATCTAGTACTTTAACAGAGGGTGTGCATCACCGAGTATGGAGTCGCTCAGTCAAAATATGGAATTTTTATCAATAAAAGTTTAGCCACTGCTCTGTCACCGCTGTGTCTCTTCTTGGCCTGGCTTCAAGTGTGGGCGGTGATTTGTACTTGTATTGCTAAAACATAAAGGGATGCACAACAATGGGTCTCAAATATTTGTAATGTGTCCTGCTATTATAATACTGCATTAGTTTATTGATGATAGACTATAAACTACACATATAAACTAAATTATATTGATGACTGAACAACTCCCGTTCCCCAAAGTGCAACAACAGTTATGAACATAACTCACAAAGGATCACACAAGTGATCTAACAAAAAAAAATAAATACATTAACAAGCGGTTTATTTTACAGTTGATGTGCCATTCATTTTCAATTATTCTGTAATTAATATTCACACAATCAAATAAATCTCAGTTCAGTCCCTTCTATATTAAGTGGAAATTGTGCTATTTTGGTTTTGGCACTTTACCTATAAAAGCAAATGATTTCAGTACTTTCCACAGTGGCAAGGTCCGTTGTGGGGTGGCTGCTTTTCCTTTCCGCTTGCCTAGACAAAAGACAGAAATGGATGGTGGTTAGTTAACATAAGTTCAACACATATACAGGTACATCTCAAAAAATTAGAATATCATGAAAATTCAATATTTTTTGTCACTCATTTCAGAAAGTGAAACTCATATATAGATTCATTACACGGACAGTGATATATTGCAAGTGTTTATTTTAATCTTGATGATTATGGCTACAGCCCATGTTAACCAACATTTCAACGGCCAACATTTCTATTTAAAAACTATTTTTTAAAATTAATTTTATGTAATATTCTAATTTTTTGAGAAACTGAATTTGGGGTTTTCAGGGACTGTAAGCCATAATCATCAAAATTAAAATAAATAAACGCTTGAAATATATCACTGTCTGTGTTATGAATCTATAAAATATATGGATTTCACTTTCTGAAATGAGTGACAAAAAATATTGAACTTTTTCATGATATTCCAATTTTTGGAGATGTACCTGTATTAGGGAAATACACTTGTGGAAGTCAGTGGTGGAATGTGACAAAAATGCTTCGTTTCCCTGACAAGTGAGCACCCCAGGATCCACTCTGTATAGGTACAAGTACATTTTCAATCCAGGGATTCATGGTGGAACACAAACAGCACAACACTGTTCCAACACTTTTTTTGGAAAGTCCACAGAATACTGTAGGTGTGTGGGTCTATTCTGACGCTTTAGAAAATGATATGAATCACTTTATAAATCACTGGTTTGACAATGCCCTTGAATATGTTGAGATTTTGGATCCTGGGGTCCACTTGACCTGTAGGGCGGCTAACCCCTGGCATGTGTTAACAGATTCTAGAAAGAAATTACACACAACTTAATGGACAACACCAAAGTGCAACACATACACAAACCAGGACTTTAACCAGGATTAACATATTTCATCGTTTTGCTCTCACAAGCGAATACTTTGGACAAAGCAAGCGCGAATGAGCAGAGTTGGCTACTAGCTAGCTAGCTACTAGCTAACACTCGGTAGCCAGCACAGGACAGCGTTGTATTGCTCAAAAAAGTGAGCTTACCACCAACAGGATAAATAAGTGAAAAGATGCACAATATCACAAATCACTCACCATCGATGGTTCTCACACTTTCATCTTCAGCTTGTCCGTAGTCTGGTTCTATGCTGGGCTGCCCTCTGCTTTGGTGCGGGGTACCTCCATATCGCTCTGGATACTGATATCTGCCACCAAGCACAGAAAACTCCGCACCTCTTCGTTGGACCACGGTGTAGATTTCTGCAAAACCTACAACGCCATCTCTATTAATATCGTGTTTACTCGATGACCGAGTTTACTCCGTGAACTTTTGCAAATGGTGGTTTGGCGATTCTTCAGAAGACGGACACTTTCATGATGTTACGCCCTGACCAATCAGTGGCCTGCAGTCTGTTGACGTCACATTTTTGGCTTGACTTAGCGCAGCTGTACCCTGGCCTGTAGTCGGTACTAAAATAGTGGAAAAGGCTACAAACCGAACCGAGTAGAGCCAAGTAGGGCCGAGCGGGTACTAGTGGAAAAGGGCCATTAATCAGCTCTCGTCTCCTCCCCACAGGCTGAGTCTTCCCCTGGCGAGTGACGTTTTTCCACTAACTGTGCAGACTTTTTGGATTAATAAATTGTCTAAACTTAGCTTCTCTGTGTTGTGTGTGTTTTCTCTGGTGTGGCACCCTGCATGTGAGCTGACCATTCTTTCAATATGACACACGCAGGGACGGGTAAACACAAAAAGGAGCCAGGGGTGAAGCGAGGGCCCCCCCTCCCCTTCCCATCGTCCAGCTCTGTTGTCGAAAAGCTGGGGGGGAGCAGCAGCAGCACCATCCCTCCTCCTCGTCTTCCCCCCCAACAACAACACATCACGGTCGCACGGGGAAGTGAGTGAGTTGTGGTCTCCCATCAGAGCCGCGCATTGTAGGGTGTTACTGGACTTGTTTAAAAATCACCAGCAAGTCATGCAAGATGCATGGGGAAGGTGGTGGCAAGAAGAGGGTGAAGTGTGAGCTCAGGTCTGGTGTGAAATACATCTTGGTGCAGAAGTCTGCTACACTAGTGCTCTGGGCAGGGACTTGTCAGGTGCTGTGTTTTGCTTGGGTATAGCACTCACAAGGAGGATTAAAATTTATGAACCACGAGGGTTTGGGTTGCAAATGCTCATGCTGTACATAAACAAGTCTTGCACACTCCTCCTGCTTAAAATGATACAAACACTAACGTTGAAATTACTGTAAATTTGCAACTTAAGCCACTTTGCTGACAGTGGATGTCTTTACTCGGTCATTGAAAGCTCACATGAATAAAGCCTTTTGTCTGTCTGTTTTTAAAGTTTAAAGCCCAGTCCTTTACTATACTGACTGAGGTGCTTGCAAGTACCTTGCAGCAGTATTCATTCTACTGTTGTACAGCCCTGTTAACTATTACCAAGCTATTAATAACCTCCACTGCTGAGTTTAAGCTACCCTAACATCACTAGCTCTACAGAAGATGACTGGTATCATGCAGTATGTGACATGTTTTATATAGCAAGTCTTTACACATTTCCTTTTTCATGCTAGAACAAAAAAAAACCCTGTGGCTGGCTAATCAACTTTCCTCCCCCCATTATGTTATGCTGAGCACCAAGCTAGAAGGCAGGAAGTACCATTTTTATGGTATAGTACGGTCGTCAACCCACAACCTTGCAACTGTGGGACGGATATAACTGTATGTTGGTTTTCCAACCTTGTGAAAATGCTGAACTAGAAAACATTGATGGTCGAAATCCAACTTCAGAGGTTGGCATGTTCAGCAACATCCACCTAGAAAAACTTCAACAGTCTGTTAACTTTCAATTATGTCAGCAAACTATGCTGCAAATTTCAAGTAGTTACTTATAGCAACCATGCATTAAAAACATGTCCACTCCGGGTTGGGGACAAGCTGCTGCTCCAAGTGGAGGAGTTCATGTATCTAGGGGTCTCATTCACGAGTGAGGGGAGAATGGATTGAAAGATTGACAGATGGATTGGAGCAGACCGTTGTACCGGTCTGTTGTGATGGAGGGAGCTGAGCTGTAAAGCAAAGCTATCGATTTGCCGCTCAGTCAACGTTCCTTCCCTCACCTATGATCAGGAACTTTGGGTAATGACCAAAGGAATGAGATCACAGACACAGGCATCTTAAATGAGCTTTCTTTGTGATGTGGCTGGACTCACCCTTAGAGATGGGGTGAGGAAGTTACTGGGGAGAGGCTCGGAGTAGAGCTGCTGCTCCTCCACATCAACAGTAACCAGCTGAGATGGTTTGGGCATCTGATCAGGATGCCTCCCACATCAGGTGTTTCAGGCAAGTCACAGTGGGAGGAGTATGTGTGTGTGTGTGGGGGGGGGGGCTGCACTGGCCCCCACTCGCATTGTTTTTTTTTTAGCACAGTTTCCAGACTTCCTTCAGAAAATCCTGACAATAGGAGTGCAACTTTTCCACTTTACCCCAACAACATTTGAACTTGTTCCATTCCTAAAATTACCTCTGCCAACTGCTAGAAAGCTGGAAATGTTCAGTTCTGCAGAGCAGTAGGGAGCGATCACACTTATCAAACATTCCAGACTTTGGGGGTCAAACCTCGGTCAATACAGACCATTCACTACAGTATGAGTGCACCGTATGTCTCCGAGACGGCCTGAGGATGCCTTGGTATCCTCCCTGCAGAGCTGGAGGATGTGGCTGGGGAGAGGGAAGTCTGGGCTTCTCTGCTGAGACTGCTGTCCCCATGACCTGGATGGATGGACAAGATGGATGGATGGATGGATGATGGACAAACAAATGCTTATCTAAAACAAACAATTTCTACTCTACTTAGTTTCAGTGTGTTTTTTTCTAAGTAACCTTAACTAATTTGATATTACAGTGTGTACACTTGAATACAGATTGTACTGAAAAAATGTTGCTTTTTAAAAATAAAACGGTAAATAGGACCAACATGAACGCTTGGAAATGAACGTATACTGTAGATGAATGAGGTCCCATAACTGAACACAGCTGGTTACAGGCAAATTCTTTTGCCTTATTACTTATTTATTTATTTGAAAACTGCTAAAGTCTCTTGTGAGTCACACAGAGGGCCCAAAGCACAACAGATGTTGTTGATTTCTAATATAACAGAAAGTCAGGCATCAATTCCTTGACAGCACAGTCCTTATGTACTCTTAAACCTGAATCGGTGTCAGGGAGGAATTAGGTCAGCTAAAGTGCATTGTACCCTGTGGAACTCCACATTAAAGCAGCATCAAAGGAGAGGGGAGGGGTGGGGGGGTGTCTGGTGACACACAGGTAGAAATTTCTGGAGCAGCACAACCAGTTTTTTCCTTCTTTTTTTTTTTTTTTTTTTTTTACTCCCACATCTTGAAAAACGTGAGCAGAAACGTTACACCCTTGAGTCCAGGCTGCAGCCTAATTATTTTCAGCAATGAAAAGAGAAGGAGAAGGAGAATGAGAGAGGGGAAAAAAATGCATGCGAATTGCAATTCTTTCATACAGCCTGCATACGGGGTGTATAACCACAAGCCTGAAAAAAATCCTTACAGCACAATAAAACTGATTATATCATCACCTTTTTTCCCCTTACAGGGTGCATTTCTACTACTCTTCACATCACCTACTGAAAGGAGCTTGTACTGCTGGAGTACACAGTGAAGGGGGGGAGCAGGGAGGAGAGAAAAAGAAGCCAGTCAATAACCATTTTTGCCAAGGCATCCTAGTGAAAAAGAGCAAAGAGACAAAAGGAGCAGATGGATGGAGATGGAGCTAACGCTGAAAGAGAGTGTGACAGGGAGTAACAAAAGCAAGAGGGAGCTGCTGTGAGTGATAGAAAGCGTCGGACAAAGACCAGCGCTTCCTATCACTCACATTTGGGCATGAATTAGAGGCAGATATGGAAGGAGGGGAAGGAAGACGGAAGCTAAGTACAGGAAGGAGTGACTGGGGACAGGAAGTGTGGATGTTAACAAAGGGTCGGAGCGGTGGGAGGAGAGCAGCGTCGTGCCACGCTCCGACACAGGTCCCATCTCTGTTCCGAAGATAAGCCAGCTCACCGTGTCCATCACCGGGGATCACAGTGGTCCGTACCGCGGTGACTTACATCCGCCATCTCTGTGTCACGTCTAAAGCTTACAATCTCCCTTCCCCTACATATTCCAGTCACGGTACAAGTGTTACGTATTCATTTACAGGAAGGTCTAGGCTTCCACCCGCAGACATACGCCACAGTCCCTTCTACCGCTGACATGACCTCGTTGCCCCCTCACGGCTATCACATTTTGGAAATAAAATTGAGTTGCAAATTTTCTCTCTCTCTCTCTCTCTCTCTCTCTCTCTCTCTCTCTCTCTCTCGTTAGCAATAACAACTGAGAATAATGAGATGCAGATTTGAAGACGAGAGAAAGTAATTGGTTTTGATGTGTGTAAAATTGTGATTTTAACTGGACATGATATTCAAATGACTTGGCAGCCGTCCGTCAGCATGACAGTGCATGTAAGCATATTGCAGATGGGGCCGCCTTTTCCCTGTGAGTAAGCAGCCTCACATTTTTTGGCAACTGAAGCTTTTTGTTGTTTGTTTTTGTGTTGTTTTCCCAGTCAGATGTTGTTATGCCCCGAGCCATTTCCAGTGTCTGAAAAGAGACAATTCTGTCACTCATCTCCAGAATATCAGCATTTGGAAATCAAGAGAAAAAGATGATCCGTCAGTCAGCCCCCTGGCCCTGGACTTCCCGTCCATGAGGCCTTCTCCAGCTTCCCTCCTCAGTCCCTGGCTGTGTGTTTTGCGGTGCTCCGAGTCCGCCGGGACTGTCATCGCTGCCACAATAAACAGGATTAATCAGCACTGGCGTTGGGCACTTTGGTCCAGATGACGCGTGTAATTAAGGAGTAATTGGCATGTCATCTGTACATGAGGAAATATGACATGTGCGGGCCAGATGTAGTCACCGTGCTGCCCTGTAAAAAAAAAAAAAAAGGCAGCACTTGAACAACGGTGTCCTCAAAGGCCTCAAAGGTTCGCTTCCCTAACATCTTTACTCAGCCTGCAAACTCCCTCACATTGTAATCCACTTGCTTATTCACTTATTTACATGCTAACACATTTAAACACTAATTTGCTAACTTATTCATTTATTTACATGCTAACCCACTTACTGCGGCTTGCATTCAGCAACTTATTCATTTATCCACATCCAGGATGACACAGTTACTTCCTTGAGAATTCATTTATGCATGTAGGAAGTCACTTACATTCTCGCTTGCTTAATTAAGAGGCCCCTCTCTTTCACTTTGCACAAAAGGGATGGCTTTATGCAACTCAATATGTACTGCAGCGGTGCACAGTGGTAGATGGCCAAGATGGCTTTTCATGTTTAGGGTCATGCCGGCTGCAACAATAGGTCTGAACTGCCCTTATCTCTCCTTGTAGACGTAAGCTCCGGGATAAGTCGGAGCCCGATTTCATGGCTCATGAGGGAGGTGTTGGGATGAACATAACAGAGACTTTTTTTCTTCTTTTTACCTTATGTTTTACCAAGTGTTAGCAGAGCAGGTAACAAAAAAAAACACTACCAGGCTTTATAGCAATGCTTGATTTAAGATGTATGAAACACAGCGAAGATGCATGCCTATTATTATGAATGTGTTCTTGGAGTGTCTGCAGCCATTTGTCTGTGTAAACACAATTTTCAATTCGATTAAGAAGTTGCATTAAGCATTCCGAACTTGTGCTGCATCTTGTCTGTAAATTCAATTGCTTGAGGATTACTAAAGGTGTGCCAAAGTAAATGAACATTATGACTTGTGAATATTTGGGGCAGAATTTTAAGCATACCAAAGAGGGCAGAAAAAAAAAACAAGTTTGGGCACAAAGCTGCTTTGGTTGGGATTGGTGGGGAGTGAGGTCAGCCACGCTTTTGGCTGGTAACCACAGATAGCTGCTGGCTAATTTGCAGCGTGTCCTCAATAGCGACAGAAGACCTGAAGCCTTGCTGAGGGGAGAGAAGGTGGCCACCGCCACAGAGCAAATGGCTCGTAGAGATATCCCAGTTGTTTTTCATCACATCAATTTCATGCCCGTGACACCAGTTTTTCAGGAATGTGACAAGATGGAGATGATGAGGAAAAAGAGGGGAAAAAGGGGGACGGAGTAGATGGCGATAGGGAAGACGTCAATGAGCCTGGAGATACAATAAGATGGCAATGTTGATCTCCTGATTCTGGAGCAAGTGGTTACTGTCAGAAGTGTCTGGTGAGCAAACAAATGAAAAGAAGAAAAACTCTTAAGCTACAGCAGTGTCTTCACTGACAACTTATGGTCAGCCATGTTGTCAGGACACGTATGTGGTTCAAAACTTTCTCTTCTGTTTGCTGATTGTGAATCATCAAAGCAGACATTTTTTTCAATAGTCAATAGTCTAATCTAATAGTTTCCACACTATACTTGAGCAACTCTAAATACTGTTTGTTAATCACATGCAACCAAATTCAACAAACACAATAAGGGGCTCTTTAACATAGATGGAGACTGTTTAAAGAAGAAATAATGACGAGATCTCTCAGCAATCTTCCAGTGATCTCTTGCCAATCTTTCAGTGAAGGCCAAATTGCTCCACCCCATAAGTAGATGGCTGAGAGATTTATAATAGATTGGTGATCATTTGATGAAAGACCAATAGAGTTAACTGAAAGGTCACTGAGAGATCAGTGAGAGTTAACTGACTGATTGCTTCCCTTTGGTGATCATTCAGAGATTTGTTTTGGATGGAGTCAAAACTTTAATGAGCGTGGAGATCACTGAAGATCATTGAGCGATCACTGAGCGATCTTGGCAATCTGATCAATGAGATATCATTAAAAGACTGTGAAGGGGGTTAACATCAGTACTACAAGTTGATAACAAATGAAGCCAGTCACACTTCTTGTAGCAAAAAAGCCTTTTTACCTGAAAGCATTTTGAAAAAATATTTACAAATCTTGACAAAAAAAACTATTCAAAAATAAGTTTTGCTCTTTAAAGTATAACCTAAATGATTATCACAGGCTTTGTGTTACCTGTGGACCTTCACGTGAAGCAAGATAACTTAATTTTAACTATTTCTATAATTGTTCAAGGAACAGGAGGAGTACGCGGCATGGCCCCTGAGGAAAAGTACCCACTTTAAAAAAAAATTCCACTCCACTCAAAAAGATGTTGCAGCTATCACAAGATTTTATCCAAAGCACAAACAAGTCTGTTTATACAAGCTGACATGGCAGATATTTTGACCTGTGAATTACTTTATGGTCTCTTGGCCAAACACATTTTATAGCAGTTTGCATAATGCCAGTCTTTCATCAGTTGGAACGTTGAAACGAGCCAAGTGGCATTACACAGCATGATGACACAAAAGTAAAGCACCGACTGATACATTTAAGATGTTGCCCATTGTGGGCTGTCTAATCATTAATCCCAATAAACAGATATCTATTAGGGATGTGGAGATAGTAGGAACGGGTTGGATATTGTGTGCTGAAAGCTTTTTAGTGCCCCTTTGTACTCCTTTGGTTTCGGTTCTATTGGCAAACCTCATTTGAAAATAGTTACTCAACTTCTTGAAATGTGTCCACATGATTATAAATAAGGACTTCCAAACACAGGAGATTTCAGTCTTAAGCAGAGATTTTCATCAAAAAACATCCAAATTAACTTGAACAGATTCATTTGGTTCTTATTAGCATCTTCACACGGCTGTGGAACATTTTTGCATGCACAACCCCCTCCTCATAAATGGAGACCACATGGGAACTGTCACACTACCAAGGCCCTGGTGAAGAAAGCCCAGCAGCGGCTGCACTTCCTCCACATCCTCAGGGAGAACAACCTGGACCAGAGGCTGCTGCTGGCCTTCTATCGCTGACTCAGTGGAGAGCGTGCTCACCTACTGTCTGGGTGTGTGGTAAGCCAGCTCTACCGCCGAGAACAGCAAGGCTGTGCAGAGAGTCATCAACACCACCCAAAAAAATCATCGGCGGCCCTCTGCCCTCCCTGGAGGACATCTCCAGATCCTCCTGTCTCAGAAGGATCAAGGCCATCACAGGAGACCCCTCACATCCCGCCCACCACTTGTTTGACCTGCTTCCCTCTGGACGACAGTTCAGATCAATCAGGTCCCACACCTCCAGACTGACAAACAGTTTCTTCCTCTGGGCCATCCGGACAGCAAACACCCAGAGGCCCCTCCCCCCACAACGCTCACATGCACAGAACTCAGGGCCTTTTAATTATCAAAAAAACAAACTCATCTGTTTCTGCTCTCTGCTCTTTCATTACATTGATCCATTTGTTGAGCCACTATTAATGTGTGTATTTTTATACTTCTTATTTATTCTATTTATTTTTTTATTTAATGTGTGCTTTATATCTCTGATTTTATATTTTATACTTTTACTGCACAGTAGCCGGGTGGAGCAGCCACAATTTCGTTGTACTTTACAAATGTACAATGACAATAAAGCCAATTCTATTCTATTGGACTTTTGCTGTGGAAATACAGTATATACAGTACAATAGATCAATGAGATGCTTTGTTTCAGGTGATGCCACTTCAAGGTTAAAATGAGGGGGGAAAACATAAAAAAACATCCAGTTTTACATGATGAGCACCAAAACCAATACTTGAATGAAGAGATCATGGACAACATATGGGTCAAGACTGCATGGAATTTGTGCAACAGTGGTAGTGTGTCACTCATGTTTACTTGCAAATGTTTTATGTTGGAACAGAAAGGAGCTAGCCTGAAACGGCTAACGACAACAGCTAGCATAATCATCACAACTGATGTTGACAGGGAACGTAAAGGACTTTGTAAGGGCCTCTTTACACAGAATGAAGATCGTGAAGAAACTGGGCAAATTTTTGACCTGTGGGATTGTTTGAGTGGTGCTTCTGTGTTTTAGACTGAGTCAAAACTTTGAGGAGACCGTGGAGATTGTGGGGAACACTGAAGATCATTGATAGATTGAAAACTGATTGACGGAAAGGACTTTGTGGGTAGCATCTCCAAATTGCTCCACTGTCAGCTGAAAATGCCGTCTGAAGTGGACAAAGCGGAATGGATACGGAACTTGGTGCACCAGAAATTTTGCACCGGACTGATGTGAATAACATGGGAAAATTTGTAGGTGGATTTTTCTGCACTGCCACAGCACGTTTTTTGCACCACAGCAGTGTGAAACTTTGAGGGTACAAACGCTGAAGAATTCTTACACTGTAAAAGGGGAACATGCTGTCACAAGGACAAATCTGCACATCTGCTAACTTTGCGAAAACCTCTTGCCAAGGTATATGTGGTTTATGTTGATAGATGTGCGCTGCAGCTAAAACAGCAGGGAATCGTGGCCTGATAAAATCCGCTCGTTCTACTGAGTGGCTGATGGAGAGTGTGCTTGGGAAGCGGATAGTCAACTAGACTCCAACTCATTGGAAATTCTTCCCTCCAACATAATTAATGACAGTGCATTTTTAATTACCCCTATGCGGCAGTAGGCACCACAGCTTTTGTTTATTGAGCCCCACTGATACCCATATTAACAAAGTTAGGTTAATGATAGAGGTATTTTACTTAATAGCATTTTTATTACTCCCACCAAGAATGAAGCAATTAATTAACAATGGGTGAATTAAGTTTCTCTCTTGTAATGGCCTACCAACACAGGACATCATTACCAATCGTCAAAATAATTCATAAAGCGATGACTCAGGTGTCAGGACGGTGATGGGGGAAAATGAACGTTCCCCAGCATACGTCTGATTTTTCATCTTAGAATGGAATAAATTATGGATATGGTCTGTCAGCGGACATGTTGGTGGTACTGCATGCAGAGTGAGGCATGGGATCAAAGATGCAGCGCGTTAAGACACAGATGTGACATAGATTTTCCTGGAGGGGGAGTCTTAGCGCACAATGAGCAGGTGACTTATTTGAATAGATAAAGCAGCAAATTAAAGATACACAGAACAAATACAAAAAAACCAGAGATAGGAAAGCGAGGGAGAGCACCGAGTGTTGAAGAAATGACATCGAATAATGGACCTCAAAGACATATATGAAATCGTACAATCTTCTAAGCTTGCATTTGAAGGTAATCTCCCATTAAAGAACACTAGCTATTTCTTTGTGGAGGGGAAATGCAAAGACAGCAGAACTGATGGGAACTACTGGTGTGACTTTGAATGGGGGGGGACTGAAATGGCAAAAAGGTGCAATTTCTCAGGTGCCGGACTTCTGTGGTAAATTCTTTCATTCCAAGAGAACAACTAAAAAACAAAAAAAAACACAGCGGTGGCTGAGAAATATAATCCTCCACCCCCAACCTTACAACACACAAACACACATTGGAGCCCAAGCACACGTGCAACAAAGAGGAAGAGATTAAAGCATTAATTCAGTGAGAGGGAACAGGATCCTGGCATAAATTTAGAGTCAATGTTTTGGGGTTATCTTCTCTGCTGACTGCCGGTTCTACTCTCTGTACTCCATTGCACTCCACGTACAAATGTAAATGAGGGTCACACCCTGTATCCTGTAACATATAAGGCTGTAAACTCTTGTTTTCCTTTGATAAGCTCTGTATCTGAGCGTGTGTGTTTGCAGCGACAACAGGTGCAGTCTTGTGGATGAACATGGAAAAATACCAAACCATCTACGCGCACATATGGATATTTGTGTGCGAGGGTGTGTCTGCGAGTGTTGGTGTTTGCATCTCACACAAAACATTTCAAGCTGCACTGCCTGCCAAAAACAAACGACAACAACAGAAAAAAGCCGCCGAACGGAGGCCTTGTTTGTTTTCTTGTCATATCTGGGTGGGATACACCTTAGTGAGCACACCAGCTTTCTCCTGGCTTCACACTGGATGGCAGCTGGCGGTCACTGGGGCGCCACAACACGTTGTGCCCAGCAGTGCCACAAACGAAGGGGGGATGAAAGTGTGCCTCATCATATAGAAAACCATTCTGGCAGCCTCCGCTCCTCATTAAAAATGCACTAACGCTCCCATTAATTTAAGCAGGCTGCATTTAGCGAGGGTAGCCTCATGTACAGTCTATAAAACACAGCAATTAAAGCAGGTAATTCTGGCTTCATCAAGGCCCAGCCAAGCGTAATGGGCCAGAAATGTGAAAAATTCCTCCAGCAGCCAAAGCCCTGACGAGAGAGCAGCCTGGACGCTGCCTATAGCACTAAGATAGATAGGGAGCTTGAAGATGACATGATTGAATCGTGCTCCTGGCTGATAATGGAAAGAAAATCTGTTAATGTTCTAGGTACGGTGTTAAAGATAATCATCTCTGTGGTTTCAATTCTTATTTCAAGACATCAGTCATCCTAATACAGAGCAGAAAATGAGGTATAAAAGGTACACAGTAGAAATACAGCTTCAACATGAAATAATACTAGCATCTGGGAGCATGTGCAGCTCTGCTTTAAATGTATAAGCAATTAAAGATGTACACAAATGAAGGCTGTAGTGGTGGAGGGCATTCATTACTGGCCTCTGTCATGACATCATCACGGCTGCTGTATGAGCTTCATATAGCACAGGGGCTCAAGGAGGAGCGCTAAGACGCGAGCCGTCAAAGCATGCTTTCAACTGTAACCCAAGGAGGTTACAACTTGGAGAGATCACATGTGCAGACCCTTTATGACTTTGCATGGAGGGGATAGAATAGCTCACGCCGCCCTTTCCATAGCAACAGGATCGGGCCAGCCAAGATATGTGTTTTATTGGCTACAGAGCGTCTTTTGATTCCATGACAGGACCCAAAACTGGTTAGGTACCTCAGACTAAAAGATACAACCCCCATCAAGAACTTTATTACTATCCTCCAGGAATGGATACATTTGTACCCATAGTGAAGTAGCTGTATTTTTGCTAAATTAGTGGTCACAGATGGTGGATGTAGTTTTAAATCAAATGGCCAGCATGAAACATTGAATTTATAAGCCAGCATCAGATGACCCATACAACCTCAGCACAGGCCTGCTAGTTCGTTTGTAAAGATCACCCATCAAAAGAACAACAGCCCAAGTTTGAGCCCTAGTTTTGTGTCATTTTAAATCTGAACAGGTATTTAAGAGAGTGGTTGGACTACTGAATTTCCTGCATTGTCCTCACTGTCACCTGGTGGATAAAACAATCATACTTCGCTCGCCAGTTGGGTAATACGGTACAGTGTTGACAGGATCCTGATACATACTCCTAATTCAAGAGGTGGAGGTCCATAGTGCTCAAAAGTGCCTGTGACTCTATAATGATGAGAACTCGGGCTGGGGAATACGCCACCCAGTAGCAGTGGTGGTGACGTGCAGAATGTGGGAGAGCAAGCTGGGGCACAAAGTTACAACTGTCATATAAATGCGGTTAATCAAGTCGTATTTCACACAAATCCCATTTATATGCTTCTGGGCATGTCCTCGCTCATGTGACTGAACTGCTTTTATCTTGTATTATATTACATGCTTGTAGTGGACAAATGAAAATATATATGGTCGTGCAAAAAGTTGTTGCAAATACCAGGGTTAAGTTGTGACAGCGGGTGGTAAGTTGATAAATTCACAAGACAAAGTAAATCTTTCTATAGTTTTTATTCAAACTGTAAACAAAACGTATACTTTTGCCCCATGCTTTATATCTGAAATAAAACATGGATGCAGTGTATCAGTCCACACAGATAAAGATGCCACACTGCTAACTAAATATGGCTTGAAATCAAAATATTTGCAGAAAACAGAGGGAAAGGTGCACAAACTCGTGGTGGAATTTTGAAGCCAAACCTTATTAAGATGGGCTCTATCTAACAAACTCAAATCTCATGTATTGGGATGATTACTTCTGTTAAGAAATTGTTCATTTGATCATACCTTTAAATGTTTATAAGGTATTTTACATAATTACAGCATGTTATAAAATTTTAACTTGACAGTAACCCACAATGCCATGTAATCAGAATCAGAATCAGAATCAGAAAAAGATTTATTGCCAAGTACATTAACAGATCACTGATAACATACGAGAGAATTTGACTTGACACAGAAAATGAACCTGCATTTCCAGTGACACGGCTGCATCGGGGACGCGCCTGCCAATAGGATGGTACAGATAAGAAATCATACAATAGGAAGGAGCAAAAAAATCATTGAATTCAGAATATTGACCATAAGTAATCAATATTATGATTACAAAGACAAAAAAAGCCCACAATGCACATTCAAGACCAGAGTCCACAGGACACAAGGAGAGCAGTGAATGTTATCTTGTTGTCAGTTTCTGGGTCAGTGTGGATGTAGTGTTGAAGCAATGTTGTATCAATATGAGCACAAGGACACTTTGGCAGAAGATGTTTTGTCTGGCTGCAGCAATTGTCCTTGGCAATTGTCCCAAGCAGCTACTGTCCAGAGGCCGTGTGCTCAGTGTTTTGAAAAACAAAGACTGGGGATTATCAGGAGGATTTTTGTAAGGGAAATTGAGCCAAATAGACTGAACACAGAGAAAGAACTTTATTTTCTTCTGCAGATTCAGTGTTTAATCCTTCATTGCGAGGGCTTTGAGTCCGTCGTGGATAGACTTAAGCGTAGATGTAATCCACCTTCCGAGACAGTTCTCCATTTGTCGCTATCAAAGTCTCCTCCATTTTTCCAATTTGATGGATGCACCTCGCGTGGCCAGCATTTTGATAGGTTGTATCCATCTTCAGCAATTTGCGGTACACCAGGACAATCCCAGTTCCAATCAGAACGATCCCAGTCACCATTATTACGAAGATATACAAATCTTCAATATCTTCGATAGAGAGATTACTCAGGCACAAGATCCTCCAAAACACTTGTCACCCGTAAATAGCCCGCTGGAGCCGTCCCTGCGGGGCAAACAGCTTCCCCCGGAGCACTATTCCTTGTTGAAAAAATAGTGTCAATTGCGTTCAAAGCCCAGCTTATCAATTAATTAATAGTTACATTGTAACAATGTGCCATTGGTCTTTCTGTAACAACTTCCCCATCATTGCCATTTGCTTTTGCCACCACCAGGAAGGAACCCTGTACTACTTAGTATGAAATTAGTCATATGTGCATGTGGCCTGATAAGTCCAATTTCACAAGCAACAATATTTTGCATGAGACGACTATGGTCTGACAACTATGAAGAAGACAAGAGATTTTCAAAAAAAAAAAATACTCAGAAGGTTCCTAATTCCTTTATCTGTCCAAAGATCCATATGCATGGCTCATGTGCACAGTGGGAAAGTCTAGAGTGTAGTGTGCATGTACTGAGTCTAAAATTAAAAAGACCATGCGTACACAACGTGGGCAGGCGGGGGTGAAACAACCTGTCCCATGTAACTTTTTGCAACGGCTTACCCGAGGCCAGTAATTGGATTTGCGTCAGTTGTCAGCAGTGTTTTTGGCTGACTACATTACGATGAAAGCACACAAAAGTACAGTACAACAAAATGCGGCAATTTTCTAGGTAAAATATAAAAACCCTTTAGTTTCACAGCAGTTTAAGTAATAGTTAGCTTACCAGATACTTTATATGCTGATTCACTGGTCATCAGTTTCAGGGTCACTCAGCGGAGAGATAGCAATTTTTTTCTTGATATTATATGTACTAGTGCATTGCCCATAGAACGCAAGTACTCCTGTCTGAAAACAGGTATCCCAAACAGGCTTTCCAGGCCCAAACGTAGGCTGTGTTTGAAAGTGGAATACAAAGAGGTGTAGGCTATATGTCGGCAATCACATGTTAGACTTTGACAAATATAAAAGGGACTAAATGGCACTAAGATTTATTTGACTGTGTGAATATTAATTACAGAATAACTAATTATTGAAAATGAATGGGACATCCAATATTAGCGACTGTTTCAGATCCCTTGTTTATTTGTTTGTCAGATCACTTATTTGTCTGATTCTTTATCGCTTATATTCATAACAGTGTATCTTGCATTTTGAGGAATGGGAGTTGTTCAGTCACCATTATAATTATTTTAGTTTATATCACTGTTCAGTGATGGAGTTCAGTGGAATATTGAATTTCTTCTGTGTATCATCAATAAACCCATGCAGTGCTGTAACAGGACACGTTTACAAACATTTGAGACCCACTGTAGTGCATCATTTTATATTTTAGCAATATTTTGTTATTAAAAGTTTTTTTTAAACTGTAATCAACCGAATTAACTACAAAACACCCAACATCAATAAAGCACATCTATCTATTATTATTCACAGCAGAAGGACCCGTTTGACAGGAACTGTTGCATCAGTGCTGCCCATTTGTCAGTAAATATTTAACTAAAAATGATTTATTTCATCGCAGGGCCAACACAGAGAGACAGACAACCATTCACTCTCACAGTCATACCTAAGGACAATTTAGAATCCCCAGTTTTTGATGCCAATTAACCTAACTTACATGTTTTTGGCATGTGGGAGGAAACCGGAGAAATCCCGGAGTAAACCCACACAGACACGGGGAGAACATGCAAACTCCTCACAGATCACTGTTGGTCGGGGACTGGGATCGAACCCAGGATCCCCCGGCCAAGGGTGAGTTGCTGTGCTGCCGCAGTGCTAACCACTCTGCCACCGTGTCGCTCTGTGTTGGCCCTGCGATGGACTGGTGATCTGTCCAGGGTGTACCCTGCCTCTCGCCCAAAGATGCTGGGATAGGCTCCAGCCCCCCTGCGACCCGAAAAGGATTAAGCGGAAGAAGATGAATGAATGAATGAATGATTTATTTCATTATTTGGGTGTTTTTGTGTCCTGCGTTTGGTTGTTAAGTCATTCCGGCCATTCCGCTCCACAATCATGGCGGCATTAAATTTTTAATTTTTAGATACTCGCGTGGGAGGATACCACACAGGTGAAGCAGAAGCAGGTACTCCCGTCTACTACTGACTGGGCAGGCTGGGCGTTGCTCCCCACGAAGGACCGTGGTCTGCCCGGTTAGGTTGCTGCTTCTCCTGGCATGTTCTGTGTTGATACACTGGTATTCTTTGTCAGACCTGGGTCCCCACTGACGCTCCACCCAGTCTGCTCGCACCTCATGTTCTCCACACATGCCGAATTATTCTTTAGAGCTATGCAATCATGGGAGCTTTATAGTATAATTTTTTAAAGCATTACATCTTCAGTATTATCTTTTTCTAGTCAACTTTGACATTTTTCACTTCCTTGTTTTGTCCAGGGAACACTGTGGTGACTGACAGGTTTGCGGCACCACGGGTCCCTGGCAGCGCCACCCCACCACCACCACCACCTTGTGTTCTCTATGCCGAGCCCCCCCAACACCTCATGCTATCTATGCCGAATATATCCATTAGACCTACGCAATCACAGTAACTTTATGGTATATATTTTGACTGAGCGGCTCCATACTTGCGGATGCACACCTCAGCAGCAAAGCACTTCTAAAATCTTTGTTTGCGAAGCGTTGCGGTGACTGACAGGTCATGATTCTGTGTTTATCCAATCAGCATGGTCGTGATGCAGCGAATTCCTAAATGAGCACGGAGTCAATCCGAAACCCCGCTCACACTTCTTGAAGGTGGGGGGGTGAAGACATAGAGCGGTCATACAGTGGTGACTAAACTTTTATTGATAAAAATTACATATTTTGACTGAGTGTCTCCATATTCAGGGATGCACATCCTCGTAGCTTCAGCAAAGCACATTTAAAATCTTAGGTCGGTGTGAAGAACATTTTGAGATATCTCTGAGGAACACACGCACACACACACACACACACACAGATACACAAACAGACAGAGATCCCTTGAATTTATAGATAGATAGATATCACCATAGTTCCACCCTTGGTTTATATGCAGGTGTTATTTACAGACAGTTTTGCACAAAATGGCCTCTCAGCATGTATGGTGTTCACATACAGTACAGTAGCATATTGTATGCTTTTCCAACCATGATGAGCTAACTCTTTAGCTTAGCATTATTGCCGTGCATTTGTTTTAACAGCTGCTATTAAGGCTAAACATGCCTTTTAAAAATAACTCGCAGGTAGCAGGCTCTTCATATTTGTGGTCCTACGGAAAACTTGGACATATAAAGTAATATTGTAGCACAAACACTGGTCACAATAAAAATAATGATAAGAAATGCATTACTGATTTCTAATCTTGGTTTTAGTTTTCTAGGTTTTTATTGTTCAAATTATTTATTGATCTGAGGCTATTTTATTGTTTTTATTGTGGAATATGATTGATTTTTTTAAAGTTAATTCTTGTCTATAAACATTGCTGATTGTGTATTGTTTTAAATTGTGACTGAAGGTGAATGCAGCATCATGTAGCTCTGTCATCCAAGACAAATTTCCCGTGAGGGACAAAGTTTATTCTGATTCTGTGCAAAAAAAAAAAAGTAACAGCCTTAGATGAGTTTTCAGTAGTAGTTTTCAGAAAGTACTCACAAATTTGTGTGTTCCTGAGAGTCATCTTAAAAGCAACACAGTCTCAGCTTTGAAAAGCCATCCACATTTCCATACCCTAATAATAATTACCTTCAATTTATTCTCTGCCCACCAGGCATATGGAGTAATCAGGCCAAGAATATATCAACATTCATGCTCAAATGTGATTTTACATCAGGAGGTGGCCACATGTTATGGAAGGTAAATCATTTTTTATATGTATGAGAATTGCCATGCTGCCTAGTGCAAGATAAAAATTCAACTTAGTTTAATGTTGTTTACAATGCTCCATTTTTTATGGATTTTATTTATGGGGGATCATGACCTTGAATAAGATTAGTGCGTCAATAACATGAATTCTCTAAGTTTCAGTCAGTGATAAGACCACACTGCAGTATTGCTTCAAATACTTCCTATGGATAATAAAACTAGAGAATGATTATGTTCAACAGCGAGAACTCTAATAACTAAGCACAGTATAATGAGTAACAGCAGTGTGATTTTAATGAGCACACTTGATGGTGCCGTTCACTAATTCAAAAATGATTTGTTAATTTTTTCCTGAACAGAAATGCTGCCATTTAATATGAAAAATATGATAGCATAGTGACAAAATCCAAGTGGTTATATTAAATCTTATTTTTAAAGCTGGCACCATGATTATCTTTCATGGCTTAAGTATACACTGACACTCTGCTTTTCGAAAAAAAGTTTACCCACCATTAAATTACTGCATCTAAAAAAACTATCATGATATTTGAAGAGTTAAGTCATAACCATCAAAATTTAAAACAAAAAAGCTTGAAATAGCTCATTTTGTGTGATGAACATAGAATACAGTGGGGAAAATAAGTATTGAACATGTCAACATTTTTCTCATTAAACATATTTCTTATGGAACCATTGACCTGAGGGTTTCACCGGATATCAGTAACAACCCAAGTAATCCATACATACAAAGAAATCAAGGCAACTATGTTCAGAAAACAAGTTATATTTAATAAAGTGGAATGACACAGGAAATACGAATTGAACATATTTGGTGAAATTCATTTAATATCTAGTAGAAAAGCCTTTGTCCTACTGGGGGACTTCAATGCACATGTGGGCAACGACAGTAAAACCTGGAGGGGGGTGATTGGGAGGAACGGCCTGCCCGATCTGAACCCGAGTGGTTTTCAGTCATTGGACTTCTGTGCTAACCACAGTTTGTCCATAACGAACACCATGTTCAAGCATAAGGGTGTCCATATGTGCACCTGACACCAGGACACCCTAGGTCGCAGGTCAATGATTGATTTTGTTATCGTGTCATCAGACCTGCGACTGTATGTCTTGGACACTTGGGTAAAGAGAGGTGCAGAGCTGTCAAATGATCACCACCTGGTGGTGAATTGGATCTGATGGCAGGGGAGGATGCCATTCAGACTTGGTAGACCTAAACGTATAGTGAGGGTGTGCTGGGAACGTCTGGCTGAGGCCCCTGTCTAGGAGATCTTCAACTCGCACCTCCAGAAGAACTTTAACCACATTCCAAGGGAGTCTGGAGACATGGAGTCTGAATGGGCCATGTTCTCCACCTCCGTTGTTGAAGTGGCTACCCAGAGCTGCAGCTGCAAGGTCATCGGTGCATCTTGTGGTGGCAACCCCCAAACCAGTGGTAAGGGGGGCTGAAAGAGGAGTCCTATCAAGCCTGGTTGGCTTGTGGGACTTCCGAAGCAGCTCAGGTGTACCGGCAGGCCAAGAGGAGTGCAGCTCGGGTAGTTGCTGAAGCAAAAAACTCAGGTGTGGGAGGAGTTTGGTGAGGCCATGGAACAAGACTTTCGGTCGGCTTTGAAGAGATTTTGGCAAACTGTCCAGTGACACAAGCGGGGGAACCAGCTCCCTGTCCACACTGTGTATGGTGCCAATGGGCCACTGCTGACTTTGACTGGGGATATTGTCGGGCGGTGGAAAGAACACTTTGGGGATCTCCTCAATCCCACTGACACACCTTCCACACAGGAAGCAGGGCTTGAGGACGAGCGAGACAACTTGCCCATCACAGGGGTTGCAGTTGCCAAAGTGGTTAAAAAACTCTTTGGTGGCCAGGCCCCGGGGGTGGACGAGATTTGCCCTGAGTACCTCAAGGCCCTGGATGTTGTAGGGCTGTCATGGTTGACACACCTCTGCAACATTGTGTGGAGCTTGGGAACAGTGCCTTTGGCATGGCAAACTGGGGTGGTGGTTCCTCTCTTCAAGAAAGGGGACCGGAGGGTGTGTTCCAACTTTAGAGGAATTACACTCCTCAGCCTCCCTGAAAAGGTCTATGCCAAGGTACTGGAGAGGAGAGTCTGACCATTGGTCGAACCTTGGATTAAGGAGGAGCATTGTGGTTTTCGTCCTGGCCGTGACACATCGGACCAGGTCTTTACCCTCTCGAGAATCCTCGAGGGTTTGTGGGAGTTTCTCCAACCAGTTTACATGTGTTTTGTGGACTTGGAGAAGGCATTCGACTGCGTCCCTCGTGGTTTTTTTGTGGGGGGTGCTTTGAGAGTATGGGGTATCAGGCTTGTTGTTCTGAGCTATCCGGTCTCTCTACAACCATTGTGAGAGTTTGGTTCGTATTGCCAACACTTGGTCGGACTCATTTCCAGTGAGAGTTGGACTCTGCCAGGGCTGCGCTTGTCACCAATCCTGTTAACCCTTCAAATGTCCGGCTGTCATAAAACATGTGCGTCACCTGCTGCCTATGTCGCAGGTCTGTGACTGTCACGTGATGTGTCCAAAAAGCACAGAAAACCCAGCTGTAACAAGCATTTCACATCACAAGATGTCAGACACGTATAGCTTACTGCTCTTCACTGGAGTACTTCACCCAAACGAACCGCCTCAAACATCATTTACGGAAACGCAAAGAAGAGAATGTAAACAAAGGCTCCATCCCAACATATATTTCCACACGGAGGAAGCATTTGCTCCAAATTTTGCCAACTATGATTCTAAAAAGAGATTTAGCTTCTGAAGGGAAACATTTACCTTTTGTGACAGCAGAAGACGGTCTGGAGCATGTACACTTTCGTCTGCCATCGATGGAGCTGCACGTGATGACGGAGAACAATAGTGCCGGTTCGGTGGCGTTATGTAACCAAAATTGAGGTGTAATAAATCATAATATACATATGAGAGTTTCTGGATGTTGGAGAGAAAGCGAAAATGACTGGCAGAAGATGAAATAAGGACCAGGGATGACGAAAATGGACAAATGAAGACATGGTGAGCAATAGGTCCGATGTATTTATTTATTTGTTTGTGTACATTCTACTGATTTTCTGGTTCATATACTTTGAAGATAACAAAAAACAAAACAAAAACAAAAAAAAAACATCCTTTGTGTAAATATGTCCAAAGTCCATTTTTGACCAAAAGTTATGTAATTTGATACGGCTGCCATCGTATTATGCAAATTAGATGTGTAAATTTACACCTATCTCAAACTTTGGATCATATTCTATATCTTTCTAATTGACAGTAAGCCATTATCTCTTACCACTTTCAAGTTACAGCCTTTGGAATTTATCATATCTAAACTGAATATTTTCTTGAAAAACAACTTGACCGCCAGAGGGTGGTGAGCTGACGGGAGCACTGCTGCGCCATAGACAGAAAATGGGTTAATAATTTTTATGGACAGGATTTCTAGGCGCAGCCAGGGAACGGTGGGTGTCATGCTTGGTGACCACAGGATCTCATCTCTGTTGTTTACAGATGATGTTGTCCTGCTGGCTTCATCCAGCAAGGACCTACAGGTCTTACTGAGACGGTTTGCTGTTGAGTGTGAAGTGGATGGGATGAGAATCAGTACCTCCAATCTGAGTCCATGGTCCTCAGCCGGAAAAAGGTGGCTTGTCCTCTCCAGGTTGGGGACAAGCGCCTGCCCCAAGTGGAGGAGTTTAAGTATCTTGTGGTGTTATTCACGACTGAGGGGAGAATGGAGCGAGAGATTGACAGATGGATTGGAGCAGCATCTGCAGTGATGTGGACATTGTACCAGTCTGTTGTGGTAAAGAGGAAGCTGAGCTTTAAGGCAAAGCTGTTGATTTACCAGTCAATATATGTTCCTACACTCACCTATGGTCATGAGAGTTGGGTAATGACCGAAAGAATGAGATCGCGGATACAAGCAGCTGAAATGACCTTTCTCCATAGGATTGCTCGACTCACCCTTAGAGATACGGTGAGGAGCGCAGTCATCAGGGAGAGGCTTAGAGTAGAACTGCTGCTCCTCCACATTGAAAGGAGCCAGCTGAGGTAGTTTGGGCATCTGATCAGGATGCATGCTGGACACCTCCCACTTGAGGTGTTTCGGGCACATCCCACTGGAAGGAGACCCCGGGGTAGACCCAGGACTCGCTGGAGAGACTATGTCTCCCAGCTGGTGTGGGAATGCCTTGGTGTCCTCTCTGAAGAGCTGGAGCAAGTGGCTGGGGAGAAGGAAGTCTGGGCTTCACTGCTTGAACTGCTGCCTCCATGACCCGGCCCTCCAGAAAAGCAGTAGAAGATGGATGGATGGATGGATGGATTGAATGACACAGGAAATAAGTATTGCGCATGCTTGGTGAACTTCATTTAATATTTAGTAGAAAAGCCTTTGTTTGTAATAACAGCTTCCAGACACCTCCTGTATGGAGAAACTAGGCACAGGCATTGCTCAGGAGTGATTTTAGCCCATTCTTCCACACAAACTGTCTTCAAATCTTGAAGATTCCATGGGTGTCTTCTATGAACTCTAATCTTCAATTCGTTCCATAGATTTTCAATTGGATTAAGGTCAGGTGACTCACTGGGCCATTCTAGCAGCTTTATTTTCCTTCTTGCAGCCAATTGAGAGTTTCCTTAGCTGTGTGTTTGGGATCATTGTCTTGCTGAAATGTCCACCTTTGTTTCATCTTCAGCATCTTGGCAGATGGCAACAGTTTCTTATCAAGGGATGTCTCTGTACAGCTGTCCATTCATCTTTCCTTCAATTATATGAAGTCTGCCTGTACCATGTGCTGAAAAACACCCCTACACCATGATGGGATGCGCAGTGCCACTTCTTCTCCAAACATGCTGTGTGTTGTAGCATCTAAAAAGTTCAATTTTGGTCTCATCTGACCAGACTATATTCTCCCAGAGTGGACTGGCTTGCCCAAATGTTGTGCAGCAAACGTTAAACAAGCTTCAACATGCTTTTTCTTCACAATGGAGTCTTGTGAGGTGAGTGGGCATAGAGTCCATGTCAGTTGAGTGCATTACTTATTGTTTTCTTTGAATCAGCTGTACCTGCTAACTCCAGGTCTTTCTGGAGCTCTCCATGAGTGGTCTTTTGCTCTTGGATAACTCTTCTGATAAGTCTCTCTGTCAGAAATCTTGTGAGGAGCTCCTGGTAGTGGCCAGTTTATGGTAAAATGATGTTCTTTCCACTTCCAAATGATGACGCCAACAGTTCTCAGTGGAACATCCAGCAGTTTAGAAATGCACCTGTAACCATTGCAATCATTATGTTTTGCAACAATAAGGTTGCAAAGGTCTAGAGAGAGCTCTTTGCTTTTATCCATCATGAGTTCTTTGTGGTGTGACAATCTGATATTCACAGACCTTTTTAAAGGCTATCAGTCAGGACTCAACCAGCTGAAATTAATTTGCACTGATGGGGGATGGGATGGCTTCCTAAATTCTGATGAATTTTAGTTGTTTTCTTGGCTTTCTATGCCTTTTTGCAGCTCTTTTTCTTCATGTGTTCAATATTTATTCCCTGTGTCATTATACAAATACACATTGTTTTGTGAACATAGTTGCCTTTATTTCTTTGTATATATGGATTACTTGGGTTGTTACTGATATCTGGTGAAAATCTCTGGTCAATGGCACCATCAGAAATATGTTAAATGAGAAAAATGTTGACGTGTTCAATACCAACTTTCCCTGCTGTATATGATTGTTTAACTTTTTTTTTTTAAATTGAATTGTATTAAAAAAAATTCACAATTTCCTAATTTTTCTTCAGCTCCATTTTTGTATGGCTGAAATATATTTTAGGCAATCTTAGATATGATGTTTAAATTCTAACGGTGGCAAATTTTGACAGGCTAAAACATCAGCTGACATTAACTGTTAAACTTCACCTTTCAGATAAACAACTAAAATAGTCTATATACAAACTGAACAATTGGTTTTCCAAAAGCTGGGCATTTTTAAATAGACTACAGACAGTTAACCATGTGGACTTGTACTGTATCTACTGTATAGAGCACTGTTCTGGTGGTAATGACCACAGTGTTGGAAAAAAGACCACACCAAGATCGACCTAGAACAGAGTGTACCCGCTGGGGATTACAGATGCAAATTAGCAGTACGTATTGCTAAATCTGGCATACTTACATTTGGATTAATGTTCATTCGTATGTAATGTCCCTTCAAACAGTGGTGGACCCTCAGGGCCAGCAAAGCCTTCTCTGCTGGCCTAAACACTATCAGAATTACATTTACAGCCTACATTCTTATATTTGTTCCATGAGGATGTATTAAATTATTCCCAATAGTCTATTCTCTTCATTTTGTAGCTTTTCTCTTGGTTGCACTCTTTCCAGTAGTGTAATGCATGTTAAGAGCTTTTCGTCCAATCATGTTTCAGCCACCTGTGTTGCCAGGGTCAAGCAAACCTGCCTTGGGCCTTCAGGAATTAACAGTGCGCTCTGTAGGTTAAATTAACTGTTAAACTTATCCCGTTGCTTTAAGCAATCAGATGTCTTCTGTATGTCCAGGGGTACGCATAGAAGGCATCCAAGAATGTCAGCATTTTCATGTCTTTTGATTGGATGGTTAGACGACTCCACCCACAATGCAGAGGATCCTAGCTAGCAAAACACCAGTGCGAGGACTTGCTTAAGCAGCTACAATATACTGTATCTGTTTAAATATAAGAATTTCCCTGCACAAGTGTGCAGGGAAACGGAACTGCTCAACAAAAAGGTAAAGATTTTTAAAACTATAATTTTATAGTTAAAGTTATCTTTAACATGCTTTGTGTGGACAGCCCTATAGGCTATTTTTACGGTGCTTGGTATGAATAACACTTATATCAGGTAGATCACCACTGAAGGCCTAGTTGTAAAATGCACTGTTCGCCACTGCTTTCAAATAAATATTAAACTTAAACTGTACTGAGACCAAGACTTTAAAGAGCCACTATTATACACTTTTTCCACTTATTAACACAGATCCTAAAGGTGTTTAACCACATGCTTTGTGTGGTGTACCAAGGTGGCGCCTGGGTGTAGCGGGGGTGACGGCCCGTATTCTGTCCTGATAATACGGCTGGGTATTGTAGACAGATAGCGAACAATAAAGACAGCAGGCTGATTCCAGGTTGGCTGATTTACTGAAATCGTTTTTGTCTTGTTGTTTTTTTGTAAAACTGAAACACAATGAAATATACATAGTACAGAATGTTACATAAGAAATAATAATACAACACTCTGTATATAAACAGTTTCTCTTATTACAGGCACTTAACTCAGGTAAGTAATTTGCTTTACAGATTCAAACTGAGGTAAGTATTTCCCAGTTTCCACAGGTTACAAAGTTAAGGTAAGTTAAATCAGGTAAGTATTACAAAATTATACTAATACATTTTTATTTTACAGAGGACAGCTACACAGCTAAGTAAGCAGGTAAGCATAGCCAAATGAATAGCTAACTACTAACTAGCTTTCACACGAAGCACCATTACAACACAATATAACTTGGGCTAACAAAGGGCTAAATGACTCAGCAGTTAGCTAAGTATCATTGCAAAAGATTAGCCATTAACACCTTTTAATCGCGATCTTTTTATAGCTTAAATTTAGCGTTTTTAACATCATATTCCAAACTATGGTCATCTTAAACAAGTATTACAACAATTTTCAGCATTAACTTACTGTTGGTTCCACTCCTAGGTTAGTACAACCAAATTTCTGGCGAGCACATTTTCACATTGCTTTCATCATGGCAGATTGAACAAGAAAGGGTTTATATAGGAAACAGGAAGTAGCTACAATTAAAGGTGCAGTAACGCAAACCACCACTAGAGGGAACATAACCCCACCCAATATCTGAAAGGTCAGCACACTCCCCGCTTGGTATACATGTATACCACTATTTACTCTTCTCTAGTGACATCAATAGCACAACATCAGAGATGGGTCTAAGGTACTCTTTAACTACCCCTTGGCTAGAGGTCTTAACTGTGACCTTACGGACCTTGTTGTCTGAACTAGGAATGGCCTTAACTATTCGCCCTAGAGGCCACATGTTGCGCTTTGCTTGATTGTCCTTTATCAAAACAATGTCACCTTCCTGGAGACTGGACTTCTCGGAGGTCCACTTCCTCCGTGGTTGAAGTGTGGCCAGGTACTCCGACCGCCACCTCTTCCAGAAGGAGTCCGCCAAGCTCTGGACCTGGCGCCACTGGACCTGGCTGAGGTGATCCAGGTCGAAGTCTCCCAGGGGTGCAGGACTGACACTCACCTTCTGGGTGAGCAGAGTGGCAGGTGAGAGGATTTCAGGTACCTCTGCATCGTTGGAGACTGGGACTAGCGGGCGTGCATTCATGATAGCCATAACCTCAGCCATCAAGGTTGTAAGGACTTCATGAGACAGTCGGGTAGCACCATCCTTCGCAAGCAGTCCATCCAGTATGCGTCTTGCCACTCCAATTAACCTCTCCCAGGCTCCACCCATGTGTGAAGAATGGGGAGCATTGAAGGTCCATGTACATCCCTGCTCTTGCAGATAGTTCTTGATCTCAGGATCGTCAGTGTTGATTTGAAGCTCGCGGCATGCACCAATGAAATTAGTGCCTCTATCCGACCTTAAGTGCTTGACAGGTCCACGGATGGATAGGAAACGCCTCATGGCGTTGATGAAGCTTGAGGTCTGGAGCACCCAGTTCAGGCCTAAGCTCCTTTGAAGGGGCAATGGGTCTGCTCCCAGATCGAGATCTTTCAGGTCACTTGCTCGTTCCTCCACTGGGAAAGCCTCCATGACCCTCGGACTGTTTGAGGCGATCTTGTGGAGTTTTAAGTTGCTCTCAGCTAGCAGAGCCTTGGTTCGCTGCAGGAGATCGATCACCTCATGCTCCTTGGCCAATGACGTGAGCCCATCGTCGACGTAAAAGTTCCTGAAGATGAACTCCTTTGCATCACTACCATGCTCAGCTTCTCCTTGCTCTGCAGCTCTCCTCAGCCCATAAGTCGCTACTGCTGGAGACGGGCTGTTGCCGAATACATGCACAGTCATCCAGTAGTCAATGATGTCCTTGTCTGGATCATTGTCTTTGTGCCAGAGAAACCTGAGGAAGTGGCGGTGGTCCTCTCTGACCTTGAACCCATAGAACATTTGCTCTATGTCGGCGGTAGCAGCAATTTGTTCTCTTCTGAACCGTAATAGGACTCCTATTGGTGTGTTGTTCAGGTTGGGTCCACTGAGAAGCACATCATTCAATGATGTCCCCTTGTACTCCGCGCTGGAGTCAAATACAACTCTTATTTTCCCCGGCTTCTGGGGGTGGTATACGCCAAATGTCGGCAGATACCAGCACTCCTGCCCGAGCTGTAGTGGAGGAGCTGGCTCGGCCTGTTGGTTGTCAATGACCTTTTGCATAAAATCAAAGAAGTGCTGTTTCATGTCAGGTTTCTTCCTGAATGAGCGTTGGAGGGATTGGAGTCTTTGAGCAGCCTGCTCTCTGTTGCACGGAAGACGCTTACGAGGAGTATGAAAGGGTAGTGGCGCCACCCAGTGGTTTTCATTGTCCATATACACCTCGTCTTCCATTATTCTCAGAAACTCACTGTCATCTACTGACATGGCTGGTTTGTTGTCGGCTGGTGTTGTCTGGAACATACTTTCACCAAGACCATCCCTACATGTCTCTGGAATGGCTTCCTCACTGCGAGTTGGGAACTGAAGGCTGCACTGAATCGGTTCACTGGGTCTCTCCTTGATGTGAATGCTGTTAGTGCAGGGCTTAAAGAAGGAAGGGCGTCCATTTTGGAGGACATGGGTCTTATAAGCATTGACTTCCTGAGTCTTGTGAGCGCCACCCAGACACAGCTCTCCCACTATGACCCAGCCGAGATCAAGGCGCTGAGCGTATGGCAAGTTGTGTGGTCCGTTGCGCTGCTCTCGCACCTTGTGCAAACTCAAAACATCTCGGCCTAGTAGCAGAAGAATGGGTGCACTGTTGTCAAGTGCAGGGATTTTGTCGGCCACTGGTCTGAGGTGAGGGAAATATTGTGCGCACTCAGGGGTCGGGATCTCTGACCGGTCACCAGGTAAGTATTCACACTCCAGCAATGTGGGCAGTGTGACCTTGGTCTTCCCATCGAGAGATTCCACAATGATGTTGGTTGCTTTCCTTCCTGCAGTCTCCACTCTGCCTGAGCATGTTTTTAGCGTGTAGGGGGATGCCCTGCTGTTAATACCCAACAGACTGAAGAACTCAGATTTCACTAAAGACCTATTGCTTTGGTCATCGAGTACAGCATATACTATGTGAGACTTGCTTGGATTATCAGCATGGGAAACCTTGACCAAGCAGATTTTAGAACAGGATCTAGGCTGGGGTGCATCGCCACATATCTCTGTGCACTTAGAAGTGACAACAGGAGTTGCTGCAACTTCACTCTCCCCGCTTTGCTCCCTTCCTTGCTCCCCGCTCTGGTCATTCCCAGGTGAGTGCCCAGCCTGCCCATGAGGCGACCATGGTGCTGGACCAGGATGCATCGCTGAAGTGTGCTTGTCACTCTCACACTCTCTGCATTTGAGTGTGGTCTTACAGTCTTTGGCAATGTGCTTGGTGCTGGCACAACATCTAAAGCAGATCGAGTTCTCCTTTAAGTACGCTTTCCTCTCATCCAGGTGCTTTCCTCGGAACCCACGGCATTTTGTGAGCGGATGTGGTTTGTTGTGGATTGGACATTCTTTGTCCGGTTCAGTTTTCTTCACAGATGTGCTGTCCTGAGATGCACCACCTGCGGCTGTGACATCAGTTTTCCTCACTGTTACAGCGGATTTGTAGATGTGTTTTTGGTCTTTCTCACCTTTTGACTGATTGGGAGTAGAGGAAAGGTTGAATGCGAAACTGGGGTCATTGCGAGTCTTAGCTTGAGAACATACAAATTCCACAAAGTAGCTGAATGGTGGGAAAGGCACATGATAAACTTCCTTGTACCTGGATCCCTGTGTCATCTAGCGTTCACGAAGTGAGAATGGAAGCTTCTCCACAATTGGATTTACCCCTTGAGCTGTATCAAGATAAGATAAGATAAGATAAGATAAGATAAGCCTTTATTAGTCCCACAACGGGAAATTCCAGGATTGCAACAGCACAGGGATAGCAACACTCAGAGCAACAATCAGAAGGCAAGAAAAAACAAGCAAGCAAGAGCAGCTAATATACATATGTACATATTACTATAAAATATATATATACACACACACACACACAGACACACAGTGCAGAGCATTGTAGCTGGATGGAATAAATATATGAATATATGAACACACAGTGCAGAGCATTGTAGCTAGATGGAATAAATATGTAAATATATAAACACCCACAGTATGGAGCATTGCAGCTAGGTGGAATAAAATATGCAAGTATATAAACACACACAGTGCGGAGCAATGTAGCTAGATGGAATAATATGTAGATATATAAAAACACAGTGTGGAGCATTGTAGCTAGATGGAATAAATATATAGATATATAAATATAAACACACCCAGTGCAGAGCATTGTAGCTAGATGGAATAAATATGTAAATATATAAACACACACAGTGCAGAGCATTGTTGCTAGGTGGGATGAAACAGCATAACCGTCTATTTAGTTATCCTACATGGTATGATTATGTGCCCATACATATTCTCACCCTCCATAGCGACCGGTATGTTCCTAGTTGTATGCCGGAGAGGACCATTGTGTAAGTCTATTGCATCTTTTGCATTCAAAAAAAAAAAAAAAAAAAACAAAAAAAAAACTATTAGTTTGTTACGTCTTTTTGCTATCTCTGCGAGCAGCCCTGCTTAGGTTGTACAGTCTGACAGCCGTTGGTAGGAAGGACCTACGAAACCTCTCGGTTGTGCACCTGGGATGATGTAGTCTGCTGCTAAATGAGCTCCTCAGTGCATCCAGTATGTCCTGCATAGGGTGGAACTCGGACTCCAGCAGAGATGACAGTTTAGCCACCGTCCTTCTCTCTCCTATCTCCTACACATGAGCCCAGGTAAGAATCCCTCTGACTTAGCAGCTTGTAGCTCTTTTTACAAGTCTCCTAACTCTCTGAGCTTGTGTGTCTCTTTGTTAGAGATGACTGGAAAGGCGTCCAATTTTTTCATTAGGGCACTTTCAATCACCTCTGGGCTTCCATAAGTTTCCTCCAAGCGCTCCCATACCGTCCTCACACCTATTCTAGGATTGTTCACATGCACAGACCTGATCCTCATGGCTTGAGCTGACGACTTGGGCCCCAACCATTTGATCAGTAGATTGAGCTCTTCTTGCTCCGAGAGGTTAAGCTCCTTTGTGGCTGCTAGGAAGGAGGCCTTCCACGCCCAGTAGTTTTCTGGGCAGTCGTCAAAGGTAAGGAGTCCTGAGCTCACCATCTCTTTTCTCATGAGATACTGGGCCAAGACATGGGTTTGTGTTGATGGAGGTGAGGATTTGTTTCCCTGGTTGGGATGAGAGGCTGGAGGGTTAGCTGCAGTGTCTTTCCTTTTAATGTCAGGGAGAACAGGTGAATGTTCCTGCTTTGGAACAAATGGCTTTGGGGCAGAATGAGGAACGTTGTGTCTAACCATCATGGGCTTGTGTTCATTTCTGTCCACGAAAGACTCATACAGTGAATCTAGTTCTTTAATGAATGGCTGTGTTTCCACGTAGCGTTGTGTGCGTCTCACTGGATCATCAAGGGCTAGATTCTGTAGCTCACCAAGAGAGTCGCTGTGTCTTGGATCGAGCTCTGCTGCTGCAGCTTCTTCCAATATAGCTGCCTCTCTTGATGCTGCAGTTGCTTCTTTCTCTTGTTGCAGCACGTGAAGATTTGCGTCTATTGAAGCCCTTTCTTTAATCATGGCAGCCTCTGCTGAAGCCCTTTGTTCCATTATGGCAGCCTCTGCTGAAGCCCTTTGTTCCATTATGGCAGCTCCTACTGAAGCCCTTTGTTTCATCATGACTGCCTCCTTCTCTGCAAAGGATGCTTTGACTTTAGCTGCTTCAGCCTTAGCTCTGGCTCTTGCTGCAACGATGCTGGCAGATGACCGGGTTGATGCTCTGGAGGACTTGTGTGAACTTGAGACTTGAGACCTTGTCTCCAACTGAGACGGACGGTCCTCCTCACCAGCGTGGCTCATCTTGGCTTGCTTCTGTATGCTCTTCACCGTATTTCAGCTGCCTATCCCCGCTGCGTGGTCAACATTTTACTATTCTGTCCTGATAATACGGCTGGGTATTGTAGACAGATAGCGAACAATAAAGACAGCAGGCTGATTCCAGGTTGGCTGATTTACTGAAATCGTTTTTGTCTTGTTGTTTTTTTGTAAAACTGAAACACAATGAAATATACATAGTACAGAATGTTACATAAGAAATAATAATACAACACTCTGTATATAAACAGTTTCTCTTATTACAGGCACTTAACTCAGGTAAGTAATTTGCTTTACAGATTCAAACTGAGGTAAGTATTTCCCAGTTTCCACAGGTTACAAAGTTAAGGTAAGTTAAATCAGGTAAGTATTACGAAATTATACTAATACATTTTTATTTTACAGAGGACAGCTACACAGCTAAGTAAGCAGGTAAGTATAGCCAAATGAATAGCTAACTAGCTTTCACACGACGCACCATTACAACACAATATAACTTGGGCTAACAAAGGGCTAAATGACTCAGCAGTTAGCTAAGTATCATTGCAAATGATTAGCCATTAACACCTTTTAATCGCGATCTTTTTATAGCTTAAATTTAGCGTTTTTAACATCATATTCCAAACTATGGTCATCTTAAACAAGTATTACAACAATTTTCAGCATTAACTTACTGTTGGTTCCACTCCTAGGTTAGTACAACCAAATTTCTGGCGAGCACATTTTCACATTGCTTTCATCATGGCAGATTGAACAAAAAAGGGTTTATATAGGAAACAGGAAGTAGCTACAATTAAAGGTGCAGTAACGCAAACCACCACTAGAGGGAACATAACCCCACCCAATATCTGACAGGTCAGCACAGCCTGCTTTTCCAGTTCCGCCGTCACCCGGGGTATAAAGGGCACGGCCAGAAGAGCACAGTCTCTTTCGTCGTTGACCCCTTGGCCTGTACGGAGCACCTTGTTGTTTGCTGCTTGTTATTAATAAAGTACGTTCACTATATTTCCAGCCTCTTCCTTGAACACCAACCAAGTTATGGACATAACATTTGGCGACAAGGAGAACAATGGTATGGAGAGAGCTGTCACCACATTTCGGCCGTTTTTGGAGGCTCCGGGCGAGCCGCCTGTCCCCTGGGTTAGGTGGTTCACGGCCTTCCAGAATTATCTGGTGGCCCTGGACCTTGGAGAGCTCGAGGAGCTGCGTGCAAGGGCTATTTTAGTCCATAATCTTGGCATGGAGGGTCAGAGGATCCTCGGTACATTAGGAGGAGCTGATGCCTTTGAAGACGTGGTCGGGCTAATGGTGTGCTATTTTCACACTCCGGAAAACATCATAGTCCAGAGGATTCAGTTTCGGCAGCACCGCCAGCGGGCAGGAGAGTCAGTATGATGCTATGTTGCAGACCTACAGCAGCTTGCAGGGAAGTGCCAATTCGGAGCCCTGGAGGAAGAGATGGTCTGTGATCAACTAGCAGAGCGCACTCTTTGTTCTGCAACAAGATCGAGGCTCCTGACGTACCTGGGCGAATTGACGTTAGCCATGGCTGTTGAGTTAGCACAGCAGTTCAAAGCAGCGGAAAAATTATCAAAAGACCTCAGAGAGGGAAGCACATCAAGGCCCGAGGAATCATGTTTGAAGGCGCCGGCTGTGGACTCAGACAGCGTGAATGAGGAAGAATACGCTGCCGCTGTAAGAATTAGGTCTGCCCCGGGTACGCCAAGGTGTTATGGCTGCGGGTCCACTAGGCACATTACAAGGCAAGAGAGTGTCTGGCAAGTGCTGTGGAAAATGTGGTCTGCTGTACCATTTCGCTAGGGCCTGCAAGAATTTTGAGGGAGGGGACCAAAGACAGAAGACGGATTTCCCCACAGTGACTCCTACAGTTAAGTTATTCATACCGTCTCCCTGAGCACTGATGGACAAATTTACTGCGATGTCTCGCTAGATGGCGTGGAAGTACTGCTGATGGTAGACACGGAAGCAGTGGCTTCAGTACTGAACTGGTCCACGGTGAGGAGTTTGTTCCCGCATCACCGCATAAGTGACTTGTCGGCACCCTACTTTGGTTACGGAGGAATCAAGTTGGCCATTGTGGGTTCACTGGCGTTAACAGCAAGATACAAGTTGATGATGATGGCGAGCATCCATTTTGTGGTGACTGCCACCGGGTCGAACATCATGGGGTGTGATATGTTCTATGGCCTGGGGTTCACCATCACCAACGGCATCGGAGAGGAGTGGACGGGTTGTGGACTGTGGGACCTACCTGCTCCGCATGTGGAGGACGACGTGGTTTGGGACAGTGACTGGCCTAGTATTTTGGGGGGGGGGGGTGCAGGACCGACATCGTGGAGCGCCATCTTGGGAGGGTTCCGATGCCAGTGTCCAAGTTGCCCTGGATGTGGGAACTGGACGGCACAGCGGAACACCCAGGATGGCTGAAGGAGCCAAGACCCCAACTCCCTCGACTTCCGGAGTGTGTCCGGGTGACACCGTGAAGCGAGGAGCTGCGGGGGCTGTACCATCATTGGAAATGAAAGAGACTGGGGCGAGACCGACTGGCGCGGTTTCAAGACGCGCCAGCCAACAACACCGGAGACCAAGAAGAACTCCGGACCGGGTCGGTGATGAGGCTCGATCCAGGGCGGGAGCCCAGTTACAACATGAGAGACATCGGAAGTCCAATCGAGCTCCCCTGCACATCGGTGAAGAGGTCCGGCCCAGGGTAGAAGCTCGGATGAGGGGTGTGCACGTGAAAAGGAAATGGCAAGATGACCAGGGGCAACTGTGGACAATGGCAGCCAGGGAGACGGCTACTTGAGGCTGTCTGACGACTCGTGGAGACACCCTAACGAGCTGCAGCGAGTGGATGAAAAGAGATGCCGGCGTGGCTCATCCCCAGATAAGAAGAGGTGAAGGAATTCTGGGAGGGATCCGCCTGATGGAAATCCTAGGGGTGGGTCTTCCACTGGGACTGTGAGGTGACTATTGGGGGGGGGGGGCGTCTACTGGCATGGTGTGGTGGTGTTACTAGTGTGCCATTTTACCCTATAGTCTGGTTTCCAAGGTTGTCATAGCCAGGAGCGGCACTGGGGTTAAGCTCCCAGTGCTCATAAAATGCTCCTTATGGCATGCGTCTCGAAAAGCCTCTGACAACTAAGTCCATCTCCTAGCCTGCCCGTGTGGTTTAGTCTCTAAGCCCGGCGGAACTGCTTTTACTAATAGGAGAAGGGGCGAGGGCGGATCTCTGGTGCCTTAAAACCAGATGCTTCAGGTACATGGTGGCTCGTCAACCTGGGAAGATAGCCCATCTAGGGGAAGGTAAACCCTGATTTCAAACCTCCGCTGCCTTGCGGCATACCCGGTCACAGGAAAGGCTTTGGGAGTCAACCCTGAGGAAAAATCCGGAGTCGGAGCCCCTAAGGCAGTTCTATGTTGTGCTCAACATTGTTCTGGCAGCTCCTGCAACGGCGCTGGTGCCAAACTGTAGCAGCCCTGCTGTTCCTTTGGATTCATCAGTGACGTGGAGAGGGGGGACATGCTGCATGGGCAGCATCTTGTCCTCCATATCTTCCTGCCCAGGCTTGAATCCTACCAATGCCCAATGCTGGAAGGTAGAACACCGGATCACTGGAGAGGACACTCCAGCTTCGCCTTTGGCATAGACAAAACATGGGGAATGACAGTTACCGGTTATAAGCCACTGCTCAATTGGCGTAGAGCGCGGCGCCAGGGGTTGTTCCCGACGGTGGGAGGGATCATCGGATCTCACTGGACAGCTACCGCCCGCCTCAAGCTGGGCAGCCCCCAGCCAATAAGGTGTTGTCCCGCCACAGCTTGCTTTCCTCATTGGGTGCATGGGGATGAGGAGAAATCCGAACAGCAGGCTGAGAACCTTTGCACCAGGCAAGACAATAAAACAAAAGAGACCAACTCTAAAACTGGGAACTTGGAACGTCCGCACTATGATGACAGGACTCGCTGCTAACCTCAAGGACATCAACGACACCAGGAAGACTGCCATCATCAATAATGAGCTGAAGAGACTGGGAGTGGATATCGCCACTCTCCAGGAAACACGGTTGGCTGACGCAGGCACACTGAGAGAGAAGGACTACATGTTCTACTGGCAGGGAAAGGGCAGTGACAAACACAGGGAACACGGAGTGGGCTTCACAGTGAAGAACACCTTGCTGAAGATGGTGGAACCGGGCAGCACTGGCTCTGCACGACTCCTCACCCTCCGCCTGAACACCACTCAAGGCCCAGTCACCCTCGTCAGTGTGTATACCCCAACACTGACAGCCACACCACAGGCAAAAGACGAGTTCTACGAGAATCTCGCAACAACTGTCAGGATCATCCCCAACTCTGAACAACTCATTCTCCTTGGAGACTTCAATGCCAGAGTGGATGCTGACCACAACTCCTGGCCCTCCTGTCTTGGACCTTTTGGCGTGGGCAGAATGAACGACAACGGACAGCGGCTGCTCGAGTTCTGCACATATCACGATCTGTGCATCACAAACTCGTTCTTCAAGACCAAGCCCCAACACAAGGTTTCCTAGCAACATCCGCGCTCAAAGCACTGGCACCAGCTGGACTTGATCCTGACCAGGCGCACCTCACTGAAGAACGTGCTAATCACCCGTTCGTTCCAGAGTGCAGATTGCGAAACAGACCATTCATTGGTGTGTTGCAAGGTCAAGCTGCAGCTGAAGAAATTCCATCGTGCTAGACAGCCTGGAAAGGCACGGATTGACACAAGCAAGATGGCTCAACCAGAACTTGTTGAGCAGTTTGCCTCCACCTTTGAGAAGGAACTTGGTGTACCGCAAGAAGGAGAATCTGCAAAGCAGAAGTGGGAAGAGCTGCGAAACACCATCCACCGCACAGCCTTGGCTACCTTTGGGAGGAAGACCTTGAAGTCACAGGACTGGTTTGATGCCAAGTTGACCGAGATGACCCCCATCATTGAAGCCAAGCGCTCAGCACTTGCTGAGTACAAGAAGTACCCAAACGAGAAGAATCTCCAGATTCTCAGGGCTGCGAGAAGCAAAGTTCAGCAGACTGCTCGGCGCTGTGCCAGCGAGTACTGGACTCAGCTCAGCCAAGACATTCAAACCGCTGCCATAACAGGGAACATCCGTGGTATGGACGATGGCATCAAGAAAGCACTTGGTCCGGCTCAGAGCAAGACGGCCCCCCTCAAATCCTCCACTGGGGAGATGATCACAGAAAAGAACAAGCAGATGGAGAGATGGGTGGAACACTACTCCGACCTCTACTCCAGACAGAACACCGTGACACTGTCAGCCCTTGATGCCATCGACTGCCTGCCATCCATGGACGAACTTGACGCTGAGCCAACCATCGACGAACTCAGCAAGGCCATTGATAGCTTGGCCGCTGGCAAGGCACCCGGCAACGACGGCATACCCCCTGACCTGATCAAGCACTGCAAGACCGCCCTACTGCTGCCAGTGCATGACGTCCTCTGCCAGTGTTGGAAGGAAGGTGCCGTACCACAGGACATGAGGGACGCCAAGATCATCACCCTCTACAAAAACAAAGGGGAGAGAAGTGACTGCAACAACTACAGGGGCATCTCCCTCCTCAGCGTTGTTGGCAAAGTCTACGCACGAGTTGTTCTCGTTCATCTACAGAAGCTTGCCGAACGTGTCTACCCCGAGTCTCAGTGCGGCTTCCGCACTGAGCGATCGACGGTAGACATGATATTCTCCATCCGTCAACTCCAGGAGAAATGCAGAGAACAGAACATGCCCCTGTACGTTGCCTTCATCGACCTCACCAAAGCGTTCGATCTGGTCAGCAGAGAGGGCCTTTTCAAGATCCTGCCAAAGATAGGATGCTCACCAAAGTTGCAAAGCCTCATCGAATCGTTTCACACCAACATGCAGGGGATAGTGCAGCACGATGGCAACGTCTCAGAGCCATTCAACATACGCAGCGGAGTGAAACAGGGCTGTGTACTTGCGCCAACCCTCTTTGGGATTTTCTTTGCTATGCTCCTGAGGCATGCCTTCAGCACAGCAACAGAGGGAATCTACCTGCACACAAGATCTGACGGCAGGCTTTTCAACCTCGCCCGCCTGAAAGCCAGAACCAAAGTACGCGAGGCTCTAATCAGAGACATGCTGTTCGCAGACGACGCTGCAGTTGCAACCCACACACAGCAGGAGTTTCAGACCCTGATGGACCGCTTCTCCCAGGCATGCAAGGACTTCGGGCTTACGAAGAAGACTAACGTCTTGGCGCAAGGCACGGAAGCACCACCAACCATCACCATCGACGACTACGAGCTGGAGGTCGTGAATCAGTTCACGTACCCGGGGTCCACGATCAGCAACAACCTCTCCCTTGATACAGAGATCAACAAGAGGATTGGAAAGTCAGCCTTCACACTCGCTCGCCTCACCACACGAGTGTGAGAGAATCCCAAACTCTCTGCCAAGACGAAGATGGCAGTGTACAACGCCTGCGTCATAAGCACACTGCTCTATGGGAGTGAGACGTGGACAACATACGCCCAGCAGGAAAAGAGACTGAACATCCTTCCACTTGCGCTGCATTTGCCACATCCTGGACATATCCTGGCAGGACAAAGTGCCCAACACAGAAGTTCTGTCCCGCGCCGGCCTTCCCTCCATGTTCACTCTACTCAGGCAGCGCAGGCTCCGCTGGCTAGGCCACGTTCACTGTATGGAGGATGGCAGAATCCCCAAAGACGTCCTCTACGGAGAACTGGCAACTGGCAGGAGAGATGTTGGCCGCCCACAGCTGCGCTTTAGAGACGTCTGCAAGAGAGACATGAAGGCCCTGGAGATCAACACAGAGCGCTAGGAGGACCTTGCAACGGACCACTCCAAATGGAGAGGTACCCTGACCAGACAGCTCAAGGCGGGTGAAGAGAGACTGACTGCTGCAGCAGATGAAAAAAGGACCCGCAGGAAGAACCGCCACAGACCCAGCAGCACGGAGACCACCCACAAGTGCGACCTGTGTGACAGGGACTGCCATTCGCGCATCGGCCTGTTCAGCCACAGGCGGTGCTGTTCCAGCAGAGTAGACGTTTAGGATTCTCTTCCATGGTCATCATAGACTGACGGAGGCCGACGAGGCACAATGTTAATATGTACCCATTACATTTTGCCCTGTATATGTACAGTACAAAAAAAAAAAACAGCACTGTTTATATCATTGTTCATAGAGTGTTGTTTGTGTCAGTT
The DNA here is from genome assembly GCA_020510985.1 of Pholidichthys leucotaenia. Lineage (NCBI taxonomy): Eukaryota > Metazoa > Chordata > Actinopteri > Cichliformes > Pholidichthyidae > Pholidichthys > Pholidichthys leucotaenia. Next base: position 190,455,588 of record CM035836.1, read on the forward strand.
GCCCAGGTTGTGGGGTGGGTGTGTTGGGGTGGGGGCTGGTACAAATGTGGAATGTACATATTAACTGCTGAGTTCTGTTTGTGTTTATAATTACCTCCGCCAGGCCGAAAAGGCCAGGAGGAGGTTATGTTTTTGCCGGGGTTTGTCTGTGTGTTTGTCTGTCTGTCTGTCTGTCTGTCTGTTTGTCTGTTGGTTAGCAAGATAACTCAAAAAGTCTTGGACGGATTTCCATGAAACTTTCAGGCGTTGTTGGAAATGGTACAAGGAAGAACTGATTAAATTTTGGGGGTGATCCGGTTCACCGTCTGGATACAGGAATTTTTTAAAGCATTTTTCAACACTGTGACATACAGCCATTTTCAACATGTGCGCAGGCGCAATGGAGGGCGCTGGTCGTCGTGTCTGCAACACAAACTCCGCGTTCTTCAACGTTTTAGGCACAAAAGCACGCGGAAAACACTGCTGGCCTGGGCCCGCCAGCGTGCCTGTGTTTGCACGCAACTGCAAAACCTCACACGGCCAGCTGTCCGCCGACGGATTCTTTGGCAGAAATTCCCCGGCCAGCCATAGGAGCTGCGCATTTGGCAGAAATTCACCGGCCAGCAATAGGCGCTGCGCAAAAACGAGCTCTCTGCCGGCGAAGCTTCTAAATTCTCGTTTGCCGCGGAGCGCAACCCCAAAATAATATAATATAAAACCCACGGCAACCTGTCTACCCAATTTGCATCCGTCAGTGGAGGAGATGGACACAACAACACTTCAGTTTATTACCTCCGCCAAGGAGGCAATGCTTTTACTACTGAACCACTAATCCTATCACTATCAGATTGATTGTCATTGATTAATTGTGTGTTTATTGCACTGTCCCTGTCAAATAAACAAATAATCATTGTGAATCCAATTGCTAGTCATATGTTTACATGCTCAAGGAATCTGAAAACGTACACACAAACACTGTATGGGGGGAATTCTGGCGCTTGGCGGAGGTCTGCGCTCTCCGAGTGCTTTTCTAGTTATGTTCTGGGATTGTTTTAGTTTTAGGAACACAGCCATTTTATTTTGTGGACTGTCTTATTTCAAAGACAGCAGAATAACCCATCTAGCCGTGTCGAGGTGGGTCGCCAGTCTACCTGACCCCCTCTAGTTTATGTTGTGTGAATGGATAGGTTTGTGTATATATACTTTGTGCATAAGTGCTATTAGTGCATGAGTTGAGTTTAAATTTGGGAGGGCCTATTTGGTGTGTTTGGCATTTTTTCTACGGGGAGTTGGGGGGGAGGACTGTGGTGTACCAAGATGGCACCTGGGTGTAGTGGGGGTGACGGCCCGCCTTTCCAGTTCCACCGTCACCCGGGGTATAACGGGCACGGCCGGAAGAGCACAGTCTCTTTTTCATCGTTGACCCCTTGGCCTGTACGGAGCACCTTGCTGTTTGCTGCTTGTTATTAACAAAGTACGTTCACTATATTTCCAGCCTCTTCATTGAACACCAAGTTATGGACATAACACTTTGGTCACAACTCGCGGTTTAATTATGGACCCCCAGTTCAGCCCACCCACTCTTATCAATCATCTCTCTGAGATTTATGTTTTGATGGTGACATTATGTTTGAGGCTAATGTTAGCCTTAGCTTCAGCTGTCTGACTACGCAACATACTAACAAATATCGGCTGAATGTTAGAGTTTAAAAGCATAAATAATGCATCATCGGAGGCAGGGATGTGTAATTTGAGTGGTTAACATGTGTCAAGTCCCTGGGATGTAACAAGCATGGAAAGAACCCTGAATGAGTGAATGGCTAGGTCTGCTAACAGCAGCTAATTGCTGCTAATTAAATAGGTGTACAGTCTAGAGTATACTAAACAATGGTAAAATAAAATAACATCTGTTAATGAAATATATAGCCAAGAGTTGGTAGATGATCCAATCTGGGAAAAGGGGTGTGGGATGGACAGAAAGCTAGTGGACTCCTAGCTCGGTTTCTGCCACGCAAGATGACCTCACAGTTGGTCAAAATTCCCCACTCAGACCCGTGAGACCTGTTAAAAAAGTTAATTTGTGTCTTGAAGACGTGACCAAGTAGTTAATAAAAATCTGCAAGTTCCATAACTGTTCATTTGTAAATTAAATAAATTTGTCAATGAAAATAAGATTACTTTTGTGGCAACTTTTTCAGGAGTATATTTATGAAAATATTTATCTTTAGATACTCAATTCAGTCCCTTGTGTTCTGTCCAACACTATGATTTGACCTCTCATTTTCTTAAATAATCTGGTAAGAAATGGTGAAATGCAAAAGATGACTTTTTTTAATTAAATCTACATACAACGTTTGAGCTGTTATTTTTTTTAAACTGCTGTAAAAAGGAAAATATGCCACGTGAAGTAAATACATGGCGCATGGGTTAGTACCAATTTAGTTCCAGGAATTGATGTGGCAGCCACAAGACTAGCAAACGTTAGCACCCAAACATACCCTGCTAATGCTCCCAAAATATAACAAAATGAGCCAGAATGACGTGAGATATATAATGAATGTGCTGGTTTTGTATGCTGACAGCAATTTACAAAATAGACCGATAAAATTTTTGTGCTGATTTCTGTTGCTAAGCTAACCATGCTAACAGTCCTGCACCCTATAGTGACAACTATGAATTAATGAATTTGCGGAAGCAATAGATGTCTAGTGAGGTGACTACAATTTGCAGAGAAGAGCTCCAAAAACCGTGGTTGGGCCGCTAGTTAGCTTGCAAGCTAAGCTAGCTGCACCATAGCTATGTGAGCTCCAAGGCTTGGTGGGAAGCTCTCTATTCTCCTGAGGAGAGAGCATGCCAGACTAGCCATCAGGTAGGCATGTATCAGTTCTTTTAAGTGATGATGTGATAACCTTATGGAAGAGAACAGCTAACCCACCCAAGTAGTATCACAGGTCACCATAAACTAACGCCTGTTGTATTAAAAAATCCACATGACTTCACGGCTTGCTGCTCAGCCAGAGTGTATCCATCTCTGTGTGTCAGAAATTGTGCAAATGAGATTGTGTACACTTCTGCTCAGCAACATTTTTTTTATGTTTGGGAATTGAGGTCTGGCAGTATTTGTTAATAATGTGAAAAGAAAAAAAAATAACCTATCTTCTTGAATCTCCTTTGGGACTTCCAAGCTCAGACTGTTATATCGTAACTTGTAGACAAGGATGACGCCAGAAGTGGAGCTGAATACTTCTTTATTATAACGCTGAGTGTCAGTGCACCTGACCGTACATGCAGCCGCTGGCAGAGGTAAGGCAGAAGAGACCGCCCCTCTACCTGCAGCCCCTTTTATACTCACGAGGTTGGCGGAACTGGAAGGTGGAGCCACCACCCCATGCTACACAAATAAGAGCTCCAACAATAAACACTCTGAACATTAAATAACTACATAATACCACCCACCCACCCCGTAGAAAAATTTAAAACACACATACAATCAGCCCACCCCAATTTAGAATCCGAATCATCCGCTAAACATAATTAAACCAAAATCACCAAAAAGGGCCTAAGACATTCACACCAAAAGAACTAAAATTAGGGGGGGTGGATAGACTGCTGTCCTACCCCCCACACAGCGAGGCGAGTTATTCTGCCGCCTATGCTATATAACATATAAAAAAAAAAAAAAACTACTGCCGTGTCTCCTATGTAAAATAAAACAATCCCAGAACTATAAATACATAATAATAATAACCACCAACAAGAACACAAAGAACAGTTAACAACATGCCCATGACTCGGTGAAGCTGATCCGTGCCCCCCCCAGACCCTTCACCATCAGTCCGCCCCTGGAGGCAGTCCGCTTCCCTGACCACAGCTGGTCGCCTCAATCCCGAAGCATCTTCTCCTCCACACCTCCGAGCGCTCCAACCGTCTGGGGCCGTGCCTTTCTGCCTTCCTCGGGGCACGCTGTAGTTCATTAGGATGGCGCCACGAGCCATCCGACAGCAGAAGATAACCATCGTGCTGCACGTCCGTCACCTGCAGCCAACCCTGGTATCACTCCATCTTCCGCTTTTCCCTCACCCGCCTGGACCTTGCCTCTGCCTGAGCCTGAACCCAGTCCGCGACTCCAAGCGGGGCCTTGCATGGCCTGCGGTGTTTCTGCCTGGCACTTGCTCCTCCAGTGCCACTCGGTCCTGCTGCTGACCTCGCCCCTGTGGTCCCGTGTTCACCAGTCCTTCACGGCCGTTATCCGGGAATGCCTGAGACCATCGTTTGGGCATCGCTTGCCACTGCAGATCCTCCCCCATGCCACTTGGCATCCACATCAAGGGCAGCTCTGACACTGGCACCGGAGCCCTCCCGCGGCGCCCCTGAGCGTGACATGGCCTGCCTACTTTCCGGAGTGTCCAGCAACTGCTAATGCCACACAGCATCGTCCCTAACTCTCGGAACTGGTCAGTCCCACAGTCTGCAGCCTGACCACTCTTCCCCAACGCCACTCTTGATGGAAAATCCAAGGCCATAGAAAAGGTTGCAGCCCATGATGTTAGAGCTGTAGGCCGTCACGCTGAACTCCACATCGGTCATCTCCACCAATTTGTACTGAACCGTCAATGTGACGGTACCCACCGTGGCCAACCGTTCTCCTCCATAACCGCAAAGTGGCGCTGAGACACCTCCAATCCTGTAATGGGGAAAACATTCTCTAACCGTAGTCCAATTCAGCACAGAACTCTCCGCTCCTGTGTCGACCAGCATCAGTACCAGAACTCCATCCAGAACTACCGTGCAGTGTGTGCATCCATTGGTACTCGGGGACACCATGTGTATCACCGTCGGAGCGGGGGGGAGTTGAATTTCTGCACGAGCTCTCCTGTTCTGCTGACTGGCATACTCTCGCGAAGTGGTGTAGATGGCCACATTTTCGCAGCGCTTCCCTCTTGGCGCACACTCTCTAGCCTTATAGCGGTGTTTCATTGATCCACAACCCATACACCTGGGCTCTCCTGGGTCAGACCTCATCCATGCAGCGTTGGCCTCCTCCACATCGTCCTCAATCCTGCCATTGCTGTCCGGGTCCACTACCTGTGCGGCCATGGGGGATCTTGAATTTCCCGGTGAAAGGCGTTTGCTTAGCTCCCGAGTTAGCTTGTCCACTGCTTCCAGCTGTAGTGCCAACTCGACAGCCCTTGTCAGCATCAACACACCCGAGAATGAGAGCAGCTTGGAGTGAACCGCAGCACAGTTGGTGTGTTCCGCCAACTGGTCGCGAATGATTTCCTCCTCTAACGGCCCGAACCGGCACTCAGCGGCTAACTGCCTTAAGTCCGACATGAACCAGTGGATCGGTTTGCCTACCTGTTGGTGGCGCTGTCTGAACTTAATCTGTCTGATGATGACGTTGTGCGGCACCCTAAAATGGCGGGCCCTTAACTCGACCACTTGTTCGTAATTGTCCGCGTCTCCAAGCGTGCCCAAAATTCTCTGTCTCTCCATTCCCGGGTTGTGTACTAACAACGCACGAGCCCTCAGCTTCTCCATTCCTCCCAGGTCCAATGCCACCGTGTATGTCTGAAAAGCCTCATACCACCGAGGCCACGGTACGGGCGGTTCCCCCGGGAGCTCCAGGAATGGCTGAATAGGCGTTCCACACTCCTCCAGGTGTTTACTTCTTATCGCCAAATGTTATGTTGTAACTTGTAGACAAGGATGACGCCAGGAGTGGAGCTGAATACTTCTTTATTATAACGCCGAGTCTCAGTGCACCTGACCGTACATGCAGCTGCTGGCAGAGGTAAGGCCGCCCCTCTACCTGCAGCCCCTCTTATACTCTCGGGGCTCGCAGAACCGGAAGGTGGAGCCACCACCCCATGCTACACAAATAAGAGCTCCAACAATAAACACTAAGAACATTAAATAACTACATAATACAAACCACAACTGTTCCTACACCATTTTCACATTCAGTTGGCTCAGACTAGGGCAAGGCAATTTGGCTCTCGGGCCATCTATACAGTGCCTTGTCTGGGAATGGATTTAGTGATTCTGATCTTTTTTTTGTGCCGGTGCTCCTTTGTCTCCATTGTGAAGACTCAGGGACAGAGAGAGAGAGTGAGAAAGGAGGAAAAAACAAGTTTGACCGAAGCCCAGTCAATTATCTCCCAGGTGTTTGACTGAAGTGATTGTAAGCGATCGCGGCAGTTCCCACGAGCCATGGACTGAGATGGGCCGGAATTAGCCAGGAACAAAACCCAATTCAGCAGAAGTGAAGAAACAGCAGTTTTGAATAAAACCAAGGCAAAGAATGCAAAAGAAAAGGTTCCCTGCAGAAGATAAAGTCAAATCTTGGCTCCTTCCCTCCCTTCTTCATTCCCCTGTTACACTCAGCCTATCATATAGCTCTTTTAAAGAAACTGCGGTTCTGGAATTGTGTCTGTGGTGCTTCCAATGCCTTATTGTGTGGAGGTTAATTACTGGCAAGGCATGAGAAAATTACATTCTCAAAATAAAGTATTATGATTGGTTCTTCTGCTGGCTATTTTAAGTCATGTGTGGTGTTCATACAAGATAGCTGGGAAACCAGATTTTAGACTTGTTCGATATCAAGTAACCTGTTTTCAAGTCTCCTATTAAAGCAACTATTCTGACTTGCAAATTACCTTTCTTTCCCAGGACCCAAATACCATTTTCTCACAAAGATTAAGTTATAGCCTGTACATGAGTGCACACAGTGTTGTAATAACACAGGACATTTTTCTATTGATAGCAGAGAATTTCCTTGTGTCGTCTGACATCTCTCCATGAGAGAACTCAGTCACGCTGAAGGGCAACGATTCTGTTCAGGAAAGATACAATGGAGAATTACATTTAGAAAGGTTAGGAGAGGGAAGTGGTGGATTTTTCGATCACTACTGGTAGTGGTTTAAACTAAGATAATTATTTCCAGCCAGAGTTAATTACTGCACTCTCTTCAAGTCAATACTTAACCACTATAGAATGGTTAACTAGGCAAGGACTTTAGATCAGTGAAGAGTTGAAGTAGGATTCTACTTAGGTTTGCATGAGTCTCATGACAGGAGGCCCCAGTTCCCAGGCAATGATTGTGCATTTTCCTCCCTGCTGGAATCTTATTTAGTCTCGCCTTCCACATGAGATGGCCACGTCAAGCATGGTTTGCATCCTCTGAGCTCTCGCTCAGCTGCTCATGCTGCACACCAGCTCACACACATCAGGGCTAATAAATATGAAGCCTGGGGAACCTGGCTGCATCCTGGTGCACAAGGCCCGAGGTATGCGCCAAACTGGCAACACTGAGTCAAAGATCATATCACATGCAGGTTAGACCTGCTTTGGACTGTGTAAGCGCAAACTATGACTTCAGGAACTATAAGGCATTGGCACTGCAGAGCACACCCACGCAGCCATGACCAGAAAATGTCATTTTGATTTCATTTGTAAATAATAGATGCAAGTCTTTCCGTGTCTGCTCTCTGTTGTTAATCCTACATGCTAGCCTATAGCTTTTCTTGACACAGTTTCTTTCATCAATAATAATTCATATGTCTCAGTTCACTGATCACATGTACAGCCAGTCAGTCTTAGTTATGTGTGTGGCTTATTAAAGCAAACATGGTACCCAAAACAGTTGCTTTCTCCTTCCTCAATGTGACTTCAAAGAAAATGATCTAAAAATTGTTTGAACGGATGTGAATGATTCAAAACACAAGCATGACAAATATGGGTTGAGAAGCTTCCTTGAATAAGGAAGAGGTGACACCTTCAGCAGGACAGATGTGACTTCTTTTCAAAATTACACTCCCATAGTAAGGCTAGTGTATGTCATTAGACCAAATTGTAGTGGAACCTCCTGTATCACCTCCAGCCTCCAGTTTTCACACATTGAGGTAATGGATCCAGCAACAAAAAACTTTCTTTAATACACTTACAAACATGGCTACAGCATCTAAGGTTCAAATTATCAAAGTTGTTATCTTTTTGCATCGCCATGTTGTGCTCCTCTTCTTCATTGGAAATTGTTCACGCATGTCGAACAACAGAGGCGCTACTGCCTGCAGCAGTTCCGGTCGTGCATTGCAGTTACAACTGAACATTTCCACAGCACACATATAAACTTTAAAAATAAACGATTTGTCAACAATAAAAATCTATGTCGACAAATTTTCATTATCGTTATCGACAACATCGGCTAGTCATTTCAGCCCTACTATTCAGTGGACCAAAGGGTGGAAGTACCCCTCGGCATCTGTGTAACCATAGCAACACGTAGTCTGAGAAGAGGAAGTGGCGTTTAGCGCATTTTGGGTAGAAAATAACAATAAAGACAACCGTGCAGATCCAAGAAATCCTTTAACCAGAGAAAGCTGAGGAGAAAAGTTAAAAAAATGTCTCGCTTGTGGTGGACATACAACCCGGCTGAAGGGAATGGATTTCTGTTTTTGGTCCTGGCCAATTGATGACCCGGATTTTTCTTCTTCGCCGAGACTTTTTCTTCCTGGTCAGAGGTGGTTTCTGCTACAGCACCCCAAATGAGCAGTTGCTGTAACTGTGTGATGTCCAGGCAGTTTGGTCCGCTGCAGTGTGAATCAAACCAAACCAAATGAGGGTGCGAAAATTCTCAGCATTCCCCACCCAGTCGAACCGAGACCCCCGGACTATCTTGGTGTGAATGCAGCCTGAATGTACTCCCTTGGAGTCACAGATGGATGCTCGGTTGGGGTGGGTATGGGGTTTAAACACCACATCATAGGGCAGCAGTCTCAAAAGAGGGAGAGGTGGGAAAATTCTGATGGGATATGACACTTTTGTAAGACTGGTCAAGTAAAAACCATATGTTTTCACAAAATCATAACTCCAACAACCAATTTTAAAGCCTATGTATGGGAAGGAGAGAGACTGAAGCACAGTAACTCAAAAGGAAACAAATCCTCTCACAAAAATCAAGTAAAACAATCCACAGTATTGTATGATTTACTATTGATAGATTTTGTTATGTAAAGGCAATTACCCATGCATTGTATTGTTGTTGCTGTAATTGATAATCCATAAGACCCTTGTTCATTTTGAAGCTTTAGTATTGACCCTTTGCACCTTTTGCATGGTGAGTCCAGAACAGTCGTGCCAGTTCTCTGGTATCAGTGGATGAATCCAGCTAAGACCCTCCCAAGTAGAGGTCTATTCACACTATAAAGTTTGCCGCAAGCCTAAAGGTGCATTAAGACCAAATGCAAAGTGAACTTTTAGCATGGCACAATTACATTTTAACTCAATGTAAACATACAAATACACACAAATTCTTGCACTCGTGTCCCAGGTAGCCTTGAGATTCATTGTTACTGGAGTAAAAGTATCAATGCTGGAAAGTGAAGCCGTTTAAAAATGAGACTGCCACTCTCATGCAGACAGATGCTCTGTATGTTGTCTGTAATTTATCCATCCATGTACTCCTGTTACTAATGTGCTAACAAGGGCTAGCAGGCTATGACTGTAAACAACCATCATCCAGGTACAGTTTCTGGAGGAGGCAGTGACATTTTCCCAGCTGTGTGCCCCACCGGATTACATTTTAAACCTAAACATTATGGTATTTTGGGGGATTTCCAGAACAGGTAGAAAGCAGCTGCAGAAGTTATGACCTCCTTCCCCCTGCAACTTGCTCGGATGTAGTTGCATCTTTTCATTGAGTTAACGAGTAATCACATCGTACAAAAGCTTTGCGCTTTCATATTTGGTCTGAACGTACCTTAAGCCAAAATCTGCCTCAACTTTGGCCCACCTCAAGAGGCCAGCTTCACCCCTTACTCAGTTTCTTATGTACAGGTACATGCACGCATATACTACGTATCTACAATTAGTAGAAGTGCTGAATTGCTTTTAATCACATTAATAATGTTAACCACACTTTCTTGCATTAATCATCTTAATTACATTAATCACGTTAATTGTGTTACTTTTATTCTTTTAATTTCATTATCAAATTAATCAGGTTTTAATCACATTAATTGTGTTATTTGCATGTTATGCATTTAAAGCAATAACTTTCACTCTCACCAGTATGCCTCCAATACAAAAATCATGCATTAACACAATTAAAGCTACGGTCACAAATACTCTTACGAATGGCTGCAAACACCGTACAAATGATTTTTGGACTATTTTGTACGGCCTTCTTAAGGTAGTTATAGGAGAATCCAGCATTCATAGACCATTCGTAAGTTCGTGGCCAGGTTGATGGTTTTGTCCAAGATTTCTACAAATGCCTTACAAAAACCCCTCATCATAAGGTGGCCGTATGAATGTCATAGGAACAACATAAGAACTACGCAAGATGTTGGCTGTAAGTATGCCTTGAGGACCCCTTACAGCAATCTTAGGAAATGGCATATGAGTCCCCATTTTACAGAAATTAGTGTAATCTGCGTAAGGTGGTAGTGACGCGCTCATAAGGCGGAAGTACGTCATTCATGTGACATTTGTGCGGACAAAATGTGCCAAAAGCCATAAGATATTCCTACCAATGATTTGAGAGTGCCATGAGTTGCACAAAAATTTTCATAAGATGGCAGTTAAGTATGCCATAGGGAGATCCTAAGGCACCCTTACGAAAAACATAAGAACTCTAGGGCCATTGTACGACAGAAACGCACCTCATTTCTCAAGAATGCCTCAAGTTGCTCTTGCGAATTGAACGGCAGCCGTTAGAAACTATGCCCCCCTCCACGAATGTCTGCAAACTCCAGAATTCGTAGGAACTGGGAGATTCTTATGAGCCCATCGTTCGTAAGAATCTTTGTGACCGTAGCTTAAGCAAAAATGTGATTAAGGTGATTAATGTATGATTAATGCAATTAAACGTGGTTAATGTGATTAACACGAACACCCCTTGTTTAAACAATTAAAATGGTATGCAAGGCCCTACATTTGTAGCAGATCTACAGTAAGTTTCTGCTTGCCTCAAGTTATTTCAACTAATTTACATGAAATATCAATTCAAGAATAAAACTAGAATTGCATTCAACAGAGATGCAGACCCACACCTTACAACCCTGTCTCTGTTGGAATGTCATATAGTAGAGAAAATCCCTGGTTGACTTTCTGCTTCAATCCTCATGGGACACCCTGACCCATTTTTTAGATCTTACCATCTTCAAGGTCAAATGCAAGATCAAGGCCACTGGACATTCAAGAGGTGTCGCAGGCTACATTCTAGCTTGTGTTAAAATGTGGTGGTTCCATCTCTCACAATAAAGTCACGATAAGCCAAAACTGATTTTGACCTTTTAAGACCCTGTGACCTTAACCTTTTGATCCCAAACATTCATAGGGCAAGCAAGGCAAATGAAAGCATTGTTAATTGTGTAGGTCAGTTGCAATTGAGCATATGTAGCAGTACATTAAAAATAAATAAATAAATACTGTATATACACACACACACACACACACACACACACACACCTTCTTCCGCTTAATCCTTTTCAGGTCGCAGGGGGCTGGAGCCTATCCCAGCATCTTTGGGCGAGAGGCAGGGTCCATCGCAGGGCCAACACAGAGAGACAAACAACCATTCACTCTCAGAGTCATACCTCAGGACAATTTAGAATCCCCAGTTTGATGCCAATGAACCTAACTTGCATATGTTGCATGTGGGAGGAAACCGGAGAAATCCCGGAGTAAACCCACGCAGACACGGGGAGAACATGCAAACTCATATATATATAAAATATTTTTTAATGTACTGCTACATATGCTCAATTGCAACTGACCTACGCAATAAACAATGCTTTCATCTGCCTTGCTTGCCCTATGAATGTTTGGGATCAAAAGGTTAAGGTATATACAGTATATACTGTATATATATACACTAACGTAGGCATTTATTTTAATGAGACATAATTCTGTTCTATGTGCCTTTAGGTACTCTCATTTTGCACCTTATCATTAAACTAACCTGACTGTATTGTTTTATATACAGTACAGAGATTGCATTAGCCGAAAATTGTCCTTCATTGACAGATTTTTTCAGCAATGACTGAAAATTCTGAAAGCTGCCTGTGATTTGTCAGATTATATTGAGAGTAATCTAATTGAAGTCAATTAAAATGACAGATAATAATAGATTATGACGGAATTTTTACAAGCCTGTCTGTCAAAGTGATAGATAACAAAAAAGTCTAGCACTCTGATACAGTACCATACTTTGTTAATACTGTAAGTTAACAAGACCTTATTTAAGGTTAAGTATATTAGACTGTTAGTCTAACCTAGTTTAACCTTGAAAATTGTACTAATTATAGGTTCAATGCATAATCAGTATTTTTACTAATAGTGCAATTCAAGCACAAGTAGTAATATCTTACATAGTTACTGTGTATAGAGGTTTCTCACCATTAGCCATGTTTACATGCACAACATTTATTCAGTCCGATTACAGTTCAGATCAGAACTTTACTGTTTACATGGACCCTGAAAAAGTCGATCCGATTATGATGCGTGCTTACATGCGTCACACGTTTGAATGGACTAAATCATTTTGACATGCGCAGAATTGTCTGACATTCCACAAATAGTAGAAGAAGAAGCAACTTCCGATGTAAACAAACCAGCTTTATGTGTCTTTCTCTTTTTGAAATGGACCTGCAATGTGTTATTCAGACTGTACTTTTGCTTCTGCTGGTCTCTGCAATGAAGCTACAAGCCCAGCAGTACATCTGCATATGATGAACAGAGGGAGACAGCAGGACGATACAGACCAGTTCTGCTTTACTCCATGTCATCCGCTAGCTGCTGTAAAGGTGGGAATATGTTACGTCGACGTGTAGCTGATGCACAGACATGCGTAATTAACATATTTTCTACCCTAGCTTCAGAATAAGTGTTTATATGCGAACCAATCGGATCAAGAATTGGCATCACCCACCCGTCTCGATCGGAAGGGAATTTTGATCCGAAGGTGTGTGATCGGGTCAGAATCTTCAGATTGGCGTGTTTACATGAAGCATTTTCATTCCGATCAGGCTTTTAATCCAGTTACTTGTGTCCATGTAAACATGGCTATTGACTGAGTGCTTGTTTATACTGAATGTGGCACAATGTTATTACAAAAATTAGCCTTTCTTTTAAATAAGGGATAGGGAAAGGACCTGTACTTATACAGCGCTTTTCTAGTCACAAAGACCATTCAAAGCGCTTAACTTGTAGGTACACTAACTCTCTATTCTAAGGGCCTATAACAGACAGATACCTAGAGATAATTGAGTCACCAATTAACCTAACATGCAAGTCTGGATTGTGGGAGGAAACCGGAGCCCCCGGAGTAAACCCACACAGCACAGGGAGAACATGCAAACTCCACACAGAAAGGTTCCCACCCCTGCCAGCCTGGGGATTCAAACCTGGAACCTTCGAGCTGTGAGGCAATAGTGGTAACCACTGTACAACCGTGCTGGTCAAATAAACAGGTATGTTTATTATGATTTAAACTGTGAAAAATTAATCAGTTATCAGTTATGGTTGCCTATATGAAAAGTGGAATTTCACCATCAACACCAATTTACTTTTCTTTGTTCTTATTATGTGAAAAATCTTTACTCAGACAAATTACCAAACTGGTCAAAAGCCAAACTAATTTTTTTTTTAAATTATTGAGATTTCACATGGATTTTATCTCGGAAATTATAACCAAGACACACCAGGGTAAATGTTCCCTGACACAAACAGACTCAAATGGAATTTGAATAAAAGGAGGTAACAAAAATTAAGTGTCCATACTTTATACCCTGTGGAAAAACCAGAAGCCGGGGTATGTCACAAAAGGGGATCAATTGACAAAGTCATCACTGGCTAAAACTAAGGGCTTTCAAAGCCATATCCAAAACCTGTCTGTAACCTCTTATTTACAGCATATACCCAGGGGCCACTTCTGTGTGCCTCAGAAAACTGTGCTTTGCAGGCACACTAGCGTGAACCCCTGATGGCTGGCAAAGCCCTCTGATCTGGCTGCTCACACTCTAGTCCACACTCCGGGGATCGGGGATAAAGGACCTTTTTTCTTTTCTTAACCCTGTTATTTCTCCCCTCCTAGTGTTCCCCCAACAACATTTGTTTTAACTGCCTGCTTCCATCATTCACTCTCTTAACTCCTTCCTTCCTCCCTGCTAAACCGCTCACACTTCCTGCCCCCTCCTTCCTCTCCTCTTCCTCTTTTCCTCACCGCTTCCAGCCACTAACTGCAGCCGTGGCTTTTTGTGTGCAGAGTGGCTCTTTATTGAGTGTAACGCTGGCCGATAATCTCTGTTTAGTGGTTATCAGCCCTCCACACCAGGCCCATTAATTAGGATTAATAGTTAACGAAGTAACTTTTAAGGATGCACTTGTACAGCAATGAGGCTACGGTTATGAGCTGCCACTTGTTTGTGCATCTTCTCTCTCTTTTTTAAATTAAAGCTTGTGCTCTAACTCGGTTATTACTTGTGTTTGTCAGCTGAGCTAATCAGACGAGCCTGCTGTAAGTGACATGTCGGTGGTTTATCTAGTCAGTGATGTGGCGGATGAACAATGGTGCCAGAGACAATGAACTGGGGAGCAGTGTCAGCCGAGATTACAAACGCTGCACGGAGCAGCAAGAGCTCTTGCAGATGTCAGGTCACCATATTGTAGGGCTAATGAGATGGCGACACATCGTACACAAAGGTGTTGTAAAATCCTTTCGTTGTGATGGCATGCTGGCGGTGACATTTCAGCAGGGGTCATATTGAGGTGGCGACACAAAAGCGAGGTCTCCAGAGTTAGCCTGCCTTAGGATTGCCGTCTGAAGCATATAGTGAAGACAGATTTTATAAGCACTATAGATAAAATATCTTTGTAAAGCGCCAGGATCTGTCCTGTTGTCATATACAGAAGAAGTGCAAACATGTCCGTTTCTTACACATGCGCAAGTAATGTGTTCTATGAAATTTTCATGCTTATTAAAAACCCCCATCACTCATTTTCTGTGAAAAGCTCCACTGAAATAAACTCCAAATATTTGTACATGGCATCAAAAGGGGCTTACATCACAGACAGCACGTCCTCAAACAAATATTGGCGAAAATGTTGGGGAGGGATTTTGTTAATTGATGCTGTCCTCTTCCCCTTTTAATCACATAAGCCCTGGATGAATCTTAGTTTAATTCGCTGATAGAACGCCTCTTTTTTACAGCCTTCATCCAGCCCGTGCTTAAAGCTGAAGGGATCAGGTCTAATCCAAACTTGCCCCCCTCTGGTGTCCCCGCAGCATCCCATAGCTGGTCAAGTCTGGGCTGCTCGGGAGAACAGAGGAGGAGTGGGTAAACTGGCAGGCGGAGGTGGGGGACTGTTTGTCGGACCTGGTTATTCCGCTCGGTGGATCCCATCAGGCGAGTCATGACATGTCTCGTCTGAGGCCACGTCCCACCTGAGCGCCGTGAAGGGGGTCGGACTCAGTGAAGGGGAAGACTGTTATTACTGTCTCATCTGGTCACATTCACTTTGCATCTCTGGAGTAGTTTGTTACATGAAGTCTGACTCCTTTTTCTAAGTGGTTAGCCGGCCCCTGCAATATTTTCATTAGATATTGTTTTTGTTTTCTGCGATTGTTAAATTAAAATGGTTCAGACTAAGATAAAGGTATCACCTCGGAGGATTGCAGCTGCAGCTTAATTTCCTGTATTCTTTGAATTTCCAGGTGCTGGCTCTCCATTTAAAAACTTGTGCATTTTTATTATTTAGGAACATTTAGACACCCCCCCCCCAAAAAAAGCACTATATGTATGTCAACTTATGCAAAATATATGGCCTCAAAAATGTCTCATTTAGATGATTTCTGAGTCTCCTAACCTCACACAGAGCTGTGTTTCTGATAAAAGTGGGGAAGCATTAACTGTTCCATGATTAACGCCTCCATGATTAGCTTGGAGAACAGTAGGTGGTGAAAACGTCCATCCCTGCAGTGCTTTTTCCTCCCCCAGCCAATAAAGGAACTTTGAACATCCCCACTCTGCTGGAACCTGAAGACCCAGAGGAAAATGAAAATTTACACCACAGACAAGCTTCATGAGTTTAGCAGTTTGACTTAAGGAATGTCCAAGAATGAGTTGTGCTTTTATATGCGTGAAATTATCTCTTGGACAGGAACTATCTTCATATATAAGACTAGAGACAGAGAGACACTCCAGGTAGCTCCGCGCTGTGATGATTTCCAATATGCAAATTGTTGCACATGTATCAGCAGGCACCTTGGAATATATGCACTATATTCTTGTCATAATTACGTCTTTGTTTGTATTCATATGCACTGGTCTCACGACAACATCCGGACCAAAGCATGAGTGCAGCTGATAACAACCGGTGTTAGACCTCTGCCCTGTGTTTGTTACCAACACAAGGCCGGTGGCTCCCTGTGTGTCACGTTCTCTGAACCTCCCTGCTTGACCTTAAAACAGCTGTCTGCCTCATAAACTGTACTCCACAGCAGCGCTGCTGTTGTCGTGGAATGACCTTTCTTTAAGTTTGTGGGGGAATTTATTCTCTATTTAAGTCTCAGCACATAATCTTTAGCAAACAAACTGATGCCCACAGTGGCAAATAAGCAATAAATGAGGCATGTGGGAAAAAAGCAAATAGAATTCCCCCACTGAATTCAAGGTTTTGAAATGATGTTAAAGGTGGTATGATGAGTGTTATTTTCGTGTACCAAGTCTGCTAATTGATTTTGCACAAGTTCCTTCATAGGTAGGTGGTGAGGATCTCACGGTGTGGCGAATGCTGACGAACGTGGCGATATTTGGATTCGCCAACATTTGTCAGACAATCAAGCAAAAATCAAGCTAGTATCTGAGTTGCGAATGCTGAGGAATGTTCACGAATGCTGCGCTTTGGGGTTTTGTAAGGGTTTGTGAAAGGCTGCAAAACAGTTCATACACAGTTTTAAAGGTCGTCAACAGCTTTGTTGTGAAGGGTTTTAAACAACTGCTAGTGTTCACTACAAGGCAAATCAAAAAGAAACTTTTTAAAAAAAATTTTAATTTTTCTTGTACTTGTAGAAAAAAGAAAAAAGGAAAAAAAGAAGAAAAAAAGGGGGAAAAGAACTTTAGTCACATGCATTATAACCGTTTGCAAATGCTTACAACCATCTAATTGTTTTTTGTTTGTTTTTTTCAGAAGGGGGCTGTCATGTAAAAAAGAAAAAAAGAGGAGCAGAAGATCACACAGTGCGTGCTAATGCAGGACAAACTGGGATGCATGAATGAGCATGGAGTGGAGGATTGCACCGTGTACGTCCGTGCAAGCTGAACAGGGAGACTGTCCCAAGCTGAGCCGCTTGTCTCCCAAAGCTTCTGTTCCAGGACGGGCTGGTCTCGGCCCGGCAGCAGCTGGCGAGGGTCAGGTTCCTTTCCACTCCATTGCTGTGCTGTGATGACGGCGACACGTGCTTCATCATGTGTTCAGCCACGTTGTCCCATTCAGATGTTAGCTGAGCTGAGGTGAGGCGGGCAACGACACTCGTCGCTTGCAGGGTCAATTAGCCTGGGTCAAGCAGCCCGGGTGACCCTAATCAGACAACAGAGGCAACTTTCCTCTTCTTCTTTTAGATTTGATTGGTGGTTGGCAACCAGCTTACAGGTGCATTACCACCACTGACTTGATTATCATCACTCTATATCTTTGTATAAGGAGTGATGAACAACTCCTAATGTGTAAAAAAAATTATCCGTCCTTGGACTGTGTCAACCTGCATCATACTGGGTTTGCCTGGATTCATGAAATTTTTAAAAATATTTAAAAATATTTTAAATTTTTTTAAAGTATTTATAGCCAAATTAAAAACCTTCTTATAAACTATTTATAAATCATTTATTAGGGTAGTCATAGTAAAGTGGCACCTCGCATTCTGTGACTCTGAGACCGCTATCACCAATTCCATATTTGTTTGCCCATATGACTTGGCCATAACTTGAGTCAGGCATGTGACAGCACGAATGCTCCACATTTAAAGCACAGGTCTGAGTCGGTGTGTGCATGTGTAAATGTGTTTAAATAGAAAGGGGTTCAAGTTGACAAACTGCAGACGCCAACACTATGAGAGTGAGAAAGCATGAGGGTGAGTGCGAGGTGGGGGGATGAACAGAGAGGGTGGAAGAGAGGAGCAAGAAGGGGTGAAGCAGAGGGGAGGGGTCTAAATCTGTGAGAAAATGTCTAATCCCTGGATTGCTGAAGCTTCGGAAATCCTGGAAATAGATTAGGAGCTTCGCTGGCCCAGCCGCCTTTAATAAGAAGGCCCGTTTGGCTCCAAAGTCATGGCACAGCACTTGCATAATGTGCAGAGCCGCCACTTCTTGTAATTATCATCTTCCCTATTTGGAAAATGATTCAATAAACACTGATCCACCGTGTTCCGCGCATACTGACAAGCTGCGGATGGAACACGCAGAAGCTCTGCTACATGGGCGACATCGGCCCCAGTCCGGCCACTAATCCAAATACTGAAGGAGGATGAAGGGTGCCCTAATCAAATGAAGACTGGCTGTATCGACAACAGAATCTTTGTGCCACTACTCTCACACCGGACAGCCACTGAGCCGCGGAGGCTCCAGATACATTTAGAAAGGTCCACCATCAGATACGGGAAAGTTGCATCACAATTCCCAACTTTATCTGATTTCACACATCAGCAAACTTTGGTCCTTTTTTTTTTCTTTTCTCGTTTGGCATTTACTGCCACCAGGGTTGACTCTGATTTAATTTTTTGAATGATCAAGCACTGAGATTTTGTGCTGGGGAGTGGGTGGCGTCATCTTTGTCTATTTGCTCACAGAGGGATTACATTTCTTCCCTTCGCTGGCTATAATAAGTATTTGATCTGAGTTTGAAAAAAAACACAAACCTTATTCTCCGTTGATACCTAAAGCACTTCTTCCTTCATTCTGACTATATATAGTCATAATTGCCGCCTTCCAAATAGAAACCAACCAAACACTTGCACAAATGCCATTCTCAAGCAGACTTCAAAGGACCAATAAATAACTTGACCTTTCTATCATCTTTGACACCAGGCCATAAGCTGAGACTTTTTTTTTTACATGAGCTGTTTTTGACGTGACCAGAAGGTCAGAAATAAATAACACACAGGGGAAAAAACGGAACTATAGTGATTATAAAAAACACAGGAACTTCTAAGTTTTTATTTGCAATTAAGCCATATCACTTCAACTTCATCAGCAATTTCGGCGAATAGGTTCAGCATTTCGAAATGACCCTTTTACTATAGCCTGTGTCAGCCAAAATCACCCACAATTCATTCTAATCTATTGACACGTCTGAGGCTCCAGTGGACAGGGCTCCACTACCATAATGGACATGTCAAAATGACAAATACTACCGCTCCTCTCCCCCAGTCAATTAAGAAAACTAGTCAATGAGGGACTATCAATGATAGAATCCATAATCCAGATCCCCTTAAAAAATATATATATTTCAGTCCATTATAAATAACTGCCTCTTGTCTGTTTTGCTCTCCTAGCTGTGTGCAGTCTCTCTCCTTTTGCCAAAATGAGGGTAATGCGCTATGAAAGGTATCCCAGATTTCACACCTTCTGGGCCCCTTGGAGATGGAGCGACCAGCTGTCCATATCACAGCACCCGTGTTCCTGGCTACCCCCGGCCAGAGAGAGCCACAAGCAGCCAGAGAGGGAGATACGGAGCGAGCGAGAGACAGAGGAGGAGGGGGCCAAAAGGGATGACAAGGGATTTAAGTGTAAGCAGATATACAAACCGTTACTGTAAATATATACACATTATGTTGTTGGATGGACACAGGAAAGTCACCTGATTGGTCAGAAATGCTCTTTTCTGAAAGACACTCCCATAAGTGAAACACTCATCCTTGTTCAAGTTTGTAAAATGCCAAAGAAAAGAGATCCTGGGAAATGTGTTGAGTCTGGTATTATCAGGGATCAGACCAACTCAGTGCCCACCTTGGAAACATTCTGTGACATTCCCCTCACTCACTCAAAAAAAGTCTCTAAAGTAAGACATCATTTTACTTTCTATGTGAAACTGCCCATAAAGCTCTCCCCCACCCGCACCCAGCCGCCAGCCGTAAATGTGGGTGCCATAACACTAGTGTGGTGTACTGCTCTAGGGTGCAATTTTCCATATACTTGCTCTATATTGCCATCCGAGAGAGTTGGATCAAAATGGCATGGTTTCACCTGGGAAGCCAGAATATTACTGTAGAAATAATCATAGCAGGGATTTGGTTTCAGACAGCTATTGTATTCATGTCACAGAGTGTCATGTCTGCAGAAACCCACTATATGTATGCTTTTCCATATTGAAAGTGCTCATGACAGGATAAAATATCATCAGTCCAACAAACAGTCAAGACTGTTGCTCACATGGTGTTATTTCAATTAATGATATACTACCACATGATCACAGTAGTTTATAGAAAATATTGAAATTTCTATTGGTTATATGTGCATTATAGGGCTTAAAGAATGGCTTTACATACAGCTTTACATTTGCTTAGCGAAAACACTAGAATCAAGGGGGAACCATTGTTAACCTGCCAAAATTAACCAAATCCGACAAAACCCATAATCATATGTTAGGGGTTATGTGCCAGACTGTCTTTTTGGCCAATAGTTCTTGGGCTTCTTAACACACAAGATTCAGTAGTGCCAGAGAAACAGACTTTCTCTTTATGCAAAGCTAAGATAAATCTTGACAAGAAAAAAATGCTCTCATACATTAAGTGTTAAAACAACCTATTCTTTACTTAAATCTTAATTTAATCTTAATTTTTTTTACATTTTAAGTTATTTTACTGAAACACATAGTCTCTGTTAGTCAAAGGCCTTTATGTTATTAAAGCCAAAAAAATAAACAAACAAGGCAACAGCACTCCGATGCAAGTGCAAAATCCTCTGCCTCCGTTTTCTTTGAAGAGTCCAATATATTAGTGAAGGAGAGCAATTTTCAACTTTTCCTTATGATTATTGGGGCAGAAACAAATTATGATAAGCCAACCATCCATGAATATACAACAAAAATAGTTGTATACAAGCCATAGTTTTAGGTCAGGATCCCAAGGTGAACCTATATAGCAAGTTTGGTGACCCTAGCTTTACTTATTCTATAGTAATAGTGCAAAGGGAATGTTAATGCTGACCTTTGACCTTTTGACCCCAAACCCATAGTTGTAGGTCAGGATCCCAAGGTGAACCTGTGTAGAGAGTTTGGTGACCCTAACTGTCTTTGTTGTTGGAATATAGTTTATATGGCATTTTGACATTGACCTTGTGACCCCAAACTCATAGTCAGAGGTCAGGGTGTAAGCCATCCAAGATTTGTCTTAGGTACAACTAAGATAAGATAAGATAAGATAAGATAAGCCTTTATTAGTCCCACAACTGGGAAATTCCAGGATTGCAACAGCACAGGGATAGCAACACTCAGAGCAACAATCAGAAGGCAAGAAAAAAAACCAAGCAAGCAAGAGCAGCTAATATACATATGTACATATTACTATAAAATATATATATACACACACACACACAGACACACAGTGCAGAGCATTGTAGCTGGATGGAATAAATATATGAATATATGAACACACAGTGCAGAGCATTGTAGCTAGATGGAATAAATATGCAAGTATATAAACACACACAGTGCGGAGCAATGTAGCTAGATGGAATAATATGTAGATATATAAAAACACAGTGCGGAGCATTGTAGCTAGATGGAATAAATATATAGATATATAAATATAAACACACCCAGTGCTGAGCATTGTAGCTAGATGGAATAAATATGTAAATATATAAACACACACAGTGCAGAGCATTGTTGCTAGGTGGGATGAAACAGCATAACCGTCTATTTAGTTATCCTACATGGTATGATTATGTGCCCATACATATTCTCACCCTCCATAGCGACCGGTATGTTCCTAGTTGTATGCCGGAGAGGACCATTGTGTAAGTCTATTGCATCTTTTGCATTCAAAAAAACTATTAGTTTGTTACGTCTTTTTGCTATCTCTGCGAGCAGCCCTGCTTAGGTTGTACAGTCTGACAGCCGTTGGTAGGAAGGACCTACGAAACCTCTCGGTTGTGCACCTGGGATGATGTAGTCTGCTGCTAAATGAGCTCCTCAGTGCATCCAGTATGTCCTGCATAGGGTGGAACTCGGACTCCAGCAGAGATGACAGTTTAGCCACCGTCCTTCTCTCTCCTATCTCCTCCATCGGATCAAGGCGCTGCCCCAGGACAGAGCTAGCTTTCTTAATCAGTTTGTTCAGTCTCTTCCTATCGGCTGCAGTAATGCCACTGCCCCAGCAGACCACTCCAAAAGTGATGGCTGATGCCACCACCGTGTCATAGAATGACTTCAGCAGCGCCCTTTGTACACCAAAAGACCTGAGTCTCCTCAGCAGGAACAGCCTGCGCTGTCCCTTCTTGTAGAGTGCGTCAGTATTGTGTGACCAGTCTAGTTTATTGTTCAGATGAATACCCAGGTACTTATAGGATGTCACCATCTCGATGTCTGTTCCCTGTATATTTACTGGTGCTGTGAGGGGCTGCCCATGCCTGCGGCAGTCCACCACCAGCTCCTTAGTTTTCCTCGCGTTGATCTGAAGGCAGTTCCGATGGCACCAGTCCACAAAGTCCTGGATAAGCCCTCTGTACTCAGCTTCATCTCCGCTGGAGATGAGACCAACGATCGCAGAGTCATCAGAGAACTTCTGTAGATGGCAATGTGTTGTGTTGTGTGAGAAGTCCGCAGTATAAAGAGTGAACAGGAAGGGAGCCAGCACCATTCCCTGGGGGGCCCCCGTGCTACTGATGATCGTGTCGGAAACACAGTCCCGGGTTCTCACAAACTGAGGCCGGTTCGTGAGGTAGTCCAGGATCCATGATGACAGGTGCTGGTCCACCCCTGCGCGCAGCAGCTTGTCCTTCAGGATCATCGGTTGGATGGTGTTGAAAGCACTGGAGAAGTCAAAGAACATGATCCTCACCATATTCCCGGGCTTCTCCAGGTGGGACAGAGAACGGTGAAGGAGGAAGATCACCGCATCCTCCACCCCAATGCCATGCTGGTAGGCGAACTGGAGTGGATCCATCGCTGGTTCCACCAGGGGGCGGAGATGAGCAAGGAGCAGTCTCTCCAGGGTCTTCATCAAGTGGGACGTCAAGGCCACCGGTCTGTAGCTGTTCAGGTCTTTGGGGTGGGAAGTTTTTGGTACAGGTACCACACAAGATGTTTTCCACAGCTGTGGTACCCTCCCCAGTTTCAGGCTCATGTTGAAGATATACGTCACAATCCCACACAGCTGGTCTGCACAGGACTTGAGGAGCTTTGCGCTGATGCCGTCCGGTCCCGACGCCTTCCTCGCCTTGATCTTCCTCAGCTCCGTCCTCACCTGGGTCTTGGTCAGGGTCAGGATGGGGGGCTGTGTGTTGGGAGTGGGGGGGTGTCGGTGGAGTGGGGAGTGGGCAGCAGGACTTGATTTCTTAGAGGCAGCAGTGGTTGTTGTGCAGACAGGGGGGAGGGCGGTTGGTCAAATCTATTGAAAAACAGATTCAGGTTGTTCGCCCACTCCCTGCCCCCCGTGGCCTGGGGGGAGGTATTCTGGAGCCCCGAGATGGTTTTGAGGTTTCTCCAGACCCCGCTGATGTTGCTCTGTTGCAGCTTGTCCTCCATCTTCTTCCTGAAGCTGTCCTTGCCTTCTCTGATCTTTCTCCTCAGCTCCCTCTGTACGGACTTCAGCATCTCCCTGTTCCCCGACCTGAAGATCCTTTTCTTCTCTCTCAGAAGTGTTTTTATCTCAGGGTTGATCCAGGGTTTGTTGTTTGAGTGACGCCGTATGGTCTTGGTGGGAACGGATTTGTCCACACAGAAGCTGAGGTAGCCCGTGAAGGTGTGAATGAGGCCATCGATGTCCTCACCATGCGGATCGCAGAGCTGCTTCCAGGCAGTGGCTTCAAAACAGTCCTTTAGAGTGTCCATTGTCTCCTCAGACCATAACTCCACAGTGTGCATGGCCGGAGGTTGTCTGTGCACTAGGGGTTTGTACACCGGTCGGAGATGAACCAAGTTGTGATCCGATCTCCCAAGTGGGGGGAGTTGTGATGAGATGTACGCCTCCTTAGTGTTTGCGTAGAACAAATCCAGTGTTTTATTGTCTCTAGTGTGGCATGTGACATACTGGGTGAAAGTGGGCAGAATGGGAGACAGTGAAACGTGGTTGAAATCGCCTGAGATGAGGAGAAGAGCATCTGGGTGTTCTGTCTGCAGCTTGCTGGTTACTGAATGGATGACGTCACGCGCTGTCCCAGCGTTCGCCGTCGGATTTGCATAAACAACAATGCAGATCACGTGTGAGTGTTCTCTCGGGAGATATGTAGGCCTCATGCTAACAGCTAGCAACTCAATGTCTTTGCTGCAGTGTCGTTGTTTAACAGTGATATGTCCCGGTCTGCACCAGTTGTTGTTGACATACATTATCACTCCACCGCCCCTAGCTTTGCCACTCTCTGGTGTTCGGTCAGCTCGTATCATGTGAAAACCCTCCAGCTCAATGTTAGCATCTGCTGCTAGTTCAGTTAGCCACGTCTCAGTAAACAAAAGGACTATGGTATTGATTTGAAAAGCCTAAATAATTTCTTTCAGTAGTTATCGCATTTACAAGATTTAGGGAAAAATTGACCTCTGACCTTGACCTCAAGGTCTATAATGCACGTAAAAATCATCTGATCTGAGCCAAATTGCAATATGTGCATCATCAGTGTATATCAAACCCTGGTACTAAGTTTCAAAACAATCAGAACCAAATAGTAGGAGGAACATAATCCCCCTTCGGTCTTCGACCAGCAGGGGATAAAAAATAAAACTACATTTTCCATTATGGTACCACTTTACAATAACATTACTCAATTAAATGATCTGTATATGTTTATAAGTAATTTATCAATTAGGTTGTTAACACTTTATAAATATATAAATCGATAATCTGTTATAACACGAGATAAAAAGGAAGCTAGTGACCTGTTTCTTGCTAAAAAATGAGACGACACTTATTTGTTCTCTCAAGCCTCCAGCATCACCTTATTTAGATTACTCTGTTTTCTCATCAGATGTTTGTCAGAAACATTTAAACACTGTAATCATTTCTAGCCAAAAATTCTCTTGCTGAACAGCGATCTTGGTTCCAGAGGTTGCGTGAACTGAAAACTGTCCTTCATTGACAGAGTTTTTTTCAGCAATGACAGAAAAATCTGAAAGCTATCTATTATTTTGACCAATTACACTGAGGGTGATCTAATTAAAATCGATTAAAACGGCAGATAATTATGGAGTATGACAGAATTTTCACAACCTCGTCTGTCAAAATGATAGATAACAAAACAGTCTAGCACAACCTCTGCCTATATCAATGCATAACTGCTTATTCATATTTTATAATTCATTTATAACCTAATTAATAACCTACCTGAAAATATTATTAAATATTACATTATTAAAAAAATAAGTCCTTAGTCAGGGTCGCCTTTTTGTAAAGTAGCGCAATATTCTGTAGTTGTCAAAACATCGCACCCATAATTGATATGACTACACGTAGCCCCTCACATTCCTAAAGAGGACATACACACAAACAAGCAAAACAGCACATGAACCCTCCCCCAAATGATATAACCGTCAATTTCTAATTGATGACTTCAAAATAAGCTTTGATGAAATTAGTCTTCTTTTGAGCGTAAATAATCGCACATTACTTTTCAAGGGTCGATTTCTGAGAAGGTCAGTCACTCTGAATGGGCGCCGAGATCACTGGAGGTAGCAGGCCTAAAGGTTTTCACCTGAAGGGAGCGGGGGCCATTTATTGATTGAGAGGTGTTCATTGAACTATATCAGTGAATGATTGACTGCATGCTAATCCCGCCCATGAGTGTGGTTCAGTGGCTTCATTTTACCCCTCACTGCTTTCTGGCGGTGATCATTTATGCTTCATTTCTGACAACGCATTTTCTATGTGAGAAAATGAGAAAAAGAGGGAGAAAAACCCTATTTGCTGCACTTTAAATCACAGGGATTAAGTGTGTAAGTGAGTGAGAGAGTAAGAGACAGAAAGAGAGACTACAATAATATTCCAATCACAAGTGCCAGAAATACCGAACAAATAAGCCACAGCAATTTATTCCAAAACAACACAAATCTTGTTCTTTTTGTTCAAATGGGTGTAATGTTTTTCAGGCTTGTGAAAGGGAAGACTATAGAACAAACAAGGCTAGAAGACAAGGAGGCAATGCCAACATCCCTAATTATATGCTATTCATGTTCTCTCTCATCACTTTGCAACGGAAACAAGAGCTGATGTAGCCGTTTTGCGGGCAACTAATTGTGTGCACTTCCAATGCATGAGTAACTATGAACTTATTGCTCTGTGTTAAAAAATAAAATGGAACTCAGCACAAGGATTAAGAGCACTGAAATATATTTAGTATCAGCGCTACTGTAGCTCATTAGCACTTGTGTTGCAGCATATCATTTGCTGTACGTGTAAACTGCCTGTTTGTTTCAATCACCTAAGGTGCTTTAGAAAAGAATAAAGTAAGGCCGGTGGTCGCAGCTGCTTGACTTTCCCATCGGCACCGTTTGTTGGGGCTATTTTGATTCCCTGGCCGCCCAGGCCAGACGACCGGCTGCTCATTCCAGTCACACACTCACTCAGAGCCCGATGGAGGGGGAAGCCATTTTGAAGGAGAGGTGAGTCTCAATGGAATGAAAAGTGTCTGGTGACTAAGGAAAATCTTCAATAACAATAAGAGCCAATTTCTAATATGGATGTTGTTTTCTTGTCCTTGTCTGCTTTTGTCGTCCAAGAAGATGTACCATTCAAAGCTCTTCACCTGAGGTCACGTTGGTTGTTGGTCGCACGGAGCGAGCAGAGCATCTCTGAAGTCAATGTGCTCTTCAGGCTGTCTCACTACCCCTGCAGAGTGACGGGGCACCAGGTCTGGGATCCTAACCCCAGACTGCCAGAGTCTTTAAGTGGCTTTGAGATGGTAGAAGTGATAGAGGCTAAGCCCTTAATAGCCATTTCTCTGTAATCTTTCCTATGAAAGGCTAAACTATGGGGGTATTGATTTGTTTGAAGAGGGGGGAAAAAATGGAGGAGCGGGTGAGAAAAGTACTCCATCAGGACGGGACATCTTGAAATGTGACAAAGCTGTTCAGCGGCCAAGGAGATAAGCTCAGATTGAGCCCATTTTATCCGATAAATGCTGCACAGTTTGCTCTCAGAGAGCAAAACAAAAAGAAACTCATCAAATCCAAGTTGACAACACTCACAAACAGTGGTTGTCTTTCTCCCTTTCCTTGCTCTCAACCAACTCTGAACCCTAGCATGTTGGTGGTCACATCAAAAGCTTTTTTTTTCTTCCAGTGCGTTGGCTTAAAGCTGTAGTCAGGCGCTCCAGCAAACACCGCATCTATTGTCATAAAAGCAGCACAAAAAAACTACTGAGGGGGCCAGGAAGTCCATGTGCCACTGGTGTTTCTACTGGGAATGCTGTTTGTACTGATGTTAGAGAGATGAATGTTCTTTAAATGATGCCAAGCACAGCTTCATGTTGTATCTCAATGCACACACACTAGCATGCATTTCCCCACAGATACAGCCCTGGAGGATATGGTAATTGAGTTATTATTAGCTATGGCAGCGACAGAATTGTTCTCTTTGTAGTTTCAAAGAATACATATTTTCACCATTTGATGTATTAAGGGAATGCACAGTATACCTTGCTGCCTGGGCAGGGTACATGATATAAGAACCCACATAATGTAATCCCATCATATACGCTTTATATGCTTGAACTTATAAGGGGAACATTCCCATCAGGGTCATACTGATTATTCTGGAACACCTGAATCTCTGGCTGTTTTCTAAGCACAAAAAGAGATGCTCCTTTAAATGTTGGTTCATCTGTCGCCTGAGGGAGGGCAGGTGGCCTCAGACATATTTCTGGGCATAATGTGAACATTCACTTCACCCAGTCCTCCACCCACCTTTCCACTATGTTACAAAAAAACCAAAACAGAACACTGGGGTTTTGATTATTTCATAAGAGCCATTTATCATATAGCCGCCCTGCTGTAAGACAATGACCCAACAAAGGGTTTAATTGCACATGTCTCACAGTTTAAACTTGCCCACGAAGATGATTACCAGGAAGATTGAGAGGCAAAAACTTGCTTTTGCCAACTTCTATAAACGCAACATTCTTTGGCCTCACTGGCCTCACCTCTTTGGTCAGACTGGCCTCACATTTTAAATGTAGTTTCCTGAGGCAACAAGGGTGTGCGTCCCCAAATATGGAGTCGCTCAGTCAAAATATGTAATTTTTTTAATCAATAAAAGTTTTAACCACCATGCTGTATCTCTTCATGAACTGGCTTTAAGAAGTGTGGGCGGGGTTTCAGATTGACTCTGTGCTGATTGGACAATGCGCGGTATCACAACCATGCTGATTGGATAACACACAGCATCACAGCCTGTCAGTCACCACAGTGTTCCAGGGACAAAACAAGGAAATGAAAGTTAGAAAAATAGAAAAAGAAAAAGTTGCTGTGATTGCGTAGGTCTAAAGGATAATTCGCCATATATGGAGAATGAGGTGCGCGAGCACACTGGGCGAAGCGTCAACGGGGACCAGGTCTGACAAATCAACACAGAGCATGCCGGGAAAAGCAGCGGCCAGACCTGGCGCAAACGCATGTTAACTGATGGCGATAAAAAAAAGTTATTTTCAATAAAGTGAAAAAAAAAAGATAATGCATGGAGTGTGCTTTTGCCCTGAGGCTGATTTATCATGGAAAACAGTTGAGCTCTGTGGTTTGAGCGATCAGCTGATTGGATCCACTGGTGTTCTGACGGCATATCTATCATAACAACTGATATACGTGCAGGACATACAGGACAACTGAAATGGCGTTTCTCTCTCTACCTTCAGTAGTGTGCGCAATCACTCTATTAAAGCAAGAAATCTGTTTGTGTGTGTGTGTGTCTGTCTGTCTGTCACGTTTATAGTGTAACCCAGCTGAGAAAATGACCCTTTTTCTCAGATGTAAATTGTATTAATACAATTGTGTGATTTTATTTTGAAAACCGATTCTCTTGGGGAAGAGGAAGTGCGATCCTCGTCATCCAACTTTTGAATTTCCGGTTCATGGTCACGTTGGGTGATCTGGGTCTTTCTATTCGTTAAGAGCAATATTAGCCCCGCCTTCCGAGCAAAGTGCTGAGGTGCTATGCTGGAAATTGTTCTTTTCAAGATCTGTGAGCGGAGGAGAGGAACTGTAGGATGATCTGTCCTCACGTTGACACCTCTTCTTGGTAAGCTAATTCAGATAAATACTATAAATGGATCTAAACACTCTCCCAACGCTAATTTGCAACCTTTATTATCCTAAGTTGATGGGAGCACAAGCTTGAGAGGCCGTGAAGCGGTGACTTCTGCTGTGTTCACCCTGAATCTCATCTTTGGTGAGTCAGATACATGCTAATGTTATGCTAACATTAGCGCTATGCTAATGCTAGTCGCGAGTGGATTTTTTTCTGTTTAAAAGCAATGGAAAAGGCTGTCTTTGTGTCTGTATGGTTTTCCTAAATGTGATTTCAGTTCCCAACAGTATGCTGAAGTACTTTTAGCTCTTATGCACCATTTCTGTCGAATGTAATGTGTAGTTTGATGCTAAAAGCACATGGTGTTAGCCCTCTAGGTAAAAGCATAGGTTATGCTAAACCCAGTAGCTCAGACAGGGTTTACTGATTGTAAAAGGGAATATTGGATGTGATGGGACAGTATATTCCCTGGTTATGTGATAAATTAATTGTATTTCATTTCATGATTTACAAAGACAAGGTTAGAAAGGATTAATCATAATTTCATGGTTAACTGATGTAGAGATAAGAAGAGGGATTCATTTAAGTGGTTACATGAAAAAAGGGGTATTTCATGTGCAACTAGAGAGATTGTGAGAAAAGAAAAAAAGAACACATGCATGTAAGATGCAAGATGTGAGATGTAAGATATTACTGTATTGCTGGATTGTGATAATAGTAATATGAGAGAAGAATTTAACCACTAAGCTATGGTGTTATATAAGAAGGGACTGGAAGACGAATTACTCTAGCTGTAAACAATAATACCATTATTGTCATGCAGGCTAGGTTTTTTTGGTTGCCGATCAAGAACCTTCTGGAACCTGGATTCTCTCCGAATGGAGATGGCGAGCCTGACCCGAGACTGAACCAAGATTGGACTGAGATCTAACCAAGATCTCGAGTGAAGAGCATCCTTCCCCTCTCCAGTGCCCAGGATTGGAAACCTGAGTCTGGAGATACGAGATATCCTGACTGGTCAAACGACTAACCCGAACGGGCAATCAAACACTGAGCTCAGTAGGACACTTTTGGGGTTTTATTTCATGCCGGCCGTTGTTATATTTGTATATTTGTACATTGTTTGTATATTTTGTTCCTTCTATATTTATTAATACAGACATGAATTGCTCATTTCTTGCCTCCAGCTATTTCATTCCACACTCACTCTAATTCCCTATTATAACCCTTACGAACCTAGCAACTGGTCTACACTTAATTATTTCCCTTACCTAATTAACATAAGGCAAGGGTTACAATAGGACATCATAGGACGGCCTATGAGCTCAGGCATCATAGGACGACTTGCTATGCCTGCATGACGGCACATAGACAAATGTGTCTTTTTGATGTCATACACATCAAGGCTGTCTTCATGTCTTTATGATGTCATATACGATGAGTCCATGCTGGAAAGCCTCTTTTTGTTCAGATATATTTTCATGATCCTGTCCATGAACTGAAATTATGACGCACCTATCCCTCAACCAGTGGTCTCAACGAAGAAGACGAAGACGAAAAAGACGAAGACGAAGAGGAAGAAGAAGAAGAAGAAGAAGACCCACCAGATGGAGAGTAATAGAATGACGACAACTGCTGCATGTCAGAAAAGATGCCAGCAGTACATCGCACCCGTCTGAGACAGGAGGACACCCTTCACCAGCATAGGGTACGACAGACTTTAAAACACATTTATAGGATATCATAGGACGGCCTATGATCTCTGCCTCTTCATAGGACGACTCACCATGCCTACATGACGGCAAATGTGTAACCTTGACGAATGCCAGTCTACACTACAAATGTGTAAAATGCCAAACAAAGTGCTGATTTGCTCCAGGTGCTCCGGTTTCTTGGTTTCTATGGGCATGCACAGGCCTTCCTGAACAGGGTCGAGAGTCACTTTTTTAGGATCGTGCCCATGAACTGGAATTATGACGCACCTATCCCTCAACCAGTGGTCTGAACGAAGAAGAAGACGACCCACCAGATGGACAGCAATAGAATGAGGAGAACTGCTGCAGAAAGGATGCCGTGAACATGAAACACCTCAGGTTCCAGCAGTACGCCACAGGCATGACTGTGAACAACACAGCCATCTGAGACAGGAGGAGACCCTTCAGCAATGGGCATGCAGAAATACTTACTTATACTTGGTTTCTATGGGTATGGACAGGTATGCACGGGTATGTACTAGTATAAAAAAGAAAAGGAATAAGGCTGGAAAAACAACAACAGCAGTCCATGTACAGTAATGCTACCCATAGGGCAAATAGTGACAAAAGATAGACTTAAGGTTTAATGCTTAAAGAATTATACCATAAAGTTGCTATGATTGTGTAGGTCTAATGGATAATTCAGCATGAAGAACACCAGGTGCGCCGGGGGCGGGGGGGGGGGGGGGGGGGCGCAGCCGCTGACCCGGTGGATTGCAGTCTTTCGAAGGCACACGGGTAAAGCAGCAGCCAATGAGTCTCAAATATTTGTAAACATGTCCTGGTATAGTACTGCATGAGTTTATTGATGATATACAGAAGAAATTCAATATTACACTTAACTCCATCACTGAACAGTCATACAAACTAAAATAATTATAATGATGACTCAGCAACTCCCATTCCCCAAAGTGCAAGATACACTATTATCTTGAATATCAGTGATAAAAGATCACATAAGTAAGTGATCTGACAAACAAATAAACAAGGGATCTGAAACAGTCACCAATATTGGATGTCCCCTTCATTTTCAATAATTAGGTATTCTGTAATTAATATTCACATGATCAAATAAATCGTAGTGCCATTTACTCCCCTTTATATTTGTCAAAGTCTAACCTGTGGTTGCCTACATATAGGCTACACGTCTTTGTATTCCACTTTCAAACACAGCCTACATTTGGGCCTGTAAAGCCTGATTGGGATACCTGTTTCAGACAGGAGTACTTGGTTCTACGGGCAATGCACTAGTTGTCATAACAACACCCATGCCCAGCCACAGCATCAGTAAGCACAATTGGTTTTATACAATTCCTGGATAAAAACAGCTCTGAAAAGCTAGGAAACAAATGGTAAATGATGTTTACTTATACAGTACTTTTTGTCATCTCTAGATGACCAAAGCACTTTACAGATCCTGCTATCCACCCATTCACACACTGATGGTGGCGGAGCTGCCATACACAGGCGCTGGCCCAACCCACCAGGAGTAACTGGGGGTTCAGTGTCTTGCTCAAGGACACTTCGACATGCAGACTGCAGGCAGAGCTGGAATCAAACGCCACAGCCGCCGTTACAAGATGTAATGTGAAAAAAGTCTTTATGCAAAATATACCTGCACTACTTTAGGTTACTAGAGTGTTATGAGAAGGGGTTATAAGCAGGGAAACTGAACCTAATTGGTGGCAAAAGATCCTACAAATGCATTCTATTTAACCTTCCCTAAACAAAAATTTTGAGATTAACTCTGTAGTTTTGATTGGATTTGCTAGGTAAGTTTCAAAGGTGAAAGCATTGAAGCAGTCACGTCTTCAAAGCTTTGAAGGTTTGAGTGTTTGGCAACAGTTATATATACGCCTTTGTCTTTTTTAGGTGGGATTGCTGTCACATGCAACTACAGGCTCTCCCACTAGTCAGTCACCCTTCGAAAACTTAAGTAAATCTTGTGAGCAGTTCAACATGTTGTTATATAATCACTGAATTTCGCCACATCACTCATATTATTCTCAGATGCCACAGAGACTTGATTGATAGTAAATAGAAATGAGTTCCATCATTAGAACTCAGAAGCCTCGGAACTGGAAATGAATTGAAATTGAAGTATTAGGAATTGGAAATGAATTGGAAGTAAGTTTTAAATATATGCATGAATTGGAAATGATCATTTAAATATCAGAGGAACTGAAAGTGGAATTGGAATTGTAAAATCAGAATTGAACCTCTCCCAGCTCGTGCAGGGCCATAAATAAAGCATACTTGTAATCACACATTATTTTTCCTTCATACATGTCAGGTACGGTACATACTTGTCTGTTGGCGACCCTTTCTCTCCAACAGTCATTAACCCTTGTGTTGAGTTTATCTTCCACACACAAGGTTCTTGACCCTTTGACCAGCAGGCTTTATTCATTACCACGTGGTGTGTGGGGGCAGTAGTGGGGGGGGGGGGAATTGTGTCAGGAAGCAATTGCTTTTCTAACAGCCAGCAAACAGAGAGTCATTCAGTCAATGAGCTCAAATGAAAGCCATTGAGAGAGCGACAAAGGAAATCATCAATTAGTCACTTATCATTTCCAGCTCGCTCACCCGTGGTGTAACGTCCAATCACACAGCGCCAAACACCAGCTAAGATTTCTTTCTGAATTTTTTTTTTTTTAAATTTCCAATAGAGAAAAATGACAAATGGCAAAAAAGAGAGAGAAAAAAAAACTGTGCCCAAGTAGGAAATGTGCAAGAGGTTTGGGAGTTGCTACCCTCATTTATGCACAGTCATGTGTGTGAGCTAGAGGGTGATCAGGGGTTGACGGTCTCTGTGGTAAAAGTCCACATCGGGCCCCGAGTCCGTCTAAGTTATTGGCTAACGGGCTGTTTGGCTCCGAGAACTATCCTCCCACAGACGTCACTGGTACCAGGCTTACGCAAACAGTATAGTGGAGAGATGAACACACACACACACACACACACACAAAACAGTGCTCATATGGGGAGGTGGAAGAACACCAGCCAATTACACAATCGCACACCAATAGATGTGAGAGGGAAGAAAATCATTCACACTCGCTCCCCTGCCTACTTCTCTCACTTATCTTCCTCTACAAACATCTGAAATTTCATCTTGCACAAATACTTGTACACACACACACACACGCACGCACGCACGCACGCACACACACACAGAGGCACACATAGAAAGAGAAAAATCAATACTG
Source organism: Pholidichthys leucotaenia (assembly GCA_020510985.1). Lineage (NCBI taxonomy): Eukaryota > Metazoa > Chordata > Actinopteri > Cichliformes > Pholidichthyidae > Pholidichthys > Pholidichthys leucotaenia. The sequence continues at coordinate 190,489,976 of CM035836.1, forward strand.
ATCATAGGGCCAGCTGTTTTGGGCCCATCACTCCGTTGTGATGTCGAGTCTGAGGTGATTCATGACAGGAAGCACTTTCCCACTCCACGCCCCACAAAACGACAAATTCCACTCTTTTCCCCTCCCCCTCCTCTCTCTCTCTCTCTCTCTCTCTCTCAAGGTCCAGGGTGATGTGGATGACACCGCACAGAAGGGGTCTTTATGCAAATTAGATCAGCGATCCTGCCCCACCCCTCCCGCCCAACATCCCCTGCTCATTTGCGAGTCCATGCTTTATGGATAAAAAGGGACCAATTGCACAACGTGACCAGAGCTGGTGGGCTGGAAAGAGGTGCTTAATGCAGACTAAGTGAAGATGCTGAGACAGAGAATGGATGCATCTCTCCTCCCTCCTCCCCCCTCCCCCCCCCCCCGACTTGGTAAAGAATTTACATCAAAATCAAGCCATAAACTCAGGGGAAAAAATCCCTAAAATGTCTGTCCCCTTGTGGCTTACAGCTTCTATAAAACAAAACCAAGGAATGAAGTGAGATGTAATATAAAAAGAGCATAATCTTTTATTTTTTATCTTTAATATTTGTATGACAATGAACTATTACTGCCCCACAGAGAGCAATATAGTTATATTGCTGGCATAAGAGAAGATTTCTGGGTAGTGCATTAGTATGTAAATCAGCTGTTATGTGGTCAAAGGTGTGCATTTACTGGACATTTTACAACAGACTTGAACGTGACCAGACTACCAGATGAGACTGAAAAGAACGTGGACATTTGCTCCAGTTTATTTCCTTGAAATTGGAGCCTTTTTGCCCGGTTGAGCTTTGTTATTGTGTAATAGAATGTCAATGAGCCTATGTGTTGTTACACATACAAAGCAGCTGTAGTGTAACGTAAATACAGGCCCTAAGGTATGCTCATTAAAATGTCATGATATGGTAAAAATATCAGTTCTGACGGGGCGGGGGAGCGACTGCTATATCTCTAAACGACACATCAGCAGCTCAAACTGAATCACCAGGAAATTGCCCATAGTTTTCTTTGCACCGCAGTGTCGCACAACCACGTGAAAGCACACACTCCTTTTGACATCTGGTGATTGTTTGTTTTGGACGACTTCAGGCAGGAAACGTACCTCTGGCAATGGCTCTGTTTTGGGCCCCGACATGTCACACTGCGCGAGAGGCGTCAGGAAAAACGCCCGGGGCCCAAACTGGCCCTGTTTAGCCCCGCAGTGTGCCCGTTTGTAATTGGCCAAAACACTGGGCGGCCTGTGGCCATTTGTCAGTTTGAATAATTGATACGGTGAACGGTCACACTGGCAAACATGCTGGCACCTTAGTTCACACTCATATGCAGGCAATTCCCTCTTTTTCGAAGCTCCACACACCTCATTTTCATGTGCAATTCCGTGTTATGAATTATGTATCCGGTTTCGTTCAGATTAACATCTAAAAACACAGACCCGTGTACCATTAGTCCAACTAACCTATTATGAGATGTATAGAAATGAGGGAAGATAAAAGAAAATGAAGATTAAATTGAGGAGATAGTCAGTTAAATTAACTGCTTCTTGTTAGGGAGGAGGAGAAGATGAGATTCTTGTCTCCGTCTTTCTTGTTAATACAGGCTTCATTAATGGCATGTTCATTTTTCACATTGTCACTCTTTAAAAATCACTAGGCATTAAAAAAAAACAACTTTCCCATTTAGCAAAGGCTGATCAGCCAGTCAAAAAGCTGTCCACATTTAAAAATCAGTCAAAACTCTCTTTCTGCTCTCCGTAACCCTTCATTCTCTGACATGCCCTTTTCATGCTGCACAGTCAAGAGAAGTGATAGTTTTGATGAGTGCCTTTTGTTTTATTCACATTTTTCTCAATTTCTTTCTTTTTCCCCCCATCATGTCCTAATTAACTCCCTTTTGTTTCACCATGTTTTCTAAATGAGTTCTGTGATTCTCTATCTTGGTGTTATTTTTGTCGCTAATAAATGAAGGTTGAGTATGCACTGCTTTGTAATTAGTTGGAGGAACAATGCAACACTGCAGCATTTCTGGCCTTGGTTTATTTTGGTGTGGTTCACAGGAGGAGAGACAGAAACAGACACACGGATCCAGAGAAACAGAGGAGGCACAGCCAGAACCCCCTGTAGAGAGAACATAAGCTGCGTTGCAGGGCTGCAGAATATGCTGCCTTGCTTCTAATGCCAGATTAGTGATGGCAAATCATTGCATTGTGTGCCATGGCATCAGCATGAGCTCAGTATGCCTGTATACAGCCTAATGAATCTGTCACCAAGTTTTAGATGGGCGAGGAATGTTCTGGAAATATAACAGGTTAAAGATCATAGGAGCCTTTACATAGACATTACTGTATATTTTTGTGTTCAGATCTATAGAAAAAGGATCAATACTTAGAACTCTCTAGTATTATAAGGCTATGGCTATAACCACTGTCCCAAAGAAAACAGTGGACAGGCTGACAGATGAGGTCAGGCTGTGGACCATGATGTTTGCAGATGACATTGTGATCTGCAGTGAGAGTAGGGAGCAGGTGGAAGAGAACCTGGAGAGGTGAAGGTATGCTCTGGAGAGAAGAGGAATGAAAGTAAGTAGAAGCAAGACACAACATGTGTGTGAGTGAAAAGGAGGGAGGTGATATGGTGAAGATGCAAGGTTTAGAGGTAGTAAAAGTAGATGAGTTCAATACCTGAGGTAAACCATCCAAAGAAGTGGACATTGCACAAGAGAGGTGAAGAAGAGAGTGCAGGCAGGGTGCAGTGGGTGGAGACCGAGTCATCGCCTTTCACCCGAAACGGGTACATCCACAGTTCCTTCCTTACTCCTCTCCGCTCTACGTCGAGCCCGTCTTTTCTCGTAAGCCACCACTCTCTTTAAATTATGCGCCCTGCAAACTTTCCTCGTGAGGTTCTTCGATTCCGCTCTATCATGTACGACCAATTGTCATTGATCTAAAACATTGGCACACTTCAATGCATTTTTGCATGTGTCCTTAAAACAGAGTTTGGGTCGACCTACTTTGCGAGAACCATGAGCCAGCTCACTATACAGGAGTTCCTTCACCGGCCTATCATCATTCATTCGACAGACATGACCTAACCAGCGCAGGCGACTCATTACAAGCTTGATCTCGATGTCTTCGACGTGTGCCCGCCGCAGCACCTCCTCATTGCTGATGAAATCGTCCCACTTGATGTTTAGTATCAGGCGAAGGTGACGCTGTTGGATTATGCGAAGCTGCCTGACTTCGTGCTGGTAAAGGGTCCAGGTTTCGCTGCCATACATCAGGAGGGGCATAAGGCACTGATTGTAAACTGCGACTTTGGTAGAGACTGTAAGGTCATGCGAATCAAACACCCTCTTGCGCAGACGGCCAAAAGCACACGATGCTGCTTGGATGCGAGATGCAAGTTCCCCCTTCATAGAGCAGTCACTGCTGACATAACTGCCGAGATACTTGAAGCGAGTAACGTTGGCCAATTTGATGTCGTCAATAAAGAACTCAGCTGTATTGCCAATACACATGGTCTCTGTTTTGACTGTGTTGATGCAAAGACCCATTCTCTTAGCGACGTCATTGTAGGAGGATAATAACCTCTGCAGGCCCTCTGGTGTATCACTGAAAATCGCGATATCGTCAGCATACTGAGCTTCTCTAATATATTCTGTGAGGACTCTGGATTTCGCTTTTAATCTGCAGAGGTCAAAAAGATCGCCATCGTAACGCAGTCTGATCTGTACGCTGCAGGTGTGCTTGATTTCTTTGAAAGCGAGCCAAAGTAGGACTGCTGCGTACATGCCAAAGAGTGTTGGAGCTAGTTTACACCTTTGCTTGACCCCGCTGTTGTATTCAAGGGATTGGGTGAGTTCACCATTGATAGCATGTCGGGCGTGCATGTCCGTGTATAGTCTCTTGATGATTCTTATAAACTTTGGAGGACAGCCAAGTTTGCCAAGGATGATGAAGAGGAGCTCGCAACTGACCGTGTCAAATGCCTTCATAAAATCCATGAAGGCTATGTACAAACATCTGCGCTGCTCTCTTGTTTTTTCCATCAGCTGGCGAAGGGTGAAAATCCCATCTATTGTACTTCTACCGTTTCAATACCCTGACTGCGACTGGGGGTAGATATATTCTGCTAACAGGTGAAGCCTCTGCAAGATGATGCCCGCGAAGACTTTACCGACAGCACTGAGCAGTGAAATTCCTCTGTAATTACCACAGAGGCTTCTGTCACCTTTTTTGAACAGAATTGCGATGATGGCGTCTATCCAGTCGGTTGGGATAATCCCTGTGGGTGGAGACCGAGTGTCAGGGGTGATTTGTGACAGAAGAATAGCAGCTAGAGTGGAAGGGAAGATCTGTATGGTTTGGAGATGGTGGCGCTGACAAAAAGACAGGAGGCAGGGCTGGAGGTGGCAGAGTTGAAAATGCTAAGATTTCCAATAGGAGTGACTAGGAGGGACAGGATTAGAAATGAGTAAATCAGAGGGACAGCTCAGGTTAGACGGTTTGGAGACAAAGTAAGAGAGGCAAGGCTGAGATGGTTTGAACATGTCAGAGGAAGGATAATGGCTATATTGGACAAAGGATGCTGGAGATGGAGCTGCCAGACAGGAGGAAAAGAGGAAGACCACAGAGAAGATTCATGGATGTAGTTAAGGAGGACATGGAGAAGGTTGGCGTTACAGAAGAGAATGCAAGGGACAGGGCTAGATGCTGGAAAATGATCAGCTGTGGCGACCCCTAAAGGCAGCAGCCAAAAGATGAAAAAGAAGAAGATGCATATAACCACTGTTCCCCCCTCAGAAATGTCAAATCTGCTCTGTCGAAATGTGTTTGGCACAACAAGGCAATCAGATGTCTGTTCTGCTTGCCAAGCTGCTGGATAGGACAGGTTGAAAAACAAAAAAGAAAGAAATGTCAAACTGCAACACATGGGGCATGGTCAAGGAGATGTCTCCTTCCTCTGAGTACTCATGCTGCCAAGCTCCACTATTAACCTGATGTGGTGACTGATGAGCTGCTCAGCTAGCTCGTCACAGTCTGTTTAGCTAGAGCCACACTCTCCACTGAGATGAAGAGCACCTGAAACTAAAGGGGGTGGTGTGGTGACATTGAGGTATGGATGAGGTTGTCACTGCAAACTCACCAAAAGGCAGGGTTAAAGGTTTCTTTAGTGAACTCCTCTTGCATATCCCATACTGTTGGTGCACTGAGCAGACCAAGTGTGGGGGAACGCTTTTTATATATTAATTATATAGTTAACCACTACCTTATCGTGGTGGAGGGGTTTGGGTGCCCCAATGATCTGAGGGGATGTGTCCCAGGGCTATGTTGTGAGGGGCAATTTGCCTCAGGTAGGGTCTCCCAAGACAAACCCGTCCTGGGTGAAAGGCCAAACCAACAGCCGTCCAGTGGATCTCCACGAAAAAAGTTGCATCAAGGACCCAGTGTACTCAAAGAAGGCACATGGGTCCACTCTCTAGTGGGCTCCCCACCTACAGGAGGGATCATGAGGATCACGGTGCTCTATGAACCGGGTGGCAGTCTGTACTGCTCTGCCTGGACTGTTGGTCCCTCAACCCGGACCCTCGGCTAAGCAATGGATGGATGGATGGATGATTTGGTTTGAAACACAATTTATTGTTCTGTTTTGCGGTAAAAAACAAAAAGTGGACAAAATATGATTGAAATTCTTGCTGGGAAAACACCATAGGCACAAGTTTGATATTTATGATTCAAAATCTAGATATTTAAAGTCAGACTTGAACAAGACCAGTAAAAAAAAAAAACAAAAAAAAACACTGAAACCACACATTTGAGGATCATTTTAGTTAAAAAAAAGCTTAGTCATGGAGTTCCACAGGGATCTGTGCTAGGCCCTACTCTTTTTAGTTTATATATGCTTCCGTTAGGCAACATTATTAGAAAGCACTGTATACATTTTCATTGTTATGCAGATGACACACAATTATACCTGTCAATGAAGCCAGATGATAGTAATCAATTAGCCAAGTTAGAAGCCTGTCTTAAGGAAATCAAAGCTTGGATGACTTGTAATTTCCTGCTATTAAATTCAGATAAGACTGAAGTCATTCTTGTTGGTCCAAAAAACCTTAGAAATTCCTTTCCAAATCAAACTTTCAGTTTGGATGCAGTTACTCTTTCTCTTAATAGCTCTGTGAGGAACCTTGGAGTTATTTTTGATCAGGATTTGTCCTTCAATTCACATATTAAATTTGTTTCTAAGACTGCCTTCTATCATTTGCGTAATATTGCCAAGATTAGGAGCATCTTGTCTCAGAGTGATGCTGAGAAGCTGATCCACGCTTTTGTTAGCTCGAGATTAGATTATTGTAATTCTTTATTATCAGGCTGTCCTAAAACATCTTTAAAAAGTCTTCAGCTGATCCAAAATGCTGCAGCAAGAGTTTTAACAGGTACTAGAAAGAGAGATCATATCTCTCCGGTTCTGGCCTCCCTTCATTGGCTTCCCATAGAGTTTAGAATTAAGTTTAAAATCCTTCTTCTTACTTACAAAGCTCTAAACAATCAGGCTCCTTTTTATTTAAAAGATCTGATACTACCGTATCATCCTAACAGAGCACTACGCTCCCAAAATGCAGATTTACTTGTAATACCTAGAATCTCCAAAAGTACAATGGGAGGCAGAGCCTTCAGTTATCAAGCTCCTCTCCTGTGGAATCAGCTGCCAATCTGGATTCGGGAGTCAGACTCGATCTCTGTTTTTAAGAATAGGGCTAAAACCTACCTTTTTGATATAGCCTACAATTAGGGAGGGATCATGTGTTTCTGAACCCTCCCTTAGTTATGCTGCTAATAGGTTTAGTCAGCCGGGGGACCTCCAGTAATGCACTGGGCCTCACTCCTTTCCTCACTCTCTATGAAATATTTTTTTTTTTGCTGGTCATTAACATTTGTTTGTTCTCTCCCATAGATTGAGTCCCCATCGTGCTGTTTGCTCTCTACATGTCTGTTCTTTTCTTCTTCTCTGTCCCCTCACTCCCCAGCCAGTCGCAGCAGATGACTGCCCCTCCCTGAGCCTGGTTCTGCTGGAGGTTTCTTCCTGTTAAAAGGGAGTTTTTCCTCTCCACCGTCGCCAAGTGCTTGCTCACAGGGGATCGCCTGATTGCTGGGGTCTTTCTGCAACTGTGGGGGTCCTCCCTACAGTTGATAGTGCTATGAGATGACTGTTGTTGTGAAATGGCGCTATATAAATAAAGTTGAATTGAATTGAATTGAATTGAATCATTTTGACAAATAATTGCTGAAGATTAGCCTCAAGGCATTGGGCCAAAAATCATGCAGAAATCATCTAGTGTGTGGCCATCTTAACATACAGAAGCATGCTGCCAGTTAATGTTAGGGCTTAGCTGAAGGGGCGATACTAATCTTTACATCCTGTCATGATCAGGGAAACATCAGCCTCTCACCACAGGTGTGTGATTCCTTTCGCACAGTGATACAAATCATGGGCAGAGTTTGGTAAAAAAAAAAAAAAAAAAAAAAAAAAAAAGGGGATATGGCCGCAGTGTTCTTTTGTTTTTCACAACACTTTGGGCCTCTCAAAACAAATGCAATTGGGTTTCATTATATTCAAGTGGAAATCATTTATTGACACCCAAAAATCAAGCTGGTTGCTGTAGTTTCGTTATACAACCCCCCCCCCCCCCATCTCAATCCTGAGGAAGATGCAGTATTTGTCACATACAGGAGGGGGGGGTTGTGAAAAGTTCATAGTGGTCAAATTCGACCAAATGTGGTTTATTCTTCAACCGCAGGGATCCAAGCGCTGCAACACCGATGGAAGAAGTGTGTGGACCGAAGGGGAGACTAGGCTGAAAAATAAAGCACATTTGGTCAAATTTGACCACTATGAACTTTTCAGCCCCCCCATCCCCCCCCCCCCCGTATATAGGGCCCTCTCATGTTATATTTGGTAAAGTTTTCATAAATATTTGCCCATAAACAGAAAATGTATGTGCTTTTAGGGGAGTTTGACTATTATCTTCAGTGTGCCTCATGCTTTGTCTCTGTTTGGATAGTGGTTATCAAAAAAAAAAAAAACATTTTTAGAAAAGTCAGCAATACAAAATTGAAAAAGAAAAAATCAATCTTTCTAATCATAATATGCCAAATGTTTTTCATTCAATCGTCACAATTGTTTTTATCAGTAGCAGCCGAAATCAAAAGCATGTAAACAGTGTATCTGTGAGAATATAGGCACACGCAGCTCCTTTCTGTCTTTATATTGCGTGCGCGTGTCTCTGTGTGATTGTTCGACGCTCGTGCATATCAGCATCCAAAGCACATTTGCAATTCACAGCAGCCTCCCTTGTGCATTGTCCCAATCTCTGCCTACTTACACTGCTCTTTTTTTGTTTCCCTCTGTGCATTGTTTTGGCCTGCAGCTATTGTATCTGTTTAGATTGACTGGTGGTTTGGCTTTACCTCCTGGCTTCAGCACTCAGCCATGTGGATGCAGAGAAGGGAGTAGATAACAGAGACAGACAAGGTCTTGATCACCCACACTACACCCCCCCCCCCACCCTTCCCAACCACACTAAAGCATTACTCCACAATGAGTGCACCCTACCGAAATCAAATAAGACGCTAATTTCCTTTTGTAGTTTTATCTCCTTTTACTATCTCCCGGTTTAACTTTGCACGTATTCCCTGCCACTCACTTTTCTTCTGCTTTTGATCTTTTTTCTCCCCCTTGATTCTCTCCTCATTTCTTCCCTCTCAGGTTTAGAAGAAAAGAGGAGTGCCTCGATTAGGAGGCGTTAGAAAGAATGGACGTGCCGTTCCCATAAACCGCTTTGTGCTGTCAACACCAGCTTTGGTGGGATGGAATCAGATAATAAAAAAAAAAGGGAAAAGAAATATGTGAGCGTGTATGTGTGTGAGAAGGGGGGGGGGGTCAATTAGGAGAGTAGCCCGCCAGCACCAGTGAGACACATGACTCTCTTGTCTACTACTGTAAAGTCGGTTTGCCCTTCAGCTGAACTTTGCCTCACTTGAGCTCAGCAGAGAGAGGCCAGACGGAGATGAGAGGTGGGGGGAAAGAGGGAGAGAAAAGAAAAGGGCAGCAAAAGGACTGACTCACAGCGGTGGAATTAATACCCCCGTCCCCCCACCCCCCTCCTCAGCGGCTCGTACACGCGCGCACAAATATTTGGCAACGTGCAGGGTGAGCGATGTGACACTTTGGAAAGGGACAGCGATACAGGGGTGCAAAGCGCAGTCTGGAGGAGTCCAGCAGGGCGAAGGGAAACAAAAGTTCCAGTGGTATTATCAGCTGTCTGTTACGTTTGAGCTTTTTCTCTCTTGAGTGCGTGCACACATTTTGAAATATATCATCTAAATATTATAGTAAGATTAAATATATATATACTGTATATGAAGACTGGGATTTAGGGCATCATGAACATGTTCACTTAAATCCAAAATCAATCAAAATCAATATTTGAGGCCTTCTGACAACCCTAGAAAAAGTTCTGATCATCCTGGTGATCCTACTGATTATCTTGTCAAATTTTCCTATGTAGTGAGGGGTATTACCGGTGATCCAATCTGCTCAGAAGAATGTCAGGTCAATTGTAAATATCCAGCATGTCCAATATTTATGAGAGGACAATAAATAGTCTGTAATTTTTACTCTAAAGTTGTGTGCGACTGAACAAAATTTTTGTGAGATTCCAAGGACCAGGATTGCCAGTTCAAATCATTTACCGCACCTTAGGCTTGTTTTTGAGTGGTTCTTATGTATGAGCAGTCACAGATTACTTTTTTTTTTTTTGTATTTCCAAAAATACATGCGAGAGAGACTGGATTGATGTAGGAAAAAGATTGACAGTGCATCCCAGTCATATTATACGGTTCAGAGTCGCTTTTTTGTAGCACAAAATCTGGCAACACTCAGTCGGTACTCGGGATGAATTTCTTAATGTGTGGTGTGCAGATTTCTCACACTTCAAAACTGATGTGTAGTCCAGACCTTACCTAACAAAGTCAAAACAAACACATGAGCATTACATGGAACTTGAAATGGATATCCTCTATGTCAGTGTTTTTCAACTAGGGTGTCCTGTTACATTCAGGTTTCTGTGGGAAATCATCTACATGTAATTTCACTTGTTAATTGGTCAAAAAATTGCAAATAATTTGCATTGTTCTGCATGGGTTCTGTAGGCACCCATGCACAACAACAGCAACTTCTTTGCATAGTTTTGGACCAGTTAAGAAATGAAACCCACAGACACTGGAATATACCAGGGCACCCTTGTTGAAAAACACTGCTCTGTGTGAGGGTGATGCAGGACAAGTATTAGGACAACAAGACAGTGGTGAGGTGTACTGTAGGAGTGGCAGATAGGTTCAAGGTGGGGGTGGGATTACATCAGGGATCAGCTCTGAGCCCCTTCTTGTTTGCCATGGTGATGGGCAGGCTGACAGATGAGGCCAAGCATGACTCTCCATGGACTATGATGTTCACAGATGGCATTGTGATCTTTAGTGACAGTAGGGAGCAGGTGGAAGAGAATCTGGAGAGGTGGAGGTATGCACTGGAGAGAAGAGGAATGAAAGTCAGTAGAAGCAAGACAGAATACATGAGTGACAGCGTAATGGTGAAGATATAAGGAGTAAAGAGAGTGAAGGTAGATGAGTTGAAAGACCCGGGGTCAACCTTACCCAAAGCAATGGACAGTGCACAAGAGAGGTGAAGAAGAGAGTGGAGGCAAGGTGGAGTGGGTGACAACAAGTGTCAGGGGTGATTTGTGACAGAAGGAGAGAAGCTAGAGTGGAAGGGAAGATTTACAAGATGGTAGTGAGACCTGCTATGATGTATGGTTTGGAGACGGTGGCGCTGACTGAAAAGACAGGAGGCAGCGCTGGAGGTGGCAGAGTTGAAAATGCTAAGATTCTCAGTGGGAGTGACTAGGTGGGACAGGATTAGAAATGATTATATCAGAGGGACAGCTCAGGTTGAGAGGTTTACTTTTACAAAGTAAAAGAGGCAAGGCTGAGATGGTTTGACCATGTACTGTACAGAGGAGGGACAGTGGACATATTGGACAAAGGATGATGAAGATGGATCTGCCAGGCAGGAGGAAATGAGGAAGACCACAGAAAAGATTCATGGATGTAGCAAAGGAGGACATGGAGAACGCTGGTGTGACAGAAGAGGATGCAAGGTATAGGGTGAGATGGAGGAAGCTTATCAACTGTGGCAACCCCTAAACCAGGGGTGTCCAATCATGTGCCATGGAGGGCCAAGACCCTGCAGACTTTACCTCCAACCAGTGTCTTCACCAGCAGATTTCAATGAATTTCTTCCCACTGATTGCTGATCAGTGAAAATACCTGCTGAAGAGACTGGGTAGAAGAGAGAACCTGCAGTGTCTTGGCCCTCCACGGCACATGATTGGACACCCCTGCCCTAAAGGGAGAAACCAGAAGGAGGAGGAGGAGGAGAAGAAGAACTGTATGTTCAACTACAACTGTCATTACAAGTTTGCTTACTACATGTTTAAAGCAAAATACAATAACATATTGACAACCATAAAAAAACAACAAAATTAGCTATTAACAAGTATTTTTAAAATCTGAAAACATACCATGACATAATGTTATAAAATCAAATGGTGTTTTTAAAACTAAATGGTGTCATGCCATTAATTAAAATCATTCATGGGAACTGTGAACATCAATGGACTTTGAGCAACAAAACAATAACAAGACTTTGCTGCATATAACAGACAGCTAAAAACTGTTCTCACACTTCCAAATTCTCCAGCAGCTCTAGCGTAAAGCTAAGATTTACAGATTTACTCTTTGCTGGCATTTACTAAAGGAGCACAGTGAAGCCTTGGCAATGGAATGGTGTAAACTATTAATTTAATGTTATTGCACTGCACAAACAGTATATTATAGGACATGATATACTGGGTTAATAAATTAGTCATGTCTTTTATACTCTAGATTCTGGAAGGCACATATTATTGACAAATCACTAAACCTACAGTAACCATGCAACTTTTAGTGTCTCTCTGGTACATAACAGATGCCATGATGTCATCTTTTGATTAACAATATATTGATTAACATAAAGCCTCAAACTGTGCATTTTGTTGTTGACATTTTGACACATCTTGATGTTTCTAATCTGCTTGGGATGAGCCAGGAGTGCAAAAGGCAGGAAAACTAAACATCCCTAACCTAGCAACCATAATGCTAAAAACATAAAACTCCCCTCCATGCATCACCACCTTTTAGCGCTGAAAAGATTTGCATGTCCTACTGATCCTAGCACCTATGTTGTTGGGGGCAATTTGCTTCTGGTAGGGTCTCCCAAGGCAAATTGGTCCTGAGTGAAGGGCCAGACCAAGAGTGGTTCAGTTGATCCCCATAAAAAGGTTACATCAAGGATCTAGTGTACCCCATCCATTTTGGGGTTGCCGGGGCTGGACGGCAAATGAATGGCAACTAGGTTGTTGTTCATAGGACCCGGCAGGAGCAGCCTGAGTGAAACCCATGGGTCCATGGACCACTAGTGATTGTAAAAATAACTAAACCCAGTGAGATGGTGAGAATGGGAGGTGTAATCTGTTGAAAGTATTGAAAGTCAACCCTCTCCCCCTTACCATTAAAATACCTAAAGCAGTCTTAGTGGAAAAACCTACCTATTACTGTAATTTTAACCACCAATAAATGTGTATCAGCAACCTGCATGTGAACGGTGAATGCTAGAGTGAACTAAAGGGAACAACAGTTTTCGAGCCCCAGCCACCTGCACAGTTTTTAGTACTGTCCCCCATCCCCACCCACCCACCCACCAGCATATTCATATCTGAATAATTCTGAAACAGGGAAATGGCATACATCATAGTGATGTCATCATCCTCAAGATGGTGCATATGGTCATACTTTGAGGTAAGAAGCTTAAATTATGGTCACAAATACCATTACAGATGGCTGCGAACACTGTACGAACGATTTTTGGACCATTTTGTACAGCCTTCTTAAGGCGGCCGTAGGAGAATCCAGCGTTCGTAGACCATTCCTAAGTTCACAGCCAGGTTGATGGTCTTGTCCAAGATCTCAACAAACGCCCCACGAAAACCCCTTATTGTAGGCTGGCTGTAAGAATGCCTTAGGAACAGCAACCCTCAAGAACAGCTTAAGTTGTTCTTGAGGGCTCCTTGCAGCGGTCGTAGGAAATGGAGATTCGTACAGAATGTGTAAGGTGGTAGTGAGGCGCTCATAAGGCAGAAGTACACTACCGTTCAAAAGTTTGTGGTTACTTAGAAATTTCCTTATTTTTGAAAGAAAAGCACTTTTTTTCAATGAAGATAACTTTAAACTAATCAGAAATACACTCTATACATTGCTAATGTGGTAAATGACTATTCTAGCTGCAAATGTCTGGTTTTTGGTGCAATATCTACATAGGTGTATAGAGGCCCATTTCCAGCAACGATCACTCCAGTGTTCTAATGGTACATTGTGTTTGCTCATTGCGTCAGAAGGCTAATGGATGATTAGAAAACCCTTGTGCAATCATGTTAGGTCTGCAATGCTGTAATTGCTGCAAATGGAGGATTCTTTGACGAAAGCAAAATTTGAAGGAAAAAATTATTATTTCAAATACAAATCATTATTTCTAACCTTGTCAATGTCTTGACTATATTTTCTATTCATTTTACAACTCATGGTGGTAAATAAGTGTGACTTTTCATGGAAAACACAAAATAATTGTCTGGGTGACCCCAAACTTTTCCTAGTTTGTGTACTACATGAACAATGGCAATAAACCTGATTCTGATTCTGAACTTTTGAACGGTAGTGTATGTCATTCGTGCAACATTTGTGCCGAAAGCCATAAGAACTTCCGACCAATGACTTGAGAGTGGCATGAGATGCACAAAAACTTTCAAAAGATTGCAATAAGTATGCCACTGGAAGATCCCAAAGCACCCCTACAAAGAACATAAGAACTCTAGGGCTATTGTATGACAGAAAAGCACCTCATTTCTCAAGAATGCCTCAAGATGATCTTGTGAATTGAAGAGCAGCTGTAAGAAACGATGCCTCCCTCCATGAATGTCTGCAAACCCCAGAATTTGTAGGAACTAGGAAATTCTTACAAACCCATCGTTCGTAAGAATCTTTGTGACCGTAGCTTTAACTAACAGGTTTTACACATTAGAGGATTTGCTGTGTTAAGGACCTCTGCTCTCAATTCAGTAAAAAAAAAAAAGAATGAAAAACAAACTGAACTAGCAAGAGGAAAACAGGGTTTTAATGGAATACACTAGTTAGATGATGCTAGTTGTCTGTCTAAAATTGATTTTATCAGCTTTCCCATTTTATTTAGGTTTATATAAAAATTGTCATCCTCATCCCCAAGTTTAATCACATTTTTATATAAATTCTCTATAGCTAAATAAAACAGGAAATGTGATAAAATGGACTTTTGTTTCTCACTTACAGTATCTCTCAATATTCACACTTTTCATATTAACTTCACACTCCACTGTTGCTGTATGTGGAATGCAAGTATATCTTAAATTTCATGTAGGCCCAAGACTTGTGCATGTTAAGCAGCCCAACTTTGCTACCTTATAGCCAAAATCACCATAGACGAAAAAAAAAAAACAGTGCATGTTCACTGCTTGGTCTCATTTGTAGTGTCCACACATGAGCCGCGCAGAGAAATCAGGGTGAACCATCAGAATATCAAAGAGCATGACATTTACTTGGAATGCAGCTGTGTGCGCACGTCTTTACACTTAATCATAGTGTCCACTGTGTTTCACTCTCGCCCACTTTCTTCTAAATACATAAAGTACCGGTGCACCGGTTTGGCTGCGTGCACTCGGAAACTCGCTGTGACAGAGCAAGATGGAAGGAACAGAGGGAGAAAAGAAAGGTACAAAGAAAGACTGACAGTGCGAGTGAGTGGCTATTCTCTCATGCTGAGTGAGTGGAGTGTCAAAACAGGAGTGAAGTGTAGCGGTGCCATGAAAGATTGAACACTCAGTGAGACTCCATGTTCCACATAGCATGTGCAGACGGAAACAGACAGAAAGAAGATGGAGTCATGGAGATAATGTAGTTTTAAAAAGAAGCAGAAGGCTCAAGGAAAACATCACTGTGGGAAAGTTTCACGCTGGAATGGATAATAAAGCTAATATAGAGAAGTTATGAGCCTGAATTTGGCATGTTAACTTAAAGCCGAGCTATCACGCTCTGCAGTAAGCCACTCCACAACACTCTCGTGTTTGATATTGCTTTTGACTACAGCCAATAAAGCTGCAGAGCCATAAAGATAATCTTTAAAAAGATCATCAAATAGCTATGGATTCTTATAGGTTCGGGATTCACAGGAAGACTGAAGACGTGCATCACAAATCTAACACGGGCATTTCTGAAAGCACTTTGGCTGTTCTCCTGTGAGTGATGATTATACCTTTAGCCACTAATTGGCACTTAGGTGAAAACCCTCCCGCAGACCTCCCTTCCTCCATCACCTCATACACGTGCACACATACACAACTCAGAAATGGGTTGACCTCATTCACAGGGCTAAGGGGAGGCTACATTAAAGGGTCTCTCACTCTCTAGCTGGCAGATTGTCAAAAAAGCAGGTGGTCGGTATAAGTGAGAATCTTGCCCTAGTTTGGGAAGCTCTATTGGGAACCAAGTGGTCTTTTGACAAGGGTTTTAATGGATAGCAATGTTCAGTGTGACTCACAACTTTTGCACTACATCAAAGCAGCTCTGTGAACCTTAAGCATGGTGGAGAATACCTGTCATGTTAAAGCAAATTCCTATTATTATCCAGAGATTGGCTTCCTGTGTTTTGTGAGAGCCTACAGTTGAACCTTGGGGAACTCCAAGTATTCCGTCTCTCCTGGTCTAGCCCTCCTCTGAACCGTTTACTCTTGTAACAGTAATTTCAAAGCAAGGACCAGCCTCCATTGTTAAACCAATGTCCACATTGTTTTCACACACCTGCCCCCGCCCCCACCCCATGACAAATCTTTCCTCAAGCTGTTCCTTCAGTTATATTTCAGATGTTCCATGATGCAAAAGTGCTACAAACGTGCCAGTTAGCATACATACAGTCATGCCAAGGTGCACAAATGCTCACACAGATAGCCACACTCAAAGAGCGCACGGCCATAAATCATTTAAAGTACAAGTCTTCTCTGAGAAATGCTTCGGATAAAAACAGCCCACCTGAGTCCAGCGGCACACAGATCAATCATGTATCACAAGAAAGTCGAGGGAAGAGAGAAATAACAGAAAGAGGAGGAGCGGGGGGGGGGGGGGGGGGCTCCTCAGCTTTGAGCACCCTGAGGCGTAGATCCCTCAACTTTAGTAGGTTCTTGCATGTGGGAGAGGTACTCCGTGAAATGGTCACGACGCATTCAGAACGTTTACATTTATTTACGCTTCCTCAGCTATGAGCATGCATGATGTAGGCATATCAGACATGCAAGCAAGTGTCCTATTAAGTGTGTTCATAAAAATGCACAAAAGCGCGCACTGAGCTCTGCCTGTAGGGGAGTGTTAAAATGCCTATATATAGGGGAGTTAAGAGTGATATGTTGTTTTCCCCACAGGAATTAGTTCTCTCTTACCAAACACTTTGGCACTAAACTCCCTGAAATACCTCGTTTGTAGTCCGAGCTTTACTTCCGAACATTCAATGCAGCACACTGGCATGCAGATAGTTTGGCATGTCCTCAAACAAAGTCTTAGACTGCCTTTACTGCAGCTTTTGTTCTAACTTAGAAACGTACATTTCTAACTGTGCCGACACTGATCTTCCTCATAACTTGCCTGGTTAAATAAAAGGTAAAAAAAAATGTAAACATATTCTAGTCCCCCCAAATAAAATTATGAACCTCTAAATGAGTAGAATATAGTCACTTCAAGGCAGGAGAATCTCATTCCCCCCCATCGCCTTGTTTTTTTCCTCCACCTTGTCAGGGGAGCGGTGGAATGAGGATAAAATTAGGCCAGACTATCTGCTTGGTTTGCCCTCCATTTGAAAGGGGCAATGTGGCAGTATGTAGAGTAGGACAGAAAAAAGGAGGCCTATCATAAAACAAGCTTGTCTCAGGTTAGTGAAGGGCACTCAGTGACAACATGCGGTAATCCCTTTTTCCCAGGCCTAGAAGGGACAGAGCGATAGCATGGTGAGAGACAGGAAGATGAAGAAAAAAACACTGATAAAGAACAACAGCAGCAGCTACATCGGCTGACCAAATGCAAAATGTTTCTTTCCTTTGTGAATGTATTAGTTAAATAGATTTCCACATAAACAGCGCAACCTCTTTAGTATGTAAACAAGCATTTCAAATTAAATCAAAGAAACAAATATTTTAGCAATAAAAGCACAGTAATAAAAGTAAGACAAAATTTTAAAAGTCACTTTTCCTTTTTCTAATTTTTGCCTAACCCCTAGATTTGCAAATGCTCTGAACAACTGGGAAGTATTTTCTTTATTTCTAGCCTAACTTGAAAATCAAGAGTAGTGTTCCTTCAAAAAGCTGGTTCTCCCCTGGATGCAATCTATAAAATAACTGGGTGGGATCAATCTGGGCCTGGAGACAGAGCTAGTGTCAGTCTTCCCATGAGTAGCAGGGCTGTGTGTAGCCTTATCCCCTGATGGATGTGGAGGGAGCTAGCTTTAATCCTGGACTAACAGGCAGTTCTCTGGCCCTTGATTGCTGCACAGCTCAGAAAAACAGCCCAAGGGGCCAAATATAGTCTCCCTTTGATAACAAGGGACTCAGCAAAGATTTATTTTTGTGAGGATGACTACATACGTGCATACATGAGGTGATACGAGAAAAAGAGGAGGAAGCTATAAGAGAACAGGTTGCTTTTTATCATTTGTGGGTCTCTGTTCACTTCTAAATTCTGCCTATCAGAAGCAATCTCCTTGAATATTAAAAACCTTGAGCAGACAGAGTGAGGTGACTGTCATTAAAGAGTCCAAACTTCTCAGCAATATCCTTTGAAATTATATGCCATGCATGCAAACTAAAAATATAAAATAATAAGAGCATACTCATATACATTTGTAGCACATTGCATACAGTCCACAGATTAAGTTCAGAGAAAATAATAAAAAAAATATTTTTGCTAAAGTATCTGTCTTCTTAATCTTGGTTTTATATTTCATTTGATTAATGAGGAACATTCTTATACAAATATGCCTTTATCTTGCTTTGCTGCGTAATTTTACTTGATAAAGTAATGTTTGAAGCTCCCAGTTGGTCCCACTCTCAATGTAGAGTTTTTTTTATATCAACTATAGGCTTTGATTCTCATTTACCACTGATGTGGAAGCTTTGGCTCACAGGCTTAAATATCGACAGTGGTTGGCTAGCCCCAGAAGCTCATTTCACACATTTATTATAGCTTTACACGTCTGCAGACATTATTCACTGAAGTTGTTTGAACTAAATAGTTTGATCAGACTTTGACACAATCCAGATCTAAAATATGTGAAAATAAAGCATGTAACTGAAAAGAGAATTCACAGCAAACAAATGGCCTTCAAAATGACCACTGAAAAGCATATCCACGTACACACTCAATATTTGGTCGGGGCGCCTTTTGCATGAATTACTGCATCAATGTAGCATAGCATGAAGGTGATCAGTTTGTGGTACTGTTGAGGTGTTATGAAGGCCCACATTGCTTTGATAGAGGCCTTCAGCTCGTCTTGATGGTAGATGGCATTCACTTATATAATGCTTTTTTTCTCATCTATGAATGACCAAAGTGCTTTACAGATCCTGCTGTCTACCCATTCACACAGTGATGGCAGTGGAGCTGTCGTGCAAGGCGCTGGCCTGACCCACCAGGGGCAACTGGGGGTTGAGTGTCTTGCTCAAGGACACTTCGACATGCAGAGAGTGTGAATCGAACCACCAACCCTTCGATCAGTAGTCAGCCACACTACAACTGCGCCACAGCCCCCGTTGTCTGTGCATCGTTGGGTCTGGTGTCTCTCATCTTCCTCTTGACAATACCCCATAGATTCTCTATGGGGTTTAGGTCAGGAGAGTTTGCTGGTCAGTCAAGCACAGTGATACCATGGTCACTGAACCAGGTTTTTGTACTTTTGGAAGTGTGGGCAGGTGCCAGGTCTTGCTGGAAAATGAAACCAGCATCTCCATAAAGCTTGTCAGCAGAGGAAAGCATGAAGTGCTCTAAAATTTTCTGGTAGATGACTGCACTGACCTTAGACTTTATAAAACACAGTGGATAAATACCAGTAGATGACATGGCTCCCTAAATTATCATTGACTGTGGAAACTTCATACTGGACCTCAAGCAACTTGGATTCTGTGCCTCTCGACTCTTACTCCAGACTCTGGGACCTTGATTTCCAAATGAAATGCAAAATTTACTTACATCTGAAAAGAGCTCATCTGCTGCTGTTGGTCCACTGTGTGTTATCAAGTCCACAGTCAGTGCAGTTGTCTATCAGGAAATATTTAAAGCACTTCATGCTGCCCTCTACTGACAAGCTTTATGGAGATGCTGATTTCATTTTCTAGCAGGACCTGGCACCTGCCCACACTACCAAAAGTACCAAAACCTGGTTTAATGACCATGGTATCACTGTACTTGATTGGCCAGCAAACTCTCCTGACCTAAACCCCATAGAGAATCTATGGAGTATTGTCAAGAGGAAGATGAGAGACACCAGACCCAATAATGCAGATGAGCTGAAGGCCACTATCAAAGCAACCTGGACCTTTATAACACCTCAGCAGTACCACAGGCTGATTACCTCCATGCTACGCCACATTGATGCAGTAATTCATGCAAAAGGAGCCCCCACCAAGTATTGAATGTGTACAGTGATGTGAAAAAGTGTTTGCCCCTTTCCTGATTTCTCATTTTTTTGCATGTTTGTCACACTTAAATGTTTCAGATCATCAAACAAATTTAAATATTAGACAGATATAACACAAGTAAACATAAAATTAAGTTTTTTAAATTAAGGTGTTTATTAATGAACAGTCTTTCCTCTTGTAACATTTTTGGGTGGCTGCCCGCCGCACCAGAAAAATTTCCGCCGTGCTTATGAGGAGATATAAATTTAAGAAAAATATATGAAGCAATGACTTTCCGCAAGCACGCACACGAACAACACGCGTGACCGCCATCCACGCGGAGTTTAGAAGTGCCCCGCCCACGCAAGCTTTCCAGTCAGTCACCAGGCAGAGTGTCTCGCTAGCGTGACTGTCCAAGAGAAATATGAATTTATTAAAGTACTTTAAACGTGGAAAAAGTCAGAAGAGGTATGTAAGCACTGGCGTTTATCATGGTTTTAACCCGCTGGAAATGGAAGCAATAATGGAAGAGTCGCTTAGCTAAGAGATGTGGTTAGAATTCATATGCAGCCGGCTTCATATGAAGGGAAAGGCAAAGGGGACTAGTGAATTGCTGAGTATATATTTCACCAGCCACTACAATATTAAGTTATGTTCCCTATTATGTACCTGGCAAGTTAAGATGATCGAAATTCACGAAGTCAATGACTTTAATCCATCAGCAGCCTTCAGTAAAACCTAGTAAGCCTTCACTAAACGTGCCAACATTTGGATTTCAAAATAAGGGAGGTTTTTCGTGCCGTCTGGGTGGTGAGGAGATTTCTAAGAAAAACAAACAAACTATAAATATAGAGAAATATTATAACTGAAATAACGGCATTCTTGGTCATTTAAGTTAATTTAGGGGGTTTGCGTGCCCCAGTGATCCCAGGAGCTATGTTGTCTGGGGCAATTTGCCTCTGATAGGGTCTCCCAAGACAAACTGGTCCTGGGTGAAGGGCCAGACTAAGAATGATCCAACAGACTCTTATGAATTGTATATCAAGGATTCAGTGTACCCCGCCCGGTATGGGGTTACCGGGGCCCCACCCTGGAGCCAGGCCTGGGGGAGGGGCTCGAAGGCTAGCGTCTGGTGGTCGGGTTTCCACCCATGGGACCCGGCCGGGCTCAGCCGGGTCCCATGGGTGGACCCGGCTCGAAGGCTAGCGTCTGGTGGTCGGGTTTCCACCCATGGGACCCGGCCGGGCTCAGCCCGAAGGAGTTACATGGGTCCGCCCTCCAGTGGGCTCACCACCTACAGGAGGGATCATGGGGGTCTGGTGCTATGTGGATCAGGTGGCGGTCAAAGGCGGAGACCTTGGCGGACTGATCCCAAGCTTTCTAAACTGGCTTTCCAAGCTTATCCCAAGCTTTCTAAACCGATCCTGTTCATAATTTTTATGGACAGGATTTCTAGGCGCAGCCAGGGAAGGGAGGGTGTCATGCTTGGTGACCACAGGATCTCATCTCTGTTGTTTGCAGATGATGTTGTCCTGTTGGCTTCATCCAGCAATGACCTACAGCTCTTGCTGGGACGATTTGCCGCTGAGTGTGAAGCGGCTGGGATGAGAATCAGCACCTCCAAGTCCGAGTCCATGGTCCTCAGCCAGAAAAAGGTGGATTGTCCTCTCCGGGTTGGGGACAGGCTCCTGCCCCAAGTGGAGGAGTTTAAGTATCTTGAGGTCTTGTTCACGAGTGAGGGGAGAATGGAGCGAGAGATCGACAGACGGATTGGAGCAGCATCTGCAGTGATGCGGACGTTGTACCGGTCTGTTGTGGTGAAGAGGGAGCTTAGTTCTAAGGCAAAGCTGTCGATTTACCAGTCAATCTACGTTCCTACTCTCACCTATGGTCACGAGCTTTGGGTAATGACCGAAAGAACGAGATCGCGGATACAAGCAGCTGAAATGAGCTTTCTCCGTAGGATTGCTGGACTCACCCTCAGAGATAGGGTGAGGAGCTCAGTCATCCGGGAGAGGCTCAGAGTAGAACCGCTGCTCCTCCACATTGAAAGGAGTCAGTTGAGGTGGTATGGGCATCTGATTAGGATGCCTCCTGGACGCCTCCCACTTGAGGTGTTTCAGGCACGTCCCACTGGGAGGAGACCCCGGGGCAGACCCAGGACTCGGTGGAGAGACTATGTCTCCCAGCTGGTCTGGGAACGCCTTGGTATCCCCTCTGAAGAGCTGGAGCAGGTGGCTGGGGAGAGGGAAGTCTGGGCTTCTCTGCTTGAACTGCTGCCTCCGCGACCCGGACCTCCGGAAAAGCGGTAGAAGATGGATGGATGGATAATATTTTTTTTCTTTGTAATCAGAGTTAAATTATTGTTCTGTTCTGACTGCAAAATTATGGTCAAAAATGTAAACTGTTATAAGGAAAAAGTAAAAAAAAAATTACCATAGTCCGTTTCAAATTTATTTTAAAAAACAGACAAAAATTAATCATAAAATAATCCACAAACTTATAGTAAAGTCTCAAATGTACAAGAAAAGTCAATTTTACAAGAGGAAATTACAAATTTGAGGAAAATGGTTTCAAATTTAGATAAATTTACAGAGAAAAGCAGAAAACTATAAGAAAATTGTTATAAATCTTTGAAAAAAAACTCAAACCTTCAAGACTGAAGTCATTACTCAAGTTTTTAAGTGGGTGCTCTTTGTACCCTTAACTCAACTAGAAATTTTTGGTTATCTACTTTTAATTATTAATTTCAAAGTAATGCTTTTACATGAGTAGAATTTCTGGTTACTATACCCACCTGATCATATACTTTAAGTATGGATGAATGAATGAATCTTTATTTCGGATAGATTAGATTAAAAGATTAAAAGAAAGGAATAGAATAATATAACAAGGGGGAAAAGATCCAACAAGGTCAAATTAAACAATAACTCCTCGAATTATACAGGTCAACATAAGTTATCCGAAATAGGTGATGGCTGAAGCCGCAGCTTATGTTGCCCACCCATGTTCCATCGAAGAATTCAAAAATAAAATAAAATAAAAGTGATTACAAATCAGAACAAAGCTAAGACAAAATGTGACAAAACAAAACTAAGCAACAGCACAACGCAGACTGGATATGACAATCCTTATGTGATTTTACATGTCATCTTGTATATATATTTGGAGAATTTCTTCCTTTAGTTTTTGTTTAAATTGTCCAAGCGTTGTACATGATTTTAATTCAGGTCCAAAATCGTTCCATAATCTGACTCCTTGCACTGAAACACAGTGTTGCTTGGTGGTAGTTCTCACTGAAGGTTTTTGAAATATACATGTTCCTCTGAAATGATATTGTTTCCCCCTTACTTGGAACAGCTTTTGGAGATTTGCGGGCAGTGATAGATTCTTCACTTTAAACATTATTACTGCAGTTTTAAAGTCAACCAGATCTTTCAGCTTGAGAGCTTTTAATTTAGGAAAAAGTGGGTTTGTTGGTTTCCTGTAAGCAACTTTGTTTATTATTCTAATAGCTCTCTTCTGAAGCATAAAGACTGGATATATGTTTGTTTTATATGTACTGTATTTCCCCATACTTCAGTACAATATGTCATGTATGGGAGTATTAATGAATGATACAAAGTATATAGTGTGGGTTGATTCAGCAAATATTTCACTCTGTGTAGTATTGCGATTGATTTGGATATTTTACCTTTAATATAATTAATATGTGACTTCCAACACAGTTTACTATCAATTATCACTCCAAGAAATTCAACTTCGGATACCCTTTTTGCTACCAACACATACATACTGATATCTATTCTTTAAGTAACTACATAACCAGGACAGTGCTACCCTCCCAATACCATAATTTTGTAGTTTCTTTAATAATAAATTATGGTCCACTGTATCAAATGCTTTTTTAAGATACAGGAATACCCCAACTGAATACTCTTTATTTTCTACAGCAGTTGATATTTCTTCTATAAATTCCATTAGAGCAAATGCAGTTGTCCTCTTGTGTCTGAACCCATATTGCTGCTCACACAATAAATTATTCTTCATTATAAAGTTGTCAATTCTCTCCCAGAATATTTTTTCGAGTATCTTTGAAAATTGCAGCAATAGTGAAATAGGCCTATAGTTTGAAAATTCCCCTCTATCACCCGTCTTGTATATCGGAATTACTTTGGCTATCTTCATTGCATTGGGAAATATACCTGTTTGGAGGGACAGGTTACAGATATACGTCAGTGGTTTCACTAAGCATTCAATGATAGTTTTGACTAAAAGCATGTCAATACCATCACAGTCCGTAGATGTTTTACTTTTAAACGATTTAACAATTTCCAATGACCTCTCTCTCATCTGTGTTCTTCATGAAGATGGAGCCTTTTATAGCAATGTTTTTGCTTATTGTATCACCTGTAGGCGCCGTAATGGGTATTTCTCGTGCCAAATTAGGACCAATGTTAACAAAAAATTTATTAAATTCATCTGCAGGTGAGACTGCATTCACATTCTGAGTCTTTTGTTTTGAAAGATTGGTTGGGTAGCTTGTATTTCCAAGAATATTGTTAAGTATTGTCCATGTATTTGTAGTGTTATCTCTGTTTTTCTCCAGTTCTTCACTGTAATAGTCTCTTTTACTACAGTATGCATGAGTACATTACTCTTATGAATGTTTCTTTCCCTTCCCTACTCTCTCAATGGAAAAAAAAACGAAACACTAGAACAAAAACACAAAAAATACACCTATTTTTGTCATTTATGTAAACCATGACAAAAAAAAATCCTGCAGGACAAAACATGACACTTGATATTTTCTAATCTGTTTGTATACCACCATAGACGGAGAGAGAACCTGAATTAGACAGAGCTCAGAGAGGGCAAGATGAGACAGACGAGAGGAGCCAAGGAGAGGAAAGTGTTCAGGCAGAGGGTCCAGGAGAGGTGAGAGCAGAGGAAGGAGAGAAGGATGACACCAGTAAAAAGTCTAAACACAGGATGTCTGGGTGGGACCTCAACTGGCCCAATATTCCAACATTCAAGCCTTGGTTGTACAGTACTTCAAATGGTAAGTTCCATATGCAACGTTACTGTGTAAAATTTAAAAAAGAAATAAATAGTATAAAATCATTATTCCGGTATGTTTACTGCCCCCCCCCCCCCCGAAAAATATGTTGCCACTACGCCAAGGTCTTTAAGCCAGAGGAAACACTGATTAAGGGTAAAAAAATCCAAACCTACATGGCCCTGTGTGGAAAAAGTGATCCCCCCCCACCACCTCCAATTAAAACATAAATTAACTGTGGTTTATCACATCTTTGGAAAGCTGAGTTCAGTTTGTCTAGCCACACCCAGGCCTGATTACTACCACACCTGTTCTCAATCAAGAAATCACTTAAATAGGACCTGCCTGACAAAGTCAAGTGGACCAAAAGATCCTTAAAAGCTAGGTATCATGCTGCGATCCAAAGAAATTCAGGAACAAATGAGAAACAAAGTGATTGAGATCTATCAGTCTGGAAAAGGTTATAAAGCCATTTATAAAGCTTTGGGACTCCAGCAAACCACAGTGACAGCCATTATCCACAAACAGCAAAAAGATGGAACAGTGGTGAACCTTCCCAGGAGCGGCCGGCCAACCAAAATTATCCCAAGAGCACAGCAATGACTCATCCAAGAGGTCACAAAAGACCTCACAACAACATCCAAAGAACTGCAGGCCTCATTTGCTTCAGTTAAGGTCAGTGTTCATGACTCCACCATAAGAAAGAGACTGGGCAAAAATGGCCTGCATGGCAGAGTTCCAAGATGAAAACCCTTGCTGAGCAAAAAGAACACAAAGGCTCGTCTTAGTTTTGCACATCATCATCACAACATCTTGATGATCCCCAAGTCCCATTACATCTGGCGTCAAAGTAACACAGCATTTCAGAAAAGGAACATCATACCAGCAGTAAAATATGGTGGTGGTAGTGTGACGGTCTGGGTCTGTTTTGCTGCCTCAGGACCTGGAAGACTTGCTGTGGTAAATGGAACCATGAATTCTGCTGTTTGCCAAAAAATCCTGAAGGAGAATGTCCGGCCATCTGTCCGTGACCTCAAGCTGAAGCGTACTTGGATTCTGCAGCAGGACGATAATCCAAAACACACCAGCAAGTCCACCTCTGAATGGCTTAAGAAAAACAAAATGAAGACTTTGGAGTGGCCAAGTCAAAGTCCTGACTTAAATCCGATTGAGATGCTGTGACACGACCTTAAAAAGGCGGTTCATGCTCGAAAACCCTCCAATGTGGCCGAATTACAACAATTCTGCAAAGATGAGTCAACCAAAATTCCTCCACAGTGCTGTAAAAGACTCATTGCCAGTTATCGCAAACACTTAATTGCTGTTGTTGCTGTTAAAGTTGGCCCAACCAGTTATTGTTATGGCCCCTCGTGCGCCATTACGCAGCGCACAGAGGGAGGAATAGAAACCCATGAGTAGAAGTAATTTTGTGCACTTTATTGAATATAAACCCCAAATTTTGTCCAGCAAACAGTCATGACATAAACAGAGGGTTGAAATTATTGTGAGAGAGGCCACCGGAAAAACAGGGATACCAAACAGACGCTCAGCAGCCCGGGAAAAGGGAATGCCTAATGCCGCAGAACAGCCATCGGCACAGGGAGAAAGGCAAACATGAACTTACAGGCTAGAGTGGTCCAAGGCAGTCCGTGCTGTCCGGTGGATGAGGGGGGAGCCAGGAACAGCCGCTAACACCAGATAATCCACAAACAGACTAGTAGCGTTAGGGAAGACTACCTAGTCAGGATGAAAGATAAACGTAGGGAATGTAGGCTTACATACACAGAGAGAACGCAACTGTGCATATAGTGCAAAGCTCTGGCGATCTCTTCCCACTCAAACAGAGTTTAAGTAATGACAATACTAATGAGGGAAGAGGCCGCCGGTGTGGAAGAGCGTGGGCTGGACCAAATTGAAACCAGGTGTGCATGAGTGAGTGTCTGAGCATGTGAATGGGAATGAATGAGGCGTGTGTGTATGTGTGCGTACGTAAGTGAGACACCGAAAATGAGAAACCGCTAACGACCCCAACAGGAGGAGGGGGCGTGGCCGAGCTGTCAGGGAGCGGAGGACCCAAAGGGCTCCCTGAAGTGCCTGAAGGAAAATAGACAATGAAAAGAGACAAAATAGCCACAGTGTCAGAACTGGGTTTGGAACCACCAAACCCAGGTTCATGACAGTTATTAGGTTTAGGGGGCAATCACTTTTTCACACAGGGCCATGTAGGTTTGGATTTTTTATTCCCTTAATAATATACAACTTCATTTAAAAACTGCATTTTTTAGTTTACTTGTGTTGTCTTTGTCTAATATTTAAATTTGTTTGATGATCTGAAACATTTAAGTGTGACAAACATACAAAAGAATGAGTAAACAGGAAGGGGGCAAACACTTTTTCACACCACTGTACATCAACATACTTTTCAGTCACCCAACATTTCAATTAAAAATAATTTTTAATTAGTTTTATGTAATATTCAAATTTTTTGAGAAACTGAACTTGCGGTTTTCGAGCTATAAGCCATAACCATCAAAATTAAAAGACGAACACTTGAAATATATCACTGAGTTTCATTTTTTGAATTGAATTACTGAATTTTTGACAATATTCTAATTTATTGAGATGCACCTGTATGTCAAGAGCAAAAAAAAAAACAAACCAAAAAAACCCAATTGTCTCTTTCTTTTAACAGTTGAGCATTTTACAGCTGCAAACCTTGTCGTGTGAGAGGAATAACCCAAACTGTGTTAAATATTGATATAACCATGATGTTGATTTGAGGTCGTGTCACTCATTCCAACATAACAACAATCTTTCTTTCATGAACAACTCTCAGTTTTGCAGTACATGTCAGAGGGTAACACTGAACAGTCCATCATGGTTCTTCTTGACACTGTCCCGAGTTCTCAAACAACATTCTTATGCATCTTTGTAGGCTTTCACAGAGGCAGGTACTGTATAATTAAGAAAACAAGAACACAGCATCAATATGCTTATACTGTCACTACAGTTGCAACTGTCAAATAAAAACAGGAATTCTTCCATGTGCACTCTGGCAACATGATGATCCATGAACTTCAGCACAGATATTTATGACCATCATCAGCTACTTCAACTGCCTTGCCTGACAGCTAGAATGTCAAGCTCCTGTCTGTTTATATGGACATAGGGTGCTAAAGCACACATATGGTCATTAGCACACTGGACAGACAGCAACAGATTAGGCCTAAGCTTTTGACAGATGTAAATGACTCGGAAGAGATGCTTTCAACAAAGACTTCATTTAAAAGGATTTCTTGCTACAGGCAATGCTTTTATGTCATCATTCAAACTATGCAATTCATTTTGTGTAGACTGTATAGAGTACGAAGAAGCTATTCATTAGGTTACAGTTTTGAAAGTGTAAAACTCAGGAGCTTTTTTACATGAGGTAATTAAGATATACTTTATATCCCCTGTACTTAATGATGATTTACAGTAACACCCGATCATACAGTATGGGCGTGCCAATAACCTGGGAGAAACTAAAAAGGGGGAACAATAGGACTCCAGCGGTGACAGTGATGACCAAGATTTTGAAGGTGACAGTGCCAACTTGTGCTGGCGCCTTGCCCAGCCTCTCTGGGGACCACATGTGGTATGCACCATTGCACGGTTTATATATCTGTGCCAACAAGCAACCCACTCCCCGCCTTTATCCGAAAATATGCCCCTTAAAATGCACTCACCTGTCAAAATGCCCTCATGCACAACGGCCCGTGCAACCTTTAGAAAACCTCACTGTCATCTCTGTGAATCACCCAGGAGGGCAGTAAATGAGGAAAATATACATTTTAATTGAGCTACTTAAAGTGTCTTGTGCCCTTGTGCAGGCAAAATGGCTGTAACTTCTATACGCACACAGTGTACAGTGTTCCGGATCATCCATCTCCGCTGCCAATGAAGCTACCTTGCCCGAGGGTGCAGCTACGCACCACATTGCCTTCCTATAGGGACGGGGCCACTGACACTTCAAGTCACCTTTTCAGTCCTATTTCTACCTCTCCTCTTCTAAAAAAAAAAAAAAAAAAAAAAAAAAAAAAAAAAACTCTTCCTCTTTCAAGCTGCTGCAAATAAACAGCAAAAAGGGCTTAAGGGTTGCTGAGGGGCTGATTCCATTTTTTTTTTTTCTCCACGCTCCTTCCCAATTTCCTCTAAAATTCCGGTCCCAAAAAAATGGGCTTTAATGGGAAACTGAGGACAAGGTAAATGGGGACTTTATCTGGCCATCAGTATGGCAGTTAGAACTGCTGGCGAATGGGCTTTGAAATCTCCTTAAGGCAACTCTGAGGTGGGGAGAGGAAAAGAGACAGCAAGGTGGGGTCAAAAGTAAAAGAGAAAGGGAGAGAGAAAGATAAGGGCCACGTAAGGGATAGAGGGAGGACGGTGAGGAAGAGATCGCGAATGATGGGAGACAAACAAGACTGAAAATGACTGTATGACGGAGAGTATGGGGAAGAGAGGAAGAGGTGAAGATATGATCGGTCAGTGAGGACTCGAGGAGGTCATAGTTGGATTAACCTGCATAAAGATTAGACAGCACTGTGAGGGGAGCCTCGGGCCTACAGCAGCTGTTGCCCTGGGTGCCGGTTACTTTTCACTGTAAGATGTTTGAGTGTGTATGTTTTGGTCCACCAACAAAATGCACTTGTGTGCCAGGTAGATTGGTGGCATAAAGGTGAGAAGGGATTAGTTATCTGTGCAGCTGCAAAACGTGTAATAAAATTGTTTTTAATTTACAAGACACTGTATTTAATGGGTGTTCCAGTGGCAGCAATACTAAAATATATTCTAATAACACATACTGTATGTGTAACTAAAGACTGTTTAGTCAGATTTTCATATTGTGAAGCCAGTAAGAGGATTTTTCTAGTTAAAATTGTTAAAGCTATACTGAGAAAAGTAATTTTTCTGTACATAGATAGCTGATAATCCTTTATTTAGACAGACAGCAAAGCACTTCTCTATCTAAAGAAAATCACTATTGTTTAAACAAAAGGCATAAGTCTTTCTTAGAATTTAGTAATGGCATCTTGCAAAATATTAACTAGATAGTGGATATTTAAATATACTTTGTTATGTGCAATGTTTGTTTTTTTGTCTTTCGGCTGCTCCCACTCAGGGTCACCACAGCGTATCATCACCTGATATCGCAATGATCCACATGTAGATTTTGCAAGGATTTTTACACTGGATGCCCTTCCTGACACAACCCTGTGTGATGATCAGGTGAGTGTGCACCCCCTCCCTTCCTGTTTCTGTTTTCCCGGCTCCGGAGCTCATCAGTGCACCTGCGCGACTGGACACACCTGCTGCTTCTTGGTCTACCAGCGCACAAGTGAGCATCACTCACTGTTTCCCAGGAGCTACTGTCCCCGACTTGTTAGAAAAGCTCCCGGATCTGCTGTAGTCACAACCTCCCACCATCACATGGATTATTATTCACATAGAAACTAACAACACTACCTGCAGACAGTCTGAAATTACTAAAAATGATTTTTGCAAACTTTTTAATACTTTATCAAACGGCGGAAAGTCTGTTTTTATTTCTGGCCCCATTCCCACACTGCACTGTGGATTAGATTGTTTTAGCCGTGTTCTTGCCCTCTCAACTTGGCTCAAGTACGCCTGCAGCAGCGACATTAGTTTTATTGACAATTTTAACTTGTTCTGGGGCCGCCACACTCTATATAAATCTGACGGCATACATTTAAAAGCATCAGGTAGCCAGCTTTTAGCAGCAAACCTGATGCATGTCATTCAAACCACAACACGCAATTGACTGTTTTCATCCCACGACCCCTCCCCCACGGATCCACCCACATCTCTGACGTTCAGGAAGACAACAATCCAGCACCAGTCCCCTTTTTGTCAGCCTCCACCATCTGGTCTGGAAATTCATTCACCACCCACTTTCCCCATTAGGACATTCATCACAGACAGACCTCCATCCATAAAACATACAGTTCACAAGAACGCACGCCCATGCTGCCTACTTTCTGTGGATCAGTCACCTAACAATAATCCACAGAAAACAAACTACCCATCCATAAATAACTCACCACCTACCCTAAATATGGCTCTTTTAAATATACGGTCACTTGCTAACAAGACTTTTATCATCAGTGACCTGATTTCAGATAAAAAGATTGACTGTTCATTTTTAATGGAGACGTGGCTTGGCACAGATGCACCAGCGGTTCTCACTGAGGCCTCCCCACCAAATTTTAGTTCAGTTTTTCCAAAAGAAAGGACAGGAAGGGTGGGGGGTACTGCTTCTATTTTTTCTTCCTCACTTGCAGTAAAGCAAATCTTACCCGACCAATATACCACATATGAGCACCACGTTTTTGTCTTTAGCAACCCCCCAATTTTATGCGTCACAGTTTACAGACCACCCAAATACTGCCCTGTTTTTATTAATGAGTTCTCTGAGTTTTTATCAGCAATCCACTTCTCATATAATTTTATTCTCATTTCCGGTGATTTTAATCTACACATTGATAAGCAGGGCGACCATATGTCAGAAGATTTTAATGACCTGCTCACGTCCATGAATTTTACTCAACATGTCATGCAGCCGACTCACAACGGGGGACGTACTCTGGATCTTGTCATTAGCCATGGACTGCCCATTAGTGTGTCCTCAGTTGTTGATTTGGCTGTATCTGACCATTAATGTGTGTTTTTTAACATCACTGGTTTTATGCAACGGGAGACCTCGGTGCGAACTGTGAGGAATCGCCATCTGACACCTGAAGTGGCTGCTGATTTGATCAAGCTCTGACGCAACACTCCCCTAGTTATTTTATCTGCATCCTGTGTTTTTATTGTTAATAATTTTAACAGTAAATTAAGATCAACCATTGACAAAGTTACCCCAATAATCTCAAGGACAGTTAGGAATAATCCAAAGCCTCCATGGAGAAACAACCAAATCCAAAAACTGAAAAGAGAGTGCAGGATGGCTGAGAGGAAATGGAGAAAAGACAAATTAACCATCAATTACCAAATATTACAGAATAGATTAAATATATACACTAATGCAGTCAAAACATCGAGAACAGAGTATTTTGCCAACATAATCTCAACCCATAACAATAACCCTAAAGTCCTTTTTGCAACTATTGATCAATCAACCCAGATTTTAACTAGAAAAGCACTCGGAGAGTGCAGACCTCCGCCAAGAGCAACAGTCCCCCCCCCCCCCAGTATTGTGATTTATACCATAAATATTCTACAGTAATTTTGTTATTGTTCTTTCCCTGTATCATGTGTTTCTGTATGTGATATGATTGGTCAAGAAAACAAAAAAAATGTTATTTGAACTACACAAATACAATTTATTTAATTTAACAAGAGATACAACATGTACAAGTCTTTAGTTGGAGAACGCATTCATGAAATTTATTCCTAATAATAAGTTCTGGATATTGAAAAGCTACCATTAACATAATTTTTGTAACTTTGTTTCTTTCCAGGAAATTAAAAATATGTACATATACGTAGTGTAGAATAGAACAATATTAACTCCAAGCTTCTTTTTTAAAAAAAACATAACCTCCTAGCGGAGGTAATAAGAAAAAATCTCTGTCTCTGTGTTTAGGACGGCGAGAAGCAGCAGCCTGTGGGCTCTCATTCAGTGTATGCTGCATTTTAGCGGCTCTGTCATAAGCTTGACGAGCTTCAATATGTAGTTCAGTGCTTCCTGCTGGCGGAAGCACTGAACTACACATTACCTCCGGGCCCTATCTCACAATGTTAAAGAATCCTTTAAAAAATTCCTGGATCCAGATGGTGATCCGGATCATCCCCAAAATTTAATCAGTTCTTCCTTGTACCATTTCCAACAACGCCTGAAAGTTTCATCGAAATCCGTCCAAAACTTTTTGAGTTATCTTGCTAACCAACAGACAGACAGACAAACCCCGGCAAAAACATAACCTCCTGCGGCCTGCGGCCTGGCGGAGGTAATAAAGCATAAACCTGCCATCCAACTCTCGATGTGATAGTTTACCAGACCACTTCAGGTGCAAGGTTGATTCTATTAGATCCTACATTTTATCTGACCAGAAGACTGCTTTTAATGGAATCTTAGGCTGGATTCATGCTGCACCTCTGCTGTCTGCGTACGTGTAACTGGAAACCTCATGTGATGAAATTTACATCATCGTCTCCACTCTGCTAGTGTCCGCAGTGCTCGACCGCGGACGACCACATGCAGCCCAAATTTTGTGACCGCGCCACCTGCCCACGACCTGAACGCATTGAAAAGCGCATGCGCAAGACTGAACATCCCAATCACGAGGTGGCGATATCGGCACAACATACCAAGACAAAGTAGACGAAGAAGACAACGAAGAAGCAGAAGATGAGAATAAACATACATGAATCATACATAAATACTTCAGCAGCAGCATCTTCGTGGAAAAGGAGCGAAAACTGGGAAGTCAAGCAGCAGAAAGCAAGCAGTGTTTCTTCGTTGGTGAAAATCCTGGCGCATCAGCGCATTGGCACTACCTATCGGGCGGGAGTGAAACTACAAATGATGGTTGTGCGCATGCGTCAACCGCTTGGCCTGGTTAGATGAAAAAAGTCAGCATGAACTGCGCCGCGTGCATGCTGGGTTCGTCCAAAGCGTACGCGGACCAAAGCAGACTGTAGGGGAAATGCAGCATGAATAAGGCTTTAGACTCGCCTTTAGCTGAGGAAACACTGGACTGTTTTGCTCTGGTTGATGCTAAGATGCTAGGTAGAGTTTCTCCAAGGTAAACTTGACCTCCTGCCTTTTAGATCCAAACATTTTATGGATTCTTTAAACATGAGATTTTAAACATTGTAAATTGCTCTCTTCAGACTGGTGTTTTCCCCACTGCCTTTAAAACGGCTATGGTGAAGCCCGTCTTGAAGAAGAGTAATTTAGATCCTGGTATTCTCAGTAACTATCAACCTGTATCCAACTTACCGTTGGAGTAAAGTTTTAGAAAAAAATTGTTTTTATCCAGTTAAACAATTTCCTTATTGACCACAACATTTTTGAAAAAAAAAAAAAAACCCACAGTACCGAGACAGCCCTTTTAAAAACACAGGGTTACAAAAATAATTTTTTTGTAAGTTTTCTGTGTTTTTTCAACTGATTTAAGACAATTTTGCACTGCTGAATCCAAAAATGACATTCGATTCTCTCGATCAGGTGCTAAGTAAAAACCTGTACTTACTTAGTACTGTGCAGGTACTTACCTTTATATAAAGGTAAGTACATGTAAATTGAATGTTACATCATCCATCCATCCATCTTCTTCCAGTTAATCCTTTTTGGGTCGCGGGGGGCTGGAGCATATCCCTGCATCTTTGGGCGAGAGGCAGGGTACACCCTGGACAGATCGCCAGTCCATCACAGGGCCAACACAGAGAGACAGACAACCATTCACTCTCACAGTCATACCTAAGGACAATTTAGAATCCCCAGTTTGATGCCAATTAACCTAACTTGCATGTTTTTGGCATGTGGGAGGAAACCGGAGAAATCCCGGATTAAACCCACGCAGCCATGGGGAGAACATGCAAACTCCACACAGATCACTGTTAGTTGGGGGCTGGGATCGAACCGAGGATCCCCCGGCCAAGGGTGAGTTGCTGTGCTGCCGCAGTGCTAACCACTCCGCCACCGCACTGCCCCATCATCATTGTTACATCATCATTGTTCAAAATTCAGAGAATTTCAAGACATAAAAAAGAATTTTGCATCATATAAAGTGAAAATACCCATACATGTAAACAAAAATGTATAAAATAACACGTGGCCATAATTCAAAAAATTGACCTGATTGAGCAAAACCAATGTGATTTTTGGATTCAGCACATCAAAATTGTCCTAAATCAGCTAAAAAAAACAGACAATAAATTTGGTGTTGACCAGTGAAATTGTTAATTATATCAGGTATAACATGGACTCCCACAAACTGTCAGTCCTGGTGCTGCTGGATCTCAGTGCTGCCTTTGAGTAGATCACCACATTTTATTAAGCAAACTGAAACACCTGGTGGGCCTCTCAGGTACCGCTCTTCAATGGTTTCATTCTTATCTCACAGATCGGCGCTATTTTGTAAGTGTGGACACATGTTCTTTGGCAATCCACGTAATAAAGTGTGGGGTACCCCAAGGTTCAATTTTAGGGCCAATAATTTTTAATCTTTATATGTTACCACTTGAATGTTATCAGGAGACATTGCATCAATTTTCATAGCTATGCTGATGATACACAGCTGTACATTGCCACATCTCCTGATGACACAAAACCAATTAATGCCCTGTTGAACTGAATTTTAGATATAAAGTCATGGATGGCAGAGAACTTCCTACAGCTCAACCAGGACAAAATAGAAGTTTTAATCATCGGTCCTGAAGAGAGAGAAACTTTTACCCAAATTGCTAGGTCTAAAACCTACACACTGTGTCAAGAACCTGGGTGTTCTTCTAGACTCTGACTTTAATTTTATTTCACACATTAAAAATATAACAAAAATCGGATTTTACCATCTTAAGAATATAGCCAAAGTCCGGCCTCTTCTCTCGCTTGCCAGCACGGAGGTCTTGATGCATGCTTTTATTACCAGTCATATAGACTATTGTAATGCCCCGCTCTCTGGTCTTCCCCAAAAAAGGATATCACATCTCCAACTGCTCCAAAATTCAGCTGCATGAGTGTTGACGAGGACCAGGGGGCGGGTGCATATTAAACCAGTTTTAGAATCGCTGCATTGGCTCCCCGTGCATTTTAGGATCAATTTTAAGGTTCTCTTAGTAGTTTTTTTTTTTTGTAACTTAGATTTTTATTCATTTTTCATCATATATAATGCATTCAGATCACATTCTACATTTAAAACACAAAGGGGTTAGGGTAGGGAAAAAGAAAAAAAATAAAAATAAAAAAATAAAAAATAAAAAATAAAAAAAAAATAAATAAAAGGGGGGGGGACAAATGTTGGAGCATCAAGTTTTTAGTTTCCATCTCTTAATTCTTCTGGTTTTTTCAGTGTCTTTGGTTATTCTTTCAATTTCTGCCTCGTTGTTGCACTTTGTAGTGTGTCCATTTCCGCCATTTTTTCTCCCATATTCCTTCTTGCATTCTTCGTCGATATGTTAGTTTTTCCATCATACGTATGTCCTCAACAATGTCAGTCCATTGTTCTTGGTCAGGAAGAACTTCTGATCGCCATTTTTTTGTGATAGTTTTTTTACATGCAATCAACAAGATTTTAACTAGATATCTGTCCTCAGCCTGTATAACATTGTCTTTTTTAAGATCACATAAGTACATCAGGTTACAGTTCATTGGTATATTATATCCTAATATCCTCTGTATTGTCACATGCATAGATTTCCAAAATGATGATATTTTGTAGCATTTCCAAAACATATGTGAGTGGTCTGCATTTTGAGCCCCACATCCCCTCCAGCATAAAGATTGGGTATTTGTATATTTTCCTTGAATCTGTGGTGTAATGAAAAAGCGAATCAGGTTTTTCCATCCAAATTCCCTCCATGCCCTTGAATTTGTTGATGTGTGTTGTGTTTTCCATATTTCCTGCCAGCTTTCTTCTGTTATGTTTAAATTGAGCTCTTTCTCCCATTTCTCCTTTATATAGTTACTTGTATGATTGTTTGTCATAAGTTTCTGATATAGTTTTGAAATAATTCTTATTTTATTTCCTGCATATGAGCTTAAAATAAGTTGTATAATCTCGTTCACATCTGTTTGGAGGTTATGCCTAATCTTCTTCATATAGTAATCCCTCATCTGCAGATATCTGAAAAATTCCGATCTTTCTAATTTAAATTTTCTCCTGATATTTACAAAGCTCCCGAGATCTTTTTTTCCGATATTGCCCCATGCTGTGATTCCCTTGTTCACCAGATTTTTGTATCCCCTATCTTGTTTTGCCGGTTCAAACTGACTGTCAAATGCTACCCATTTCAATAGTTTTATGTCTTCCCTTATATTATATTTTTGTACTATTTTATACCACAGTTCTAAAGTAAATTTAGTGATTGGGTCTATTTGTTTGATTTGCTTATATGCATCTTTATCCCCTATTATGCTTTGTACTGGGAGTCCCTCAATTTCCTTTTCCATTTCTTTCCATTTTGCCTCATATCCCTCGTCGCACCAACATATGATATATCTTATTTGTGCTGAGTAGTAATATTCCTTTAGACTCGGTAGGCCCATGCCTCCTTTCTCTTTTGGTAATTGGAGGGTTTTATATTTCACTCTTGGTTTTTTACCTCCCCAAACAAATCTCGATATCATCCTGTCCCACTTTAAGAATTGGGCATCTGGAATCTCTGTTGGTATAGCCTGGAAGAGGTAAAGTAATCTAGGTTGTATGCTGATTTTGACTGTCTCAATTTTTGAATTCAGATCCATATTTAAGATTGACCATCTATCAATATCTTTTTTTATTTCTTGTTCCAACCTATCATAGTTTGCTTTATATATTTTGCTTAGGTCTTTAGGTATGTTCACTCCAAGGTATTTTATTTCTTTTTGGTTCCAGTTTAGTTTGATCTTATCAGTTATCTGGTTTAGAGGGTTATAGTGGAATGTCAGTATTTGTGTTTTTGTTATGTTTATCTTGTATCCTGATAATTTTCCAAAATTTTCTATCAAGTTCATCATTTCCATTATTGATTTATCTGGTTGTTCAAGGTAAACTATAATATCGTCTGCAAATAGCCCAATCTTGTGTTCCGCCCCCTTTATTGTTACACCTTTTAATTTCTTATTTTGTCATATCGCTTGAGCCAGTGGTTCTATGAACAGAGCAAACAAGGTAGGCGATAAGCAGCATCCCTGCCTAGTTGATCTTTGTATATTTACTTTGTCTGTTAAGCTACCGTTTATCTTGATTCTTGCCACAGGTTCTTGATATAGCGTCCTTATGCATTGTACTGATTTTTCGTTAAATCCAAAGCGCTCCAGTACACTATATAGGAATTTCCAGTTAACCCTGTCAAATGCTTTTTCTGCGTCTAAACTCATTATTACTGCGCTTTTCTTTTCTTTATGTATTTGGTTAATTATATGTATTGTTCTCCTGATATTGTCATGTGTTTGGCGTCCCTCTATGAATCCAGTTTGATCATCTTCTATCAATTCCGTCAAGAATGTCTTTATTCGTTTACATATAATTGTTGTGTATATTTTATAATCTACATTTAATAAAGAGACTGGTCTATAGTTTCCGCATTGTTCTTTATCTTTCCCTGGTTTTAAAATAACTGAAATGATTGCTTCGTTCCATGATGGAGGTATTTTGTTGTTGTTCAGCGTCCAATTAAATGACTTTAGGAGTTGTGGTGTGAGTTCTTCTATAAACAGTTTATAAAACTCAGAGGAGTATCCATCACTACCTGGTGATTTACCGTTTTTAAGTGACTTAATCACATCTCTGATCTCTTGTGTTGTTATTTCTGCTGTTAGTTTTTCATTTTGTTGATTTCCTATTGATGGCAAGTCCAATGTGTCTAGAAATTTTTTGATATCTTTAGTATTTGTTTCTTCAGGTTGCGAGTATAGTTCTTGGTAGAAATTATGGAAAATTTCTTCGATGTTTTCTGGGTTAACTGTGGTTTTATTTGTGGTGGGGTCTTTAATCTTGTATACATTATTCATTGTTTGTTGTTTTCTTAACCGTTTTGCCAGCAGTTTTGTGGCTTTTGGCCCCGTTTCATAATATTTTTGCTTTAGATATCTATTTTTCCTTTCAATTTCATCCATTTGTGTTTCTTTTATCTTTGTTTTTTCTTCTTTAATTTCTTGATATATTTTTGGATCATTTGTGCTTTGATGTTTACGTTCTAATTCCCTCAGTCTCTCACATCTTTGTTCATACGCTTCCAGTTTAGTCTTATTTGCTTTTCCTGTTTCAACAATTAATTTACCCCTTAACACGGCTTTTAGTGCGTCCCATAGTATTGTTGGGTCCACTTCTTCATTGTCATTCTCTTGGATATATTCGTTTATGTTTATTTTTATTCTTTCTTTCATTTTCTCATCATTTAACAGTCCTACGTTAAGTTTCCATGTTGTTTGTCGTTTTCTATTGTTTAAATATATTTCCATGTATATAGGATTATGATCTGATATTTCTGCCCCTCCAATCCAACAATTTCTCACCCTGTGTCTGTCACCTTCATTCATAAGGAAGTAATCTATTCTAGAGTGTACTTTATGGGCTGCTGAATAATGTGTATAGTCTTTTTCGAGTGGGTGTAGGTCCCTCCATATGTCTACCATACCCATTTCTGCCAGTGAGGTTCTTATGAACTTTGTTACATGTTTTTTTGTCTTCTTAACACTTGTTGTGTCAACTTCATGATCCATGACAGCATTTAAGTCTCCTCCACAAATTAGGACTCCTTCACTGTGTGTTGCTATGAGATCAAACAGATGTTGAAAAAAACCCTTGTCACTTTCTGGTGGGGCATAGATGTTCACTAATGTAATCTGCATACCATCTATTCTTCCCTTTATTATTACATACCTGCCTTCTTTATCCTGGATTTCCTGTTCACTTTCAAATTGTATTTTATTTGAGATTAGTATCATAACCCCCCTTTTTGCTCCTCCCTTAAATGAACTGTAGTAGGAGTTCTTATAGCCAAATCTCTTTAGTTTCACATGTTCTGTCTTGCTCAAATGTGTCTCTTGCATAAATATAATTTCAGCTTTTTCCTTCTTGAATTTTCTTATTATTCTTTCCCTTTTAACAGGTGAGTTCAGACCATTCACGTTTAGTGTCATTATCTTAAGATTTTTACCCATATTCATGTTTTTCCATTTTTTTAACTTGTGCTCCTAGCCCCTTTAACAACAAAAATAACACATATTTATATAAAAACACATTAAAAAATCTCGACCTCCGTACTTTGGGCCTTTCTTCTGCCCACTGGTCCCTGTTGGTGGGTGGGGGGTTTGTCTTCACAGAGTGAAGGGCCCTCCCTAGACTTCTAATTACTATCAAAGTAATAGTCATAAGTCTAGAAATGTCCAACAAATATCACTTAAACCTCTCCTAGCCGTCTGTTTCTCTTTTACCTTGTTTTCTTGGCCTTCATTTCTTCTGTGCCTTTCTTAATCTTTGTTATGATCTAGGCTTTCAGTTGAAAGCCTTGTAGCTTGTCCTGGGCCCGCTGCTCTACGTCTCTCCCCCTTCTTCCGCCGTTCACTCGTCTCCACTCCGTCTGTCGTGGTGCGTTCAGGGCCGCCGCTGCTCCAGCCGTCTCCTTCGGCACGCTCACCTCAAGGCCCCGCTACATCATATCCCGCGCCGCCTCTTCGGCCGTGTTGTAGGTTCTTGTGCCTTCCTCCCAATGAATCCTCATTTTCGTTAGCGGCGTTTGGAATCTAATTTTTTTCTCTTTCAGCGTTTTTTTAATATTGGCATATTTCTTCCGCTGCTGCACGATTTCTGTCGGGTAGTCATGGTCAAAAAATACCTGTTTGTCGCCGATTTGTATCTTTTTTTTCCATGCTTGCGTCAGGATTCTTTCCTTTATGTCATATTTCACAAAGTTTACCACAACTGACCTGGGTGGAGAGTTTGTTTTCGGGTTCTGTGCCGGTGTTCTGTGCGCCCGTTGAATCTGCAGATCCGTTTCTCCGGGTATTTCCAGTTCTTTTTTTAAGAACTGATCCATGAATTTTGTCATCGAGTTGCCTTCAATGCCCTCCGGAATTCCAAAGATGCGCATATTGCTTCGTCGGGATCTGCTCTCCAAGTCGTTTATTTTCTCCTGCATCCTCTGCGTTTGCGTCGTCAGGGTCTGTAGTTGTTTGTTTGCCTCGCTTTTCCAATCTTCTAGTTCCGAAATTCGGGTCTGCGCTTCTGTCATACACGCCCGCTGGGAGCGCAGCTCCTCCATGTTTTCCGTTAATTTACGCTCCATTTCTCTTCGGAGGTCCATGATTTCCTCCTTAATTTCTTTTTTCAGTTCCTCCTTAAGAGCCGCTAAATCCTGTTGTAGCTGTCGCTTGAATTCTCTTAACTCTTCACCCAAACTGGCGATGCCAGCGTTCATGTTGTCGAGTCTGGTGTCCTCCATTTTCTCTGCTGTAGACATCTTGCTTTTTTGGGCTTTGCGTACAGCGGTTTTTCCTGCGTTGTTGGAGAGGAATTCTTCAATTTTACCCTGTTTTTGTCCTTGTGCCCGGTTCCTTCGTGTTTTCATCCCTTAGTTTATTGATTCGTTTATGTCGAGTTGGCCATTTACCGATGATTTTTAATCCGGCTAGGGAGAGCTCTTTGTTTAAGTGTTATGTCTCTCCGCCATCTTCCCGGAAGTCCTCTCTTAGTAGTTTTTAAATGCCTCAATGGTCTTGGGCCTTATCTATCTGAGATGCTTTTATCTTATGAGCCCTCGCGGACCCTGAGGTCCTGTGGTACCGGCCTTTTAATGGTTCCCAAAGTCAAGACCAAGACCTTTGGTGAAGCTTCCTTTCACAATTATGGTCCTCGTCTGTGGAACAGTCTGCCAGAGAGCCTCAGGGCTGCAGAGTCAATAGATGTTTTTAAGAACAGGCTCAAGACCCACCTTTTTAATTTGGCTTTTAACAAACCTGTTTAACAATTATTGAAGTAGTGATTTATGTTCCATTGTTTTATATTCTTCTTGGAGACATTTGTTTTTAGATTTTCTCATCTTTTCTTCTTGATGTGTTTTAGTTCTGTTTTTAAGTATGGGTTTTTAGTTCCTCTTGTTTTTGTGTGTTCTTAGTTTCTTTCTGTACCTTTTTAAATTTGGCTTTTAACAAACCTGTTTAACTATTATTG
Organism: Pholidichthys leucotaenia; assembly: GCA_020510985.1. Classification (NCBI taxonomy): domain Eukaryota; kingdom Metazoa; phylum Chordata; class Actinopteri; order Cichliformes; family Pholidichthyidae; genus Pholidichthys; species Pholidichthys leucotaenia. Next base: position 190,531,829 of record CM035836.1, read on the forward strand.
AAGTAGTTATTTATGTTCCATTGTTTTACATTCTTCTTAGCTCCATTTGCTTTTAGATTCTCTCATTTTGATGTGTTCTTAGCTCAGTTTATAAGTATGGGTTTTTAGTTCCCTTTGTTGTGTTCTTAGTTTTAGCTTGTATTTTATGTGTTTTAGCTCCAGTGTTTCCTCAGTGGAGACCCCTCATGCTGGATGCTGCCTGGCCCATCTGCAAGGGTGCTGGTCTTGTGGGTCACTCTAGCTTGGGTGGATGAGGGCTTTATGCCACCTCCTACAGCTGTGGTGCGGGCCCCGGCCTGTCCTGGTTGGGGTGGCCTCTGTGGCGTGCTCTGTGGTTATGGGCTGTGTGGTCTCCTGGTGTGGGGAGCTCCACAGGACGGTTGCTCTTTCACATGGTGCCTCGGTGCCTAGCGATGTCTCTTTTATTTTATATGTGTGTAAGAGAAGTAGGGGGTGGTTGTATGTTATGGGAGGGTTGGAAGGGGTGGGGATGTATTGCGTAAATATATGTAACTAAAAGTGTCTACTGTTTTTATCTATGTAAAGCACTTTGTGCAGCATCTAATGTTTGAAAAGTGCTATACAAATAAAGTTTGATTAAACTAAAAAGAGCCAGTGTGTGAAGTGCTCGCCGCTGGACCGTTGGGTATTGCTGCCAGTACAACTCCAGTTAATGTTGTGTGGTAAATTTTATTGTTTCATAGTCTTGTCCTCTTGTGTCTTCTCCTCCTCAGGCTTGCTGCCACTCCAGCGGTGTGTCATTGGGGCTGTGCACGCTTGCCTGAACCAGACTTCTCAAGGACAACATCATCTCCACCCAGGTCAACCCAGTCATCTCTCCCATCCTGTCATCCCCCGCAGTCTCCAGTTTCTCTCCTTTGTGTTCCATGCTTGAGTTTCACTGCCGGGCCCTCAGCTTGTGTTGTAAGCCTCTCTCCTCCTATCACCATTCTCCTTCCTGTTATCCCGGTCATTAACCTTCTCTCTCTTCTCCTTTCTTTCAGGTTACGTGTGGCTCCAGTGTGCCCCGTCTTTATTGTATTTAAGTTGGTGTCTTATTTTGTGTTCTTCATTAGTTGATGCAAGTGTTGTATGTTTATTAAGTTTGCATGTTTGTGTCTTTTACTTTTCATTAAAGTTGTGTCAAATTTTCCTCTTGAGTCTGAGTATTCATCCAGTGTGGTTTGCCCTGCGTTTAAGCCTCTTGAGTACTCAATCATGACACCCTGACCATTTATCCGGGCTTGGGACTGGCACAGGGAGTACACTGGCTTATGCACCCCCTGCGGCTGGGTAACCAACTTTCCTTCCTCCATTCTATTTTTGCTGAGCCCCAAGCTAGAAGGCAGAAAGTACCATTTTTATTTGGTCTTTGGTATGACCTGGTCGGGACTTGAACCTATGACCTCCCGGTTGTGGGATGGATGCTCTACCTCTAAGTCACCAGTCCGGTTATGTGCACTTAATATGTTCTTTAATTTGTTGCTTATATGGTATTATAATTATAATAAAGCAATATTCTTTTACCCTCCCTGTACCCTGTAACATTTTCTTCAGAAAATGTTGTAAATGAAATACTAACAATATATATTTAAACTCACTTCTTAGATCATATGACTGTGATCTGAGAAATATTTCAACATTCAAAGAATGATAACACCTTTAAACATACCTTCTTTTGTTTTCTAATCTCTTTGATAATGTCATTTAATCAAATCCTTTGTCCTCTTGCAATCTTTCAACTGGTGTCCCACAGAATTTTATACTAGGTCCAGTCCTCATCAGTATGCACATTAATCATTTGCCTTCCATGTGTGAATAAAACCTACTTCAAAGATTGTTGCTATTCAAGTTAATGTAGTTCTACTCTCACAAAAAGCAGATTTTATATGGTAAACTATAGCCTTTGTGTGTGGAGTTTTCGTGTTATTCTGTCTCTGCATTGGCCATAAGTGTGGATGGTGGTAGGTAGTTGTCTTTCTGTCTTCATGCATATGTGACAGACACTAGGCATTGGCACATAAAGTAAACCTTAGAACTGAAGAAGAGCTAAATGTTCAGAGTGTATAAAAGTAGCTTTAGATTAAAGTGATGCTCCGCCAAAAATAATGTATTTTCTGTTGTTAACATGTCTGTAACATGTTTTTTGTGACTTACAAGACATATCAAGAGCAAAATCAATACAAAGTCCCAAGTCTGTTTTCCTAATGCGAATGTCCAGTTAAGCCCCCTCCCCCCTCCCAAAAAGGTGACTTTGGACAGACTGTTTCTAGCTATGTAGGCATTCGTGCTTAGCCTGACTGATTATAACATTAACCAATCACGCTAGGCACTGGGCATGGCTAAACACCTGAGTTCACTCCCCCAGGGGAAGAGGAAGGAGCCAATGTGGCTCCCCGGATGGAGGCTCACAGTGTACCTACCACTGACCACGCTGACCATCAGTGTCCCTTCCCGGGGATGGCGCAAAACCGATTATGGCCTCCTGTAGTTTTCCACGTGCAGGGTCCCAGAGGCACCCACGAAGGAATGGGAGGCACACAGTCGGAAGGCCGAACCAGAGAGAGACGTCTACTCTTAGAGGGATGAAGGTGCCAAGATCGCCACCTGACCGTTTTGCATTCGTTTGACTCGGTTTGGTGAAGGGGTTTTCGGGAAGGGGGGGGCACAAAACCCCTCGGGCACTCCATTCTGTCCCTGCCAGGGAGGAGGGAGGAGGAGACATTAAACCCCCTGCTCCCTCTGAAGGAGGGAGGCGAGTTGGGTAACTGGGAGGTGCATGGCGCAACGGCCGGGGCAAGGCCACGTGTGTTGCGCTGAGGTCGTGGTTTCATGGCAGCGGGCGGGCACACCAGACCAGCAGGCACCAGTCAGCCCCCAGGTGGGACCGCCAAGAGCCAGCTCGCTTTGGCAGGGGTTGGTGGCATGTACATATACGGCTGAATCACTCCGATGTTTCAACTAGCCATTGTTTAGCGAGGCAGTTTTCGGTGTTCTCAGATCAGAGGACAGTGGAGGGCTGGTGTACAAAAAGCTCTGTGCCGCGCTCACACGTGACTCAAAATTTCCGTAGCATGAGTTCCCCGAACACACACGAGTCCCCAGACCACAGTGCACTCAGACTTTATTCTTGAACTACTGTTTGGAATACAAAGCACCACACTGAGTATTGTGTTTATTGCTGCTGTATGCGTCCAGAAAAAGTAAGGACTATGAGTGGTGTGTTAACACACCACAACTGGCACAAGCCAGAAATGATAGCAGTCTGACATTTCAGTTGTGTTTGCTCGTCTGTTACTCAGTCAGTTCCATATATGTACATTATAGCTGTGATTTAAGTTGAGTACTGTATATAGCTACTAATTAATGTTGTTTTATTATTTATCTTTGTAGAGCCACACACCCACTCAAGCAACGTCTATATAAACATCTGAACACAATACCTGGCCTGCTTCATTTTTCACTCACCTGAACATGAAAGTTTTTTTTGTGTGTGAATAAAAAGCCCCAATATACTGCAGCTCAATGGCACAGTGGCTAGCACTATGGCAGCACAGTAAAAAGGTCATGGGTTTGATTCGACCCCCTGACCATCAGCGACCCTTCTGTGTGGAGTTTGCATGTTCTCCCCGTGTCTGCGTGGGTTTACCCCAGGTACTCCGGTTGCCTTCCACAGGCCAAAAACATGCAGATTAGGTTAATTGGAGACTCTAAAAAGTGGCTCTAGGTGTGAATGTGTGAGTGAATGGTGAAGAGATTGGCGCCGCACCATGGCTGCCTCATCCATCCACATGGATACCCTGAATTTCCCTCTGACATTAATAAAGTATACAAAAAATACTACTGTGGGCAATACACATTTGTTTTTGAGGTGGTTTTAGTGCTGCTGGAGTGTGTCTTTAAAAACTTTTTGGCAGTATTGCTCCAAAACAGTCTAATCTCCCGTTATTTCCCCCAAAATCTTAGGAAGTGTTGTGGCAAATCAGTTCAAAGATTATTTACAAAAAAAGATTTTCACAATTTCGGTCAGGTTTTAGAGTTCATCATAGCACCAAACCTGCCCCAGTGAATTCTAGTCATTGATGATTTACTGACAGCATCTGATAATGGACTTGTTTCCATACTTGTGCTTTTACATTTCACTACAGCTTTTGACCCTATTGACTACAATATTTTATTTCATAGATTGGAAGATTCCTTAGGTCGTAATAGACAGGCTAAGTATGATTATGTCTATGATGAGCAATCTTTACCCACATAACTCACTCAAGGAATCCCATAAGGCTCTGTGTTAGGCAGTGTTGGAAGGAACGCGTTACACAGTAACGTAAAAGTAGTGACGTTACTGTAACCTGTTACAAAGTCACGCGTTACAGTAACGCCACTACTTTTGCAGTAATGTGCTGTGTAATGAAATTACTGTTTAAAAATTCAGTAATGCCTTACAGTATTGAAATTTCATCAGATGTGTTGCCCGTTACTCATTTTATTAATATAGATATTTTTAGTGCAAAGAAATGAATATACAAACTGACCCTACCATAGCTGAGACGAGCTGTCAGTTAACGTGACCTGTTGCAGAAAGCGGAGTCTTCACTACTGAGCTTAGGAAAAGATGAAGTTACTTTGTTTTTGTGGAAATAAACAGATTACTTTTCCTTTGTCGCAGTTAAGGACAAAAGCATGTTGGTGGGTTGGAAGCTAAGTGCCGGTTGAGACCTACTGCAATTTTCAGAAGTGCTTGAAACAGCAACAAAGCTCCAACAAAGCTAGTGCTAAGTAATGGCTAGCTATGCTAACAACACTGTGTTAGTGGATTTACACTATCTGAACAGCCAGGCTGGATGTAAAGTGGAAATATTCTTGTCTCAACAGCTATGGCTGGATTTCAAGCATGCATTTAAAAGTAACGTGAAAGTTACTTTTCCAAGTAACTAGTTACTTTAATCATGAAGTAATTGGTAAAGTAACTCTGTTACTTTTGAAAAGACGTAACTAGTAACTGTAATTAATTACTATTTTTAGTAACTTACCCAACACTGGTGTTGGGTGCAATGCTGTTCATTACACAAACAGTGGTGTGGAAAAGTGTTTGCCTCCTTCCTGATTTCTAATTTTTTCTGTATTGTAGCGAACTCAATATGAGCACCCTACTTGGCTTGCCAAGTGGGTTGACCCTATTGGCGACACAGGTAGGGTGCGGGACTCCGGAGCGGGAGGCGTGAGTTCGAATCTCCCGGTGGGACGTCGCCATGTCGAGCAGCACGTTACATTGGTGTCAGAAGTGGGATCTCCTGTCCAAAGCAGTAATGGGGCGCTGACATCGGGACGATGTCGAGAACCAGAGGGGAGTAGTGTAGCGAACTCAATATGAGCACCCTACTTGGCTTGCCAAGTGGGTTGACCCTATTGGCGACACAGGTAGGGTGCGGGACTCCGGAGCGGGAGACGTGAGTTCGAATCTCCCGGTGGGACGTCGCCATGTCGAGCAGCACGTTACACTGAGATTCGAACTCACGCCTCCCGCTCCGGAGTCCCGCACCCTACCTGTGTCGCCAATAGGGTCAACCCACTTGGCAAGCCAAGTAGGGTGCTCATATTGAGTTCGCTACAGTATGTTTGTCACACTTAAATGTTTCAGATCATCAAACAAATTTAAATATTAGACAAAGATAACACAAGTAAACACAAAATGCAGATTTTAAATGAAGGTGTTTATTATTAAGGGAAAAAAACCAAACCTACATGGCCCTGTGTGAAAAAGTGATTGCCCCCTAAACCTAATTACTGGTTGGGCCACCCTTAGCAGCAACAACTGCAATCAAGCATTTGTGATAACCGGCAATGAGTCTTTTACAGTGCTGTGGAGGAATTCTGGTCCATTCATCTTTGCAGAATTGTTGTAATTTAGCCACAGTGGAGGGTTTTCAAGCATGAACCGCCTTTTTAAGGTCATGCCACAGCGTCTTAATCAGTTTCAGGTCAGCACTGCTCCAGAACCCAAGTACGCTTCAGCTTGAGGTCACAAACAGATGGCCGGACATTCTCCTTCAGGATTTTTTGGTAGACAGCAGAATTCATGGCTTCATTTACCACACCAAGTCTTCCAGGTCCTGAAGCAGCAAAACAGCCCCAGACTATCACACTACCACCACCATATTTTACTGTATGGTATGACGTTCCTTTCCTGAAAGGCTGTGTTATTTTTACACCGGCTGTAATAGGACACACACCTTCCAAAAAGTTCAACTTTTGTCTCGTCAGTTCACAGAGTATTTCCCCAAAAGTCTTAGGGATCATCAAGATGTTTTCTGGCAAAACTGAGACGAGCCTTTATGTTCTTTTTGCTCAGCAATGGTTTTCATCTTGGAACTCTGCCATGAAGGCCATTTTTGCCCAGTCTCTTTCTTATGGTGGAGTCATGAACATTAACCTTAACTGAGGCAAGTGAGGCCTGCAGTTCTTTGGATGTTGTTGTGGGGTCTTTTGTGACCTCTTGGATGAGTCGTTGCTGCACTCTTGGGGTAATTTTGGTCAGCCGGCCACTCCTGGGAAGGTTCACCACTGTTCCATGTTTTCGTCATTTGTGCATAATGGCTCTCGCTGTGGTTCACTGGAGTCTCAAAGCTTCGGAAATGGCTTTATAACCTTTTCCAGACTGATAGATCTCAATTACTTTGTTTCTCATTTGTTCCTGAATTTCTTTGGATCGCAGCATGATGTCTAGCGTTTGAGGATCTTTTGGTCTACTTCACTTTGTCAGGCAGGTCCTATTTAAGTGATTTCTTTTTTTTCCACAATATCTTTATTGGACCTTTTTTTTTTAACAAACATGACACAAACAATCAAACACTAACACTAAAGTACTACAAAAAAAAAAAAATACACTAAAAACACCAACAACCACCAACAAAATCAAGTCTTCAGCAATGCTCCTCTGTTTAGTCTAGGCAATCCATTACATAAGTATACATATTATATTCACCAGTTTGGAATTTACAAGGTCCACACACATCATTCACCTTCTTCTTCAAAAGTTATGTTTAAATTCTTTACATAATCAATAAAAGGTCTCCATATATTCTCAAACACATTTTCCTTTGATTTCAGTATGTATGTTATTCTTTCTAGTAGAAGGTTTGTTAACATCTGTCTTAACCATTGAGTCACATCTGGTCTATGAGTCTTTTTCCACAGTAGTGCAATACATTTTTTGGCATTAAGCAAACTGAGGTCTATGAATGTTCTTTCACTTTTATTCAAGTTATGCTTTTCTGGGTACAGACCCAACAAAAACAGTTTAGGATTCAATATGATTTGTTTTGAAATTATTTTTTCAATTGTTACCCTCACCTCTTCCCAAAACATTCTAATTATTCTACATTCCCATACACAATGAAATAGGGTTCCTTTACTTTCCATGCATTTTGTGCATGTATCTGGTATGTTTTTGTTATATCTATTTAACTCCACCGGTGTAACATACATCCGCATTATCCATCCATCCATCCATCTTCTACCGCTTAATCCTTTCGGGTCGCGGGGGGACTGGAGCCTATCCCAGCATCTTTTGGGCGAGAGGCAGGGTACACCCTGGACAGATCGCCAGTCCATCACAGGGCCAACACAGAGAGACAGACAACCATTCACTCTCACATCCATACCTAAGGACAATTTAGAATCCCCAGTTTTGATGCCAATTAACCTAACTTGCATGTTTTTGGCATGTGGGAGGAAACCGGAGTGCCCGGAGTAAACCCACGCAGACACGGGGAGAACATGCAAACTCCACACAGAAGGGTCACCGATGGTCTGGGGGTGGGATCGAACCCACGATGGTCAAGGGTGGAATCGATCCCATGACCTTCTTGCTGTGCTGCCACTGTGCTAACCACTGCGCCACCGTGCTGCCCACACGTGGGCAGCACGGTGGCGCAGTGGTTAATGCGCAGCGGTGGCGCAACATCCGCATTAACCATTTAAAATGTATCAATTTAAGATGTACATTTATTGATTTGGTTTGAGCTTCTGTACAAGCCAATTCCCATTGTTCCTCTGAAATTTCAGTTTGCAGATCTTCTTTCCAGTAGTTTAATCTTTTCTGTGAGTTTTCACTTGAGGATAGTGTCAATGAGTTATAAAACTCTGAAATAATACCCTTTCTTTTACTATCTTTCATCAACATTTTTTCCAAGGATGAATAAATAGGTCGAGTGAGAGCTTTATTTTGATTTGATCGAATAAAGTTCCTAAGTTGAAGATATTTAAAAAAATGTGTTCTATTAAGATTAAATTTGATCCTCAGCTCTTCAAAAGACATTATGTTATCTGAACGTGACAGATATAAATCTTGAATCTTTTGAATCCCTTTTAAATTCCATACTTTAAATACAGCATCCACTCTCCCTGATTTAAAATATTGATTACCCCATATTGGGCTAAATTGTGACAGTAAGTGTGGTTCTTTTAAATAGTTTTTAGTTTCACACCATATTTTAATCATATGCTTTACAAATGGATTTTTAACTTGTTTTTGTAATTTTTTAGCCGAGTCTGAGTATATGAATATGGGAAGAGGTAAAGGCAAATTGTATGATTCCATCTCCGTCCAGTGAGGGAGATCATTTGATGAAAAATAATATGTCATAGACCTCAGTTGTGCCGACCAATAATACAACATAATGTTTGGACATTTCAGACCTCCACGATCAAATGGTAAATATAATAAGGACAGACGTAATCTAGCCCTCCTGTTGTTCCATATAAATTCCACTAACTTTTTTTTAATTCTTGAGAATAGATCTGAAGGTGGTGGTAAAGGAATGTATTGAAATAAATAAAGTATTTTAGGTAAGATATTACTTTTAAGTATATTGATTCTCCCGATCATCGACATTGGTAGTGACATCCATCTCTGAAGTAACTCATTAATGTCTGTCATTAAGGCTTCATAGTTGACACTGGCGACTGATTCTAGCTTAGGCACGATTTGGATTCCTAAATATTTAAACTGATTTACAACATTGAATTGATTTACCTCAGGAGCTGGGTGATTTCTCTGGATCTCATTTAGCATTAATATTGAAGATTTAGTTTTATTTATTTTATATCCTGATATTTCCCCCAAATTCTTCATTAAATTCAACAAGGTCGGAATTGATTTTTTAAGATTCAACATAAACAAAATTATGTCATCGGCATACAGGGAGATTTTATGTTCTGTTGGTCCAACTTTAATTCCATATATTTGTGAATGTAAACGTACCGCCATCGCTAAAGGTTCAATTGCCATAGTAAACAGTAAAGGTGAAAGTGGACAGCCTTGTCGACATCCTCTATTGATTTTTATTGATTTTGAAATATTGCTATTTGTTAGGATTTCTGCTGTAGCATTATTGTATATTATCTGAACCCATTTTATGAAATTATTTCCAAGTCTAAACCTTTGTAAGACTTCAAAAAGAAAGGGCCATTCGACTCTATCAAAGGCCTTTTCGGCGTCCAATGATAGGAGAGCTGTATCCGGTGCTTCTTTATTTTTTTTTTCCACAATATCTTTATTGAACCTTTTTTTTTTTTTTTAACAAACATGATACAAACAATCAAACACTAACACTAAAGTACTACAAAAAAAAAAAAAAAAAAAAAAAAGGATGCACTAAAAACACCAACAACCACCAGCAAAGGCAAATCTTCAACAATGCTCCTCTGTTTAGTCTAGACAATCCAATACATAAGTATACATATTATGTTCACCAGTTTGGAATTTACAAGGTCCACACACATCATTCACCTTCTTCTTCAAAAGTTATGTTTAAATTTTTTACATAATCAATAAAAGGTCTCCATATATTCTCAAACACAATTTCCTTTGATTTCAGTATATATGTTATTCTTTCTAATGGAAGGTTTGTTAACATCTGTCTTAACCACTGAGTCACATCTGGTCTATGAGTCTTTTTCCATAATAGTGCAATACATTTTTTGGCATTAAGCAAACTGAGGTCTATGAATGTTCTTTCACTTTTATTAAAATTATGCTTTTCTGGGTACAGACCCAACAAAAACAATTTAGGATTCAATATGATTTGTTTTGAGATTATTTTTTCAATTGTTACCCTCACCTCTTCCCAAAACATTCTTATTAATCTACATTCCCATACACAATGAAATAGAGTTCCTTTACTTTCCATGCATTTTGTGCATGTATCTGGTATATTTTTGTTATATTTATTTAACTCCTCCGGTGTAACATACATCCGCATTAACCATTTGAAATGTATCAATTTAAGGCGTACATTTATTGATTTGGTTTGAGCTTCTGTACAAGCCAATTCCCATTGTTCCTCTGAAATTTCAGTTTGCAGATCTTCTTTCCAGTAGTTTAATCTTTTCAGTGAATTTTCACTTGAAGATGGTGTCAATGAGTTATAAAACTCTGAAATAATACCCTTTCTTTTACTATCTTTCATCATCATTTTTTCCAAGGATGAATAAATAGGTCGAGTGAGAGCTTTATTTTGATTTGATCGAATAAAGTTTCTAAGTTGAAGATATTTAAAAAAATGTGTTCTATTGAGATTAAATTTGATCCTCAGCTCTTCAAAAGACATTATGTTATCTGCACATGGCAAATATAAATCCTGAATCTTTTGTATCCCTTTTAAATTCCATACTTTAAATACAGCGTCCGCTCTCCCTGGTTTAAAATATTGATTACCCCATATTGGACTAAATTGTGACAGTAAGTGTGGTTCTTTTAAATAGTTTTTAGCTTCACACCATATTTTGATCATATGCTTTACAAATGGATTTTTAACTTGTTTTTGTAATTTTTTTGCCGAATCTGAGTATATGAATATGGGAAGAGGTAAAGGTAAATTGTATGATTCCATTTCAGTCCAGTGAGGGAGATCATTTGATGAAAAATAATATGTCATAGACCTCAGTTGTGCCGACCAATAATACAACATAAAATTTGGACATTTCAGACCTCCACGATCAAATGGTAAATATAAAGACAGACGTAATCTAGCCCTCCTGTTGTTCCATATAAATTCCACTAACTTTTTTTTAATTCTTGAGAATAAATCTAAAGGTGGTGATAAGGGAATGTATTGAAATAAATAAAGTATTTTAGGTAAAATATTACTTTTAAGTATATTGATTCTCCCGATCATCGACATTGGTAGTGACATCCATCTCTGAGTTAACTCATTGATATCTGTCATTAAGGCTTCATAGTTGACACTGGCGACTGATTCTAGCTTAGGCACAAAATTATGTCATCAGCGTACAGGGAGATTTTATGTTCTGTTGGTCCAACTTTAATTCCATATATTTGTGAATGTAAACGTATCACTATTGCTAAAGGTTCAATTGCCATAGTAAACAGTAAAGGTGAAAGTGGACACCCTTGTCGACATCCTCTATTGATTTTTATTGGTTTTGAAATATTGTTATTTGTTAGGATTTCTGCTGTAGCATTATTGTATATTATTTGAACCCATTTTATGAAATTATTTCCAAGTCCAAACCTTTGTAGGACTTCAAAAAGAAAGGGCCATTCAACTCTATCAAAGGCCTTTTCGGCGTCCAGTGATAGGAGAGCTGTATCCGGTGCTTCTTTATTAAAATAAATAATATTAAATAGTCTTCTTACATTATGGAAGCCTTGTCTTCCCTTTATAAAGCCATTCTGATCTCGATTAATAATATTTGGTAAAATTTCTTGTATTCGTCTTGCTAAAATTTTACAGATTATCTTAAGGTCGGCGTTTAATAGGCTTATTGGTCTCATATTTTCACATTTATTAGAGGGCTTACCTGGTTTTGGCAGCAGTATAATTAAGGCATTATTTATGTATGATGGTAAATTATTATTTTGAAATGCTTCTAAAACCATTTCCAAAAAAGGTTTTATTAATTTATTCTTAAATTTCTTATAAAGGTCAACTGGAAGACCATCTGGTCCTGCACTTTTTCCTGATTTCATATTATCAATGGCTAGCCCAACTTCTTCTTGACTAATTTTAGACTCCAATATCTCCCTGTTTTCATTTGGAATACACGGTATAGTTAAATCAAATTCATTTTTAGTATCATATAATTTTTCATAGTAATCTCTAAAGGCTCTGTTAATTTCTAAAGGATCTATAACTACCTGTCCATTACTTATAATACTAGTAATTGGTGTTTTAATTTCTAATTGTTTAATCTGCCATGCCAATAATTTTCCAGATTTTTCACCTTGTTCATAAAAAGATTGTTTCAATCTTAGAAGACTCGAGGCAGCTCTATTCGCTGATTTTTTGTCGTATTCAGCTCTCAAAATCAGTAATTCATTCTCCAACCTTGGATCACTTCCTGCATACACTTTTTCCTGAAGACTTTTCATTTTATGTTCCAATTTAGCTCTCTCCTCTCGAGTCTTCTTAGATTTTGATCCTGTATAACTAATAATATGTCCCCTAATAAAAGCTTTGAAAGCTTCCCACTTTACACATGCTGATGTTTGTGTAGTATTGATGTCAAAGTACTCGTCTATCTGTTTTTCTATATACTTGACAAATTCCTCATCCTGAAGCCATTTATGCTGAAATTGCCATCTACCTGATTCCTTTGTCAATTTTTTATCTACATATATTAGACAACAGGGTGCATGATCAGAGATCACGATGTTATCATAAAAGCAGTTTTGAATCTTGGATCTTAATTCTGTGGAAATCAAAAAATAATCAATACGTGAGAATGTCTTGTAGGTACTGGAATAACAAGAATAGGCTTTAACTTGTGGTTTCATTTGGTGCTTCTTTATTAGAATAAATAATATTAAATAGTCTTCTTACATTATGGAAGCCTTGTCTTCCCTTTATAAAGCCATTCTGATCTCGATTAATAATATTTGGTAAAATTTCTTGTATTTGTCTTGCTAAAATTTTACAGATTATCTTAAGGTCGGCATTTAATAGGCTTATTGGTCTCATATTTTCACATTTATTAGAGAGTTTACCTGGTTTTGGCAACAGTATAATTAAGGCATTATTCATGTATGATGGTAAATTACTATTTTGAAATGCTTCTAAAACCATTTCCAAAAAAGGTTTTATTAATTTATTCTTAAATTTTTTATAAAGGTCAACTGGAAGACCATCTGGTCCTGCACTTTTTCCTGATTTCATATATCAATGGCTAGCCCAACTTCTTCTTGACTAATTTTAGACTCCAGTATCTCCCTGTTTTCATTTGTAATACACAGTATAGATAGTCCGTTCTGTTAAGTCAGATTCATTTTTGGTATCATATAATTTTTCATAGTAATCTCTAAAGGCTCTATTAATTTCTAAAGGATCTATAACTACCTGTCCGTTACTTATAATACTGGTAATTGGTGTTTTAAATTCTAATTGTTTAATCTGCCATGCCAATAATTTTCCTGATTTTTCACCTTGTTCATAAAAAGATTGTTTCAATCTTAGAAGACTCGAGGCAGCTCTATTCGCTGATTTTTTGTCATATTCAGCTCTCAAAATCAGTAATTCTTTCTCCAACCTTGGATCACTTCCTGCAAACACTTTTTCTTGAAGAATTTTTATTTTATGTTCCAATTGGACTCTCTCCTCTCGAGTCTTCTTAGATTTTGAACCTGTATAACTAATAATATGTCCCCTAATAAAAGCTTTGAAAGCCTCCCACTTTACACATGCTGATGTTTGTGTAGTATTGATATCAAAGAACTCATCTATCTGTTTTTCTATGTACTTAACAAATTCCTCATCCTGAAGCCATTTATGCTGAAATTGCCACCTACCTGGTTCATTTGTCAATTTCTTATCTACATATATTAGACAGCAGGGTGCATGATCAGAGATCACAATGTTATCATAAAAGCAGTTTTGAATCTTGGACCTTAATTCTGTGGAGATCAAAAAATAATCAATACGTGAGAATGTCTTGTAGGTATTAGAATAACAAGAGTAGGCTTTAATTTGTGGTTTCATTTCTCTCCATATATCTAGCAATCTCAATTCTTTCATAAAATGATTAATGATCATCCTACATCCATTGTGCGTACAGTCCAGTCCTGTTGATCTATCTATACCGGGATTCAATGTACAATTAAAATCCCCTGCTATTATATGTTGCCCTATAAGTGATGATAAGATAAGAAATAAATTAGCAAAGAACTTTTGATCATCTATATTGGGACCATACTGTATAAGTTCACCAGATTTATATTTTCTAATAGCAAAGATCCTTGAATGATTAAATATCTTCCAAATTTGTCTCCAATTACATTTTTCACTTGAAATGGAACTGATTTATGTATGAGAATCATAACTCCCCTGGCTCGGGATGAAAATGATGAGGTGAAAACACTTCCTTGCCATCTACTCCTAATTCTTTTTACATCTTCCTCTATTAGATGAGTTTCTTGTAAAAACACAATTTTTGAACCCATGTCTTTTATTTTATTCATAACTTGTTTAAGTTTTTTTAAATTTTGTAGACCGCTGCAATTCCATGAAGTTAAATTAAGATTAACGCTTTGGTTTATGATCAATAGGAAGTTTGGGATTACCTTGCAGTGTAAACATGCTCATACAGAGAAGCAAAAACATGAGTGGTTGAACATTCATCCTACAAACTACACACAAACAAATTCCCCCTTCCCACATTTGTGGTGATCCCCCCAAAATCAAAAGAAAAATTCCGTCTCCCGCTATAGCCATCGACCGCGCCACACCCACGAGGATCAGCCAAAGCCACTCCTTCTTCATCCTCCCAATCACCCTATCTCTACTGCTTTTAATGACGTAACATTAACTCTCTTCTGTAGTTTTCCAACTTAACTCCAAAATTTTTAGCAACTTTGTACATCATAGAGGGTTTTTTTTTTTTAAATATATAATACAATCTATATTTTGTAAACTTGCTATTTGCTTCAAATCAGTCAGATGCCTGTGCAAATGCTTAAATATTCTACCTTATATTTTGTTCATGCTTAGCTCCCACCAGTCTCTTCTTGGATCTTCTTGATGAACTCCTGCGCCTCCTCTGGGGTCTTGAAGATGTGTGTTCTGCCCCTATACGTGGTCAACAGTCTCGCAGGGTGAATTACACCATGACGAATCCCAAGGTTGCGCAGCTCTTTACGTACGGGGTCAAACTGCTTCCTCAATTGTTGGATTCCTGTGGCCAAATCTGGGTAGAACCGCACCTGCTGGTCCTGGTGTTTAATTTCTCCTTTGGCTCGCGCAGCGTTGGAGATCTTCATCCTGTCTCTGTTGCTGAGGAACTTCATAATAAGCGTCCTCGGTGGTCCCTTATCTCTCAGTGGGCCAATTCGGTGTGCACTTTCTAGAACGACTGATGATTCCAGCTCTGCGCTGCCCAGCGCCTCCGGAATCCACTTTTCCAAAAAGGAACATGGGTCCCGACCCTCGGTTCCTTCTGGTAGACCCACCAGCCTCAAGTTGTTCCGTCTCGACCGGGACTCCAAGTCCAAGACATTATCTTCCAGACATTTATTTTTTTTTTTCCAAAGTGCGCACCTTTAATTGAAGGCTGGTGACGTCATCTTCAGCACTGGAGACACGAAGCTCCACCTGCGCCATTCGCTCTACACAGTCACCCAATTCTTTTCTCATTCCTTCCAACGCTGCCATAATCCCATCAAATTTAGCGGAAAAGTCTGCTCTCATTGAACTAATGGCAGCGAGCACTGCACCTGTGCCGTTTCCCGCAGTCACCGCACTGCTGCTAGCTTCCTCCGCCATATATGGAGCTTTATCTGCTGCGTCACAGACGTGAAAGTCCGTTACTTTGGACTGTTTTGGCGGTTCGCTTTTTCCTCTACCTGATTTTCCAGCCTTAGGCTTCACCGACATATCCTCGCCCAAACGCTGGGATAGGTTCTGTCCCAAATGAGAGAGTTATTTGCCGATTTTTTTTCTCTAGGAGCAGAGCAGAGTGATACGCGTCCTTCTCACGTGGCCGCCATAACCGGAAGTCCTATTTAAGTGATTTCTTGATTAAGAACAGGTATGGCAGTCATCAGGCCTGGGTGTGGCTAGAGAAATTGAACTCAGCTTTCCAAAGATGTGAGAAACCACAGTTAATTTACGTTTTAATGGGGGGGGGGTGCAATCACTTTTTCCCACAGGGCCATGTAGGTTTGGATTAATAACAAACACCTTCATTTAAAAACTGCTTTTTTTGTTTACTTGTGTTACCTTTGTCTAATATTTAAATTTGTTTAATGATCTGAAACATTTAAGTGTGACAAACATACAAAAAAATGAGAAATTAGGAAGGGAGCAAACACTTTTTCACACCACTGTATGCTCCTCTTAGGTAATATCGTAAAACACTTCATACATTTCAATTGCTATGCTGATGATACACAGTTTTATTTATCTATGAAACCATTAGACACAAACCTATTGACAAAACTACAGGCATGTCTTAAATACATAAAAACCTGGATGGCCTACTATTTTTACTACTGAATTCAGACAAAAACTATTTTAACTGGCCCCAGAAACCTCAGATACTCTGTCTCTGATCAGATATGTAGTTGAGATGGTTTTACCCGAGCTCTTAACGCCACTGTCGGGAATCTCATGTCATTTTGTCAGTCATTTTTGATCAGGATTCATCTTTTAATTCACACATCAAACACATCTTTAAAACCACTAACTTTTACCTATTGGAAACATCTTGACCAAAACTGGTAATTAAGCAATACTGCATGAGACGGAGTACAGTATCAACGAACATAGTAACTGCTGAGTCGGTACTACAGAAGACCCGAGATCAAAATGTGGCCATTACACTGGTAGCTAGCCAGTGGCTAGTAGTTAGTATGCTAGCGATTTCTTTGGCACACTTCACTCACTTTTCTTGGCATTTTCAGATGAAACAAAGGGCGCATTCAGACGGCCACAGTTTGGTCTGGACCAAAGAACCAAACAGTGCTTCCGCAGATAGTTCGGCTCATTTGGTGCTGTCTGAACACGCATTGGAACTCTGGTGTGCACCAAACAAGCAAAGTCTGGTCCTCCTGAAAATGGGGGTCTCGGTTCTCTTGCAAACGAAGTCTGGTGCTCTTCACTTGCAGTGTGAATCCAAATGGAGTATTCAGCGGACCAAAGGGCAGAAGTGCCCCTCGGCGTTTGTGTAACCATATGAACACACAGTCTGAGAAGAGAAGGTGGTGTTTACCATAGTACATTTTGGATAGAAAATAACAATAAAGGCAACCACACAAATCTGAGAAATCCTTTCACCGGTGAAAGCCGAGGAGAGAAGTTAAAAAATGTCTCATTTGCGGGGGAAAAACAACCCGGCTGAAGAGAACGGATTTCCGTTTTTGGTCCTGGTCAATCGATGAGCCTGATTTTTCTTCTTCACCAAGATTTTTTCTTCCTGGTCAGTGGTGGTTTCGGCTACAGTGCCCCAAACTAGCAGTTGTTGTAACTGCATGATGTTGTCCAGGCAGTTTGGTCCACTGCAGTGTGAACGCAAACCAAACCAAACAAAGGTGTGAAAATTCTTGGCATTCCCTGCCCAGTCAAACTGAGACCCCAGGACTATCCTGGTCTGAATGCAGCCAAAGAGTCCATCACCACCAAAGTATTGTGGTTTTCCTGTGTTATCCTCGTTTTTGCTTTTCTCCAGATTATCCAGGTCAGCTGATGAAATTTTTTCACACCGGGAGGTTTCCATGGAAACAGTCTAGCTTCTTCTCTTCTGACCATTCATAATTTAACTCAAATGTTATATCAGGAAAAATGCCCATTGTTTTGCCATATTCCATTATTCATTCATTAATGTTGCCTTAAAGTGCCGACCAGGAGTCAACAGTAAATAACGGTCAGTAATTAACAGTTACTAGAACACCTTTGAAGTGGAATGATACAAATCCAGTGAAAGTTGGAGTGCAGTTATTGTGGATTTTAGTAACTCCTGGAATCCCTATTGTCCAATTAAATTGCTCGGTCGGAACTAACTGTTGTATATATTTGGGCAGTTCAGTGGTGTAGTGGTTAGCACTGTGGCAGCACAGTAAGAAGGTCATGGGATTGATTCCACCCCTGCCCATCATGGGCTGGATCCCACCCCCTGACCATTGGTGACCCTTCTGCATGGAGTTTGCATGTTCTCCCCATGTCTGCGTGGGTTTATCCCGGGTACTCCGGTTTCCTCACACAGGTCAAAAACATGCAAGTTAGGTTAATTGGAGACTCTAAAGTGGCCCTTTTTTTTGTAACTTAGATTTTTATTCATTTTTCATCATACATATTACATTCAGATCACCGTCTACATTTAAAAAAAGGAGCTAGATTAAGAAAGAAAAAAAAGAAAGGGGGGGGGGACAAATGTTGGAGCATCAAGTTTTTAGTTTCCATCTCTTAATTCTTCTGGTTTTTCCAGTGTCTTTGGTTATTCTTTCAATTTCTGTCTCGTTGTTGCACTTTGTAGTGTGTCCATTTCCGCCATTTTTTTTCATATAGTCCTTCTTGTATTCTTTGTCAATATGTTAGTTTTTCCATCATACGTATATCCTCAACAATGTCAGTCCATTGTTCTTGGTCAGGAAGAACTTCTGATCGCCATTTTTTTGTGATTGTTTTTTTTACATGCAATCAACAAGATTTTAACTAGATATCTGTCCTCAGCCTGTATTACATTGTCTCTTTTAAGATCACATAAATACATCAAGTTACAGTTCATTGGTATATTATATCCTAATATCCTCTGTATTGTCACATGTATAGATTTCCAGAATGATGAGATTTTGCAGCATTTCCAAAACATATGTGAGTGGTTTGCATTTTGAGCCCCACAGCCCCTCCAGCATAAAGATTGGGTATTTGTATATTTTCTTTGAATCTGTGGTGTAATGAAAAAGCGAATCAGGTTTTTCCATCCAAATTCCCTCTATGTCCTTGAATTTGATGATGTGTGTTGTGTTTTCCATATTTCCTGCCAGCTTTCTTCTGTTATGCTTAAATTTAGCTCTTTCTCCCATTTCTCCTTTATATAGTTACTTGAATGTTTGTTTGCCATAAGTTTCTGATATAGCTTTGAAATAATTCTTATTTTATTTCCTGCATATGAGCTTAAAATGAATTGTATAATCTCGCTCACATCTGTTTGGAGGTTATGCCTAATCTTCTTCATATAATAGTCTCTCATCTGCAGATATCTGAAGAATTCCGATTTTTCTAGTTTAAATTTTCTTCTGATGTTTACAAAGCTCCCGAGATCTTTTTTTCCGATATTGCCCCATGCTGTGATTCCCTTGTTCACCAGACTGTTGTATCCCCCATCTTGCTTTGCCGGTTCAAATTGATTGTCAAATGCTACCCATTTCAATAGTTTTATGTCTTCCTTTATATTATACTTTTGTACTATTTTATACCACAGTTCCAAAGTAAATTTAGTGATTGGGTCTATTTGTTTGATTTGCTTATATGCATCTTTATCTCCTATTATGCTTTGTACTGGGAGTCCCTCAATTTCCTTTTCCATTTCTTTCCATTTTGCCTCATATCCTCCGTCGCACCAACATATGATATATCTTATTTGTGCTGAGTAGTAATATTCCTTTAGACTCGGTAGGCCCATGCCTCCTTTCTCTTTTGGTAACTGGAGAGTTTTATATTTCACTCTTGGTTTTTTACCTCCCCAAACAAATCTCGATATCATCCTGTCCCACTTTGAGGACTGGGCACCTGGAATCTCTGTTGGTAGAGCCTGGAAGAGGTAAAGTAATCTAGGTTGTATGCTGATTTTGACTGTCTCAATTTTTGAATTCAGATCCATATTTAAGATTGACCATCTATCAATATCTTTTTTTATTTCTTGTTCCAACCTATCATAGTTTGCTTTATAAATTTTGCTTAGATCTTTAGGTATGCTCACTCCAAGGTATTTTATACTTTTTGTTTCCAGTTTAGATTAGATTAGATTAGATTAGATTCAACTTTATTGTCATTACACATGTATGAATACAAGGTAAGGAAACACAGTTTAGCATCCAATCAGAAGTGCAAAGGACAGCAGTGCAGTATATACGGTAATTAACAGTATGTGCAATTTAAGCAAATATATGCAAATATATGCAGCAGTGCAGAAAGTTAAAAGTACTGTTATGTGCAGATAATGTGCAATAAGTTAGATGTAGTTATGTAGTTATGCAGTTATGTACAGGTGAGGATGGTAAAAGATGATTGTAAGAGAGTCAGCGGGGAACTAAGTTCAATAATGTGACAGCTGTTGGAAAGAAACTGTTCCTAAACCTGCTGGTTCTAGTCCGAAGGCTTCTGAAACGTCTTCTGGAGGGGAGAAGCTGGAACAGTCCATGAGCAGGATGGTTGGAGTCCCTAAGAATGCTGCGTGCCCGGCGCAGACATCTTTTCCTGTAGACGTCCTCTATAGCTGGAAGTGGAGTCCCTGTGATGCGTTGGGCGGTTTTCACCACCCGCTGCAGCGCCTTGCGGTCAGCTACAGAGCAGCTCCCATACCAGAGTGTGATACAGTTGGTCAGGGTACTCTCTATCACGCAGCGGTAGAAGTTGCCCAGGATGTCAGTTGACAGATGGTTCTTCTTCAATGTCCTCAAGAAGAAGAGGCGCTGATGGGCCTTCTTGATCAGGCTGGTGGTGTTAACTGACCAGGACAGGTACTCCGAGATGTAGGTCCCCAGGAATTTGAAGCTGGGGACACGTTCAACAGCTATGCCATAGCTGTTTAGTTTGATCTTATCAGTTATCTGGTTTAGAGGGTTATAGTGGAATGTCAGTATTTGTGTTTTTGTTATGTTTATCTTGTATCCTGATAATTTTCCAAAATTTTCTATCAAGTTCATCATTTCCATTATTGATTCATCTGGTTGTTCAAGGTAAACTATAATATCGTCTGCAAATAGCCCAATCTTGTGTTCCGCTCCCTTTATTGTTACACCTTTTAATTTCTTATTTTGTCGTATCGCTTGAGCCAGTGGCTCTATGAACAGAGCAAACAAGGTGGGCGATAGGCAGCATCCCTGCCTGGTTGATCTTTGTATATTTACTTTGTCTGTTAAGCTACCATTTATCTTGATTCTTGCCACAGGTTTTTGATACAGCGTCTTTATGCATTGTACTGATTTTTCGTTAAATCCAAAGCGTTCCAGCACACTATATAGGAATTTCCAGTTAACCCTATCAAATGCTTTTTCTGCATCTAAACTCATTATTACGGCGCTTTTCTTTTCTTTATGTATTTGATTAATTATATGTATTGTTCTCCTGATATTGTCATGTGTTTGGCGGCCCTCTATGAAACCAGTTTGATCATCTTCTATCATTTCCGTCAAGAATGTCTTTATTCGTTTACATATAATTGTTGTATATATTTTATAATCCACATTTAATAAAGAGATTGGCCTATAGTTTCCGCATTGTTCTCTATCTTTCCATGGCTTTAAAATAACTGAAATAATGGCTTCGTTCCATGATGGAGGTATTTTGTTGTTGTTCAATGTCCAATTAAATGACTTTAGGAGCTGTGGCGTGAGTTCTTCTATAAACAGTTTATAAAACTCAGACGGGTACCCATCACTACCTGGTGATTTACCGTTTTTAAGTGATTTAATCACATCTCTAATCTCTTGTGTTGTTATTTCTGCTGTTAGCTTTTCATTTTGTTGATTTCCTATTGATGGCAAGTCCAATGTCCAAAACTCCGACCTCACTCGGTCGGAGTCATTCCCAGTGAGAGTTGGACTCCGCCAGGGCTGCCCTTTGTCACCGGTCCTGTTCATAATTTTTATGGACAGGATTTCTAGGCGCAGCCAGGGAATGGAGGGTGTCATGCTTGGTGACCACAGGATCTCATCTCTGTTGTTTGCAGATGATGTTGTCCTGTTGGCTTCATCCAGCAATGACCTACAGCTCTTGCTGGGACGGTTTGCCGCTGAGTGTGAAGCGGCTGGGATGAGAATCAGCACCTCCAAGTCCGAGTCCATGGTCCTCAGCCGGAAAAAGGTGGATTGTCCTCTCCGGGTTGGGGACAGGCTCCTGCCCCAAGTGGAGGAGTTTAAGTATCTTGGGGTCTTGTTCACGAGTGAGGGAAAAATGGAGCGAGAGATCGACAGACGGATTGGAGCAGCATCTGCAGTGATGCGGACGTTGTACCGGTCTGTTGTGGTGAAGAGGGAGCTTAGTTCTAAGGCAAAGCTGTCGATTTACCAGTCAATCTACGTTCCTACTCTCACCTATGGTCACGAGCTTTGGGTAATGACCGAAAGAACGAGATCGCGGATACAAGCGGCTGAAATGAGCTTTCTCCGTAGGATTGCTGGACTCACCCTCAGAGATAGGGTGAGGAGCTCAGTCATCCGGGAGAGGCTCAGAGTAGAACCGCTGCTCCTCCACATTGAAAGGAGTCAGTTGAGGTGGTATGGGCATCTGATTAGGATGCCTCCTGGACGTCTCCCACTTGAGGTGTTTCAGGCACGTCCCACTGGGAGGAGACCCCGGGGCAGACCCAGGACTCGGTGGAGAGACTATGTCTCCCAGCTAGTCTGGGAACGCCTTGGTATCCCCTCTGAAGAGCTGGAGCAGGTGGCTGGGGAGAGGGAAGTCTGGGCTTCTCTGCTTGAACTGCTGCCTCCGCGACCCGGACCTCCGGAAAAGCGGTAGAAGATGGATGGATGGATGGATGGCAAGTCCAATGTGTATAGAAATTTTTTAATATCCTTAGTATTTGTTTCTTCAGGTTGCGAGTATAGTTCTTGATAGAAATTATGGAATATTTCTTCGATGTTTTCCGGGTTAACTGTGGTTTTATTTGTGATGGGGTCTTTAATCTTATATACATTATTCACTGTTTGTTGTTTTCTTAACCTTTTTGCCAGCAGTTTTGTGGCTTTTGGCCCCGTTTCATAATATTTTTGCTTTAGATATCTATTTTTCCTTTCAATTTCATCTATTTGTGCTTCTTTTATCTTTATTTTTTCTTCTTTAATTTCTTGGTATATTTTTGGGTCATTTGTGCTTTGATGTTTACGTTCTAGTTCCCTCAGTCTCTCACATCTTTGTTCATATGTTGCCAGTTTAGACTTATTTGCTTTTCCTGTTTCAACAATTAATTTACCTCTTAACACGGCTTTTAGTGCATCCCATAGTATTGTTGGGTCCACTTCTTCATTGTCATTCTCTTGGATATACTCGTTTATGTTTACTTTTATTCTTTCTTTCATTTTCTCATCATTTAACAGTCCTACATTAAGTTTCCATGTTGTTTGTCGTTTTCTATTGTTTAAATATATTTCCATGTATATAGGATTATGGTCTGATATTTCTGCCCCTCCAATCCGACAATTTCTCACCCTGTGTCTGTCACCTTCATTCATAAGGAAGTAATCTATTCTAGAGTGTACTTTATGGACTGCTGAATAATGTGTATAGTCTTTTTCGAGTGGGTGCAGGTCCCTCCATATGTCTACCATACCCATTTCTGCCAGTGAGGTTCTTATGAACTTTGTTACATGTTTTTTTGTCTTCTTAACACTTGTTGTGTCAACTTCATGATCCATGACAGCATTTAAGTCTCCTCCACAAATTAGGACTCCTTCACTGTGTGTTGCTTTGAGATCAAACAGTTGTTGAAAAAAACCCTTGTCACTTTCTGGTGGGGCATAGATGTTCACTAATGTGAACTGCATACCATCTATTCTTCCCTTTATTATTACATACCTGCCTTCTTTATCCTGGATTTCTTGTTCACATTCAAATTGTATTTTATTTGAAATTAGTATCATAACCCCCCTTTTACTTCCTCCCTTAAATGAACTGTAGTAGGAGTTCTTATAGCCAAATCTCTAGTTTCTCATGTTCTGTCTTGCTCAAATGTGTCTCTTGCATAAATATAATTTCGGCTTTTTCCTTCTTGAATTTTCTTATTATTCTTTCCCTTTTAACAGGTGAGTTCAGACCATTCACGTTTAGTGTCATTATCTTAAGATTTTTACCCATATTCATGTTTTTCCATTTTTTTAACTTGTGCTCCTAACCCCCTTAACAACAAAACTAACACATATTTATATAAAAACACATTAACTAACTTTGACCTCCGTACTTTGGGCCTTTCTTCTGCCCACTGGTCCCTGTTGGTGGGTGGAGGGAATGTCCTCACAGAGTGAAGGGCCCTCCCTAGACCTGTATTCACTATCCAAGTAATAGTCATTAGTCTAGAAATGTCCAACAAAAATCACTTAAACCTCTCCTAGCCGTTTGTTTCTCTTTTACCTTGTCTTCTTGGCCTTCATTTCTTCTGTGTCTTTCTTAATCTTTGTTATGATCTAGGCTTTCAGTTGAAAGCCTTGCAGCTTTTCCTGGGCCCGCTGCGCCACGTCTCTCCCCCGTCTTCTGCCGCTCACTTGTCTCCACTCTGGCTGTCGTGATGCGTTCAGTGCCGCCGCTGCTTCAGCTCCTTCCTTGGGTACGCTCACCACAAAGCCTCGCTCCGTCAAGTCCCGCGCTGCCTCTCTGGCCGTGTTGTACGTTTTTACGCCGTCATCCCAATGAATCCTCATCTTCGTTAGCGGCGTTTGGAATCTAATTTTTTTCTCTTTCAGCGTTTTTTTAATGTTGGCATATTTCTTTCGCTGCTGCACAATTTCTGCCGGGTAGTCATGATCAAAGAATATCTGTTTGTCGCCGATTCGTATCTTTTTTTTCCACGCTTGTGCCAGGATTCTTTCCTTTATGTCATATTTCAGAAAGTTCACCACAACTGACCTGGGTGTAGAGTTTGGATTCGGGTTCTGTGCCAAGGCTCTGTGCGCTCGTTGAATCTGCAGATCCGCTTCACCGGGCAGCTCCAGCTCTTTTTTTAAGAAATGATCCATGAATTTCATCATCGAGTTGCCTTCAATGCCCTCCGGGATCCCGAAGATGCGTATATTGCTCCGTCTGGACCTGCTCTCCAGGTCGGTTATTTTTTCCTGCATCCTCTGTGTTTGCGTCGTCAGGGTCTGCAGCCGCTCGTTTGCCTCGGTCTTCCAGTCTTCCAACTCCGATATTCGGGCCTGTGCTTCTGTCATACATGCCCGTTGAGAGCGCAGCTCCTCCATGTTTTCTGTTAGTTTGCGCTCCATTTCTCTTCGGAGGCCCATAATTTCCTCCTTCATCTCTTTTTTCAGCTCTTCCTTAAGAGCCGCTAAATCCTGTTGGAGTTGCCACTTAAAGTCTTCCAAGTCTTGATTGTTGCTGCTAAGGGTGGCCCAACCAGTTATTAGGTTTAGGGGGCAATCACTTTTTCACACAGGGTCTGTAGGTTTGGATTTTGTTTCCCTTAATAATAAACACCTTCATTTAAAATCTGCATTTTGTGTTTACTTATGTTATCTTTGTCTAATAATTTGTTTGATGATCTGAAACATTTAAGTGTGACAAACATCCAAAAAAATGAGAAATCAGGAAGGGGGCAAACATTTTTTTCACACCACTGTACCTGGGTGTTCACCTGAATAATAAACTGGACTGGATATACAGCACCAACATATTTTACAAGAAAGCGCAGCACAGGCTATTCCTTCTGACAAGACTCAGATCTTTAGGAGTAGAGAGGCCAATTCTGAAGACCTTCTATGACTCTGTGTTGGCATCAGCCATCATGTATAGCGTGGTCTGCTGGGGCAGCAGCATCCCAGCTCTTGGCAGGAAGAGAATGAACAGGCTAATCAAGGACAGGTCTGTTCTGGGGTGCCCCCTTAACTGAGTGGAGGAGACAGGAGAGAGGAAGATGGTGGCTAAGCAGTCATCTCTGGGCTGCACGGTGGCGCAGTGTTTTAGCACTGTGGCAGCACAGTTTTACCCTCGGCCGGGGGATCGCGGGGATCATGAGATCGTGGGTTCGATCCCAGCCCCCGACCAACAGTGAGCTGTGTGGAGTTTGCATGTTCTCCCCGTGTTGCGCGGGTTTACTCCGGGATTTCTCCGGTTTCCGCCCGCACACCAAAAACATGTAGGTTTAGGGCGCTCGCGCACGCAGCGACCAGCAGCCGGTGGCTTGTCACCAGACTGCAAACCAAGTCTACCTACGGGTACAAATAAGTAACAAAAAAAAAAAAAAAAAAAAAATCTCTGCTGGAGTCCGAGTCCCACTCCATGTGGGACACGCTGAGTGCATCGAGGAGCTCATTCACGGCAGGCTGCTCCATCCAAAGTACTCAAGGGAGAGGTTTTGCAGGTCCTTCCTACCTGCTGCTGTCAGACTTCACAATCTACACTGCTCATAGAGACCACACAACACACTATAACTTACACAGTAGGGATCATTCCCTTCCAATACAATGTCAATACAATTACAGCTATTATTATTATTATTATTATCTTTAATATTATTATTTATTTAAGGTAGCAACAACATTTTAGTCATTGTACTGTACTAACTGTGAAAGATACTGTTAATATAATATGTGTATTGCTGAATAAATTAATGTAACTCCTCAGTCGTGCTGTAAATACCATTCCACTTATTTTTTAACTTCTTGCACTGTGTATATACTGTTTTTACCCTATTTTATTATTTATCATTGCTCTGAGTGCTGCTATCCCTTTGCTACAGTAATACTGTGAATTTCCCCAGTGTGGGATAAATAAAAGATAACTTATGTTATTTAAGCTTATCAACCTCCTAGAACACAGGTGTCAAACTCATTCCATGGAGGGCCAAGACCCTGCAGGTTTTACCTCCACCCAGTGGCTTCAACAGGTGTTTTCTCTGAATTTCCTCCCACTGATTGCTGATCAGTGAAAACACCTGCTGAAGAGACTGGGTGGAAGTAAAACCTGCAGGGTCTTGGCCCTCCATGGAATGAGTTTGACACCCCTGTCCTAGAACATTAAGAATGCAGGACTTTTAAGTCATTGCTACAGTCTCTAAAAGTACTATCAGAAGTAGCGCATTTGGTTATCAGGCTCCTCTACAGTATTATGGAACCAGTTACCATTCTGGGTCTGACAGGCAGACACTCCATTCACCTTTAAGATCTGGCTGAAAACTTTTCTATTTGACAAAGCTCTGGATTAGGCTTTGGTTATAGTCATGTGAATGTTACATATCATTAGCTATTATTTCTAGTATTGCACTACTAGTTAATGTGAGTAGTGTGAAGGGCCGCATCAACAGGGCCCATAGGGGATCGTTAGAGTTAACTCTGAGTTATTTATTGTGTGATTTGTGAGTCATGTATCTAGTGCCTTGAGATTACTTTCTTTTGTGATTAAGCGCTATATAGATAACTGAATTAAAATTTCTAAGCCTTTTGGTCCCCTAGGTGCAATTAGAATTTGGTACTCACTCTGTGAAGAATAGCTACTGTGCTATATATCTAGCACCAGGGGTTTTGAGAAAACACGAATTTTCTGAAGGATAATATAAGTGAATTGGTCCTTTGATGAAATAACAGGATGAGGTGATACATTATGTGGCAAAGAAACAACTCAGTGAAAGCTAAAAGAGAAAGGGTGTGTGATTCTGTTTCATTAAGTATAAGTAATATCCCCATTAATTAGGTATCAACTCCTCAACTCAACTCAGTTGTTATCTAATATTTTAATCACCTCCCCATTTAGAATCAGAATCAGAATCAGAAAAGATTTATTGCCAAGTACATCAACAGATCACTGATAACATAGGAGAGAATTTGACTTGACACAGAAAATGAACCTGCATTTACTCTAAAATACACTATACAGTCCTATACATGGTACACAAACAAGAACTTAAATTTTCAATTCAGTGGGAGCATATTCTGCTTTACTAGGAAAATTTCGTCAAGTATAAAAATGTTTGTCTAGTTTAAAAGACTGTGGCTGGTTGAGCTCCTCCTCCACTGGCTGGCTCCATCAGTTTCACATACACTTCAAAAAGAGCTACTGGGGGTGCTGCTAAGAGTGACTACATAATCTTAATCAGGCATTTGGGAAGACACATCACATTAATTAGAGTTTCCATCCCATTATTCTTTAGAGGAGAATTTTCAATATTTATTCAGACCCAACAATGTTGACAGCCACATCTCACAGGACTGCACTCATACTATATTGGATTTAAGTACACAGTATACTGTATTGTATCAGCAGGTATTAGGAACTTAATAGCTTTTTAAAACCTTTTTGAGTCCACATGATCAAATTTCAAATGTATATTTACTTTAAAAAACTATGTGACCTGAAAATTTCTGCAACTACTTATGTACGACCATGATTCCCTACCCAGTAAATAAATAAATGCCACTGCAGGATCAGCTGATTCTGGTTTCTGCTATGCTAGAAAAGTAACTACAAAAGCAGACTTCACCAAACAAATGATGCACAGGTCCATCTCTAAATATAATGGAATTTTTCATGTATTTTTCAAAATTTAATTCCAAAAGCATATTTTAATAAACAGTGTATCTACACTGTATGTACTGTATATTCCCTATAAATAAAGGGCAATATCCCAAGCCTTTTTGTATTAATTTTGACAATTGTGATTTATAGATTTTTAAAATCAGAAATCTGGCATATATATGAAGGCTGACTGGTCAAACATTACATTCCAGACACACTCTTCTAATTTATTGATCTAGTCAAGCAGCAGCACTTCCCATCTCTGACTTGGTGCCATGGATTTCTTGCTGCCACCCCAACATCTGCCTGCAGGCTCTGGGGCTTATGACTCCCAAACTGCTGCATGCATTTTGACCACAGGGCGTTATGAGCCAAAGCCTATTTGGCTGGATTAACTTGATTTACACTCACACATGTTGTGTTTGCCAACAGCTGCAAGTATCTGCTGGCAAAGAGAGATCCCTGAAAATTACTCCTAATACCAGGTGCTTCCATAAAGTAGTGTTAATTAACAAAACAAAACAAAAAAAAAAACATTTACCACTATTTTGGCTAATGTGCTGTTCAGTGATTGCCTTTTGGCAGGTCAAAGATGCAAAGAGAATTCTCACTGAAGTAAACAGAAACACTTCAGTCAGAGCTGCTAAATGCTATAAAAATTAAACACACATTATATTTAGTTTAGTTTTTAGTTTAGTTTAATGTTTATTTGAAAGGGACAATACATACTAATGAATAATACAAATGTAAGTATGGCAGACTTGGCAATACTGCTAATTTGCATCTGTAGTCCACTGGCGGGTCACAAAACACAAAAACAAACAATTATACACGAGAAGGACAACTGCAATAAAACTGTACAAAGTAGATATAAAAGTACAAGAGTTAAGGTGTTACAAAACAAGACATTCAAATGTCACACGAGTGAAGGACTGTGTTGTGGTGGTACGACAGGAGGTCTTACTCGCACCCAGTGACTTTTGGAATGGGGGGAAGGAGTGAGACATGGTAATGCATGTGCCTAAGGCGAGATGAATGCAGGTGCTATGGCACCCTGGGGGGGTGTTGAAAGGATAAGAGGCACAGTTAGGCGCCAGGGCACTGGGGGGGAAAGAGATGTTAAGCTGTGCCTTCACACTTGGGACTGCAGGTGTGAATATATTGAGATGTAATGTACGCTACGGTAATGAAGTACTTTCTTGGGGCCAAAGAAAGAAATGTGTAAAGCTGGATTCATGCTGCACCTCTGCTGTCCACATAGGTGTAACCGGAAACCTTGTGTGACAAAATTTACGTCATCGTCTTCACTCCGCTAGTGCCCGCAGTGCTCGACCGCGGACAATCGCATGCA
The DNA here is from genome assembly GCA_020510985.1 of Pholidichthys leucotaenia. Classification (NCBI taxonomy): domain Eukaryota; kingdom Metazoa; phylum Chordata; class Actinopteri; order Cichliformes; family Pholidichthyidae; genus Pholidichthys; species Pholidichthys leucotaenia. The sequence goes on from CM035836.1 coordinate 190,561,577, forward strand.
GCCCAAATTTTGTGACCGCACCACCTGCCCACAACCTGAGTGCGTTGAAAAGCGCATGCGGAAGACTGAACATCCCATTCACGAGGTGGCGATATCAGCACAGCATACCAAGACAAAGCAGACGAAGAAGACCACAAGGAAGCGGAAGACGACAATAAACATACATGAATCATACATAAATACTTCAGCAACAGCAGCATCTTCGTGGAAAAGGAGTAAAAACCGGGAAGTCAAGGAACAGAAGGCAAGCAGCGTTTCTTCGTTGGTGAAAATCCTAGCGTGCCAGCACACTGGCGCTACCTATTGGGTGGGAGTGAAACTACAAATGATGGCTGTGCGCATGCGTCAACCGCTTGGCATGGGTAGGTGAAAAAAAGTGAGCATGAACAGCGCCGTGTGCGTGGTGGGCTCGGCCAAAGCACACGCGGTCCAAAGCAGACTAGAGGGAAAATGCAGCATGAATAAGGCTTAAGATGTATTAAAGGTTGGCTTTGGCACCAAGAGATCAGTCTTACTTTGCTGTCAGAGGAATAAAGTCTTTTCCCCCTACGGAGAACTGTGCACCGGAGACTGGGTCTTCTCCCTATCCACTGCAGCAGGAAGGTCCTTTGGTCAGCCCGGCGGCTCCACATTACAGCTGGTACGGGCGATTGATCAAGCTTAAGGCACCGGACAGTTAAGGCCCCTTCTGGGTGTGCGGGGGGGTGGGGGTGGAATGGGGCATGTGGTGGCATAATGGGAGATCTTACTCGCACCCAGTGACTTTGGGAACGGGGCAAAGGAGTGAGGCACGGTAATGCATGTGCCTCAGACAAGAGAGACAAATGCAGGTGCTGTGGCACCCTGGTGGGGGGGTGAAAGGATGAGAGGCAGAGTTAGGCGCCAGAGCGCTGGGGGAGAAAAGAGATTAAGATGTGCCTTCACACTTGGGACTGCAGGTGTGAATGTATTGAGATGTAATGTACGCTATGGTAATGGAAGTGTATTCTCGTCTTGTATTAAAGACTCGTATTCAAGTCTTGTTCATTCCTCTACAGTGTATGTGTACACACACATGCACCCAAGCACCTCACAGCAACAAGCAACAGCAACAAACAAGAGGCGGGACATCTGTGTGTGACGCACAGGCTCATATGTACATATGTGTATGCCACAGAGCAACCACTAGTAATGGGTACAGTTTTGGGTGTTTAAAAGCCAATTTTCACAATGTGTCTTAAATGTGTTTAGTGTAATACGTTCAGGTTACTTTATTTGTACCCGTAGGTAGATTTGTTTTGCAGTCTGGTGACATCCATATATACAAGCCACAAATTACATTCAACATAGACACAAACACAGGCACATATGAAGCTGACTATAAACATGATAAAAATACTCAAGGCTCCATCAATCAGGGTATAAAAAGACAAAGAGATGGGAGAAAAACCAGAGGTAAGAGAGAAGGGTCATATTAAAAGTTAAAAACTAGTCAAAGAGGTTAAAAACTCAAAGGTCTAAAACCCAATAAAATATTTAGAACCTAAGTGACATCCTACAAAAATAAGTAAATATAAAATGGAGTTAATAAATAGGTACCTAAATTATGTGCAATATATTTTTACAGCTTGTTCAACTCTTTGACAGCAGCAGGGACAAAGCTGTTTTTGTAGCGCTGGGTTCTACTTTTTGGGACAGCAAACCTCCGTCTTGAGGGAAGAAGCTGAAAGTGGCAGTGCAAAGGGTGGGAGTTCATCATTTAAAATGGAGGTAGCCATCCTCTGTACTTGTCTGGTGTACAGGGATGTCAGGCTCAGCTGTGGCTCACCAAGTAAACGACTGGACCATCTAACTACCTGATCCAAGGATTTCCTCTGTTTCAGTTTTATCTGACCAAACCATGACACTAAAGAAACCATGACACGTTGTCTGATTGCCTTAGTCAGGTCGATAAGGCAGTTATCGACCTGACTAAGGCCTTCGACACGGTGAACAGGGAGGCCCTCTGGATCATCCTATCCAAGCTTGGGTGCCCAGACAAGTTTGTAAACCTCATACGCCAGTTTCACAACAACATGACTGGGCAGGTTCTCTCAGGTGGAGAGATATTGGAGCCATTCAATATCAGCAACGGCGTCAAGCAGGGGTGCGTTCTGGCCATGGTCCTCTTCAACCTCTTTTTCTCTTGCGTCCTCAACCATGCCTTCAGGGACTTGGACCTTGGGGTATACCTGCGATACAGACTTGATGGCTCACTGTTCGACCTCTGCCAACTGAAGGCTAAGACTAAGGTTGCAGAAAAGATAGTCCTGGAAGCACTTTTCGCTGACAACTGTGCCCTCATGGCCCACACGGAGTTTGATCTCCAGATCATCGTGAATAAGTTTGCAGAAGCCTCCCGCCTTTTTGGTCTTACCATCAGCCTCGGCAAGACAGAGGTTCTGTTCCAACCAGCACCCGCCTCCACCATCCTACCCCCCTCTATCTCCATCGAGGGTACCCAACTGAAGACGGTAGATGATTTTACATACCTCGGCAGCACCATCAGCAACGATGGCAGCCTGGATAAGGAGATCAACGCCAGAATCTGCAAGGCCAGTCAAACTCTCGGTCGTCTCTGAGCTCGCGTCCTGAACCAGCACAACATCCAGCTGTCCATGAAGCTCAAAGTTTACAGGGCCGTTGTCCTCACCAGCCTTCTCTATGGATGTGAGACGTGGACCATGCACAAAAAACACCTGAAGCAGATAGAGGAGTTCCACATGAGAAGTCTACGGATGATCATGAACATTCACTGGCAAGACCGGGTCACAAACCTTGAGGTCCTGGACAGAGCTGAGATGACCAGCATCGAGGCCATGATTCTGAAAGCCAAGCTCATGGGTTGGTCATATGATCTGGATGGATGGCCACAGGCTGCCCAAGCAGCTCATGTACGGCGAACTCTACTCTGGGAAGCGGAACCAAGGCAGACCACGCAAAAGATTCAAAGACTGTGTGAAGCTCAACATCAGACACACTGACATCCTTCCCAAACAATTAGAGCTGTGGGCTATGGACAGGCCAGGCTGGCGCACCCTCACTACCCAGGCATGAGACTACTTTGAAGAGAAGAGGCGAGCTGATGTAGCTGAAGCACAGGCACAAAGAAAGGCGTTATTACCTGGGCAGTTTCCTTGCCCCTACTGCAGCTGTGTCTGCCGATCAAGGATCGGCCTAAACAGCCATCTCCGTGCTCACGCAAGAAGAGGACTTAACACATGAGGGACGGTCATTATCGGATCGATGGACAACCAAGTGGAAGAAGAAGTAGTACGTTGTCTGATTGCAGGTGGTATGCTATTCCAGATCTTGGTGCCCCTCTGTGATAGCACAGACTGAGCAAATGTGGTGCGTCTGTGGGGGACCTCACAGTCTCCTCTAGTGATTGTTCTGGTGGTTGTACTAGTGACAGTTCTCAGTTTAACATATTCTCCCGGGGGGGGGGGGTGCATAGCCATTTAATATTATATAAATTGAACAGGTGAATTTGAGAGTTTTATCATTTTCAAAAGACAAAAGATTGTATTTTTTGCAAATGTTACAGCCTTCAGAATTAAGAAGTAATGTCAACCTTGAGTGCCACATATGGGAGGGATATCACAAAGTACTGACAGGCAGACCATCCCACTGGTGAATTTGATCTCTTTATGGGAGGTGGTCAAACAAGAACACGCATAAATAAAGCCAACTTTTATCCTTTAAACTTTTTGAATAACGGGTAAAATCACCTTGCTGTAAGTCATCCTAAAGTGACTAAATGCTCTATTTTGCATTTGACTTTAAGTTTCAGTCAAGAATTATGTGCTTAAATATGCATATACATGTGACCAAGTGTCACCTTTCACATATATAAACACGCAACGCGTTTCACCAGAGCCCTCTACCATCTGTGGAGCTGCCCATTTCTCTTTCTTATCTTTTGTACCTGCAGAGGGGCCCAGGGCTATGTCATCTCGTTTCTAAACACACACACACACACACACACACACACACACACACACACACAGAGATCCTTCCTCCATCACAGTAGGAGACAGTGGGCTTGGTTTTCACTCTGATCTCTCGATGCAGCCTCCGAGCCTTGGAGATAGGGTCAGCTCAGCGCATGATGGCCTTCCAATCCGTCTCTGATACAAACTGCACGCGCGCGCACACACACACACACACACACACACACACACACACACACACACACACACACACAGAGTCTCAGAAACTCACATCACACACAGCATGGGTCAATAACCAGGGTATACCAACAGCAATCACAGGACTGCCGGACATGGGGTTGTGTATTTGCGTGACATTCGATCGGATGGATTTCGCCTTGTTGTTTGCCAGTCTCCCAGGGGACGGAGTGAAGGGAGGGGAAGCGATCTGTGGCATTCTTTCAGGAATGATTCTCTCTCTGTCTCTCTGATGATGGTAGCCTTGGCTCACAATAGCTACACTATAGGTCCTGCTCTGAAACAACAGCTCCTCCCTCGTATTCTCTGTTGACCAGAAGGGTGGCGGGGGGTGGTTAATACACCAGTAAAGGTTTGGTTGTCATTGTGAGTTGGTGTATCATTGGTGTGTCTGCCTTTGAGCAATGTGTTTAGGAAACAGAGAGCAAGAGAGATAGCTTTTATCTGTATTGTCAGGGGATAATCACACAGTACACCCTTGAATATCCCCATATGATAAAATCTGATGTGACACTGTGGAATAGCAGGGATGATTGAACCGTTGTCTTAAAGAAATCAAGCGAATCCACTGTCACTCTGCTTGAGATGAATACAACACAAAAATGTCAAATGACTATGTTTGGAGTACCAGGCAATCAGGGAAATAGATACAGGAGAGGCCAACATGCCTTATGCAACGAACATGAAACCTCTATTACACCAGGGGTGATTTATCTTCAAACAATTCTTCAGTGAATCAAATCTCAAATCTGAAGATAAATCCTGCCATCGCTCTCTATTTGTGCTCCTGAAAGAAAATACACAGAGGACATTAAACTAGCTGAAAGGATATGGATGTAATTGCTTATTTATGAAGGTGTTTCAAATTTCTCTCGGTACATTTTGATTGTCAAACAGAGTTTGTCTCTAAAGGGACTTCAGAAAAGAGCCTTAGTGTCTTGCTTAAGGATTTGACAGCGATGTTGCTTGTTTAAAACTAAAGCTTCTACAGAGTTTGGTGGTTAAACATGAAGGGGAGCCTGGATGCAAAGCATCCTTTGATGCTTTGCGGGAAAGAGGAATTAACACTTGAAATATATCACTCTGTGTGTAATGAATCTATATAATACGGGTTTCATTTTTTTAATTGAATTACTGAAATAAATCAACTTTTTGATGACATTCTAATTTATTGAGATGCACCTGTAGTTACTTGTTGTCCCCAGAATCTTAGTTGGGATAAACACTCTAAAAATGAGCCATTCCATTAGCATGCAATCTGTAATGCATACAGATGTGAGCGAAGCCAAGCTCATAAAGTCTCTGTGAAAGATTCTCCACGCTTGACCTTACAGATAATACTTCCGCTAGATTTTGGAGTGCTTAATAAGTAATATTCTGCTAAAGGCCAGCAGGTATTTGGAGCAGGGAATCATTATTGAATGAGGCTCGGACCAGGTTTATGGTCCCAATTATGCTGGGCTATAAAAGTGTGATACTGGCCGAGCAAAAAGTTTCACTCAGTTTCCAAGTTGCTGAGGAAGAGACTCCAGATTAGAAATTCATTTGAGAAATATGATGTGCAATTATGATCATGAGATGGGGAAAGAAGTTGCATCATACTTACACCAGCTTTTATCTCTGGTCATATCAAGGCTAATATCTGTTTAAATATGCAAGCGTTCAAGACTGAAAGCAATTGGAATGAGACACACAATGGCTGCATTCATAATGACTCTTTGGCTTGGTTAACAGGGCGATAATTTAAACCATCACATATACAAATCTCAATAAGCTACCATGTTTTTCCAAATATAATCCCTTGAATAGATATGGGTAATATTGCTATCAAAATGTGTTTGCCAAGATTTCACCCAGAGAGACTGTACACAGCAGATGAGCAGTAAATATTGCATTTTGATTTATGAAATGTGGTTTTATTATTAATGATGAAAGGGGTACTGGCATTCCAAGTACAGTGATTATGGCGAAATGGATGTAATTCTCAGTAAAAGTTTCATAATAATAAAAGACACCACAGGAAGGTTTACTCTTCCGTTCTCTGCTTATATGATATCACTTCTTCCTCTCCTGCCATCTCTGTTCCTCTCTGCATGCCTTGAACCTACACCAGCATCCACGATCGTTCTTTATCTCTCCCACGGTCTCATTTGTCTTCCTGTGCCTCTCTCTGCCAGTCTCTGTCATGCTTTCACTGTCCTCTCATCTTTCCATCCCCCCTCCCTCCCAGGAAGAGATTCAGGTGAGCCAATTTCATCTTGGTCATGCCTCTTGTTTGCAACAGTCAATTTGGCTTCTGGGTAAAATGGCCTCCTCTCTTCATTGAGGGCCTTTTCATTTGGACAACTTGGCTTCTTTGCCCTAACCCTGAAATTACTTTTGGAAGGTTGTGAAAGGGTTCATGACTCAGTGTGATATGGCACTGTCTGCTCCAACATCACCAGACCAGTGGCAATAGCTTTGTTCAGACTCAGTGTAAAACTCAGGGCCACAAGAATGATTATGAAAATGCTAATAGTTTTGACAATGCTATCTGTGATACTAGATTCCACAGAGATTAACTACAAAGCTGAGAAATCAAACTATGGCGGTTTGTATCACAACCATAGCAGTTACACTCATGGTTCCAAACACAAAAGTTATCTAACAAGAGCACTCTGAGGCGAGTGTTGTATTCCCCGCCTCAGTTTTCTTTGACAATCCAAATGGTACTGAAAGAAAGCAGTTTTCAACATTTCCATGTAGTTATTGAGGCGGAACCAAATTATGATAAGCCGATCTTCCATGAATACACAACAAAAATAGTTGTATTCAACCCATAGTTGTTGGTCAGGATCCCAAGATGAACCTGTGTAGCAAGTTTGGTGACCCTAGCTTTCTTTGCTGTTGAGATATCGCTTATAAGCCATTTTGATGTTGACCTTTGACCTTGCAATCCCAAAACCATAGTCAGACTTCAGAGTCACAGGGTGAACCCGTGTACCCGGTTTGGTGACCTTGTGGTGGCACGGTTTGGGGGATTCTCCACCCAGAGTTGGGAGCTGAGGGGAAGAGGGAACAATAGACTGAAGGAGGAAGTGGTACCGGAGGGTCTCAGACGGAACAGAAAGGACTATTCACTCCCCCCCCCCGCCCCCCGGGAAGTTCAGCCGCTGGAGGAAGAGAGGGTGTGAGAAGCGGGTCTGGCATTATGTGATGTTAATGTGATGTTAACGTCTGCTTCCTTCTTCCACAACCCTAGCTTTACTTGCTGTACAGTAATAAGGCATAGGGAATGTTAACCTTGACCTTTTGACCCAGACATATAGTCAGAGGTCACAATCTGCTGCACATCCACCAACCACAATGCTCCGCACTGTGTGTCTATATATACAGTATATATATATATATTTATATTAATATGTACATATGTATACTAGCTGCTCTTGTTTTTTCTTGCCTTCTGATTGTTGCTCTGAGTGTTGCTATCCCTGTGCTGTTGCAATCCTGGAATTTCCCCATTGTGGGACTAATAAAGGCTTATCTTATCTTATCTTATCCCAAGGTGAACCTGTGTACCAGGTTTGGTGGTCCTAGCTTTACTCATTTTATAGTAAGTTACCATTTATCATTTCTTCTTATTATTCTTTTGCCTCATCCTTTATATGTGAAGTTCAGGAGCCCTACAACCCATTTCTGTCCCTTGCCTTTCGTTCTGCTAATGTAAGGCTAGTGTTCAACGATACTTTTATATTTGCTTTCCAGTCTGTCCGTGGTCTTCCTCTTTTCCGCTTTGTGGGTTCATGATGCAATACGTCTTGTAATATGTCTTTACCATTTACCATAGTGCAAATGGAATGTTAACTTTGACCTTTTGATCCTAAACCCATAGTCAGGTCAGGGTTTAAGTCATCCAAGGTGCGTCTTAGATACAACTACTGTATCGATTTGAAAAGCCTACATCATTTCTTTCAGTAGTTAGTGTGTTTACAAGATTTAGGGAAAATCTGACTTCTCACCTTGACCTCAAGGTCATCCGATCAGCTCATACTGCAATATGCACATCATCAGTGTATATCAAACCATGGTATCAAGTTTCAAAACATTTGGAACAAAACTGTAGGGAGAGTTGATTTCACAGGAAAGTACCTGTCTATTAACTGAGGTGCAACAGTCGATCATAGGTCAGGGGCTACAACTCCTGCAAAACTCATCTGATCTGAGCCAAACTGGAATATGAGAACTATCTGTGTGTATCAAACCCTTGTACCAGTTTCAAAACAATCGGAACAAAACTGTAGGAGGAGTTGATTTCACAAAAGTGGGACAGATGGATGGACATCTAACCGCAATGCTCCTGCACTGTGTATATAACTGTACATATGTATATTCATTTACGGCTTTGGCTAACCAATTCTTATCTTATTATCTTATTTATCATTGCTCTGAGTGCTGCTATCCCTTTGCTGCTGCAATCCTGTAATTTCCCAATTGTTGGACTAATAAAGGCTTATCTTATCTTTTGTCTTCGCCCAAAGGGGTCTTCAATGATGTGTTTGACCCCTTTGGTCTAATCAGCAGAGGATAAAAATCAAATACCCCAGCAACGAAAGCTTCAACATATGTACAAGAGTGTAATGTCAGTGGTGAGCATGCGCGCGCGCGCGCGCGTGCACACACACACACACACACACAGAGCCATTTGCCCTAATTGCCTAAGATTCCCTCCAGCTGCTCGGTGGTCCAGCTCCACCCTATTTAAGGGGTGATCTGGCATTATGTCAGTCTGGGATTGTCTCAACGCCACCGGCAAGTGTCTCAGAGCTCTCCTGCAACTTGTGTTCTACAACTTCATGTGTGTGTGCTCATGCTCACTCGCTGCTGCCACCCTCACAGCCCGCCCCTCCCACTGTCTGCACTTTTCCCTGGTTCCCATGTAAGCCTGAGCCCCCAAGCTCTTACCTCTGTGCTCCTTCTCCTTCTCTGTGCTGTGTCCTTCTCCCCAGTGTTCCCCTCTGGAGCCCCTCTCCTGGACTCAGGACTCCTACCGGCTGCGAAGCCTGGATCCCTTCCCCCCAGAAGCCCTGCAACCAAGTAAGACATGCACATTTACCGTTCAACCATTATCCCCTTTGCCCTCCTAGGAGTAAGCCCCAGGCCTGGGCACATTTCCCCTCACCATCAGCACGCTTCCCCGAACTCTGCCTTATCACTGCCGCTGCTGCTGCAAGTCGTCCTCTCCAGCTCTCTGCAACAGCTGTCAACAAATAATCACCAAGGCTACCAGTCTGATCAGCATTCATAATTTGTACAATAAAATACTAGTACTTTGGACCTTACCTGCTGCCCCTCGTTGTGGTTTCTGTCATTTGGGTCCTGTATAACAAACCATGCCAAAACAATCCCAGCAGACGCAGGACCCGGCGAAACTCAACAGCCCTCTCCATTAGAATGCCTCTCTGCCCTTGAGGTGAAAATTGATTGATTATCTCATCTCACTGCCGTCACTCAGGGCCAAATTGGCCAACTTATGGCCCAGTTTGCTGCCGCCGCTTCACCAAGCTCAATCATGGTAGGGTCTCCCCCCGCCGGTGGCCGAACCTTCTCTCCCCAAGCCTGTCTCCGTCAGGCGAGCCCTTTCCATCCCTTCTCTGTCCCGCTACAGCGGGAGGGTGGGGGTGGGGGGCCTGCAAAGGGTTCCTTCTCCAGTGTCAATTGGTCTTTCAGAGGACCCCTGCCGACTTCCCATCTGACCAAAGCAAAATTAGTTACATCATTACTCTTCTAGATGGCTTCACCTTAGAATGGGCGCAGGTGCTGGTTAATGGCCCAAATTACCCCGGTTATTCCTATGGTTAGTTTGTCCTCAAGTTTGAAAAGGTTTTCGGTCACTCTAACCGTGAGGGAGATATTTCCAGCTGCCTTTTGGATCTCCACTGTGGTGCCCTATTGATGGCAGATTATTTGGTGTGCTTCTGTATTCTTGCTGCCGAGTCGGGCTGGAATGACATTGCACTCTGGGGGGTGTTTATACATGGCCTCAATTCTACTCTTAAGGAGGACTTAACACTTCGCTACGAACCCTCCTCCCTAGACACGTTGATTTCTTTGGCTGTCCAGTTGGACAACCCAACTTGTCCACGTGCCTCTAGGTGACCTCGTTTCGCCGCCCCCACTTCCTCTTCTGTTGCCGCTCTGCGTTTCTTCACCATGCCCCATGTCTGCCTCCGGAAACAGCCAAGCCCATGCAGATGGGCTGCACTCATCAATCACTGGAGGAACGTCAATGACGGCAAGTGGCAGGCTTATGTTTTTATTTTGTACACTTTATTAATCCAAGAGGGAAATTCAGGGTGTGGTGCTTCTAGGCATTTCTTGGGCTCCTGCCCAGAGTACCCAAAAGACCTCGCCCGTCAGTCAGAGTAGGGAAACTGAAGGGCAAGGTCGCTAAATCTATCTCCCCTCGCCAGCTCACTTTGCCCGCATTACTTGGAGTTAATTTCACAGAACACTCTTTCCACTCTAGTTGATTCAGGGGCGGAGCAAAACCTCATTCCTAGCAGAATGGTAGCCCAGCTCCAAATTCCCACCAAAGACTTGGCTGTTCCCATCCCTGTAGTCTTCCTTTCAGAGTCCAGGCTAGCTGTTTTGACCAAGAGAACAGTACCCATATCAGTGTCTGCATCAGGCAATCATCAGGAGGACCTCATGTTCCTGGTTTTTCCCTCAAATACCACACAATTACTTTTAGGTTTTCCTTGGCAATATCTGCACAATCCCATGATCGAATAGCTGCAGGGTAAAATTATTTCTTGGAGTAATTTCTGTCTGTCCTCCTGTCTCCGCTCAGCTCCCTGTTCACCCTCCCTGCTGTCATTTTCCTCCACAGAGGATCCCCCTGACTTATCTCTATTCCCCAGTGAATTCCATGGTCTCACCCCGGTATTCAGTAAGGCCAAAGCATTGTCGCTTCCACCCCATAGACCATACAACTGTGCGATCAACCTCCCCTCCAGCAGGTTATATAGCCTATCTGGCCCTGAGAGGGAGACCATGGACAAGTATATTAAGGAATCCCTCAAAGCTGGAATTATTAGACCCTCCTCTTCTGCAGTTGGAGTGAGGTTCTTTTTTGTGAGCAAGAAAGATGGTACCCTTAGACCTTGCATAGACTACTGGGAGCTCAACAATATCACTATAAATGATAAGCACCCCTTACCCTTAATCAATTTCCGCATTTGATCTTCTCCAGGGTGCCACTGTTTTCACCAAGCTAGATCTAAGAAATGCATATTATCTCATTTGCATTAAAGAGGGGCACGAATGGATGACTGGGTTTTGCACTCCCCTAGGCCATTTTGAGTACCTGGTCATGCAATTCGGGCTCACCAACGCCCCCGCAGTGTTCCAGAGACTAATTGACGATGTCCTCCGTGATTTTCTCAACCCATTTGTGTTCGTCTACCTAGATGACATTGTGGTATTCTTCCTCACCATGGAGGAGCACAGGATCCATATCAGAAGGGTGCTGCAGTGGTTGCTAGAGAACAGGCTGTACGTCAAGGCAGAGTTGTGTGAGTTTTTCACCAACACCACTTCATTTCTGGGTTTTGTCACTGCCACACTGCCACAATTAAAACCCGACCCAGCTAAGATCCAAGCCGTCACCAAGTGGCCAACTCCATCCAACTGCAAGCAGCTTCAGTGCTTCCTGGGTGTCACCAACTTCTACTGGAGATTCATCGAAAACTACAGCCACACTGCTGCCCCCGACCCAGGTCATATCTACTAAGACCTGCTTCAAGTGGTCTGGCCTGGCTGAGGCCGCCTTCACTGAGCTAACAACACGTTTTTCCAAGGCTCCCATCCTCTCCCAGGTAGACCCATCTTTTCAGTTTGTTGTGGAAGTGGACACATCAGACTGGTGTGGGGGCTGTCTTGTCCCAGCAATTACCCCGCTGATGGGAAGATGCACCTCGTGCACACTTTTCTCGCCGTTTGAATCTTGCAGAGATGAACTATGATGTAGAGAACTGGGAGCTCCTGGCAGTGAAGATGGGACTCGAGGAGTGGCGTCACTGGCTTGGGGGGTCAGCACAGCCATTCATCGTCTGGACAGACCACTGAAACTTGAAGTATCTGAGGTCTGCCAGACACCTCAACCCACGCCAGGCTCGGTGGGCCCTGTTTTTCGATAGATTCAATTTCACCCTGACTTACCAGCCTGGTTCCAAGAACGCCAAACCTGACGCCCTTTCCTGGCTGTTTTCCCTGGAGGTGCCTTCTCCGCTCAGCGAAACCATCCTCTTCCCTTCGTCTGTGGTGGGAGCCATCTCCATCGAGATTGAGAGGAGGGTGCAGACCGCGCAGTTGACCAAACCCAACCTGGAAGGAGGCCCCCGTGGAAGGCTGTACGTCCCTTTATTGGTCCACGGCGAGGTCATTCACTGGGTGCACACTGCCCAACTCACCTGTCATCCGGGGGTTGGCCGCACCATTCACCACCTCCACCGAGCTTTCTGGGGGCCCTCGCTCGGTATGGACGTCCAGGAGTATGTCTGGGCTTGCAACATCTGTGCCACTGGAAAATCACCCAATTCGCCCCCTACTGGTCTCCTGCAGTCCCTGCCTATCCCCAGCCATCCCTGGTCACACATTTCAGTGGACTTTGTCACAGGTCTGCTTCCTTCTGAGGGGAACACTGTAATCCTAACTGTGGTCAACAGATTTTCCGAAGCAGTCCACTTCATCGCCCTGCCCAAGCTCCCTTCAGCTAGAGAGACCACCGAGATCCTGCTCCAACAGGTCTTCTGCCTCCATGGGTTACCCTGTGACATTGTTTCTGACTGGGGCCTGTAATTTACGTCTCAGGTGTGGAAAGGGTTCTGCAAGGCTCTCAGTGCCTCAGTGAGTCTCACATGGGGATACCATCCCCAGAGCAATGGGAAGAGCAAGCAAGTGAACCAGGAACCAGAGGCGGCCTTACGTTGTGTTACCTCCCACCATCTGGCCACCTAGAGCAAGCATCTACACTGGATCGAGCATGCCCATAATTCTGCCTCCTCAACTGCCACGGGGGTCACTCCATTCGAGGCCTTACTGGGTTATAACCCTCCACTACTGCCCATTACTGAGGAGGAGATAGCTGTCCCTTCAATCCAGGTGCACATGCAGCATTACCGTCAGATTTGGAGATTGACCAGGGCAGCCCTCCTTAGGACTGCCCAAAAAAATTCGGTCATGGCCAACCAATGAAGGAACCTGGCCCCTGAGTATTCCATCGGCCAGAAGGTATGGCTCTCCACACACAACATCCCGTTTAAGACTGAGTCAAAGAAACTGTCCCCCAGATTCATTGGTTCTTTTCCCATCACCCACATAGTCAACCCATCTGCCATCTGCCTCAAGCTACCCCCCTCACTACATATCCATCCTGTGTTCCTCGTCTCCCTTATTAAGCCTGTTTTCTCCAGTCCCCTTTGCCCCCCTTCTGCCATCCAGGATCATGGATGGAGGATCGGTCTATTCGGTACAACGGATTGTGGATGTTCGCCACAGGGGTCGGGGCCTTCAGAACTTGGTGGACTGGGAAGGCTATGATCCAGAGGGGTGGTCCTGGATCTCTTGCTTTCTCATCATGGATCCAGTGATGCTCGCTGACTTCCATCGTCAGCACCTGGACAAGCCTAGAGCGCCAGGAGGCGCTCCTTGAGAAGGCGGCCCTGTCATATCAGTGGTGAGCATGTACACACACATACACACAATACTTTGCCCTAATTGCCTCTGATTCCCTCCAGCTGCTTGGCAGTCCAGCTTCACCCTATTTAAGGGGTGAGCTGGTATTCTATCAGCCTGGGATTGTCTCAACGCCACCGGCAAGTGACTCCGAGATCTCCTGCTCCTCGTGTTCTACGACTTCATGTGTGTGCTGACGTTGGCTCGCTGCCTGCCACCCTCACAGCCTGCCCCTCCCCACTGTCTGCACTTTTCCCTGGTTCCCACGTAAGCCTGAACCCCCAAGCTCTTATCGCTGCGCTCGCTTTGGATTGCTCTGTCTCCTTCTCCCCAGTGTCTGGAGCCCCTCTCCCAAACTCAGGACTCTTACCGGCTGCACAGCCTGGATGGATCCCTTCCCCCTGGAAGCCCTGCAACCAAGTAAGACATGTACATTTACCGTTCAACCATTATCCCCTTTGCCCTCCTAGGAGTAAGCCCCAGGCCTGGGCACATTTCCCCTCATCATCAGCACGCTGCCTCATCACTGCTGCTGCGAGTCGTCCTCTCCAGCTCTCTGCAACAGCTGACAAAAAATAATCACCAAGGCTACCAGTCTGATCAACATTCATAATTTGTACAATAAATACGTACCTTTGCACCTTACTTTCTGCCCCTCGTTGTGGTTTCTGTCATTTGGGTCCTGCATAACAAACCATGTCAAAGAATAACAAATGGCAAACTGACAGTCTAACTAACAAGGTAATGCTTATTTTCCAACATTAAACATTTCCCATCAGCTCTTGCAGCTCCATTTTTTTGAGAGAGAGAGAGAGAGAGAGAGAGAGAGAGAGAGATTTAAAAGTACTGATCTTCATTTGATGATTATGGTTATAACTTTTTAACTTACAAATCACCATGTTCAAATTTCCTTAGAGGCACTAATATTATTTTCTGTAGGTTTTAATTGCTCCAGTCAACGTGAGATCTTTATTGTGAATTTTAGATTGACAAGTCACACCTACTTTTTTCTTAAAGTGTACCAGACTGATGCATTGCCATGAAGTATCTTCCTCTGCTTTACAAAAACAGAAGCCCCCAGATGCAATCTTGTGTAAGGCCCCACAACAGCAAGAAACGGCTCCTTGATTGTTTGGTTTTTTAAACATTAGAATAGCAATTTAAAAAAAAAAAAAACACTGGTCACTTTAGAACTCATTTTGATCCTGTCTGTTATGTCCTCCCATAATTAAAGAACACAAAAAATTTACTTCAATTATGCCATTATCAAATTGATTAATTTTGTGTGTGTTAACTAAACAAGGATTACAAGACTGCACAACTCATAATGTCAATTTAAAGAAACATGAATCTATCTGGATTATTGGTTTATTGGCGCACAGCCAGATGATTTCAAACCCCGAGTAAAAAACTAATGTCAGCAGTCATTTTTACAGCAATACTGATGTTAACTCAGATGAAATGAATAAATGCAACAAACTGGAATTATGTCACCAGAAATTAAAATGCCCCCATAGCAACTGAGTTACAACTACAAACATGTATTTTTGAGTAAGCTTAAATTTGTAGAAATGAGTGAATCCAATTGTTTTGAAGGATTAAGTTATGTTTAAATTTTACAGTGTAGTTTATTTTTTAGGGACAAATATAATTTACATAGATGAACTAAAAATAGTCATCTGATGCAAGTATCACAGTATTTAGAGCAGGCACTACTCTGAAAAACTTGTCCCGAGAATGGCTTTTATGAAACTCAAAAATAAAATCAAAGTTAAAAAGTTCAGTATGATATTTTAAAAAAGGGTACAAAACACATTTGGCAATAACAGTAGCAAAAAAAATGGAAACTTAAATATAAGTACAAGTTTGTTACTGAATTATCAAGGATATACGAAGGGGGGAGGGCTGAAAAGTTCATAGGTTGGAAAGTTTATAGTGGTCAAATTTGGGGTCCGGTGCAATGTGGATTAGATGGCAGTCGAAGGCAGAGACCTTGGCGGCCTGATCCCAGGCTTCCTAAACGGGCAATTTCAAACAAAGCATGTAATATAAAATTTTATAATACCGGAGAACACTAAGGGCCATATGATAAGAACGCGGTCAGTAGTCAGTTGTCAGTGACACAGAATGCATTTATGGGCATTTCCAAGCTCATTTCCTTATCACAACAGCATAGAAATGAACTTTCCGCCGGACACAAAGTCGAAAAGGGTTGTCCTGATGCTCTTAATTATTCAGAGGTGTGCTTGGGGCATAATGTGAAATAAACCAATTACTGCCTTTGCTCTCATTCCCTTTAATAAACAGGTGTGCAAGATCAAGGATGTGATACTAACATGAAAGAGGTTTAAGTGGGAGAACAATTCCATTTTGCGCTAAGGACAATGCGGGGTCATTCACAAAGTGAAAATGCATTTAAAAGCAAGGAGCTTTTTAACTCAACAGCCTTGCTTGCCCATGGGTGAGAGCTGTCGGCTACAATTCAGAGATCATGCCAGTCTTTCTTTTCGTCCATGAGGTTGACAGAGTTTCCTTCAGTTATATTATCCTAAACCTGATCTTACTAAAAAGAAGAAGAAGCCAACTCTATTGTCATTCAGTCCATAAAGCCAACCATGTACAGTAGAATAAAATTACATCTCTGCTATCTACAATGTTAATCACATCTAGAATCAGAGGGGTTGCTGCAATGCAAGGTGCCGCCACATGCTAAATTGTAGATTTAATTCGAAACAACTGTCGGGATATTTTTATATTGAATCATTCTTTTAAAAAAAATGACAGTGAATGACGATAACATTGTAAAAACATCATCATTAGATAATGAATATCGGGTTTGTGTACGGTACACATACCTGGGTCACAGAGACAATGTTTTCCCAGTAAGACAGACTGATCCAGTTGCGGTCCGAGAACTGAATCATAAATCCAGATAACATTTTTTTTCTTTGTGTAGTGAAAAATCCTGTTGTGTCTTCAAAAAGTTCATATTTAACTGTCCTCGTTTAATAGAAAACATCGGCTTAGTGTGTTTTTTCATTAATCGGAACATGCAAACACAAATGGACACATATGATGATGTGATATGATGACTCAACACACGACAGTTTAGTGGACAAAACGTTTTCAAAGAAGAAGTCGCCACAAAGCAAGCCCACTCTTGGCGGCCCCTCCCGGGGCTCTCAGGTGACAGTCAAGGGCACCTGATGGGGGAGAGCTGCGACCAGCATCGGCCCAGCTGTAAACCCATGGGCGCGCAGTAAAGGCAGATGTGGACACATCTCCTGTCTCTCTGGGGAGTTACAGTGAAAAGTAAAAATGCTGCACACTCCATGTTCATTCATTTATTTCCTAAAAATAAACACATTAATGCCTAATAAATCTGTGATGAAAATGAAAATGTGGATGGAATAAAAATCTTCAGACTGATGCATCTCCCCCCATGTACCGCATCCATGCGAGAATGCACACATGCTCACTGTTGATTCATTCATTCCCCTAAAACAGTCATACATTAATGCCTAATCTATAGACTCCAAAGGTAAGTCCATAATTAAAACTAGAAAAGCACTTGGAGAGCGCAGACCTCCGCCAAGTGCCACAGTTCCCCCATACAGTGTTTGTGTGTACGTTTTCAGATTCCTTGACCATGAAAACATATGACTAGCAATTGGATTCACAATGATAGGATTAGTGGTTCAGCAGTTATTGACGAAAATGGCATTTTCCGTAATGGCGGTTTAGTGCCACAGTTCCCCCCATACAGTGTTTGGGTGTACGTTTTCAGATTCCTTGACCATGAAAACATATGACTAGCAATTGGATTCACAATGATAGGATTAGTGGTTCAGTAGTTATTGGTATATATGGTATTTTCCGTAATGGCGGTTTTCTTCTGGACGGTGATCCGGATCACCACCAAAATGTAATCATCTGTAGGATACCTCATTTCTGACAATCTGTGAAAATTTCATGAAAATCCGTCCATAACTTTTTGAGTTATCTTGCTAACAGACAAACAGACAGACAGACAGACAGACAAACCAACGCCGATGAAAACATAACCTCCTTGGCGGAGGTAATGAGAATGTGGATGGAATCAAAAAATATTTATTGTGTGATCATATTATACACACGTGGACAAAATTGTTGGTACCCCTCTGTTAATGAAAGAAAAACCCACAATGGTCACAGAAATAACTTGAATCTGACAAACGTGGTAATAAATAAAAAATTCTATGAAAATTAACCAATGAAAATCAGACAATGCTTTTGAATTGTGGTTCAACAGAATTACTTTAAAAAAAACAAACTCATGAAACAGGCCTGGACAAAAATGATGGTACCCCTAGAAAAGATTGAAAATAATGTGACCATAGGGACATGTTCAACCAAGATGTGTCCTCTAACTAACATCACAGGTGTCTACAGTCAGTTGGCCTATTTAAAGGGTGACAAGTAGTCATTGTGCTGTTTGGTGACATGGTGTTTACCATACTAAACATGGACCAGAGGAAGCAAAGGAGAGAGTTGTCTCAGGAGATTAGAAAGAAAATTATAGACAAGCATGTTAAAGGTAAAGGCTATAAGACCATCTCCAAGCAGCTTGATGTTCCTGTGACTACAGTTGCACATATTATTCAAAAATTTAAGATCCACGGGACTGTAGCCAACCTCCCTGGACGTGGCCACAGGAGAAGACGGATAATACGAATGGTAACAAAAGAGCCCAGAACAACCTCTAAACACATTCATGGTGAACTCCAAGGTCAAGGTACATCAGTGTCAGATCGCACCATCCGTTGTTGTTTGAGCCAAAGTGGACTTCATAGGAGACGACCAAGGAGGACACCACTGTTGAAAACAAATTATAAAAAAGCCAGACTGGAATTTGCCAAACTGCATGTTGACAAGCCACAAAGCTTCTGGAAGAATGTCCTATGGACAGACGAGACAAAACTGGAACTTTTTGGCAAGGCACATCAGCGCTATGTTCACAGACACAAAAATGAAGCATACCAAGAAAAGAACACTGTCCCTACTGTAAAACATGGAGGAGGTTCTGTTATGTTCTGGGGCTGCTTTGCTGCATCTGGCACAGGGTGTCTTGAATCTGTGCAGGGTACAATGAAATCTCAAGACTATCAAGGTATTCTAGAGAGAAATGTGCTGCCCAGTGTCAGACAGCTTGGTCTCAATCGCAGGTCATGGGTCTTGCAACAGGATAATGACCCAAAACACACAGCTAAAAACACCCAAGAATGGCTAAGAGCGAAACACTGGACTATTCTAAAGTGGCCTTCTATGAGCCCTGATCTAAATCCTATTGAACATCTGTGGAAGGAGCTGAAACATGCCATCTGGAGAAGGCACCCTTCAAACCTGAGACAACTGGAGCAGTTTGCTCATGAGGAGTGGGCCAAAATACCTGCTGAGAGGTGCAGAAGTCTCAATGACAGTTACAGAAATCGTTTGATTGCAGTGATTGCCTCAAAAGATTGTGCAACAAAATATTAAGTTAAGGGTACCATCATTTTTGTCCAGGCCTGTTTCATGAGTTTGTTTTTTAAAATAATTCTGTTGAACCACAATTCAAAAGCATTGTGTGATTTTCAATGGTTAATTTTCATATAATTTTTATTTATTACCACTTTTGTCAGATTCAAGTTATTTCTGTGACCATTGTGGGTTTTTCTTTCATTAACAGAGGGGTATCAACAATTTTGTCCACAGCTGTAAATGAAATGACGGGTGATTATATTATGACTGTTACAACCCTCTCCATTAAAAAAACAGAAAAAACCCACCATGTGCCATTTCCTGGTGAGCCCCGAGTTATGGGATTTTAAAACATGCCACTGAAATATCATTAAACAATACGCTTTTGATGACAGATCTCCTTTTTCCTGATCAAAAGCGCATGCATCGTAATAGTGCTGTACCTGAGACTATGCGCTGCCACACCTCTTTGAAATGAGCCTCCTCCTCCCAGCGTAAAGTGGGTACACTGGTAATTAGATGGCATCACACAAAGTGTAAAAAATAGACAATGCACTGACAGAAGCTAACAAAAAAAACTGACGTATGGTGGGAAGTCTAGCAAAAAAGTCTGTTGATGACGGTCAAAGTAGAGCCTTATATGTGTTTCATGAGTCCAAATAGAGTGGTGTGAAAAAGTGTTTACCCCCTTTTTGATTTCTCATATTTTTGTATGTTTGTCACACTTAAATGTTTCAGATCATCAAACAAATTTAAATATTAGACAAAGATAACGCAAGTACACACAAAATGCAGATTTTAAATGAAGGTGTTTATTATTAAGGGAAACAAAAATCCAAAACTGCATGGCCCTGTGTGAAAATGTGATTGCCCCCTAAACCTAATAACTGGTTGGGCTACCCTTAGCAGCAACAGCTTCATTCAGGCGTTTGTGATAACTGCCAATGAGTCTTTTACAGCACTGTGGAGGAATTTTGGCCCACTCACCTTTGCAGAATTGTTGTAATTTAGCCACATTGGAGGGTTTTTGAGCACTAATCACCTTTTTAAGGTCATGCCACAGCATCTCAATGGGATTCAGAAGGTCAGGACTTCGACTAGGCCACTCCAAAGCCTTCATTTTATTTTTCTTAAGCCATTCAGAGGTGGACTTGCTGGTGTGTTTTGGATCACTGTCCTGCTGCAGAACCCAAGTGCGCTTCAGCTTGAGGTCACGAACAGATGGCCGGACATTCTCCTTCAGAATTTTTTGGTAGACAGCAGAATTCATGGTTCCATTTACCACAGCAAGTCTTCCAAGTCCCGAAGCAGCAAAACAGCCCCAGACCATCACACTACCACCACCATATTTTACTGTTGGTATGATGTTCATTTTCTGAAATGCTGTGTTACTTTTACACCAGATGTGATGGGACACACACCTTCCAAAAAGTCAAAAAGTTCAACTTTTGTCTCATCAGTCCACAGAGTATTTTCCCAAAAGTCTTGGGGATCATCAAGATGTTTTCTGGCAAAATTGAGATGAACCTTTATGTTCTTTTTGCTCAGAAGTGGGTTTTTTTCTTGGAACTCTGCCATGCAGGCCACTTTTGCCCAGTCTCTTTCTTATGGTGGAGTCATGAACACTGACCTTAACTGAGGCAAGTGAGGCCTGCAGTTCTTTGGATGTTGTTGTGGGGTCTTATGCGACCTCTTGGATGAGTCGTCACTGCACTCCTGGGGTAATTTTGGTAGGCCGGCCACTCCTGGGAAGGTTCACCACTGTTCCATGTTTTCCCCATTTGTGGATAATGGCTCTCACTGTGGTTCGCTGGAGTCCCAAAGCTTCAGAAATGGCTTTATAGCCTTTTCCAGACTGATAGAGCTCAATTACTTTGTTTCTTATTTGTTCTTGAATTTCTTTGGATCACAGCATGATGTCTCGCTTTGAGGATCTTTTGGTCTACTTCATTTTGTCAGGCAGGTCCTATTTAAGTGATTTCTTGATTGAGAACAGGTGTGGCAGTAATCAGGCCTGGGTGTGGCGAGAGAAATAGAACTCAGCTTTCCAAAGAAGTGATAAATCACAGTTAATTTATGTTTTAACGGGGGGAGGGGGGGCAATCACTTTTTCACGTAGGTTTGGATTTTTTTTTTACCCTTAATAATAAAGACCTTCATTTAAAAACTGCCTTTTGTGTGTACTTGTGTAATCTTTGTCTAATATTTAAATTTGTTTGATGATCTGAAACATTTAAGTGTGACAAACATACAAAAAAATGAGAAATCAGGAAGGGGGAAAACACTTTTTCACACCACTGTTAATACTGTGCATCCAGAAAGTATGCACAGCACTTCACTTGTTCCACATTTTGTTTTATTACAGCCTTATTCCAAAATGGATTAAATTCATTTCTTTTTTCAAGATTCTATGCACAACATCTCATAATGACAACATGAAAAGGTTTTTTTTGAGATTTTTGTAAATTTATTAAAAGTAAAAAACTAAGAAATCACATGTACTCCTGTTAAAACATAAATTAACTGTGGCTTATCACATCTTTGGAAAGTTGAGTTCAATTTCTCTAGCCACACTCAGGCCTGATTACTGCAACACCTCTTCTCAATCAAGAAATCACTTAAATAGGACCTGCCTGACAAAGTGAAGTAGACCAAAAGATCCTCAAAAGCAAGACATCATGCTGTGATTCAAAGAAATTCAAGAACAAATGAGAAACAAAGTAATTGAGAGCTATCAGTCTGGAAAAGGTTATAAACCCATTTCTAAAGCTTTGGGACTCCAGCGAACCACAGTGAGAGCCATTATCTACAAATGGTGAAAACATGGAATAGCGGTGAACCTTCCCAGGAGTGGCCGGCCGACCAAAATTTAGCGCAGCGACGACTCATCCGAGAGGTCACAAAAGACCCCACAACAACATCCAAAGAACTGCAGCCCTCACTCCAGACTCCACCATAAGAAATAGACTGGGCAAAAATGGCCTGCATGGCAGAGTTCCAAGACTAAAAACACTTCTGAGCAAAAAGAACATAAAGGCTTGTCTCAGTTTTGCCAGAAAACATCTTGATGAGCACCAGGACTTTTGGGAAAATACTCTGTGGACTGACGAGACAAAAGTTGAACTTTTTGGAAGGTGTGTGTCCCATTACATCTGGTGTAAAAGTAACAGCATTTCAGAAAATGAACATCATACCAACAGTAAAATATGGTGGTGGTAGTGTGATGGTCTGGAGCTGTTTTGCTGCTTCTGACCCTGGGAGACTTGCTGTGGTAAATGGAACCATGAATTCTGCTGTCTACCAAAAAATTCTGAAGGAGAATGTCTGGCCATCTGTTCGTGACCTCAAGCTGAAGCGCACTTGGGTTCTGCAGCAGAACAAAGATCCAAAACACACCAGCAAGTCCACCTCTGAATGGCTTAAGAAAAATAAAATGAAGACTTTGGAGTGGCCTAGTCAAAGTCCTGACGTGAATCCAATTGAGATGCTGTGGCATGACCTTAAAAAGGCGGTTCATGCTCAAAAACCCTCCATTGTGGCTGAATTACAACAATTCTGCAAAGGTGAGTGGGCCAAAATTCCTCCACAGTGCTGTAAAAGACTAATTGGCAGTTATCTCAAACGCCTGATTGAAGCTGTTGCTGCTAAGGGTGGCCCAACCAGTTATTAGGTTTAGGGGGCAATCACATTTTCACACAGGGCTATGTAGGTTTGGTTTTCCCTTAATAATAAACACCTTCATTTAAAAACTGCATTCTGTGTTTACTTGCGTTATCTTTGTCTAATATTTAAATTTGTTTGATGATCTGAAACATTTAAGTGTGACAAACATACAAAAATATGAGAAATCAGGAAGGGGGCAAACACTTTTTCACACCACTGTACATGTGATTTCTTAGTTTTTATCTAAATAAATTTGCAAAATTCTAAAAAAAACCAAACAACTTTTTTCATGTTATCATTATGGGGTATTGTGTGTATAATTTTGAGGAAAAAATGAATTTAATCTATGTTGGAATGAGGCTGTAACATAATAGAATGTGGAAATAGTGACACGCTGTGAATACTTTCTGGATGCACTGTAGCTATAAATCTACAACTAAAATCTTAAAAATATTTTACAGGAGAACACAACCTAAATTGCATTGCATTTTTTTAAAAAAAACATCTAAAAAACAAAATTTCAGAAAAAGTGCACTTCTATACTCCATGAGTGGTGATTCCAGATTTTTTTTTCCCGGGGTTGTATCTGGAAATATAAATTATGGTTGCTGTCTGCAAATCACAAGATAATAATTAATCTAAAAAAAAAAATAGATCGCCATCTGCTGACCATAGTGGCAACAGAAATTAAAATAAATGTCAAGTCAGCAAATATCTGCTGAAAAACAGAGCTTGCCACCTAATGTTTAGTAGTAATGGACTTATCATGCTCACCTTGCAGGCACTGGTCATGCCTGAATACCTGTGTTTATTAAAAAGTTGAGTCAGACCCAGCAGTTAATGTCAGTATCATTTGATATGATCTGTTGAAATACACACATTACCTAACTTTTTAAAATGCATTGTTACGACAAGCATTTAAGTTCCATGGAAATCACAGCAGCATTTGATTTCTTGCTTAGTGAGGTTGTGTTGTGTTGAGTGAAACTGATTTCCTGAGAAAATGTTGCTGCGTAGCACATTGTGCTCAGAAGACTACAATGGCATGCAAAGTAAGACGCGACGCTCCCTTGACACGGTGTTTTAAAGTGAGGATGATGTAGTCAGCAGCTCATTAATGCTTTGTTAACATTTTCTGTAATGGGAAATAAATCAGGCACAAGCAATATGGCAACCTGTCTTAAGAATCTCCTCTCATCTGTTCATAAGCCTTGACATTTCAGAACAGAGAGACCTTTAGCTCACCAATCAAGTTTCACATTAGGCAACAGACGTGAACACAACCCAGCAATGCTGATCCAAGTGAGCAGGTATTCATTTGAGTATCTTCCTCAAGCTGCCGTTCACTCCTCCTCCTCCCTCCTCCCCATTTCTACCCTTTTTTTTTTTCCATCTTCTCTCTCCAGCCATTAGCTAATAATTCTCTCACATCACGAGTCGTTTTCGCCTCTCACACAAGCACTGCCACGGCCGTCTAATGGTGATGACCAGGGTGCGTGTGGGCTCTGACAAACTTTTGCATGAGTGTCGGCGTGCGTGCGCTCATACATGCCCCTGCGACATGCCTGTTACCTGTGCTGCCTTTATGTGTCATTGGCTCGGGGAAAATGAGAAGCCCCTCATCTTGCGGCCTCCAAAGGCAAAGCGGCTGAATGTCACACAGCTTTGACTGGAGGTAATCAGCGTTCGTTTAACGGTCCAAGCTAATGAGAGCAGGCTAATGCTGCGGCGGTGTAAAGAGGGTGCAGAGTCACGGTTAAAGCAAATGCGCTCGGTTGATTGCGATGCACTGCACACACGCATGCCCACAAAACATGCACAAATTTGGCATTTAGATGGGTGAAGAGGGTACGTGAAGTGGTCAAAGAACACTTTTAATGGCTTTAATGGCCTTTTAAGGTGAAATATTTTCAAAATGTTAATAATTGTGCACACCAGCCACACCGTCACTGGAATGCAAACAACATTCGGTACACCTATTTAATGTTTTTAAATATGCTTACATACACCTAGGCAGCCCATTGCATTTGTACACTCAAGGGAAATCCTGCCATCCATCCATCCATCTTCTTCCGCTTAATCCTTTTCGGGTCGCGGGGGGGCTGGAGCCCATCCCAGCATCTTTGGGCGAGAGGCAGGGTACACCCTGAACAGATCGCCAGTCCATCGCATATCCTTATTATGCAATGCATGGCAGTGGAATTAACACAATCCCCTCAAACATCCAACACTGTCATCTCTAAACAGAAACAGAAACAATTCATAAGAGATGACTGACATAGACAGGGGAGGACCTAAGCTTGAAAAGACCCAATCTTCTGTTCTCACTCTGATAGGATCACAATCAGATAACACCTGCATGTTTGTCTGCTCAAGTCCTCCGACCCTCACTGAGTCTTCCAGTGGAGAAACAGAGATAAGTAGGAAGTCAGAGGGGTAAGAAGAGAGGCAGAAGAGTGGGGTGGAGGGGAAAAGAGAGGAGTAGAATGGCATTATGTCTGTCCGTGTGGATAATTGAATGTTGGAGTGTTTTTTACAAGCCTTTGTTGTCCAATCAATACAGCAGTTCCCATGGGAGCTAATCTGTATTAGCAGAATTAGCCTGCTGGCTAACTCAGATGTCTCAACAGCCCCCCCACCACCACCCTCCCGGTTGCAGGGACGAAAGACAGCTGTGAGAGGGCAGGTTGAAGTGTCTTGCACTGTAAAGGAGGGGCAAATGGAATCAACCCTTATGTTGCATATCATAATGTTCTGCATCATATCTACATAATTTTGGTGGTGCTATAGTAGCTTGAAATGTCTAAAAAGTCGATCAAGAAGGTCAGAATCAGAATCAGAATCAGGTTTATTGCCATTGTTCATGTAGTACACAAACTAGGAATTTGTCTCGGTACAATGCTGCAACATTAAACATGATAAGATAAGAGAAATAAACTATACATGTAATAAAGTGTAGGATAAGATTAAGTGATACTGGTCAACAGTTAAAATATATATTAGCCAGCAGCAGATACTGTGGAGAACTATATAGTGCAGTCGGTAATGCAGGAAGAAAACAGTGATGATTGACATGAGTCTGGTTGAGCTGCTGTACATGGTGCACGAGAGTCACTTAGTGTTCAGCAGTCTAATGGCAGAGGGGAAGAAGCTGTTCATGTGACGGGAGGTTTTAGTCTGGATGGACCGAAGTCTTCTACCAGAGGGGAGGGGGGCAAACAGTACGTGACCAGGGTGTGAGGGATCGGCTATGATCCGGCCAGCATGCCTCCGGGTCCTGGAGATGTACAGATCCTGGAGAGATGGGAGCTTGCAGCCGATCACCTTCTCAGCAGTGCGCACGACGCGCTGCAGCCTTAGTCTGTCCCTGGCAGTGGCTCCTGCGTACCACACGGTTATGGAGGTGGTGAGGATGGACTCGATGATGGCTGTGTAGAACTGCACTAACATCTTGGTGGGTAGCTTGAGCTTCCTCAGCTGCCGCAGGAAGAACATCCTCTGCTGGGCTTTTTTGATGAGTAAGCTGATGGTCAGCTCCCATTTGAGGTCCCTGGTGATGGTAGTGCCTAGGAAGCGGAAGGAATCAGCAGTGGTGATGGGAGAGCCTGAGAGGGTGAGGGGGGGCAGAGGAGTAGTGACTTTCCTGAAGTCTACAATCATCTCCACTGTCTCTCTTGGGACCAAACAAAATTAGCAAAACATTGAGGGTATAGTGTGCTAACCTTGAGTTTAGCAGAAGTTATTAAGAACAAAAAAACGTCTCATCGTCGGCTGCCTTTTGGTGTTTTCCTGGACTTTTATTTGTCTTCAGAAAGAAAGTGAAACATCAGCCTGTGATAATTAACACCATCAATCATGTAAAATGTTCAGTGGTTCCCAGGTATGATGCCCTGAATTTGATAGAAAATAATGAATAAGAATGATGGTGTTTATCATGAGCACTTTTTGCACACACACAAGGGAGGCTGCGGCACTAGGAGTATCATGGAACATATAAGAACCAGCAGTATGTGTCTGTGCTCGTGGTACTTATAAGTGTGCTTCACTCATTATCTGTGTGTGCCTGTGCATGGGTGCTCATGAGCATTTAGCATGAGCGGCCTGCCCGTGCTAATGAGAGGTGAAGGGAGACAGTAATTGAAACCCAGGGGAGACTAGGAGTGGAAAGTTGGGGAGATGTGGGGAGGGAGTTGGGGTGGGACCAAATGGAAAAAGCACACTCCCTGCACTCTTTTATTTTCACCATGGATGGAGGCAGCATGTTCTCCCTGAAGAAACAGCTGGAGGGAAGATAGCACTCCATCTCCCTTTGTTTTCACACGTTGTGATGTGCAGTTATAGAAGAAAGCTCACAGTTAGGACCTTCAAGTGAATGGCACAAAGAGCCCACCTTTGATTAGCACATCACTTTAGATTATTAAAATTATTCTTTACATCCCATTAAGCACCTGTTCTTGAATCCTAAGTTGATCATGTGTCACATACTAGAGACAGTTACATAACAGTGTATATTTTCAGAGGAAGAACTGTAAAGCCTCTGTCACACCTTGTGGCTCATATATCTGTAACGGATGCCAACTAGTACTGTTCGGCGTAGAACGTTAGTAAACCTCCCTCCCAAAGCCTCATACAGTATCGGTAGCGCTGAGCTATCGGTCGGACCTTTAGCTCAGCGCGATCGTGCTGTGTCTCCCATGCTCGAACTGTGTAGTTGACTGAGAGGTCGCGGGTTCGTGTCCCGTGTGGGGCGAACTGCGCAGGATGATCTCTGTCACATATCCACATACACGGGCCGTAAGTTGTAGGTAAATTATGCAATCATTGACACACGTTACTTCTAAGTTACTCATAAGTTGAAATACGTTGAGATAATGTCTAGCGTACCCAAAACTTATTTCTAACCTATGAGTAATGCACTTTGAACCTATGTGTAACTTACTGAACAGGTTTCTAACTAATAACTACCGTAAAATGGCGTATTGGCAGCATTGGTTCACAGGAGGAAACTTTCCGTCAAGACTCCATACTGAGCAGATGTCCATGTCATACTGGTCTTGTTCTTCAGACAAAGTAAAGACAAAGTGTTCAGGCAAAGTAAAGAGATGTTTCTGTCATGATCCTGGCCATGGCTGGGTGCTGTGCCCAGTCTTAAGTCTAGTTTAGTCTTTTTCTGTCTGCTTGTCTCCTTGTTTATCCTGTCTGCTGTATTTGGCTCCTGTTTTATTATTGTCATTTTGTATTTGTAGTATTATTATTTACATTTTGGGGTTGTGTTGCTCTTGTATCATTATGGTTTCCAGTTTGTGTTTTATTTTGACAGCGCTGTGCAGCTCCCGGCTGTCAAACTGGTTCGCAGGCTGCGCAGCTGTCACTGATTGTGTTAATTTCTCCACTCATGTATCCACACCTGTCACATATTTGGAAAAGGGTATTTTAGGGCATGACAACCTCTCCCCGTTGTCGTGTCCTTCTATTACTACTCCGTCCTCAGATGCACTGGCCAGCTCTGAGTGTATTTGTGCTGCTGTCGAGGAGAACAGGAGTGCTCTGCCAGGTTAGTTTTCCCCTTTTATTTCCAGCTGTGAGCCCCGCTGCCTTTCAGGTGAGCTCCAGCTGGTTCTGCCCCTTGCCCGGCATTCCCAGGCTTCCGCCCCCCTGTGCTATTGAGCCCCGCTCTCCTCCAGCACTTCTTTAGTTTCCTATTTGTATGTTTGGTGTTCTTTGGACAGTTCGTCTTTATGTTAATAAATATGCAGAAACCACAGCAAGCGTTTGGTGTCCTTCAATAGCCCTTAAAAAGGGTGATTCATGACAGTTTCATACCTTGACATGTTTTGACTGTCATCTGATGTTCGTGTCGTGCCACATCAGCTGTTTTATCCTTTCCATAGGCATGACTGACCTGACAGATTTGACAGATCTGCCAGGTCGGTTACGCTCCCCGCCGTGTGGTCTTTGGAGGAGAGAATCATCTTGGTTCAACAGAGATGATGGAGCCTTCATGCTCTCGCACACCCGGGATTCATGGATCAGGAGGCGACGGCAATTTGGCATGACCACACTATGCATAAGTTAGACTATCGTTGGGCATAAGTTGTGAATGCTGTCAACACGCTAACCATTTCTTGGTATAAGTTATCAATAAGTTATCAAAATGTTCTATATAAGTTACTAATACCTTATGTATACGTCCAACTCATTATGGATATGTGATGTATACACCCATCCATCATCGTCATCAATCCTCTTGCACAGTGTGCGTAAAGCCAACCAGAGTAGCCAGTCTTTGCCACCTCCCTCTATCCTGCGCTAGATATATTATGCTGTTGCAAGTCACAAGAGAGGACATCAATCCAGCAGGTGCGGGGGAGCCCCCCTCAGTCATTTCCGCCTCGCCTGTATGGGGTTAAAGTCCAGGATGGCCCTGGTGGGGTGTTCAGGGGGAGACTCAGGATGTGGCCATATCACCGGACACATTGCATTGTGGCAAGACCTGAGCAGGGAAGTTGTGGAGTTTGCTCTCTGAGTTCTTTATTGGTGATGCGGTTATGCCAACAGATGCCGACGACCCCCCTTAGGGATCTACTATCAAAGCCATCAAGCCGGGTTGCCAAAGTGTTATCGAGTGGCCAGATCTCAGAGCCATACAGTAGGACTGAAACAACAGAGGAGTTGTAGATGTGAAGCTTAGTCCTTTGTGAAATGTGATGGTGGCGCCAGAGAGGTCTCCACAAGGACTGCATCACTGCCGAGGCCAGTGCACGTCGTCAGTCAACCTCAGGCCTTAGGTCATCAATCTGAGGAATAGTTGAGCCCAGGTATTTAAAGGTAGAGACAAAGTTGATCAGACATTGGTTAAACATGAGGGGTGCAGGGTCAGGGCCTTCTCCAGTGTACATGAGCTCAGTCTTGGACCAGTTGATGCTGAGGCTGAGCTTCTTGGCCTCCTCGTTGAACACGGTGAGGGCATCTCAGAGTTGTTCCAGTTCATCAGCAAGTAAGGTGGTGTCATCAGCATACAGTACGCTAATGCATATGGCCAAAACTGAAAATTTTGGCGGTACGCCAGCGTTTTAGAGAAATTTTGATACGTTGGCAAATGCTGCCTAAACCGTCAAAGTGTGACAGGGCCTTAATTAAGAAGATCATGTAACAGTAAAAAGTGAGTAATCTTTTCACTTTTTCAATATCAAGAATGCGTTAAATTCATAAGAAAGAAAATACAGAGCATTCCCGTTTGACAGAATTCACACCTTTTGTTGTCTGATCATTGGTCCATGACATGCATCTTAAACCTAACTGAAGTCCCTTGTGTCATATGAGCTCATCATCATCATCATCATCATAGCAGTCTGTTGGGGGCGACAATGACTGTTTCATTTAGGTGTGATCAGATTCCTCCACGCAGCTCTGTCCTTCGCCTTCCGCTGCCAGGAACTCCTGACCTTGTTAACCTGGACGACGTCCAAGCCGGTATGAGTTGCTCTCTGACTGACCATTTCATGAAACTGCTTGCAAAGTATTTGAGCTAAACTGTTAATAAGGATGCTTTGAAACATTGGATTTTGCATGTCATAGTTATGACTCTTACTATTTACTAGATATTACGTCTACTGCTACACTGCTGGTTTGTGTGTAGTGTCCGGGCAATGCATCACTCGGACCCAGCTATGCATGTGTCTTCTTGGAGTGCTAGCTGTGAGACTTGCTAGCTAGGTTGAAAAGCTCGAAAAGCTTCAAAAAATTGCTGTAATCTGAGGCTAATCAAAGCATTTGGCTCAACACTGCATATGTACTATTTGCATGAGGCCGCCATTGCTAAATACAACTCATCATTTCCATCAAAGCGGCTTTATCGCAACTCCTATTTTGATTATTATTATTATTGGTGAGATGGATACAGCACAATATCCAGAATAGCCAGAATGAAAACTTTTTTTCAAGAAAGCTGGGGATCCTCATCTTGACTAAGTTCTATTTCATAACGCCCATAAAAGCCAAACAGAAATTAACATGTAAAAGTACTTCATAAACAGCCATTTATTAAGGAATATGGCTTAGCACACTTCAAACAACGGAGCATTTCTTTGAGAAATAGAACACTAAAAACAGCCTCATTTGTAGAGCTTGTATTATTAACCAGAAAAACCTATTAATCTTAATGAACAAAACTGTACGATCTTTGTAAGTGTAACTTCTATAAATAGCTGCAGCCATTTGTAATGCTCATGCATTATGGTTATTATGGAAGTGTGGAGCATTTCGTTAGGATTTCAGCTATTCCAACCACTTTATGAAGACAGCCAACACACAACACTCTGTCTGCACATTTGTGCCACTTACTTGATCAACGACTATTCCACACAGGACCATGTGGCACGAAATAGAGAGTAGTTTTTGCACTGTTTCATTTTAACATTTGAATATAAATCCTGATACCTTTTTTGATTTTTGCTTTCATTCCTCAGTCTAACAACTTAAGGTGACAAAATAATATTGATCAGAATTATCATACAAGCGCAAATAAGGCTTGTTGGGTTTACTACTTCAGGATGACCGAGATTCAAAATACTTTTTAAAGAAATAAAAGTCTGAGGAGAATTAGCATGCATGTTTATTTTACTTTTGTTTACAAACAGATGCATAAATCTACAGTTTTATAACAGCAGTCTTGGCCTTGAACAGTTTCCTCATGAGAGCTTATAAGTGCACAAATGATACCAATCAACTAGGTTACACATTAAGTATTCTGTCAAAACAACGGTGAAGATTTCTGCAAGAAATTTGTTCAAATGCAACAAGTGACATCCCTTATCTTAACTGCTTAACCCCCCTTTACACAGGGATGGAGATCGTTGAGAGATCGTTAAGTGATGAAAAATGGCCTGATCTCTCAATGATCTTCAGTGATCTTTCAATGAACTCTATTGGTCTTTAGAGGGCGACATTGGCTCAGGAGGTACAGCAGGTCGTCCAATAACCGGAGGGTTGGCGGTTTGAATCCCGCTCTCCCCAGCCGTCCTGCTGTTGCGTCCCTGGGCAAGACACTTTACCCACCTTGCCTCCAGTGTCTATGACACTGGGTATAAATGTGGATAAATGTTCAGTAGTGGTCAGAGAGGCTGTTTGTGCGGATTGGAAGCCATGTTTCCATCAGTCTGCTCCAGGGCAGCTGTAGCTACAGAGGTAGCTTACCACTATTAGTGTTTGTCTGGAGTGAATGACTAATGGACTCACTGTAAGCCCTTTGAGATGTCACTTGACATGTAAAGCACCAAGTAAATCTAATCCATTATTATTATTATTATTTCATCGAATGCTCAGCGATCTGTCACTGATCTCTCAGCCATCAGTGGTCAAGAAGTGCTCAACGATTTAATCAATACCCCAATGATGTCTCAGTGATGTTTCAATGAACAGCAAATTTTTCCATCCCAAAGGTAGAGATGGCTGAGAGATCAGTCAGGGATCGCTGAGTGTCCAATGAAAGACCAATAGAGTTCATTGAAAGACCACAGCAGAGATTGTAGAGAGATCATTGGAAGATGGATGAAATCGTTGAGTGCTCCTTGAGAGACTGCTTCCCTTTAGTGATTGTTGAGAGATTGTTTTGGACTGAGTCAAAACTTTGACAAGACTGTGGTGAATGTGGAGAAAACCGGAAGAACATTGAGAGATCTTTGCGATTGCTGAGAAATCATTGAAAGATTGTTGAGAGATCTGGCCTTTTATCATCTTTCAATGGACTCCCAATGAACTCCACCCCTGTCTAAAGGGTTTAAAGGAGCATTACAACCCACCCTCTCTCTCTCTTTAACCTCTTGCACTCCGGTGTACCGCGGGCGGGCACGTCTCTGCGTCCTAGAGCGCACGAGGGCGCATGAGGGCGCTGCGTCCTAGAGCGCACTGAAAAAAAAAGCTGCATTTCCGTTCTTCCACTACAGACACAGCCGCGAACAGAAAGCCAAAGGAGTGCTTTGATTGGTTTAGATGTGATTGACCTCTCATTCGACTAATAAGAGCCTTGAATTGGGTTTCTGAAACCTTGAAGAACCAATGACTGAAAACCTAGCAAGAAGGACCCGCCTACCAACGGCTGCGAATACAGCCAGCCAACTGAAGCACAGAAGTTCGAAAGCTGTTTTGTGTAAGGCTGGGTGACACACAGGCGTTCGCCAGTCTTTTTTTCTTACTACTGTTGTTATTTGTTTTGAAAAATCGTTTGCCAAAACCGCAATCATGGAAGCACAAAACCGCAATAATGGAATTATGGTTTGACCGGGTCGCGTGACCAGAACCACGAGTCCGTAACAAGACGACCAGCGTCATGTTCGTCTGACAATGAGGAAGAGAAGTTCGCCAGCGACTTTGCTGTTGTGGACAGGTAAGTGTTATAAGCTAAATTATTCTTTATCCCTGAAAATTGTAATCCAAATGACTTTTGACCAATCGGTAAATTACAACTGTGCGTTATCGCAACATGACGGACCCGGACCGGAGCGGTCCGGGTCCGTCATGTTGCAAACGGCCCCCCCATCATGTTGTGAACGCCCTCCCCGCCGCTACTCTTCTGTAGCGGATTGCAGATATATTGCAGATATTTTAGTCCAACTGTGCGTAGTAGACCGTGGCGCACCGTCACCGCTTTCCGTCATGTAGCGATGGGCGATGTCCGTCCTCTGTAGCGGGGGTGGGGGGTGGGAGTTGTTATCTTCTACATTACAAATATTTTAGTATAATTTTTAGTGCACTGTAGGTTATTTTTTCTTGTAAAAAAAAAGCCACACATTTTTTTTACGTGGCATGCTTCTTTGTGTGTGGAGGCTTGTTTGTTCATTCATTCATTCATGAATGAATAAACAACCCCCCCCCCCACACACACACAGCCCTTCACCTTTCATTAGAGCCCAAGATGAAGCTTCTATATTGAATCATTCAAAAGTTACAGACGTTTTTCCAAACTGTGCCATTTGGCACAATTTGGCACAGTTCAAAAACGCCTGGGAACTACCTAAGAAAAAAGTTGTGTAATATATTCATTTTTTGTGGTATTGTTACAAAATTTTGACCTCAGCTGGATAACACTTGGTTCTACATTTCTGTTGCATTTTCCAGCCCGGATCTGAAGCTGTGTGTTATTTGCAAGCATTTGTATCCAAAAAAACACCCAGGCCAAATTTATTTTTTTCAAGTTCAGTATGTTTAGATGACTGTTACTCAGTGGCAGGAGCACTTAGAGAGATTATGACTGTTTTGCCAAAAAATTCAAAGTGTTTTCTTTTAAATGAGACCACCCCATGAAGATGCTGCAAAGGGTTGAAGAACAGCTTTTGATTTACTTTGGGTACGTTATTTTTTGGCGTTTTGCAAGGGGCAAAGTGCAAGGGGTTAAATATATATATATATATATACTGTATATATATATATATATATATATATATATATATATATATATATATATATATATTTTACCTCTTTGGTCTCCCAAGAAACTCTCAATGATCCCTCAGCAATCTCTCCTGGTCTCTCAGCAATCTCATGGTCTCTCAATGATCTCTCAAGGATCTTTCAAAGATCTCTATAGATCGGCATGTTTTTGGGCTGTGGGAAGAAACTGGAGTACCCGGCCTAATAGGAAGAGCATGTAAACTCCACACAGATCGGTTCCCAGCTGGTTAGTGCTTGGGTTTGAGGTGACAGTGCTAACCAATTGTGCACCCAAATTTGTATGACTGATAAATTCCTTGATGCAAGGTGTCAGATGGGTTAAAGATGCCTTAAAAAATAAAAAAAACAAACAAATTGTGGGATAATTTGCTCACTTCATTTATCTACGCATCTATAGGAGCAGATATGTAGTAGATGTAGATGTGTTTTCACACCTTTGAAAGTCTTATTTGCTCTCCTGCCCTTTCTCTTGTTTCTTAGTCCAGTAGGTAGAGTATGTCCTTTCCAGTGGGACAGACTGTGCTGATGGACCATTCCAACTTGGCTGTGATAAGCTACAACTGTGAGTTTACTTGACCCAGGCCATATCCGGATGCTGTGCTTCATGTTAAAGGGGAAGTTGTCACCATGTAATAACTCATGGCCTTTTGCAGTGACACCTAAGGAGCCGCACCCAAATACACCCTCATGAGCACCCGGACCAGGCCTTGGAAACTGTATGAGGTTACTGTACAGTACAGACTGACCCTGATATTTTATTTGTTTGACCTGGCTGTTACATCCTTGATAAGAATGTCGACAATGCAAAACAAGGTAAAAAAAAAAAGATTAGACAGTCTTAACCAACTACCCACAAACACGTGTGTGTGTTTACACGTGTGTGCAGACATGCAGTCCTGGAAATACTCCTGGGAAGCTGGGTTGATACCATCCCCTCTGGCTTAATAGCCTACAAAAACACATTTAGTCTCACACACAGGTGCACGCGCACACACACACGCACGCACACACACACAGAGAGAAGCACGCCAACCAACAAATGCATTACATTTGCCACGGCTGCTGCAAGTGATGTGAATGAATAAATACTGAAAGTTGATAACAATGCTAATGCTTACTTTCACAAAGTCTACACAATTTCCAAACTGTTTTACAATTTCTTAAATTACAGTTTTAAAGATGTGCTTTCATGTAAGTTGCTTTTCTGCTGACAAAACTGCTACAATAGGCTGCATTATAAAAGTGTGTTTCTTCCATAGGCTGCTTTTTAAGAGATGGACATAGTAACTGGAATGTCACCCACTCCTGTACTCCTGTCTTTCTATTCTTGTATGGACCACCCCATGACAAGCCACCTTTTGTGTGAGGACATTTTTCCTTGTGAGGACATTTGGCCTGATCCTCATAAGGAAAAATGCTAAAAACGCTAGGGTCCATTCCCCAAAGTGCAAGATACACTATGATGAATATAAGTCATAAAAGATCACACAAATAAGTGATCTGACAAACAAATAAACAAGGGTTCCGAAACAGTCACTAATATTGGATGCCCCATTCGTTTTCAATAATTAGGTATTCTGTCATTTTTCTTTATCTATTTTTCTATACTAGTGCATACCTGTGTATGCCCGTAGAAACCAAGTATAAGCAAGTATTTCTGCATGCCCGTAGAAAGCAGGTGATGCCTGCCTTTGATCTTTGATGAGGTCACAGTGAGTCCTATGATTGTGAGCAATGCCTGCGTTTGATCTTTGATGTCCTATGATCGTGAGCGATGCCTGCCTTTGATCACACACAGATGTTCTTGAATCACTCTATACTATGGTGTCTATGTGACATCATATAGACGTCGTATAGACATCATAGGCATATCATAGGTGATCCTCTGATCTTTTAGCGAGTCCCATGGTTGTGACAGAGAGATTTCTTGGATTATATATAGAGTGATGATACGGCTAGAAGATGGTGGCGGTAGGATGTCTGGAAGAAGTAGATATAATTCAGCTAGGAGGAATGGAGGTGGGAAGCGGGGAAGAGGAAGTTTGGAACACGGTGGAGTCTCAAAGAAACAAACGTAGACGTCATGAAAATCAATCAAGACTGTTATCAAGTGCTGAAGAATCAGAGGATGAACGATCCCAGAAGGAACAGGAGTGTAAAGTAATCATTAAACTTACTCAGGAAGGGGCATTGTTTCGTGAGTGGAACCCAATTAAGCTCGCAAATGCAATTAATGGGTTACTTGGAGAAGTGTTAAATGCAAGGGTTCTTCGTAGTGGTTCATTGCTGGTTACATGTAAAGACAGTGTTCAACAAGGAAAAGCAATCAGAGTCACTAAGATGGAGGGGAAAACTGTGCAGTGTTCAGTATTGGAAGGAAATAAGGCAATGACATACCTGCCAACTTTTAAAACCTGAAAAGCCTAGTAGTTAGCTGGGGTCCAGGGGCCGCAGGCCCCGGTAGGTCCAGGACAAAGTCCTGGTGGGGGGGTTCAGGGCCCCCCGATGGCAAACAAATATTAGCATTAAATCAAGTTAAAATGTGGCTAACAACCTCATATTTCTTCAACAATCATGCTTCTATTTTCCTTAAATTTTCAATGCAGATATGCTGATGGAAAAGATCAAGGACAAACTCTATGGTAACTCTCAAGCATTATTGTTTTCCATGGTGCACCTCTTAGCTTTCTTCAGTTGGTGTTTTGAATGGAACACACTGAGGCACTTGTTACCCAAAGCTGTCATCATCATTTTCCTGGTCATGAGGTTGCCCAGAACTTTAGTTGACAGACTGGACCTGAACTCAGTTTTGTTCATGTTCACATGGCTGAATATGTGCTCACAGTCCGCAATAATAATTCCTGGAAATGCTTTGGAGTATTCCTCACGAAAAGACTTGCCATGTGTGTGGATATGGATTATCATAGTCTCTTAATTTTCTTAATCAGTGTTCATCTATATTTATTTAAGTCAGTAACATCTCTTGATTATTATACTCTTTTGCTTCCTCAGGTGTTCCATTTAGTTTGATCCAAACTCTACAATTTCTTGTCCATTTTGCCTGTATCTTATTTTGTCTTTTCAGCATCCATGCTTGCTGTGCTATTTCAGCAGTAGTTTTTGTTAGATGTTCATTTAGGTAAACTTCTGTTCCCCTTAAGTTTCTGGCCTGCCTCAGTATGTCATTCTTTACCCAGGGATGTGATTTGGGGTTGGGGAAATTATCTGAAAATCTAGCAGGGTGTCTGGGGGACGCAGAGCCCTGGTGGGGGGGCAAGGGGGGCGAAGCCCCCCGAAGCTCCTGTGTTTTTATGATTTTTAAGTACCAGAACTGTGCTTAAATGATATAAAACAAACAGCTGAATGCCACTTTTTACTGTATAATATTGACTTATGTTCCAAGAAGATAAAATCTCTGAACTTAGTTCAGAGATTTTTTGATCTCTTCCATTTCCTCCTTCTTTGGTGGCATTTTTGCTGACCTGTGGATAGTAAAACAATCTCTGCTGGTGACGCCGATATCCGATCCGACCGACCTCGAATCCAGCTGGGCCTCAGCTAGCCCCCTCCGCTGCTAGTCCCGCTGCTTACCACCACTGCAATTGAGCTCCTGTCCAGCTGGGGTACCGGCAGCTCCTCCACCAAGTCCTGCCCGCCCACCACCGCTGTAGTTGAGCTCCGATCCTGCTCCTGTCCAGCTGAGGTCCCGGTAGATCCTCCGCTGAGCCCCGCCACCTACCGCCGTCTTCCTCAGTAGTTCCTCCGCTGAGCCCCGCCGCTGTAGCTGGGCTCCAATTCCGGCTCTTATCCAGCTGGGGCCCCGGCTGCTCCTCCACTGGTCCCCGTCTCCTACCACCGCTGTACTTGAACTCTGGTCCGGTTCCCGTCCAACTGTTGCCTCGGTTGGTTCCTCCGGCGAGCCCCAATCACTGGGGATGGAGTCGCTTCTTTGTATCGGTGTTAGGTGCTAGGTTAGCTATAGCAATAGCGTTAGCTTAGCAAATGCTTCAGGTAAATTTAGATACGATTCCTAGCGATCTCGTGTTTGGAACTGCTTTCGTGTTTTTTTTTACGATTTAAAATTTTTGACTGAATTTTTAGTGAAAAACCGTAATTTTGATTAATAAAGCCGTAACCCAGAATGGGGTCTTGAAAACCGTAACCATTATGGCAAAACCGGAGTAGTTGGCAGGTATGCAATGAGGAGTGATATCGGGCATTTCAACGGCTGTCTCAACTGATGAAATAATGAGGAACTTAACTGGAGCCAAAAGTGACAGAGGTATGGGGATTGAAAGCTAATAGAAATGGCGAAAAATGTGATTGTCAATAATGTTAAAATTTGATGAGACTGCCAAGTAAGGTGTATATTGGCTACATGAGTTATAAAGTCAGACTTTACGTTCCTCCTCCACTCAGATGTTTCAAATGTCAAAAGTTTGGTCATGTAGCAGCAATATGCAAAGGTAGACAACGATGAGCCAGATGCTCTGGTGAGCATGAATATGGCAAGTGTGAAAGAGGAGCCAAGTTAAAGTGCTGTAACTGTGGTGGTGAACATAGCTCTGCATATCGAGGTTGTAAAGCCAGCAAAAGAGCAGCAGAAATTCAGCAGATTTAAAAGTCTTCCAGGGATTAACATATGCATAAGCTGTGAAAAAGGTGCCAGCTAAAAAAGTGGGAGTGGACTCAAACAAGGAGAGTGTGCAGACTTGCAGTGCATGCAGTAGAATTAAGGAAGATACTCTGGTTTTGAAGGAAAATAATTTTGTCTTATTTGTGATAGATGTGATAAACTGCACTGCGCAGTAAAGGAAGAATAATAATGAGATGAGCCGCAGATACGGACTACAGAAACCCAGATATGAGTAAAGAAGAAGAAAAATGTCACCAAGCTATGAGGAAAACGTCACAAAGCTATGAGGAAAACGTCACAAAGCTATGAGGAAAACGTCACAAAGCTATGAGGAAAACGTCACAAAGCGATGAGGAAATGTCACAAAGCGATGAGGAAAACGACACAAAGCTATGAGGAAAACGTCATAAAGCTATGAGGAAAACATCACAAAGCTATGAGGAAAAACAGACACACAGTTGGTGGATTTCATCTACGTCACCAAGAGGACCAGTTCCTCTGAAAGACATAATTT
Organism: Pholidichthys leucotaenia; assembly: GCA_020510985.1. Lineage (NCBI taxonomy): Eukaryota > Metazoa > Chordata > Actinopteri > Cichliformes > Pholidichthyidae > Pholidichthys > Pholidichthys leucotaenia. Next base: position 190,601,259 of record CM035836.1, read on the forward strand.
TTTCACACATAACCTTATAAGAACTCCTGATACAAAGATATCGAGTGATGATAATCAAGTCAGTGGCGGTAATGCACCTGTGAGCTGGTTGCCAACCGCCAATCAAATCTAAAAGAAGAAGCAGAAAGACAGACATATATAAAGTGTGTAGCAGTAAAAGAAGCAGCAGAAAGACAGACACATATAAAGTGTGTGGCAGTAATGCAACCTGTAGGCTGGTTGCCAACCGCCAATCACATCTAAAAGAATAAGAGTGGACTTATTAGCAAAACAAACATTGAAATTCGAGGCAGTGGATCTGCAGATCTCAGTAAGGCAGAAGGCAAATCAATAATTAAAAAGTTTATAGCGGAAAAGTGGCAAGAATATTGTGACTCAATAGATACAGGAAGATATCTTTATGACATTCAAAAGCAGGTGGACTCTGGAATGGGAATTGGTAGAAACAGGAAAGAGGAGATACTCATCACCCGATTAAGAATAGGACATACTACTTTGAACCAGACGCTACATAGAATAGGTAAACACCCAACTGGCAGCTGTGCACATTGTGGTTCTCCGGAAACAGTTCAGCACATTTTGTTGGAATGTCAGGGACATCAGGAACAAAGAAAACATCTGATTGCAGGGATATCAGGAACAGAAAAAACATCTGATTGCAGTAATGGAAAGGGCTAATTTTTGTTTTGGAAAACCTGTTAGGAACTTCAGTCAAAGAAATATATGTAGCTCTATTTAGATATTTAAGTGCAACTGCATTAATTAAAAGAATTTAGTTGTCTGGGGTTTTTTCCTGCCATTCTCTTGTCCACACTCCAACCCAATCGGTGGCAATGGTGCACCTGCAGGCTGGTTGCCAGCTGGCAATCAGATCTAGAAGAAGGAGAAGAATGATATAAACAGTGACACGGGTGACAATACCGGGAACAAAGAAAACATCTGATTGCAATCTAGAAGAAGAAGAAGAAGAAGAGTGATATAAGCAATGACACGGGTGACTACAACAAAACCTGGATGAATTCCGAATCTTGGTCAAAACGTCACAAAGCTTTGAGGAAGACGTCGTCCAAAGCCACAAAGCCATGAGGATTACTTCAGAAAGCTATGAGGAAGACGTCACAATGCTATGAGGAAATCGTCACAAAGCCATGAGGAAAACGTCACAAAGCTATGAGGAAAACGTCACAGAGCGATAACAGGAAAATGTCACAAAGCTATGAGGAAAACGTCACAAAGCTATGAGGAAAACATCACAAAGCTATGAGGAGATCGTCACAGGGCTGTGAGGACAGCGTCGCAAAGCTATGAGGAAAACATCACAAAGCTATGAGGAGATTGTCACAAAGCTATGAGGAAAACATAATCAAGTCAGTGGCGGTAATGCACCTTTGAGCTGGTTGCCACCCACCAATCAAATCTAATAGAAGAAGAGTGATGATATAGAGTGAAGTATGTGATAGACCGGCCTGGGTGGCCGACATCTTGGCTGTGGCATAGAGTGATGATGTACACTACCGTTCAAAAGTTTGGGGTCACCCAGACAATTATTTTGTGTTTTCCATGAAAAGTCACACTTATTTACCACTATGAGTTGTAATATGAATAGAAAATATAGTCAAGACATTGACAAGGTTAGAAATAATGATTTGTATTTGAAATAATAATTTTTTCCTTCAAACTTTGCTTTCGTCAAAGAATCCTCCATTTGCAGCAATTACAGCATTGCAGACCTAACATGATTGCACAAGGGTTTTCTAATCATCCATTAGCCTTCTGACGCAATGAGCAAACACATTGTACCATTAGAACACTGGAGTGATAGTTGCTGGAAATGGGCCCTCTATACACCTATCTAGATACTGCACCAAAAACCAGACATTTGCAGCTAGAATAGTCATTTACCACATTAGCAATGTATAGAGTGTATTTCTGATTAGTTTAAAGTTATCTTCATTGAAAAAAGTGCTTTTCTTTCAAAAATAAGGAAATTTCTAAGTGACCCCAAACTTTTGAACGGTAGTGTACTGCAGAGTGAAGTGATGATATAAAGTACAAGGAGATGAAGAAGAGTGATGTCTGAAGATAAGAGTTGAGGTACGATTGGACACAGCAATGATGATAGAAGGACTACAGCTCCTGACCAGATAGAGTGAAGTACGAGGAGACAAAGAAGAGTGATGTTTGAAGATAGAGTTGAAGTTCGATTGGACACACCAATGATGATAGAAGGACTCCAGCTCCTGACCAGATAGAGTGATGATGTAGAGTGAGGTGTGGTGCACCTGTGGGCTGGTTGCTGGCCACTGATCAAGTCTAGAAGAAGTACACTCATGTTGAGAAACCCCTCCGGGGGCTGTGGTTGCCACGGCCAAGATGTGTAGAGTGATGATACAGAGTGAAGTACAAGGAAACGAAGAAGAGTGATGTCTGAAGACAGAGTTGAGGTTTGATTGGACACAGCAATGATGATAGAAGGACTACAGCTCCTGACCAGATAGTGATGATGTAGAGTGAAGTGTGTGGTGGTAATGCACCTGTAAGCTGGTTGCCAACCGCCAATCAAATCTAAAAAAAGAAGAATGCACCTGTGTGTGGCGGTAAAGATATAAAGATACCTGTAAAGACACCTGTACAGATATAGAGTGATGATGGTCAAGTCAGTCGTGGTAATGCACCTGTAAGCTGGTTGCAACCACCAATCAAATCTAAAAGAAGAACAAGACCATGAGTCCTTTGTTTGTTGCTGTCGACCTTCACGCTGCCCCCCCCCCCAAGGCTGTAAACCTAGGGGAAACACTGAATAAAAAAAAAAGAAGAATAATAATCACAAATTATTTTGATCTTAAAGCTAGCTAGCAGAAGGACATTAACAATGGCAATGCTCTATATCAGTTACCGTTGCTGAATGCAGTTTTGAACTTGGCACGGTGAAAGGACTTGTCAGTTTTTGACTGGGACATCCTCTGTTTAATTTGTATTGCTGTTTTATTTATCATCTCATAAATTGATTTATTGGTTTTATTTACCTCATGAATCAAGTGATTTATACAAATTTCTTTTGGAACACAGCGATTTCCTTTAATCAATTAGTCAGTCTGATTATTACATGACTGAATTAGCAGAATAGTAAAACAGTAACAATAATCAAATCCCATCTGACAAAACAACCACTAAGCCTAATTTTTATTGCAGCACAACATATGTGGAAACACACGTGTGCCTGGCAATCACTATGGGTCACTGTCCTTCAGCAGACAAATCCGCACACGTGCAAATGACACGCATGAAAACTTTCTTGGAAATCATCCAGGAAGTTGCTTTCAAGCCTGACAAGTACACACAAACATAAAAAATGTTCTGGCATGTTGTGTGTCAAATCTGATGGTGGTCTTAAATCAGATCCACACAGATGCAACATGTCATCGCTGAAGTGCAAAGCAGTCGCAACTCCAGTGATGTTCCACAGCTGAATAAAAATTCTTCGAGCTGACAATAAGAAGACAAAATGGTGGTATTACTGTAAAGTGCTACTTTTGCTTTTAGCAGGACAGATTTTTGGTTTCAGTGTGTTACGAGAGGACATGTCACCGTGACCCTTCCTGGCAAATGCCCACCATGCTGTAACCCTACAAGGGTCTCATAAAACAGTGGCACTGCTTTCAAGAGTCTGGAAATATATCACAGGCCTTCTCTTTAAAGGACGCGCCAAGAGTCATAATTCTAGGGGTATTTTCGGAAAAGAAGGGGCGGCCAAAGCTTAAACACAGTACCAAATGTTGTACAGCCATGTGAGATGCTATCCCCCAACCGTCCAATCCCAACAACGACCTCTGTCAACCACAACAGCCAGGCCCACATCCAACAGAGTCGTCACAGTCTTTCTCAAACCAGTGCACACATTCGTACGTGTAAGCTGATGCATGGCAAGAGATGGTGGCCACCACTCACTTTGAACTGAGAAGCCAAAATTCCAGCACAGATGTAGTGGTAATCAGTATTGGAAGTTACAGTAACGCCACTACTTTTGCAGTAACGTGCTGTGTAACGAAATTACTGTTTAAAAATTCAGTAATATGTTACTGAAATTAAATCAGATGCGTTACTCGCATTACTCATTTTATTAATATAGATAGATATTTTAGCGCAAACAGATGATCATACAACTTTCAGTTGTTAGACACCCTCCTCATCAGCTGCCAACTGGGGATGAATACACAGTTTTGGTGGCTATTGGCGGGACAACTGCCATCCCCAGCGCCACCAGCAGCCTCAAGCCGCTGGAGGTTGTCATGCCAAAGGCAAAGGTAAGCAAATAAATATAAACTAACCCTACCATAACTGACGCAGCCGTCACACAGTCTCCTCCGTGGGTCCATTTCCTGGTCTGCCCCAGTTCACATCACAACCCGGTGAAGAAATGTGGTGGTGGCGACTTCTTGTATCGAGCCCTGATCACCTGTTGTCCGAGCGGTAAGTAGCCCCTAACAGCTCCTACCTCTGTGGTTAAACATGAGTATTTTTTGAGCAAGAAGCTCGCATTTAACGTTTTCTTACGCACAGAGAAAAAGTGACTGTGATTTGTTGCAGTAAAGAACAGCTTCTTCTAAGCGGTGAACTTTCATTTATCTGTGCTTTCTATTTCATTTACATGCCAAAAATGGCCCACCAGGGGGTCCAAAATTTTCTCTGTGAATTCACACCTTTATTTCTAATTTCTTTCTACTGATTACAATAGTTTGTGTAAATCTGAGACATTTTTCCTCTATGAGTTTTCTTTCTTCTTTTTTCTGATGAGAACAAGAGGCCCTTGATCTTGCTGTGTGCAAGATGATTTAAGTATGCATTTAAAAGTAACGTGAAAGTTACTTTTCCAAGTAACTAGTTATCATGCAGTAACTCAAAAGTAACTTAGTTACTTTTGAAAAGAAGTAACTAGTAACTAGTTACTATTTTTTAGTAACTTGCCCAACACTGGTGGTAATTTATAAGCTGGTCAGATAGCTGAGTTGAAGCTAAGGATATAAGTTCAAACAAGTCATATGCTGGTTCAGTACATCATGTCACGGGTTATATCCCTCCATAAAAAAAAAAGGACTTCCTTCATTCAATTTCTGGAATGGGAGTACACCAGAGTTTCACATTTAGTCCAGAAACAGCCTGAACATAGACAGTGTTTGTAATAAGTAATGGTCCCTTCTTCTTCTTCTTCTTCTTCTTCTCTCAGTTACTGGCGGATAGAAAACAACTGAAAGGTGCATACCGCCACCAACTGTACAAGAGTGTGTAACATTATGTCATCTGAGCCTGACTCCTAAATTCTATGGCTTAATCCTGTGTTATTTAAAAAAGAAAAGAGTCCTTCTCGTGATTCTTATTGCCTCTCCCATCTCCATCTGTTCCCAGAATCCCAGTTAAATCCCATTCCCTACCGGCCTCTTGAACTTCCATTTTCCATTATCTGTCTTTCATTTCCGTATTTGTAACGTGTAATAAGATGTGGTCGACATTCTATTTCACTCCACATTCTCTACATTTGTCACTTTCGCTTTTCCCCATGGTGAATAAAGTGCCGTTTAAACCTGTGTGATCCAGTCTGAGTCTTGCCATAATGATGTTTTTCCTCCTTTTGGTTGTTATGAAATTCTTTATTGCAATAGATTTTTGTATTTTGTAATACAATCTACCTTTATGATCTTCATCCCATCTTTTTTGCCATAGCTCAGTTCCTTTTTTCTTGATTACTGCTTTCCCTTCACCTTTTCCAAGAGACAATGGTATAGTTATCTCTTTTCTAAGAGCACTTTTTGAGTCATTGCCTTTCAACCCTTCATGTGCAGGAACCCAACAAAACTGAACTTCTCCACCACCCCTGTGCACCCTAAATAAACTGTGATATAGCTCAATCACCCAGTCTTCCCTTGAAGATTTTAGTGTCTGTATGGTTTTTAGCGCTGCAAGTGAGTCCATGCACACCACCACCCGGTCCGGTCTGACCTCCTCCACCCACTGCAAAGCAATAATTATTGCCACCATCTCTGCTGTAAACACGGATGTATTGTTGGAGAGTCTTTTTGCAATGGTCACTTTAAATTCTGGGATGTATACTCCAACTCCAACAGAGCCCTCTTTATTCTTTGAACCATCAGTATAGAGCTGTAAGAAGTTATAGTAATTGTTCTTGAGGTAAATGCTTGTTTTAACACCAATTTCACTCATATGCCAATCCTTTTTCCTCATTAGTAGACTAGCATCTACTTCTATTCTCGCAAACAGCCAAGGGGGAACATTGCTCACTGGACTGGTGTTAGCTATATCAATAGTGTGCAGCCCATACATTCTGGTCCGTCTTTCAATTGTCCACCCAAACCCATGTCCCTGGAAATTAGAGTATTCCCAGCAGTCTTATAGTGTTGTTTTTGAAATATTTTCTTCATCACTTCCTTTCAGCTTGACCCAGTATGATAATGCGAGTTTATCTCTTCTCAAATCCATTGGCATTTCTCCTGCTTCTATTAAAACTGCATTGTTTGGTGTTGGATTGACGATTCCAATGCACAGGTGAAATGCTCTATGCTGCATTTTGTCTATTCTTTCCAGAGTCGTCTTTGCCGCTGCTCCATAAATCATGCATCCGTAGTCTATTGTCGATCGCATTAGTGCTCTGTAAATGTCAATTAATGCCTGTTTATCTGCACCCCATTTGTGTCCAGCTACAGCTTTTATGAGATAAATGACTTTTTTGCATTTTGTCTCCATATTTTCAACATGAACTCTCCATGTGTATGCACTATCAAACCACAATCCTAGATATTTGAACTCACTGACTTTCTCTATTGGTTGATTATATAATGTTAATGGTTCTGTACCAGTTCTGTGTTTTTTTGTGAAAGTCATATAGCAGGTTTTACTGTTTCAACATTTAAATCCCCAATCATATAACCACTGTATAACCACTTTCTCCAGTGTTTTCCTGATGTTTTTGAACACCAATTTCTCATTTCTTCCCCTTGTCCATATGGTTCCATCATCTGCATAGAGTGCTGTTTTGATGGATCCCTCTTGATCCTCAAATATGTCATTAATCATTATATTGAATAAAACAGGGCTTATCACACTCCTCTGAGGAACACCATTTTCTATTTCAAAGACATGAGAAACTTCTGATCCTACTTAAACCATAATTGTCCTGTGTGTTAAAAAATCCATTATCCAATTATATATCCTACCACCAATGTCCATTTTATTCAATTTCATAAGAAGACCGTCCCTCCACAGTGAGTCATAAGCCTTTTCAATATCCAGATAAACTATAACCATTACTTCTTTCATTTTGAGAGTCTTTTCAATATCATTACTTATCCTAACTAGAGCATCCACTGTGGATCTTCCTCTTCTAAAACCATTCTGATAGTCGTTTATTAATCGTTTTTGCGCTAATACATATGAGAGTTTGTAAACTAACACCTTCCCCATCCATTTCCCTAAATGTGACGTTAATGCTATTGGTCTGTAGTTGCCTGGATGAGCTGGATCTTTCCCTGGCTTATTAAATGGTAAAATTACAGCCTTTTTCCACCCATTTGGGATAACACCCTCCTTCCATATCCTGTTAAACAATTTCAGCACCAGTTGCATTGATTGCATAGGCAACTGCCGGAACACAGCATAGCTTAACTGATCATATCCTGGAGCTGTGTATCCACTATCTTGCAAAGCTCTCTTAAGCTCTGACATTGTGAGCTCGAGGTCTAACACAGTCATATCCTTTCACTTCTTTTTTTAAGTTTGCATTTTCTCTGAGTTTATGCTGCCTTTGCTGTCTATGACTCTCACCAAGATGGTCTCCTCTATGCACTGCTGCAAATGCTCTACCTAGGACTTCTGCCTTTTTTTTGTCTGATACAGCCATCTTGTCTCCATCCACTAAAAGTGGAATTTTAACTGATACCCTTTTCCCACTCATTTTTCACCTAGTTCTGTTTTCCTACCAAGGGTGGAACAAAATTCTCTCCATGTTGACCTTTTCCTGTTTTAATAATCCTTCACACTACTGCCCTTTTTCTTTTTATACTCTATTAAGTTTTCACTAGTCATATTCTTCCTCAGCTGTCTGAATGCCTTGTTTTGCTCTTTTATTGCAATACTACATTCGTCATTCCACCAGGGTACAACCTTCTTCCTACCCTGTGTTATTTTCTTAGGTATACTTGCTATTGCAGCATTCAGAATATGATTGGTTACCTGACTTGAACACTCTTCTATGCCACCTTCTAATGTTATCAAATGACACGACTGAACACAGTACTGCCTAAATTTTTCCCAATCTGCCTTTTCAAAACACCATCTTGTAAAACATCTTCCCTCTTGTATACATACTTCAGTTTTAATGACTGTAAGTATTGGGAAGTGATCACTTCCCATAGTTGTCCTGTTCATAACCGTCCATTCACAGGTGCTCACTAAAGAATCAGACACCAGAGTCAGGTCAAATACATGAGAATGTGCCCCTATGCACATCCACCCTGGTACCTTCACCACTGTTTAGGCAAACTAACGATCTTTCATCTAACATCTCTGCCACATTTCCATTGTTATCTGTATGTGTGCTTCCCCACAAGCTATTGTGGGCATTAAAGTTTCCACACCATACCGCTTTCATATGCCCTTCCCCTGCCATAACACTGAAAATATCTGCTGTCAACTTCCTACATGAGTTGTAATAATTAATCAGCTTAATATTTCCTTGTCCATTTGGCCTACATATTTCAATAATATTAGACTCTACATCCTCAGGGGAGGGAAGCACCCTATACGCCAGGCCATCTTTAATAAAAGTGGCACATCCTCCTCCATTTACATTGTTAATTCTATCCTGTCTGATTGAACTGTATCCTGGAATAACAAAATCTAAGTGAGGTTGAAGCCATGTCTCCTGTCCACACATTACCTGTGGAACAACTTCTAGTTCGTAAAGATACTTCTTGAGTTCTTGTCCGTTTGTTATAAGACTCCTCGCATTCCACTGTAGCATGTGTAGTACCATAATTAAGGTCTTGTTTCAGCATGTGCAGTCTTCCCAGTTTTAGCTTTCAATAAAGCATGAATCTGGTCAGCTGTGATATCTTTCACATCAAGGAAGCTTTCTGCTGCTTCCACAATGGTTTTGATTCTGTCACTTTTCTTCTGTAGCTGTGCAGCAACATTCATGGTGCGGCAGATAAAAGCTATAAAGTTTGTCCTCTTAACTATCAGTGTGTCATCATCCATTTTGCATTTGTGAACACAAACATTCCTTGCAGCTGCACGATCCTGGCTCGTACTTTTCGGATTTATAGCAGTTGAGAAACATCGGGAAGAGAAGAGGGCGGACTGCTGTAGAGATGATGTGCACCTGCCCTCGGCCTCTTCTCCCTTTTTTTCCTCTCTTTCTCTCCTCTCACAACTGATGAAGGACTTAATCTTTGGTGCTACCTCATCAGTCCGATAATCTAATTAGGGGGAAAAGGGAGGTTGTCGGGATAGATTCATATGTTGGGCCGCACCACGCCCCCTTACCTGCCCTTGCTGCCATTGCCGAGCACATTAATCAGAGAGAGGAACCTCCTCTCCTTCGCCTAGTGGGAGATAGGTAGAGGAGGGAGCATGAAACAGACGCACTCTGCAAAAGGCCCCGGCTTACATATTTCATGGCACATTACGGATGTCTTGCCTCAGCTCCACCGACAACTCATTAGGACCTTTATGAAGAGAGAGACGAGGAAGGGAGGGCAGCAGGAAGGAGCAGTAAAGCATTCTTAATATGCATCTGTACGTCTGCCTTTCTTTTAGATCTTTCTTTTAAAGTTTTAGTACAACTTTAAATGGATTACCCACGGGTGGGTTTAAGTGCAGCCTTTTCCCTCTGAATTTTAAAATCAGCTACAAGCTTTTTCTCTCCTTCAGAGCATGTATGGAGTTATGGACTTCAACCTGAAAAGTCTAAAAGCTCCTCTTCTGCACGCAGCGGGCTGGTGATCCTGCACCCACATTACAACCCGTGTTGATGTCACAACCAATCTGGTGGATTTAACAGTTCATTAGTAGGAGTTACAGTAAACCTTTTCTGGCCAACCAGAAGCATATATTGTCTCCTGCATTTGATGGGCTATTTCAGCAAAAATGGACAATAAATGAAACTCTGATGCTGTTGTACAGCTTTTTCAACTGCTAAAGACAACATACTCACGATAAATCAGTCAGTTTTATGAATAGTTTAGGGTACACTAAAATAAAAACGGAGGAAACTCTTTTGGTCTCAGATTTCCATTTTTGCCTTATTTACAATATATTGTCTCAGGCATTTAGGAGTATAACAAACATACATTTTGGGATTTCAAACATAAATTTAGATATCATCCCATCTGCCAAATATAGCACAGGATACATTTTGAATTGTGTTTCTCTTTAGGATTTATAAAGTATAATTAACATTTTTATAGAGTTTGCATGACAATTAGGTGCATTATTTATTTGGGCTGCAATAAAAATTCATTTTACATGATTGCAGGGAGTACAGATCGGATTTATACATTAGCTTTGTCTGATTTTGTTGAATTGTCCTCTCTGTTGTGTTTACCTCAGATTGACAGGACATTTTTTTTTAACATATTCCCTGGATAGAACCAATGATCTCTTAAATATAGTGTAACTTATCAAATCTCTGTAAGCATCAGTAAAAGCCTTCAGTTACTGTTTTTTTAAGGATATTTTTACAATAATAAGGAAGAAAGGACAATTTGGGCCATTATTTGATGCTACATCAATAATTCTGGGATGTCTTAATGTCCAACTGTGGTTAGTTTGGCAGTTTGTGATCCTTATGAAGAAAGACAAACAGTCCTATTATGACATGTTTGCACCACACTTTCTGTTTTGTGCCAATGGATTTGTTGATGTCAGCACGCTGTCTGTTTTTCACATTTACGTCCTGCCATCTAACTAGCTGTAGACCGTGTGCCACTTTGTGTTGCAAAAAGGGGATTCATCTAAAAGAGGTGTGGCATTGGCGCAGTCTCGATGCACCCATCCCACCTTGGGTTTCAGTGCGTCTTTTCTCCAAAAGGTCAAATCCATTCATGTCTGCGTGTTGCCCAGTGGAACAGAAGAAGTCACAGCATGCATTCAGTATATTAAACCTAGATTAATTCAAATTCAGCTCAACTGTTCAATTATATCCTATTCATCCTTCTAATATAACTAACTGGGCATCCACTGCAATTAATGCCAAGCAGCGTTAATATTGCCCGCATTTTCTCTTCGCTCACGTGTATGCCCATCGACCAATGCAAAACCCATCTTCTAAACAAGCTATCATTAACACAGGTCGCCTTCGATCATGCGCCCCTGTGTATTCAAAGGAAGGTCTGGAGAGCTTGTGAAAGGAAGGTCTGGAGAGCTTGTGATTGGATTATTGCATGCTACACCCAAAAAACACCTCTGAATAATTACAGCAACCCTTTGGCACTTTTCGCATGGTGCAGAGACCACTACCATGATAACAAAATGGACTTGAAACACCCATAAATGCGTTCTGCACCTTAGACAATAAACTGTTGACTACATCATTGTAATATGGTCCAAATTCTTTATGAGTATTTTCCTGTTTGGTCAAGTCAAAAATGTTTTTTTTGCCTCAATGTCGGAAATCATTGCTGTGATATAAACATTTTTCTTCAAAACAGCTGGCATCTAAAGTACTAGTGCATACCTGTGCATGCCCATGCATACCCATAGAAAGCAAGTGGAAGCAAGCATTTCTGCAAGCCTGTAGAAAGTTACTGTTACCATCCATGGCGAAACCTGCCTTTGATCTTTGACGTCACCACTCGTTCTGTGATGACTGCCTTTGATCTGTGTTGGCAGCCTTTGATCTTTGATGATGTCATAGCGAGTCCTGTGATCATGAGTGATGCCTGCCTTTGATCTTTGATAACGTCATAGCGAGTTTTATGATCTGTGATGCTGTTGTAGTGAGTCCTATGATCTTTGATGATGTCACAGTGAGCCTGTGATCTTTGATGATGTCATTGATGCCTGCCTTTGATCTTTGATGATGTCATAGCGAGTCCTATGATTGTGAGTGATGCCTGCTTTTGATCTTTGATGTCCTATGACTGTGAGTGATGCCTGCCTTTGATCACACACAGACAGATTTTCTTGAATCACTCTATACTATGGTGTCTATATGATGTCATATAGACATCATGTAGACATCATAGGCACATCATAAGCGATCCTATGATCTTTTAGCGAGACCTATAGTCATGACAGACACACAGGGATTTCTTGAATTATATAGTGCATACCGTGCATGCCCGTAGAGGGGATGCATTGGAACAGAATTCCCAGTTACAGGACAGTTGCTATAGCAACACAGCACTGAGTGGCAATCACATGTGACAGCTTTTGTATGCAGAAAACATAAACATCACACAAAATATGCCCTGCCATCTGGGCTGTTTGCCCCTGCTTGTTACTTCTTCTCCTGCCTGTCACTGTTCTATGTTATGTTGCTTACCTATGTCACTGTTCTGTGTTATGTTCTTCTTCTTTCAGTCACTGGCGGATAGCGAACAACTGAAAGGTGCATACCGTCACCTGTGTTATGTTGCTTACCTGTGTCTATATATATGTCTTGTAGGGAGTGATGTGCTCTATGTGCCGTCATATAGACATATCTTTATGACGGCATCGCATTTCTTTATGACGGCATCGCGAGTCCTATGACGCATCATAGGATCATCATAGGACATCAGGCAGACATCATAGACCGTCCTATGATGTCCTATCCCCTGTGTGTGATGATCTATGCGGCCCCGCCCATCGCGTTTTCTGTAACCATGCCCTGCCATCTGGGGCTGTTTGCCCCTGCTTGTTATTTCTTCTCCTGCCTGTCACTGCTCTGTGTTATGTTGCTTACCTGTGTCTATATATACAGTATATATACAGTATATGTCTTGTGGGAAGTCATGTGCTCTGTCTATATGCCGTCATATAGACATCATATCTTTATGATGGCATCGTGAATCCTATGATGCATGAGATCATATGATCATCATAGGACATCAGGCAGACATCATAGGCTGTCCTATGATTTCCTATAAATGTGGCACACAGATTTCTTGCTTTGAGTGATGACTAGTGCATACCTGTGCATGCCCATAGAAACCAAGTATAAGTATTTCTGCATGCCCATAGAAAGCAGGTGTAAGCAAGGGTGTAAGCAAGCACATCAACACTCGTTCAGTGATGCCTGCCTTTGATCTTTGATGGTGTCATAGCGAGTCCTATGATCTTTGATGTCATAGCGGGTCCTATGATCTTCTTCTTCTTCTCTCGGTTACTGGCGGATAGCGAACAACTGAAAGGTGCATACCGCCACCTACTCAACTCTTATCTTCAAACATCACTCTTCTTGGTCTCCTTGTACTTCACTCAATATCATCACTCTATCTGGGCAGGAGCTGTAGTCCTTCTATCATCATTGCTGTGTCCAATCGAACCTCAACTGTATCTTCAGACATCACTCTTCTTCGTCTCCTCGTACTTTACTCTATATCATCAATTCACTCTATTATATCGTCAGTGAGTGATGCCTGCCTTTAATCTTTGATGATGTCATAGCCAGTCCTATGATCATGAGTGATGCCTGCCTTTGATCTTTGATGATGTCATAGCGAGTCCTATGATCTTTTTGCGAGTCCTATGATCATGACATTGTGGCAGAGATCACTCTATTAAAGCAAGAAATCTGTGTGTCCGTCTGTCTGTGTGTCACATTTATGGGACATCATAGGACGGCCTATGACGTCTGCCTAATGTCCTATGATGCATCACAGGCCCTCCTATGATCTCAGGCATCATAGGACTAGCGATACCGTCATAAAGATATTCGCAATGCCGTCATAAAGATATGATGTCTGTATGACGGCACAAAGACATATAGGCATCATAGGACTGTCTATATGACGGCATATAGACAGATAGGCATCATAGGACTCGCGATGTCATAAAGATATGATGTCTATTTGACGGCACATAGACAGATAGGCATCATAGGACTGTCTATATGACATCTATATGATGGCAGAGCACATCATATAGACCAATTAACCTAACATTAATTGGTTGTTCTAAATTGTCCCTAGATACAGTTAGGCCCAAAAATATTTGGACAGTGACACAAGTTTTATTATTTTAGCTGTTTCTGAAAACACATTCAGGATACAATTATATAATCAATATGGGCTTAAAGTGCAGACTCTCAGCTGTAATTTGAGAGTATTCACATCCAAATTGGAGCAAGGGTTTAGGAATTACAGCTCTTCAATACGTAGCTGCCTCTTTTTCAAGGGACCAAAAGTAATTGGACAATTGACTCAGAAGGCTGCAAAAAAAAAAAAAAAATAACAAGGCTGCATGGGCTCTTCCCTCATTAACCAGTCATCAATTAAGCAGTTAAAAGGTCTGGAGTTGATTCCAGGTGTGGCGTTTGCATTTGGAAGCTGTTGCTGTGAACACACAACATGCAGTCAAAGGAGCTCTCAATGGAGGAGAAACAGACCATCCTGAGGCTGAAAAAAAAGAAATCCATCAGAGAGATAGCAGAAATGTTAGGAGTGGCCAAATCAACAGTTTGGTACATTCTGAGAAAAAAAAAGTGCACTGGTGAGCTTGGGAACTCAAAAAGGCCTGGACGTCCAGGGAAGACAACAGTGGTGGATGATCACAGAATCCTTTCCATGGTGAAGAACAACCCCTTCACAACATCCACTCAAGTGAAGAACACTCTCCAGGAAGTAGGTGTATCAGTATCTAAGTCTACCATAAAGGGAAGACTTCATGAGAGTAAATACAAAAGGATTCACCACAAGGTGCAAACCATGAATCAACCTCAAAAATAGAAAGGCCAGAATTGACTTTGCCAAAAAACACCTGAAGAAGCCAGCCCAGTTCTGGAACAGCATTCTTTGGACAGATGAGACTAAGATCAACCTGTACCAGAATGATGGGAAGAAGGAAGCTTGGAGAAGAACTGGAACAGCTCATGATCCAAAGCACTACACCTTCTGTAAAACATGGTGGAGGCAGTGTGATGGCATGGGCATGCATGGTTTCCAATGGCACTGGGTCACTTGTGTTTATTGATGATGTGACAAAAGACAGAAGCAGCCGGATGAATTCTGAAGTGTATAGGGATATACTTTCTGCTCAGATTCAGCCAAATGCAGCAAAGTTGATTGGACGGCGATTCACCAATGATCCAAAACATACTGCAAAAGCAACCCAGGAGTTTTTTAAAGCAACGAAGTGGAATATTCTGCAATGGCCGAGTCAATCACCAGATCTCAACCCAATCGAGCATGCATTTCACTTGCTCAAGACAAAACTTAAGACAGAAAGACCCACAAACAAGCAACAACTGAAGACAGCTGCAGTAAAGGCCTGGCAAATGTCCATGGGTTCCAGACTTCAGGCAGTCATTGCCTGCAAAGGATTTTCAACAAAATATTGAAAAGTAACATTTTACTTAGGGTTATGTTTATTTGTCCAATTACTTTTGAGCCCCTGAAATGAGGAGCGTTTGTATAAAAATAGCTACAATTCCTACATGTTTAATCATATATTTTTGTTCAACCCCTTGAATTAAACCTTAAAGTCTGCACTTCAATTCCGTTGTAGTTGTTTCATTTCAAATCCAATGTGGTGGCATGCAGAGCCCAAATCATGAAGATTGTGTCACTGTCCAAATATTTCTGGGCCTAACTGTATCTGTCTCCTATAGGCCCTTAGAATAGAGGGTTAGTACTAGTGAAGCGCTTTGAGTGGTGTTTGAAACTAGAAAAGTGCTATATAAGTACAGGTCCTTATCCTTATCCCCTTATCATAGGGCCTATGATATCTGCCTGATGTCCTATGATGCATAATAGGCCGTCCCATGATCTCAGGCATCATAGGACTCATGATACCGTCATAAAGATATGATGTCTATATGACGGCACACAGACAGATAGGCATCATAGAACTGTCTATATGTCGGCACATATTTATTTATTTATTTATTATTTAGCGAATGCAAAGTCCTTAAGCCAAGCAGTTGCCTCCTGGTTTGCTGTATGGAGGGTGTGTAATCCTCCTTCCAGTCTTTGGAGCGGGCAAGCCTCTATGATGTGTTCCATTGTTTGTTCCTCTCCACATGCGCACAGTGGGCTAGGGCTACTGCCCCATCTGTGAAGGCTGGCCAAGCAGGGGCCATGTCCAGTCCTGAAGCGATTGAGTGTAGACCACTGTCTCCTTGGGAGGTTGGTGCCCGGGACCTGTTGGTTGGGGTTTATCACCAGCTGTTTGTTTGGGACCTCCTTGGTCTCCCATTCCTCTTGCCAAGCTGTCTGGATGGTAAAGTCAGCTGGGGGAGGGTTTTTCCAAATCGGCCATCTGGATGAAAGTCGGGCAGTGGGTGGGGTGTAGATATCTGCATGGATTGGTAAGTGAGGAAAATCTTTAACTTTTTGGAGCATCCTTTGAGTTAATGCTGCTCGCCGGATGTGTGGAGGGGCTATGTTTGACAGTACAGAGAGCCAGGGAAGTGGTGTTGAGCGGATTGTTCCAGTTATAGTTCTCATGGTTGAGTTGAGCTGGGTGTCTACATGGTGTGTGTAAGATGACCTGGACCAGACAGGGGCACAATATTCTGCTACAGAGTATGAAAGGGCCAGTGCTGAGGTGCGCAGGGTGGAGACTGCCGCCCCCCATTTTGCACCAGCGAGCTTGCAGAGCAGGTTGTTTCGTACTTTCACCTTAGCAGCCGTCCCCTTTAGATGTTCCTTGAAGGATAAGGTCCTATCAAGGGTCACTCCAAGATAAGTTGGATTTGGGGCATGCTTAAGCTTGAGTCCGCTCAGGTGGATGTTTAGTTCTCTGGCAGCTTTTGCATTGTGGAGATGAAATACACTGGAGACGGTTTTTGCTGGGCTTGGTTTTAGGCGCCAGATTTTGCAGAACTGGTCCAGTTTAGCAAGATCTTCCGTGAGCACCCGTTCCAGTGGTTCAAAGTCTGGTGCTTGGAATGCCAAACAGATGTCGTCTGCATAGATGAATTTGCGGGATTTTGTAGTAGGCAGGTCGTTTATGTAGAGGTTGAACAGAGTTGGAGCTAGAACTGAGCCTTGTGGGAGTCCGTTTTTCTGCATTCTCCATGCACTTGTGTTCTGACTGAGGTGGACTCTGAACCTTCGGTTGGTCAGCAGGGTTTTTATAATTGCTGTTGCCCAAGCAGGGATCGCCTTTTTAAGTTTCAGGAGGAGGCCTTTGTGCCAGACCGTATCATAGGCGGCTGTAAGATCGAGAAACACAGCCCCTGTCTTCAGTCTGCTCTCGAAGCCATTTTCAATGAAGGTGGTTAGGGCCAGTACTTGTTCTCCTGTACTGCGGTCCTTGCGGAAACCTGCTTGATCCACACTTAGAATATCCTCTATTTCTGGGGAAATGCGTTGCAGTATTAGGCGCTCCATGATTTTGTAAGGAACGCTGAGTAGGGAGATTGGGCGGTAGCTTGCTGGTAGTTTGTGGTCTTTGCCAGGTTTTGGGATGGCAATGACCTTTGCTGTCCGCCATTTCTTTGGGATCGAGTTTGTTTGTGTGATCCTTGTGTAGAATTGTGTCAACCAGGTTAGGGCTCGGGGGCCAAGATTTTTCATGAATTCTGGGAAGATGTTATCGTATCCTGCTGCCTTTCCACATTTCAGGCCCTGTAGGACTTTCTCCAGTTCAGCAGCCTCGAAGGGTTCAGGGTTCGTTTCCTCTACAGGCATTTTTTGGTGTTTTTTTAGCTCAGTTGTAACTGCTCTTCTGGTGTCTTTGTCTTGGGGTGCTTTGGCGATAGTCAGTAGGTGGGATGCAACTTGGTTGGGTGTGACGGATGCTCGGCTTTGGCTAGGGGGCTTCTGTGCAGCTCCTAGGCGACGGATGAGGCTCCAACATTTCCTGCTAGAGTGGGTAAAGCTCCGGTCAGCAACTGTCTCCTCCCATTTCTTTCGCCAGGCTGTATTTAGCGATTCAATGAGATGGTCTGCTATCTCTGGGTCCCCTGATGTTTGATAGGATTGTAGGAGGGCAGCACTTTCTCCGTCCAAACATGGGACATAGAGGGGTCGGTAGCCTCGTGGGATTGCAGTATGGGCAGCCTTGAAGATTGCGCTGCAGAAGCGGTTGTATGCTTCATCTACAGTGATGGTGTGGAGTGGGATGGTAACAACGCTCCGGTCCAGAGTTTCACTGAATTTCTTCCAGTTGGCTTTGCGGAAGTTCCAGCGCATCTTCCTTGGGCTGTATATGACTGGAAGTTGTAGGCCAATGTGTACAAGCAGGGGCCGGTGTTGGCTGTGTGGAAAATCATCAAGAATGAGGATCTGTGTAGGATATGGCTCCCCATTCAAAGAGCTGACCCAACACAGGTCAGGAGAATAGTCCTTCTTCCACCTAGCAGAGTGGAAGGTTCCTCTTTGTTTGGGGTCGTATATCAAAGCGAGGTCATTTCTGGATGCCCAGTCTGAAAGTGCCTCCCCATCACTGTCCACTGCTGGGTACCCCCAGTCAGGGTGATGGCTGTTAAAGTCCCCCACATAGATGGCAGGGTGGGGTAGGGTGGGTAAGACCTGCAGATCCCAGTTGGCATTAGGGGGCTTGTACACATTGACAATATGGAAGCCACCAATGATTATGGTGTCTGAGAAATGTGTTGTTATCAGGTGATTTGCTTCAACTATGTCAGAACGCACATAGGTGGCACGCCCATGTTTAGCATGTAGAACATAGCACAGGAGGTCAAAGCCTTTGATGGTGAAGCGGCCAGCTTCCTCTGTGCCAATATGAGTCTCTTGGAGGCAGATTACATCAATCGAATGTTGGAAGGCGAGGACTTCGATAAGGCTTCGCTTGGCTGCAGATAGGCCTTCAACGTTTAGTTGTAATATGCGAAGGGCAGATCCTACCACAAAGTGCTCTTGGGGCTGTTTGCTTTCAGCTTTAGGACTGTGACTAGGATTCTTCTTTGACTTGGCACAGAGGCGTCGTCTCTTCGAATTTAGTCTGCTGGTAGGATCATTAGCTTCCCCAGGCGAGCCCGGGTACTGGCGGAGGGCGCGACGAGAACGCTGATCCATTGCCCCCTAGACAGATAGGCATCATAGGACTCGCGATGCCGTCATAAAGATATGATGTCTGTATGACAGCACATAGACAGACAGGCATCATATGACTTGCCTATATGACGTCTATGTGACGGCAGAACACATCATACGGCCTATGATGTCTGCCTGATGTCCTATGATGCATCATAGGCCCTCCTATGATCTCAGGCATCATAGGACTCGCGATACCATCATAAAGATTTTCGCGATGCCGTCATAAAGATATGATGTCTATATGATGGCACATAGACAGATAGACATCATAGGACTGTCTATATGATGTCTATATGACGGCAGAGCACATCATAGGACAGCCTATGAAGGTCTGTGTGTCTGTCACGTTTATATGATGGCACATAGACAGATAGGCATCATGGGACTCGTGTTGCTGTCATAAAGATATGATGTCTATATGACGGCACATAGACAGATAGGCATCATAGGACTGTCTATATGATGGCACATAGACAGATAGGCATCATAGGACTCGCGATGCCGTCATAAAGATATGATGTCTATATGATTGCAGAGCACATCATAGGACGGCCTTCTGTCCTATGATGATCCTATGATCTCAGGCATCATAGGACTCGTGATGCCCTCATAAAGACTCGCTATATGACGGCACATAGACAGAGCACATCATAGGACGGCCTGATGTCTGCAGAGCACATCATAGAATGGCCTATGATGTCTGCATGATGTCCTATGATGCATGATGTCCTACGATGACCCTAAAAGATATGACGTCTATATGATGTCATATGATATGATGTCTATATGACGGCACATAGAGCACAATAATAACAATAATAATAATAATAATAGCAACCCAGGATCACAAGAATAAGGTGAAATACAGAAAATCCCAATTTAAAGCGAGGATGTGGGCTGGGACCCATGCCCTGGACACAAGCCGCAATCATCACTCTATTAAAGCAAGAAATCTCTCTGTGTGTGTGTGTGTGTGTGTGTGTGTGTGTGTGTGTGTCACATTTATAGGACATCATAGGACAGCCTATGATCGCCAACTGATCATCATATGGCGTCCTATGAACTCAGGCATCATAGGACTTGCGATGCTGTCATAAAGATATTCGTGATGCCATCATAAAGATATGATGTCTATATGACGGCACATAGTCAAATGTGTCTATATGATGACATATGGACCATCACTCACAATGCCTAGAGACTAATGTGTCTTTATAATGTCATATGGCTCAAAATTGGCAAGGTGAATGTCACAGGGCCAGTCTTTACAACGCGTTCGTGTTTTCTGCACAACAGATTTCTGCAGCCATGGCCAATTTTACATTGCTGGGAGCAGGGTTGGCAGATCAAGCAGTCTTTGCATTGTTGCTCAAGATGAAGAAATTAAGCAAAAGCGTTGCTTTCTCAGCAATGTTTTTAAAGAGGTGCTGACACAGTAAAAATGTGTAACCTTGAAGAATGCCAGTCTACACTACAAATGTGTAAAATGCCAAACAAAGCTCTGATTTTTTCTGGGTGCTCCAGTTTCTTGGTTTCTACGGGCATGCACGGGCTTGGAATTACGATGCACCTATCCCTCATCCAGTGGTCTGAACAAAGAAGAAGAAGACCCACCAGATGGAGAGCAATAGAATGAGGAGAACTGTTGCACGTCAGAAAAGATGCCGTGAACATGGACACCTCAGGTTCCAGCAGTATGCCGCAGGCGTGACTGTGAACAACACAGCCGTCTGAGACAGGAGGAGTCCCTTCAGCAATGGCCATGCAAAAATACTTGCTTATACTTGGTTTCTACGGGCATGGACGAGTATGCACGGGTATGTACTAGTATATAGAGTGATGCCTGCCTTTGATCTTTGATGATGTCATAGCGAGTCCTATGATCTTTGATGATGTCATAGTGAGTCCTATCGTAAGTGATGCCTATATAGACATCATGTAGAGATCATAGGAACATCATAGGCGATCATGTAGAGATCATAGGAACAGCATAGGCGATCCTATGATCTATTAGCGAGTCCTATGATCGTGACAGACACACAGAGATTTCTTGAATTATACAGTGATGTTCATCTTTATTTTGACATCTCTACATCCTATAAAAATCTACATTTCTTATAGGCATACAAAGATAAACAGTAATGATACAAAGTGAAGTACGTGGCGGTAATGCACCTGTAAGCTGGTTGCCAACCGCCAATCAAATCTAAAAGAAGAAGGCAAAACAGCACAGTTTCCTACTGTCTACACTGTGAACAGTAACTTGGCATGTTGTAGAGTACACATTATGTAATACATTTGTGTTTTATTATTAAAACACATTTTTTCCAGAAATTCGGTTCAACCTTTTAAAAGTGACCCTCGGGCAAAAATCGTTTTTTCTTTTGTTAACACTAGTGCATACCTGTGCATGCCCGTAGAAACCAAGTCTAAGCAAGTATTTCTGCATGCCCGTAGAAAGCAGGTGTAAGCAAGGGTGTAAGCAAGCACATCAGCACTCATTCAGTGATGCCTGCCTTTGATCTTTGATGGTGTCATAGTGAGTCCTATGATTGTGAGTGATGACTGCCTTTGATTTTTGATGATGTCATAATGAGTCCTATGATCTTTGTTGACGGCATAGTGAGTCCTATGATGCCTGGTGTCCTAGCGAGTCCCGTGATCTTTGATGATGTCATAGCGAGTCCTATGATTGCAAGTGATGCCTGCCTTTGACTTTGATGTCCTATGATCGTGAGTAAGCATGAGTGATGCCTGCCTTTGATCTTTGATGATGTCATAGCGAGTCCTATGATCATGAGTGACGCCAGCATTTGGTCTTTGATGTCCTATGATCGTGAGTGATGCCTGCCTTTGATCTTTGATGTCCTATGATTGTGAGTGAGTGTGAGTGATGCCTGCCTTTGATCTTTGATGTCCTATGTGTCTAGATAGAGTGATGATATGTACAGTGAAGTACAGTACGTGGCAGTAATGCACCTGTAAGCTGGTTGCCAACTGCCAATCAAATGTAAAAGATGATCTTGAGCGATGCCTGCCTTTGATCACACACACACACACACACACACAGATTTTCTTGAATCACTTAAAGTGATTCAAGAAAATCACTTTAATTGTGTGTGTGTGTGTGTGCAGTGAGGGCCATTCCACTGCAGGTTTTCTGTTTCACCCAGTCTCTTCAGCAGGTGTTTTCATTGATTAGCAATCCTTGAAGCTGATAAGAGCAAACACCTGCTGAGGAAACTTGGTGGAACAGAAAACCTGCAGTGGAATGGCCCTCCATGGCACATGATTGCCCACCATATATAGACGTCTTTATGATGTCTTTATGACGTCATATATATATGACATCATAAAGACATCATGTAGGCATCATAGGCACATCATAGGCAATCCTATGATCTTTTAGTGAGTCCTGTGGTCGTGACAGACACACAGACATCCATCCATCTTCTTCTGCTTAATCCTTTTTCGGGTCGCGGGTGGGGGGGGGGGGGCTGGAGCCTATCCCAGCATCTTTGGGCGAGAGGCAGGGTACACCCTGGACAGATTGCCAGTCCATCGCAGGGCCAACACAGAGAGACAGACAGCCATTCACTCTCACAGTCATACCTAAGGACAATTTAGAATTCCCACTTTGATGCCAATTAACCTAACTTGCATGTTTTTGGCATGTGGGAGGAAACCGGAGAAATCCTGGAGTAAACCCATGCAGACACGGGGAGAACATGCAAACTCCACACAGATCACTGTTGGTCAGAGGCTGGGATCGAATCCAGGATACCCCAGCCAAGGGTGAGTTGCTGTGCTGCCGCAGTGCTAACCACTCCGCCACCGCACTGCCCGACACACAGACAGAGATAAAGATTTCTTGGATTATATATAGAGTGATATCCAGCTTCTTGGCTGTGGCAGTTGCCACAGAAGATGTGTAGAATGATGATATAGAATGAAGTGATGATATAGAGTGAAATATGAGGAGACGAGGAAGAGTGATGTCTGAAGATAGAGTTGAGGTTCGATTGGACACAGCAATGATGATAGAAGGACTACAGTTCCTGACCAGATAGAGTGATGATATAGAGTGAAATATGAGGAGACGAGGAAGAGTGATGTCTGAAGATAGAGTTGAGGTTCGATTGGACACAGCAATGATGATAGAAGGACTACAGCTCCTGGCCAGATAGAGTAGACTGATGATAAAGAGTGAAGCAAGTGGCAGTAATGCACCTGTAAGCTGGCTGCCAACCGCCAATCAAATCTAAAAGAAGAAGAAGTAGGTAGAACGCTGCCGAGGACACAGTCCAAGGACGGATAATTTTTTCACACATGGGGAGTTGTTCAGAACTCCTTATACAAAGATATATACAGTGATGATATAGAGTGAAGTACGTGGCGGTAATGCACCTGTACATGGTTGCCAACCACCAATCTAAAAGAAGAAGAAGAGTTTGTGGTGGTAATGCACCTGTAAGCTGGTTGCCAACCGCCAATCAAATCTTCTTCTTTTAGATTTGATTGGCGGTTGGCAACCAGCTTACAGCTGTATTACCGCCACGTACTTCACTCTATATCATCACTCTATCTGGTCAGGAGCTGTAGTCCTATAATCATTGCTGTATCCAATCAAACCTCAACTCTATCTTCAGACATCACTCTTCTTCATCGCCTCGTACTTCACTCTATATTATCACTTCATGGCCAAGATCGACCACCCCTCGCCAATCAAATCTAAAAGAAGAAGAAGAAGTCCCAAGTCTGTGTTTTTCTGCTGTAAATTTCCAGTTAAGCCCCCCCCCCCCCCATCCAGCTACGTTAGCATTCCTGCTTAGCCTGATTGGTTATAGCATTAACCAATCAGGCTAAGCACTGGGCATGACTACAGACCTGAGTTCATTCTGTCGGGGGAAGAGGGAGGAGCTGAGGAGCAAGCAGGAGGAGCAGTGATTTTGTGTGTGTGTGTGTTTTCCTAGTTGAAAGGATGGCAGATTATACCTGTTCAGTTTTTGGCTGTATGAGCAAGAAATCCTCTTCTTTTAAATTACATGTCTTATCCACAGACATGAAAATACAACAGTAGTGATTAATTTTATCTGGAAAAACCTCAGTGTCCCTGCTAAAATATAAAAGAGAGGACGAAGACTCCAAGACCACCACCTATCTGTGTGTGGTGCAACGGCCAGGGTGAGCCGGCCATTGCGGTCATGGTTCCACAGCGGTGGGCGGGTGCACAGGACTGCCAGCCCACAGGCAAGCTGCTCTCAGTTCCTGGCCGACGGGGTGCCGCACTGCTCACCTCTCAGTGAGACCGTGGTCTCGACAAGATGCTCTCAGTCGCTGGTGGACAAGGCAACACTTGCTAGGAGAACCTCGGCGAGTAGGCAACCAGAGACCATCAGGGAGCCCTCTAGCCACCAAGCAAGGTCAGGCAGCGACTTTCCGCTCCACTGAGAATGATCCTCCTTCAAGTTGGATTGCTTTCTGGGAGCTCTGGCTCAAAGTCCTCTTCTTCCAGCTATTGGTGGTATACAGTACTCATAGATCCGTGCATACTTAAGTAGGTGGAAGATGTAAAGCTTTTTCCAAGCAAATTCTAAGGCAATTAATTTTTTTGTGTGTGTATGAAAAGCCACAATATACTATTTTGGGTAATACACATTTATTTTTGATGGCGTTTTTGGTGGTTTTAGAGCCTCTGGAATGCATCTTTAAAAGTATTTTGCATAAGGATTTGGTAACTGTATCAGCCCCATGACATCTCCATGCCATGTAATGTCTGAACTTTTTATAATGATGAGCTAATTAAGGCATTTCCTGTACATTTCAGTTGAAGCAACCTTCTGTTTTAGCCGTTGTTCAGAGCACAGATCTTTTTAGACTGTGTTAACTACAGATGCACTATAATGCCTGGTCTCAAAAAAAAATCACCTGCAATGCTGCAAAGTTGCAGGACTACACATGTGTGATGAGGATGATAAGGGAGCTGGGTGATGCATAGAGAAAGGAGAGGACTCAGCTGATGGCCTGTTGGTGGCCTGATTGCTCTGGCCGAGCGGCCCACTGAGCAGTGATTGCCACAGCTGGGGCCTCCGGGACAGATTCTTGCCGCACTCCCATAGCTCAAACCTGACACCTCACACTAAGCACTGTCTGCCCACACCAACCTTTCACCATGCCATTTGTCCTGACAGATGGAAAGACAGAGGTCTGAATCTAACCTATATCTTCTTGCTCTGATTTGTCCTTTCTTTTGTCTCACTCGGTACATCCATCAATCATTTCCACCCTGACTTGCTCACATCACCCTACCCTGTCCTGTCCCTCCTCCTTTCTTCCTTCCTCTCACTACCTCTCTGTTTCTGCAGCACAATGCACGTCTGCTTTTTTTCAACTCTGTTCCTCAAACTCTTCCCCCCATTGCCCTGGCATTTACATTCATTTATTTGGATCGCTTTCACCTCAGAGGGAATAATCCACTAACAGGTTCATTCATACAGATGACATCATCAAATCCCTCCGTTGCCTTTGGCTGGATTAATCCTGCTCATTCTCTTCCACCGAGTGAGTTTATTATGGCAGTACAAATCCAGTCGGTTTAAAGAAAGCAAAGGGGTCCAGGCTGCTACAGAAGAAGCTTCGGGGAAAGACGGTGACAAAGATTATGGGAGAGAGGGAAGTATGTGAGGAGGAAAAAGAGAGAGAGGCTGTCACTCCAGGCTATGGTGTTAAACAAAAAACAATGGCTTTTTGGATCTGCATTGACACAGGGCTGACGCAGTTCAAGTCTTGCTTTGTGTCACATCAAAGGGGGCGCCAAATGTTCCCTCTTTGGTAGCAAATCTCTGCAGGTGCACACACGTGTTCATCAGACTGGAATCTAATGCCCACCATTATTCAGCTCATCCATGTTCAGTTGCCCATTGCAAAAAGGAATGAACAACTTATGCAACAAACTGCTGAGTCACATAAGAACAGCCAAAGTCATTATGTTTTACAAATTCAAGATCGTAGAACTTATTTCATATCAGAATGGCTTGTTAAATGGTCACAGCTGAATACTGTCAGGGAATTCACTTCAAAGTCAAAGAGATGGCCTTCCTTCCTGGCAGGAAAACTCAATTTGAACCAGACACCATTTGAATTTCAGGTATTAGGGTGAGCGCTCCGCCACGCTGACTGTAGCTAGACAACAAAAGACAGCTAAGGACAAGTGTGAGGAAGCCATGGACGGGGACAACATGCTTCTTACAGGTGTGTTTTAATAGCAGCAATGCAGTTGTTCAACCCAAATCTAGGTTAGCTATTGTAGGGGCCTATGTGGTATGTCATGGGAATACTATAATGGATTCTCTAGGTTAGACAAGGCTAGTTGTCTCACCGGGATAGCTATAGTATGGGGGGAGTATGGTCTTTAAGCCTGAAGTCCTTGCGTGACATAACATATGGCAGGATTCCTTTGACTAACTGGCATTTTAAGCTCCTGTATAAGCCAGGGGAAGTTAATGAGGTCAGAGACTGAGTCAGTTGTGGTCAGTGGTATGATAATTAAGTTTGGACATTTTCCAGATGCAGTACATATACATGTATGTACTTTGCATATTCTGTGTGTGGTGATGTGGGATGTATCATACATACAGAATAGTACAAAAGTCTTGACCCTCCTCTCATTTCTTCAGACTTGTTGTAGCGTCCAAGAAGCCAGACTTCCTGGTCAATTTTAAAGGGCACAGTTGAGCAAAGTTCTGTAGACCTTATGAAGGTCTTTTTGAAGACATTGGCTGTTTTTAAACTAATTCTCAGACCAGCCCTTGTATATGACCATTGTTCATTGTTCTCAAAAAATTGAGGGTTTAAAAAAAAAACAAAAAAAAAAAACATCCACAGCAGCCAACATTATCTTACAGCCATGTCCTTCAGGATGTCGGGAAAAGTACTACTTAAAGAAATTACAAGAAAGGTGGCCAAAGGTAGTTCATGCAGTATTGATGAGTAATGGTGGTCATACTTGATACAAATTCCTCATATGCTGCATTTCCATGTATGTTTTATGCACGTTTCAGTTAATCACTGCAACTACCTCTCATTGTCCTCACAAAATATAAAGAAACAAGGCTGTTGCACAGGACTGTAGGTGAGCCTTTTACTCAGTGAGATTTTCAACATGTTTTATGCATTCTGTAGTGGCATGAAAGAAGAGCAAGAGAAATCCCAGATGGAGGAAATCCACCTACTTGATAACTGCCCAAGGGCCCCTTTACATAGTACAGAGATTGTTGGGTGACCACTGAGAGATCAAAAATTGATTCGATCTCTCAATGACCTCAGAAACCCTCAAAAAAGCAGTTTCTGTGTAAATGTTTGTGGGATTGTTGTGCAATCAGAAATTCAATTCAATGGCTATCAAGGCCTTTGAAAGATCATTGAGATCACTGAGCAGCCAGGAAAGATAATTGAGAGACCAGGAGAGATTGCTGAGAGACCAAGAGAGATCACTAAGAGACAAGAAGAGATTGCTGAGGGGTCACCGGGAGTTTCATGGATGACCAAGGAGGTTGCTGAGTGTTTGAGATGTTTCTCATGGTCTTCTACAGTACCTCTCATATACTCCCTTTACACAGAGGTGGAGATCACTGAGAGATCATTGAGAGATCTGACCAATTTTTAATCTATCAGTGATCTTCAATAATCTCCATAGTCACTCAGTCCAAAACACACAAGAATCTCCCAAATGATCCCAAAGATCAAAAATTGGCCCAATTGCTCAACAAACTCTGTGATGTGTAAAGAAGCCCTTACACAGGGATGGAGAGATTGTTGACTAATGAAAAAATAGCCAGATCTCTCAATGATCTTTCAATGAGCTATCAACAATTGCCAAGAAGTCTCAATGATCTTGCAGCAATCTCCATTGCAGTTTTTCAATGAGCACTATTGGTCTTTTATTGAAAGCTCCTTGAGCACTCCTTGACTGCTCAATGATCTCATCAATATCACAATGATCTCTCTGCAATCTTTCAATGACGTCTCAGCGATGTTTCAATGAATGCCAAATTTGTCCACCCCGAAGATAGAGATGGCTGAGAGGGATCGCTGACCAATACAGTTCATTGAAAGATTACAGCAGAGATCAATGAGGAGATCAATGAGATCGCTGAACAGTCCTTGAGAGTTTGTTGAACAATCACCTCCTTTTGGAGGTTCTTGAGAGATTCTCTTGGATGAGAAAACGCTGGACAGTGGAGATCCTTGAAGATCATTGGGAGAGCTTGACGATTGCTTAGAGATCATTCAGAGATTGATTAAAGAGCTGGACATTTTTTCATTATTCAATGATCTTCAAGCTGTCTTCCAAAACGTTCTATGAAATATACTGTATGTTATATCCTCCCCTGCTTTAGCATTATTAAGGCCTAACTAGTGCATTGCTTCAATTTGTCCAAGCAAACACAAAACAAGTATATTCATAACTGTTTCAGACAACTAAAAATGGAATTAACCCTTAAAATAGTGTGCATGCCACATTTCCTATTGTGCTACCCTCATTAAAATGCCCCACGTGCCTTTATATAAATCCCTACTCTCCCACCTTTATCAGCTTGTGCAAACCTGCCTGCATGTTGGCTTTATCCACACACTCTGAGGTGCTAGGAACATTGCAGCCTCTCAGCATCTCTCTCTTTACTGCGCGTGTGATGATGCAGTCAGTGAGATAGAGGGCTCTGGAATGCATCACTCCTCTATTTTTAGAGATCTGTGGGTTTTTGTGAAGAAATGCTTTGAAGCATTGTTGTGTCAGCTCAGTGTATGTGCAGCCTTATGGAAACACTAATGGCAGTGACAGGGGTGATTACTGCAGATAATGAGAGGCTGCATTAAACGATACAAAAAAAATCACTCTCATGGAATCCACTCTGATGTACATATGCTGATCTTACAGTGAATAGCTAATGAGCACCAAAACATGTAGGATCTCTACAGGAAAAAAAAGTCGAGGGTAAAGGCCATCACCCGACTCCACATCCACCTCCTCTAGCAGGACGACACACACTGTGGCCAATCCGTCAGTGCACTGGCATCACCGGAGCGGGACGTGCACGATGTGTCAGAGATAGCATGTCACGCTGGGCGACTCTGGATGGAGAGAGGGACGATGACAGATGAAGCCAGATCAGGAGAAGAGAGCGGAACACAAAGGTGGGGTGGAGGGAAGCAGGTGGATGGAAGGTGTGAGGCGGAAAGAGAGACGAGGACGGAAAGGAGGGACCGGGCACACGGAGACAGCTCCCGCGTTGCCGGAAAGACCTGCTGGGCGCCAGTGGAGACACAAGTCACAGTATCCGTATCACTGCGCCACAGCACATACAAACTCTGACATTTCTCTGAGGGAGAAGATCTGAGGGTTTTACCTGAGAGTTGGGGGATGGCGGCTTTGCGTTGCTCTAGTTGAGAGAGTACGAAAGAGCAGTGAGTTGGAGCCGGCCTCTTTCAACAAAGGTAGAGCCCGCCATGTGTGTGTGTGTGAGTGTGTGTGTGAGTACACGTGTGTTAGTGGGGATTTAATGGGATTTCCAGCTCAGCAGAATGCACCTGCTCGTCTTGCACACCCCCCCCCCCGCCCCAACATGTTCCAGCGCTTGCACACACGCAAACACACACACACACACCCTTTGTATCGATCCGGCCGCCAGACGCGGGGTCATCCATCAGATGGCTGGGCACACCCAGGTGTGTTTCACCGCTGGCCAATGCTCAGCAGCGCGTTCGAGGAGCAGACGACCATCATCAGAGGCCCACCAGTGGGGACGGATGGAGGGGGTGGGGTGTGGTGGTGGTGGTGGTGGGGGGGCCTAAAGGAAGAAAACCCCAGCCCAGCAATAGTGATGCAGCATTACTAATAGTGCTAAAAGGCTTTAATCATGTTTGTCTGCGTCGTGACATAATACAAGGCAAGAGAACGTCCCACAAAACGTGTTTAGCTAATTTGGTTTGCCCAATGCATTTGGGAGGAAACAGAATTGTAACTGGATTATATCCACTGTGTTTTTCCAGGTCTTGAAGTCTGACATTTCTGTTGCGCACATAATCAGCAGGAGTTCTGAGTGGGAGGTGGGATGGTTCGACATCTAACAGCATTAGTTTGTCTTCTTCTTCAAGATATTTGCTCAGCATGGTCTATTTAATGAAAAGCAATTGTCAGGTTCTGAAGATATGGAACAGGTGGACAAATTTTACTGTAATTATGGTTAATCAGCATGAAATTTTCCCAAAAAAGTTACTGCTATATCTATGTAGAGTATTTTAAATTGAGCAGCACACTTCTGCTGCATGGAAAGCAGCGAGAAGACAGAGGTTAATGAAGTCAGAAACAATGAAAAAGGGAGGGTATGGGTTGTAAAGTGGCTTGCAGTAGGGAGTGAAACAAAGCAAGATTAAATATCTTAAAGTGACACTCCACCAGAAATCACATCTAATGTGTTTTATGACTTACAAGACAAATCAAGACTAAAATCACTCAAATCTGTCATGTCTGTTTTTTGGTGTGAAATTTTGGCTAAGCGCCGCCCCCTGAAAAAAGGCGAATTTAGACGGAGCGTTTTTGGTGACGTAACCATAGCGGGACCATAGTGTTGAACCAATCGGGACTGTCTGGCCTAACTGAAGTTAGCATTTCTGGGCAGCTGCTTTGAAAACTTGACTCAAATTAATACAGGTTTTAATATTAAACTACCTTTAAGGACCCATGAAGTTTCAGTCATTATCCTGGGCCACTGTGCATACAACTGGGCACGTCCTTCAACCGGTAAGTCTTTTTATCACAGGAGTTATTCTGTTTAATGTAGCGCTAGCCACTATTAGCCTTGTTGAAGGTGGGTGGGCCTATTCACAGATCCTGGCACATGAAGGAGGAAAAGGGAAAAGATTATGAGACAAAACTGTAAGAAAATAAACATTTTTCTGTATAAAAAATGGCATACAATACCTTTTTTCAACAATGCAGATTTGCTTTTATAGGGGATTTATATCCAGTGGAGTGTCTTTAAATCAAGTAGTACGCATATGCTTGATTGGTGTCTGACAAGATATTTCTTTTTTGAATGCAGAGTTTTTGCAGTGCAGAGGAGCCATTAGATGACTGGCATGAGGCACGTGTTATTACATGATGCAGCAGAATATCGGCACCATTTTGGTTCGAAGGTCTCACATTGGAATATCACTGATCTACTGCATGGAAATTAGTAGCTCTTCTCCCGCACAAATCTAAACATCATAGTGAGATGAAATGCTGCAGCGATGCTGTAAATGATAGCCGTCTCTCAGATTACAGGCTGCACAGAATTTAAAACTTGCACGGTTTCAAAGGCTGACCCCACAGATGACGACAGATACAAAAACGACCAGAAGAGCCGATGTGCAGCCGTCTCGACCTCCAACCTGGTGTCAGGTTAACAGTTGGCCCTGGTGCCGTAGCAACAACTCCTTGGCTCCGTGATCACTGTACCTCCAATTCAATTACCTTGACCTCGGTGGGTGCCTGGGCCTCCCTCCCAGTCTTGCTCCTGTAGCCAGAGAAGGTTAATTGAAACGGAATGCAACATTAATTTCCTTATTAATGAGAGCAGGTGACTGGCCGTTAACTGTAGGAGAGGGTGACCTGATGGAGACTTTTTTTTTTAACTTCCCCTTGTTAGGAAATGCCACATGATGTACTGTATAACCATGTGTGATTTTTTTTAAAAATGTGCATCTTCTTTAACCCCGTGACGTGCGAAAGGCTTGGAAGACTTTCCGTTCAAACTCATCTCCACATCCACGAGGCAACAATAACCTACGTGTGTGTGTGTGTGTGTCTGCGCGCGCGTGCATGCGCTCCAGTGCCCCACGCCCCTCGTCTGTCAAAATACGATAAGCTATAACACTCTGTAGTGAAGGAACAAGCAGCTTCCTCTTCAATCTCCTTAAACAAACAGCAGCAAATGACTGAATTTTGAACAGCCACTGATGCTGCCGCCACAGGACGCATCTCTGCTTTATTCCACTCCAGCACCGTCACAGAGTCTTCTGGAGGATGTCAGCCACTTGTTCCAATAAGATTTTTCTGCACTTTTTTCACCCTCCCCCCCAACTTCCTTGTTTAATCACAGAGTCTATTAAAAAGGCAATTAAACATCATGCAGGTAATATGTATAATCCATTGAACAAATCCTGGATCAAATATGCAAATAGCAGTAATGGAATGTTGATTAGCGTGCCATTTTTGCCTGCACTATTGATTCAGTAGAGTTAGAGTGAGACCTTGTGCCCTTAAGTGGCTGCTGTTAATGCCGTGGACAAAGTGCATAGGTTTGGCCTTTGTGTTAAAATTTATGAAATGCAATTTTAAGGGACTTCCCGGCTTTTGCTCGGAGGCTTTCAGAGAGTCTTTCTGCACATTTAGCCGGGGCAGGAGTTTTATGTGAGTGCAGGGTGTCTGTGAGAGGTCTTCCAGTCTTTACCACCGCCCCCGCCCCCCCAAAAAAAGACAAGAACCCCAACGCTATGGAACATGCACCATTATGAGAAAAACATATGCAACAGAGTGGGGGGGGGGGGAAGAGTTAACATGTTCTATCTGGTGTTCACTTCAGCCCACATTATTATTATTTTTTTTTTCCTTCAATTATGTCACTTCAACGAGTATACTGACACTACGCATTGGTTATCTGCAACAAAATCTGTTGGCATAATCTAGTTGGCTGAAATGGTGTAGTTTGAACCAGGCTTGAGGCAGCCATTTTATAGGAGTACAACTCTAAGTGACGATAAAGTGTGCACGCCAAATACTCATATCATTACTGAGCACAGTAGCTTGAAAGCTTTGAAACTTAACATGTCCCCAAAGTGCCATCAGATACACTCTGGATCTCGTTCACCAACACAATCTAAATGTGCAGTTTTGTAGCTAGCAATGTCAACTGCCAGACACACGCTTTCATTTTGTCACTAATTTTAACTAGCAGTGACTTTACTGATTTTAATCAACACATCTATTTTATCATTTTAGCTAAGGGCCCCTTTGCACAGATGGAGATTGTTGTGTGGCCACTGAGAGATCAAAAATTGACCCAATCTCTCAATAATCTCCTAAAACTTCAAAAAAGCTATTGCTGTGTAGATGTTTAGGAGATCGTTGTACAATTTTCATGGCAATCTATAGAGATCTTTGAAGGATCCTTGAAAGATCGCTGAGACACCAGGAGAGATCACGGAGGGATCATTAAGAGTTTGTTGGGTGACTGAAGAGATAAATAGATATTTGAGAGGTCTCTACTGCTCTTCTACACAGGGGTGGAGATCACTGAAAGATTAAACAAGAGCACTCTGAGGCGACTAGGTCAGGATCCCTAGGTGAACCTGTGTAGCTAGTGACTCTTAATTCTATTGTAAGAGGGCGTAGGGAATACAAACCTTTACCTTTAACCTTTTGACCCCAAACCCATAGTCAGAGGTCATGGTCTCTGGGTGAATCTATGTACTAAGTTGATGACCATAGCTTTACTCTTTCTATAGTAATAATAGTGCAAAGGGAATGTTAACATTGACCTTTGACCTTTTCACCTCAGTTAAGACTACTGGTGTTTCATCGGTTATCCCTCACTAATCTCTCAGCCACCTCTAACTTCTGGGTGGAAAAATTTGGCATTCATTTAAAGACTGCTGAGAGATCATTGGGAAATCAATGAGATTGTTGAGCAGTCATGGAGTGCTCAGCGATCTCATCGTTCTTCCAATGATCTCTTGGCCATCTTTCAATGACTTCTCAGTGATCTTTCAATGAACGCAAGATTTTTCCAACACAAAGGCAATGATGGTTGAGAGATCAGTGAGGGATCATTGAGCGTTTGATGTTCATTGAAAGATTGCTAAGAGATCAATGAGGTCGTTGAGCGATCATTGACAGATCTTTGAGAGACTGTTGAGCGATTACTTCCTTTTAGTGATCACTGAGAGATTGTTTTAG
Organism: Pholidichthys leucotaenia; assembly: GCA_020510985.1. Classification (NCBI taxonomy): domain Eukaryota; kingdom Metazoa; phylum Chordata; class Actinopteri; order Cichliformes; family Pholidichthyidae; genus Pholidichthys; species Pholidichthys leucotaenia. The sequence continues at coordinate 190,635,477 of CM035836.1, forward strand.
GATGAGGCAAAACTTTGAGGATTGTGGAAATCACTAAAAGATCACTGAAAGATCTTTTGGAAATCTGGACATTTTATCATCACACCGTGATCTCTCAATGATCTCCACCCTGGTGTAAAGGGGGTACAACAATTTAACATTAATCATCTGAATAAGCTGATACATAATCGGTGTCTGAAATCACTCAGTACTTTATAAACCATATAGGGCACTGAACAGTCAGTTTGCCTTTTTTGTGCTGTCTGGATGTATGGGTGCTGTTGTACCAGCTGTCATAAACCAAGTGTTGAGGCCCACTGTGGACGGAAGGCTGCTTCATCGCAGATACAAGGTAAAGAGACAATCAACCAGACACTTCCATGCCCACACTAATGGAGATAACAGCCAGCCTAATGCACAGGTCTTTTTACTTTGGAAGAAAGCCATTAAAGCACAAGGAGAGACAATCTCAGACTTCCTCTGTGAAGCCGGCCAGTGGCGACAGCAAATCTATGAATGTGATGCTTGGAATCAGGGAAAAACTATGACAAGGTTTCAACAGGGTACCGTGTGAAAAGATCAAACAGTCTGAATGCAGTTGCAGTTAACTAATCCCATTCATTCATTCATTCATTCATCTTCTTCCGCTTAATCCTTTTCGGGTCGCGGGGGGGCTGGAGCCTATCCCAGCATCTTTGGACGAGAGGCAGGGTACACCCTGGACAGATCGCCAGTCCATCGCAGGGCCAACACAGAGAGACAGACAACCATTCATTCTCAGAGTCATACCTAAGGACAATTTAGAATCCCCAATTTGATGCCAATTAACCTAACGTGCATGTTTTTGGCATGTGGGAGGAAACTGGAGAAATCCCGGAGTAAACCCATGCAGACACAGGGAGAACATGCAAACTCCACACAGATCACTGTTGGTCATAACCATAAAATTCAGCAGAGTACACATAGACACAGAGTACCACAAAACGATGGCTTAAACATAACTCTGGCTATTAAATCATGATAGATGATGTCCTCCTCCTAGTCAGATGTGATAGCAGCGTCACAGAACAGAACCACAGTTCAACAGGTTATTAGTAAATGCCCAGTTTGGTACTGAAGAAAGCACACTGAAATGTGGAAATCATTCCACCAGCCCAACCCGATTTAAAAAAAACAACAACAAAAAAAAAAAACAGTTTTATCACTTTCTTGGTTTGACGCAGTTTCCCATTGGTCGCTTTGACGTTTTGTTTTGTGAGATTAAAAGCGGAAGAGTAAAAGCTGGAGGGAAAGCAGAAAGAGGAGGAGGAGGGAAGTGTGTTTGGTGACGGAGGGGAAGAAGGGAGGCAGGAGGAGTGGGGGGACACTGGTGTTGCTGTTATTGATGTGCAGAGCTGGCTCAGATAAAGGATTGGTAGGAGCCAACCAGCTCCTATCTGGCTCCTCCAGCCAAAGGCCCGTATGCTTTCTAGGAGTTGCCGACCAAAGTTTATGTGATTGTGTGTGTGTGTGTGTGTGTGTGTGTGTGTGTGTGTGTGTGTGTGTGTGTGTGTGTGTGTGTGTGAGAGTTGGGAGGGTGGAGAATGGAAGGAGAGATAGTGGGGGTGGGGGGGTGGGGGGTATGAGCATGTGGATGCTTTTTTGGGAATTAGATTCTGCTTCTCTAACAGCACAATTAAGGTAGGACTGAAGAGAGGGAGAAATTCTCTGGCTTAAGCAAGGATAGTATATATTTATGGAGCGAGTGCAGTGTCACTGATGGAATATGATTATCATAGATCCATTTCTGTCATGCTTTCAAAAAATGGGGGGGAAGGGGGAATAGAGATCCCCATGTGGCCGAAAATAATCTGAGGATGAATCAATATGATTAGTAACGGAGAATGAGAGGATGTTGATGAAGAGGCTGCTGTTTAAAGCATGTATGTTTCATGAAAAGAACTGTGGAGTTATATGCACAAGGACCCTATGATGTCATATGAATGACCAGCTGATTAGAAGGCAGGGATGGAGAAATGGAGGGGTACATGAGGTGGAGGAGTGGGGGAAGGGCTGCCATCACATGCTGAGCCACCATATATAAAAACCATACCTCACTTTGCATCATTGAGAGTGATCAATACATTATTGACGTAATTTGGTTTTCGACAAAATCTCCTTTCATCTAGTGCTAGAATAATGTTTCCTTTACGGCTAGATATCAAATCATTCTGTTTATGCCAACAGTGACGTGCAGGGTAAAATTACTGCACATTTCCTTATTTGACATACAGAAATGTCTCACAGGAGAGTCTATCTCAAGGAATTACACACAAAAAGGAGGAAACTTTAGTTTGTCTTGTCTTCTTTGTGTGTTTTAATCATTTCACATTTTTACCATTTCTCCCACCTTAACAATTAAATCGTCATGGCTGCACATTTTTAATCAAATTGCTGTTTCTTTGCGGATGACATATTTAATTACTAATGTAACTCATATTACAATGATTGTATCAAAATTCAGCACTAAATCCTACTTTCAATGACTACTGCAGTCTCAAAATTATTTATAGAATAAGTATGTCAATAAGTATGTCAATAAGAATAGAATTCTTCATAAGAGCACACATTTGCAAATCAAATGTGGTCTCAAGTACACATGATGCAACCAATCAAGGGCTTCATTAGTTACATCAGGTGTGCTTGAGACAGAACACCTCAAATACCTGGACTGTTGACGATGACCTTTGATTGCATGTTAGAAATATGGCTAAGTCAAGAGAATTGTCCAAAAAGTTCAGAGAGGAGGTTATTTCCTTGCACAAACAAGGAAAAGGATACAAAACGATAGCAAAGGCACTGAATGTTCCTAGAGATACAGTTGGAAACACCGTTCACAAGTTTCAAGTTAAAGGAACAGTGCCTACACTACCTGGATGTGGCAGGAAGAGGAAGCTATCAACGGCTGCTACCAGAGTCATGAGGAGGCAGGTGGTCAAAAATGACCGAATGACTGCTAAATACCTGCAGCAAGACTTGGTGGCAGCAGGCACTGAGCTTTCAGTTTCCGCAGTAAGGCGCATACTAAACACTTATGACCAGATGAAGCTTTCTTGAAGGCTTGAAGCTTTTCATCATTTTGGTTCATATAGACAAAGCCTCGTGTGAAACTTCATTGCCTCTACTAGGCCATCGACTGGACAAAAAGTAAACAACATGTAGATTTTTACAAGGGCATTATTGGTTTGATGTGTATAGTTTTCTATTTCAATAAATGTACTGTCTTAAGAAATATCAATGATCATAAGGGGAAAAAGAAATAATAAAACTGGGGTGACTACAGTGAATGTGCTTGGGCTACTTATCCCTTTTTATTAAGAAATAACTTTTCAACAGTCTTTGGACAAAAGCAATTTCTTTTTTGAGATTATTTCACCAGCTTTTGAGAATACTCACTCACAGGCCACAGTGGATGCAGGTGTGCAAAAGAAGGCTACTTCAAGTTTGTACAGTGTAGGGTAGACATGTTTCTGTCTTTCCCAGTACATTAGTGGGTCTTGTTGTCTTCCAGTGTTGGGTTCAGTCATCTAATGCTGCACTTCAATTGTTGCATCAGCGTGGACATTTTGTCTCATTGTTTGATTGATGTGTCATCTAGATAATGCCACAGTCTGCTACCTTATTGCATTTTCAAATGACTTACCTGAGCTCGGTTCACCTCTGTTGTCCTTATTCTCATGCAGGGCACGATAGTGGCTCAGCATAGATGATGTGTTATTGTTATATCCAAGCTCTTTGAAACACAACAGACACGTCACCTTGCAAATAAAAATAAATCTTAAAAATAAATCTTGCCTTTTTAGTGCTGCCTCAATCTGACAATGAAGATTGGCTGTGACAAATCCCATACACATTGAAAGATCGACAACACAAAACATGAGGGATGGGGATTTCCATTGTGTATCGCTGCTCACTTTATTTCATGTTGCGTGCAAAATCATTAACCGCTTCCTGACCCAGTTATGTGGTACGACCGGCCGGCGAGGCTTCCGACGTCATCACATATGTCATCAATACACGCCTCAAAATGCACTTCACCAAATATTTCCTGGATTACTCGATGCACACTCCAGAGCTCCGGTGTTGGAACTCCCATCACTACTAAAAGTTGAAGGGCTCCATGCCCAAAGTCAAAGACGTACACCACCACTAACCCAAAAGCACAAGAAAATTTGGCTCTAATTTGCTCAAAACTACATAAATAAGCCAAAGGGGTTTTGGGAATCTGTTCTGTGGAGCAATGAAACAAAACTGGAACTTTTCAGGCCTATAGATCAGTGGTATGTCTGGAGGAGGAAGAATGAAGCATATGCTGAAAAGAACACCCTGCCTACAGTGAAACATGGCAGTAGCTCAATGATGCTCTGGGGCTGCTTTGCTTCCTTTGGCACTGCAAACCTGCAGCGTGTGGAGGGCAAGATAGATTCAATCAAGTATGACGAAATCCTGAGAGAAAATGTCATGCCGTCTGTGAGGAAGCTGAAACTTGGGCGTCATTGGACCTTCCAACAGGACAATGATCCAGGCATACCACAAAGTCCATAAAGGATTGGTTTCAGATAAAGTCCTGCAAGATACTGGAGTGATCATCACAGTCGCCTGACTCCAACCCCATTGAAAATCTCTGGTAGAGTTTGACAAAGGCGGTTGCAGCACGAAAACCCAATAATATTGGTGAACTGGAGGCCTTTGCCCATGAGGAATGGACTAAGATTCCTCAGAAGGCTGCCAGAAGCTGGTGTCTGACTATGCATCACGTTTGCAGCAGGTCATAACAGCAAAAGGGTGCTCTACTAAGCACCAAAGATGCTTGTCATGAAGGGGCTGAATAATTTTGAGACTGCAATAGTCATCTATTGTGGCATTTTGTTTTGAATCTGGAGAAACCACTTGTAATATAAGTTGTGCTGAGCTATCTAAATTGTTCTTGTTTGATTTGTTTTATTGCAAACAGCTGCTAGTTTGTACATTTTGCCAATAAACCTAATCTACAGTGGGAGTTGAATTATGATTGCAACTGTAGCACCATCTATTTCTTAAACTGTCCGCAGATCATTATGCTTTTCTATTTTTTTTTTTTTTAAATCAGACTAATGTAGACTTGACCCCTACAGTGAAGGGATTGGTTGAAGTGACATTTTTTAGGCATACTATGGCCCACTGTCCCTTTTGAGGTAAGGGTCACTGTAGATCAATGCTTAAGTGGTCTAGGATCACTTTTCTGTTGTGACAAAACATTTCTATCCTGATGAGAATGCTCCCTTCCCGGATAGCAATACCTGCCCCCCCCCCCCATCCATAGGGCACCAAGGGTCAGTGAAGATTTTGATGACTATGAAAATGGTGAAAATTGCACGCCCCTTCACAGTTACCTGATCTGAGTACAAACTAATCTACCATCACCACCAAATAAGGAGTAATGTTTTTGCAATCATGCTTTTGTAGAAGTATTTTTTTCAATAAATGCATCCAAACTACAATCAAAGCATAATACCCTACCTTCCTAGAGTGAGATGACATGCAATGAGCACAGAAAAACACATTATGCTATTCTAGACTTCAGCTTATAATGCACATCTACTGCTATGACAGGACAGTTCACTTCAGCCAGTGACTATTTAAAAAAGCAAAGACCAATAAGGGATGGTAATGCTATCAAACAACTGGAGTAAATATTCTCATATTTTACATAAATGTGATGACAAGACTTTTCTCTAAAACCACATTAGGCTGAAAATAGAAGGCATTAGCTAATATTTCATAACTGACAAGAATGTCATGACAATTTAAACTTCATTATCAGATTTATGCTTTTAATGATAAAAAAGAAGTTGCTTCAAAATTGACTTATGCATTCTAAAAATATCGGAAGAAGAAAAGCGACTATTCCTCTTATCCGAGTCCTTTCCACCTCTCCCTCCCATGCTCCCTTCATCATGACTGATAAAGTCTCTGTGATACCCTCCATTTGTTTGACCCTGCAGGAGGGGGAACTGATGTGCTGATCCATCAGAACCGCACGGATCCATTTACGGGATGGACCCCTGCCTCTAAAGCAGCTCCTCCAGCCGGCACCAACAGCTGCCCGCCTGTCTTAAACACACGTCCACCAAGGGCAAGGGCAGATCCCCAACGCTAACACCAAAGCTCCTCCAGCTCCAACTCGGTTGATCTGCGCAGTTATTTAGAAGAGCTCTGTCAAACACGATGGAGTGCAACACGTCTCAATGTCGATCCCAGGGACGCGCTGATTGAGCACGTTGCCTTTCTTTCACATCACGCATAAGACACTAACTTACGAGCACTGGAAAGATGCAATCAATTACAGCGTGGCCTGAAAATCTTGCAAGGTTTCGTTAGGTTATGCTGAATAATTAAATAAAATGTTTCCTTTCAACTGACTTTAAAACACCCATTATTTAGGCAACATGTGTTTCTTTAATACCCATCTATCTTAAGGATAGTCCATACAGTTGTCCCATTCAGGTTTCCTCCAGGCTGAATATGTCACCGTGTGACCACACTTGTGTGGGCCCCACTTTTCCAGCCCATTCATGGTCTCGCTTTGCAGGGCCAGAGCAGGACATATCGTTTGAAAGCAGACAGGGGTGACATGTCCCTGTGCCGGTTTGTGTGTGTGTGTGTGTGTGTGTGTGTGTGTGTGTGTGTGTGTGTGTGTGTGTGTGTGAGTGAGGTGGAAAAGAAGGGGAGGTCTTGTGTTTCGTGACTACATGTGGAGCAGACTGGTAACTGATACCCCCACAAAGTGCGCATGTGAGAAAGGGGGTAGCGGTTGAGAGAGACTCGACTAGTGTTAGCTGGCTTTCCAGCCGGAGCTGGCAGCTCAGTCATGGGACTGAAACTCCATCCACTCTGTGGAATGGGAGAACTGAACAGTCTATTTCATGAGAAGGGTCTGAGTAGGGGGCAGCGAGCTTATCTGGCAGCCAAGTGCAAACAAAGCCAAACAACTCAGAGATTTTAAGAGAGATTTTTGCAAAAGCATCAAATGTTCTCAAACTGCAATCTGGCAAATATATACTGTATCTTTATGGATAGAATCTGCCCCCTGTAAAACATTCATAGTGCTTACTTCTGTGTTTGCAAGACAGCCAAATAAGGCACCATGGCCTATCTAGCCACTGTTGTTTGTGTATGCAGCTACTTAACTGATTTCCCTGAAGTAAAGTCCTTGGAAACAGTTTTAACGCTGCAGATTTCAGTGTTGAACATTAACTCGTCCACTACACCAGCTGACTGATTCATCCTTGGTCAAGTGCCCCATTAGACTTTTTCTCTGAAGGTGGCTCACTGTTCCCAGGCTCGCCACCATCACAAACCCCCACTCTCAATCCAGCTGGCTGTAACTCTAGCTTCATCTCAGGGCGCATAATCTCTCTCATGTCACTGCCCGACATCACCTAACCTGCTGCTTCAGTCTTGACCTGGAATGCAGTAGGTCATGGTTGAGGCATCTAATGCAAGGTTTGTTTCCATGGCGGCAGAAATACGCCAGTGATTTTTGTTTTTAGAAGGCTTAAGTAATGGCATCACTGAGCCCCACCTCTGTCTCTCTCACTCCCTCTCCCATATCTCTTACTCTCACTCGCTCTCTTTCCTTCTGCCTACATTTGGCTCCCTCTTGGGCTGTGTCACGAGTTGTGTCAGTGGCAGTTGCAGTTTAGCCTGGGAGAGCTCTGCTCATCATGGGCAGAGGATTGGGTAAGAGTCTTCCATTAAAGTTAGCCTGCAGTATGCAGCACATGATTTGAGTCAGAGTAGAGGGGAATGACTCAACAGGACATTCATCGCCAGATGAGGAAAAGCCACATACCCAGCACTTCTAATGATACTGCTACCATGACGCGAGAGCAACACATCATACTTTCTGTACAAAGTTTTATTTTCTTCCAAGATATTTCAGTTTTCTTTTGCAAATCTTGCAGCCACAAACCAAAATTTTGCTAGATTCAGTCTTTGGTATAAAGAATATATTGCCAGTGTTTGTACAAGCAACAGTGCTGAAAGACAGGCAAGTAACAGAGGAAACAATGTCACAGCTTTCTGTGGGTCATCTGAGTGTCAGCTGTCAGTGATGAGAACCTGAAGGCTCAGTGGAGTATTTTAGCCTTTTGCCTCCTCTTACAACATCTCTGAGCCAGTTTGTGCTATATACTGTAATTAACACAGTATTTCTCTTGGAGACTTTATGAGCAACAAAACCATATTAAATACTTATGACACCTGTTTTCAGCATGTTTGCCTTTGAAATGATGCCAGTGCAACACAATATCAAAATCATATTCCAATCTTTTTATTTGCTCAAAGCTTTGCCGCTACAGGGAGATTGTACTTGCAACGAATTAAGACCGCACACACTTTCTATTGAACCAGCAATCTTGAAATATCAGATGAAGCAGCCTCCATAAACTGTGGCATAAAAACAAACTCTCCTTTTCATTTCATCCACTACTTCTCATCACTCTTCAAAGGCGAACGTTGACTCTTACAGCTCCAGGGTGTGCTTGTTCCTCCGTGCGTCTGTATCCTGTGCCTCGTTACTGAGCTTCACAGACAGTATAATTTCAGCCTGACACTGCCTCGAATGTGCCGCTGTCAAGCCAGAGCACGGCAGAGTGCGAGCTGAGGAATACAGGCTCAAAAATGTCACTTTCATTCTCCGCGAGATGCAAGAGACAGGGAAGAACGGGGCAAAGGGGTAGGGGAGGAGTGGCGGGCGGGTGGTTAGGAGAGGCCTTGGAACAACTGTTTAAATCATGGCAGGAAAAATGACCAGCGCCTCAAGAGGCTTGTGTGTGTTCAAGAGCGTGGAGGGATCAATATCATGCATGTCATTGCCGGGTGATTTTTTTTTTCTTTTCACTGTTTAATCACCTATTATGCCAGTATAAAATTTGATTAGGGACTCCATGGAACTACTGGATATTCTTTTGTGTGAAGCTCACTAAGACAGGAAAAAGCATGTGTGTATTTTTCATATTAGGAGCTTGTAACTGCATCAGCTGAGTGTGACAAATGTGTATTTGTGTCTCTCCATATGTGTGACTGTGTGTGCTCCAGCATATCTGGCCTTGACTACAAAGCCCCTCTGTTCTTAGCATGAGCTCCATCTCTGGGCCTTGTTAAACAAACGGCTCCTGGCGTGTCTCTCTTGGGTCCGTGCCATGGCCGCTGCCAGGGTCCGCCGTGGCTTGTGGAGCCCCAGTTCCTGGCAACTTCCTAAGTGCTGCTAAGCATCGATGGAAGTCCCTTCCGTCCTCGTTTACATTCATTAAAACAGTAGCACTGGGCTCCCCCAGAGTGTTGGGAGGCTGCGCCAAGCCTGCCACTGCCGATAAACCTGGGCCACCTCTCACTGCCCATTCGCTTTGCTTTCTTTTGATTTTCCCTGTGCCGCTTGCTGTCTGAGATGGTGCCCCACAGCATCCCTCAGTGGGTAGCAGGCTGTGGTCTGTTGGCTAGATTTTACTTCTGTCTTGGTCTTTACAGGGACTTTCTTTTGTTTATTGAGTTAAAAAAGTGCAATGTTTTCTGCTTTCCAAGTCTTAAAGAGCAACTACATGAAAATGCATTTGAACACAATTTTTATGTGTTTTAAAGGCTTTGGCAAAGGCTTGATTGGTTGAGTACAGTATTGAGGACTGAGCTGTCTTGAATATTTAGTCATCTTAGGTCACCAGTTTTCAGTGCTGATTACATAGCTAGTCAGATTGTAATCATTATGTGAAAAATATATTCTTGTTTTGTCAATGTAGATGCTTGTAAATGACCAATAGATGTGACATGGGTCTTTTTTGGGGTCTTGTTTTTCCCCTCATGGATTGTCATCTTATCGTGGTGGGGGGTTTGCGTGCCCTAGTGATCCCAGAAGCCATGTTGTTCGGGGCAATTTGCCTCTGATAGGGTCACCCAAGATAAATTGGTCCTGGCCAGACTAAGAATGATCCAACAGACTCTCATGATGAATATTAGAGCAAGGATTCAGTGTACCCTGCCTGGTATGGGGTTAATGGGGCCCTGCCCTGGAGCCAGGCCTGGGGAATGGGCTTGATGGCAAGCATCTGGTGGCCAAGTTTCTGTCCATGACAACTAGCTGGACTCAGCCCGAAGGCGTTACATGGGTCTATCCTCCAGTGGGCTCACCACCTGCAGGAGGGACCATGGGGGTCCGTTGCTATGTAGATCAGGTGGCGGTTGAAGGCATAGACCTTGGCGGTCTGATCCCCGTCTTCCTAAACTGGCTTTTGGGACATGGAGTTCCACCTTTCTCATGGGGAATGAGCCTGAGCCGTTGCACAAAGTTGAGAGATACCGGCTAGATATAGTCGGGCTCACCTCAACGCACAGCTCTGGTTCTGGAACCAGTCTCCTGGAGAAGGGCTGGAGCTGTGCCTACTCTGGAGTTGCCCTGGGTGAGAGGCATTGAGCAGGGGTGGGTATTCTTGTATCCCCCCACCTTGCTGCCTCTACACTGGAGTTTTCCCTGGTGGATGAAAAGGCTGTTTCCCTGCGCCTTCAGGTTGGGAAACGGGTTCTGACCATCATTTGTGCCTATGCAAATGATGGTCCAGAGTATACACCCTTTAATGAGTCTCTGACTGGGGTGCTGGAGACTGCTCCTCTTGGAGACTCCACTGTCCTACTGGGGGACTTCAATGCGCATGTGGGCAATGACAGTGAAACCTAGAGGAGTGTGATTGGGAGGAACGGCCTGCCCGATCTAAACCTGATTTGTGTTCAGTTATTGAACTTCTGTGCCAATCAGTTTGTCCATAATGAACACCATGTTCAAGCATGAGGGTGTCCATATGTCCACATGTGCACCTCGGGTAAAGACAGGTGCACTGCACCTCTCCTTATCTGTGTCCACGATATATGTTGCAGAGCTAGCAAATGACCACCACCTGGAGGTGAGTTGGATCTGATGGCAGGGGAGGATGCCATTCAGACCTGGTAGACCCAAACATACAGTGAGGGTGTGCTGGGAATGTCCGGCTGGGGCCCATGTCTGGGAGGTCTTCAACTCCCACCTCTGGAAGAACGTTGATCACATTCCAAGAGACATGGAGTCAAACTGAGCCATGTTCGCCACCTCCAAAGTTGAAGCGGCTGCCCAGAGCTGTGGCCGTAACGTCATCGGTGCATCTCGTCATCGGTGCAACCCCCGAACCAAGTGGTGGACACCAGTGGTGAGGGGGGCCATCAAGCTGAAGAAGGAGTCCTATCGAGCTTGGTTGGCTTGTGGGACTCCTGAAGCAGCTGAGGTATACCAGCACGCCAAGCAAAGTGATGCTCAGGTGGTTGCTGAAGCAAAAATTCGGGTGTGGAAGGAGTTTGGTGAGGGCATGGAATAAAACTTTCAGTCGGCCTCAAAGAGATTCTGGCAAACTGGCGACTCAGGAGGGGGAAACAGCTCCTTGTACACACTTTGTATGGTGTGGATGGGGCACTGCTGATTTCGTCTGGGGATATCGTCAGGTGGTGGAAGGAATACTTTGAGGATCTCCTCAATCCCACTGGCACACCTTCCACAGAGAAAGCAGAGCTTGAGGACGAGCAGGTTGACTCGCCAATCACAGAGGCTGATCACAGGAAGTGGTTATAAAAACTCTTTGGTGGCAGGGCCCCAAGGATGGACGAGATTTGCCATGAGTACCTCAAGGCTCTGGATGTTGTAGGGCTGTCATGGCTGACACACCTTTGCAGTATTGCGTGGAAGTCAGGGACAGTACCTTTGGCATGGCAAACCAGGGTGGTGGTTCCTCTCTTCAAGAAGGGGGGCCTGAGGTTGTGTTTTAACTTTAAGGGAATCACACTCCTCAGCTTCCCTGGGAAGATCTATGCCAGAGCACTGGAGAGGAGAGTCCGGCCGTTAGTTGAACCTCAGATTCAGGAGGAGCAATGTGGTTTTCGTCCTGGACGTGGCACATTGGGCCACCTCTTTACCCTCTTGAGAATCCTCGAGGGCTCATGAGAGTTTGCCCAACCGGTCTACATGTGTTATGTGGACTTGGAGAAGGCATTCAGCTGCGTCCCTCATGATTTTTTGTGGGGGGTGCTTTGGGAGTATGGGGTATCGGGCTTGTTGCTACGAGCTATCCAGTCTCTACACGACCATTGTGAGAGTTTGGTTTGTATTGTCAACACTCAGTCGGACTCATTTCTAATGAGATTCGGACTCTGCCAGTGCTGCCCTTTGTCACCGATCTGATCCTGTTCATAATTTTTATGGACAGGATTTCTAGGTGCAGCCAAGGAATGGAGGGTGTCATGTTTGGTGACCGCAGGATCTCATCTCCGCTGTTTGCAGATGAGAATCAGCACCTCCAAGTCCTAGTCCATGGTTCTCAGACAGAAAAGGGTGGATTGTTCTCTCTGGGTCAGGGACAAGGATCCTGCCCCAAGTGGAGGAGTTTCAGTGTCTTGGGGTCTTATTCACAAGTGAGGGGAGAATGGAACGAGAGATTGACAGATGAATCGGAGGCAAAGCTGTCAATTTATCACTCAATCTATGTTCCTATCCTTACCTATGGTCATGAGCTTTGGGTAATGGCCGAAAGAATGAGATTGTGGACACAAGTAACTGAAATGAGTTTTCGCTGTAGGATTGCTGGACTCAGCCTTAGAGATTGGGTGAGGAGCTCAGTCATCTAGGAAGAGGATCAGAGCAGAACCACTGCTCCTTCACATTGAAAGGAGCTGAGGTGGTTTGGGCATCTGATCAGGACGCCTCCCACATGAGGTGTTTTGGGCACGTCCTACTGGGAGGAGACCCTGGGGCATACCCGGGACACACTGGAGAGACTATGTCTCCCAGCTGTCCTGGGAAAGCTTTGGCATCCTCTCAGAAGAGCTGGAGCAGGTGGCTGGGGAGATGGAAGTCTGGGCTTCTCTGCTTGAACTGCTGCCTTTGCAACTTGGACCTCTGGAAAAGCAGTAGAGGATGGATGGATGGATGGATGTTTTTCAATATTAAGGGTTAATGCTTTAAAAAGGCCAATTTCTATGAATCCGTGATTCTTTCCCAAGCCTAAACAGGACTCTTTGAAGATCTAACTCTAAACACGTAGATTTAGGGCCTTTCAAAATTCATGATTTAAACAAAAGTGCATAACGCAACACAATTCCAACCTTTAATTATAGTTCTTCAGGAGATGTCTGTCCTCCATTACTAATAATGCAGTGGTTGGCGCACCAAGAAAGCAAGACGATAATGACGGGATGTGCATATAGCAATGGCATGTGAGAGAATAGCAGAATTTGTCACCATGGACTTGTCAGCTAAACCCGCAATAAGGTTTTCTGGTGAGATGTCAAAGACTGAACAAATATGGGTCAATCACCACTTCTAATTTGTATGACTCCTTAACAAGTGAACTGGGTCAGTCTACCCCATCTCCATTTCTGACATTTTTAAAACATTAGGCGCAAGGTTGTTACATTATTGTTAGCTTTTTTCTGCTTTTTATGTCTAGCTGACTAAGATTTCCCCATTCTCTCTGTGCTAGCCCATAGATTAATCACCATACAGTTCACAGTGATGGCAAATGCACTCAATGCAACAAAAAGCAATAACAAGGTAAGCTTTAAACTTTTCGATCAGTCCTGGGCAGATAACGCACCAAACCTGTTAGCTGGCCTTAAGGCCATGAGCGAATAGTGAGCGAATAGTTCATCATTGAACTATTCATTCAGGCATGGGTGTCACTCCCACTTGCTGCAGTTTTCCTTCTAAAGTTTAGATGGTGCTATCAAGATAATGAGACTGCTACACAGCTGAAATGTCAAGAGAAAAGTCACACAAGAAAAACAGTTCTTCTTCTAGTGTCTGGGCAATTTCCACCCATGAGTTTTGGGGTGCTTGAGAATCTTTGTGTTCTTGCATTGAGGTATCAAAGGTGCTGGTGCTAGTGGATCTGCTTACAGAATCTTCCTTCGATTTCATCCATTTTGTTTTAAATGCCACAGTTTCTTTATCTTCTCCTTGTGTTTGAATTCTTCTTCTGTGAATTTTTGGATTCGATTAACAGTCGGCAATCAATAGCCACCATCTTCTGAGCTGCGGTGTGGGATGTCGCAGGATGCCGCAGGATGCGCTGCATGTGCCGAGTTAGAAAAATTGGGAGGTGCATGACCAAACAAAAAGACAACAAAGCACACTGCACGGCGCACGTCTTCGCGTCATTTTTGGCACACAAAGCTGTTTGCGAAGGCCAGAGCAAGTATAGACAAGCCGTGATACTCACTCTAATGCCTGTTTGAAACGAAGCTGACTGCTCACTAGCTCCCAGGTCCCCTGTGTTTTGGCTGTTTGTTGGGGCCATGCTGTTATTCTAAACAGATGTGGTCTGTGCATTTGTGAGTGACTGATGAACATAGAGGTGGGGGGGTGGCTGGGCTGAAGAAAGCACAACCTCTGGTGAGATGATGGGATGCCACATATTTCATGGTATGTGTTGCTGGAGAAGAGGCGTGCTCTTAGATGAGCGGACAGCAGGAAGAACTGACAAAGTGGCTAAATAGAGAGATGAGGGAGGCAAGTGTTAATTACAAACAGCAAGCAGGGATAAGGAGAGGGATTAGGTCAACCATGGAGCACGGAATTAGACGAAGGAGGAGAAAAAATAGATGACTTTAATTAGCTTTGTTGAAAGGGCAGTCACGTGTTTATGTTAACCCCAAAGAGCTAGGCTAGCTGTCATTAGCATTCATATAATGAGAGCTCAGCACAACCAGGCCATGTTGGTAGCAATTACTTTAGCCTGGCTAGTGCAGACCTGCTGGTGACATTACACATAAAGATAGTCACTTGTGCTGCAGGGGCGACAGAGGCCAAGGGAGTGAGTGATTGAAGAAAAGCGACTGAATATTCACTCCAACCAGCCTTAGCATGTCATTAACGTCCTCCCCATCCCCACACCCGCCTCGACTGGACATTATGAGCTTATCACATAGAGCAAAAGGGAATAATTACCCAAATACTATCCAGCACAGCCATCTTTAATCAGAAGAGTGTGTAATTACTGCCACACAAATGACTTTAGTTCATTATGAGGCTGCCGTAACATGTCGAACGATGGGTTGTTCATCATTCTGGAGTATTATTTACTAACACCGCAGCAAACCAGGGACAGATAAATACACAATTGTCATTAAGGAGGAAAGGAAAAATGAATGTGCTGGTCAGATGAGCATTTTTCAAGATGCACATTAAAAGCCTAAAGTGCTGAGAGGCATTAGAGGGCAAGTGAGATAATAGAGAAACCCGAGGCAACTGATGGCATGTTTTAAAAAGCAACTTCCACTTGATTAACTCCCCGTTCTCTGAAAAATCTAATTTCGGCATATTTACATTTATATTTCCATCCATTCTCTGACACCCTCTAATCTGTTTATGGCAGGGCATTATTTCTCACCCAACAAACTGCTCCGGAAAGCATTTCTGGAGCTCGTTGTTTTTGTGCTGCTTTAAGTACACGTGATGTGTAGTTTCCTGGGGTCCAGTAGCACACTAATCTTCTAGAACCAGATGCGCTGGTAAAAGGCAAGCCACAAAGACTCCACCACTAGACATCTCTGCATTGCTCCTGGCCAGATATGATGCTGCATCCCTGGGGGCATTAGCTGAGAGCTTTACTGGGCTCCAAATAGAACTGTGCCCCTGCTCTGGAGACAGCAGCATAATGGAACAGCGTAAGGGAGGAGGTTTAACTTAAGGTCTATCGTGGGAAACCACTGGTGCAGCATTTTCAAAAGCAAAACAGATTTGTTGGAATCATAATAAAAACCAAGTTGTTTGCATAGCAGTAACAAGAAGAGAAGCTGTGATTCGCACATATGATATGAGGTGCAGTATCTTGATCAACAGACCACTACATTCTAAACAAGGCAAAGTTTGACATTTCTATTAACCCTGAACCAAACAATGCATTTACTTCAGGGACACTACTTGGGGACTTTTTACTGAAATTTTATTTTGAGACAATTTTCATCTAATCATCTAATTATGATTTGCTGTGTGGTGAATTTCATTAAATCTGCATCAACATAGTCAAGTTCCAAAATTTTACAGTATAAAGATGATGCCACAAGGGAAGCGATGTCTTCTCTGTTCATTTTCAGTGGAACCACTGCAAAGAGAAAAATGCTCAAGAGTACCCCTCAAATATTTTGTACACTCAGGCATGTGATCTGATCCTAAAAAAGTTGAAAAGATTTCAACTTTGCATCACTTTCAACTGGCGATGACCAGTCAGAGGAAGAACCGTTGATGATGAACATGACAATAATGATGAACATGAATGTCCAGATAAACCTACTACGGATTTCTTATAGAGTCTACACTATGCATAAACAAGGATGAAAAATTGGTCAGCATAAAGTTAACATAAAGTTAAGGGTAAACACACTGACAATTACATTTTAAATGAGTTTTATGTATTTAGTAATATCTCACATTAAATCAGACTAAACTTTGTGTTTTAGGCCAGTTGGGATTACCAATTCTTTTTAGATTTTTTTTTTCCCTTTGAGAATTTTTAGATAATTGTTATCCACCTTACTCCTAGCCCCCATGATGCCTTGCGTGAATTATGGGCGCAACTTCTGGTACTAGTTTAGAAAGTGGGGTTGTCACTGAAATTGAACACTTCTTATTATTAAAAAACAATGACTTTGGCATCAAAAATGTGGGAACACGGCCTTTTGCACCTCAAAAAGAGTAATGTAATCATACCACTTCCCACGACTATCGAGGGATGAGAAATGACCTTTAAAAGTGGCCTGGCAGACAGTAGCTCCGTTAGTTACTGTCACTGCTAAGATGCTAACGCTGTAAACAAATAAAAGCTCTGAGATATATCAATGTTTCCACCGCAATAACGTTGGATGCATTTTGTTAAATCATGTTGTACATAATCAAATTTACCTCAGAGCAGATGTAGAATGTAGTCAGAGCCACAAAGAACCACAGCACTGTGCTTGGGTGTTTTAATGTTGGGGTAAAACAGACAGCTGTAGCTGTTAAAATGCTCATGCTGCTGTCGTGCCGTGAATGCCTGTTATTTAGCTTAACACGTACAGACCTTTTATGACAATTGTTCAAAATTTTATTGATCTATATTTTGTGATAATTTAAAAATTAATGCATGTTGAAGCTGCTAATATCCAGTCCATATCATTCCAAGGCAGTGCAACAAATGCAAAAAAAAAAAAATCTATTTGATATCTTTCTTAAATCGTTAATCCTTAGGGAGCAAACAGTTACTATTTTTTTATTTATTATTTTACTTCAGGCAGCCTTGCATCTGGTGACATATATAAACGTCAGATCTGTGACATTCATACAAGTGAAAACATACCTACTGCTGTTGTGGGCTGCACGGTGGCGCAGTGGTTGGGCTGCACGGTGGCGCAGTGGTTAGCACTGCGGCAGCACAGTTTACCCTTGGCCGGGGGATTGTGGGGATCGTGGGATCGTGGGTTCGATCCCAGCCCCCGGCCAACAGTGATCTGTGTGGAGTTTGCATGTTCTCCCCGTGTTGCGTGGGTTTACTCCGGGATTTCTCCGGTTTCCTCCCACATGCCAAAAACATGCATGTTAGGTTAATTGGCTGTTCTAAATTGTCCCTAGATATCTGTTTCCTATAGGCCCTTAGAATAGAGGGTTAGTATTAATGAAAGCGCTTTGAGTGGTCTTTGTGACTAGAAAAGCGCTATATAAGCGCAGGTTAGTTAGTAGTAGTTAGTTGTGTCTGTCCTGTGTACCACTGATCACACTAGCAATCCTTTTTAGTTTTCAGTGCATGATCTATTCATTGCTGATGAAGCCCCAGATTTAGCTGTGCTTATTTGTGAGGAGACTCATACCAAGAACAGCAGCAGCAAGTACCAGAACTATGCAAAAACATTCAAAAATACAAAAACTACAAGTGAAGAGTTTGTTGGCGAAAACCGATAGACCCCACTTCAAAGAAAATTTCCCTCTGTACAACAAACACACATTACTTACTTATAGAAGTTCAAATGGTTTTTTTCTCAAAATCCGATATGTCCTATGTTAAATACACTACGAAGTTCATGTTTTTTTTGTTTTGTTTTTTTTTAAAGTGATAAATGCCGGGACCCTGTTTTTACAAAACCAGGTAACTCCACACGACAAATCAGCGCTTGGTATTTGGGTCACGTGACTCATCATGGCTGCCTCCCTGGTCTGCTCACTTTCTCTGCTTGCTTTGTGTGATTTCCATGCCAGTTTTTTTTTTTTTTTTTTTTTTTTTTTTTACAATTTTGTTGCATTTTATGTCAAATATGGATAATTTTGATGAAGCAGATGAACCAGTAATGTGTTCACCAGTGATGTGTTCACCAGATAAGCTAGCATGGTTTTTGGGACATGTCTGTTTTTGCAAAAGTATGTGTTGTGGACTTATCTGTTTTTGTGGAAAAAAGTACTCATAAATAGCCAAAAAATAACAATGAGTTGACGTTCAATTTTCTGCTTTATTATGCCTGAGATACTCATATTTCAAGTGACCATGTCTTAGAAGCTGAATTGGAAATACTAACACATATAAACCAACAGATGAAAAGTTGTTTTTCTCATTATTAACCTCTTGCACTCCGTTGTACCGCGGGCAGGCAAGTCTCTGCGTCCCAGAGCGCACGAGGGCGCTCTCGTGCGCCCTAGTGCGCTCTAGGACGCACGAGGGCGCTGCCTCCAAGCACGCACTGAAAAAAAAAAAAAAAAAGTTCTTCCACTACAGACACAGCCGTGAACAGATCAGATATGATTAACCTCTCATTTGACAAATAAGAGCCTTGAATTGGGTTTCTGAAACCTTGAAGAACCAATGACTGAAAACCTAGCAAGAAGGACCCGCCTACCAACGCTGTGAATGCAGCCAGCCAACTGAAGCACAGAAGTTCGGGCTGGGTGAAGAGAGACTGACTGCTGCAGCAGATGAAAAAAAGGACCCGCAGGAAGAACCTGCTACAGACCCAGCAGCACGGAGACCACCCACAAGTGCGACCTGCACTCATTCCAGCAGAATAGACGTTTAGGATTCTCTTCCATGGTCATCATAGACCGACGGAGGCCGACGACAAAGGTCGTAAATCATTCGCCAAAACCGCAATAATGGAATTATGTTTTGACCGGGAACCACGAGCGGACCAGCGTCGCGTTCGTCTGACAATAAGGAAGAGAAGTTCGCCAGGACACTGCTGCTGTGAAGAGGGTAAGG
Organism: Pholidichthys leucotaenia; assembly: GCA_020510985.1. NCBI lineage: Eukaryota > Metazoa > Chordata > Actinopteri > Cichliformes > Pholidichthyidae > Pholidichthys > Pholidichthys leucotaenia. The sequence continues at coordinate 190,654,760 of CM035836.1, forward strand.
TGTTATAAGCTAAATTATTCTTTATCCCTGAAAATTGTAATCAAAAAATAACTTTTGACCGATCGGTAAATTACAACTGTGCGGCGCACGAAGTCCGAAGTGCGTGCGCCACGGTACATGGTTCGTTCACCGCGTCCGGACCGTGAACGCCCCCACCCCCCGCTACTCTTCTGTAGCGAGGGGGGGGGGAGCCGCGGTGACTGCACCACGGTGACTGCACCGCGGTCGCCACATGAGTCTATTCCGTCATGTAGCGATGGCCGATGTCCGTCCTCTGTAGCGGGGGGGGGGGGGACAACCCTCCCCACACACACACACACACAGCCCTGAGTGTCACCTTTCATTAGAGCCCAAGATGAAGCTTCTATATTGAATCACTCAAAAGTTACAGACGTTTTTCCAAACTGTGCCATTTGGCACAATTTGGCACAATTTGGCACAGTTCAAAAACGCCTGGGAACTACCTGAGGAAAAAGCTGTGTAATATATTCATTTTTTGTGGTATTGTTACAAAATTTTGACCTCAGCTGGATAACACTTGGTTCTACATTTCTGTTGCATTTTCCAGCCCGGATCTGAAGCTGTGTGTTATTTGCAAGCATTTGTATCCAAAAAAACCACCCAGGCCAAATTTATTTTCTTCAAGTTCAGTATGTTTAGATGACTGTAACTCAGTGGCCGGAGCACTTAGAGAGATTATGACTGTTTTGCCAAAAAAATTCAAAGTGTTTTGTTTTAAATGAGACCAACCCCATGAAGATGCTGCAAAGGGTTAAAGAACAGCTTTCGATTTACTTTGGGCACGTTATTTTTTGGCGTTTTTAGGGAAATTGACCGGAGTGCAAGGGGTTAAAACAATTGGACTTATCTGTTTTTGCAAAGGAACTCTTCAAGTGCTGAAACTATCTGCCACTTGACTGCAAAACAGGTAGGTGGACTATACATTAAAACGAATTAGAAACACTTTAAAAAAACCACGCTATTTTAAATGCCCCACTACTCCACTCTTGCTGACTGATTTAACACTATTTCAGCCGAAACCGGAAGTTGTGCCCATAATTGTTTCTACAGCAGCGCCCTCAGGAATAAGGTGGATTACTTTCTTCAAAGTCAAAAGTTTACATACATTTCCTTAGGATTTGGTAGCATTGCCTTTAAACTGTATGACTTGGATCAAACATTTTGAGTATCGTTCCACAAGCTTCTCACAACAGTTTGCTGGAATTTTGGCCAATTCCTCCTGACAGAACTGGTGCAACTGAGTCAGGTTTGTAGGCAGCCTTGTTCGCACACATCTTTTCAGCTCTGCCCACAAGTGTTCTATGGGATTGAGATCAGGGCTTTGTGATGGCCACTCCAATACATCAACTTTGTTGTCCTTAAGCCTCTTTGTAACTAATTCAGTGGTAACTTCCTGGCTGATGTCTTGAAATGTCGCTTCAATATTTCCATATAATCATCTTTCCTCATGATGACATCTATTTTGTGAGGTGCACCAGTCCCTCCTGCAGTAAAACACCCCCACAACAAGATGCTGCCACTCTCGTACTTAAAAGATGGGATGGTATTCTCAGGCTAACAAGTTTGCCCCTTTTTATTTCAAATGCAACAATGGTCATTATGGCCCAACAGTTCAATTTTAGTTTCATCAGACCACAGAACATGTCTTGAAAAATTAAGGCATTTGTCCATGTGTGTATTTGCAAAGTGTAATATGTCTTTTTTTTATGTTGCTTTTGGAGCAATGGCTTCTTCCTTGCTGAGTGGCCGTTCAGCCCATGTCCGTACAGGCATTATTTCACTGTAGATAATGATCACTCTTTTATGAGCTTCACCCAGCATCTTCATAAGGTCTTTTGCTTTTGTTCTGGGGTTGATATGTGTATTTTGCACCAAAGCACAATCTCTGAGACACAGCACCCATCTCCTTCCTGAGCAGTATGATGGCTAGGCATTCCCATGGTCTTGATACTTGCAACTGTGTTCACAAAACAAGTTATATTTAATAAAGTGGAATGACATAGGGAATAAGTATTGAACACACTTGGTGAAATTCATTTACAGTAATATTTAGGAGAAAAGCCTCTGCTGGTAATAACAGCTTCCAGAGGTCTCATGTATGTAGAAACTAGGCACAGGCATTGCTCAGGAGTGATTTTAGCCCATTCTTCCACACAAACTGTCTTCAAATCTTGAAGGTTCCATGGGTGTCTTCTATGAACCTTGATCTTCAGTTCATTCCACAGATTTTCAATTGGATTCAGGTCAGGTGACTGACTGGCCCATTCTAGGAGCTTTATTTTCCTGCTCTGGAGCCAGTTAAGAGTTTCCTTGGCTGTGTGTTTGGGATCTTGTCTTGCTGAAATGTCCACCCTCGTTTCATCTTCAGCATCTTGGCAGATGGCAACAGGTTCTTATCAAGGATGTCTCTGTACATTTGTCCATTCATCTTTCCTTCAGTTAGATGAAGTCTGCCTGTACCATGTGCTGAAAAACACTCCCACACCATGACGCTCCCACATCCAAACCTCACTGTTGGTGTGGTGTTTTGGGGCTGATATGCAGTGCCATTTCTCCTCCAAACATGCTGTGTGTTGAGGCATCCAAAAAGTTCTATTTTCTTCCCATCTAACCAGACTATATTCTCCCAGTATTTTACTGGTTTGTCCAAATGTTGTGCAGCAAACTTTAAAAGGAGCTTCAACATGCTTTTTCTTCAGCAATGGAGTCTTGCGAGGTGAGTGGGCATAGAGTCCATGTCAGTTGAGTGCATTACTTATTGTTTTCTTTGAAACAGTAATAGATGCTAACCCCAGGTCTTTCTGGAGCTCTGCACAAGTGGGCTTTGGCTCTTGGATAACGCTTCTGATAATTCTTTTGACTCCGCTGTCAGAAATCTTGTGAGGAGTTCCTGGTCGTGGCCGGTTTATGGTAAAATGATGTTCTTTCCACTTCCGGATGGTGGCCCCAACAGTGCTCACTGGAATATTCAGCAGTTTAGAAATGTGCCTGTAACCCATATCATCATTATGTTTTGCAACAATAAGGCTGCAAAGGTCTAGAGAAAGGTCTTTGCTTCTACCCATCATGAGTTCTTTGTGGTGTGACAATCTGATATTCACAGACCTTTTTAAAGGCTTTCAGTCAGGACTTAACCAGCTAAAATTAATTTGCACTGATGGGGGATGGGATGGCTTCCTAAATGCTGACAGATTTCAGCTGCTTTCTTGGCTTTCTATGCCTTTTTGCACCTCTTTTTCTTCATGTGTTCAGTACTTATTCCCTGTGGCATTCCACTTTATTAAATATAAGTTGTTTTATGAACACAGTTGCCTTGATTTCTTTGTATGTATGGATTACTTTGGTTGTTACTGATATCTAGTGAAAATCTCAGGTTAATGGCTCCATCAGAAATATGTTAAATGAGAAAAATGTTGATGTGTTCAATACTTATTTTCCAGGCTGTAATTGTTTGAACTGATGAACGTGGAATCTTCAGGTATCTGGAAATTGTAACAAAGGACGAACCAGACTTGTGGAAGTCCACAGTTCTCTTCCTCATATCTTGGCTGATTTCTTTTGACTTTCCCATGATGTCACACAAGGAAGCTGTGTGTTTGAGGTGTGCCTTAAAATACATCCACAGGTATGAATCCAATTAACTCAAATGTAACTATTCAGAAGCTTCCAAAGCCATGACATCATCAACTGGGCTTTCCCAAATTGTTTATTGTCATAGTAATCTTAGTGTGTGTAAACTTCTGACTTTGAAGAAAGTAACAAAAAAAAATCTCTAAAAACTGTCTAAAAAAATTCTAAACAAAAAATAATCACAATAATTTTGGTAATCCTAACTACCCTAAAACATGAAAAAAAAAAGTTGTCTGATTTAATGTCAGACTGACAAAAAAAAGTGATGCATCACAATACAGTGAATGCAAACTTCTGGTTTCAACTGTATATATACAACCAAAATTCCGGTGAAGTTGAGATATTGTGTAAAACGTAAATAAAAACAAAACAATGATTTAAAATTCCTTTTCAACCTATATTCAACTGAATACACTACAATGACAAAAACTGATAAACTTTATTATTTGGTTGCAAATATTAACTCACTTTGAATTTGATGTCTGCAAAACACTCCAAAAAAGCTAGGACAGGGGCAACAAAACAGCAGGAAAGTTGAGGAATACTCAAAAAACAACTTTTGAGAACATCCCACAGGTGAACAGGTTAATTGGAAACAGGTGAGTGTCATGACTGAGTATAAAATGTGATGTGATCTGACTTCGGACAGTCAGATCACATCTCCCTGTTCATGTATCAGGCCTACAGACAAAGACTGAAACAAACAAACCCTGTTATTAAACAAATTAAACACTGGGGCAGGCTGAGAGCACCCTGCAAGACTGTTTTGCCCGGACAGACTGGGATGTGTTTAAAGCTGCAGCCACCCGGGAGGACTCTTCTGTAAACATACAGGACTATGCTGAGTATGTGACTGGGTACATTAGTACTTGTACTGATCTCATCATACCCACCATACACGTCAGGAAGTTCCCCAACCAAAAGCCCTGGATAAACAATCAGGTACGTCAGATGCTGCGTGCTTGCTCTCTTGCATTTAAATCAGCCAATGAGGCTGAGTACAAAGCTGCAAAATATGGACTGAGGAAGGCTATAACAACAGCCAAGAGGCAGTACAGAGAAAAGCTGGACAGCCTCTACTCCACTCCTGACCCTAGGCGCATGTGGCAAGGCCTGCAGCACATCACAGACTACAAGAGAACCAACAGCAACACCACCAGTTTAACAGACAGCCTGCCGGATGAGCTCAACATCTTTCACACCCACTTTCAGACCTCCAGCTACAGTGCAGAGAGGACACACACACACACACACACACACACACACACACACACACACACACACACACACACACACACACACCCCTTCTGCCACTAAAAGTCTCATCAGGCCAGGTAAACAAAGCACTGAGGAATATCAACCCCCGCAAGGCAGCAGGGCCACACAACATTCCTGGGCAGGCTCTCAGAGCATGTGCTGCCGAGCTGACTGATGTTCTCACATCCATCTTTAACCTCTCCCTCAACTAGAACATAGTTCCCTCCTGCTTCAAAACCACAACCATTGTCCCCCTCCCCAAAAAGAGCCCACTGACCTGCCTGAATGATTACAAGCCGGTAGCACTCACTCCAATCATCATGAAGTGCTTCGAGAGAGTGGTGCTGGCCCTCATTCAGGACAGCATACTGGATACCCTGACCCCATGCAGTACGCCTACTGGCCCAACAGGTCCACCTCAGATGCCATTGCTGCTGCACTCCATTATTCTCTCTCCCACCTGGAAGATAAGGACTCCTACATCAGGATGCTTTTTGTCGACTACAGCTCCCCCTTCAACACGGTCATCCCCCACAAACTGTCTTTACTTGGCCTGCACCCCACCCTCTGTGACTGGCTACTGGACTTTCTGACTGGCAGGCCTCAGTCTGTCAGGATTGGTAAAAGGACCTCAGCCAGCATCATCACAAACACAGGTGTCCCACAGGTTTGTGTTCTGGGTTGTGCCCCATCCTCTACAGCCTTTTCACTTATGACTGTGTCGCCTCCCACAAGGACAACGTCATCTTAAAGTCTGCAGATGGCACAGCAGTGATAGGACGCATCACTGGTGGTGATGAAGCATCCTACAGGAGGGAGGTAGCCAGCCTGATGTCATGGTATGAGGACAGCAACCTCACCCTCAACACGGACAAGACGAAGGAGATGATAGTGGACATGAGGAAGGGGAGGAGACCTCATCGGCTGCTGTTCATCCGGGAGCTTGAGGTGGAGAGGGTCAGCAGCTTTAAATACCTGGGCATCCACATCAGCAAGGACCTTACGTGGGCACTCAACACTACAGAGCTGGTTAAGTGAGCTCAACAGTGGCTGTACTTTCTGAGGAGGCTGAGGAAGTTTGGCATGTCCCCCAAGATCCTCAACAACTTCTACAGCTGCATCATCGAGAGCATCTTGACCAACTGCATCACTGCGTGGTACGGCAGCACTACTGCTTTGGACCGCAAATGCCTGCAGAGAGTGGTGAAGACAGCTGAGAAGATCATCAGAACTCCACTCCCCTCTCTGCTGAGCATCTATCACCACAGAGCCCAAAGGAGAGCTGCCTCCATCCTCCAGGACCCCACCCACCCCCAGCACAGAATGTCCACACTTCTACCCTCAGGCCGGAGGCACAGAAGTGTGAAATGCAGGACATCCAGACTAAAAAACTCCTTCTTTCCCACTGCCAACAGACTCCTGAATAAATAAACTCCGGACACAACTTTGCAAATAGGAATTCACACACTGGATGCTAAATTTGCATATTGCTCATTTGCACATTGTACATAGTCTCACCCCGTCTCATGTCCATATCATCTCTGCTGCTAAATTATCATTGTACAGTCTACTGGGTATTATCAGGGCATGTTACACAGAGAAATTCTCACACTGTGTGCTCATTTGTACATTGTGCATAGTCTCATGCCATCTCAGGTTTATCATCTCTGATATTAAAATACCACTGTCCATTATAGCCATCCAGTGAATTTTCAATTTTCATTCTTCTTGTTTCCTCGAGTTTAACTGCTTTAACTGTCCTAATTGCTTTAATGTGTATTTATTAGTATTAAGGTGTGTTTATTACCTTTATTAGTATTGATGTGTATCTATTACCTTGGCATTCGTTCAGAGAGCAGAGTAAGGATTTCATTGCTCAGGAAATGTTGCATTTCTTAACTGTGCACATGATAATAAAGCCTTTGAATCTTTAATCTTAAAAGGAGCAACCCTAAAGGCTAAGTCATTCACAAGCAAGGATCAGATGAGGTTCACGACTTTGTGAACAACTGCGTGGGCAAATAGTCCAACAGTTTAAAAGCAACACTTTTCAACGTACAATTGCAAGGGATTTAGTGAGTTTATCATCTTTATTATAATTCGCTCTGGATCTGTGAACATCCGTGCCATGAGTTAGACCAAAATATTTGGGGGTGTATTGTTGCTTAAAATGTGTGGTGCTGCCTTTAATGAGCATTAGCAAGTAAGCTGACCCTGCCTAATGCCAGTCTGTCTAGGCTGTACCCTGTCTCTCTTTCAAAAGATGCTAGGATAGCTCCACCCCTTAACTGGAAAACTGGATTTGCAATGAGCAAATTAATGAACAACTTACTTGCTCTACAAATAAGGTATCTTTTTCTGGGCAGTGTTTAAACTCACCAAAATTTCTAGCTTTAGACAATAACATTGTTCTTTCTACTGTGTCATTAGTGCCATGACACTAAAATGTAGGTCTCAAAGCATGGTTCCACCAGCCAATCACACTACCTTCTTTTATTCTGTACAGTACTTTTATAAAATATTTAAAACTATCCAATCATACAATGAGATGTGTATATCAGGATATATCACATTGTCGGTGCCTTTATTCTTGATTATTACTTCCCCTCAGATCAGTCATACCAGTGCAATGCACGTTTAAGAAAAACTATGCTGAATTGCCTGTTAATGTGTATCTACTGTGAGCCGTTTAATGCTGTGCCATTTGGAAGGCTGGAAAGGCAATGCAACAACAACAAGCGGCAGCGGCATTTCCATTCCGATTGAGTGGCGGTAATTTTGGAGTTGTCAAGCCGGCTTTTGTGTCTGCAGACGGAGCTGGCAGAGCCCATCAGTAGAAAATTACAGAGCCAAAGAACAATCCGCTTCTCCTCTGTTACTTAAAAAGAAAGAGTGTCCCAACAACGGGGGCGGGGGGGGGGGGTGTCCAAATGGAGATGAAACCAACCCAAAAGGAGCCCGTTTACCTCACACTGTCACTGGCTTCAGACAGAAATGTCACCAGGAAACCGAGAGGAAAAGGAAAGAAAAGGAGGAAAAGAAGAAAATCAACTCAAGCCACCGTTGCTCATTCCTCAGACATCTGACAACAAATCATTATGTCGTCACTACAATTGATTAACAGTCACCTGGTAATTGATATCAACAAAGGGAGGTTTGTTTTTATTTCAGGGCTCTCACAAGCAGCCATCCCTCTTGCTGTGAAAACAACAGAAATGGTCTTTTTTTTATTATTGCAACTTGTCTTTAAGGCAACAAGCTCAATTCATCAAATAGAGTTCAGGGCAATTGAATTAAGCCCATACAACAGTTAAAACAAGATTCCACTTTTAGCCTGAAGTTGTTGCAAACTATCACATTTTAGATCACCCCTGAGTGTCTGTCACATCAGTTGTGCCTGTATCTGTACATTTTTTCTAACAATAGTGTATCTGAAGATTAAAAAAAAAAACTAATACTGGAAGGACATTTTGTAATTAAATGAATAAAACACCCCTCTTGACCATTCAGAATGTCAAAATGTAATAGTTTTCAGTTGTGCCTTACTTTAAATTGCCTTTGGTTAAAAGCAAGGTTTTTCATTTTGGCAGTGACATCCTCCAGTATCAACCTTAACAAGCGTAGAAGATTGGATTGAACGAGTGTGTCCGTTTGGAATGACAGGTGGCTCCAAATTTACCTCTATTAAAAGCTGCAAAGAGGGTCTTGCATAACTGACAAGGAACGCTCACCTTGGTTGGACTTGATCCCTGCACAGTTTTAGCCGGGTCACCCGCACGACCCTAAGCTGGAGTGGCAGCACAGAAATGTGTGTGCACATTCATGCACGTGAAAAAAAAAAAAATCTATCACCTCCTCGATGTACATAAACCATTTTTGCTATATTAATACGCTTTTAAAAGTCCCTTTGATATGCAATTACTTGCCAACACCAGTAATAATCAGCAGCACAAACACCCATCTGTATTTGAAGGGGTTTGCCTCTCTTGACATCTGGCTCTCCCTGAATTACAGCATGGCCCCACGCAGAGCGGCAAGTGGGAAACCCATCTCTGAAATGTGCAGGAGGGAAAACAGTTATGAAAGGTTTGTATACACCTTCTGTGCATTCCACAGTCCTGCTCCTGGGGCTACAGTGTGGCAGCTGTCCATCGCAGGGAGTGTTCTTGAACGCGGTCCGCCAAAGGGGCCCGGCAAATGACAACCCTTGCACTGATGCTCACGTATACAGTACGTGTCATTTTGCATTTTTCCAGCAGCAGAAAACGAATTGGCAGTCATGAAAAAAAGAAAACAAACAAAGGTTATGCAAATAAATATTGTTTATCTGACAGTTTTTACAGAGTACTTGCTGAATCGTATACATTTTTAATGATTTGTGTGTAGATGTGCATGTCTGTGTAGAACAGCAACTTCGTAATGTTAATGTAGGGTCTTAATGCTTCATTTCATGCAGCACTGGTGGTGGTTGGCGATTTATATTTCTGAAATTTATGCTGTCATCTCAATGCGATGCAAGAGTTTGGAATTTCATTAGTGGTGCTTAAAGCTTTAAAGGCAAAGAGAGATAAAGAGAATAAATAATCTAAAACGGTAAAGAAAACAGACTGAATTGGTTTTTTTTTAAATCTGCATGCATCAAACAAACAATTTTCAGAATATGATATGCTTCAAACAGTCTTTGAATAGCATACAATCAAGATTACCTTAGATCTAAAAACAGACCATAATAAAATGATCTGTGAAAATGAAATGAGAAACAAATAAATAGAAAACTGATACATATATACTGATCAGCCGTACCATTACGACCCCCTTTGGTTACCAAAACTGCCCTGACCCACTGAGGCATGAACTCCACTCAAGTGCTGAATGTCTGCAGTGGTATGTGGCATCAAGCCCCGATTAATAGATCCTTTAGGTCCTGTAAGCTGGGGTGGGGTCTCCGTGGATGACCTTTTTTTCTAACACATCCCATAGATGTTCAATTGGAGTCAGTCAGTACCTCGACCATGCAGTTGTGTTAGTCAAATCAGTGTGGCAGGGTGGATTAACCTGCATAAACAGGGAGGTTTTACATGTCAATAGTTTAAAAATAAAGTAGTGCAGTTCTGGTGCTCGTGTGTCCATCGACTTTGGAACTCTGACTGCTCAGAGGCTATAGAGGTACGTAGATACATAAACTGTGCTGCACTGTTCTCAGGCATCCCTTATCAGAACTAGTATTAACTTTTTCAGCAATTTGAGCTACAGTAGGCCAGCCTTCGCACTCCACATACATCACTCAGCCTTGGCTGCCCATGACCCCTTTTCCCTGGTTAAGTGGTTTTCTTCCTTAGACCGCTTTTGGTAGATCCTGACCACTGCAGACTCCAAAACTGCAGGAGCTGCAGTTTTGGAGAGCCTCTGACCCAGGCGTCTAGCATATGGTCCTTATCAAAGTCACTCAAAATTTTCTTCTTCCAACACGTCAACTTTATGGACAAAATGTTCACTTGAGGCCTTACTGTACACTGTACATCCCACCTACAGCCAAGAAATTCAGTGTTGTTCACTTCACCTGTCAGTGGTCATAATATGGCAGATCAATGAAAACTGCAAAAAACATTCACAATTACCTTTTCAAAATAACCAGTCACTTTTGAAAATAAAATCAGGCCATGAGGATGTTACGAACCTTGTTCCCCCAGTGTGAAGAAAACTGTTCTAGCTTAAGGCAAGACAAACATGATTAATACATACAGTATGGTTTTCATTTTATGTGTATTTGATTTTTAAAACTGTCTTCCCTCTCACAAACTGACCTGACAAAAGATGTGGTAAGGCTAATATGATCTCATGATTTCTGAAAAGTCCACACAAACTTCAGTTTCCATAAACTGATACACTTCCATTGATATTTTCACAATGTCCCAAACTTGTCCATTCTTCTGTAGAATCTCTTTTTAGTTTTTTTTTTTGTTTTTTTTTTTGTTTTTTTTTTAGAAAGGCTTTAAGAGGAACTTCTTCACAATTTCTTAGGTTAATTCTTCAGTTAATTGTCAATGCACATCTTTCAAAAAAGATGCATGCATCTCATGTCAAGGTGAGGCCTCTCCAGGGTGGAAAGTTAGGACCCAAGCACTGGACTCAAGTTTGATATATTTGTTGAGCTGAACTCAAACCAACTCGAGGGCTGTAAATAATAATGCAAACAGGCAAGGCAGGCATGAACAGGCAGACAGGACAGGAATAAACTAAAGAACAGGCTGAGCAGAAGCGTGGACTCATGCCAAAATCGACGAGGATGTCGTGCCTAGGTTAGGGGTGGCGTTCCTTAAATACAAATGGGCAGAATGAACATAAATTACAAGCAGGTGTGAACACTTAGCAAATAAACAGGGCAAAATCAGACTATGCAAAGATGGAAACTGGAGACACTGTCAAAATAAAGCCAAACCAAAAACTACGACAGGAATAAAGGTACAAGACGTAATAATAATAATGACAACCAAGGATACAAAACATAGAAGTCATGATACTACGGGGGCGAGCACAGGACAATGTTTTTACCCCATAGCGTGAAAGTTCGTCTCCAGTTTAGCTGTGCGTGCATACTACGCCAGGTATTTGGAGGTGTGAAAGTGTAGAGATCTGAAACCAGCCTCCAGAGTGGAAAGGTTTTCACGGTGCTGATTTTGCGCATCCATATGGACAGAAAAAAAACCCATCTACAGCACAATCAAGCCTCGATTTACAACAGATTTCAGCCAATCCATACACCAAGGAGCACAGGGCAGCACAAAGCAGAATCACCTGAGGCCGAATGTCAGCAAGACCAGAGAGATGGTGATTGACTTCAGGAAGAAGAGGACACCTTCTCAGCCACTGCAGATGAGGGGGGGAGGATGTGAGGGTGGTTGAGGACTACAAATATCTGGGTATCAGGATCAGTAACGGGCTGGACTGGAGATCCAACACCGATGCTGCGCACAAGACGGGGATGTGCAGACTCTACTTCCTGAGGAAGCTGAGATCCTTCAACGTGTGCAGTAGGATGCTGGAGCTTTTCTACCAGACCACTGTTGCCAGCACCATCTTCTTTGCTGCTGTCTGTTGGGGTAGCAGTATCAGAGCCAGCAACACCAACAGACATGACAAGATTATCAAGAGGGCTGGCTCTGTAACTGGTCTGAGGCCGGAGACCTTTGAGACAGTGGTGGAAAAGAGGACACTAAAACTGTGATCCATCATGGACAATCCTGATCACCCCCTCCACCACACACTGGACAGACAGTGGAGCACTTTCTCCAGTAGACTACTCCAGCTTCACTGTCGAACAGTTAGGTACAGGAAATCTTTCCTGCCGCATGCCATTTCACTGTACAATAACTCACTATGATGTTGAATTGTGGTCATAACTATTGCTGCCATACTGCACCTTACAGTCTTAATTGGTACCTCACATTTCACTCTGCTCCTGATAGTCCTGCATTGTGCAGCGGGTATGATTCATGTGTTTATACGGGTCACCATCTATTCAGCTATGATGTATATAGGCTTTTTTATAGAAGTGTTAGTTTTACTTTCCATGGGTAATTCCTTTGTCTGTCATGCGTGTGTTTTCTGTTGTTTGGTTGTCTACTGTCATGCTGCTGTTACACTGCAATTTCCCAGTTTGGGATCAATAACGTACATCTATCTATCTCTCACAGAGAAATACAAATATGGAGCTTGTATTTCTGCATTCCTCACAGAAACGCAAGCTTGGTGATTAAACCTTAAGCCTGATGGGTTTACAGTAAGGATCAGGTTAAAAATGGGCTCTTAACAGTATATGTAAACCTGCTTTTTTTACACAATAGATGCAACCTTATATAGAAAAATAATCATCAAAATTATAGCCAAGGAGGATGCCTACCTTTGTTGAATGATGAACAAATCACCGTGGAGCTGCCGATGTTTCAAATCCAGTTTTGTGCTGTGCAAATGATGAGATGTGGCTGCAGCCCGACGTCTCATCACATCACTATTTCTTCTTACTTGTAACGCTTTTGAAAAGTTATGACTGAAGACTCCTTATCAAATATTCAAACCAGGTGTCAGTAAGTCAGATTTTTTTTATTACCTGCAATTATATGGGTTATTTATTTAATTCAATTCAATTTCATTTGTAAAGCACCTAATCACAACAAAAGTCATCTCAATGTGCTAGTTATTTATTTACTACTCCCTCTTCTTTCAGCTTAAAGAAAATGAATATATGTAAATATTCATTGCAGATGGAATCTGGCGTTTATAGTAATAATCCAAAGTCCCTAGTAAAACTTGTACTTGTCATCCGTTAGTTCCAACAGCAGTTTTCACACAAGTGGTGGATCCATGTGCATGTGTGGTTGCTTTTGTGACATGTCGTGTACAAGCAGGTGTTTCTCTCTGGATCTAAATGAAAATGTTGTTGTGTGCACCAGACCTAATACTAATAATCAACAACTCAGGACTGGGCAGGGACAAAACCTACGGAACACAAGTGGAGACATGATAATGAAAATGATAACCAAAGATACAAGACAGAAAACCATACAATAACAAACCCAAGGCAAGGACATGAGCTGGGTCCATGTCCTGGTGACATGGAAAATAAACTAGAAATAAAAATGAAGACATGGGACCAATCCACGTCTTGACGTGTCAATGGAAAAAAAAAAACATCAGAAGACACTAATTGCCATTATTGTTATTAAAAGTATTGGAATAGTGGCACAATTTCTGTTATTTTAGCTGTTTACCAAAACAGATTCAAGATACAGTTATATCATCAATATGGGATTATTAAAGCACAGACTCTCAGCCTTAATTTGAAGGTACTCGCATCCAAATTGGAGTTGAGATTTAGGAATTTTTACACAAAGTCTCCTCATTTCAGGCACTCAAAAGTAATGGAAAAAATTAACATTACCATAAATAAAATGTTCATTTTTAACATTTTGTTGTGAATCCTTTGTAAGCAATGACTTCCTGAAGTCTGGAAACCATGGACATCACCAAACACCGGGTTTCTTCCTTTGTGATGCTTTGCTAGGACTTTACTGCAGCTGTCTTCAGTTGTTTGTGGATCTTTCTGCCTTAAGTTTTGTCTTAAGCAAGTGAACTACATGCTGGATCTGGTTAAGATCTGGTGATTGACTCGGCCATTGTAGAATATTCCACTTCTTTGCCTTAAAAAACTTCTGAGTGGCTTTTGCAGTATGTTTTGGGTTATTGTCTATTTGTACTGTGCAGCACTATCCAATCAACTTTGCTGCATTTGGCTGAATCTGAGCAGACAGTATAACTCTATTTGCAATTTTTCTTTCACGGTGTTAATTTACTTATTTGTAATGTTATGGAAACATTCAAGAAGAATTATGTGAATATTTTAGTCAACAAAAAATATTTTCTGTCCTTGGTGATGTAAAAAGTAAAAAAAAAAAAAAAAAAAATGATATGTCCGTTTTTGGCCAAATGGTGGAACTGGGAGGTAAATATACAGCAAAATCAATGTTGCTTCATTTCACTTTACTGTAACTGTACTGTTTATACACTCACTGAATGAATATGCACGCTCACAACTGAAAAATAATAGACATTTTAATAAATTAACATTTGTATCTTGATATTTTCAGGAGAAGATGCATCAGGATGACCAGACTACACCAGTCAGCTTCTTCAAATGATCTGGGATGGCTCATTAGACTTTTTTTGTGGAAAAGTCTACTCTGGCCTTTCTATTTTTGAGGCTGATTAATGGTTTGCACCTTGTGGTGAACAGTCCATACTTGTGCTCATGAAATCTTCTCTTTATGTTAGACTTCGATACTGATACACCTACTTCATCGAAAGGGTTCTTCACTTGGGTGGATGTTGTGAAGGGTTTTTTCTTCAGCATGAAAAGGATCCTGTAATGACTACCACTGTTGTCTTCCATGAACATCCAGGCCTTTTTGAGTTCTCAAGCTCACCAGTGTGCGCTTTTTTCCCTCAGACTCTACCAAAGAGTGGTGGCTAGTTGGTAGAGCATCCGCCCCACAACCGGGAGGCCTGGGTTCAAATCCTGGCCGGGTCATGCTGAAAACCATATAAAAGCGGAACTTCCTGCTATCTAGCTTGGTGCTCAGCAATAATGGAATGGAGGAGGGAAATTTATGGTGGCGCCTTGCATGGCAGTGACCCCTCTGATTCTAGATGTGATTAACATTGTAGATAAGGGAAATGTAATTTTGTTCTGCTGTACATGATTGGCTATATGGATTGAATAACAAAGTTGACTTTACTTTTAAACTGCTGATTTGGCCACTCCTAACATTTTTGCTATTTCACTGATGGATTTCTTCTTTTTTCAGCCTGGTCTGTGTCACTTCCATTGAGAGCACCTTTGGCCACTTCTTGTGGGTTCACAGAAACAGCTTCCAAATGCAAATGCCACACCTGGAATCAACTCCAGACTTTGTATCTACTTGATTGATGATGGATTAATGAAGGCATAGCCCATGCAGCCCATGAAATAGCTTTTGAGTCAACTCTTCCTTTACTTTTGCACCCCTGAAACAAGGAGACTTTGTATAAAAATAGTTCTCGAAACTCAAATTTGGATATGAATACCCTCAAATTAAAGTTGAGTCTGCTCTTTAAGGTCATATTGATTATATAACTGTATCTTGAATGTGTTTTGGTAAACAGCTAAAATATCAAAGCTTGTGTCACTGTTGCAATACTTTTAGAGGGGAGTGTAGCTGGTTGCTTAAGTTGAGAAAATCAAACAGCTGCAGCCCATAATTCCACCCTCCCTCTCACCATCGTCCACTCCCCATCATCTCCTGGATGGACACTCAAACCCAGCAATAACCCCACCTCCCCCACTTTCCTGACTTGTCAGGATCAGCAGCAATCTTTGCACGGGCAGCACTACTTTCAGCAGGAAGCATACAGATTGGGGAGGGGTACAATACAGTTTTCTATTGCTAGGGAACAAAATGACTTGAAAACTGTGTGTATTTGTCATCACAGGGCAGCGGTGGGCAGTGCAGTGGCGGAGTGGTTAGCACTGCAGCAGCACAGCAACTCACCCTTGGCCGGGGGATCCTGGGTTCGATCCCAACCCCCGACCAACAGTGATCTGTGTGGAGTTTGCATGTTCTCCCCATGTTTGTGTGGGTTTACGCCGGGATTTCTCTGATTTCCTCCCACATGCCAAAAAACATGCAAGTTAGGTTAATTGGAGACTCTAAAGTGGCCCCAGGTGTGAATGTGTGTGTGAATGGTGAAAGGGTTGGGTGCCGCACCAGTGGCTGCCTCATCCACTCATGTGGATGCCCTGTAATTTCCCCATTGAGGGACTAATAAAGGAATCGAAATCTTAAAAAAAAAAAAAAAATCACAGTTGTTCCTAGGGATAAGTCTTGCCACTCGACGAAGAAACATCAAAGGGAATGACATTTAGCTAGGATATGAAGCAAGAGGAAACATCAGTTTCCTCCAATTGGTAATGGCTGATGGTAGTAAAAAGATGAATAGTAAAGAAGATAGAAATAGAGAGAAAGAGGCTGAGAGCGAATGGAAGAGAGCTGTGGGCCATGTTTTAGTATGAAGAGGCAGCCCATTTTGCATGCCTAGCTTATCAGGTGTGGAGGTATGCCTGAGCACAATATGCAAGAGAGAAAAATGAAAATGTTTGTATGTACAGCAGGGAAAATAAGTATTGAACATGTCAACATTTTTCTCTAATATTAAAGATATTTCTGATGGAGCCACTGACCTGAGATTTGCACCAGATATCAGTAACAACCCAAGTAATCCATACATACAACGAAATCAAGGTAACTGTATTCATAAAACAAGTTATATTTAATATAGTGGAATGACACCGGGAATAAGTATTGAACACATGAAGAAAAAGAGGTGCAAAAAGGCATAGAAAGCCAAGAAACCAGCTGAAATCCATCAGAATTTAGGAAGCCATGCCATCCCCCATCAGTGCAAATTGATTTCAGCTGGATAAGTCCTGACTGAAAGCCTTTAAAAAGGTCTGAAAATCAGATTGCCACACCACAAAGAACTCATGATGGGTAAAAACAATGATCTCTCTCTTGACCTTCACAACCTCATTGTTTCAAAACATAATGATGGCATTGGTTACAGGTGCATTTTTCTAAACTGTTGAATGTTCCAGTGAGCACTGTTGAAACCATCATTCAAAAGCGGAAAGAACATCATTTTACCATAAACCGGCCACGACCAGGAGCTCCTCGCAAGATTTCTGACAGAGGAGTCAAAAGAATTATCACAAGAGTTACCCAAGAGCCAAAGACCACTCATGGAGAGCTCCAGGAAGACCTAGAGTTAGCAGGTACCGCTGTTTCAAAGAAAACGATAAGTAATACACTCAACCAACATGGGCTTTATGCCTGCTCACCTCGCAAGACTCCATTGCTGAAGAAAAAGCATGTTGAAGCTTGTTTAAAGTTTTCTGCACAACTTTTGGGCAAGCCAGTAAAATACTGGGAGAATGTAGTCTGGTCAGATGAGACCAAAATTGAACGTTTAAGATGCTACAACACCCAGCATGTTTGGAGGAGAAATGACATTGCACCTCTCATCAAGAGGGGGTGTTTTTCAGCACATAGTACAGGCAGATGTCATAACTGAAGGAAATATGAATGGATAAATGTACAGAGACATCCTTGATAAGAATCTGTTGCCATCTGCCAAGATGCTGAAGATGAAACAAGGGTGGGCATTTCAGCAAGACAATTATCCCAAACACACAGCCAAGGAAACTCAACTGGCTCCAGAGAAGGAAAATAAAGCTGCTAGAATGGGCCAGTCAGTCACCTGACCTGAATCCATTTGAAAATATGTGGAACGAACTGAAGATCAGAGTTCATAGAAGACACCCACAGAACCTTCAAGATCTGAAGACATTGGCCACAGTTACATGGGCAAAATTTCTTCAGTCTGATTACAATTCAGATCAAAATTTTACTGTTTACATGGATCCTGAAAAAGCTGATCTGATTAGGACGTGCGTTTCCATGTGTCACACGTTTGAATGGAATAATTCATTTTGACATTTGACACCATTCGGATTAACGATCGGCATAACCCACCCCTCTCAGTCGGAATGAAATTTTGATCCGAATGAGCGTGATCGGGTTAGAATATTCAGATTGCCGTGTTTACATGAAGCATTTTTATTCCGATCAGGCTTTTAATCTGGTTACTTGTGTCCATGTAAACATAGCCAGTTTGTGTGGAAGAATGGGCTAAAATCACTCCTGAGCAAGCCTGCGCCTAGTTTCTCCATACAGGAGGCATCTGGGAGCTGTTATTACCAACAAAGGCTTTTCTACTAAATATTAAATGAATTTCACCAAGCATGTTCAATATTTATTCCCAGTGTCATTCCACTTTATTAAATATAACTTGTTTAGTGAACACAGCTGTCTTGATTTCTTTGTATGTATGGATTACTTGGGTTGTTACTGATATCTGGTGAAAATCTCAGGTCAAGGGCTCCATCAGAAATATGTTTAACAAGATAAATGTTGACATGCTCAATACTTATGTTCCCCGCTGTATGTGTTTTATTCAATGTCTGGGTGATCTTTGTCTTTTTCTCAATTTAAGCTGGGGATGTGTTTATGTTTGAGCAAAGAGAACAACAGAAGAGGTACACGGCTTGATGTGTACAAACACACAATACAACTCTACTGCACATGCTTTATGATATCCAGACTTGTGGTTGTGCACAAGCCCTCTGCTTGTGTGTCACATCAAGTGCACAATGTGGTGTTCATTGGGGGGCAACATGTCAAAAGGGTTTAATGCCAATATCGGCTCCCTTCTATGGCTAGTCCTGAAAATCAATACGCCTGCGTTCTCCATTGAGAGCCTTTGGTGCAAAACACAGTTATACACACACACAGAGTTCTGCTAGCATGCAGTCTCCCCAGGACTCTGGGTTGCCCCAGGTCTAAACTACACCTGTCCAGCTGCACTTAGGTGGGTACTAATATGTTTGATCCAGAGTGACAGGGTCTTCACCTCACTACACTAGCAATTTTTCATTGTGGGGACAAAACTTTCAATTCTTTGTGTTACTGGGGTCTGTGTGTGTGTCCACATCTGTGTGCCCTCTATGAAGAATAATGACATTTATTTGGTGAAAAAAAATCACACTGGTATAGTCTGAGAATCAGATGAGTGCATTAGAAAGATTCAAAGCCCCTTTATACTGACCAAGATCGTTGGGTGACCATTGAGAGATCAAAAATTGAGCAGATTTCTC
The DNA here is from genome assembly GCA_020510985.1 of Pholidichthys leucotaenia. Taxonomy (NCBI): domain Eukaryota; kingdom Metazoa; phylum Chordata; class Actinopteri; order Cichliformes; family Pholidichthyidae; genus Pholidichthys; species Pholidichthys leucotaenia. The sequence continues at coordinate 190,673,973 of CM035836.1, forward strand.
AATGACTTGAATAAGCTTCAAAAAAGCCATTTCTGTGTAAATGTTTGGGAGATCATTGGATGATTTTCATGGCGATCTACAGTGATCTTTGAGAGACTGTTGAGAGATCACAGAGACCAGGAGAGATTGCTGAAGAGTTTGTTAGGCAATCAAAGAGGTACAGTATATAAACACATCAAAAAAAGTTCAAAAATATTTCAGTCAATTATTTCCCACCTATTTCCCAATTTTAATTGCACTTTGGTAGTTCACACACCTGCACTCAATCACACCACACAACTAACACTCACCCATCATGATTCGTGCATGGGGGGTGGGGGTCTTCTCCCACTCCTGCTGCCCTCCTGCTGGGGGCCTGGGGCCTGGCTAGTGTCCTGGGGCCCGTCATGTTGTCATCATCCCTGGGTGCTGCCAAATGAATGGGAGTGAGTGAGTGAGTAAGTGAGTGGCGCTTTGCGTGTCGGGTGGCACCTCGGAGCGCTTGTGGTGGTCCGCTGATCAGTCTCTCTGGGTGGGCATTGGTGGTGGTCTGCTTCTGTGGCTGCAGCCGCCCCAGGGTGGGTTGGCATGGGTGTGGATGCTGGTCCGTGCCGGCGGTCTCCCCGGCCACTGCCAGGCATTGGTGCACGTTCATGCCTGCCGCATCTGTCAGGGTGAATGAGTGTGGGTGAGTGTGGAGGGGAGAGCACGGGTAGATGTGAGTGAGTTGGAGCGTGAGTGAGAGTGTGTATATGAGTGAGCGTGGGTGGAGGGAGGTGTGTGTAGGTGTGGGCAACTGTGAGGGCGAGTGGGAGTGGGAGCGAGAGCAAGACTGAGAGAGTACGAGAGTGGGTGAGAGTGAGTGGGTCTGGGTGTGGGATTGTGTGGGGGAGAGGGTGAGTGAGAGTGAGCGAGTGGGTGTGTGTGAGAACATGAGGGTGTGAGTGCATGGGAAAAGATGAGTGTGCTGGTCGGGGGTGCTGGACTGAGAGGGTGGCACCTCCTGGTACCTCCTGGCCATGTGGGCCCCCTTGGACTGGGGGGTGGGGAGCTGGCCCCCTGTGGGGCTCCTGCGCCTTGCTGCCACCTTCCTTGGGCATGGGGGCCTCGGCGCTCCCGAGGTGTGTGTTGGGGTGCTGGGGTGAGTGAGGGCCCATTGTGGGTGTGTCTGAGGGGGCCGCGAGCCAGGGGCGTGGGCTGGTCTCCGGCCTGGGGGGGGGGGGGCGGGGGCACTGGACTTCTGGCGCCTGGGGGCTGGCGTTGGCCCTGCTGGTGGAGCGGGGACTGGCTGGGCAGGGGCTGGCCTGTCCGGGGGCGCACCGCACCGGCCGCTTGGTGGCCCAAACTCCTTCGGCTGTCCCTCTTAGGGCAGATGCCTGGTTGTCCTGGGGCTTGTTGGCCTTGGGACATTTGTGCTCTGTGGGGGTTGGTGGCACTGTGGGGGGTGGGGGTTTGCTGTGACCTACCCCCCTCTTTGTATGTTTCCTGGCAAACCACACGCACACACTTATTTTGCACATGCTCTCATACACATGCACACACATATGTCTCTCTGTCCTTTAACAGGTGCAGATACCAGACTTGTGATGAGGTCTTTTCAGTAGAAGAACCATTTGTCTTGTTTGTTTCAGTTGTGTTAGTCTGTTTGTCTTCTCTGTTTGTTCTGCTCCCCCCCCCCCTCTGGTCGGGTCCTTCATTGGTAAAACAATTTAAATAAAGTATTAAAAGTTATTACAAGAGGAGTCTATAAATAATATATAGAACATACATGTGCCGTATAAAGCTCCTTTTGGCAAACTCAATCTGTTTGGCACAATAAGCGAAGCAGATTTCTGTTCTGCTCACCTAGCTGCTTGATAGGACAAGTGGAGAAGAAGAAAAATTATTTCTCACCTTTAGGAATACCAGTTGGTATTGTATTTTATATCACTGGAAAGCCTGATTATTCACCCAAAGATGCTGGGATAGGCTCCAGCCCCCCCGCGACCCGAAAAAGGATTAAGCGGAAGAAGATGAATGAATGAATGAATGAATGAATGAATGAGGTACAACTTGTAAGGATCATGCATTTATGAAATGGACAACACAGCTAAAGGCATGGGTACGACCCCCCCCCCACCAAAAAAATGTGCCAAAATCCCCTGCCATATTCTTCTGTTGGTATTCAGTCCTGTTTCGAGTTGCTTGGTGGATTGGATGACTGCACTCTCCCAAAGTAATAAGGAAAAAAAACAACACAAATTTATTGGCCATTTTTACACTTTATTTATTGTACACTGACAAGGACCTCAGGAGCATGTGGAAGATCCATAGGCAGCAACACACCTTGGCACCTCCTCCTCATGCTGGTGACATTTTGCTGTGGGATCCCATTCCTCAACGAGGAGTTGTTGAGGGTCAACCAGCGTGGTTGTGTTGGTCACTCTAGCACATACAGCACACACAAGCTGATCCCACAAGTGTTCAATTACACCAGTGACTGGCACACACCTGGTGGCACTGGAAACTCTAAGCAAGAATGAATACCAACAGGAGCCTATTGCAGGGGATTTGGGCACATTTTTGGGGAGCGTGATCCACACATTTAGCCGTGTTGCTTGTTCCACGAATGCACAAACCTTAAAAGTTGTACCTCACTGTAAAGGAGACTAAAACCTCATTTTTCCTCAATACTTGACATTATACACAAGTATAAACACCATGGGAATGTCCAGCCATCATATAGCTCAGGAAAGAGATGCTGTCTGTGTCCCAGAGATGAATGTGTTTTGGTGTGAAATGTGTGTATCAACCCCAGAACAAAAGTAAAAGACCTTGTGAAGATACTGGCTGAAGCTGAACCAACATGGTCTGAAAGGCCACTGAGTGAGGAAGAAGCCATTACTCCACAAACATAAAGATAGATTACATTTTGCAAATGCACACATGGACAAAGACGTAAATTTCTGGAGACAAGTTTTGCGATCTGATGAAACTAAAATTGAACTGTTTTGCAATAATGGCCATTGTTACATTGTGAAGAAAAGGAGCTTATAAGCCTGAGAACACCTCCCCAACTGTGAAGTACAGGTGTGGCAGCATCATGGGTGTCCTGCTGCAGTAGGGACTAATGCACTTCACAAAACAGGTGGCATCATGAGGAAGGAACATTATGGGGAAAGTAGCATCTCAAGATATCAGCCAGGAAGTTAAAGCTTGAGCGTGAACAGGTCTTCCAAATGGGCAATGAACCTAAACATACCACCAAATTAGTTACAAAGTGGCTTCAGAACCATAAAGTCAATGTTTTGGAGTGGCCGGCCATCACAAAGCCCTGATTTCAATCTCCTAGAAAATTTGTGGGCAGAGCTGAAAAGACGTGTGTGAGCAAGGCGGCCTACAAAACTGACTCAGTTACACCAGTTCTATCAGAAGGAATGGGCTAAAATTCCAGCAAATGATTGTGAGAAGCTTATAGAAGGATATGCAGAATATTTGATCCAAATCATACGGTTTAAAGGCAATGCTACCAAATACTACGGAAATGTGCAAAAACCTTTGACTTTGAAGAAAGTATTTCAGAGAGATCGAGAGAGAGATACTTTATTGATCCCAAACTTGGAAATTACATTTAGCAAATTATATTTAGCAAATAGAAATAATTTTGGTAATCTTAACTGACCTAAAAAAAGAAAAGTTTAGTCTGTTCTAATATCAGACAGTGAGATCTTTCACCCATATCTACCTTTGAGGTGAAAAATTTGGCATTCATTGAAAGATCACTGAGAGATAATTGGGAGAGTGATCATTATTTAACAGTCAAGAAGAGCTCAAGAAGCATTCAACAATCTCAATGATCTCTCAATGATCTCTCTGCGACCTTTTAATGATCTCTCAGGGATCTTTCAACAAACACCAAATTTTTCCAACCTGAAGATAGAGATGGATGAGAGATCAGTGAGGAATTGCTGAGTGCTCAATATAAGACCAACAGAGTTCTTTGAAAGATCATTGAGAGAGATTGGCAATCATTGAGAGATCATTGAAAGATTGTTTGGAGATCTGGCTATTTTGTCATCTCTCAGTGATCCCAACCCCTGTGTAAAGGTGGTATGATACTAATACAGACATTAAAAATGTACTTTACTAAAACATCTCTTTTACCTTTTTCTGTTAAGTACACATATCTACAAGCGGTGGTCATGCTTAACCCAGCAAAACATCCAGATCATAGAGAGAAATGGATCCCCTTCTTGTCCCTGGTAGTCTAATTTTCTACCCGAATGATCCTCAAATTCTTTTTTTGCTCTGTTTTCAACTACCCTCTTATTTCTGAGGCTTAGCACTGCCGTTTTGCTCCATCAACCTAAAGATTTATCATGTCCCGCAAAAAAAAAAGTGTATGGTCATCCGACTGCAAGTACTTCTAAATGCCTGCTTACAAATTCACCAAACAAGCTATTAAATGTCTAGATTCTGATATTTCTCCCTCTTTTTCTCCCATGCTCTCTTGGATCTTGAAACACCACAAGCAATTAGTCCGAGTGACTTTATTCATTAGGGGTGCCGTCCTAATGATTATTAAACTGCGCACGAGTCAGATAGTAACCACAGGGCTGCACGGTGGGGGTGGGGGGAAGAGAAAGAGAGTGGAGCAGGAGGGAGAGAAAATAAAGGGAGAGACAAAAGGATGAGAGTGTGGGAGAGATGATGGGGATTAGAAAGAAAAATGGAGCAGGAATTTTATAGACAAAGTTGAATATAACACAGTGTATTATCAGGGCACTTTAATTATCATCCCAACCAAACTGAAATAGTTTGTAGACAAGTCTGAACTGTCCACTGCAAAATTAGGACAGATCATTTGCATTGAGGCAAGTGGGTAATCACCCATTAAAATCAATCATATAAATCACCCCCACTGCCAGCAAACATGTGTATATGTAGACAATAAAAGACAGACGGCAGATGCACCTATAAAACCTTGCAACAAAAATGCACACTCTCAGTAAATAGTCTCAGGTGCTTAGCAAATGTGTACACACTCACACAAAGCCCTGCGCCTGCAGTGCAAACATGCATAGGCTTTGCCATGTCCCTGCTGCTCTCTAGCTCTCGTCAATCCACACCTGATGTTATCTGTAAGGGAGATTTATGCACTTGCTGGAGTGAATTTATGACGGCCCCCTCAGTCAGAAAGACGCCCACTAAGAAATTGCTTTGTTCAGGGGAGGAAAAAAAGAAAAGAAGATTTGAAAGATTTACTTCTATCTATACCAAGGATCCATGATATATTCAATCTGTTCATTTGAAAGAAACAATCATTTCAGCGGGGGGCGGCTACGAAACATGATAAGGCTGAATAGTGTTTCGGGCCCACCCTCCCCAACTGGGCCTGCACGTGTTTGCTCAGATCTATTTGGTTGTCATTGTTTTTGTGTGCGACGGCACAAGGGGGTGGCAGCATTGGGGCGATGCATCATTTTCTGCCTTTTGTTTGTTTTGCTTTTTATTGATAGATTGATTGTTACCTTGGACAAGAGTGTTGTGATGGAGAATCTCACCACAAAAACACAAGTGGCAGCTCCTTGCCAATGTCTCACCAGTCAGAATGGGGAGTTCATAAAACAAGATCAATATTGCCCCCTCCCCTACTATTCATTCATCTATTAATTTCTTTCACTTGGTCTCTATAGTTTGGGCTGTGAAAAAAGAGCTGCTGTCATCTGTGAAAAGGAGGGAAAAAAGGGGCTGCCATCCTTTCATAAAAGATAAAATATTCTACAGCAGCTACAAGCCATTTGTCTACTTTTGCTCAACAGTACAGGCACTGCAGTTGTGCATTTAAATTGGTGAATATGTGCAATGATATACAGTATACATACTGTGGCTAAGTGCATTTGGTGGTCTGGATGTTAGATGTCAGGAAAGAAAAGGTCAGGGTTTGATTGAGTTGCCTGTTCCGTTTGCATTGCAAACCCTCTGGGTGCCTACACACGCCTCTTTGCTTCCACCCTACAAAGCGGGACAGAAGAGCAAGGCCCCGTCGACACACAAAGCGATTTACTTTTGCCTTGATGCTTTGTCACTGACAGTTAGCCACTGGTGGACCTTCCAAGCTTTCAATGTAGCATCTAGTCTATCTCAAATGCCATCACACATCAGTCAGCTGTCGCCATTTATAGCTGACTCAATTGTTCTTTAGATGGATAACACTGGTTATGGTTGGGACAGGTGAGGAAAATACAGGGAATAACCTTAATTTTGTGTTAGCAGATACTTTCAAATCTCTACCGACTGTGTAATCAGATCATCAGTGAGAGTAGCTCATTCCAGCCTGATGAACCAGGTCACCAAGATTCTTCACTTCTTTCTCTACATATATGCAATATATAGTGTGGACCTAATCAAAGTTGAACTGACACATACAGGTGCATCCTAATAAATTAGAATATCATTGAAAAGTTAATTTATTGCAGTAATTCAATTCATAAACTGAAACTCATGGAAAATACAGTATGTTGATATATTTCAAGCATTTATTTCTTTTAATTTTGATTATCATGGCTTACAGCTCATGAAAACCCCAAATTCAGTTTCTCAAAAAAACAGAATATTACATAAGATCAATTGTAAAAAGTGGATTTTTAATAGAAATGTTGACCTACTGAAAAGTATGTCCATGACACACTCAACAGTTGGCCGGGGCTCCTTTTGCATGAATTACTGCATCAAAACCATGTCACCTGCTGGTGTGGGCCACTGTCAGTGTAGCCATCTACCAGGAAATTAGAGCACTTCATGCTTCCTTCTGCAGACAAGCTTTATGGAGATGCTAACTGCGGTTTTCAGCAGAACTTGGCACCTGTCCACACTGCCAAGAGTATCAATACCTGGTTTAATGAACATGGTGTCACTGTGCTTGATTGGCCACCAAACTCTCCTGACCTAAACCCCACAGAGAATCTATGGAGTATTGTCAAGAGGAAGATGACAGACACCAGACCCAACAATGCAGACGAGCTGGAGGCTGCTGTCAAAGCAACCTGGGCCTCCATAACACCTCAGCCATACCACAGGCTGATCACCTCTATGACATGCTGCACTGAAGCAGTAATTCATGCAAAAGGAGCCCCAACCAAGGACTGAATGTGTACATGGACGTACGTATTTTCAGTCGGCCAAGATTTCTATTAAAAATCAATTTTTAAAAAAAATTGAGCTTATTTAATATTCTATTTTTTGAGAAACTGATGTTTGGGTTTTCATTGGCTGTAAATCATAATCATCAAAATTAAAAGAAATAAACACTTGAAGTATATCAGTCTGTGTGTAATGAATCTATACAATATATGAGCTTCACTTTTTGAAGTGAGTTACTGAAATAAATTACCTTTTCAATCATATTTTAATTTACCGAGATGCTCTTGTAATCATGTCTTGTGACCTTTGACACCTGTGAATCAGTGTGCGTGAGTAAGGTGAACATCCGGAACAATCACCTAGGAGGAGCAGCCATTTTTGTGAAATCACGGAAGTGCCAAGATCTCCTAGTCCTTGACTCTGGCCTTAAGCACAAGCTGGATGTTGGTCTACCTAAGAATAACTGAGTGTGAGCTCGGTTAGCATCCGGCAATTGCCTCGGAGAAATAGCGATTCCCACAAATTGTTGATAGATGGACAGACACAGCACCGTGGGTTTTAGTCATTTCATTTTTGCCGGAATGAGCTAAAACAGCAATGCTGAAGGATTCTGAAGTTCGCTTAAACATATCCATATCTGAGGTCACTGTAAATTTATTTAAGGAAATATACCTTAAATTCCCCGCCCCCCCCGACTGCACAACAACCACTGCTGCCTCTAAAGACATCAAGTCCTGCTGCCCACTCCCCACTCCACCAACACCCCCCCACTCCCAACACACAGCCCCCCGTCCTGACCCTGACCAGGACCCAGGTGAGGACGGAGCTGAGGAAGATCAAGGCGAGGAAGGCGTCGGGACCGGACGGCATCAGCGCAAAGCTCCTCAAGTCCTGTACAGACCAGCTGTGTGGGATTGTGACGTACATCTTCAACCTGAACCTGAAGCTGGGGAGGGTACCACAGCTGTGGAAAACATCTTGTGTGGTACCTGTACCAAAAACTTCCCACCCCAAAGACCTGAACAGCTACAGACCGGTGGCCTTGACGTCCCACTTGATGAAGACCCTGGAGAGACTGCTCCTTGCTCACCTCCGCCCCCTGGTGGAACCAGCGATGGATCCACTCCAGTTCGCCTACCAGCACGGCATTGGGGTGGAGGATGCGGTGATCTTCCTCCTTCACCGTTCTCTGTCCCACCTGGAGAAGCCCGGGAATATGGTGAGG